>CM056727.1:34772071-37272071 GCA_029844215.1 Przewalskia tangutica | reverse complement strand
TCTTTCCATGGCACTTCCAACCTTTTTTTTAACACTCTACTTAAAAAAATTATTGACTCTATTTGTCTCAATTGTTATAATACTTCCAACCATTTCACACTCTAATTTTTAACACTTCCAACCTTGTTGAGACCCACTTGATAAATATATATATATAAGAGTTAAGTCTTCATGAGAAGAGAGAAAATGAAAGTATATAGTACTCCCTTTGTCTCAATTGTTATAATACTTTTGGTTTTCAGATATTTAAAAAATTTCAGATAGCTGACTTACATCACAAATATCTTCTTTAATTTATTAGAGTCCATGCATATTCAAACAACTTCACATAAAATATATGGAGAGAGGTGAAGGGGCAGTTCCCTCCCTCTTGTCTTTTAAAATCTATAGAATGGATAGGCAGTAATTGTGAGGAAAGTGGAGATCATAGAAAAGAGGACTTCTTTTGGAAATTAAATCATGCACATTCATTTGAAAATACAAGGAAAGGAAAGAGAAATTCTTGGAAGTTATTTTTAGTGTTCAGAGGAATTGAAGTTAAAGTAGGAGTAGAGAAAGTCAAGGAGGAGTTTAGTTGCATGTGGAACCATGGAACTCTTTGTCAAGCAATTTCTTGCATTTTTCGATAGCAATTCAAACCTTTTCTTGTAACACTAATTAAATAATTGTTGACCCTGGCCTATTTTTAAAATTTAAATTTTGATAGTCAGTAAAAGTCGTTCCTCACTGTCCATTATACTTTGGTCAAATTATATAGGAACTCTTTTCTGCTGATCTATTGTAGTGTTCTTAATGGTAGTTAGTGATTGAGAAGAGACGACGACAACAACAATTTACACAGTGAAATGTATTGATATTGTAAAGGGTTATGTTACTATGACTGGGATAAGGGATTTTAAACAGTATATAATAGAATATAATTTGACAAAATTAAGATTATCAGGGGCATACTATACATGGTAGTGTGCTAAAAAGGGTTTATAGAAGTACTTACTACTCAGAAATGGGTTGAAGATATACATGATTCTAAAGCGCCTTTCATAAACCAGGCCTATATGAACATTCTCTTGGGTTAATTAGGTGGGAAGTAGGCATAAAGACTCAGTGCAAGTTCAGGTACTTTAATAGGTAAAGGTCGGATCCTGAATTTCTACAGAAAATAATAGAAGGGTGAAAACAAATAAGAGAGGTACAAGATATAGATGAACTCAACGAAGTGATAATAGATATTCAGAGTGATGTAGCCAAAGTGACAAATGTTGATGCAGCCAAAGACACAACTGAGTTAGTAAGTCCAACAAGAGGATAGAACAAATGTCATTTGAGGAGACAAACGGTAATAATGAGAATAAGGAGGAACAAAGAGATACTGGGGAAGAATATGATAATAAATCAAATAAGGAAGACGACAATGGTAAGATGATAGAAGTAGAACAACTCATCGAGGACCCACAATTGATGGGAGAATCAAAATCAACTCTTACTACTAAAGAATAGGTTGAAGGAGCTTTTGTATCATCAAAAGTTAAGAGTCAGGAGATGTGTACCAATGGTAACAACTCTAATAATAGTAACGCAGTAATATTAAGGGAAGATGGGATAATGATGTCCAATATGGAGCAGAATATGGCAGTGGAAGCGGATATGTCTATCCTAAACATTGATCAGCAGAGAAACTTAATCAGAGATAATATAAGGGGTGATCAACATGACAAACTTAAGGACTCAAGGGTGAAAGAGTTACCTGATTTAGGTAGATATACTATGGTATATGCAAAGAGTGATGCATTGGAAAGGTTGTTCTCTGGGATAGTTTATACTGTATTGTTGACGATATGAGGGATCCTTGGCTAGTTGGTGAGGATTTCAATGTTAATATAAATGAAAAGGAGACGATAGGCGATAATAGACGTCGACACTTGGAGTTTCAGGTTGATGATTGGGTATTCTTGAAGGTATCACCCATGAAGGGTATGATGAGGTTTGGTAGGAAAGGGAAACTTAGCCCAAGATACATCGGGCCTTACCAGATCATTCGTAGGATAGACAAGGTTGCCTGTGAGTTGGATCTACCATCGGATTTGGAAGCAGTACATCCAGTCTTTCATGTGTCTATGCTGCGTAGGTGTATTGGCGATCCTGTTATACCCCGTATTTCCAGAGTATGTACGTACGGACGTACGTAGAAAAGTTTGAGTCTTAAAGTAGGCAAGGGCCGAAAATTTTGTTCACAACTATCGAAAGGAATCGTTTTTCGACGAAACGTTTTACAAAACTTGCGAAGGGAAAATTCCGGCTATGTCATTTATATTTTTTGCGGATTTTTCCGAGAGATGAAATATTTTGGACCAACGGGAGGGTGACACTTGTCACCCTCAAAGTGGACGTTACTTTGGGCGGTCTTGGACGATTTGAGGTCGAGGGTTGGTAGGATATTTGTGATAGTTGGTGTGGTAGATGGATAAGGTACACATGGGTAAATCCTAGCCTACACTTGCCTACCACTTGGCTTCATCTTGGCCATGGTTGGCCTATAAATACCCTTTAGTTGATGAGTTATTTCATCCACACTTAGACATTTTCCAAGTCTTGAAACCCCTCTCCCCCTTTGAGCGTTTCTCGTCCACACCCCTCCCCCCTTTGTGAGTCCCCTTGGCCGAGAGCACCCCTCCCCCTTGGCCGAAAGTACCCCCCCTACCTTGAGTTGTCTCGTAAAATACTACCCCCCCCCCCCCTTGGTAGAAAAATACTCTCCAAGTATTGTTACTATTTCCCAAATACCTTGGCCCAAATACCTTGTAGTATTCCAAGGTTGTACCTATACTAAAAGCCCAGAAATACTATTAATACTTCCTTTCAGTCACTAAACGAAACCCTAAGGAAGATCTTCACAGTTGGTTGAAGTATTAGGAAGAAGTTTCGTAGAACTTCTAAGGGTTGGTTGGAGCGGGTTGGAGCACCGGAGTAGGAGCTAAACCTTGCTCGGGATCGACATTAAACTTGGATAATTTTGGGTTTCAGGGTAAATAATCATATCCTTCTATTGTAATTGGAAATTACATCTGTAGTTGTATAGAAATGAATATAAGATTCATAGAAGAGAATTGAGCGTAATAGAAGGATATTACTGAAAGGAATTGAATGAAATCACATCGAAGAATATTAAAGAAGAAGATTGAACTGTACTTACATGGACTGTATTCTGATGAACTTGTGTAGCTTACGGGTAGGGAAGTCTTTGCCCGATTTTCCGTAGAATAGGAACCTCCGCTTAGAATATTCTTGAGTAGTCTAGACTTTGATAGATGGTATAACCTTTATAGGTTGAATGTTGCGAGTAGCATGTGCTACTTAAAAGGTGGACAAGGCTAGCGGGTTATAGCCAGTGGGCGTTTTGCTAATAGTCGATAATCGTCGCGAGGTATGTGATTTTCCTATCCTCTTGAGCATGATATTTTAAAGAATATATATATATATAGTGCGGTGACGTGCGTGTGTTAACTGAACGTAGTTGTACGGCAATGTCTTTTGACTTAAGCCTGAATAATAAGAATCTTGAAGTATTCCAAAGAATTAAGAAACCTGTTTGAAAGAAGAGTAATGTTTGGTTTTAAAAGCTTAAGAGTTATACTAGCTTTATGGGAAGTTAGGTATAACGACTTAAGAGTGATAAAAAGAATGGTTTATTAATTTTTGAAGTTAAGAGACTTGATCTTAAAAGGTAAGAGACTTGACTTAAATGAACTAATATGAATCTTGTGTGAAACCTCATTCGTGAGTAATGAGTACTGGGTTTTTAAAAGGAATAATGTTTCTTGATTTGAAATCGAATGAGTATCGACAAACCACTGCAGCGTTAATAAAGGGAAATGTTTTGACTAATTAAGTATTATTAAAACCAGTAGAAACCTCCATCTGCATAGAAGCTAAGATGAGACAAAATGATATTACATTTCCTAGATCATGGCTGCTTTAATAAGATTGTTTTTGAACAAGAATAACCTACTCACATATAAGGCATATGTTTCTCAAATTGTTTAAAAGAGAATTATATTCTTAAGTGATTAAGACTATGAACTACGAAACCTTTCAAAAATAAGAGACTTAAGTACTTGAAATTAGGCAAACTTGAACTTATGGAAAAGAATGTTGTTACTTGATGTTGAAAAGGAAAGTGTTTTGGTTTACCTAAAAATGTGAGTCACTCTATTTTAATACTACGGGTATCGGGTGACCTTTATAAAAGAAATGGATCTTTTAAAAAAGAATTTAAACGTACGTAATACTTTGGGGTCAGAACCTGAACTTTGGCATAAAATAACCTTGAGTTGTGTGTGTTAAACCCCGTAGTTCTGACCCTACGTATGAGAGCGTACGAAAGCATGTAGGACTTAAAATTTTCAAAAGATAGGTTGACGGATTATTCCATGCGGGTTGTAGTCAACTTTGAGGCGGGTTATGACCCTATTCGTTGAGAGTTCCTAAGTATTTTAAAGGCCTAGGGCGTAGTTCGTTGAGTCTAGATTCCAACGCAACCAACCGTTCGTCGATAGGGCGTCGGAGTAGAAAGTTATGAAAGTTACAAGTTCAGCGTGATCGGTAATGCGTTTGAGCAAAGCGGCGAGGCGCGGCGCGTATCACGGCGGCGCGCCGTATCTGAACATGGCGCCTAAATCTGAAGGTCGCGAAGTTGCAGCGCCGCGCGTAGCAGCAGTGGCGCGAAAGTTGAAGCTGTGGAGGTTTCAGCGTGGCCGTGGTAGCGGGGCGGCGGGCGGAAAAACTTAGAAAAGTCTGATTTCTCTTTTAAAAAGGCCATGGGAGGGTGACAAGTGTCCCCCCCCCATCTGATTTTGCTTGCATGGCTTATATTGACCAAGTCTTGTAGACTTGGTCATCTCTAAAACATCTTCCTCTCTCTAAAAATCAGCTCCCCCTTCTCTCTAAAAACCCAAGAAAAATCTGAAAGTTAAGAACAAGAAAAGGAAGCTTGTAGCTAGCTTGTTGGCATTGTTGTGGTAGTGTTCTTGGCAAGGAAGCTAGCAATATTTGGAATAAGTTTTGGCAAAAACTTTAAGGTAACATTTCTTCCTTTAGAATTAGTTCTAGTGTTGCATGCTTAGAAGAAAGATCTTGTGGTAGTAAAATAATGCACTTAGAGTCATTGCATGCTAGAAAATGTGGTTTGGATATGGAGAATGGGTTAAGAAGAGATTATGAGCATATTGTAGCCTAAAAACTACCTTAGAATTATTAAGTGAATTGTTGTACCTTGTGGGGCAGAATTTTACACCCAGTTTAGGTGTGTAATCCCCTTTGCATTGTTGGATTGTTGAGCCTTGAATGTGGCATTTGGATGATAAATTCGGCCTTGAGAAAGGTGGCAAAGTATGTAGAAACAAAGGAAATGCTGCCCAATTTTCCATAGAATTTAGCGGCTTTTGAGTTAGATTGTTCTACATTGAAATTAGAGGTTAATGAACATATCATGGTTATTATAGGTTGAAATATTACTTGCGGTAGTTTGGACTTGGCAAGTGGATTGACCAAAGAGGTATGTGAAGCTTTCCTATCTCTTGAGCATGAATAGATGAAACTATGTAGTGCGGTGACGTCTGGTCGGTATTCTTACTTGTTTTAAGTATATAATGACATGTTTCATTTTAAGAATGTATAATTCCCTTAGTTAGGGGGAAAGTATGATTTTACTAAGTGTAGAGTTAATATAACAACTTTATGGGAAGTTGGTTTATTAGCTTCATAAAAGGTTAATGAGAAGAGATTTACTCTAAATAAGATAAGTATATGGAGAGGCAAATTGATTTTAAGGTATCAATTGCCCAAAGGTTTTTATGTATAAAGAAGAGTCATTTTCAAAAGAGTTGAAGTATGTAGTACTTGGGTTAAACTCCCGGTGTTCTTTTATTAAAGATATGGTTGAGTGCCTTAAGTAAACTAAAATGAGAGGGTATATGAACAAGACTAATAAGGAGTTATAAGTTTTCTTAACTTATTTATTATTATGATAGGATGACAGTTTGAGATAGGGTAAGAGTATGTCTGAGGGGCAAGCCCCAAGATCGTCATACCACCTCCTTCGTGTAAGAGTATGTGCGAGGGCGGCCAAGATCGTCATACCATCCGCTTGATGTAGAGTATATCCGAGGCGGATCAAGATCGTTATACCATCTGCACCGATATAAGAGTATATCGAGGCAAGCCCCAGATCGTTATACCATCTGCTCGGTGTAGAGTATATCGAGTCTGACCCAAGATCGTTATACCATCTGCTTTGAGGTAAGAGTATATCGAGGAGAGTCCCAAGATCGTTATACCACCTGTTAGTGGATTTGCTACCCGTGATGCGAGAATACCTCATGCGAGTCCTTATGGGCTTATGCGGGTGAAATAGTCTCGTGCGTGGGATGCGATCGATCACGAGGAGTACCATGCGGGTCCACGGGACCCGTGCGGGTGAAATAGTCCCGAGTAGGATGGTTTTATTGATACTACAGGCGAGGTACCTGTTTTGATCATGAGCCTCCTATTTTATGCGATTATATATATATATACTTGTCACTCTCATTGTTAGTAAGGCACGATAAAAGGTATTTTATTGTCTTTCATGACTCGGCTTGCTTTTAGACTTATGATATCATATTACGATATTTTCCCGCTTTACATACTTGGTACATATTGTGTCGACCCCCTTCCCGAAGTGCGTTAAATCTGCGGTAAGGTAAGCGATTGAGGATCCTCGTTCCTAGGATCACTATCCGGTGTCGAAGCTCCATTCCTCGGAAGCTTATTTATTGAATACGGATATTCCACGATGCTATAGGTATTTTGTACATCCGAGGTATGGCGGGGCCCTGTCCGCCACGATTATTATCTTTAAGTGCAGGCCACCTATGTGTTTTGGGCTATAAGAACCGGTTGTACTATTATACTTTTGTTAAGAATGTTTTATGAAAAGCGGCACTTACCGGTGGCGGTGATATTACTTTTATGCGTATGTGTTATGTATGTTCATTGCTATTCTCGACATATACGGCGGTACCGGTAGGTACGATCGCGGCCGAGGTTGAGTCGTGACAAAAGTAGTATCGAGCGATTAGTCCTCGGAAAGTGTCCACGCATCGTGTCTAGTAGAGTCTTGATTATCGGTGTGTCGCACCACATCTATAATCGTGAGGCCGCAGGATATTTAGGATTGGTTTCCATTCTTTCACTCTAAGATCGTGCAATGTAGCCGAGTTATAGGTTGAACCTCCCGATGTTTTCCTTATGTATCGATATGCCTCCACGCAAGGCAACCGCGGCCCGAAGGCAAAGCGGTGAGAGTCTTTGCTAGTGGGACGCGGAGAGTCACGAGGCACAGCCCGATCCTTACGAAGATGATGTTTAGAGCGCAAGTTCCACGTCGCCGCCTCGCAGAGTTCGAGGCGTGACGCGCCATCGAGACCGCGGTACGAGCCCCATCCCACGTGGCCCGAGTACGAGATTACGGAAGTCGATTCTTCGACCAAAGATAGTGGCGGCAGCGACAGAGCAGCGCCAACCCTAGAGCCGACGATTACTGATTCGGATTTCTGGGTTGTCACCCACCCGAGTTCTATGGTTCGAGATTTGATGAGGATCCGCAGGAATTTGTCCGGCGATTCTGGACCATGCAGTTCTTAGGGCATCGGATCGAGTGCATTATACTAGCTTTCTACCGTTCTGCGATATTGCGTTGAACTGGTTTGAGTCATGGGTATTGTCGAGGTGAGGATGCTCTTCCGGTGATTGAGGAGTTCACGAGGCGCCTTAGACCACTTCTTGCCTCCGAGGTGAGGAAAGCCAGCGTAGATAGGTTCTTGACCTTGAGACAGACGGGAGGACTATCGTGAGTACACAGAGTTTGACTCCTTGGCCGATATGCACACACCATTGTAATGATATGGCGCATGGGGTTCATAGATACGTGATGGGCTAGACCAGTCACATGATTCATCGCTTTTAGGAGTGGCTCTTCACCGAGGATGGATATTTCCGAGATGCAGCATACGCACGCGGATCGAGGATGAGAGAGGCAGATCGGCTAGATTTGGGCCAGCCAAGAGGTCGTGACATCGGGTTCTCGTGGCGATTTTGGAGGCGGCCTTTCGAAGCAGACCAGTCCACCTTCCACCAAGCCAGAGTGCTCCTTCACGCTTTTCCGGCGAGGTCCGTCGCCAGGTTATTCGGAAGCGGTCGTGGCTCCGGGACGTCGTTTTCGCGAGGCGAGACCAAAGACTAATCGAGACCACCTACCTCGGTGTGTTCGACGCGGTAGGTCTCATCCGGCGAGTGCCGTATGGGTTCGAGATCATGTTACTCTTGTACGCAGGCCATCCCAAGAAGGATTGTCCGCCCCAGCGGCGGAGCATTACGGTTCACCGACGGTCCATTGTTGGATCTTCATCTTCGATGGTTAGACGCCCGAGGCGTGGTACTTATGGCCAGCAGCCGCGGCGAGGTCGTGGTAGGGTTCGATTCTAGCGGTCCTCGAACCGCATCTATGCTATGTCCAATGACAGACCGGGAGGCGCGCGGATGTCGCCACAGTACATTATTGGTTTCTTCTTTGTGATGTATATGCTTTGATAGATCCGAGTTCTACCTTGTCCTACATATCTCCTCATATTGCGATTAGAATAGGGATGAGCCCAGTCCATAAGACCTTTTGAGGTGGCTACGCCCGAGGTGATTCATGGTAGTGGCGAGTGTATAAGGCTTGTCTGTGACTATAGATACCGTCGGACTCTGGCCGACTTGATAGAGTTGGATATGACGGACTTTGATGTGATTATGGGTATGGATTGGCTAGCATCTTGATATGCCAACGTGGATTGTAGGAGAGATTAGTTCGGTTCGGTTTCGTGAGCCGTTATCGAGTGGAAGGAATCTTGCGTCGCCGAGGGTAAGTTTATTTCTTACCTCGAGGCTAGAAAGATGGTGCGGAAAGGGTACATCTATCATATGGTTCGGGTATTCGACACGGAGGCCGAGGTACCGGACCTTCGATCGGCCCGTTAGAGAGTTTCGGGCGTATTCCCGGATGAGCTTAGGGTATCCTCCCGAGAGGAGATTGAGTTTTGCATTGACTTGGCGCCGGATACTCGGCCGATATCTATTCCGCCATACAGATGGCACCCGCCGAAAGGAGTTGAAGGACCGGTGAAAGATTTCTTGGAGAAAGGCTTTATTAGGCCAGTGTTTCTCCTCGGGAGCACGATGTTGTTTGTAAAGAAGAAGGATGGGGCACTGCGTATGTGTATTGATTACAGCGGTGAACAAGGTAACTATCAAGAACAGATATCCTCCCGGGATTGACGATTTGTTTGACCGATTCACAGGTGCAAAGTGTTTTTCAAGATAGACTGCGATGCAGTTATCATCAGTGCGAGTTAGAGAGATAGATATCCCAAAGATCGCATTCGGGACGGTATGGGCACTATGAGTTCAGGGTGTTGTCTTTCGGATTGACCAACGCCCCAGCAGTATTCATGGATTTGATGAATAGGGTGTTCAGGCCATTCTTGGATATGTTCGTTATAGTGTTTATTGATGATATCTTGGTGTATTCGCGCACGTGGAGCATCTGATCATTCGGCGACGGTATTAGAGTCCTCCGAGACCGGCAACGATTGTATGCCAAGTTCTCGAAGTCACGAGTTCTGGCGTCGATGGCTTTCTTAGGGCATGTTATCGGGCCGATGGTATTCGGGTTGATACAAAGAAAGATTGAAGCCAAGACTTGGCCTGCACTCCACTACACCAACGGAGGTGCGCAGCTTTTTGGGCCTTGCAGGTTATTATCGGCGGTTTGTAGAGAAGTTTGCCTCTATTTCAGCACATTTGACTAAGTTAACTCAGAAGGCAGCTATGTTCCGGTGGACGGATACTTGTGAGGAAAGTTTTCAGTTGCTAAAGGAGAAGTTGGCGATCGCCAGCTTACTTTCTTCCGCAGGGCTTAGATGGATATGTGGTTTATTGTGACGCGTCGTGTGTCGGGCTTGGAGTGCGTCGATGCGACGGCATGCGATTATAGCTTATGCATCTCGACAGCTTAGGAAGCATGAGAAGAACTATCCCACGCATGACTTGGAGTTGGCAGCAGTAATTCATGCCTTAAAGATCTGGAGACATTATTTATATGGAGTTCATGTGGACATTTACACAGACCACAAGAGTCTCCAGTATATCTTCAGCCAGAGGGAGCTGAACTTGCGGCAGAGACGGTGGTTGGAGCTACTTAAGGATTACGATGTTGATATTCTATACCACCCAGGGAAGGCCAATGTGGTTGCGGATGCCCTTAGTCGCAGATCGATGGGTAGTCTGTCTGATGTTCAGCCAGAAAAGAGGGATATGGTCCGAGAGTTACATCAGCTAGCAAGCCTTGGGGTTCGTTTGGTTGATTCTGATAGTGAGGGAATTCGGGTTCGAGAGGTTGCCGAGTCTTCTATCGTCGAGGAGGTAAAGAGGCGACAGTATGAGGATCCGATTTTGGTACGGTACCGAGATGCCGCTGTTCAGAAGGAGAAGAGTCTGTTTGAGGTAGCACCTGATGGGGTGCTAAGATTTGAGGGCCGGTTGTGTGTTCCCGATGTGACAGGACTTCGTCAGCAGATTCTGAGGGAGGCACACAGTGCTCGTTATTCTATTCATCCGGGGTCGACTAAGATGTACCATGACCTCAGATGCGTGTATTGGTGGGATGGCCTTAAGCGGGACGTTGCGGAGTTCGTGGCGCGATGCGAATTGTCGCGAGTTAAGATTGAGCACCGAAGCCGGTGGTCATTGCGAGCCATTGATATTCCAACTTGGAAATGGGAGGTGAGAACTATGGATTTTATTACGGCTACCTACCACTCGGAGGAAGCATGATTCCATTTGGGTGATTATGCAGTCGACGAAATCAGCCCATTTTCTTCCGGTCAGAACGACGTTTTCAGCTGAGGACTATGCCAGATTATATATTAGGGAGATTGTGAGACTGCACGGAGTCCCGGTGTCGATTATATCAGATAGAGGAGCCCAGTTCTCGGCAAATTTCTGGAGGTCTTTTCAGAAAGGATTAGGGACACAGGTGAGTCTCAGTACGGCGTTTCATCCTCGGTGACCGACGGACAGCGGCGCACTATCCGAACAACGAGGATATGTTGCGGGCTTGTGTTATTGATTTCGAGGGTAGGGAGGATCAATTACCTCTCGTGGAGTTTGCTTATAACAATAGCTACCATTCCGATTCGGATGGCGCGCTTATGAGGCCTTATACGGGAGAAGTGCAGTCACCGATAGGCTGGTTCGAGTGGGAGAAGTTCGATTAGTCGGGCGGACTTAGTTCAGTGACGATGGATAAGGTGAAGCTTATCCAGGAGCGGTTGTTGGCAGCTCAGAGTCGGTAAAAGTCGTATGCAGATCATCGGCGTCGACACTTGGAATTTGAGATAGATGATTGGGTTTTCCTAAAGGTATCGCCCATGAAGGGCGTGATGAGATTTGGGAAGAAAGGGAAGCTTAGCCCAAGGTACATTGGGCCGTATCAGATTGTCCGTAGGGTAGGCAGGGTTGCCTATGAGTTAGATCTTCCGTCCGATTTGGAGGCGGTGCATCCAGTTTTTCATGTGTCTATGTTGCGGAAATGTATTGGAGATCCATCTAGAGTGCACCCGATTCAGGATGTCCAAGTGACAGAGGATTTATCGTATGAGGAGAGTCCCATGGCGATACTCGATCGTCAGGTTAGGCGACTTCGGACGAAAGATGTGGCTTCCGTCAAGGTCCTATGGCGAGCAACAGGAGGAAATGACATGGGAAGCAGAGGGCGATATGATGAAGAAGTATCCTCACCTATTCCCTATACCTCGGGTAACCTACTTTCGCTTGTTAGTTTTGATTTAGTAATTTATTTGAAATGCGTTGTGGCTCGTGGAGCTTCTTATTTTTGAAAAAGAGTAGTTGAGAGGGTCTATGTTGATGTTGTGATTTGAGTGCGCTAGAAGGAACATTCGGGACGAATGTTTCTAAGGGAGAATGTTAAACCCGTAGTTCGACCTACGTATGAGAGCGTCTGGCATGTAGGACTTAAAATTTTCAAAAGATAGGTTGACGGATTATTCCGGGCGGGTTGTAGTCAACTTTGAGGCGGGTTATGACCCGATTCGTTGAGAGTTCCTAAGTATTTTAAAGGCCTATGACGTAGTTCGTTGAGTCTAGATTCCAACGCAACCAACCGTTCGTCGATAGGGCGTCGGAGTAGAAAGTTATGAGAGTTACAAGTTCAGCGCGCAGTCGGGCAGAAATGCGTTTCAGGCAAAGGCGTATGCAGGGCCGCGGCGCCTAAAGTACAGAGAGGTCGCAGAAGTTGCAGCGCCGCGGCGCCATGACAGCAGGGCCGCGGCGCCGAAAGTTCAGAGAGCCTGTGGAGGTTTCAGCGCCGCGGCGCCGGCGGCGGGGCCGAGGCGGGATTTTTGGGCGGAAAAACTTAGAAAAGTCTGATTTCTCTTTTAAAAAGGCCATGGGAGGGTGACAAGTGTCCCCCCCCCCATCTGATTTTGCTTGCATGGCTTATATTGACCAAGTCTTGTAGACTTGGTCATCTCTAAAACATCTTCCTCTCTCTAAAAATCAGCTCCCCCTTCTCTCTAAAAACCCAAGAAAAATCTTAAAGTTAAGAACAAGAAAAGGAAGCTTGTAGCTAGCTTGTTGGCATTGTTGTGGTAGTGTTCTTGGCAAGGAAGCTAGCAATATTTGGAATAAGTCTTGGCAAAAACTTTAAGGTAACATTTCTTCCTTTAGAATTAGTTCTAGTGTTGCATGCTTAGAAGAAAGATCTTGTGGTAGTAAAATAATGCACTTAGAGTCATTGCATGCTAGAAAATGTGGTTTGGATATGGAGAATGGGTTAAGAAGAGATTATGAGCATATTGTAGCCTAAAAACTACCTTAGAATTATTAAGTGAATTGTTGTACCTTGTGGGGCAGAATTTTACACACCCAAGTTTAGGTGTGTAATCCCCTTTGCATTGTTGGATTGTTGATCCTTGAATGTGGCATTTGGATGATAAATTCGGCCTTGAGAAAGGTGGCAAAGTATGTAGAAACAAAGAAATGCTGCCCAATTTTCCATAGAATTTAGCGGCTTTTGAGTTAGATTGTTCTACATTGAAATTAGAGGTTAATGAACATATCATGGTTATTATAGGTTGAAATATTACTTGCGGTAGTTTGGACTTGGCAAGTGGATTGACCAAAGAGGTATGTGAAGCTTTCCTATCTCTTGAGCATGAATAGATGAAACTATGTAGTGCGGTAGACGTACAAGATTCGGTATTCTTACTTGTTTTAAGTATATAATGACTTGTTTCATTTTAAGAATGTATAATTCCCTTAGTTAGGGGGAAAGTATGATTTTACTAAGTGTAGAGTTAATATAACAACTTTATGGGAAGTTGGTTTATTAGCTTCATAAAAGGTTAATGAGAAGAGATTTACTCTAAATAAGATAAGTATATGGAGAGGCAAATTGATTTTAAGGTATCAATTGCCCAAAGGTTTTTATGTATAAAGAAGAGTCATTTTCAAAAGAGTTGAAGTATGTAGTACTTGGGTTAAACTCCCGGTGTTCTTTTATTAAAGATATGGTTGAGTGCCTTAAGTAAACTAAAATGAGAGGGTATATGAACAAGACTAATAAGGAGTTATAAGTTTTCTTAACTTATTTATTATTATGATAGGATGACAGTTTGAGATAGGGTAAGAGTATGTCTGAGGGGCAAGCCCCAAGATCGTCATACCACCTCCTTCAGTGTAAGAGTATGTCTGAGGGCCACCAAGATCGTCATACCATCCGCTTGATGTAAGAGTATATCGAGGCGGATCCAAGATCGTTATACCATCTGCACCGAGATAAGAGTATATCCGGCGGCAAGCCCCAAGATCGTTATACCATCCGCTCAGGTAAGAGTATATCGAGTCTGACCCAAGATCGTTATACCATCCGCTTTGGGTAAGAGTATATCGAGGAGAGTCCCCAAGATCGTTATATCACTGTTCGTGGATTTGCTACCCGTGACGCGAGGAATACCTCACGCGAGTCCTTATGGGCTTATGCGGGTGAAATAGTCCCACGCCATGGTACACCGATGCGAGGAGTACCTCATGCGGTCCACAGACCCGTGCGGGTGAAATAGTCCGAGTAGGATGGTTTTATTGATACTACGGGCGAGGTACCCTGTTTTGATCATGAGCCTCCTATTTTATGCAATATTATCTATATATACTTGTCACTCTCATTGTTAGTAAGGCACAGTAAAAGGTATTTTATTGTCTTTCATGACTCGACTTGCTTTTAGACTTATGATATCATATTACGATATTTTCCACTTTACATACTTGGTACATATTGTATCGACCCCCTTCCTGGCTGCGTTCATGCCGCAGGTGAGTAAGCAGATTGAGGATCCTGCCTCAGGATCACTATCCCGGTGTCAGAAGCTTCATTCCTCCGGAAGCTTATTTATTGGTACGGATATTCCCTGATGCTATAGGTATTTTGTACATCCAGGGGTATGGCGGGGCCCTGTCCCGCCACAGTTGTTATCTTTAGAGGTCTGTGGCCACCTATGTGTTTTGGGCTATAAGAACCAGGTGTACTATTATACTTTTGTTAAGAATGTTTTATGGAAGCGACCTTACCTGGCGGTGATGTTACTTTTATGCGTATGTGTTGTGTATGTTCCGCTGCTATTCTCTGACATATACCTGACAGGGTACCCCGGTAGGGTACCAGTCGCGGCCCCGGGGTTGGGTCGTGACAGTGTGTAACTTGCCTATGCTTGTGGTGATAGCCTTTGTTGTGCAAGTGTTGCATTTCTATGCCACCGAGTCCCATGAGATGGGCAGGGACACGTATTTCATCTGATTCTTCACCGAGTCCCATGACGGGCCGACACGATTTCATCCGATTCTTCACCGAGTCCCATGAGATGGGCGGACACGATTTCATCCGATTCTTCACCGAGTCCCATGGGATGGGCGGACACGTATTCCACATAATTCTTTACCGAGTCGTGGGATGGGCGACACGATTCTACATGATTCTTTACCGAGTCCCGTAGGATGGGTCGACACGTATTCCACACGATTTATACCTAGACTGCCGGCAGTGAGGAAGGAGTTCCACGGGCATGAGGGATGACTTGAGGGCGTGAGTCCCTGACTTGACATGACTGCTTTTAGGTTGTGAACTGTAGTTTGGTTATCATACATGTCTCCTGCTTTATATAGACTATTATGATTTCATATACGATTTTTACGCCACATACTTGGTACTGTTATCGCGACCTCGCCGGCTGCGTTCATGCCGCAGGTAGAGGTACATCGGTTGTGGATCCTCGCTCATAGGATCACAGTTCAGCGTGTTGGGAAGCCCCGTTCCTTCGGAGGCTTATCTTTTGGTTTGTTACCCTGAGTCTGTAAGTTCTTGTACATTCAGGGGTATGGCGGGGCCCTGTCCCGTCATAGTTGTTGTCACTTTCTTAGAGGTCTGTAGTACTGTTGTGGGCAGAGTTTGTAAAAAAGATAACTGTTCGGATTTTTATGTATATATACAGAAGGCAACTGTTTGGGTTAGCCTGTTTATTTATCAAATCTCTTGTTACATGTTTATGTTTTATTTTTGCTGATTTTCTCTGATGTTGTATCACTAGGGTGCCCGGGGTAAGGCACCAGTCACGGGCCCGGGTTCGGGTCGTGACAGATCCTTCCAGAGTCTTCCTAGTAGATGATGTTCAGGTGACAGAAGAGTTGTCGTATGAGGAGAGCCCCATAGCCGTACTTGATCGTCAGGTCGGGAGATTACGGACGAAGAATGTGGCTTCCGTCAAGGTATTGTGGCGAAACAACAATAGGGAGGAAATGACTTTGGAGGCAGAAGATGAAATGAAGAAGTATCCTCATTTGTTCTCTGTGCCTCCATGTAATTCAATCTAACTCCTTATTTGATTATAGAGTCTATGAATTGCAAATGTGTGATATATTGTGGCCTTGTGTGACATCTTTTGATTTGCTGAATATAGGTGGATAGGCATAATTTTAGAGGAGACTCTGCCGAAATTTTTCTAGCATGAGACCTATGATGAACATTCGAGGATGAATTTTTCTAAGGGGGGAAGGATGCTACACCTCGTAAGTTTAAGGCGATAATTAAGAACGTCATTAAGAAAATTAATATACTTAAGGATGTGACTCCGAAATTTTTTTGGTTACAACGGGCGTGATAATGGAAATTGGAAATGATTGTTGTATATTCCCGTTACGGGTTAGTAACATATTATAAGAATTACGACATGGAGAATACGAGACCTAATGAAATTCTCGAAAATTAAAGGAAACGAGAGTTAAGATTAAAAGAAGTGGGATTAAGATTTATTACTTGGAAGATTTATTGAATTTAAGTAGACAATGAGGGACTAAAGTATAATATTTAAGGGACCAAAGTGTAACTATTGAAATTCAGATTTTTTTTTATTCCCTTAAAACACATTGAAGCCTTCATCTTCTTCCATTTCAAACTCAAGCAAATTCTCTCCTTCTCCTCTCAAATTGAAGAAAACATACCCACTCCATAACAAATTTAGAATCCAATTCACTTCATTTTCAAGATTTAAGAGTTACTCTACAAATTTCCAAACCCAATACACAAAAAAAAACGTGAAGCAGTGGCTGAAAAATCGGACTGTTGGCCGAGATTTAGAGCCAAGAAACCTCAGATTTTTGGACAAATTTTTGGAAGGAAAACATGTATAAATGATGTGTTAACATTGTGGGATTCATGCATGTAAAATTGGAGTTGAAAAAGTGAAGGATTGGGCAAGAAATTGGGCAAGAATCGATAGAACAGTAGCCGCCTTATAGGGACTGTTTTGGGCTCGGAATTAAGGTAAAAAACCTTCTTTCTATGATATAATTGGAATGCATATTTTTAGAATTAAGGAAATCAATTTGTGATTTAGGAAAAATTGGAATTTAAACGTGCATATGATTGTTGTAATGTTGTTGGACCAATTTTGGAGTTGTTGTATTTAATTGTTGTTGTTCTTATTGTCGTCGCTAATTGTATGATGAAAGTTGAAAAAAACTTAATATTTAGATTATAGTTGTTCATAAGGAATTGTTGAAACATGAAATGAGATTCTAAGGAATTAAGAAAAGAATTGGTTTATGGAGATTGACCGGAAACTTGTTTGAAATTGTTGAATATTGTCGCGACGAGTTAGGGGCTGATTTGGTGGAGTTAAGAGGTTGTAAATTTGATTATAAACATGTATATAAGTTGTGGTAATTACTAATACATGTCTTAAAGAAAGTAAAGTGTAAAAAGGGTGTTATGTTGCAATTATAGGACTCGGACTCTTGTTGATGCCGCTAGAATTGATGGACTGTTTTAAGGTTGTTTTAATATAGATAATGAGAAATAGGTGTAGTAATCATCTGGTTTGTTGTAGTTGTATTATGGCTTAAACATAAAGAGAAGGAATACGTTATGATGACGTAAATAGAATATTTGAGATTATTGTGGTTATACTCTTAAGTTATGACTTGATGTTGGTATTGTTGGCTTGGTTGAGGAATTGTGGATATACATATAAACAGGGGAAGTGATGCCCGAATTTTTGTAGAATAAGAAAGTCGTCATTTGATATAAAGTATACTAGTAATCATAGAATTGACGGTCGTATTACCATTATTATATGTTGAAGTTCTAGACGAGACGTATTCTACTATTGAGTTGGTTAGTTCGACTAAGAGGTATGTGAAACTCTTTCTTCTTTCTTTTGGCATAATTTTTTATTAAGTAAACGTACGGCGGACGTATATGGTTTCTATATAGTCTAACTCTTAAAGATATATGTTATGAGAAGTGCCTATGATTTTTCAGTAAAGAGTTATTGTAATGATTTTATTGAGAGTCAAATGATGATTTCTACTTGCATATGATTGCTCATGATATCTACTCGTGCTAAGTATTATTATTCCACTTCTCTGAGTCCCGAGCCGGCTTATGTTCGTGCACAGCCTTGCATTGTTCACCGAGTCCCGCACTAGAGGGCCGGATTACGTTATATGTATATATGTATATGATGACCATATGGACATGAATTCATGGTTTTTGACTTGACTCTCATATTTATAAGGCACAATTGATTCTTTATTTTCTATGGCACAGTTAGATTGACATTTGATAATCTTACATGTCTCATGTACGTTTTGACCAGTTATGACTATCTACTTTGTACTTTATGTTTCATATACTCGGTACATTCTTTCGTACTGACCCCCTTTCCTCGGGGGGCTTCGTTTTATGCCCGCAGGTACATGTACTCAAATTTGGTGATCCGCCAATCTAGGGTTTCCACTCAGCTGTTTGGGAGAGCTCCATTGATTCAGAGCTTAGTCAGTTTGGTACAGATCTTTAATCTTGGACCTATGCATATTTAGGGGCACGACGGGGCCCTATCCCGTCATATGTTGTTATCCTTCTCATAGAGGTCTGTAGACAGTTGTGGATTGTACTTGTGTAATGTTATAATCTGTTTTGGTCAGCCATATTGTTGTACTTTGTGATGGGATGCTCCCGTGTATATGTGACGTTATTTGGTGGCAGCCTTGTCGGCTTGCATGTTATATTATGTTGGCTAGTTGTGACTCCTCAGGAGACATGTACATTTTCATGTAAAGGCAGTCTTGTCAGCTTGCCTATTCTGGTATACGTTATGATTGCAGCGTTATGCTGCCGGATTTTATATTTTCCTTACGTGTTAGTTGGATTACGTGCGACAGGTTAGTATAATGGCGTCATTAGGGCGTTTAGTCACGGCCCGTCGGGTCGGGTCGTGACAACTACCCCCTCGGCTAGCAATTGTTTTCCTTCCAAAACCCCTAACCAACATTTAGGGTTCTTCCATCCACTTCCATCAATACACCGCCTACTTCTCTTCTTCTTCTTTTTCTAAGTAGAACTTATGGCCGAAAACTAATCTTTTCATCCCGATCTTGTCGTTAATAACGTCAAGAACTTTATATTCATAACTCTTAAATGGAAAAAAAAGGCAATATACCTCTTAGGCGGAATTGTTCAAAATTCATTGCCGCACTTATGAAGTGATCGACCATATCATTCTTTCCGAGTCATAATCGGAAACCATTATGGTGGACAAAAATCTATGGTCCCGTTTGGATGTTATTGTCTTTCAATGAATTTATGAAACTATATCCAGCGATCTATTACATACCATATTAGAGCCGAACTCTATGGCTCAATAGGCATGTAAACGTTTACAAAATATATTTCAGGATAATAAACTTTCTGGGCCCGTTTATCTTGAACACCAATTTACTAATGTTAAATTGGATGACTTTTCCAACATTACCGCCTATTGTCAGGAATTGAAAGTGATTGTGGACCAACTATCCAACGTTGGTTCGCCCATCACAAATCAAACGCTGATACTTCAGTGCAGCACGTTCTCAAGCAATAGTTGGAATATTGGGGGAAAGCTTCATTCCTAGTATGTTTATGAATATGCGTACCAAGTTTGGAGTCATTTTGTGTTCGTTCACCCTTGGGTTTGAGTTAGTGAAGGAGTAATGGTATTGTCATAATTATTCAAAGGTTCCAAAGGTCATATCTCATTCCACGTGTATAAGAATGAGATGAAACTTCATGAAGGTGTGAAAGAAGTCAAGACGAACCTTTAGGAACAAACGACGCCTCATTTGGAGCTCGTGAGACCCATTATGATTCTCGGGCCAAAACATGTCTGACTTGAGAGCCTGAGTATTTTTTTCTTAATAGCATATATAAGGGGGGCACATGTGTTGCATGCTTAGCCAGCCTCCCCTATACATGTTGTCATCAATTCATACCAAGTGAGTCACCTTAAGGGGGAACCTCCAGGGCCTGCCTAGGCATCCCTAAAGGGTGTCCAAGGTACCCATACTAGTTACACAACTCTAAGGGCGGTGTTCGGCCTCTGGGATAGCGTTGGGCACACAATGAGTGTCGGAGGCTTGACATTTGGACCGACTATGCCCTACGGGCTATATAAATACATTTGTACTGATTAAGAACTTGAGGCACCACTCTTAAAGCCATGTGTGTTGACTTGTGAGCTTGTCTTGGATTCATCCTTGCAAGCAAGGGTCTGCTGGCCTAGACGTGCAGTCGTGGGGTGATGTTGCACTGTGCGGGATGAAAGTATATCGCAAGGGCTATGCTTAGTGATGCCATACCATAGACACATTACGAAGGACACACATGACAAGGGCCAAAGACTTAAGATTTGCCCTACTCGTGCAAAGCACAAGCCACGTGCACATGCACAAGGCAAGTGTCAAGCTTGAAGATCAGATTGTGCGTGCGCGAGCGACGCTCAATGCCAGTAGAGGGACTAACATGTCCTTAGGCAACCCCGGATGTGCGTGCGGACATGACCCAACATATGAAATGTGTCACAGGAGCAAACAAGAAAATCAAGGCTGAAGCCAGGACATCCAACAGAAGACACCGCTGAAGCTAAGTCTTCGTGGCCAACTTCTCCATAGGCACAGGGTTGTGCCATGAATTCTGGGACAATCATTAGGCTGGCTTGTAGTCCGCCGGGACTACGATAGCCGCATGTGTCATTAGTGTATCGCTGACGCTAAGAAGGAGTCGTCCCCTGACAAAAAGCATGGAACTCATTGTCAACCACTTTCTTGCATTTTTAGACACCCTTTCTTGAACACTAATTAAATAATTGTTGACCCTATTTTTTTTTTTTGTAGTCAGTGAAAGTCGTTCCTAACTGTCCTTGTTTATGGTACTAGACTCTAGATATTATACTTTGGTCAAATTATATAGGATATTTTGTTGTTTTTCTGCTGATCAATTGTAGTGTTATTAATGGTAGCTAGCGATTGAGAAGAGAAAAAAAATGTAATTAGTTACTTGTAGAAGGGAAACTGGTCAAATTTGTCCGTGTTCACTACAGAAAATAAGGTTTTCAGTGACAATATTCTTTGTGACTTCTTTAGTCGCCACCAAAAGTGCTTAATATTTGTCGTCAGCGTAAATTTATTTAGTTAACTTTTTGTGGCGATCATAGTCGCCACAAATTCACCTTTAATAAAGAAAATCGTCCCTTAAAATACTATTTCCTCTAGTGTTATCTAAAACTAAGCACTTGTTACGTTAGGGGTTATGAAGCTGAAATTTGAGCGTAATTTTAAGTCATAGTTTAAAGTTGAGGAGTAAACATGGTCTATTTTTTACAAAAAAAAATGGCACGTAAAGTCCCATCCATTTGAGTTGAACTTCACATATCAGACTATTTGCTAACATAAAGATATGAATTAACTAAAAGAGATGCAATTTTAAACACTTCTTATACAAATGAAATTATTAGTGAATTTCTTCTATATATAATCAAATATATGTGAAAACGGTCTCTAGCAACGAGGGTAATATCAATACCTATTTTATACCTCCTAAGTAGGGCGGTTAGCGGTCCGGATACTCCCGGTAATTATCTGAGAATCGGACCGGTAAACCCGGACCGATACTCAGACCGAAACCTTAACGGTCCGGATACGAGTACCAAAAAAATACCCGGACTGATAAGGAGCCGGACCGATAAGGAGCCGGTAAAATACCCGGTAACACCCCCAACCCCCACCCCACCCTCCTCCAGCGGCCCCCACCCCCTCCTCACTCTAATTAGTTGTAAATTAATGAAACTTTAAATGGTCATAATTTTGCGCTTGAATGTCCGTTTGACCTAATATTTTTTTGATTTCGCGTATTTTTTTGAGATAGGGCCGAGCAGCCAATTTCTCAAAAAATATCCGTCTTGCCAATCAATTTCACTTTTACCCCAAATTGTTACCAATTGTCCATTTTCAAATCTAAATATCTCGCGCTATACAATATATTTCAACGTAAAAATTTCGTGGTAATGTGTCCGAGAATGTCAATTTCAGTATTGAAAATTCAATTTAAAAAAAAAAAATTGGCCCGACCCGAAAAATTCTTACCGGTCCGGACCGAAAACCGGACCGATAAGGTTTCGGTCCGGACCGAGAACCGGACCGATAAGATTTCGGTCCGGGACCGGATCTCGTTCCAGGACCGAAACCTTATCGGTCCGAGACCGGTCCGGACCGGTAAGCTTTTCGAACCGGTTCCGGTAAGTGGATACCCGGACCGGTCCGGACCGATAACAGCACTATTCCTAAGGCACTTTTTGGTAAAAAGAAAAATACAGATATGAAAAAAGTCGCCTAATTTCTCCTCACACTTTGAAATACTAAATGTTATTTTGTTCAACTTGAGTTTCTGTTGGCTTTATAATTCCCGAAGAATTCTACTATCATATACCAATAACAAAATATTCTGTTTTCTAAGACAAGACATATAAATTTATGGAGTGACCAGATAGACGCTTTAACTTGACAAAAATATGTACGCTAAACACAAATTCTAGTAAGATTTAACTTATGGTGACAAAAAAGTCTACTAATTAGAAAAGGTGACAACTTTGACCAGTCAAGGTTAAAGCCCACTTAAAAATCTGATTAAGTTAATTGGAGTCCGAAATGTAATTTTTAAAAATTGTTAATCTTTTATAAAATATAAAAACACCCACATTATACCAAACCAACCATGACCCCACTTCTTTCATCTTTCAAAATCAAAAAGTCTCTCCAGTTCTCTTATCAAACAAAACGCTCAAACTCTCCCTCTTCTTCACGTTTTTTCTCTTCAATAACGACGATTTGTTCTTCCACTGCACCGGACCGTTCACTGTAACAATATCGTTTCTCTCTCTCGTCGATGGTGTTGCTGCTTCTTTGCCATTTAAGGTAAAAATTTCTCTTTCACTTGGTTCAAAAGTTAAGGTTTTGAAATCAAAGTTTGAAAATGATTATTTTGGTCAGAGAAGAAGAAGAACATGTGTTTGTCTTCAATGTTGTTTATTTTGTTGTTCCATGCTTGTGAAACCCTTATTTGGGGTATTTGTTTCACTTGTTGGCGTTTGTGTGTTTGTAAATAGTGTATGTGGTTGTGAAATTATGGGTTTTGGTGGTGTTTTTGTTCTTGTTTTCCTTAGAGTTTCGAAAAAAATGCTTGAAATTTTGTTAATTTTTTCCAACAGCTGAGTAAGTCGCAAAGAACAAGCACTTGTTTGATAGTTGCAAACATTTATCGAGGTTGCAACATATTCAATTATTCGTAAAAAATTAAAATAGTTGCTAAGGTTGATGCTGAGGTGTTACAACTATTTTATTTTTTTCAATAGCTGAAGCATCTGTTGCAACAACTCACCAAGTTGTTGCAACATATTCTTCAATTGTTGGAAAATTCGATTACTTGTTGTATTTTGTTTGATCAGCTGTTACAATTTTTTTTTCTGTTTACTTTGAATGATGCACAAATCAATTGAAACTATTTTTGTATCTCTTGTGTCCAGATAAAATGACTTTAAGCAAAAGAAAATGAGATAAATCAATTGAAGAATCTAAAGAGAGTAAACGACTCAAGGGTCAAACACCGTTAGATGAGCTTGTTGAACAAGCTATTTCAGAATCAACAAATATAGATGCAAGTATTAGTCGAAATAAAACACAATCTTCTAATAGAGAGGAGGGCTCAGAGTCCAAGAAAACCTCAAAGTAGAAGTGTCTGGAGATGTTAATGATAAACATCCTAAAAATGGCCAAGAATCAGATAAAACTGAAAAAAAGATAAGGAAGAGGTAAGGTCTACGTACACTCTACCCTCCCCAGACCCCATGTTATGGGATTTTACTGGGTATGTTGTATGTTGTTGTTGTAGAATTGAAGCCAAATGTGAAGACGGTCAACCTATATGACTTCCCTTGGGCTTTCATGGTAAACTTCTTCAATATTTTTATCTTTTATCTTCTTTTTTAAAAAAAATATTTTTATTACATAGAGGGTAGGGGAAGGGGTAATAGAGAGGGAATTACAATGCCCTCACCTTTTGATGTTGGCGAGGTTCATTTAGTTGGCCCAGATTTGATTCAGCATGCTGTGGATAAGGTGAAGCTTATCCAGGAGAGGTTATTAGCGGCCTAGAGTCGACAGAAGTCGTATGCAGATAATCAACGTCGACACTTGGAGTTTCAGCTTGACGATTGGTTTTTTTTGAAGGTATCACCCATAAAAGGTGTGATGAGGTTTGGTAAGAAGGGGAAACCTAGCCCGAGGTATATTGGGCCTTACCAGATTATTCGCAGGGTAGGCAAGGTTGCCTATGAGTTAGATCTGTCATCCGAGTTGGAAGCGGTACATCTGGTCTTCCATGTTTCTATGTTACGGAAGTGTATCGGAGATCCATACAGAGTTTTCCCGGTGGATGATGTCCAGATGACAGAGGAGTTATCGTATGAGGAGAGTCCTATAGCTATACTTGATCGCCAGGTCAGACGGTTACGGACTAAGGATGTGGCTTCTGTCAAGGTCTTGTGGCCGAATGATAATAGAGATGAGATGACTTGGGAAGCAGAAGAGGACATGATGAAAAAATATCTTCACTTGTTCCCTACACCTACAGGTAATTCGATTCCCTACTTGCATACTTTGATTGACGTATATGCGTGTGTGTTACAATGTGGTCATGTGTGGCATATTTGATTGTGTTGGGTATAGTTAAAGAGGATTATGCCGATATCTGTTTAGATTGAGCCTAGTATGAACATTCGGGACGAATATTTCTAAGGGGGAGAGAATGTTACACCCCGTAATCCCAAGACATGTATTTGAGAACGTAAGTAAGACTTGAACGTTGGAAGATTATATAACTATTTTCTTAAGGAAATATTTCGGAACCTCGTGAAGATCGCTCGATTTGGGAAGTATACGCTTAGTTGATCATATGTCCTGACTCAGAATACCATCAAATTGGTTAGGAACATTTAGTAAACAATAAATATCATTGGTTTTTCGTTGTTTACACCTAAATATGGGTGAATCAAGTAGTTCTCATCAAATTACACCAACGATCACTCGATTTGGGAAGTATACACTTAGTTGATCATATGTCCTGACTCAGAATACCATCAAATTGGTTAGGAACATTTAGTAAACAATACATATCATTGGTTTTCGTTGTTTACACCTAAATATGGGTGAATCAAGTAGTTCTCATCAAATTACACCAACGATCGCTCGATTTGAAAAGTATACGCTTAGAATTTTCCAACAAATCAATGAAATTACCGTCTAATCCATTGAGGATGTTAGTAGATAAATATATTGATCACTAAATATCATTGAATCTCTTTGTTTAACACTAAATATCATTGATTCCCTCAGTTAATAACTAAACATATGTGACTTATATCTTAGTTGTTGCAGCAATTTCATGATCTGCTGCAGCAATTGCATAATTTGTTGCAGCAGTTGCATAAATTGTTGCAACAAGTACATAATTTGTTGCAGCAATTGCATAATCTATTGCAGCAATTATATAACCTGTTGCAACAAGTACATAATCTGTTGCAGCAGGTAACATAGCTGTTGAACAAGTCATATCACTTGTTGGATGAAACAACTCATTCCATTTGTTGGATGAAACAAGTTAAGGATTTTCTGCAACAACTCATTCCATTTGTTGTAAAAACTCAAAACACTATAGGAACTTACTGTAACAAGTCATGTCACTTGTTGGAAAACTAAGTTAAGTTAGTTGCTGCAACAAGTTCGATTACTGGTTGGCAAAATCCCAACAAGTTACACAGTTGTTGCAACAGAATTTTTACTTGGTGAAAACTGTTCAGAAATTACAAAACCACAGAACATACATTGGTGATTTGAGCATAATCAACATATCATTAAAACCAATTTTACTAACAGAAACAACATTAAAATGTCATAAAATTCAATTTCACAAACACAAACAATAGTAATTATTATTACAAGATATTGCAAATTTAACAACTAGGGAACAATTCGGTTTGGGCATGTAGTTTTTTTATGGTCAGCTGTTTTGCATATGGAGCATTTGTTTTTCCTCGTTGCAAGTGATTCCCCGATTCCACGCCTCCTTGTTAGGCGTATTTTGTATACGCCTTTTGAGTCATTTTTAGTTAGTATTTTCCCATTTTCGTTCAAATAAGTGTCGTGTTAGGTTGTTTTTCTTTCGTTTGAGTCACAGCGGTGCAAAAAGGCAAAATGATGAAAAGGAACGAGAATTTGGCAGAAAATGTGCACCCGAGGCAAAAAGGAGGAAAGTTGGCAAATCAGGACGAAGGATTGTCGACAAGATGCGCCAATATGCGTAATCAGCGGTGCCATATTTAATTGAGAGCCACGGATTTTCAGCACCGCGGTGACAACATGCAAAATCGCAGTGTCATTATTACAGAGAGACTGCAGGAGTTTCGGCACCGCGGTGCCGTTATGCAGAACCGCGGTGCCGGTGCGAAAAATATCAGTTCCGAAGGAGAATTGGCTAGTGGCATATTGGTCTCATAGGGCACGAAAATTTGGAGCATATTTAAGCCCTAGGAATTAATGATATGAGAAGGTTGGTCATTCTACAACATCACACCACACAAGACAACAAGGAAGGCTACAATTGGAGACTTAGTTCGCAGTAATTTCTTTTCTTTCATTTTTAATTCAGTTTATGTATGAATTT
Source organism: Przewalskia tangutica (assembly GCA_029844215.1). Classification (NCBI taxonomy): domain Eukaryota; kingdom Viridiplantae; phylum Streptophyta; class Magnoliopsida; order Solanales; family Solanaceae; genus Przewalskia; species Przewalskia tangutica. The sequence continues at coordinate 37,245,337 of CM056727.1, read as the reverse complement.
TGTGTTAGTTCTTAGTGTGACTATGGCTAGGAGCTAAACACTTTATTAGGGTTTTCCTTATGAATCGCTTGAAACTTTTATTCATGAATTAATGCATTAGTTTGATTTCTTCTTCACTTGATTAAAATTTAGTCAATAATTAGTATGAATGCTTGATAATTAATTGATCACTAATTATCATAATATATATATGATTTCGAATCAAGAACCGAGAGGAGAGATTTAGATATGATGTAATTGACTAGACATAGGTTAAAATTGCGGACGACAGTACCCCGATACTTGTGTAGCATTATATGTTACTGTTCTTAATCCTCCTATGTGGTAAATTCTATCATAGAAATATAGAAGGGTTCTGCACTGGGGTTGAGTGATTATATGTCCTAACCGTAATATAAGATAATTTAGTTAACTGCTATCTTAACATAGAAGAAGAATAATTCTAGTTGCAGTAAGGATTGAATAGAGTGGATAATCGAGGATTTCGGAAGCCCTAATTCATTCATAACTGATTACAACTTAAATAGTTCAGTAATTCTTGCAATTATTCTAGTAGTTAAACAAAAACTCAATTCAAATATCGATTGCCAAATAGATAACATAAAATAAATGAACGGTAATTAGAAACCAGTCTCTGAGGACGATATTCGGTCTTATCAGACTATATTACTTGTGAATGATACGTACACTTGCGTGAGCAATTGGACAACATCCTAACAAGTTTTTGGCGCCGTTGCCGGGGACTGGCGTACTTATAATATCGAACCATCTATTTTTATTTCTAATTTGGCCTTATTTTTATTTTTATTTTTACTATTAGAAACCTGTTGCTTTGATTTTGTTTGTTGATTTTGGTCTATTTCAGGAATCTAGTGTATGTGAAGAAGGAGAGGAGCAAATACACTTGTTCCCTTCAACCCTGAAATAGAAAAACGGTGCAAGCAAAACAGGTGTGAGAAAAGAATTGCTGATTTACTAGCCATAGAAAATCAGCAGAATAACAACAACATGGTACCTGAAGAGGTGTTGAATAATGAGGTACCGGCTGACATGTGACAAGTTTCACCACCTTCAGAAAGAAGCTTGGGAGATTATGTTCTGCCCACGATTACTGGTGCACAGACATGCATCAGACTCCCAGTAATAGGGGCGAACAACTTTGAGATCAAGTCTGCCATCTTGAGCATGGTCCAGAACACAGTACAATTTTGGGGATTGTCATCTGAAGACCCCCACATGCACATTGTCAACTTTCTGGAGCTGTGTGCCACTTTCAAATACAATAGCGTTACTGACGATGCCATTAGACTGATGCTCTTCCCGTTCTCACTGAGGGACAGAGCCAAGAGATGGTTGAACTCACTACCTGCCAACTCTATCACCACCTGGCAAGACCTAGCCTAGAAGTTTCTTGTAAATGTTCTTCCCACCTTCAAAAGCGGCAAAGTTAAGGGAAGAGTTAAACAATTTTTACCAGATGGATGGTGAGTCACTCTATGATGCATGAGAGCGATTTAAGGATCTGCAAATGAAATGCCCACATCATGACATAGAGAAGTGGATGTTAGTGCACATTTTTTATAATGGGCTGAGTGGTACTATTTGTACCATCATTGATGCTGCATCATGGGGGCCTTCATGGGAAAAAGTGTCAATGAGGCACATGAGTTACTGGAAGACATGGCTGCCAACAATCACCAAGGGGCAGATGACAGGTCAGTGAATAGCAGGAAGACTATGGGTATACATGAATTAGATGTCATCACCGCCATGAATGCACAGGTAGCCCTTCTGACGAAGCAACTGCAGCGGAACACTATGACTGTGAATGCAGTCCAGATGCCTGTAAATTGTGAGATTTGTGGTGGACCGCACTCCTTTGACAGATGCACAGCGGTGGATCCCAATAATGTGTCAATGGAACAGGTTCAGGCAGTTGGGAACTTTCAGCGGCCTTATAATTCCAACACATACAATCCAGGGTGGAGGAATCACCCTAACTTTTCGTGGAGGAACGATCAGGCCCAGCAGCATCCATATCAAGGTAGCTACCAGAACCAGCAAGGACATAATCAGGCTACCTCATCCCAGTAGTTTATACCACCTACACAGCAGGAGAAGCCTGATGAGCTGAGAGTTGCAATGTTTGCACTCACCAATTCGCAGAATCAGTTCATCTCTGAAACCAGGTCCTCTCTCAGGAACCTAGAAACGCAGGTTGGGCAACTGGCAAAGATGGTAACCAGCAGACCGCAGGGCACACTCCCAAGCAATACAGATGTCAATCCAAGAGAGCAGTGTCAGACAGTGTTATTAAGGAATGGAATGCAGTTAGAGCAGGTGCTCCCCAACACGCAGTGGTTCATGAGAAAGAGGGTGAAAAAGCAGTTGAGGAAGGAAATGTGGGGGTCACTGAGGACCACCCTACAGTTGAGAAAGCCCCACCAGCACCTTTGAGGGAATACACTGATAGAATCCCTAAACCTCAGAGGCTCCAAAAGAAGGACATAGACAAGCAGTTCTCCAAGTTTTTAGAGGTATTCAAGAAGTTGCACATCAATATCCCCTTCATTGAGGCGTTAGAGCAAATGCCCGCATACTTCAAATTCATAAAAGAGATACTTGGGAAGAAGAGAAGGTTGCAAATTATGAGACAGTGACACTGACAGAGGAGTGCAGCGCCATTCTTGCAAAAGAAACTGCCTCCTAAGTTGAAAGATCCAGAAAGCTTCACCCTGTCCTGCATTATTGGCGAGGTAACATGCAACAGGGCACTTTGTGACTTAGGAGCTAGTATCAATCTCATACTTCTGTCTGTGTTCAATAGATTGGGTTTGGGAGAATGCAAGACAACCACAGTTAATCTGCAGCTGGCTGACCGAACCATGGTGCACCCAGAGGCATAGTGGAAGACGTGTTTGTCAAGGTGGGAAAATTCTTCTTCCCAGCAGACTTCCTCATTCTTGACATGGAGGAAGATGATAAAATACCCATCATTTTGGGAAGACCATTCCTAGCTACTGGTAGAGCCCTAATCGACGTGGAGAAGGGAGAATTGAGGCTAAGGGTTCAGGAAGAAGAAATGGTATTCAAGGTGTTAAATCCATCATTGAGTCACAGGCCAGCAACAAGTGCATCGCAGTAAGCACAACTGTCACAGCAGTTCAACAGGCTCAGACCAAAATTAGGGAGATCATCCCTACAGCTGTGAACCCGCAGACTAGTTTGAAAGCTGCAACAAAAGTTCATGACATGAAAGCTGAAAAACAGGTAATTCCTACTGAACCCAATACTGTGAAAAAGAAAAATAGTGTGAGGAAGAGAAGAATGATCCATAAGTGGATAGGTTGTGGGGTTAATTTACCCCAATAATTTGATAAGGAACTTACGTCCGGCTAAAAGACGTTAAGACAACGCTACTTGGGAGGCAACTCAATGTTTAAATTATGCAATTTAGTTTAAATAGAATAGTCTCACGTTTGGTGTTTTTGTTGTGTTGTGTTGCCAGATGAAGGAATGGGATATGAAGCAGGGAAAAACGCTGGAAAACACTGAACCAGGAGTTTCAGCACCGCGGTGCCAATCTGCAGGACCGCGGTGCCGAATGTTCAGAGAGGCCCCAGTACTTTAGGCATCGCGGTGCCACTATGCAGAACCGCGGTGCCGATTAGCGACTTCCGAAAAAATAAAAAGGTCCTTAATCGTCAAATCTCCTCCCACAGATATCGTCTCAGTGCAGTATATGCCGCCACCACCACCATTTTAAACTGTTGTATGTCTATAAGTCGTCCCTTTTTAATTTTTGAGTCTTTTACACATTTGGGACAATGTGTAGTTTAAGTTTGGGGGAGTTCTTATTTTATTTTATTTTATTTTATTTTATTTTTGAGTCTTGTGTTTGTTTTTGTGTTTTATGTGAGTCAATTTTTTTTTATGATCATGCATGTTGTGCTTATTTGGAACGCCTAGTGAACTAAGTGGGATAATGTAATGGAATGAGAAGCTAAAATATGTGTGCTTAAGTTAGATATGTCAAATATTCATGAAAAAATTGATTATGTGGAATATTTGATGCTTAGCCTATGTGTTGTCAATTGAAAATGTCTGTGAAGTCTGCTTACTTGCTAGTTGAGGCGAAATAGTTATGATGTACATGTTTAGGGAGATGATTCAGACATTTCTTTGTTAGCCCTTCTTCTCATTTATTACCTACCTTGCAATAAATTGTATTCCTAGTCAGCCCCTTTGAGCCTAAAATAAGTTATTTTCTTTGACACCCCATGATTCCCTAGTGTGCCATAAGCGGTAATTAAAAAATTGGGATGTAAAAGAGTGAAAAAGGAATACAAAAAAAAAGTGAAAAAGTGATGCACCCCAATGAAAAAAATATAAAAGCTTAAGTTTGGGGGTGCCTATGTGAATTGTTTCATGCTCTCAAAAAGAGAAAGGGAGATATAAGTATGAACTGAAAAGAATACCAAAAAGAATGACAAAATGGTTGAGTAAGAAAAATTCTTATGGTACGTAAATTAAGTCTAAATGCCTAATTTTACCTACCCCTGCTTAAGCCTATATTACAACCCTGAAAAGTCCTGATGATCTCTAGAATGTATGTCTATGATTAGTGGAGAATAACAAGTAAACAGGCTCATAGAACTAAATGAAATTGATATGCATAGGTTAGGTATTCATGCTTCCATTGATTATGACTGAAATGAATTTGCGAAATATCTGACTTGAAATTCTAGATTGCTAAATTCATGCTATATATGTTCCTACATATTATCCCAACGGATGTTCATGTGTTTCTAAGCAACCTTGTGCAGCTGCTTGATTTGAGTCTTTGAGTCTCATTGATTTTGTTTTTTGTGTTTTTGATCTTTGCTCGAGGGCGAGCAAAGGTTAGTTGGGGGGTATTTGTTAGGCGTATTTTGTATACGCCTTTTGAGTCATTTTTAGTTAGTATTTTCCCATTTTCGTTCAAATAAGTATCGTGTTAGGTTGTTTTTCTTTCTTTTGAGTCACAGCGGTGCAAAATGGCATAATGGCAAAAAAGAAGCGGGAATTGGGCAGAAAAGGTGCTCCCGTGGCAAAAAAGAGGAAAGTTGGAAAATCAGGACGAAGGATTGTCAGCACCGCGGTGCCAATATGCAGAACCGCGGTGTCATATTTACTGAGGAGCCACAGGATTTTCAGCATCGCAGTGCCAACATGCAAAACCGTGGTGCCATTATTACTGAGAGACTGCAGGAGTTTCGGCATCGCGGTGCCGTTATGCAGAACCGCGGTGTCGGTGCTGAAAATATCAGTTCCGAAGGAGAATTGTCTAATGGCATATTGGTCCATAGGCACAAAATTTGGAGTATATTTAAGCCCTATGGATTAATGTTATGGGGAGGTTGGTCATTCTACAACATCACACCACACAAGACAACAAGGGAGGCTACAATTGGAGACTTAGTTCGCAGTAATTTCTTTTCTTTCGTTTTTAATTCAGTTTATGTATGAATTTTGTGTTAGTTCTTAGCGTGACTATGACTAGGAGCTAAACACTTTATTAGGGTTTTCCTTATGAATCGCTTGAAACTTTTATTCATGAATTAATGCAGTAGTTTGATTTCTTCTTCACTTGATTAAGATTTAGTCAATATTTGGTATGAATGCTTGATAATTAATTGATCACTAATTTTTATAATATATATGATGTCGAATCAAGAACCGAGATGAGAGATTTGAATATGATGTAATTGGCTAGACATAGGTTAAAATCGCGGACGACAGTACCCCGATACTTGTGTAGCAATATATGTTATTGTTTTTAATCCTCCTATGTGGTAAATTCTATCATAGAAATATAGAAGGGTTCTGCACTGGGGTTGAATGATTATATGTCCTAACCAGAGTATAAGACAATTTAGTCAACCGCTATCTTAACGTAGAAGAAGAATCATTCTAGTTGCATTAATGATTGAATAGAGTGGATAGTCGAGGATTTCGGAAGCCCTAATTCATTCATAACTGATTACAAATTAAATAGTTCAGTAATTCTTGCAATTATTCTAGTAGTTAAACAAAAACCCAATTTAAATATCGATTACCAAATAGATAACATAAAATAGATGAACGGTAATTAGAAACCAGTCTCTGAGGACGATATTCGGTCTTAACAGACTATATTACTTGTGAACGATACGTACACTTGCGTGAGCAATTGGACAACGTCCTAATAAGTTTTTGGCGCTGTTGTCGGGGTCTGACGTACTTCTAATATCGAACCATCTATTTTTATTTCTAATTTGGCCTTAGTTTTTATTTTTACTATTAGAACCCTGTTGCCTTGATTTTGTTTGTTGATTTTGGTCTATTTCAGGAATCCAATGTATGTGAAGAAGGAGAGGAGCAAATACACTTGTTTCCTTCAACCCTGAAATAGAAAAACTTTGCAAGCAAAACAGGCGTGAGAAAAGAATTGCTGATTTACTAGCCATAGAAAATCAGCAGAATAACAACAGGGTACCTGCCGAGGTATTGAATAATGAGGTACCGGCTGACATGGGACAAGTCTCACCACCTCCAAAAAAAAGCTTGGGAGATTATGTTCTGCCCATGGTTACTGGTGCACAGACATGCATCAGACTCCCAGCAACAGGGGCGAACAACTTTGAGATCAAGCCTGCTATCCTGAGCATGGTCCAGAACACAGTACAGATTTGGGGATTGTCATCTGAAGACCCCCATATGCACATTGCCAACTTTCTGGAGATGTGTGCCACTTTCAAATACAATGGTGTTACTGACGATGCCATTAGACTGAGCCTCTTCCCGTTCTCACTGAGGGACAGAGCCAAGAGCCGGTTGAACTCACTACCTGCCAACTCTATCACCTCCTGGCAAGACCTAGCCCAGAAGTTTCTTGCAAAGTTCTTCCCACCTTCAAAAGCGGCAAAGTTAATGGGAGAGTTAAACAATTTTTACCAGGTGGATGGTGAGTCACTCTATTATGCATGGGATCGATTTAAGGATCTGCAAATGAAATGCCCACATCATGGCATAGAGAAGTGGATGTTAGTCCACATTTTTTATAATGGGCTGAGTGATACTACTCGTACCATCATTGATGCTGCAGCAGGGGGGCCTTCATGAGAAAGAGTGTCAAAGAGGCACATGAGTTACAAGAAGACATGGCTGCAAACAATCACCAAGGGGCAGATGACAGGTCAGTGAATAGCAGGAAGACTATGGGTATACATGAATTAGATGTCATCACCGCCATGAATGCACAGGTAGCCCTTCTGACGAAGCAACTGCAGCGGAACACTATGACTGTGAATGCAGTCCAGATGCCTGTAAATTGTGAGATTTGTGGTGGACCGCACTCCTTTGACAGATGCACAGCGGTGGATCCCAATAATGTGCCAATGGAGCAGGTTCATGAAGTTGGGAACTTTCAGCGGCCTTATAATTCCAACACATATAATCCTGGGTGGAGGACCACCCTACAGTTGAGAAAGCCCCACCAGCACCTTTGAGGGAATACACTGATAGAATCCCTTAACCTCAGAGGCTCCAAAAGAAGGCCATAGACAAACAGTTCTCCAAGTTTTTAGAGGTATTCAAGAATCTGCACATCAATATCCCCTTCATTGAGGCGTTAGAGCAAATGCCCGCATACTTCAAATTCATAAAAGAGATACTTGGGAAGAAGAGAAGGTTGCAGATTATGAGACAGTGACACTGACAGAGGAGTTCAGCGCCATTCTTGCAAAATAAACGGCCTCCTAAGTTGAAAGATCCAGGAAGTTTCACCCTGCCCTACACTATTGGCGAGGTAACATGCAACAGGGCACTTTGTGACTTAGGAGCTAGTATCAATCTCATACTTCTGTCTGTGTTCAATAGATTGGGTTTGGGAGAATGCAAGCCAACCACAGTTAATCTGCAACTGGCTGACCGAACCATGGTGCACCTAGAGGCATAGTGGAAGACGTGTTTGTCAAGGTGGGAAAGTTCTTCTTCCCAACAGACTTCCTCATTCTTGACATGGGGAAGATGATAAAATACCCATCATTTTGGGAAGACCGTTCCTAGCTACTGGTGAAGCCCTAATCGATGTGGAGAAGGGAGAATTGAGGCTAAGGGTTCAGGAAGAAGAAATGGTATTCAAGGTGTTAAATCTACCATTGAGTCACAGGCCAGCAACAAGTCTTCGCAGTAAGCACAACTGACACAGCAGTTCAGCAGGCTCAGACCAAAATTAGGGAGATCATCCCTACAGCTGTGAACCCGCAGACTTGTTTGAAAGCTGCAACAAAAGTTCATGACATGAAAGCTGAAAAACAGGTAATTCCTACTGAACCCAATACTGTGAAAAGGAAAAATAGTGCGAGGAAGAGAAGAATGATCCTTAAGTGGATAGGGTTTGGGGTTAATTTACCCCAATAATTTGATAAGGAACTTGCGTCCGGCTAAAAGACGTTAAAGACAACGCTACTTGGGAGGCAACTCAATGTTTAAATTATGCAATTTTGTTTAAATAGAATAGTCTCACGTTTGGTGTTTTTGTTGTGTTGTGTTGCCAGGTGAAGGAATGAGACATGAAGCAGGGAAAAACGCTGGAAAACACTGAACCAGGAGTTTCAGCACCGCGGTGCCAATCTGCAGGACCACGGTGCCGAATGTTCAGAGAGGCCCGATTTTGTGCATCGCGCGTTACTACGCAGAATCGGCCGACATTAGCGACTTCCGAAAAAATAAAAATGCCCTGAATCGTCAAATCTCCTCCCACAGATATCGTCTCGGTGCAGTATACGCCGCCGCCACCACCATTTTAAACCGATGTATGTCTGTAATTCGTCTCTTTTTAATTTTTGAGTCTTTTACACATTTGGGATAATGTGTAGTTTAAGTTTGGGGGAGTTCTTATTTTATTTTATTTTATTTTTGAGTCTTTTGTTTGTTTTTGTGTTTTATGTGAGTCAATTTTTTTTTATGATCATGCATGTTGTGCTTAATTGGAACGCCTAGTGAATTAAGTGTGATAATGTAATGGAATGAGAAGCTAAAATCTGTATGCTTAAGTTAGATATGTCAAAAATTCATTAAAATTTGATTATGTGGAATATTTGATGCTTAGCCTATGTGTTGTCAATTAAAAAATGTCTTTGAAGTCTGTTTGCTTGCTATTTGAGGCGAAATAGTTAGGATGTACATGTTTAGGGAGATGATTCAGGCATTTCATTGTTAGCCCTTCTTACCATTCATTACATATCTTGTAATAAATTGTATCCCTAGTCAGCCCCTTTGAGCCTAAAATAAGTTATTTTCTTTGACACTCTATGATTCCCTAGTATGCCATAAGCGGTAATTGAAAATTTGGGATCAAAAAAGAGTGAAAAAGGAATACAAAAAGAAAGTGAAAAAGTGATGCACCCCAATGAAAAAAATGTAAAAGCTTAAGTTTGGGAGAGTCTATGTGAATTGTTTCATGCTCTCAAAAAGAAAAAGGGGGATATAGGTATGAACTGAAAAGAATACCAAAAAGAATGACAAAATGATTGAGTAAGAAAAATGCTTATGGTACGTAAATTGAGCCTAAATGTCTAATCTTACCTATCTCTACCTAAGCCTACATTACAACCCTGAAAAGTCCTGATGATCTCTAGAATGTATGTCTATGATTAGTGGAGAATAGCAAGTAAACAGGCTCATAGAACTAAATGAAATTGATATGCATAGGTTAGGTATTCATGCTTCCATTGATTATGACTGAAATGAATTTGCGAAATATCTGATTTGAAATTCTAGATTATTAAATTCATGCTATATCTGTTCCTACATATTATCCCAACTGACGTTCATGTATTTCTAAGTAACCTTGTGCAGCTGCTGGATTTGAGTCTTTAAGTCTCTTTGATTTTGTTTCTTTGTTTTTTGTGTTTTTGATCTTTGCTCGAGGGCGAGCAAAGGTTAAGTTTGGGGGTATTTGTTAGGCGTATTTTGTATACGTCTTTGGAGTCATTTTTAGTTAGTATTTTCCCATTTTCGTTCAAATAAGTATCGTGTTAGGTTGTTTTTCTTTCTTTTGAGTCACAGCGGTGCCGAAAGGCAAAATGGCAAAAACGGAGCGAGAATTGGGCAGAAAAAGTGCTCTCGAGGCAAAAAGTAGGAAGTTGGCAAATCGGACGGCGATTGTCGCGACCTTGCGCGCCAATACGCAGGCGGTGCCATATTTACTGAGGAGCCATAGGATTTTCAGCACCGCGGTGCCAACATGCAAAACCGCGGTGCCATTATTACTAAGAGCCTGCAGGAGTTTCGGCACCATGGTGCCGTTATGCAGAACCGCGGTGTCGGTGCGGAAAATATCCGTTCCGAAGGAGAATTGGCTAATGGCATATTGGTCCATATGGCACGAAATTTGGAGCATATTTAAGTCTTAGGGATTAATGCTATGAGAAGGTTGGCCATTCTACAACATCACACCACACAAGACAACAAGAGAGGCTACAATTGGAGACTTAGTTCGCAGTAATTTCTTTTCTTTCATTTTTAATTCAGTTTATGTATGGATTTTATGTTAGTTCTTATCGTGACTATGGCTAGGAGCTAAACACTTTATTAGGGCTTTCCTTATGAATCGCTTGAAACTTTTATTCATGAATTAATGCAGTAGTTTGATTTCTTCTTCACTTGATTAAGATTTAGTCAATAATTGGTATGAATGCTTGATAATTAATTGATCACTAATTATCATAATATATATGATTTCGAATCAAGAACCGAGAGGAGAGATTTGCAAATGCTGTAATTGACTAGACATAGGTTAAAATCGCGGACGACACTACTCCGATACTTGTGTAGCATTATAGGTTATTGTTCTTAATCCTCTTATGTGGTAAATTCTATCATAGAAATATAGAAGGGTTCTGCACTGGGGTTGAATGATTATATGTCCTAACCGGAATATAAGACAATTTAGTTAACCGTCATCTTAACGTAGAAGAAGAATCTTTATAATTAAGGATTGAATAAAGTGGATAGTCGAGGATTTCGGAAGCCCTAATTCATTCATAACTGATTAAACTTAAATAGTTCAGTAATTCTTGCAATTATTCTAGTAGTTAAACAAAAACCCAATTCAAATATCGATTGCCAAATAGATAACATAAAATTGATGAACGGTAATTAGAAACCAGTCTCTGAGGACGATATTCGGTTTTATCAGACTATATTACTTGTGAAGGATACGTACAATTGCGTGAACAATTGGAAAATGTCCTAACACTCCTCTTTGTCCGTCTTTTTCCCGGTTTGCTCGGATCAACATGTGGAGGAGGTATTTCTCTCTCTAAAATATCCATAGAAAATTTCCAAGATTCTTCAGAAGGCACGAGATTCATTTACTCACAGTATGCAATTATGTAATTCTCCACCCTGTAATATGGAGATGAGTAGTCATAAATCCGTCTTCCAAAGTCGTCACCATATTGGACTCGAAGCGCTGTCATACTCTTCACCTGAAAATATTTTATTTAACAAAAAATTGGTCATGAGAGTACATATCAATCTATAACAAAATGAAACAGTTGCAGCAGTTGTTCCAACAGATTATTGACTTGTTGGAACAAGTGGATTACTTATTGCAACATGTAATAAAATTGTTGCAACAAGTCACTAATCTGTTGGAGTCAGTTTCAGTTTTTTTGGGGTAATGTTTCAGACTGTTGAAGATGTCCAACGGATTATCGAGTTGTTGCAACAAGTGTATTACTTGTTGCAACAAATAGTACACTTGTTGCAGCAAGTCAATAATCTGTTGGAAGCAACTTCAGTTTTTTGGGTTCCGCTTTGGACAAAAATCGGCGACTCAACAGATAGTTGAGTTGTTGCAACAAGTAGAACACTTGTTGCAATAACTATACAACTTGTTGCAGCAAGTCAATAATCTGTTGAAGCGCTTTTTGGGTTACGTTTGCACAAAAATCGTCGACTCAACATAGTTGAGTTGTTGCAACTAGTGGAACACCTGTTGCAACAACTATACAACTTGTTGCAGCAAGTCAATAATCTGGAAGCGGCCGCTTTTGGGTTCGCTTTGGATAAAAATGTGTCGACTCCAACAGATCGTTGAGTTGTTGCAGCAAGTGGAATACATGTTGCAACAACTGAAACAACTCACTCAGTTATTGCAGGTTATTTATTTAACAATTACAACAACTTCATTATCTGTTGTAGAAGTTACAACAATCACATTATATGTTGCAACAACTACAACAACTACTGTAAGTTGTTGGAAAATTATTAGATTTATACTCAGGTGAAAAATTAAAATAAAACAACATTGTTGTACTTACCAAATGAGCGGAAAACACTTATGAAGTAATTGTCAGTGCTACACCAACAAAATTCAGTCAAAAAATTGCAAAATCGGGTGGTCACATTTTTTTCTTTCTTGAGCAACAATGTCGGACGAAGAAGAAGAAGAAGAAGAAGAAGAAGAAGAAGAAGAAAGCAGAACAATAGAATGAGTTATGAAGTAATTCTCAGTGCTACACGAATGAAATTCAATCAAAAAGTTGCAAAATCATGTGGTCTTATTTTTTTATTTCTTGAGCAAAATACGATCAGACGAAGAAGAAAGGTTAAGAAACGAAGAAAGAAAAGAAGAGGAAGCAGCAAGAAGAAGAGTAAACGAAGCAAAAAAGAAGAGCCAAAAATAGTGGAAACGGCGCAGGCAAACAGAAAATTTGACGCATTTTTTTTGGCTCTGTAGGGTTTATATGGGTTGGGTCAAAGTATTAAAAATAAAACTTGGGGGCAAAGTGTAAAAAATAAAGCTTGGGGTCAAAGTGTTAAAAATATAACTTTGGGGTGAGTCAAAACTCTCTAATCACTAATCCAAAATTTATCACTTCTACTTAATTAAAAAAACTAGAGTTATCCCAGACCTCGTTAACTGGAACGTGGACAATATAATTTGGGGACCAACATCGACGAATAAAGAGTTGGAATGAGTCTGACTCTGATACCATGTAAAGAATAGATCTTGGTGTAAGATGATATTAATCTCCCTTGGGGTCTTCTCATTAATATCAAAGTATATATAGAGTACAATATTCATCTCTTATACAATAAGAATCCTAAGTCTATACAAAGTAGGAATCCTAGTCTTACCATAATTATATTTACACAATATATGGAAATATTCTAATTATGGATAGGGATACAATTGTTTCTATAATATACATGTTTATATTTGGGTCTAATTCAACCCCAAAAACTAACTTGTAGGATGAAGATTGTTCAAGTTCTTTATATTTCCATTCCATTACGTGGGACTCTCAACAAATTTGAAAGATTAAAAAAATAACTTCAAACAAAAACACAGAATGGGATGACAATTATCCTCTTCCACCAAAATGCACAGAAATTTTCTGACAATTTCACAGTCCATATTATTCTCAGTAGACAAGAATGAATAATTGAGAAGAATTGGTGGAAGACAATATGCTAAATAACAACAATTATATCAGAATGACATCAAAGTTTTAGGGTGTGTTTGGTACAATAAGAAATTCATGAAAGATATTTTTCTGAAAAATAAGTAATTTTCTGGTGTTAATTAATATTACACAAAATATATTATGTCAAAAGTACGTACTATATATAATCTAGAAAACACTATAGGGGAGGGAGCAGGGGCATGGGATGGTTGATGTGGGGGCTATGGAATTGGAATGGGTGTTATGGATGATTCGAATGAGTGAAATACTACTTATGAAACTTATTTCCTAACGTTATCATGAAAACTAATTTCTCATTTTTAAGGAATTTATTTTCTTCGAAAATATATTTTTCAAATATTTTAACAAACCAAACATGACTTTTTTTTTTTTAGTAAACTCAAGTTTTCCTCTTTTTTCCTCACTAAGGAAGAAGTCATACCAATTTTTTGTCAAGCAAGCAATTCGGATTGACTTTAGTATTAGATTTCTTGAGGGGGAACATGACACATTTTCATCTACGTTTTCACGAAATTTAATGAACTTCACTTTTTTGTTTGGAAACATAAAACATTACTTATAGCAATAAGTTGTAAAAACTATCAAGAATATCTAATCATATAAAACCTACATAATTATTAATCTCAAATTATACAAAGTACAATTTTTTAATAACTTTATTAAAATCATGATAGTATCATGAAATTCATACTCAACCAACCAAAGTTGATGACTTCACATATATCCTTTAAGTTGAATCAAATTAACAACTCACACAAATATTGTCGAGAAAGGTGAATTCAATTTTACAATAACAATACCTAAATTAAGGCCTTACAATTTCTTTCACGATTCACAAAAATAAATTGTACAAAATGAAATTAGAGCTCATTTTTCTCACAAGCCAACACTTTGATTCCACGACTATAATTTCTACTTTAATAGAAATTATAAACAAAAAACAATCTCTGATTCAACAATTAACATGAATCTCCAATTTCAACATTCAAAAATTCATAAGAGCTAAAGGTGTTTGTTATAACATAAATATATGAGATTTTTTTTAATAAAATATAAAGTTTGAGATAGTTTTTAAAAGTTTTGAAAAGGCCAAAACATAAATCTTGGCTCAAAAACAAGTTTGAGCCAGAATTTAAAATTTGAAGATTTATTTTCAAATGGCCCAACAATTTAAAATCTGCCCTCGGACCCAACTAAACAACCATACACGGACCCAAATGGGCATGGGTCCAAATTCCACTTAGGCTGAGATTCTTCTCTATATAAACAGAACCTATCAGCTGCATCTCTTACACAAACTTCATAGCCTATCTTTGCAAATCTTTCCCCAAACTAAGCATTTTATTTTATTAGTAATAGAAAGCAGTTCAACTTTGCCTTTTGGATCCCATGGACAGGTTACCTAAGAGTGGAGCTAATTATGTTCCTCTTACTCATCTCACCTTCTTAACCAGAGCCTCCAAGTCTTACGCCAAACGCACCTCTATTATTTATGCTAATGTCCGCTTCACTTGGCGGCAAACCTACGAGCGTTGTTGTCTCCTCGCTTCCTCCCTCAGGTCCTTAAACATTGTCAAGAACGACGTGGTAAGTGTGCCAATTCGACCTTTTAATATGTTTAGTATGTCTTGTTGACATGTCATGGAATGTACGTGACTTTTGGTTCTGTTATTCAAATTTAAATACTATGTTCATATGTTAATGTGGTTGTTTATTATGATCATGTAGGTCTCGGTCCTTGCACCAAATGTACCGGCCATGCTAGAAATGCATTTTGCTGTGCCAATGGCAGGGGCTGTGCTGAACGCCATCAATACAAGGCTAGACTCTAGAAACGTTGCCTTTATTCTCAAGCACTCCGAAGCCAAAATTTTCTTTGTCGACCATGAATACATCGACAAAGCTAAAAAAGCCATCGAAATACTAATGGCAGACTTTAATATGCCGATGCCTCTCATTGTTGTCATTGATGACCTCGACTCCCCTACTGGGATTCGGTTAGGGGAGCTTGAATACGAGCAGCTGGTGCACCAAGGCAACCCCAAATATGTCCTTGAAAATATTGATGACGAATGGGATCCAATTACATTGAGCTATACGTCAGGTACAACTTCAGAGCCAAAGGGAGTTGTGTACAGCCACAGAGGTGCTTTTTTGAGCACTTTGAGTTTGATTTTGGGCTGGGAGATGGGCACTGAGCCTGTGTACTTATGGTCCCTCCCAATGTTTCACTGCAATGGATGGACTTTCACATGGGGAATAGCTGCAAGAGGTGGGATCAATGTCTGCATCCGTAATACTACAGCCCAAGAAATCTACTCCAACATAGCGTTACACAACGTAACACATATGTGTGCTGCACCTATTGTTCTCAGCATAATCCTCGAGGCCAAGCAACACGAGCAATGCCACATAGCGACCCCAGTTCAAATACTGGTGGGGGGTGCATCCCCACCAGCACCTCTGCTCGAGAAAATCGAGAGGCTGGGGTTCCACGTGGTCCACGCCTATGGGCTCACGGAGGCCACTGGGACAGCCCTCGTGTGCGAGTGGCAATCCAAGTGGAACAAATTACCCTGGGAACATCAAGCCAAGTTAAAAGCAAGACAAGGGCTCGGCATACTAACACTCGCTGATGTTGATGTGAAGAACTTCAAGACTATGGAAAGCGTGCCTCGCGATGGAAAAACAACCGGGGAAATATGCCTAAGGGGAAGCAGCATAATGAAAGGGTACTTAAAGAATGAAAAGGCAAATTCAGAAGTATTCAAGAATGGTTGGTTTTTCACAGGGGACATGGGAGTGATTCATCCAGATGGGTATTTGGAAATCAAAGACAGATGCAAAGATGTGATCATATCAGGTGGAGAGAACATCAGCAGCGTGGAAGTAGAAAGTGCAATAATGAAACATCCATATGTAGTAGAGGCCTCTGTTGTGGCAATGCCACATCCTAGGTGGGGTGAAAGCCCATGTGCCTTTGTTATATTGAGGAAAAACTCCAACTTTAAAGAATCCGACATCATAGCACACTGTCGAAAGAATTTGCCAGGATTCATGGTACCAAAGAAGGTTCAATTTGTAGAAGAGTTGCCTAAAACTGGAACAGGGAAAGTGCAGAAGAATCATTTGAGAGCAGTGGCTAAGATATTTGTGATAAATGAAAATGAAAATGCAAATCAAACAAGCAAAAAGTCAACCCAAGTCGACAGGAAAAAGCCTCGAGCTTATGATCAAAGTCATGAGCAGATTCTTGCTTTGTCTCGTCTTTAGTCATTGAAATTTTTGAATTTGTAGTTACTGCAAGAATTGCTTAAAGATAGACCTGTGTAGAGACTTGAAGGTGTTTGAATATTATTTCCCTTTGTTTTGGCTGCCATTGATTTTATAAAATTGTAACACCAACTTCATATGGCTACCATAGATCTTTTTGAATTGTACTGTAATTAAGTACTCCTACACAATCAAATATGTTGACATGAGGGGGACATATTTACTAGTTATATCATCCGTGCTATTTTGAGATTTGCTTTAATCGAAGCTATTGCCTTGTTTTCCTTAATGATGGCCTTCTTAATCCTTCTTGTCTTTTAGAAAAAAAATACGAAGAGGAGGAAAAAAAAGCTTATGATGAGCATCTATTTGAGTCGACGAATCTTTTGCTTCTCGGGTGGTGTCGAACAATGGTGCTTGCGTTGCGGGAGTAAGAAAACGGCTGCGCTAAGAAAGAAAAGACACATTTTGTAACATGATATTCCTCAAATAATTTAACATAAGTATTTGTTCTAATGTAACATGATATGATGGTATAAAATATTTTTTATAAAAAGTCAAAAGTGTAGAGAATTTAAACTCACAATTCAAATGGAAATAGTTCAAATCTGAATTTGTGTCCAGTTGCAACTTGCAACACAATGAAACTAAATAGTTCAAATTCAAATTTATTTGTTAGGCTCTATTCTTGTTGAAACATTACAATATTAATAACAATATTTAAATTCCAAACAAATTAGACATGGCTATATGAATTTTCAGTATCCAGCCGCTCATAATGAAAGCATAGTTGAGTTTGTAATTTTTCTTTAAACTTTTACTTCCTCTTTAGCTGGGCCTGTTGTTCTGATATCTTCATCATCATGAGGTCCAATACTTTTTTCCAAGCAGGCCTGCTTGAAATATCCAAATTACCAATCATGCAAACACTTCCTCTTAGTCACCAAATGTGCAAAGCCACCTTCATTCATCACAAACCTAAGTCTAGGCAAATGGCTTATGTCGAACACTTTTTCTAGCTTGTCCGCATATTTTTGTACCAATGTCAAGTCACTGTTTTGTCCCATTTTAGGGAATACAAGGAGTTGGAGTACCATGTTGTATACCAAGTCATTGTAGTTGTTGGATTCCACTTCTAGCCATTGATCCACTAGAGCTTTCTCTTCCAATGTGGTTCCTGTTAGTTTCGTTCCCTTGTCTTCATACTTTGCTGCATAGTACCTTATTATTGCTCTAGATTCTGGAAAAATAAAAATTGAGATGTTAAAATTTATAGAAGTACAAAAAATAAAAATAAAAAACAGGCCGACCCAGCCAGGCCCACTTATGTAATAGATTGTGTAGGCTGTGATGGTTTTGCCACCTTTAACCAGCCCATTAAGGGAGCCCAACCCAACAGAGTTTAGTAACCTGTGGGCGCCGAGTTGTGCCCGGTCCAGTTGACAGGTACAGTTAAAAAGCCGATAATAATATAATAGGAGTACGTTACTAGTTCTATATAATAATGATATATTGCATGTCGTTGGATATAGAGTACCCCTTGGGCCAGCCTGGGCCTGGTCCATTCCATTTAAAAAAAATTGATTAATTATGATTACAAATTAGGGAAATAATTAATTTTAAATCAATGTTACTTATTTTAATTATTTAGGGAAATAATTAAATTAGCGAAACTCCTTGCATATTATGTTCATTGTTTAGCTCACCGCCTTCAGTTGACATTAAATGCAGCTTCAACAGAGGTAATCTATGTTGAGAATTTTTTTGAGATATTGAGATTCATTATTAATTCTGCTACTGGTTCAACCAAACGCAATGATGAACTACAAATTTCTCAAGTTGAACAAATTGCTTAAATGATTGAAAATGATGAAATCGCAATTGTTGACAATAGAGTTAAGACACTTTGGAGTTGAAGTATCTGATGATAAGGAGTTGAATTCTCTTTCAATTATTATTATGTTGTGTAAGTGGATGGTAGATACAGGAAAATCGAAAATCTATCCGTTGACATTCAGATTGGTTTTTCTTGTGCTTACGCTCTCGGTTTCCACCGCAAATGAACGTGCATTTTCAGCTACAAAAATTGTGAAGAGTCGACTCCGCAACAAAATGTCTGATGATTATCTTACAAATACTTTGTTATTGTATATTGAAAGAAAAATTGTCGATGACTTTGACATAGATGCTATTATCAGTGACTTTCGTTGATTCGAAAGAACGTAAATTGATATTGTAATATAGTTATTTGAGCGCTAAATATATTTTTTATTTTATTTTATTCTATGTGGTAGTTTGTTAATTTGATCTCATTTTCATTAACGTACATATATTAAAATTATTAAACTATATATCATATATGTACAGGTTGAGTCGAATTGTCGAAAACAAGGAATGTATTCGCACCCATTGTCCATATAGTACTATTAAGCACAAACATTTTAATTGAGAACAACACCATTAGAGAGAACATTAATTTTACACCAGAAACTCTTTTAGCATAATGTACGTAAGTGATACAAATTAAAGTTAGTAGGCTGTTACCGAAGAGCCTGAAATCACCATCTTCAGTGACAGGAACCTGTCCAAATGGCTGCAAGAAAATAAAAAGACACATTAAACCAAGTACTTCACATAATTATAATAGCTAAGTGCAGAACTTTAAAACAGTTAATTACTGTCCATTATTTGTTCCTTATTTCCTCTAAACTTGTATGTTACTTTTTTTTTTCATTTATCACTTACTACTGGTGATTAATTTTGAAGGGAAAAACACGAAAAAATTTACCTGTAAAACGAGGAACTCGGATTTTTTCTGCTCGAGAGAATCAAGGTCTGACATGTATAAGCTCCCAACTCTATAAGGCAAACCATGACCCTTTGTGGGCATGCAGCCATTGCTGAACCATACACTTTAACAACCATATTTTTTTTTTTGTAAAAATCCAATACCTTAGGTTGAAAATTCTAATTCTCTTCTTATTTGTCAACTGTTGACTATACTTTCTCCTTAAATAGACAATTCCATTTGCATGAAAAAAAATGAATAAGTTTAAAGAAAAAGAGTAGTGGGGGTTGTCATGTGAGAGTTAGGTTCTGTATAGGTCATAATAATTTACATCGATTGTATTTCAACTGTACTAGTAGAAATTAAAGTGCTTATACAGTTGTACTTACTGCTCATATGATTGTACCTAAATTTGATGACTTGATTTAACAACATTTTCTTGTATTGGGGGTTGGCACGTGAGGACGAGCAGCAAACAGTGGTTGAGTAGAAAGTCCGACTTACCAAAGGACTGAATTAATGGACGTGCAATAATGGACGAATATAGAACAAAAAAGAAGTTGGGGGTTTTTATTTTACAATAATAAAAGTCTTGGTCATATTAAAAGTGTTTAGAATGAAAAATCATAAGTTAGAGGTGATTATGACTTTTGACAGATTTTAACTTATAATTAAACCCTTATGGTCCAATTTTAACTCAAAAGATTTTAACCAAAAGATTTTTGACAGATTTTAACTCAAAAGATTTTAACCAATTTATAGGCTTAGCCAAACACTGCAATTTCTTTTAATTAATTTAGATTTTTGTGGTCCGATTTTTCGCTGGATCTACATAGTGGGGCTTTATTTTTTAGATTTTTTTTGTAAGCAACATTTATCCGACGGTTCCCGACATGACCACCTATATATATATATACGTGTCAGCAACTTTGTCCTTCTTGGATTTTGTGTCCGAATTCTCTAGCAAAGCTTTCATCAACTTCGTTGACCGATTCTTGACAGTGTTCGATTTATTTTGTTCAGATTCATTTAATCTAGTCAAAATTATATTCTCAAGAAATTAAGAAAGATCTTTGATAATTTTTCTTGTCGACCGATCTGTTCTACACTTCTATTTATAGACTGTAAACATAAAGGGTTAAGCCAACTCATTATCAGAAATAATTCCAAGAAAAATAAAAAATACAATGTTAACTTTTATTTATAACTTTATGTGCTATTCCAATTATTGATTTTCTCAGCGTTGTTCTCCTTGATTCAAAGGTTGAAGTATTCAGAAAATTCTTTTGAGTCAAATATTTACTAAAAAAAGAGTCTTTTGAGTGTGTGAAAGAAAGCTAGAGAAGAAGAAGTATTCAGAAAATTTTGAAGTTTGGTGTGTTCTTTAATTGAGTCAAGGGCCTCAATTTATAGTGTGTGTAAGATGACCTTTCATCTAGCCAACTAATGACAATCAAGACCATGTAATGACACTTATTGAGGGGTTATAATTCAGCCAAATAATGGTTGAATTCAAGTGTCAAGTAATAGAGGTTCAATGCTCCAAAACAAGCCCAAAAGTCATAAACTTTTCGTCATCCGTCGACCATTCTGCCTCCGAAGCGTCGCGGCCCTGTCTGGGAGGCGCAGCGACGCCAAACTTCCAGTGATCAGGCGTCGCGGCCCTTCACGGCTCCGCGGCGATTTCCGACTCGTTTAATTTTTTACACATCGTACACTTCTTTCTTCATTTACTAACGTGAAACACTCGTCATTTGACCAATAACCTTCTATCATTTTATGTCTCAACCATTTTATTTACGTACCAATATCTCTTTCAGTAAGGAAATTTGCGATCATTGGTACAACGTGTGCACGTATATGGAAAAGACGTTTCCGACGTGTGGGCCTCAATTATTCGAGTCATAAATAATAAGATTAGCTTTATTTCACGTTAATAAATTTCCAACAAAAAATTATATTGATTGATTCGTTGTACTTGTTACTAATGAGCTTGCTGCTTGGAGATACCATGGGTTGTGCCTTGATCTTAATTGTAAATCCTTGTCCTTAGAAAAATATGTGACCTCCTATTTATTCTTGCGGAAAGTCGTACTGTCTATGAACTTTCTCACCTGATTTGATTGACTCCACTGAGTTATCAAACCAATCAATTCGGATGTATATCACTTCAACACTTGTAGGCTTTGATTAACCTTCAATTTGACCGAACATGCCGCATCACTTGTACATACGTGATACGACATAAATCTATCTTACTAGATTTGACTTGGTGTTCCACGTGACTTGACACATGACTTGAAATTCAAATGGATATCGCTCAGAACTACGAGTGCTTATTTCGCTAAGTCCAAATAAATATTTGCACCTAAATAAAGTTGACTTCAATCATGCAATTTGACTTGGGAATAAGTCAGTCTATTGACCTGTAATGTATTCTTGGATCAATATTTCTTGAATTTATAGTGTACATCCAAATTTTACATGGATTCGATCCAAAAAAGTTTTAAGTGCCTACACCAACACGCCTATATCTTGCATTAAATGAACCTTTACGACTTTTTCGGGGGGAAATGAAGTTTTAAAACGTGATATCATGACTCTATGATAGGAGATTGAAGGTACAATATAGTGACGGTAAACCTTACATAGGTTCAAGATTCATTTTTTACGGTACCATTTTGGTGCAAGGTTCAAATCTCACCGAAGGTCTTCCCCGCTTCTTCCTTCTCATCCTCCCAAAAAAAATAAGAAGAAAAAGAATAGGCAGCTAATTCTTTACACGAACCAATATTTTTTCTCCCTTGAGGGTTTGAGTGTGGAGAAACATTCTACCAAGAAATTGTCATATTGAATTTACAATCTATTTTTGATGATGATACACATGTAGCAAAACATATCTCATTTACAAGTACCTGATTTTCTTAGTGTATATTCCTCATTGTCATCAACAACTTCATTCATCATGTATTTGCTAGTGGAGAAGAAGTTATCTTAGGGGGAACAAGAGATCTTGCATAAGCAATGGGCAACATGAGAAGCTTCTTTGGCTTGCTCACATAAGCCCTCCTTGTGAAGTTGTTGTAGTCGTTCGCTTCAATCTCGTCCAATATCTTGCGATACAACAGCAACGATGCCAACACCTACAACAACAAAAAATCAGCTCATTGACATACTAGAACAAAGATTCAGAATGTAAACTCAATGCAGAATCAGACCATAAATGTATAGGTACATCGATCAAGCTCTCTTTCCTCTATGATATAGGAACATAAGCAACACATAACAGAGAATAATTAGCAGATTTAGAGGATTTAAGAAGCATGACATATCACTATATCTACCAGTACGATGATTAGTCCATACTAACTATAGCCAAATGCAGGAAACTATTTTTTACCTGAAATCTTTTCTGCTCTGCCTAAAAATGTGATGGAATGTGTACTACAAAAAAACTTAGGTCATATTGCTTTTTCCTCACAACCATACCAATAAAAAAAACTACTGGATACGAACGATCAATTGTAATTGTATTCAGGTAATTTTGTAACTACTTACAGGCCATCTACTAGCAGAGCTCAGTTCTAAGACACCTTTCTCTGCCTCATCAAAGAATTTCCTTGCCCTCTGAATTTTCTTCTTCATAAAGTTCCTCCACTTATCGGTCACTCTTCCAGCAAATATGTCTTCGTCGGAGAGCCCTGCCTGTGCTAATTCATCTTGAGGTAAGTATACTCTTCCTCTTCTAGCACTGTACAAAAAGAAATATGTAAGGCATTTTAAGCACTAAATACATTGAACTCCAAAATAAAACAAACTAAGAAGAATGACATTTTTGGCACGTTACTTCGGAAATGATCAATGTGTACTAAATGTAGTTCCATACTTACTCTTCTCCTACATCTCTGAGTATATTGGTTAGTTGATTTGCAATCCCTAAAGCCAAAGCTGCATTATATACACTCTCTGTCGTTGCCTTTGATTCGGGGGCAATACCCATAATTGGAACACTCATCAATCCTACAGTACCAGCAACATAGTAACAATAGAGATATAGCTCATCGAAGTTCTTGTATCTGGATTTCCACAAGTCCATACGCATTCCTTCAACCATATCTCTGAATGGCTGCACCAGGTAGATGAATAATCAGACACTTCACATGGTTGCAAGCAAGAGAGGTTATTAAACACAAACTAAACATCAGCCAGTGACGGCAAATGAAAACTAGTTACCTAATTTGCTAATCAAATAACAAATATATGAAAAAGATAGAGATACAAGGAAGAAAACTAGAAAAGTAGTATAAATTACTAGAAAAATGTCACTTAGGCACTCAGTACTATGCTGAAAGACGGATTCCACAAGTACTTGCATCAGAACAGCACTCAGTAAAAGAAAGACTAACCTGAATATCAACAGGAAATCTGGTAACAGTATCAGATAAAGCTGCATCAAGCATATCAAATGGCCGCCCGTTGAAAATATCTTCCAGCCTGGCCTCCCACCTATCTAAAGCTTGTGGAGTTATGTGTGATGCATTTGGGCCATCAACAAGCTCATCTGTTCTCCTGCACCATACTGTTTAAAAAGAACACAGCTTTTCAGACGACAAGGTCATTTATACATGGGCTAAAACAAAATCCGGTCAAGTTTAACATTCTTGAGCTGCAAATTAATCTAATGGGAAGCCAGAAACACCACGTTACCACTTACCATAAAATAGGTTCATCTATCTATTGGTTAATCTAGTTAGACTTCATTTTCATTCATTTAGAGTTTGATTGTTCCCAATCGTCATAATTTCAGGGCATTTCCAATTCAAGAAGTCGGGATATTTTTCAATTTTAAGTGGAAGTTTCTCACTGACAAGATCTAGTCCTTCTTGGAAGAAGAATGCATGAAAGCACCAAATGTACCATATCATAATTGACTATGCACAAAGCTTGACCAAACTTTTAAGACTGCCAAACAGTATTGCAACTAGAGACCAGAAAGTTGTAAATCGGAAGTTGCCAACCGCATGATCTTATATGATATTCTACTTTCTTTAACCTTTTGAACTGTACAAAGAACATATGATTTTGTTACAGAAAGAGCGTAACTACCGGCCAGTAAAAAGTTGAAATTATGTCAAAGCTTCCCAAGAAAGTTGATAAAACAAACAGTAAAAGCATGTTACACTTCCGCGGACCCAGTCTAACAATTTTGACTGTTGTGTATGGTATAAGAAATTGGATCTCTTCTCTTTATGGGTATAATAATGCCTCACAAGCTAGTAGAACTCAACTTGCACCTATAATATTAATTCCATATCTAACTGAAATATAATCCACCTTTTATGTCCCCAGTTAAACATAAATATACATAAGTTACTATATGTCTTGAAAGTTGAAACATCACCATATATTGCCCAGATTGCTCTTCTTCTGTCTGCAGTCATTAGCATGGTTCCTGAATAAGTACCAAACAAAGATCAAATTATGTCACCTAGATTTGTAAACTAAAGAACAGATTTAAGAAAAGCTGAGACTGACCTAAGTAAAATGTCTTTGCATACTCTGCACATACTTCGCCACAACGATCATATGCTTCACTCAACAAGCCCAAATTCCCGGGAATAACAATATCCGGCTTCACTTCTAGATCATCAGTAGATCTCAGCTGCCTCTTCACTAAAGCAGCCTGCTTCAATACCACATCATACACCTTTTTCTCTGATGACACAGCCATTTCTCCAGCTGGGCTAGCTACCAAACTGGACTGTACAGAGAAACTGCTTCCATTCTCAGTTCTTGATCCTCCCAAGCCCGAATACCTCGAATCTGCATTAAGATACCCCAAATTCCACCTCTGTCTCCCAACTTTCTTGATCCTCAAATTTCTGTCCCGAGCTGGGAACCGGGATGATTCAAAAAACCGGCTCCTTTCTCGGACTGAATCCAAGAATCCTGTCCCATTTGAGACCTCAGAATTCGGAGAAACAACCCACAACAAAGCAACAGACATGCTGAAACAAGAAACCTCAGTGGCCTAAAACAATTCCCAAGTTTTTGTCTTTCCTTTATGTTTCCTCCTCAAAAGAAAAATACTACTAGTAGTAGATAGCCACTACTAGAGTCTATCCACTAATTTCAAACAATATCAACGATTATAAAAATCGCATAATAAGAAAGTGAACCGACTTTGGCTTACACAAGCAGAGGTATAATGCACTCATCAACAAGAAGCATAACCTTGTCTTTCTGAGTTTCTGCACAATGAGATAAACCAAATAACTAATTATCATACTGGTTATACAGTTATGACCACTCAAAATTATAAAGATCAAACTTTTATATATATATATATATGTATATATAAAAAAGAAAAAAGTATCCCAATACCAAGAATCAAATCAGAAACATCAACTGCCAGCAGCACAAATAGAAAAACTTGCAAATGAACATGCTTCACGCTTTTTTTCAGGTAATGGGAGCTTTCTATATATAGTCAATTAGATTATAATAAGCTCGATTTCTAACATTGATACACGTAGAAACTGTCTAGAAAAGGAAAAGGGTCTTCAAATCTTTAATATATTACTATAATGCAAAAACCAGAATAATGAAAGCTACAGTGGAATTTAAAGAACCAACCTGCTAATTAGTTGAACAAGGTTTTTAACATATCAACATCAGTTGAAAGAAAGTAAAAATGGAAACCTTCTTGCTGCTCATCTCTATATTCTTCCAGAACTATTAGCAGCTTTTCCTTGTTATTTAAATTACTCCTCATATTTTTCGAGACATTTTATACCATTCAGTATTTTGTTTCTTTTGTTTTTTGCAAGTACTATTTCTTGTTCACTGGTGTTGATTACAATTGAGTGATTCAGATTTTACTCCTTTTAACCTTTTTCATTAAATGTTTTTGGTCAAAACGCAGACACGTAAAATTTCATAATATGGTCCCACTACTGTATTATGTCTAAGTTCCAGTAACAAGCTTGGATCCAAATACTATATCTTTGTACTTTTTATGTAAGAGTGCACATTACATCTGACAAAATGTAACATTTCAAGTGAAGTTATAAGAAGTTTTGTTTGATAAGTAAAGCAAATTGATCTGATTCCCACTTTTGTGCTAGTAACTAGCATAAACTTTCCAGGAAATTGATGTTATACATACCCCATTAGCTAGCCTAATAAGTTGCAGCTACATTTATTTTTCAAATAATAAGTAGAGAAAGAGTTGAGGTCAGATCCATTATGAATAGAGTTTCGAATCGTGCGTCATTAACCTTTAATAAATTTTGATTATCAAGAAAGTGATGAACTTCAAACTGCAAGATTGACATGTTCTAGTTTCGATCTTAATTTTATTGTGAATATTTTATTTATTTAAAAATTATATAGTAAAAATCATGATTATCATAATCAATAATATTTAGTATGAAATATTCTAGGTTACTTTCCAAATTGAAATAGTGTGGATAACAACAATAATTATGATAAATAAATAAATCTATTTTTATTATTCTGATATGTGGTAGAATTGTTCCATATAATTTTATCTGTTAATTCTCTTCTTTTTTTTTTTTTTTGTTGACGAATGAGCCTAATGCTATTCTTTCGAAATACATAATGAAACCCTGATCGACGCACAACCGCAAACCACGCCACCGATTAACCACACTGCGCAGTTACGCGCGATGCGCTACGCATGCGAGGATCGAACTCGCGACACACTTCATCTGCTACACCAACTTAGCTATCCTTGCGAGTTTAAAAAACTTTGAGGGTAAACTTTTTATACTAGACATCCCCACCGCATCACTGCGGCTCCACACACAAGAAACCCCACCTCCATCCCGCCTACGGAAATGCAACTGCGCCATGCGCGAATTTTTATGAAGTTTTACAGCCGGTTTGGGCCTCGTTGGCCATGACCGAACTCGGCACTCCGCGCACCAATACCCACCACTTGGCCAAACACCTAACATGAGCATTATGAGTCCATTATAGTAGCTACTAGTAACTAGTAAGTAGTAGTACCAACTTTAGTAATGGGCTAAGAAGATGTGCGTCAAGCGAACACGTGTAATCACAACCCAATCAGTGGAAGATAACGTTATCAAATAAAAGTGGGCAGGATGGTTACGTACACGTGGCACTTGCTAATTGGAGTACGAAAATCTTACCCTTCACCATGAGTCGGAGTGGGCCCACAGACGAGAAAGTGCCAACTCAAAGTCAAGTGGACTGTGGGCCCATATCCCGGGACATAGACCAGAAGGTCCGGACCTAATATTGTCTTAATAAACAAATGTTAAGCAGGGCCAATAAAGCCCAACGGTTTTCTCAAATTTCGATTCGGATTTTTGAAAGTGGACACCAAACACCGAACTGAACTAATTCGGTTAGGTTCAGTTTTTTTGAAATTCGGTTCGATTTCGATTTTTTAATTCGGGTTTTCTAACCTTAACAAGTACAGATGCTTCTAAAATTTCCCAGATGCAAATCTTAGACATAAAATCAAACAAATGCATTTTAAACCTCGTTATGTTTGGTATTTTCAAAAGTAGATGAACATGAATTGAATGTCTCAATTTAAAAGTTGAAATCATCCCACATCTCATCGGGGACCTGGTTTTTCTTAGCATTTTTTCTGTCCTGCTTGTGAATGAGACATTCTTTAATGAAGTGACTAGGTCTCCCACACTTGTGGCAATAATTGTCATTTTCTTTGAAGTTTTTGATGGAGCTTCCTATTTTTGGGACCCCACCATTTTTTTGAACCATCTTTTGAAACCTACGGGTAAGGTATATCATATCAACTTCGTCACTACTTGAGCCACTTTTGGCAGCCTTGAGAATCAGGTTCTTCTCCTTCTTTTGCTCTTTCTTTTCAAGATTTTTCTTGGTTCTCTTCAACTCGTAAGTCTTGAGATTACCAATCATCTCTTCAATCGTTAGAGTCTTCAAGTTCTTGGCTTCGTATATAGCAATCACCTTGCTTTCTCAAGAATCTGGTAGGACACCAAGTAACTTTCTATCCAGTTTGCTAGTTGAAATGACTTTCCCGAGAGAGTGAAGCTAATTTATTATAGAGGTGAACCTGGTATGCATATTTTGGATTGACTCATCCTCTCTCATTTTGAACAGCTCATACTATGTGGTGAGCAAGTCTATCTTGGACTCCTTTACTTGAGTAGTTCCTTCATGAGTCGTTTGGAGAGCTTCCCAGATCCTTAACAGTTACACAAGATGAGACCCGATTATACTCATCTGGTCCAATACCACACACAAGGATTTTCTTGGCCTTGAAGTTCTTCTCCACTGCTTTTCTATCCATATCATTATACTCCTTTCTTGACTTTGGAGTAGTTGTAAACCCAGATAGATCTGTGTTCATAGGAACATGAGGACCATCACAAATGATGTCCCACAACTCATAATCTTCAGTCATGATGAAAATCATACATCCTTGTCTTCCACCACCCATAGTACTTTACGTTAAGTCTAGGTGGTCTTGTGGTAGATTGTCCTTCATCTAAGTTTGGTAAAGTAGCCATGAGAGAGATCATTTCTAGGTATTAACCCTTTAGAAAATACCCGCTCTAATACCAATTAATAGAAACTAAAAGTCCACCAAACTGTATAAAGAACCATGTTCTCTTTCTATTCCATCAAGTAGAAGTAGAAAGTAAATAACACATAATATTTATGTGAAAAACTCCTTGCTCAAGGGATTAAAATCCACGACCTTTCAAGTAGGATTTTTAACTTTACTAACTGATCAACTTCATGTTACAACCTATTGCAACTTACGAATTAAACTATTAGTCCCTCACCTCTTATAATACCTCTATTATAAGCCCTTTACAATCTCTACAAGGAATTTGTCATATACAAATTCATAGGTAAAGGTCCAAAAACCGTTGGTATAGGTCATAAAACCTATACCAACGGAAGTTTAGTTCCGTCAACTTTGATTCGTTATACCAACAGAAAATTAGCCGTTGCAATAGCCTATACCTACGGCAGTTTCAATCCGTTGGACAAAAGTTTGGAGCTATACCAACGGCTAATTAAACCTATTTAATAACTTTACCCACCACTTGTTTCTGTAGGTATAGGACCATATTATCTGTTGGTATAGGTCTGATTTCTTTTATAAATGATATTTTTGCCTCAAATAAATATTTTTTTAATAATAAAAGTTTGAGAATATTTTTTATATGCACCACACAATTAATGCAAAATAAAAGAAATTTCAATTATATTATCAAACTAACAAGTCTTACAAACATGTAAAACTTACAAGTCTTACAAACATATCAAACATATCAAACTAACAAAGTAATGTTAATTATAATAATCACCAAAACAACTTCTACCATAGCAAAAACGCACAATACAGTAGATGAGCAAAAACCTATTTAAGATAAAAGCAGCTTCTAATCTTCCTCTCTTCCATCTTCATCAGTGTATGGACTTGAAGAATTTATTTGGTTGGGGACACTAGAAGCATCTGAAGCGTATTGAAAATAAAAGAAAATAAGTTACAAACTCAACTTAATAGATATTTTCATAATATTCGAATATGAACTCGAAGAGTAAAATATAATATACATGTTTTGCAGCTGGTAAAATAACATTCAAATCTTCTCGAGATAATCGATCTTCTATCAATGTCATCATATTTGCCATAAACACATTTGTCCTTTCTTGACTTTCTCGCATTTTCTCTTGATTTTCCTGCATTTTCTTAAGTTCATCCCGCAACTCTTGATTTTCAGACAAGGAAGCTTTTGATTTTTTAGGTTTAAGAATCTTGCCCATACAACGCATACATCCTCTCTTTTCAGGTCTTTTTACTTAGGAATAAATGTCATCCTTCCAATATGACTTTGTGTCTTTTGGACCGATTGAGAAGTTTCATTCTCATTATCATGTTTGTTTAGTTCATCCTGAAATATTAAAAGTAATTACTTTTTCATCATAATAAAATAGATGAAACAAAAACAAACTTGAACTTAATAAAAAGACATCATATTAGCTTGGAAACTTTATGTTAGATTAGAGATGAGTCTCAACTAAATTAGCTAAGAGGCAATATAAAACTCATGGCACCTACTGGTGTTTCACTAGAACCACCTCCAAAAAATGACATCTAATATAGCAATGAATTGTCTGGTAACTTACATTTGATCATAAATCTAATTCTCTCCACACAGAGACAAAAACAATCAAATTGCCTCTTCTGACTATCATTTAATTCATGGAGAAAAATTATAAGCCACATTCACAACAAGTGAATTAGGATATTGAAATTTCAGCCACTGAATTTACTATCACCTCTTCTATAAATTGGACACACAAGGAGGACTCCTGAGCGGCCTTCTCGGCCTAATACATTGTCTTATAATATCCTTTTAACTTCGCAGATGCAGAGATGCAAGTGTAGTGTGGATTGAAAAAAAAAAACTTCTCAAACCAGAACATAGCAACAATTAAGAACCCGAATCATAACATAGCAATACAATATAAGTTACATAATAAAAAAGAGACGAATGAGAGAAAATCTTACAATCAATCTTGCAGCTTTTTCATTGACAATTGAACCATCTTTACGAGTACGCGTATGAATGAAGCAGTTAAAACATCATTGTTAAGAAAACATGGATCATTGCTTATTGTTAATTGATGTTGAAGCAGTTAAAAATAGGCAACAAAAGTACAATGGATTAACCATTGATTTAACATATGGACCCACACAAAAGATCAGAAAAGGAATCGCATAGTATAAAATAATCTTACCGGGGTTTCAACCTCAGGGATATGTGGAGCATATTCTGGATCACCAGGTTGAGCGAAGTTACTAACAAATTGTGCCATCCCTACAAAACAAATGAGAATATCTACCATTATACAAGATAACTGATGGACCAAGAAATGACTCAATCCATGAAGAATGTTAACTTGTATAAGAAGGGCATTTTCTCTTCTCGGGAGGTGCTTTGTACTCCAAAGGTGGTCGGGGCTCAAACAGCTTCAGAAGATTAGCAGTCAACCCAGTTAGATGACTTTGGCCAATCTGCATGCATTACATATATTAACAAAGAAATACAAAAAATTGTAGCACCATGAAGAACAAAGAAAAGGATTGCCAATACCACAGGCTAA
Source organism: Przewalskia tangutica (assembly GCA_029844215.1). Lineage (NCBI taxonomy): Eukaryota > Viridiplantae > Streptophyta > Magnoliopsida > Solanales > Solanaceae > Przewalskia > Przewalskia tangutica. The sequence goes on along the minus strand of CM056727.1, from coordinate 37,213,585 downwards.
CATAGTTCTATTGTTATTTTAAGCTAACTATCTAGTCACACTGTATATTTAGATGTCATAAAGAGCACAACAAATATGCATCTCAGGTAATTTCTCATCTCATCTTCACTAAAATGAAAACCTAGAGTTGGAATTGGACCAGTTTTCTTCCAACAGCTACGTTCTAAATCCCAAACTACTTATGTGCCTGTTTTCTTCCGGTACTTTTTTATCAAGTAAAAAATTAACTAAAATATGTCTAGATCTGATTCAAGCAGCTCCTTAAAGAGCCAAATGAAAAAATTACCGAGGCAGAAATGGAAATATACATATTGTGTCGGCTCATACACAGCGGCCATGCAAATAAACACAACATATCATGGAAAGAACAAAAAAACCCTAATACAGAAAAGGGGCAATCTGTTTTTTTTCTAGCACTTGTCAATTAGTCTTTTGGGAAAAACTAGAAGTACCTAAAACAATACAACGAACCCAATATAATCCGACAAAGTGTCGGGGAAAGGTAAGATTTATGCAGACCTTACCTTACTCCTACCTTTGTGGGGGTAGAAAGGCTATTTCCGATAAGACCTTACAATCCCTAACCAAACTGAGAGAAGAACCCAATGTGATTCTACCAAGAACTAACTGAGTAAATCATAACCCTAACTAGTTGATACTTTTCTTCCACACTGTGTTCTGTCCTTGGCTAAATCCGCACCAGAACCTCATGAATCACTAATACCAAACAAATTGAAGCAAATCTAAATAGGAATCAAACAATATTATCGCACACACAAAAAAAACCCTTAGTTTGACAATCTAAACAGGGAAACATTAGATCGAGAGTTATAACGCAGTTACCAGCTTGAGTTGCATGACACTAGCGCGATTTTAGGCCTTAGCACGGGCCTGAACGTAAGGGTTGTTGAGCATGAAGTCATCGTTGAAGTTTCTCATGTTGATTGAAGCTGCAAGTACATAAATCCGAATGGATGGATTGCCAGGTAAAACAAAAATAGAAACTAAGGGTTTTTATTTGTTTTGGACTATAGAAATTCACTTGTTCGAATAGAGAGGAATATGGGATTTCAAATTTAAATACTCCACTTATGAAAGAGTGAAAATAAAAAAATTAAGGGAGGTAAGATGAAAGCCCACTGAATCCTGTACCAACGGAACTCATGCCAATAAGCATAGGTATCCACATAACTCTATATCAATGGAACCAGTATATTGTTTTATGATGTACCTATACCAACGATCAGAAATTTCAGTAGGTATATGTTATCTATACCAACGGTTTTGTTGACAGTCACTAAAAGTGTCTGTTGGTATATGTCAAATTTCTTGTAGTGAATAACTCTATTGTAAAGTTACAATCCTTGACTAACTCTAGCCAAGAACACAAACCAACAAAGGTTGAAATATGTCCTACTATGACACTTTTTAAAAAGTAATGTAAGATTAAAATAAAGAACAACAAGACAAAGACATAAAACAAACTAAAGGATTTAGACATCTTCAGTGTCGGGATATGGTCCTTCAGTTTGCAAATAACTTTGTTCTTGGGACATCTTTCAGTCACAGTTTTTGGCTATTTTTTTACTCTTTTCGATTGCGGATTTTTGGCTAATAATCAGGAGATGAACATTTCCTTATTCATGCCCTACGTTTGTTGTTAATCTTCCCGTTGCATCTATCCATCACGTTTGAATTAATCCTATTTGTTTGTTCTCGGTTTCTAAAGAAACATACAGTGAACTACTTGAAACTTAATGTGAATCTAATATTTGACCTGTGGTTATATTCTGAAGCGAAGTGTGAAAATCCTTTCTTGGATGTGTGATGTTGATGTGGTGGTTTATCCTTTTCTATTTTATGTATCTTTCCCTTTCTTCTCTGCATCTGATTATATTCTTCATTATGCTCTAAGTAGTTTATTTCTGTCTATTTACCTTTATTTTTATGAACCCACCCTTTTACTAATTCTTTGCATTTTTTTTGTTTTCTTTGTTCTGACGGCGCGGGAGTATTTGCGAGTCTCGCATCGAGACTCAACATCACCAATGAGTCCGAGATCTACATATACGTCTTCCGTAGTACTTCCATCCTCTCAAAATGCATCTAAAGCAGATGCAAAAGAGAAAGGACAAAATCGCGACCCTCTGTTCTTTTTCTCTCGGGTTCTATACATGCACTATATGTCTTGACCTGCTATTCCCCTTTCTTTCTCTGTTAGACATAAATTAATTTAAGATATGTTAGTTAGATAATCATTATGGAGAAATTAGTTTAGAACCCGAGACTGTTTGGTATTTTCATCTCGTTTGGACAACTTAATAACAGATTCATTAATTTCATTTTCATCTAGACCGTTTTCTTAAGTTTTTTTTTTTGCCTTATAGGGTTAAAAGAAATTGAGCCTAAACTTTAAACTATGCCTTGGATCAGTATCAAACTTACTAACTGAAACCTTTTTTTTTTATATATTTGCAGTAATTATGAGGTTTTAAACTGGGTTACCATTTATTTGGAGCTTTAAAATCTATTTTGATTGGTTTCCTGTTTTCCTAAATTCCAGAAAGGTATAAAAAATATATAATTTCAGAATAAATGAACTTTAATTTATACTTTCTAATTTAAAAAATATATAATTTCAAGCTAGCAACTCTTACTAAATCATTTCATTCCACGATGTATCAAAACTTTTCAAATACTTTTCTTAAAAAATAAAAGCTTTTCAAATACCTTCTTTTAAATCTCATTCAAATGTTAAGTTTGGTCATCATCACTTATCTACACTAATTTTATACAAGTTATCTTCTTAAGCAAATATTTAGGGGCTAATTCCTTAGTATTTTAGATCTTAATAGTTAACCTAAGTTTGACCGGATAACCGTATTTAGCGGATCTTTAAGGATGTCTAACTCCTTCCCTTTAGGATAATAAAGAACTCTTACCCTAGAATCTCATATAAGTTTTGCAGATCTTTTAAAATGGAATTTACATTTGCAGCTTTTTAGTTAAATATTTAGGTGTCCTAATTCATCTTTAAAATAATTAGGTGACAACTTCTTAAAATAAATTTAGGAATCACCCATATGTCCTACACCATTATTTTCGACTCCGGTTAAAAATGGGGTGTGACAATCGCTATGAATAATATCAAATGACATCATGAGAATTAGAGTCTACAAATGACAATCTAACAATTTTTCCTAAAGAACAAGATTGACAAATCGGAGTACTACCCGTACTCTTACACGAAATAAATTTATTTTTATCTAAGAAAGACAAAATAGACGACTCTGGATGACCTAAACGAGCATGCCACAAGGAAGAAGCAATGGTGGCAAACATGGATGGCAAGACTTGACTCGAAAGACCAGAACGTGGTGTGATTAGATAAAGATCTCCCCTACTATCACATCTCATGAGAGGAATCCCTATTTTGAAATTATTCACAGAAAACCCAAACAGATCAAATTCAACATAAACAGAATTATCAGTTGTGAATTTATGGACAAACACTAAAATTTTAATCAATTTAGGGGCATGAAAAATATTTTTCAAGATAAGAGGTGGATGGAGAGATAAAATTTTATGACCATAACCACGAATCATAATTGAATTACCATTACAATAATTATTCCACGAGAGTTGCTCAAATTGGAATAAGATGAGAGAGTACCTTGATCGGATGTCATGTGTGTAGTTGCTCCGATGTCCATGTAACCATTTGGGTCCGGTGGAGTTAATGCAAGTGTGTGCATTGCGGCTTCAACGCGGACGCAAGGAGCTCACGCATGATACTGCGAGGCCGGCTTAAGAATACCGAATCGCCGCCCGTAATCGTTGGCGGAACCACTGGCCCAGTTGGCATTGGGCCAATAGGGTTGCTGGTAAGCCCACTAGCCAGTGGGACTCGGTGAGGAATAAGGGTCGTTGGGCCACTACCCACTGGCCCAGGCCCACGACCAGAGGGAACAGGGCTGGGACCAATGGTACGGTGGTCCACTGCTGGCTGGATGGGTATTTTGGCCACCACCACCATTTTCGGAACCACCGTGTTTGTCCCCGCGGTTTTTGCCATTATTTTTCTGAGTATTCTCGTCGACACAGTGAGCACAATTTTGACCCGAATTATCAACAAAACTCGAAAAATTGATGGCGGATGTCATCATGACTACGGGACTAGTACTAGTAGTCGCCTTTTTGGCCAAGTTGGCTCTTCGAGCGTAAGCATAGAACGAGCCTGATAAAATTGCGGAAGAGGACTGCTCTGACGAAGAAGTGTGCCAACACCACAAAAAACCTCGGATAGGCCTTCAACAATTTGGAGAACCAAACGATCATTCGAAATTGGCGCGCCAACGTTGCGGAGTTGGTCTGCCAATTCCTTCAATCTATTGCAATAAGCTGAAATGTTAGGGAAATATTCCATAGAGACGTGGGAGAATTCTCGCTCAAGAGTAACAACTCTAGAATTTTGATTATCTTGGAATATATCACGTAGTCTATCCCAAATCGGCTTTGTTGTAGCGTCAGACTCAATAATCATTTGCAAAAGGTCGGTAGAGTAGTGGAGTAAATCCACTGAAGAACAATAGCATCAAGGGTTGTCCATAACTTAGGATCATCCTCGGGTTTGGGCACCCCCGTATCCGTTGGAGCCGCGGGGATAATATGATGGAGAACTTGATGCGAGCATGCGTGAACTTTGAACAATTCTGCCCACATCGCGTATTGGACGTTTTCTATTTCAATAATGATAGAGATGTGATTCTTGATGTTAGAAACTGTGAGGGAAGTGTGAAACGTATTCTTAGCCATAATAGCAATGCAAGACATGATGTAGGGATTGAGAAGAAAAATTTGGGAAAAGAGGAGGAACCGTCGACACAAATTCCAAAAAGAAGGGCTCGGATTTTGAGACTTAGGGACGGAAAATTGGAAGAATTTTGGAGAAAGGATTTTAAGACCTAGATTTCTGATACCATGAAAGAAATAATCATCTGATTATTTTCATTAATGAAAGAGAATATATACAATTTACAATTTTCATAATAGGAGAATTATATTCCTATTCTATACTCAAAACCCTATTCTAGTAGTATAAGACTCCTATAATTATGGTAAGTGTACAATACTAATTAATATAATATTTACACTAAATATAATATACAAATATACTCCATAAACCCGTGATGGCGGTAACACCATATTTAACAAATTCCAACTCATTTCCATAATCCGTATTCAGCTCCTAGTGTAGAAGTATTCATTTCTCATCACGAAATGCTTTACAATTCTCTTAGTTCTTATTCCAAATTACTTATTCAGCCAATATTATGGTGAATATTTAATAATAAAAATTATAATTCATCACAATACACGTATTAACACCTAATCAAACATTAAAAAATGATGGGTATGCAGTCTATGCTATTTTCTTGTAAATTCTGAGTTTTTTATTCGTTCTTGTTGAATACGCAGTGATTATTTACACATGGAAAATCTTATGCTCACCTTAAATACCGTATTAAAGTGGTGCAACATATGTAAGCTGTAACATATAGCTCCAATTAAGAATAGGGAATATTTTTGTTGTTTTGCTTCGCCAACATTGTACAGTTCTTGTAACACATCATATAGCCACTTTATTAATAAAATTACATTTAAAAAAAGTATCCAGTATTTGAAGTTGCAAAAAAAATTTGGAGGTCGAAATTGTGTTTGGACATAAATTTCACTTAGAAAAAAGCCTAAGCTTTCTGAGTGAAAATTGTTATAGCTTTTCGAATTGTGATACTTCTGAAGCTCAAGTTCTCTCTCTATCTTTTTCCCCAACATATGTATAAAATTGTATCGTTATAGTGTAGAATATATATCACTATTGTGTATGTATAGAAAATATATCATTAATGTATACAATATGCATCCCTACAGTGTATAGAAATTGTATCAATATTGTATATGTATAGAAATTGTATCATTGATGTATAAAATATGTATCCCTACATTATGTGTATAGAAAATTATATCATTATTGTATAGAATATGTATCAATATTATATATGTATAAAAATTGTATCATACATATAGAAATTGTATAATTGTTGTACAGAATATGTATCCCTTTAGTATTTGTATAGAAAATGTATCATTATTACCTATTTTAGCCTCCTTCTTCACTCTTTATGTGGTTCATACTTCAACTCCAAATATTCTTCTTTATATCAATGTAAGTTGATACATAACTGATTTTTTGTGTAGATTGATTAAGCTTGTTTTTCATTGTACTCTTCTTGGGATATTTTTGTTTTTTTTGTTGGTTTTTAGTTCAAATTTTATAGTTTTCATGACTTTATATCAATGTAAGTTCCTTCTTGTTTAGACTTCTCGCCGGAGCTAGGTTGTTGCTAGTGCTGATATCGCCGACAGTAGCTGTGACGACAATGATTTCTTGAAATTTTAACCAAATTAAGTTAAGTTCAAATTTTTCCCAAAAAAAAAAGCAAAATATCAAATGGGTAATTCAAGATTTATGACAAAAAAGGCAAAATATAAAAAGGGTCGTTCAAGATTTGCGAAAAAGGGAAAGGACAGGCCAAAAAAAATCAATAGGGTTAGTTGAAAGTAAGCCTTAATAATGGTTTTTTTTAGGAGAAATTGGTATTGAAATATGGTGGGTTGTCGTGTAGTTTGGAGATGTTGATGTTATTTTTTTAAGTTATGTTTAGGTTAATGATTATGTACAGAGGTGTATCTTGTATGTATACCTTAGACAAAATAATAAATTTTATATTCAGTTTGTGTTCCTCTCCAGTTTGCTCGTAGAAAACAGATTAATATTTTAACAGATTAACTATTTTTTTATGTTTGTTTCTTTGATAATTGATTTATGTATTTTAGGAGTGGTAGTTGGTACGATGATCCAACTTTAAAAAATTGATTCAATTCGTTGGCTCACGTTTCAAGCTTGTGCTTTTAGAGGCCGTGGCAAATCATTATGATAAAAAAAATAGAGATAATTTTCTTGAAATGATCAAACTCTTATTATTTTGGGCAAGGTCGACCATCACCTCCTTAATATTTTGGGCAAAATCCGTCACTATTAATACATTAAAGAGGAAAAATTTCTCATTAGACATATTTCTCCAGCCAAAAAGTGAGGATCAATAATTTTCACAAACTCTAAGCATTACCCATAACTAATTCATCAAATTAAGTCTAGATAAATCAAACTAGAAAAATATTTGTATTAACTATCATTTATTCCATAATGTCACTAAAATTTATTTATGGCTTATGAGACATCCTCAAATACCCAAAAAAAGAAAACATAAAGAAAATAAAAATCAGCTAACCAATTTGATACTGATTAAAAATATATAGAAGCAACCTATAAATTAAATTTGATGATACTTTAATTCATTTAGTAATATATAACACCATCATATATCGATCAATAAACGAAAATAATATAGTTAAAATAGTTCATCATGTATGCATTGAATAATTTGATAATCTAAATTTGTCAAAAGTAAATATTTTTAGTCTTTACCAAATATATAATTTATGTTCGTTAGATTTAGCAAAAATAATGATTTTTTTCTTGTATAAACATCAAGAAAGTTTCATCAAATCCTAAAATATACATCTCAAAAAATTATACCAGACTTTAAAAATAACTCAGAAATAGTACAAATTATAGAAAATATATCTTTAAATTTGAGTTCCTGACTTCCTGCTAATTTTCCTTTTCTTTCTCACAGACGAAACTCAGTAAATATTTACTAATAGAGATTAAAATTGTTACTGTTGATAAATATAAAAGACTAAAACTGCTCAATGCAAACTTAAGAGACTATTTCGAACCTACACTCAAACATATGGGACCAATTTTTCTTTTTTCCAGTATTTCCAAAGACCAGTTTTTATTTTCCAAAGGTTCACTGCCATAGCTCAACCATAAACCCTAGTACCAGAAATGTGGAGAAGAAGAATCACTTCATTACTATCATCTTCACTCCAAAATGCTCCAACCCACATCCAACCCATAAAGATTACCCGACCCATATTCACATCTTCCCCAAAGTCTCAATCTTTGAAGTTTTCTCAACACCCCATTGGATCATTGGGGTTGCAGTTTCATAGAGCCTACAGTCTTTTGAGCCTAAATGATTTGCAAGATAATAAGGGTGCAAGAAAGCAGAAGACCCGAAAGGGAAGAGGTATCGGGTCGGGTAAAGGAAAGACAGCGGGTCGAGGACATAAGGGTCAGAAAGCTAGAGGTACACATAAGTTTGGATTTGAAGGTGGACAAACTCCACTTCGTCGACGTGTCCCTAAGCGTGGGTTTAAGAACCCATTTAGTCTCACATTTCAGGTATTTTTACTTAAAGTTTGAATTTTTAATAGTTTGAACATTCTTGAAAAAAGTTATATACTCCCTCCTTCCCAATTTATGTCGCACCATTTTGACTAGTCATGGGGTTTAGAAAAAAAGACGACTTTTCAAATTTGTGGTCCAAAATAAGCCTTAGAAATTTATGTGTCTGTTAATCATCTCATAAAGTTAAATTGTTTCTAAATATAGAAAATTGACATTCTTATTGGGACAGAAAAAAGGAAATGATGTTACATAAATTGGGACAGAGGGAGTAGATTAATTTTGATAGAGGGGAGTATTCATTGAGTAAATATGAGATGTTACATATCAGTTTCTGGTTGTTAATGTAAAAATTTAATGAAAAGAAAGTAGGACATGTAGAATGGGAGTGGTAGTTTGGAAAATTTGATAGTTTGTGAATGTAGTACTAAATTAGGTATTTTACTGCTTTTTGGTATTGCTTTGATCTCAGCAGTGATTTCTTGGTTATACCTGGGATCACGTTGAAGTTCAAATTTTGAGTAGTTTGAACATTATCGAAAAAGTTATATAAACTAACATTGTTATTTAATTGGGAATTGGTATGTTGGTTGAAGAAGATTAAGAGCTGATGAAGCTGAAAGCTTTACTGTGCTTTTGTAGCATTTCAGGATTTGGTTGAATATTTATGAGGAGGAACTTCTTCATATTTCTCTTTAATAATATTAGCATTTGATGGATGAGTATAAGCTGTAACTCACTAGCATTGAGTTAAGTTTGGGTTGAGTGGGGAAAGACGAAACTTATTTGTTCTCTAATCTTCTGTTGTGGCTTCACACATTAAATTGAAACAGTGGAAATGAAACTTTCTTTTGCTGGATACACTCAGCAGTTGATTTCACATCAAAGTTCAAATTTGAATAGTTTGAACATTCTTGAAAAAGTTGTATAAAATAACATTAAAATAATTTTGATAGAGGGGAGTATTCATTGAGTAAATATGAGATGTCACATATTAGTTTCTGGTTGTTTGCTGATAGAATAAAGGAAAAATGGTCCAAAGCTAGGGTTCTACACAATTTTTTGTTAATGTAAAATCTAATTAAAAGAAAGTAGGACATGTAAAATGAGAAGGGGTAGTTTGGAAAATTTGATAGTTTGTGAGTGTTTTATGTGAAGGTAGTCTGTTTTAAGAGACTTTGATATGGATGCTTGGAATTGGTTACCGGATGAGTGTAGCTGATGTTCTGATTTTACTTTATGTTGCATTAGGAAGAACAGTTGAAGGAGAAAGACCATATTTGCATCACCTTTAGCTAGTACATGCTCCTTATTTGCAAGTTTTTCCCGTTATATGCTCGATAATATACTGATGTAAGAAAAATTTGAACTTCTGATGCATATCTAACTTTTTGAATGGGCGGTTGCAATTGGTAGTGGTCATTTTATCATGTTGAGTTAGGAGGTCGAGAATGCCCATAAAGTGATTAAAACGACATCTTTGTTCTAAGGATGCATTCTAGTGTTGTCAGTATATCATGTAGACATATAGGCCAGTGAATTTGTATTATTTCAATGTGGAACCATGCAACTATATAAACCCAGATAAAACACCTTTCGCTTAAATTTTAGAATTGGTGTAATCTCAAATGAAGGACAACCCGTGTGGTTTCTTTGGGAGCTCGAGACGTTTGAGACAAAGGGGATCCTCTATCACCAATGTTGTTTATTTTAGTTATAGAAGCCTTGAGTAAGATGATGGATAAAGCTGTTTCGGGGGGCTACTTGAAGGGTTTCAGCAATTGGAGATGAAGGGACAATATTAGTGTCTCACTTGTTGTTCGCAGATGATACCTTGGTTTTTTGCGATGCAGTTGAGACCCAGCTGGATTATCTAGGCCAAGTTCTTACTTGGTTTCAGGCAGTGTCAGGACTTCAAATTAATTTGGGAAAATGTGAGATTATTCCGATTGGGGAGGTGAGTGACATTGGATCGCTTGCTCGAGTATTTAATTATAGGGTTGGGGCTCTTCCGACAATTTATCTTGGAGTACCGCTGGGTGCTTCGAACAAGGATAAGACGGTGTGGAATCCGGTTATTTAGCGGGTCAAGAAGAGACTAGGGTGGCAGAAGAGATAGTTGTCCAAGGGAGGAAATGAAGTGCTTATTAAGAGCACACTATCGAGCATTTCCACTTACTACTTGTCTTTATTTCTTGCTCCAACTTTAGTCACTAAAAAGTTGGAAAAGATTCAGAGGATTTTCTTTGGGATGCGGCTAATGGGATTAAAAAGTTTCACTTGGTGCGGTGGGGGACAATCACATCTCCTAAAAGATTGGGAGGCCTTGGAGTTAAAGATTTTAAAGTTTTTAATATAGCTTTATTGGGAAAATGATTGTGGAGGTTTGGGATGGTGGTACAAGCTTTGTGGAGGGGGATGCTAGTTGATAAATATGGTATTATGGACGGGGGTTGGAAAACTAGAGATATCGTTCTGCCTTTCGGTTGTGGTTTGTGGAGAAATATCATGAAGCGATGAGATTATTTCTTTGAAAATATCTCATTCAAGGTTTGATATGGGAGGAGAGTATATTTTTGGGCACATAATTGATGTGGGAACATAGTATTGTAAGATGAATTCTAGAGTTTGTACATAATATCTTGCCAGAGAGACTTGACAATTCAACAAATTAGGGGGACACAAGATGGAGAAATTCTTTGAGATTTGAGATTTAGAAGTGGTTTTCAAGATTGAAAAGTGAGTGAGCATTAGCACGAGTTGCAGCTTTCTTGATTTCAGACTCTGTAGCTTCTTCTTTCCCATAATATTGTCGCATATTGATCCTGCAAAATGGGCAGGTTCTTGACTCACTAGAGCAATCCGTTCTTCAAGTCTCTGTCATCAATCAGAACTTGTCCCTTTATTGGATCATAGAATCTTTCAATCAAGCCAATAATGGTGGATTTTCCAGAACCACCTTTCCCAACAAGTGCTACCGTTTTTCCAGATTCAATTTTCAGATTCATGCTTTGGAAGGTTGCTTGATCAGGCCCAGACGGATAATAAAAGAAGGCATTCTTGAGCTCTATCTTTCCTTTTAATACCTTTGTGACTTTATGCCCTTCAGGATTCTCAGGTTCAATCTCAGCCTTTCGATCTAAGATAGAAAATACAGATGCAACTGCACTGCTACCTCTTGCGAAATCTAAGTCATACTTCCAGAATCTGCTGTATTTTTTCCGGTACTCAGGTGCTTTGAACTGTGTCAGTTTTTGTCCATTTGTCTTCCCACATACCAATATGTTAAGGCAATGATAGTTGTGGTTAGAAATTGAGAGCAAAACAAGCCAGCACCAGAAAGCAATGACTGTCTAATATTTTCTTTTCTGGGGCCTTTCTGAGTTTTGCAAAGAGGTCCAGCATTCTATATTGAGAAGAGAAGGCAGTGATAGTCCTGTAATTGATCACTGCTTCACTTACTAGCTGGCTTCTTTCACTCTGTGCCTTTTGGGATCTTTCCGACATTCTTTTCATCAGAACACTTAGCAAGTAGACGCTTTCTATGAGTAAAGGTTGTATATATATTAGTATAACTTCTACACTGCCATCCAATTATCTGTCAGGAGGAGGCACAACTTTTTGTTGCTAAAATTCCCCTTTTTGGATTATATATGGTAAATACGTTACTAATATTATTTTGTGATTCTGTTAAAAAAATATTATTTTGTGATTGGGTAGAGATATGTGAAGATTTGCTTGGTTATTGAAACCGCTGATGGCTGTAAAACTTTGGAGTAATGTTAGTGGTTATCTTCTGATTATTTGTTCCTTGTTTATGTGCTCCATGCAGCCAGTTGGGTTGGGAAAGATTGCAAATCTGATAAATGCTGGTAAGATTGACTCGTCAGAGTTGATCACAATGAAAACTCTAAAGGTAATTGTAGCTTATGGTGTAATAATAGCATGATATTGCTTAAGCATTTAGCACCTTGCTTTACAAATCAACTTGTTGTGCCAATAGGATTGTGGTGCAATCGGGAAGCAAATAGGAGATGGAGCCAGGTTGATGGGGCGTGGAGCTGAACATATCCAATGGCCCATCCATCTAGAGGTGATATTTAGTTCAGACTATTAGAATACATCCCTTAGTTTGCTTATATTTTCTTTTGTTCTTGGTTTGCTTTTCTTTTGTCTCTTATATATTAAATTTGGTATTACACTTCATATAAAGTTCATTTGGTAGAAATAACATCAATTACAGTTTGCATTTGAATTGCTTAGTGGATCTCGACTTGTACTGCTATTTATAGTAAATGCGTGGTAAGGTATAAGTAATTGTAAAAGCTCACGCCAGTTTAGCACTTATAGAAATGTGCTGTGTATCAACAAAATATTGATGGGAGAGGGGATATTTTCTTGTTCCTTGGATGCTCACTTCTCCCTGAGAAAGAAAAGTTTTTTTTTCTTCTTAATTTACAGCTGGCATGGATATGTTTGTAATGATCCCATTTCTTTCTCTTTGTTTATAGTATCAATTTATTGAGAATATTCATCACATTTGTCGCTAAAATGGCCATTGATGTCTGTCATCTCAATGTACTCATCCAACATCAACTGTCGATGACAGGTCTCAAGGGTGACTGCTAGAGCTAAAACAGCTGTGGAAGCAGCGGGTGGGACTGTAAGGAGAGTGCATTACAACAAACTTGGGTTGCGGGCACTATTGAAGCCCGAGTGGTTCGAGAAAAAAGGCAGGTTGCTCCCAAGACCAGCAAGGCCTCCACCGAAACTGAAGGATAAGGTGGATAGCATTGGGCGGTTGCCTGCCCCAACCAAACCACTTCCTTTTGTCACTGAAGATGCTGAGGCCATGTCTGCTGCCCCGGCTTGATAGTGACTAGCTTTTTTCATGTTTTATAGATCTAGGTTCAATTGCGATGGAGCAGTTTTTGGCTTCATGTAATACCCTACAGCCTTTATACTTGGTTTTGAGTGTTCCCCAATTGTCATAGATATTCAGAAATAAAATCTTATCACTTGCCGAAGTTTTTGAGTGACTTAAAGTTTTCACTCAAGGATGTATTTTCATAGGTATTTCTGGACTATAAATTTATTTTCCTTAGATTTAGGGCCCGTTTGGTACAGCTTATTAAAAAGAACTTTTAAAAGTAGAGCTTTTTATCAAAAGTTGTTACGTGTTTGGTTGTCAATAAAAAAATATTTTTGGCTTAAAAATAGGTAAAAGCAACCTGTACTTTCAAAAATCCAAAATTTGAGCTTTTGAAAATAGAGGCCAGAAGTGCTTTTGACTTGCAAAAACACTTTTTCGATTTTGAATCAAAAACTCTAATTTTTGGCCAAAAGAGTGCCAGTTTGGTTGGGTTTTTAGATTTGTCAAAAGTGTTTTTGGAAGGCTAAAAACACTTTTGGCAAAAAATGGGAGTGTTTGGTTCAAAATCGAAAAAGTGCTTTTCGCTCTGGACTCTATTTTCAAAAGCTCAAATTTTGGACATTTGAAAGTAGAGGTTGCTTTTGCCTATTGTTAAGCCAAAACACTTTTTTATTGACAAACAAACACCTAACAATTTTTTGATAAAAAACTTTACTTTTAAAAGCTCTTTTTAATAAGTTGTACCAAACGGGCCCTTAGACAGTCTTAATATATCATTCCAAACGCAGGCATATGAAGATGCAAGTTTTTTCTAGAGATGGTATCCCTTTTCTTAACATTCCAAAGTCTACCTTTTCTATTGATGAGATAAAGCTTTGATGCTCTGGAGATGACAGTTTATATAATTTAGAGCAAATTGGATACATTTTAGGGACGAGATAAAGCTTTGATGAGCATTTTTGATATCTAATATATTCGGTAATATTCCAATTTACAGAGGGCTAAGTGCCCGAGGAAACTAAAGTCTACTTCCTCTGTCAGTTGTTTCACATTTTTATGTTTTATTTTGCTTTGACCCTTTTACTTGCATGTAATTTTTTGGGGATAATGGTTAACAAAACTTGGTCATTGTTCCTAATGATCGAGCTGTTGAACCGGCCTTTTTCATGTTTAAACTTTTTTTCTTCTTTCTTGCTTATTGCTGCAATTTTCATTGTTCTGGCTAGTAACTTCTTTTTTCCTGGGCTAATGTTAACTAACAAGGGAAAAAGGTTTCTTTTTTAAAAGCACACTTGTGTGCTCAAGGTTTAAGTGCTCTTATATTGTTCCATGAGGAAGCAGTAATATGTCCGTGGCATTTTTTTATTTGTATTTACTATTTGTTCCTCCTAGAATCTTTTCTAGTCATCGCATTCCTAAAAAATATATAAATTCCGAGCTAAAGCTATATAATCAGGCCTTAAGTTGATTGCGTTAGACCCTTTTTTGGCAAAGGTATAGCATAATTAAGGTCTAGAGGACTGGTACATATCATAGTACTTTGATGGAAGTATCAAGTTGCATATGTTCTTGTTGCGTTGAGAGACAAATAGGGCACTTGATGATCTCATCAATGTTCTTTTCTATGACATTTCAGAAAAGCAGTGGCAATGTCCAAACTCCACAGATATAGCATAGTTTTTGGAAGCACAACATGTGTCCTCACTTCACATTTGATCAAATTTTTTAACCTTAGTTTCTTCAGAAGAATGATGTCCTCTAGTTTGGTCATTCACCAACACCATTAGATCTTCTTCTAGCTTGAGTTAGCTCACCAATATTATTTTCCTTGATGATTGTTTCATATAGCCGAACCCAACTTGTTTGAACTGAAGCGTAGTAGTTGTCAGTCTTACGAGTCTTTCGTCTGCTATGTGGATCAAATTGCAGATTTTACAATTCTTTTGTTAGATAATCTCTTGCTAATCGTATAATAAGAAACTATTTCATTTTCTGATGTCACCCCTTCGTTTGTTGTCTTTCTGGGATTACGCTGCTGTGTTTTTCAACCAGTAGAAATTTTCATTGTACTAATATCTTTTTCATTTTCCTCATTGTTGCGTTGAAGAAGGGCTCACATCTTTTGAAGTATGGTAGAAGAGGGAAGCCCAAATTCTACCCTCTAAGATTATTCGCGGTAAAGTTTTAATGAAACATATGTCATTGCCTTTTAACCAAGAAAATTATCATCACAAATAATATAGTGATTAGAATTTTATATTGTCTGGCATAGCTGAATAACCTATATTCTCATTGTCAAAAAGGAAATATAATAAATTACTCCAGTTTCAACTGTAACATATGGCTAGGCATTCACTTGTGTGCTGCACAGTTGAGGTTTGAGAGTCCTATTTTTCTGATTAGTTTACGTAAGAGAGTAATCAAATTATACCTTCTGCTGGATCTCCCATTACTTTGATTCCCATTGTGAAGAACTGATGATCTTCTCCAACTGCAGAATTAAGAAGACAGTAAATTCCTGTACATTAGATAAGCAGAAGATTGTTTCTCTTCTCAAGCTAACTATATGGAAATATGTTGTTTTCTTTTCATATAACATTTGATTGGTCATAAGTTCTAATTATGGTGCCTAAATATTCTGACTGCTTTGGATATATACTGTAGGTTGAAAGTCTTAAAAGATTATGTGAAACAAAAAAGGAGAAAATTCTCTCAAGTCAGTAAAAAGTTGAAGAATCCTGTAATATATTTCTAAACATACCTAGAAGATCCTGTAATATTTCTCTTTATTGGTTTGATTTATTTCCTTGGATAGGATTCTTGTACCTGTATAAATTCCTTCATATTGATGAATAGAATCATTATGTTCCTAGGCTGTTTGGGTCACCCTAAGGAGTGACCAGTATATCTCATCACCACCATAAGAAGAGATGGAAGGAGATTTTCGGCCTCGTCATTCACGACACATTCTGGTATTCTTCTGGTGTTAATCTCTATTTGAAGGTGTGTTGTTCACTTTGTCTCCATTGTAGTTTCCTGTTATTGTATTCGTACTGTTTTTGGTAAGGTTCAGTTTTTGTGGGAAGAAATCGCTAATTTCTTGAGGAACAGACAAGTTATTTGCTCTCATTGTCAGTTTCCTCAATAAACAGTAGTTGAAAATGTCTGATGATATAGTTTTCGTGACTGAAATAGTTCCAGCATTGTACAAAATTATAGATTATAAATTAAATGGATCTAATTATTCAGATTGGAGTAAGAAAATCAGGGTCTACTTACGTAGTGTTGAAAAGGATGACCATTTTAATCAGGACCGACCATCTTAATCAGGACCCTCCAACTGATGAAACTAAAAAGGCTTGGATGAGAGATGATGCTAGATTGTGCTTGCAAATTATGAACTCTATTGACAGTGAAGTAGTTGGTTTGGTTAATCAATGTGAATTTGTTAAAGAGTTAATGGATTATCTAGAGCATCTATATTTCTGCAAAGATTATGCGTCTCGAATTTATGAAGTTTGTAAGGCTTTCTACCGGCCTGAGAAGGAAGATAAGACACTCTACCACATACTTCATGGAGTTCAAGAAAATTTATGAGGAATTGAACAGGCTTTTTCCATTCAGTACACACTAGGTATGTTGTTGTTGTGTTGTTGTACTGATATCAAGGTGCTAACAAGTTCAGAGGGAACAAATGGCAATAATGAATTTCTTAGCGGGACTCCCCTGAGTTTGAGACTGCTAAATCACAGATATTTCCAATTCTGAGATCTATTCTCTTAAAGATGTTTTCAGTAGGCTGCTACGTACAGAGAGTACTCCATCCGATCAGCAGACCAATGTACTTATTGCAAAAGGAGAAGAAAAAAATGATGCTGGAAGAAACTATTCTGTGAGATGAATCTTTTGGCTGTCTCCTCTTAAACAATTTATTCTGTAATCTGCATCAAATTCTTTACCTAGTGGAACAAACTTTAAAAAGAAACTATTTTGTGAATTTGTCAGTAATTCATCGACTGAACATGTTATGTTAATTGCAGCTTCAGGCAATGTAAGAAAGATTTTTTGCTGGAAGAGAAACTAATGTTCAAGCTGCTTCAAATGTACTGCACACTACAACATATTCAGATAGACAAAATAACCAAATTGTTGTGCCTACGCGCCTCTTGCAAACGCAGAAGACACAGGTTTGTGGGTCAAACGTGTTGCATGTGCGCCATGGTATGAGGAATCTTATAAAGGAGTTGCTCATGGCCAAGCTGGGCTCAGAACATCAAAAGTTGAGTGGGTGGAAAGAATGAACTCAATCGAGTCAGGTTCAGGTATGTTTCCTTTAAGTTGTATGATACAGAAAATTTTCCACCTTTTCTGTATTTTTGGTTTGAACTAAGATCATGACTAACAAATTGGAAGGAAGGGTTCCCTCATGATTTAAATGTTAGACATGAAAGTTAAGCTAATCATAATGCAGTAAGAATATCACCAGTTATGATCTCCTTTTCCTTATTGTTCATAATATAGTAATTGATATTGAACTCCAAACTCCGAGTATTCGTTTCTTGATCCAATAGTATTTTGGTAGCGAGTACAACTGTTTCTACTTTCCTAAGCTTGAACTATATGCATATAAATATATATGTGGTTATACACAATAACACAAACACACAGGCACACAGAGTTTGGTACTCCGCATCCACGTCAGGTTTACTTTTCTGCCATTGATCACAAATGTGGATTCAATCCTAAAAAAGATGTTTTTGCTATATCTGGATCATTTCTTTTTGACCCCCCTTCTCCTGTTAAGTCTTTTGGTTTAAATCCTCTATCACTTTAAAGTTACCGCATGAGCAATGGAAATCTATTGTTACAATTCTTGACCCACCTTTGCTAGTGTCATAGATATGCCAATGATCAGCATCAATATGTTAAACTGCTTACCAAATGCCTTTTGGTTGAATTTTGCAGTAGGAGAAAGTTTAATGAGAAGGAAGCAGAGAAGTGGTGGAAAGAAAACCGGCTTTTTGTCTACAAAATTTATGATATTGAATAACAACATACCCAATGAAATCTCACAACGTGGGGTCTGGGGAGGGTAGAGTGTGCGCAGACCTTACCTGTACCTTGATAGGTAGAGCAGATGTTTCTAAAAGATCCTCGACACAAGACAAAACATAAACAAAAGCAAAGCAAGAGAAACGGTCATATACCCTGACAAGAAATTTAAAGCAGTATGAAAATGATGGTAACAAAAGCGAATACGCCATGATAGAGCATTCTGAAAAAAGAAGCAGTAACTAACGCATGTAAATAAGATAAACAAAGTACACTAAAGAACACATATAATAGGTTAAGCAGACCTACAATAATAACCTTACTACTACCAGTATGTAAACATAAGTAGGACTATGCTCAACTACCTATTATCCTTCTACTCTAATTCGTGTCCCCACAACCTCCTATCTAAGGTTATGTCCTTAGTAAGTTCCATTTGCGTCATATCCCATCTAATCACATCTCCCCAATATTTCTTCGGCCTACCTCTACCCATCCTGAACCCGTCCATAGTCAACCTCTCACACCTCCGCACCGGGTCCTTTGTGTCTCTCCTCTATACATGCCCGAACCATCACAACCTCGCTTCCCGCATCTTATCCTCCACTGAAGCCACTCTCACTCTATCCCGTATATCTTCATTTCTAATCTTATCCCTCCTTGTATTCCCACACATCCATCTCAGCATCCTCATCTTCGCAACTTTCATATCCAACATAGTCGGTCTAACCACCTTCCTATATAACTTGCCTTTACGTTTTTGTGGCACCTTTTTATCACACAAGACTCCAGATGCGAGTCTCTATTTCATCCACCCTGCCCCAATACGATATGTGACATCATCATCAATCTCTTCATTCTCTTGGATAATAGACCCGAGGTACTTAAAGCTTCCTTTCTTTGGAATGACCTAAGTATCAAGCCTCACCTCCATGCATGTCTCATGGTCGCTCCCGTTACTGAACTTGTACTCCAAGTATTCTGTCTTGGTCTTACTCAGCCGGAACCCTTTAGACTCCAGAGTTTGTCTCTATACCTCCAGCTTAGCGTTCACTCCGCTATGAGTCTCATTAATCAGGACTATGTCGTCTGCGAATAACATACAACATGACACTTTCCCTTGGATTTATCGCGTCAGGTCATCCATCACCAAGGCAAATAAGAATGGGCTAAGAGTTGATCTCTGGTGCAGCCCCATCATCACTGAAAAGTTCTTTGAGTCTCCTCCTACTGTCCGTACCCTGGTCTTGGCTCCATCATACATATCCTTGATCGCCCTAGTGTACGCAACAGGTACACCTCTAACCTCCAAAGGGACTTTGTCATATGCCTTCTCGAGGTCGATGAAAACCATATGTAAGTCTCTCTTCCTCTTCTTATACTTCTCCACGAACTTCCTAATAAGATGAATGACTTCTATAGTAGAATTCGTCGTCATGGATCCAAACTGATTCTCGGAAATAGACATGCCTCTTCTCACCCTCATCTACACGACCCTTTTCCAAATTTTCATAGTGTGGCTTAGCAGCTGGATACCTTTATAGTTGTGGCAACTCTGAATTTCACCTTTGTTTTTGTACAAAGGAATCATTGTACTCCACCTCAATTCTTCGAGCATTCTCGCCGTCTTAAAAATGACATTAAACAACTCAGTCAGCCACTCCAAACCTTCCCTGCATGCGCTCTTCCAAAATTCAACTGAATCTCATAAGACCGGTCGCTTGTCCCCTGCGCATCCTGCGAACAACTCCCTTAACCTCCTCAACCTTAATGCTTATACAATATTCAAAATCTCGGTATCTTCCGGATTGCTCCAGATCTTCCAGCATAATGTCTTTATCTCCTTTTTCGTTCAAGAGTTTATGGAAGTACGACTACCACCTCCGTTTAATATGCGCGTCCTCCACCAGTACTTTGTCATCCTCGTCCTTGATGCACCTTACATGATCCAAGTCACGAACCCTCATCTCCTTCGCCTTGACTAGTCTGTACAACTTCTTATCCCCGCCTTTTCCATCTAATTCCACATACAGGCGCTCAAAAGCTGTCGTTTTCGCCGCCGTAACCGCTAACTGTGCCTCCTTCCTCGCAATCTTATACAATTCCATATTCGTCAACTTTTTCACATCATCCCTGTTTTCTATCAATTTCGCATACGCCGATTTCTTTGTTTCCACCTTCTCTTGAACTTTACCATTTCACCACCAGTCCCTTCGATGCCCACCACGGCTACCTCGCGCGACCCCTAGCTCTTCTCTAGCTACCTTAGCTACCTCCCGAATGCAATTGGCCGTCCTGTCCTACGTACCGGCCGCATTCCCACTACTCTCCCAAGCCCTTTGGTCATCAATCTCTCCCACATTTTTTTTGCACTAGCCATGATCAAACTCCCATATTGAAGGATATGAAAATTTGAACTAAGGTTTGCGAAGTAGCAGTTCCCTTTTTCTTCCCAATGTAAATTGAACATGATTACAATAGTGGTTCATGTTAGAGAATGTATTTAACCACCAATGTGCTTAACATGTGAAGGGAAACTACAATATTGTATTGCCAATGGAATATGGAAAGACTATCTTAGTAGGTGTTTGATCATGCGTTTTCAAATCATGTGATTTCATAATTTGATTTCAAATCACGTTTGTTAATGTAATTTGGACATAACGTGAACTTTAACTTTATGTCATGGTTTGAAATTCCAAAAAGGTGTGATTTGAGATTCCAAATCATGATTTTATTTTTTTAAATATAAAACTTGACCCATAAGTTTATATTTTGTACAAAAAGATCCATAAATTAGTAGATATATACCAATTGATCGACTTTATATTGTATTAGATATAATTGTTCAATACATAATTTATATTGTATGTATATACAAAGGTATTGTAAGAATTATTTGAAATGATAAATCTTCCTTAAGCTTTATTCATCTCAATGGTAACAATATATACACTTAACTAATAATTAATAGGAAGATTAAGTCTTCCCTAAAATCCTCCTACATATCCCATAATATATTCCTATATTAATACTATTCTATTTAATACATAATGCTACTTACCATATACATAAGATTCTACATAATGATATTATTAATTGTAATTAATAATAAATATTCTAACACTCACATGATCGAATGGGAGGAAGGCGAATCTTGAGGCGTCCCGAAATTCTTCAAATAATATCGTGGAAGCCCTTTGTGAAGATATCGCAACTGATGTCGTGTCGGGACACGTAACACTCGCACTGTCCGCGAGCTACCTTTTCACGGACAAAATGAATATCTAACTCAATATGCTTAGTGCGTTGATGATGGATTGGATTTCGAGAGATAAATCGCACTAATGTTATCACAAGATACCATTGTATCGCTTAATAGGACAGTGAAGTTCAAGTAAAAGATTCTGAATCCAGCATGAGTCAGACACAACATTGGCTACCGCACGGTATTCAGCTTCAACACTGGAACGTGATACTGTTGGTTGCCTTTTGGAGGACCATGATATTAAATTATCACCGAGAAAGACGCAATAATCGGAGGTGGAGCGTCTGGTGTCTGGACATCCCGCCTAATGCGTCCGCAGGTAGTGACAAGCTTGGTCATGGAAGAAGTGCGGATGTAATCCATAATTCAGAGTGCCCTGAATATATCGTACAATACGTTTGAGTGCCTGCATATGTTCTTCCATTGGATTGTGCATGAACAAACACACTTGTTGTACTGCATATGTAATATCTAGCCTGTGAATGTGAGATATTGCAAAACTCCTGTCAAGCTGCGATACAATGTCGGATTGGCAAAAGGACTACTGGATATGACACTCAATTTTGACTTGGTATCTACTGGAGTTGCAGAAGGTTTGCAAGATGACATTCCAGCCCGTTCTACAATTTCTGATGTATACTTCTTCTGGGAAAGAAATAAACCACCTGTATGACGTGTCACCGCAATTCCTAGAAAGTAGTGAAGTGGACCAAGATCCTTCATAGCAAATTCGGAACTTAGCTGGGTCATGATATTCTTGCGAAGAGAGTCCAAGAGGTCATAGGATAATATCATCTACATATAAGAGAATATAAGCGATGATTACCCTGTTGATAAATAAATAGTGAATTATCCGAACGGCTGTTTGAGAAACCCATGTTGAACACAAAATCTGCAAACCGCTTGTACCAAGTCCTGGGAGCCTGTTTGAGGTCATATAATGATTTTTTAAGTAAACACACATGATTGGGATATCGAGCATCTCTGTACCCCAATGGTTGGTGCGACGATACGCCTCACTCAAGTGTCCATGTAAGAAGACATTCTTGACATCCAATTGATGAAGTAACCATCTTTTTGAGAGGGCTAGACTGAGAACAATTCTGATGGTTGCTGGTTTAACCACTGGACTGAATGTCTCGCCGCAATCTAATCCCACCTGTTGAGTCTTGCCATCACCTACAAGTCGGGCCTTATGTCGCTTAAAAGAACCATCAGATTTTTCTTTATGGCTAAAAATCCACATAGAACGAATTATATTAGCATTAGATGGACGAGGTACTAATTCCCATGTCCTATTTTTAATTAGAGCATGATATTCATCATCCATGGCCATTTTCCAATTAAGATCTTTTAGAGCAGACACAGGGTTACAAGGCAAAGGTGATTTCGAGACTTGAGTGTGTAGATCAGATTTGCATTGGGTTTTGTAATTCCATGTTGACTACGGTGATCGTCGGTTTAGTTGGCCGATGGATCGACGCCATCGCCGGGAGTGAGATAATGGTGAACGCCATCGCCCATACTATCGCCATTCTTCCAATGGTGACCGGGCCGACGAGTAGTTTGTGTGTAGTTGGGCCTGGATTTGGAGGTTGGCCCAACCGGGCGGTGGTGCAGGTAGGGATTCTCGTGCACCGGGCTTTGAATCGATGGCCCGGCCACGAATCAGATTTTTCGATGGCCGGACCATCGGCCTTGGTCCAGATGGGCCCACCGCGTTTGTCCAAGATTTTTGTGAGTCCTGATCGTGGAAAATGAGTTAGATACGGGAGCCTATCATCATCCAAAAAATCATAAGTATTTGTCCCTGTGTCATGTATCTTGGCAAAGGAAAATTGTGACTCATCAAAAATTACATGACGACATATAATCATACGTTTGGAAGAAATGTCATAACACATGTAGCCACGGTGATTAGTAGGATATCCCAAGAAGACACATGGAGTAGACCGGGGTTGAAGCTTTGTGATTGTGGTGGATGGAAATAAAGGGTAGCAAAGACAACCAAATACTCTCAAATGATGATATGAGAGCTCTCGTAAGAAAAATATTTTTAGTGGAGCTTGGTAAGACATGTTTTTATGAGGAAGAATATTTAACATGTAGGTTGCCATTTGAAGCGCATGATGCCAAAAAATGGGGGGTATAGAAGCATGAGCAAGGGATGTTCTCACAATATTGTTTATGGTTCTAATTTTGCGTTCCGCCTTCCCATTCTGAAGAAGAGTGTGAGGACAGATAAACGAAATTGTAAACCATTTGTTTTGAAAAATCCCAAAATCGATTATTGTCAAATTCCTCCCATTGTCACATTGAATACTTTTAATCTCCGCTCAAACTGAGTTCGGATAAATGCTCTAAAGTTTAGGAAAGTGGAAAACACTTGTGATTTTTTCGACAAAGGGAATGTCCACAAATAATTAGAGTAGTCATCAAGAAACAGTAAATAGTATCTATGACCTGAGGAACTCAAAACAGGTGATGTCCAAATATCACAATGTAAAATATCAAACGGCATAGTAGTGCATGAAGTAGAAGAAGTAAATGACAACCTAACATGTTTACCAAGGGCACAAGCATGACACTTATTCAAAACACGAGTCTGAGTACATGAAATAAAATTGTTTTGTTTAAGAGAGGCCAAAATGGACTCCCCCGGATGTCCCAATCGTTCATGACATAGTGATGGAGCCAAGGCTGCAAAAGTGGAAGGAACTTTAGACTGTGGATTTGGTAAACTTATTGGATAGAGCTCCCCCTTGCTATCACATCTCATGAGAAGCTTCCCCGTCTGAAAGTCATGTACGGAAAAACCAAATGGGTCAAATTTAACAGAAACCCAATTATCACTAGTAAACTTCCTAGAATAAACCAATTTTTTTATTAATTTGGGAGCATGCAGGACATTATTTAAAACTAGTGGCGGATGTGGTGGTGATAGTGTGTTTGATCCATAACCTTTTATTGGAATTGCATGGCCATTTCCGACAATAATACCATTTTCTTTGCTCAAATTAAAATAGGGTGAGAGTGTACCTTGGGACGCCGTCATATGTGACGTTGCCCCGGAGTCCATATACCAATTAGAATCCGGTGGATTGAGTCCAAGAGTGTGTATAACCTGCTTAATATCCGTAGAATGGGTCGTGGTTGAATGTGTAACGCCCCGAACCCGGGCGCGTTACTGGTGCCTTACCCCGGGCACCCTAGTGATACAACATCAGAGAAAACCAGCGGAAAAATAAAACACGAGTCATGAAACAAGAGATATAATAAATAAACAGGCCAACCAAAACAGTTGCCTTCAGTATATACATAAAAACCCGAACAGTTATCCTTTTTACAAACCCCGCCACACAAGGCATGCACTTAAGATTTACAACAACTATGACGGACGTGGCCTCGCCATACCCTGAATGTACAAGAACCTACAACTCGTGGAAACATACCAAAGATAAGCCTCAAGGAACGGAGCTTTCCAACACGTCAAGTGAGATCCTAAGAGCGGGATCCACGACCGATGTACTCTACCGCGACATTTAACGCAGCCCCGGGCGAGGTCGATAACAGTACTAAGTATGTGAAATCACAATACCGTAAATGAAATCATAATAGCCTTAAAAGCGAGACATGTATGATAACCAAAATACAAGACGCAACATAAGCGGTCAAGTCGTGACTCACGCCTCAAAGTCACCACTAAATATAACTACGGGTCTCACGCCCACAACATCCATCACGTCGCATCATGGCCGCGTGCCTGGAATCGTGACGGCAGGTAGACATGTCCATGATGCAACAATAATAAGGCCGCACGTACACGCCCGGACATCGTGACGGCAGATACATGCCCATGTAACCTCAATAACAATATATCGTGGTCAACCCGCCGCACGCCACATGCCCCTACATCAGCGACGGTGTATCGCCCATGTTGCGCATAACCATATATCGGTAATCAACCCGCACGTGGCCGCGTGCCCCGAATCTCAGACGGCAGGTGTAGACGCCCATGTGACATCAACAACAAGACAAGAATCAAAATGGAAACATACCCGTGGAATTCTCCATCATCGCCAAAGACGCCCAAGTAAGTTCTCAACAAGTCAACCTACTCTATCGAGAGACGCAGAATACGTAAAGACCACACTTGCACAACAAAGGCTATCATCACAAGCATAGACAAGTTTCACAACAATCAAGCATAGGCAAGTTTCACAACAACAAGCATAGGCAAGTTTCACACAATTCAAAGTACTTTCATTTTATGCCAAAGTCCGGGTTTTTAACCCCAAAGTACTACATACGTTAAGTTCTTTTAAAAGAGATCCATTACTTTTATAAAAGTCACCCGATACCCGTAGTATTAGAATGACCAACCCACATTCCTTTCCTAAGTTCCAGTTTGCCTAGTTTCAATTACTCAAGCTTCTCATTTTCAAATGGTTTCATAGTTCATAAACTTAATCACTTGATTCCTTTTTAGAACAATTGAGTAATATATGTCTCACGTGAGAGTAGGTTATTCTTGTTTACAACATTCTTATTACATCAGCCATGATCTAGAAAATGTAATATCATTTTGTCTCATCTTAGTTTCTATGCAGATGGAGGTTTCTACTGGTTTTAATACGATACATCATTATTCAATACATTTTCCTTTATTAACGCCGCAGTGGTCTGTCGATACACATTCTGATTTCCAAATCAGAAACATGATCCCATTAAATAAAACCAAGTACTCATTACTCACGAATGAGGTTTCACACAAACATTCACATTAAAACAAATAAGTTAAGTCTCTTATCTTATAAGATCAAGTCTCTTAACTTCTAACATCAGTAAACCATTTTCTTTACCTCTCTTAAGACATTATACCTAACTCCCCATAAAGCTAGTATAACTCTTTTTAAAACCTTTAAAACCAAGTGTTACTCTCCTTCAAAACGATTTATAAATCTTTTGAAATACATCAAGTTCTTTATTATAACTAGCCGCTATAATTCACATCGATTACCTTTTAAAACCACAAAGTATTTTTCTTACCTACATAAAGTCGTTATAACCAACTTCCCATAAAGCCGTTATAACACTTTATGTTTTAAGAACAATCAAACACGATTAACACGTACGCTCACCGTACTACGTAGTTCACACATAT
Source organism: Przewalskia tangutica (assembly GCA_029844215.1). Lineage (NCBI taxonomy): Eukaryota > Viridiplantae > Streptophyta > Magnoliopsida > Solanales > Solanaceae > Przewalskia > Przewalskia tangutica. The sequence continues at coordinate 37,186,851 of CM056727.1, read as the reverse complement.
CATGCTAGAAGAGATAGGAAGAGGTTCACATACCTCGCGACGATTATCGACAATAAGCAAAGCTCCAAGTACTACAACCTTGCTAGCCCTTTCCACTCGAGTAGAATACGCTACTCTTAGTACTTTCACCTATAAAGGCCACAAACGCTCATTAAATCTTAAACACAAGTTCCCATCTTTCTACAGAAAATTCGGCAACACCTCCCCGCAATGTGTAAATCTCTCCTTTATCGAGGTCGGCTACCAAGCCAACCGTGTGGGTTAACACGCCTAACCTGACGCGCATAATTCTACTACACAAGAATGCTACATAAGTCTCAGTAATACACTTTCAGGTAATTACAGTCGATTCTTCTCTTTATTATCCTTCTATGTGATTACCGCCAATTCTTCATTCTTCAGCTTAAGTCAAAAGACATTGCCACAATACTAAGTTCATTTCTATTTATAGTATACAACAACTATATATTCAACACTTATGTAATTTCCTATTACAATAGGGGGACAAGATATTTACCTCGATAAGCCCAAAAATTATCCGAGTTTAATGTCGCTCCCGAGCAAGGTTTAGCTCCTCCTCCGAGTGCTCCAATACGCTCCAAACAACCCTTAGAAGTTCTAACCAACTTCTCTAAGTACTTCAAACAACAATGAAGATTTCCTTAGGGTTTCGTTTAGTGGCTAAAGGAAAGTATAATCGTATTTTCTGGCTTTTATAAGTGTAATCGGGAATACTACAAGGTATTGGGCTAAGGTATTGGACATTACAACAATACTTTGGAGAGTATTTCTATACCACAAAGGGGTATTTATACGAGACAACTAGGCAGTGGGTGTACCCCACTGCTAGCACTACTAGGAGGGGATACTTTCGGCCAGGGCCTTCAAAGGGGAGGGGTGTGGCGGACGAATACAACAAGGAGAGGGGAGGGAGATTTCAAGACTTAGGCACATTTTTGGATGAAGAACTCTTCAAGCTTAGGGGGGTATTTATAGGTCAAGGAATGGCCAACCAATGTCCAAGATCCATCCAAGTGTATAGCAAGTGTAGGCTAGGATTCACCTAAGTACACCTTATCCATCTACCACCAAAATATCCTACCTAATCCTTGACAAAAGCCAAGGCCAAATCGCCCACCATTGCCGCCTAACCTCATCCAATGTGAGGGTGACACGCCACCCTCCCGTTGGTCCAAAATGTTTCGCCTCTCTAAAAATCCGCAAAAATTAAAAATGACATAGCCAATTTTTCCTACGAAAGTCGTGGAAACGTTTCATCGAAAAACGACTCTAATCGGGTGTTGTGTACAAATTTGAATCTTGCCTAACTTAAGGCTCAAATTTCTACGCACGTCCTCACGCATACTGAAATACGAGGTATAACATTCTCCTCTCCTTAGAAACATTCGTCCCAATGTTCCTTCTCAAGACAGATAACGATTAAGTTCTTCTTAAACAAGTTTCCAATGCCACACGGCCACAAACATAACACGCGCAAAAACCCAAATTCAAGCCAACGAGGAATCACTGCGATGCAAAATAATACAAATTCTCACTCGGTCCAAGGGACACGCCTCGCATCTTCACTTCACAAAAGAAACGATCACACACGCCCACTTCTCCCTATCTCGCTGCACTTCTCTAACACTCGAGCTCTTTCTAGTATCCGCACCACACTTCCACAACGCTTCGCTTTCCAACCTCGAGTTACTACCTCCAAACTTGGTCATCTTACTACCCTCGATTTCTAAGGCCATTCTCGCCTTCACGAATCGATTCTCGTCGAACATATCTATGAACTCATACGATGGTCATCTAAACTGGCTTAGCACCCTCGTGACTCGCCACCGCGGGACCACCTGAGCCGACCTTCCTCGAACGGACGCGGTTGGCCCGCAACACGGCCCCAACCCGACCCATCGTAGCGCCAACTTCCGCCTCGACACGGACACACCGCTAAGCTACCACTTCCATCTCACACTAACCAGATTTTTAAATCACACTATAGCACAAAGCTATCCGAACATAACACTTAACACATCATTAACATCAATACATACAAGTATCTGCTGTGTTAAGGATATACTCAAACTAGGCGGTTCAAGGACCGCTAAAATCGAACTTCCACCGCGACTCTACCGTGGCCCGCAATCGCCTAGTAGTCAGGCTATCTACCGCTACCACACTTCGCCTGACTCTCGCCATATGGCCCCGCTGGCCGCAAGAATAACAAGCTCCTCGTACTACGACACTTCCAAATGCGGTCTACTACATCGACCACACCGAGGTAGGGGTGATCGATCCGCCAACACCCTACTCTCGAACTTCAAACTCGGGAGCCCCGACCGCTTCCCGAATATCCTGCGGTCCCGGCGTCGGAGGACCACTCGCAATGGCGAGGTACATAACTAGTTCGGCCGAGGCGGTCCGCCTCGAAGTCGCCAAAATATCCGCTCTCGCCTTCTTCTCGGAAAGCCGTCCACCTGCGACCGCGCTCGCACCTGGCGCATGAGCTCGCACGCGGCAATGTCCATGCCCGGCCAAGAGAAACACCCGCACAAGATTCGCCATATAATCATCTAGCCCGACGTAGCGATGCACTTATCCTCCATGGTCGCTACTAAAGCGGGGACATATCGAGCTAATGAGTCGAACTCACATTATACTCTCTAACCGTCCGCCCATCCCGCCTCAATGTCAAAAACTGTTTACCGAGCCTCCTCATCCGCGAGGCAAGAAATGTGCAAGAAATGCCCTCGAGAACTCATCCCAAACTGCTGGAAGCGCATGCTCTCCCCTGGATAGCTCCCACGAATCAAACTACCGATCGCAGATCACGCAAATGACGCGAACCGGGCGTCAGCGACTCGGTCTCAAGCCTCGATCACCCGTGACGATCTCTTCAGAATCGACGATGAACTCGCGGATCATCCTCGTGCCTCGACCAGAACTCGCGGGCTACAACTCGTAAAATCTCGTAGCCTCAAACTATTCGCTTCCGCGCACTGCGCGCCGCTGAATCGAATCGCCAGGCCCACTTATCTCATATTCGCCACAACCCCGCCAATAATCGGGCCATCTCTCGCGACTATCTCTCGCCCACCGGACTGGAGGCTCGTGTATCAGAGTCTCATCGCCCACCGCCGCGCTCTAAACTCACTGGTGCCGGGCGGCCGCGAACTCGCCGGCCAAGCACTGCTCGTATCGATCGCTCGCGCTCGCATTCTCTGAATCACACTAGCGCCTCCTACGCTGCCTTGCCCTTCGGGCCCCCGCCTTTCGCAGAGGCATAATCGTAAAATGAAACACGCCGAGGGTCCAACTTATCACACACCTCTAAGGCACGATCTCGAATGAGAAGAATAGAAACCAATCCTAAATGTCTTATAGCCTCGATTATAGATGTGGTGCACAACACACCGATAATCAAGACTCTACTAGACACGGTCAGACACTTTCCGAGGACTAATCGCTCGATACCACTTTGTAACGCCCCAACCTGGCCTTCATCGTGCCTTACCGGCACCCTAGTGATACAACATCGAGAAAACCAACTAAAAATAAAACACGAGTCATGAAACAAGAGATATAATAAATAACAAAGCAACCAAAATAGCTTGCCTTCAGATATACATAAAAACCCGAACAGCTTATCCTTTTTACAAACTCGCCACAACAGCATGCACTTAAGATTTACAACAACTATGACGGACAGGGCCCGCCATACCTCGAATGTACAAGAACCTACAACTCAGTGGAAACATACCAAAGATAAGCCTCCAAGGAACTGAGCTTTCCAACACGCCAAATGAGATCCTAAGAGCGGGGATCCACGATCGACGTATCTACTCGCAGATTTAACGCAGCTTCAAGGAGGTCAGTACAACAGGTACCAAGTATGTGAAACTGTCAAATACCGTAAATGAAATCATAATAGCCTAAAAAGCAGGAGACATGTATGATAACCAAAATACAGTACGCAACATAAAAACAGTCAAGTCAGGGACTCACGCCCTCAAAGTCACCACTCAAATATAACTATGGGTCTCACGCCCACAACATCCATCATGTTCGCATCATGGCCGCATGCTCCGAATATCGTGACGGTATACGTCCATGATGCAACATAATAACAAGGCCGCACGGCCACACGCCGGAATCGTGACGGTATACGCCCATGTAACCTCAATAACAATATATCGGTGGTCAACCCGCCGCACGCCACATGCCTCCGGACATCAGACGGTAGACACGCCCATGTTGCGAGAATAACCATATATCGGTAATCAACCGGCCGCACGGCCGCGTGCCCGACATCAGACGGCAGATACGCCCATGTGACATCAACAACAAGACAAGAATCAAAATGGAAACATACCCGTGGAATTCTCCATCATCGCCAAAGACGCCCAAGTAAGTTCTCAATAAGTCAACCTACTCTATCGAGAGACGCCAGAATACGTAAAGACCACACTTGCACAACAAAGGCTATCATCACAAGCATAGACAAGTTTCACAACAATCAAGCATAGGCAAGTTTCACAACAACAAGCATAGCAAGTTTCACACAACTCAAAGTACTTTCATTTTATGCCAAAGTCCGGTTTTTAACCCCAAAGTACCACATACGTTAAGTTCTTTTAAAAGAGATCCATTACTTTTATAAAAGTCACCCGATACCGTAGTATTAGAATGACCAACCCACATTCCTTTCCTAAGTTCCAGCTTTGCCTAGTTTCAATTACTCAAGCTTCTCATTTTCAAATGGTTTCATAGTTCATAAACTTAATCACTGATTCCTTTAGAACAATTGAGTAATATATGTCTCACGTGAGTAGGTTATTCTTGTTTACAACATTCTTATTACAAAGAACCATGATCTAGAAAATGTAATATCATTTTGTCTCATCTTAGTTTCTATGCAGATGGAGGTTTCTACCGGTTTTAATACGATACATCATTATTCAATACATTTTCCTTTATTAACGCCGCAGTTGGTCCTGTCGATACACATTCTCGATTTCCAAATCAGAAACATTATCCCTTTAAATAAAACCAAGTACTCATTACTCACGAATGAGGTTTCACACAAACATTCACATTAAAACAAATAAGTTAAGTCTCTTATCTTATAAGATCAAGTCTCTTAACTTCTAACATTAGTAAACCATTTTCTTTACCTCTCTTAAGACATTATACCTAACTCCCCATAAAGCTAGTATAACTCTTTTTAAAACCTTTAAAACCAAGTGTTACTCTCCCTTCAAAACGATTTATAAATCTTTTGAAATACATCAAGTTCTTTATTATAACTAGCCAGTTATAATTCACATCAGTTACCTTTTAAAACCACAAAGTATTTTCTTACCTACATAAAGCTGTTATAACCAACTTCCCATAAAGCCGTTATAACACTTTATGTTTTAAGAACAATCAAACACAGTTAACACATGTACGTCTATCGTCTCTTTGTCTATGGAGACCTTTTCAAGTCGTCCATTCGGTATGGATTCAAAGTAATCTCTCACGCGGGTGCAGGGATTCATTGACTCCACTACACCTAAGAATAAGAAGTCAAGTCAAGTCAAGTGTAGCAACTCTCCTTAGAACAGCTACGCCACTTAAGTAATATAGTACTACGTAGTTCACACATATCATGCTAGAAGAGATAGGAAGAGGTTCACATACCTCGCGACGATTATCGACAATAAGCAAAAAGCTCCAAGTACTACAACCTTGCTAGCCCTTTCCACTCCTCGAGTAGAATACGCTACTCTTAGTACTTTCACCTATAAAGGCCACAAACGTCTATTAAATCTTAAACACAAGTTCCCATCTTTCTACGTAAAATTCAGAAGACTTCCCGCAACAGAAATCTCCTCCTTTATCGAGGTCGGCTACCAAGCCAACCAGTGGGGTTAACACGCCTAACCGGACGCTGCATAATTCTACTACACAAGAATGCTACATAAGTCTCATCAGAATACAGCCCTAGGTAATTACGCTCGCTTCTTCTCTTTATTATCCTTCTATGTGATTACTGTTCAATTCTTCATTCTTCAGGCTTAAGTCAAAAGACATTGCCACAATACTAAGTTCAGTTCTATATATAGTATACAACAACTATATATTCAACACTTATGTAATTTCCAATTACAATAGGGGGACAAGATATTTACCTCGATAAGCCCAAAAATTATCCGAGTTTAATGTCGCTCCTGAGCAAGGTTTAGCTCCTCCTCCGAGTGCTCCAATCCGCTCCAAACAACCCTTAGAAGTTCTAACCAACTTCTCTTAAGTACTTCAAACAACAATGAAGATTTCCTTAGGGTTTCGTTTAGTGGCTAAAGGAAAGTATAATCGTATTTTCGGGCTTTTATGTGTAATCCGGGAATACTACAAGGTATTTGGGCCAAGGTATTTGGACATTACAACAATACTTTGAGAGTATTTCTATAACACAAAGGGGGTATTTATACGAGACATCTAGGCTTGGGGGGGGTGTACACCACGGCTAGCACTACTTGGAGGGGGGGATACTTTCGGCCAAGGGGCCTTCTCAAAGGGGAGGCTGACGAATACAACAAGGAGAGTGAGGAGATTTCAAGACTTAGGCACATTTTTGGATGAAGAACTCTTCAAGCTTAGGGGGGTATTTATAGGTCAAGGAATGACCAACCAATGGCCAAGATCCATCCAAGTGTATAGCAAGTGTAGGGCTAGGATTCACCTAAGTACACCTTATCCATCTACCACCAAAATATCCTACCTAATCCTCGACAAAAGCCAAGGCCAAATCGCCCACCATTGCCGCCCAACCTCATCCAATGTGAGGTGACACACCCGCTGTCCAAAATGTTTCGCCTCTGAAAAATCCTCAAAAATTAAAAATGACATAGCGGTAATTTTTCCTACGAAAGTCGTGGAACGTTCATCAAAACGACTCTAATCGGGTGTTGTGTACAAATTTCGAATCTTGCCTAACTTAAGGCTCAAATTTCTACGCACGCCTCACGCATACTCCGAAATACGGTATAACAGAATGTGCCTCGCCATCGGGTAGGAGGCCCAAAATCGTTGTTGTGAAAGCAGACCCGAAATGGGCTCGCTGGGCGTGGGTTGCCATCGGGCTTCGGAATGTCTCTTCGGGATCGCTGGATCGCCCATGCCGTGGCTTCTTCTTTGGCTGGGATCGCCCAACGCCGCTTGCCGCCATTCTTTGCCGCTGGCCGATTCTTTATCTTTGCCGATTTCTTTGGATCGCCCAACGCCGCCGCGATTCTTTGGTTCTTTGCCACCGGCCTTCCGCTCGCCGGTTCGATGGCTCGTGGTTGCCGCCAATACCGCCGAGTTAGTGTTGCCGCTTATTTTCGCCACCTAATTCCGTGACCCACCTTTATTATTTCCGCGATTTCCATCCTTCTTATTATTATTTCCACGTCTTTTTTGACTCTTATTTTGTGAAGAATAGGCAAAATAATTACCATCATTTGAATAGGTGGCAACCATGGCGGAATTTGTAGTCGTTGAAACCTTCTTAATCAAACCCGACTCTTCAAGAACAAGCATGGATCTTGCTTGATAAAATTTTGGTAAGGGATTACTTTGACGGATTAGTGTCCCCACGCCACTATAAGCATCCGTGAGACCGACAACTAGTTGTAAAACTAACCGTTGTCGAAACGCTGAACCCACGCTTCTCAATTGACCGCCACCACTTTGAGACGCCGATGAGTTGAAACGTTAGGAAGTCCGCCATGACAATGGTTGAAAATTCTTGTTCCAACGCAACGACGAGAGTTTTGATTATCTTGAAAATGTCTCTGCCGTTCCCTACGCCATGACGGTAGAATCGTTCCATTATCAGACGCAATGTTCAGGATATTGTTGCATAAATCCAACCAAGAACCGTGACATCAAGGGTATCCCACAATTCTTTGTCTGCTTCAGACGATTGTTCCGTTGTTGTACCATTTTTTGGTGGAATTATATGATGAAGAACTTTGTGAGCCCTACAACAAATTTTGAACAACTCCGCCCATGTTGCGTAGTGAACAGTTTCCATCTCTAGTTTGACAGAAATATGTGTTTTGATGTTGGAGATAGTAAGGGCTGAGTGAAACGAAGACTTTGATTCAGACATGGTTGACAACAATAATGGAGGAAAAAAATATTAACAATGGAGAAGACAAATTCGGTTGGATGGATGAGGAAGATGACCGAATTTGGAAGGAATATTTTATTTAGAGTAGGATCTTTGAATTATCTTCTGATACCATGTAAGAATTATTTGAAATGATAAATCTTCCTTAAGCTTTATTCATCTCAATGGTAACAATATATACACTTAACTAATAATTAATAGGAAGATTAAGTCTTCCCTAAAATCCTCCTACATATCCCATAATATATTCCTATATTAATACTATTTTATTTAATACATAATACTACTTACCATATACATAGAATTCTACATAATGATATTATTAATTGTAATTAATAATAAATTTTCTAACACTATGTCATGACTTAAAAGTGTACAACATAAGTTTATATTTTGTAAAAAAGATTCATAAATTAGTAGATATATACCAATTGATTGATTTTATTTTATATTGGATATAATTGTCCAATACATAATTTATGTTGTATATTTATATATAAAGGTATGACTATGCCATGACTTAAAGTGTACAATTTCGAGTCGCGTATTAATTTTGTTATGAACTATGACTTGTTCATTTGGTAAGACCGCATAAGAATTAGGAAAGTTTTGATAGTTTTCATAACTTGTGGGATTTTTATGTCAATGAGAAAAGATACAACTTAAGAAACTCAAATTGAATATCCAAACAAAACTTCAACTTCAAACCATGATTTCAAATCATGTCCAAACGGCTCGTTAGATAATTAGTACATTCATTTTATATAAGATTATTATCATTGGAGAAGCCAAATGGTTCTTCTCCCTAAATTATGATTTTTGTCAAACATCTTCTAAAATATTTTAATTTAAATTATTCGGATTTACTATTTTTGTGTCATTTTAAATATGTAAATTTGTTCCAAAAATTAAGAAATTGATGGCCAATTTAAGAAAATTAGATGTTTTGATTCTTGTGCTCCAAACTTGATCTCTTTTTTTCCCGGTGTCATGGAATGATTATTGTTCTAATAAATTCTATTTCCTATTTTGTTTTCATATGTTAATAAGAAATCTCTTGATAAAATGGTAGATATTATCATATTGTTATAATGGACTTAGGCTACTCTATCCATAACATTAATGTTTTGGGCTGAATGCTCAATTCTTTTTACATAGTATTAGAGTCTCACTCTCCTAGTTATTTATTCTACATGCTCAAGTTTGTGTAGTGCTCCTAACTAATTGAGATTTGGGCGGCTCTCACTTTCTGTTGACATGGATACCCTAAGTTTTATCAAGTGGCATTTGAGCTCCTCTCCAGATATCCTTAAGCTTTATAAATTGATAATTACACCCCTCTTTGGCAAACGTCAAGACTCGAGACATGAGCGTTAGCCGTTATGTAATAAATATGTACGATTGGGAGCTTCAAGTTAGCACAAAACCAGGTACCCTTAATCTGTCCAAAGTGTGATGATAGGGTGAAGGGGTGTTCAAAGAAAATCGAAGAATCGAATTGAACCATGAAATCAAATTTTAAAAATTAATATTTAATTGGTTTGGCTTAATTTAATATTGAACGAGAAAATCGAATCAAACCTACATAGAGGTATTTTTATTTTTATAAAAAGTTTTTTTAAAAGATTAGTTTAAATAGATAAATGATTCTTGCTTGAGATGTTACTTTTTGTTTCATTGGGTCGAATTCTTCTTTAATTCAAGGTAATAGCTATGAATACTCACTCATTTTCGGGGATAGAGCAAAATAATGAATTTTCATTATAAAATACAAAATATAAAGTAGAAAGATAAACCTATCATGAGTTAGAGACATATGACCATTATGCTTCAACCATAACCATTATAGAGGATAAGTTTTTGCTTATTTAAATGTTGAATTATAATATGTAAGGTCATATTCTTATCAAGTGTTGTTTAAATAATTAGGTTATTTCATTTTCACAAGCTAGGTATGTTTATTAAGCTTATATATATTTGTTAAATATGAAATGTTGTTTTATCAAAAATTAGTAAATTTAACTGAGATACATCATTGTTTAGGCTTCATATCGAATTTTGCACTCTTAAATTTTTTTAGTAGCCATCTCTTTATTATATTTAATTACATATTAAAATCTCGTTAAGCATAAAAGTAAACGTGGATGTAAGAAGCCTAGTCGGTGGGTTGGTCCGGGTGAAGAGAAAAAAATTGAATATAAAATCTTTTTTAAAGATATCCATTTTTCTGGAGACGGATAAGATATCCAGCAATAGCTCACGACGAGTTCAAGCCAAAAATTAACAAGTTGATTCTCGGCAATGTTAAAGTTTAAGGAAGAGGTCCACAAGTGCCAATTTAGTATTTGGTTCATCATATAAAATTGCTGTTAATAAATCACCTCATATTAGCCCTCGTCATTAACGAAGCCCCATGTGAAATGGGTGAACTCCATGAGTAAAAAAAAATTCGATTCAAAAAGTTCAAATTTATCCCTTAAGTTTTGATTATAATTTAAAATTACCCTCAAATTAGAGATCCATTAGGATTAAGAGTGAAAACGAGACTTTTTCCTAGTGAAGGGGTAAGACTAGACCAGAAGCTAACAAAGTGCAAAACAGGCCAATTCCACATATTACTGACCAAATTTAACCCCTCTCCCGTTAAGTATAAGTTAATATATTCAATACAAGAAACTTTACTTTGCACTTCACCCAAATCGTCTATATGTAAGATGTCATAATTGGACCAAAATGTAAGAGTCCGTGCTAGTTACTTCATGGTCATTGCTGTCTAGTTGGACTAGTAATTTTGTACTGACGGTATAAAATATATTTACAATCAGATCATATAATTATATGTAATCATTTATAATTATATTGAGTGATAACTTCAAAAAAAAGTAAGTTACACGCGATAACAAGTCAAGCAAAACTTTAAATGAGGATATAAAGGTTCTTGCCTGTCCTGATGGCCAAGAATGATATATACACCTCGACCATTTACCCAAATGACAAAAAATCCTTTCTTTTCTTATTTCTTTAGTTAAAAGTTTTGTTCTTTCTCCTTTCTTTCCTCTTTTCCTTGTATGAGTTCATTGGCTCTTGCTATTACCTATAAATTCCAATAATTTCAACATAAATCCCAAGTCAATAGAACCAATTATTTGTGAAAATATCAATACCTTAAGCTTTTAGAACTTGCTAAAATGGCTACTGCACTAGCCTTGAAGAGATCAGAGTCCATAGCTGATAGCATGCCAGAAGCCTTGAGGCAAAGCCGGTACCACATGAAGAGATGTTTTGCCAAATACATAGAGCAAGGCAAGAGGATGATGAAACTTCATAACTTGATGGATGAATTAGAGAAAGTAATTGATGATCCTGCTGAAAGGAACCATGTTTTGGAAGGCTTACTTGGCTACATATTATGCACTACAATGGTATAGCAAGAACCATATGCACTTCTAATAATAGTCGTCTTAGATTGTTTCCAGATTTTGCAGGATGTACATTTGTTCTTAAAACCTTGTGTGATCAAATTTTGCAGGAGGCTGCAGTTGTTTCTCCCTACATTGCCTTCGCCACGAGACAGAATCCCGGATTCTGGGAATATGTGAAAGTGAATGCTAATGATCTTTCTGTTGAGGGTATTACAGCTACAGAGTACTTGAAGTTCAAGGAAATGATAGTTGATGAAAACTGGTATAATATGCTTTGCAGCTTATCATACCTTTCAATCAGAAAACTCATCAGACTTACCTTTCTGTGTACATGAAAATGCAGGGCAAAAGATGAATATGCACTAGAAATTGATTTTGGAGCAGTAGACTTCTCAACACCTCGCCTGATCCTATCTTCTTCAATTGGAAATGGTCTCAGTTATGTTTCAAAGTTTCTAACTTCAAAGCTAAATACTAGCTCCGCGAGTGCAGAGAGTCTAGTGGACTACTTGCTCACTTTGAATCACCAATGAGATGTATGTCAACCAAAACTAAACTTCATAAATAAACTTGTTTTAAGAGGAAAAGATGATTCATATAACTAATGTTCTTTATGTTCAACTGCAGAAACTGATGATCAATGAGACACTCAGCACTGTCTCAAAGCTTCAAGCTGCATTGGTTGTAGCAGAAGCATCTATTTCTTCCTTACCAACTGACACACCATACCAGAGCTTTGAGCTAAGGTAAATTTGTTTTTAAACTTCTATATCCTCCCAATTTCAGCATGGTACAGAGTAATAAGTGGCTTCAATTCTTGTACAGATTCAAACAGTGGGGTTTTGAGAAAGGATGGGGTGACACAGCTGAAAGAGTCCGAGACATCATGAGGACACTTTCTGAGGTGCTTCAGGCACCAGATCCATTGAACATTGAGAAGTTCTTTGGAAGGGTTCCAACTGTTTTCAATATTGTATTGTTCTCTGTCCATGGATACTTTGGCCAAGCTGATGTTCTTGGCTTGCCAGACACCGGTGGTCAGGTAAGCATCTAATAGCTTCTGACTTGAACTTCTACGGACAGTGTAGAAGATTTTTAAACTATCAGGTAACCTTAACAATAATCAACCTCCTTAAAAAAACTGGATTAAATACCAGCAAAATCAATACTGACAGTGTAAAAGGATTTTTAAACTACCAGATCACCTAAAAGATAATCAACCTCCATAAAAAGTGGGATTAAATACCCACAAAAATCAAGCAGGTTACCTGCTACAACAGGTTAAATACACTATTCTTTACATTGTCATAGTATATAAGTTAAATCCATTGATTTTTTGTGTCAACTACATCGATACTTCTCAGCAAGTTTACCCACTTCTGCTCTTGATCAACAGGTGGTTTATGTTTTGGATCAAGTTGTAGCTTTTGAAGAGGAAATGCTACAAAGAATTAAACAGCAGGGGCTCAATATTTAGCCTCAGATCCTTGTGGTGAGTTCCTAGACAATCGACATGACTATGCAATTAAGTAGAGGTTGTTTAGAAAAGTAATATCATATCTTGACTGCACAGTTAATCCGGCTAATCCCAGATGCAAAAGGAACAAAGTGCAACCAGGAACTAGAACCAATCCAGAATACAAAGCATTCCCACATCCTCAGAGTTCCATTTAGGACAGAAAAAGGAGTGCTTAATCAATGGGTTTCTCGATTCGATGTCTATCCATATCTGGAGAGATATATTCAGGTGTGTATTTTTACATCAAACCTTGCTCATCCAAAGAGGTATTTTTCTTAACTTACATTTTTTGGCCTTGACTAAAGGATGCTGCTGATAAAATCACCGAGCTTATGGAAGGCAAGCCTGATCTAATCATTGGTAACTACACTGACGGGAATTTAGTGGCATCATTAATGGCTAGAAAATGGGATAACTCTGGTAACTTTTCCCAATCATGTTCACTATTCTTTCTTCCTCAAGTTAGTGTCTTGATGTCCACTAACCTAGATCTATGTAGCACGGACACGCGAGAGGTGTCCGATAGGACACGGACACGGACACGCGGAAACGGCAATTTTGAAAAATAGGGGACACGACACGGCAGGGACACGGCTGTAAAAATAAATTAAAAAATATTTATATATATATATATATAATATATAATATATAATATAATATATAAAATACTAAAATTAATATTATTAAAGCTTCACATTCATAAATAAATTATAAATTTAATTCAAATTTGTTATATACCAAATAACCAAAATACCAAATTAAATATGTACCAAATTAAAAAGAAACATTCATAACAAATTGACAATCAATCAAATATTCAATACATAATTTATAAGACCATAGTCCATAAACTAATACATAAGTATGTCCCAAGACCCAAATTCAAATAAATATAAATTTACTTAAAATAAATCAAATAAAATTAAAACTAAACTTTTTCTAAAAAAAAAAAAAATGTCCCTGCCGTGTCCCCCGCGTGTCCCTGCCGTGTCCCCAGCGTGTCCCTGCCGTGTCCGATTTTTTTTTTTTTTGCTGGGAATCGTCCCGGACACGTGTCCGGGGCGTTTCGTGTCCGATGAGGTGTCCGACACGGACACCTCACCCTAAATGAAGTGTCCGTGCTTCATAGACCTAGATCATCTCTGTGAAAGGGAACAATTGCTCATGCTCTGGAGAAGACTAAATATGAAGATTCTGACATCAAACTAAAGGAACTAGATCCTAAGTACCACTTCTCTTGCCAATTCACAGCTGATTTGATTGCAATGAATTCCGCGGATTTCATTATCACAAGCACATATCAAGAAATAGCTGGAAGGTAAGAGCTAGAGCTACGGAGTCAGAGGGCTAACAAGTGATGCATTTATATAAATTTAGCATAGCTCTTTCACTATCATAAAAAACACATCACAAATCCAGTAATGTATTTGCTCAAAGTTTTGACACTTCATGGATCTCATTCTTATGTGCTAACATTTGCAGCAAAGAAAGGCCAGGGCAGTATGAAAGACATAGTGCATTTACCATTCCAGGGCTTTATAGAGTTGTTTCAGGCATCAATGTCTTTGATCCTAAATTTAACATTGCTGCTCCTGGGGCAGACCAGTCGGTGTATTTCCCTTGCACAGAAAAACAGAAGCGTTTGACTGATTTCCGTCCTGCCATTGAGGAACTTCTTTACAGTAAAGTGGATAATGACGAGCACATGTAAGTCTTAGGGCTCGTTTGGTACGTCGCACCGGACTGTACTAATTTCATTGGACTGGACTGTATTAATATATAATGGACGATATTAGACTATTAATATAAAATGTATTTTTTATTTATTTTGTTTTTAGCACAGTCCAGGGGAGACCCACCTATTAGATGAGTCTCAAAAATGGCAGTTGGACTGTACTATTTCTACAGTCCAGTGCGGCTGAAAACGCCAAACGCCCACCAAACGCTGTATTATTTTTTTATCCAGTACAGTCCAGCTTAATACAGCGTACCAAACGTGCCCTTAGTGCTCAAACTTCAGCTTAGTGCCAATAGGGACATCCCACAATTCTATGTATTAATGTTTTATTTGTTTCAAGCACAGTGGATATTTAGAAGACAGAAAGAAACCTATCCTCTTCACCATGGCAAGGCTGGACACAGTGAAGAACACAACTGGACTAGTTGAATGGTATGGCAAGAACACGAGGCTCAGAAGCTTAGTTAACCTTGTTGTGGTTGGCGGTTCCTTTGATCCTACAAAATCCAAGGATAGAGAAGAAGCAGCTGAAATAAAAAAGATGCATGTGCTGATACAGAAATACCAGCTTAAGGGTCAGATTAGATGGATAGCAGCTCAAACTGACAGATACAGGAATAGCGAACTCTACCGCACAATAGCAGATTCAAAAGGAGCTTTTGTACAGCCTGCTTTGTATGAAGCATTTGGTCTTACAGTCATTGAAGCAATGAACTGTGGATTACCAACCTTTGCTACCAACCAAGGTGGCCCGGCTGAGATTATTGTTGATGGGGTCTCAGGCTTCCATATTGATCCAAATAATGGAGATGAATCAAGCAACAAAATTGCCAACTTTTTCCAGAAGTGCAGGGAGGATCCTGAGCATTGGAACAGGATTTCAGCCCAGGGTCTAAAGCGTATATATGAATGGTAACTCACAAATAAGCCATTGTTCAAATTGCAGAGGCATATATCTTCTTGAAATTTTCTTAATCCTGATGTTTTGCAGTTACACATGGAAGATCTATGCAAACAAGGTATTGAATATGGGGTCCATCTACACTTTTTGGAAGACATTGTACAAAGATCAGAAACAGGCAAAGCAAAGATACATCGAGAGTTTCTACAATCTCGAGTTTAGGAACTTGGTATATTGCTGCATGACTGCATCATATTGACATTATACTCCAAACATCCTTATGCGATATGGAAAATATTTTTCTTATTTTTGCTTCCTAAAAGACACCTACTGCAGGTGAAAGATGTGCCTATCAGAAAGGATGAAACACCACAAGGACCAAAGGATGGAACACCACAAGGACCAAAGGAGAGGGTGAAAGTTAAGCCACAGATATCACAAAGGCATGCTCTAAAACTTTTCCCCACAGTTTTTCAAGAGACCTATAGTATATTGTAGTACTAAATTAGAATTATACAGCAAGCAGCTTACTGGTTCTATTGACCTTTCTAAATCGCCAGTTATGTCAAGTAGACAAATAAAAAATGGTTTTTCCTTTCCTATGCTTGATTGTTAATACTCCTACATAGTTTATGGGGTAGTCTTCCTTCATATTTTTTTCCTGTATTTCTTTCCCTACAACTGTACTGATGTATCCATTTTTATATGGTACCTGGCGGCTGGCGCTCACAATCAAGGTTGCAGAAGTAAGATTTGATACAATTGCTACTGCATGAATCACGGATGATCTATTTCTTTTTTCCCCTCCCCTTTTGAGGAGGTAACTAACAACTTGAAGTGTCAACCTGCAGGTTGTTTGGAGCTTGAAGGGTCCAAGATAAGAACAGACAGCCAGACATGATACTTGTTCCACCGTTGTCAATAGAAACACACGAATAAAGAGAAAGTGTAAATTTTTCATGTGTAATTTGTAATTCAATTTCAAGTAAGAAAATAAATGAACACCAGCAGTGATGGTGTTCTTGTTTGCTTCCAAATTCCAGTTTGATTGCTCAAATCTTTCTTTTGAATATTGAAAGTCCAACATTTACTTGCACAAAGATGGATATTCACAGCAAGTAAATCCCTCTTATTCACAAAGTATAAATTACAACTTCAAGCAATAATGAAACAGACAAATTATAGAAGATATTCAGATTTTGATGTCTTTTTCTCAAATTGTAAGTTGGAAATCGATATGAAAATGAAAATCTTAACATAAATAACGCCAGCTTATAAACTTGGGTGTAATGTCTACCCCAAACATGTTAAGAAAGGAGGTTGAAATGGTGGTGCATAACTTGATAACAGATTACTAAGAGTGCATTCTTTTCCCTTTGCCAGTGAACCACACTACTTTTATTTTCCTCACTTTCATATTTATCTCTATTCATTTATGGATTTTCACATAGTTAAGTCATTGAGTGTATTCGGGTGAGAACTGCTGGAATACACAAATTAAGAAAGTTAAGTGCCAGGCTAGATGAAGTTGAAGCAAATGAGAACATAACACTAATAATGTAAAACAATTATAACACAAATTGTTTTACGGGCAAAAGTTGGTTATTTCTTAGAATGTGGATTGGTTAAACGAATAATTTCATAAGCACGTTTACATATTGTCCGAGGAATTTGCTAACTAATGGCAATAAAATTTCATACTTCGGCATGTCATCAAACCAAGGTATTTAAGTTCCTAAGATTGTCTTAAGATAAAGTAACGTAGAACAGAAATACAAGAAATGAGACAGTGTTTACAGGAAACCCATACATAAAGCTTAGTGATCGACAAACCAAATCAGAATAAGAAAGTAAATCCTTCAGCAAAGTTAACAACACATTACTTGTTAGTAACAGAATGAAACTCATTTATCAATGTGTTTACCACTTCACTTCCATCATGTTGGAATCCTTCACTATATCTACCAACTCCCTCATTCCCCCACCTAGCTCCAATTTTCAGCAGATACATTGTAGAAACTCTCAACACTTGACCACTATGATAGCATATGTAGCAATTCCAACTTTAATGAACAAATACAGTATCATTCCGCCTAGGAGGTCTGTCAGGAATACTTCCTGGCTTGAACTTCGAAGCCTCGTGCCTGGCAAGTTCCGGGGGAACAGGACTGTTGCTTTGTGTGAGCATTTGCTTAAGATCATAAAAGACTTCAGTATCATGCATGGTCAAGAATGTTGTGGCTACACCTGTCTTTCCTGCACGACCTGTACGTCCAATACGATGGGTATATGCTTCAATATTGTTTGGCATATCGAAGTTTATCACATGGGCCACATCAGGTATATCAATACCACGACCAGCAACGTCAGTAGCAACTAACACATTATACTTCTTGGTCCTAAATCCTTCAAGGCTGATTTCTCTCTGCTCCTGTGACTTTCCACCATGCAGTGTGGTTACCCTGTATCCGTGTTTATCCAGATTCTTCGCAACACCATCAGCCTGCTTCTTAGTGTTGATGAACACAATAGCCGTCTTATCACCAAGCTCATCCAGAAATTTCTGCAGCTTGTACATTTTCTCCCCTTCCTTTACCATGAACACATGCTGAGTAATGAGATCAGTAGTCTTTCCAGCAGTGCCAATAGTCACAACAACAGGATTCCTCAAATATTTTCTAGCCAGCCGCTCTACGGCAGGTGGCATGGTAGCACTGAACATATAAGTGGTTCGATAAATCCTCTTCTCATCAAGCTCTTCATCCTCATTCTCCGGTTTCATATTACTTGAAGGCATAGCATCCAGCACACCAACAACTTGAGGTTCAAAACCCATGTCAATCATTCGGTCAGCCTCATCAAGAACAATATAATTACACTGGTTCAGAACACAATAGCGTCTCTCCAAGCAATCAAGAAGTCGCCCAGGGGTTGCAATCACGACTTCACAACCTTGCCTAATCTTAAAACCTTGCTCCTCTATGGACTGCCCACCAACAATAGAAACAACTTTAATACCCAAATAATGCGCAAACTTTACAGTCTCATCCTCAATCTGTTGCGCCAATTCTCGTGTGGGGGCCATCACAACGGCATACGGCCCCTCCGCCTCATTCTCCTCACTCAACGGAGGAAGCCTAGTAATATAAGTCAACATAGGTAGCACAAAAGCAGCAGTTTTACCCGACCCAGTCTCCGCAACACCAATCACATCACGCTGTTGAAGTCCAAGCGGGATCGCAGCCATTTGAATAGGAGAAGGCTTCTTGTACCCAGCCCTCTCAACAGCCTTAAGCAACTCAGTAGTCAACTTACTCTCAACCCAATTCCTCATAGGTCGAGGTATCCTCGACCCTTTATAAGATATATTATGATCCTCCCTGAATATTCTCCAATCTCTCTCCGTCATTTCCTCAAGCTTCTTATCAGACCAATGTCGATCAACTCTCATGTCGAACGTGTCATAAATATCAGCATCCAATTCCTTCTTCTTCAATGCAGCTGCCTCAACCGCAGACTCCTCAACCCCGTCTTTTTTCCGTATCTCTTCCCTTAACTCTCTCTCATTCTTCGCAGCGAGTTTCTTCTGCTCTCTCCTATCCATTCCAGCACGAAATCCACGACCGAATAGTAATCGCGCCTCGTGAGGGTTTTGGTATAGCTCGTTCATGTCACGTGACGTGTCCTCAGTGTTCTCCCAATCGAACGAAAATCGAAATTTCTCACTAGGTTTAATTACGCGTTTTTTAGGTTTTTTAGACCCGAGATATTGTTCTTTAATAGCATCAAGTTCTTTTTCTCGTTCTCGTTCCGCTAATTTCTCTAATCGAGCACGTTCTCGTTCTCTTACCTCTTCGTCTCGTTCTCTATCGCGTTTACGGCGCTCTGCTTCTCTTTCTCTGTCTCTGGAGCGGTGGTGGTCGCTTCGATCTCTATCGCGGTGGTCTCGGTCGTTGTTGTCTGTGGAGGAAGGGCGGTTGGTGCCTTGTTGTTCGGAGCGCCGTTTTTGTTCCGCGATTTCTTCGTGGCGGCGCTTTAGGGCTACTTCCTCTCGTTGGGCTTTGGTGAGGAAAACGGGCTTCTTTGATGGATCGTCCACTGATCGACTCATCTTTCCGGCGGATTTAGATAGGGTTAGTGTTGTGAGATTTTTTCTGATTACCGGCTAAAGTCCATAGAGTCTCTTATATATGCATCACACGTTTAAGTAGTTTTTTTTAAAAAAAGTTTTTAATAGGTGAAATAACCAAAATTGTTTTTGAACTAGTGAAAATAGAGCAATTATTCCCTAATTCTCAATTAAATTACCCAATTTTACTTTATTAACCCATAACCCATTTATCCAAATTCTCAATTAAATTATCCGATTTCGCTTCATTACCCCCATTAAGCTCAAATCTAAATTTAATTATTCGATTTCACTTCATTAAACATTTAATCTCTTCTCGACCGTCTGCATTAATTCACTTTAGGAAATTATTATTCTATCTCCTCAGACCTGTGTTTGCTACGCAAAACAAACATGTCAAGATGTGAAGTCAATCACATTAAGTAGGGTCATTCTTTGATAATGGAGTTTGACGCAAAAATCAGAATTTATATTTTTGTGATGTGTCTTTGCGCGATATGAAATGAGCAAGAACCTTTGGTTTAACAATGTATTAATTATGCAGAAAATTTAGTTGTGACTATGCCATACTCTTCACCCTACTAGTACCTCATTGACTTCGACTTTATTAATGACTAAGTTGACTTTGTTTGAATCCATATTGTAACTAAAATATGCTGCTGCAGAGCAGACTAATTTCAAAATGGAATAATATGCTTGACAGGACGTGAGTTGTAGAATCATAAGTGTTTGCTTATAGGAAGATCGATGAATTTCATCAATTACCATATTGGATGCACCCAATATGTGTTCTTCTAGGGTAATTGCATTTTTTATATGCTGGTTTCGAGTTGGAACTGTCACTATACAGTACAGACCAAGAAATTGTTGTTGATTGTCAAGTTAATGCTTCTTGTTGTCGCTTCATTCTCTGGTTGTCATGTTTTTAGATGCCTCTGTTTGTTCAGTGAGAATCTTAATAGAATACACACGTATTGTAAGTGAAATATTGTATTCAGAATAACCACAATGATTTTCAACTTTTTCCTTCCGTAGCTGATGAAGAATATGTGAGCTATACGATGGATGTACGGAAATAGTATACAACTACTACTAGTGCTTTGAAAGGATAAACTAAAATTGTTACAATACAAAAGGCTTGAAGCTTAATAAGTGTTGTGACAACCACGACAAGTTTGATGATCTTGTTCTTCGTTCTTGAATGTGTCTTTGAGTCTTGGATCTTAAAATCTTCGAAGGAACTGCAGCAAGCCCCTTGATTTTTATAACCTGAAACCAAAAGACACTAAATCTGGTAGCGTTACAAGGGCTCTAGTGAGTCGAGTGATATTCACTCTGTCCTTAATACAATATTGCCCCGTATGAATCCTTTGATTATTGACAACTTGTCTTCCAAGATAAAATAACAACTAAACAAATGAGCAAAGGAAAACTCAAGTGTTTCTCAAGAAGAACATTTGAGTGTGTGAATGATATGCTAGAGAGGAGGAATTCAAAAATCTGAGAATTAGTAGTGTCTTCAATTGAACCAAGAGTCTCAATTTATAGTTGTGTAAGAATGTCTTCTCAAGTGCACATGTAATGACCACTTAATTCACCAAGTAATGCATCCTAATGAAGGTTGATTTATGGAGGAGAAACTGGCATCTTAATGCTCCAAAATGTCCCCACAATCAGCCAAACTTTGGACTTCCGATCGCACGCACATCGCCTCGGAGCGTCGCGCCCAAAGTGACTGTAAGACCAACCGCCGCGCCCTCGCCTCGGGTACCGCGCTCAGGTTAGCGCCGCGCCTCCGACGCCGCCACCCTTTTTCGACCCGTTTTGACATTTACACTTCGTACACTTCTTCATTCATTTACCAACGTGGAACACGCGTCATTTGGCCAATAACCGTCCATCATTCTATGTCTCAAACATTTCACTTACGTACCAATATCTCTTTCACTAATGAAATTTACGATACTTGGTACTACGTGTGCACGTGTGTGAAAATGACGTTTCTGACGTGCGAGACCTCAATTGTTCGAGTCATAAATAATGGGTTAAACTTAATTCCACATTAGTAAATTTCCAACAGTCCCCTCTTGAAAGAGATTTTGGCGCACTCACAAGGTGTCTTTCTAGCAATCTCTCGGCGGACCGATGTTGCATCTGGATAGGTAGCCGTGGCTTTGAACCTTCCATAGTAGAATACCATCGGACTTACTTACTACGCGGTGAACGTGATGTCTTGAACCGTCAGTGTTTAGTGTAAGCCAAGACAACGGTACCAACACAATAACTTTCCTTACTCTGTTCTTCTTAATATTTTGTCCGTTGTGGCCATGGACACACTTGGATTCTTAAGTGCGTTCGTTTGAGGCGATCTGTCTTCACACTTAAATAGGTGGTCTCCTACAAGGTATCCTGCTATACCCCACTTCACAAGTGTTAGGCACCATTAAAAGTTTCCCCAAACCTAACCTCAATCGTTGAGGATCATTAAAGGTTTTGAAAACTTAACATTTACCCACTATGCAGATAGCACTTAATGTCTATCACGGGAACGACCTTGGATTCATGTTTCTATGTAGAAACCATTATCCGAAGTGCTCTTGCTTCCACCGAAGTGCTCCACTGAACTTTTACAACTTAATTTTTCCATTAAACCTAATTCCTGAGATCTTCAGTCAGTAAGGTTGAATGTCCGCGGTATCAGTTCTTAGTAATTGGATTTTAGGCCCATTCCCCTAGACAGAAAAAACTCTTGATTTTTGGGTAATCCCTTAATTAAAGGGTTCGTTATATCCTTTGATTTAGTAATCAAGGATGTGTCACCCGATCAATCATTATGCTTATGCTGCGACAAATATATTCGAGATGTCGCCATCATTGCCGCCTGATGTATAACCGGTAAGGCGCATGAGTTACTTCCGATAAGGGACATCCTCTAAAAGGTCGTGAAGCTACTCAACTTCTCATCATGCTTTGTACAAAGCGATAAACTCTGATTCCATCACGAATCGGCCGATGCAAATTTGCTTAGAGGATTTTGCAGACACACCAAGCACATCCACTTTGGTGTTCTTCAAGTCTGATGTCCAGTTTGTATCACTGAGTTCTCCCAGAACCGTTGGACATCCAGAATACCATAATCCATAGATAAGCGAATAATTCAGATGTCGTCATATCTCATTTAAAGCATTTTATCGATCATTTCCAGAATCACGAGTGAACCTTAATTCAACTGAGCTTCTTTATGAGCTGATACCAGGTCAGTTGTAGTGTGTAAAATACATCGAACTACATGTGACATGTGCATATCTCTCTTGGTATATGGGTGCACCATTATTCCAATCAATTCTATGATTCATATCCATTGGTGACTTTAACGAGACTATCAAAACACATCACAGATGAGTTTAGTTTAGACCAGTCTGTTAGATGTCTTGGATTCCCAATTCCTAAGATGTCATCTGTAATAATCATATCATTCATGCCGAATCATTATTTCAACATATCCTTAGTCTCTAGGATCAACCTAGGACCTATCCTTGTGATCAACCTGTCATCTACGTAAAGGCACATCATGACGAACGAGTCAGAATTACCTTTCATATAGACACATTTGTCACACTCATTAATGGAGAAACCCTTCGATAGTAGAGTACTATCAAGGTTTTCGCACCATTGCTTCAGAGCATGTTTCAGCCTGCACAGAGATTTGACAAGTCGATAAACTTTCTTATCTTTCTTGGAACCACATACCCCTCGGGTTGTTCCGTATCACTTTCTTCTTCCACTTTTTGACTTTTGGTTTTCCAACTGTTGGTTTTCTAGCTTCAGAGTCAATGTTTCTGTAGTCAGATTCATTTTCTATTTTATCTGAAACTTTCAGGACCAAAATGTAAATATTTCAGGGACCAGAATGGAAGTTCAGGAAGAAGCCCAACAGTCCACAAAAACCAACTCTCCGGTTAGGAAGGTTGTCTCAACATCCATGTCACGCAAGATTGCAGTGACCATGGAGGTCAAGCTATTCACATAGGAGCACATATTCAAGTAGCCGAGGCCTTATACTTGTCAGTAGATCCATCCAATTTTTACTCTATTTGAGTATCTATTTTTACAACCCTAATGTTCTTTTCCCGGAGGAAGATCAACCATCACACAAGTGTAGTTCTACCTGATGGAGTATATTTCTCTCTTTTTAGCTTCTTTCCAAAGCAGTGCTTTTGGAGATTACAATTCTTTGTTAATTGTCCGTGGTTCATTCTCAACCATATAAGCTACAAGGCCTGGAACAAGTCTTTGTCCTCTCTTTTTGCTTTGTCTCGGTTCAACATCTAGAATCCCTGAGTTCTGTAGATCTGGAACATTAAGCTCCGGATAGTCAGCAACTTTCGAGTCCTATAGATCTGGAACGTCTAGTCCTTACAATCAGGCACTCGCGGGTTCTTGTTAACCTTGAGCAATTATTACTTTTTCCTTTTTAAGGAAAGTTATCTTCAAAGAATTCAGCATTCTTTAGCACCAGGATGTGATAAGCACTACTGTTCTTTGTAGATCCAGTGGATATACAATCTACAGTCTTAGGTCCGACTTGACCTGTTTTGGTTTTGGTATCTCAACACTTGTCACACTACCCCATATCACAACATTTGTATATGAGATTATTTCCATGTTTTACATGGAGGGTTATCCTTATGCGGAATTTCGTTGAGAATCACATTAGCGATAAGGATTGCCTTGCCCCACATATCTTTGGCGTACGGATCTGTGCTTGGCTAACACCGTTAGAATGAGGTGAGTAAGAAGCAGTCGTTTTATTAATGATGTTTCACATTCTCCCCCTCTATCCCTACGCATTTCTCAATCTGTAGTCTTTTCAACTTCTGCTTTGAAGCGATCATCCGCTTCAAAAACTTCATTTTTGCTCTTCAACAAACAAAGAATATAATACATTGTACCATCGTCAATAAATATCACAACGTACTTGTCTCCCCCCTCTATTTGTACAAGCGTCAAATCACACATGTAGGCGTGAGTATGTTATAGAGGAGCGGTGCTTCTTTCACAATTCTTTTTGACGGAATGGATAGGTGATTTTGCCTCTTCGCTTACCTCATACTCATTTTGAGGATTTATGTCGACATACGACAACAATCTCAACTTAATTAGTTTTGAATGACTTTCTATTTAACGTGTCTTAATCTATAAAGGCATAGATGCACGGATTACAAATATATCATACATTTGGCTACAGTCTTCATGTACCACTCTTAGTTATTATAGACCTGTTGGACTAGACTCAAACTTGACCAACATCTTCCTTGAAACCAAGTTTTGGGACATGTATCACCTCTTTAGAGTGATCACATTCCGTGAAGTCCTTTGATGACAACCTCTTCAACTCTTTTTACTTTGGATGTGGTGTTGCTTCACATGAACAACTTCTTACCCGTGGTTAGGGCGTAACCGGATCATATGAGATCTAGACACTCTGGCCCACTCCAGTTGCCTTGGCAGACTGAGTGTCTAATTTCTGCCTTTCTTTTGGCCTTCAAATCATTTAAGATTTGGAAACTCTGACCCACTCTAGTCGCCCGTAGGCTTCGTATGACTGAGTTTCCAATATCGTCCTGTCATGAGACGGATCTGGCCCACTCCAGTCGCCCGTAGGCTTTGTATGACTGAGTGTCCACTTATATCCTGTCAAAAGACAGATCTTCTTTCGGAAACTATGACAGATTTGTCTCTAGTCCTCTAGTCCTTGTCCTTAGTCTTCTTTCGTTGTTTAAGATTGTCCATAAATCCAGTTTATTACAATCTAAGTCCATTATTTTTAGGCCGTTGTTTATAACAGTCCAATCATAAACGGTAAGGTAAGTGAGATTAAACTTCTGATTTTAAAGTGTAGAGAATATAAGTCTTAACAAAAACACTTCATATTCCTAGCCTTGCTTTATTCACTTTTATTCAGAAATTATCTTTTAATCTCAATTTTGACAAGGAATAAAAAATTAACTCATACCTTTAGAATATGGCCCACGTCAGTCACGTGTCCAAATCCTTCTTACCATAAGATGGAGGTTTTCTGCTATAAAAATGGAACATCATTTTCAGCATTCTCCTCTTGTTCCGGTTGAAATCATTCACCTCTCGTGGGCGCTTGTTTCCACCACTCTCGGGAGCGGTGACAACAACTCTTCCTTGATCCTTAGCCTTGCTAGCATGACTATCAACAATATCTTCAAGTTCAGGATCTGCAACAAAGATCTCCCCTTTTACGGAAACAAATCTATAACTATCGTCAAAGTAAGACCCAAAATTAGGACCAGATTTGTTGACAGAGACAGTGTTTGAACTGTTTATAGAACTGTCAATAGAACTGGTTTTAACAAGAAAGTCACAACCAAATCTGGGACCATATCTACTGGAATACATCTTTCTAGCACTAGTACAAGATATTATCTTAACATTGTGAGATATACAATGGATGTACGAGAATAGTATACAACTACTACTAGTGCTTTGAAAGGATAAACTAAAATGGTTACAATACAACAGACTTAAAGCCTAACAAGAGTTGTGACAACCACAACAAGTTTGATGATCTTGTTCTTCATTCTTGAATGCGTCTTTGAGTCTTAGATCTTCGAAGGAACTGCAGCAAGCCCCTTAATCTTTATAACTTGAAATCAAAAGACACTAAATCTGGTAGCGTTACAAGGGTGTTGCTGAGTCGAGTGATATTCACTATGTCCTTAAGATAATATTGCCCCGTATGAATCATTTAACTGCTATTGGCAACTTGTCTCCCAAGATAAAACAACAACTAAACAAATGAGCAAAGGAAAACTCAAGTATTTCTCAAGAAGAACCTTTGAGTGTGTGAATGATATGCTAGAGAGGAAGGATTCAAAAAATCTGAGAATGAGTAGTGTCTTCAATTGAGCCAAGAGTCTCAATTTATAGTTGTGTAAGAATGTCTTCTTAAGTTCCCATGTAATGATTCACCAAGTAATGCAGCCCAAAGAAGGCTGATTTATGGAGGAGAAACTGGCATTTTAATGCCCCAAAACGTCCCCACAATCAGCCAAATTTTTGGACTTCCGATCGCACAGACACTGCCTCGGGAGCGCCGCGGCTCCAGTGACCAGAATACTAGTCATCACCGCGGTCCTTGCCCTTGGGCGCCGCGGAGACGCCGCAGCCCTTTTTCGACCCGTTTCGACATTTACACTCCGTACACTTCTTCCTTCATTTACCAACGTGGAACACGCGTCATTTGACCAATAACCGTCCATCATTCTATGTCTCAAACGTTTCACTTACGTACCATTATCTCTTTCACTAATGAAATTTACGATACTTGACACTACATGTGCACGTGTGTGAAAATGACGTTTCCGACGTGCGAGACCTCAATTGTTCGAGTCATAAATAATGGGTTAAATTTTATTCCACATTATTAAATTTCTAACCGAATATCTAATACTGAAACTTACAACAAATTTGAACATTTGACAGGCCAAAATGTGAAGAAAAAAAGAACCGAAAAATCATGAGAAAGAATATATAGATACTAGAAAACTATAACTGTAGGTTCCATTGGGATGGAGCTATCTCTTTCACACATTTCAGGACCAATGCTTATGATCCCTTCTCCCTGCAATAGTTAACATGTCAAAACGTTAGAGTGCCTTTCAATTATTTCTTTGACATGTTATAGCATGTAATGTATCTTCTTTTTAGGTTGTTAATCCCAATTTTTATGGATGATCGCCTGTAGTTTTTATTTAGCTTACATGACCATGTAAAAGTTCTTCTATATTGTCACTAAGTTAATTGAACCTGTAACTATACATATAGAAAAGTGTCGTACGTTTGCGATATTTCTGAAATATGTAGTGTTATAATTTCCTGTAGGATGTAAAGCTTCAATAATATCTGCTAGGACCAGTTGGGGTTGAGACACAGCTCCATCATACCAGTCTTCAACAAGCAAAAGGTAAACACTATCAGTCCAAGAAATAATAAAAAACAAGGTTCTCTATTACTGCTAGTTGTTAATTTCCTAATTAAATTAATTATGCATTCAACTCTGAATAATCTTGAAAAAAAAACTGTCTAATCTACACCTTATATGAAACTATAATGTTTCTTTTGTTTCTTCCTGTCTGTGGAAACTATACCAATCCTATTATCTCTACTATTTGATGAAAAATAAAACAAAAAGGACCATGTAGGTAAAATATGCAGAAACAAGAGAAACCTACCCAGGACTGTAGAATTTTGCACTCTTTTATCATATTATATTTATATCTTAGACACAATATGTATTAGGATAAATGTACTTTATACACATTCTTATTTATATTAATGGAGATTAATATTATGGCATTTGCAATTATTGAATTATTAGTTGATTGTTTATAATATTTTATAATATGCATCCCTAGAGGTTACGTTGTTATTAATAGTGCGAGATATTAATATTATATCGTAACTCTTAAAATAGCCTCAACTAATGAACATCGAAAATGAGGTTTGTCAGAAGCATCGCGGCTCCGTTCTGGAGTGCCGCGACGCTGTTCATCCATTAGCTTCTGCCTCTAGGGCACCGCGGCGCCACCCCATTAGGGTCGAGGCTCCAAATTTTAAAAAAATCGGAATCAAAAATTAGATTTTTAAAGATTTCTGATTCTGATTCTGAAGTGTGAAAAGTATTAGATAAATGCAATACAAGTTAGTTGAATATTGTTAGAGGCAGTTGGAAAGTGGTTAGAGTTAGTTAAATATAGTTAAGAGAATTAATGACAAAAGGGTAGAATAGCCATTGTATAGCTATCTTTATATATCTGCACATTGTAGATATTTTGTATATCGATTCATTCATTTACTCGATACAACTTCTTTTTCTTCTCTTCCAGTTTCTCTCTCCCCGTAACCCTTTTCTTCTCTGCTTTACCGCCTCTTTTGCATGAACATTCATGCTTGATTATCACAATTATGTGAATCTAACATGGTATCTGAGCAGGTTGATGATTAGAGAGGCGCGATAATTGTGGCGAAGCTTTGAGAAAGTTACGAAGAAACTGATATTGTTGTAGATTGATCGAGATTCAACTATCGATACAAATTGAAGTGTATTTTAGTATAATGAAGGAGTAAGTGTTTGATTGGAGAGGAATTGTAATTGATTGAGATCTTGAGATCTGAATTTGTGCATTCAACGACACAATCAATCTCAAGGACAATCGAAGACATCGGAGACATGCAATTGAAGATTCAAACACTTACTAGTCGAATTGAATAATTTATGAATAAATCGGAGACATGCGATACTGTATGCAATTGGAGATCAATATGGGGACTTCTGGAGAAGATGTGATAAGTGCAACAACAGTGGTTAACATTGATCACAACCACCCTCTCTATCTATTTCCGTCGGATGCACCAGGATCGCTGACTGTTGGTGTTGTGTTGAATAGAATGGAAAATTACACCTTGTGGAGCAGGGCAATGAAGTTGACACTGCTTGGTAAGAACAAGATAGGATTCATTGATAGAACCATTAGGAGAGATTCTTTCGATGGAAATCTTGTGAATCTATGAGATATGTGTAATGCGATTGTAGTTTCGTGGTTGATGGAAAATGTAAGTAAAAGTTTTCTTACTGGTATGTTGTTCAATTTTGATTCTCATGCCATATGGGAAGATTTGCGAGATAGATTTGATAAAGTAAATAGCTCAAGGACTTTTAAATTGCAAAAAGAGATTTTTTCCATGAGGCATGGTATAATGCCAGTTTCTGTGTACTATTCCAAACTCAAGGATTTATGGGATGAGTATGATTTGATTATACCACTACCAAATTTTTGTCCAAAATCGAAGGAAATCATAGATCACACACAGTACCAGAGAATGTTGTAATTTCTGATATGACTAAACGACGGATATAGTCAAGTAAGGAGGTAAGTGCTTATGATGCATCAAATGCCTAACTTGAATCAAGTGTATGCTATGATTAATCAGGAGGAAATCCAAAGTATAGTTGGAGGATCGACTAGAGCAATACATGAGACAATGGAGTCTATGGCTATGATCACAACTAGGAGTGGAAATGTGAAACAAATGAAGCCATATAATCCGAATGCGATATGTGATTACTGTCATGTCAAGGGGCATTTCAAGGTGGATTGTTGATGCGCGGTAAGATGCACACACTTTAAACGCAAGTGCACGTTATCGTGACAAGTAGTATAGTCTTGATAAGACCGAATATCGTCCTCAAGGATTAGGGTTCAATTACCAACTATCTATTTTTTGGTATCTATTTGGTAAATTGATATTTAGATTTGTTGTTTTTAACTAAGGATTATAAAAGCTATTTAACAAAAAGGTTTACTTCAGTGATGATGAGAATAGGGCTTCCACGTTTCCTTACTATCCGCTTATGTTACTTATTAATGCAATAACTTATGGTCTTTTTCTTTTGGAGAAAGTAGGTTCACTAAATCGTTTTATACTCCCGTTAGGGTTATATAAACACTCAACTCCAGTATTGCACCTTACCTACCTTTCGGTGATAAGGATAACTCTATAGGAGGATTAAGAACAAGAACCTAGTTAACCGTCACACACAATGCGCAAAATTAGGGTTGTTAAGCCTCTCATTAACGCTACATAAATAATTGAGGTATTTTCATCCTCAATCCAAGAATGTCTATCCAACTTACAGCATATTCACAATCCCCCCCTTTCGGAATCTGATTAGAAATCATATAGTGATAATTAGTTGTCAATTAATTACCAAGAATTCAACTAAAATATTGGATAGATCTCACAATAAGAAAAATAACCATAAGCATGCATTAACTCATAACAAAAGTTTCTAGAGATTTAACATGAAAAGCCCTATAAGAGAATTAGTTCCTAGCCATAAATATGACAAGAACTAATTCAAAATCCAACATAAAAACTGAAATAAAGTAAAAGAAAGAAAAGAAAAATTACTTAAGAATGAGTCTCCAAGCCTAGCATCCAAGGGTTGTGTTGTGGAATATTTACAAGATGGATTGGTGGAAGGATGGATGTAGAATGGTGAATGGTGGAATGGAGAATGAATAATTCTTCTAATGATGTAGAGTATTTATAGCCAAAGAATCCTTTTGGTGAAGGGTTAGGGATTTTGTAGGTAGGAAAAGTTATTAGAATCCTTTTAGGTAAGGGTTTTAAGGTAGGAAAAGTTATCCCTTTAGGTAGGAAAATTTATCCCTTTAGGATTCTGAAAACATGTCAAATTCGCCCAAGACTTCATAATTCCCACGCGCGCATGGCAGATCAGCCAGCGCTACCAAATTCAGCAACTCTCGAGACTTTCAAGATTATGCGCCATGGCGCCGCCGCCAGCGCCGCGCTCCGGGACGTTTTTTCGCGATTTCGCCTCGTCTTTTTTCGTCCGACTTGGCCGAACTCCTCTATAATTTCTGAACTTCTTAGACTTTATTTCTTGGCCCTTTTGTGCAATTCCATCTCATTTATGCTCATTTCATCTTCTTTTCGTCATTTCTCCATTTATGACCATTGTGACACAAAAGAAAGGAAAACGACTAATACTATACTAAACATAAATAAAATGAGTAAAATACTAATTAAAATGACTCAAAAAGTGTATATAAAATACACCGATCAAATACCCCAACTTAACATTTGCTCGCCTCGAGCAAAGATCAAAAGAAAGAAATACAGACTCAAGGAAAGCGAAAAAGACTCAATGACATTTATCACTTTCTTTGCATTGGTGCTACTTGGAAAAACATGAAGATTAGCAGAATAATATGCAGAACATATAGCATGAAATTTCAAAGATTCTAAACACATTAAGCTAGATATTTCGCAAACTCATTTTTATCATGCTTAATGGAAGTCAAATCGAATCATACATGTTAATTTCAAAATTCCTATCGCATGTTTACTTGCTATTCTCCACTAATCATGGCTATGCATCTAAGAGATCTTCAGGACTTTTAAGGGTTGTAATGTAGGCTTAGGCACGGGTAGGTAAAAATAGGCATTTAGGCTCATTTTTGTGTACCATAAGCTCTTTAGCTTTTCAATTTTTCCCTTTTCTTTTGATTCTTTCCTTCACTTCAATTCTATCTTTCCCCTCTTTTGTTTTGGGAGAGTGAAGTATCTAATAATGACAAGCACCCCTAAACTTAGGCTTTTGCCTATTTCTTATTACTTTTTCATTGGGGTGCATCAAACTTATTCACTCTTTTTGTCTCTTTTTTTTTTACACAATTTATTCCAACTATTTCACATTTTTACTTATGGCACAATTGTAGGAATATATGGTGTCAAAGAAAAATTTTCATGTTTTTAGGCTCAATGGGGCAGATTAGGGATATTTTTAAAGTCCGGGATAAAAAAGAATGGTAAGAATTGGCTATCAAAGAAATGTCTGAGTCATCTCCCTAACATGCATATCCTAACTATTTCGCCTCAAATAGCAAGCAATCATAACACATAGGTTTTCCTTATTTAGCAAGCACAATTTAAGCAAGAAACTCCAAATAGACAGATTTTGTGAGTTTTTGGCATATCTAACCTAGGTGTTTAGATAGTTGCTTCTAATTCCATTACATTATTCCACCTTCCTTCACTAGGTGTTTATAGCAACTACAACATACATGATCTTTGACAGGTAATTATGACTCAAAAAGAAGAAAAAATAAATAAATTTGTGACTCAAAAAATAAACACAAAACAAAATAAAAAAGACTTAACTGAAACATAACAAGACACAAATAAAACACCCTCAAACTTAAATCACACATTGTCCCAAATGTGTGCAATACTAAAAAAAAAATGGACAACTTACTGACACAACACAGCGGTCATAATGGAGGTCTAGGAGGAAAAATTCTGGAATTTGCACGGAAATATGGCTCTCTGAAGTTCGGGCGCACGAGATTCAGCCGCGCTGCTAATCTTGTGGCTCATCCAAGTTCTGGCCGCGGCCCGTGATTCAGCGCCGCGCCGCGAATGCTTTTCCTTTTTTTCAGCGTTTTTGCTCCTTTTTCCTCGGTTTTAGCTTTCAGTCCACGTGTCATCCAACAACACAAAACAAGAACCCTAGACCGTGAGACTGTTCAAGACAAAATAAAATAAAATAAAGACAGAAATTAAAATAACATAATTAAAAATATTGGGTTGCCTCCCAACAAGCGCTGTCTTTAACGTCTTTTAGCCGGACGCAATTAACCTTTCCGAGTGCCCATTGGATCCTTCTGCGAACTGCTTGCAATCCGCAGAGTTATTGTTGTAGGTCTCAATTTTCCTACGACCATTTGTTCAAACAAGAGCCTTACATATCCAATTATCCCCCAAGTAGGCTTGTCTTTTATGCTTTCCATAATGTAGGAATCCGTGAACTTCTCTACATCTCTCAACTCTGGGGTACCTGATGGTATGGGCTTCCTAATTGGGAATCACCGTGATAGCTAGTGGTGTTTCTTCCGTAATAGGTGCAAGAAAAGAATTTCCACGTAATCCAAGAAGGTAAATAATTGGATCTCTGCAATCTTTTCATCTACACCAACTATCTCACCGATTCCTCAATAGTTGGGTGTGGTTCAGCTCCTCAATTTCTTTGTTGTTCAAAATCACCTCGATTTACGGGTTACGCGCGCGCCACGCTCTTTGGCGCCACGCTCTTTGGTGCGCGGCTCTCACTCTCGCCTGCGTCTCAAAATCTTGGCGTCGCGGCCACGCTCATCGGCCGCGGCGCTGCTGCTGCTGCGAACTCTCTATCTCCCCTGATTCGGCATCCTTCAGGTCAATTGCCTGACATTGTGTTTCCTCATTGCCTACCCCAGGTGCAGATTGCTCTTCTTGCGTTTTGCTGTTGAATATGATCGCGAGTTCTGTTATTTGCGTTTCCAACTTCTTCATGGACATTCTCGTTTCGTCTATGAACTGATTTTGGTACCTCGTGAGACTGAGTATAGCTTCTCGTAATTCCTCCCTCTCTTCCTCTATGGTTGGAGCTCGATCATATTGACAGTAGAAATCCATGTCTTAAGGATCCATGAGATGAATCAAAACCAACAACGAATCACGGCACACTTGTTTTTTTGTTTTTTGTTTTTTTTCAAAAGAAAATAAAATAAATAATTTAAAGAAACAAAAATAAAAACCAAATTAGAAATTAAAAATAGATAAATTTGATATTGAACTATGCCTAATCCCCGGCAACGGCGCCAAAAACTTGATGCGCGGTAAGATGCACACACTTTAAACGCAAGTGCACGTTATCGTGACAAGTAGTATAGTCTTGATAAGACCGAATATCGTCCTCAAGGATTAGAGTTCAATTACCAACTATCTATTTTTTGGTATCTATTTGGTAAATTGATATTTAGATTTGTTGTTTTTAACTAAGGATTATAAAAGCTATTTAACAAA
The DNA here is from genome assembly GCA_029844215.1 of Przewalskia tangutica. Classification (NCBI taxonomy): domain Eukaryota; kingdom Viridiplantae; phylum Streptophyta; class Magnoliopsida; order Solanales; family Solanaceae; genus Przewalskia; species Przewalskia tangutica. The sequence goes on along the minus strand of CM056727.1, from coordinate 37,152,518 downwards.
AAGGTTTACTTCAGTGATGATGAGAATAGGGCTTCCACGTTTCCTTACTATCCTCTTATGTTACTTATTAATGCAATAACTTATGGTCTTTTTCTTTTGGAGAAAACAGGTTCACTAAATCGTTTTATACTCCCGTTAGGGTTATATAAACACTCAACCCCAGTATTGCACCTTACCTACCTTTCGGTGATAAGGATAACTCTATAGGAGGATTAAGAACAAGAACCTAGTTAACCGTCACGCACAATGCGCAGAATTAGGGTTGTTAAGCCTCTCATTAACGCTACATAAATAATTGAGGTATTTTCATCCCCAATCCAAGAATGTCTATCCAACTTACATCATATTCACAATCCCCCCCTTTCGGAATCTGATTAGAAATCATATAGTGATAATTAGTTGTCAATTAATTACCAAGAATTCAACTAAAATATTGGATAGATCTCACAATAAGAAAAATAACCATAAGCATGCATTAACTCATAACAAAAGTTTCTAGAGATTTAACATGAAAAGCCCTATAAGAGAATTAGTTCCTAGCCATAAATATGACAAGAACTAATTCAAAATCCAACATAAAAACTGAAATAAAGTAAAAGAAAGAAAAGAAAAATTACTTAAGAATGAGTCTCCAAGCCTAGCATCCAAGGGTTGTGTTGTGGAATATTTACAAGATGGATTGGTGGAAGGATGAATGTAGAATAGTGAATGGTGGAATGGAGAATGAATAATTTTTCTAATGATGTAGAGTATTTATAGCCAAAGAATCCTTTTGGTGAAGGGTTAGGGATTTTGTAGGTAGGAAAAGTTATTAGAATCCTTTTAGGTAAGGGTTTTAAGGTAGGAAAAGTTATCCATTTAGGTAGGAAAAGTTATCCCTTTAGGTAGGAAAATTTATCCCTTTAGGATTCTGAAAACATGTCAAATTCGGCACAGCACTTCATAATTCCCGCGTCGGCGCCGCGTCCCTGCAGACTGGCGCCGCGGCGCCTGAAATTCAGCAACTCTCGGGACTTGCAGCACTATGGGCGCCGCGGCGCTGCTGCCAGGCGCCGCGGCTCCGGTGACGTTTTTACGCGATTCGTCGTTGCCTTTTTTCGTCCGGACTTCGTCTGAACTCCTCTATAATTCCCGGAACTTCTTAGACTTTATTTCTTGCCCTTTTTGTGTGCAATTCCATCTCATTTATGCTCATTTCATCTTCTTTTCGCCATTTCTCCATTTATGACCGCTGTGACACAAAAGAAAGGAAAACGACCCTAATACTATACTAAACATAAATAAAATGAGTAAAATACTAATTAAAAATGATTCAAAAAGTGTATATAAAATACACCGATCAATTGTTTCAAGATAATGAAGTGTGACTACTGTCACAAGACTGGACACATATAAGATAATTGTTATGTACTACATGGCTATCCAGAGAACTACAAGGGAAAAACAAAGAAGGCAAATGCAGTGATTGGATGAAATTCTACATTTGATAACACTGAACATGGAAGAGAACAAGGTTGTAATATGCCATACTATCAACAGGATGGAATGAAGTATCAATACAATGCAGGACAATTTCATAGGGGAAACCAGTTCACACCAAGTCAACATCAGAAGTTACTCAACATGCTTAACAATAAAACTGGAGAATCCAGTGCAAATATGGCAGGTAAAACTAATGCTTGTGAGACATTGTTAAAATGGATTCTAGACTCAGGTGATACTAATCACATGGTTAATAATCAGAGACACTTATATAACAAACATTTAGTAGAGAATACAGGCAAAGTACAACTACCTACAGTAGAAACAACTACGATTACACATGTTGGTGATTGTAAATTAGGAGAATGTGATGTACTTAAGAATGTCCTGTGTGTACCAAGTTTCAGATTTAACCTCATGTCTATTTTAAAGGTGACAAAAGAACTAAACTGCAGTGTTTCATTTTTCCCCTATTACTGTGTATTTCAGGATTTCTCATCTGGGAATGTGAAGGGGATTAGTAGTGAGGAGGATGGATTATATGTGCTGAATGTGGACATACATAATAAGGAAGAAATGATGAGCAGGTGTCTAGCAGCCACTCAACCAGTGGATGCAAACACTTGGCATCAAAGATTGTGTTATGTTCCTATAGCTGTCATGAAGAGGATTCTAAGTTTTTCTTGTTCTTCTTTTATTTTTAATAACTGTAAGGTATGTCCTATGGCTAGACAGTGTAGGGCTCCATTTCCTGTTAGCACTAGTAGAGCATCAGGACCTTTTCATATGTTGCATATGGATGTATGGGGACCATATAAAGTTGAAACATATAATGGAATGAGATACTTTCTAACTATTGTAGATGACTACTCTAGATGAACTTGGATTTTCTTAATGAGACTTAGGACAGATGTGAGTACACTGCTTTGACATTTTTTTTACTGACATCCATACTCAGTTTGATGTGAAAATAAGAAAGGCCAGATCTGATAATGACACTGAGTTCTTTAATCACCAGTGTAAAGATCTGTTTCAGCAACATGGTGTGATACATGAAAGTTCTTGCCCTTATACACCACAACAAAATGAGGTTGTAGAAAGAAAACATAGACACTTGGTGGATACTGCCAGAGCTATTAAGATACAAGCCAGTATGCCAGACAGATTCTGAGGATATTGTGTAGAAGTAGCATCCTATCTACTAAATAGAATCCCATCCACAGTCTTGAAGAATAAGTCACCTTATGAACTATTGTATAACAAATGTCCTTTACTCTCCCATTTGAGAGTGGTAGGTTGTTTATGCTTTGCTACTGCCTTGCCCAGACAAGACAAATTCAGTCTCAGGGCTGTAAGGTCTGTGCTTCTGGGCTATGAGAGTTCACAAAAGAGATACAAGCTTTATGATCTAGATAGACAACTAATTTTCATGTGCAGGGATGTTGTTTTTATGGAATTAGTTTTTTCATTCATAGACAATGCAGGAGATAGGGACATTCTTATTCAAGAACGTGATCTTTTTTGCTTTGATGATCTAGTTCACCCTCAACCAACTAGACTTTCACAACAACAATGCTTTGGGAACTCTAATACTGATAAACTGAAAGATGATGCACAATCACCTGATGATAGACATGTTGATATTCCAAGATGTCAAGAAACTACTGCTAGAAGATCTTCCAGAGTTGGTCGACCTCCCATTTGGCATAAAGACTATGTCACTAAACAGGGATCCACCAGTTGTCTATACTCAATATCAGATGGAATAGATTATGGATGAGTGTCACCTGGATACCAGAAATTTGTTGCTCAAATATCTGCAGATGTTGAGCCCTATAGCTATGCAGATGCAGTCAAATACAAGAGATGGATTGATGCTATGAAGGCTGAGATTCAGGCATTAGAAGACAACAAGTCTTGGAAACTTATAGATCTTCCAGAAGGCAAGAAGGCAATTGGCTGCAGATGGGTTTATAAGATCAAGTATAAAGCTACAGAAGAGGTTGAGAGGTTCAAGGACAGACTTGTTGCTAAAGGTTACAATCAAAAGAAAGTCTTGGACTATCATGAAACCTTCTCTCCAGTAGTGAGAGTGACTACAGTGAGGACTGTAGTAGCTGTTGCAGCTGCTAAAAACTGGGTTATCTATCAAATGGATGCGTATAATGCATTTCTCCAATGAGACTTATATGAAGAAATTTTTATAAAGCTACCAGATGGATTCATATCAACAAAGGGCAGAACAAGGTGTGCAGATTGCTCAAATCCCTATATGGTTTAAAACAAGCATCAAGGTAGTGGAACATTAAGTTGACCACATCTTTACTTCATTCTGGATTTCATCAAAGTCAGTTGGATAATTTCCTATTTACCAAGAAGCAAGCTAACAAGATAGTGGTGGTTCTAGTCTATGTTGATGACTTGCTGATTACAAGCAATGACCAGGTGCTGATCCAGTATGCCAAACAGGCCTTACAAACTGCTTTCAAAATTAAGGATCTGGGGGAGCTTAAATATTTTCTTGGCATAGAGTTTGCTAGGAATTCTCAGGGGATTATCATGCATCAAAGGAAATATGTGTTGGAACTCATTTCTGATCTAGGATTGTCAGGTGCCAAAACTGTACAGTCTCCTATGGAATTGAACCAGAAACTTACAACAATTGCCCTTGACAACCTGATTGCATCTCAATCCTTACAACAAGACACAATGGCTCCATGCACAAGCTCATCAGATTCTTTGTTATCTGATCTCAGCATATATAGAAGACTTATTAGTAGGCTATTGTATCTTACCAACACTAGACCTGACATTGCCTTCGATGTACAACATCTGAGTCAATTCATGCAACAACCCAAGACTTCACACTGGGAGGCTGGTTTGAGATTAGTTAAGTATATCAAAAATGCTTCAGGGTCAGGAATCTTTCTCAGTAGTTTCAGTACATCTGAAGTTCACGTATATTGTGATGTTGACTGGGGTTCTTGTGTGAACACTAGTAAGTCTGTTACTGGATTTTTAGTATTGTTTGGGAAGTCTCCTGTGTCATGGAGGTCTAAGAAGTAGCCCACCATTTCCAGAAGTTCAGTTGAGGCTGAATATAGATCACTTGTTGCTGCAGTAGCTGAAATTGTATGTGCTCAATGGTCTGTTCTAGCAGCTGGGTATTTCCATTCCATCACCTATCTCTATGTTTTCTGATAGCAGGTTTGCAATTTAGATTGCAGCTAACCCTGTATTCCATGAGCGCACCAAACATATCTACATTGATTGTCATTTCATCCGGGAGAAGATCAAGGGAGGTCTTGTGCACATTTCTCACTTGGCATCCACTGAGCAACCAACAAATTTGCTTACTAAAGCTCTCACTACTGTACAACACACCTACCTATTATCCAAGCTAGGGATGAAAAACATTTTCATACCTTCTAGCTTGCGGGGAGATGTGAAAGTATTAGATAAGTGCAATACAAGTTAGTTGAATATTGTTAGAGGCAGTTGGAAAGTGGTTAGAGTTAGTTAAATATAGTTAAGAGAATTAATGACAAAAGGATAGAATAGTCATTGTATAACTATCTTTATATATCTGCACATTGTAGATATTTTGTATATCGATTCATTCATTTACTCAATACAACTTCTTTCTCTTCTCTTTCAGTTTCTCTCTCCCTGTAACCCTTTTCTTCTCTGCTTTACCGCCTCTGTTGCATGAACATTCATGCTCGATTATCACAATTATGTGAATCTAACATGAAGTTTAAAAGTTTCAGAAGCTGGAATTAAAACTTTTAAAATAAGTAGATTTGGTTATTTGGGGCAAATATGTAATTAAATAAAATTTCTGAAATCAGATTTTAAATTCTGGAAATTGCAAATAGATTTTATATCACACTTACATTGTTACAGTAAACTAATGTAGTCTTACGGATTGGGCAGTGAAGTTCCAACAGAAGGTTGTGTATCCAACAAGACTCAGAAACACCATTCGCTACTTCTCTGTACTTGGCTTCGACACTGGATCGAGACAAAGTAGGTTGTCGTTTACAAGACCAAGAAAGCAAGTTATCTCCGAGGAAGACACAGTAACCCGACGTGGATCGTCAAGTGTCGGGACATCCACCCTAGTCAGCATCAGAGTAAAAAGTGAGACCAGAGACTGAGTACTTGTACAGTTGTGCATGTGTAATCCGAAGTAGAGAGTACCTTGGACATATCGCAAAATACGTTTGAGAGCATTCATATGTTCATCTTTCGGGTTGTGCATATGTAAACATATTTTTGCACGACATATGATATATCTGATCTCGTGAAAGTGAGATACTGCAATGCTCCTGTTAAACTGCGATAGTGAGTCGGTTCTGCATATGGAGAACTCAAAAAGGCACTAAGTTTGGAGTTAGTGTCCACCGATGTCAGTATCTATTTAATGGATGATTTGAAAAACTAGAAATGATTATATATTTAATTCCTTGCTATGGAGTGATGCTGAAATTTTATCAAGAGCTATATTTACTTTGACGAATTTACGGAGGAACTGAACAGGGTAAAGTCTACGCGATAGGAGCGACAGGTTGAGACTAACTCCAATTCTCTAACTACTTCTCCAGAAAATGTGTTACTTTATGTTGATGCAGGTATGGTTCAAAATACTCGTCATGGTAGCCTTGAAGGCTAATGATAATGTGCTTCATGCCTATGGTAGCTAGTCCAATTCCTTATGTTGAAAAAGATGTAATAGCTGAAGCAATGGTGATTCCTTAAAGCAATCTATTTGCAGTGGAGCAAGGATGGAAGACTGTAACGATACTGTCAGACTCATCAACTATGATCCAAATGCTCAACGGGAGAATAACTTCTTCTTGGGATGTAATTACCGTATGTGAAGATATACGGAACCTCAGAATTTTCTAAATATTGTAACTTTTATATATATAAGTAGATGTGCTAATACTTGTAGCCATAGGTTAGCTAAAGCTAGATTTATCCTAATTTCATGAAGTCTCTTGGATTGAAAACTTCTCAGTTTGAATTGTAAACGAGGTTTCTTACTGCTTTGTACAACTGAATGGTTCTTGATGAATGCAATCTTAATTCTTGGAAAAAAAAGTCCAAAATATTTAATTGATAACAAATACGTACAGGGAATGTAGGAATTGATATAGATTTTTTTTTTTTAAAAAAAAGTACATTTAAAACTCACTGTTAAAAGTAGAATTGATATATAAATTTAAATGTAGATTTTTGATAGTATCAAATTCAAGGGGGCTCGCCTTCCCTAACAACAGTTATGGTTAGATGCAATACAACAAAATGTTTAGATGTGAAAGAAAAGAAAATGAAGGGACAATTATATGGTGCAACCAAATGCTAGAAAGAGCTACAACAAGTGTGAGATAATTAGGCCATTTCTTTTCCACACCCACATTGCAACAATATTTCCCTTCTTCTTTGTCACCAATTGAGAATTTATTTTGCTTATAAAAATCCCATTTAAAATCTTGAGCTTTCTTCTTCTCCACCCTCTCTATTAAGCAATATTCTTCATAGACACCCTTCTTGTCTTCTAATTTGAAACCTTTTTCCTCCAACTCCAAGCATTCACCAATATAGATCCACAAAGTTTGCAAAATTGCAATCACACCCACCAAAGTTCTCATACTTGTTGTTGTCCATGGTCTTGTGACAAAATTATCAAGAAATGTTTTATCTTTGGCAATAGTACTTCTTGAATCTGATTTACCTATATTATGGACTGTGACTAGGTTTTTATGAATTTTAAGTGTCCTAGAAGGTGTCACTTGTTGATAAAATGTCTTGGCTGCTTGCCTGGTAGCTATAAAAAAACCATGATTCACTTCAATTTTTCCATACACTTCAAAGCTTGAGGAATTTGAAAATCCATCAGTATCTCCATCATCCAACAAGTTGTCATTTGCATTGTTGTCAAATCCTATTGATAAGTTTGCTTCTGTTTCATTGAATCCATTATTGAAGCTGTTGTTGTGACCACTGTCTGCCATTTAAATGGATCAACGAAGAATATTAACAGTAAATATGAAAAGGTATATTTTGGACAATTTCATAAAATTCGAAAAATAAAGATGGGCCATTTTACGTACAAAATGTACTCATAACTTGTGATGGTTTTAAACCTACCATGATATATTCAAAGGCACTACGGGTTCAATCAAACACAATATTTTCGGCAAGTAAGCATTAGGTATATATGTGTGTGCGTGAAGAAATATTTAAATTTTGATCCTATAATATTAAAGGTGGATTGAATTAAGTAGTAAATCTTTAAGGCCAAACTCATTAAGTTTAAATTCTAGCTCTACCTCTGATGAAATTTCTATAGCTATATATAAGAATATATCATTTAAATGAGAAGTTCAAAGTTAAAGAGGTTTCAAATATAGAAATTAAGGTGCAAATTTTCTTGTTTTAAACAAATTAAAAACTAAAAATTGTTAGTATATAAAATGAAATAAATCGATGGCGCTCTAAAATTAAAAAGAATATTTTATAATACCTTGAAGCACATTCTCTTCTTTCTGAACAGCTGAAACATTTTCGATTGGAACAGTCTTGTAATCCTCAAGAAATGTCTGTCAAAGTACAAAGGAAAAGTAAATGCATAAGCACACTGGATTCTAGGATTTAATTAATTATGAGTGCTAGAATAAGGTCTAAATATGGGAAATTAGTTGTATTCCTTAGATTAATAAATTTACCTTCTCAAGATGCCTGTCTGACATTCCTATCCATCTCAAATTTTCCACCAATCTATCAGATTTGAGGTCCTGATCATGATCAAAGTCTCCAATATCAATGGACCTCATTACATTCTCCTCTTGTTCCAAGTAATTGAATGAACCCCCCAAGTCATGATGGATATGGTTATTATTGAGAGGAATTAGGAAAGAGAAGTCATCAACAGGACCACTTGAATTATTTCCACCCCATGAGTCATGATGATTGATTAGATTTTGTGAAGCTAATTGGGTTTGGTTTGTGGTTTGATGGATAAAACTTGATTGAAGCATCTTGGTATGATCAACATAGCCAACTTGAGGGAAATCTTGAATCTCCAATGGTGGTAATGTGAACCTATGCTGCAACCTTGCACACTCTAATGCTATATCAACCTGAACAAGTATAAACATTAGAGATTTATCTTTTATACACAACGTAAAAAATTCTTATACTATCAGGTCACCGGACCAAGTAATGGTTCATAAATTAAATAGCGAGAGTAATGACATGTAGAATAATAAGGATAAAATTACATGCTACACACTAACGGTTTAATAAGAATATTATCCTAAGTAACATTCCACAAATAGCATGCTTAAATATTAATAACATGGAAAATAAGGAAGTTTACCTGCTTTAATAGAAGTTATTAAAAGTTTAAAACCATAAACAAGGCTGAGAAACCTCCCCCTCAAAAAATCAATTTCATTTAATATTTTGGTGATATTCATTGTAATAGTACCACAATGTTGTAGAATTATGACATAAATAGCATATGCATGTTGACATTACCTTAGATAGGGGAAATGGCAAAGTTCCATAATTTGGAATAATGGGCTGAGTACTGTTGTTGAAACTAAAAGCTTCGTTTGACAAATATTGCATCCATGTATCATCACTTGGAGCAGAAACAATATTATTCATAGGAGAGCCATGAACAGCCATTGATGATGAGCATGAAGCTGACGATGATGGCATAATACCATACGCATGATGATGTGAGCTTTCTATATCATTATCACATCTTTCCCCCTCAGAATAAACATCAATGCTAGAGGATCTATCACTTATTGCTGCGCTACCATAATGGTCCCCAATTTTTGGACCATTATTCAAACTCTTCTTGATTACACGGCAAAGTGCATAAGCATCCTGCAAATTTCCAATTTAACTCTCCAATAAAATTATTACTATAGTTAAGAATATATTCTATATTTGTGTACCTGCAAACCATTGGCAACTTCACATTCTCGTTCATCTAATCGATATTCATGCATAACCCAATCAGTTCGACCTCCATGAGGTGCTCTCCCTCTGTAATACACCAATGTTTTCTTCATCCCCACTGCCCTCATCTGTGAATTTACTTTCCTGTCCTTTCCCGTCGCCTTCCAATATCCTGCTTTCGTTGCCCGATTTGTCCTCGATCCGTTTGGATATTTACGGTCACGGGGACTGAAGAAATACCATTCAAGATCTTTGCTAGGCAATAGGGACTTCCCTATATTAAAGGAAAGAAAAAACATTAAAGAGATTTGTGACGGAGCCGTGAATTTCATTAATTTGATTCAAATATAAAGATTAAAAAATATATAAAGCAAAAAATATATGAAGAAACTAAAGGGATTCAACATCTAATATATATATATAGTATAATTTTCAGACAAAAGAGATTCAAATGAACCAGTTGTGCTCGTAGCGCGGCCATAAAAGTGAGATCTTCGTGGGAATTGAAGAATTTGACACAAAATGAAAACTGAAAGGACGTGAAAGAGATTCTTGAAACATGGTAATCATCAAAAGGACTCACCCTTGTTCTAAAAAAAGTGGATTAAAATAATATTTTTGATAAAGGAAAAAAAAAGGTCGCAACTCATGAAATAGGAACTGCAATCATGTCATTTTCTTTTTCCACACTAACTTTTGACTTCAATAAATCATCATATCGAAGTAGCAAGTACAGTCTTTAAGATTCAATAGAAGATCAAAAGATGTAGGGAACAATTATTACTTCCTTTATAGTTTTTTTTTTTGTTGACGAACGAACCGCTACTCTTTCGAGTGCGCACATGATAAATCCCGGACTGACGCAATAGCCTGCAAACCACGTCAGCCGATTAACCACACTTGGAAAGCCATGTGATGCACTAACCAAAAAGTTTATGCAGAATCGAACTCGCGATTCATGGCCCCGCGCATCGCTTATACCAACTTGGCTACCCTTTCAGGTTTCCTTTATAGCTTTATATATAGGACCATGAGATAGGATAGGAGTGATATATAAGATGGAGTATATATTTTTGTACAAAAGCATATTATGATTTTTGACTGTTAAAGTATGATGCAAAGTGTCCATAATCAGAATATATTGGTAATCAGCACGCGTATGAAAAAGAAAAACTATGTGGATTTAAACTAAATCAGATTTTATTATCTTATAACGGGTGTTCATTTTCATGTGATAATTTTCTATTTAGAGTTACATTATTTATAAAAATAAAGTAATTAATGACCTGACTGCAAAACATTAATTGATAAAGTGGTTAGTTGAGGAAATAGTGGCTGGTATATATCTTTGTTATACCTTTCTTGAACATCACTTTGAGATAAATCTTTTTGGCTAATTAAACGAGTCATTTCGTTTCTCTAAAACCTTCTAAATGAAGGGTTGTTTAGTTTATTTATCTTTCAAGTTTGAACACCCGTTTCCTCTTCATTATAATTGACAAATATATTGAAACCTAATATTACACTTAGAATTAAGATATAATTTCTTTTCCTTTCATATAGTACTTGCATTCACACATTAATTATGTGAAGTGGATTATTTACTCAAAGATTTTATTTTTAGTTTTGGTTACTCTAAACTCTAAAGAGGGAAAATGATTAAAAGGGTTAGATATATATACCTGGTAAATCCCATGGCTCACATTTGTAAAGATTAACTTCAGGAATGATCTCAAGTTCAATTTTCTTGGCATTGATCTTTCTTTTCAAATAATAAGCCACAAGTTCTTCATCAGTGGGATGAAACCTAAAACCAGGTGGCAATGAAACAGGTGCCATATATATATAATTTCTCTTAATTTGGAACTTCTCTTTTTTCCTAGTTAAGCAAATATAGAGCAAGATATTGAACAAGAAGATCCAAATTAAGAAGAACAAGAGGGTTCTTGGGAACTCAACAGTTAGAGAAGAAGGATGAGGAAGTAGAAGGATATTGGATGTGGGGTTTATATGATAAGAGAAGACAAAAAGAGAAGAAGTCCAAAAAGCAAATAGGGTGGCTGCCACCCCCACCTTTAGCTACTTTTGCCTTTAAATTTGTTTTTTCACATCAAATGATAGCTTTATCAATCTTTCTTCTCAAGCTCAAAGAACAAATTAACTCTTCTCTCTCTCACTCACACATACACATCTAAATCTTTCTCAAAGTGCACATAAAATAGTTAGATGAATAAATATTTCTGGGACGAAATCGAGTTTTAGAGTCGTCAATATGAGTAATGAGTTCAAGTTTTATGTATCGTGACAGTTTATATGATTTTATAATGTATCTACTCTATTGTTCTATATTAATTTGATGAATACAATATTTTAATAGATTATATCATTTTTTGTCTGTTCATAATGCTATGCAACAACTATTAATCTTAAGAATAAACTTACTGTGTTACAAAGAAAAATATATAAAGCTATTATAAAAAATAAGATAGGATTATTAAATAATAATTAAAGATAAATTGAGAAACAAATAAGATAACGACGTGATCACACCAAATTGGTCATTACACAAAATGAGAATTTTTTCATTGTTACCTAATAATGAATTTAACGATATGATAAAATAAAATTTAGGTGACAATCAAGACAAATATTATATTTACAATAATAATATATATACGATATAATACAATACAATAGGTAGCAACTACTCATAATCAACTCGAGGTGGGTTAGTTATCAGGATATCCTGAGTAGTTTATCCCCATTCTCTGAGTCTTTCGTATATCCTCCGTAGTCACGCTAAGATCGAAACTTACTAAGAAGTTAGGTCGAAGACGGGTCAATAGGCCCTCCGAACCGGACGTGAGGGTCTCTCATCATCCGGCTCTGGGGAATCTCCACTCACTGCTTAGAAAATGACGAGTGGCTCGACTGTTTGGCAAGCCGGTCGAGGGGGGTCCGTATCTCCCTCGAAGGATTCTCGGGCATTCCTTCATGTCGGGAGGAGGTACCGGTTGGAGGAGAAGATAAGGACAACTTTCTTTCTTCCATTAGTAACTGATCCTTTAGTAGGTGATGAGGCTCCCTTGGAAAGACTTTCTTTCTGCCTTGATGCGTGGGAGAGGTAGCCGACTCTCCTCTGTCTCACTCAAGTGAATTGGTTTCGAGAACATTCCGTCAGTTTTTGGCGCCTTAGTCTTATTCGAAAACAAAAGCGGATGTACCTTCCTCAAGAAAAAAACCAATCTGATTTCGGGCCCTTTCCGATGCAGTTAACGATGCGGAGCTGCCAACTAGCTAAGCTAAGTGTGATTCTCTATCCTCTCTCTTTCTATCATCAGATAATCTATCCAAACAAGTTGTGACCATTCAAAAAAAATGTTTTTGAAGCGCCTACTTAGAATGTGAAATTTGAAATTTTAAAAATAAGATATATATGTTACCTCACTAGTAAAAATCTCCATTTCCCACTGATTTCCCAGTGAAAAATATTATGTGACTTTTTTTTACTGAATGTCGATAGAAAAAACTTAGATAGTAGTATTTTCGCACGAAAAAATTAGAAAGTTTTCCAGCGTTTCAATGAGAACTTGTTTCCCACCATCCGTTTTTCAGTGAGCTGGTTAGGTGGAAATAAGGTGGACAATCATGTTTTATAGCACAAGTTTCCTACTGAATGTCGATGAGAAAAATCTTTATTTCTAGTGGTGCATGTTGTAATAAGTAAAAATAACCTAATGATGTAAACATTATATGTTAGGATTTGAGTTTCAAATACGACCTAATAAGAAAATAGTAAATAAGCGAAGACCAAATAGCACACAGATTTATAGTGGTTCACTCTCAATGCGAGAGCTACGTCTACTTTGTCGCTGCAGATTTCGCTATATTCGAAAATAGGGAGTTTGTTTACAATTCTCTCTTGCTCACCTACAAAGAAAAACGGCGCCTGAATATATATAACAAAAATTAGGGTGAACATAATACAAGCCCGAAGTTCCCAAAATACCTTCCACTAAATAGTGTCTATAATCGAAAATAGGGAGTTTGTTTTCGATAAGAGGGAGTTTGTTTACAATTCTTTCTTGCTCACCTACGCAGCGTTCCACACTCTGCGTATGATCTTCATAGTGTCGGCGATGAATTAGGCTCCACAATTCAACATTATATACCTGTGATGTATACTATTACTTAAAACTCTTTCAAGAATATGTAGGTATGTGTGCATATTATCTGTATATAGTTTGCGTTGACATAAATATTATTTCAATAATTATTGAATTTCATTTTAGTGTGTATTTACAAATACTCTGAACTTCATTACTTGAACTACTGTATAAAGGTTGTGTACTCAAGGAAAAAATGGTAGTACTAATTTTTAGTCACAAATTTTTAACTTTAACAATTTCTCACAAATGAAGTTCATGTGATGTCCAAACATTACGAATTAAAATTTTCTACAAACTATCTCTTCTTCAACTTCAATTTCTTTGTTTAGTTTCAACCTAAACGCCGTCCAACGCCTATTAATTCTTAATGTATAAAAAAATTACATTATACAAATATGTCAATTTTTAATGTATATTTATTATATGTTGAATTGTTTTGATTTTTTCATATATTTACTTTTTTATACTTTGAATCTCTTTATGTGTAGTGTATTTTTATGCATCCTAGTGTTACTGTATGCTTCAAATTTGTCCATTCGGTATTTGGCTAGTAGACGTTCCATAGATTTATGGTCAATTACAAACATATAGTGATAGTTGGGGGTGTACAAAGAAAACCGACAAATCGCATCAAATTAATAATTCGAGTCAAATCGGAAAAAAAATCCGAGTAGTGATTTGGTATTGGAAAAAACAATCTGACCATAAATGGTTTGGTTTGGTTTTAACCAAAAAAGATAAACCAAACCAAACCAACAAAAAAGTACAATGTATACAATTTTTAAAATATTTTATTTATAATGTAATTTATAAATATTTCTTAAGTTCTTTCATAATTTTTGTCTTTTAACATATTATTTTAAGCTTGAACTTAAAATTTCTAATGGTACAATAAGTTTTATAGCCCATTGATGTTAGTCACTCAAATAAAGCTCAAATCAATACTAATGCTAACAAAAGAAATTCAATTCTAACACTAGAAATAACAATAATATTGAATATATATTACTACACACTATTAGTTTTGCATTGGCTAAACAGTGAAAAAACATAACTTAATTTAGTTTTTCTTTAATATATAACCATGTAATTAATAATTAGCCATACTTTTTTCTTTTAGTACTTTTAGATTATGATCATTATTATTATTGCTTAGCGATTTCATTATCTTTTTATTTGAATATTTTAGTACAATGTCATCACTTATCTCATATTTGAGTCTTTTTTTAGAAACTACCTTAATTAGATAGTTGTATATTTTAAAAGACTAAAGAAATATTGGAAGCACAAGTTATATGTTACGTATGAAGATTTACCGAAAAAACCCCGAACAACCCGAAAAAACAACAAAATCTGAGAAAATCAGAAGTTGAAAAACCCGGCTTTTGTTGATTTGATTTAGTTTATAAATTTAAAAATCCGACACAATTGATTTGATTTGAATTTACGAAATATCTGACTTGAAATTCTAGATTGCTAAATCCATGCTATATCCGTTCCTACATATTATACCAACTGACGTTCATGCTTTTCTAAGTAACATTGTGCAGCTGCTTGATTTGAGTCTATGAGTCTTTTGTTTTGTTTCCTTTGAATTTGGTTTGATCTTTGCTTGAGGGCGAGCAAAGGTTAAGTTTGGTGGTATTTGTTAGACGTATTTTGTATACATTTTTTGAGTCATTTTTAGTTAGTATTTTCCCCATTTTCGTTTAAACAAGTGTCGTGTTAGGTTATTTTTCTTTCTTTTGAGTCGCAGCGGTTCTAAATGGCAAAATGGCAAAAAGAAGCTAAAAGTGGGCAGAAAAGACAGGAAAGGAGCTCCCGAAGTAAAAAGGACGAAAGTTGGCAGATCAGGACGAAAGACCGCGGGATCGCGGTGCCATTCTGCAGGATCATGGTACACCATCGAAGCCATCAGATTTTCAGACCGCGTGCCATTCTCGCAGACCGCGGTGTCGATGCGGGAATTTCCAATCCGAAGTAAGTTTGGTCAAGGGCAGAAGGGTCCATAGGGAACGAAATTTGCAACATACTTAAGCCCTATGGATATTCTATTGAGGGAATCAGACATTCCATCCTTGTACATATTCCACAACACAACTTTGGAGGCTAGAAGATTGGAGACCTAGTTCAAGTTATTTTTTTCCTCTTTTCTTTGTTCTTATTTCAGTTTATGTTTGTATTTGTATTAGTTCTTAGCGTGACTATGGCTAGGAGCTAAACACTTAATTAGGGCTTTCCTTTTGAATCGATTGAAACTCTATTTCATGAATTAATGCATAGTTTGATTTCTTCTTCACTTGATTAAGATTTATTCAATATTGATATGAATGTTTGATAGTTAATTGATCACTAATTATCACAATCTATATGATTTCGAATCAAGAACCGAGAGGAGAGATTTGGATATGCTGTAATTAAATAGACATAGGTTAAAATCGCGGACGAAAGCACCCCGATACTTGTGTAGCATTATAAGTTACTGTTCTTAATCCTCCTATGTGGTAAATCCTATCATAGAAATATAGAAGAGTTCTGCACTGGGGTTGAGTGATTATATATCATAACCGAAATATAAGACAGTCTAGTTAACCGCTATCTTAACGTAGAAGAAGAAGTCATTCTAGTTGCATTAAGGATTGAATAGAGTGGATAGTCGAGTATATTGGAAGCCCTATCTCCATCATAACTGATTAAACCTAAGTAATTTAGTTTAATTCTTGCAATTACTCTAATAGTTTTAGATAAAAACCAAATCAACATATCGTTTGCCAAATAGATAACATAGAATAGATGTTCGGTAATTGAAAATCATTCTCTGTGAACGATATTCGTTCTTACTGACTATATTACTTGTAACGATACGTACACTTGCGTTGAGCAATTGAAAATCGGCCTAACAATTTGAGAATCCGAACCAACCCGGTTCATGTACACCCATAAGGGTAGCAGATAGGGGTATTTGTGTAATTGCAAGAAAGACAATCCTTCTTTTGTTTGCTTGAATAAAAAAGATCCAGAACTGTCAAAGAGAAACTAAACTGTCTGTATGTATGTATTGGCGGCTTTCGTAACTGCCAATCTGCTAAGAATGTTCCTATTCCCACTTCCTCCTCTCCTCGCCAATCTACCGACAATTCATCGCTTACGAAGTACGAACTCTCCTAATTAACACTGCACCATAATATATATATATATATATATATATACTCCTACTGCTTCCCTGTAAAAGTAAAACGAAGGTAGCACAAAGCATCCGTATTAACAGATTTTGAGACAGGACAAATTTATATATATATATTTTGGGCTCGTGAACCTCATGATCTCTCGGTAATTAGATATTAGTATATTTTTTTAAATTAATGTAATATTAATTGGTGACATTCATGCTACAAGAAGGTTAAATGGTGCACTTGATTGAATATTTAGTTATTTACCTAGAGAACTAGAGATTAATTTCCACTTAATATAATTTTTCCTTCTTTTTTTAGTGGTGCAATCATTTTCTAGAAATCCTAGATTCGCCTCTGGTCGTAGGAAGAGTCTCACCCCATGAGGTGCAGAGGCGTATGTAGCATTTTGCTTATGGGTTCAATTGAACCCCTAACTTTCAACGCGGTAAATTTATGTGTAAAATTTTATTAAAATTATAATAAATACTAGTAGATATGAACCCATAACTTTAAAAATATGATGGGTTCAATGCTAATAATCTTGAAATTGAACCCATAGAATTTAAATTCTGGATCCGTGCCTCTTATGAGGTGTGATGCATATAGCCTACCCTAAATATTAGTTGATGATTTCATGGCTCGAACTCGATAGCTATAAATAACATGGAGACAATTTTATCGTTGATCTAAAATACCCCTTCTACTTCTAATAATTTTTCAATGTTCCCTAGTGGAAATTGTCGAAAGTTTTCTAATTTTTGTAGCCCTCAAGTTAATTTGATTTAAACGATTAGGTATAAGTATAACCCAATTATTAAGTACTTCATCAAATGTTATAATAGAACGTATATTATGTTTTGCTGATAGAATCACTCTGTGAATTTCTAATAAATGTGATGGACCTAAGTTTAAATCATTTTCTAAAATCATATAGTAACTGTAAATACTTAGTTTATTAACTTTTGACAATGGAGGGAATAGGGCCTTGGATAGAGCTTATGAACGATTTGGTTGATAAAAATCGGCGAGGAAAATAAAGGTAGGGGGTGTCGTGATGGGGCCTACTTTTGCCACGTGAATGAAAAGATCCAACGTGGCAAGGGGTGGGGGTGGGGGCAAGGATCACTTGTTGCAGTCTATTGTCGTTGTCACCAAAATTCCATCTCTCTCAGTGTGCTTTTCCTTTTCATCAATCTATCTTTTGGTGCTTTTCCCTCTTTTGAGATTCTATGTTCTTTCTTCCTGATTAATACATTATATATTATATTCAATCCTACCTTCTCTACTACTGTTCTTCTCTTGCATGGATCCCTAGGCTTCTAACACATGGTATAATTAGATTCAATGTAATTTTAGAACTAGGGTCTGAAAATGGTAGAATATATTATGTGAGGGTAGAGAAGTTATTTTCGATAGTCCAACTGCTCAAAAGAAGTATAATCAAACTTGAAAGAAAAATAATAACAATAAAATAATACGAAGAACAAAGCAAATAAAGCAATAAACAATAGTAAGATTGAAGAATAAGATCCTAGGTGAATACTAACTAATAATACATATCATACATCAAACAATAATCTTCTTTTTTGTTGTCGATATTTGGATGGTTTAACTTATGAATAGTGGATCAGGAGAAGAAAGCAAAGAGGAAGAAGTTTTTGGTGAGATAGGAACTATAACATGTAAGTGATGTAAGGACACGTTTGGTACGCTGTTACGCTAGACTGCACTGGACAAAAATAATAATACAGTGTTTAGTGGGCGTTTTCAGCCGGACTGGACTGTACTATTTCTAAAAATAGTATACTTCAACTGTTATTTTTGAGACTTTATCTAGTATATGGGTCTCCCGTCGACTGTACTAAACCTAAAAAATAATACAATTTCATTATGTATTAATATTCTAATATCGTCTATTATATATTAATACAGTCCAGTCCAGTCCATTACAATACAGTACAGTCCAATATAAAAATATACAGTCCAGTGCGACGTACCAAATGAGCTGCGAAGTTGCGCTACAATTCTTTATTTCAAGTAAAGACGTTTCAGAGATATATATAATTAAATTGTTTAGACAAATACTATTGTGATTAAATATGTTAAATTCGCCGGTCTTGTATTATATATTGTGTTAAAAATTCTAGAACCATATGATCTTGAAGCCACCTTTGCTTCTTGGTGGTTCTACTGCATTACAAGAGTTGAGATAAGTTTATTAATTCTACTGCATTTGTATAGTAAGTTTTCCTCTTTGCCTTTGCATTGGTAGAAATGCATGTTTATTTCTTCTCCGATCAGACAACACTTTAAAAAATAACTATTACGTAAGAATAATTTGTTATATATACGATAAACAATGTAGTGGATTATCCAATTCAGCGAAAAGGAAACTATTATTAATGTATTGTAGATTAGTCTGAATGCAACATAGCATTGTTTAGAAGTCAATTTCATTTCTCCTCATGCATTCACACCTCATGTATATTTATATTATTTTAAAGCATGAATATAAATATTATGTTAAAATCTTGATCATCCATTAGGCTATTTTGTGGGAATCGAATAAGGATATGTTTAAATAACATTGGAGGGTGAGAAAAAATAAGAATAGTTAACGTAAAATTTAATTAATTTACAAAGGAAAAACTGAACAAGAAAGAAAGAACTTTTTGTTACCTTTCTATTAGAATTAATGTTTAATAATATTTTTGTACCTCATAAAACAAATATAATATAATTATAAATAATATTATCTGACATTTATTTTTTGTGATACCTGATAGGAAATAACATGTCACGCACATTCGCAGAGACTAGTTTTATTATATGTATAAAAAAAACATGTTTTTTTTATTCTATTTTATTTTATGTCTCATTGTTCACACTAATTTTTGTATACTCTCTTCCCAAATTATTTAACTCAACAATAATCATTAGCATTTGAACTTTGTCATACCCCATAGAAAAAGAGGGACATAAAAGTGTTCTAACTTGGAATGCATTCAAAGTGACGTAATCATATAATTAATCAACAATATTAAATTACATACTTTTAATTTGTTTTCTTCCCACTTAATTAAAGAAGAAAATACTTGCCGAAAGGATGTCTCCTAATGCACAAAACGAACGTCACATGAATCGACAGCCCAAAAGATGTTGGGATTATTATTATATTAATCTGAAGGCAGAAAAGCAATCACTTGTAATAATCAAAGTATTTCGTGCTCTTTTATATGACGTATTTTTTCTTATTAAATTAATCTCCATAACAAAGACGTGTTAAGAATTAAGAAGCTTTATTTCCAAATCTTCCCATGCATTAAAGCTTCTAAGTATATATTACTTCATCCATCCAGTTTTACTTCTCCACTATACTAAAAATAGTTATTCAGTTTAAAAAATTAAAAAATAATTTATCACTTCATATATATTTTACTCTTATCATTTATTATTGAGTTGACAAGTTCAAGGAAATTTTAGGGATTGCACAATTTTTAAAGTATATTTTATTTATTTCAATCATTAGGTTATTTAGCAATAATTAGGGAAGATATAATAAAATTATCATTTTATTTTTTACTTCTTAATAAACGAGTCAATGAAAGCCATTACGGGCGGTCGTATCCCATCGTATTCACGTATCAATGCGTAAGTGGTCATATAATAGTTGTGCTTGGGGCTCAGAGCTCCTTAAGCTTGGGTTCGCTTCGAGCTTGCGTTCGACACGAAGTTCTTAGGTCCGATCTCCGTCCTTCTAATATGAATGCCTTTGGTTCCAAATAGGTCCGAAAAACCCACGTTTGAATAGCCATATGGGAATCTATCGTGATGGTGGGATAAAAGGCGTTAAACTGCCCCTCATGGTGAGTACCTATCTAATCGATGCGAACGTACCGGCTGTTATAGTCAATTCATTAAGTGACTGGCTAGTTTGTTTAGTCGACTTTCTCGGAAATCAAATACATCACGAGGAGGTCCACATCATCCTTCAATCGAGAAACATGCTGCTTCCGCCCTCGAATCAAGGCGAATAATTTGGAGATAAGAATCAATCAAAATGTGACAAGTAAAAATGAACTGATTAGCACTATCCAACTCATCCTAAGATCTTCCATCATTGGCATTTGGCAATAGAATTTTATTGACTGATAATAATCATGCTGATAAAGTTAAAGTCCAAAAACTTTGATAACAATATTGGATAAGGTTTTTGTAAAGGAAAAAAACGTTGAAGTTTGACTAGATTTGCATTGGAACATGAAAAAGAGGAAAAGAAAAATTTGAGTTAAATCCATTTATTGGATTAATAAAAAGTATCAGCGTTGAATAAACTAATTTCCAAATCAAGAACTACATTTATGTCGAGTTGAAAAGCTTCTAAATCTGCCTTTTTCTTTTTAGGAGTTGCAAGAAAACATTTACTTTGTAGATTTTAACTCTAGTACTATTGCAGTTTAAATTTTGATCCTTTGCACCGGATCTTGACTATCAAAGGTTTTTTTTTTTTTTAGAATTGAGCATTATTAAGAAGAAATGTTTTAATATAAGGCCATACTTGAAAAAATTTACTTCATTCGTCTCATTTTATACGAAGATCTTTGATTTAACACAAAATTTAAAAAATAAAGAAAGACTTTTGAAACTTGTAGTCTAAAACGATTTATAGAAATTTGTGTGACTGGAGATCATTTCATTAAAGGTATAAAGGTAAAAAGGTAAATTTAAAGTTGAATTGTTACTTCCTCCTTCTCAAATTATTTGTCATGATTATTAAAAATAGTTGTCTCAAATTATTTGTTATTTTAGAATTTCAGAACATAATTAATTATTTTTTCTCCATTTTACCATTTGTCATTAATGAAGATAAGAGTAAATATTTAATGAACAGAGATTAATGATTATAACTTAGATATAAGTCAAATATTCCCTCTAATTAATACTCCCTCCGGAATGATTTATAAGCAAAAATAGATTAATTTTTTTTGAATGAAATATAAGCAGAAGTCATTTGTTATGACTAAAATAGTTTTTTTTTTTATTTTCAATAACTTATTTATTCCCTTCTTGAAATAAGGTGATTTTTAATTTTCAATGATCCTAATTTACTCCAACTTAATTCAATGTTTGTTTTTAAGTCCAATGTGTATTAATCTTAATTAATGCACTTCAAGTGGTTATCAACAACTTTTATTTTACTTATATGATGAATATATGAAAAAGCCCCTTCAATTTTATTTTCCTTTATAGCAGCATTGTATTTCTTCTTCCTATTTGTTTATTACCAAAAACTGGCAACATTGCAGGAATGACTGAATGGAAAAATCATCAAAAGTTTTTTGAACAATCTGAGTAAGCACATCAACTGAATTAGTCACTTCCTGTTGCTTCAATGATTGAATGGCACTAAAAAATCCCAAGTCTAAAACATTCAAATCAGGAGAAAAGTTTATCTGTGTAGATATGAAAAGTTTAAAGGATTTACTCTTAGACACAAAATTAGGTGATATGGAGTATTACTTTTTAATTAATATCAAACTTTATTAAATATTGATTCAATAAATATTCATTTTTTTAATAAAATTAAATCAAGAGCAATTTGGGTAATATAAATAATGTTCTGCATAATTTTATGTGATTGACTACTTTTCTTAATCTGCATAATTTAACTCATTTTTGCTTATAAATCATTCCAGAGGAAATATTTCTTAAGGGACGTTTAAACAAAAAAAACGCCAAATAATTTGAGATGAATGGAGTACTAAATATAAAAATTGTCATTCTTTTTGGCACCGACTAAAAGAAAAAAGTGTTATATAAATTGAGATGAAAAGGGTACTTATTTTTTTCTTGAATTCTTAAAGTGGTTGTTATTTTGGAATAATTTCTTTTACCAAAACAATACTTATTTTGAGACTGATGAAGTATTTCATTTATCTAGAAAACCTTTTGCAATTGAAATCAAAGATGAATTATCGTATTTGGCACCTAATCAGTGCTCACTTCACGAAGCGACCCTACCTACCTAAATCGAGATTGTAAACTAAACTGATATTAGCACATTACATTCTTAAACTTTATGTGAACTCGAAATGTTCCTTTTATTTAATATTTTCTCATGATTAAAAAGAGTGTCGAATCTAGCTAGCTATGATCTCGCTCGATCAGCTCTAGTGTCAAAGTTGACTCAAGAGTTGTTTGACCGCTTAGCTGAGGGCTCTATGCTTTTCTGAGAGGGCCGCTATTGGCTTACCCTTATATCAGGTCTTGGTACGGCCTATACATGATGGATGAAGGTTTGGCAAGGTTCAGAATGGATGGTACCTATAATCAGACCCAACCGTTGCATTGATATTTTCAAAAGTTAACTCACGGCTAGGCCCGACGCTCCTGATAGAGTGAGTTGGTGGGACAGGAACCTTGACCATCCTTGGCCTCGATAGGGCATCAGAAACTCTTCCCAGCAGTGAGAATCTGTTCGATGCCGGTCCCTGGCTCTGGAAAGACTCACTTAATTATTTTTACGCCTCTTAAAAAAATATTAACTCCTAGTCAAAAATAAGTAATTTAACTAAAATGTCCCTAATTAAATTGTTATTGAAATTTGATCACCTAACAATTAATAAGGACAAATATATACATCTCCCGCAATCAATTTGCAGAAGGTTAATGCGGGTTTGTGGAACCACTGTGACAGCAAATAGTGAATGTTTTTAACCTCCGCAATCTGCACTCTTAACCTTCGCAATTCTTATTTCAAATCGATTAAATATCTTTTAAAATACTCTAATTTACACGGCTTCTCAATGGTTGTCATTGGGATTACTACCACCAGATGATCGTACATCTATGGGTGAAACGGGTCAGCTAGCTGCATTACTGGGCTGCAATAAGAGAAAGAATAAAAGATGTTAAGATATTTTGAATGTTGACATATAAAATTGTAAGATTGTTCTTTTACAAGTGCAGCAAAATTTAACAAGCATCATGGCCTAAATCTTTAGTGTTTACCGTTGTATGAGAAGTAAAGATCCCATCAAATTATTCAGGTATTGTCCCTTCCTTCACAATCATGTATGCTTTGAGAGTATTCAACAATTGGTTGTACTTCTTCTCTTGGCATTGTGAAGAGATTCAAATACCACCAACACGGAGATTTGTCTGTTTAAAAGTATTGCTAGGAGCAGCTCCGAATCCCAAACATCTTACCCTTCCAGGATGCTCTTTTCCTACCAATGGAAACTTTCCATGTTATGAATACTAAGAACTGATAAAAGGAAAAACATATTAACATCAAAGATACAAGTGTTGCAAGTAAAATTGGAGATGAACAGTGACACCCCGTACTTTGGCTTGTGAGAAGCACATTTGACTTGGCCACCAGACTCAGTTTTGGGAGAAAAGTGATAGGACTGGAAACTTTAGGTAACAAATGAAACTTACACCATACAACAGAAACATTGTTTACACTATCAAAACTAAGGTGTCAAACATGAACACCTGAGCAGCTACATCAAGTCTCCTCTTTCTTTCTTGTTCCTTGTTTTTTTTGGATCAAACACAAGTCTTGCATTTCTGGTAGAGGTGAAACTAAAAACTCTACAACAGTTTGTTCAGAGGCACAGAACAAACCTGAATTTAGTTCTACAAAGTGTAGCAAGGCTCCTCAAGTAACGGACTCTCATGCCAAGATGCAAATAATGATTCTATTACTAGAAGAGATAAAGAGCAAAGAGCGCAACTTACACATATTTCTCTTGCCTCCTCACTCACATATGATCCATCTTGTTTCTTATGCGTGGCAAGATAAAGTCGTGATCGTCTCAGCCTTCCATGTATGTAAAAGTTAGTTCTATAAAGTGTAGCACAGACGTATGATCCATGCTGTTACCAACATTACAAACTCATGCCAAGATGCAAATAATGATTCTATTTCAAGAAGAGATAAAGAGCAAGGAGCACAACTTACACATATTTATCTTGCCTCCTCACTCACATATGATCCATCTCGTTTTTAGAGTTAGGTTTGGAGCCACCGGTGTGAGGGAATTGTTTGCTTCTTCCGATTTTTCAGCATTTCTTTTACACACATTCTAACAACAAGATACCTCAAAGTCAAATATACAAGTGAATAAGCATATAAATATGCATCTCGATGTAAGTATCTAGATAAATACCTGAGTTTCTTCATTGGCACGGTAGTTCACTAAAGAAGTCCTGGAACCCGAGCAATACCTACTGGAACATTATCCAGAATCTTATCTTTGCTTTTAAGTGGGTCGTTGAACTCGCCCCACAACTTCTTCCTACTTGCAGCCCACTTCTTTCCAATAGAGTGATAAACATATCTTCGTGCAATTGGCTCAGATGACATAAAACAAAAACGGGGATTAAAAAATAAAAATTAGTCAGATTACTTTTACATGCAAACAGAAAATCCAAATGCATTAAGTAAATATACAATTTCAAAACATAAAGCTTATACCTTTATGTATTATCAAAGCAGTGGTTGAAGTATGACTTAGGTAGATCAGGCCATTTGTCAAAGCTAATTGGAAACAGCTGCTAAAAGACCACAAAAGCCTGTGGAAGGCCTTGTGCTTCACCAATCGGTTCCTCTAGGTAATCAAATAGAACCTCGATACACTCTCCCCGAGATAAACTTAACACTTCTCTAGTCCTCAGCTTGAGCCTTTTGCGTTCTCCTTGTGAATCTTTCATTTAAAAAACAACTTAGAACAATTGTTGAAAGAAGCAGAAATAATATCTATTGTTCAATAAGCAGAAAAATAGCAGCTGGCATCTCTCTGTCTCATAGCTTGACTTTTCTTTGCTTATCATCTAATCACAAAGGAAAAAAAGTTTCCTATCAGTAGAAAATTATCTTCAGACCACTGGGCCCTTGAACAGAATCAACAGAAGGAGCGTCACATACTGAACCAGCTTTCAATCACAACTATGAATATATATTTTTACTGTATGTATAAATACAAAAACAATCACAAACCCCATCAACTACAAAGAAAATAAACCAAGGGCATAGTTCTATGACTTTTCCATGTGACTGGAAAAATAGACCCTTGTGGTCCGGCCCTTCCCCGGACCCCACGCATAGCGGGAGCTTAGTGCACCGGGCTGCCCTTTTTTTCTATCTATACTCCGACATGAGATGGTGTCAGATTACCTAATTCAAAACAACAAAGGCAGAAAATGTAAATGAGAGGAAGACGTTTACCTATTGCATCTACAGTCCAATGATGTATAGACTCACGTCTAAGACACTTGTTGGATGGTCCCGCCTGTGAAGTAACCTGAACGGAAGGATTCGCTCGTGTTGTGGCTTGAATTGAAGGAGTCGGTTGTGCTGTGGCCTGAAATGACCGAGCCAACTGTGATTCCCGCAATGTCATGCAATTTGCGGAGGTTACCAGTACCCTCCGCAATTTGCCCCTTTTTTGTAGTGTGCCATAGTTTGCGAGAGAATCAGCTACCATATTTTATTCCCTGTACGTTTGAGCCAGTAGTGTCATTCAGCTGCCAGAGCCTACTTGGTTATAACAAGGTCAAACTGCGGCCTTCCAACCAGTGAAGCTCCAAGAATGAATATCAGGTGCCAGCAGGTAGTGCCTCAGAATAAGATAGTATCAATGTATCATTTCTTGACCTCTAAAGGAGCTGAATGGTGGTCGATTTCGATGCATGTAACATGTAATACAAGGTCTCAGAGAGTTCAAGTGCATTCTCCCATTTCTTCTTATTTATTAAACCCTTAATGAGGTTAACAAAGTCCGTCAGCTCTGGAACTGCACCTTTCTTTATCATGTCCGCGTATAATTCAAATGCCAGATCAATTTTGTTTGAAACAGAAAGGCACTCTATCAAAGAAGAGTATATTTTCTTATCAAGATGTGGAAATGGCGAAGATGATGAAATCTCTTTAAGTAGCTCAACGGCAAATTCAAGTCTTCCAGCTTTTTGATAGCTATCAATTAGAACCCTATAAACTGGAATAATTGGAACAAAATTGTTGTTGCTCATATCTTCTAATAGACCCAGACTAATTAAGTAGTCTCGTCTGAAGCCTTCAATAACCTTAAGATGGCTGGAAATGTGTTTTTTGGCCAACTTATTTGTTTCATTTCCTCTAGGAGTTGGAGAGCCTCATCCAAAAGTCCTGCAGCACAAGAATGTTTTATTGCAACTGAATAGGTTATGTAATTTGGCGCACAACCCTTATTACCCATCCTCTCGATGAGCTCAAGACATTTATTCATTTTTCCAGCTTTGCCAAATCCATCAATCATTGCAGTATAGGTCACAACATTCGGATGACAACCCTTTTCTTCCATCATCAACATAAGTTTATAAGCTTCGTCTATTTTACCAACTTTACAGAGGCCATCTACCATCTCTGTGTATATAACAACATTTGGGGGGCAAGAACTCTCGAGCATTTTAGATAAGACTTTTACAGCAAGATCCAAACGTTTATCCTTAAATAGCCTATCAATTAGAGAGCTGTAGGTGTAAACACTCGGACTATATCCACATTCTGACATTTTAGCAAATATATCCTGTGCATCATCTAGCTTACCAACCTTGCAAAACCCATCAATTAATGCATCATAAACAATATGATTTGGCTCGCATCCTTCCGCTACCATGACATCCAAAAGACTGCGAGCTTCTTTCACTTTATGTGCTTTGCACAAACCGTCAACCATAGCTCCATATGTAACAACACTTGGTTCCTTATTAGCATCATCAAGATCAACCTTGAAGTACAAATCTACTTCAGGGGTATCTAAACTCCCCTTCATTCTTGCATAGATCTGGAAAGCCTTCTCTATGTGTCAAGCTTTACAGTATCCATCAATCAAAGCAGTGAAAGTGACAACATTTGGGATGCATCCTTGCATTAACATTGATTCAAAGAGCTCATTTGCATCTGATATTTTCCTTTGCTTGAGGTAGGCATGGATAATAGCTGTGTATGTCACTACGTTAGGAGTACAACCCTTTTCAATCATTTCATTAAACCAATTACGAGCCTGTTGAATAAAGCCAGATTTACAAAAGCTATCAATCAAAATTGTGCAAGTATAAACATCTGGAACAACTCCATTCCGCTTCATTTCTTGGAACAACAGGAATGCCTTGTCCACTTTGGAGGCATTACAAAGAAAACCAATCACTTTCGAGTATGTACTGGCATCAGGTACAAAACCTTTGCTCATCATTTCCTTAATAACACTAAAAGCGTCCTCATATTTTCCACACACACAGAGGCATCGAGCAAAATTGACCACATTGACTTTATTCAGTACTAGTCCCGCAGTCAGCATTTCACTATACACATTTTCAGCCAATTCTAGTGCATCATTGCTTGGTAACTCCTCATTGCCACATATACCACCAATCAATATGTTGTAAACTACATATCCTGGCTGACACCCACAGCCATCCATTTTTTTGATCAATTTGTAGGCATACCGATAATCTCCTGATCTACAATATGCATGTACAAGAGAATTAAATATTTTCTCACCTGGATAACAACCTTCAGAAATCATAAGATTCAGAACCCTCTTGACGCGACCAAGTTTTTTCTCCTGTTTAATAATGCACAAGCAAAACTTGATATGTTACACGATTAGGAATACACGAAATAGTCCGCATTAAGTTGAGAAAATTCATTGCTTCTTCAAAGAAGGAACCTTCACATAGTCCTGAAATCATATTCGTATAAATCACAGTATCAGGCACAAACTCTTCCTTGTCAATTAAATCAAGGGCTTCTCCCCATTTACCAACTTTGCACAACAATCGCGTAAAGCTATTAATCGTATGCTTATCCATCTTAAAATTCAATTCTGACATCTCCTTGTATATTAAAGATGCAGTCTCCAATCTATTTACTTCAATAAACACCTGAACCAACGCATTATAAGTCATCCCTGAGGGCTTATAACCAGAATCCTTGAGCCTCCCTAGCTCTTCCAGTGCTAAATTCCACAGCCCATTCTTGCAACACTTTCTTATCAACACATTAAGCAACTTTCCAAGCACTTCCTTATCTTCTTTTCCTATATCATGAACAAACTGTTCTGGTATACTATCACATCCTATTACATCCAATAAAGCATCATAAACAGATACATTATGTACATAGCCAATTTGTCTACCAGCCCACTTGAAAAACTTAACACCTAATTCAGGGTTGTGTATATTACTCAACACATTAACAACTAAACCAGGGTTGAGTTTCTGCCTAAACTGCCTAAGAACTTTCTCAGTTGTCTCTCCAAATCCATCATTACTGTTCCTAATAACATTTATCACCAATAAAGCATCATTATCTGTAAAGTTACCAGTCTTGGGTTCAGTTTTGGAGCTACCCACGATTGAATTTTGCAAAAATTCCAATTCTTGAACTGAAAAAGATGATTCTTTTAACTTGTTTTTTTCTTGTTGTGGGAATTTCAATTGTGGGTCTACTAATTTATCAAGGTTATTGTCCGTGCATATGAATCTAGAAGATATTTTGAATGAATGATCAAGAATACGAGTGGGAAGAGCATACTTGAACGAGTTTTATGCTTGTGAGCAAAAAGGCGAAATTACTGGCCCACGAGGCCCCACCCTCCGACCCGACAGATATTGGTAGAATAACCACCCTCCGACCCGATAGAGATTGGTGGAGTAAGGTATATCAGTCTTCACCAGCGGTGAGACACTTCACAGGAGAATGAACTCCACACCGCAAAGCAGTGCTCACGCTTTGTTAACTGACACACTGAAACCAAATCAGCTATATCATCCGGGTAACAAGAGTTTTATGCTCATTCTACGGCTAAGGGGTTTAGGGAGGCGCAAGTGAAAGGGCATTACAACTCTCTTTCCTTCCTTGAAGAAATTACTTGGGAATACTAAAAATAACCCCAATCCACTTATTTTAAGTGTTTTTAAGTTAAAATAACTTATAAATTATTTTGTAGTGTTGGGTAAAACAAAAAGGTATTTTTAAGCTAAAAATTATAAGTTAGAATTCCTAACTTATAATTTTTGGCTTATAATCAAAAGTTATAAGCCCGTTCAAACAGGCTCTAAGTACTTTTCTCGGGCCAATTTTAGTTGTGTGCGTACTAATTGGTTCAAAATAGCTACTCCTATCATTTAAAAAAAATATAACTAATTATTAACTTGCGAGTAGTATTAAATTGAGATTAAAGAATAAATAAAAATACTTTAATTACATTATTCTTTTAGTTAATATTTTCTTTAAAAAAATATAAAATAAAATAAAAATAAGTAAAATGGATGGGAGGGGGTATAATATTACACTAATTTTGTTCTTTTTTTCCTTTTATCATACGATCTCTAATATTATCTAAGAAAAAATAAAATTATAAAAATGTTTTGATTTGGGGTCTAAACTATACATGTCTAAGTAGGGTTGACTTAATCGAACCGATCGACCAGATAAAATCCGTCCGTAGGCTTTACGGTTGGGGTTGGTTTGCTCACCCAACCCGCACGTTACGAGAAATCCGACAGGATCCGGACGGTTGAACCGCAGAATGAAATCGCATCTTCTTGGCAATTCCGGCCTCGCTCGAACTTAACGGAAACCGGAACCTTATCGTTAATCGTCCATCCAACCAGAAGGAAAAAAATTAAAGGGTTGTTGGTGTCCAACGGTAACATTACCGTTGGGGCTGGGACTGACCGTTGGCATTTCTTTTTGTTTTTTTGTTTTTTAATTTTTTGTTAATTACATTTTTATCCTTTAAAAAATCTATAAATACTCTACATTTTTATCACACAATTATTTCTACAATTCTCAATTCTCATACTCTCTTAATTCTCTATATTATCAATTCTCAAGTTTATTATTATTATTAATTTGCAAAGTAGCAAGACTTCGAGCTTCGGCCTTTCAGTTTCAATTAAATTCTGAATCCCGAAGTTTGGTACACTCGTTTCATTCTCTAATTATTTTATTAAATTATCATATTTATTTGTTGATTATTTAAATATTTTATAATGTCTTTGCTAAGGGGAATTGCGTCGGGACTGCGCCGTAAATCTAATTCAAGGGGTAAAAAATCTATAGGTTCTTCATCATCTAATCAAAATATAGTTATGATCAAATGCAAGAAAATTTTGGAATAGAAGATAATGAATATGATAACGTTTAATTAGATAATATTGTTTAACTTGAAGAAACTGAACCTCCTACACATACTAGTGTTCCTTCTGTCAATGTTGGTACTGCTAGTGGTAGTCGTAGACCTCCTTTACCAGAAGTTACATAACCAGAAGTAAGAAGAAAAAAGAGTAAAGTGTGGCTCTTTTATGATAGAGTTGGGGACACTGATAGAGTTAGATGTAATATTTGTGGGAAAACTTACAAACATAAGAGAGGGGTGGTGACGGGGGACGGGCACTATAGGTAGGCATTTATTGAAAGATCATCCGATACAATGGGGTGTTGCCACTGATTTAGAACCAGATCAACAACAACTTAATCCATTTACAGGGGGTTGGCTAAGTACGATCCAAAGAATGATCGCATTGAATTAGCAAAAATGATTGTCGGAGGTTGTTTATCTTTTTCTTTTGCTTTTTCTTCATATTTAATTACATATTTTTAAAGAGTATATAATCCATGTTTTACAGGTGTTCCTCGTAGTACTTGTAGAGCCGATGTTTTTAGACTTTATAATGATTATGTTATTTTTTTTGCAATATTTGTTCCATGTCTAGTTAGTTTTACTGCAGACATTGGCATGCTTTAAACGGTTATGATTATTTAACAATTACTTGTCATTAGATTGATGAAAATTTTAAAATGGAAAAACGTATTATTGTTTTTGCTTATGAAGATGATCAAAGTCATACTGGAAAATATATAAGCGAAACTATTTGTGCTTGCCAAATATTATAATCTTTATAAAAAATATTTTGTATATAATTCGATAATGCATCTAATAATACTGATGTTGTAGATCTTTTAAAAGTGGAATTAGAAATGTCACTTCCTGATATATTACATGTTCGTTGTGCTTGTCATATTTATAATTTAATTGTTAAAAGTGGTCTTGAGTTATTTGCAACTGAAATACAAATTGTCAAAAGAGCTGTTGGAGTTATTCAAGGTAATAATAGAAAAAATAGACTTATAGAATTTAAAGAAAAATGTAAACAATTTAATTTGAGACCTAATTCATGCCACAAGAGATTATTACACGGTTGAATTATACTTATTTATTTTTAAAAGAATGTTATAAGTATAAAGACCCCATAACACATGTTTCAAATGCTCATTGTAAGAACGCGATTTATATGTTAACCGACGATGTTTGGAAATCAATTGCTGAACTTTTAAAAAAATTACGTAAATTTTACACTGCTACTGTTGAATTTTCATAATCTTATTACCCAACAGTTTGTAATGCTTTAGCTCATATAGCTGAAATTTTATATTTACTTTATGGTTTAAAATAAAATATAAAATATAAAGTTGTAGTTACAGTTATGTTTGAAAAGTTTAAAAAATATTTTTTTCCTATTCCTGATATTTATTGTATTAGTGCAGTCTTAAATCCTTCTATTAAAAAATTAGATTGTCATAATTTAATATTTAGTTTATACTTATATGAAAGTAGGTGAAACAGAAACTCCATATTCATTTGATTGCATATGTAAATTTGATACTAATTTAGCTAAATTATATGATTATTATGCTACATTACATGACAACAACAACTCTGCTACTAATATTCCTTTTAGTTCTGCTTCCGTGTCTACATCTGCATGATTCGATGAAGACGATGAAAATAAATCTTTATTTATATAGAGCACTTTTGCAACAACACAAGCAAACACAACTTGAAATTGTGATGAGATGCAGTTTTATTTGCAAAAGTCAACGGAGCCGAAGAAGAACTTTCAACCTTTACAATGGTGACAGGATAACAAAAGACAATTTTTGGTACTAGCAGCTATGACACGAGATGTTCTTAATGTGCCTATCTCAACAGTGATTTCTGAAAGTGCACTCAGTCAAGCACGAGATCAAATAGAAGACACACGTCACTCATTGGGCGGAAGCACATTAGAAGTGTTAGTATGCTTAAGGGATTTGATCAAATCAGAGAGAAAAAATCAAGGATATGAAGACGTTGACTCTTCAGAAGATAAAGAAATCGGCAATATTTTGGAAACCGAGAGCGCAACCGGGACTGAAATTAATACTACAGATTTAGAGGCTATGGAGCAACCTATAAATTACGAAGAACTTGCAAGAAGGATGCATAATATGTAAATAACAATTATTATGCATAATATGTAAATAACAATTATTATGCATAATATGTAAATAACAATTATTATTATTTCATTATGTACTCTTAGTAACAATTAACATTATGAATAAGGAAAGTTCGAAAGTTTACATCTTATCATTAATTATTATTTTATTATCTCTTTAGTTGTTATTTGTTAACTTATCTTATGTCTACTAATTTAATAAATTAATAAATTTTTGGAATAAAAAAAAATTAATATAGTTTATATAACTACAATATAATTATAAAGTATAAAGTTATAAATTATATTATATTATTATATTACATATTTAATTTGAATTTAGTTAGATTTTTGAAATTTATAAAAAAAAAAAAAAAAACCCGGACTGATAGGCCCGGTTCAACCCGGATCCTCACGGGCCGACTGGAAATCCGGTAATGAACCGGACCGGTAAGCGGTCCGGAACCGGTTCGACCCGGTAACGGGCTACCGGTCTGGTCCGAGTCGATCTGTTAGACAGGTATAGTCTAAACACGGTCTTTACTAGCGTCCTCCTTTGACGCATTCGTACAAATGCGCTTATTTTGAGGTGGTCTTAAATTTTTTTCCCTTTAGGACTTTTTGGCGTGATATAATTTAGATTTCACAAGGCATGATTTACTTTTAACTTCCTATGTATCGTGACATATACACAAATTATGTGGGATAAAGCAAAACTTTTAACATTCAACGTAATATGAAAACGGTAAAATATGAGATTTCGCAAGATTTAGTTTACGTTTAACTTCAGCATATGTATCATAACATTCACACAAATTATACCGGATAAGACATAATATTCAACACGCAACATAATCTGCAAAAATACTACAAAACTATGCACCATCATTTAATTTCTACAGAATTGCCGAGCGAGGTAAAATTTCAGTGTTCGAAGATAAAAAGGTACATAAACTATATCTTGCGAAGCAGGCCTGAATATTTTCATTAAATAAATAGCATGGGCAAAAATTAAATACCACAAATATGAACTAGAAATTCAAAAAGACTCTTTCTATCTTGTACAGATCTTCCTTGCCTTTTCTTCCTGGCGGAAGAAAAGAGAAAACGAGCGAAGTGGGGCGTTCTTTCTATGGATTTCTTCTTTCGCCGTCAAATGACATCACAAAGATCACCCGATCGAGGAGTTTTCTTTGCGCCACTCGAAGACCCACCAGGTCGACCAGGAAAAATCTTAAAAGAAAAGGGGGAGCTATTGTGAAATCTAGAAAACATTGTTTGTTTACAAAAATACTCTCTTTTAGCCAAATCGAAGCTTTTTAATTCCTCTTCCAAGATTAAAACATTCTACAAATTTAGAAGCCAAGAACACACCCAAAAATGGTGGCAATTCACGCCACTGCTGGGCCGAAAATCTGGGCAGTTTTTCCCAGTTTTTGGACAAAATTTTGGAAGAAAAATGTGTAAGGAATGATGGAGTAAATTGTAGAAGACATGCATGACGTTTTGGAGTTAGAGAAGTGATAAAATTGGTGAAGAAATGAGGAGGGCAGTGGCCGAATTGTTGGGACTGTTTTGGGCAAGAATTGAGGTAAAAATTCTTCTTCTTAATGATATAATTGGAGTGCATGTTGTTATAATTAAGGAATGAACTTATGTTATGAGAAAATTTGAAATTAAGACAATGCATGCAATTTGTGGATGTTGTAGCCGATTTTAGGACTGTTTTTATATATATTGAATTCGAGTGTGTTATTGTTACTATCGTCGCTAATCGCATGTTGAAAGTTGAAGAAAAATCTTGATATTTAAGGTTGTAGTTGTTCTTATGAAATTGTTGGAATATGAATTGGATTTTAAGACTTCAATTGGATTTTAAGGAATTATGAAAAAAGTTTGGTATTGTGGTGTTGGCCGAGACTTATAAGGAATTATTGGACATGTTGTGTTGCATTTTAGGCTGTTTTGGTAGAATTATAATGATGGAAATATAAGTTATGAACTTATATATGCGATATGGTAAATACTACTAAGTATCTTAAAGAAATTAAAGTGTAGTAAGGTGAAATGTTGCAAACTAGAAGACTTGCACTCTTGGTTGTTGTATTCCATAAATGTAAGAAGAAAGAATGCATAATTATGGTGTAAGTAGAGTATATGGACTAATTTTGTAATATCTTGGAATTGTGACTTGTTAATTGATATTGTTGGCATTTGTTGTGAATTGGGGATGTGCATATAAACAGGGGAAGTGCTGCCCGAATTTTTATAGAAAAGAAAGTCGTCATTCAATATAACTTACGCTATAAATCATAGAGTTGACGGGCGTGTCATTATTGTTATAGGTTGACGTACTAGTTGAGACGAATCCTATTTATCGAGTTGGCTTAGACGATAAGGTATGTGAAACTATCCTTTCCTTTTTTGGCATGATTTATGTAAAATAAGTGTACGGCGGACGTACGTATTTCGTTGAATCCTAATTCTTAATGATACGATTTGATAGTGCCTTGATTTTCTAAGTGATATTTATTCCACTTATTCCATTGAAAGTCAAATGATAATTTAAGATATATATGGTTACTCATGATATTCTATTTGTGCCTAATATGATATGGTTATGTTACCGAGTCCCATGACGGGCCGGGTATGTACATATATGAGGATTTCACCGAGACCCTCACTAGGGGGCCGGGTACGGTATGTATATAGAGATGACTTCATTCACCGAGTCCCAGAATGGGCCGGGTACGGTATGTGCACATTATATGACTTCACCTAGACCCTCACTAGGGGGCCGCGTACGATCGAGACCCTCACTAGGTGGCCGGGTATGATATGTATATGGATATGACTTCTTTCACCGAGACCCATAATGGGCCGGGTAAGGTATATGATATGGACATATAAGACTCTCATTTGTATATGGCACAGTTGGAATAGATTCTGATTATTATACTTGTCTCATGTTATCTACTGATCACTTATGATCTTCTTTACAGTATTACATGTTTTACATACTCAGTACATTATTTCGTAGTGATCCCCTTTTCCTCGGGGGTTGTGTTCATGCCCGCAGGTACAGGTGCTCAGTTTGGTGATCCTCCAGTCTAAGATTTCGTTCAGCTGTTTGGAGAGCTTCATTGATTCGGAGCTTGTCATTTTGGTACAAAACCTTTATTTTTTACTTATGTATATTTAGGGGCACGACGGGGCCCTGTCCCGTCATATTTCATTACCCTTCTTATAGAGGTCTGTAGACAGTTGTGGGTTGAACGTATGTGGAGTTGTAAACCTATTTTGGTATATGTGTTATTGTATTTCGTTTTGGGATGTTCCCGTATATAGTGGCAGCCTTGTCGGTTTGCGTCTCTCGTTATATTTGATTAGATGTGACTCCCCAGGAGACAAGGTTATTCGTGTGTAAAGACAGTCTTGCCGTCTTGCCTATTCTGACATGTGTTGTTATTGTAGCATTATGCTTCTGAATTTCATATTGTCCTTAGTGTCAGTCGGATTATACGTGACAGGTTGGTATAATGACATCCAATTAGGGCACTTACTCGCGGCCCGTCGGGTCGGGTCATGACAAAAGTGGTATCAGAGCAGTTAGTCCTCGGAATATCTACAGACCGTGTCTAGTAGAGTCTTGTGTATGGGTATGTTGTGCACCATACTTATACGCATGAGGTTGCCGAGCATTTAGGATTGGTTTCAATTCTTTCATCTTTTAGATCGTGCAATAGAGCTGTTTTATTAGGATAATCCCTTTCTGACGACTTATTATGTTTACAGTTATGCCGCTAAAGAATGCGACGCCCGTATGGCGGCAAATCTACAAATGGGATACTAGCCGGATTCAGAGAGTTACTGTGTCCCGTACTCGCCTATGCCGGAATCAGACTCCGCCGACGAAGCTCGCCACGCCGCCACCTCCGCAGGCTCCAGCCTGGGGCGATCACCAGCTTCGAGACCTCAAAGACTGAAGCCTCCAGCCTCCTCGCCGAGGCAGAGGACAGAGCCATGAGAGATGCGGTTTAGCTGCTGACTTGATTAGTGGCAGGGCAGACTCACAGACAGGGACCAGGAGTTGACCCCAGATCAGATAGTTTGAGGGTCCGTGATTTCTTGAGTTGTATCCCTCCAGAGTTTTTCGGGTCAAGGCCCGAAGATGATCCACAAGAGTTCATTCGACAGATACAACATACGTTGAGGGTAATAAAGACTTCAGAGACTGAGTCTATTGTGTTGGCATCATATCGGTTGCGTGACATAGCTATTAACTGGTATGAGTCATGAGAGCAATCTAGGGGCGAGGGTGCTCCTCCAGCTGTATGGGATGAGTTTGCGGAGGCCTTCCTTGACCACTTCCTACCTCTAGAAATGAGGAGGGCCAGAGTTGACAGGTTCTTAAACTTGAGGCAGAGCGGTAGGAGCATTAGAGAGTACAACCTTGAGTTTGATTCATTGGCCAGATATGCACCCACTATTGTAGCAGATATGGCAGACAGTGTGCATCGCTATATGATGGGGCTGGACCACTATTTGATCGATGGTTTTATGGCAGTGGCTCTTCAGCCGGGTATGGATATTGCTCGTATCCAGGCATATGCATAGGGGGTTGAGGACCGACATAGAGGGCGGTAGTCAGACAGAGGTCATGACATGGACCAGCATAAGAGGGCTAGGTCAGCAGGTTATTCGAGTGAGTTTCGAGGCAGCAAATTTCAAGCAGAGTTAGATATTCATCCCACCCAGACAGAGTGCTCCCCACACCCACAGCGGGAGATTCGACCGTCCAGGGTATTCAGGAGCCGGCCAGAGCTCCAGGGCTTCGGGTTCTCAGAGGAACAGGGGTTCTAGTCAGTCGAGGCCACCTTTGCCTCGGTGTTCTCGGTGCGGTAGGTCCCATTTTGGGGAATACCGTTTTGCTACAGGTGTCTGTTATTCTTGCGGCCGTCAGGGATATATGATGAGGGAATGTACGTATAGAGATGGTACGGGTGGTATGACTGGTGCGCGAAAAGATGCACACACTTTAACACAAGTGCACGTTATCGTGACAAGTAATATAGTTTTGGTAAGACCGAATATCGTCCACAAGGATTAGTGTTCAAGTACCAATTATCTATCTTTTGGTATCTATTTGGTAACCGATATTGATTTTTGTTGTTTATAACTAATAATTATAAAGGCTAATTAACTATAGGTTTACTTCAGTTGTGATGAGAATAGGGCTTCCACGTCTCCTCAACTATCCGCTTATGTAACTTATTAATGCAATGAATTATGGTTCTTCTTCTCCTGAGCTAGCGGTGTTTACGAAATCGTTTTATACTCCCGTTAAGGCTATATAAACACTCAACCCCAGTATTGCTCCTTTCTACCTTTCGGTGATAAGGATGACTCTATAGGAGGATTAATACCAAAAACCTAGTTAACCGTCACGCACCATGCGTAAAATTAGGGTTGTTAAACCTCTCATTAACGCTACATAAGTAATTGAGGTATTTTCATCCCCAATCCAAAATATGTCTACCCAACTTACAACATATTCACAACCTCCTCCTTTCGAAGTTTGATTAGAAATCATATAAATAATGATAATTAGTGATCAATTAATTACCAAGCATTCAAAGCAATTATTGGATAAATCTCAACAAGAAGAAGAATAACCATAACATGCATCAATTCATAACATAAGTTTTTAGTGATTTAACATGGAAAGCCCTATAAAAGAATTAGTTCCTAGTCATTGACATGACAAGAACTAATTCAAGGTTCATCATAAAAACTGAAATAAATGAAGAAAAGAAAAGAAAATACTTAAGAATGAGTCTCCAAGCCTTCTAGAATCCAAGGGTTGTGTTGTGGAATATTTACAAGATGGATTGGTGGAAATCATGGATGTAGAGTGGTGAATGGTGGAATGGAGAATGAATTCTTCTAATGATGTAGAGACTATTTATAGACCAAGAATCCTTTAGGTGAAGGGTTAAGGATTTGTAAGTAGGAAAAGTTATTAGAATCCTTTTAGGTAAGAGTTTTAAGGTAGGAAAAGTTATCCCTTTAGGTAGGAAAAGTAATCCCTTTAGGATTCTGAAAACATGTCAAATTCGCCTGCACTTCATAAATCCCAGACGGCGCGCGCTTACAGATCCAGCATACCAAAAATCAGCAACTCTCGGTCTTTCAAAGATTTCAGCCATGGCATTGCCGGCGCCGCGTTCGGTGACATTTTTCAGGCGGATTCTGTTTCATCGTCCTTTTCTCATCCGGACTTCGTCTGATCTCCTCTATAATTTCCGGAAATTCTTAGACTTCATTTCTTGGCCCTTTTAGTGTGCAATTCCATCTCTTTTATGCTCA
This sequence comes from Przewalskia tangutica, assembly GCA_029844215.1. Taxonomy (NCBI): domain Eukaryota; kingdom Viridiplantae; phylum Streptophyta; class Magnoliopsida; order Solanales; family Solanaceae; genus Przewalskia; species Przewalskia tangutica. Next base: position 37,113,028 of record CM056727.1, on the reverse strand, counting down.
TTTCATCTCCTTTTCGCCATTTCTCCATTTCTGACCGCTGTGACACAAAAGAAAGGAAAACGACCCTAATATTATACTAAACATAAATGAAATGAGTAAAATACTAACTAAAAATGACTCAAAAAGTGTATATAAAATACAACGATCAAATACCCCCAAACTTAACCTTTGCTCGCTCTCGAGCAAAGATAAAAAATATAAACAAAGACGTGAAAGAAAAGAAAATGACTCAAAGACACTGATCATTTTGCTGCACAATTGTCACTTAGAAACAGCATGAAGGTTAGTAGGATAATATGTAGGAACATATAACATGTATTTTTAGCATTCTCAACACTCAAGTCAGATATTTCGCAAATTCAATTTAATCATACTCAATGGAAGTAAGAATACCTAACTATGCATGTTAATTTCAAAATCCTGTGACATGTTTACTTGCTATTCTCCACTAATCATGGATACGCATATTAGAGATCTTCAGGGCTTTTCAGGGTTGTAATGTAGGCTTAGGCAGGGGTAGGTAAAAATAGGCATTTAGGCTCAATTTACGTACCATAAGCTCTTTTTCTTTCAACTCTTCCCTTTTATTTTGATTTTCTTTTTCACTTCATACCTATCTTTCCCCTCTTTTGTTTTGAGAGAATGAGGTGTATGATGAATAGCAGACACCCCCAAACTTAGGCTTTTGCCTATTTATTATTACTTTTTCATTGGGGTGCATAAAAATTGTTTACTCTCTTTTGTTTCTTTTTCAACACTTTATATTCCAAACATCTCAATTTTTCACTTATGGCACAAGTATGGAATTATAGGGTGTCAAATAAAGGTCTTATTTTTAGGCTCAAAGGGGCTGACTAGGGATATAATTTGACTGTCAGGGATAGACAAATAATGGTAAGAAAGGCTAACAAAGAAATGCATGAGTCATCTCTCTAACATGTATATCCTAACTATTTCGCCTCAAATAGCAAGCAAGCAGACACATATGTTTAATCACTAACAATGCATAAATCAAGCAAGATACCTCCAAATAGTTCGATTTCATGAATTTTTGGCATATCTATCCTAAGTGTTCAGATGGTTGCTTCTAATTCCATTACATTATGCTACTTTACTTCACTAGGCGTTTCAAGTAACTACAACATGCATGATCTTAAAAAAAAATATGACTCAAACAAAATACTTAAAAAAAAATACCAAAACAAATCAAAAAGACTCAAAAATAATAAAACACCCCCCCAAACTTAAATCACACATTGTCCCCAATGTGTGCATGACTCAAAAAAAATATGGACAACTTACTGACACAACACAGCGGTCATAACGGAGGTCTAGGAGGAAAATTCGAATTTGCACGGAACTGGTTTCTCAAGTTCGCCATACTCGAGATTCGGCCATGGCACTGCTAGCATCAGGCTCTCTGAAGTTCTAGCGTCGCGGCGCTGACGACTGCTTTTCCTTTTTTTTTAGCATTTTTGCTCCTTTTTCCTCGGTTTTAGCTTTCAGTCCACCTGTCATCCAACAACACAAAACAAAAACCCAAGACCGTGAGACTGTTCAAGACAAAAATAAAATAAACTAAAGACAGAAAATTAAAATAACATAATTAAAAACATTGGGTTGCCTCCCAACAAGCGCTGTCTTTAACGTCTTTTAGCCGGACGCCTTTAACCTTTACGAGTGCCCATTGGATCCTTCTGCGAACTGCTTGCAATCCGCGGAGTTATTGTTGCAGGTCTCACTTCAACTACAACAATTGCTTCAAACAAGGGCCTCAAATATACGATTATCCCCCAAGTACACAAGACATGCTTGCCTTTTAGGCTCTCTCTAATGTAGGGATCAGTGAGATTCCTAACATCTCTCAACTCTAGGGGGTGCCCTTGATGGTATGGACTTTCTGTTTGGGGGTCAACATTGACAGCTGGTGGTGTTTCTTCTGCAATAGGTACAAGAAAAAGTTTTTCCAAGGAATCCAAAAAGATGAATGATTGGATCTCAGTACCCTTTTTCTTCTCTACACCAATTATCTCGCCAGATTCCTCAACAGCTGAGTGTGGTTCAGACTCTTCTATTTGCTTACCACCTCCTATAATGATGTCGCTAGGCAGATTTGCTTGAGTTGTATTGCTCATCTCATCCATCAATTGCCCTATTTGTGTCTCCAACTTTCTGAGGGACTCCCTTGTCTCAGCCATAAACTGAGCCTGACACTTGGCGAACATAAGTATGCCTGCCTACAACTCATTTCGATCTTCCTCTGACATCTGTGGGTTAAGCTGTTGTTGATGACTCCACTGTCTCTGATAGTAGTAGTCCATGTGTCCTGATTTTATTATATATATATATTTTTCGTTTTTTTTCTTCAAATTTAACCTGCAAAATAAGAAAAACAACAAAAGGTGATAAAAAGATGCTCGCAGAACAAGTTAGAAACTTGTTCTTGGAGCAAAAAAAACAAATAAAAATAAAAACAGAAATAAAACTAAATTAGAAATTAAAAATAGATAAAATTGATATTGAACTATGCCTAATCCCCGACAACGGCGCCAAAAACTTTGTGCGCGAAAAGATGCACACACTTTAACGCAAGTGCACGTTATCGTGACAAGTAATATAGTCTTGGTAAGACCGAATATCGTCCACAAGGATTAGTGTTCAAGTACCAATTATCTATCTTTTGGTATCTATTTGGTAACCGATATTGATTTTTGTTGTTTATAACTAATAATTATAAAGGCTAATTAACTATAGGTTTACTTCAGTTGTGATGAGAATAGGGCTTCCACGTCTCCTCAACTATCCGCTTATGTTATTTATTAATGCAATGAATTATGGTTCTTCTTCTCTCGGAGCTAGCAGGTTTACGAAATTGTTTTATACTCTCGTTAAGGCTATATAAACACTCAACCCCAGTATTGCTCCTTTCTACCTTTCGGTGATAAGGATGACTCTATAGGAGGATTAAGACCAAAAACCTAGTTAACCGTCACGCACCATGCGTAAAATTAGGGTTGTTAAGCCTCTCATTAACGCTACATAAGTAATTGAGGTATTTTCATCCCCAATCCAAAATATGTCTACCCAACTTACAACATATTCACAACCTCCTCCTTTCGAAGTTTGATTAGAAATCATATAAATAATGATAATTAGTGATCAATTAATTACCAAGCATTCAAAACAATTATTGGATAAATCTCAACAAGAAGAAGAATAACCATAACATGCATCAATTCATAACATAAGTTTCTAGTGATTTAACATGGAAAACCCTATAAAAGAATTAGTTCCTAGCCATTGACATGACAAGAACTAATTCAAGGTTCATCATAAAAACTGAAATAAAGGAAAGAAAAGAAAAGAAAATACTTAAGAATGAGTCTCCAAGTCTTCTAGCATCCAAGGGTTATGTTGTGGAATATTTACAAGATGGATTGGTGGAAGGATGGATGTAGAGTGGTGAATGGTGGAATGGAGAATGAATTCTTCTAATGATGTAGAGACTATTTATAGACCAAGAATCCTTTAGGTGAAGGGTTAAGGATTTGTAAGTAGGAAAAGTTATTAGAATCCTTTTAGGTAAGGGTTTTACGGTAGGAAAAGTTATCCCTTTAGGTAGGAAAAGTAATCCCTTTAGGATTCTGAAAACATGTCACCCGCCCGCACTTCATAAATCCCGACGGCGCCGCTACCGCAGATCGCGTCACGCTGAAAATCAGCAACTCTGGTCTTTCAAGACTTTGAGCGCGCGCCGAGGCTCCGTGACGCCAAAGTGATTCTGCTTTGTCGCCTTTTCTCGTCCGGACTTCGTCTGATCTCCTCTATAATTTCCGGAACTTCTTAGACTTCATTTCTTGGCTCTTTTAGTGTGCAATTTCATCTCTTTTATGCTCATTTCATTTCCTTTTCGTCATTTCTCCGTTTCTGACCGCTGTGACACAAAAGAAAGGAAAACGACCCTAATACTATAATAAACATAAATGAAATGAGTAAAATACTAACTAAAAATGACTCAAAAAGTGTATATAAAATACACCGATCAATGACTCAGCCTACGGAGTCGGTCGCTGGTTCATCATCATCCATAGCTATGCGCCCCACCGGGCTAGTATTCAGACGCCAGCAGGCCGTGGTAGAGGTCATGGTGGAGTTTCTAGTTCTGGCGGTCCTTCGAACCAGATATATGCTTTGGCCAGTAGACGTGATCAGGAGGCGTCACCAGATGTTGTTACAAGTATATTATCGATCTTTTTCTGTGATGTATATACTTTGATAGATCCAGGTTCCACCTTATCATACATATCTCCCCATGTTTCTAGTAGAATCGGGATAGAACCTGAGTCGATAGAACCATTCGAGGTAGCTACACCGGTAGGAGATTCGGTCATAGTTAAGCGTGTATATAAAAATTATTCGGTGGTTGTATATAGTCGTCATACCATATTAGATTTGATAGAGTTAGATATGACTGACTTTGATGTTATCATGGGTATGGATTGGTTGGCTTTTTGTTTTTCCAACTTTGATTGTAGATAGAATTTGGTTCAATTTCAGTTTCAAGGCGAGCCAGTTATAGAATGAAAGGGGAATACATCATCGCCAAGGGGTAAGTTTATTTCATACCTCAAGGCAAGGAATATGGTTAGAAAGGGCTATATTTATCATTTGGTTCGGGTGCATGATACGGAAGAAGAGGTACCGGCTCTTCAGTCAGTTCCGATAGTTAGTGAATTCCCGGATGTATTCCCAAATAATCTTCCAAGTATTCCTCCAGAGCGGGAGATAGAGTTCAGTATAGATGTACTTCCAGGTACCCAACCCATATCCATTCCTCCTTATAGAATGACACCTTCAGAGTTGAAGGAGTTGAAGGAGCAGCTGAGGGACTTGTTAGAAAAAAGCTTCATTAGGCCTAGTACATCTCCTTGGGGAGCACCAGTATTGTTTGTGAGGAAGAAAGATGGATCACTGCGGATGTGTATTGATTATAGGCAGCTGAATAAGGTAACCATTGATGATTTATTTGACCAATTGCATGGTGCTAAGTGTTTCTCGAAGATAGACTTGTGGTCAGGTTATCATCAAGTGCGAGTAAGGGAGACAGATATTCCAAAGACATCATTCAGAACCCGATATGGACATTATGAGTTTAGGGTGATGTCTTTTGGACTGATCAATGTTTCAGCAGTGTTTATGAATTTGATGAACTGGGTATTCAGGCCGTTCTTAGACATGTTCGTCATTGTATTCATTGATGAGGGTTTATTCCCATTCAGAGCAGGAGCATGCAGACCATTTGAGGACAGTACTTAGGGTCCTCCAGCACCAGCAGTTGTATGCCAAGTTTTCTAAGTGTGAGTTCTGGTTGACTTCAGTGGCATTCTTGGGGCATATTATCGGAGCTGATGGTATTCGGGTGGATACACAGAAGATTGAGGCAGTGAAGACTTGGCCCAGACCTACTACACCTACTGAGGTACACAGTTTTCTGGGGCTAGCAGGGTATTACAGGAGGTTTGTTGAGAATTTTGCCTAGATCTCAGTGCCTTTGACTAGGCTAACTCAGAAGGCAGCTTTCCAATGGACCGATGCTTGTCAGCACAACTTCCAGTTGTTGAAGGATAAGTTGACTACGACTCCCGTTCTGACTCTTCCTGAGGGACCGGATGGTTATGTCATTTATTGTGATGCTTCAGGTAATGGGCTTGGTTGTGTGTTGATGCAGCATGACAGAGTTATAGCTTATGCCTCCCGACAGCTCAGAAAGCATGAAAAGAAATATCCTACTCATGATTTGGAGCTAGCAGTGGCGATTCATGCCTTGAAGATATGAATACATTATTTGTATGAGGTTCATGTTGATATTTATACGGATCACAAGAGTCTCCAATATATCTTTAAGCAGAAGGAGTTGAACCTACGACAGAGACGGTGGCCAGAGTTGCTAAAGGACTATGATGTAGATATTCTATACCACCCAGGGAAAACAAATGTTGTGGCTGATGCTCTTAGCCATATATCTATGGGTAGCGTGTCGGATGTGCAGCCAGACAGAAAAGAGATGGTTCGTGAGATACACATGCTAGCTAGTCTTGGAGTCCGGTTGGCAGACTCGGGAGATAGTGGGGTTCTTGTTCGAGAAGTTGTTGAGTCCTCTATCATAGAAGAGGTAAAGAGACATCAGTATGAGGATCATGTTCTGGCATGGTATAGAGATGCAGCTCTCCGAAAGGAGAAGACTCTACTTGAGGTTGCACCCGATGGTGTGCTAAGGTATGAAGGCACACAACACCCTTTATTCTATTCATCCAGAGTCAACGAAGATGTACCATGACCTTAGATGCTTGTATTGGTGGGATGACATGAAAAGAGACATAGCAGAGTTTGTTGCCAAGTGCCCGAATTGTCAACATGTTAAGGTCGAGCATCAGAAGCCTGGTGGATTATTGCAGGAGATAGAGATCCCGACTTGGAAGTGGGAAGCGATCAATATGGACTTCATTACAGGCTTACTTTACACTCAGCGGAAGTGTGATTTCATATGGGTTATCGTGGATAGGCTGATGAAATCAGCCCATTTTCTTCTAGTCATGACTACTTACTCAGCTGAGGATTATGCTAGGCTATACATTAGGGAGATAGTGAGACTGCACGGGGTTCTCACATCTATTATATCGGACCGAGGAGCTCAGTTTACAGCTAACTTCTAGAGATCGTTTCAGAAGGGATTGGGGACACATGTGAGTCTTAGCACAACATTTCATCCCCAGACGGATGGGCAGGCAGAACGTATTATTCAGACACTTGAGGATATGCTGAGAGCCTGTATTATTGACTTCAGAGGTAGCTGGGATGATCATTTACCACTCATTGAGTTTGCCTATAACAACAACTACCATTCTAGTATCCAGATGACCTCGTATGAGGCCTTATATTGGAGGAAATGCAGGTCACCTATTGAATGGTTTGATGTAGGTGAGACTAAGTTGATCGGCCCAGACATGGTTCAGCAAGATGTTGATAAGGTGAAGCTCATTCAAGAGATATTATTAGCAGCCCAGAGTCGGCAGAAGTCATATGCTGATAATCGACGTCGACACTTAGAGTTCCAGGTTGGTGATTGGGTATTCTTGAAGGTATCACCCATGAAGGGTGTGATGAGGTTTGGTAGGAAAGGGAAGCTTAGCCCGAGATACATTGGGCCTTATCAGATCATTCGTATGATAGGCAAGGTTGCCTATGAGTTGGATCTACCATCTGATTTGGAAGCGGTACATCCAGTCTTTCATGTGTCGATGTTGCGTAAGTGTATTGGTGATCCTTCCAGAGTCTTCCCAGTAGATGATGTCCAGGTGACAAAGGAGTTATCTTTTGAGGAAAATCCCATGGCTATACTTGATCGCCAGGTCAGAAGGTTACGGACTAAGAATGTGGCTTCCGTCAAAGTCTTGTGGCGGGATAATAATAGGGAGAAGATGACTTGGAAAGCAGGAGATGAAATGAAGAAGAAATATTCTCACTTGTTCCATATGCCTACAGGTAATTCAATTCAACTCCTGATTTGCTTATAGTGACTGATGAATTGTATGTGTGATATATTGTGGTCCTGTGAGACATATGTTGGTTTGCTGAGTGTAGGTGGATAAGCATAGTTATAAATGAGACTCTGCCGAAATTTTTCTAGCATGAGACATATGATGAACATTCGAGGACGAATGCTTCTAAGAGGGGAAGAATGTTACACCTTGTAAGTTTAAGACAATAATTAAGAACATCATTAAGAATTAAGATTCGAATATTGGATATAAAGTATATTTATATATATGCTAATCCGGAAGTTAGTATACGAAGGATGTGATTCCGGAGAAAATTTTGGTTACAACGAGCGTGACAAGGGAAATTGAAAATGATAGTTGTATATGCCCGTTATGGATTAGTAACGTATTATATAAGTTACGACGACGAGGATACGAGGTCATATGCAATTTTCAAGACTTAAAAGGAGTGAGACTTAAGGTTGATTAATTGTGAGATGTGGACCAATTAGTAATAAGGAATTTTCAGATTTTATTTACCCTTAAACTTTTCATCTTCCACACTTAATATTTCAAAACACTCTTTTCTCTCCTTCCTCCTCTCTAGCAGCCGATTTTCTCCATTTTTAGCCAAATTGAAGCTTTTTAATTCCTCTTCCAAGATTAAAACATTCTACAAATTTAGAAGCCAAGAACACACCCAAAAACGGTGGTAATTCACGCCACTGCTGGGCCGAAAATATGGGCAGTTTTTTCCAGTTTTTGGACAAAATTTTGGAAGAAAAATGTGTAAGGAATGATGGAGTAAATTGTAGAAGACATGCATGACGTTTTGGAGTTAGAGAAGTGATAAAATTGGTGAAGAAATGAGGAGGGAAGTGGCCGAATTGTTGGGACTGCTTTGGGCAAGAATTGAGGTAAAAATTCTTCTTCTTAATGATATAATTGGAGTGCATGTTGTTATAATTAAGGAATGAACTTATGTTAAGAGAAAATTTGAAATTAAGACAATGCATGCGATTTGTGGATGTTGGAGCAGATTTTAGAACTATTTCTATATATATTGAATTAGAGTGTGTTATTGTTATTATCGTCGCTAATTGCATGTTGAAATTTGAAAGAAAATCTTGATATTTAAGGTTGTAGTTGTTGTTGACACCCAATTTTGACCCTCTCGCCCGACCGTTAACTACAAAATTACACTAATTTTTTAAAATAATTTTAACAATTTTATAATAATAAAATGCAGCGATAAAACATTAATACAGGCATAAATAAGCAATTTAATAATAGAACCGCATCTTACGTAGAAGATTAAGCACTTAGAGTCCCGCGCCCACATTTATTAATTTTAACCCCTGTCATAATCCTTAACGATAAATAAATAAATAAATAAATACATAAAATAAATAATTTAGCAATGACGTCGTGTTAAATAGAATATTCGCATTTTTTTTTACTAAAAGCAAAGCAATTTCATAATTCGTAATTTAAATTAATTTCAATCTAATACATGCGTTTTAATAGCGTCACATTTATAAAAGCATTTAAGCAATCCTTAAATATCATATTTGCATTTAGCATTTAAATAATTTAATAATAATCTAAACCCCATTCATTTTAATTTTAAAATACCCATAATAAATAAGTTTTAATAACGGTCTCACATTATAAAATATTAAGCAGCACGCCCGTCTTTATTTTGTAATAATTTAAATTGAAGCACCTAAATAATTTAATCACAATTTTGAATTTCTAATTTACCACTAATTAATTTTTGCATAAAACTAACTCCTAAAACCAATACCTAATTACATAATTACCAGCCCACAACCCACAACTTAAATCTCCCAAGCCCAAACCAGTTGGCCCAAACATTCCCGCCCATGCCCATCAGCCCTATACCTATATTTTCCCTATCACCAGCAGCCCATTTTCCCCCATTTCCCTCTTAACCTAGAAACCCACATACCCTTACCTTTTCAATCGAACCAGCAGCCCTTCAAACGAAATCAGAGAAATCCGCTGCCATGCCCACTCCCTGCACCCCCAACTACTCCTTTCACTTCACCCGACACACGCCCATGCCCTGCATTCCCTTAAATCCAGCTTTTGAACCAACAAATCGTCCAAAAATCAGACCTCTAACAGCTTTATTTCGAATTCAAACTCAATATTTCACCTATAAAAGACCCCATTTGTTCTTCATTGGAGAGGACCGGGGAATTGGAATTTATCTTGCATATCATCTATTTGTTCTTCATTTTAAGGGATCCGATTCTTGAGGATTGATTTCTAAGACCTCCCTTTTGTTCTTCGTTTTTAAAATTTTTACGTTTAAGCTTTGTTTTCTTCATTCGCACCCATATACATATTCTTCGAGTAGAATCGACGAGTCGAAACGCGCCTCGGTTCGCTGCCCGAAGAAGGTCAGTAAGATCGATTTTATCTCATCTCTTTAAGCATTTCGTGAATCTGTGTACGCTCGACTTGTCGTTAGTAGTTCAAGCATGTTTAGTTCTTCCATTAAATAAATAAATAGAAATATACATTGTATAATTCTGATTGGTCGATATGGTTCAAAAAAATGTCATTCGTCGCTTGATTGATGTGTGTTAATATTGTATGATTAAGAAGCATCGCGTGACAGTGGTTTGACTTGGAGTCTACTGGAAAATCATCTCAATGATACTGAACTTGTTTAGAAGGATCATTATGTTCAATATACAGCTTGAACATGATTATATGCTTCGTTTGGATCAAATGATTCTGCCTATTTAAAAAACCATCTTTGCTTGTCCGTTTCTATGTCCATCATGTTCACCAAATTAGTCATGTTATGCCCTATTTTCCTAAGTGTCATCATGCCTAATGTACATCGTATATGAGTATGCATATTTAGTCTTGGTTTAAAGGGTTATGTAGGCCTGAAATGTCATCTTCTTATGGTTATTTGGGTGTTTTCTTTGGCCCTCATATTTGCTAAATGGACTGTATACTTGTCTCTGCTCGTCTCAGTGTAATACTATTTCTATGCAAGCATAGTAATCCTCCCAATCTATGGTCATCACATATTGCCTACATTGATAGGAATTGTGGTTGTTTGGTGTTAGTTTAGATAATTCTATATCTGCAGATTTTGTCTTGTTTGGTCAATCAGGTACCCATGTGTCTATTTGCCTGATTGTATGTTTGTCTTACACATTTTTGGCATTAGGATGTCTAGTTGTGCAACATGAATACATGTGGTCCTCTTCCTTATTTCCGTGTGAAGCCTACATAGTGAAAATTGGATATTGAAAACTGCCCAAGGTTGAAAATGCTCAGGTCCTCTGTTTGGAGCACAAGGATATCCATGTCTTGTGATATTATTTGACCATGCCTATTGCTTACTATTTGTTTAGAATGTCTGGTTTCCTGTATCTACCCCTTCTAGCATATACATGAAATCACATAAGAAACCTCATACCTGTGTGCATTAATAAAAATATGATCATTTTCTGCCTTAATGTCTAGTATGTAAGTAGGTATATTGTATTTATTGAAGTCTGATGCTGAAAACTCAGGCATCCTTATTTTTTTATGCCATCCTGCTCACAATTATGTATGCAAGTGTGGTGTATGTGTTTCAAATATTGAAAGTGCAAGGCATTGTCCTTCTCTAGTTAAAACTGAATGTGCCTATGTGTGCTTCTGCGACATTCTTATCTAATGAATAGATTCCTTTCTTCTTTTTCCTCTAATGATTTTAGAAAAACATATACATATTGTGACCTTCCCTCTTTAAACCTCTTCTGTCCTTTTTCGAGGGGGATGCCAATGGTGTAAAGGACCTCGATATATGCTAAGTATATATCAAGGGTGTATAATCTTGAATATCCCCGAATATGTCATATATATCCTGAATATTTCATGTATATCTTGAAACCTAAAAATTTATGTTTTTGGGCCATTTTACGCCTAATTGTTTGTATCCAGGCCCAATATCCGGTTTGGACTGTTTCTTTTAAATCGATAAAATATCATTTTGGGCTGCGCGTTTAGCATCTTGCTTGTTACGTGGCCCAATATTTGATTTTTTCATGTCGGTTTGCTACCTTCCTACATTCTGTATACCTAAGCTATGTGCTAGAACCATACGTCCCTGTGCTTTGGATAATGAAACAGGTCTGTAACTAATTTGTCCAAGTCCAAAAATAAATCTATTAATTGAAAGCATGGCCTGTATGTATTTATTTGGTATATTGTTTTAGCCCATGTGGTATTCATTTTAAACCATGAAGTTTTGACATGCTGAATCTGTCCACCTTAGGGTATCTAGTTACGCTTTTAAGCCAAGTAGCCATCCAGTATGTTATATTTGACCATGTTTGTACTTTTGTGTAAGCTAGCCTAATATCATATGCAACCATGTCAGATCTGTCTGGATTTAGGCCTAGTTAAGTAGTCTCGCCGTTTTAGTCTAAGTTAAATGCATGTGAAGTCTTCCTGAATCTTATATGAGTTCTTATAACGTGAGATGTTCTCAAAGGTCATCTAACATGCGTGTGATTAATGTGAAATGTTGTTGTGATCCCATAGGATTGTTGGAACTGATTTTGATCATTTTGGGCCACTGTTTTGGCTATTTTTAGACCAATTTTTAGCATATGTCAGACTGATTTTCAGCCCCGCTTAGACGATTTTCAGCCTGCTTAGATCGGTTTTTCAGCCCCGTCGGATCGATTCTCAACCCCGTCGACTGATTTTCAGCCCCGTGTTTGGACTGAATTTGGGCCAATTGCAGGACTGATTTGTGCCCTTAGGCCCAGTAATGTAGTGCAGGAAGGACCCCGCACACTTAGTTTAGCCTTTGATAGATTTTGAATACTTGAGATGTTGCATTTAAATGGCTATTATGCATTAATAATCCTTCATATTTTCCCTGAATTGACCACATATTTGTCTTTGTTGTCTGAATATCGAAAGCATGCCCGATATATTCTGGATATCAGATGTATATCACCTGCGTATATCTCTGTATATGTGAAATAATATATCTAAACGTATATTATGTGAATTAGTATATCTATGAAGGTGAGCATGTGTTTTTTTATTGGGCCCATTACATATTGGGTTGAGTTCGCCTTCCAAGTCTTATGTTTAGAATACTTTGGCTTTGCTTTGCATTTCTGTATATGGTTCACTGTATGTCGGACTGATTTCACTGTTCGTCGGACTGATTTTGGGCCATTTTGCTACTGATTTTGGCCTCTTTTAGCTGCTGGTTTTGGGCCAGTTTCAGACAGATTTTGGCCTCGTTTTATTGCTTTTTTTGGCCAGTTTTAGACTGTTGTTCGGCCCTGTTTGTTGCTGGTTTTTGGCTATTCCCTGACTGGTTTTCTGGTTATTTTGTCACTAAGTTTTGACTATTTATCTATTATTTGGCGAAGTTTATAACATATACTAATCCTTTTCTTTTTCTTTCTTTTACATGACTTGCATCGGGAGGGACAAAGAGTCTCGTTATGAGACTCATCATGACTTTGTCAAGCAAAGGATTCACATCCACACTTCTCGCATTCTTCGGTCTCGGAACCTTAAAATAAATAGGGCGGAATGATATCGTCATCCGTCCTAGTCATCGCCCTTAATTCGCCACTTTACTTTATTATAATTTAATTATTTGTACTTGCATAATTATTGAATTACTTAGAATAGGTAGACTTAGAATTAATAAAGGTTGGAATTAAAATCGGAAACCGCTAGTTTACTTATTTTAGGCCCGTCATCCATATTTCCAAAACGGTAGTTTTATTTATCTTAGGCGCGTTGCCTATATTTTCAAAACACTAGTTTATTTTATACTATATCTACTTTGGCATAAAACAAAATCATGTTCTATCAAAACTCAATTCTTATTAAATTTCATAAAATCTATTTTTTTATAACAAGGATCTATTTTCTTATTACAAGTGCAAAAGAGGAAAATCTTTCTACCCATTTGTATACTCTTTATAAAGATTAAATTTTACATATAATACGTACTTTTAGTAAGTCATTTTTATTATTATGCATTTTATGATAAACCTCATGCAATTGTTTTGTTCAAATAGAATATTTTCCTTGCATTTTATAAATAAACTTCATGCAATTCCATAGAAACTATATATACATACATATATTTAAATAATTATTTGCAACATCCTTATATTAAAACCGCATATATTCAAAATATATATTTTCTAAAGCATGATATTAAGCCTAAGTTTGAACGGACAACCGCAAGTTAGCGGATCCTTTAGGGTGCCTAACCCTTTCCCTTTAGGATAATAAAGAACCCTCACCTAGAATCTCACATAGCTTTTGCAGACCTTTAAATGGAGATCATTCGTAGTATTTTATGCTACATTTTCAGTGTCCTAATTCACTATAATAATTAGGTGGCGACTCCTTAAATGCATTTAGGAATCAACCATACGTAGTACTCTTGTATTTGACTACGGTTGAAATGGGGTGTTACAGCATGATGGCTCCACTGGGGATATTTAGGTTCTTAACCATAACAAACATAGGTTAATTACTGTGCTTTATTTTTCTTATCTGCTTAAAATTGTGTCTTCTGTGTTTTACATTCATTTGCTTTTATGTTTTGTCTAAATTATTTTACTTTACATATAAATATTTGCATATTGTCTTAACTGCTATTTGTTACCGCTTTCCTTAAACTGACATTCCGCTCATATTTCTTCCACTCTGAAAAATTAACACAATCACACACTACATGCGAGGTGCGTTTGGTGGATCGCAAAGTTCTTTCTTCAAAACCCAAATTTAGGAGAGTTGGTAATATACGTGGAGTGTCCGGTCTAACCGGTGGCCGCGTAGCCTTCTCACTCGAGTTGTCCACTCGGGAACCTTGCGTCTAGTGAGCCAAATCTTAGAAACTTAGGATAGAGCTATACTACCCTTTATTTTAAGGCATGCATGCATTTACCCTAGGTGGGTCAATCCTTGGCATTGACACCGCAATTAGGAAGACACCAAACTTGTCGACGGGTTTCTCAACCCAACGACCAACCAGCATATTATGTGTAGCGTGACAATGATAGACAAATCCAAGCCTAATCATGACATGCTGAATTGAAAAAAGTGCACCGTCATTTGGTCGCCATTTCCAACAAAAGCATTACAGTTGGATGGCTTGGACAAATCCATCATGACCTCGCATATGTGACGTTTAGGCCTACCTCTGGCATAAAGGGGTCCCCATGCATGTTAGGACTCGCTTGCAATGTGACAATTTATGTGCAACATGTACTTGCTAAATGTTATTTACACTTTTGCAAAATCACGTGCTTTACACTCACGCAGTTTGCTACATTTTGTCTAAAAGGGTTTATCATCTTCCCCCAAAGGTCGATTTGTATTTGACTAAGCAATGACATAGCATCGATATTTCACAAGATCAAAGGCACGATCCAGCGACATGACTGATTCAAGGGCATTTGAGCAGAACGAGTCGGAACCCGTCTTGGTTCCTATAGACAAAGCAGAGGTCTCAGAAAAGAAAAGCAGTGTAGATCCGATCGAACACCTCGCCCAATTACCGCAGCAAATGGCAACCCTGCAGGCCGAAATTAAAAGGCTCAGAAACCTCACTAAAGCACTCACATCGCAAATGACCAAATAACAAAATCCTCCAAATTATTACCAGTACCCTCTTACTACATATCCCATTCAACCAATATACAGTGCACCATATATCCCACACAAAACCAAATGTCTACCCTACCCCAGCCAAGCACGAACCAAGATAAAGGCCACCTCAAACCTACTTTCGCAATACATACGACAACCCCTTGCGATACCCGCCCGTGTATATGCCACGACCAAAAGCCCCCACTAAACATCTTCACACCCCGCCTAAATACCACAGAAAGGCCAGCCAAAATATACACTCATTTAGCCGAGCCTTTGTCGCAGTTGTACGAGAGGTTGAGAGTTGCAGCGATACTCCAGCCAATTCCAAAGAATGTGCCCAATCCCAAATCCAAAGCTCATGATAAGAACAAAAATTGCGCTTACCATTCTGGAGCCATCAGACACGACATGGGAAGGTGTTATACACTTAGAGACAAGGTAAGGGAGCTGATCAAAGAGAGAGTCATTCAGGTGGAGGATGTCTCCCCCCAACGAGTACAATGAACCCCAAAGGAAAAGAGGTGTTCCCGGCCGTAACTCCGCTCGACCATCATTTATCCAAGCATGCACCACGCAGGAGTCAAAAGAAGGAGACACTGATAGCAGAGCATGAAGACCCAGCCAGCCATGATGCAGAGTAAGAAGGCGTATTGGTTGGATTTGCACCCTTGTTCTGGTCCGCCTAGAGCCCGGATAAGAAAGAACAATTTAGTTTAACAGAATAATTTAAGACTCATATTTAAGTTTTCATAATGCTTTGCTTAAGTTTTCATTGTATTTGGAACTACGTGTGACCTGATTCCCTCGTGGGGATACGTAGGCGGCCATATCGGCTTCGGTCCCACCTTTTAGAAAATCCCAATTTCTCTTTTGCTTGTATTCTGAACTACGTTCGACCGATTCCTCATGCGGATACGTGGCGCCATATCGGCCGGTCCCACCTTTAGAAAATTACAATTTCTCTTTGCTTGTAATGGAACTACGCTCGACCCGATTCCTCATGATACGTGGCGCCATATCGCTCGGCCGGTCCACCTTAGAATTTTACCCAATTTCGCTTGTAATGAACTACGTCATGACCTGATTCCCTCATGGGGATACGTAGGCGGCCTAAATCGGCTTCGGTCACACCATTAGGAAGCTTTTCCTTCGTTATGAAAATAACGAGAATACACATAATATACAAGCAACTCCATTGAGACCCACATTAGGCCAAACGCCCTTTGCATATTTAAAACTGGGACAAGGTAGGAAACCAGACAGGGGTTGCAGGTCCAAGCAGGCCCGGCACGCAGATGTCAAGGAACAAGGCGGCGAAGTCAAATACGAATCGACCCCCTCCCAAAAACTCACAAATTTTCTTTGAGCGCAGGTTTTTTTTCATATTAACAAAAGCAGAAAGTGCAACAGCCGAAGCAGAAAATACGGCAAAAAGTTTCTTCGCAGAGGCAGAGGATATGACAACAATCCAAAGTTCAAAGTCCGCACTAGAAGCAGCAGAAACAGAAAGGGCCATCGACAATCAGCAGTCAAAATTCAAAATTCCGCAACAAGTCTAGCGCGTCAACTCGGGCATAAAGCTAAATTTGCCACCCACGCATCGCACACAACAAAGGCATCATGGCAATTCGTCAGTTGCAGCGTTTAGCATGTCCGTGCAAGGACAACATCTCAGTATTCATCAGGCGTATCAGGGACGACATCTCTACCCATAGAATTGCACGTCTCATATGTATTTATCATTTCGTTTAAACAGGTATACACTAATTTTCCTCAAACTTAGCTTGCAGGAGCATTTATTCTACAGGAGCAACAGCAATACGTTCAGGCAACGACGTTATCAGCACAACAAGTCCAAAAACAACGCCAAGTCCGAAAACGACGCCAAGTCCGAAAACGACGCCAGCAGCAATACGTCCAGGCAACGACGTCATCAACACAACGTCTATGCAATGACGCTATATCAACCCAGACGGGTCACAAAGCAGGTACGCCCATAAACCAACGCAATTTCATATAAGCCTATGCAACGGCTTCATCCATGTTTCGTCTATGCAACGACGAGCATCTGCATCGCGTCTATGCAACGACGTCATTTCATATAAGCCTATACAACAGCTTCATCCATGTTTCGTCTATGTAACGACGAACATCTGCATCGCGTCTATGCAACGACGTCATTTCATATAAGTCTATGCAACGGCTTCATCCATGTTTCGTCTATGCAATGACGAACATCTGCATCGCGTCTATGCAACGACGCCATTTCATCTAAGCCTATGCAACGGCTTCATCCATGTTTCGTCTATGCAACGACGAGCATCTGCATCGCGTCTATGCAACGACACCATTTCATATAAGCCTATGCAACGGCTTCATCTATGTTTCGTCTATGCAACAACGAACATATGCATCACGTCTATGCAACGACGTCATTTCATCAAAGTCTATGCAACGGCTTCATCCATGTTTCGTCTATGCAACGACGAGCATCTGCATCGCGTCTATGCAACGACGTCATCTCATCAAAGCCTATGCAACGGCTTCATCCATGTTTCGTCTATGCAACGACGAACATCTGCATCACGTCTATGCGACGACGCCATCTCATCAAAGCCTATGCAATGTCTTCATCCATGTTTCGTCTATGCAACGACGAACATCTGCATCACGTCTATGCAACGACGTCCCTTTCATTGAGCCTATGCAACAACTTCATCAGCATTTCGTCCATGCAACGATGACCTCTGCATTTCGTCCATGCAAAGACGACATCCATATAACGTTTATGCAACGACGTTATTTCATTATGCATATGCAACAGCTTCATCAACAGTTCATCTATGCAACGATGACCTCTGGATTTCGTCCATGCAACGACGACATTCATATAACGTTTATGCAACGACGTTATTTCATTATGCCTATGCAACGGCTTCATCAACAGTTCATCTATGCAACGATGATCTCTGCATTTCGTCCATGCAACGACGACATCCATATAACGTTTATGCAACGACGTTATTTCATTATGCCTATGTAACGGCTTCATCAACAGTTCATCTATGCAACGATGACCTCTGCATTTCGTCCATGCAACGACGACATCCATATAACGTTTATGCAATCACATTATCTCATTATGCCTATGCAACGACTTCATCAACAGTTCATCTATGCAACGATGACCTCTGCGTCACGTCTATGCAACGACGTCCCTTTCATTGTGCCTATGCAACGACTTCATCAGCATTTCGTCCATGCAATGACGACATCCATATAACGTTTATGCAATGACGTTATTTTATTATGCTTATGCAACAGCTTCATCAACAGTTCATCTATGCAACGATGACCTCTGCATCACATCAACGCAACGAACATCACATTTTTTACAGGATAACACTTTCTACTCACACAATTACATTGCTTTTAAAATTATGCATCATCATTTTGCCTTAACAGTTATGCACTAACCGTTTGTTTAAGTCTTAGCATGCAGGAGCAGGAGCACAACGTGGATTTTCTCTTACAGCGAACTGGGGCAATTTGTTGGGGGGCCAACTTTCCCAACGAATGGCAGAAGCGGCCTCGAGCGTCGGTCCACTCATTCCACATCACCATAAAACCCAACATCATAAGTCAATACCAGTACACCCCTAAGTTCAAGCCAGTTTATTTTATTTTTTACATCACATCAACCCAATGTCGTCATAACTCGACACTGGGACAAATTTTGAGTCCGCGTTAGCCCGCCTTGGTGTTTTGACCATGACAATCCAGTGTCGTCGTAACTCGACACTGGGACAGATTTTGAGTCTGCATTAGCCCGCCTTGGTGTTTTGATCATGGTAGCCCAGTGTCGTCATAACTCGACACTGGGATAATTTTGAATTTTGCGTCAGATTTGCCCAACATTTTTTTTCTGAAGACCGGGACAAAATTGGCTATGAGTAAACGTCTTTGTCCGAAGACTCTTCCATCATCTCCATACAAAGAGGGACAAGTTGTTGACACCCAATTTTGACCCTCTCGCCCGACCGTTAACTACAAAATTAAACTAATTTTTTAAAATAATTTTATAATAATAAAATGCAGCGATAAAACATTAATACAGGCATAAATAAACAATTTAATAATAGAACCGCATCTTACATAGAAGATTAAGCACTTAGAGTCCCGCGCCCACATTTATTAATTTTAACCCCTATCATAATCCTTAACGATAAATAAATACATAAAATAAATAATTTAGTAATGACATCGTGTTAAATAGAATATTCGCATTTTTTTTACTAAAAGCAAAGCAATTTCATAATTCGTAATTTAAATTAATTTCAATCTAATACATGCGTTTTAATAGCGTCGCATTTATAAAAACATTTAAGCAATTCTTAAATATCATATTTGCATTTAGCATTTAAATAATTTAATAATAATCTAAACTCCATTCATTTTAATTTAAAAATACCCATAATAAATAAGTTTTAATAACGGCCTCACATTATAAAATATTAAGCAGCACGCCGTCTTTATTTTGTAATAATTTAAATTCAAGCACCTAAATAATTTAATCACAATTTTGAATTTCTAATTTATCACTAATTAATTTTTGCCTAAAACTAACTCCTAAAACCAATACCTAATTACATAATTACCAGTCCACAACCCACAACTTAAATCGCCCAAGCCCAAACCAGTTGGCCCAAACATTCCCGCCCATGCCCATCAGCCCTATACCTATATTTTCCCTATCACCAGCAGCCCATTTCCCCCCATTTCCCTCTTAACCTAGAAACCCACATACCCTTACCTTTTCAATCGAACCAGCAACCCTTCAAACGAAATCAGAGAAATCCGCTGCCATGCCCACTCCCTACACCCCAACTACTCCTTTCACTTCACCCGACACACGCCCATGCCCTGCATTCCCTTAAATCCAGCTTTTGAACCAACAAATCGTCCAAAAATCAGACCTCTAACAGCTTTATTTCGAATTCAAACTCAATATTTCACCTATAAAAGACCCCTTTTGTTCTTCATTGGAGAGGACCGGGGAATTGGAATTTATCTTGCATATCATCTATTTGTTCTTCATTTTAAGGGGTCCGATTCTTGAGGATTGATTTCTAAGACCTTCCTTTTGTTCTTCGTTTTTAAAATTTTTGCGTTTAAGCTTTGTTTTCTTCATTCGCACCCATATACATATTCTTCGAGTAGAACCGACGAGTCGAAACGCGTCTCGGTTCGCTGCCCGAAGAAGGTCAGTAAGATCGATTTTATCTCATCTCTTTAAGCATTTCGTGAATCTGTGTACGCTCGACTTGTCGTTAGTACTTCAAGCATGTTTAGTTCTTCCATTAAATAAATAAATAGAAATATACATTGTATAATTCTGATTGGTCGATATGGTTCAAAAAAATGCCATTCGTCGCTTGATTGATGTGTGTTAATATTGTATGATTAAGAAGCATCGCGTGACAGTGGTTTGACTTGAGTTCATCAAAAATCATCTCAATGATACTGAACTTGTTTAGAAGGATCATTATGTTCAATATACAGCTTGAACATGATTATATGCTTCGTTTGGATCAAATGATTCTGCCTATTTAAAAACCATATTTGCTTGTCCGTTTCTATGTCCATCATGTTCACCAAATTAGTCATGTTATGCCCTATTTTCCTAAGTGTCATCATGCCTAATGTACATCGTATATGAGTATGCATATTTAGTCTTGGTTTAAAGGGTTCTGTAGGCCTGAAATGTCATCTTCTTATGGTTATTTGGGTGTTTTCTTTGGCCCTCATATTTGCTAAATGGACTGTATACTTGTCTCTACTCGTCTCAGTGTAATACTATTTCTATGCAAGCATAGTAATCCTCCCAATCTATGGTCATCACATATTGCCTACATTGATAGGTGTTGACAGTCAATTTTGACCCGTTTTTTGTATATTTCGTGCAATTTTAAGTATTTTAGCACACCACATTTTAATCGTTATTTTTTGCATATTTTTACATAATATTCTATGTTTATTTCTTCACAAAAATAACATTGCATCTTTTATTTTTAAATTAAGTATTATGTCGTTGTTAATATCATGTTTTTATTACTGTTATACCGTCGTTTTTATTTTAATAATATTCGCATCTTTTTAAATAAGTAATCGGCACCGCATTTTTACTTTTAATCAGGCATTAAACATGTCTTTAAAATTGCATTTTAGTATTATTGCGTCGGCATTTGCATTTTAATAATTTTGCATATTTTTAAATAATTTTTCTTTAAATAATTAACCAGCCTTGCATTTTTGTCAAACCAGTCCAGTCCAAGACACAATTTGAATCAGTCCAAGCCGACACTATTTTTAATATCATCCAAACACCCTCTTTTATTTTTCCCCCCTAAAATCAAAACCTACTTTTCATTTCCCCCCAAATACCAAACCCTAACACACCCCCCTATATAATAAACTTTCCCCCCCAACACAACAAGAAATCAGCCCTAGTACTAACCCCTCAGCCGTCTCTCTCTCACATCACCCTCACCCCCACTTTATCACAACACCCTCTCTCCCCTTAACCCTCCCCTCTCTTTACCTTTACTCCCCGTTACACCCGTCGCTGCCCATTCCCGTCGCCGGAGCCTCGAGCTACGGCGAACCCCACCATTCCCGTCACCACTGACCCCCCTCGCCGTCGGTAAACCTCACCATCACGCCACCACCGGCGAAACCAACCCATTGCTCTCACCACTGTCGCCCACCACCGGCGAAACCAACCCATTGCTCTCACCCCACACTGTCGAACACTGTACCACCGTCAAACCACTAGCGGCGTTGCTCCGGCGACCTCGCCGTGCGGCGCCACGCTTGCCACCGTGTTGTTAACTCCGACAATATCACTGTTTGTATCTTCTTCTTTTTTTGACTGATTTTACGTTCTTAGTTCTTGCTGTAGTTCTAAAAAACTCCGGCGACTTCTATTTGGGTTCACTGTTTGGGTTTCTCGGTTGATTCAGTTATCTGGACTGATTTTCATTTTTTCTCTGCATTTTCGGCAGGAGTTCTTTCGAACTCCGGTGACCACCCTGTTTTTAGACGAGTTATGCTAGCTATACCTGTTGTTTTGCTATTTGTGAGACTGATTTTTTGGGCCATTTTGACGGATTGATGATGCCCTTGAACCAATAGGTTTTGTCATTTTCTGGACTGTTTTGACTGATTTGCCTTTTACTCTGCTGTTGAGACTAATTTTGAACATATTGTGGCTATTTTGTTGAAGTATTCTGAGGCCATGTTCTACTGTTTTTCGACCAGTTTGCTACTGGATTTTGACCACTTTTGGCGCACTGAATTTTGCTATTAATTTTGGCCATTCTTTGGCGGACTGATTTTTGTCCTTACTGCCACTGATTCTTGACATTTTGCTGGTCTACTGATTTTGAACATATACTACCTTGAGTGGCCGATGAAAAAGTTATCCGTCGATTTTTGAGGCCTCCACAGTTGCAAAGACGGAAAATAAAATAAATGAAGCTTTCTGGGCAATGATGATTTCTTTAACTTACACCGGATAACCAACATGCGCTTGGCAAGGCGAATTCTCGCAGCCGCACTTGTTTAGGCTGTCCCACTTTATATATTTTTCATATCTGAGCCCTCCGTGTTTAAAACTATTACTGTTTTGGCGCGGATATGAAGGTTTTATTTATTTTGTTGCTTTTAACAATATTGGCCGATGAAGGAATCCCCGTCTGATTTCCAAGGCCTCCCCTGTACAAAAGACGGATTTATTTGCTTTGTTTGTTAATTTTTGCTATTATTTTAAAATTTATGTATTCTATTACTAATACTTCTACTAAGTGTTTATGCAGGTATCCGGAGATGCATTTCAAAAAGAATGCCCCGGAGTTTATTTTATGCCGCATTTAATTTCAGTTTTATTATTTTGCATTGTATTTTATTTTAATTGTAAATTATATAAAATGCTTAGAATAGGTAGAATAAAAAGAGCAATAAATAATTAACCTAGGTTTGAACGAACAACCGCAAGTTAGCGGATCTTGAAGGATGCCTAACCCCTTCCCTTTAGGATAATAAAGAACCCTGATCCAGAATCTCACTAATTTCGCAGACCATTAAATGGAAGTCATTTGTAGTATTTTATGCTACATTTTCAGTGTCCTAATTCACTATAATAATTAGGTGACGACTCCTTAAAATACATTTAGGAATCAACCATATGTAGCAGTAATTCCGTTTTCGACTCCGGTTAAAATGGGGTGTTACAATAGGAATTGTGGTTGTTTGGTGTTAGTTTAGATAATTCTATATCTGCAGATTTTGTCTTGTTTGGTCAATCAGGTACCCATGTGTCTATTTGCCTGATTGTATGTTTGTCTTACACATTTTTGGCATTAGGATGTCTAGTTGTGCAGCATGAATACATGTGGTCCTCTTCCTTATTTCCGTGTGAAGCCTACATAGTGAAAATTGGATATTGAAAACTGCCCAAGGTTGAAAATGCTCAGGTCCTCTGTTTGGAGCACAAGGATATCCATGTCTTGTGATATTATTTGACCATGCCTGTTGCTTACTATTTGTTTAGAATGTCTGGTTTCATGTATCTACCCCTTCTAGCATATACATGAAATCACATAAGAAACCTCATACCTGTGTGCATTAATAAAAATATGATCATTTTCTGCCTTAATGTCTAGTATGTAAGTAGGTATATTGTATTTATTGAAGTCTGATGCTGAAAATCCTTGTGCATCCTTATTTTTTTTATGCCATCTGTTTTGTCAATTATGTATGCAAGGTGTGGTGTATGTGTTTCAAATATTGAAAGTGTGCAGTGCATTGTCCTTCTCTAGTTAAAACTGAATGTGCCTATGTGTGCTTCTGCGACATTCTTATCTAATGAATAGATTCCTTTCTTCTTTTTCCTCTAATGGTTTTAGAAAAACATATACATATTGTGACCTTCCCTCTTTAAACCTCTTCTGTCCTTTTTCGAGGGGGATGCCAATGGTGTAAATGACCTCGATATATGCTAAGTATATATCAAGGGTGTATAATCTTGAATATCCCCGAATATGTCATATATATCCTGAATATTTCATGTATATCTTGAAACCTAAAAATTTATGTTTTTGGGCCTGTTTTCTGCTTAATTGTTTGTATCCAGGGCCCAATATCTGGTTTGGACTGTTTCTTTTAAACTGATAAAAATATCATTTTGGGCCTGCAGTGCGTTTCTATGTACTGTTTGTTACCAGGGCCCAATATTTGATTGTGTCATGTCGGTTTGCTACCTTCCTACATTCTGTATACCTAAGCTATGTGCTAGAACCATATGTCCATGTGCTTTGGATAATGAAACAGGTCTGTAACTAATTTGTCCAAGTCCAAAAATAAATCTATTAATTGAAAGCATGGCCTGTATGTATTTATTTGGTATATTTTTTTAGCCCATGTGGTATTCATTTTAAACCATGAAGTTTTGACATGCTGAATCTGTCCACCTTAGGGTGTCTAGTTACAGTTTTAAGCCAAGTAGCCATCTGTATGTTATATTTGACCATGTTTGTACTTTTGTGTAAGCTAGCCTAATATCATATGCAACCATGTCGTATCTGTATGGATTTAGGCCTAGTTAAGTAGTCTCGTCGGCGTTTTAGTCTAAGTTAAATGCATGTGAAGTCTTCCTGAATCTTATATGAGTTCTTATAACGTGAGATGTTCTCAAAGGTCATCTAACATACGTGTGATTAATGTGAAATGTTGCCGTGATCCCATAGGATTGTTGGAACTGATTTTGATCATTTTGGGCCACTGTTTTGGCTATTTTTAGCATATGTCAGACTGATTTTAGCCCATGTTTAGACTGATTTTCAGCCCCTGTTTAGATTGATTTTTCAGCCCCCGTTCGGACTGATTCTCAACCCCCGTTCGGACTGATTTTCAGCCCCGTGTTTGGACTGAATTTGGGCCAATTGCAGGACTGATTTGTGCCCTTAGGCCCAGTAATGTAGTGCAGGAAGGACCCCGCACACTTAGTTTAGCCTTTGATAGATTTTGAATACTTGAGATGTTGCATTTAAATGGCTATTATGCATTTCTAATCCTTCCTATTTTTCCTGAATTGACCACATATTTGTCTTTGTTGTCTGAATATCGAAAGCATGCCCGATATATTCTGGATATTGTATGTATATCAGTCCTTGCGTATATCTCTGTATATGTGAAATAATATATCTAAACGTATATTATGTGAATTAGTATATCTATGAAGGTGAGCCTGTGTTTTTTTATTGGGCCCATTACATATTGGGTTGAGTTCGCCTTCCAAGTCTTATGTTTAGAATACTTTGGTTTTGCTTTGTATTTCTGTATATGGTTCATCAGATGTCGGATGATTTCACTGCTCGTCGGTGATTTTGGGCCATTTGCTCACGATTTTGGCCTCTTTTAGTCGCTGGTTTTGGGCGATTTGAGACAGATTTTGGCCTCGTTTTATTGCTTTTTGGCGATTTTAGGCGTTGTTCTACTGTTTGTTGCTGGTTTTGGCTATTCTGACTGGTTTTTCGCTATTTTTCGATCGATTTTCTGATTATTTTGTCACTAAGTTTTGACTATTTATCTATTATTTGGCGAAGTTTATAACATATACTAATCCTTTTCTTTTTCTTTCTTTTACATGACTTGCATCGGGAGGGACAAAGAGTCTCGTTATGAGACTCATCATGACTTTGTCAAGCAAAGGATTCACATCCACACTTCTCGCATTCTTCGGTCTCGGAACCTTAAAATAAATAGGGCGGAATGATATCGTCATCCGTCCTAGTCATCGCCCTTAATTCGCCACTTTACTTTATTATAATTTAATTATTTGTACTTGCATAATTATTGAATTACTTAGAATAGGTAGACTTAGAATTAATAAAGGTTGGAATTAAAATCGGAAACCGCTAGTTTACTTATTTTAGGCCCGTCATCCATATTTCCAAAACGGTAGTTTTATTTATTTTAGGCTCGTCGCCTATATTTTCAAAACACTAGTTTATTTTATACTATATCTACTTTGGCATAAAACAAAATCATGTTCTATCAAAACTCAATTCTTATTAAATTTCATAAAATCTATTTTTTTATAACAAGGATCTATTTTCTTATTACAAGTGCAAAAGAGGAAAATCTTTCTACCAATTTGTATACTCTTTATAAAGATTAAATTTTACATATAATACGTACTTTTAGTAAACCATTTTTTATTATTATGCATTTTATGATAAACCTCATGCAATTGTTTTGTTCAAATAGAATATTTTCCTTGCATTTTATAAATAAACTTCATGCAATTCCATAGAAACTATATATACATACATATATTTAAATAATTATTTGCAACATCCTTATATTAAAACCGCATATATTCAAAATATATGTTTTCTAAAGCATGATATTAAGCCTAAGTTTGAACGGACAACCGCAAGTTAGCGGATCCTTTAGGGTGCCTAACCCTTTCCCTTTAGGATAATAAAGAACCCTCACCTAGAATCTCACATAGCTTTTGCAGACCTTTAAATGGAGATCATTCGTAGTATTTTATGCTACATTTTCAGTGTCCTAATTCACTATAATAATTAGGTGGCGACTCCTTAAATGCATTTAGGAATCAATCATACGTAGTACTCCTGTATTTGACTACGGTTAAAATGGGGTGTTACAGTTGTTCTTATGGAATTGTTGGAATATGAATTGGATTTTAAGACTTCAATTGGATTTTAAGGAATTATGAAAAAAGTTTGATATTGTGGTGTTGGCCGAGACTTATAAGGAATTATTGGACATGTTGTGTTGCATTTTTGGTTGTTTTGGTAGAATTATAATGATGGAAATATAAGTTATGAACTTATATATGCGATATGGTAAATACTACTAAGTATCTTAAAGG
Source organism: Przewalskia tangutica (assembly GCA_029844215.1). Lineage (NCBI taxonomy): Eukaryota > Viridiplantae > Streptophyta > Magnoliopsida > Solanales > Solanaceae > Przewalskia > Przewalskia tangutica. Next base: position 37,085,845 of record CM056727.1, on the reverse strand, counting down.
AATTAAAGTGTAGTAAGGTGATATGTTGCAAACTAGAAGACTTGCACTCTTGGTTGTTGTATTCCATAAATGTAAGAAGAAAGAATGCATAATTATAGTGTAAGTAGAGTATATGGACTGATTTTGTAATATCTTGGAATTGTGACTTGTTAATTGGTATTGTTGGCATTTGTTGTGAATTGGGGATGTGCATATAAACAGGGGAAGTGCTGCCCGAATTTTTATAGAAAAGAAAGTCGTCATTCAATATAACTTACGCTAGAAATCATAGAGTTGACGGACGTGTCATTATTGTTATAGGTTGACGTACTAGTTGAGACGAATCCTATTTATCGAGTTGGCTTAGACGATAAGGTATGTGAAACTATCATTTCCTTTTTTGGCATGATTTATATAAAATGAGTGTACGGCGGACATACGTATTCCGTTGAATCCTAATTCTTAATGATACGATTTGATAGTGCCTTGATTTTCTAAGTGATATTTATTCCACTTATTCCATTGAGAGCCCAATGATAATTTAAGATATATATGGTTACTCATGATATTCTATTCGTGCCTAATATGATATGGTTATGTTACCGAGTCCCATGTGTGAAATCCGGAAAAAAAAATATATATAGTTGTGGTTGGGTTAATAAAAATATATATATATATATATAAGAAAACAAAGAATAAATTGCATGGGATAGAGTTAGTGTTAAAGTTGGATAAATAGATAGATTAAATGAAAATAAGAAAAGAAAAAAAACAAACAAAAGAAAAACAAAAAAAAAACAAAAAAAATGCATGCAATACGTCTACCCTTCCCTTTACCCCTTCCCCCCTTTTCATTTCCCCTCCCTTTAACTCCCCTCAAGTTTTGGTCTTCTACCTCCCATAAGTTATACAAACACCCTTACTTATACACAAACAAAGTACCTACCACAAAGGATAGAAAATCAGGAAAAAAAATAAGTGAACAAGAAGAAAACAAACCTGGAAAAATATCAAGAGGGCATGAAGAACAAGAATAAAAAAATATTAGGGAGCAAGGGTCACTTTTAGCAACCGAACAACAATTATTTTTACGCTTACAAGGTGAGTTTTCTCACTCAGAAATTCTTGGTAACATCCTTTATTTTTAGTTCAATACATGTTGGAATAAGAATTGAGTGTTGAAAAGAAATATTGAACTTTTGATTGTTTAGACAACTAGTTGCGTCATGAACTTTACGAACTGTTCTCACTGAGTTATAATTGTTAGAATTTGATGAAATTCGGAAGAATTGTACACCTCTCTAATATGATCATATAGAACCAAAAATGAGGTAAAATGGACGTACGGTTTGAAAGTTATCATAGTTCAAAGTTCATGCCTTAGATTTGGTCGAAATTCGGAAAGGGCATAATTACGGACTGTTTTTATTGAGTTTTACTTATTAGAATTATATGAAAATTTACATGGTTGTAAATCTCTCTGTTACGGACAGATATATATAAAGATTTATTAAAACGTACTTACGAGTTGAGAGTTATTGTAGTTTGAAGTTGCTGCCTCGGATTCGTCGGAATCCAGAAGGGCAGGACGTTGAAACGTAAAACTGTACTAATATGTGGGGAATATGAAAATTGTTGCTAAATAAAAGTTCTAGATCTCTTTGTTGTGGACATTTTGAGACCTTACGGGGGTTTATCCGACTTACGGATTGAGAGTTATCGCTGTTTAAAGTGTCTGCCTCGGATCTATCGAGATCCAGGAAGGGCAGCGAATAAAAGTGTAAAACTGTACCAAATGGTACAGAATATGAAAGAATGGTTCATATGGAGACGTGTAGCTCTCTGTTCTCGTCGTTTTGAGAATTTATGGGACTTGAACGGGTTTACAGATTAGGAGTTATGACTATTATAAGATTGGGTGCTGTTTAATAAAAATTCTGCCGAAACAAATTTTATGTGGCTGTTTTGAGGATAAATTTGTGTTAGTTACCCAAAGTAGTTTTAAATGAAATTTGGTACAGTGAAAGATCCCCGTCTTACCTTAGTTTCCGCTTGATAAACACCTTAGTTGGAGTTATGGTTAAAAGTTATAATCGTTACAAGTATGAATGACAGAATGTTAGAAAAGAGAATAGTATTTATTTGATCTTCTGAAAAATATGAAAAGTGAATACGTGTTCACATAAATATATAAATATATAATGGATCGGGTTGCACGCCGCAACAAAACGTAAAGTGAATACGCGTTCACAAATACGTAAACATAATGGATCGGGTTGCACGCCGCAACAAAACGTAAAGTGAATATGTGTTCATAAATACGTAAATATAATGGATCGGGTTGCACGCCGCAACAAAACGTAAAGTGAATACGCGTTCACAAATACGTAAATATAATGGGTCGGGTTGCACGCCGCAACAAAACGTAAGTGAATACGCGTTCACAAATACGTAAGCATAATGGATCGGTTGCCGCAACAAAACGTAAAGTGAATACACGCTCACAAATACGTAAACATAATGGATCGGGTTGCGCGCAACAAAACGTAAAGTGAATACGTGTTCACAAATACGTAAATATAATGGATCGGGTTGCACGCCGCAACAAATATGAAAGATGAATACATGTTCACCTATATATAAATATGAAAAGTGAATACGCGTTCACAAATATATAAATGTAATAAACATGTGGAACTGCAGGATGTCTTAACGTATAATACGAGATAAAATGAAGTGTTAGTTAAACCGAGAATTTCCTATGAGGAGTTGTTGCATATTTAAAAATGTTGTAACCTGATATGTTTTTGCAATATGCTTATTACGTTATAATGTGATTGCATTTGGAATATTGTGGTGTTACTTTGAATTGCAGGGTAAGATTCTCACTCAGCCCCAGATGGTAGGGCTGACTCTTTATTTAACATGTTTCAGGAAAGCGTGATAGAGGAAAGGCTCCACGCCAAGGCTAGCGATCGTCCATGACCTCTTGTCATACCAAGTCCATTGCTTGGGCTTGGTACTCGTCGAGTTCGTAATATCGGTTCGATGTCTCGAAATGCCCGTGTGGAATGGTCCCCCTTCCAACTTAGAATAATATTTGTCAGTATGTCTATGTAGAAACAATATTTGCACGAGCATGGGCTCGCGTTATATTTTCAATAAAGTCATAAACAAATTTCTTTATTGTTATTTTTATTAATAGCTCCGTATTTGAATATAAGTTTAAATTTCTAAATAAAGAGAATTAAATGGTACTCCTGGTGGAAAATAATTGTCCAGGTGCCATCACGCCCTAAGTAAAGACTTAGGAAAAGTCGGGGCGTGACAAGTTGGTATCAAAGCTAAACCAGGTTAGGAGATTCTAGGAAGTTTCTTCGAGTTGGGTGTTTGAACGGTTACTTATTGCGACGGTGTGCGCGCCACCTTAGTAATAAGTAAACGGAATAACATCCTAAAGTTTCACTTCTTTCATACTCTTCTCGTGCCTATCTTGAGTCTTTTCAAAGACTTGGTTCTCGTACTACATCCTTCAAAGGATTGTGGAAGGGAGTGTACAACGATAAAATAACCAGATGTGAATGCACCACCGACCGAAAAGGTAGGAGAGGTACCAGATAGACTATGGGGCAAATTTTGTGAGAAGAAGGGAACATATCTATACAGGGAATGACTACAAGTCTAACCCAATAGTATTTCTCGATGAGGTAGAAAACCTACTGTTTACACGAGGATGTGTGGAGACGCATGACGTCAATTTGGTAATCGCACGGTTAGTGGACGACACACGGGTGTGGTGGAGAAATTTTAGAAGAAATCATTTTCCGATGTCACCACCGATGACGTGGGAGTTCAGAGCGCGTTCGTTGAAAAGTACATGCCTAACTCCCGAAAAGATGCGCTCTGACGTGAGTTTGAACTGTTGAAACAAGGAGGCCGCAATGTGATAGAATACAATACCTAATTCATCCGATTGTCAGCATACAACGCACATATTATTCCTACAGAAAGGGAGAAGGTCAAAAGAGTTGTTAAGGGTTTAAACCCAAACTTGGAAGAGAAGGTAGTGGCATTAGCCCATTATCGGGCATACCTTCAGATCGTCGGTATGACAATGAGGATAGAAGGTTTTGCTAAAGGAAAAAAAAAAGTATTCGCAGAAAAGGTTTCGGACGTCAGGATCATTTAGTCAGAGTCAAAATCAGAAGCAGGAGTTTAGTAAGGGATCTTCAAGACCGAACCAATCTATGGGCCAGTCTTATTTCAAGCCTAAGGGGAACAGTTGGTTTAATCACCGAGTGAGCAAGGACAAGGCCACCAATCCTAACACAGGAGGGGACAAACCGGTTTGTAAGATTTGTTAAAGGAAATACGCTGGAGAATGTCGGCTCTTAACGAAGTCATGTTATAACTGTGGATAATCAGGCCACTATGTCAGGGATTGCAAAAAGAGGACTCAAATACAATCTATTCAGGGGAGGTCAGAAGCAACCACAACTGCCTACAGGGGAAATCAGGGAAACCAACCCCGCCAGAGTCAGGGAACCCAACAATTCTAATCGGCTCTACGCTTTGCCCGCAGGAATGAGGCGAAGCATCTAATGCGTGGTCACGTATTTTGCTAGTCTCGAGTATTCCTGCATTTGTATTATACGATCCCGACTCTACATTTTCATATGTGTCAATGGGCTTTGCTAAGAATTTACACGTAGAACCTTCTTATTTAAGTGAACCTTTTGAGGTTATGACACCAGTAGGGGCCTCAATTTGGGCCTCTCGGGTGGTAAATAGTTTCTCATTATAAGTGAATGGCAGGGGAACAATGGTGAACCTAGTACTACTTGATATGGTAGACTTCGACGTCATTTTGGGTATGGATTGGTTGTCGGCATGTAATGCCATGTTAGATTGTCGGCGAAAGATAGTGAGATTAACTTTTCTGAGAACGAAGTTGTTATAAGGGGTAGGATTGGAATATCCTCGTCGCTTTATTTCTACCTTGGGGCTCAAAAGTTATTGAGAAGTCACAGAGTGGAGTACGATATCCGCTAATATAGTGGATACCCAAAAAGAATCCCCAGCAGTGAATGATGTCCCTATTGTTCGAAATTTTCCGGAGATTTTTCCTGAAGATCTTTCAGGTCTTCCTCCGGATCGAGAAGTGGAGTTTGCTATAGAGTTAATTCCGGGTACAAGACCCATTTCTATCCATCCATATCGAATGGCCCCAGCTGAATTGAGGGAGTTAAAAGAACAATTGAAGGATCTTCTGGATAAAGGCTTTATAAGGCCTAGCGTTTCCCCTCAGTGCACCACCCGCTTTGTGAAAAAGAAAGACGGATCGCTCCGAATGTACATCGATTATCGGCAACTCAATAAGGTCACGATCAAGAACCGATACCCATTACCAAGAATCGATGATCTTTTGACCAACTTCAGGGAGCTAGCTATTTTTCCAAGATTGATCTCCGTTCGGGATATCACCAGCTGAAAATAAATCCAGATGATATATCCAAAACAGCCTTTAGAACCCGATACGACCATTATGAGTTCTTGGTCATGTCTTTTGAGTTAACCAATGCCCCAGCAGTTTTTATAGATTTAATGAACAGAATCTTCAAACCATTTCCTAGATTTGTTCGTGATCGTGTTCATAGATGATATCCTAATTTACAGTAAGAGTGTTGAAGAACATGAAGAGCATCTGAGGGTAGTGCTTCAAGTCTTGAAACAGGAGAAACTATATGCTAAATTTTCAAAGTGTGAATTTTGGTTGGAAAAGGTAGCCTTTTTGGGCCATGTTGTGTCAAGGGATGGAATTATGGTAGACCCCCAGAAGATAGAAGCAGTGAAGGACTGGCCAAAACCGACCACTCCGACAGAGGTTAGAAGTTTCCTGGGTTTGGCTGGGTATTATAGAAGACTCGTAAAAGGTTTTTCTAGTCTTGCTGCTCCCTTGACCCGGTTGACTCAAAAAGCGGTTAAGTACCAGTGGTCAGAAGCATGTGAAGCAAGTTCTCAGAAACTAAAAGAATTGTTGATCATCGCACCACCCTAACCTTACCATCGGGATGCTATGGTTCACGCCTGTGATGCCTCTAGAGTTGGGTTAGGATGTGTCTTGATGCGCTTTGGAAAGGTCATCACAGATGCATCTAGACATTGAAGATACATGAGAAGAATTACCCAACTCATGACTTGGAATTAGTCATGCGTGGTGTTTGCCTTACGAATATGGAGACATTATTTGTATGGTGTGCATGTGGACATATTTACAGATCATAAGAGTTTGCAAGACATAACCACGCAGGCGATTTGAATCTCCGGCAAGAAGATGGTTAGAGTTGCAAGGATTATGACCTTAGTATTCTTTACCATCCCGAAAGCCAACGTGGTGGCCGACACACTCGATGGGAGATCAACGGGCAGCTTGGCCCATTTGGCAATACAAAAGAGGGTATTGTTCGAGGTACAAAGATCGGGAAACCTCGGGTTAGCTTAATCGAGATCGGTGAAGGTAGGGTGGTGGTACATGATACCGCAATCGCTTTAGCTTCGTAAATAAAAGAAAGTCATTGAGGATACGGAGTTTGTTGGATTTCGGAGAGGATCCAACAGGAAAACCTTCACAGCTACATATGGGAGATAATGACGGAACCGCTTCGGTATAAGTGGTAGGTTATGTGTTCCTAAGGTAAAGGATCTAAGGAGGAAAATCTTAGATGAGGTCACAACACAAGATATTCCATTCATCCAGTGGTCAACAAAATGTATCAGACCTCAAGGTAAATTCTCGCGGACGGGATGAAGGACGCCATGGAGTTTGTCTGAGGTGTCTTATATGTCACAGTGAAAGTGAACATCAAAACCCGCGGATTACTTCAGACATCGAGTCCCCATGTGGAAATGGGAGGCGATTCATATGGATTTCAGAATCGGTCTACCAAAACTCGAGAAGGGTATGATTCTATTTGGGTGATTGTTGATCGACTTACAAAGTCAGCCCATTTCTTACCGGTCAAGACTACGACGCGCACCACAAGACACAGATTTATTTGAAGGAGATTGTGCGGTTACACGATTCCCTTACAAATTATTTCGATAGGGTTCCCAGTTCACCTCACACTTTTGGCAAAGTTTCAGCAGGTCTCGGACAAAAGTTAAGTTAAGTTAAGCACGCTTTCCACCCGCAAACAGATGGGCAAGCCGAGCGAACAATTCAAACACTTGAGGACATGTTGCGATCAGGTGTTAGATTTTCGTGAAGCGGTCGACCATCTTTGTCTAATTGAGTTCGCCACAACAATAGTTTTCACTCTAGCATACAAATGGCCCCGCTTGAAGCATTATATGGACTAAATGTAGGTCTCCACTGATGGTTCGGCGTGGGAGACGCAATCGCTCGACTGAAGTCATTCAAGAAACAAATGATAAGGCATGATGATTCGAGCGGATCAAAATAGCCATAGCCGCTATAAGTCTTATGCGGATCATCTAAAAGAGATCTTGGATTACAAGAGGGAGAAAATATTTTTAAAAGTGTTCTCAATGGCGGAGTGATGCGTTTTGGTAAGAAAGGGAAATTGAGCCCAAGGTTTATTGGGCCATATGAGATCTCACAAGAGTGGGAATGTGGCTTACGAATTAGCACTTCCACAAGAAATGTCGAAGCAAGGCATCCCAGATTTCATGTGTCAATGTTACGAAAATACTTGCACGATCCAAGTCCAGTCATCCTTACCCATTAGATAGTTCTTAATAAAGAGCTTCAATATGAAGAGGCTCTGGTAGAAATACTTGATAGAAAGGTCCAACGCCTTAGAAATAAAGATATTGCTTCCGTGAAAGTCCTATGGAAGAATCACTTCACAGAGGAAGCCACCTGGGAAGCGGAAGAGGCGATGAAAGTCAAATATCCATTCCTATTTGACTAAGGTAATAAAAAAAAAATTGCATTACATAGTACTTCATATGTGTGCCATTTGCGTGTCTATACGTGCATGTTACAACCTTATTCTCATTCGAGGACGTATGCTTCTTAAGGAAGGGAGAATGTGAAGCCCCAAATTAGTGTTACAATAACAATAAACATTATTGTGTCTATGATTATGATTATGTTATTTTATTCACATTCGAGGACGAATGTTGCTTAAGGATGAGAGAATGTGAAATCCGGAAAAAAATAATATATAGTTGTGGTTGGGTTAATAAAAATATATATATATATATAAGAAAACAAAGAATAAATTGCATGGGATAGAGTTAGTGTTAAAGTTGGATAAATAAATAGATTAAATGAAAATAAGAAAAGAAAAAAAACAAACAAAAGAAAAACAAAAAAAAAACAAAAAAAATGCATGCAATACGTCTACCCTTCCCTTTACCCCTTCCCCCCTTTTCATTTCCCCTCCCTTTAACTCCCCTCAAGTTTTGGTCTTCTACCTCCCATAAGTTATACAAACACCCTTACTTATACACAAACAAAGTACCTACCACAAAGGATAGAAAATCAGGAAAAAATAAGTGAACAAGAAGAAAACAAACCTGAAAAATATCAAGAGGGCATGAAGAACAAGAATAAAAAATATTAGGAGCAAGGGTCACTTTTAGCAACCGAACAACAATTATTTTTACGCTTACAAGGTGAGTTTTCACTCAGAAATTCTTGGTAACATCCTTTATTTTTAGTTCAATACATGTTGGAATAAGAATTGAGTGTTGAAAAGAAATATTGAACTTTTGATTGTTTAGACAACTAGTTGCGTCATGAACTTTACGAACTGTTCTCACTGAGTTATAATTGTTAGAATTTGATGAAATTCGGAAGAATTGTACACCTCTCTAATATGATCATATAGAACCAAAAATGAGGTAAAATGGACGTACGGTTTGAAAGTTATCATAGTTCAAAGTTCATGCCTTAGATTTGGTCGAAATTCGGAAAGGGCATAATTACGGACTGTTTTTATTGAGTTTTACTTATTAGAATTATATGAAAATTTACATGGTTGTAAATCTCTGTTACGGACAGATATATATAAAGATTTATTAAAACGTACTTACGAGTTGAGAGTTATTGTAGTTTGAAGTTGCTGCCTCGGATTCGTCGGAATCCAGAAGGGCAGGACGTTGAAACGTAAAACTGTACTAATATGTGGGGAATATGAAAATTGTTGCTAAATAAAAGTTCTAGATCTCTTTGTTGTGGACATTTTGAGACCTTACAGGGGTTTATCCGACTTACGTATTGAGAGTTATCGCTGTTTAAAGTGTCTGCCTCGGATCTATCGAGATCCAGGAAGGGCAGCGAATAAAAGTGTAAAACTGTACCAAATGGTACAGAATATGAAAGAATGGTTCATATGGAGACGTGTAGCTCTCTGTTCTCGTCGTTTTGAGAATTTATGGGACTTGAACGGGTTTACAGATTAGGAGTTATGACTATTATAAGATTGGGTGCTGTTTAATAAAAATTCTGCCGAAACAAATTTTATGTGGCTGTTTTGAGGATAAATTTGTGTTAGTTACCCAAAGTAGTTTTAAATGAAATTTGGTACAGTGAAAGATCCCCGTCTTACCTTAGTTTCCGCTTGATAAACACCTTAGTTGGAGTTATGGTTAAAAGTTATAATCGTTACAAGTATGAATGACAGAATGTTAGAAAAGAGAATAGTATTTATTTGATCTTCCAAAAATATGAAAAGTGAATACGTGTTCACATAAATATATAAATATATAATGGATCGGGTTGCACGCCGCAACAAAACGTAAAGTGAATACGCGTTCACAAATACGTAAACATAATGGATCGGGTTGCACGCCGCAACAAAACGTAAAGTGAATATGTGTTCACAAATACGTAAATATAATGGATCGGGTTGCACGCCGCAACAAAACGTAAAGTGAATACGCGTTCACAAATACGTAAATATAATGGGTCGGGTTGCACGCCGCAACAAAACGTAAAGTGAATACGCGTTCACAAATACGTAAGCATAATGGATCGGGTTGCACGCCGCAACAAAACGTAAAGTGAATACACGTTCACAAATACGTAAACATAATGGATCGGGTTGCACGCCGCAACAAAACGTAAAGTGAATACGTGTTCACAAATACGTAAATATAATGGATCGGGTTGCACGCCGCAACAAATATGAAAGATGAATACATGTTCACCTATATATAAATATGAAAAGTGAATACGCTGCTCACAAATATATAAATGTAATAAACATGTGGAAATGCAGGGGAATGTCTTAACGTATAATACGAGATAAAATGAAGTGTTAGTTAAACCGAGAATTTCCTATGAGGAGTTGTTGCATATTTAAAAATGTTGTAACCTGATATGTTTTTGCAATATGCTTATTACGTTATAATGTGATTGCATTTGGAATATTGTGGTGTTACTTTGAATTGCAGGGTAAGATTCTCACCAAATTTCGTATGGTAGGTGACTCTTTATTTAACATGTTTCAGAAAGCGTGATAGAGAAAGGCTCCACCCAAGGCTAGCGATCGTCCATGACCTCTTGTCATACCAAGTCCATCGCTCGCTCGTACTCGCCGTTCGTAATATCGCCCAGTGTCTCGGGAAATGCCCGTGTGGAATGGTCCCCCTTCCAACTTAGAATAATATTTGTCAGTATGTCTATGTAGAAACAATATTTGCACGAGCATGGGCTCGCGTTATATTTTCAATAAAGTCATAAACAAATTTCTTTATTGTTATTTTTATTAATAGCTCCGTATTTGAATATAAGTTTAAATTTCTAAATAAAGAGAATTAAATGGTACTCCTGGTGGAAAATAATTGTCCAGGTGCCATCACGCCCTAAGTAAAGACTTAGGAAAAGTCGGGGCGTGACACTATGATGGGTCGAGTATGTACATATATGAGGATTTCACCGAGACCCTCACTAGGGGCCCGGGTACGGTATGTATATAGAGACGACTTCATTCACCGAGTCTCGGAATGGGCCGGGTACGGTATGTGCACATTATATGACTTCACCGAGACCCTCATTAGGGGACCGGGTACGACCGAGACCCTCACTAGGGGGCCAGGTACGGTATGTATATGGATATAACTTCTTTCACCGAGACCCATAATGGGTCGGGTATGGTATATGATATGGACATATAAGACTCTCATTTGTATATGGCACAGTTGGAATTGATTCTGATTATTATACTTGTCTTCTGTTATCTACTGACCACATATGATCTTCTTTACAGTATTACATGTTTTACATACTCAATACATTATTTCAGATCGACCCCTTTTCTGGGGTCGCGCTCACGCACGCGTACATGTGCTCGGTTGGTGATCCTCCCGCTCAGGATTCCGTTAGTCGCTTGGAGAGCTCCATTGATTCAGAGCTTGTCATTTTGGTACAGAACCTTTATTTTTGACTTATGTATATTTAGGAGCACGACGGGGCCCTGTCCCGTCATATTTCATTACCCTTCTTATAGAGGTCTGTAGACAGTTGTGAGTTGAACATATGTGGAGTTGTAAATCTGTTTTGGTATATATGTTGTTGTATTTCATTTTGGGATGTTTCCATATATAGTGGCAGCCTTGTCAGCTTGCTTCTCTCGTTATATTTGATTAAATATGACTCCCCAGGAGACAGGGTTATTCGTGTGTAAAGGCAGCCTTGCCGGCTTGCCTATTCTGACATGTGTTGTTATTGTAGCGTTATGCTGTCGAATTTCATATTGTTCTTAGTGTCAGTCTGATTATACGTGACATGTTGGTATAATGACGTCCAATTAGGGCACTTAGTCGCGACCCATCGGGTCGGATCGTGACAATACTGATATGATGAGGGAACATGCAACACTTTGACATGGCCTAGCACAACTTTCTCACGAACAAAATGTATGTCCATCTCAACATGCTTGGGTCACTGATGTTGAACCGGGTTGTGAGAAAGGTAGATTGCATAGATTTTATCACAGTACACAATAGATGTCTGACGCAAAGGACCTTGAAGTTCTAACAGTAAATTTCTAAGCCAACAAATCTCAACTACTACATTTTCAACGCCTTTGTACTCAGCCTCGGCACTGGAATGAGATAGGGTGGCCTGTCGCTTGGCAGACCATGAAATCAGATTGTCCCCTAAAAAAACACAAAAGCCGGAGGTGGAGCGTCGCGTGTCCGGACACCCTGCTAATCTACATTCGTATATGAGAGCAACTTGTTTGGTGCAGAGGGGTATATGTGCAAACCATAATCAAGTGTGCCCTTAATGTATCGGATGATACGCTTAAGGGCAGTGAAATGAGACTCCCTGGGGGCATGCATAAATAAGCATACCTGCTGAACAACATAAGCAATGTCTGGCCTTGTAAATGTGAGATACTGAAGTGCACCTGCAAGGCTCCTATACAGAGTAGGGTCGGAGACTAGAGCAGCATCCATAGCACTGAGCTTAGATTTTGAATCAACTGGAGTAGACATAACTTTGCAATTCGTCATCTTAGCCCTGTACACAATCTCTTCGGCATACTTATGCTGACATAAGAAGATGTGGTTGACAGACCTGGTCACTGATATCCCCAAGAAATAACTCAACTTCCCAAATCAGTCATTGCAAATTCAGTCTTAAGTGAGGCAATAATTTCATTTTCAACCCATCGGAGGAGGCAGTAAGAACAATATCATCCACGTAAAGTAATAAGTAAGCAATGCTACTACCTCGATGAAAAATGAAGAGTGGTGTATCACTCTTGCTGCATACAAACTCAATATGCAAGATATATCTGACAAAACGATCATACCACGTACGGGGGGCTGTTTCAGGCCATATAGTGACTTACGGAGACAACACACATAGTGAGGGACTACAGGATGGGTGAACCCACGTGGCTGATGCATGTAGACTATCTTTCTCAGGTCCCCATGTAGAAATGCATTCTTCACATCAAGTTGATGTATCGGCCAGTGTCTGCCCATATTTATGCTCAAAACTGTGCGAATGGTAGCCGGTTTGACAACCGGGCTAAATGTCTCACCACAATCAATGCCCTCCTACTGATTCGTGCCATTAGCGACAAGACGTGCTTTATACCTCTCAAGATCCCCATTGTCTATGAATTTGTGATGAAATAGCCACATTCAACCCTTCAGGTCTAGGTATTAGATCTCATGTGTGATGTTTAGTCAAAACATTGAATTCCTCAAACATAGCCGCATTTCAATTAGGGTCATGTTTGGCCAATTTGGGATTTTTGGGAAGTGGAGAGATGATTTGAACAGACAGGTTAAATTAGATTTTGGGTTTGAAGATCCCGTGTCTAGCACGAGTTTCCATATGGTGAGTGGGGACAGTGGGGGATCTGAAATAGATGGTGAGGTCGGATAAGGGGAGGGTAGAGAAAATCTGGCCGGGTGTCCGGGCGCATCGCGATCAGGCCACGGCGCCATCGCCGGCGGGCCGCGCTCTAAATACGATTCGAACCGTGCTCATCGTAGGAGGCGCCGCGACGCTTCCTCGATGAGTCGCGGCGCTGACATCTGGGATGATTGAGTGTGCTGATCAAGGATAATGGGAGAGATGGCAGACTCGTCAAGAAAGGAGTAGTCCAATTTTTGGAATTTCTGAAGATTCAAAAATGGGAATGTAGTCTCGTCGAAAGTGACGTGACGAGAGATGTAGATTTGACGAGTTGACAAGTCGTAGCTGTTATACCCCGTAGTTCTGACCCTACGTATGGAAACGTACGAAAGTATGTAAGACTTAAAATTTCCGGCGACAGTTGACGGTCGTTCGACGGTTTGTAGTCAACTTTGAGGCGGGTTATGACCCGATTCGTTGAGAGTTCCTAAGTATTTTAAAGTCCTAGGACGTAGTTCGTTGAGTCTTGATTCCAACGCAACCAACCGCCGCCGATAGGCGTCGAGTAAAGTTATGAGAGTTACAAGTTCAAGCACATGGGCGTAAATGCGTTGCAGCGCAAAGCCGCGGCGCCAGATGCAGGATGCGCGCGCCTAAAGCATCGAGAGGTCGCAGAGGTTGCAGCGCGCGCCAGACAGCGTGGCCGCGCGCCAAAGTTCGAAGCTCATGAGGTTTCAGGCCAAGCCGAGGCGGAATTTGGCGAAAAACTTAGAAAATCTGATTTTTGTTTTAAAGAGACCATGGGAGGGTGACAAGTGTCCCCATCTGATTTTCTGTTGCATGCAATATATTGACCAAGACTTGGTCATTGTCTATCTTTCATCTTCTCTCTCTCTCTCTCAAATTGCTCCCTTCTCTCTAAAAACCCTTAGAAAATCAAAGTTAAGAACAAGAAAAGGAAGCTTGTAGCTAGCTTGTTGGCATTGTTGTGGTAGTGTTCTTGACAAGGAAGCTAGCAATATTTGGAATAAGTTTTGGCTAAAACTTTAAGGTAACATTTCTTCCTTTAAACTTAGTTCTAGTGTCGCATGCTTAGAAAGCAAGATCTTGTGGTAGTAAAATAATGCACTTAGAGTCTTTGCATGCAAGTAAATGTGGTTTGGATATGAAGAATGGGTTAAGAAGAACAAATGAGCTTGTTGTAGCCTAAAACTACCTTAGAATTGTTAAGTGATTTGTTGTAAACTTACGAGGCGTAAATTTTGGGTGTGAAATCCCTTTGAATTGTTGGATTGATTGAGCCTAAAATGTGGTGTTTTGATGATAATTTCGCCTTGAGAAAGGTGGCAAAGAGTAGAAACAAAGGAAATGCTGCCGATTTTTCTTAGAATTTAGTGACTTTGAACTGGATTGTTCTACATTAAGATTAGAGGTTAATAAACGTATCATGACTATTATAGGTTGAAATATTACTCATGAGTTTGGACTTGGCAAGTGGATTGACCAAAGAGGTATGTGAAGCTTTCCTATCTCTCGAGCATGAATAGATGAAACTATGTAGTACGCAGACGACAAGATTTGGTGTTCTTACTTGTTTTGAGTATAAAATGACTTTTCGCTTTAAGAACGTATAAGTCCTCGTTAAGGGAAAAGTATGATTTTTACTAAAGTATAGAGTTAATATAACAACTTTATGGGAAGTTGGTCTATTAGCTTCATAAAAGGTTAATGAGAAGGATTTACTCTAAGTAAGATAATTATATGAAGAGGCAAATTGATTTAAAGGCATCAATTGCCCAAAGGCTTTATGTATAAAGAAGAGTCACTTTTGAAAGAGTTCAAGATGTAGTACTGGGTTAAATTCCTGTTCTTTGTTAAAGGTATGGTTAAGTGCCTTAAGTAAACTAAAATGAGAGAGTATGTGAACAAGACTAAAAAGAAGTTATAAGTTTTCTTAACTTATTATTATTATGATATGATGACATTTGAGATAGGTAAGAGTATGTCCGGCGGCAAGCCCCAAGATCGCCATACCACCTCCTTCGCAAAGAGTATGTCCGGCGGGCCACCCCAAGATCGCCATACCATCCGCTTCAGCAAAGAGTATATCCGGCGGGCAGATCCAAGATCGCTATACCATCCGCACAAGATAAGAGATATCCGGCGGGCAAGCCCCAAGATCGCTATACCATCCGCTCCAGCAAAGAGTATATCCGAGGTACAACCCCAAGATCGTTATACCATCCGCTTGTGCAAGAGTATATCCGGCGGAAAGTCCCCAAGATCGTTATACCACCGCTCCGTGGATTTGCTACCCATGACGCGGCGAATACCTCACGCGAGTCCTTATGGGCTTACGCGGTGAAATAGTCCCACGCCGGCAGTACGACGCGATGAGAGTACCTCACGCGGTCCACAGACCCACGCGTGAAATAGTCCCGTGAGTAGGATGGTTTCTTTTGATACTACGCGAGGTACCTGCTTGATCACGAGCCTCCTATTTTATGCAAAGATTATATATGTATATATACTTGTCACTCTCATTGTTAGTAAGGCACAAGAAAGGTATTTTATTGTCTTCCATGACTCCAAATTGCTTTTAGACTTATGATATCATATTACGATTTTTCCCACTTTACATACTTGGTACATATCAGATCGACCCCCTTCCTGGCCGCGCTCATGCCGCAGGTGGTAAGCGCATCGAGGATCCTCGCTCTAGGATCACTATTCCTGTCGAAGCTCCATTCCTCCTAAGCTTATTTATTGGTATGGATATTCCCGATGCTATAGGTATTTTGTACATCCGTGGTATGGCGGCCCGTCCCGCCACTTGTTATCTTTAAGGTCCGTGGCCACCTATATATTTTGGGCTATAAGAACCATTGTATTATAAATACTTTGTTTAAGTATGTTTATAAGGCACTTTATCTACCGCCGCTATGTTTTACCCTTTTACGGTTATGTGTTGTGTTATGTTCACGCTATTCTCTCGACATATACCGAGTGGTACCCCAAGAGGTACTAGTCGCGCCCGGCCGGGTCGTGACAAAAGTGGTATCGTGAGCGCTTAGTCCTCTGAAAGTGTCCACGCATCGCGGTTCAGTAGAGTCTTGATTATCGCGTGTCGCGGCACCACATCTATAATCGTGAGGCTGCAGGATATTTAGGATTGGTTTCCATTCTTTCACTCTAAGATCGCAATGAGCCGAAGTTATAGGTTGAATCTCCCCTGATGTTTTCCTTTATGTATCAGATATGCCTCAACGCAAGGCAACCGCGGCCCAGAACGGCAAGGCATCTGAGGGTGCTGCTAGTGGGACGCGGAGAATCACGAGGCACAGCCCAATCCTTACCGAGATGATGTTTAGGCGGCGAAGTTCCACGCCGTCGCCACCTCACCGAAGTTCGAGGCGCAATGGACGCCGCCGAGATCACAGACGAGCCTCCACTCCACAAATGTGGCCCGAGTACGAGATTATGGGAACAGATTCGTTATCGACCAAGATAAAGGCAGGGCAGCGCCGACAGTGAGCAGCGCCAACCCAGAGCCGACGCTTACTTGATTCGGATTTCTGGGTTGTCACCCACCCGAAGTTCTATGGTTCGAGATTCGATGAGGATCCGCAGGAGTTTGTCCGACAGCGATACGGACCATGCAGTTCTTAGGGCATCGACATCGAGTCCGTTACACTAGCTTTCTACCGTTACGCGATATTGCGTTGAACTTTGAGTCACGGGTATTGTCGAGGTGATGATGCTCTTCCAACCGATCGGGAGGAGTTCACGTGAGGCGCTCCTAGACCACTTCTTGCCTCCCGAGGTGAGGAGAGCCCGCAGAGATAGGTTCTTGACCTTGAGACAGACGGAGGACTATCGTGAGTACACTGAGTTTGACTCGCCGATACGCACACACCATTGTAAATATGGCGTATGTGGTTCATAGATACGTGATGGGCTAGACCGTCACACGACATCGCTGCTTAGGAGTGGCACTTCAGCCGTGGATGGATATTGCCGTGATGCAGCATACGCATTGCGGATCGGCGACAGAGAGCGCAGATCGCCTAGATTGGGCCACCAAGAGGCCGTGACATCGGTTCTCAGAGCGCTGAGGCGGCAGCCTCGCAGCAGACCAGGTCCACCTTCCACCAGCTCGAGTGCTCCTTCACGCTCGCGCGAGGTCCGATCGCAGGTTATTCGAGCGTCGTGGCTCAGGACGCCGTTTTCGCGAGGCGAGACCAAGACTAATCGAGACCACCTACCTCTGCGCGCTCGATGTGGTAGGTCTCATCCGGCGAGCGCCGTATGGGTTCGAGATCATGTTACTCTTGTGGCGCAGGCCATCCGAAGAAGGATTGTCCGCCCCAGCGGCGGAGCATTACGGCTCAGCCGACGGTCTTGTCGGATCTTCATCTTCGATGGTTAGACGCCGAGGCGTGGTACTTATGGCCAAAGAGCCGCGCAGAGGTCGTGGTAGGGTTCCAGCCTAGCGGTCCTCGTAATCGCATCTATGCTATGTCCAATGACAGACTGCGAGGCCGCCGCATGTCGCCACAGTACATTATTGGTTTCTTGCCGGATGATATGCTTTGATAGATCCAGTTCTACCTTGTCCTACATATCTCCTCATATTGCCGTGAGAATAGGGATAGAGCTCGAGTCCATAAGACCTTTTGAGGGCTACGCCGAGGTGATTCAGCGTAGCCGAGCGAGTGTATAAGGCTTGTCTGTGACTATAGATAGCCGCCGACTCTAGCCGACTTGATAGAGTTGGATATGCAGACTTTGATGTGATTATGGGTATGGATTGGCTAGCATCTTGCTATGCCAACGTGGACCGTAGGGAGAGATTAGTTCGGTTCAGCTTCTACGAGCCGCTATCGAGTGGAAGGAATACCGTGACGCCGGCGGGTAAGTTTATTTCTTACCTCAAGGCTAGGAAGATGGTGCGAAAGGGTATATCTACCATATGGTTCGGTATTCGACATCGAGGTCGAGGTACCGCACCTTCACGCCCGGCCGTTAGAGAGTTTCCGCACGTATTCCCGGATTAGCTCCGCATCCTCCCGAAGGGAGATTGAGTTTTGCATTGATTTGGCGCCGATACTGGCCGATATCTATTCCGCCATACAGATGGCACCCGCCGAAATGGGAGTCAAGGACCACCGAAAGATTTGCCGAGAAAGGCTTTGTTAGGCAAGTGTTTCTCCTCGGGAGCACCAGTGTTATTTGTAAAGAAGAAGGATGGACGCCAGATGTGTATTGATTACAGTGCAAAGAACAAGGTAACTATCAAGAATAGATATCCCTCCCGGGATTGACGATTTGTTTGACCGATTGCAGGTGCAAAGTGTTTTTCCAAGATAGACCTGGTCCGTTATCATCAGTACGAGTTAGAGGTAGATATCCCAAAGATCGCATTCAGACCCAGATGGGCACTATGAGTTCAGTGGTGATGTATTTCGGTTGATACAAAGAAAGATTGAAGCAGCCAAGACTTGGCCTAGACCCACTACACCGGCAGGTGCGCAGCTTTGGGCCTCGAGTTATTATCTGAGGTTCAGGAGAAGTTTGCTTCTATTTCAAAGATTTTGACTAAGCCGACCTGTAAGCGCAAATGTTCCGTGGACGGATACTTGTGAGGAAAGTTTTCAGCTAAAGGAGAAGTTGACAACCGCCCAGCTTCTTACTCTTCCGCAGGGCTTAGATGGATACGTGGTTTATCAGGACGCCAAAGCGTCGGGCTTGAGCGTGCTGACGCAAAGACGGCAAGGTTATAGCTTATGATCCCGACAAACAGGAAACATGAAGAACTATCCCACACATGACTGAGCCGGCAGCGGATTCATGCCTTAAAGATCCGGAGACATTATTTATATGGAGTTCATGTGACATTTACACGCACCACAAGAGTCTCCAGATATCTTCACCGCAGGAGTGAACTTGCGCGCAGACGTGGTTGGAACTACTTAAGGATTACGATGTTGATATTCTATACCACCCAGGAAGGCCAATGTGGTGGCGTATGCCCTAGTCGCAGATCGATGGGTAGTCCGTCTGATGTTCACCGCAGAAGAGGATATGGTCCGAGAGTTACATCGCCAATGAGCCTCGGGTTCGCTTTGGTTGGTTCCGAGTGAGGAATTCGGTTCGAGAGGTTGCCGAGTCTTCTATCATCGGCGAGGTAAGGAGGCGACATGAGGATCCGATTTTGGTACGGCATCGAGACGCAGCCTCTCCGTAGGAGAAGAGTCTATTTGAGGTACCGACGGGGTGCTAAGATTCGAGGCGGCCAGGTGTTCCCGATGTGACAGACTTCGCCACAGATTCTCGTGAGGCACACGGCCGTTATTCTATTCATCCGGTCGACTAAGATGTACCATGACCTCGATGTGTATTGGTGGGATGGCCTAAAGAGGACGCCATGAGTTCGTGGGCACGCGTCTAATTGTCGCCAGTTAAGATTGAGCACCGGCCCGAGGGTCGCTGCAGCCATTGATATTCCGACTGGAAGTGAGGTGATAAATATGGATTTTATTACGTGGCTACCTACCACTCGTAGGAAGCATGATTCCATTTGGGCGATTGTCGACAGTCGACGAAATCACCATTTTCTTCCACGAACGACGCCACCGAGGACTATGCCCGATTATATATTAGAGAGATTGTGAGACCGCACGAGTCCCTGTCGATTATATCGAGATAGAGGAGCCCGCCTTCGCTAACTTCCTGAGGTCCTTTCGTATGGATTAGGGACACAGTGAGTCTCAAGACGGGCGTTTCACCTCGTGACGGACGGACAGCCGAGCGCACTATCCGCACACTCGAGGATATGCCGCGGGCTTGTGTTATTGATTTCGAGGTAGCCGAGGATCATTTACCTCTCGTGGAGTTTGCTTATAACAATAGCTACCATTCCAGATTCGGATGGCGCCTTACGAGGCCTTATACGAGGAAGTGCAGTCACCGATAGGCTGGTTCGAGTGGAGAAGTTCGATTAGTCGGGCCGCACTTAGTCCAGCAGATGATGGATAAGGTGAAGCTTATCCAGAGCGTTGTTGGCACTCGTAGTCGGCAAAAGTCGATGCAGATCATCCGCCGACACTTGGAATTTGAGATAGATGATTGGGTTTTCCTAGCGTATCGCCACGGCGGCGTGATGAGATTTGGAAAGAAAGGGAAGCTTAGCCCAAGGTACATCGCATCGGATTGTCCGTAGGCAGGCAAGGTTGCTATGAGTTAGATCTTCCGTCCGATTTGAGGCGGTGCATCCGCTTTAATGTGTCCATGTGCGAAATGTATCGAGATCCATCTAGAGTGCACCCGTTCAGATGTCCAAGTAACAGAGGAGTTATCGTATGAGGAGAGTCCCATAGCGATACTCGATCGTCAAAGTTAGACGACTTCTGACGAAAGACGCCAAGCTTCCGCAGCGTCCCATGGCGAACAAACAGGAGGAAATGACGTGGGAAACAGAGGATGACATGATGAAGAAGTATCCTCACTTATTCCCTATACCTCCGTGTAACCTACTTTCCGCTTGTTAGTTTTGATTTAGCATTTACGCTTCAGATGTTGTGGCTCGCGAGCTTCTTTATTACGAATGAATAGTTAAGAGGGTCTATGTCGATGTTGTGATTTGAGTAAGTTTGAAGGAACATTCGGGACGAATGTTTCTGGCGGGGAGAATGTTATACCGTAGTTCTGACCTCACGTATGGAAACGCATTTAAAGTATGTAAGACTTAAAATTTCCGGGCGACAGTTGACGTCGTTCGACGGTTTTAGTCAACTTTGAGGCGGGTTATGACCCGATTCGTTGAGAGTTCCTAAGTATTTTAAAGTCCCAGGACGTAGTTCGTTGAGTCTTGATTCCAACGCAACCAACCGCTCGCCGATAGGCGCGGAGTAGAAAGTTATGAGAGTTACAAGTTCAGCGCAATGGGCGTAAATGCGTTCGAGCAAAGCGCGATGGCCAGATGCGCAGGGCCGGCGCCTAAAGCATCGAGAGGTCGCAGATGCAGCGCCGCGCCAAAGTTCGCAGAGCTCGCGAGGTTTGACACTGGCGCCGGCGCGGGCCGCGCCGAGGCGGGAATTTGGGCGAAAACTTAGAAAATCTGATTTTTGTTTTAAAGAGACCATGGAGGGTGACAAGTGTCCCCATCTGATTTTCTCACAGATGCAATATATTGACCAAGACTTGGTCATTGTCTATCTTTCATCTTCTCTCTCTCTCAAATTGCTCTTCTCTCTAAAAACCCTTAGAAAATCTGAAAGTTAAGAACAAGAAAAGGAAGCTCAGAGCTAGCTTGTTGGCATTGTTGTGGTAGTGTTCTTGACAAGGAAGCTAGCAATATTTGGAATAAGTTTTGGCTAAAACTTTAAGGTAACATTTCTTCCTTTAAACTTAGTTCTAGTGTCAGACGCTTAGAAAGCAAGATCTTGTGGTAGTAAAATAATGCACTTGTAGTCTGCATGCAAGTAAATGTGGTTTGGATATGAAGAATGGGTTAAGAAGAACAAATGAGCTTGTTGTAGCCTAAAACTACCTTAGAATTGTTAAGTGATTTGTTGTAAACTTACGAGGCGTAAATTTTGGGTATGAAATCCCCTTTGAATTGTTGGATTGATCGAGCCTAAAATGTGGTGTTTTGATGATAATTTCGCCTTGAGAAAGGTGGCAAAGTGAGTAGAAACAAAGGAAATGCCGCCCGATTTTTCTTAGAATTTAGTGACTTTGAACTTGGATTGTTCTACATTAAGATTAGAGGTTAATAAACGATCATGACTATTATAGGTTGAAATATTACTTCATGTAGTTGGACTTGGCAAGTGGATCGACCAAAGAGGTATGTGAAGCTTTCCTATCTCTCGAGCATGAATAGATGAAACTATGTAGTACGGTAGACGACAAGATTTGGTGTTCTTACTTGTTTTGAGTATAAAATGACTTTTCGCTTTAAGAACGATAAGTCCTCGTTAAGGGAAAAGTATGATTTTTACTAAAGTATAGAGTTAATATAACAACTTTATGGGAAGTTGGTCTATTAGCTTCATAAAAGGTTAATGAGAAGGGATTTACTCTAAGTAAGATAATTATATGAAGAGGCAAATTGATTTAAAGGAATCAATTGCCCAAAGGCTTTTATGTATAAAGAAGAGTCACTTTTGAAAGAGTTGAAGTATGTAGTATTTGGGTTAAATTCCCGGTGTTCTTTTGTTAAAGGTATGGTTAAGTGCCTTAAGTAAACTAAAATGAGAGAGTATGTGAACAAGACTAAAAAAGAAGTTATAAGTTTTCTTAACTTATTATTATTATGATATGATGACAGTTTGAGATAGGGTAAGAGTATGTCCGGCGGGCAAGCCCCAAGATCGCCATACCACCTCCTTCATGTAAGAAGATGTCCGGCGGCCACCCCAAGATCGCCATACCATCCGCCTGATGTAAGAGTATATCCGGCGGGCAGATCCAAGATCGTTATACCATCCGCACTAGATAAGAGTATATCCGGCGGGCAAGCCCCAAGATCGTTATACCATCCGCCCAGCAAAGAGTATATCCGGGTACAGCCCAAGATCGTTATACCATCTGCTTCGTGTAAGAGTATATCCGGCGGGAAAGTCCCAAGATCGTTATACCACCTGCTCCGTGGATTTGCTACCCATGATGCGAGGAATACCTCACGCGAGTCCTTATGGGCTTACGCGGTGAAATAGTCCCACGCCTACAGTACACCGATGCGAGTGAGACCTCACGGGTCCACAGACCCACGCGTGAAATAGTCCCGTGAGTAGGATGGTTTCTTTTGATACTACAAGCAGGTACCCTGCTTTGATCATGAGCCTCCTATTTTATGCAGATTATATATGTATATATACTTGTCACTCTCATTGTTAGTAAGGCACAAGAAAAGGTATTTTATTGTCTTCCATGACTCACCGCTTTTAGACTTATGATATCATATTACGATTTTTCCCAGCTTTACATACTTGGTACATATCAGGTAATCGAATTCCTTCTCTGGCCGCTCATGCCGCAGGTGGTAAGCGCATCGAGGATCCTCGCCTAGGATCACTATTCCTGTCGAAGCTCCATTCCTCCTAAGCTTATTTATCGTATGGATATTCCCACGCTATAGGTATTTTGTACATCCGTGGTACGTATGGGCCCCGTCCCGCCACGCTTGTTATCTTTAGGTGCTGTGGCCACCTATATATTTTGGGCTATAAGAACCAGTTGAATTATAAATACTTTGTTTAAGTATCTTTATGGAAGGCGCCTTTATCTACCGCCGCTTATGTTTTACCCTTTTTATGAAGTTATGTGTTGTGTTATGTTCCGCTGCTATTCTCTGACATATACCTGACAGGGTACCCCAGTAGGGTACTAGTCGCGGCCCCGGGGTCGGGTCGTGACAGTAGCATAGATAACCCTTATGATTTGGCGGGAAGCCTAGGTAGACACATGGAGTGGATCGGGGAGCTAGCTTGTGAGGGGAAGTAGAGGCAAGGTTAGGATAGCATAGACAGTCAAATATTCGTAGATGATCATAAGAGGGGACTCTATGATATAGGATTTCGATAGGGGTCATATTGTGAAGGGTGCTAGTAGGAAGAATATTTAGAATGTATTCTGACATTTTAGCATCATATACCCAGAAGAACGGAGGGAGGAAGGCATGAATCAATAGAGTGCGAATCATATTGTTAATGGTGCGGATGATTCTTTCAGCTTTACCGTTTTGTGGGGAGGTGTGGGGGCAGGAGAAGTGAAAGACCATACCATTATTAGTACAAAACTGATGAAACATAGAGTTGTTGAATTCACGACCATTATCGCACTGAAAAGATTTTATACCTTTTTCAAACTGTGTTTGAATGCATGTTCGAAACTCAAGAAATTTGGCAAACACTTCTGATTTAAATTTGAGAGGATATAACCAAACAAAGTGGGAAAAATCATCTAGTAAGACAAGATAGTATTTATGACCGAGAGAACTAGCAACAGGTGATGTCCATAAATCGACATGTATAATATCAAATTGTGCAAAGGTAACACTGATAGATGATTTAAACGGAAGACGAATATGTTTGCTTAAAGAACAAGAAACACAATTTTAGGCAAGCTTTCCATTATTACAAGTAATGAAATTATTGCCTCTAATAAAATTAAAAATTGGTGTCACTGGATGACCAAGCTTATTATGTCATGTTGAAGAAGAAATGACCGCTAGAGAGACGGGAGAGCAAGATCTGGCAGCGGAGGTGGGAGTGAATGGATAAAGATCCCCCGTGCTATTGCATCTCATAAGAGGCGTCCCCCTATGAAGATCCTTTACAGTGAAATCAAAAGGATCAAAATCAACAGAGACAAAATTATTACGAGTGAATTTGCGGATAGAGATTAGGTTCTTAATTATATGTGGGGTATATATGGTATTCTTGAGGGGGAATGGATGCGGAGGTGGTGTGTAGGATGTACCATAACCCTTTACTGGAATGCGGTGTCCACTACCAACTGTAATAGATTGATGATGCTTTAAACTGAATAGTTTGGGAATATTACATGCAGACCGGGTGAGGTGAGAAGTGGCTCCGGAGTCCATGTACCAGTTGTTGTCGATCGTGCATATCGAGGCTCAAATCCGACCCAACTCGGAGGGCGCCGAGGCGATCGCTAGAACCGCCTCATACGGCTGGGCTTGTTGCGGGTAATCGGGCTTGCCGTGGTTGAGTGGCCCAACAACCCGTATTGAGAATACCGCCGTGGTCACGATACTATAGCGGCCGCGCCGCTTTATCGAGGCGTCGCGTCAGATCGAGGCGCCGCGCCAGATCGGGTACTACTTAAGCACCGCTGTCCAATTGTTCTGCGGACTCTGTTGTAGCTGCTACTGCTGGTTCTGCTGACTGCGACCCTTGCCACGACCACATCCTCCTCTGCCGCCGCGACCCTGCCGTGGTTGAGAGTCTTCTGGTGGCGTCTGATCTCGGGGTTGCGTGTCGACAGCTAACGTCTGCTGACTGTGCTCATCCTTCTTAGCACGACGGGTCTCTTCAAGCAACAACTGTGAGCGAGCCTTGTTGAAGCTGGGTAACGGATATGCCTGTTGAATCATGGTGGCTAACGTATCATAGTCGCCTTTAGAAAGGCCTGCTATCAATTGAAACACCATTTAAGTGTCCGTGACAGGCGTGTCGACGTTGGAGAGTTGATCCGCCAGTAGTTTCAACTGTCTGCAGTACTCAGTCATGTTGGAAAAAATTTCAAGACGTGTATTGTTAAATTGTTCCTCTAAATACACAACACGAGTGTGCTTGTTATCTTGAAAGATTTCCTCCAAACGGTTCCACAAATCACGAGCTGTGGCGCCAGATTTCATGATAGTAAGAAGTAGATCCTGAGAAATATTACCATATATACACTGTTTGACTCCGGCGTCTAGACGGCACCAAGTAGAATCATCAACCTCCGGAGGGCGCGAAATAGTGTCATCGATATGATTAAGCACGTTATAGTGACATGCATAATTACGAAACAATTCAATCCAAGGAGAATACTGACTGTTTTCTTGATCAAGAGTGAAAAGAGGATGACGATGTTTCGGGAGTGATAACGTTGGAGTAAGAGGCTGTAGGAGTTGTCATGATAATGAATATAATTTAGGAGAGAAGGAAAGAACCCAAAAATTGTAGAACAAAATTTTGCAGTGGACTGCCAAGGTAGGCAGTGGTCGAATTGGCTGCTGCTTAGAAAAGATTTTTTTTATTCTTGGTAGGGTTTTGACTCTTGATATCACGTAAGATAATATTAATTTTTTTTGAGTAGTCTTTCTTATTAATATCAATATATATAGTGTATAATGTTCATCCCAATTACAATAGGAATCCTAGTCTCATATACAAAAGGAATCTTAGTCTTATCTTATATTTACACAAATATTCTAATTATGGATAAAGATATTATTATACTACTATACACATTTACAAATTGAGATTAAAGCATAATAATAATAATGTATTATTAATAAGATATTAATATTTTCTATTTCAAGCTTATCAAATAGAAGAGAAATTCATCGCTCCTTTTGTCACAAATAATTTATCAAATTATGAAAAATAAAGATCAAAGTGAAAAATAAGAAAAAATAAAGATTATGGCCAAATGTGTCTTTAGTTATGCTTATGCATACATTAAAAACACTTGCATTGCTAATAACATAATTTGTTATGCATTAATTATGCATAATATAATACCAAATAGGGTGTATAACTAATGTTTGCATTAGTCATAAAAGTGTACCAAACAAGATATTAGTAATACACAAAGTTAATACATGCATTATTTTCTTTAATGCATCCTACTAAACGACCCCTAAGTTCATTATAACAATATGATAATATTTTATGAAGTATTTCTTATTAGCATATGAAAATATGAAAAAAAAATAAGAAGAGAATTTCATTAGAACACTAATTAGTCCATGAACTCCAAAAGATAAAATGACCAAGTTTGGAGCACGAGCATCAAAGCTTTTCTTATATTAATTAGTCACAAGAATTTAAATTAAAATATTTTAGAAAATGTTTGTAGAAAAATAACTTTTTGACTTCTCAAATAATAATAACATCATTATATAAAATGAATGTAATAATTATCTATGATAGTCCTTCAATAATAACATCATTATACAAAATTGCACTTTCCCCTCACATGTTAAGCACATCAAAAAAGTGATTAAATACCTGCGCTAACATGAATCACTATTGTAATGATGTTCAATTTACATTGGGAAGAAAAAGGAAACTGCTACTTCTTCAGCAAACCTTGGTTCAGATTTTCATATCCTTCAACATCATACTTTTTGTAGACACAAAGCTGGTTTTCTTCCCACCACTTCTTTGCTTCCTTCTCAGTAAACTTTTTCCTACTGCAAAATTCAACCAAAAAGGCATTTGGTAAGCAGTTTAACTTATTAACAAAGGATGCTGATCATTGACATATTATGACACAAGCAAAGCTGGATCAAGAATTAAGTCAATAGATCTCCTTTGCTCATGAGGTGACTTTAAAGTGATGAGAGCATTTTAAGCTAGAGAATTAATAAGAGCAGGAGGTCAAAAGAAAGTCCGGATATATATAGCAAAAACATCTTTTTGAATTGTACTCGATTTTGTGAACAATAGCAGAAAAGTAAATCTGACGTGGATGCGGAGTACCAAACATTGTGTGTGTGTGTGTGTGTGATATATAACCACATATATATGCATACAGTTCAAGCTTAGGACAGTAGGTGAAGCCTCGCTTGCTGCCAAGATACTCTGTGTGCCCTTGCGTAAGCTCGTTATTAACATGCTTGTAATTTGCTTTACCTCTAAATGAACTTATAAAAAACACTATTTTTTTTAATCAAAAGCTCGAGTGTTAGTTAGTTAACTTCCCTTAACTGCTATTGTCCGTACTTCATTATGGAAGTGTAACTTACATGTCTAATATTCAAATCACGAGGGAACCCTGCCTTCCATTTTGTTAGCCATGATCTTTGTTCATTTCAAACCAACAATGCGGAAGAGGTGAAACTTACATATTAACTTGAGAAAGGAAATATACCTGAACCTGACTCGCTTGAGTCCCCTCTTTCCACTTGGCAGCACTGTCAATGTAATAAAGACACCGAGCTGATACTCTTCCACCCATTCAACTTTTGATGTTCTGAGCGCAGCTTGGCCATAATCAGCAGATTCTTCTGCTGATCTGGAGTCCACATTATTTTCTTTGTTATACAAGGATCTTAAAGTACTGGAGAATACAATCGGAGAACCACATAGGCTATCCATATTTCTGTCTTCTGCATTTGCAAGAGTCGCACACGTAGGCACAACAATTCGGTGATTTTGGCTATCTGAATATGCTGATGTAGTGTGCAGTACATTTGCAGCAGCTTGAACATTAGTTTCTCTTCCAGAAAAAAAACTTTCTGACATTGCCTGAAGCTGCAATTAAAATAACATGTTCCACAGATGAATTACTGACAAATTCACAAAATAGTTTCTTTTAAAAGTTTGTGCAACGGCGTAATAAATTGAGGCATATTACGGATTAGATTATTTAAGAGAAGGAGACCGCCAAAAGAATTAACTCGCAGAATAGTTACCCTTGATGTCAAAGCTTTTATAACTTCTTTTGCTGCTTTACTCTTGGAAGCTTCCTCTTTAGCCACTGCCCAGGCTTCTTCAACTTTTTGTTGACTCTCTTGAATTTTCTCCTTTCTTGTTTCACATAATCTTTTAAGACTTTCAACCTACAGTATATATTCAAAGCAGTCAGAATATTGGGACGCCATAATTAGAACTTATTACCAATCAAACATTATATGAAAAGAGAAACAACTTATTTCCATATAATTAATTAGTTTGTGAAGAGAAGCAATCTTCTGCTTGTCTAAAGTTCTTATAGTAGAATGTTAACGCACTTAATGTTCATGTTATGCTGCAAAAAATGCAGCCTATGGGAAAAGAAACATACATGTGAAAGGCATACATACAGAAAAAAGCCTTCTCATCAATGTCCCTCGGGTCATCCGGCTATACAAAGTAGCATATCTCAGCATTCCATTCTACAGCAGATGAAATGTGATCTTTTATATTGGAACCCTTACTAATTTTTTCTTCCCGCACAATTTCCCTTCAGCATATCTTCCACTTAATGCAGATCTAGGTCGAAGGAAGGGGGTTCCGAACCCCCTTCGTCGGAAAATTACATTGTGTATATAGGGTCAAATTTATGTTTTATGTATATATATTAAATGTTGAATCCCCTCGACACAAGCCAAAAGCTCAGCTCGATGGTAAAGAGGGTCCAAATTCTCTTTGAGGACACAGGTTTAATGCTCGTTACCCCACAGTTTCTATTCTTTTTTTAGCTTTAGGCATTTTTCAATTATTTTTTAATCCCCTTGGGAAATATCCTGTCTCCGCCAATCATGTTAAAACATGGCGTGGCAGCAAGTATGCACCGTAATTTAGTCCACTGTTTCTTCTTGAAGTTATGGTCTTGAGAAGAGAAACTCTTTTTTTGACAATGAGAAGAGAAACTCTACTCCGCACAAAAAATGTATTAATACTTCCTCAGATAGAACTTTGTTTCGGGGGCAAATGGTTGTAGAAGATAACACATTTCTTTGCTAAAAGTAGAGCTGATTCACCTGTAGCACCGCAATATACAGTTTAGCAAACTGCTGACTACTATGATCATCCCGCCTATATCCTTTACTACTTATTGATTCAATGTATTCATCTATTACACAAGCAGGAGCATTGGTTGACTAAACACAAGAATTGTGTTATATGAGTTTCTTACAGAGTGCTTAAGTGGAATAACAACATTAAAAAGGAACACTTTTTGCTCGCCTGGTGTGTTCTGGTATATGGAAATCAAGAAGGGGAGTTTCCCTCGACTAAGCAGTTTCCACTAGACCTTTGGCTAATAGTTTAGTTGTTCCCAGAGGAATTCAATCTGGGCAGCTAGAAAAGGAGAGGGGCAGTGTGTACAAGGCCCTGGAAGGAATTCACCGCCCTATGGCTGACCGGCGATTACTAGCGATTCAGTAGATAAGTTGACAAAAGCTAGTCTATTCAGAGATCTATACATTGTGGAAGCTAAATAGATATCTGAGACTGTAATTGTGTGGATAAACAAATTAGCCAACACTCACAAACCAAAGTTATTAGGGATCAACGATTAAGCAAAAACTACCTGGTCTTTTCTGACATTTTGATAAAATCCACTTGCAAATCAGGATTGTAAATTAAAGCGTTTTGACTTTTTCACACAGCATAATGTAAGGGATAACAAGAAAGTACAATATACCAGCAAAGTGAACACAGCAATGTGAGCTGAGAAAATTGACAGGGTAAGAACTTCTGTTAAACGTGAATCTCACAAACTATGTGACATAAACACATTGGCTGTTCTATTCACCTCTGCATAATTTCTTTTTTTTTTTCAGTTTAACTATAAGCTTCATACTGAATTACTTCACACAAGTACACAGGCAAAGCAACATTTATGAACGGAGAGAGACGTGCATCAACCCTTAACAGTAAGTATAAGCAATTGAATCATGATGTAAGACAACAGGATATAGGGAAATTACCTGAGTTCTTAGCTTGCAAACTTCATCAAGCAGGATCTTCTCTGATTCTGACGAGTATTCCTCCTTAGTTAGACCCTTAGAGGGGACAATTTTTGGTTCTACCGGAATCTGCTGCAAATAAGTTGGAGAAGCTGAAGCCAGTGAATTCCTTGCATGAGGATTTTGGGTTCTCATCTGTCCTCCATAGTCTCTTCTAAAGATTTCAGGACAAGGAACTTGGCCCCATCTTGGAAAACCATCCAGAAAAGACGTAACGGGATCAGAGAATTGTCTACTTTCCCCTAGACTGTTGACAGCCCTCCTGTCAAAGCATTGATTGTTCATCATTCGACTTGATGTAGTATTTGCCTCTTCACGCTCCACCTTCTCGCGAGTAAATGCCTTTTGGGTAATCGGTAAGGGTCTTGGACTATGATTTTCAAGCTTGGATGGCCTGATTGACTGAGCAATCCTCTGAAGTAGGTAAAAACATGGATCACATACCCGAAAAGATTTAGTCTTGTCAGGAGCCATAGAGGCGTTTGTGGTTTTCTTGCTGCAGCATGTGCGGCAGAAGAGAAGGCCACAATTGTAACAGTTTTGCTTCTTCCTTGTGATTCCAAAAGACATGCTACATCCTCTACAAGCTGATTGATCAGTACTAGATGCAGATTTGTGCAAACATATTGCTGCTGTAGTACTTGATCCACAAGCAATATGTTCCACTTGTCTGTCTCGCAGTGCCTCAACTAAAGTTGGCGAACTTCTATCTTTTGTATCACCTAATCCTAACTGTCCATTTGCACCTTTACCCCATGTGTAAACACATTCCCTTGATGTTAGCACGGCCACATGATATGATCCCGAGGATATCTCTGTAACAAACTCTTCTCTAAGTTTTCCTTGCACAAGCACTAATGATTCATCTTTGGCTTCTGGATTGCCCAGTTGCCCGTGCACTGCACTTCCCATCGTATAAACTTTTCCTGTGCTAGATAACGCAATGGTTAGGTTACTTGCACAGGAAACTTGAACGAAATCATGATCAACGAGTTTTGCCACACAGGTCGGTAAAAGCTTTTTTTCCTCGCCATGATGACCAAGCCTTCCTTTATCTCCATCACCCCATGTAAACAGCTTTCCACCTGGATTGTTGAATTTAAGACGATCAAGAATGACTTCCACTACCGCAGCTGTATGCCATGGCCCACACGCAACACATTTGACCCACAAACCTCGAAGTGACTCAACTTCTTTGGGCTGAGCAGCACTTTGGAGATTTCCATGACCAAGAACCCCAAAAGTTCCATCTCCATAAGTAAACAATTGTCCAGATGTCGATACAATTGCTGTGTGCCATTCCGCACAAGCAACATAAGATATTTTCACACCATCCAAAGAACCACATACTCTGTTTGGTAGCCAATGGCTTCTCTTCTTTTCTTCACCTACTAACTCAGCAACAAAAGAGTTGTCACCCCATGTGTACAGTTCACCAGAAAAGGTCAGGGCACATGTTTGGTATTCCCCACAAGTGACAGATTTTACACGAACCCCGTTAAGAGAGTCAACCAGTTTTGGTCGTGCAGTGTCCATATCGAGTTTATGCCCAAGCCGTCCATTCTTTCCTTCACCCCAGCAAAAAACTTCACCCTGTTTGGTGACTAAGGAAGCATGACTCCTACCAATTGATATTGTTTGTACGTCGAGCATCACTGTGGACTCAAGAAGTTTGGGTGACAACGCGTCCAACTTCACTTTCCCATCCCCCAAGCACTCCCCTTCCGCTGCTTCTCCCCAGATAAAAACATCCCGCAGTACATTTTTTCCAAATGGTCTTGACTCATTATAACTGGGTGGCAAAAGTAGATCAGTTTGGATTTCAGTCCCAGCACAAGATGCTCTCTTCTGGCTTAAGTCATCCGGTTCAAAATATGACGAACATGATTTACCAGTATCCATTACATTGTGCACACTCGATAGACTTGATTCCGAGAAAAAGCTTTCGGAAGAACATGAAAATGAACGAGTGGGACTCCCCGCTAAGCTACGAACCTTGATCAAATAAGAATATATCATTTTTAGATTAATGGAAAATTAAGGATGTTCTTTTTAATTTTCTCTCAGATAGGAAAGAATGTATTTAATACATTTTTACAATACATAGCCAGAGGGTCTCCCGAAAGCAGTCGCTCTACCTACCAAGGTAGAGGTAAGGTCTGTGTACACTCTACCCCCCAAACCCCACATTGTGGGATTCTACTGGGTATGTTGTTGTTGTCGTTGTTTACAATACATAGCCACAGAAAGACAGAAAATATAAGAAAGACAGTTCTAGAGAAATGAAAGATCGAAATGCAAGTTTCTTTTTTAGATCGCTGAACTCACAAAAGAAAAATAACTGATATCAAAGTACAGGTGCACTACCGACAGCAACAATTGAACACAATTTCGTATATGACACGAAACCACATTACGGAGAGCGCCAACAAGTAAGATTAAAGATCTCACAAGGATTATGAAAGTGTTTGCTTAATCATTACATACTACAATTCTCGAGAAGCTATAGAATAAACATTGACCGATGTCTATAAATAATCCTTTTTTTTCTCTCTTATTATTTCATCCATTTATTATCGTCAGTAATTTGTATTTGTTTATCCTTCACAGGTGTTCAAACAGGCCTTGTTACAAATTCACCGTCAAAGTCACCACTCCACTCATGGAGCAAGTACTAGATTGTGTACTGGAAACAGAATCTTTTGGAGTAAATTCATACTGTTAGGAACTAATAGAATCAAAATCCATTCACATAAGTCAAGTGATAAAGCTACTAAAGAACACTATCAAAGCTAGTTTCCAAACAAGATCAAAACCGTAGGACCTTCTGAAGATTGACGAAGAGTGCACACGGAAATAATATTGTCACTTAATCAGTTAATCACCAGTTTAAGTATTGAGAACTTAATAAGCAAAGACAGATTTCAAGAACCTGAGAAGGTCTGATTGTCTTTTCTGAGAGTCCAAGATTCTGTTTCCTCCGCATATAACCCGCTGGACTACTGATGCAACTGTGTGCGCCTCTTTTGCTTTTCAGGGGGTCCACCATTCTGTGATGGTGAGTCCTGCATATTACAGCTCTCAAGCCTAAAAACCAAGTTTCAGCCTGCATTTTGTCCTTGCAAATCTGAAAATAAAATATAAAAAGAAAAGAAACAACAAATTTAGCAAAATTAGGATAAACAGAACTACAACACACGCATGCTTGTACAACATCCTTCAATGAACCTAGGATTAACGGAAAATTTACCAGATCAAGAGTACGCTCGCCATTTCCATAGATAAGTGATATGCACTGACTTTCCATTTCAGGCTGAAGAATTACCTAAATTAAAAAAAAAATTGTCAAATAAAATGAAATTTCACAGTTTAAGAATATATCTTGAGAAAATGCCATGTATACTAATATGTATGGTAGCCTCTCTGAACAACATACCCAGTGAAATCTCATTATGTGGGGTCTGAGAAAGGTAAAGTGTATGCAGACCGTACCCCTACCTTTGAAGGTAGGGAGGTTGTTTCCGAAAGATCCTCATCTCAAGAGAAAGCATGGAAAAAAGACGGTCAGATACGGACAACGGACAAGCAATTCAAAGCAAAAAGCAGTATGAAAACGAAAATAGTGAAAGCCAAAAAGCTATGATAAAGCGGTATGAAAAGGAGCATAAATAAGATAATCAAAGTACAAGAAAAAAAAAGGCAGCCCGGTGCACTAAGCTCCCGCTATGTGCGGGGTTCGGGGAAGGGTCGGACCACAAGGGTCTGTTGTACGCAACCTTACCTTGATTTTCTGTCATAGGTTGTTTCAACGGCAATCAAAGTACAAGAGACAACAGATAATATAAAGCTTACAGTACTTTGGCCGCGGATGATATTTGTGATTGAGCTTAACTTCAGTTGGTTTTCCTTCTCACCAGAGTACCAAATCAAAAACTTTTCATCCTGGAAACAAAGAAAAAACCATATACTTCACCTACAGAAATTGAAACATGAAATGGGAATGATTCGGCCTGAGCTGTGGTGATACATGTCTCACTTGCTTTAGATGAAAATAAAGAGTTCAGAAGGATAAACAGACATAAACGGATATACAAAATTCCAATCGTTATATTATCTGTTACGACAATTTCTTTGGTTAAAAGGCAATGAGATATGTTTCATAAAAACTTTACCGCGGATAACCTTAGAGGATAGAATTTGGGCTTCCCTCTTCTGCCATACTTCAAGAGATGTGCCCCCTTCTTCAATGCAACTATTGCCTGGACATTGTTTGAGAGAGAAAGTAAACAGTGGGGAAAAAAGGAAAAAGATGTTAGTAAAATAAAGATTTTACTGGTTGAAAAATCGTACCAACAGCAGCGTGACCCCAGAAACACAACAAATGAAGGGGTGACATCAGGAAAAAAAACATAGTCTATCACCATACAATTAGCAGAGCTAATCTAACAAAAAAAACAGTAAAATATGCAATTTGATCCACATAGCAGATAGAAGACTCGTGATACAACAACTACTACTACGCCTCCCAAACAAGTAGGGAACGGCTATATGAACCAATCATCATAAATGATATTGGTGAGCTAACTTAAGCTAGAAGAAGATTTAATGGTGTTGATGAATGACCAAACAAGAGGATATAATTCT
Source organism: Przewalskia tangutica (assembly GCA_029844215.1). Taxonomy (NCBI): domain Eukaryota; kingdom Viridiplantae; phylum Streptophyta; class Magnoliopsida; order Solanales; family Solanaceae; genus Przewalskia; species Przewalskia tangutica. The sequence continues at coordinate 37,050,671 of CM056727.1, read as the reverse complement.
TCTGAAAGAAACTAAGGTTCAAATTTTTTGACCAAATGTGAAGTGAGAGCATGTGTTGTGCTTCGAAAATCTATGCTATATCTCTGATGTTCGGATATTGCCACTGCTTTTCCGAAATGTCATAGAAGAGAGTTTTCATGAGATCATCAAGTTCGCTATTGTCTCCAACAAGACCATATATATACTATATATGATATGTATCAGCCTTCTAGACCTACATTGTGCTATACAATTAGCAACAAAGGTCTAAGTCAATCAACTTAAGGCCTTATATATATAGCTTTAGCTCGGATTTTATATACTTCTAGGAAGTGAAGACTAGAAAAGATTCTTGGAACAACAAATACTTAAGTAAATACAAATAAAAAGAATGCCACAGGCATATTATTGCTTCCTGAGGGAACATATAAGAGCTCTGAATACCTTGATCACACAAGTGTGCTAAAGTGTCCTTTTTCTCTTCTTAGTTAACATTACTAAAACTAAATTTCCTAGATGATCATTTCCTAAGGCAAACAAAAAAAAGAAGGGAATACAGCAAATATCAAGAACCAAGCCCAGAAAAAAATATTACTTGACCAAAAAAATAAATAAATAAAGCCGGTACACTCCGGCTATGTTCGGGGTCCGAAAAAGGCGGACCACAATTAAAGCAATCAAAGCAAAAAATGAAGGGGGGAAAAACCTGTTCAACAGCTCGATCAGAAGGAACAATGGCTAAGTGTTCTTCACCCATTATCCCCAAGAATCACATGTAAGTATAAAAGGGTCAAAACAAAAAAACACAAAAAAAGGAAGAATGTGAAACAACTGACAAAGGAAGCAGAGGAAGTGGACTTTAGTTTCCTTAGTAGAAAACCTTAAAGAAGAAGAATGTATTTAGTATTAAGAATTCTGGGAACACCCAAAAAATGCTAAGTGAATTTGTAGTGGAAATAATTTTAAAAGCTTAGTAGTTGAAACAAGTGCACTGCTAAATTCATATGAAATGAACAACACTGGTACAAGTTGTTAAAGAAGAGAGAGATGAATGAAAGTGACTTTTTCTTTCAATTCATTGATGTGATTCTACAATAAAGAATCAAAGCCATCGACCAGCTTTTCTATTACTCTTTTAAGTGCCAAAAACATTTTGTTTCTTTTCGGTGTTGTTTGGCCGAGCTTCTGGAAATTCTTAGAAACACTTCTTTGGTCAAACTCCATTTTTTCAGTAATAGAAATACTTTTTCCAGAAGCCAAAAAGTGTTTTTAGATGGGAAGAGAAGCAGAAACATCAATTTGGTGTTTCTCGAGAAGCCATTTTTGCTCATTAAATGAATTTTTTGGACTCATTTATCATTTTCTTTTCACAAAATTCCTTTTAACCTCCCGGTATAAAATAAAAATTTGAGAATGGATAGAGGTAGTGGGGTGAGAAAAATAGGTGGGGGTAGGGGTGGTCAGTAAGATTTTTTTTTATAAAAGTAACAAAAATATGAAATAGAATTTTGTGGATGGGTAGGCAAATGGGGTGGGGTGGGGGTAGGGCTGGATAAGAAAAATTCATATTTTTAATATTTTTTTATAAAAGTAACAAAAATATGAAATAGAAATTTGAGTATGGGTAGAGGCAATGGAGTCAAAGGGTAGAGTGGTAAGAAAAAAATTCATATTTTGTAATATTTTTTTTATAAAAGTAACAAAAAATATGAAATAGAAATTTGAGGATGGGGTAGGGCAATGGGGGTAGGGCAATGGGGGGTAGGGGGTAGGGCGGGGGAGGAAGAAAAAAATTCATATTTTTTTATAAAAGTAACAAAAAATATGAAATAGAAATTTGAGTATGAGATAGGGCAATGGGGTGGGGTTGGGAGGTATGGGGTAGGGCGGGGGTGTGTAAGAAAAAAAATCATATTTTTTATAAATTGTTTATAAAAATAAAAAAATATATAAAATAGAAATTTGAGAATGTGGTAGGTGGAAGGGGGGGGGGTAGGGGGAGGTAAGAATTGTTTTTCATATTTTCAATCAATTTTTATAAAAGTAACAAAAAATATGAAATAGAAATTTGAGGATGGGGTAGGGGTATGGGGTGTGGTGGGAGGTAGGGCGGGGGAGGGATAGGTGTGGGTAGGGCGGGGGTAGGTTTGGACATATTTGAGTCATTGACCATCATATTGTCGTTGCATTTCTTATGTACAATATAATATTATTTTTTGATTAAATGTTGCAATTAAATATTTTTTAAAAAAATTATTAAATTGTAAAGATATACTAATTTTTAGAAACATAGGATAGAAAAGATTATTTTTAATATTTTTAAATCTATTAAAAAAGAATATTCTAGTAAAAATTTGCATAAATGTGAGCCAAACAGGAAACTGTTTTTATTTCTCAGAAGTACTTTTATAATTATAGGTCAAACGCCCTAACAGATTCTCCTAAAGCTTCAGTAACTACTTCTAAGAATGTAAACAATTTTCCGTGTTTCGCTAAATGCAGGCCTTAGTAAAGTTGATAATTTAAGATAATATTTTAATATATTTTTTAATTTAAAATTATAACATTCAAAAGTTTTTTATATTTTGTAAATTTTTAACATATAAATTGAAAGGTAGGGAATAATTATTTTGTGGTTTATTTTTATTTATTTATTGTTAAGTGATTCTATAGTACTTTCATGATGACACTTCGTTTTCTTGGGGCTTCCTGCATATACACAGGAAGTAAATAAAAATAAGAAATAGTAGTTTCTGAACTAATCAAGTTGCACGTGTGTACAGTACGGAACTTAAATTCCATAAATACATGTCCTTTTTATTTTTAGGAAGTCCAATGAAAATTAATACTACTAAAAAAAAATGTAATACAAGTATACAACTACGTGGTTAAGTTCTGTTTGGTACCGCTTATTAAAAAGAGCTTATAGAAATATAACTTTTTTTTTTTTTTTTTTTTTAAGTAACACTTTTATCAAAAAGTTGTTACGTGTTTGGTTACCAATCAAAAAAACACTTTTGTACAAAAAGCCAAATTTTTTAAGTCATTTTACTTTTACTCCAAAAAGCGAAAATTTTGAACTTTTGGAATAAACACAAGTTACATAGAATTATATTAACTTAAATAATTTTAACTATATGAGTTATAATTAAAGCAAAAGAGATATTAGAGAATATGAGAGTCGGTAGTATCACTATTTTAACTTTAAGGATATACATAAAATATATGTTTTGCATTCATTTGGTGTATATATTGGGTGCTAATTATATATATAGATTTTTCCCAGAATTTCGCTACTAGTTATTTTTATCTCGATACCATTGACTTATCCAAATAAGTCAAGAATCTCAACTTCTTTCTCCTTCTCTTTACGTACTCATTATTTTTCTTTCCTTTTTTAAGACATAAAAAAGATTCTAACTCTTTTGTTTCGTAAGAAATATTTTATTGCTCTTTTTGTTTTTTCGCCAACAATATGAAAGCACTCTACCCCTTTAATGAATTTAGAAGTAATTGTACTTTTGACAAAAAAAAAAAGCAATGGATATTAGATGGCAATTGGGCGGGGCGGATGCGGGAAGGGATATATATCAGTATCGCCTACAACATGCATTGACGCAGGCATTGAATTGGAGAGGCGTGTACGGGTACAATTTCAACATTCATACTCGCCTAGACAGGTATATTTCTAAATTTACACCCGCTCCACCACTCAAGTGGATATCCGTCACCCGTCAGTTATATTTTATAATCAATTCATTTGTGATCAATTAGTTATCAATACAAAATAGTGATCAAACCCAAACCAAAATCTTATAAATTAAATTAATACATTATATAAACACGATAAACTACATAAAAAATACTAATATCTCCATAAATACTTAAAGCAATACATGCTTCTTCATTTGAGAACATCTTGAAATAACAATGTGTTGAATAAACCCAACCATTGCTCTCCAAGGACCCTAGTGGACCATCATACCATGGTTTTTGGCATGGAAAAATTGGTTCTTGGCATCTGTATTGCCCATCATTGTTGATTGAGCAGCTATCATTCTTGGCATGACAAATCCATCGACCAGACCACACATCACTAACAAGATCTGACTCTTTGCATTGAGATATTTCAGGTAATTCAATAGAGGACTTGAGTATCATATTCCTCAAGATCACATATTTTCATCTCCTTGACATCACCACAACCTGCATAATGTACACTCAAAGTAATTAAAGTTTAACTTCAATTTAATACAACATAAATTATTTAATCAAATTAATGTTACCTTTAATATCTATTCAAATCCAGTTTTGAGCACACATCAATACCTCCACCATTTCCAAAAGAAGTCGACTACGATAAGGATCAAGTACACGTCCACTAGTGCTAAATGCGGATTCCGATGGGACGGTAGAAATTGGAATGCTCAATATATCCCTTGCTATTTGTTGGAGAATATGATAATTATTTCCTTATGTTTTCACTCATTAAGAATATCGAAATCATCCACAAGTGGTAAAGTTTCAGCTTTCAAGTACTTCTCCAAATCAGATTTTAGTCCAACTTTACTATTGTCTTGTGACACAAATTGTTCAAACTCTTGCATGTACCCCATTTTCATACTACTTGTAATATCAGTTGAAGACACGTGACTACTACTAGCTGGATTATTATCATTTTTGTACCCATACTCATCCACCAATTCCTTTAGAAAATCGTAAATCCTTGTTACCTCAACATTAACATCAAGCGCATCATAAATTTTAGCAAAGTAAAACCGAATGAGAGCCATCTTGAACCTATGATCAAGTATAGTTGTCACACCCATAAGATCATTAACATCTAACCAATACTTATTGTATTTCTCTAGCATTACCTCGACCATTTTTCATATATAAATGGTAGGTGAGGACAACCAGTTGGTTAATAAAATTCTAATCTCGCAAATTCTAGGGAAATAAATATTGATAGTAGGATATGTCGAGGCAGAAAATTAATATGTAATATTATTAAACATTTCAATAGTTCACATATTTCACAACCTTATCCCAATCTTCACTAAGTGGTAGATATTTGTACAAATTATCTTGAGCACTTAAACAACAAACACCTTCCTAAACTTCATAGCAACTAGAAACATATAATACGTCGAATTCCATCGAGTTTTACAATCAAGTATTAGCGATTTTGAACAATCAAGAACAACTTGCTTAGGTACTTGTTCAAATTTTTGAGTCTTTTATGTGATGAAGTCCAAAAGACAACACTTTCCCTAATTCTTTCAATACCCTCTTTGAACACATCACATAAGTCATCTTGAACAATCAAATTAAATATGTGTGCACAACAATGCATATGAAGAAAACGCCCATGCAACATCAGTGAACCATAAGGAAACTCCCCGCGTAATAAACTCATCATCGCATCATCTGTAGTGCAATTATCAACCGTTATAGAAAACAATCTAAGATCAATATTCCAAGATTGAATGCATTCTTTTAAAGACTCGGCAAGCACCTCAACTGTATGAGGTGTCGTGACATACAAGAACCTATTGCATTGATATGAACACACAAAACCCATCGTGAAACATAAGACTATAATACTACTATTAAGAAATTCGAAATAAAAACTTACATAATCACATAATCACAGAAGACCAGACTTATCAAATATATATTACCACATTAAAATTTGCATAATCACAAGTACCTGATAATTCGGCTTTGGAGTTTCCATGAATTATCAACGAAGTGTGCGGTGACAGACATGTATCTTTTTTTTATATAGTTTGTAGTCCACATGTCGGTAGTCAATGCAACCTTTCCTTTGACTTTCCTTAACAAAGCACGTATACTCTCTTTTTCAACACTGTGTCGTTAGAGAATGTCTTTTTTTGTTGTATTGCGACATGTGTTGAGTCGATTTTATATACACTTTTGAGTCCTTTTTAGTTAGTATTTTCATCTTTTCTTTTGCGTTGAGTATAATGTTAGAGTTGTTTTCCTTTCTTTTGAGTCACAGCGGTCCTAAAGGAGAAAATATCGAATTGAGGATGAAATGAGCTGAATTGAGGATGAAATTGCACAAGCAAAGCCCAAATAATCAAGCCAAATGAGCTCCGAGATGCATGGAAGAAATCTGGCAAATCTGGACGAAAAGCAGAAGAGAGCCACGGCGCAAGGCAAGAAGAGTCGCGACGCTTGATGAGTTGTGACTGAAGGAATTAGGGACGATGAGCGAAATTTCCAGAGAACAAATCAGAAAATTACCGTCATGAGCGCCGCGACGCTTGGCAGCAGCGTCGCGGCGCAAGAATTCTAGTGACTGCCAGTTGATCTCGGATGAATTAGGGCCGCGGAGCTTGGCAGCAGCGCCGCGGCGCCGAAGCGCAATTTTCAGAAAAAAGGCCGAAATTTAATAAGGGTAAAAGGGTCTGAAACGAGGTTTTACTCAAATATAAAACCCTAGAACCCTATCATATTTGATATCATACTTTTAGAGAGGAAAACAGAGGCTACAGAGCAAGATTGGAGACTACTTTTGTTCAAGTTCTTTCTTTTCTCTTTTATTTAATTCAGTTTATGTTGGATATTAAATTGGTTCTTAACATGACAATGTCTAGGAAATAATTTCTTTATTAGGGTTTTCCGTTGAATCGCTTGAAACTCTTTCATAAGTTAATGCATTGTTAGTAATTTCTTCTTTAGCTATATTAAGATCTATTCAACATTATATTGATTGCTTGATAATTAACTGACCATTAATTGTCATAACTTATATGATTTCGAATCGAGATCTGAAAAGGGAGATTTGAATATGCTATAGTTGTCTAGACATAGGTTAAAATCGCGGACGAAAGTACTCCGATACTTGTGTAATGTTTAAGGTTATTGTTCTTAATCCTCATGTGCAGTAAATGTCGCGCCCTTTTTCGGCCGCGACATTTATTTTCTAAACTCCTGCTTAAAATAAAAGCGTTAGAAAATAAATAATAAAATGCTAATAAAGTTTAAGAGGCTTAAAGTTTTAAAAAATGCTAAAAGGGGTGCTAACATATTAGAAGTGCTAAAAGGATGCTAAAATTGCAAAAGATGCTAAAATTTAAAAGGGTGCTAAAATGCTAAAGGGTTGCTAGAATGCTAAGGGTTCGCGGAGTCGCCACCTAATTAATTTGGGTGAATTAGGACACCTAAATGTTTAACTAGTTTAAAGTAAAATATTAACTCCATTTTATGGTCTGCTAAACTTAGTGAGATTCTGGGTAAGAGTTCTTTATTAATCTAGAGGGAAGGGGTTAGGCACCCTCTAAGATCCGCTAACTTGCGGTTGTCCTGCCAAACCTAGGGTAATTATTATGCTATTGAAAATGCATGTTTGAAAGATATTTTAATAGAAAGTATTTTTTGGCAAAAGATTAATAAGATTAGTGCTATAAAATGCGTGTAAAGTTTAAAGCATGCCTTAAATAATATATAATGCAAAATAGATTAGTTGACTAAATGTACACATTTGCCTGCCTTGATAAGTATAACACATGCTTAAGGGGGTTTTCTTAATATATAAAAATAAGATTTCTATACGGGTGCTATAGCAAATGGGTTAGAAATCTTGAAAATAATATCATAGCTACATATGATTAATTATGCAAGTTAAGATTATTGGGTGGTTTATTATAAATGCTAAACAATGTATGGCGTGCCTAAAGTAATTAACTTAAGGGAAGCAAAATTAAATTAATTTCTATTTATTGATTCAAGGTTTGACTATTCTAAGTATTCTATTAATTACAAAATTAAATAGTTAGGCAACAAATTTCAAACAAATAATATAGAGGTGGATATGATCGCGCTTCCAAGACGCGGCGACATCGTCTTATCCTATTTTGTCTTAGGAATTTCTGAAGCGGGAATGCAAATGCGGGTGCGGGTTTCCATTTGAAATGACTTGCGATGAGTCTCGCCGTGAGACTCTTTATTTTGCTCTGGTGCGTGCCATGTAAAAACAAGAAAGATAAGGATTAGTATATACTCTGAATTTTATCATGCACAAAATAAATATCAGGATGCAAACTAACACACATATGAACATAAATTAAGGAGGAGCAAAATAATCAACGGTTAAAACTTAGAATCAAACAACGGAAGACGGCCTAGACTTAAGCAGATTTAGACAAAAGGGACATGTAATCGGGAGGCCCTTATGCGAGGAAATCAGTCAACCAATGAAGTGAATATAAGTTTCCTCTATTACCCTTGCGACAATCGTTTTCAGATCGGTTTTTCCAGGACGCAATCAAACACTTTTTCATTATCAAAGGATATTAATATGCTCAAGGTAAGGACAATGAAATAAGGAATTTGACTAAAACTTTATTTTTAGGCGTCATCTTTTAAGAACAAACTCATATGACAATAGCAAGAACGATCTGCTACAAGTTCTGAGAATGAAGTTGTTAATAATGTAAGGAGACAGTATGACTTCAGACCTTAGGTTAAGGCACTAATACTATATTGACCCAAATAAACTTCGGCACTTCATATATATGCTTCTCTGGCATTACTAATCTAAAATACTTCAAAGCAATAATTGACAGCAGGTCACTTTGAATATAAATCTCTTGAGTTGTATAGATTCCAGATTTAGACGTTTCTTTTAAGAAAGACGAATTCCGACATTTTTAAGCTTAGTTAAATGAGACCAACACATACACACAAGACCTTTTATCATGTTTTGCCATCCCAAAATCGCAAACGAGCAACTTATCACTTATGCTAACAGAGACACACAAAGTGCAACATATAGAAAACAGGACACCATATTATATGAGTCATAGAGGGATTGAAGTTAGTCTCTGCTTGATAGGAAATACGAGATATACGAAAAACATTATGGTCGAACCTCAGACTCACTACCAACATCACAGTCATTGCAAAACAAGTACTAAAATGGCGTGCCAATCATATTATACTAAAGATAAACCCAGACTAACAAATTTGCCTCGGAACAATCGAATAAACAAGTTAAACAGCAATTAAACAGTAACCGACATCACATTTATGCATCAATGAACCAATAGTCTGAACGAGCTAATCGACACATATTTGACACGATATACGCAACAATACAGAAGTAAACAGGGAGGGTTTTGGGTTTACCTTCTCCGGGCAGCGAACCGAGGCAGCGTATCAAGTCGTCGGTTCACTCGGAGTTTTGTTGCTATGCGATTGAAAAGGAATGAAGCTTTTTGGTTGATTTTTTGCTTTGAAGGTTTGGGCTTTCATGCTCTGGAAAATTTGATTTGCAAGAAGAAATGGAAGTTTTTGATGGTTCTTTCTTCTTCTTCGACCGTGTTCGACCGATATTCAAGGTTTTTTACGATATTCGGCGGTTTCACCGTTGTTTTTCCGATTGTATTGAAGGGTTTTTCCTTGATGCTTCTCGAGGTTCAAAACCTGCCTTCGCATGTATGAATCGCCATACTTATAGTCACGATTTAGGTTGAGAATTTGGTAAGTTTCCAGTACGATTTAAGACAGATTTTGCGCGATTTGGGTACTGATTTCGTGTGATTTTGGACGATTCTTTGGGTGTAAAATCGATTAAGGTAAGTTCTGATTTTAGGTTGATTTGAAGGAGATTTGTGCGATTTGAGCGGGTTATGGTAAGAAATATTCGTTATGTATTCCCAACCGAAAAATCGGTGGGGATCCCGCGAACTCGTTGGTGAAGAGGTAGGCGCGATTTTAGGGCTTCGTTAGGTTTAGTCATGAGAGAGGATGGGAAGGTATTGGTGAAGGGCTCTTCTCAACGGGTCGTGATAGAAGAAGGGAATAAGGGTCACGAGTTGGGCTGCATGTCATGAGAATACGGTTTTGATTAATTAGTGCACTAGTTTTAAGAGTTAATTTTAGGTAAAACTAATTTGGGTAATGTATTATTAATTAAATAACAAATGTGATTAAATTGATTAGGTGCTTTATTATAATTATCTAGGTGCTACATTAGTCTAATTATTTAGGTGCTAAATTAGTCTAATTATTATAATAAATAAATGCGGGTGTGCTATTTAATTAATGCTTAATGCTCTAGAATGCGGCGCTATTAAAATCTTATTATTGCATTATTGCGAATTTAAATTAAAATTAAAGTTGAGTTTAGATTAAAATATTTAAATGCTAAATGCAAGTGTGATGTTTAAAGCTTTTATAAATGCGACGCTATTAGATGCATATATCAGATAAAAATTGATTTTAAATTACAACTGATTACTAATAAATGCGGCTATGCTACTTGACACGACGTTATCGCTAAATTATTTATTTTATGCATTTATTAATTATTTAAGAATTACGACAAGGCTTAAAGTTAATAAATGCGGGCGCGGGACTCTAAGTGCTTAAAACTCTACGCGAGATGCGATGCCATTATTAAATTGTTTATTTGTGCTTGTATTAATGTTTTATTGCTGCATTTTATTATAAAAATCCTAAAAAATTATTTTACAAAATTAGTCTAATTTTATGGTTAATGGCTGGACGGGAGGGTCAAAATTGGGTGTCAACAGCTGTCCCTCTTTGTATGGAGATGATGGAAGAATCTTCGGACAAAGACGTTGACTCATAGCCAATTTTGTCTCGATCTTCAGAATTGCAGAAATGCTGGGCAGGTAGACAAAGCTGACGCAGAAATCAAAATCTGTCCCAGTGTCGAGTTATGACGACACTGGGTTACCATGGTCAAAACACCAAGGCGGGCTAACGCGGACTTAAAGCTGTCCCAGTGTCGAGTTATGACGACACTGGGCTACAATGGTCAAAACACCGCGCGCTAACGCGACTCAAGCCGCCTCGGTGTCGAGTTATAATGACATTGGGCTAGTGTAAAAAGTAAAAGAATATAAGCGGCTGAACACAGGGTGTACTGCTGTGGCTTGTGGTGCTGGGTTCTACGGTGATGTGGAGCGAGTGGACCGACGCTTGAGGCCGCTTCTGCCAATCGTTGGGAAGGTTGGCCCCCCAACAGATTGCCCCGGTTCGCTGTAAGAGAAAATCCACGTTGTGCTCCTGCTGCTGCATGCTAAGACTTGAACAAACGGTTAGTGCATAACTGCTAAGGCAAAATAATTTTAAAAACAATGTAACTGTGAATAGAAAAGGTTATCCTGCAAAACGCGATGCCTGTTGTGTTGATGCGATGTTGCGAATGCTGTGATTTTCGTCCTTGCACAGACGTGTTGCGATTGTGAATGCGGATACGTTGTCCTTGCTGCAATTGCCCCCTGTGGACTAAAGCTCAAGAAAGAGTTAGTGCATAACTGTTAAGACAGAATAATAAAGCATGAATGAGAAAAATGCAATTTTGAGAACAGAGAAAGTCGTCCCTGTGTAGATGCGATATGCTGATGATGGCGTCGTTTTCGGACTTGCTGTGCTGATAACGTCGTCGTTACTGGGCGATGTTCTTCTTTGGCGTCGTTGCGTAGACTTGATGTCTTGATAACGTCGTTACTGGGCGATGTTCTTCTTTGGCGTCGTTGCGTAGACTTCTTTGTCTTGTGATAACGTCGTTACTGGGCGTGTTCTTCTTGGCGTCGTTGCATAGACTTGATGTCTTGATAACGCCGTCGTTGCGGGACGTGTTCTTTCTTTGGCGTCGTTGCGTAGACTTCTTTGTCTTGATAACGTCGTTACTGGGCGATGTTCTTTGCTGGCGTCGTTGCGTAGACTTGCTGTGCTGATAACGTCGTTGTGTTGCTGCTGCCCCTGTAGACTAAAGCTCAAGAAAGAGTTAGTGCATAACTGTTAAGACAGAATAATAAAGCATGAATGAGAAAAATGCAATTTTGAGAACAGAGAAAGTCGTCCCTGTGTAGATGCGATATGCTGATGATGGCGTCGTTTTCGGACTTGTCGTCGTTTTCGGACTTATCGTCGTTTTCGGACTTAGCGTCGTTTTCGGACGTGGCGTCGTTTTCGGACGCGGAGTCGTTTTCGGACTCGGAGTCGTTTTTGGACTCGACGTCGTTTTTGGACGTGGTGTCGTTTTCGGACTTAGAGTCGTTTTCGGACGTGGCGTCGTTTTCGGACTGGGAGTCGTTTTCGGACTCGACGTCGTTTTCGGACGTGGTGTCGTTTTTGGACTTGGCGTCGTTTTCGGACGTGTTGTTGATGCTCCTGTATAATAAATGCTCCTGCAAGCTAAGCTTGAGAAAAATTAGTGCATAACTGGTAAAACAAAATGATAAATATATGAGAAATGCAATTATGTGAATAAGGATGTCTTCCCTGTATGATATGTGGGGTGTTGTGAATGCTGAGATGTTGTCCTTGGGCGGACATGCTAGATCTTGCCAGCGGCAATTGCCGTGATGCCTTTGTTGTGATCGTTCGTGAACCGTGTGGATTGTCATGATGTCTTTGTTGTGCGTTTGTACCTGCGTGAGTTCTGATTTGACTCTAGGCGAGTGATGCGCTATAATTTATTGTCGGACTTTTGAATTCGATTGATTATCGGTGCCTCTATCTCTCGGCGTATGGAATCATATTTTCGGTGTCCTTTCGTGGCGAAGTCCTTAAAGATTGTCGATTTGGTAATGGCCCGAAGTCGGATATATGTCGCCTTTGGACATAATCCGATAACGTCGTTGCTGGGCGTGTTCTTTCTTTGCTATAGGATAAATGCTCCTGCAAGCTTGAGAAAACATTAGTGTATACCTGTTTAAACGAAATGATAAATACATATGAGAAGTGCAATTTTATGGGTAGGGATGTCATCCCTGAGATGTTGTCCTTGCACGGACATGCTGAACGTTGCAGCTGACGAATTGTCATCTTTGCGTTCTTTGTCGCGATCGTGGGTTGTCAATTTGACTTTATGCCCGAGTTGATGCGTTAGGTTTTGTTGCGGGCCTCTGAACTTTGATTGTCGATTGTTGATGCCCCTTTCTGCTGCTGCTCCGATCACGGACTTTGAATTTTGGGATTTTTGTCATATCTTACGCCTCTGCTTTGTTTCTTCTTGCGAAGAAACTTCTTGCCGTATTTTCTGCTTCGGCTATTGCATTTGCTACTTCTGTTAATATGAAAAGACCTGCGCTCAAAGAAAATTTGTGAGTTTTTGGGGGGGGGTCGATTCGTATTTGACCGCGCTTGTCCTCGACATCTGCGTGCACAGTGCGCTTGGATTTGCGGCCGCATGCAGTTTCCTACATTGTCCCGGTTTGAGAAGGTGTCATCGCTCTTCTTTTACGAGACCCTGCTTTTGCTATAGGAACGAGCGAGGTTCACTCGTTCTACTCGGATGCCGCGAATCGGTCGTATCATTTGGACCGTGCCTTTGATCTTGTGAAATATTGATGCTCTGCCATTGCTAAGTCAAATACAAATCGACCTTTGGGGGGAGATGATAAATCTTTCTAAAAATGCAACAAACGGTGTTAGCATAAAGCACATAATTTGCAGGTATGTAGCAGATATATTGCACATAGCATATTCAAACGTTTCCTAACATGCAGGGGGCCTCTTTATGCCCGAGGGAAGCCTAAACGTCACTTATGCGAGATTATGACGGATTTGTCCAAGTCGTCCAACTATAATGCCTTTGTTGGAAATGACGACCAAATGACGGTGCACTTTTCCCAATTTTAGCATGTCATGATTGGGCTTGGATTTGTCTGTCATTGTCACGCTACACATAATATGCTGGTTGGTCGTTGGGTTGAGAAACCCGTCGACAAGTTTGGTGTCTTCCTAATTGTGGTGTCGATGCCAAGGACCAACCCACCTAAGGTAAATGCATGCGTACCTAAAATAAAGGGTGGTATAGCTCTATCTTAAGTTTCTAAGATTTGGCTTTTACGGGCCTTGAGTTCCCGAGCGGACAACTCGAGTGAGAAGGCTACGGTGATCAGACGAACCGATCTAACTCGTAGCGCGCAACTCTCCTAAAATTTGGATATTTTTGAAAGAAATTTGCGGGTGCTTGAGCACACCAGCGCAAGTGTGTGATTGTGTGCATTTTTGAGTGGAAGAAATATGAGCGGAATGCGGTTTAGGGAAGCGGTAAAGCAAGTAGCAAAAATAAACAAAATACAATACACAAAAATTAAATGCAAAATAATTGCCAAATAATAGCCCTGATGCATTGTGGTTAAGAACCTAAAATCCCGATGAGTCGCCATTTACATGCGCCTTTTTCGTATGACATTTATTTTCTAAACTCGCTTAAAATAAAAGCGTTAGAAAATAAATAATAAAATGCTAATAAAGTTTAAGAGGCTTAAAGTTTTAAAAATGCTAAAAGGGTGCTAACATATTAGAAGTGCTAAAAGGATGCTAAAATTGCAAAAGATGCTAAAATTTAAAAGGGTGCTAAAATGCTAAAGGGTTGCTAGAATGCTAAGGGTTCATGAGTCGCCACCAATTAATTTGGGTGAATTAGGACACCTAAATGTTTAACTAGTTTAAAGTAAAACATTAACTCCATTTTATGGTCTGCTAAACTTAGTGAGATTACGGGTAAGAGTTCTTTATTAATCTAGAGGGAAGGGTTAGGCACCTCTAAGATCCGCTTAACTTGCGGTTGTCTGCCAAACCTAGGGTAATTATTATGCTATTGAAAATGCATGTTTGAAAGATATTTTAATAGAAAGTATTTTTTGGCAAAAGATTAATAAGATTAGTGCTATAAAATGCGTGTAAAGTTTAAAGCATGCCTTAAATAATATATAATGCAAAATAGATTAGTTGACTAAATGTACACATTTGCCTGCCTTGATTAGTATAACACATGCTTAAGGGGGTTTTCTTAATATATAAAAATAAGATTTCTATACGGGTGCTATAGCAAATGGGTTAGAAATCTTGAAAATAATATCATAGCTACATATGATTAATTATGCAAGTTAAGATTATTGGGTGGTTTATTATAAATGCTAAACAATGTATGGGGTGCCTAAAGTAATTAACTTAAGGGAAGCAAAATTAAATTAATTTCTATTTATTGATTCAAGGTTTGACTATTCTAAGTATTCTATTAATTACAAAATTAAATAGTTAGGCAACAAATTTCAAACAAATAATATAGAGGGTGGATATGATCGCGGCTTCCAAGATGCGTGGCGACATCGTCTTATCCTATTTTGTCTTAGGAATTTCTGAAGCGGGAATGCAAATGCGGGTGCGGGTTGCCATTTGAAATGACTTGCGATGAGTCTCGCCGTGAGACTCTTTATTTTGCTCCGGTGCGTGCCATGTAAAAACAAGAAAGATAAGGATTAGTATATACTCTGAATTTTATCATGCACAAAATAAATATCAGCATACAAACTAACACACATATGAACATAAATTAAGGAGGAGCAAAATAATCAACGGTTAAAACTTAGAATCAAACAACGGAAGACGGCCTAGACTTAAGCAGATTTAGACAAAAGGGACATGTAATCGGGAGGCCGCATGCGAGGAAATCAGTCAACCAATGAAGTGAATATAAGTTTCCTCTATTACCCTTGCGACAATCGTTTTCAGATCGGTTTTTCCAGGACGCAATCAAACACTTTTTCATTATCAAAGGATATTAATATGCTCAAGGTAAGGACAATGAAATAAGGAATTTGACTAAAACTTTATTTTTAGGCGTCATCTTTTAAGAACAAACTCATATGACAATAGCAAGAACGATCTGCTACAAGTTCTGAGAATGAAGTTGTTAATAATGTAAGGAGACAGTATGACTTCAGACCTTAGGTTAAGGCACTAATACTATATTGACCCAAATAAACTTCGGCACTTCATATATATGCTTCTCTGGCATTACTAATCTAAAATACTTCAAAGCAATAATTGACAGCAGGTCACTTTGAATATAAATCTCTTGAGTTGTATAGATTCCAGATTTAGACGTTTCTTTTAAGAAAGACGAATTCCGACATTTTTAAGCTTAGTTAAATGAGACCAACACATACACACAAGACCTTTTATCATGTTTTGCCATCCCAAAATCGCAAACGAGCAACTTATCACTTATGCTAACAGAGACACACAGGTGCGCAACATAGAAAACAGGACACCATATTATATGAGTCATAGAGGGATTGAAGTTAGTCTCTGCTTGATAGGAAATACGAGATATACGAAAAACATTATGGCCGAACCTCAGACTCACTACCAACATCACAGTCATTGCAAAACAAGTACTAAAATGGCGTGCCAATCATATTATACTAAAGATAAACCCAGACTAACAAATTTGCCTCGGAACAATCGAATAAACAAGTTAAACAGCAATTAAACAGTAACCGACATCACATTTATGCATCAATGAACCAATAGTCTGAACGAGCTAATCGACACATATTTGACACGATATACGCAACAATACAGAAGTAAACAGGGAGGGTTTTGGGTTTACCTTCTCCGGGCAGCGAACCGAGGCAGCGTATCAAGTCGTCGGTTCACTCGGAGTTTTGTTGCTATGCGATTGAAAAGGAATGAAGCTTTTTGGTTGATTTTTTGCTTTGAAGGTTTGGGCTTTCATGCTCTGGAAAATTTGATTTGCAAGAAGAAATGGAAGTTTTTGATGGTTCTTTCTTCGGTTCTTGACCGGTGTTCGACTGATATTCGAAGGTTTTTTCTGATATTCGAAGGGTTTCACCGTTGTTTTTCTGGATTGTATTGAAGGGTTTTTCCTTGATGCTTACTGAGGTTCGAAAACCTGCCCTCTTGCATGTATGAATCGCCATACTTATAGTCACGATTTAGGTTGAGAATTTGGTAAGTTTCCAGTACGATTTCAGACAGATTTTGCGCGATTTGGGTACTGATTTCGTGTGATTTTGGACGATTCTTTGGGTGTAAAATCGATTAAGGTAAGTTCTGATTTTAGGTTGATTTGAAGGAGATTTGGTGCGATTTGAGCAGGTTATGGTAAGAAATATTCTGGTTATGTATTCCCCAACCGAAAAATCCGGTGGGGATCCTGCGAACTCGTTGGTGAAGAGAGGTGCGCGCGATTTTAGGGCCGTTAGGTTTAGTCATGAGGAGAGGATGATGGGAAGGTATTGGTGAAGGGCTCTTCTCAATGGGCTGCTGGTGATAGAAGAAGGGAATAAGAAATTTGGGCGAGTTGGGCTGCGGGTTGAAATTTCATAGTGGGCTGGTTTTAATTAATTAGGGCATTAGTTTTAAGAGTTAATTTTAGGTAAAACTAATTTGGGTAGTGTATTATTAATTAAATAACAAATGTGATTAAATTAATTAGGTGCTTTATTATAATTATCTAGGTGCTACATTAGTCTAATTATTTAGGTGCTAAATTAGTCTAATTATTATAATAAATAAATGCGGGTGTGCTATTTAATTAATGCTTAATGCTCTAGAATGCGGCGCTATTAAAATCTTATTATTGCATTATTGCGAAATTAAATTAAAATTAAAGTTGAGTTTAGATTAAAATATTTAAATGCTAAATGCAAGTGTGATGTTTAAAGCTTTTATAAATGCGACACTATTAGATGCATATATCAGATAAAAATTGATTTTAAATTACAACTGATTACTAATAAATGCGGCTATGCTACTTGACACGACGTTATCGCTAAATTATTTATTTTATGCATTTATTAATTATTTAAGAATTACGACAAGGCTTAAAGTTAATAAATGTGGGCGCGGGACTCTAAGTGCTTAAAACTCTACGCGAGATGCGATGCCATTATTAAATTGTTTATTTGTGCTTGTATTAATGTTTTATTGCTGCATTTTATTATAAAAATCCTAAAAAATTATTTTACAAAATTAGTCTAATTTTATGGTTAATGGCTGGACGGGAGGGTCAAAATTGGGTGTCAACAGTAAAATCTATCATAAAAATATAGAAGTTTTCTGCATAAGGTTGAGTTTTTATATGTCCTAACCGGAATATAGAACATGTTCGTTAACCTGCTATCTTAATAAGAAGAAGAGTCATTAGCTTTGCATTAACAAGTGAAAGAGTGGATAGTTGAGGAGATTGAAAACCCTAATTCCCTTCATAACTGTCTTAAACCCGAAGTATTATCATCATTAGTTTATTCTCTGCACTTTACTTTAGTTTTAATTCTTAGTTTAAAAACCCCAAACACATGAACGTTAACCAAATATAAACTAAAGATTAGTTATTCGGTACTTGATAAATCAGTCTCTGTGGATGATAACTCAGTCTTACAAACTATATTACTTGAGCGATACGTACACTTGCATAAGCATATAGAATATTCGCAACAGCAGGAAACCTTGAAACCTGGTTGAAGAGTATCAAAGTACTTTCTAAAGCCATAATGCTCAACCATGCTTAGTGGGTATTCATGGAGAATAATCATTTCCGCTAAATCTTGTCTCCCATTGTCTTGGCGGAACTCATATGGGGACCATGTCAGCGTCTCATTCGTATCATAAGGGCTAGCAAGTGTACCAAACATCCTTGTTTGTCGGAGATCCATGCATTTCTTTTTTGGACATTTACTTGTATGCTCTTTCAAGTGACTTGTTCCCGCTCTCGGTCCTCCAGCAAGTTGCTTCAAACAATGGTTGCACTGCGCTTTTATTTCTTCCCCTACTCGTTTCCTTGTAAAATTATCTCAAGCTTTTGATGTATCTACTAGTTCGGAGAAAAATAGAAGGATCTGCAGAATTAGTTTGCTCTTGGCACTCTTCAATTTCTTCACCTTTTTCCACTGTATTCGGAGTACAACTTGTCGTAGAAGGATCTGATGCTTTTGAGGAAGACTTCGTAGTGACATTACCCTTGCTTGTCATTCTTACCTATACAATTACATATATACAATCATAATTTTTCTAAGGAAATTAAAGTAGGCAAAAACTAGATATGCTTTACAAAATGTGCAAATGAAACAAGTAGAACAAGAGTTTTCACAATTCAATTATTTGTGGTCTTTTTTTTTCCCAGGTTCAACTTGAAAGCCCAGTAGTCAACAATAGACGAGTTTTTAAAGTCACCCCTTCCTGGCAAGGGATCCGCATATTCAATCAAATGAATGATATTAGCATAAAAATATCAGCATATAAAAATCGCATCTGCAACAAACTACTCAACAATAAGTCAATAACAGGACACTTCATCACAACATAAATATCAGCATATAAAAAATGCATCTGCAACTAACTACTCAACAATAAGTCAATAACAAGACACTCCATCACAGCATTAGCAGGAGTTTGGATTACCAATAACAATTTTAGAAACCAATTAGAGCATTTGTATTTACATTTCGACGGTGTGCTTTTCCAGTCAGTAATTAGTGATGGGTGTCATTTAGAAGAAAACATCACAAAATCCCATTACATTTTTTAAAAGTTAGGCATGGTCAAAGCGCCATACTAAACATTTTCAGACAATAATACAACTATCACTTAGGCCCTAAATATATTCAGATAATACAAAATACAAATTCATGATAAACTTGCACCAAGAAAAACAAAAGGAATGGATTTTAGAAGGATGTTGGCACATCTTTAGTAGTGGGAATTGCATGTAAGCACGTTGTTTTTAACAAAATATGAATTCAAAGGCATTGCATGTAAGCACACTGATGTTCTTCAAATCTATTTAAAATTTTAATTTACACAAAAGGTATTTAAAATTAATCAATACCTGTTGCCAGGGGACAGAGAGGCATGAAGGTTGATGGCGGCGTGACGGAGAACGGGATACGATAGTCGGCAGAGACTAAAGAGTGAACGAGAGGGGGAGGCGTGAAGACCGAAGAGAAGAGTGAAGGCTGAAGTCTGGACTAAGTGTAAGTTGGTAGTGTTTTGTCTACTCACTTATTATTGACATTGGGCTTATGGGCTTACGGGCTTACGGACTACTACAATTATTACTGGGCTTATGGGCGGGTAGGCGGGCGGTTGGATGCGGGAAGGGGGAGGCGGGTAAAACTGTAAATCCACCACTTCAATACCTATACCCGCTCTAACTGCGGTAGATACAGTGCAAATTCGCAAAATTGTACCCACTTATTATCCCTAATATAATTTTACCCACAAAAAATACTGAAGTCATCGATAGACCCTCTAATTTGTCCGTGTATTTTACTCAGATCCTCCCACTGAGACCCTCCAACTGAGATCCCTACCATATAAACCTAGCAACACTATTTTCACAGTGTCATTTAGATACAAAATTATGAGCAAAAAAATAAATGGTGTGTAACTCACACGCGGATGATGTGGTTGAAGGACGAACGAAACAATGACATGTGCCAGGTGGGCTCAAAATAATTAATAAATTTTAAATTAAGAAAAAAAACTAATATAAAACTTATTTAACTAATAAAACAATTATTTCAGAAAAATAAGAAATTACAAACCTATTTTCTTACACCCCACCCACCCCCACCCCCTACCCTTTCTTCTTTCCCCTCCCGACGGCCACCCTCTCACCGGAAAACTCAAAATTCTCCTCCCATTCACTCATCAACAAACTTTTTTTTCAATGGCAACTTCACCTAGATCCACCATTAATGACCGATCGGGTTTTCTCCAATTTTAAGTTTTTGAAAAATAATTCGTTTTTTTTGTTCTCAAATTTATGCTTTTTGGAGTTCAATTGTTTTTAGATTTTTGGCTATTTGGGCTTTCTTACCGTATTCTTGAGTTTTAGTTTGGATTGATTTTGCTTTAGGGCATTACTCTTCAATTTATAGGTTTAGGCAGCCATTTGAATGCCAAAAAGGTATTATTTCGTGTGCTATTATAACAATTTTTCTCTTCTCAAACCGTGAATACCTCTCTATATTCTCTTCTTTAGAATCCTCTTCACCGTTTTCTGATTTCTGTTTTTTTTTCAAACTTGGTGGTCGTCGGAGCTCGCTGGAGAAGAAAGGGTCTTGTGGACAAGGGAGTGGAAGAACAAAAAGCCCTTTTGGAGCCGCACTTTGTCATCTCAACAATTGTGTCCGAGTAGAGATACAAAATAGGGTAAAAATAAAAATAATTGTATTTACCTAAGTATTGATTGGTCTGACATATATGTTAGTAGAGGAATACAAATACTTAATAAAAGAATCAAAACAGTGCAAACTAACATAATACCAACAACAATAATTCGATTTCAAGCTAGTTTGAATGAGTTATATAAGTTTTTGTTATTATAAATATTCAGTTTTAGTCTATAAGTCGGCGTAACAATTAAATTACGAAGATTTATCATAAAACGAATCCAACAACCTTTCAAGCAAAGAAATAATATCCCGTAAGCAAGGTAAAAATATTTTTTTTTATATATAACTATATCTATATACTATCAAAATTCCCTTATCAAATGGTAACATTACATTCTAGCATTTTTGTATAAACTTCTAACATGGCTCATTACAATCAAATGGGACTAGAATTGATTGTCGGATACTTGTCAGCTGGAAGAACAGAGTTAACAACCAAATCTTTTCTACCATATTTTATGTCTCAAATGCTTACAAAATTCGTTTCATTAAAATGAAATAAAAGAATGAAAAAGTAGCCGATTTCAATTGCCACTCAGTGTAGGTCACTTTATTCAACTTGATTTTAATCAACTGTTTCTGGGCAAAAGCGAAATCAGCCATGCGGGCCCACCCTTCGGCCGACGAGTTGGTGGAGAGGTAAATCGTAATGTCTTGGCCCACTAGGTGGGAGGCCGCGGATCACACAAGTGCTTAGTCATCCTCACAAAGGAAAATGAACTCGCATTCTGCGAACGCGAGCACCTGCGCTGAGGCAATCTGTCGCGCAGAACCAATGTTTCTTACTTAGTGAATGTTTTGATTAGCTTTTGGTTACCCAAAATTGATTATGGTACCTACTTTCGTGAAAATCAGAAAATTAATATGTTTGACTGATCAAAATCAATTCTGCAGAATCAATTTTATCATTAATTTCAATTTAAATTTTACTATTTTCTTTATTACCCTCTTTAATTTTCATCAACAACTCTATCCACTTTCATTACTCTCTTTAAATATCTAAAAAAATTAATAAAAAAATTCAAATATACAACTTTCATTATTCTCTTTAAATATCTAGAAATAATTACTAAAAAAAAAGTCAAATATACAACTTTCATTACCTCTTTAAATATCTAGAAATAATTACTAAAAAAATCAAATATACTACTCATATTCTGTTTTGAGTATGCTATTGTTAATTTTAAGACCTTTTTCGTACTTAGGAATGAGAATAGTGCAATTCATTTGGATTATCCTTCTCCTTTTTCTATTGTCTTCTTTCAAATACTCCAAATATTATTAATATTTTAAATGCGGCAAAATGTGCTCTACAATTTTAACTGAAAATCGATTCCAAGATACTTTTTAAAATAACTATTAAGTATAATATTATTCCTTTTTCTATAATGTATTATTAATATAAATGAAGCTAGTCCAAGAATTTTAAATGAAGCTAGTCCCGAGAAATGCGGTAAAATGTGCTCTACAATTTTAACTGAAAACCGATTCCAATGTACTTTTTAAAATAACTATTAATTATAATATTATTCTTTTTTCTATAATGTATTATTAATATAATACATTATAGAGTACATGCAAAATTAGTATTTGAATAATATTTAAATACTATTTGCACTTTAAATTAGTATTGTAATAATATTCTACTAATATTTAAGTACTATATTGCACTTTAAATCTATTATCTATTTGTAATTTTTATTTACATACTTCCATCTATTTATATGTATATTTTTATTTATATGTATGTCTATTTTGATAATTTTACATTCAAAATCAATTTTGATAAAAAATATTCAAACATAAATCAATTATAAGAATCACTTTTACATTATTGCATTCAAACATAAATCAATTATCTCAGAATCTAATCCAAACACACCCTAATAGTTTTCTTTTCATAAGTTGATCTCCTTAATTATTCCACTTTATAGTGATATTCCTAAGTTGTTTTAAACTTTATGCCATTACGAAGTTTTGCTCTAGTCCCCTTAATAATATATTATTTTTCTCTTATTAAAACATTAGCCTGCATGTTTGAACAGCGGAAATATAACTCCCAATTCCCTCTGGTGTAGTACAGTTATTTAAAATAACATTAATCAATGTGCTAATATCTTAATCTTTTTAGCTATATATAACTATGTGTTTTTCGGTAAAATCAGTTCTAACCAGAAACACTGTTAGAGATTTGTATTTTAGGGTTTAAAGATAAGTAAGTAGTATTCGATCCGAGAAACCCCTTGGCGAGTTCGGTTTCGAATGGTAAAAATAAAAAATAAACAAATAAAATAAATAAGTAAGCTATGATTTAGAACAAGTAGTGAAAATAATGAACAAGTGCCTCTTTAGTATATTGCTTTGAGAGAAAATAGAGCTTATGTCACAAGTGTAATGTGGTCCTTTTTTCCTAAGTTTTACATATATAAGCTAAAATTATGACGACATGAGCATGTTGATGTCATGGTGCTCACGCGCGTTGTGACGCTCTAATCTAGGAAACTAGATATGACAAGAGTTGATAGGAGTGGGTGACAACTGTAGAATGTCTCTGAGTTGTTTGAACCTCTAGGTACGCTAGTCCAGCCGGAGGTGTTCTTTACCCAATACAGTGTGCCAAAAACATATGATAATTAAGTGTGAGTGATAAATATATAGATATAGCTAGCTAGTCATTCTTATCTTACAAATTACAGTACATCTTTTGTTGAATTTTAGATACAAGTGCATGCATTGCACCTCGAACCACCTTACTAAACATTTGTTCATTTGTTAGGTTATTAATATCGAAATCACAAAAAGCAGTTTTTTCTTTTCTTTTGCATGATTCCTGCTAGCTAGTAGTTATATGAATATTACTTCCTCGGTTCTCAAATGTTAGTTGTTTTAATAAGTTTAAAAAAATTGATAGCTTCCTGGACAATTACAGCATTGTCTACAGCTCTTCTTCCAGGAATGAAGCTGCATTGGTTAGGGCTTATGATCTTGTCTATGTAGGACCTTATTCTGTTGGCAATCTTGTCTCGATTCTCAAATGTTAGTCGTTTAATAATTTAAATTTACTTTTAACTAAGAAAAAGAAGTGATCATTTGTTTATTTCTAAATCTAACCTTAATGCTACAATTAGTGGGGTGCTAATTGAGAGGTGTAGGGAAGGATAATTTATACGGGTATTCTCATGATTAAATCTATCAATATAAGGAAAATTAGCACTTTTAGTCCATCAATATGGCCAGATCCTTATTTTGGTATCTAGTTAAGTGCATTTAACCTTTAGTTAATTCATATGTGCACTTTTAATTTGATTCCGATCATGAATCTTCGCAACTTTAACGAATTATTCAGTGTTAGACCATTCAATTAGCGATGTATTATGGTAAATTTATATTGTTACTTCATATTTGAAGGTAATATTATCTCTAAAAATTAGTTTAAATATCATATTGATTTATGATATAAAGGGGCCAAAAACATAAGTTTTAGTTAGCCGAAGGTTAAATGTGCTTATCCAAATATTACAAGGACCGCAACTAGAATTCATCAATAAATCGAGAGCGCAATTATTCCTAAATATAAAAATATGTAAAAACTATTCCAAACACCATGTGTTTTTGGTACTTAGCTTGTTGTCAATATTTACGGCCATTTTACTTATTTATACTACTAACTCAATGATGTTATTCTTATACTTTATCCGTGGAACCTCTAAATTAGTCGTACTTTATGTTAATTAACAATGGCGCAGAACTAGATGAAACTCGCATTAAAAATTAATGACTTTGTGGGCTATATACTACTATAGGCTTTTGCTATGCCCAAGTGTAGAGTAGGCAAATAACAATTTAATTAGGTCTATCATGATATCATCCATGTTGGAACTTAGGTTTAGTAGACTATAATAGTTATTGGATTTACCTAGTGGCATTTTTGCGGCAAGATGTTGTGCATACATGTGCAGACGAATATCACAAAAAAGAACTAGTATGCTTTATCTCGGTTGTTTACGTAGAAATGCAAATGCAAATGCAAAAAGTGAAAAATATGATTTGCCCTCCACGAAAATAAAATTAAGAAATCATATTAATTAATTCATCTGAATCAATAATTGTCCTTTTTCTTTGACAAATAAACCGACAACTAAGAAAGTAATTAAAACTAGACAAGGAGGTGTAGAGTTGAATATTCTGAATACAAAAATTTGAAGCGATCTACAATTTACCAAGAACCAGGTTGATAGTTGACAAATTTCTTAAATAGGGTTGGAAATTTACTAATGTGGAATTAAGTTTAACCCATTATTTATGACTCGATCAATTGAGGTCTCGCACGTCGAAAACGTCGGTTTCACACACGTGCATTCGTAATGCCAAGTATCGTAAATTCATTAGTGAAAGAGATAGGTACGTGAGTAAACGTTTGAGACATAGAATGATGGACGATCATTGGTTAAATGACACGTGTTCCACGTTGGTAAATGAAGGAAGAAGTGTAAGATCGAAACAAGTCAGAAAAGGGTCGCGACGCTAATTGATCTTTTGGCCACTGGAGCCGCGACGCCTCCCAGACAGCGCCGCGGTGCTTCCCAGGTGTTTGTGCGACGGAAGTTCAAAAGTTTGGCTGATTATGGGGACGTTTTGAAGCATTCAAAAGGCAGTTTCTCCTCCATAAATCAGACATTATTTGGCTGCATTACTTGGTGAATTAAGTGGCCATTACATGGGTACTTGAAGAGACATTCTTACACTACTATAAATTGAGGCATTTGGCTCAATTGTTGAACACACAATGAGATTTTCTGAAAACCTTCTTCCTCTCTAAGCATTCTTTCACACACTCAAAGGTTCTTCTTTTAGTAAATACTTGAATAATCTTTGCTCACTTGTTTGGTGTTATTTTATCTTGGGAGACAGTTGCCCATAAACGTAAAAGGATATACACAGGGCAATAATGTCTTAAAGACATAGTGCTAACACTCGACTCAACACAGTTGTAACAAGTAGAGATTTAGTGTCTCTTGGTTTCAGGTTAAAAAGATCAAGGAACTTGTTGCAATTGGAACGAAGATCCAAGACGAAAGATTCAAGACGGATCAAGAACTCACAAGCTTACTGTAGCCACCACTCTTGTTGGCTACAAGACTGTCAACTATTGTAATTCCTTTTGTTTATCCTTTCGAAGCACTTGTAATAGTTGTATACTATTCCAGTACATCTATTGTAACTCACAATCTTAAGACATTATTTGTACTAGTGCTAGAAAAATATTTGTCAGCAGATATGATACCAAATCTGGTTGTGGGTTTCTTGTTGAAACCAGTTCTGTTGACAGTTCTGTAAATAATTTAACCACTATCTCTGTTAATAAATATGGTCCTGGTTATGGATCTCTCTTTGACGATAGCTACAAATTTGTTTTCTTCAAAGGTGGATCTCTGGATCTAATGTCGAGCTTCAAGATACTCCTGATAGTCATGCTAGCAAGGCTAAGGGTCAAGGAAGAGTTGTTGTCACCGCTCCCTAGAGTGGTGGAAACAAACGCCCACGAGAGGTGGAGGATATCAACTGGAGAAGGCTGAAGATGTTGTTCTACCTTGTAACAGAAGTCCTACATCTGTCCCAGACAAAGGATCCGGACCATGGTGAGGATAAAATTGGACAGTCAGTCCAACGAAGGGACTGACGTAGGCCAGAATACTGAATTCTTTGAAAATAACTTTCCATAAGAAAAGAAAAAGTAGTAATTGCTCAAGGTTAACAAGAACCTGCGAGTGTCTTATTGTACAGAACTAGACGTTCCAGATCTACAGGACTCGGAAGTTGCTGACTGTTCGGAACTTAATGTTCTAAATCTACAGAACTCAGGAATTTTAGATGTTGAACAGAGACGGAGCAAAAGAGGGGACAAAGTCTTATTTCAGGCCTTCTAGCTTGTATGGTTGAGAATAAACCATGGAAAATTAATAAAGAATTGTCAACTCCAGAAGCAATGCTTTGGAAAGAAGCTACAGAGAGAGAAATAGATTCCATCAGATAGAACCATACTTATGTGATGGTTGATATTTCTCCGGAAAAAGAACCTTTGGGTTGTAAAAATGGATGCTCAAATTGAGTACAAAGTAGATGGATCTACTGACGAGGATAAGGCCTCGACTACTTAGACATGTGTTCCTAGGTGAATAACTTAACCTCCAAGACCACCGCAGTCTTGTGTGACATGAATGTTGAGACAACCTTCCTAACTGGATATTTGGTTTTGTGGATTGTTGGGCTTATTCCTGAACCTCCACTTTAATCCATGAAATGTTTACATTTTGGTCCTGAAAGATTCAGATAAAACAGAAACAATGAATCTGACTACAAAAATATTGACTCTGAAGCTAGAAAGCCAACAGTTGGAAAACCAAACAGTCCGAAAATGGAAGAAGAAAGTAATATGGAACAACCCGAGGGGTATGTGGTTCCAGGGAAAAGAAGAAAATATGTCGACTTGTCAAATCTCTGTGCGGGTTAAAATAAGCCCCAAAGCAATGGTGCGAAAACTTTGATAGTACTCAACTATCGAAGTGTTTCTCCATTAATGAGTGTGACAAATGTGTCTACATGAAAGGTAATTCTGACTCGTTCGTCATGATATGTCTTTACGTAGTTGACATGTTGATCACATGTAGTAGTAGTTCGATCCTAGAGACTAAGGATATGTTGAAATGATGTTTCAATATGAAGGTTATGGGTATTGCAGATGACTTCTTAGTAATTGGTATTTCTAAGACATCTAACAGACTGGTCCAAAGCTAATCTCTTTTGTGAGGTGTGTGACAGTCTCGTTGAAAGACACCATTGGATATGAATCATAGAACTGATTGGAATCATGGTGCACCCATATACCAGGAGTGATATGTGCAGGTCATATGTAGTTCAATGTAATTTACACACTACAACTGACTTGATATCGGCTTACTAAGTAGATCAGTTGAACTAAGGTTCACTGGTAATGATCAATAGAAGGCGTTAAGTCAGATATGACGATATCTGAAATATTCGCTTATCTATAGATTATTATATTCTGGATGTCCAGTGATTCTGGGAGAACATAGTGATGCAAACTGGACATCAGACTTGAAAAACACCAAATCCATAAGTGGATGTGTGTAGTGTGTCTTTGAAAATCCTCTAAGCAAACTTGCATCGGCCGATTCGTGATGGAATCAGAGTTTATCGCTTTGTACAAAACATGATGAGAAGTTGAGTAACTTCACGACCTCTTAGAGGATGTCCCTTATTGGGAGTAACTCATGCCTTCATCAGTTATACACTGTAAGGGCACGGATGACATCGTCTGAACATATCTGTCGGAGACATAAGACCGTATGGTAGTTGATCGTCTCAGGTGACATTTTTTTATTACTAAATCAAAGGATATAACAGACCCTTTAATTAAGGGGCTACCCGAAGATCAAGAGTTTTCCGGTCTAGGGGAATTGGCGTAAAACCTAAACTATAAGAACTGATACAGTGGAAACCCAACCATACTGATTGGAGATCTCAAGAATTTGGTTCAATGGGAAAACTAAATCGTAAAAGGTTCAGTTGAGCACTTCGGTGGAAGCAAGAGCACTTCGGATGATGATTTATGTAAAGAAATATAAGTCTAAAGTCGTTCCTGCGATAGACCTTAAAGTGCTACCTATATGGTGGGTAGAAGTTAAGTTTTCAAAACCTTTAATGATCCTTACCGGTTGAGGTTAGGTTTGGAGAAATTTTTAATGGTGTCTAACACTTGTGAAGTGGGGTATTGCAGGATACATTGTAGGAGACCACCTATTTAAGTGCGAGGACTGACCACCTCAAATGAACACACTTAAGAATCCAAGTGTATCCACATCCACAACGGACAAAACATTAAAAAGAACAGAGTAAGGAAAGTTGTTGCGTTGGTACCGTTGTCTTGGCTTACACTAAAAACTTACGGTTCAAGACATCACGTTCACCGCGCAGTACGTAAGTCCGATGGTATTCAACTATGGAAGGTTCAAAACTACGGCTATCTATCCAGATGCAACATCGGTCCACCGAAATATTGCTAGAAAGACATCTTGTGAGTGCGCCAAAATCTCTTTCAAGAGGAGATTGTTGGAAATTTACTAATGTGGAATTAAGTTTAACCCATTATTTATGACTCAAACAATTGAGGCATCACATGGCAGAAATGTCGTTTCCACACACGTGCACTCGTAATGCTAAGTATCTTAAATTTCATTAGAGAAAGATATATTGGTACGTGAGTAAACATTTGAGACATAGAATGATGGATGGTCGTTGGCTAAATGACACGTGTTCCACGTTGGTAAATGAAGGAAGAAGTGTACGAAGTGTAAGATCGAAACAAGTCGGAAAAGGGCCATTGCGTCACCGCAGAGTCGGGGCTCCACCACCACCAGGGCCGCATCGCCCAAGGCGTGAGCCGCGACGCTAATTGGTCTTTTGGCCACTGGATCCGCGGTGCCTCCCAGGCAGCGCCACAGTGCTTCCCAGGCAGTGTCTGTGCGATGGAAGTCTAAAAGTTTGGCTGATTATGGGGACGTTTTGGAGCATTCAAAAAGCAGCTTCTCCTCCATAAATCAGCCATTATTTGTGTTACACCTCGTAAGTTAAGACAAGGATTAAGAACGTCACTAAGGTTAATGTTCGGATAATGGAAATAAGATATAATTATACAAGCTACGGGCCCGTCGGTGATAGTCTAAAATAATAAGGTATATATAGGTTTATTGATGATTATTATTTATTATAAGAATTATGACATAGGGAAGCCGAGACTATGGAAATTTCCGGGAATTAAAGGAAACGAGATTTAAGATAAAGGAGTGGAATTTAAGCTTTATTTATTACTTGGGGGAATTAATCTAGTTAGTAGACACTTAGAGGGGCAAAGTGTAATTTGTAAGGGGACTAAAGTGTAGTTTTTAAAAATCTGAAAAATGGGAATTTAAATTGCCCTATTAAGCTCATTTTCACTTAAAACAAATCAGATTTTCCCCCTCCCTTCTCTCCCTTACCTAGCTCGAATTCTCCCCCTTCCCTAGCAAGAAAGGTTAAGTTCTTACTCCATCTTAGTAGATGAAATCATCCCACACAAAATTTCCAAACCAAAATCACACAAATAGGGTGTGGGGGGGGGGGGGGGGGGAATCTGGCAAAACAGTGGGCAATTAACGCCACTGCTGCCGATTTTCAGCCCCAATTTTTTGAACAATTGGGGATAAATTTTGAAGGAATACATGCATAAATGATGGGTTAACATTGTGGGGTTCATGCATGTTGGATTGGAGTTAAAACGACGTTCATTTGGCGAAGAAAAGTCGTTAAACCGCGTATCGCGGCAATGATCAGATTTCAGGGACTGTTTTGGACGAATTCAAGGTATAAAATTCTTCTTTTTATAGTTTAAATGAAATTGCATGTGTTGTAAGTGAAGATATGAATTTGTGTTAAGATGAAATTGGAAATATGAAAATGTATGCGACTATATTGAGATGCATACGCCGATTGGGACTGTTTTGTATACATTTAGTTTGATTGTTGTATTGTAATATGGTTACTAATTGCATGATGAACTCGAAAGGAAATATTGATAGTTTAAAGTTGTAAATGTTATATGGAATTGTCGGACCTCGTCGTCGCGACTTAGGGACTGTTTAGGGGCTGATTTGGTGGTGTAATAATGCTGGAAATCTCATTAAGAATATGCATGAACAATGTGGTAATTGCTTACGTAAGTCCTAAAGTAGTATAAGAAAGTGTATAAAAGCTTCACATTTCCCTCTCATTGTTAACTAAAGTGTGAGCTATTCTCATGGACTATTCCTTAATACAGATTAAGGGCTGGAATGACATGAAATAAGTATATAAATTCTCTTGGTTATTGGAGTTGATTAATGGAATGTTTAGATAAATTTCGCCTACATATGGAAATAATAGCGATTATTGGTTTAATCTGAATTATTGGGTTGATTTGGATTGTTGGTTTGATTTGGATTGTTGGTTGGATTTGAATTGTTGGTTGATTTGGATATTGGTAAATTGTGGATACATACATAAACAAAGAAAATGCTGCCCAAATTTTTATAGGAATAAGGGAGCCATTATTCATATAACTTACATTAGAAATCATAGAATTGACGAGCGTATCATTCCTTATTATAGGTTGAAGTGTCGCCTAAGAGGTATGTGAAACTCTTTCTTCTTTCTTTTGGAATGATTTTTAATGAAAGTACGGTGGACATACGAGATTCCTATGAGTTCAGTTTTAAAAGATAATTGTTGATTAGTGCCTATGATTTTCAGTAAAAGAGTTTATTATGATGATACTATCGAGAGTCAAAGATGATTTTTAATTGCATATGTTGCTCATGATATCTACTCGTGCTAAGTATTATTGTTTCACTCCACCGAGTCCCGGGCCGGATCATGTTCGTGTGCAGCTTTACAAAATTCATCGAGTCCCTCACTAGAGGGCCGAGACACGTTATATACATATATATAGATTTTATCGAGTCCCTCCATGTAGGTCGAGACATGATATCTTGCATATACAGACTTCCATCGAGTCCCTCACTAGAGGGCCGAGACATGTTATACATATTGATATACAGACATAGACATAATGACAGTATGAGCCATCATTCATGATTTCTGATATGACTCTCATTTTTGTTAAGCTTGATGACTCTCTATCTTTGCTTGACACAGTTGTAATTTCATTTTCAGTATTTCATGTTTATATACTCAGTACATTATTGCATCGACCCCCTTTTCTGGGGTTGCGTTAAATGCCCGCAGTTCAGTGTTCAGATAGGTGACCCTCCGCCTAGGATTTCAGACAATACTGGAGAGCTCCTTTGTTCCGAGCCGCTATTTTGGTATGCACTTTATCTTTCGGACTTATGCATATTTTGGGCACGCACGCCCTGTCCCGCCATCATATATCGAGATTGCATTCTTAGAGTGTCGTAGATTGTGAGTTGGACGTTTGTACCTTGTTTTGGGTTTTGATGTTGTTATCTAGTGGCGGCACGCTTGCCATTATTTTGATTATGCGCTTGTGCACGTGATGTTGATTGGTGGCTGATCGGCTAGCCTATTATGATTGTTGTTTTGTTGTTGTTTTGGCGCACTCGCTTACGCCCATTTTAGGGATATGTTGTAAAAGCAGCGTTATGCTGCCGAAATTTCTATAGATCTCTGTGTTAGATAAATTAAGAGTGACAGTCGATGGGGCGCCCATTAGACGTTTAGTCACGCCCATCTGCCTTGACAATTTGGCTGCATTACTTGGTGAATCAAGTGGACATTACATGGGCACTTGAAGAGACATTCTTACACTATTATAAATTGAGACCTTTGGCTCAATTGTTGAACACACAATGAGACAGTTGCCTATAAACGTAAAAGGATATATACGGTGCAATAATGTCTTAAGGACGGAGTGCTTACACTCGACTCAACATAATTGTAACAAGTAGGGATTTAGTGTCTCTTGGTTTCAGGTTATCAGGATCAAGGAACTTGTTGCAATTGGAACGAAGATCCAAGACTGAAGATTCAAGATGGATCAAGAACTCACAAGCTTACTGTAGCCACCACTCTCGTTGGCTACAAGATTGTCAACTATTGTAATTCCTTTTGTTTATCCCTTCGAAACACTTGTAATAGTTGTATACTATTTCCGTACATTTATTGTAACTCACAAATAGTACAGGAGTAAAAATGCAATTTTATCACAAGATATGACGAGTGTTAATTTCTCGTGGACCATGGGAAAATTAGATGATATCACTCATTAATCAAGTAATTATTTTATTTCTTATAGGACAAAGTAGAATTAACTTATGAGGGTCCACTTGAGGGCACAACACACTGTTATTTTTGAAGAATGGGTCTTTATAGGGGCCTATTAAAACATTAATCACATGATTTTACCTTTTAAGGAATGTCATAATGTCACTAATATGGTAAACTACAACTAATTATGTGATTAGGACTTGAAAAGTAAAGACAAAACTATGGTAAACATCAACTCCCCTAACCTTTTTAATTATGTGATTAGGACTTGAAAAGTAAAGACAAAACTATCTTTCCACTGAGGGGAGGT
Organism: Przewalskia tangutica; assembly: GCA_029844215.1. Lineage (NCBI taxonomy): Eukaryota > Viridiplantae > Streptophyta > Magnoliopsida > Solanales > Solanaceae > Przewalskia > Przewalskia tangutica. Next base: position 37,017,536 of record CM056727.1, on the reverse strand, counting down.
TAGAATTTAGAAAGTGACTAATATATGGTCCAAATATTTTTTATCAATAAAAAGACAATGTACATTAGGGTCCAAAAGTAAGAAAGTGATGACACATAATTTATTAAAGTAGCCAACAAACAACATCAAGTGGGTTCAATTTCAATCACACGGAATAGAAACTAGAAAGAAAGAGGGAGTACCTTTTTAAAGAGGAGTATGTCCTACCTGTTGAATGAAATTATGTGTTTGGTTTGAAGGAATAGAGGAAGGTTGGGTCTTTTTGTTTGGTTTAGTTGGACTTTCTTGTTCTAAGAAATGGAAGCAAAAAATTTATTGTTCCCTCTTGGACCATTAATCAACTTTATAGGAAAAAGAAGAATGGGAAAATACTCCCAATTCAAATTAATAGAAGGTGAAAAGTAAGAAATAGAAGCAGATTCAGAATGTTAAACCACTTGACAAAGAGCATCATTTCTTAACCATTGTGACAATGGATGTTGACTTAATTTAAATACATATTTGTAATTCTTGTAATTTTAGATACATAACTAGAACACTTACAATCAATGTGAAAATGGTGAATAAGTCAATATAATTAGATATAAGATAAGGGTGTAGAGGCCTAATTAAAAAAAAAAACAAGAAATGACACAATAGCATGTCATGTGGATGGCTGTGCATAGAGAGAACAAAGGTCAAGATTTATATCTCATAACTACCTAACATGTTGACCACTTGGAACAAATCCACATGAGTTTTTTTGTCAAGATCCATAGACTTACCTAATTAAATTGATTGATTTTTATGGGCATCTATCAATAGGGTCTGCTACAAGGGTTTCATGACCACATGATCTAATTTTGGGACATGACACCAACACATTGGTTTTCACCTTATTGACAATGGCTAGGAGACATGCTTGAGAATTGCCCCAAACCAATAAACCTTTGAAATTAATATACATGCCATGCATCTGACCAAAACCTATACATGCATGTTTTTTTTATAAAACTAAGGCCTTTAGTTTGCATTTGTCCATTGCCAAGTTTAATCTTTTTGACTCGATTTGATTGCTTTGTGCACACTTTGTTTCCAAAAAAATGATGATTTGAGTGCATATTAATGCATTAGAACCCCCCCCCCCCAACCCCCGCCAACCACTCCAGGTTATACACATTCTCAGTTCTCACTCAAATCAACTTGGGAGAATTACTCTCTCCATTCACTTTTAATCGTCTATTTTTGACTTTGCACGCCTCTTAAGAAATAATAAATATTGAGTATATTTAAAAAATGACTTGAAAATGAGTAATTTATGTTAAGAGTAAGACAAGAAAAATAAATTTGTCTTTATTTGATATGCTAAAATGGACAAGTATGTTAGGATTTGCCCTAAATTTACTACCTTATTTGAATTATATCATAATTATGCTTCACATCAAAAAAAGTTTTCTTGGTGAAAGAGGTTTTCTGGAAAATTAAGGTACATCACTAAGTCTAATATTTACCAAATATACAATTGAAATCAGCCCATTGTTGGGCCCCACTGCTGAACGTCCCACTGGACGTGTACATTGTTTAACACACCTCGCAGCCATAATGACGGCCTTCAGACGCCGAGATCGTTTCTAAAATCTTCAAAAGGGCCAGGGAAGACCGCTTTGTAAAGATGTTCGCAACTGATATCTGGAAGGGACACGGCGCACACGCATTGCCCTTCACTACATTCTCTCAACAAAGTGAATATTCATCTCTACGTGTTTAGTACGCTGCCGAATCGATTACCGTAGGTAGATGACACTTATATTATCACATTAAATTAAGGTAGCTTTCAATAGGAAAATGAAGCTCTAAAAGTAGATTTCAGAATCAACACGACTCGAAACCACATCGCTACCCATCGATACTCGATCCGTGACTTGAACGCGAAAGCGTGGATTGACGCCGCGGACTGAGACCAAGTTATTACCTAAAACACGCAATAGCATGCATATGCATCGCCCGTGTCGACAACCACCCCAATCAAGATCGTCAGATAGAGACTAGTGTAGACGTCGACGAAGGATACAAATGCAAGTCATACTCAAGTGTTCCTTGAATGTACCTAAGAATGCGTTTGAGCGAATTCATATGTTCAACTCTGGGATCATGCATAAACAAACACACCTGTTGTACGACATATGTAATATCAGGTCGCGTGAACGTCAGATATTGAAAGACGCCTACAAGACTACAATAGCGGGTCGGATCCTCATAGGGAGAGTTAGCTGCAACACCCAACTTGGGTTTAGTATAATCTGGAGTAGAAGTGGACTTACAGGATGACATCCCAGCCCTCTCAATGATCTCTGCTGCATGCAAGTGAGCGGTGAGCGTAGTAGCCCCCTCGGGCATGCTCTTTGTACAAGCAAGCAAAGAGCTAGTGAGGGTCGACGTACTTTCCAATCACAAAACCCCGCTTTTTTTGGCGTCCACTATTCTATTCCCGATATTTTGAAGGTCAGTCTACTTCCTCTGTGATAAGAACAATCCACCTGCATGACTGTCGCGCCCTTTTCCGACCGCGACATTTTAAGAATAGCGAGCCCTGCTTAATAAAATGTTAGAAAATAAATAATAAAATGCTAAATAGTTTAAGAGGCTTAAAGGTTTTAAAAATGCTAAAAGGATGCTAAAATTGCAAAAGATGCTAAAGTTTAAAAGGGTGCTAAAATGCTAAAGGGTTGCTAGAATGCTAAGGGTTCGCGGAGTCGCCACCTAATTAATTGGGTGAATTAGGACACCTAAATGTTTAACTAGTTTGAAGTAAAACATTAACTCCATTTTAATGGTCTGCTAAACTTAATGAGATTCTGGGTAAGGGTTCTTTATTAATCTAGAGGGAAGGGGTTAGGCACCCTCTAAGATCCGCTAACTTGCGGTTGTCCTGCCAAACCTAGGGTAATTATTATATTTTAAAAATGCAAAGTAAAAGATCTTCCCGCTTAATAAAATGCTAAAAAAAATGTTAAAATGTTTAAAGGTGCTTAAGTCTAAAAGGGAAAAAGGTGCTATATGCGAAAGAATGCTAAGAGGTGCTAAAATATTAAGGGTTAAAGACGCTTAACAAAAGTGCTAGCAATTTAAAAGTGCTGAGTGTAAACAAAGTAATGCTAGAGTGCTTAAATATTAAAAGGGTGCTAAGGATTAATTTTAAAAGTAAAGGTTGCTAAAAGTAAAGGGTATTTTAAAGGGCTCCTGCTCAAATAAAAGGTTAGACGATAAAATGCTAAAATGCTTAAAATGCTAAAAGAGGTGCTAAAAATGCTAAAGGGTGCTAAATGCTAAAGGTATTAAACGCCAAGGAGTGATTTAAAGTGCTAAAAGGGCTAGAAATGCTAAAGAATGCTAAGAGGGTGCTTTATGGACTAATTATGTGTTCATGCCAAGGTTATTTATGAACTAGTTAGGTATCTTTGCTAGCTAAGTTAATCTTGCTTAACTCAGCGTAATATTATATAAAAAATGCTTAAGATGATTTTTTGTTGAGAGTTTAGGAGGACATTTATTATGGGTTTAATAAGAAACAAATTGTTGATTTTATAAGGCAAGTTAAATCATTTAGATTGCTTTTGGTAAAATTTAGATATAATAATCGTAAAAGGCAGCGTAAAGTAGAAATGCGTTTCCAATTATAAATTACCTTCCCTTATGCGTTAAATGCTAATTGCTCTTGGTTTCCTATTAATTACAAAGTTATAAATTACAATAACAAATAAAGTAAGATAAGGAAGAGATAAGAGAAAGGATTAGGCGGATGACCCGTCTATTTGTTTGTCTAGGAATGGCGAAGAGGACTCGATGGATGTATATGCGTGCCTTTCGTTTGCCACGGCGAGTCTCGTTATGAGACTCTTTGTTGCTCCGGTGCGTGCCGTATAAAAAAGAAAGATAAGGATTAGCATCCGTCAAATAATATTAGACATAAATAATTCAGTGCTAAATATCACAGATGTCCTAACTTTATCCACTAATAAATAAGCCCCCAGCATAAGAATCGATACATGCCATACAAACAGTGGTGAGCAACGATGCATTTATCAACGAGTGGATAAGAAATGACTAGATCTAACACATTCATGGGTCAAAACAGAGGCAGAAATGAGTATTTTATGGGCCCAGGTCAAGTAGCACACAAGCAGACAGCAGAGGAGAGCAAACAATAAGCAAACAAGAAAATTCCACAGGCCCATTATATTTCAAGTCTAACAGAACCAGATCCCTATATAATATAGGCCAACATTCCAATGATTTTAATTAGAGGATGAACTTTGGAAAGGCAATTCAGCCCAAACGATTAACAACATTATTTTACTCGAATCGGTGTTAAGATCTGCATAGGATAGGAGCATGTGACATTACTTAACATGTTCAAATTCTATTCAAAATGAGTAAGCATTTAACACATATTTGAATCAGTTTATGTTCCAGCAATTTGGAATCAACAATTGGACCCATAACAATTTGAATTAATGGGCTGCAAGCTATAAGAAACTGTATGGACAAGCAATGGGCCTCAACAAACCCAATAATTAAAGCCAATCAGCACACACATTGTAATAATATATATAAAAAAGACCCAAAATACACACAGAATGCCTAAAAAAAGACCTGCTGTAGTTTAAGATGTCATGTATACTATATGTGTGTTAGAAATATGTATATATGCTCTTGATGGATTAGACACAGGATAGTTATAAAGGGAAAGATAGAATTCCGGCATTATGTTGGTTATTCTAAAGAAAAGGAGGACATCCTTACATGATTTTCTTGATAGACATTGCGGGGCCATTCCACAAATGCGAGCAACTTAACGATCAGGTATGATGCAATATGGATTTAACATGCTAGCATGGGCGATTTATACTCGCGTAAAAGCAGGTATAATCGACCACTTTAGACATAGCCAAACATACATAAATAGTTAATCGAATCAAACTAACATATATTTAAGCGAACAACCATCAAAATAGTTCCACAGACATGATCTTTATGTACAAATAAACACACGACTGAGCGATTAAATCGGGAGTCGACTGAAAATCACACCTCAGAAGAGTATCTTAACAATTTAGATATTATGCATCCCTATTAATTAAAGCAAGCTTATTCAATATCAGATTCCTACATTAATGAATACGACAACATGAATGGACTAACACCTGTTTAACACAAATTCGCACGAAAAATACAACATGAACAGAGGTCAAGAGGGAGTGGATTTTTACCTTCTCCGGGCAGCGACCCGGGGCAGCGTATCAAGTCGTCGGTCCAATCGGCGGGTTTTGGGTTTGCGATGCGAAAGGGGTAGGCTTGTTTGCTGGTTTCCTGGCTGATATCGAAAGGAAAAGTTTCAGACTCCCTACTTCTTGCGATGCTGATTGTCTGGGTGTTGACTGCTGCTAGAGGTATCCCGTCGATTGCTATGGGTCTGTGCTCTGCTCTGCCTTACTCTCCCCTAAATTGCTATGTGGTTCCTAACTGCTGCTAAGGTGTAAAATGATTGCTATCTCACTGAGCCCTTCATCGATGCTATGGGTACCCTCTCTAGCTCTGTATTGTCGTCTGACTCTCAACTGAGCTCTCTTCTCTGTCCCTCTACCCTTGCTCTGGTTGGTCTATTGCATGTGCTTATATAGCCCTCGTTGGGTTCTAATAATGGTAAGCAATTAAGGCTGATTCTAGGCTGAGATTTCGTAAGAGATTCGTGCTGATTTGTAAGTGATTCGAACGGGTTTTGATTTGAAGGGATTTGGTTATCTATGGTAAGAAATCGTTGGAGACGTGTGTGCAGGTAAAGGGAAAGGAAAGTCGCCGGATTCTCAGGCGAGAATCTCGGCGACTGTGAGGTGCTGTTGCGGCGATTGGAAGCTTAGGTTTAGGGTTCTTAGCGTTTTGTTTATGTTGAGGACGATGGAAAGGGCTGCTGAAGAGAAGGGAAAATAAAGGCTGGGGCGTTGGGCCTCTGATAAGAAAAAAGCGTGGGCGGGCGGTGTGGGTTGAAGTGCGTTAGTGGGCTGCGGGTTGCCTAAAGGAAGGGCTGATGGGCTGATTAGTCTTAGGAGTTAATTAGTTTTAGGCTAGTTAATTAATTAGCTAATTAATTCTAGGCAAGTGTATTAATTAATTAGTGATAACTTAAATTAACAAATGTGATTAAATTACTTAGGTGCTTTATCAATCTAATTGTTATAATAAATGCGGGCGTGTCATTTAATTAATGCTTAATACTTTAATCATGACGCTATTTTAAAATCTTATTATTATGCATTATTGCGAAGTTAGATTAAAATTGAATAGAGTTTAGATTAGATTATTTAAATGCTAAATGCAAGTATGATATTTAAGAATTGTTTAAAGCTTTTATAAATGCGACGCTATTAAGTGCATGTGTTAGATTAAAATTGATTTTAAATTACGAATGATTATGAAATTCTCTTGTGTATTAATAAATGCGGCTATGCTACCTGACACGACGTTATTGCTAAATTATTTATTTTATGTATTTATTATTAATTAAGAATCCTGACAGGGCTTGAAATCAATTAATGCGGGCGCGGGACTCTAAGTGCTTAATACTCTACGTGAGACGCGACGCCATTATTAAATTGTTTATTTATGCCTGTATTTATGTTTTATCGCTACATTTTATTATAAAAAATCATAAAAATTATTTTACAAAATTAGCCTAATTTTATAGTTAGTGACTGGACGGGAGGGTCAAAATTGGGTGTCAACAATGACGAGTTACAACAATCTCCAAAAAGTAACTCAATGGGCCCAAGTCCTTCGTGATAAACTCAGAACTGAGCTTTGTCATAATGGACTTTCGCAGAGTATCAGAAGAGACAGTAAAAATAATATCATCAACATATAATAAAATATAAGACATGGAAGATCTCTGACGGTATATGAATAATGAGTTATCAGACCTGTTGTGAGAGAAACTCATAGTCGAAACATAGTCAACAAACCTCTTATACCATGCCCGTGGAGAATGCTTAAGCCCATACAAGGACTTCCTCAATAAATATACATGATTAGGATATCTAGTATCCCTAAACCTCAAGGACTGATGCATATACACTGTCTCATGAAGATCGCCATGTAGGAAAAAATTCTTCACATCTAGCTGATGAATGAGCCATGATTTCGAAAGAGCCAAGTTGAGCACATTATGAATAGTCGTCGGCTTGATCACTGGGCTAAAAGTCTCACCACAATTCACACCAATCTGTTGAGTCTTACCATCACCTACAAGACGAGATATGCCTTGCAAACGAACCATCATAATTCTCTTTATGAGCAAAAATCCACATAGACCAAATAATATTAACACCAGATGTACGGGGCACCAACTCCCACGTCTTATTATCAAAAAGAACATTATATTCATATGTCATGACAATTTTCCAATTAGGGTCATTTAGGGCAGACACATGATTGCGGGGTAAGGGAGACTTAAGAACATTAGAATTAAAATTAAAATGTCTTTTTGGTTTAACAATACCCCGTTGACTGCGAGTGATTGGACCATGACTTGGAATTGATGGTGTGAATTTTGGGAATTTTCGGGAGACGAGTCGGACTGTCCAGCGGGAAGTGGGCCTGCTGGATGAATTTCAGAAATTACCGTCGAAGGTGTCGTGACACCGGATGAACTGCAGAGTTCTCTAAAGTATTGGCGCCGCGGCGCCTCCCCGAAGGGCCGTGGAGCTGATGACAAGATTGAATTTGAATTTTCACTGGAAGGAAGGCGTCGCGGCGCCTCCCCTAAGGGCCGCGACGTTGATGACGTATTTTTTGAAAAATCTGAAAAATGATGGAGAACATAGGGGGAGATAACATCATCCAAAAAATCATAAGAACTAAACACATGTTTTTCTACTTTAGAAAATGGATATTGAGACTTATAAAATAGAACATGACGGCTAATGATGATTCGTTTAGAGGTCAAATCAAAACATTTATAACCACGGTAATTTGACGGATAACCCAAAAACACACACGGGGTAGAATGTGTCTGATGTTTGTTGATTGTGGTGGATGAAAATAGCGGATGACATAAACATTCCAAAGACCCTAAGATGAGAATACGTGTGAGTCTTATTGTATAAAACCTGAAGGGGGAAGAATATGTCAAACCTTTAGAGGAAAGAATATTAAGTAGATCGGGAGCCATTTTTAGCGCATGATGCCAAAACAATGGAGGGACGGAAGAATGAATCAATAAAGTGCGGATAATGTTATTAATGATACGAATTTTTCGTTCAGCTTTCCCATTTTGTGAAGACGTATGAGGACAAGAAAAACAAAAATTTATCTCATTTTGAGCACAAAACTCCCTAAACTCCCCATTGTCATACTCTTTACCATTATCACATTGGATGTTCTTTATTTTCCGTTCGAATTGGGTTCTTATGAAAGCTCTAAATTTTACGAAAATGGAAAATACTTGTGATTTTTAGCAATTGGAAACGTCCATAAAAATTTAGAGTAATCATCCAAGAATAAAACGTAATATCGATGACCCGTAGAACTGAGAATGAGATGTCCATAAAACGCTATGAATAATGTCAAATGACATTGAAGTATTAGAATTCGAAGCTACAAATGGTAACTTAATATTTTTTCCTAAAGCACAGGATTGATAAAGTAGAGTACTACGCGTACCCTTACATGAAATAAACTTATGTCTATCTAAAGAAGATAAAATAGATGATCCCGGATGACCTAGACGAGCATGCCACAAAGAAGGAGCAAGAGCTGCAAAAGTGGAAGGCATGTCTTGACGCGAAATGCTGAGACTTGGTGTGATTGGATAAAGATCCCCCCTACTGTCACACCTTATGAGAGGACTCCCCGTCTTGAAATCTTTCACAGAAAATCCAAACTGATCAAAATCAGTAGAAACCCAATTATCAGTTGTGAATTTATAGACAAACACCAAATTTTTATCAATTTTGGGGCATGAATGGTATTTTTCAGGACAAGTGGTGGATGAGGAGGAGACAAAGTTTTATTACCATAACCCTTAATTGGAATAGAACTGCCATTACCAACAATTATACCACGATTACTGCTCAAATTGAAATAAGACGAGAGAGTACCTTGGTCGGATGTCATGTGGGTAGTGGCACCTGTGTCCATGTACCAATTAGGGTCCGGTTGAGTCAAGTCAAGTGTGTGCATCGCTGCTTCAATGTCGGTCTGAGTGGAGACCATTACGTGGTGGGCCTGAGGGGGTCGAGGTCCAAGTATACCGAACTGTTGAGGCCGTCCATAAGCTGGTCTGAACCCTGGAGTCTGACCTGGAAAAAAGCTAGGCCGCAGCGCTTGCACGGGCTCAGACTGAAGCGGCACGGCGCTGTAATGCTCAAAATACAATTGAAATTAGCCCATTACTGGGCCCCATTGTTGGACGTCCCACCGGACGTGTACATTGTTTAACGGGGGAGGTAGACAAAATTAATTCCCTTCAATCTCTTTTGCTTGTTATATTTGTCATCGTTCCTTCAGAAAATCTTAATAAAAAAATAATTTAACTAAATTACCTGTATTTATTATTTGATCTCAATTTAATATCTTTTTCTTTTCACTACATTTTTCTCTGGTTGCATTATTACAGTAAAGGGTAAAGGAGAAAGAATAATTAACTCTATCTTAATATTTTTAAATAATTGTATTTTGGATCTATTATTTTTAATAATCATAACCATGACAGTTAAAAAAATATCGGAGGAAGTAATTTTTATGGTGTCAAAAGAAGAAGATAATGAAATCAATTACACAGAGTGGCGTACAAATGAAAAACTCTTGATTAATTTGAGGTTGTTACTTGAAGTTTACCTCACTTAACTTTCAAAATTTTAAAATCTATATATAGTATGATCTTACTATTGTATAAATTATAGATGGATGAATCTTGTTTTCTCTCTAAGATGAGACTTTCTCTCAGCTACAACTGAAATGGCGAAGAAAGCGAAACAAGGAGGGAGAGGGCAAATGGTCAAGGGGAATAACTCTATTGTTACCTATGCAAAGAGATGAGTATCACAATCTATGCAAAGGTTATAAGGTGTATACCACTAACTTGGTCAAAAAGGACAAGTTTGATATTAGAGCCACCAAAGCAGTATTGTTTGGTTATGCAGCTAGACAAAAAGGGATATAAATTGCTTTGTTTTGCTTGACTTAGCTAATAAAACTATTTTTGTGAGTAGAGATGTGACTTTCTATAAAAATATCTCTCCTTTTGGACAGAACAGGCAGTGTGATGTTGAGTCACATATTGTAGGATTAGATAATAGCCATTTTCCTAATGCTGATGCATATACTAGTGATATTGTACATGAACAGATTGTAACTGAGAATATTGTTGAGCTTAGAGAAACAAGGGTGCACATTGTTGATCATGTGTTAGAGTTAACTTCTGATGATGATGAAGGATCTGTTGATGTTGATCCTTTACATACATAAGGTGTGTTATCACCGCATGATCAATATGAGGTTATAGTATCTGCACAAGATCTGCTTGACACTCATGTACCTTTAGAGACTAGAAGATCTAGTAGGGGCATAAACCTCTTGGATGAAGGATTTCATTCAACCTAGAGTCAAGGTATGTGAAGACTTGTCCATATCCCTTGTCTGATATTGTTAATTATGTTGGATAGTTTGCATCTTATCAGAGTTTTATAGCTAAGATCTCAGAAGAATATGAACCACAATCATACTTTTAGACAACAAAGGATGAGAGGTGGATAGAGGACGTAAAGGCTAAAATTCAGGCCTTAGAGGATAATAAGACATGGGAAGTGTTTGACTTACCAAGTAACAAAAGGGCAATAGATTACAAATAGGTATATAAGATTAAGTACCAGGCCACAGGGGAAGTGGAAAGGTTTAAAGCAAGGCTAGTGACAAAATGATACAATCAGAAGGAAGGGATTGATTATCAGGATACTTTCTCCTCCGTGGTAAAAATGGTGACGGTAAAGTCTGTAATTTCAGTTGTTGCTCAGACGGAAGGGATTGATTATCAGGATACTTTCTCCCCCGTGGTAAAAATGGTGATGGTAAGGTCTGTAATTTCAATTGTTGCTGCAAAGAGTTGGATTGTGCATCAAATAAATGTATTTAATGCTTTTTTGCATGAAGACTTTAATGAAAAAGTATACATTAGTTTACATCAAAGGTTTTGCACATGAGCAAATGAAGGTATGTAGATTGCTCAAGTCATTGTATGGACTCAAGCAGGACTCAAGACAGTGGAATATTAAATTAACTATTGTATTGATGTCTTCTGGTTTCATACAAAGTCATTTGTACTATTCACTTCTCACAAAGAAGGACAGGGACATGATAGTAATAGTTTTGATCTATGTAGATGATCTACTCATAACTGGGAATGATAAGAAACTTATTGAAGAAACTAAACACTTTAGGATTAAAGATCTGAGGGAGTTGAAAATTTTTTGGGCTTTGAATTTGCTAGAAACAAGAGTGGTATTATGATGCATCCGAGAAATACTCACTGGAATTGATAGTTGATATGGGCTTAACAGGAGCCAAGCCTGCCATATCACCGATGGAGTTGAATGTAAAGTTAACTTATGCTATATTTGATCAACATGTGAATAATGATGCAGCTGCTAATGGAGGCACTAGAAATATGATTAATGATCCTCTGTTGGATGATCGTGCTAGACTGCCAGTTATCAAAGACTCATTGGGAGACTACTATATCTAATCAATACCAGACCAGATATAACCTTTGCAGTTCAATGTTTGAGTCAATTTATGCAAACACCAAAGTCTCACATATGATAGCAAATGATAAAGTAGTGAGGTATATCAAACAGGCACTAGGTTTGGGCATCTTCATGCCTACTGGGATTCTAATATCTTGTCTACATATTATGATGTTGATTGGGCATCCTGCCCCAAGACTAGGAGGTCAGTCACATGATATCTTGTATTTTTTGGATCTTCCCTCATCTCTTAGAAGTCTAAGAAACAACTCACAATATCAAAGAGTTCAGCAAAAGCTGAGTACAGGAGCTTGGCATCTGTTGTAGCTGAAGTGGTATGAATTTCTGGTTTATTTACAAAGCTCAATGTATATTTGAGGCTGCCTATTTCTGTATATTGTGATAGCAGGTCAGCTATCCAGATTGATGTTAATCTAATTTTTATGAACGTACAAAACATATAGATATTGATTGTCACTTTATCCGGGAGAAGGTACAACAAGGGTTGGTGTCTACCTTGTACATAACTATTGTTGAGCAACCTGCAGATATGCTAACCAAAGGTATGTTACAAGGTCATCATACTTATCTGTTATTCAAGTAAGGTCTGAAGAATCTTTTTTTAGCACCTAGCTTACAAGGAGGTGTTGAAGTGAAGAATGCAGAAAAAGGCTCATATATTTAGTGTTGAGAGTTAGTTAGTTAGTTATATTGTTGAGAAGTTTGTTAAGAATTTGTTAGAGTTGTTAAGTTGAGTTGAGTAGGTAATTTCTTTGTTTTCTACTTGTATAAATAAGTGCATATTGTGTCTTGTAGTAGTTAGACAGATATATGAGAAAAGCTTCCATAAACACTCTTCTTTTCTCTTCCGATACTCTACTTTATTCTCAAGCATGAACTGAATAGCACATGCAGTCCAAAATTAGCTCCGATCGTGATAGTTCACAGATGTTCTGCTGCAACAAACAGACCAATAGGAATAGGAATTGGGTGCTGAATACACTTAGACATGATACATATATACTTAAAGTTAAGAATAAAGAGCATGCAATTGTACAGATGAGCAGTAGATAGGTATAGAAAGGTCCTTCTGCGATTTTTATTAACATTGTATTTATTCATGTGGAGATTAATAAAGTTTTTTCTTCACCAATACTATTGTATAAATTTCCATATGTTACCTTTAGAAGATAACAACGGCTATGACTATTTTGTGACCCAAAGCTTAACCAAATATATAAAGATTAAAATTTTACATTTAATATTAGCTTTTACGATCAACAACATAAAAGTTGTTATACCCGCGAGGGTAGCCAAGTTGGTGGAGTAGGAGAGCACGAGACCGAAAGGTCACGAGTTCGATTCCCCTTGCCAACACCTTCTTGGTTGAGCTTGTCACACATGGCTTGCCAAGTGTGATTTTCCTGGCTTACGTGGTTTGCAGGCTATTGCGTCAGTTCGAGGGTTTACCCAGTGCACACTTATAAAAAAAAAAATAGCGACCGCGGGTTTCTCCGTCATAAAAAAAAAACATAAAAGTTGTTACTTATTTTAAAAGTACAAACTTATAAGAACAAAAATATATATATTTGAGTTAGGGGTATTCATGGTTCGGTTTAACTCGGTTTATGGTTAAAATTAAATTAAATCAATTAAATCGTTTTTTTAATATTAAAATCAAACCAAACCATTATAGTATAAATCTATTGGTTTTGGTTTTGTCGATTTTATCGGTTTGATTCGATTTTTGCGAGTTTAAAAATGTATTGTAATTATAATGCAAAAAAAATGATGTATAAATAATGAAAATGAGATACAATAACTATCTCGATGAATACTTATCTTTAATTCAATTTGATTCTTACAACGGAGATATTATTATATATGTGCTTAATAAGCATTTAACATTATGATATTTTAGTTTGTTTTTCCTTGTTTATTCTCCTGAGAACTTAACAACTTTAAGATTACTCCAAGTTAGAGACTTTCTCACTAAATACCATTTTAATATTATACTTGTTCAACTATTAAACATGTATTAAGATTTTTAAATTATTTGTTGAAGTAACATATTTTGTAATAATTGATCTCTAATCTCAATTTTTAAATTGCATTAAGTAATATTTTCAGTAGGGATTCCCTTTTCATTATGTGCGTCAAAAAGTTAAAAATGACATACTTATTTGAATTTCAAAAACCATTGGTAATTTGAGTTATTCAACTTAATTCAGAGAGATGTATGTGTGTTGTTATGGCCAAATTGCTACTTTTCTACCCGTAAGTATTATGTACATACAGATTATCAATATCTCGCATCATAATTAAAATTTTAAATTATTTGTTATGCGTTCATGAATACAATAATTTTTATTGGAATAAAAATAAAATCACCCAATTTCTCTATTTTTTCATTCCTACAAACACACCGAAAAAATGCAATGAAGCAACTGAAAAATTACAACAATGTGTAACTTAGGTTGAAACTTCAAACTTTGTGTTTGCGGAGAAAGCCTTTGCTAGTTCGCTAAAGTGAATGGTTTGACTCGATTTATCGATTCAGATCAGTTTTTCAGTCTCATTTGAACACCCCTAATCTGAGTAATAAAAAAGACATGACTAATATTTACGGAGCAAACGTATTACCGATTTGGCGAAGGTATTCTTGTTACTTTAATTCGCCCTAGCTACAGGGTAGCTTATAGAGTAACATGACATATTTTTATGGGTGAATTAGTCTACAAATAACATCAAAATAAAATTGAACTTTAGAACTTCTTTTGAAGAAGACACTCTATTCTTATAGATAGATTCATAAAGCTTACACTTGGTCTCTACTCAGTTCTTTTTAACTTTCTTTTCTTCTTTGTCGCCCAAAATAATGTCCTTCTTTTCTTATTCTATCTATATCTTTTAAATTATCTTCTAAAACAAATCCAAAGCATAGTTGGACAAACAAGATCTGTGTTACATGTTCATATATATTGGATGTATTTATATGCTTTATGAAATGTACTAATTTTATGAAGCATTAATTATATATTGAAATAATTGATTTTATGATCACTTGGCAATTATTTGACATCAATAATTGAGTATACCCACGGTACAATCTGTATGATTAGATGTTTTGGCAGGTCATCCATTATTATATACTAGTATGTACTAATAAAAGGTTGCTAAATGGATTAAAATTTTAACATAATGGTTGCAACTCTTGTTTTTAGCACATCAAAGGCAATGAACTGACACTAAAATTAGCCCTTAAGGCCCAAATCAGCAGTGAGTGGCCCGACCAAAAGCAAATTTAAGCAGAAGAAAGAAGAGAAGGGCACCGCAAGCGCCACGATCGATCCCCGCATACCTTCTCTTTTTGCTTCACACACCACCTGCGGGCTTGTGTGTCGGTGGCGACGCACTGACGCTATTTGCGCGAGGCGGGCACACTGCATCTCGCAAGAAAAAAAGAGAAAAGACTTCGCCTTCAAAAAAAAAAAAAAAAAGCAGTGAGTGGCCCAGTTTAGGTCTTCTTGAAACATAGTTCTGTTATTCACGGTACATTTCAATTTACTATAGAAACTTGATGGCTTCCCCTTATTTTTTAATTTTAAAAAGATGCTCAAGAAGTTGCAACGAAAATAAATATAGGAATGACTATGTTTTTTATTTACATTCATGCCCTTTGAAAAAACTTTGTTCCTTATTATAGGAATAACTACCAGACTATATCAGAAGAACCTTCAAAGTCATTAATTTCATATTTAGGGAATGGTTGAACTCTTTTTTTTGACCTCCCTCGCCTTTGAAATTTGGCAAAGCTGCCTCATTTCCACAATAAGGTTACGATAAATAAAAACGTATAGACCCAATGTCACATTTAGTAAAGATTTATGATATGTGTATAGGATGTACTCAATGTGTCCGAGCCTGCCTTTTCCATTCAAGAATTCTTATGTGTTTCCACGCTCCTTTGAGACACCGAAAAATGGACAAATTCCTTTTCTTAGGAACACATACAAGATTCGTCACTACAAAAAGGATAATGGTAACCCTACCATTAACTACTTCATTTATGAATTTCATAGTAATAGAAATACATAGTAAATTGTCAAAATAATACTATCTAAAAAAATAATTCTCAGAATAGTATTCTTTCAATAATAATTCTCATTTTACTATCATCTTGTCACGTGGATTGTGATGTCATATGTACAGTCTTATTTGTCTTTTTTTTTAAGTCATAAACGCCCAACAACTAAATAAACCCTTATACACCTTTTCAACCCTATTCATATCACCAATTCAGAAATCCTTGTTCCAATTTATTCTTGTCCTTCTTTTACTTGTAACTACAGTAATATTCATGAAACTTTTGATGGAAAATGGAGAAGATTTGACTGTTTTCTCATTGGTTTACATTTTTTTAGATTCCTATCAATTAAAGTTGCTTTCTTTCAAAGCTGATGTGAGAATTTTTTTGTCAGCAACCTGCAATCAATGTCTTGAGGGAAATACAAGTATTTCTTGAAGCAAATCCTTGAGAAATTGTTACAATTATAATTGAGGACTATGTTAGATCTCCCAACGGCCTAAAGAAGGTGTTTGATGCGGCTGGGCTTAGAAAATTCTGGTTTTCAGTTTCTCGGATGCCTAAAAATGGTGGAGAATGGCCAACTTTTGGGGAAAATGATAAACATACTCAAATACAATAGCTTTGGATTTGCAGATGGAAATGGTGGCATGAAACCTGGTTCTTGTCCAAATCGTGCAGAATCATCTGCTATGAACAATAAGTCAAAATCGTTAGTCATTATGAACTACTTTCCTGATGCCCCGGATCTTGTTCAAGCTTGCAAGCATAATTCAGCCCCGCTCATTGAAATGATGAACACATGCCATGAATTGGTGATATGAATAGGGTTGAAAAGGTGTAGAAGGGTTTATTTAGTTGTTGGGGGTGTATGACTTAAAAAAATAATATAAAAAGACAAATAAGACTGTACATGCGGCATCACAATCCACGTGACAAGATAATAGTAAAATGAGAATTATTATTGAAAAAATACTATTCTGGAAATTATTTTTTAGACAGTATTATTTTGGCAATTTGCTCAAATACATGTCCTACCGAGACAAAATTTGAAACTTTTGTCTTTATATTAGTCGGGTAGTCCGATCCCATTTCTGATGTTTTTGTCTCCTTTGGAAGAATGGTACATCTTTACATATATAGATGATAAAATTAGCACATACAAGCGGCAGATAGAGAAGTATGTGGAGGAAAAGGCAAAAATAGAAACTCAAATGCACACTTATGTATATATAATTATGTAGTAGAAGTAAAAGTTCAAACACACATGGAAATTAAAGTCCAGTACGAACAGTACTTATTTTTCTTTCTCAGAAAGTGGCAAACACTTGAAGCCCAAATCACAAAGGAAAATAAAATGAAAAAATAAAATAAAACCAAACAGGTTGATCCAGAACGTCGGCGAATCCAATTAACTACTAGAATTCGTAGTTTCAGAATGAGTATCATCTTATTATACGTATATATTTATTTATTTATTGATTTTGTTTAATGAGTATCACCGTATATATTTATTTATTTATTGATTTTGTTTTTTCATATGTATATCATAGTTCGAACTGATTATAACATGTTTAGTTGAATCAACAAAATTTGTTCTATTCAATGCCATGCATCTTCCTAAGCATGACAACACACTGGTAGACCTTTTCAGGATCTGGAAACACTCCCTCTTAAGGCATCTCTTTATCCAGCAACCAAATTTAGGACTCTTTTTCAACCTTAAAACCCCCGAAAACCTCGTAAGCATGGAACCAAGATGTCATGGCAATGGCTATGACATCAACGTACCCAAAGTTGTCTCCTCCAAAGTAATCCTTGTCACCCATGGCCCCCTCAAGTTTCTTCAAGATTTCTATGAAATCCTTCTTTGCAATTTCTAGTTCCTCACCTTTGCTCTTCCATATCCCCATTCCTTCTTCAAATATCTGTACCTCAAGCATATCGAACAAAGTTATAACAAAACTAGCACATGTATGGAATTATGGTGTATCTTGTGACCACAAAAAAAAGTTGATCCCTCTATCGCATTTTATGTGGCATTATTTAACTGAATGTGAAATTTAAGGAAAAAAAACTTTTAGAACTTGTAATGTGAAACAAGACATAAATAATTTATATGAGTTTCAATTATTTTATTAAGACAAAAATAAGAATTTTAAAATAAAATTGCTTCTAAATATATAAATGTGTTAATTCTTTTTGCAATATACTACTATTAAATGGATCACATAAATTAAAAGAGAAGAAAATTAGCATTCCCTACGGTTTAGACATAGGAGAAAGTGATCCAAAATATTTTACCTAAGTACGACTGAAGTATCAGTGGACCCGAATTAACGACCGAGGATGCAAAGGATCTATCAAAAATGGCTTGCATAAGTTCAAACAGAAGAAGTAAAGGCCAGCGATCAGTCGCTGCCTTTAAATCGACTGAATGAACCGTACCAAGCACGTTTGGTACGCTGGATTGCACTGGACAAAAAACAAATACAGCGGTTGGTGAGTGTTTTCAGTCGGACTGCACTGTACTATTTCTAAAAATAGTACATTTCAACTGCCATTTTTGAGATCCATCTAGTAGATGAGTCTCCCCTGGATTGTACTAAAATTAAAAAAATTAAAAAATACAGTCCATTATATATTGATACAATTCAGTCCATTACAATACAGTACAGTTCATGCAAAATTATACAGTCCAGTGCGATGTACCAAACGAGCCCTCAGTGTTTAGTTGCGACAATTGGTGCATACCCATAATAGATAGGTACATGTTTTTCAATAAGACTTTGCAATTATATATAAATATAGTTCGAGTCAAAAATAAGGAATAGACAAACACTCAATGGAAAAATCTATATCAACCACTCCATGAATGTAATAGAGTTTTAACTTCTATAGTTCTATTATATATATATATAAGGTTAAAAAAAGTACGCTATATAAGAATACTTTTATAACTATATCCATGTAATTTAAGAGTAACAAAGGAGATTAGTAACCTGAAAATAAAGCATGTTACCTATTATAATAAGTTGATAATGTAAATTTTTTCCGTTGTTGTCCGTTATAAAAGTTACTAATGACCTTTTTGTCGATAAAGTCAGCCCAAAAACGTGAACGGGAGCGGCCATAAGCACAAGAAGGCAGCAAAGCATTAGGGGAAGGATATTTCTCATCAATATAATACAACTATGTTATTGGACTCTACAACTGCAACTTTCTCATAAATTGGGTTCGATTTGAGAAGCAAATCACTTTTGCCACCAAATAAGTCTTCTTCTTGAGATTCATAGGCCACACCCTTTTCAGCCCTCATGCAAAATGGGCTTGACTATATATGTCACCAAGTCCATTACCTTTTCCGGCGTTTTAAACATTTGTATTTTAATTTCCAAAAGATTTACTTAGCCGCTATGTATGAGGATATAGTAATAATTTGCATTATTAATGGCGCATTCACAATTTAAAGTCATTATATCAATCTAAACATATCATTTCTCATATGGTTGAAGACTATTACACAAAACAAGTTGTAGAGCGTAAAAGAGTGTAGTGTTAATTTATGAAGAGCGATCATACTTATAATGCAAGTGTAATATGATAATTATTACAAAATAATAAAGCAAGAAGAAGAATATATTGTAGAGAAAGAAAAAAATGAGAGTTTTTTATTTCTCTTCAATGATGTAAATATAATGAATAGAACCCCTCTATTTATAGGGAAAAGTAGCTTCGTCCCAAAGTCCCAAACCCTAACTTTTCTCCAAAAATAGACAATCATAATAATAAATAAACAATATTTATAACACTTGGATGTCTATTTGATAGATAATGTGTCTCGTTAAAATCTTACTAGAAAAAAATCCAATGAAAAAATCTAGTGAAAGAAAAAGAGTACATATTTCTAATAATACGCATTTTGACTGCCTTATTAAAAACTTTGCAAGGAAAAGCATGTGGGACAAAACCTTATAAGGGAAAAGGAGTACATCACGTATTAACTCCCCATGATGAGAACATCAATCTAAAACTTGAATCTTCGCAATACAATCTTGTGCACCATCTTCTAGAAAGTTGTAGTTAATAAAGACTTGGTGAACAAATCAACCATATTATCACTTGAACGAATCTGTTGCACGTTGAAATTATCATTTTTTGGGGAATTGTGTGTGAAGAACAACTTTGATGAAATATGCTATATTCTATCCCCTTTTGTGAATCCTCTAATTAGTTGGGCTATGTATGTTGTTGCATCTTCAGTCTTTGGATAGAGTTGCATCAGCATATAATATTGTGAAATCATTCCAAATGCATTCCCGACTTGCTTTATAAATAGATGTTATCTTTACATGATTTGATTGTCATGTAGAACAACATCGTATGAATGTAATCCCTGCTAGGAAAAAAATATGTAAATGCAAGTTTGCAGATAAGAAGTCTCGTCTTCATCCTATCGTGATGCCATCTCTATTAAATCAAGTAATCAATTTATACTTATAAAGATGTAAGGATAATAGAGTCATGTGTATCCTTAGTCAATAAATACTCATTATGATAAAATCGCACTCACTTTGCTTGATTTAATCCATATAAGAATTATGAACAAATTTTAAAATCTGTATATGCTTCAGACATTTATAATTCTTCAAGAATTTTTAAATAAATTTTGTCAAGTGACAATATCCATTAATAGTTAAATGCGTGATATTTTATGTTGTATGAATTGTAGGTCCAATAAGCTTGAAACTTACCAAAATATGTCATTTCACTTGATAATAGTGTTTACATAACATGCTTTATAGACGTAGAATTCAGATTCTGACAATGTTTTACAATATCGCGCTATATTGTACCAAATATATTGTCGACGATATATCATTTGTATCGGTTCTCAATGTGACATAACTTATTGAGATCTCATCACTTTCATTATTTTTAAGGTACCTCAATCTCTCACGAGGTTTTATGAAATGTTGTGTCGTAGACTCTTCGAGAGCACATTATCTCCTTATTATGACCATTTTGATTATTTACTCCTTTTTTTTCAAGGATTATTTCATTTGGAACCGATTGAACTATCACACTTCATGCATGTTGTAGACTCTGTCCTTCAGGGACATTAATTTAGTAGGAGCATGTTGCATCAGAAATTAAAAATTATTTTTTGGTCAGCAAATGCTTCTAGCACAATTGACTTGAATTATCATTGAATGATGATCATACCAATTATAATTCATAACATATTTTTTAGTTGTTTATTCTTTCCCTTTTATGTTAGAAAAACTAACACATATCCCATATTCTTTGGGGGAATTCATCTTTATGCATCATGGTAGATTAATTAATCATATACCACACATAAAATTGTTAGATGAAAATATCTGATTCCTGAACCTGAACCAATTATGAGGGGAGTATTTATCATAATTTATTGATCTGAAACATATAAGTATTGTTGTATCCAAGATATCATATTTCATATCAACACATGAAGCTTTGTTCTCATTAGCAATGATTTATGTATTTTATCGAATGCATTCAATGCTAAATCAATTTATATATAATCAGCATTAACAAGATGAATTATCTTGATTACATAATCTGGAAATTGTGCTCTCAACTTAATTATTCTGAACAAGTAACTTTACATATGACAAACTGCGGGTTGACAATAAATGCACATGTGACTGTCTTATCGATTCATCTATTTAAGACATCACATAATAGGTGAATGAATTCATATTCACCTTTTGTATTTTTTTCAAAATTTAGGAAATTCAATCTCAACATTAGTCATTATAATCAATTTATCGTGAGAACAAACAACAAAAATAAATTCTTGAAGAATCTTCTTATTCTTCAATATATGTCAAATACACAATTTGCACATCATATTTGAATTCGGATGGCCAAATTGCTTATGTCAACTGATAAAATTATTTATACTAGTAAACTTCAAGTTTACCATGTCATGTGCTAATTTTTTAGTAAACTTCTGATTTTCTATGACATGAATTGATTTTTGTGTTAATAAACTTCAGGTTTATCGTGACATGTGATTTCTTCATGCTTATATTTGTGTAGAACAATTTGGAGAATAAAGAGGGAAACCATTCACATATATATTTCTTATCCACTATGATTTTGAAGATATTTGATCCTCCAATCATTTATACTTTCAATATGATAGTCATTTACTTTAGTAAACTTCGGATTTACAACAACTTGTGTTTCGATCATAACAACTTTGTATATTATAATCTAGAATGAATGACATAATAGTATATAAGCTCTTCAAGAGCTTTAATTTATCCATAATCACATATTTGAAACTACTAGTGTCATGATCTTCTAGATAAATAGTTAGCTTTTCTGGAGCCCTTAGTTAATTTTATACTATCAAATATTAACCTGATATCGTTGGTGTCATAACAAAAAAATCGTAACCAAATGAATATTATAAAGGCATTTTTAAATTCATAAATGATAAAAAGTAAACATTAAATTATACAGTCTTTGGTACTTTTATCATCAACTTCTATGATAAATATCGCCTTCAGAAAGAATACCCATTAACATCCGAATAATTTGGGTCAAAGCGGCAACCACATGATTATTTCTTTCTTCAGATTTTTTTTGTATGAATTATTATTTCCTTCTGGAAAATCAGTAAGTAAACATAATATATTAGTGTGATTATAGTAGAAAGTATTCTACAAAATTTTTATTCTTTTCCCTTAGAATGATACATAATAAAAGTATTCAATACAATTTGACGTACAAATGTGCAGCAATGATCTTCATAACAAAAAATAACATTTATGATCTTTGTTATTTTATCTCTTCGGAATGTGTGTTGTAGTATTTCTTCATTCACTTCAGGGAATGAAACTTGATCATTTAGATGAGCTTTATACATTAAACACCGCTTCAATATATTTCTCAAATCTTTTTCTACTTGTCAAAAGTCAGACCAATACTTCTAGACCACCAAAATACATATAGCACCATTCTTTAGTAGTACATCCCAACACTTTAAGAAAATTAAAGCAAATTAAATATAAGTGATTCCTTCGTTATTTTCCACCTTAAATAACTAATTAAAACTGTAGCTTGCAGAAAAATAAGATAAAACTTTAGATGCATTATAAAGTTACAGTGGATTTTGGGAAGCAAGTTTCACTATTTTACTACATTAGAAGTAAATTTCAAAGTTGAACTTTTTCACGAGTGAAGTTCAAAATCTCACTTCTTCGGGAGTAAAGTTCAAAGTCTAATTACTTTAGGAATACGTTATAAAGTTTTACTACGGTATGAGTAAATTTTAAAATTCTATTACTTCGGGAGTAAACTTTAGTATTTTACTAGTTCATGAGTAAATTTCAAATTCTTGCTATTTCGGGAATAAATTTCAGATTTACCTCTTCGGTAGTAATTTCAAAGTTTACCTCTTTGGGAGTAAATTTCACAACCTTACTACTTTGGGGGCTCAAAGTTCTACTACTTCGAAAATAGATTTCAGAGTTTACTACTTCCAGAGTAAAGCATAGAATTTTTAGAATATTGCTTCTGAATTGTTCTTGACAGAACCCGTGTATATACACGATATACCAAACCAACAATATTTAGGTTACTTACCATAATTTGTAGAATTCTTGTACAAGTGTAATTATGATATTAGTAGTATAGTAGAAATATGATTTTCCATATTTAGTGACTATAAATTGTATTTATATATACCTCGTCATTAGTGAAAATAATCAAGGGATTACTCTTTCAGTTTTACCTCTTCTGGAGATGAATCGTGATATCTCAATAATAAATTCACGTCCGTATTTATTAGCTTTACTAAATATTGTCGCATTTACTTCAGAAAATGGATTTGTATTTGTAATATTTATTGTTAGGTCCGAGGCTACGGATCCGCAGCAGCTGCAACCTCCGTCGTTTGTTGCCTACCCACCATGGGTTGTGTTGGCCCAGCCGAAGTCGGCTGCTCCACAATACCCCTACACGACGTCCTCTTGGGCCTCACATTCGGCCCGACAGGCACAGCCTGGCATCCTCAGCACACATCCACAACATGCATACAATGCAGAGGTCTCTCATTCTTCAACCTACTCACCGACAGATATTAAGGCAGCTATGAACACAATGTCTCTCAATGTTCCGGACGACTGTTGGTACATGGATACTAACGCCATATCTCATATGACACATCCCAAGGTACTCTCTCGTATCATTTTAATATGAGCAATTTAAATCGAAAAACTCAAGAATTTCATTCTCATAACTCTTGACATGAAAAAAGGTCCAGTATTCACCTTGAATGAAATTATTTAAGATTCATTGTCGTGTATACAAAATTATCAACCATATCATCCCTCCAAAATCAAAGCCACTGGACAAACCTGATGATTCTGATAAAGAACTTTGGTTCCGCTTAGATGCGGTTATCCTACAATGGATCTACGACACGATCTCAGACAATCTATTGCATACAATCATTGAAACTGATGTCATTGCATGACAAACGTGAGAGCGCTTGAAAAGTATTTTTCATGATAACAAGACACAACATGTCTTGTATTTGGAAAATCAATTCAAAGACACTCAGCAGGACATTTATTACGAGTTTGAATGAATCTTATGATGGCGTCTCTACCATCCTCAACAAAGCACGATATTGCCTTCATTCTATGAGGCCCGTTCGAGACTCATCCTTGAAGAAACTTGAAAAACTAAGTGGGTCGCGGCCAACACAAATACTGCCGACATCGTCCTCAAGACCAGCAGACTTCCTCATTCTTGACATGGAGGAAGATGATGAAATACCCATCATTTTGGGGAGACCATTCCTTGCAACGGGCAGAGCTCTAATTGATGTGGAGAATGAGGAATTGAGACTAAGGGTTCAGAAAGAAGAGATAGTATTCAAGGTGTTCAAATCCACCATTGAGTTTCATGCTAGCAACACGTGTTTTGCAGTAAGCACAACTGACATAGCAGATCAGCAAGCACAGACAAAAACTTTGGAGATCATTCCTACAGCTATGAACCCACAGGCTAGTTTGAAAGCTGCAACAAAAGTTCATGACATGAAGGCTGACAAACAGGTAAGTCTCACTAAGCCCAATGAAAAAAAAAGAGAAATAGAGTGATGAAGAGGAAGATGATTTTGAAATGGATAGGTTGTGGGGTTAATTTACCCCCAATGATTTGATAAAGAACCTGCGTCCGGCTACAAGACGTTAAAGACAACGCTACTTGGGAGGCAACCCAAAGTTTAAATTATGCAATTTAGTTTAATTAGAACAGTCTCATGTTTGGTATTTTTGTTGTGTTGTGATGCCAGGTGAAGGAATGGGACTGAAGCAGGGAAAAACGCTGGAAATACTGAATCAGGAGTTTCAGCACTGCGGTGTCAATATGCAGAACCACGGTGCGTAAGATCGAGAGGCCCGATGCTTTAGGCACGCGGTGCACTATCTTGAATCAGCGGTGCCACTAGCTATTTCTGAAAAATAAAAAGGCCCTGAATCGCCAAATCTCCTCCCATAGATACCGTCTCAGTGCAATATCTGCCGCCACCACCACCGTTTTGAACCGCTATATGTCTGTAAGTCGTCCCGTTTTAATTATTGAGTCTTTTACAAATTTGAGACAATGTGTTGTTTAAGTTTGGGGGTAGTTTTTATTTTATTTTTGTGTCTATTTTTTAGTCTTTTGTTTGTTCTTGTGTTTTATGTGAGTCAATTTTTTTTTATGATCATGTATGTTGTGCTTATTTGGAACGCCTAGTGAACTAAGTGGGATAATGTAATGGAATGAGAAGCTAAAATCTGTGTGCTTAAGTTAGATATGCCAAAAATTCATAAAATTTTGATTATGTGGAATATTCGATGCTTAGCCTATGTGTTGTCAATTGAAAAAAATGTTTGTGAAGTCTGCTTGCTTGCTATTTGAGGCAAAATAGTTAAGATGTACATGTTAGGGAGATGATTCACGCATTTCTTTGTTAGCCCTTCTTACCATTCATTACCTACCTTGCAATAAACTGTATCCCTAGTCAGTCCATTTGAGCCTAAAATAAGTGGTTTTCTTTGACACCCCACGATTCCCTCGTGTGCCATAAGCGATAATTGAAAAATTGGGATGAAAAAGAGTGAAAAAGGAATACAAAAAGAGAGTGAAAAAGTGATGCACCCCAATGAAAAAAATGTAAAAGCTTAAGTTTGGGGGTGCCTATGTGAATTGTTTCATGCTCTCAAAAAGAGAAAGGGGATATAGGTATGAACTGAAAAAAATACCAAAAAGAATGACAAAATGATTGAGTAAGAAAAATGCTTATGGTACGTAAATTGAGCCTAAATGCCTAATTTTACCTACCCCTGCCTAAACCTACATTACAGCCCTGAAAAGTCCTGATGATCTCTAGAATGTATGTCTATGATTAGTGGAGAATAGCAAGTAAACATGCTCATAGAATTAAATGAAATTGATATGCATAGGTTAGGTATTCATGCTTTCATTGATTATGACTGAAATGAATATGCGAAATATCTTACTTGAAATTCTAGATTGCTAAATTCATGTTATATCTGTTCCTGTTGACACCCAATTTTGACCCATCTTTTAGTCATTTTTTGCAATTTTAAGCATTTTAGGACACCGCATTTTAATCACCATTTTTTGGCACTTTTGTATATTTTTTACCTAACATTCTATGTTGTTTTATTTTTGTAAATTGACATCATGTTTTAACATTAATTAGGTATTAAACATTTTTAATATTATGTGTCTATTATTATTACACCGTCATCTTATTTTTAATAGTTTTTGCATCTCTTTAAATAATTAATTGGCACTGCATTTTTTCATTTTAATTAAGCATTAAAATTTTCTTAAATATTGTATTTTATTATTATAGCGTCGGCATTTTTATTTTGATAATTTTGTACCTTTAAATAATTTTTCTTTCAAATAATTAATCCGTTTTGCATTTCATCAAACCAGTCCAGTCCAAGGCACAATCTGGACCAGTCCAATCCGCCAAAAACCGAAGCCCAAACTGAGGCCCAATACACCTTTCATCTTTTCCCTCCAATACCCAATACCCAATATCAATACCCAAAACCCAAACCCTAAACCTAATCCCACACTATAAATAAAAACCTTACCCCCTCATTCCCTTCCAACCCCAGCCGCAACACTCCTCTCCTTAAAACCCTCAGCAGCCCCCCACAAAATAAACCCAGCCGCACATTTAACCTATCCCTCACCTTTCTCCCCTCTCTCACACCCTCACCAGCAGCACATTTAACCTACCGACCCCTCTCTCCCTTTCACTCATCTCTTCAGCCACACGCCATCACCGGCGAACCACCTCTGCCCGTCGCCCACCACCGGCAAACTTCGCCACATCCCCAACCCCATTGTTCCATCCACTTGCTCACCCACTGTCATACTACTACCTCGCCACTACCCCGCAACACTCAAACTACTGGCGGCGTCGCTCCGGCGGCATCGCCGTGGCAGTGACGTCGCCACTTCCTTATTTATATTTCTCTTGCGGTTATGTCTATGTTTGTTTGTTGGATTGGTTTGACATGCTTTTTTTGATTTCCGATTTTGACTGGAGTTCGTAATAACTCCGACAACCCTTATTGTCGCTTTCCATATGAGGTCAGTTTGCTGGTTTGAACTGATTTCGAGTTTTTGATTTGATAACTGATCGGAGTTTAAAAACTCTGGTGACCTTGGCTTTGTTCTATTTTTTGGTATCTATGGTTTGCTATGGTTGTCAGATTGGTTCGGTGTGATTATTGGTATCTGGCCGGAGTTTTTAAAACTCCGGCGACCTCTCTTAAATTTCTGGTGATCATTGCTACTGTTCTACTGTTTTCTGTGTTGTTTTGGGATTGATTTAGGCTGGAGTTACGACTCTTGTAGACTTCTGGTTTCCCGTCGATCGATTGCTGGCTACTGCTATACTATTTTTGTTGTCTGTACTGATTTTGGACATTTCTGCCCTTTACTCATTTATTAAATTGAAAGAACAGATCTTTACATTTGAATATGGGTATATACTGGTTTGAACGTGATATTACATTTGAATGGCCGATGAAGGAATCTCCGTCTGATTTTCAAGGCCTCCCCTGTACAAAAGACGGATTTATTTTTGGCTTTACTTATTAATTCTTGTTATTGTTTTTAAAATTGTTTATTCTATTACTAACATTTTTACTAAGTGTTTATGCATGTACCCGGAGATCATCTTGTGCAGAAGGCCTAAAAAGGGCTAAAAGATGTCCCGAATTTTATCTTATGTCGCATTTAATTTTAGTTTTATTATTCTGTATTGCATTTTATTTTAATTGTAAATTATGTAAAACGCTTAGAATAGGTAGAATAAAAGTCAATATATAATTAACATAGGTTTGAACGGATAACCGCCAGTTAGCGGATCTTAAAGGATGCCTAACCCCTTCCCTTTAGGATAATAAAGAACCCCCTGAATGTACAAAAGTCTACAACCTCAGGGAATCATACCAAAAGACAGCCTCCGGAGAGATGGAGCTTTCCAAGAACTGAACAGTGATCCTAAGAGTGCGGATCAGCAAGCTACGTATCTCGACTGCGGCGTAACGCGACCTCGAAGTCGATCTGCAACAGGTACCAAGTATGTGAAACTGAAAAAACTGTAATGAAATCATAATAGTATATATAAAGCAGGAGACATGTATGATAGCCAAACTACAGTACACAACATATACGCAGTCATGTCAAGTCAGGGACTCACACCCTCTAAGTCATCACTCAAATATAACCATAGGTCTCATGCCCATAATATCAATCATGCCCGTGGAATTCCTTCCTCACTGCCGGCAGTCTATGATATAACAACACCAAGGAGTACACATGAACACTAGATCCCACCTGTGTCATAAGAACCGTACGAGGCAAGTACGAAGGCATAGCTACCAGATCCACTCTGCATCCTCAACTGACCAGGGCAAGTACGAAAGCCAGCTACCAGATCCACCCGTACCAACAATACTAATTACTGATGCGCGGTAAGATGCACACACTTTAAACGCAAGTGCACGTTATCGTGATAAGTAGTATAGTCTTGATAAGACCGAATATCGTCCTCAAGGATTAGAGTTCAATTACCAACTATCTATTTTTTTGGTATCTATTTGGTGAATTGATAATTGATTTGTTGTTTATAACTAAGAATTATAAAAGCTATTTTAATATAAAGATTTACTTCAGTGGTGATGAGAATAGGGCTTCCATGTATCCTTACTATCCGCTTATGCTACTTACTAATGCATTAACTTATGGTGTTCTTCTTTTGGAGAAAACAGGTTTACGAAATCGTTTTATACTCCCGTTAGGGTTATATAAACACTCAACCCCAGTATCGCACCTTACCTACCTTTCGGTGATAAGGATAACTCTATAGGAGGATTAAGAACAAAAACCTAGTTGACCGTCACGCACAATGCGCAAAATTAGGGTTGTTAAGCCTCTCATCAACGCTACATAAATAATTGAGGTATTTTCATCCCCAATCCAAGAATGTCTACCCAACTTACAAAGATATTCACAATCCCCCTTTCTAATCGATTAGAAATCATATAGTGATAATTAGTTGTCAATTAATTACCAAGAATTCAACTCAATTATTGGATAGATCTCACAATAAGAAAAATAACCATAAGCATGCATTAATTTATAACATAAGTTTCTAGCAATTCAACATGGAAAGCCCTATAAGAGAATTAGTTCCTAGTCATTGACATGACAAGAACTAATTCAAAGTTCATCATACAAAACTGAAATAAAGAACAAGAAAGGGAAAAGAAATTACTAAACTAATGGTATCCAATCTCCAAGCAAAAGTCTTGAGTTGTGCAAGAAGGGGAACCCCCAAAAACTGCCTAGGGTTCTCCTTTTATAGGCTGAAAACCGCCTCCCTCTTTTCCTTCGTGCTGGCGAAATTTCATCAAAGACCTAATTTTTCTGCGTCGGCGCCGCGACCCTGCAGACAGGCGCCGCGGCGCCGAAAGTTCTGCAATCCGTCGGGTGTTTTGGCGCGCGCCGATATCTGGCTGCGAGGCGCGGCTACTGGAACTCTGTAGCTTCGGATGTTTAGCGCGCGCGACCTGCATCTAGATGCGAGCGCGGCGCTGGATCTTCTGCGACCTCTCGAATAGTGGCGTCGCGGCCTCGCTGCGGGGAGCGCGTGCTGGTCCGATTTTACCCTCGTTCGCCACTTTCTGTTTCCCGGCTCTGGCATCTCTCTTTTGCCCTCTTTTTGCTCCTTTTCCGCATTTGGCCATTTTAACCACTTTGACTCAAAAGAACGAAAAACTATCCTAATACGACACTTATATGTGCAAATGGGACAAAAGATTAACTAAAATCGACTCAAAAGGTGTATATAAAATACACCGATCAAATACCCAACTTAACCTTTGCTCGCCTCGAGCAAAGATAGAAAGAAATAAAATAAAAGACTCAAAGAAACAAAAATAAAAGACTCATGCCATTGATCACTTTTCTTTGCATTAGTGTTAACTAGAAAAACACGAAGGTTAGCAAAATAATATTCGAACATATAGCATGAAATTTCAAAGACATTAAGCTAGATATTTCGCAAACTCATATTCATCATGCTTAATGGAAGTCAATATACTAAATCATGCATCTAAATTCAAGAATTCCTATGGCATGCTTACTTGCTACTCTCCACTAATTCTGGATATGCATAAAAGAGATCTTCAGGACCTTTAAGGGTTGTAATGTAGGCTTAGGTATAGGTAGGTAAAAATAGGCAATTTAGGCTCATTTCGTGTACCATAAGCTCTTTTGCTTTTCAGTATTTCCCTTTTTCTTTTTGTTCTTTTCTTCATTTCGATTCTATCTTTCCCCTCTTTTGTTTTGGGAGAGTGAAGTATATAATGACAAGCACCCCCAAACTTAGGCTTTTGCCTATTTCTTATTACTTTTGTATTGGGGTGCAACAGACTTATTCACTCTTTTTATCTTTTTTTTTAACACAATGTATTCCACTATTATTTTCACTTATGATACAATTTGTGGGAATATAGGGTGTCAAAGAAGAAGTTTCGAATTTAGGCTCAATGGGGCTGACTAGGGATATTTTTTAAAGTACGGGATAGAAAGGAATGGTAAGAATTGGCTATCAAAGAAATGCCTGAGTCATCTCCCTAACATGCATATCCTAACTATTTCGCCTCAAATAGCAAGCACTCATAACACATAAGTATTTATCATTTAGCATGCATAACTCAAGCAAGAAACTCCAAATAGACAGTTACGTGAGTTTTGGCATATCTAACTTAGGTGTTTAGATAGTTGCTTCAATTCCGTTACATTATTCCACCTTACTTCACTAGGTGTTTCTAGCAACTACCGCATACATGATCTTTGACAGACAATTATGACTCAAAATTCAAAAAAAATTTGGTGACTCAAAATAAACATAAAAACAATCAAAAAGACTTAAGTAAAACATAACATGACACAAAGAAAATAAAACACAAATAAAACACCCCCAAACTTAAATCACACATTGTCCCCAATGTGTGTAGACTAACAGGCAATAAAAGAAATAAGACACTTACAAACTTTGGTTTAAAATGGTGGTGGTGGCGGTGGATAATACATCGACCATTGGTTGAACAAGGAACTCAACTCGTTGATTTGTTGCCTTGTTTCTTGCTGTCCTTGTACTACTGTGTCCAAGGTCTGCATCATCCTCATCTGATTTTGATACAATTGCTCCATCGTGGGCGTTGGAGGTTCTGCTCCTGTGGTTGGCCGGTGGCTAGGTCCTGCCTCATATTGAGCCCCTATTTCAGGCTCATCTTCGTCCATGGCGGCCTCTGCTGCTGGTTGTACTCTCCGTCTGACTGCTGGGGGGCTTGGGTCCGGGAAAGAGTGCACTATCTCATAGGACACGGGCAGTTGGTTTCTCTCATGAGTGTCAGTGGGTAGTTTTGGGACCGCACTCATGTGACATAGCTTGGTGATAACTGAGCCATGTCCCAATCCGCCTGTTGTTACCAACTTTGCTGATTTCTCAATGCTCTGCACTATTTCTTTCCCACATCAATCGACCCTCATAATTCCATATATCGGTTTAATCTATCCTCTGGCACTCTGGTGAAGTGCGTGGATGGAATCATCGCGGCTTGAAATATAGCCAACTTTTGGCTACTTTGTTGAATTGCTTTGTTCATTGCTCTTGACCCATTTCTTCCAATATCAAAAAGCCCTATGGTAGCTCACGGTGTCTGCAACGGCATTCGGTCGATGTGGTCAATCTTACGAACCGTGTTCTAAAATGATTCCAATCACTTCTTTCTTCAACATCAACTGTTTCAATTGTATATTTATATCCTCTGTATCACGCGAGCATAACGTCCCCACAAAGCATCCCCTTTCCACTTCTCCGAAAAATTGGCATAAAATTCACGCGTTGTTGTGTTTCTGGTGTTATCTTCTCCGATTCACAAATTTCCTCCAATCCTTAACTCAATCATCGCCGAATGGGCTCATAAACATCTTCTTCCCATATGACTCCTGTCCATTCCCTTTCGTATTAAAGTGCAGTATCAAGCTTTTGTATCTTTGGTAGGCTTGGTAGCTCACAAACCTATTTTCATCGTATTGTGGGGTTGGGGTGGATGTGGAGCCTCTTCTTTCCTGGTGGCCATGGTTAAAAGCAGTTTACGGTGCTTACAATTTAGTGGCACAAATGTTTCCTATACAATTGACAACTAGCGTGAACACAACACCCCCAAACTTCAACTTTTCTACCCAATACCACACTTTTCTACTCTTTTCTCTAAACTTCACAATCAACTTTTGATACCCAATTACTTGACTACAATACTCCTTCAAACTACTACCTCCTGTGACTTGAAAGGATTCAAACAGAAAAGATTACCTTTTATGAGAAGCTTGAGCTTGTTCTTGTTTGATTGGTGGTTTGAGGCTATGGAATGGAGCTTTGTTGGTTGAGATGGCTAAGGGTTTGTGGGAATTTAAGAGTTTAGGTTGTGGTGGGGTGGGATTTTGTGGAGGATTTGTGGGCAAATTTCTGGAATTTCGTGGGTGTTTGGAGAGGGAAGGTTCGGTTTGTGAATTTGGAATTGGGAAAATCTGATTTTGGGCGTTTTTAAGTTTCGATTCAGCTTGTGCCGCACGCTTTTGGCGTCGCGGCTCCTAAACTCCTGCGCTCCTTTGGGACTTTCTGTGCGACATCATTGCAGGCGCGCGCTATCTTGGCAAATTTTAGGATTTTGGCGCGCGGCCTGCTCACAGCGCGCGGCGCACCAACTGCGTCTGTTCGGTTCTTTTAGCGCCGCTGCTCTGAGCGCGGCTACCTTTTCGAAAATTACGCTTTCGCCAGTTTTTCGCCATTTATTTCCCTTTGCTGTCGATCAATCACAAAGACAAACACAAGACCGTGAGAGACGTTTCTGACAAAATAAAATAAACTAAAGACAGAAATTAAAATAACATAATTGAAAACGTTGGGTTGCCTCCCAAGTAGCGCTGTCTTTAACGTCTTTTAGCCGGACGCAAGTTCCTTATCCTTAATAACCCTGGGGTGGATTAAGCCCCCAACCTATCCATTTCCTCCACATTTGGCGTTTTCTTTTTCTTCTTTTCTTCTTAGCACTATCAGTAAGGGGGAGTTCAGGAATACTCACCTCCTTTAGTGGCATTTCAGCAAACCATGCCTGATTTCTTGGGATCATCGCTCTTTGGTTGACTTGTATTGGCTCGCATGGGGGTTTGATGGTGCTGATTGCAAAGCACTCACTCACTGTTAGTGGCTCAATGACGTGTTTAAAAACTTTAAACACCATTTCTTCAGACTCCACCCTTAGTGTTAATTCTCCTCTTTCAACATCAATCAAAGCTCGCCCCGTTGCTAGGAATGGCCTCCCCAATATGATAGGGATTTCCGCGTCTTCTTCCATATCAAGAATGAGGAAGTCTGCAGGAAAGAAGAATTTTCCTACTTTCACAATCACGTCCTCGATCTTGCCTCTTGGATGAACCAGCATCGCCTCGGCTAGTTGCGGGCTTATCGTGGTTGGTTTGGCTTCACCCAACTCGATCTTTTAAATGCGATAGGGCATTAGATTTATACTTGCCTAAATCACATGAGCTCATTGCAGTTACCACGCCCATCGTGCAGGTAGTGTAAAGCTCCGGATCTTTTAGCTTTGGTGGCAACTTTTACGCAAGATAGCACTACACTCTTACATCGGTGCTACTATTTCAGATTCTGCGACTTCTTTTTCCCCAAAATCTCCTTCATAAACTTGAAATAGGAGGCATCTGCTAATGCTTCTATGAAAGGTATGTTGATATGCGACTTTCAATGTCTCCAAAAATTTGGAGAATTGTTTATCAACCGCCTTTGTAGTCTCTGGGGAAAGGGATCTTCTGTATACTCCTTCTGCAGAGTTTTCTTTCTTGTTGGGCTAGGCTCAATCACCTTCTTTTTCTAACTCGCTTTCTTCTACCAACTCTTGGTGAGGTGATCTTTGCTCCAATCGTCTTCCACTTCTCAACCGCTCGACATCGCTCCTGATTTACCTCTGTATTGCTTGGCAATGTCCCATGTGGCCTGCTGTTTGCCTATTTTGTTAGCTGACCCACCTGTGTCTCCAAGTTTCTGAACGAGGATCTAGCTTCTGTCATGAACTGCGTCAGGCGTTGGCAGTCTTTGTCGCATTTCGGCTCATCGGCTTTCTTCTTGAGCCGGTGCATTGAACTGTTGAGGCTGTGGGGCTTGAATGAAGGGTTGCTGATTCTGGCTCTGCTGGTTACGATCTTGCCCTATCTTGGATTCTGCGCCCGTGCGATTCTGCGCCGCTTGCGATTATTATCTTATTCTGCTGCCCTGGTCTCTCTCCATGAGAAATTTGGGTGGTTCCTCCACCGGATTATAAGTGTTGGAGTAGGGGTTGTTCTGTTGCCTCTCGATAATTACCTATGGCACGACACCGCTGCTCCATGGGTATATTGTTGGGATCCATTGAAGGACACTATCAAATGTATGTGGGCCACCACATATCTCATGACTTTAGGCATCTGCACCGCATTCACGACATTGTATGTTCTTTGCAATTGTTTCGCTAGAAGGGCCACTGAGCATTCAAGGCGTGATAGCATCTATTTCGTGGACTCCCATTATTCTTCTCCCATTTGTCGACCTCTCTTCCGTGACATGGTTGTTAGCGGTCATATCTTCTAATAACTCATGAGCGTCGTGGCTGTTTTCCTCATGAATGCTCCACCATTCTGCGTCTATGATGGTTACGGTTTGTCTTTGCTCGGCGTTGTAGAAGATGTGGACCAAGTTCCACAACTCAATGCAATGGTGTGGGCACTTTCTGTAGATCTTTGAACCTTTCCCAAGCTTCATATAAGGACTCTCCGCTTGGTAAAAGTTGTTCAACTCCTCTCAATTTTCTTTGCTTTACGGGGAAAGAACTTGGCAAGGAATTTACGTGCTTTCTTGCCATGTAAAAATAGAATCAGCTGGCAGGGAATTCAACCATACTTTTGCTCTATCCCTAAGTGAGAAGGAAAGAGCCTCAATCTGACGGCATCATCAGTAACGTCGTTATATCTGAACGTTGCACATAGCTCCAAGAAATTAGCTATGTGCATATGTGGATCCTCGACGGCGATCCTCGAAGCTATGCAGTGTCTGTACCGTGCTCGAAATTGCGGTTTATCTCGGTTGTTAGCTCTGTGCGGGGAGCCTAATGTCTGTGCTCCATTTACTCTTGGTAGCACATAGTCTCCCAAACCGTTACGTGGACTTGGACTCTCTCTTCCCCGTCTATTGGCGCTTGCCTAGGTATTCCTGGATGGGGTTGATTCTCTCCTAACCCTTCTCCCATCCCGTTGTTGTTCTGAACGTCGTTCATCTATAACAAGGTTGCAATCCGCTGATTCTTTACGCTCGCTTGCAGGTTTTCTCAATTTCTGGATTGAAGGGAACAAGAGTGTCTGCTCCTCTTCTCCTTCGCATAAACTGACTTCCTGAAATAGATCAAAAACAGACAACAAATCACGGCACCTCGAATTTTCAAAAGAAAAACGTAAAAATTAAAAATTAAAATAAAAACCAAATTAGAAATTAAAAATAGACAAATTTGATATTGAACTATTGCCTAATCCCCGGCAACGGCGCCAAAAACTTGATGCGCGGTAAGATGCACACACTTTAAACGCAAGTGCACGTTATCGTGACAAGTAGTATAGTCTTGATAAGACCGAATATCCTCAAGGATTAGGGTTCAATTACCAACTATCTATTTTTTTGGTATCTATTTGGTGAATTGATAATTGATTTGTTGTTTATAACTAAGAATTATAAAAGCTATTTTAATATAAAGATTTACTTCAGTGGTGATGAGAATAGGGCTTCCATGTATCCTTACTATCCGCTTATGCTACTTACTAATGCATTAACTTATGGTGTTCTTCTTTTGGAGAAAGCAGGTTTACGAAATCGTTTTATACTCCCGTTAGGGTTATATAAACACTCTCAACTGATGTCGCACCTTACCTACCTTCGGTGATAAGGATAACTCTATAGGAGGATTAAGAACAAAAACCTAGTTGACCGTACGCATGATGCGCAAAATTAGGGTTGTTAAGCCTCTCATCAACGCTACATAAATAATTGAGGTATTTTCATCCCCAATCAAGAATGTCTACCCAACTTACAAGATATTCACAATCCCCCTTTGAATCGATTAGAAATCATATAGTGATAATTAGTTGTCAATTAATTACAAGAATTCAACTCAATTATTGGATAGATCTCACAATAAGAAAAATAACCATAAGCGTCATTAATTTATAACATAAGTTTTTAGCAATTCAACATGGAAAGCCACATAAGAGAATTAGTTCCTAGTCATTGAC
The DNA here is from genome assembly GCA_029844215.1 of Przewalskia tangutica. Lineage (NCBI taxonomy): Eukaryota > Viridiplantae > Streptophyta > Magnoliopsida > Solanales > Solanaceae > Przewalskia > Przewalskia tangutica. The sequence goes on along the minus strand of CM056727.1, from coordinate 36,980,669 downwards.
ATGACAAGAACTAATTCAAAGTTCATCATACAAAACTGAAATAAATAATAAGAAAGGAAAAGAAATTACTAAACTAATGGTATCCAATCTCAAGCAAAGTCTTGAGTTGTGCAGAAGGAACCCCAGCGCGGGTTCTCCTTTTATAGGTGAAAACCGCCTCCTCTTTTCCTTGAGCTTGGCCTGCATTTCGTCAAAAGACCTAATTTTTCGCGTCGGCGCGGCCGTAAGTTCTACAATCCGTCGGGTGTTTTGGCGCCGCGCCAATATCTGCTGCATGCGAGCGCGCGCGTACTGGAACTCTGTAGCTTCGGATGTTTAGGCGCCGCGCCCTGCATCTGTTGTTGCGGCGCGCGCTGGATCTTCTGCGACCTCTCGAATAGTGGGCGCCGCTGACCTCGCATTGCGGGAGGTGTCGCGGCTGGTCCGATTTACCCTCGTTCGCCACTTTCTCTGTTTCCAGCTCTGGCATCTCCTCTTTTGTCCTCTTTTTGCTCCTTTTCCGCCATTTGGCCATTTTAAGCACTTTGACTCAAAAGAACGAAAAACTATCCTAATACGACACTTATATGTGCAAAATGGGACAAAAGATTAACTAAAACTGACTCAAAAGGTGTATATAAAATACACCGATCAATTACCTGAATCACGGCGGCGGGGCAAATGCGATAGCCTCTGCGAGATCCACCTGCGTCACGTCATTGGCCAAGGCAAGTACGAGCTAACCACCAGATCCACCCTGCATCACGCAACTTCGCCCTATCACTGACCGGGGCAAGTACGAAAGCCAACTACCAGATCCACCCTGCATCACATCTCTGATCGGGGCAGGTACGAGGGCTAGCTACCAGATCCACCTTGCATCAGTAGACCTCATGGAGAGCTAGTCCATGGAATAACACTATCAACAGGGAACGAACACTCATCATGGCCGCATACCCGTGGAATCCTCCATCACTGATGGTACGTCCAAGTAGACTCATAACTTAAGACAATGGAAGCATACCCGTGGAATCCTCCATCACCGGCAGATGCGTCAGTAGACTCATAACCACCTGCTTTTAATTCGAATTGCAATACCATGTCTTTACATAAACCAAGACAATTACCATGCCTTCTTTTCACATAAACCAAGAGAATCCTTATTTAAGCAAGTCAAAGTACTTATCAAGGCACACATAGAATAATTCTCAATTAAACAAGCCAAAGTACTATCAAGGCACAAATAGAATGATTCTCTTTTAACAAGCCAAAGTACTACGTACGTACATTCTTTTCAAAAGACTCCTTTTTATGTAAAATCCAAGATACTAACACCCGTAGTGTCAAGGCGTGCCTATTTTTCAAAGTAAGTTACTACACCTTTAGAAAACTCATTTCAAAGCTTGAAACCAAGTAACTTCAATTTTTCACAATCTAGACAACTTATGCCCATTAATCAAAATAGACAACTTTCTTAACCTTCCATAAAGTTATTATAACCAACTTCCCATAAAGCCGTTATACTAACTTTATGCTTTAGAAATTAAGACATTCTTATCCTTTCATAAGGCCGTTATAACTAACTTCCCATAAAGCCGTTATAACTCCTTATAAATCATTTTGTTCTGTTACTAACCAAGAGACTTATACTTCAAACAAATTTACACAATTTTCAAAATACTTCAAGCCTCTTATCTTTTAGAAAACAAGTTTCTTACCTCAAAAATTTAAGCCTCTTATTTTTAGAATAATTCAATACTCAATACTTTCACACCAAGTACTCTATACTTCTTTGTGTCAAGAAATACTTGTCTATCTTATTTAGGATAAACCACTCCTCAAGAACAAGCGGGTTAACTTCTTAACCCAACCAACTTAGACATTTTCTTAAAACAAGTCAAGTATAACAAAAGGATTTACTTCATTTAAAACACGTACGTCTACCGTACTATATAGTTATAACTACTCATGCTCAAGAGATAAGAAAGTTTCCACATACCTCTTCGGTCAATCCACTTGCTAAGTCCAAAATACCGCACGTAATATGTGATGCGCGTTAAGATGCACACACTTTAAACGCAAGTGCACGTTATCGTGACAAGTAGTATAGTCTTTGATAAGACCGAATATCGTCCACAAGGATTAGGGTCCAATTACCAACTATCTATTTTCTAGTATCTATTTGGTGAATTTATGATTGATTGGTTGTTTATAACTACGAATTATAAAAGCTATTTAACTATAAAGGTTTACTTCAGTTGTGATGAGAATAGGGCTTCCATGTATCCTTACTATCCGCTTATGCTACTTACTAATGCATTAACTCATGGTATTCTTCTTTAGGAGAAAGCAGGTTTATGAAATCGTTTTATACTCCGTTAGGTTATATAAACACTCGACCTCGATGTCGCCTTACCTAACTTTCGGTGATAAGGATAACTTTATAGGAGGATTAAGAACAAAAATCTAGTTGGCCGTCACGCATGATGCGCAAAATTAGGGTTGTTAAGCCTCTCATCAACGCTACATAAATAATTGAGGTATTTTCATCCCCAATCAAGAATGTCTACCCAACTTACAAGATATTCACAATCCCCATTTTGAATCGATTAGAAATCATATAGTGATAATTAGTTGTCAATTAATTACGAGAATTCAACTCGATTATTGGATAGATCTCTCAATAAGAAAAATAACCATAAGCGTCATTAATTTATAACATAAGTTTCTAGTAATTCAACATGGAAAGCCACTATAAGAGAATTAGTTCCTAGCCATAAAGATGACAAGAACTAATTCAAAGTTCATCATGCAAAATCAAATAAAGTAAAGAAAAAGAAAAGAAAGTACTAAATTAATGGTATCCAATCTCAAGCCAAAAGTCTTGTGTTGTGCAGAAGGGAACCCTTAAAAGCGCCTAGGGTTCTCCTTTTATAGTGAAAACCGCCTCAACTTTTCCCTGCGGGCTGGCCCAAAATCCGTCTCGAAAACCTATTTTTTTCGTCGGTGCGCGGCCTGCGAGCGCCGCGGCGCCGGAAGTTCTGCAATCCGTCAGTTGTTTCGGCGCCGCGGCCCTGATATCTGCTGTCTGAGGGCGTCGCGGCGCTGCATCTCATGTGGCTTCTCGGATGTGTAGGCGCCGCGACCCTGCTTTGGTAATGCGAGCGCGCGGCCATATCTTCGCCCTCTGGATAGTGGCGCCGCGCACTTTTGCAGCGCGCTGGATCTTCTGCACCTTCTCTGAATGATGGGCGCGCGCCACGCTGTGCAGGGAGGCGCCGCGGCGCCGGTCTTGATTTTTCCCTCGTTCGCCACTTTCTCTGTTTCCAGCTCTGGCGTCTCCTCTTTTGCCCTCTTTTTGCTTTTTTCCGCCATTTGGCCATTTTAACCACTTTGACTCAAAAGAAAGAAAAACTATCCTAATACGACACTTATATGTGCAAAATGGGACAAAAGACTAACTAAAACTGACTCAAAAGGTGTATATAAAATACACCGATCAATATGTCAACCTATAATTGTCATAATACGTTTATTAACCTCTAGTCTCAACATAAAATTTTCCAAGTTCAAGCCACTAAATTCTATGGAAAATTAGGCAGCATTTCCTTTGTTTCTACATACTTTGCCACCTTTTTAAGGTCCGAATTTAACATCCAAACGCCACTTCTTAGGCCCAACAATCCAAACATCTCAAGGGGATTACACACCTAAACTTGGGTGTGTAAAATTCTGCCCCAAAAGGTACACAATTAACTTAATCAAGTTTAAGGTAGTTCTTAGGCTACAACATGCTCATAATATCCTCTTAACCAATTCTTTCACATCCAAACCATATTTCTTACATGCAATGAATCTAAGAGTATTATTTACTACTACAAGTTCCTTCTTCTTCACATGCAACATCAATACTAGCTATAAGAGAAGAAATGTTACCTTTAGAGCTTTAGCCAAAACTATTCCAACAACTTTGCTAGCCTCCTTCCAAGAACACCACCACAATAACTCCTACAAGCTAGCCACAAGCTTCCTTCTTGTCCTTAACTTTTCAGATTTTTCTTAGGCTTTGAATTCCTCTTGGAATTCTAGAGAGAAATGGGAGCTCTAACTTAGAGAGAGGGAAAGTCTTGAAAGATGACCAAGTCTTCAAGACTTGGTCAATATAAGGGACATGCAAAAAATCAGATGGGGGGGGGACGCTTGTCACCCTCCCATGGCCTTTTTAAAAGGAGAAATTCAGATTTCCTCAGTTTTTTCCGCTAGGATTCCCGCCTCGGCGCCGCGGCCCTGCCCTCCGGCGCCGCGGCTCTGCAACTTCAGCGACCCCTCAAAATAACCGGCGTCGCGGCCCTGTGGCCCTGACCGAAACACCTTTCTGCCCGACCGCGCACTGAACTTGTAACTCCCATAACTTTCTACTCCGACGTCCTATCGATGAACGGTCGGTTGCGTTGGAAACTAGACTCAATGAACTACGCACTAGGCCTTTGAAACACCTAGGAATTCTCAATGTACCAGGTCATAACCCTCTCCAAAGTTGACCAAAACCCGTCCGAAACAATCCGTCAACCTATCTCTCGAAAACTTTAAGTCTTACTCCCTTTCGTACGCTCTCATACGCATGACCTGAACTACGGGGTGTAACAAAAACTCCTGCAGTCTCTCAATAATAATGGCACCGCAATTCTGTATGTTGGCACCGCGGTGCTGAAAATCCTTTGGCTTCTCAGTAAATATGGCACCGCGGTGCTGACAATCCTTCGTCCTAATTTGCCAACTTTCGTCCTTTTGCATCGGAAGCACCTTTTTTGCCCAATTCTCGCTCCTTTTCGCCCTTTTGTCTTTTTACACTGCTGTGACTCAAAAGAAATAAAAACAACCTAACACGACACTTATTTGAACAAAAATGAGAAAATACTAACTAAAAATGACTCAAAATGCGTATTCAAAATATGCCTAACAGAGGGGGTCACTGAGGATCGCCCTACAGTGGATAAAGCTCCATCAGCACCTTTGAGGGAATACATTGATAGAATCCCTTACCTTCAGAGGTTGCAAAAGAAGGCAATAAACAAGATGTTCTCCAAGTTCTTGGAGGTATTTAAGAAACTTCACATAAATATCCCATTCATTGAAGCACTAGAACAGATGCCAGCATACTTTAAATTCATGAAGGAGATACTTGGAAAAAATAGAAGGCTGGCGGATTATGAGACAGTATCTTTGACAGAGGAGTGCAGCGCCATTCTGCAAAAGAAATTGCCTCTTAAGCTGAAGGATCCAGGAAGTTTCACCTTGCCCTGCACTATTGGAAAGGTAACATGAAACAGGGCCCTGTGTGACTTAGGGGCTAGTATCAATCTCATGCCTCTGTCTGTATTTAAGAGATTGGGTTTGGGGGAAGCCAAACCAACCACAGTAAATTTGCAGTTGGCCGATCGAACCGTGTCTCACCCCAGAGGCATAATTGAAGATGTGCTTGTCAAGGTGAGAAAATTCTTCTTTCTATCAGACTTCTTCATCCTTGACATGGAAGAAGATGATGAAATGCCCATCATTTTGGGGAGACCATTCTTTGCAACCGGGAGAGCCCTAATTGATGTAGAAAAGGGAGAACTGAGACTAAGGGTCCAGGAAGAGGAGATAGTCTTCAAGGTGTTCAAATCCACCATTGAATCCCAAGACATCAACAAGTGTTTTGAAGTTAGCACAACTGACACTGCAATTCAGCCAGTACATGCCAAAGCTAAGGAGATCATTCCTACAGCGCTGAACCCACAGGTCAACAATAATGCTGAAACAAAAATTGATGCCATGAAAGCCGTCGAACAGGTAAGTCTTACTGAGCCCCCTCTTGTGAAAAAAAAAAAAACAAAGTACGAAAGAGGGGGATTATTTTGAAATGGATAGGTTGTGGGGTTAAATTACCCCAATGATTTTTTATAAGGAACTTGCGTCCGGATACAAGACGTTAAAGACAGCGCTACTTGGGAGGTAACCCAAGGTTTAATTTATGCAATTTAGTTTTGTTTGAACAGTCTCACTTGTGGTATTTTTGTGGTGTTGTGATGACAGGTGAAGGAATGGGACACGAAGAACAGAAAAATATGGAAGGAAGAAAATTGGTGTAGAGCCGCGGCGCCCAGAAGAAGGGTCGCGGCGCCGAAAGTCCAGACATGTGCAGGATTTGCAGCGCTGCGGCACCAAAATACAGGGCCACGATGCCGATTTATCATAGGAGTGCAGGAGTTTGGGTGTCGCGGCGTCAGTCTGCAGGGCCGCGGCGCCGGGACGGGTTTTTAAAATATAAATCCCTAAATCCTCAATCTTCTCCCACAATCAAACATAAACTTTCCCCTTCTAAAAATACCGAACATCCTCTCTCCCACGCACAAGAATCTTCCACAAACTCCATTTAATTCTTCCAAATCAAACACACTATCACCACCAAAACTTTCCAACCTTCTCCACAATCATTCAACTCACGTGGGCTAGGGCAATTTTGACAAGATTCGTAAAAACGGTAACTAATTGGAACCTTACCCTTGGGTTGTTGCTAGAAACTTGGGATTGTGATTTGTGGGTAATTGGGTGTGAACTTTAGTGTGGTTGCGGCGTGTTGGTGGGTTGTGTGTTTTTGCTGTGTGTATTGATGTGTAGTGTGTGGTTTGTGGTGTATTTTTGTTGTGGTTTGGTGTTTCTTGGTTATTGTTGCGGTATGGAGTGAAAATTTGTTGGGAAATCTCAAAGAAACGTAGGAAACACTGCTGAAATTTTCCCAACAACTTTCAATAATGACTTCAAGGAAAAGAACTGCCCGAACTACCTCATCTTCATCATGTCACGACCCGACCACTGACCCGTGACTGGTGCCTTACCCCGGGCACCCTTGTGATACAACATCAGAGAAAATCAGCGGAAAATAAACTCACAACAAGAACTCATATAGAATATAAGCAGGCTAACCCAAAATGGCTACCTCTAAATATAACAAAGCTGAACAGTTACATCCTTAACAACCCAAGTTATAACAGGACTACAGGCCTTTAAGAATGTGTAAACACTATGACGGGACAGGGCCCCGTCATACCCCTGAATGTACAAAACATCTACAACACCAGGGAGAACCGTACCAAAAGTCGAGCCTCCGGAGAAATGGAGCTTCTGACACCTGAGCAAGATCCTAAGAATGAGGATCCACCACCTGTTTACCCATACCTGCGGCGTGAGCGCGCCCAGGAAGGGTCGATACAATATGTACCAAGTATGTAAAACTGGAAAATACTGTAATAATAGCATACGTCTAAAATAAGCTGGAGTCATGGAAGAAAATCAAGTGCAGTACACTGTGCCTTACTAACGATGAGAGTAACAAGTATAAATTTTACTGCATAAAAATAGGAGGCTCATGATCAAAACAGGGTCTCTCGCCCGTAATATCATCAAGCAATCCTACTCCTGGGACTATTTCACCCGCATAGGTCCTGTGGACCGCGTAGGTCATCCGCATGGGACTATTTCACCCGCATGAGGTCATCCGCCTCGCATGGGACTATTTCACCCGCATGGACCCGGTGGGCCCGCATGAGTACAAGCGCCGCACTCGCATCATGGGTAGCAAATCCATGGCATAAGTAGTAATAATAATAATAATACATAAATTAGTACAACCGGCTATCATACATAACATAAGCGCTACCGTCTTATCATAACGAAAGCAAGTTAAGAATATCCCATAACTTCTTATTAACATTTTTAGTATATCCTCTCATTTTAGTTTACTTAAGGCACTAACATGTCATTTAAAAGAAAATTCGGGAATTCAACCCAAGTACCACGTTCCTTAAACCTTTTAAGAAAATGACTCCTCTTTATGTAAAACTCCCAAGATACTAATAACTGTAGTATCAAGTCATGACAACTTTTCAAAACAAGTCACGTTTACCTTTAGAAATACAACAGACTTCTAAATCAAGTGACTTCATTTCTTTTAAAACCTTAGGCAATTAATGCCTTAAAACAAATTGCCTTTCACAAATTCAAATCATTATCCGTACTTATGTTACTTGGAGTAAACCTTTCTTTGTTAACCTTCCGTAAAGCCAATACAACCAACTTTCCATAAAGTCGTTATATTACCGTTATACACTAGTCAAACACATCTCCCTATATCCAAGGGACTTATACTTTTAAACAAGACAAGTATCATATACTTAAAACACTTCAAGGCCCTTAACTTTAAAACTTAAGACATCATTAAAACAAGTAAGGGATACCAAAGCCTTTGTATGTCTACCGTACTACATAGATGCAATTATTCATGCTCAATAGGTAGGAAAGTTCCACATACCTCTTTGGTCAATCCACTTGCTAAGTCTAAAATACCGCACGTAGTATGTCAACCTAAAATGACCATAATACGTTTATTAACCTCTAGTTACAATGTAGAATATTCCAAGTTCAAAGTCACTAAATTCTATGGAAAATTGGGCAGCATTTCCTTTGTTTCTACATACTTTGCCACTTTTTTCAAGGCCGAATTCAACATCCAAACGCCACATTTAAGGCCCAACAATCCAAACATTTCAAAGGGGATTACACACCTAATCTTGGATGTGTAAAATTTTGCCCCACAATGTATAACAACTAATTTAACAAGTTTAAGGTAGTATTTAGGCTACAACATGCTTACACATCATTCTTATCTAACCCTTTCATATCCAAACCATATTTCTTGCATGCACTGTATCTAAGAGCAATATATACCACTACAAGATCTTTCTTCTTCACATGCAACACCAAAAACTAGCTACAAGAGAAGAATTGTTACCTTAGAGCTTTAGCCAAATTATTCCAACAAATTTGCTACCCTCCTTTCCGAAAACACCACCACCACAACTCCTACAAACTAGCCAACAAGTTTCCTTCTTGCCACACTTTTCATATTTTTCCTCAAGCTTTGATTTCCTCTTGAAATTCTAGAGAGAAGGGAGAGCTTTTATCTTTAGAGAGAGAGAAAAACTTGAAGAATGACCAAGTCTTCAAGACTTGGTCAATAAGTAGTACATGCAAAATCAGATGGGGGGGGGGGGGACACTTGTCACCCTCCCATGGCCCTTTTTAAGACAAAACAGTTCAGATTTTTCCACTCAACTTCGCAGAACCCGCCTCGGCGCGGCTTCCGGCGCGGCTGAAAGATCGAGACTCGCCGGAACTTCCGGCCGCGACCACCTTCGGCGCCGGCGCTGAAACTTCAGCGAATATTCAGAACATCTGGCGCGCGACTGCGTCGGCGCGGCCAGCTGCTCTGGCGAAACACCTTTCTGTCCGACTGCGCACTGAACTTGTAACTCCCATAACTTTCTACTCCGATGTCCTATCGACGAACGGTTGGTTGCGTTGAAAACTAGACTCAACGAACTACGCACTAGGACTTTAAAACACCTAGGAACTCTCAATGTAACGGGTCATAACCCGCCTCAAAGTTGACCAAAAACCCGTCCGAAACAATCCGTCAACCTATCCTTCTAAAATCTAAGTCTTAATCCCTTTCGTACGCTCTCACACGTATGGACAGAACTACGGGGCATAACATTCTCCCCCCCTTAGAAACATTCGTCCCGAATGTTCCTTCTAGGCTTACTCAAATCACGATATCGACATAGACCCCCTTAACTATTCTTTTTGCAATTAAAGATGATCCACATGCCACAACAATACTCAAGCATAATTGCTAAATAAAACTAATAATCAGGAAAGTGGGTTACCTGGAGGTGTAGGGAACAAGTGAGGATACTTCTTCATCATGTCATCCTCTGTTTCCCACGTCATCTCTTCCCTGCTCTCGTTCCGCCATAAGACCTTGACGGAAGCCACATCCTTTGTCCGAAGTCGCCTAACCTGACGATCGAGTATCGCTATGGGACTCTCCTCATATGATAACCCATCTGTCACCTGGACATCATAAATCGGGTGCACCCTAGACGGATCTCCAACACATTTCCGCAACATAGATACATGAAAAGCGGGTGTCTTGCCTCGGATCGGACGGCGGATCAACTCATAGCAACCTTGCCTACCCTACGGACAATCGATAAGGCCCAATGTACCTTGGGCTAAGTTTCCTTCTTCCCAAATCTCATCACGCCGCCATGGGTGATACCTTGAGAAGACCCAATCATCTACCCCCGAACTCAGTGTCGGCCGATGATCTGCATCGACACATGCGACTACGGTGACAATAACCGCTCCTGGATAAGCTTCACCTTATCCAATGCCTGCTGAATCAAGTCTGGCCCGACTAACTGTACTTCTCCCACCTCAAACCAGCCTATCGGTGATCTGCACTTCCTCCCGTATAAGGCCTCATAAGGAGCCATCTGGATACTAGAATGGTAGCTGTTGTTATAAGCAAACTCCACAAGAGTTAAATAATCCTCCCAGCCACCCCTGAAATCAATAACACAAGCGCGGATATCCTCGAGTGTATGCGGATAGTCGCTCGGCACATCCGTCGGTCACGAGGATGAAGCGATCTTGAGACTCACTGCGTCCCTAACCCGCTCGAAAGATCTCGAAGTTAGCGTGGCGGGTTCCTGCATGCGAAATAATCGATATAGGAACTCGTGCGATCTCACAATCTCTCGGATATCTGATCTAGCATAATCCTCGTGAAAAAGTCGTCACATTTGGAAGAAAATGGGCTGATTTAAATCGACTGTCGACAATAACCCAAATTGAATCATGCTTATCCGAGTGTGAGGTAACCGTAATAAAATCCATATTTACCACCTCCCACTTCCAAGTCGGAATATCAATAGCTGCAACATCCACGGCTTCGGTGCTCAACTTGATCTGCGACAATTTGGGCATGTCGCAACAAAACTGCCACGTCCTCTTGTGCCATCCCACCAATACACACATCTGAGGTCATGGTACATCTTAGTCGACCCCGGATGAATAGAATAACGAGCACTGTGTGCCTCCTCCAGAATCTGCTGACGAAGTCCTGTCACATCGGAAACACACAACCGGCCCTCAAATCTTAGTACCCCATCAGGTGCTACCTCAAATAGACTCTTCTCCTCCTGAAGAGTTGCATCTCGATACTGTACCATAATCGGATCCTCATACTGTCGCCTCTTCACCTCCTCGACGATGGAAGACTCGGCAACCTCTCGAACCCGAACTCCATTACTATCAGAATCAACCAAACGAACTCCAAGGCTCGCTAGCTGATGTAACTCGCGGACCATGTCCCTCTTCTCTGGCTGCACACCTGACAGACTACCCATCGATCGGCGACTAAAGGCGTCTGTAACTACATTGGCCTTCCCTGGGTGGTACAGAATATCGAAATCGTAATCCTTAAGCAGCTCCAACCACTGTCTCTGCCGCAAGTTCAGCTCCCTCTGGCTGAAGATATACTGGAGGCTCTTGTGGTCTGTGTAAATATCCACATGAACTCCATATAAATAATGTCTCCAGATCTTCAAGGCATGAATCACCGCTGCCAAATCTAAGTCATGTGTGAGATAGTTCTTCTCATGCTTCCTAAGCTGTCGAGATCGTGGCTGTAACTTTCCGTCTTTGCGTCGACGCACCCAATCCCGACACCTGACGCATCACAATAAACCACATATCCGTCTAAACCCTCTGGAAGAGTAAGAACTGGGGCGGTCGTCAATTTCTCCTTTAGCAACTGAAAACTTTCCTCACAAGCATCCGTCCACCGGAATATAGCTGCCTTCTGAGTTAGCTTAGTCAAAGGTGCTGAAATGGAAGCAAAATTCTCCACAAACCTCTGATAATGACCCGCAAGGCCCAAAAAGTTGCGCACCTCCGTTGGTGTAGTGGAGTGCAGGCAGTCTTGGCGCCTCAATCATTGTTGTATCAACCCGAATACCATCGGCCCCGATAACATGCCCTAAGAAAGCCACTGAGGCCAACCAAAACTCGCATTTCGAGAACTTGGCATACAATCGCGGTCCGAGGACTCGATACCGCCCGCCAGTGATCTGCGTGCTCTCGCGCTCGTGCGCGAATAAACCAGGATATCATCAATGAATACTATAACGAACATATCCAAGAATGGCTTGAACACCCTGTTCATCAAATCCATGAATACTGTTGTGGCGTTGGTCAACCCGAAAGACATCACCCTGAACTCGTAGTGCCCATATCGGGTCCTGAATGCAGTCTTTGGGATATCTGCCTCTCTAACTCGCACCTAATGATAACCAGATCGCAGATCTATCTTGGAGAAACATCTCGCACCCTGCAACTGGTCAAACAAATCATCAATCCTGGGGAGGGGATATTTGTTCTTGATAGTTACCTTATTCAGCTGCCTGTAATCAACACACATACGCAGCGTTCCATCCTTCTTCTTTACGAATAACACTGGCGCTCCCCAGGGAGAAACACTTGGCATGATATAGCCTTTTTCCAGCAAATCTTTCAGCTGGTCTTTCAATTCCCTCAACTCGGCAGGTGCCATCCTGTATGGCGGAATAGATATCGGTCGAGTGTCTGGCGCCAAATCAATGCAAAACTCAATCTCCCTCTCAGGAGGGATACCCAAAGCTTCGTGCGGGAATACGTGCGAAAACTCTCTAACAACGGTAATCGATCAAGGTCGGTATCTCGACCTCGATGTCGAATACTCAAACCATATGGTAGATATACCCTTTCCGCGCCATTTTCCTAGCCTTGAGGTAAGAAATAAACCTACCGCCGACGCGATATTCCTTCCACTCGATAATCGGCTCACCAGAAAGCGGAATCGTACCATTCTCTCTCTACAGTCCACATTGGCATAGCAAGACGCTAGCCAATCCATACCCATAATTACATCAAAGTCCGTCATATCCAACTCTATCAAATCGGCTAGAGTCTGACGACTGTCTATAGTCACTGGGCAAGCCTTATATACCCGCTCGGCTACCACCGAATCACCTACTGGCGTAGCCATCTCAAAAGGTTTTATGGAGTCGGGCTCTATCCCTATTCTACCAGCAATATGAGTAGATATATAGGACAAGGTAGAACCTGGATCTATCAAAGCATATACATCACAACATGAAACCAATAGTGTACTGTGGCGACATCCGTGACGCCTCCTGGTCCTGACGGCTGGACATAGCATAAATGCGGTTCTGAGGACCGCTGGAACTGGGACCCCTACCACGACCCCTGTCGCGGCCTGCTGGTCCGTGAACACCCTGCCCTCCGGGGCGCATCGCCACCGAAGACGAAGATCCAGCCACAGACCCTGTCGGCTGAGCCATAACATTCCTGCCGCCTCTGGTTGGACAATCTCTCCTCAAATGGCCCTGCTGGCCACACGAGTAACAAGCTCCTGGAGGAACACGACACCCCCCATAATGGCAATCGCCACATCGACCACACCGAGGTATAGGTGGCCTCGTCATTGGAACTCGTCCTCCGAGAACCCGAAGCCACAGGACCACTGTCCCGCCTCAATGCCTGTGCGTCCGGAAGATGGTGGAGGCGCTCAACTCTTGAGGTGCAAATCCGGTCTGCTGCTGAGGTTGTCTACCTCAAAAACTACCAGAGGACCCTGCTGTCCTGGCCCTCTTCTGCTGATACCTATCAATCCGTCGGCCCCTGCGTTCCTCACACCCAAGTGCATATGCCTGCATGCGGGAAATGTCCATGCCCGGCTGAAGAGCTACTCCCGTGCAAATCTCGGCCAAGTAATCATCGAGCCCTGTGACATAGCGGTGCACCCTGTCCTCCATGTCTGCTACCAAAGAGGGTACATACCGAGCCAACGAGTCAAACTCTACGTTGTACTCCCGGACCGTCCGCCCACTCTGCCTCAGTGTCAAACATCTATCGGCCCGAGCTATCCTCATCTGCGGAGGCAAGAAATGGCTAAGGAACGCCTCGGAGAACTCGTCCAAAACAGCTGGAAGCACATGCTCCCCCCGGAATAGTTCCCATGAATCATACCAGTCAACTGCAGTATCCCGCAGCCGATGTGAACCCAATAATATCGACTCTGTCTCCGAAGCCCTGATCACTCTCATGATCCGCTGTAACTGTCGGATAAACTCCTGAGGATCATCCTCAGGCCTCCACCCATAGAACTCTGGTGGGCTGCAACTCAAAAAGTCCTGCGATCTCGTTATCGGATCTGGGGTGGACCGTGGGACAACCGGAACGCCTCTGCGTCCTCTCCGCCTAGCCACGATCCTGGCTAATAACTGGGTCATATCCTTGTAACCCGTCTCCTCTGCTCCAGTGTATGGCGGAGGCTCAGTACCTGCGGTATCGATGGCCGCATTGCCGAACTCTATCGGGGTGGCGGCGTCGTGGAACTCGCCGTCCAAACATCATCTGGTAAAGGCGGGCTGTGCCTCGTGACCCTCTGTGTCCTACTAGCAGCTCCCTCAGCTTCCTTGCCCTTCTGGGCCGCGGTTGCCTTGCGTGGAGGCATAACTGATACATAAAAATATGTCAAAGGAAGTTCAACCTATCACACAGCTCTATTGCACGATCTTAGAGTGAAAGAATGGAAACGATCCTAAATATCCTGCGACCTCGACTATAGATGTGGTGCACAACACAGATAATCAAGACTTACTAGATACGGCATGTAGACCCTTTCCAGAATTAATCGCTCTGATACCACTTTTGTCACGCGACGAGACCACGGACGTGGCCAGGTGCCTTACCGGGCACCCTTGTGATACAACATCGAGAAAACCACGGAAAATAAACTCACAACAATAACCCATATAGAATATAAGCGAGCTAACCCCAAAATGGCTACCTCTAAATATAACAAAGTGAAACGATTACATCCTTAACAACCCAAGTTATAACAGACTACGGGCCTTTAAGAATGTGTAAACACTATGGCGGGACGGGGCCGTCATACCCTGAATGTACAAAACATCTACAACACCGGGAGAAGCGTGCAAAAGTCGAGCCTCCGAGAAATGGAGCTTCGACACTGAGCAAGATCCTAAGAATGAGGATCCACCGCTTACCCATACTGCGGCATGAACGCGGCCGAGGAAGGGGTCGATTACCTGATATGTACCAAGTATGTAAAGCGGAAAATACCGTAATAATAGCATACGCCTAAAATAATTTGAGTCATGGAAGAAAATCAAGTGCGATCTGTGCCTTACTAACGATGAGAGTAACAAGTATAAATTTTCTTTGCGTAAAAATAGGAGGCTCGTGATCAAAAGCAGGTCTCGCCCGTAATATCATCAAGCAATCCTACTCCTGGGACTATTTCACCCGCATAGGTCCTGTGGACCCGCATGAGGTCATCCGCCTCGCATGGGACTATTTCACCCGCATGAGGTCATCCGCCTCGCATGGGACTATTTCACCCGCATGGACACGGTGGGCCCGCGTGAGTACAAGCGCGCACTCGCGTCATGGGTAGCAAATCCATGGAATAAGTAGTAATAATAATAATACATAAATCAAGACAATAAGGCTATCATACATAACATAAGCGCTACCGTCTTATCATAACGAAAGCAAGTTAAGAATATCCCCTAACTTCTTATTAACATTTTTAGTATATCCTCTCATTTTAGTTTACTTAAGGCACTAACATGTCATTTAAAAGAAAATTCGGGAATTCAACCCAAGTACCACGTTCCTTAAACCTTTTAAGAAAATGACTCCTCTTTATGTAAAACTCCCAAGATACTAATAACTGTAGTATCAAGTCACGACAACTTTTCAAAACAAGTCACGTTTACCTTTAGAAATACAACAGGCTTCTAAATCAAGTGACTTCATTTCTTTTAAAACCTTAGGCAATTAATGCCTTAAAACAAATTGCCTTTCACAAATTCAAATCATTATCCGTACTTATGTTACTTGGAGTAAATCTTTCTTTGTTAACCTTCCGTAAAGCCAATACAACCAACTTTCCATAAAGTCGTTATATTACCGTTATACACTAGTCAAACACATCTCCCTATATCCAAGGGACTTATACTTTTAAACAAGACAAGTATCATATACTTAAAACACTCCAAGTCCCTTAACTTTAAAACTTAAGACATCATTAAAACAAGTAAGGGATACCAAAGCCTTTGTACGTCTACCGTACTACATAGATGCAATTATTCATGCTCAAGAGGTAGGAAAGTTCCACATACCTCTTTGGTCAATCCACTTGCTAAGTCCAAAATACCGCACGTAGTATGTCAACCTAAAATGACCATAATACGTTTATTAACCTCTAGTTACAATGTAGAATATTCCAAGTTCAAAGTCACTAAATTCTATGGAAAATTGGGCAGCATTTCCTTTGTTTCTACATACTTTGCCACCTTTTTCAAGGCCGAATTCAACATCCAAACGCCACACTTAAGGCCCAACAATCCAAACATTTCAAAGGGGATTACACACCTAATCTTGGATGTGTAAAATTCTGCCCCACAATGTATAACAACTAATTTAACAAGTTTAAGGTAGTATTTAGGCTACAACATGCTTACACATCATTCTTATCCAACCCTTTCATATCCAAACCATATTTCTTGCATGCACTGTATCTAAGAGCAATATATACCACTACAAGATCTTTCTTCTTCACATGCAACACCAAAAACTAGCTACAAGAGAAGAATTGTTACCTTAGAGCTTTAGCCAAATTATTCCAACAAATTTGCTACCCCCCTTTCCGAAAACACCACCACCACAACTCCTACAAGCTAGCCAACAAGTTTCCTTCTTGCCACACTTTTCAGATTTTCCTCAAGCTTTGATTTCCTCTTGAAATTCTAGAGAGAAGGGAGAGCTTTTATCTTTAGAGAGAGAGAAGAACTTGAAGAATGAACAAGTCTTCAAGACTTGGTCAATAAGTAGTACATGCAAAATCAGATGGGGGGGGGGGACACTTGTCACCTTCCCATAGCCTTTTTTAAAACAAAACAGTTCAGATTTTTCCACTCAACTTCGCAGAACCCGCCTCGGCGCCGCGGCCCTGCTTCCCGGCGCCACGGCGCTGAAACATCTGAGACTCCTCAGAACTTCCGGCGTCGCGGCCCTGCTTCCCGGCGCCGCGGCGCTGAAACTTCAGCGAATATTCAGAACATCTGGCGCCGCGGCTCTGCATCCGGCGCCAGCGGCTCGCTCTGGCCGAAACACCTTCATTGCGCGACCGAACTTGTAACTCCATAACTTTATACTCGATGTCCTATCGACGCCGAGCGGTTGCGTTGGAAACTAGACTCAACGAACTACGCACTAGGCCTTTGAAACACCTAGGAACTCTCAATGTAATGGGTCATAACCCGCCTCAAAGTTGACCAAAAACCCGTCCGAAACAATCCGTCAACCTATCCTTCTAAAATCTAAGTCTTAATCCCTTTCGTACGCTCTCACACGTATGGCCAGAACTACGGGGCATAACACATCAGTCTCAGATCTTGATGTTACCCGATTCACCAACCGGAATACGGAGGATCTGTACAACAGAATAAGTAGTAGGGCAGTGATACAGGAGCGATAGATGGATTATCAAGCCGAACCACTCGATGGGGATGATGTTTATGAGCCCATTAGAGCTGTGATTGAAGCTAATGGGCGGGAGAGGTTTGTCGATAATAAAGCTATTCCACAACAAAATGTTAGCTTGGTGAGAGAATTCTACGCCAACTAACCAGAACAAAGCAATGGGAGATGCTTTGTAAGAGGGTGTCATGTCCCAGTTAGTGTTGAAGCATTGAATGCTATGTTTGGGACAGATGATATTGGAGACCAGGGCAACTATCGGACCCATTTCAGAACCTGGTCTAGGAATGCAAACCACATACACTGGGAGACAGTTGCGGAGGCCCTATGTTATCCAGGTGCACAATTTCTTTATTCCCGCAGCGGGGGCAGAGGACTTGCCAAGTGCCAGTTCAATAGAGTAGTCAAGGCTTGGCTATATTTTGTAAGTGCACGCTTGATTTCATCGACTCATTTCACTAACGTACCGACAGACAGAATCAAGCTCATCTTTGGCATCATGAGGGACCTGACTATTGACATTGGAATTGAGATAGCGCAGAGTATTGGGACATCAGTAGATTGACTACCACTGGCGGGTTGGGAGATGGTTCTTTCATCACTGCACTATGTGCTAGGCACAGAGTCCCAATATTCGCCACAGACATTCTTGAGAAGACTCTACCGCCCATTACATACATTCTAGTCCATGCATACTCAGACCCTGTGAACCCAGGGGATATGAGACGAGGTCGAGAAGTGGGTGGAGTAGGCGCAACTGCAATGGAGCAAGAGGAGCCAGAGCCTGAGGCAGCCACATATTATAAGTCAGGGAAAAGCAGCCACCAACCTCCTATAGCCTTGGAACCTCCAGTGTCAATCATGGAGCAGATGCTCCTAAATCAACAACAGATGCTGCGGAACCATGAAAGCATGATGCAAAATCAGCAGCAGATGATGCAAGAGCATCAAGACCTGAGCCAGCGCGTCAATGACTTAAACACCATTTTCAACCACTGTTCAATGCAGTATCCGCCGCCACCATCACCATTTTGAACCGCTAATGTCCATAAGTCGTCCCTTTTATTTATTGAGTCTTACACATTTGGGATAATGTGTAGTTTAAGTTTGGAGGGAGTTTTTATTCTATTTGTGTTTTTGAGTCTTTTTTATTATGTTTTTGTGTTTATATGAGTCAATTTTTTTTTATAATCATGCATGTTGTAGTTGCTTGAAACGCCTAGTGAATTAAGTAGGATAATGTAATGAAATGATATGCAAAAATATGTGTGCTTAAGTTAAATATGTCAAAGATTCATGAAAATCTGATTAGTTGGAATATTTTGTGCTTAGCCTGTGTATGTCAATTGCGAAAAATGTCCTGCGTGCTTGTTATTTGAGGCAAAATAATTAGGATATACATGTTAGAGGAAGGATTCATGCATTTTTTTGATAGCCCTTCTTACCAGTCATTTCCCACCTTGCACTTAAATGTATCCCTAGTCAGCCCCGTTGAGCCTAAAATAAAAGATATTTCTTTGACACCCCAGATTCCCTTATGTGTCATAAGCAATAATTGATGATAGAGATGAAAAAATAGTGAAAAAGAAACACAAAAAAAGAGCGAAAATTATGCACCCCAATTAAAATATGAAAAAGTTTAAGTTTGGGGGTGCCGATGTGAATGTGTGTTATGATCTCAACAAAAAGAGAAAGGGGGTTAATGAGTATGAACTAAAAAGAATACCGCAAAGAAGGAGAAAAGAGTTGAATGAAAAGCGCTTATGATACGTAATTGAGCCTAAATGCCTAATCTTATCTACCCCTGCCTAAGCCTACATTACAACCCTGAAAAGTCATGATGATCCCTAGTATGTATGTACATGATTAGTGGAGAATAACAAGTGAACAAACTATATTACTTTGAAAAAATGAAACGAAACTGACATGCATAGGTTAGGTATTCATGCTTCCAGTGATTGTGACTGAAATGAATCTACGAAATATCTAACTTGAAATTCTAGATTGTTAAATGCATGCTACATATATTCCTGCATATTATCATAACTAACGTTCATGTGTTTCTAAGTGACATTGTGCAGCTGTTTGACCTGAGTCTTTGAGTCTTTTGATTTTTGTTTTTTTGTTTTGTTTTGTTCTTTGCTCGAGGGCGAGCAAAGTTCAAGTTTGGGGGTTTGTTAGGCATATTTTATATACCCTTTCTGAGTCATTTTTAATTAGTATTTTACTCGTTTTTATTGTGTTTAGTATAGTATTATGTTTGTTTTTCTTTTTTTTTGAGTCACAGCGGTCCAAAATGGCAAATTGGCAAAAAAGAATGAAAAAGAGGCATAAAATGAGGAATCTGAGGCAGGAAATGACAGAAAATGAAGACCCGGACAAAATCCAGGCAGCAGCGCCAGTCAGCAGGGTCGCGGCTCCGGAACTGTAGAATACCCACAGAAGATTGGGTGCCGCGACGCCCGTCAGCAGGGTCGCGGAGCCGGTACGGAAAATCCAGTTCGGAGTTTTAATTGGCAAAGGACAAATTGGTCCATAGGACACGAAATTTGATAGATACAAAAGCCCTAGGGATTATTCTTTGAAAATAGTTTGGTCATTCTACAACATAGCACAACACAAGACAACAAGGGAGGCTATAATTGGAGACTTAGTTCGCAGTAATTTCTTTTCTTTCGTTGTTAATTCAGTTTATGTATAGATTGTGTGTTAGTTCTTAGCGTGACTATGGCTAGGAGCTAAACACTTTATTAGGGCTTTCCTTATGAATCACTTGAAACTTTTATTCATGAATTAATGCAGTAGTTTGATTTCTTCTTCACTTGATTAAGATTTAGTCAATAATTGGTATGAATGCTTGATAATTAATTGATCACTAATTATCATAATATATATGATTTCGAATCAAGAATCGAGAGGAGAGATTTAGATATGTTGTAATTGACTAGACATAGGTTAACATCGCGGACGACAGTACCCCGATACTTGTGTAGCATTATAGGTTATTGTTCTTAATCCTCCTATGTGGTAAATTCTATCATAGAAATATAGAAGAGTTCTGCATTGGGGTTGAGTGATTATATGTCCTAACCCGAATATAAGACAGTTTAGTTAACCATTATCTTAACGTAGAAGAAGTTATTCTAGTTGCATTAAGGATTGAATAGAGTGGATAGTCGAGGATTTTGGAAGCCCTAATTCATTCATAACTGATTACAACTTAAATAGTTCTGTAATTCTTGCAATTATTCTAGTAGTTAAATAAAAACTCAACTCAAATATAGATTTTCAAATAGATAACATAAAATAGATGAACGGTAATTAGAAACCAGTCTCTGAGGACGATATTCGGTCTTATCATACTATATTACTTGTCAGCGATGTGTGCGCTTGCGTGAGCATTCGAAATATCGCTAACATGAAGGTGGGGGTGTACACAACCCTTACCCCTACCTTTGTGGGATAGAGAGATTGTTTCTGGTAGATCCTTAGCTAAAAAAAATATTTTTCATAACATGTTTAAAAGAAATGCAAGGGTAGAAAAGAATATTGAAGAAAGAAAAGTACTGACAGTGAAAATAGTAAAGATAATCAAAGTAAAGAAATAACAATAATAATAAAATTAAAAGAATAAAATATTACTTAGCATAACAATAACAATAGGTGTTCCAGACTAGAGCTCTGGTCTACCACTAGAAAGAGAGAAAACGCTTGACTACCCACTAACCGTCTATCCTAATCTTCGACCTCCATGCTCTCCTATCTATGGTCATGTCTTCGATGAGCTAAAGTTGTGTCACGTCATGTATAATCACCTCTCTGCAATTTTTCCTCAGTCTATCTCTACATTTCCTCAAACCTGTCACGATCAACCTCTCGTACCTCCTCACTAGGGCATCCACGCTCCTCCTCTTTACATGCCCAAACCATTTCAGTATCGGTTCCCACGTCTTGTCCACCACAAAGGCTACTCCAACCTTGTACCGTATATATTTGTTCCTAATCTTATCTATCCTTGTATGTCCACACGCATTGGCGGACACACACTTGCCAAAGTGGGTGCAAGTGACCCACCTATAGTTCATACTCTTACCTACTTTTTAATGCCCTAGATGTTGGGTCATACTGTTGTGTTTAAGATATTTTTGATGTTGATTTGCTTCTCTTTTGGCCAAATTGCTCTGGATCTCATGTCAACTTAATTGTTTCTATGCATTAATACCTAACCTTCTAATTACCTACTGTTTGTTATGTGCCCGTGTATGCTAGTATATGTTCCCTACTTTCTGCTCCTTTTTTGGTTAATGCTAAAGGGGGAGAACAAGAATAATTATCCAGCTCAGGGGGAGTCGACTCAACCTAAACTGAAGAGCAGTAGTCGACTCTGATAACTACTCCTAACAAGTACACTCATGCAAAAGTTCAGGGTTAGTAGTCAACACAAGTTGTATAGAGTTTAAAAGGGAAGTAAACAAATTACAATTAATGTTTTTCATCATAAAAAAGGAGAATATTGCTAGTGTAAATTTTTTAAGAGAAATTTGTATATATACCCATCAAAACTTATCTTTTTAGATATATATCCATTACAATTCTAAATTTAGTTATATACCCATCAAAATTCAATTATATTATTTATATGCCCAATTCTTTATTTTACCTCTTAAAATTTATAATAAATATTAATAAAATATTTTAAAGATTATTTTGTCCTCCCTCAACTAATTACCTTCTTTTTTCTTTCCCTTCCCACTTTATCTTTCTTTCAAGAAATTTTGCATGATCTTTTGGAACTAACACAGATATTAACTTTCTTGTTTTCTTCTCTACTACAAACTCTTTATATCTTTGTGACAAACATGGACATAAGACATTCTGCTATTTCTCTACTAAAGCTGTGCTTTTGCAGGCATTCGAGATTATCTTACAAAGTAACTGAAAGTTCATAACTGTGCGCGAAGCCCTAATCAAGCAGATACAAATAAAAACGTATGGGATAATTATGATTTGTAACCTTTATTAAATTTGGACACCCGGATGATTTGTAAACTTTATTAAATGTGTGCACCCGGTTGAAAATTTTCTGCGTCCGCCACTGTCCACACGTCCATCTAAGCATTCTTATTTTTGTTGCGTGCCTTCATCTTCTAAATGTGAGAGTTCATGATTGGCCAAACAATTCACCTCGTACAACACAGTCAGTTAACAACACTCTATAGGACTGTCGCGCCCATTTTCGGCCGCGGCATTTATTTTCTAAACTCCTGCTGCTCAAATAAAAAGGTTAGAAAATAAAAATAGATAAAATGTTTTAAAAGAATGCTAAAATTGCAAAAGGTGCTAAAGTTTAAAAGGGTGCTAAAATGCTAAAGGGTTGCTAGAATGCTAAGGGTTCGCGGAGTCGCCACCTAATTAGTTTGGGTGAATTAGGACACCTAAATGTTTAACTAGTTTAAAGTAAACATTAACTCCATTTTAATGGTCTGCTAACTTAATGAGATTCTGGGCAAGGGTTCTTTATTAATCTAGAGGGAAGGGGTTAGGCACCCTCTAAGATCCGCTAACTTGCGGTTGTCCTGCCAAACCTAGGGTTAATTATTGATGTCAAGGAACAATGCATTTTTTTGAAAATATTTGCAAGCGTTTGTAAAAAGGATGCATTTTGATAGAGATTTACAAAGCTAATGCTATAACAATATATATAAAGTCTAAAGGTATTTATTATTTATAAAAGATGATGTAAAGTTGATTTATCATAGATGCATGCATTTTATAAAGGATTTAAAAGACTTGTGCTACATGTAAAGTTTAAAAGTGTTCATTTACTTTTATTTATAAATGAATGATCTGAAATTAATTTATAAACTAAATGTATGCACTTACTTAAAAATTTGATTTATGTGGCATAGTGCAAAGAGCGATTATCATTTGGCAAAGTTCTAGTCGTGGCAAGCTGAAAGAATTAAATTAAAGGGATACATTTCTAATGTCAAGGTTAAGAGTAGTCAAAGCTTAAAGGTATTAAGTATCCTATTAATGTAGTATTAGACAATTAATTACAATAAATAAATGGGGCAGGTAGGAAATAAAAGAATATGACTCGAAGGATGGCGATGTCTTTTCGCCGGTAGTTTTGGAATTCCGATGCGGATAGAGAAATGCACATAGATGCGGGTGTTAATTTGCCATGATGAGTCTCGCCGTGAGACTCTTTGTTGCTCCGGTGCGTTTCATGTAAATAAAGAAAAGATAAGGATTAGTATATGCCCAAAAATACAATGAGTCATGCAAATGCTAGAATAAATATCAACAACCCATATTAATTGAGGCAGTACGAAGTAAAGCTCATCATTACTTAATCCAGACATTGGACCTTGGCTATAGATAGCAGGCGAAATTTAAGCGGTCAGAAAGCGAGAATTTTCTTTTGATTTTTATAACGCGACGGCGAGGAAGCGGGCCCAAAATGCATATTCATCCAATAAGTAAGTAATCCACATTATCATAAAAGACCCAACATACATTTCTTTGGAGCGAGAATAGGAGCGTGCTAAATTCATTCACAAACAAGCAAAGCGATATTCGGATGATATACATGGCGCTAGAAATATATGTTTATATAGGGCCTGATATACACTAAGTGTATACTCAAGTCTATATGCGATATGCCCCGGCATACATAGTTACATTGCATTTCTCAAAGCGAATAATTATGCTAACACTGGACAGAATGAGCATATTCGACCATGGCGAGAAGAATAAAGCAGTTGCCTAAATATTGGACCAATGTCGCTATGTAGAGTAAACCCCGGCACAACAAGAAAGTATCCAGATTACCTAAACTAGCAAATTCTATTTTTATGCTCTTATGCAAGATTCGAATATTGTATAAGCAGGCAACTCATATGAACCCCTGGATAACACGCTGTACAGTCCAAACAAATCTAGCTAGATGCCCTCAAGTCCTTTTCTAATCACCAAGAGACATATGAGCAATTCATCACACCACATATTCAAGTTCACTGAAATCAGATATCCTTCCTAAAATGGTTAGTAAATAACTATTGATTCTTTGAGGATGAGCAGCGTTACCGTAAACAAGCGTGTTTTTCTGTAACGTGGCGATTAAAAGCATTAGCATTATCCATAGAGCACATTACTCAAACAGGTTGCAAAGTGTAAATTGCATAATAAAACTGAAAAGGAACGGGTTTACCTTCTCCGGACAGCGAAACGGGGCAGCGTATCAAGTCGTCGGTCCACTCGACGGGTTATTACGATGCGATTGAAAAGAAGCGGTGGTGCTTGGAAAGTGATTCTTTGGTTTCTTAATGTGAGATTTGATTAAGCGATTCAAGGTAGGTTTTTGGATTTCCTGCGATTGATGCTAATTTTACGGATCTTTGAGTCCCTAAATCCCCACGAAGCGATTATTGCTCTTGACTCCTCTCCCAATTGAGTTCTGCTGCCGCATGCACTGGTTTGCCCTCCCAGCTCGATTGGACTCTTCTCTGAGCTCTGCCGTTCGTACCCCTCTGAGCCCTGCTGTCTCCTCTAATAAGTTCTACTGTCATATTGTGCTTCTGTTAGCAAAGGGGTGAAGTGCGGATTCTTGTCCACTCTTGCCCTTTTGCATGTGTAAAATACTCAATTTATAGTCTCAATATCGGGTTCTAAACTTGGTAGATAATTAAGGCGCGATTTTGGCTAGTATTTGGTGTTGATTAAATGCGATTTGGTCTTGATTTGAGCGATTTGATTGAGATTCTTGATCTGATTTTGTAAGGTTTTGATGTGGTTTGGCGTGATTTGGAGGATATTTTCTTGATTTGAAGTGATTCGGTTTTGGTTATGGTAGAACAGTTGGTAGATGCGTGGGTAAGAGAAATCCGGATTCTCGTGAAATCGGGCATGGCGGCGACGGGTGAAGGAGCTGGGAGCTGGGGCAGCTCTTACTTTAGGTTTTTTTCGCAGGGCCTTCGTTTAGTCGACAGGGGAGGTAAAGGGCTGAAGGACATAGATTGGGCGTGGGCTTAGGATCGGGCAGGGAAATATGGATTGGGCAGCGGGTTGAAATTTGCGTTTTATGGTTGGGTAGAGTTAATTAATTAGGGTGGGTTATTGGTGTTAGGTAGTTTTAATTAGCTAGTTAATTAGTTTAATTAATAGTTTTAGGCTTTTAATTAGTGACAAAGTAATTAATTAATTGTGATTAAATTATTTAATTGTTATAAAATAAATGCGGTGTGTTATTTAATTAATGCTTAATGCTCTAGAATGCGCGCTATTAAAATCTTGTTATTGCATTATTGCGAAGTTAAATTAAAATTAAAATTGAGTCTAGATTAAATTACTTAAATGCTAAATGCGAGTATGATATTTAAGAATCGTTTAAAGCTTTATAAATGCGGTGCTATTAAATGCATATATCAGATTAAAATTGATTTTTAAATTACATTGATTACTAATAAATGCGGCTATGCTACGACACGATGTTATCGCTAAATTATTTATTTTATGCATTTATTAATTATTTAAGAATTACGACAAAGCTTAAAGTTAATTAATGCGGTAGCGAGACTCTAAGTGCTTAAAACTCTACGCGATGCCATTATTAAATTGTTTATTTATGCCTGTATTTATGTTTTATTGTTGTATTTTATTATAAAAATCCTAAAAATTATTTTTACAAAATTAGTGTAATTTTATGGTTAATGGTGGGCGGGAGGTCAAAATTGGGTGTCAGCAGATGTCCTCTTTGTATGGAGATGATGGAAGAATCTTGGACAAAGCGTTGACTCATGTAATTTTGTCTCGATCTTGAGTTGCAAAATCTTTGGCGGTAGATAAAGTGGCCTGAAAAAATCAAAAAGCGTCCCGATGTCGAGTTATGGCGACCAAGGTTACCATGGTCTAAACACGAGCGGGCTAGCGGGCTTAAAGATGTCGATGTCGAGTTATGATGACCTTTGGGCTATGTCAAAAAGTAAAAGAATATAAGCGGCTTGAACACAGGGTGTCTTGCTATGGCTTGTGGTCTTTGGGTTACATGGTGATGTGGGCGAGTGGGCCAAGCGGCAGGCGCTACGCGTCGTTGGGAAGTTTGGCCCCGCAGTTGCCGGTTATTTGTAAGAAAATCCACGTTGTGCTCCTGCTGCTGCATGCTAAGACTTGAACAAACGGTTAGTGCATAACTGTTAAGGCAAAATAATGATGCATAATTTTAAGGTAATGCAACTGTGAGTAGAAAAGGTTATCCTGCAAAAATATGATGCCTGCTGTGTTGATGCGATGCTGCAAATGCTGTGATTTCGCCGCACGCGGGCGTGTTGCGATTGTGAATGCGGATCGTTGTCGCTTGTTGCGGTGCCGCGTAGCCTAAAGCTCAAGAAAGAGTTAGTGCATAACTGCTAAGACAGAATAATAAAGCATGCGTAAGAAATGCAATTTCGGGAGTATAGAAATCGTCCCTGCGTGATATGCTGATGATGGCGTCGTTTTCGGACTTGTTGGGCGTTTTCGGACTCGTCGTCGTTTTCGGACTTGTCGTCGTTTTCGGACTTGGCGTCGTTTTCGGACTTGGCGTCGTTTTCGGACTTGTCGTCGTTTTCGGACTTGTCGTCGTTTTCGGACTTGTCGTCGTTTTCGGACTTGGCGTCGTTTTCGGACTTGGCGTCGTTTTTGGACTTAGTGTCGTCGTTTTCGGACTTGTCGTCATTTTTTGACTTGGCGTCGTTTTGGACTTGGCGTCGTTTTGGACTTATTCTTCTTGCTGCTCGCGTAGACTAAAGCTCGAGGAAGAGTTAGTGCATGCGCTAAAACGAGAATAATAAAGCATGAATGATAAAATGCAATTTTGAAACGAGAAAATCTTCGTATGTAGATGTAATATCGCGATGATGGCGTCGTTTTGGACTTGTTGTCTTGATAACGTGTCGTTGCTGGGCGATATTCTTCTTGGCGTCGTTGCGTGGACTCATTTGTCTTGATACGCGTCGTTACTGGGCGATGTTCTTCTTGGCGTCGTTGCGTGGACTTCTTGATCGCGTCGTTATGCGGGCGATGTTCTTCTTTGGCGTCGTTGCGTAGACTTGTTGTCTTGATAACGTCATTGCACTGGATGTATTCTTCTTTGGCGTCGTTGCATGGACTTGTTGATTACGTCGTTATGCGGGCGTGTTGCGTCGTTCGTAGACTTCTTTGTCTTGATAACGTCGTTACTGGGCGATGTTCTTTGTTGGCGTCGTTGCGTAGACTTCTTTGTCTTGATAACGTCGTTATGCGGGCGTATTCTTCTTTGGCGTCGTTGCGTGGACTTCTTGATCACGTCGTTATGCGGGCGATGTTGTTCTTTGGCGTCGTTGCGTGGACTTCTTTGTCTTGATAACGTCGTTACTGGGCGTGTTCTTCTTTGGCGTCGTTGCGTAGACTTCTTTGTCTTGATAACGTCGTTATGCGGGCGTATTCTTCTTTGGCGTCGTTGCGTGGACTTCTTTGTCTTGATAACGTCGTTACTGGGCGTGTTCTTCTTTGGCGTCGTTGCGTGAACTTCTTTGTCTTGATAACGTCGTTGCACTGGGCGTATTCTTCTGCTTTGTAGAACAAATGCTCCTGAGCTAAGCTTGAGAAAGCGTTAGGGTATACTGTTTAAACAAAATGATAAATATATATGAAGCGCAATTTTATGCATAGAAATGTCGTCCACGATATGCACGGCGAATCGAGATGTTGCCGCACTTTGCAGTGGCGATTTGTTATGATGCCTTTGTTGTGTGCGATCTGCTGGTTGCAAGTTTGACTTTATGCAGAGTTGGCGCTAGGTTTTGTTGCGGAACTCTGAACTTTATTGCGATTATTGATGCCGCTTTTCTGCTGCTGCTTACGATCACGGACTTTGAATTTTGAGATTTTTTTTTTTTTTTTCAAATCTTATGCCTCTGCTGTTTCTTCTTCAGAAGATACTTCTTGCCGTATGTTCTGCTTCGGCTATTGCATTTCTTTATACATTAATATGAAAAGACTGCGCTCAAGAAAATTTTGTGAGTTTTGGGGTCGATTTGTATTTGACCGCGCGCTTGTCCGCTTGACATCTGCGTGCACAGTTTGCTTGGATTTGTAGCCCGCATGCGGTTTCCTACATTGTCCCAGTTTTGAGAAGGTGTCATGTTGCTCTTCTTTCCTGAGACCTCTGCTTTGCCTATAGGAACGAGCGGAGTTCAGGCTCGTTCGCTCGGATGCCAGAATCGGTCATGTCATTTGGACCGTGCCTTTGATCTTGTGAAACATTGATGCTCTGCCATAGCAAAGTCAAATACAAATCGACCTTTGGGGAGATGATAAATCTTTCTAAAAATGCAACAAGCGGTGTTAGCATAAAGCACGTAATTTGCGGGTATGTAGCGGATATATTGCATATAGCACATTGAAACGTTTCCTAACATGCGGGGACCTCTTTTATGCGGTAAGCCTAAGCGTCAACTTATGCGAGATTATGGCGGATTAGTCCAAGTCGTCAACTATAATGCCTTTGTTGGAAATGGCGACCAAATGACGGTGCACTTTTCCCAATTTCGACTTGTCATGATTGGGCTTGGATTTGTCTGTCATTGCCACGCTACACATAATATGCTGGTTGGTCGTTGGGTTCAGAAACCCGTCGACAAGTTTGGCGTTTTCCTAATTGTGGTGCCGATGCGAGGCGACCACCTAAGGTAAATGCATCGTGCCCTAAAATAAAGGGTGGTATAGCTCTATCTTAAGTTTCTAAGATTTGGCTTTTACGGGCCTTGAGTTCAGGCGGACAACTCAGTGAGAAGGCTACGCGACCCAGGTTAGGCCGCACTCCACGTATATTACCGACTCTCCTAAATTTGGATTTTGAAGAAAGAATTTTGCTGATGCACCCAGCGCACCTCGCATGTAGTGTGTGTTTGTGTGAATTTTCCAGAGTGGAAGAAATATGAGCGGAATGCCAGTTTAAGGAAAGCAGTAAAGCAGGTAGCAAAAAATAAACAAAATACAATACACAAAAATTAAATGCAAAATAATTGCCAAATAATTATCCTAGGTCTGTTGTGGTTAAGAACCTAAAATCCCCAGTGGAGTCGCCATTTCTGTCGCGCCCATTTTCGGCCGCGGCATTTATTTTCTAAACTCCTGCTGCTCAAATAAAAAGGTTAGAAAATAAAAATAGATAAAATGTTTTAAAAGAATGCTAAAATTGCAAAAGGTGCTAAAGTTTAAAAGGGTGCTAAAATGCTAAAGGGTTGCTAGAATGCTAAGGGTTCGCGGAGTCGCCACCTAATTAGTTTGGGTGAATTAGGACACCTAAATGTTTAACTAGTTTAAAGTAAACATTAACTCCATTTTAATGGTCTGCTAACTTAATGAGATTAGGCAGGGTTCTTTATTAATCTAGAGGAAGGGGTTAGGCACCTCTAAGATCCGCTAACTTGCGGTTGTCTGCCAAACCTAGGGTTAATTATTGATGTCGAGACAATGCATTTTTGAAAATATTTGCAAGCGTTTGTAAAAGGATGCATTTTGATAGAGATTTACAAAGCTAATGCTATAACAATATATATAAAGTCTAAAGGTATTTATTATTTATAAAAGATGATGTAAAGTTGATTTATCATAGATCATGCATTTTATAAAGGATTTAAAAGACTTGTGCTACATGTAAAGTTTAAAAGTGTTCATTTACTTTTATTTATAAATGAATGATGAAATTAATTTATAAACTAAATGTATGCACTTACTTAAAAATTTGATTTATGTGGCATAGTGCAAAGGCGATTATCATTTGGCAAAGTTCTAGTCGTGGCAAGCCTGAAAGAATTAAATTAAAGGGGATACATTTCTAATGTCAAGGTTAAGGGCGAGTCAAAGCTTAAAGGTATTAAGTATCCTATTAATGTAGTATTAGACAATTAATTACAATAAATAAATGGGGCAGGTAGGAAATAAAAGAATATGACTCGAAGGATGGCGATGTCTTTTCGCCGGTAGTTTTGGAATTCCGATGCGGATAGAGAAATGCACATAGATGCGGGTGTTAATTTGCCATGATGAGTCTCGCCGTGAGACTCTTTGTTGCTCCGGTGCGTTTCATGTAAATAAAGAAAAGATAAGGATTAGTATATGCCCAAAAATACAATGAGTCATGCAAATGCTAGAATAAATATCAACAACCCATATTAATTGAGGCAGTACGAAGTAAAGCTCATCATTACTTAATACAGACATTGGACCTTGGCTATAGATAGCAGGCGAAATTTAAAGCGGTCAGAAAGCAGAATTTTCTTTTTAGATTTTTATAACGCAGACGGCGAGCGGGCCCAAAATGCATATTAATCCAATAAGTAAGTTATCCTCATTATCATAAAAGACCAACATACATTCTTTGGAGCGAGAATAGGAGCGTGCTAAATTCATTCACAAACAAGCAAAGCGATATTCGGGATCGATATACATGGCGCTAGAAATATATGTTTATATAGGGCCACGATATACACTAAGTGTATACTCAAGTCTATATCAGATATGCCCGGCATACATAGTTACATTGCATTTCTCAAAGCGAATAATTATGCTAACCTTTGGGCCGAGAATGAGCATATTCGACCGTGGCGAGAAGAATAAAGCGATTGCCTAAATATTGGACCAATGTCGCTATGTAGAGTAAACCCCGACACAACAAGAAAGTATCCAGATTACCTAAACTAGCAAATTCTATTTTTATGCTCTTATGCAAGATTCGAATATTGTATAAGCAGGCAACTCATACGAACCCCTGGATAACACGTTATGCAGTCGAACAAATCTAGCTAGATGCCCTCAAGTCCTTTTCTATTCACCAAGAAACATATGAGCAATTCATCACACCACATATTCAAGTTCACTGAAATCAGATATCCTTCCTAAAATGGTTAGTAAATAACTATTGATTGCTGGGGATGAACGCGTTACACAGAAACAAGCATGTTTTTTGACCGTAACAACAGCGATTAAAAACATTAGCATTATCCATAGAGAACATTACTCAAACAGATTGCAAAGTGTAAATTGCATAATAAAGCGAAAAGGCAGGTTTTACCTTAGGACGGCGAAGCAGGCGGCGTATCAAGTCGTCGGTCCTCGGCGGGTTATTGCGATCACGATTGAAAAGAAGCGGTGGTGCTTGGAAAGTGATTCTTTGGTTTCTTAATGTGAGATTTGATTAAGCGATTCAAGTAGGTTTTGGATTTCCTCTGATTGATGCTAATTTTACGGATCTTTGAGTCCTAAATCCCACAAGCGATTATTGCTCTTGACTCCTCTCCCATTGAGTTACCTGCCGCGTGCTGGTTTGCCCTCGGCTCGATTGGACTCTTCTGCGAGCTCTGCCGTTCGTACCCTCCGAGCCTGCTGTCTCATACAATAAGTTCTCTTTGTCATATTGTGTACATTGCAAAAGGGGTGGGAAGTGCGGATTGCTCTTGCACTTTTTGCGTGTGTAAAATACTCGATTTATAGTCTCAATATCGGGTTCTAAACTTGGTAGATAATTAAGCGCGATTTTGGCTAGTATTTGGTGTTGATTAAATGCGATTTGGTCTTTGATTTGAGCGATTTGATTGAGATTCTTGATCTTGATTTTGGTAAGGTTTTGATGTGGTTTCGGCGTGATTTGGAGGATATTTTCTTGATTTGAAGTGATTCGGTTTTGGTTATGGTAAGAACCGTTGGTACAGATGCGTGGGTAAAGAAATCCGGATTCTCGTGAGAAATCCGGGCATGGCGGCGAGGTGAAGGAGGCTGGGGCGAGCGCTCTTACTTTAGGGTTTTTCGCGGGGCGCCCGTTTAGTCGGCGGGAGGTAAAGGTGAAGAAATAGATTGGGCGTGGGTTTAGGATCGGGCAGGGAAATATGGATTGGGCGCGGGTTGATTTGCGTTTTATGGTGGGTAGAGTTAATTAATTAGTGTGGGTTATTGGTGTTAGGTAGTTTTAATTAGCTAGTTAATTAGTTTAATTAATAGTTTTAGGCTTTTAATTAGTGACAAAGTAATTAATTAATTGTGATTAAATTATTTAATTGTTATAAAATAAATGCGGGTGTGTTATTTAATTAATGCTTAATGCTCTAGAATGCGGCGCTATTAAAATCTTGTTATTGCATTATTGCGAAGTTAAATTAAAATTAAAATTGAGTCTAGATTAAATTACTTAAATGCTAAATGCGAGTATGATATTTAAGAATCGTTTAAAGCTTTATAAATGCGGTGCTATTAAATGCATATATCAGATTAAAATTGATTTTTAAATTACGACTGATTACTAATAAATGCGGCTATGCTACCTGACACGATGTTATCGCTAAATTATTTATTTTATGCATTTATTAATTATTTAAGAATTACGACAAAGCTTAAAGTTAATTAATGCGGGCGCGAGACTCTAAGTGCTTAAAACTCTACGCGATGCCATTATTAAATTGTTTATTTATGCCTGTATTTATGTTTTATTGTTGTATTTTATTATAAAAATCCTAAAAATTATTTTTACAAAATTAGTGTAATTTTATGGTTAATGGCTGGACGGGAGGGTCAAAATTGGGTGTCAACAAGGACTTACCTTTAAGTATTGATTATATTTTATCACATAGGACATCAGATGCGAGCCCCCATTTCATTCACTGCGCTCCAATGTGTGTCCGACATCCTCGTCGATCTCCCAATTTTCTTGGATTATAGATCCAAGATACTTGAAGCTTTCTCTCTTGGTATGACTTGTGTATCAAAATTGATCGTTATGTATTTGATCAAACACTACTTGAAAACGGCTCATATATGTCCTTAATCACTCTAATGTATGTCACATATACACCTCTAAATTTCAAGTATCTCCATAAAATCTCCTTAGTGGCTTTTCATATATCTTTTCTAGGTCGATGAACACCATATGTAAATTTCTTTTTCCCTCTTTATACTTATCCTATAATCTCCTTAAAAGGTGAATATTTTTTGTTGTCGATAGCCCCGGCATGAATTCGAACTGTTCTCAGAAATAGATATATTCCTTCTCATATCTTGACTATGCGGCTCCCTCCAAAACTTTCATAGTGTGTCTTAGTATCATAGTGTATGCCTCCTCCTTTAATTACACATGAACATAAATTAAAATAGATCTGAGGTTTTACGGTCTTCTGTGACTAATGCATGTAATTAAATGAGATGACATATTTTAAGTAATTAACTTGTACAAAGGGAGTTTGAAAATATTCTTTCCAAAATTGTGAATTAGAAGTGTCTTAATACTTTATCATGTGTTCGAATATCCCATTGGAACCTACCCTAGTTTGAACATCTAAATAAAATGGCAAAATTAAGTGGTTGTTAATGTATTCTAACATTTTTTGTTGTGTTGGTCAAAGTAGATAGTGAATTCAACAAATATTAGACGGTCGGTAATAGTAAAGGAAAGCTCAAGACCAGGGTTGCAAATTCCATTCGAGGCAAAAGACTCTCATATCTTTCCCTACATTCATTTCCAATTTCTTTCACCAAGAAAAGCAATTGAACACCTTCATACTCTTCAACTATATCCAATATTCCAATTCTTGAAGATCTTCTCTCAATTCTTTTTTTTAAAGAACTTCTAATTTTATTAACATCGGATATATAATAGAAACATGAACATTATATGGATTTAAACAATCATTCCCTACAAGCTAGTTTTTGACAATCATTTCCTATAAGCTATTTTTTGATGTTGAGTTAGACCCAAATTCTTTATATGAGTTGAATTAGGCCAAGATTCATTCTTTGCATCGGAGTCGGGCCCACATACTGTACAAACTATTTTAGGATTGGCTCAGGCACAAGATTCCTTCTTTACGAATTTCTTCTTTAATTGGAAAAATGGAAATGATTTAACAGTGAATATCAGAGTATATAATGTGGGGATCCATTCAATTGGGAGTATTGGCAGCCTTTCTTGTACTCTTTGTCCCGGTAGGTATGGCAGGTTGGCACTTGAGCCGCAACAAAATGTTATTTTTCAGCTGTGCCCTTTTTATTACCATTGCTGTTTGTGTTCATTTGACCCCTTATATGCTTTCTTCACCAGGTTCACTACCCTTATTATCATCATCATCATCATCATCATTAATTGTAAATCTTGATTTTTGCATTTCTTTACTTCATCAAGTAACATTTGATTTTCAAGAATTGAATAATAATAATAATGTGGGAAAAAACAGTTCTTGGAAGTGGATTGACTCTGAACCTGTAGTTCAATGTGATTTCCAAAAGTTGACCAAGTCTGATACTTCAGATTTGTTTAATGGATCATGGGTTGTTATTGCTGGGGATTCACAGGCAAGGTTGTTGGTAGTTTCTTTGTTGGAGTTGTTATTAGGGGAAAATGAAATGGAGATGATTAAGGGGAATTTATTCAAGAGGCATAGTGATTATACCATGTTTATTGATGAGATTGGGATGAAGTTGGATTTTATATGGGCACCTTATGTGAGTAACTTGACTGATTTGGTTCTGGGGTTTGAAGAAAAAAAGAGTTATCCTGATGTATTTGTGATTGGGACAGGACTATGGGAAATGTTACATATAAATAATGCTACTGATTATGGTGTTTCCCTAAAGTTGTTGGCGGATTTGGTGGTATTGCTGTTACCAGTACCTTCAGATTTTGCTGACACGAATTTAGTTTCGAATCGGTTACCAAATTTCTTTTGGCTGGGAATGCCAAAGCTGATAAACTCGATGTTGAATACAGATGAGAAGCGAGAGAAGATAACTAATATGATGTGGCAAGCTTATACTGATGAGCTTTATGTCAGTAAGCTGCTGAAGCAATCTGGTGGACCCCTTTTGTTGCTGGACATTTACGCTTTAAGTAATAATTGTGGAGCTCGGTGTACTACTGATGGAATGCATTATCACGGGGTTGTATATGAAGCTGCAGTTCATGTAATGCTAAATGGATTGCTTATAGAATCTAATCAGAAGCTGTAATGGGGTCAAGGTTAGTATTGTATTACCTTGGGATTCTTTTCCTGGTGTCACACTCGGCAACTGAATCGGTATTAAGAAGTTCTCAGTGGTAGTTCATACTGAGGTTCATATTCTTTTCCCTCCTTTTTCTTCAATTGTAGGCAGTGGCGGATCCAGGCGACAAATTTTTGTGGTGCAAACATATGAAATAATAATATTTTGCATAGCAATTTTATTTTTTATTTTTTTTATGCCTAGAAGGCAATTTTTTTCTTAAAATCTGGTGGTGCAAGTGCACCACCATGTATACACTTGCATCCGCCACTGATTGTAGGATTATATACTGTAGCAAGAAAATCCCTAATGTCTCACAACTAACTTCAATGTGAACATGTATAGAGATTCACATCAATGTTTCTGATAGATGTTTGATGGATTTAATGTCCAATCAGATGAGTTACACCTGTATTCGGTGTTATTTTGCATTCTGTATAAAGTTAATCTAATTTCTCCCGAAGCTAATTAATTATGGTAAGACACATATCTGTGATTCTCTTTCTGCCCTTTTGTTCCTCTCCCGTCAAGTTGAACGGCTTCTCAAAAATCACTTTTAACTCCTGTATTCTGTGTCTAAATCATTTTGATAGTGTAGTCCAACTATCCAAGCTACTTAGAATCTATGCGACCGTATCCACAGAAAAGTAATAGCTGAAATTTTGTAGCTATTGTGTTAACCAGTCTGGTGTCACCTGCAATGCAGATCCTTGGAGTTAAACTTTGATCAGTGATTATTTTCTTATAATCCCCAAGAAATCGTATGTCAACTTGTGGAATTGTTTTGCCTCACTTGCATAGATTACCCTTGCAATTAGTGGAAGATAAGCTGCTAAAACTACTTTCCAGATTTGTCTGTTTTTGGCTCAAAGTTAGTTCTATAATTGTGTTGTTTGTTGGAAAGTCTGAGTCACTTAAGTTCTATACCTGTATATAATAGTACTATATTAGTAGTATCTTCGACATGGAAATCTAGCATTGGAACTTGGTCTTCCAAAATGTTCCTGCTATCCTATAATATCAATTTGTTGGTAAATCTTGTGTTTATATGCTTTAGAGCTATGTTGCTTGGACTCTTCAAAATTGTCGACGGGTGCGTATCGGATACTCCAAAAGTAGTGTATTTTTGTAGAATTTGACACGGGTGCGGCATCATTTTTTGGAGAGTCCGAGCAACATAGCTTTAGAGTACATGCATACTTCAAATGCATGCAGGTGAATGGTTTGGAAATTAGTTATGTAGTTGGAAAATATACAGTTCAGGAAGTAGCTGTGTAGTTGATGAACTAAAGTGGACTTCTAAAGATGTTTTAACGCAGGAAAAGACATGTACATTTATAGACAGATACATAACTACATTCTAGGAAACTAGGTGCACAATACAGATTAATCACACTTAAGTCCCTCATTGTTGTCATGAGCTGCAAACTTTAGCAGATTTCTAGCTTCTGAAGATCATTGGCAGAAGAAATTTTCAGAATTCTGTTATTATGCCCATGTATTTTTTTGATAAAGTGATAATGAATTTATTGATATAGCAGTGAGTGAATGATAAAGAACTTGTAGTTTAATCAATCTACCCAAAATTCTCCCTACTTCAAGCCTTGCTCACAAGTTGTGATCTCTTTCTTCTTTTTGTCTTGCACCTGTAATAACAAAAGAATGCAATGACCAGCTGAGGTTGCAAATACTGTATGCTGAATGAATATGTCTGGTCATAAATCTGTTAGGCTCTTTTGCTATTACAAAACTCAGTGAAGTTTATCTTTGATTTGATTTGCTTTTTGTAGAAGTTATTATCTATAGTATGGGATGTGTAAACCTTCCCCCACCCCCCACCTCCCCACCCACCGACCCAAATGAAAAAGGGGGAAAAGAAAAAGAGAACTCCAGATTCTATTTGGTGTTGCTTGCATTTAAATATCTCTTTCCGAACAGATTTCCCCATCAGTAAAGGGACGTTCGGGATGAAGCCAATAAAAAAAAAAAAATCTATTTGGATATCTTGGTCAAAAGCCAAAACAAAACTCTTTCTTTAGTGGCAATGGCCAAGCCAAATCGCCCGACAGAGTGAAAATCTGACTACTTATTCTTTTAATAGAACGAAGTCGATTGGTGCATGGGTTTAATTCTAAAATGCGTGACGTTTGGGCAGCATGAGCAACCCTTCGCGCATGAGATAGCAATGACAGGAGATTGATCGGTCGGGGTCGAGTGATCTCAGGGGTTTAGGGGTGCTTCTCCTGCTGCGACTACCTCTCTTTTTTCAAAATATATAGAAATGGTAGACACTGGGAGTAAGTGAACTACCCGGGGAGAAAGGGGCAACCTCTCTATAGAAGGGAAGGGAAAGGGTTATCCGCTCATAATAATTGTATAGTCCCTCGGGGTTGGAGGTCACATAGTAGTCACATCAAGTCCTCCCACTCTTACTTAGTCTCTTGAAGTAAATTGGATTCAGCATAAAAAGGAAGTTGCAGATACAAATTATGTAAAAGGTTGTCTCTAAAAGTTAATCTTTCAATAGAAAGGAAAAGGCCAAAATAAAATGCCTTTGTGGAAATACTGACACTTCAAGGTTGCTCAGACATGAGACGCTCTTATTGTCCCTATACTTGTACTCTACACTGCTAAAGGAGGGATGCTCTGTTCATTCCAGAAGAAGTTATCTGGATCAACCAAAGTCTTGATTTTTACCAATTTATTAAAATTATCCTTGAAATACTTGAGTCCATAAACACGACCTTCAATGTAGCGGTTATTTCCATTATGATTGACCCCTATGTCAAGGTCTCTATAGTTTAAAAATGCACATCTGGGGGATTTTGAGACAAAAGGAGTCATGTAGTTGTACAATACTCTGGTCTGGTTCAAATAGAAGTTCTCTGCTTCCTTTCCTTCTTCCTTCCAATTTGCTGCATACTGAATTTTAAATATATTTCCTGCTCTGTGAGGAAATGGAGTTTCCCATTCTGGGATCTCGTTCATCCTTCCGCCATATGCATTGAGTACTAACTCTGTGTCTCCTAATTCAATCATTTTATCGAATATAGATTTCAGCTTAGCCTTGGGAATAGGTTTCTGCAAATAGTCCGACTTCCTCTTCAGAAACTTTGCTCCAGGAGTTCGGTTGAGCAAAGTATCAGGCGGTGTTCCATTAGGGAAACTTGCCCAGAAAAGCTCAGATTCTATCCAACTCATCTCTTTACAATCCTCAATATGTAAACCCAATTGAGGAAAATCCCTATCCATGACGGACAGAAGTTTTCTGGAATCTCCAAGAAATAATGCTACAAATGTTGCTTCAATTGTCTTAGATCCTTTTTGCTTGTCATTAATAGGTTTTAGAGTTAACCTTATGAAGAGATTGTTATCTATTTTATCTGCAATGAATTGCCACCGGTAAACAATGTCAATTGCATTTTCTTCAAGGGTCCTTTCTACTCGGAAAACAGTAACAACTTCAGGAGCTTTTACCAGCCTAATTTTGTAGGCCGATATCACTCCAAAGCTAGCACCACCCCCTCCTCTAATTGCCCAAAACAGGTCTTCTCCCATTGATTCTCTGTTAAGAATTCTACCGTGAACATCTATTATGTGCGCATCAATCAAATTATCAACTGACAGTCCGAATTTTCTTAACAGGTTACCGTATCCTCCTCCAGTTATATGTCCACCAACACCAACCGTTGGGCAAACTCCAGCTGGGAAGGCATGGATTTTGCTTTTCTCCCAAATTTTGTAATAGAGTTCGCCCAGAATTGCACCAGCTTGGACCCAAGCAGTTTCATTTTGGATATCTACATCAATTGAACGCATGTTAGACATGTCAAGGAGAACAAAGCTGACGTTGGAGACATAAGAAATGCCTTCATAGTCATGACCTCCACTCCGGATCTTTAGGTACTTCCCATTTTTCCTGCAGCAAATGACAGCAACCTGGACGTGGGATTCTTGTAACGGAGAGAAAATAATGTCCGGTTTTGGAGTGGTTGATCTATTGAACCTCTGGTTTCTGATATAGTGTTGTAGCACAGAGTCATATGAGGAATTGTTTGGAGTGTACACTCTTGACAGTATGTGGTCGGATGGATCTGAATGTTTGAATAAGCACTGAAGAAAACTCAGGTATGATGGAGTTGAGGCTGCCAAAGGAATAAACTGGATAGCAAAGAGAAGAGAAAGAAATGAAGAAAATGTTAGAAAGAGAGAGTTCTCCATATCAGATTTTTTTCCCACTATGGGGCTCTGAAAGATAACATGATGAGTTAAGCTACTCCGCGCTAACTAGAAATATAAAAAGAGAAGATGCCAGCAAATCAGCTCTAAGAGATATATACAAAGTTCATCAAGCACACTGTTGTGCCTAGTTTTCTTCTCCATAATGCTGTGAGCTGGTACTTCTTAGTAGAAAATAATCATTTTTGGCATCCCAGTACCAAGTTAATGTAGATGATCTCCATATTTACTTGTCTTGTCATGCCAGTTCTTTAAACTATAGAGTTCTAATTACAACCTTGATTTGACTTCTACAACTGACAAAATGCATGATTTGCTGTTTTGATTTTGAATTTATCCAAGTCTTTGTTGAGATGTAACTAGGAAAGCAATATGGCAGGTCTCAGAAAACTACAAAAGGAAAATGGCGATCTGGAACTTTGGATGCTATGATGAATGCAAAACAATGTGTACTATTTAACATGTCAATGTCATAGCCTTGTGGCTTTGATGCATTATTTAAAGTTGGTTGAATATATCAACAGGTCTTTAAACTTGTCAGTAAATTTCATTTGACACTTGAACTATGGCCTATTATAATTAAGCATGTGAACACATGATAAAATTTTCCTATTAAACATTAATGGCTCATATTTTGGAAAATTTCCATGCTTGTTCACAAGCATTCCGGACACTAAATGCTTGAAGCGAATTGAATAAGGGATATCATTTTTCTACAGGAAGACACAGACTCGTGAGGATATGCTCATAGATTTCATCAAATTTAAGAGCAATATTCTTAATCTACAAAACAACTTTGATTCAGGTTCCGCAACATTTGACTGGCAAAACAATTGCTTGACTACAACATAGCAACATTGCCTTCCAAGTGGCAAATTTCTTCTCTGGTTACATTCAAGCTCACAAGGATTTAATAGAAGAATAACATACAACACAATTGCACAGCTTTGCTCTGCAACATCTAAATCAGGTAGTCACTTGTCCAACATGAGCTCTAAGATCCAAACTGCTTGCCTTCAAAGGTCTGACCAAAATTCCAGTTCTTGGGAGCTACATTGTAAGATGTCAAGGTGACCCCATCACCACTAGTCATCTCGAAAGAAAGCGGCTGATTCTTCAAGTCAGCATTAATGTGCCAGATTTGGCCCCAATTCCTACCCATAGGAAGCCAGCCTGTTCTTGAACCCTTAACTTTTGCTGCCACTATATCACCTGAGCCTGCAACATTACTGATTAGAACAGACAAGAATATTCCAGCACCACCAATAGTGAATCGAACTCCACCTTCCTTTCTGCACTTTATTCTGTTAAGGATTAAGAAACAAAGCTTATGGTTAGGTATCCATACAGGAAGGATTCAACAAGGGAATTCTACAACTACTTGCATTGTCCAATTAAAAAGGGAGATGAACATGTAGATTTACCAAATATATAGCCACCTTCGGAATCGGAAGGATTTTTTGCAAGTACGTAGATGAGCTACCAGAAATTTGTAGAAAATTGTACTGAATGGTCAAGCGGAGAAAAAAAGACACTTAAAGGTGGATGTCGTAATCAGTCTGAATCTTTACATGGTGCTTCTTGGATGGGAAGGACATCTAATTCCTATACCAAATATTATGGAACTCTCCTCATTTGGTGGATGGTGACATGGAATACCTCTTTGTAAGCGTTTCCCTATATCCATTTGGACATAAATCACCATTGACTTAAGAATATGAATACCCCTAAAGTTCTCGAGGTGGATTTTTTTTTATTAGGACAGGAAATATAATTCTCAAAGGCTCATAAAATCTATTCAAAGTAGAAGGAATAGCCAATATACAGTAAGAAGATAGCGGGCATTTTATGCAGTTTAAAAGTCTATGTTATCTTACCAGTTGGTCTATTAGAAATAAACGCTCATTCTCTAGGCAGGAAGGAACATCCTTCAAAAACCGTGTAGGTCATTTTAATGTCTGAATGTTAGAAACAGAGCACGCAGCTTGACCTTCAAATGTCAATCTCATAAACTAAAGTGATTGTATTCCTTGATGTTCTCTCCAACATCTTAACCCCGATTAGTTAGGAAAACAGAGTAGCTGTGAGACAGCGCACTTTGTCCAGAGTACCACTAAACAGAAGACTAAGTCTTTATATTGAATATTTGTTGCATGAAACCCAAACTATTAGCAATAACAGTTTCTCAGTTTGATCTCTCCTTGGTAACTATCGTGAAATGAAAGCTCGATAAACTCCAAATGAAATAAATTAAAATATGTCAATTCCACGTATAGCAAAAATGGCACTTTCTTTGAGCAACTTCTGCAGTAAGAACTCATGCAAGCAAAAATGTAAATTCCCAATATGATAGCTTATAAAGAGAAGTTGGTTACTAGGCGATCCAACCAACAGAGTGACTTCATTATCAAGCCAATTTGCGCCAAGGATCTGACGCATAAAAAGTGTCATTCCATGTAAGTACTTTTTGTTTTATTTTTGCTCTGTCATTCCATCTAATAAGTACTACAGAGATCAATATGCTGACATTTTCCACTATACCTAATAGAACAAATTTTATTATTGTAGGTTTCATCTAAGGCCTGTTTGGTTCAACAAGTAATGAGAACTTCTCCAATCAAAACTAAAGTAGTGAGGACAAGAAAAAACATGTATGCCTATTTGGTGAAAATCAAACCAAACTATTTTCCAGAAACTAAAAATAACCCAGAGGTAAGCCTTTAACTAATACAAGTATACTCCAAAAACTCGATTCTTAAAAACTAATCCAACCACATGACCTTTTTCGGTTTTTCCAAAATTGTTCACCAAAAACTAATTTTGCAATAGTTCAACCAAACCAAACTGAAGGCCACCAAACATGCTTCCATCAAAGCTACCATAGTCTGCTACCATATTCCACAAACATGAGTATTGAGAAATTAGCTTAGTAAAGTTTGAAGAAGCACATCCTTTCTTAATGATGCATGTGAAATATGGAAATGTTCACATTGGGCACTTTTTTTGGGATAATGATGGTGTCCGAGCCATTGTGCGCACCTCGACTATTCCACTTGGTACCTGCTATCTCCCACCAGCAAAGGTATCGGACAACTCCTTCCACCAAGGCTTAGGCTAGTATTTTTTGCCTCCGCTAGATATAGGAGATTGATCTACATGTCATTTAACTCGCCTCTTCCCTCCTTTCTCTCTTCTGGAAGATGCACACAACTAAGAAAGTCTATATATAAAGAAGAAAAGTTGGTACGGAAGTTGCAGTGATATTCTCTCCGGGAAAAACAATCAGTGAGCCTTACTTTTGGATGCAACTCTTGGATGTTAACCAAGGGGCAAAATCTTCCTGTTCCAAAATAATTAAGGCAGGCAGGTAACCAATAAAGAGTTCACTCCCCCAATTAACTGCAAATGATTTGTTTTTCATATACTCTCGTCATAATTCAACTGTTAAAGGGATCCATCAAGAATCATAGTTGCTCCACAGAGCATCTGAACCAGTCAACTTATGTTTTAGCTTCACTACTCCCAAGAATTCCACTAGATTTATTTCACTGCATTTGCATCCACATCCTCCCTCTTGGTTCTCCTTCTCCCCTCTTGTTAGTTCATACACTAAGAACAACAGTTTGTGAACAAGTATGTCTTTTTTTTAAAGAACAGGTATGTCACCGGTCACTGGCAACAGTCTCGTCCTCGAAGTCATGATCTCTGAATGCATACATGAACATTCACCAATATGATTTTACATAGAAACCATGCCACCCCAATTGCAAAGGACCCGCAAGGGTGGCTCAGTTGGTTGAGCATGGGGCTTCCATAATGGAGGTATCAAGTTCGAAACCCCTGCCTACGATAGAAGGGGGTTTGCCTTCTGGGTAGAGCTCGTCGCACGGAACTTGCCTGGTGTGGCTTATCTTTCTTGTGTGGTTTGCGAGCTATTGCACAGGAGCGGGTTTTACCCTATGCGCACCCGAAGGGTAGCGACTGCGGGTTCCCTTATCATCAAAAAATAATTGCAAAGGAAAGACAATACTAAATGATCATCTTTTGGTTATAGTTTGATGGTCAAAGTATAGCTCATCCATTAACACATCACATCTCAGGGTCGTTACATGATTCTTGTTCTAAAAGATAGATCCATAAATTCAATAAAGGAGAAAGTGATAGGGAAGTAGTTACAGCCAGAACCTATAGTGCTGTTAATTCCCAGGAAGCTCTCAATACATTTTTTTTATTGGTATGAAGCTCTTAATATTAGAAATGAACTTTAGATCATCTTCAGCAGAGTAATTTCATAAATACATTTGTTTGGATATTCCATATGTATATATTCACTCACAGACCCTTGTGGTCCGGCCCTTCCCCGTACCCCGCACATAGCAGGAGCTTAGTGCACGGGCTGCCTTTTTTTATATATTCACCCACATGCATCGGCCAAAAGGTAATTAGACTTCC
Organism: Przewalskia tangutica; assembly: GCA_029844215.1. Classification (NCBI taxonomy): domain Eukaryota; kingdom Viridiplantae; phylum Streptophyta; class Magnoliopsida; order Solanales; family Solanaceae; genus Przewalskia; species Przewalskia tangutica. Next base: position 36,936,431 of record CM056727.1, on the reverse strand, counting down.
CTTAAAGAAATACCTTCACATTACAACTCAGGACAACTTTTAAAACAAATTGAAGATGTAGATATTATGAGAATCTACAGAAATCAATACATAGATAACAGTTCTTCTGATATAGAACATGCATATCATAGAAATTAGGAGAAAATATTGCTGCCTCCATGGAAGTAATTGAACTTACTGTTGGAAATTTATTAATGTGGAATAAGTTTATCTTATTATTTATGACTCGAACAATTGGGGGCCATAAAAAATTATATTCCTTACACTTTAAAATTAGAGATTTAATTTCACCTTCTTCCCATTTAAAGATTGGATTTTGAAAACAAGGCTTAAAAGATTTGTTCTTTGGTTACAATTAACTAGAATTGTAGACAAATCCTAAGCAAGCGCCAGGAATTTCCATTCAAAGGTTGGTAAAGTTGGAGTTGTTGTCGTCTATCGACGTAAACCCTCAACATAAGTGTGAGGTGTGCGTAGAGGCAAAACTCACTAAGACTCCCTTTAGATCTGTCGAAAGGGATACCGCTCCTCTAGAACTTATTCACACAGATATATGTGATTTGAAGTTTGCACAAACTATAGGGGAACAAGTACTTTGTGACATTTATAGATGATAACACAAGGTATTGTTACCTTTACTTGTTGAAAAGTAAGGATGAAGCCTTTGTAGCGTTCAACAGAAGTTGAGAACCAACTAAGCGTGCGGATTAAATCAATTGTAGCGATAGAGGGGGAGAATATGTAGCGCCATTTGAGGAATATTGTGCCCAATCGGGCATTGTTCATCAAACGACAACTCCATACTCGGCTCAGTCGAACAGTGTCGCTGAATGCAAGAACCATACATTGAAGGAAATGATGAATGTCTTGCTCATCAATTCTGGTCTTCCCCAAAACATGTGGGGAGAAACTGTCCTTACCGCTAATACGATTCTTAATAGAGTCTCACATAAGGGTAAGGACAAAACTCCAGAAACCCACCTACAAATACCTGAAGGTGTGGGGTTGTTTGGCAAAGGTTAAGTACCTAAGTCAAAGCAGGTCAAGATTGGACCTAAGACTGTACATTGCATTTTCATCGGATATGCAAATAACAGTCATGCTTATCATTTCTTAGTGCATAAGTCAGATGTACCAGATATCCACAGGGGTACGATCATGGAATCAAGAAATGCCCAATTCTTTGAGGATACTTTTCCTAGAAAGGAAAGAGACATAATCTCTCGCAAACGAAGTTATAAACAAAGCTCTCAGGAACCAGGAGTCGTTGACTGCCCAGATCTAGATGGTTCAGATCTAGTGGACTCCGAAGTGGCTGAATATCCGAAATTTAGTGTTCCAGATTCTCAGAACTTGGAGACTCTAGAGATGGAACCAAGACGAAGTAAAACGGTCAGGAAGGATAAAACATTCGGTCCTGACTTTGTGGCTTATATGGTTGATAACGAACCAAGGACAATTGCTGAAGCGTTGTCAACTCCAGAGGCATCGCTCTGGAAAGAAGCTATTAAGAGTGAGAAATTTATATGGAAAAACCCGAGGGGTATGTGATTCCAGGGCAAGAAAAGAAAGTTTGTCGACTTGTCAAATATCTATACGGGCTGAAACAGGCCCAGAAGCAATGACACGAAAAATTTGATAGTACTCAACTATCGAAGGGTTTCTTCATTAATGTGTGATAAATGTGTCGTACATGAAATTTAATCTTGACTCGTTCATCATGATATGCCTTTACATAGACGATATGTTGATCACATGGAGTAGTCCTAGTTTGATCCTAGAGACAAAGAATATGTTAAAATGATGTTTTGACGTGAAGGATATGGGTATTGCAGATGTCATCTTAAGGATCAAGGTCTCTAAGACGTCTGACAGACTGGTCTTATCTCAGTCTCACTACATCGAGGATGTGTTGAGAAAGTTTGAGATGTTCGACATTTTGCCGATGTCACCACTGGATATGAATCAGAAAATTGATAAAAATCATGGTGCGCCCGTATGCCAGGAGCGATATGCGCAGGTGATTGGGAGTTTGATGTACATAACAAACTACACCCGACCTAATATCGTTATGCAGTCAATAAATTGGCTAGGTTTACCCGTAATCCGAGTAATGAATCGGGTACTACGGTACATGAAATACACGCTAACTTACGGGTTGCATTATTCGAGATATCCAATTGCACTAGAGGGGTACAGTTATGCAAACTGGATATCTGATATAAAGAACACCAAGTCCACCAGTGGGTATGTATTTACAATTAGTGGTGGGGCTGTGTCTTGGAAATCTTCTAAGCAAACTTGCATCGCCCGATCCACGATGGAGTTGGAGTTTATTGCTTTAGACAAAGCAAGAGAAGAAGTCGAGTGGTTTCATGACTTCTTAGAGCACGTCCCGTGTTGGGACAAACTCGTACCTTCTGTAATGATCCACTGCGACAGCTAGTCGGCTCTAGTAAGGGCACGGAGTTCTATGTGTAACGGTCATATTCGACGGAAACATAAGACCGTTAGGCAGCTGATCACCACGGGTATTATTTCCATTGATTATGTAAAATCAAAGGATAACATAACAGACCATTTGACTAACGGCATACCCAGAGATCAAATGTTCTGTCTGTCTAGGGGAATGGACTTAAAACCCAAACAATAAGGATTGATACGGTGGCAACCCAACCTTACTGACTGGAGATACCCGAAATTAGGTTCAATGGAAAAACTAAGATGTAAAGGTTCAGTTGAGCGCTTCAGTGAAAGCAAGAGCACTTCGGGTTATGATTTCTGTAAGGAACATAAACCCAAAGTCATTCCCGCGATAGACATTGTGCTATCTGCAATGTGGGTAGAGGTTAAGTTTCCAAAACCTTTAATGATCCTCAACGGTTGAAGTTAGGTTTGGAGAAATTTTAATGGTTCCTAACACTTATGGAGTGGTGTATAACAGTATACCTTGTAGGAGGTCACCTATTTACGTGCGAGGACAGCCGCCTCAAATGAACGCACTTAAGAATCCAAGAGTGTCCACGATCACAACGTACAAAACATTAAGAAGAACAGAGTGAGGGAAGTTGTTGTGTTGGTGTCGTTGACTTGACTTACACTAAACACTGACATTTCAAGACATCATGTTCACCGCTCAGTAAGTAAGTCTGATGGTATTCAACTAAGGTTCAAAGCGGAAGCTACCTCTCCTCTCCTGATGCAACATCGGTCCGCTGAAAGATTGCTGGAAATAGACACCTTGTGAGTGTGCCAAAATCTCTTTCAAGAGGGGATTGTTGAAATTTATTAATGTGGAATAAAATGTGTCCCATTATTTATGACTCGAATAATTGGGGCCCCGCACGTCAGAAACGTCGTTTCCACACAGTTTCCTTTGCTCTATTGTGTTAGTAGTTGTTTTATCTTGGGAGACTATTGCCTAGCAACGTAAAAGGATATATACGGGGCAATTTTGTCTTAAAGACATAGAGTCATCGCTCGACTCAGCCGGTGGTGTTGTGATTCTCTAATTCGTTGCTAAGTGTTTCAGGTTGGACTTTGCTATCAAAGAACTCTAACCAAGTCAGATTCTCAGCGGACATATAAGCCACAGTTGCAACAGTTCATGCTCTTGTATTTCTGAATACAAAATCCAGAATTTGAGTTCTAGTTCAAGATTGTCAAAGATTAAAAGCTCAGTGTTGTGATCTTTGAAGTTTATCGTTTCGATCACTATAATAGTTATTTACTATTCCCGTATCATTTTCCCAACACTTACTTGCTAAAGAAAAAAGTCAAATGAAATAAAAAACGGAAGTTCAACACGAGAAGCCGATGTTCTTAGTATAGAATCCCATGCATATTTCTTAATTGTTTGTTAGAGCCATTGGCATGACCAAGCAAGGAGGAAATTAGAAGACCAGGGAGTCGAATCGTCATGTCGCATTCAAACTAAATCACTCCATGAAGTTACGTCGATACTTCCACCATAATATGGGGTAATGTAGGAGACATCTCTATTTTTCTCGGGGTAATCTTTAGAATTCTCACTGCTTAGCTTTCAATTCGTCTCTGACCAGACCAACAAATGAAATGTAAATAATAGCTAGGTTCATGTGGTTCATCGACGGGGACATTTTAATATTTGTCCGGTCATTTATTTTGTTTCTAATATATTGATCCCCAAATCCCTAATAAACTGACTACAATAATTAAAATCTCTAATTTTTAGGACCTTTTACACTTCTCATATGTATTTCCTTTTACCCTTCATTTTTTTCCTATTCTCATAGCAAGGTATATTTCTTTCATTTTTACCTGTCCTAAACGTTAATCCAAATTTCATTTTATTTTTCAGTAAATGCCCTTCAACTACTTCCCTTTTTGTTTTTACCTACCATTATATACACACGAATCTCAATCAACTCTTCTCACAATCCTCAAATTACAGCTGTAAGAATTTATCTCATTAAGCTAAAACCAATCTAGTTCAAAGAATGTTTTAGCTGATAGTTGGTAGAACTTTAGGCTATAAATGAGTAAATCAATCAACAACTTAACCTCAATCCCAAATTATCTGAAGCCATCTATATGAATACGCGTCAAGCAGTTCCATTTCATTCTAATGCTAAACAATACTCCCTCTGTTTCAATTCATTCCATTCCCTTGTGCTTTGGAACTCCAACACTTGGGTTGTGAACAAAAAGGTTCAATCTTGTGAAGACGAAGCCACTTATTTCTTAGGGCAAAGGGCGCTCCATCCTCCTAACTCCTTCCACTTCTCCTCGGGACAAGAAAGGAACTACGGCTTGACCAGGGGAAAAAGTCTGTGGGACCCCTCCTTCGAGGGTTCGAGGGGCGTTCAACCACTTGAGTGGTTGGAGAGGGGGCCTTCCACTGCACCATAACACTAACTTGACTTTCAATTATATTAGTCACTACCACGCTACAACTAGCATAGCAATATCTGTCTTACTTTCCTTTTTAGTCTGTTTCAAAACGAATGTCTTTCCCAATCAGGCAACTCTGTTATTTCAACATCTCACATAGCACATGTTTAAGAATCACAACATCTAAGGGCATTTTGGTACATTATTCATATATTTAGTTCAGGACCACACATTCATCTTCTTAATTTCTTAACTTCATGTAAAGTCAAACTAACGTCTTTGTTTGGATGGTCGGTACCCAGGTTTCATAATGTACAGTATTGTATTGTACTAATGAATACAATGTTTGGATAGATTGTATCATTTGATGTGGTTTAATAATAATTTTATTAAGGTGAGGGGTAGTGGGTGGTGAGGGGTAGTGGGTGAGGGTGGGGTGAGTTTGGGTGTGAGGGAGGGGGTGGGCGTGGTGGGGGTATAATGGATAAATAAAATATGTAACCACGCAAAAACTACCAAATTCATGGTTGAAAATTTTGGGTTTTTTTTATGGTTATATAACCACGGAATTACAACGGATTTATATCACCACACAACATAATTTTAAGAACATGTAAACAAACATAGTTTCATAGCAAACAATACAATAATGAACCACGGGAAACAACCATCCAAACAGGGGGTAAGACAAATAAATTGAAACGGAGGGAATATACTTGAATCAGTTGAACAATTTCAACACACATATTTATATTAATTTAATGGGCATATTCACAAACCTGCGATATTGAATAGGCATATTAGAAGCTTTCCAGATAGCAATCTTTTCAAAAGCCTCAATAGGCAACACAAAATGAGCATTAGGAGGATTACAATGACCACCACCATCTACCTCAAATCCATAATTTGGTGCACAAAAATTAGTAGCCGTAAGAATAATAGAAGTACCAGGAATACACCACCTTAAATCTTCAACACATCTTACTTCAAAACAAGCACCACAGATCTGACCTTTATCAAAAAGCACAGTACTTAACCCAGCTGTAGCTTTTCCATACCCACTTCTCTCTAAATCACCGTACCCACAAGCACCACCTACAATGTCACGTGGGTCCGTGGCAGCGTAGTAGGTGGCGCGTGCGGGACGCCACTCGGACTGGAAAGTGGAGGTGGAAGAAGGGGACCAGTTGTAGTGTGAATGGACTAATGGGGTTGGAGAAAAGAGTGTGAATGCTACTAATAGTGGTAGTAGTAGTAGTAGCATATTTACAAGATTTAAATTGAACTGAGTGTATATGTTCCAACTACTTGTAGAAAGATTTTTCTTGAGCTATCAAAGAGATTGGGATTTTGTTTGCTTAAATCTAATGACTTTTCAAGAATTGTCACTTTTTGCAGAGATTCTTATCAAAGATGGTGGAGTTGTTTACAGCTTTGTTTGGATGGTTGTTGCGTGTTGCACTGTATCATGTTCTTAGTTTAAATATTTTATTTTAATTTTTATTGTGTTGTATGTTAAATCCATTACTAAAGTTTCGTGGCATAAACATGTCCTTAAAATTGGTCTCAACTCTCAAATGTGAAGTATGTGCATAATAAACCTCTCAACTTGTATGAAATTGAACACCTAAATACAATGCTGACATGTTAGATGATCATTTCGTAATTATAAGTGTACAAGTTGAGGTGTTTATTTGTGCACATTTAAAGTTAACGAACATATTTAATAACTAAAGCTAAATTTTAGGGCATGTTTATGTATTATATCAAGTTTCATTATAATGATGTTTTGGTGTTATCGTCTGTTTTACATTTTTTTATAGTAACTTTATCTGTACCCCTACTTTTCTCGTAAATTTATCATTCAAATTATTGATTTGTGAAATTATGTAATGATGAAAAATGATATATTATATTCAAATATTTGTATTCATTAAGTAATATAATAAGTATGATACATAATGAAATAATATGTGTACTTCTTTTATTTTAAGTGATACATTTTTCTTTTTAATTCATTAAAAAAGAGTGAAAATATTTCCTTATTTTGTAATAATTTAACTTTTATTTTTACTTTTATTTTTACGTTTTACTCTTAACGAGATGATCTATAATCACACATATATTTGATTTCTTTTAGATCACAAGATTTTTAAAAAAAGCTTTATTTTTTAATTTTTATATTGAATCAAATTATATCACATAAATTGAGACGGATAAATAACAATCATCCAAACAGAGTGTTAAGGTGCTACTGAAACTGATACAGGGTATATCTTATGTGAAGTACCATAGATGGTGATGTTCCTTTCTTGGCTACTTTATTGAACTTTACCAATTGGGCTTGTCGGCGCCCCCTCTTTTTTTTTTTTTAATAATTTAGGTCTCGGGTAGTCTTGGTCGCCATGCTCATTATCGTGCGAAATCTTTGGTCTTCAGAACGGAGCGATGAAACCCGTCATGTCGCCACCGTCGGGTAAATCGCGGAATGTGCACCCCGCATTCAGTGTCTGATCGCTACCAACGGATCAATCTTCTGGTATGAGCACTATGTAACTTGTGCGGAGAAATCAAACTCACCGCAATATCTTGCGTAGCGTTTAAGCTATCGAACTTATCTGAGTATATCTTGCGAAACGTATCCGTCGAGAATTGAATTTGTGACCCTAAAGTTGTGAATTTGTCGGCGCCCCTTTTTCTTTTAACAGAGAATGGATCTTTTTAAATTGAAAGATACTACATTAATTTGTAGTACTACAACATTGTCTCAAACTATTTACTTATTCAAGCAATTAATGTTCCATCTATCCCTATTTATTTGAGTCCCCAACTTAAATGACCCACATGGTAGGATTAACTAAAATACCCCACAAAAAAAAAATGTTATATAAATATCTTTTGCACAAAAAAATTCTGGTCAAAAGGGGTTATTATAATTTTTCCCACACTTTGTATAATTTCAAAGTTTTTAAATTCACGTTTTTTCATACTTTGATAAAAAATTAATCATGTCTCAAAACTCCGAAATATCAATATTTTATGATATCTTTTTATGTGAACAATGATGTAAGCTCAATCACCAAGTATACTTAAATATTTGGTTCGTCGTTTTAGGGATTGTAAAGTGCCCCGAAGTAAGTTTTATTTGAAAACGTGTTATCGTTAGGTTTAAGTGTTCTATTTTATAAGGTTTTGATTTAAGTGTTTTATTATTTAGTCAAGACATTACTTTATTTCGAATATGTTAAAAAATCGTAAATAATTTAGGACGTCGCACGAGTTATTAATAAACGATAATAAAGACTAAGATAACTAATTATCATCAAGAAAATAATACGAAAAAATATAATATTAACATAAACTGTATAATACACAATCTCTAATGGGCCCCACATGTGGGAGCCTTTGGAGTAACCTTAGGTCTATGGCGATCCCCACCACCACCATCATATCCATCCCCCTTTCTCCTCCTGATCGTAGGATGCTCCAATCCATGATCATTCGCCGCCCTTTTTTTGTTGTCGCCCTTCTTCAGTGTCCGGACCATGGCGTGCACTTGATCGCCTTTAACTGGCACGATCAGTGTCAATCTGTCCGGATTAGTATGATCAAAATCATCAACATCATCATTCTGTGTAGACAGATCCATAAGAGCTGAAGGATGAACCTGAAATAATATATAAACAATTAGTGTTAATTTTAATTTAGATTTAATTAATACATTACCTTCTCGTAAAAAATCAAACATGTGTGTCGACTGGCTCTTGAGGGCTCCTAAGTTGGCTCGCCGATCAATGACTTCTTTCTCCATCTCTCGCGCGATTCTACCACAACAAAGATCACACATTGAGTTTGTGTACCATCTTCCACAGCTGTTCAGAGGTTGCGCTTTTATGAGAGGGCCCCGAAATTGAAGCTATAGATGGTGCCGGAGCTGGAGCTGAATTCTAAGATATGAAAAATTATTAAATAGTCAGTATAAGTATTTTAATTTGTTAAAATAATTATTTTAAACAATTACCTCTGGACTCTGAAACATGTCGAAGTCCATGAATGCGTAGTCATACTCCATCTACATGCCACCTTGTAAATCACGAACTGGTCGTTCACTCTATGGATCACGAATTGGCGGATGCGCAGACAGTGATGCCTCATATGATTCCCAGTCTATGTGATTTGAATATAGATGTGTTGGCGTATATAGAGGTGTCAATGGTCGGTAAGAAGTCGTCGAACGCTCTGAAATCGACGGATGCTGCTAGGCTGGAGCGAGAACGATATCATACTCGTCAGGCTCATCTATTAGACGGAGACCTCCACCGTCACCACCTCAGTCACGATCCTCTCGACCACCAGATCGTTTCGACCACCGGCCCCTCTGCCCCTTCTGTTGCAACCACCTCTATCACCACTGCCTCCACGAGCACAACCACCCATTTCCTGATACGGGACCTCTGGAACACACTTATATCTACGTCCGAGATCTTGTGATTGTCGCATACCATTATCGTCTAGCTCAATGACCCGGACTATAAATCCCACTATCTCAGGGAAAGCCATATAGTCCATGCCAGCTCAACGCGTCATATGTACGGTCCGTAGCTGCATTTGTTTGCATATATTAATGATTGAATAAATTTGTAACGTAATATATAAGACGATTAATTAAGTTTAAGTGTGGTAAACTTATCAACACCTCATATTATCCCGTGAGTGCTACATATCCTCAATGATCTGGACGACGTGTCTCGGAGTTGCCAATCAAGTTACGTGTGATCTGTCGGTATCACTCCATTTAATCTTGAATCGGAGTCGTATGTCCTCCGCTAGCATCCCCAGCCTCTGATCCCAGTGATGGATTTGGTCCTGTATAAAGGCCTAGTATGCAGCAGTGGCGATTGCATGCTCGTCACACGTATAATGGTCATGCTCCCAAAGAATCGGCTCAGGTATATTATGTACATGTCCAAACTGTCGTAAGATGTGGTGGGCGCGTGATCCTCGATGATATCTATGTGTATAAATGGACACTACGCCATTCACACGGGCACACCATCCCTACAAAATGCCAGCAACTTATCCAAAATCTAATCATACAGTCTCCATATAAAAAATTGTAAAAATGAATTAGTAAACAATAAAGACAAATATAGTAAAATAATATGGTAATAATGCAAAATCAAATAAATGTATCATGTCTGCTGTCATATGATCTAGTTGATCCTTGAACGGAAGAAGATGATGGTGCATATTCACATCTCGGGATACGTCTCATGTCCATCTCCGCGTGTAGGCTATGCCATCATCAATGAAGTTAGGCTGAGGGTGCGCAGCTACGGGCTGAAAAGACCTCATCGCATCTCACACCCATAACTGAAATGGTCATTAAAAATATTTTATTAGTCGTCATTTCAAAAAGATATATTTAGAATAAAATTACACATACTTAAATATATTACCTGGATGAGCGCGTGAATCCAATGATATTTGTCTTATCGCCTATAGACGCTCGACATAGTGATTGATACATGTAAGCCAGAATAGCAGCGCCCCAGCTATAACATCATAACTGGTCTAAATCATACAGAATTGGCAAATACTTTAAGTTCACATGGGAACCCGATGTGTTCGAGAACAAGATGCCCCCGAATATGATGAGTAAGTATAGACGAACCTCTGTAGTCTAACATGACCTCCACATCCTGAAGTGTGATAGTAGCCTCACCAGTACAGAAATGAAAGGCGTGGGTCTTCGGTTGTCATCGCTCAACCATGTCCGTCATAAGATCCATATCATGCAGTACCCGATCAACAACACTGCAATGGTAGATATCGCATCGATAAAGTAAATCTAAGACGCGGGAATATGGGGGTGGATCGGCTAAAAGATCTCATGCATGTTCCTCCCTACGAAGACGGAACAACGTACTCATACCTATCACCTCATCCCATAATAGTTGTGTCACGACCCGACCCCGGGTCCGCGACTGGTGCCCTACCTGGGCACCCTTACAGGTACACATCAGAGAAAATCAGCGGAACATACATGAAACTTATAAAATAGAACAACAGAAGTAAAACAACAGGTTAGCCGATAGGGCTACCTTCCTGGACATACATATATACAACCGAAGCAGTTGCCTCCTTTTCTTTACAAACTGACCCACAATATGTGACTACAGACCTCTAAGAGTTCTAACATAACAACTATGGCGGGACAGGGCCCCGCCATACCCCTGAATATACATGAATCTACTACCTCAGGGAAAACCGTACCAAGAGATAAGCCTCCGGAGCAAATGGAGCTTTCTCTCAAAAATGAATCGAGATCTAGAGCGGATCGCCAACAGGTACCTAAAACCTGCGGGCATTGAACGCGGCCCGAAGAAGTCGATCAACAGTGCGAATATGGAGCGAAATAACGTCTGAAATGCGGTCATAATCGTACAAAGAATGACAAGGACAAGTATAAAAATACATACCAGATCATGCCGTGTCATTACCACTTATGAACTTAATCGCACCTTATTATCTTTTTCATTCTCTATAAAAACTATAACCACATTCTTACGTACATGATTAGGAAAAATCATTAAGTTCATTAGCATATAACTTACTTATCTTTCATAAGTATAATCCGGCCCTGTAAGGAGGGGCACCTATACTACCCGGCCCAATCTAGGACGCGATCAAGGTCACATAGTGCGCGTGCAGGTATCTTGCCCGATCACGGGTCGATAACGCGTCATCTAGTCTGCGCGTGGGTATCTTTGCCCGCCATCTCGGGTCGATAATGTCATATAGTGCGCGTAAAGGTATCTTGCGGCCCGTCTGCGGGTCGATAATGTCATATAGTGCGCGTAAGGTATCTTTGCGGCCCGTCTGCGGGTCGATAATGTCATATAGTGCGCGTAAAGGTATCTTGCCGGCCCGTCTCGGGTCGATAATGTCATATAGTGCGCGTGGGTATCTTGCGGCCCGTCTGCGGGTCGATAATGTCATATAGTGCGCGTAAAGGTATCTTGCCGCCCGTCTGCGGGTCGATAATGTCATATAGTGCGCGTAAGGTATCTTTGCGGCCCGTCTCGGGTCGATAATGTCATATAAAACCCGAATTTAACCCAACGTACTACGCACCTCTACTCTTAGAAAAAGACTCTTTTCAAACAAAACTTCCCGGATACTAACAACCGTAGTATCAAGTCATTTCTACCTTCGGGACAAGTCACACTACCTTTTAGAAATACAATTCTAGAACTTCTAAATCAAGTGACTTCTTACTTAAAACCTTAAGCAATTGGTACCTTTAAAACAATTTGCCTTCTTTATTTCAAAACATTCTTTGCTTACCTTAGAAAACCATTCTCTTAACCTTCCATAAAGTTATTATAACCAACTTCCCATAAAGCCGCCATACTAACTTTATGCCTTAAACTAATTCATTCTTTTTATAACCAAGAGACTTATACTTTCAAATCAAATCACATAGCTTTCAAAATACTTCAAGTCTCTTAACTTTTAAGAAAACAAGTTTCAAGTCTTAAAACTCCATACGTAAACTCTTTTAAATTAAGTAACATATACTTTGGTGCGTTGTGAATAAGTTATACTTATATATAACGATCTTATTCAAGTAGCCATGATCTAGAAAATGTAATACAATTTTGTCTTATCTTAGCTTCTATGCAGATGGAGAATTCTACTTGTTTTAACATAATTAATTGTCATTACATTTTCCTTTATTAACGCTGCAATGGCTTGTTCGATACTTATTCTCATTCGTGCCGTAAATTTGCCAAGTCAACCCGACTCCAAATACTTCCTAACGACTCTTACCAACATCCCCCATAAGACTTGGTAAGGACTTAGGATTTCTTAGACGTAGCTTTTACATAGAGTAATTCAACATAACTACCTCTTAACTTCTAAGAGTAACAGGAAACATGAAATGATACCACAGGTATATTCCATACATAGAATCATGCCAAAGGAAGGAAGAGGTTCACATACCCGCGACGATTATCGACAAGTAGCAAAATGCTCCAAAGTACTTCAATCTTGATAGCAAATCCATCCTTCAAGTAGGATACGCTACACTTAGTACTTCAACCTATAATGGTCACAATATGTCCATTAACCTCTCACTTCTAACGTAGAATTATTCTAAGTGCTAAGTCACTAATTCTACGGAAAATCGGACAGCACCTCCTTTGTTTCTACTTACTTTGCCACCTTTTCAAGGCCGAATACAATAACCAAACAGCCCCAATTGGCTCACAATTTCTATAAGGTACTCGATACAAATGACTAACTAAATGTTCCCAATTGGCTCACAATTTAGAAAGTAGTCCAATACAATGAAAAACAAACTAAAAGTCCAAATTCGGCCATTGAGTTCAACCTTACCAATTCTTATTAAATTTCCATTTCAATCCAAATTGGTAGCATAACATGATATCAAGTCGTATTTGATTATAACAATCCATAATCTCTAAGTAGGTAACGTCGACGATTTCTAATAACGACTAAATTGAAATCCAACTTAACAAGGCTTATATTACATTCGGTTCCAATGCTACCATCAATCCACAATCCTTATAAACTTCTACTAATCAACTTCATGCTAGCAACATTTAAAGCTAACAACAATTATAAACATAATCTTGTAACACTATAAAAGACAAGGTGATACCTCAATGAATCTTAATCCAAATCCAATCGAGGTCGCTCCTTAGTAGTTTAAAGTCTCTCCAAGACACTTCAATCCGCTTGTTGAGACTCTTAGAACAACACCAACAATTATCCTTCAAATCTCCAACAAAACCTAGAAAAGCCATTAGGTTTTCACTTTGCGACTAATACGAAAACTCTCTTTTCCGGATTTTTCTATTGAGATATACTTACATAACACTCATGAACCTTGGTTTAAAGTGGGAATTATTGGACAACAAACAAATATTTTCTTTTCTTCTTGTTGGCAAAGCCGAGCTCTTGCTCACGGTTCTCCAATTTTTTTGTGATATTTTGCTAAGTGTTAAGCCTCTCTTGCTACTAGTAGTATAATAAAGGGACATGGAGGTTAAGATGTAACCAAATGGGTGGTTAGGATAAGCTCTACTTAAATATCAAGACTAATTGACCTTTGACTTAGTCAACATTCTCACGCCACAACTTGAGACCTTAGTCATCCAAGACTTATGGTAAATGACCATATTGGCCATGCCTAAATTCGACGAAGGCACCATAAGGGGTGACACGTCTCGCCTCCCATTCATTCATAATAATACGTTTCGAAAATTTCATAATTAGATAAATTTACAAGCCTCAAATCTTAACACATGAGTTCTTACGTGCGTTCTTAAAACATATCACGTAAATACGGGTGTAACATTCTTCCCCCAGAAACATTCGTCCCGAATGTTCTTTCTGAGTCAATCTTTATAATTAGCGACATAGTTTCCTTTCACAACCCCGACATACCAATAATGCCACACATGGCCCTAATACTCGCACACGCGTCCGTCCATCATAAGCCCAAAAGAGATTACCTTTTGCATTTCTAACTCCTTCTAACATACATACGTAACTTTCATACCAATTTTGGCCTCTAATATTTGAGTCACTCTATAAAACAAAATAAGGCCATTTCCGCGACACGATTAGGTGGAACGCCCACGAACGTAAACAATTAACTAGACTTGGGCGCGCACGCCGTGACCTGTCACGTGGCGGGCTGCTACCAACCGATCCTACTCCATTTCAAAGCTATGGCGAACCGTAACAGTACACACCGCCCCGCCATCGCACTTAACTCTTATCCTTGGTCCATAATAAATCTTTCTACAGAAGACCTTGGCGAATTCATTAATCGTTTCATACCTTCCTGATCTAGTTAGTCTTTACCAACTCCGGTAATCTAAAATCATTCTAGGCAACACGTCGACCTCATACATAACTCCGTATAGTTGTATGTCACAATACCAACTATACTATAATCATTACCAACCCGATACGCGATCCACATAATCCTTCCGGGTCATGCGCTTTCTCGTACTGCAATTAACATAACTCGTTAGGAAAGACGACCTAACAACACGACTCTATGGCACGATCTCGAGTGAGAAGAATGGAAATCAATCCTAAATGTCCTGCGACCTCACGATTATAGATGTAGTGCGCACAACCGATAATCAAGACTACTTAGACACGGTGCGTAGACACTTTCCGAGGACTAAGCGTTGCGATACCACTTTTGTCACGACCGACCGGGATCGGCGGTGCCCTACCTGGGCACCCTTACAGGTACACATCAGAGAAAATCAGCGGAACATACATGAAACTTATAAAATAGAACAATGAGTAAAAGCAACGGGTTAGCCGGTAAGTACCTTCCTGGACATACATATATACAACCGAAGCAGTTGCCTCCTTTTCTTTACAAACTGACCCACAATATGTGACTACAGACCTCTAAGAGTTCTAACATAACAACTATGGCGGGACAGGGCCCCGCCATACCCCTGAATATACATGAATCTACTACCTCAGGGAAAACCGTACCAAGAGATAAGCCTCCGGAGCAAATGGAGCTTTCTCAAAATCAATCGAGATCCTAAGAGCAAGGATCGCCAACACAGGTACCTAAAACTGCGGGCATGACGCGGCCCAGAAGAAGTCGATCTAACAGTGCGAATATGGAGCGAAATAACGTCTGATAAGCGGATCATAATCGTAAAAGAATGACAAGACAAGTATAAAAATACATACCGGATCTGCCGTGTCATTACCACTTATGAACTTAATCGCACTTATTATCTTTTTCATTCTCTATAAAAACTATAACCACATTCTTACGCATACGATTAGGAAAAATCATTAAGTTCATTAGCATATAACTTACTTATCTTTCATAAGTATAATCCGCCTGTAAGGAGGGACACTATCTTACCCCGATCTAGACGCGATCAAGGTCACATAGTGCGCGTGAGCGTATCGCCGGCCCGATCACGGGTCGATAACGCCATCTAGTGCGCGTAAGGTATCTGCGGCCCGTCTGCGGGTCGATAATGTCATATAGTGCGCGTAAAGGTATCGCCCGGCCCGTCTCGGGTCGATAATGTCATATAGTCGCGTGAGCGTATCTTGCGGCCCGTCTGCGGGTCGATAATGTCATATAGTGCGCGTAAAGGTATCTTTGCGGCCCGTCTCGGGTCGATAATGTCATATAGTGCGCGTAAGGTATCTTTGCGGCCCGTCTGGTCGATAATGTCATATAGTGCGCGTGAGGTATCTTTGCGGCCCGTCTTCGGGTCGATAATGTCATATAGTTCGCGTAAAGGTATCTTGCCTACCGTCTCGGGTCGATAATATCATATAAAACCCGAATTTAACCCAACGTACTACGCACCTCTACTCTTTAGAAAGAGACTCTTTTCAAACAAAACTTCGGATACTAACAACCGTAGTATCAAGTCATTTCTACCTTCAGACAAGTCACACTACCTTTTTAGAAATACAATTCTGCTTCTAAATCAAGTGACTTCTTACTTAAAAACCTTAAGCAATTGGTACCTTTAAAACAATTTGCCATTCTTTATTTCAAAACATTCTTTGCTTACCTTAGAAAACCATTTTCTTAACCTTCCATAAAGTTATTATAACAACTTCCCATAAAGTCGTCATACTAACTTTATGCCTTAAACTAATTCATTCTTTTTATAACCAAGAGACTTATACTTTCAAATCAAATCACATAGCTTTCAAAATACTTCAAGTCTCTTAACTTTTAAGAAAACAAGTTTCAAGTCTTAAAAACTCCATACGTAAACTCTTTTAAATTAAGTAACATATACTTTGGTGCGTTGTGAATAAGTTATACTTATATATAACGATCTTATTCAAGTAGCCATGATCTAGAAAATGTAATACAATTTTGTCTTATCTTAGCTTCTATGCAGATGGAGAATTCTACTTGTTTTAACATAATTAATTGTCATTACATTTTCCTTTATTAACGCTGCAATGGCTTGTTCGATACTTATTCTCATTCGTGCCGTAAATTTGCCAAGTCAACCCGACTCCAAATACTTCCTAACGACTCTTACCAACATCCCCCATAAGACTTGGTAAGGACTTAGGATTTCTTAGACGTAGCTTTTACATAGAGTAATTCAACATAACTACCTCTTAACTTCTAAGAGTAACAGGAAACATGAAATGATACCACAGGTATATTCCATACATAGAATCATGCCAAAGGAAGGAAGAGGTTCACATACCTCGCGACGATTATCGACAAGTAGCAAAATGCTCCAAAGTACTTCAATTTTGATAGCAAATCCATCCTTCAAGTAGGATACGCTACACTTAGTACTTCAACCTATAATGGTCACAATATGTCCATTAACCTCTCACTTCTAACGTAGAATTATTCTAAGTGCTAAGTCACTAATTCTACGGAAAATCGGACAAAGACCTCCTTTGTTTCTACTTACTTTGCCACCTTTTTCAAGCCGAATACAATAACCAAACAGCCCCAATTGGCTCACAATTTCTATAAGGTACTCAATACAAATGACTAACTAAACATTTGATTGGCTCACAATTTAGAAAGTAGTCCAATACAATGAAAAACAAACTAAAAGTCCAAATTCGCCACCGAGTTCAACCTTACCAATTTTTATTAAATTTCCATTTCAATCCAAATTGGTAGCATAACATGATATCAAGTCGTATTTGATTATAACAATCCATAATCTCTAAGTAGGTAACATGCGACGATTTCTAATAACGACTAAATTGAAATCCAACTTAACAAACTTATATTACATTCGGTTCCAATGCTACCATCAATCCACAATCCTTATAAACTTCTACTAATCAACTTCATGCTAGCAACATTTAAAGCTAACAACAACAATTATAAACATAATCTTGTAACACTATAAAAGACAAGGTGATACCTCAATGAGTCTTAATCCAAATCCAATCCGAGGTCGCTCCTTAGTAGTTTAAAGTCTCTCCAAGTCACTTCAATCCGCTTGTTGAGACTCTTAGAACAACACCAACAATTATCCTTCAAATCTCCAACAAAACCTAGAAAAGCCATTAGGTTTTCACCTTGCGACTAATACGAAAACTCTCTTTTTCCGGGATTTTTCTATTGAGATATACTTACATAACACTCATGAACCTTGGTTTAAAATGGGGGAATTATTGGACAACAAACAAATATTTTCTTTTCTTCATTGCAAAGCCAGCTCTTGCTCATGGTTCTCCAATTTTTTTTTGTGATATTTTGCTAAGTGTTAAGCCCTCTCTTGCTACTAGTAGTATAATAAAGGGACATGGAGGGTTAAGATGTAACCAAATGGGTGGTTAGGATAAGCTCTACTTAAATATCAAGACTAATTGACCTTTGACTTAGTCAACATTCTCATGCCACAACTTGCAAGACCTTAGTCATCCAAGACTTATGGTAAATGACCATATTGGCCATGCCTAAATTCGACGAGGCATCATAAGGGGGTGACACGTGTCGCCCTCCCATTCGTCATAATAATACGTTTCCCGAAAATTTCATAATTCCGATAAATTTACAAGCCTCAAATCTTAACACTTATGAGTTCTTACGTACGTTCTTAAAACATATCCTGTAAATACGGGGTGTAACAAGTTGGGACCTATGATTAGCCTGTAGATGAAATATTGACGGATCAAAAGGCCCAGATGAAGGTTGGATTCATGGAGGTGTCGTATATGTATTTACAATTTTTTAATTAATCATTAACATGTAATATTAATTATGTAATCCTTTATCAGAAAATTATACTAACTAACTAATCCTTTAACGAGAGATTATATTAACTGTCTAAATTTGTGAATTAATAATTTTTAATTAATCATTAACGAACTAATATAACATTAATGATATTTTAATACTAAACTAATGATGTTCAATCCTAGACTAATGACTAACTATTTCTAATTAATAATTTTTAATTAATCATTATACTAACTACAATTAACCAACTAATATAATATTAATGATATTTTAACTATAAACTAATGATGTTCAATCCTAGACTAACGATTAACTATTTCTAATTAATAATTTTTAATTAATTATTATACTAACTACAATTAATAAACTAATATAATATTAATGATATTTTTAATCGAAACTAATGATGTTCAACCCTAGACTAATGATTAACTATTTCTAATTTATATTTTTAATTAATCAAACTACAATTAATTAATTAATATAATATTAATGACATTTTTAATTATAAACTAACGATATTCAATCCTAAACTAAGAATTAACTATTTCTAATTAATAATTGATAATTAATTATATAACTAATTAGCACATTAATAATTAACATGGATTAAACAATTTTATAAATAAATAAATTAAGAATTACATAATTAACAAATAAAAATATTATTAAGAGATTAGAATATTATGTGTGATCAAATAATTAAGAAACAGTTAATTAACAAATTAACACTTAATCATGATTAGGATAAACAACTAATCTCCTAAGCAACTAAACAACTAAACTAATTAGGATAACAATTAAGTAATTAACAACTAAATAACTAATTAACAATTAACACTTATTAACTAATAAACAACTAAACAACAAATTAAAAAATAAAATAAAATAAAGAAGGGGCGGCTAGCAGTGAACACAGACTACCCTCTTATTACGCAAAAAGAAATTGCGCAACGATACTTTTTCAAAACTCTAGACTATTAAACATTAATCACAATCACTTAGGATAACAGTGTATGTCGCTTTATTTTGAAATCCGAACTTCAAATATTGTTTCTTGACTTGAATATATCGAAAATCTTAAATTTTGGGTTGAAAAAAAAACCAAAAACTAGCTTTTGTTAATGTGTGACCTCATTTTTGTCTTTGTTAATGGCGGTTTTGGTTAAAAAATGGGTTGTGGGGACCGATGGGAAAGAAAACTATGGGGATTTATGAAATATGTCTTTTGAGCAATAGGACTTAACAATGTTGTTACTCTAAAATCCTATTGCTCAAAAAATACTTTATACTATTTTTTGGGGTATTTTGGTTTAGTGCCTTATTTTTGGGGTCATTTAAATTCCGGGCTCTTATTTGTTTAGCACTAATACTTGAATGATGCTACATTAATTTATAGTACTCGTAACATTGTCTCTAACTAGTATTTAGCATTGTCCAAGCAATTAATGTTATAATTATCCATCTATCCCAATTTGTTTAGTATTACCATTTATAGAGTTCACATTTTTTCTTTGGCATATCTTATGTATAAATGTAATTTATACTACTCTATGTAGTTGTTTCTTAAACATGATATTCATAAACGTAACTAATAAAAAAATGCAATATTAAAAGGGTAAATTGATCATATAATAATTATTTTTCATTAATAATAAATAAATTAAAATAAAAAAGTAAATATAATATTGTAGATTAGGAAGGAGGATAGTATTAAGAAAAACATAGAGGAAAGTTACTTAACCCAAAATTTATGTTTAATCTAATACCGTTATCTATCTATCTATCTATCTATCTATCTATTTATCTATCTTATATTAAACGCACAAAATATTTTAAAAATGTTGATTGAAATTTTTATCCTTCATTAAAAGATTCTACAATAGACAAATTTATCATTTATTATTCCCCTTAAATTAATATACATGAACACTAATAATACATATCTCCTTTCAAAATAAAAACTGTAATAAACTCCTGCTGTTATTTTTGGCAAAATTATTTACATCATACAAATCCTTCTTTATAAACTATTTCTATTGATTTGGTGTAGATACCCGGTGTGGACAAGTTTCATGTTAATCGATACAAAATTACAAATGGAAAGAACACTCAAATAGAAAATGAAAATTGGTGTTGAGATATACCATATATATATATATATATATATATAGTTGTTGGATATTAGTTGGATATAATAGTGAGATAGATATTTTGTATTAGTTGGATATATTAGTGAGATATATATTTTGGGTTAGTGAGATATTTTGTTATTAGACACTTATTATAAATAGTCCCTATGTTTGTAATATTTGATTTGAGAGGAATAAATCATAATCTGCAGAAGAGCTTATTTCAAGCTCCCAAAATATCTTCTCCACTTTCTTTTTCTTCTTTCAACTTCTCTTCCAATTTCTTCTCTGATTTCATTCATAGTTCATAATTTAACATGGTATCAGAGCCTAGATCCTATTAGATCTGGTGATTATCAGTGTTCAATATCTGTGTTCCTTGTTTTTTTATAAACTTTGATATTAAAGAAAAAAATTCAAAAGTCGCATAAAATTCGAGCAAAGAGATAGCATAGATTGAGGGAATATCCTTTACATTACAAAGAGAAATTCGAGCAATTTGTGTATCGGAAATGGAAGATCTGGAATCACGGATCTAAAGTTGGTCAGTAGCAACTGAAATTAGGTGTGGATCTCGGAAATTAGGTGTGGATCTCGGACTGAAAACACTGTAAAAAAAACGCATGATCGCTTGGTTATAGCGATCGATTTCATTCTACGATAAGAATTGCTTTTGGATTACTGTTGCATCGATTTATTACTGTATTGATTCTGAAAATGGAGATTAACAATGAGGAATTGTCGACTGAAGCTACATCAGTAAATTGGAATTTCTGAATTGAAATCGACATCAAGTAATTGAAGATCGAAACTCCGAATTGGAATTTCTGGATTATTTGCGAGCTTCTCCAGATTTTAGAAGGAGGACGGTAACATAGCCACAAATCTGTTAAAATTCAATTTTGTGAATTTATTTTTGTGTTCTTGTCCAAAATTGAGCTTGTTGTTGGTTGTGATAGATCTTAGCAAGTGTAATTTGAACTTGCTTGGTTTGTTCTGGATTTGAGATCACTGTGAGTAATCAATGATTAGAGATCTAGTTGAGATTAGATCAATTGAATTAGTTATAGATTTGCCACTAATATCTGTTGGTTAAACTCTGAGATGTTTGATAAAATTATACACCATCACTGATGGTGGTTCTGCAGTAAATGTACATGTTAGTGATAATAGCACGGAACACTATGAAGATAGTTCTAAGGCTACAAGAGAAGGGCCCTGCAAAGTTTACAACTCCACTGACACATATCGTTTGAGCTTCCTGATCCATTTCCAGCTTGTAGGGTTCCAAGTAGGCTAAGCAATTGATTGTATCGTTCCTTGGATAGATTCACAAAATGTTCAGAGCACGATCGAAGGATTTCCAGTTCAATCGACTCTGAAATCGAGAAATTTTGCATCAGTTGAGTTCCATTAGCGTAAAATTGTTGAGTTGCATATTTGAGTTGCATAAACAACGGATTGATGGAAGGATCGAGGAGTTTTCAGCTGCAAATAGACTGAGAACTGAGGGATACTTTGTCGAAGATAATATAGATTGAGTTGAAGCTCAATTCAATAATTCAAAGAGTTATTCACAGGTCGATCAAGTGTTAGATTGCCTATTTTTATATGTTTAGCTCAGGATAGGAGAATCGAAGGATTTCTAGCCGGAATTGGACTGAAAATTGAGGGAGACTCCGCCGCATATCCGAGCTTATTATGAGAGATTGTGTGATGAGAATCGAGGGATTCTCTAGTCCAAGCGATACTAGAGAATGAGGGGTTCTTGCCGCTTATTGAAATAACTTGCGTGATGAGAATCGAGGGATTCTCTAGTCCAAATGATACTAGAGAACGAGGGGTTCTTGTCGTGGGTTGCATAGGGAGAATCGAAAAATTCTCTAGTCCGAGTGAGACTAGAGAACGAGGGGTTCTTCATTGTTGTTGTGGGAGTTGAAGCTCCTGTTTTGACTTGTTGTAGTTGTGTTGCTGTTGTCTTTGCTAGAACATATTGTTTTACTGTGACAATGCAAATGGTTGCTAGAAAATTGATGAGATAATGCAGTGTTTGCAGCTGATGTTGTTGCTGCTGCAGGATTGATTTCTGTGTTGGTGTGAATGATCATGCTGCTGTTTTACAAGAGGGAGTGTCATTCTTGACACAGCTGCTGCTACTGTTCTTTTTGCTGGTATTACTGCAGTTATCGCTGCTTTTACCTACTGCTGCAGGATTGATTGTTGCTACTGCAGGACTGTTTTTTTTTGTCTACTTCAGATTTGCAGAGATAAGCTTGCTCTATTTGAGAGTTATTCATCAAAGACTATCTATTATGCTTGTTTAGTGAGAATGGTGATGTAGGTTGCTACTGTTGATACTGGAATTAATATGCAGTGCTGAAAGTGTAGCTGTTGTACGCAGGTCACTCGAAATGTTGTGGTTCTGTGAGGTTTCGTGTTCCTGATGTCTAGTATTGCTTTCAAGCTAGGATTGAAACCGCTGTTTTTAGTGTCTAGCTTGAGGGGGTTGAGATATACCACATATATATATTGTATATATATGTGGTTAGTTGGATATTAATTGGATATAATAGTGAGATAGATATTTTGTATTAGTTAGATATATTAGTGAGATAGATATTTTGGGTTAGTGAGATATTTTGTTATTAACCACTTATTATAAATAGTCCCTATGTTTGTAATATTTGACTTGAGAGGAATAAATCATAATCTTCAGAAGAGCTTATTTCAAGCTCCCAAAATATCCTCTCCACTTTCTTCTTCTTCTCTCAACTTATCTTCCAGTTTCTTCTCTGATTTCATTCATAGTTCAGAATTTAACAGTTGGAGAGAGAAAACTCTATTGCTTAAGGCTTTTATTTATGGTACAAGAGTATGTAATTATTAGAAAAATGTGTTGTTTAATAAAATATCGTATAAACATAATTTACGATTTCATGAATATCCATGGGAAGTAACAATAAAAGTTAAGCTTATTTTGACTTTTAGTTTGTTTTCTCAGTTGACTATTTTTGAAATCATGGATATTCATATTATTTGTCGATTAACCCATTTTTTATCCATGTTAAATCGAATGTTAATTATTTATTTAACTTATTTTTAATTCGCCCATATCTGATCATATCTGCCCATTTGCCACTCATATATCATGATCTATGGAGTAATAAGAAGATTCAAAGAAAATGGAGATTGAAGGCCTGGAGTGATACCTTTCTCTTGAAGAGCAGAATCATTGTTCTTACGAATTTTGTTCACTTTTTCTCTGATACAGTTAATCTCCAATGCGACATCCTTCACTCTTCTATAGTTGTAAAGAGATATTATATTACATTCATCAAACATAGCATTTGGGTCAATGTAATTATATTATTTTGTAGTTTAAATGAATATAACATTTATTTTAACGTTCTTACAATTTGACATAGTTGTTCTTTTTTTATATATTTTTTTGATTTATTGCGCTAAAACTAGTATAAAATAGATAAACAAAGGATATTGTACTCAAGCTTGCATGCTTATATGGCCTTCTCATTTTAGATCAAATAGGGCTACTCCTTGTACTAGTAAGACTTTGTTTGGGCTGACCCACTCATCACAGCCCATTAACGATAAACCAACACAGCGATGCTCATTTACGGGATAAGATCACAAATGACCTTCATAAGGGGCGTTATTTATTCTTTGACCCCGCCTAATAAATATTTTAAAAAATAACATCTCCTTAAAATAATTAGCTAGTCAAAGCTTTAGTTTTCATTGGGCATATTGTTAGTGCCAATCTAGACCTTTCAATAAACAATCACAATAATATAATAATTATTCTATTGTAATTGAAATTAACAAAAGTGAAAAATAACAAATTGAAAACACACACTAATTTGTGTCGATAGAGGCCTGCAATGCAGTGACCTAAGACAGAAATTCGTCTCATTCGTATTGTAGTTTCACAGACGTCTATCTTGATGATACAACTATCTGGTTCAGGTTCTTGCACGAAAACTTGATCCTTGGCGAATTTACTTTATGTGTTTTTCCAGAAAATGTCTTTTGAAGAAGAAGAAGAAGATTGAGCAACAATCTTAGATCATTAATTGTATTAATGATAGATTGTAATGATTGAGTATTGTTTTTCCAAACAAGTGATCAACATGCTTTTATAGCATTAAATTTCGTCCATGGCAACTTTCCACCCCAAAGGTTGCGACCCATGGGAAGAGACACAACTTTTGGACAATTCTGAAAATTACCGTTGCCCAAGCGCCGCGACCCTTCGTCCTTGCGCCGCGGCCCTAATTCATTTAAGGAATTCCAGTAGCTTACTGGAAATCATGCTCCGCGGCTCAGCTTCCCAGCGCCACGGCCCTTACGACGAGAATTCTCAGAAAGTTTCAACAATACCCCACATTTTCTATTCACACATCTAACAATACCCCACATGTGGATAGAAAATAAGAGAGGAACTTATCGTCATTTCTGTAAAATGCGATATGACATGCATCAGAAATGGTGTCTTTTGGACTTGAACCGTTCGTAGTGAATACCTATCGGGTCTACTTGTGAAATAGTGAACGTATGTCTTGAACTATTCACATTTTGTAGTAAACCAAGACAACAAATATCATACACATCATATCAACACATTTCAATTCTTACGATTGTGTTCATTTCGGTCGAAAACAACTCATTCTTCAGGAGAATTTCTAGAGAACGTAGCCAGATCAGTTCTTTCAGATGCGACCCCACATCAATCTCACATAGGTAATACTAATCAAGAATAGTCTGTACTATCCCACCATAACGGCTATCAGTATTATTAAGAATAATATATTCATCCCTTAAAACATCAACAGATTAACACACTTAGTACACCATGAGAATGAGCATATGCGTGTTTTTATGCTCCTTGAGTCTTCCCCAACTAGTTTTCCTATTGAACCTAAACCATGAGATCTCTAATTTTGATAGGTTAGGCTTCCGCCAGTTAACGACTCATTGTATTGGCTTTAAGCTCATTCCCCTCGATGTAAATACGATTTGCTCTATGTTAAGGCCTTTTGTCAAAGGATCCGCTATATTGTCCTTTGACTTTACATAATCAATGGAAATAATTTCATTCTTCAGCAAACTTCGTATTGTATTATGACGTCGCCTTATATGTCTCGATTTGCCATTGTATATTTGATTTTTTGCCATCGTCAGGGCAGCCATACTATCACAATGTATGCAAATGGATGTCACAGGCTTTTTCCACAATGGAATACCTTCTAGGAAGTTTCTTAGCCATTCTGCCTATTCGCCAGCTTTGTTTAAGGCTACAAACTCTGCTTCCATAGTTGATCGCGTATTTACCGTTTGCTTTGATGATTTTCAAGAGACCGACGCTCCATCAAGTGTAAATACATATCCACTTGTGGACTTACTTTCTGAATGGTTGAAAATCCAATTAGCATCACAATATCCTTCTAACACGGGGAGATATTTTGTATAATGCAACTCATAGTTCATTGTATGCTTTAGGTATCGTAGTGCCCTTATTAGTGTAACCCAATGATCATTTTCAGGATTATGTGAGTATCGACTAAGTCGACTCACTGTATATTCTAAATCCGGTCTCGTACAATTCATTATGTACATCAAGCTTTCAAGAACTTGTGTATACTCCAATTGAGACACACTATCACCTTCATTCTTCTTAAGGTGACTAGCGGGATCAAATGGGGTAACAACCGGTCTATCATCATAGTGTCCGAATTTTCTAAGGACTTTCTCAACATAATGAGATTGAGTTAATATATATAACCCTCAGAATTTCTTTGAATTCTAATACCAAGAATGACATCCGATATTCTCATATCTTTCATAACGAAAGCAGTATGCAACATCTTCTTAGTTTGGTTGATTACATCCTTACGTGTTCCCATAATTAGCATATCATCCACATACAAGCATATAATGACATATGCATTACTACACTCCTTAATGTAGACACATTTATCACATTCATTTATTTGAAAACCATTTGATAATAATGTATTATCAAACTTTTCATGCCACTGTTTTGGAGCTTTTTAAGTCCATATAAAGACGTAATTAATTTACAGAATTTCTTCTCTTCACCTTTAACAACAAGCCCTTCGGGTTGTTCCATGTAAAAAAATTCATCTAGTTCACCATTCAAGAATGCAGTTTTCACATTCATTTGGTGTATTTTCAAATTGTGAATCGCTGCTATAGCAATTAACGTCCTTATAGACGTTATTCTAGATACATGTGAGTAGGTATCAAAGAAATCTACACTTTCTTTTTGTCTAAACCCTTTGGCTACTATACGAGCTTTTGTATTTTTCTATAGTACCATCAGATCTTAGTTTTCGTTTGAATATCCATTTATGGCCTATTGGTTTTTATCCCGGAGGGAGTTCAACCAATTTTCATGTATTATTTTGTATAATGGATTATACCACACTTTGGATAGCCTCCTTCCAATAAGGTGCTTCAGATGATTCCATAGAAGCCCTATATGTTTGAGGTTCTCCTTGAACGGAAAAGGTCATAAAGTCCGGTCCAAAATTTTTGGCAACTTTTCCACGTTTACTTCTCCTTGGTTCAAAATTTTCTTCTTGAACAGAGGGAGTAAGATTTTCATCATTTTGAGTGTCTAGGTTTGACTCATCTTGAGGCAGTGTCCTCTTCTTATTATTAGGAACACTTTTATCCTTATCTTTGTAAGGAAAAATATTCTCAAAAAATTATGCTTCAGCAGATTTCATAAGTGTGTTTTTGTGAATACCTTCAACATCGGAATGATACACCAAAAACTTATATGCTTCACTATTATTGACATGACCAATATATATGCAATCCACTATTTTTTGTCCGAGTTTAGTTCTCTTTGGTAAGGGAACTTGAACTTTTGCTAGGCAACCCCACACTTTCATCATTTTGAAAGTGTGCAATCTTCTTTTCCACAATTCATAAGGAGATTGATCATTTTTCTTTTGAGGAAGTTTGTTCAATATCATATTTGCAGTAATTAACGCCTCACCCCATAGACTAAGGGAGCCCCCGAACTAATCAACACTGAATTTATCATATTCTTCAATGTTCTATTCTTACGTTCGGCAACTCCATTTTATTTTGAAGTATATGGCGCAGTGATTTGATGAACTATACCATGAGTAGAACATAATTCTTTGAACTCATTCGATTGATATTCACCACCTCTGTCTGACCTCAGAATCTTAATTCTTTTGTCAAGTTGGTTTTCCACATCTACTTTGTATGTTTTAAACATGTTCAAAGCCTCATCTTTTGTATGTATTAAGTATTCATAACAAAATTTACTGCAATCATTTATGAATGAAATATAATAATTATTTCCTCCACGCGATGGGGTTGCTTGGTAATCACACAACTCACTATGAATTAAACCAAGCACTTCATTTGATTTCTCAACAAATTTATGAGGATGACTTGCATATTTAGATTTTATGCAAACTCCACACTTAATCATTTTGTTCATTGAGCATTTTGACAACATGTCTAACTTTTATCATTCTTTATAAATAGCGATAATTAACATGACCTAATCTTGAATGTCATAAAGAAGGGGAATCAACCATATACACATAGAAGCAATGCTAGTGTCTGCATTTTCATTAATAATGACAATTGCCTGAGTAGGTACAATACTAAGTTTGAAGAGCCCCTCACTGAGGTAACCCTTTCCTACATACACCCCACCTTTGGTGAGTACAAATTTGCCAGATTCAAATATAATTTTGAAGCCCTTGCTACTCAGAACAGGCTCAAAAATTAAATTCTTACCAATTTCAGACACGTGCAACACATCTTTGAGCACAAGATCATTCCCGAAAGTGAGCCTCAAAGTCACCTTCTTTTTCCCTTCTACCTTCACAACAACGACATTTTCCACGAACAGTGGTTCTCAATCCTTGATGGATTGGTAAGATGAAAACATGTCATTTTCTGAATATACATGCATTGTAGCACCCGTGTCCATCCACCAATCAGTCGAATTCGTAACCAGATTTGCTTGAGCAGCCACAATCCCAATGAATTGATTTTTAGTTTCAGTCCGATTGGTTTGGTTGACATTATTCGAACCTCCAACACCACCACCTTGACCCTTGCGAAGGCGATAATATTTTGCTATATGCCCAGGTTTGCCACATAACCAACATAGTCCTGATTGTAATTTCTTGAATGCATTAGTCCTTTGTGGGGCGAGTGAATTCCTCCCGGTTGCAAAATATGGCTTGACACCAACAAATTTGCCCTTGCCTTTCTGAAACTTGGCCTTGGAAGCATTGCCTTCTACCATGTTGGCATTAGACTCCAATGAAATAGTATCAACCCTTTCATTTTTCTGGTTGTCCTCTTCAACACGAATTTTCAGAACCAGTTGCTCAAACTCATCTCCTCGGTTAGATGCTTCAAATAAACCTTAAAATCCTTTCAAGAAGGAGGTAATTTCTCAATAATAGCACAAACAAGGAAATTTTGATTAAGGCCCATACCTTAAACCTCTAATTCGTGAACAATGACTTGGAGTTCCTCCACTTGCTTGACAACAGGCTTTACATCGCTCATCTTGAAGTTCAGAAACTTTTCGATGACGAACTTCTTCGAACAAGCAACCTCAGATTTGTACTTGTTCTCCAATGACTGTCATAACTCCCGTGTTGATCCGAACGTAAAGTATATATCATAGAGAGTATCATCCAAGACGTTGAGAATGTAATTCTTGCAAAGAAACTTTTGGCTCCACCAAGTCTCAATAGCCTTCAGCCTTTCGGCTCTCTCCGCATCAGTAGGAGCATTCTCCCATTCTCCTCCCGGCAGAGCCGTTGGAGCCTCAGCAGTCAATACATTTGCCACATGGAGAGTGGTCAAATAAAACAACATCTTTTGTTGTCAGCGTTTGAAATCAGAACCCTTGAACTTCTCGGGTTTCTCAATATGGGTTTTCACCATTGATGATCCAGATTGATCCATTTTTGCAAATCAGAAAAATGAATTCTCTGAAAAATATTTGCAAACTTAACAATGTCAGAAAAATGTATTTTCTGAATTTTTTGCCTTAGATTGTTAGTATCAATCTAGACCTTTCAATAAACAATCACAATAATATAATAATGATTCTACTGTAATTGAAATTAACAACGGTGAAAAACAACAAATTGAAAACACACACTAACTTGTGTCGATAGAGGTCTGCAATGCAGTGACCTAAAACAGAAATTCGCCCCCACTCGTGCTATAGTTTCACGGACGTCTATCTTGAGGATACAACTATCTGGTTCAGGTTCTTGCACGAGAACTTGATCCCTGACGAATTTACTTTATGTGTTTTTTCAGAAAATGTCTTTTGAGGAAGAAGAAGAAGAAGATTGAGCAACAATCTTAGATCATTAATTGTATTAATGATAGATTGTAATGTATTGAGTATTGTTTTTCCAAACAAGTGATCAACATAATTTTATAGTATTAAATTTCGTCCATGGCAGCTTTCCACCCCAAAGGCTGTGACCTATGGAAAGAGACACAACTTTTGGACAATTCTGAAAATTACCGTTGCCCAAGCGCCGCGGCCCTTCGTTCTTGCATCGCGACCCTAATTCATTTCGGGAATTCCAGTAGCTTATTGGAAATCATGCACCGCGACTCAGCTTCCCAGCGCCGTGGCCCTTACGACGGGAATTTTCCCTTGGCTACTGGACGTGAGGTGTCGCGGCCCTAATTCCAGGCATCGCGGCGCTTCGACTGAAATTTCCGAAGTCGCTTATGATCACTTATATCTTCTTAATCCCATACAAGTTCCAACCCATATGTTATGGACACCACGCATCATTTCTTTGGGGGACACCACGCATCATTTCTTCCTCATTTACGTGACTTTATATATCTCGCTGGGCTGGGCTAATTCTCCCTTCGTGAAATACTAGTACTCTCTATAGAGAGTTTTGGATCACAGCGCTGTAAATGAACGAATAAGGTTCTAACTCACTCGGTTAAATTCAGGTTCGAATATATAACTTGTATGCTAAACAAACTTGGCTTATTTATATACCTTAACAAGTCATTTTTATGCATATTTCGAATGTGATTGTACGACATATTATCTTAAATGTCTATTTCCTATACTCGACACACTTTATATACTATATATAAGTGTGAAAGATTTCTAAGAGAACGGTTAAGAGAATAACCTTGAGGCACTTTTCTAAGGTACATTTTTGAAGTTTTAGTTAGTCAGATAAACTTATCCGAAAAAATTGCCAATCGCTTATTTAATCACAATTTGACTATATGATACTCTACAGGATTTACTACCTTAACTTTACCGCTTTTGAGAAATATATCTTGCTGGAAATTTAATTATGTGAGATTGAGTTTCTCCCGTCTTTAGTGACTTAAATATGTGGGTCCCGCATATCGGAAACATCGTTTCTTCGTACATGCCTAATCTACTAAATGAGTAGATGATATTAGTGCCAAGTATCGTCGAATTTCGTTTAGAAATGAAAGAGATATTGATACACAAAGTAAGGTGTTTGAGACATGAATAGATGAAGTGTTTTGGCCAAAATAAACAAATCTCCCACATAGGTAGAAGAATGATTGAGCACTATATAAATTCTAATTTTGAACAAGGGTTTGGGACCTCAAGGGATAACTTATGTGTTTAGAGGGGGACCTAAGTGAGCTTGAGTTTGATACTAAGCCCCACACACGCGTTGCGATTTTTAATTATATTTTGATGACTTTTATTTAAAATCAAAATTATAAAAAATAAACAAATACTCATTTTAATTATTTTATTGACCTTCCCATTTGACCCGACCCACTAAAAATATATTCACCTACACCTTTTATTTTAAGTGAAACAACATTTTTATTTACTGGAAAGTTTAGGTTTTCGTTTAAAAAAATAGTTTTAGTTGATTCAATTGCATGTATCCAACTACTTTCTTGTGTTTAAAGGAGTAATTACTATTTTACATTTTTTTTTAAAAAGTTAGATTACTCAAATGTATTGTGTACCATCTAGAACATACTCTATCCATCCCAATTTGTTTGTCATTTTTCGCTTTTTGAGATTCAAACAGGTTGTTATTTGACCGCAATTTTTTTATATATCTTTTAAATATTTTAAACAATTAATCATGGTGAATTATATACTTTTCGAATATATAAATTTTATTTTTAAAAAATTAAAGATTCTATGTTCAAACACACTGTCAAAATTAAGAAATTTGACTCTCGAAAAACGAAAAATGTCAAAATAAAAACGCTGTCTCATTTAATAAAATGTAGGACGATATATTTTTAGTGGGTCGAGTCAAATGGGCGAGTCAATAAAATAGTTAAAATGAGTACTTATTTCTTTTTATAATTTTGACTTAAAATAAAAATCACCAAAATGTCATTAAAAATTACTTAAATAGATTGGGTGACCTTCTGAGTAAAACACTCATAGTTGAGTGACTTTCTAGTTAAAAAACAAAATTGAGTGACTTTTCGAGTGAAACATTCATATATAGTTGAGTGACCATTTGAGATATTATATCCTATATACATTGATAGGGGAAAAAAATACTTTTACCTGATCAGTTCAATTTAATTAGAAATAGAGATCATTACTCTATTTTCTGAATTACCATATTAGTTTTGATATAAAGAATTATTTATTGTCGTAGGTCATCAAATTAATCCAATGATATAAAAATTTATACAAATTATCACAAAATTTAGTTTTGGGTTAGAAGTTAATATAGCTTTACGCTCTTATATTGGAATATTGAGCTTTGGAGAACTACTAAAATGGAATTCCCCTTACGTGATATTCTTATTAGTGCTAGTCTATTAAACCCCACCTAAAAAAATTATTGGGTCCCGGGGATAATACTATAGAATAATAAAAAATAAATCGAAAGTAAAATTGTTTGTATGCTGAAACAGTTTGCAAATGTCGTTAATAATGTCTTCCGACACAAGTGACGACACTTAGATAAAAACAGAAAAACCTTTGAAGAGTAAAATGCAGCGGATATAATAAAGAACGCAAAAGTTTAAATTTACATAGGTTATATATTAATATAACCTATGACGGTCAATGACAGAAAGTATTGTATATATAAATTTACATAGGTTATATATTAATATAACCTATGACGGTTAATGACAGAAAGTATTATATATATATAATTGAATATATTCCTTCTTTTACAATATTACAAAATAATACAAAAGAAATAAAAAGGTTAAGTCGCATATGACTTATGCCTGAAAAATCTACCTAAATAGATATAGACAACATCTCATTATAATTGCTTCAATGAAGAACAAATCTAGAATCTAAGCAGCAATTATAATGTTGGAAAGAATGTCGTCGAAAAGCTCAGACAACACAGTTGATCCAGTGTTTAGATCGTGATCTTTTGAGAGTCTCTCTGATATATTTCTTTTCGATTTTATGGATATTGATTCCTTGTTTTGACCTCTCTATTTATAGTAGAAAATTCACTTGAAAGACTCATCAATCGGTTGTGGAGGTTGAGCTAAAAGTGGACAGTTTGTGGTAGATGATTGAGGAGTGAAACTCTCAACAACTTTGACTTGTTCTTCACTTTACTTCTTCCCCAAGCTTTGACTCTTTCTCCCACATTTTTAATCTACTCCAAACCCCCTTGCCAGATCACTTTGACCATCGTGGTAACCATCCTCCGAGATTAGTTCCAGTCCGTGAAGGACAAAACTGTTATCAGAATGTTGGTCCGAATGTCATGACATTTGTTCCAATATTTTCTGATTTTAACTTTATATTGAAAATGATATGTTAGGTATAATGTCATAAAAAAAAAAAACATTAACAAAAACCAATAAATAAAAAAAGAAAAAGAAGCCAATGGACATTTTGTGAGAAATCAAAAGTATCGAAATTTATATAGAAAAACATGTTTATTCTGAAAAAATCCAAACATGACATGAACATTAAAGAAGATTCCTAGAGAGAATGGATTATGCTGATCTTTTCCTTTTAATCAAAATTCTAATGTAAATTGTTAACTCCAATTTTTTCTCAGACTCCTTTATGGTTGAGTACTATTTTCTTAGGACAGCACAAATCGATAGTTTTTTTTTTTTAATGTTTTAAAATATATTTGAAGAACTGATTTTGAAACTCTTTAGAAAAGGTAATATTTTCAAAATTTAACTAAGAAAAATAGTTTCCTGCACAAACTCAAAACTCCGAGGCTTCACACAAACGCTAAACCAGGAAGAATCACTACAACAAAAACATCCTACGGTGGCGGATAAAAACCGTCATCTAACCCCTAAGATAACGGTTCAGGTAAGTATCATCTTTGTCACTGTCACAAACGGATGACGGTTTTGGAACCGTCACACGACATGTGACGATTTTTACCCGTCACACAAATGTCACAGAGGGATGACGGTTCAAACCCGTCACACAACCCCTCTCATAAATTTAAATTTTGATATGACACTTAAAAAATCTGTCACACAAATGTCATAATTATATGATACTTTAAAAACTTGTCATATGAATGTCAAAAAAAAATATAAATTTAATAAAAATGTGACACTTGCATTTCTGTCACATGTGAAGTGTGATAATATTTTCTTGTAATGAATATTATATTCTACAAAGCGGATCCCAAAATTCAAAACAAACATCAGCCTATAAATAAATAAATTGTCACGCCTTACAGTTATTATATTTTCAGCACTTCTTCTCATTTATTTAATGATTTATTTTTAACAAAGAAAGAACTTCTGGTTTGGCCTAAGAAATAACCACCACTTTTGAGCAGAGTCAAATTTATGGTCAAGAATACATTAGAAACAATGACCGGCATCGGGAACCTGTGGGAGCGCCCCTTGTCTCCCGCTCAAAGTTTGTTGTAAACTATGAAAAAAAGGCATGGCTGCCTCGAGTAATTCATTGTGCATTTTTATTGGTTGTAATTCATTCACTTCAAGACTGGTTCTGAACGCCGTGTAACATCATCTTCAACCAACCTCCACCGTACTTTCGGTGCGACCACGGAGAAGGCTACCATATCCACATCAAGGTGACAGGATTCAGACGTGAAGTGAGGGCGTGGTTCAAGTCACATCGTATGCAGCTGCTAATTATTCTTTTGATGATTTATCGAAAGAGCTTTTGACATCTGCTTCATCCTCGAGTGCTATGCCTGCTTCCCTTGCAGAACATTTGAATGAATTGTACCACTAGTGGGCAGGAAGTTCCTCTTCAGCTCCTTTTCCAGAATGGGGTATAAAAGTAAGTCCGCTTGAGCAGCTCAATTGGTGTGTCAAGAAGATATTTAGAGCAATGATCAAAGATCGAATTCCATCAGCGGGGGAGTTTCTTTTTGAAATAAAGGAGGGCCCCTTGTTCGCAACGTGATATTGATCTAACTTTTAAAATCAATTGAGTCATCAATATTTACGTCATTCACAAATCTATCAAACCAGAATATGAGACTACCGGGGTGGGAGATTTCACCTGTTAAAGCAAGTATACATTAGAAACATCCTAGTGCGCATGGATGTGTTGTCTCTCTTTCTCTATATATTCATTTGTTTATTTATTTGTTTATATATCAAGTTCAATTGCCAAATAGATGGACAGTATTTTTTGTCTGATGTTTCAAAGGAAATATTTTATTCGTAATTATAAAGTTATTCAAAACTTAACTGAAAATTAGCGTTCACAAATGTTCAAATTAAAAACTTTGGTGTACACACCAAAAGGAGATCGTGGCATCCTCACATTATGGATTTTTTTGAATGTCCTACTTCATCTTACATTCTTAGCACTTTTTAAACAGATCTGGCTTGGCCTAACAGATTATTGTAAGAATAAATATTGGGTCTAACTCAACCCCAAAAGCTAGTTCATAGGGTGAGTTTCAAGCAAGAAGGAGGAAGGCCCTCTTTTCGCCAATGGATCGATGTTCTAAGAAAACTATTACTATAATAAAGGAGAGGAGCGAAGCTGCTTGACTGCTAAGGAAAGAAGCTTCAAGCTAAACCCTTTCTCCTATTCTAAGGCTAATTGCTACGCTGTTCTAAGTTTCTAGTCTCGTTTCTTTTCGCCCCTCGGAACAAAGAAAAAGGGAGTGAAAGCCCGTATTTTAGTTGGTTAAGATAAAGATTAATGGATAGAAAGATTCATGGGTCGAAGCGAAAGGAGCTAAAAGAAGAACAGGAGAGGAGATGAAAGAAGTGGAAGCGAGCATCTACGCTTCTAATACGCCTGCCTAGTTCTATTCCACAAGGTTGTTTACTTGCTTACTTGTTGAAGTACTAAGCTTAATCATCTAATAGTTCAATTAGTTGCGTAGCAGTTCTAAGTTTCTTTTCTTTTCTTGCTGGAAAGGAGCTGAACTTACCTAAAGATCATTTCCCTTTTCTGTCGATCGGAAAGAAGCAGCTGCAAATGCTATCAGTGGTTCTTCCTTCCTATCCCATCTATCTATAAGAGTTGCTTGATTCGCCCCCATCTTTAATAGGACTGGAAGCTGCATTATATACCCACCAGCGGTCCCCGTTGGTTAATTGTGTCAACAGAGGCAAGGAGTAAAGAACTAGACGAAGCGTAGCAGTTCTAATTAAAGAACTATTAGAAGCGTAGCTGTTCTTCTTTCCACTCCTCTTAGTCTTTAAAGTCGAGATTTGGTTGGTGTTCAATAACGCAACGAGACTATAAACTTAGAACTTAAACGAAACGAGACTATTCTATTAGAACAGCGTAGCTCCAACCCTTGTTCTTCTTTTCGCACCTCTCATTTGAAAGCTAAAAAGCGTTGTTTGATGAGCCTGCGTAGTATTAGGTAGTTGGTCAGGTGTGCTGGATGGAGGTGCGCAGCCTTACCTTAGTCGATCCAGTATTTATTATATATTCAATTACTGAGATCACTGCTAGTCGTTGTTATTCCCCGCTAACGAGTTTATCTGCAGTTCACAATCATGCTTTATTCCCTTTTCTTTTCAAGTTGGAAAAAAAGAAGTAAGACCCGTGTGAAGCTTTAGTTTCATTACCGGCCTTCCGCTCCTCTCCTTACTTATAATAAAGTCGAGTGACTTCCACGCCTCTCTTTCCTTATAGTCAACAGAGTTGCCTTCCGCTCCTCTCCTTATAGTCGAGTGGCTTTCGCTCCTCTATATTATTATTAATATTAATTAAGGCTGTGTAAGGGTGTGTCTATTTTATTTCTCTTAACTCAGAAGTTCTTTTTTTTTTAGTAAGATAGTAGTGGATCGAGAAAGCAAAGCTTAAAAGGCGAAAGTGCTCTACCTACCCTCTCTTGTTTCAGGTATTCCACTCGTTCTCAAAGTATATAGCTCTAGTAGTCCTTTCTGCCTATTACACTCCTTCGCTCTAGTGATCGCTTCGTATACTACTTGACTTCTTTCATTCTTGCTTTGTTCTTCCTCCTCATGCGAATCGAAGACCCTCATCATCCGTTGAGAAATAATAGTATAGTAAGCTCTTCTTCCGTATCAATACAAGATCGTCGGTTGAAGTAATCGTAAGTTGCATCCTTCTTCTGCCATTGGGAATGGAACATCTCTCAACTTGTAAGTGGTAGAAATGTTGGACTTGGACAAGATATTATTCACTTGGACAGGAGATGCAGCGCGCTTAGCGTCGGAAAGTGACCTATCCAGAAAAATTGTCGGCCTACGAATGTGGTTTCGATCCTTCCGGTGATGCCAAAAGTCGTTTTGATATAAGATTTTATCTTTTTTCCATTTTATTTATTATTCCTGATCCGGAAGTAACCTTTTCCTTTCCTTGGGCAGTACCTCCCAACAAGATTGATCGATTTGGATCTTGGGCCCTGGACCTCTTACAAAGGAACGTCAGCCAGAAAAAGGCGTGGAAGCCTCTGGTTCAAGTGGCAATACTTTCAAACTACGCATCCACTCACACTAGGATCGTCAAAGTGAAGAAAGCTTCTTTTCTGCTTTGTTCTCTATTTCGTGGTCAAAGTTCGGAGCTGCGGAAATCTTGCAAGTTTTGTCTGCTCGTGAGAAGACGGAAGAGGAACTTTCTGAACAACCTTTCCAAAGTGAGCGCCATACATTACTGTAGCACACACAGGTCCCCAAAGATAAAGGCTTTCATCCTTCCTGAATATTATGGGAACTTTCTTCTATTAATTGTTTTCGAAATGCCTATTTTCCTGTCTGCGCTAAGGCGATAAGGAAAAAGAGAGGGCTCAGATTTACGGATTCGCAGGGGGCCTCAGGCCCTACTTAGTTGACTGACAATGACAAAGGCTTGCGAAACTAAGTAGGGCCTTTTCCTTTTTCTTTGAATAACACATTCTCATTATCTTTCGCTAAGGAGGAACAAGGTAGCTTCTGGGGACTAGCTAGCCCCGTTTCGTTTGGCTAAGATCCTGCCCCGCTGTCTCCTCCTTTGAGTCTAACGAAGACCGGAGTGGTCTAGCCTCTAGCTAGGAAGTCTTGGATTCGTATACCATGTAGGTGAGA
Organism: Przewalskia tangutica; assembly: GCA_029844215.1. Classification (NCBI taxonomy): domain Eukaryota; kingdom Viridiplantae; phylum Streptophyta; class Magnoliopsida; order Solanales; family Solanaceae; genus Przewalskia; species Przewalskia tangutica. Next base: position 36,898,085 of record CM056727.1, on the reverse strand, counting down.
AAATCGTCCGTGACTAGCTATCCTTATTCTCCTCCCAGGGATGGTTAGGAATATGGGTGCGGGAGGCTGAGGGACACCTAGCAGCTGCCGATCGGGGCGGGGATAAGCTTGCTTCTTCACAAGCCTATCCCCCAAAAAAAAACGACCCTGTAGCGCTTTGCGTTCTTTCTATTCCATCCCATTCCATTCCGGGATAGGCGGCTAATACTAAAATAATAAGTGAAGTAGTGAGTAAATGCGACCAATCGGCTCGGACACTGCATCGCGCGTGCGCCATTTTGTCTCGCCTAAATGGAATGGCTCTCTTAGTTACGCCGCGCCCAGGCAGGAGTCACGTCCGTTTTTCTGCGCATGACCCGATAAGTTGGCAAAGCCAACACAAGATTAAGTCGTTCCGCCATTCTATCTTGACCCGGCGGCCGGCTTGGGAAGCCGTTCCACCGCGCTCGCGGCGGTGGCTGCCAGCGGTAGTGGGAATTCTCCCGTTCCATGGTCAAAGACTTGGTTGGATGCGGGATCTACTCCACGAGGAGCGGTACAGACGTAGATGATATCATCACGACCCCTCTTTTCGTACCGCTAGCATCGAGTCCTCAGTCCTAGGGTCCTCGTAGTCCATTAGGAAGAAGGGGAACCGAAGCTCTATGTCCTTGAAGAGATGATAAAAGAGAGAAATACCGCTTTACGAGATGAAAAAGACCGCTAGGCGAGTCTGAGAAGGAATGAACTAGTTTAACTGTCGGTACGGGTATGCTAATAGATAGAGGATCTTCCAGTCTGCGAATAAGAAAGAACTCCACTTTTGCTGTTGCCAGGTGGAATGATTCATTCAACCTCGGTATCGTGACGAGACACCGCCTGCAGCCGAATGAATCTTCAAATCATCATCTTCAAACCACGACTCCGATCACGATTTCCAGTTGACTTTATCTCAGGTGACAGGGGCAGGAGAGCAACGGCTTTCGCGCTAGTGCGCTCATCCGCTGCTTGTTGCGCAACGACTTTCGCGCTAGTGCGCTCATCCGTTGCTTGTTGCGCAACGGCTTTCGCGCTAGTGAGCCGTTGTTCGGGATGGATTGGTGTGGTTCCTCTACGCCTAGGACACCATAATATCGAACCATGTCTTCTGCATTTGACCTGAGACTGGGAGTTGAACTCGCGGCGGAAGGAAAGAAGCATTACAGCCCGTAACTAAAGTCAAAAGGAGGGCGTCGAGCTTCATCCACTTGAAACGGCATAATCATCGTGAGCCGGTGCGAACCGTTGGTCGAATGAACGGTGCCTATACCTTTCAGGCTCGCAGTCGGGTATCCGTGGGAGGTAGGGGCTCAACATGTTGGTTAACCGTATTCTGAAACAACGATTCGATAGACGGCTCATTGGGATAGATGTAGATGAACAACACCCCCCCTAGGGGCTTACTGAACAGTGGGTCGCGTAGAAAAGGAATGCGAAATAATGGTCTGGTGGGCAATAGCATAGCTATTATTGACCTGACCCCTATTACATTACTTAAGCAGAAATATTCTATGACGGGATCCCCGGCTCATCGCAAGGCAGTTGCTCCGGGCGTCCTTCGTGGAATCAATCAATCCTCTGACCAACTCTTGCATTCGGTCCTTTCTTTCAAGTGTCTGATGTAATCAAATTGTACACGGGACTCCCGGATCACTATGGCCGACTTTCGTCTCTGTTCGACCAGTCGGTCTCACAGTCAGGCAGGATTATACCATTACGCTCACGAGCAGAATCAACGCTTGAGCCTACCTTCGCACACCTCCGTTACTCTTTAGGAGGCATCCGCCCCAGATAAACTACCCACCTCGCAGTGTCCCGCCTCCCCCCGAATGATCGGTGCGGCGTGCCAAGAAAAGTGACCGACCAGGGCAGGGCCCTATTGATAAATGAAAGAAAGGGTTTATGAGCCCTAGCCCTGTAAGCCCACACATGTGTACCTCGGCACGGAGGAGGCGTCAAAGATGATCGAAATCGGGATTTTTCTATTTAGTTAACACCCTTTTCTGATTTCCATTGCCAAAATGTCCTTGCTTTTCAATTGTCGTAGGTAACGCTCGAAATCACTGATGTCGAATTCAATCATAGTAGCTTCTTAATTATAGTAGCTTTCGGAACCTCTCTTCCACGGATCGGTGGATATGAAATAGAATGAAACCAGATGGCCGCGACGATGGAATCTGGGACGGAGGACTTGTATTATCTCTCTAGATCTTACTGTTCGAGAAGAAACTGCTATTGAATCGGCTGCTAGTCTTAGTGCCTTTCTTAATGTCTTACCCTTGCTTACTTGTTAAGGAGACCTCCCAGAAGAAGAGTTGTCGGCGCTCCAATTGGAAATTAAAAAAAAAAGTATGGCCTTCAGCGAATACCAAGAGTCTGCACAGGCCCAGGAGTTAGGTTCTTTTATCTTACGGAGGATGATCATTCGGAACCACTTGTTGGCTGTTTATTGACCATAGCAACGCAATGTTCAGTGGTGGGGCAAAGCACTAGCGAGAAGCTTCCCTTGGGATTGTTTTCCCAGGCAATTTTTCTTTTTTGCGCTTATACCTTTCGCCTGTCGTCAACGAAGTAAATGTGAAGGTGTCTTGAGGTAGGATAAGCCAGGGTGTGGCGCTCTCGAGCGAGAGTTACGATGTGACATCTCTAAAAATTAAAGACCAACAACTACGATGAAGTAGAAAGGGGGATCACCGATAATAAGAAGAACTCACATTCTCATCCTGACAAATGACCAACATGTTAAGGCATCTTTATCAATGACCATCCTCTTCAGACCCTGGCCTTTGATCTTTCGCTAGGAGCGAGGACTGGACGCAGTTCAACTAGCGGAGACTCTTGGAACAGCTGGAGTAAGAAGTCCCCAAGTGAGCGTCTTATGGGGGGCCGTCAAGCACATACGGCAATTTCTTCCCTAACTGCGCTTTCTAATACACCGGATTCTCGCCATCTCATAACATAAGTCTGTCTGTCTTCATTTCAATCATCGTAGTTCGATCGATCAACTACGCCCATTTCTTTGTTGGAAAAAATCCAACAACCTTCCGTATTTCGATCCCAAAAGTCTCTATTCAACAGAGTGCCTTTAAGTTTAAGGCAATGAAATCGGTTTTTGTACGAGGAATAGGAGGCATATGCAAGAGCAGGTTGCATTTCATCCGGGAAAAGCCATTTTTTTCTCAACAATGTCTTTGTCATTTGATCCAATAGCGTTCCGTTAGATAGGAACAAATTTGAGAAAGAGAGGCGGGAAGCTGCTCAACTTCTTTGTTTTTCCGTAGTGAGTCCCTGCTACATAAAGAAAAGTGGCTCCGCGCCTCTCACATTCGTTCGAGTTGCTTTCAGCTCCTTTCCCGTTTATGGCCAAAATCCCGAGAGTCCTCTGGACTTAGCTCCACTTCCAGCTACTCACTGTCGAGTGTTTCGATTGAAAGAGGAAGGGAGGTCTTACCCCTTCTTGGATCTCAAATCAAAAGAACGCCTGGGAATCGGAGAAGTGATGGGAGATGATTGCTATGAGCGAGGTCCAGTCTTCCTTTCAAGAGATGCCTTCACGGCCCTCGATCACAAACTCGAAATTTTGGAAGATAAAGTAAAGAAATAATTTCGGGCTAGGTTCAAGGTATGCCCAAAGGAGCTCAACCCATGTAACTGTGATTCAACCCTTTTTTTTTCCTGACCTATTCCCCAGGGATCTATGTATGTGTATGACCATTTTAAAGCTCCACGCGTATGTCTTCTTGTGGCCGAGTGCTAAGCGCGCTACGACTTTTCTGTTCAAGAATTTTGATCTTCTCGTTACTTAGAATTTTCTTTTTTCATCTAGGAGTCATCACCGTATTTATTCGACATCGATTGCCCACTCATCAGATGGAAACTTTCATCAGGAGGCATCGTCCTATTGTTGCGCAACGGCTTTCGCGCTAGTGCGCTCATCCGCTGCTTGTTCTGAAAGACGAATAAGAATAAAAACATGTACAACCAGGATATTCAGATGTTGTCGAATCATCTGGTCTTTCATCATCTCTACTGCCCAAAGAATGAAAGGAGCATTTCACTTGAAAGAGAGGAGAAATTCTAACCAAAAGTTTTAAAATTGTTCAAGTTCATATAAGGAGTATATGTTCTCATTTCATTATCTATGTGAGATTTTTAACACTCCCCGCACGCTCAAACCTCGTTAACTAGAGCGTAGATAATATAATTTGGGGGTCCAACATCAGTGAACAAAGAATTGGAATGAAAAAATTTGAATGAGTCTGACTCTGATACCATGTAAGAATGGATCTTGGGCCTAATTCAACCCCAAAAACTAACTTGTAGAGTGAGGATTGTCTAAGTCCATATAAGAAGTTAATATTTCTATTTCATTTTGGACGTGGATTCTTAACAATGAGGTGACCAGGACACCTTTTTCTTGGAGTAGATATTGAATTCATATGAGGTCAAGAATGCATTCGAAACTTCTTGATGATCACAAATACAAATATCTCTCTGTATTTAATTCCTAGCCACTACTTTTTCTTCCCTTTTACACAAATTAATTAGTTGTAGAATTAGTGTCACGAGTCTGGCTATTTACCCACATCTGTCAAACTCTAAAAAAGGATTTAGAAGAAGAAAAAAAAAGTAAATTATATTAATCTATTACAAAAATACAGAATAAAACTGCATACAATATATTCTTTTAATTTAATTTTTTTCTAAACTCTGCGCATAGTGAGTGTTTAGTGCACCCAAACTATAAAAAAATAATGATTTAAAGTAGTATATATTCAATTCTCTAAGTAGATGTACCAAAAACTCATTCTTTCACACCTCTTTTCATATTATACGAAATAATATTCCCTGTCTATCTTAAATTTAGTGATATGTTTTCGTTGCTTACTAACATTCTAATTTCCCCCCCTTTTAGGATCTATCCGGCAGAGAATATAGTAATTAATTGTAAGAATCGACCACTAAAGCACTATGAAAATGATGGTATTGGATAGAGGAGCTTCTACAACAAACTCTTCTTGACCTTTTCTTTATTTATTCGAGTTTAGTGGGAGAAAAATGAATCTATAAGATCGCCCAAATTAAACTATTTATTTTCAATAGAGAAAATTAAAGGTACTCCCATAAAATTCGTGGTGTTGCTAACTTAAGTAGACGACTAAACTCCTAATTAAAGGTAACATAAGACCTAAACCTTATCATTGACACAATAGCAACATTATAATCTATTGAAGTAAATATTACTAGGATTTAAGGAGCAACTGCGAAATTTAAAATCACAAGAAGATAAGAAGCCCTTTTCTGGATGGAAAAAAGACAGTAGTAGTTATTTAAAAAAAAAACAGTTTGTTTTACCGGAATTATCTTATTTGCAAGCAAAAATTAGTTTAAATATAGATATTCTCTCTTTTTTTGGACCTTGTTCATGGTCCTCCCATTCTCCTATTAAAATAGAAACTTTTGTTCGTGGCCTAGTGTACACCTAACCAGATAGATTAGAAAATCATGTCCGGATGATATTAAATTGGTAGATGTAACTCGGGCGGTTAGCGGTCTGGATACTTTCGGTAATTATTCGAGAATCAGACTGATATTCGAACCGAAAAGTTAACGATCCGGATACGAGTACCAAAAAATTACGGGGCCAGATAAAGGAACGGTCCAGAACACCACTCCCTCCCCCAATTTCAAAGAACCCTAATTATATTTAATTGCAATATTCCCTAATGTTGGACTATTTTACATATTTTAAGAATATATGTGATGTGGATTTTATGTTTTAATGTAAAGCATTGACATAAAATGTAGGGAGAGAAGAAAGTAGTTGTAAATTAGTGAAACTTTAAATGGTCATAACTCTGCGCTCAGACGATCGTTTCACCTAATTTTTTTTTGATTTCGCATATTTTTTCGAGACGGAACCGGACCAAATGTTGGAAAACCCAATTTCTCCAAAAACATTTGTCTTGCCAATCAATTTCACTTCCCCCCCCCCCCCCCACACACACCCAAATTGTTACGTTTTTCCCCTTTTCAAAGCTAAATATCTCGCGATATACAATAGATTTCAACGTTCAAATTTCGTGGTAATGTGTCAGAGAATGTCAATTTCAATATTGGAAATTCAATTTTTAAAATAAATAAATTTGGACCCCGAAACCCGACTCGAAAAAATCTTACCGGTCCGGACCAAGAACCGGACCGATAAGGTTTCGGTCCGATCCCGAATCTCGACTCAGGACCGACACCTTATCGGTCCGGTTCTCGGGCCGGACCGATAACAGCCCTAGATGTAACTAGGGTTATTATCGGTCCGGATACACCCGAGAATCACTCGAGAACCGGACCGAAATACCCGGACCGATACTCGGACCGAAGAGTTAACGGCCCGGATACGAATACCAGACATAAGGATCTGGTCTGACAACCCGATCTAATTACCCGATAACTTATATGTTATCAGTTCCGATCCGATACCCGGTAACTATCTTATCTGTTACACCCCATAATACAATGGCTACTAAGTGAGAACATGATTATGGAAATAAGATTTGAATGTTGGAAGAAAATGATTTTTACATTTACTTATATGGAAAATTTTCGAGACTAAGGTGATGACAAGAATTAATACTAGTAGTGGAATCCTTTCTAGTAGAGTTATGGACTTAGTGTTGAATTATTAAGTCTTGGTATTGATAATGTTGTGGCCATCGAAAATTGGAAAAAAAATGACTAAGTGTGGGAGATATTTTATGTGAAGAGAAGACAAATGGACAAGTGGGGTTCATGGGTCCCCTTCCACTTGTGCTTGTACACCTATTTAGATACAAAGTCTTGAAGACTTAGCTCACAAATATCTTCATCTTCAAACCCTCATATCTCTTTCTCTCTTTGAAGCTCTCGTAAATCCCTAGAAAAAGTGAAGAACAAGATCAACTTATTTTACAAGATTAAGTTCTTTAACCAAGTGCTAAGCCAAGTTAACCTTGCAAGTTAGTGGATCACAATTTTTAGCTTGAAAGTTGTCTTGAAACCCTAAGCTTGTTGATGAACTTTTTGGAAGTAAAACATGAAAGCAAGATGGTTACAAGCTTGTAGAGGATACGTGTGTGTGATTGTAACGTGAAGAAGTGGTGCAAAAGTGAAGCAGGGTCACGGTTTGGACGAGACTTTGGGACTGTTTTGGGCTAAAACTAAGGTAAGATTTCTTCTTACTCTTGAAGTAATTAGAGGTTACATGATGATATAGTTAAGGGATGAACTTGTGATAAGTAAAATGGAGAATAAGAAGTGCATGTCACAGTTTGGCATATTAGCCGAATTCTGGACAGTTTTGGTGTTGTTGGATTTGTTGGTTATTGTTGTTATTATCGTCACTACTTGCATGTTAAATGTCACGACCCGAACCCCGGGCCCGCGACTGTTGCCCTACCTGGGCACCCCCTCTTATACCCTCACATCCCATATAAGACATATGCCAAATAATAAATGAAAAACTGTATAAGCATCAATAAAGCGGCCAGATGAGGCTGCTATATACAGAGGTAATAACGACAATACTGATGGTACAAATGACCAACAGTATATACAACTCCATGAAATCCATTTCGCATATGAATACAGACCTCTAAGAGTTTGGGCGAAACTATGACGGACAGATCCCGCCGTACCACAGATATGCATAAGTCTACAATCTGAGGTTCGTACCAAAATGACAAGCCTCCGAAATAATGGAGCTTCCCAAAAACTGAGTAGAAATCCTAAGAGCGAGGATCACCAAACTGGGTACCTACACCTGCGGCATGAAATGCAGCCCCTCGAGAAAGGGAGTCAGTACGAAAGATGTACCAAGTATGCGAAACAATAAGCACTGTAAATAAGATCATAACTGTCCAAAAAATAACAGGAGGCAAGTATGATAATCAAACTACCAGTACAACTGTGCCCTTTTAAAACATGCCCTTTTAAAAGTACCATTTCAAAATATGAAATCAATCGTGTCATTTTAACATATGAAAGTCATGTCGAAATCAGGGACACCTGCCCTCAGAATTATTATGCATTTCCTATTCATGGGACTCGAACCCGCATCATGGAGAGCTAGTCCATGGAATAATAAAATATCATAGGACTTGAACCCGCATCATGGAAACATGTTCATGAAATAATATAATATCATGGGACTTGAACCCGCATCATGGAAACATGTCCATGGAATAATATAATATCATGGGACTTGAATCCGCCCGGGACTCGAACCCGAGTCCATATATATAATGTTGTCGGCCCTCTAGTGAGGGACGCAGTGATGTAGAAATATAACATTTGCACGAATAGCTATCATGAGCAACCATATGCACGTTAAATCATCTTTGAATCTCATTGGAACAAAAGGAATGAACTATCATTTTAGAAAACTCAAGGCACTATCATGTCACGTAATACGAGGGACTTGAACCCAATAGCACCATGTACGTTCGTTGTACATCTTTCCATTTATAAAACCCCAAGACACTAACACTTGTATGATCAAAGCACTTTCACTTTTATATAAAGTTCATGCTCAAAGAAGAAAGGAAGAGTTCACATACCTTATAGGCTATACCAACTTGACAACTAGAATACGTCCCAAGTAGTACTTCAACCTATAATGACAATAACACCTCTATCAATTCCATGATACTAGTATACACTTATACTACATAATGCCTCTCCTTTCATATACAATTTCGGGCAGCATTTCCCCTATTTATACATACTTTTCCACCTTTCAATAAGGCTAATTACGTCCATAACCAAGCACTACTTAAGGGCACAACCAAAACAACAACAAATGGGATTCACACCCCTATTTCTCACGTAAAAACAGCCTCATAATCCATATAAAACAGCCCACAAAATCAGTCCCTAAAACTGCACAATAATATCTAACAGTTTTATAGCAATTCTCGGCCAACAATCCCAACACAATTACCCTTTTCATAATCCTTTTTAATCCAATTCAAGTTCTAATACTTTTATACAAGTCATAACAACTTATCAACAACGAGATTATTTCATTATAACATGCAATAGGTGAAGTTAACAACAACAATAAACAATTTACCAAAAAAATATCCAAAATCGGCTAACATGCCAAAACTGTGACATGTACTTCTTATTCTCCATTTTACTTAACACAAGTTCATTTATTAACTATAGCAACATGTAATTCCCAATTACTTCAAAAGAAAGAAGAACCCTTACCTTATTTTCAGCCCAAAATAGTCCACAACACACAGTACCACTGCACTGTATTTTTCACATCCCCATAATACCCATGTATCCTCTACAAGCTTGTATCCACCTTGCTTTCATGTTTTTCTTCCAACAAGCTTCTACAAGCTTAGGGTTTCAAGACCTTTGTTCTTGTCCCAAAATCGTGACCCACTATATGGTGTGTTAACCTTGGCTTAGAACTTTGTTACGAAACTTAATCTTGGAAAATAATTAACTTTTGTTCTTCACTTTCTATTGAGAAATCGAAAACCAAGGGAGAAGGAGGAGAGAATGAAGGTTTTGGTGGAGAAGATATGTTATGAGCCTAAGTCTTCAATCCACATCTATATATCACAATCCTGCAAGCCAAATGGGAGAGGGACACATGTCACCCTCTAATTGGTTCTTCACAATAAATATCTTTCACACTTAGCTAATTTTTCAAAATTCCCGCAGACCGCGATCTGCACTCTGGCGTGGTGCATGGTTCTGCGACTCTCGGAGGTTCTGACGCTGCAGATCGCACTCTGGCACCGCGGTGCATAATGTCCCGCCCTCGAAGTTTCGCTGATCCGCCTTGGCACTTGCATGATCTTTGCTTGAAATTCATAGTACACATTTCTCACTAAATCTCTTCTTTTTCTACAAGTTCCGACGCTCCCAATCTTATTCCTTAATCACGTTCTCAATCTATTGCCCTTGGAATTACGGGGTGTAACATCAAAATTAAGGAAACCATTTTATTACAAGTTGAAACTGTTTATATAAATGTGATGAAATGTGAATTGGATTTTAGGAAGTTAAGGAAAGTGCTTTGGTTTTGGGTGTTGGCCGAAAACTGCATGGAACTGTTGCTCGTTGTTGTGTCGTTTTAGGGACTGTTTTATACGTGTATAATGCTAGAAATTCAGTTATCATTATGCATGTTTAAATGTGGTAATTGCTAATGAAATTCCTAAAGGAATAAGGGTGTAGAAAAGTGTAGAAATGCTTCACATTATACCCTCGTTGTGTTGGATTATGGACTGTTTTTAGTGGACTGTTTTATATGGATTAAGAGGTTGGATTAACATAAGAAGTAGGTGTGTGAATCACCTTGGTTGTTGTTTTGGTTGTGTACTTGATTGGTACTTGGTTATTGATGTTATTGGTCTTATTTGTAAGGTGGAAACGTATGTATAAATAGGGAAAGTGCTGTCCGAATTTTTATATGAAAAGAGAACCATTACTTGGTATATGACCTACACTAGTAAGCATGAAGTTGATAGATATGTTGTCGTTATTATAGGTTGAAGTACTACTTGGGGCGTATTCTACTTGTCGTGTTGGTATAGCCGATAAGGTATGTGAACTATCTTTTCTTCTATTGGCATGTTCTACGTACGAAATATACCTGTGGTATTGTTTCATGATTTATTCTACTCTTAGAAGTTAAGTGGTATTCATGTTATTTATTCTATGCTAAAAGCATGTCTAAGTTGTTTCTAATTCCTTATTAAGGCATACGAAGAAAGATGTTAATATTCATAAAAGTTCTTAGTAAGCGCTGGAGTAGGTTCGACTTTGCTATTAAAGTAACAGATAAGCATTAAGTGCTGAGACTGTTTTAATAAATAATTGGGTATGTTCTAATAGACGTGTTGAAATAAGCCATTGCAGCGTTAAATGAAAAAGGTATCGACAAGCAATTATATTAAAATGATTAGAACGCCATCTGCATAGAAGCTAAGATACAACCAATTTGTTTTACATTTTCTAGTTCACAGCTGATTAGATAAAGTTTCATCATATAATTACTAACGGCCCATATAAGAATTATTTTGGTAATTCGAATCTATTATCACCATGCAAATGTTTCCATAATGTTAGCCAGAGGAGCGAGACGAATTTAGATTATCAAGTTGGTACAGACGACAAACGTTATGTGAAACTATCCTTTTTTTTTGGCATGATCTTTATAAAATGAGTGTACGGTGGACATACATATTTTAAATGAGTCCATATTTCTTGTGGTACATGAGGTAATAGTGACTTGATTTTAAAAGTGTAAGTGTCTTGATTTTAAAAGTGAAAGTGTCTTGATGTTACAAGTGTGAGTGTACGGCGGACGTACATAGCTCTATTGGATCCTAATCCTTAACGATATGATAGTGCCTTGAAATGGTACTTGATATGATAAGTGCCTTGATTTTTCCAAATAAGGATCTAAAATGAAAGATGAATTTTATAAAGTGAGTGTACGGTGGACGTACATAGTTTTATTGGATCTTAATCCTTAATGGTACATGATATGTTGGTACCTTGGCATTTCTAAAATGAAGGTTCATTATATGTGTTTGGTACATGATATATTTACCTTGACATTTCTAAAATGAAAGTTCATTATATGTGTTTGGTACATGATATGTTGGTACCTTGGTTTTTCTAAAATGAAGGTTCATTATATGTGTTTGGTATATGTTATGTTGGTACCTTGACATTTCTAAAATGAAAGTTCATTATATATGTATATGAATCCACAGACAAGATCCGTGATGCGAGTATAGATACTCATGCGGGTAAAAAGACTCATGCGGGTTCGATTCCCATGAATAGTTTATGTATATGACTCCACGGACAAGATCCGTGATGCGAGTATAGATACTCATGCAGGTATAAAGATTCATGCGGGTTCGATTCCCATGAATAGGATATGCATAATGATTACATGGCGGTGTCACGATTTTGACATGACTTTCATATTTTGAAAAGATCTGATTGATTTTACATTTTTAAAAGCACAATTGACTCTCATTTTATAAAAATGTTATGCGGTGTCTGATAATCTGATGATACAATGATACAACGTACATCGATACATTGTCTGATGGTACTGATAATCTGATGAAATGCAGATGTCTGATAATCTGATACCGTGGTATAGTAATCTGAGTCTGATCGACTCTTATTTTATATGGCACGGTTGGATCAGTATTTGATTTTCATACTTGTCCACTGTAAATCTTTTGGCGATCGATCTTATTTATTGTACTTTATGTTTTCATACTTGGTACACTTGTTATCGACCTCTTGGGGCTGCGTTAAATGCGCGGTATAGGTACCTGATTTGGTGATCCTCGAGCTTAGGATCCTTGTTCAACGTTTTGGGATAGCTTCATTATTCTGGAGCCTAGTCATTTTGGTACAGACCTTTCATTATGGCTTATGAATATTAGTGCAGCGGGGCCTTGTCGATCATGAATTCTTATTATACTCTTAGAAGTGCATGTCGTATGTGAGTTGGACGTGTGTTCAGTTGTAGATCCTTTTGGGATTTATGTATATAATGGCAGTCTTGCCGGCTTGCCTATTTTATTATATGACAGTTCTGGGGACAAGATCCCTTTGTTTTGAGATTTGAGTTTTTCATTAGCTTCCGCTGATCATATGTGATATGTGGGTATAAGGGTGCCCAAGTACGGCACCAGTCGCGGACCCGTCGGCTCGGGTCGTGACATTATCAGTCCAGCCCGATAACCCGTTACCCGTCCCTAATAATAAACCCCCCTCAACCCTAATTGGGATGATGAGTTGATGATCAATCCTTGAAATATTGCTATTTTATATTGTTTTAAGTTTGTTAATATGTATTATGTAAAACAGTAAAGGCAGTAAAACAAGAATTTTTATAAAAAATATTATAAGTAAAGCAGATATTTTTAAGTAAAGCAGGGATTTTAATATTTCGGAACGATTTCGGATCGGAAACAGTATCCAGAACCGGATCGGTAACCTTATAGGACCGGATCAAGTATCGGTCCGGTCTCAGATCTCTTTTCAGGACCGAATTCTTATCGATCCGGTCTCGGTCCGGACCGGTAACGTTATCGGTCCGATTCCGGTATGTCGATATCCGGACCGGACCAGACCGGACCTGACACCGATAACAACCCTAGATGTTACGAACCAAAATCTTGATGTAAATTAATGTACCCAACCAAAAGATCTAGAGCCTCTCATTTCAGCAATTTTAGGGTGCATTTTTATTTTATTTTATTTTATTTTATGTTGTACCAAAATTTATGGGTGGTGCCTCAATTTTTTTTTACATTATAGATAATAACTGAAAACACCTGGCGATGCGTGGAAGACTTTAATATTTTGACCCTTTTTACATGGCAACTTCCCTTAAATCCTAAGGCCAAGGGAACCTAAAAACCTAAACTTGGGGTCACCAATTTTTTACATTATTTTATTTCCGCCCCAACAGTTCTAGCCACATACTTTGTGGTCCAAAAGCATCCATCCCACACACACAACCCAACCCCCTCGCCTTTCCCACCTACCCCTTTATTTATACGGTATATAAATAAATAATGCAACAAAAGATACCTATGTATAGTCGTATTTTGTATTTGCACCGAATTACTCCTATGTTATTAACGTATCATGGTAAAATAATAAAAAAAGAAGATAAAATATATGTTATATATTAAGTTATAAAAAATTATATGCAATTTTTTTTATATAGGTGCGAATATTTTTTTCTCAAAATATATACACCTTATATATCAGATTTTTTCCATCGTCATACTTGAGTGATTATTAATTGGACTTACATTTTATTCTTCTTACAATAATTATATTTTGTTGGTCGCTATACACGTAAATTCTATTCTTTTATAGTCAGTTTAAAAAACATCTTTATATATTTATTATTAGTAATTCAATTTCAATTTTTTTATTTTATCTTTAATTAGATAATTTATTGCTATATAAATTTTTGTGATTGATGTTAGACCATAAATTTTAATTTTTTTTCTGTAAAATACCTTCACATATATTAGGACGAGGGAATATTAGTAAATCATTAAACCGTATATGACATAACTCTAATGTCATGTTTAATGGCTAATTTAAAATCTTAGATGGCCTTATCTGTACTTTTATTTCTATGTGGCTTTCACTTTCTTGCGCCAAATTATTTATTACTGTAAAAAAATTAAATGGAGTGAAGTGGATAAATGAAAGGTAGTGAGTAGTGGTGACTTGGAGAAAAGGTGCAAAGACAAAGTCCATCACCTGATAGAAAAAGAATATATCAGAAATAGTACTTACATTTGGTCCGGACCGAAAAAGGATCGGACCGATTCTGTTCAGATCGAATTGACAAAATTGATCCGATCTTACCAGTCTGGTTTTACCCTGTTGTGCAGTCAAAATTTGATCCGATCTTCGATCTTAATTTTCTAAAAATTCGATCCTCAATCCGAATCGATCCCGTCCGGTCCGGTTTTACACTTACAACTCATCAATCATCTCATCCCCAAACAAAAAACAGTATACACCACACCTTTTTTTTCCCCTCTCTTTTATTATTTTCTTTTATCTGCAATTTCCATTGCAAAAGAATATATAATTTCAACATTATCTCAAAAAAACAAAAGTGAGGAAGATGTCAAAACAAGGCCCCACATAGCAACCAAAAAAAGAAATATTCATCCACAAGAAACCGACACGTGGAGAAACCACAAGCGATTAACTGTCAACGCGGGTGTATAATAAACATTAACTTCTGTCAAATTCTTAATTTTGTTTAATGTTTTAAAAATATCGGAAAATTCAAAGAAAAAAATTAAAAAAGAAGCAAAGCCACGTGTGTGGGGGTGGGGGTGTCTTTGAACGTGAGCCACAAGATTCCATTAATTTCTCAAGGTTTCTAAAACATAAATATGAAATTCCAATTTTACCCTCTTACGTGGCACCTCCTCCTTCTTCATTTCTTCTCTTTAACCCAAAAATATTTCTTTCAATCTTAGCCTTGTCGCTTCTTCTTCATTCATACACTCGAGTATACTTTTGTTCATGTATACTGTAGTAGTTTATATTGTGTTCTTTTTTTGTCTCAGTTTTGGGTTTTTCAGCTTGTAAAGATGGAGGCTTTGTGGAGTTATTGGTTATATAAGTAACAGTTTTTACTTCCTGTGTTGTTTATAAGCAGACCCTTTTGTAAAAGTTTCTTGATTTTCTGTCCTGGGAATTCATTCTTGAAAGGGTACTCTTTGCTATTGATGAGATCAATTTTTCCTTTGAGTTTGTTGCAATATGTATCAGAATTTTCTGGTTCTTGGGTTTTCATTGAGTTTATGTTTGAATCAAGGAGTGTGATATTTTGGTGAGAAGGGTAAATGCATGGTATTGGTGACTGTGCTGTGTGTGAACAGAGTTAAGAGGAGCTAATTTGGTGTATTGGGAACTTGGATCCTGTAGTTTATTGGAGGATATATTGATTGACTGTGAATCAGCAAGAGTGATGGTTGATATTCTTGGGATCTGAAACTGGAGAATTGGTTGGCTAACAGTATCTATTTATTTCTAGTTTGGGAAAAAGTGTGGGACAGATTAGGATTTTTTTTCTGTGGTTAGATATTTTAGCAGTTGCTGTTGAGTTGGTGAATTTGGCTCTAGAGGCTGTAGGAATGGCTGATCAGGTATGCCACTTTCTTCTTCTTCTTCTTCTTCTTTTATAGTACTAATCCAGATGATATCTTGTGTATTCTTTGTTTTCTTTATGGTTAATTAGATGTGCCTTGATTTTTAGTACTACTAATTTTAGATGTGCCTTACTTTTTAGTAGTACTAATTTTAGACGTGCCTTGCTTCTTAGTGCTAACTTTAGAGTTGAATTTCATGTAAAAAAGATAATGGATTTGGAATTTTCTAATAGATGAAGAGTTGGTGAAAACTTGATAGTTGAAGGTTTGGAGAAGAGTGAATGTTAGCCTGATGAATAAGAATAGGTAGTCATGGACATTTTAAATTCAGAGATGTCTTCAATGGTAAATGATGCTGTTGCATCTTTTTTTTCATTATTCTAAATGTAGTGCCTAATTATTTTAAATCTAGTGCCTAATTAATCTGTAGTGGATTAACTAAATTTTGATACCAAAGTTGTGTTTACGGCCTTGGGATGTTTGTCTAGTTGTATAATAATAGCTAGACGTGTTTAAAGAGAATTAGGGCTAGTGGCTATATGCTTACAAAGACTTCATACACAATTTTTCTAGGAGATAATATATTAAAGACTGTTAAATCGAAATATGGGAGGGAAGATTGTCATTTCCATATGTTAGTTTCAATATTTACCCTATGCAGATTGTAAATAATTGATCTTAGGCCTAACTCAACCCCAAAAGCTAGCTTGTAGGGTGAGGATTGTCCAAGTCCATATAGAAGTCCATGTTCCCATTTCATTTCCGATGTGGGACTCTTAACACAGATGTTTCCTTTTATGTTGCTGATGAATGGATCGTTCATTTGCTAGACAATGCTAAATGTTCTTTTATTTTGTTCTGCTTTGCAACCAACTATAATATACCTTGAATGTAGACGAATGCACTGCCGCATGTGATGTAATTAAGCTTTCAAATTTCGGCAAGCTTAAGAATACCACAGTATAGCTAGTAGCCATTGTTTGCTTTAAAATTAATATGGATTAAGGTATTGAAGTTCTTTTGGAGAAGCTTCATGTTTTTCACTTCGTCATTTTAGGATCAAAGTGGAGAAAGTGGAGTGGACTCGATCCGTTCCAGCAAGAGTCAAATTTCATCAGATGTGGGAGCATCATCAACAAGGAGCATCCAGCTGAAAGAGCAAGTTGCTTCTGCAGATGAATATGCTCCCAAGGTTTATTGTTTTCCACATTCTCTGTGTCGAACTACGTTTTCCGTACAAAGCTCACATCTGCATCTTGTCCATCGTTCTTTTTGGCTTAAAATAGGTCAGGAAGCCATACACCATTACAAAGCAAAGGGAACGGTGGACAGAAGAAGAGCATAAAAAGTTCCTTGAGGCTTTAAAACTGTATGGTAGGGCATGGAGGCGTATAGAAGGTAGAAAATGGAAAATGATTTATGCTTGTTAGAGATATTTCTTGGTCGTCATTGCATATTAACAGAGGTCTTGATTAATTTTCAGAGCATGTGGGTACAAAGACTGCAGTACAGATAAGGAGCCATGCTCAGAAGTTTTTCTCAAAGGTTTACTGCTCTTATATACCCCCATTATATCTATATGCCGCCTTTTGAAGTAAGTCATATTCTTTTATGGCTCTAAGGCGTGCAGTCAATGTTAAGTGTCAGTTTGCGCAGTCAATGTTAAGTGTCAGTTTGTTTTTATGAAGGCATCTGTTGATTCCAAATGTGTTTATGGTGGTTAGGTTGTTCGTGAATCGAATACTGGTGATGCAAGCTCTGTGAAACCGATTGAGATTCCTCCTCCTCGGCCTAAAAGAAAACCAATGCACCCTTATCCACGTAAATTGGCTATTCCAGTTAAAAGTGGAACCCCAGTCCCTGAGAAATCGACAAGGTCTCTCTCACCTAATATGTCTATGTCTGAACATGAGAACCAGTCTCCTACTTCTGTTCTGTCTGCACATGGTTCCGATGCACTTGGAACGGTGGATTCAAGTAAGCGCAGTGGTAGCACATCACCTGTTTCATCAGCTGGTGGTGGAGATTCTGGTGGTTTTGTAAATTCTGAACCACCCAATTCCATCCTAGAAGATAGCTCTTCGTCTGCCCAAGCAAATGCTAGTACAAATCCAGAAAACCAGGCTTGCGTGGTACAACTACCTTCGCTACGGCATCTTTTTTGTTTCCATGCTGCTGTTAGAAATTTCTGATTAAACATTGTCTTCTTTTTGTTTCATATGTTCAGAAACTAGAGTTGTTTCCCCAAGATGATTTTGTTCAAGGAGGCTCAGCTGAGACGTCTTCTACTCGATGTCTGAAGCTATTTGGTAAAACTGTGGTATTCACTGAATCTCCGAGACCTTCCTGTCCAACTCCTGGCATGTGCAAAATAGAGACAGACGTGAACGATGAAGCAGCACTGCCAGCAGTTTCTTGGAACGTAATGCCAATAAAATTTACTGCTTCCGATTCGGAATGCGCATCAAGTACGTTAACTCTTGGAACCCCCACACCATTTTATTACTTGCCATCACAAAATGAAAACCAATGGCATACCGGATGTGCTTCCTCCACTCTTTTGCCATGGGGATCATCATGTGCCTCATCTGGTTCATTTTCTTGCATTCAAGTGCTTAACCCAATTCCAGTAAAGGGGCGTCCAATCTTCAACGACAAAGATCTGGAAGATAAACAAAATCAGAAAGAAGGATCTTCCACAGGATCTAATACAGAACCAGTAAGTGCAGAAATGGGTGGAGATAACAAGAACATGGATGTCGAAGCTCAGAGTAGCGGGAAAGATCTATCCTTCTTTAGACCTAGAGAAACCCCTAGCTTGGTGCGAAGAGCACGTTCCAACAAGCGCATTAAGGGTTTTGTTCCTTACAAGAGATGCTTAGCTGAAAGCGGCATCAACTCCTCAATGCTAAGTGGTGAGGAAAGGGAAGAACAGCGAACCTGTCTTTGCTTGTAGCTGGTTTCCTCCTGTTGTTTGGTATGCTCCGGTTACATTTAACAGCGTAAATTTTCCAGTAACAGGGTGAGCATCTGATTTAGGTTCGGTCTAACCCTAAAATTTCAGTTGCGGAAATGACTGGACAAAGTGAAGCAACAAAGCTACATCTTGCAGAAGCTGAGGGCATATCTCTTGTCTTTCCTGATTCTCCCCCTCAAAATTTTCAAATGTTAAATATTGTAACTACAACTTCCAGTAACTTGATTATAAAGAGCTACTTTTTCAGTTGAAACTGTGAATTGCAAGTGTTCCAGCTTAAAGGTCTGTTGTGCAAGAGGTGGCATTTACCTTTAGGGTGAGACAGTTTATCTTTTTGACTTGAATATTTAGGCAATTATTGGTACAAGCCAGTTGTTTTCTCCAGTTAACTTTCCTTAGTGCAGATTTTCACAATAACAGGGTGAACATCTGATTTAGGTTCTATATAATCCTAGAATTTCGGGCATCTTAGTACATGTTTGGATTGGATTTTGGGTACTCAGAATTGATTCTGGGTATTTATTTTCGTGAAAATCAGAAAATTGACATGTTTGGCTGGCCAAAATCAATTCTTGCAGAATCAATTTTGTCATTTATTTCAATTTGAATTTTACTCTTTCCTTTATTACCCTCTTTAATTTTCATCAACAACTCTATCCACTTTCATTACTCTCTTTAAATATCTAGAAATAATTAATAAAAAAAATTCAAATATACAACTTTCATTACTCTCTTTAAATATATAAAAATAATTACTAAAAAAATTCATATATACAACTTTCATTACCCTCTTTAAATATCTAGAAATAATTACTAAAAAAATTAAATATACTACTCATGTTCTGTTTTAATTAAAAAAATCAAGTATACTACTAAAGTTGACATTTGTTCATGTGTAATAGGAGCTATTGATGGTACACATATTTCATGTGTAGTTAGTGTCAGCGAGCAATCTAGGTTTATGTTTCATGTGTAGTTAGTGTCAGCGAGCAACCTAGGTTTATTGGAAGAAAGGGATATCCAACACAAAATATAATGGATGTATGTGATTGGAATATGTGTTTCACTTTTGTATTAGCTGGTTGGGAAGATATTGTCCATGATGCTCGTGTTTTTTAGGAGACTCATAAATGCGAACCTTAATTTTCCACACCCTCCTTCAAGTAAGTATTATTTGGTAGATTCTGATTATCCAACACCAATTGGGTACATTGGTCCCTACAGATGTGAACGCTATCACATTTCTGATTTTAGGCGTTCTAACAGGTTTGCAAATAATGAAGTATTCAATTATTATCACTCAATTTTAAGGTCCACAATAGAAAGAACTTTTGGGGTATGGAAGAACAGATTTGCAATTTTACGTCGCATGCCCAAGTTTAATTTTGAAACACAGGTTCAAATAGTCGTCGCAACAATGGCTATACACAACTTTATCAGAAGGAATGTAGAAAGAGATATTAATTTTGATCTTTATGAAAATGAAAACACAATCATTCACCATGATGATTATCATAGTTCATCTAACTTGGATCAATCACAAGTTTTTAATATAGCTTCTTCATCAGAGATGGATCACGTTCGAGACTTAGTCCGCAATCAAATTATAGAGTACATGCAAAATTAGTATTGTAATAATATTTAAATACTATTTGCACTTTAAATTAGTATTGTAATAATATTCTACTAATATTTAAGTACTATATTGCACTTTAAATTCTATTATCTATTTGTAATTTTTATTTACATACTTCCATCTATTTATATGTATGCCCATTTTGATAATTCTACATTCAAAAGCAATTTTGTTCAAAACTATCCAAACATAAATCAATTATAAGAATCACTTTTACATTGTTGCATCCAAACATAAATCACTTATGCTAGAGTCAATTCTGCTAGAATCAATTCTGCCAGAAGCTAATCCAAACACACTTGTTTTGCCCTCAATTGTTCAAATCTGTTTTCATGAACTTTTAGTCTTGTAACTTCTTGTTGATGAGCTTATGCTCTTGTAATATTGTTGTTTCCATGTTGTGGATGCTTATTGATGAGACTCGAAACAGAGTAAATGTTAAGCTGGAGGTTTGGAGACAGACTCTGGAGTCTAAAGGGTTTAGGCTGAGTAGGACCAAGACAGAGTACTTGGAGTGCAAGTTCATCAACGGGAGCGAGCTGGAGACAGGCGAGGAGGTGAGGCTTGGTACTCAGGTTATTCCGAAGAAAGGAAGCTTCAAGTACCTTGGGTCTATTATCCAAGGGGATGTAGAGATTGATGACGATGTCACACATCGTATTGGGGCAGTGTGGATGAAATGAAGACTCGCATCTGGAGTCTTGTGCGACAAAAAGGTGCCACAAACATAAAGACAAGTTCTATATGGAGGTTGTTAGACCAACTATGTTGTATGGGGCGTAGTGTTGGTCAGACTTCGCACATCCAAAAGATGAAAGCTGAAGAGATGAGGATGTTGAGATGGATGTGCGGGCATACAAGGAGGGATATGATTACAAATGATGATATTCGGGACAGAGTGGCCTCGGTGGAGGATAATCTGCGAGAAGCGAGATTGAGATGGTTCGGGCACGTGCAGATGAGAGACACAAGTGCCCCAGTGCGGAGGTGTGAGAGGTTGACTATGGACGAGTTCAGAAGGGGTAGAGGTAGGCAGAAAAGTATTAGGGAGATGTGATTAGACGAGATATGGTGCAAATGCAACTTACTGAGGACATGACCTTAGAAGAGGATTGTGAAGGACACAGATTAGGGTAGAAGGGTAATAGGTAGTCGAACGTAGTCCTACTTACTCTTGCAAACTGTCAGTGATAGTGTTATTGTTGTAGGCCCGCTTAGCCTATCTTACTAATATGTGCAATATTGATTTATAGTTCCTTGTAATTTGATTTATGCTGTTATGTGCCCTTTAGTAAATTTTATTTAACTTATTTTTTATCGGATCTGACCGCTTTTGTTGTTGCTATCCTCTTGCTTATGCTCTGTCTTGAGCCGAGAGTCTCTTGGAAACAACCGCTCTACCTACCAAGGTAGATGTAAGGTCTGCGTACACTCTACCTTTTCCAGACCCCCACGTTGTGGGATTTCACTGAGTATGTTGTTGTATATTTATAATTATATAAATGAATTGTTTCCAATTTTTTTATAGAAATAAAATATATAAAATAGAAAATGTGTATGTGTTTTTTTTTGGGGAGTCGGAGTGGGGATAAGAAAATTTTTACCACTTTTTATAATTTTAAAAAATAAAATTAAGATAATATTTACTGAAATAGAAAATGGGAGTCGGAGTGTGGAATAAGAAAAAGTTACCACTTTTTATAATTTTAAAAATAAAATTAAGATAATATTTACGAAATAGAAAATGTGTCCTAGGAGGGTGGGGGTGGATGTGGGGTAAAAATAAATTTCTTATTTTTTCTATTGTTTTTATAAAAGTAAAATATATAAAATAAACAATGCGTGGTGTATGTGGGTGGGTGGGGGGAGGCGGGCGGGTGGGGTGGTGTGTGGTGTAAAAAATTCATTTTTTATAATTTTTTCTTATAAAAGTAAAATATATGAAATAAAAAATGTGTTGTGGGGGGGGGGGGGGGTAGGGTGTGTGTGTGGGGTAAAATAAATTCCCATTTTTTATAATTTTTATTTATAAAAGTAAAATATATGAAATAAAAAATGTGTGTGTGTTAGGGGGGGGGCATAGGGGTGGGGTAAAAATGATTTTTATTTTTATTTTTTATAAATGTAAAATATGAAATAAAAAAAATGTGTGGTGGGGATGCAGAGTGGTGATGGGGTAGGTGAGGTGGTGGTGGTGGGCAGGCCGAGTGTGTGTGGATGGTGGTGGGCAGGCAGTGTGTGTGGGGATGGTGGTGGGGTGTGGCAGGATGGGTGGTGTGGGGTAAAAAAATCCCATTTTTTAATAAAAGATATGAAATTGAAAATGTGTGTGTGTGTGAGGGTGGGGTATGTGGGGGAATGATGGTAGTAGTGGGGTGGAGGTAGTTGAAAGAGGGGAGGTTAAGTAAGGGGTGGTGTAGATGTGTGTGTGGTGAGCGAGGTCGATCGCAGGTGGTGGTGGTAGGTACGCCGCATTTGCAGTGAGCCAAGGGGTAAATGTAGATGGTGGGGATGGGTATGTACGGTAGGGAGCCAAGGGGTTGGGGGCTGCGTTGATGTATTTTTTATCGATCCGAAAAATATTTTTCCTCAAATTTACATTTTCTCCTATTTTGATAAAAATAAGTTGTTATTGGGTCTAGTGAGTCACATATACGGGTATCCTACTTTTACCCATATTTGCCCATAATTTTATGGAGTAAAAAGAGAATTGAAGCCCATATTTATTTAACAAAAATATGAATGACCCGATTCACTAAAATGTGGGTTAAATGGACCAAGTCTCTAAATATGAGCTCAAATTGCCACCTTTAAATCTAGACTATCCTTCCGTGCTTGAAAATATTAAACAGTCTCTTGCAAAAATATAAGGTATGACCGTGTATAATAGACCTTTGTGATCAGGTCATTCCTCGGTTACAACATATCCACAAGACTTGCATGAAACTGGCCCATTGCAAGAAAAACCATAATTGATATTCCGGAGCCGCAAAGGACCTTCTTAAATGGCGCTTCAAGGACGTCTATGGGCAGAATATCATACAATGGGGTTGTCCCCGCGGCGCCTGGATTCTTTATTGTGAATAAGATAAACATGTGAATACATAGTACATACTTATAAGGAAAATGTTTATTATATTAACAAGTTTGGGATTTGAGGCGTAATAAATTCAATCGAAAGGAATAAGTTTCGGGGAAATGTATTTCGGGGGCAGAATACAGTCATAATGAAAATTAATGTTTTTTACTTTTTTTTTGTTTTGGTTTACAACTGTTTGAAAAGTAATACGTCGCATACTATGTGTTGTATTTAGTTTTTTTGGTTTTCTAAAACAAGTAGGATTAAGTGCACCGTTGTTAGCGTAGTTCAAGGGATGCACATTAATGAATAATATAAACAATCAAATAACAATTCAATAATTGTAAAAATCAAATATATTAATCTCATTAATAATATGAATGTGTTCAAGTACATTTGCTCCTAAAATGATTGTTTCTAGGACATATATATTTTCAATCTCCCACTTGGCCTAGAGCCAATCACCAATGTATCTAATGCCCATATTTTCGAAATGACCATTATGTTTGACTAAGCTTAATGGTTTAGTAAATGGGTCTGCTAGATTATTATCGGTGGGAATGTAGTCTATCTTTATTTCTTATGTCTTCACCATCTCCCCGAGTATGTGGTATTTCTTTGGTACATGTTTGTTTCTATTAGCTGATCTTGGTTCCTTAGCTTGAGCAATCGCACCAGTGTTGTCACAATAAATCGTTATTGGACAACTGACACTTGGGACAACCCCTAATTCCTTTAAGAACTCGGATATCGCGACAGCTTATTTACCAACTTCCGATCCACCAATGTACTCGGCTTCTGTTGTCGAATCGGCAGTTGTAGCTTGCTTGGAACTCTTCCAACCAACTACTCCACCATTTAAAATGAAGGCATAACCAGACTGAGATTTGAAGTCATCAAGATCTGTCTGGAAGCTAGCATCAGTATACCCAGTAGCTACTAGATCTTCTTGTTTGCCATAGACTAAGAAGTATTCTTTAGTTCGTCTAAGATACTTAAGAATACTCTTGACTGCTTTCCAGTGTTCCTCCCCAGGATTCTGCTGGAATTTGCAAGTCATGCTAAGTGCATATGCCACATATGACCTTGTACATGTCATGACATACATGATTGATCCTATAGCTGAAGCATATGGGATTCTCTTCATGCGTTCAAGTTCTGCAACTGTGGAAGGACAACTCTTCCTTGACAACTTGATGCCTTGACCCATAGGAAGATTTCCTTTCTTGGAATTTTCCATAGAGAAACGTTTTAGCACTTTGTCTATGTATACGACCGTGATGTCCAACAATCTATTAGGTCTATCTCTGTAGATTCTAATTCCAAGAATGTAGCAGGCTTCACCCAAGTCCTTCATCATGAATATTCTGGATAACCATTCTTTAACTGATTGCATGAGAGCCTTATTGTCTCCCATTATGATTATGTCATCTACATATATAACAATGAAGACAATGCTCTCATTTGTGCGTTTACTATAAACGCACGGATCTTCCTTGCTTCTAACAAAGTCAAACGATTTGACTGCTTTGTCAAAACAAATGTTCCAACTCCTTGACCCAAATTCAAATTGCAGTGGGTCAGTCGAACTGGGCCCACTGCTGTGCGGCTCCTCTATTTATTTTCTGCACGTTTTAGTTCCAATTAAATCCAAGATTTAATTTTGACTTAATTATATAATTTTCATCAAATGAAAATTATCCCATAATTTATTATTAAATAAAATATCTTGATTCTAAATTCGATATTTTACATTCTCTCAATATACCCTTAGACCGAAAAAGACAATCGACTTAGTGTGACCCTTTAGGCCTTCACACATCTGCACTTGATCAAATCAAGGTTCACACGGAACTCCTAGACGACGCCGGTGACATACCCAATATGTGAAGTACGTTTACAAGACTCAAGTAAACAGACCTCTATGTGAGATGATAAATTCCTTTCATTCGCGACACACTCGATCAAGCTTAAGATTTGCCAAGTGTCTATCCAAATGACTTGATCACTTTATCTCATCTATATTAGTCGACAACCAGACCATATTCTAGATATGTCTCTTGCATTGGCCAATGACTTGGTCGACCTAACATCTCTGAGAAGCCGAGTGTTCTCTCGAAATTCCAATCGAGGAATGAATCCTATTTTTGGCTCAACTACCACCTTCAATCTACTTCGTAATGCACCCAATATAAATCGCGTCTCAACCTATAAGACATTTGAGCTTAGGACAGGATCAAAGTGTATTACTCCGTAAACAAGGTGATATTGACCTCAAGTCTAAGGACCTCTATCTCCCACATGTTGATATACTGTAGACATGTATAACAAATAGTTTATCAGAAGGGTATGTCAATACTCCTCTAAGAGTATTCATGTGTCCATCACTAGCAACTATTGCTAGTAGTAAGTGAGATATACTACATTCTCTAAGAATGTGATGCATACCACATGTCGACCTATAACATATCATTGATATCACATTCTCAATGATCACCAGTTTAGGCTATTTTAATAACTACACTCTATCATTAATATCTCACACTATCAATGACAATGTAAGTTCAAGGGATGCACATTAATGAATAATATAAACAATTAAATAACAATTGAATAATTGCAAAAGCCAAATATATTAATCTCATTAATAATATAAATGTGTTCAAGTACATTTACTCTTAAAATGATTATTTCTAGGACATATATACTTTCAGTTAGCGCTTTAACACTATTTATATGGTCGTGCCAACAACTAAATAAAATATACTACAATATGTTGTTGAAGGATATTTCAGCATTTTGCAGAGTCGAATTCCATTTGGCTGTGTCAAGATTTATAAGATGGTCACTCATACATAGAGCTTCTACTTATTCCCTCCTCTAATTAACCAATCAATCTATTGAAATATAGAATCACCAAATAGAACGTTTTGGTCGAAAAAAAAAGTTTAGATAAACGTGTTGGGTTTTGATATCAGTGAATGAGAAATGATGGGATGAAAAGTGAAGGGAATGTAAAATGTCACTTTTGCTTTGGTTGAAACAATTGACCCACATCGGAAAAAGAAAGGAAAAGAGAGGTGTATATATTATTACACCTTATCTAGTCACTAAAAGGGTTGATGGGGCAAGGACCCCTCGCGCCATCGTCGTTCGCTCGACTTCGGATTCGGTCAAATGATCTGATTGATTGATAATCTTTTTGGACCAAAGTGTCACAATGAAGGACCGCGGTGCAGTTTTATTTTATTTCGCACCATTTTTGTGACTGTTCAGAAGGATTGCAAACTTTCAGAAACAGTACTTCCATGGCTATAAATTCGTTTGCTTCCTCGGAATTTTACTGACTAATTTTCTGAACTACAAAACTCCTTCTTCTTCTGCACAAATAAATTCTGTGTATCACTTCTGCATGAATAAATTCTGTGTGATACACAACCGTTGAGTGGTTCGCCACTATCTGAATTTGGAGTACTACTATTCTGGTAAGATAATCGTTTATCATTGCTGTTGTAAAAGTATTCTGACTTGAAGACATAAAAACTTCGTTGGAATACCAAAGTTCACAATTATACTACGATTTGAAGAAATAAAATATTCATCGTTTAAATTTGTGATTTAATTGCTATTCTGATTTTATTAACTAAAACAGTTTGTCGATTTGACTGTGACAAACAAATAATGGCAAGAAAATTATTTACTTGTCTGTTGGAAGCGGAAGTTCTATAAAAAAAAATTATGAAATTGCTTCAAATTAGTGTTTGTGTTGATTCCAAATAGTCATGGGATGAGTGGTCTTGGTTGTTGAGTTACAGAATTGAGATTCATAATTTTCAATTATGAGATTCTGGAAAATGCCAAAGACATGAAAGTTGAATCCAACCCAACGATCTTGGACAAATCAGCACACAAGGAAATTAATGAATTACCATACATGAGTGCATGAATTTTGGTAATTTTGGTTACTTTAATTATTTGTTATGTCTCTTGTGATTTATTGGGATCAGATGTTCTCGTATGGCAATGGTAACGAGTAATGACATAACAAATGATCAATTTGGTTATCATTATGGATGGTAACGAGTCTGATGACATAACAAATGATGTAATGTCTCGTTCACATTACATGTGAAGAGTCACGTTCACATTACAAGTGAAGAGTCTCGTTCACATTACATGTGAAGAGTCACGTTCACATTACACGTGAAGAGTCACGTTCACATTACATGTGGAAAGTCACGTTTAATAAGAATTCAGCTTCGTCTGACTTATTGGAGTCAAATGATTTATGACATGTTCGTTTAAGACATGTCAACTACAAAACCTTGCGGAAATTGATTAATTTAGAAGTATTGTCTAAATTCGAGTGTAACAAATCAAAATGTGAAATTTGTGTTGAATCTAAGTTTGTTAAATATTCATATAAATCTTTGATAGAAATTCAAATCCTTTAGACTTAATTCACACAGATATATGTGATATGAAGTCAATACCATCTTGCGGTGGAAAAAAGTATTTTATAACTTTTATTGACGATTGCACTCGATATTATTATGTGTATTTGCTTAATAGTAAGGATGAAGCAATCGATGAATTTAAGCAATACAATAACGAAGTGGAAAATCAATTGAATAAAAAGATAAAAATGATTAGAAGTGATAGAGGTGGAGAATACGAATCTCCTTTTCCTTTATTAATAAGTTTCGGTTTACCGCAAAGCTTGTGGGGGAAACTATCCTTACAGCTAATCGAATACTCAATAGGGCTCCCCACAACAAAACAAGATCTATTCCATATGAACTATGGAAAGGAAGAAAACCCAACTTGAAATATTTTAAAGTTTGGGGGTGTTTAGCAAAGGTCCAAGTTCCTTTGCCCAAAAGGGTAAAAATCGGATCAAAAACTGTGGATTGTGTTTTATTGGCTATGCTACAAATAACAAAGCTTGTCGGTTTTTGATTCACAAATCGGACAATCCCGAAATTTATGTTAATACGATAATTGAATCAGATAATGCTGAATTCTTTGAAAATATTTATCCGTATAAAACTGAATGTGAGTCATCAAGTGAAAAATCTAAAAACGACAGCGGGAAGAACCAAAGGAAAGTACACCAAGTAAAGAGGATCCAAGGCGTAGCAAACGTCAAAGGACATCTACTTCCTTTGGACTATATTTTGTGACATTCTTGCTTGAAAATGAGCCTCAAACATTCAAAGAAGCGATGCCATCTTCTGATTCAACATTTTGGAAAGAGGCAGTCAATAGTGAGATTGAATCAATTTTGAACAATCATACATGAGAATTGGTTGATTTTCCTCCTGGAAATAAACCTTTAGGATCAAAATGAATTTTTAAAAGGAAAATGAAAACTGATGACACTATTGACAAATATAAGGCAAGACTAGTGGTCAAATGTTATAGACAAAAAGAAGGCTTTGATTACTTTGACACATACTCGCCGGTAACAAGAATAACATCTATTCGGGTGTTAGTGGCACTGACAGCCGTATATGGTCTTGAAATCCATCAAATGGATGTCAGGACAACTTTCTTAAATGGAGAATTGGAGGAAGAAATTTACATGGAACAACGTGAGGATTTTGTGGTTCCTGGTAAAGAAAGGAAAGTGTGCAAACTTGTTAAGTCACTTTATGGACTTAAACAAGCACCCAAACAATGGCATGCGAAATTTGACCAAACAATGGCATGCGAAATTTGACCAAACAATGTTAACAAATGGATTTAAGATTAATGAGTGTGACAAATGTGTTTACATTAAAAATACTCCAAATCATGAAGTCATTGTTTGTTTATATGTTAATGACATGTTGATAATGAGTAGAGATATTGCCGATGTAAATACTACGAAGCGTATGCTCGCTAACATATTTGACATGAAAGACTTCGGAGTTGCTGATTTGATCAAAGGAATTAGGATCCATAAAACTCCACAAGGTCTAGCATTATCACAGTCACATTATATTGAAAAGGTACTTGAAAAGTTCAAGTATTTAAATTTCAATGTTGCAAAGACTCCAATTGATGTAAGTTTTGCACTTCAAAAGAATGAAGGTGAAAGTGACTCACAATTGAACTATGCACGAGTTTTGGGAAGTTTGATGTATATTATGAATTGTACACGACCAGATATAACATGTGCTATAAGCAAGCTGAGTCGATTCACAAGTAATATCAATCAAACTCATTGGATGACAATGAAACGAGTCTTGGGGTACTTAAAACACACCAAAAATTATGCTTTGCATTATAATAAATATCCTGCAGTACTTGAGGGATATAGTAATGCAAACTGGATCACCGGATCATCTGAAGTTAAATCCACGAGTGGATATGTTTTCACCGTTGGTGGAGGAGCAGTGTCTTGGAAATCATCAAAACAGACATTCATCGCCCGCTCTACAATGAAATCTGAATTTATAGCTTTAGACAAGGCCGGTGAAGAAGCTGAATGACTTCGAATTTTTTTAGAAGATATTCCCTTCTGGCCCAAACCGTTGGCTCCTATATGTATACATTGTGACAGTCAAACATCAATAGGTAGGGCAAGGAGCGTAATGTATAACGGAAAATCTCGTCACATACGACGGAGACACAATACCGTTAGACAACTTCTCTCTAGTGGCGTTATCACGATTGACTATGTAAAGTCAAAAGATAACGTGGTGAATCCGCTTACAAAAGACTTATCTAGAGAGGGAGTTAGTAGATCATCAATGGGAATAAGGTTAAGGCCGAGGACAAGTCATCATGGCGGTAACTCTACCTAGCAGACTGAAGATCCCAAGAGCTAGGTTCAAGAAGATCAAACAAAGTTGTGACTGACGGTTCAACATTGTCAAATAACTCAACTCATTTTCGGATGAAGACAATGTTCAGAAATAAGGATAAAACTTTATGACTTGTTAATGAGTTAATAAAACATTAAGATTTTTAATGATTATCTAAATCTGACAGTGTATGACCAGATAATGTGGCTATAGGACCACATGTTTAGAAATTATATATGTGAGTGTTAATTGTAAGCCACTTTAAAGGGGAATGACAGTGAAGGTCCATTCTCCATGCACTCATGAAACCAGGCGATGTTCATGGTTGAAACGAACACAACCGTGAGAACCATAAACGGTTGAGGGTTTATTGTGTGAATTATGTTGTCTAGGTATACAACAAAGTTCGACGGTTCAAAGATATCAAATCTACCGATTGATCGAGTATATCCGATATAAGTTCACTACGGAAAGTTCAAAGGGAAACCTACTTATCCAGATGCAGTCAATCCTCGCTTGTATATCACACCTGTCCGCACATTCTTTTATATTATGGCCATTCCCCATTCATGTGGGGGATTGTTGAGTTTTGATATTGGTGAATGAAAAATGATGGGATGAAAAATGAAGGAAATGTAAAAGGTCCCTTTTGCTTTGGTTGAAACAATTGTCCCACATCGGAAAAAGAAAGGAAAAGAGAGGTGTATATATTACATTACACCTTCTCTAGTCACTAAAAGGGTTGAGGGGGCAAGGACCCCTCGCGCCGTCGTCGTCGTTCGCTCGGCTCGAATTTGGTCAAATGATTTGATTGATAATCTTTTTGGACCAAATTTTTTTTAATTTTAATTATTTAATTAATTAAAAGAAATTCATGCAGGAGCGCGCTGCCATAAGTACTGAGAGGCTGCAGATCTTTCAGCACTGCGGTGCCGATGCGGAAATTTCCAGTTTCGAAGTTAAATTAGTGATTTCCGGTTTTATTTTATTTTCCACCATTTTTGTGACTGTTCAGAAGGGTTGCAAAACTCCTTCTTCTTCTGCACGAATAAATTTTGTGTGATACACTGTCGTTGAGTGGTTCGCCGCTACCTGAATTTGGAGTACAACTATTCTGGTAAGATAATCATTCTATCTTGGGAGGAGATATTTCATCAACCTCGAGTACTGTGAGGGGAATAATTTCCTTAAAGACACACTTTAAACTAAGTGGACTCGATTATATTCTAAAAAAATATTTTTTATTTTTTCAACATTGATTCTGTTCATTTTTCAGTTATTATTATTTACTGGTTTTTGCAATACAGATATGCTAACAAAACGTTCACCTATTTTTTAAACAAACTTCACCTAATTAGTGTACACACACTGTTTTTGAAGAAATTCACATGGTCGCTATGTTTTTGGGTCCAAAAAGTACCTTGCTCCGTTTGTATTGAAGAAATTTATAGATTTTCAAAATATAAGATCTTGTCCTCGAAGAAAATTATAACACCTCCTATTTACAACATATTTAGTTAATTAATTTAACTTTATCAAGACTACGATGGCGGAGTCAAAATTTTCATTAAGATGTTTCAAAATATGAAAAATAAACACACATAAAAGTTGAAGAAAATTCAACATCTACTATATACATATAAAATATTATTATTTAACCATATATAAATAATATAATTTTCTGCCGCCCTTCCTCCCTCTACCCCTGACTACGATGCTACAAGTTCTAGATTATAGTAGTACTACTATTTTAATATTTACAATTTGTTATTTTCATATCCTTACAAATAATACATAATGCGGACATAGTTAAAGTGGTTTACTTTTTGTTGACGAAGGAACCCGCAGCCGCTACTCTTTCGAGTGCGCACAGGGTAAACCCCGGGCTGACGCAATAGCCTGCAAACCACGTCAGCCGATTAATCACACTTGACAAGGCATGTGTGACAGACTCAACCAAAAAGGTTTATGCAAGGGATCAAACTCGTGACCTTGCGATCCCGCGCTCTACTGCTACACCAACTTGGCTATCCTTGCGGGTATTAAAGTGGTTTACTTGAACCAGTGTTTGGTAGTACTGATTGTTGGGTTTTGATATTGGTGAATAGGAAATGATGGGATAAAAATTAAAGAGGGTAAAAGGCTCTTTTGTCCCACATCGAAAAAAGGGAAGGAAAGAGAGGTGTATATATTACATTACACCTTCTCGAGCTGCTAAAAGGGTTGAGAGGCGCGACCTCGCTGCCGTCGCCGTCATTTCGACAAACGTTTCTTTAATTAATTAATTAATTATTTAATTAAAAAACAAATCCAAACGGATCGACCCGCGACCCGATCCGACCCGTCCGGCTCTCCCTCTCTTTTTCGAATTTCCCTCCAAAATGAGGAAATTATATTTATTGTATTTTAATCTGTATCCTGGTTTGGAGATTAAAACCTGTGTGGTTTTCTACTCCGTATGAAATTTCATATTCTAACTTGAAGATATAAAAACTTCGTTGGAATATTAAAATCCAGGAAAAAGTGTTTTCCAAAAAGGAAAAAAAAAGTGTTTTTTTTCAGGAAGGAAAAAAAAAAGTGTTTTTCTTGTATGTTGTTTGGAGACTAAAATCTTCGGATTTTCTACTCCGGTTGATTGTTGGTATAATAATCTGTACTTGGCTAAATAATGATTCAAAACAATATGTTAATCACTTAGTGAAACATATAACATAAATGAAACAATAAACGAAAAACAGAATCTGTTTTGGAAAAATAATTTCAGAATGTAATCGAGCCCACTTAGTTCAAAGTGTGTCCTTAAGGAAATTATTCCTCACAGATTTCGAGGTTAACTAATATCGCCTCCCGTGATAGAACGATTATCTTACCGTAATAGTAGTACTCCAATTCAGAGCAACGAACCACTCAACGGCAGTATATCACACAGAATGAAATTTTCGAGTTGAAGAGCAACTTCAGAATTTCAGAATTGATTAGAGTATGAATTTGTGAATTAGTGAATCAATTCTTGAAATGATCAAGAATTTATAGGGTTAGGGGTACTGATTCTGAATGGTTGCAACCATTCAGAATAGTCACCTCATTTTGGAGGGAAATTCGAAAAAAAAAAGAGGGAGAGCCGGACGGGTCGCGGGTCTCTTTCCTTCCCATTCATGTGGGGGATTGTTGGGTTTTGATATTGGTGAATAGGAAATGATGGGATAAAAATTAAAGAGGGTAAAAGGCTCTTTTGTCCCACATCGAAAAAAGGGAAGGAAAGATAGGTGCATATATTACATTACACCTTCTCGAGCTGCTAAAAGGGTTGAGAGGCGCGACTCTCGTGCCGTCGCCGCTTCTCGGCCGGCTTTGGATTTGGATTATTTGGATTTGGATTTGGATTTGGATTTGGATTTGGAAAATTTCATTCTGTGTGATATACTGCCGTTCAGTGGTTCGTTGCTACCGGAATTTGGAGTACTACTATTCTGGTAAGATAATCGTTCTATCCTGGGAGGCGATATTCCGTTAACCTCGAGTACTGTGAGGGGAATAATTTCCTTAAGGACACACTTTGAACTAAGTGGGCTCGATTACATTCTGAAATTATTTTTCCAAAACAGATTCTGTTTTCGTTTATTGTTTCATTTATGTTATATGTTTTACTAAGTGATTAACATATTGTTTTGAATCATTATTTAGCCAAGTACAGATTATTATACCAACACTGATGAGTGATGTCTGATGCATCAATTTTATTATTTGAATTTTAAGTTGGCATTTGGACATAAAAAATGTAATATTTGAAAAATAATTGTGAGAAAGTTGAAAAATAATGTCTAAAAGTTGAAACTGTGTTTGAATATATATTTAAATTTAAAAAATAGAACTACTTAGAGTAAAAAATAAAAATAAAATTCACTTTTAAAAAATCTCAGACTTAAAATTCATTTTCAATTTTTTTAAAATCGTTCTAATGAAATAATCAAACGTTGTTCGGAAATCAGTTTTTAAAAAATATAAAAATAAATATTCATGTCCAAACGGCCCCAAGTATGTAAAATCTTTTGTTACGGAGTTTTATATTGAACGAATCTGAATTAATTGAATCACCGGACAATAATATTTCTAGTGTTATTATCATAATATATAAAATGAAATAGATCTACGGTGATTCTAGAATTTGATCAACAATCAAACGGTTCATAATAGATCCTACCATTGGATACTCCATCCCAACACCAAACTGAATTCAACTATCTAGGGTTTCAAACCCAAAACCTTTCATTACCCCTTTACAGTGCTTCTCCTCAAACACCCATTTCATCCAAACCCATCAAATTCTTCAATCCATCATCTGGGTCTTCAAGATTCAATCATAAACTCTAAGTTCTGCACGAAAGGTGCAAACTTTATATCTGTAAGTATCTCTTTATGTTCTCATTTCTACTGTATGAAGGATTCTTGATTTATACAGCCAAAAATAAGTGATATATTGGTTCGATTTTGGCTCATTAGTAATAAAGATTGAATCTTTTTACAAGTTCCTATAGGATGGGGAAATCAGGTGGTAGGAAAAAGAAGGTGGGTGGCAATAGTCAAAATCAAAACCAAAACCAAGGGATTGTTGGGAATAGCCAAACACCTGTTGTTAATGGTAGTGTTGATTTGGACTCATCAATTTTCTCAAAAAGAGCCCATGAGCTGAAAGAAGAGGGTAACAAAAGGTTTCAAGCTAAGGATTATGTGGGTGCTCTTCAACAATATGAGAATGCTCTTAAACTTACACCAAAGACACACCCTGATAGAGCTGTTTTTCATAGCAATAGGGCAGCCTGTTTGATGCAAATGAAGCCTATCGAATATGATTCTGTTATTTCTGAATGTACTATGGCTCTTCAGGTTCAGCCACGTTATGTTCGGGCCCTTCTACGCAGGGCTCGTGCGTTTGAGGCTGTAGGGAAGTATGAAATGGCGATGCAAGACGTCCAGATACTATTGGGTGCGGAGCCCAATCACCGAGATGCTTTGGAGATTGCTGGACGATTGAGGATGGCGCTTGGTCCTCGTCCAGAGGCCCAGAAGGACCTCCAGAGCCGTCCATCTCCAGCTGCACTTGGTGCTTCTGCAGTGGGTGCAGCTCCTATTGCTGGCTTAGGACCATGCTTACCTGCTCGGCCAATGTCTAAGAAACCAGCTCCTTCAGGTGGGGCTTCAGCTATATCAGTAAATAACAAGCCGGACAAACCATATCAACTTACACCAGCTGAAAATGGTCCTCAAGCCAAAGTTCAGTTACCAAAGGTTGTTTTGAAGCCTTCGAATGGTCCTTCCAGACCACGTGCTGATCACAATAAGGATGACCGAAGTGAGCAGACATCTTTATCAGCATCGAGTGTTGTTGTACATGGACATGCTAAAGATGTTGCAATTCGTTGGAGGCCGTTGAAGCTTGTTTATGACCATGATATAAGGCTTGCCCAAATGCCTGTAAATTGCAGTTTTAGAGTTTTGAGGGATATTGTTACCAAACGGTTCCCAATGTCAAAATCTGTTCTTGTCAAATATAAGGACAGTGATGGTGATTTAATAACTATTACCTGTACGGCTGAACTTAGATCCGCAGAGTCTTGGGTTGATGGTTTACTACCAAAAGACCCTGATGCAGATAGAACCGATTCCATTGGGATGTTAAGATTGCATGTCGTTGAGGTGAGTCCTGAACAAGAGCCGGCCTTGTTGGAAGAGGAAGAAGAAGAGGAGAAGCCTGTGGAGAGTGAAGAGAATAAAGTGGATGTTAATGGATCCCATTCTTCAATAAGTGATTCAGTGGTTGAAACTGTGGATAATGAGAGTAACAAGGCAGATAAGGGCACTACCAAAGAGAAAGTGGCAACAACCGAAAATTCTGACTGCAAAGAGGTTGAAATGGATGATTGGTTTTTCGAGTTTGCTCAATTATTCAGGACCCATGTAGGCATCGATCCAGATGCTCACATCGACCTGCATGAGCTTGGGATGGAGCTTTGCTCTGAAGCCCTTGAGGAAACTGTGACAAGTGAAGAAGCTCAAGCTCTTTTTGACAAGGCTGCCTTAAAATTCCAGGAAGTGGCAGCTCTTGCTTTCTTCAACTGGGGAAATGTTCACATGTGCGCAGCAAGGAAGCGAATTCCAATCAACGATTCCGCTTCAAAGGAGATGATGGCTACACAACTCCAAGCAGCATATGACTGGGTGAAAGAAAAATATTCTCTGGCCAAAGAGAAATACGAGGATGCACTCTCAATCAAACCAGACTTTCACGAAGGATTGCTGGCATTGGGGCAGCAGCAATTTGAAATGGCAAAACTTTACTGGTCCTTTATCTTGGCTAAGAAGGAGGACCTATCAAATTGGGATCCTACTGAGACTCTTGCACTCTTTGATAGTGCAGAATTAAAAATGAAAGCTGCAACAGAAATGTGGGAGAAGATCGAAGAGCAGAGAGCTAATGAGCTAAAAGATCCTAGTGCCAGCAAGAAGGATGAACTATTAAGGAAAATGAAGAAGCAAGCAAGTGGTCCTGAAGGTGAGGCTGGTCCAGCTGAAATTTCAGCTGACGAGGCTGCAGAGCAAGCGGCTGTTATGAGATCGCAGATTCATTTATTTTGGGGTAATATGCTCTTTGAACGCTCGCAAGTTGAATGTAAGTTGGCTTTGGATGGTTGGAAGAAAAACCTCGATACAGCAGTTGAGCGATTCAAGCTTGCTGGAGCTTCTGAGAGCGACATCTCAACAGTTTTGAAGAATCATTGTTCCAAAGAGGAAGCTGCGGAGGGATCTATGCAAACGGTTGAGAGCCTGAACACTGATGATAGTGAAAATCACAAGAATGATGCTAGTTAAGCTTAGGGCTGTGACTTGCTTAATTTTTTATTGGATTGCACTGCTCATCACTTGCATAAGCATTTTTTTCATGCATGTGTCTGAATTGGAGCAACGGAGAGTTTTCACTTTTAGAAGAGTAGGTATCAGGAAGTCTATCTTCTCGTCTCTGGTGGAGAGCTGGCATCATCATGTTCTCTCTGGGAAGGATCTGGCTTATGTATGTGTGCCAACTACTTCTGATCGTCAGCCTGACAATAATTTTTCTAGATCGACTTTGCTTTATGAAAAATGATATTAATGCAATTAGAATTTTTTGCCTCCGTAGTTAAATACAGTTAATTCTGCAGTTATTGTGATAAAAGGAGCTCATGATTTGAAACCAATAACGATCTGAGTTTCCAGCAAGCATTTGTTCTTAAGCTGTAGCTTATTAAACATTTATTCGTGAAGAGAGAAACATGAATCTAATTTCATGCTGCTTTCTCGCCTTTTTATTTGCTCTTGTTTGGAAGTTGTAATTTTCAGATTTCCATGTCAGTATCATGGCGGAAGAGAAATGTCATTGTTGCTAGTATTTAAATGTAGATGCTAATGGTTGAACTTCTGATAGATAACAGGTTCATCTGTGTCGTAGTCATGTTTTAAGATTGATTTATTGCAAATCTCTGATTTTGCTTAGTTATTCAGAAGTTGATATCTTATTTTTTTTTCTTCAAGTTGAAAAAAAAAGTGATGTATGCGAAGTTGGTAGAAAGCAAGGATGAGGTGGAGAAGTGGACTAATAAGGAATTGTATAAGATGGCGAGGAAGGAGCCAAAGCTAGTGGTTACGACGGTGAAAATGGCGGCTTTTGAACGCCTGTGTGTGGAATTAGAGGAAAAAGGCGGGAAGATGAAGTTATACAGACTAGCCAAGGCGAGGGAGAGGAGGGAACATGACTTAGATCACGTGAGGTGCATCAAGGACAACAAAATATCGGTGGAGGACGCACATGTTAGGCGGATGTGACAGTCTTACTTTCATAAACTCTTGAACGAAAAATGGGAGAAACATTGTGCTGGGAGATTTGGAGCAATCTGGTAGGTACCAGGATTTTGGGTATTGTAGAAGCATTAAGGTTGAGGAGGTTAAGAGTGTTGTTCGCTGGATGGGATGGGACGAGCGATCGGACAAGTTTGGAAGAGCGCAGGCAGGGCAGGGCATGTTTGGAGTGACTGACTGAGTTGTTTAACGTCTTTCTAAGACGTCGAGAATGTCCGAAGAATGGAGGGGGAGTACAATGATTCCTTTGTACAAGAACAAATGTGATATCCAGAGTTGCAACAACTATAGGGGTATCAATCTGCTAAGCCACATTTTGAAAGTTTGGGAAAGGATCGTGGAGATGAGGGTGAGAAGAGGCGTGTCTATTTTCGAGAACCAGTTTGGATTCATGCTGGGGCGCTCGACTATAGAAGCCATTCATTTTATTAGGAGGTTGGTGGAACAATATAGAGAGGAAAAGAGACTTACATATGGTTTTCATCGACCTCGAGAAGGCATACGACAAAGTCCCTAGGGAGGTTCTATGGAGATGTTTGGAGGTTAGATGTGTACCTGTGACATACACTAGATCGATCAAAGATATGTATGATGGAGCCAAGACCAGGGTACAGACAATAGGAGGAGACTCGGAGTACTTTCTAGTAATGATAGAGCTTCACCAGGGATCAGCTCTTAGCCAATTTTTATTTGTCTTGGTGATGGGTGGACTGACACGACAAATTCAAGGGAGGTGCCATGATGTATGTTATTCGCAGACGATATAGTCCTGATTGATGAGACTCGCAACGGAGTGAACGTTAAGCTGGAGGTTTGGAGACAGACTCTAGAGTCTATAAAGGGTTCAGGCTGAGTAGGATCAAGACATAATACTTTGGAGTGCAAGTTCAGTAACAGGAGCGACTTTGAGATACGCGTGAAGGTGAGGCTTGGTACTCAGGTCATTCCAAAGAAAGGAAGCTTCAAGTACCTCGAGTCTATTATCGAAGGGAATGTAGAGATTGATGACGATGTCACACATCGTATTGGGGCAGAGTGGATGAAATAGAGGCTCGCATCTGTAGTCTTGTGTAAGAAAAATGTGCCCCTAAAACTTAAAGACACGTTATATAGGGTGGTGGTTAGGCCTATGTTGTATGGGGCGAAGTGTTGGCCGGTCAAGACTTCGCACACCCAAAAGATGAAAGTTGCGGAGATGAGGATGCTAAGATGGATGTGTGGGCATACAATGAGGGATATAATTATAAATGATGATATACGAGACAGAGTGAGAGTTGCCTCAGTGGATGATAGGATGCGAGAAGTGAGATTGAGATTGTTCGGGCACGTGTAGAGGAGAGACACAAGTGTCCCAGTGCGAAGGTCTGAGAGGTTGACTATGGACGGGTTCATGAGGGGTAGAGGTAGACCGAAAAAGTATTGGGGAGAGGTGATTAGACGGGTGACGCAGGTGCAACTCACCGAGGACATGACCTTAGATAGGGGGTTATGGAGGACACAAATTATGGTAGAAGGGGAGTAGGTAGTCCAGCGTAGTTCTACCTACGCTTACAAACTAGTAGTTGTAGTGTTATTATTGTAGGTCCGCTTAGCCTATCATACTAGTAGGCGCAATATTGCTTTATAGTCGCATGTTGTTTGATTTATGTTGTCATGTGTTTTCTAGTGTATTTTGTTTGTCTTATTTAACTGCATTAGTTATTGCTTCTTTTTCAGAATGCGCTATCGACTTATTCGCTTTGTTGGTCTTACTTTGCTTGTGATTTGTATTGAGCGGAGGGTCTCTCAGAAACAGTCGATCTACCTGCCAAGGTAGAGATGTCCGCGTACACTCTACCCTTCCAGACCCCACATTGTGGAATTTCACTGGATATGTTATTGTTGTTTTTGTTTCTTCAAGTTGAGAATCATGTCGAAGGAACTCGGCAAAATGACTCATAACTTCAGGAGAAAGGGTGCTCTTTTTTATATTTACAACAAACTATATTGAACCACCTATCTATTTCTTTTTTTTGGTGCTGTCCCGAAACTATATTGAAATAGTATTAAGAAGCTTCCTTCAAATGTGGTGTTTATAGGATAATATCCTGTTGAAGATTAAGCTTTCACCTAACCGCGACATCTATTTGCCACTGCTTGATTTTTTGCACTTCAATAGTTGATTACAAGCTTGACATGTTGAAAGAAGAAGCATGCTCCCACATTCCATAGCATGTGTTAGTTAATAATTCAATACCACCTTACATAGAGTTTTCAGTGGGCTTCATACTATTAATTTGAATTTTGGCGGAGTAAATCAGAACCTTATAGCTTCAATTTGCCAATGTTTATTTCCCTCGTCTGAGCCGTCAATATGGGCTAGGCTCGCAGGACCGACCCAGCTCAACTCGTGATTTGATAGGGTTGAGTTAAGATTTTTGGAGCCTATTTAAAAATGAGTTTTTTTAGGCCGTCTGGAAAAGCCCGTTGGCCTATGGGCTTGAGCCACACTGGGTATAAATATCATTACACCAATAATAAAAAATATAATATATAGCAAAGATACTTTTAAAACAATAAATATTAAATTTAACGCTCCGGACGCCTTTTACTTTCGGAGCTTACACCTCAAACTTTAGGGCGGGCGTCCTATCGATCTACATCTTTTATTTGCGCCTCGGAGGATTTTTTTGGTACTCTCCGCTCCGGGAGTCGCCCGAAAAACACTTTTAAAAACACTGCTTGAAACTTGGTTAGCAATAAAAATATTTTTTAATAAAAGGTGGATTGGCCCGGCTAGGCCCGCAACCCACATAGTGATGGGTTGGGCTGAGTGTTTAAAGGTCCATAAAAAATATGGGTCAGCTCAACTTGACCCGTCAAATTTCAAAGCCCGTATGAGTTAGCCCGAATGAGCTGGGCCAGCCCATTTTGACACCTTTACACTTTGTAATTGCAGTAGCATTATCTTAAATCTGTAAAGGTCTTTTAGTTGTTGAATATCTAATTATGTATCTTGCCCTACGAATCTATTAGGCTTAACCTGTTGTATCATATATTGTTGCTGCTTCTACCACCAGAAAATATAAAACGAAAGGGTTACATAACACCTTGTCACAATTACTGCATATTTTCTTTGGATTGACCAAATGGTCCAATTCACTGGTCCAATATATAGGCCAAACTCGTATTATGTTCAGTTTTAAGGGCAATTAGCAGGAATGTTCTTATTTCGGGTGTTCTTTAATTTTTGTCCCTCAAATTAAATTTTTTTAATTTTTTCCCTTTGCCTAAAACCCCTCAGTTTCGGGTTCGAACCATCGCTCAGTCAAAAATTTTAAAAAAATTTGCAGGACATAGTTTGGGGTTGGCAAGACATAGTTTGTCTTAAGCCATCAAACTCTACCTTAGGGCAGACATAATTTGCATTCATGTATAAGACAAACTCTGCCTTGTGAATCCAAATTCTATTTTGTGATTTTATTTTTATTTTTGCCTGAGCAAGGATTCGAATACGAAATCTCGAGATATTGTTTAAGCAAAGAGTAAAAATTAAAGATCAGTGCCTTTGAAGGGAAATACGCGCAAAAATGCAGTTTTAATTGGTAAGCGCTTCTAAGTTTTTTCTTTTCGTATCTTCGGTGTTAATCTGAAATCTGGTGATCCGATCAGGTAGGTTGACTAATAGGGGGTAAAGCCTTTTCCTTTTTGAAATGGAGCTTTTGAAAAAAGGAATGAAGTTTAGTTCATTTTGAAATTGAAGTGTTAAACATCTCCTTGCATTTAACCAAATCTATGATTATTGTAAATAAATCTTAAGCCTTTTTTAGCTTATTTTAGTGTTTGGGATCCAAACTTAAAGTGCTGACTTTAATAAGCCAGAAAATGCTTAAAGTTAGTCATTTATGAGAAATTGAGATTCGTAACTTTTTTTTTTGGGGGCTTAAAAGCCATTTCTGTTGACTAATAAAATTACTTTTGTATCTCTTATATTTTATTTTAATTCCCACACTACTCTCTCACCAATAAACACTTTTATTCAAACAATCAACTGCTTATTTATAAAAATAATTTTCGACACTTAAAAATTCTAAAAACACTTTATATATAAAAGTCACTTTTTTAAAGTTCATCCAAACGTGCTTTAAGTTGGCAGGGGTTCTTTTTTGGAGTGCTCCACTTCCGCACTTAGGAACATTAATACGTGGGGGTAAGTGTACTTTTCCAGCGTCCAATGCTTATCTTCGTGGAATCCTTACATCTAAAGAGCTTTTCATTATTGTTTATGGATTTAACTTACGTACAATTTGACAATACAATTTTTTTTTTTATATATATTATCACTGTATTCAAAGTACAAAATTAGGATAACTATAGATAATTATGTTGAAATATATTTTGGTTGTTAGAAAGCAAAATATCTTCTATCATCATCTCCTTTAATTATATACATCAATCACAATTGGAACAAACCTGAAGTTTTACAACTATGAAAATCCCTGGAAAATGACGGTCACGATAAAAAGAAATAAATAATTTGAGGCTGTCAAGTTTGCTATGTCATCCAAATTCCTTTTTCAACAAAGTTTTAGAGTCTTTTTCGGATTTTATATTAGTTATGCTGTAACACATTCCCTTTCATGTAAACGCGTATGAAAAGAACAAGCATTAAGATACAATTTAGTAACTTATATACACCAATAGTATAAAAATATGTTGCATTAACATGTAGTTTTACCTGTTGTAACGGTAAAGAATAGATCTCGGGTCTAACTCAATTCCAAAAGTTAGCTTGTAGAATGAGAATTGTCCAAGTTCATATAAGAAGTTCATGTTCTCATTCCATATCTGATGTGAGACTCTTAACACTCCCCCGCACGCCCAGATCTTGTTAACTGGAGCGTGAATAATATAATTTGAGGGCCCAACATCGGTGAACACCCCGCACGCCCAGATCTTGTTAACTGGAGCGTGAATAATATAATTTGAGGGCCCAACATCGGTGAACATAGAATTGAAATGAGTATACCATGTAAAGAATGAATTTTTGGCCTAACTCAATCCCAAAAGCTAGCTTGCAGAATGAGGATAGTCCAAGTCCATATAAAAAATCCATATTTCCATTCCATATCCGATGTGGGACTCTTAACAGTAACATGTCATTTATATGTTTTGCATGTTATTAATCCATGTCTGGTTTTAAAAGTTATTCGTAATTAATTCGGTGTAAAGACAATTTATCCTGTCAGTGCATATACTAGTTGAGTGATACATAGAGGTTGTTTATTGCTAGCATAGATTTCATTTAAGTAAAAGAGGAAACTTTACAATATACCCCTTAGAAAACAAACTTCAGACAGCTCACTACCAGAAAAGAAACAATGACACATCAAGTAACATAAAGGTTCAGAGAAACCACACTAATTTACTAAATCCATAATTAACTAAAATCACAACACAAACTTCACCCAATTAGAAACCTTAACTTCTTTAACCCTCTTAATTAGTATCCTATTAATTAATGCATAAACACAATCCCCCTCAGATTAGCTTAAACACTATCAAACAATTTCTATTGGACCTAAGTTGACAGTAGTCTCCATATCCTTCATTGCTTCAAACCTAGGCTCCTTAGCCTGGAATTTGAGACCTGCATACAGCTTCATATAATCTTCAAACACAAATTTTGGATACTTCAACTTGTTCTCTTCTTCTGCTTTCTCAATCAACTCTGGTGCTGGAAAGATAACAGCATCGCTTCCTGGATTATAAAAAGAAGCTATTGACATCCTAGTTCCATCTTGCTGAGCAATCACTCTGTGCTCAATACTCTTGTATTTTCCATTAGTTATGACCTTCAATCATTCAAACAAATACAACTCATTAAAACTAGTATGAGTAACCTGGAAAATAAGGCAGATTACCTGCTACAACACGTTAAAATGCACATAATTAGCGGTAAAGACGCGAATAAAAACATACCTCTAGCTGATCGCCGAGGTTGATGACAATTGAGTGTTTCATAGGAGGGACATCAATCCAATTGCCATCTTTTAGCAATTGGAGACCACTGACTTTGTCATCTTGGAACAGCAGGATGATGCCACCAGCATCGGTGTGAGCACGCAGGCCCTTGATCAGTTCTGGCTTGGGACAAGGAGGATAGTTGCTTACTTTGGTACCAAAAGTTGGACCCTTTGAGCCATAAAATGCTTTCTTCAAATAACCTTGCTCAAGTCCAAGATTCTCACACAGCAGGTCCAAAAGTTTTTCAGCTAGTTTCTCTAGCTTTAGTGCAAACTCCTTCATAACATTTCTGTTACAAGGTAATGTAAAGTTAGTAAAATAATCAGAGCTACTAATCAAG
This sequence comes from Przewalskia tangutica, assembly GCA_029844215.1. NCBI lineage: Eukaryota > Viridiplantae > Streptophyta > Magnoliopsida > Solanales > Solanaceae > Przewalskia > Przewalskia tangutica. The sequence goes on along the minus strand of CM056727.1, from coordinate 36,853,617 downwards.
ATTGAAGACTAACAGTAAGGCCTGTCACTTTTAGTTAACAAAGTGACAGGTTGAACTGATACAAATCCAAGATAATTGGAGCTAGCTAGCATAGTTCCTGTTTATGTCAAAAATATAAAAAATAATGAAAAGGGATGTTAACTAAGGATAAAAATTGGATATTTTTCTTTTTACCTGTATTTGTCCTCTAGGTCTGGAACTTCATACACATTGGAAACAGGGAGATGTTTCAAGAAGAAAGTGCTTTCCCAATCAAGATCATCAATCTCAGTTTGGACAGCCTCAAAACCTTTACTTGCCACCATTTCTTTAAACCTTTGCTCCATGCACTTCTTGTAATGCCCCTTAGTAAAGCTCTCTACTGTATCCAGTAATTCATTGGAAATCCCATGATTCACAAGCTTTGATATGTCACATAACAGACAAAAAAAGAAAAGTCAGAAAACAAGATAGAAGTACTTATTTTTTCAAGAACTTGTAGTGTAATATAATGTTACCTCAAAGAAACCCCAGTTTTCACATGCATCTTTGATTTTGTCCATTGTTTCAGCCCTTTTCTCAGTTTGAAGCAACACCATATCCACAACTGGGAAAGTACTCCCCATCTTTCTGTTTTTCTTGCTCACTTGACTAACTCTCTAGTTGTCTTTTAATTTGCTGTGTGTTTGGTATCTATTTTCTGTGGTGAGTGGAAAAGAAGTGTACTAGAGACGGATATTTATAGGCATTTGAGAGTAGGGAACAGATGAAATTGATTAGGAATTGGATGAATTCAATTAAAAATTTGACATGTAATTGTTAGAATATTATTAATGAATAGTAATAATATTTTATTAATGTAGTATTATATGTATTTATGATAGATCATAAGTAAAGAATATATATACAAGATAATATTTATTAGGAAGAAATATCCTCCTATTCTATCCCCTAATATTCTCCTATAATATTCCTTACTTTATTACTTTATTAACTACCATATATACATATGATACTACATTAATACAATATTATTACTATTCATTAATAATATTCTAACAGTAATAGGGATGTCAATGGGGCGGGGGAAGGATATCCCGTATTCGTACCCGCCACCTAAAACCCACCTCCACTCCCGCCCCACCACCCATCACGGGTAGTAAATTCTCCACCCGCCCCCGTCCCACTTACCCCGGAAGATACCCACTTATCCGGCGGGTACCCATCACCGGTAGTAAAAAAAATTATATAATAAAAAATGAGGTCAAGGAATAGAAAAAATAAACTTTTTTCGCTATGGTGTATCAAATATCAAAGTCTGAAACTTTACCAAAATATTAGGAATATTAAAAGGTTAAAATAAAGCGTGAAATTTATATAGAAGAAACAAGAAATTTTTTAGTCCTTTCAAATAATCACAATTGTAAAAAAAGAAAAAGAGAAAACTCAATGTCATTACCAAAGTTATCACATATGCACTTTGTTGCATTCTACCATACATTTTCACACAAAAACATTAAAAAATTTGAAGGATACCGTATACTTTATTTTAAATGAATAATAATAATAATAATAATAAGAAGTTGATGACTTGACAAGAACAAGGGAGTCTTGACAAGAATAAGAGATTTCAAGTCCTTGTCTAGTTAAGAATACTAGAAAATCAGCATAATTAAAGAATCCAACACAAACATGTACGGGGTTGGTAGCGGGGCGGGGCGGGTAGCGGGGTGAGGCGAATGCGGGGCGGGTCTTATATGAAATCCACCTCTGCCCAACTATCCATGGCGGGTAGCACCAAATCATCCCCCATACCCGTCCCACCACCTACCAAATCATCCCCATACCCGCCCCAACTGGAACGGATGCGGGACGGTACCCGCATTTACCCTCCCCACTAACATCCCTATACATTAATAACCAATAAAAATTAAAGCAAGTAAAGGGATGTGAGAAGTTGCCCGAAGTAGCGTGTTTGGCAATTTTTTAAATCTACTTATATTCAAAAATGTTTTTTGTTCTAATTATTTTTCGAAAAAAGTACTTCTAGAAAGTAGCTATTTAACTAATTAATTTGAAAATATTTTTATCAATATTAGAACAATATTTCGTGTTTGAGCAATGTTCCAAAAGTACTTACGAGAGAAAAAATTAATTTTTTAGCTTCTAAAAAACATGCTATTACTATTCAAAATAACTTATTTTTCTCTAAAAACTTGATAACACCTCAACTTTCTAAAATAAGCACTTTTGGTTTTTCAAAATCACTTGGCCAAACATGCTACTAGGTTTCAAATCTAGACACAAATAAAAAAATGCTAAATGAATTTTTATTTTATTTTTTTAATTTTTTGTTAATAGAGTTACCTAGTATCTATGCTGATAGATCATGATGCGCTTGTAGGGTGTTAGTTGAGTTTATCCAAGCACAATAATTTTGGCTCAGATCTTATATAGTATGTCTTTAAACTTTACTAAATAGATAGAATATAATTAATTCGAACCAACAAATCAAATAAATTAGGGTATATTCCTGAATTCGAACCCATAAGATTCAACTGAATTCGCCTATGTAATAGGTTTAAAATAATCAAAATAGATGAGTTGAACACTATCATTACAAAAAATTAAATAAAAAAGTGAAAAGTAGGAACAAGACTCGTGGATGATGTATTTGTGTACATACTGATGGCCCCTTCCAAGTTTGGAAGAATGTTTAGTAGCCATGGCCATGGGCAATTTTTACTTTTTTTTTTTGAGTTTTTCATCTGGTGTCCGATACCCAATGCCCGATAATATTCGGATTTGTGTCGTCACTATCAGAAGAAAGACATTTATCAATAACTTTTTTGTTATCATATACCGAATGTTTTTGACAAAAGTATTTTTCACAACAACAAAAATTATTGCATACCGTTGCAATAACTTACCAAAAAAATTTTCATACCCAAGACTCAAACTCGAGACCTTTGATCAGGAGGAACGACTTCGTGAGATGCACCACATGGCTTCATCTGTCTCTCTTTTGGTGGGGGTAAAGTTGCACCTAATAAATTAATAAGTGTTCCTTTCTCTTTGCTTTTAGTTTGCTGCTACTTTTTTCCATGCACGCCATGATCTCTCGCTTGTTGAGGTTAAAGGTGTTTTTAGATGTTGTATAATTACTTTACGTTGCAAGTGTTTATGGGTTAAATTTAGCATGCCTAATTAAAACAAAGCTTGAGACGACAATATAATCACAATCAGTCAATTAATTAATCGGTAAATATATTAATTTCAAATATAATTAAGATCGATTATGAATCTTTTATTCGATTTTTCTCTTACCGAAATCCATTTCTTGATGTAGATGGATTAGGAATATAACTTAGTGGCAGAGTACCTCCTTGACATGGTTAAGAAAAGGGAAAAGATGCACCCGCATGGGTTAGTTCAGGAGTGATTGCTTCTGAAAGCGAGTTCGAGCTTGCGCCATGATGTGGGAGTTCATTTCTTCTTGTGAGGATGACTCATGCGCACCAGACATCGCGCCTCCCGCTAGTGTCGAAGTCTGTGATTTACCTTCCTCCACCAATCTCTTGCCGGAGGGTGGGGCCCAATGCGAGGATTTCGCCTTTTGCTCCCAAGAAAATGGAAAAGATGCTCCATTTGTTTGAAATATTTCATTTTTACTTGTCACATTTTGATTTGACACGTATATTAAGAAATTATAAAATAGAATGATAATTTTATTATATCACCTCTAATTATTAGTAAGTAAATTAATGATTGAAATAAATAAAATATACCACTAATTTTTTTTAAACTTATCAACCCAATAATAGATAATAAAGGTAAAATAAATATGAAATGATAAATTATTTTAAAGTGGACAAGTAAAATTGAATAATTATTTTTAGTATAATAGATAAGTAAAACTGGAGGGAGGGAGGAGTAGTAATGAAATGTAAAGTTGTGGCCACTAATAGGCTATATACCAAAAGGAATTCCTTTATAGTATTTATATTTAATATTAAAGGTAATCTTGTTGTCTTATATTAAGATTAAGAATCACTTATTAGATTCATCTTTACGTAATTAAAATCCTTATGGAAAGCATATTTAGATGCAAAAAAGGTACAATGTCGGCATTGGAAATCCACCTGAGATCTTTAAAAAAAAGTGAGATTAATTATCCTAATATTGCAAATCCCACCGCCTTAAAAGTTGATTTTTTGGAATCATAATAATCATTGTACAAAGTGGGATCGAACTCTCCCTTATTAGCTAAGTGCTTATCATTTGTTTAACAACCTATACTCCCTTTCTTCCACGGTAAGTGATTATTTAGGTCTTTCAATTTTTTTAAAATAAGTGTTTTTTTAGAATTTTAAGAATATTTTGGGCAGATTTTGCAAAATTGTCTTTGTTTAAATAATTAACATTCATTAATTACATTTTCTTTTTCTAGATATTGATTAGGGGTAAATTAGTAAAAACACTCATAATTTTCTAGGAGTGAGTATTTTCTTAAGGAGTGTACACAACCTAAAAAAATCACTTATTATGAAACGGAGTGAGTAATATAGAGAAATTGTCATTTTTTTGACATAGTAAAAGATTGGACGATTCCTATAGTTTTGGAAATGTTTTTACTGCATTATAATTTTGTTGAGGAGGAACAATGTTTCGTCACAAGTACAAAATGCATATTTAGAATTTAAGGTTGATAAATATAAATTGCTTCCTCCATTTCATAGTTAAATATGCTGATCATATTTAACATGATATATTGCTTAAATACGTATTTTGTCAAATATCACAAGAGGTTCGTCCTAAATGAGGAGTATAAATGACACCCTAGGTGAATCCCACGCCAAATGAAAAGGAAAGTGAAAAACATTATAAGATATAACAAAAATTTCACATTAATTATATATATACTTTTGGACTCAATTACCGCGTAACTCATGGGACAAATCTGAGACATATTGGGTCATCGCGAACAATACATGACATGAACTTCAGATTCTAATATATATTAGACTTTTATCGATTAATCTTAGTAACTCACTTTAATCAATATAACTCTTAATGGAAACATTAATGGCCTTCAATGGATAAGGTTCTTAAATTCCAAATAATTCAGTTATTGATCACTCAGAATGTTAGATAGAGTTTTTTTTGTTTTTTTTTTGTTGACGAAGGAATCATGTGCTTCTTTCGAAGTGCAGAATGATCGACGCATAAGCGCAGTGTGGCCACCGCTTAAGCGCACTTATGCAAGTCAGTGTAATGCACTTCAAGAGCGGCGAGCCGAGGCGTTACTGCGAGGTTTGAACTTGACTGCCTCCCACACCACCTGCGATGAGATCTGCCTCAAGACTAACCTGGCAGGGCTTCGGATGAGTTTTTTTATTTAATCTTTGACAAAAGAGGCAAATGTGAAAAAAAGGAAATGAAAAAGACCATGGGACTTCCCATTTCATTATTAATTCACTTCTTTCCCATTTCATGCAGCTAAACCATGGGACTTCCCATTTTAAGTTTGGTTTTAGAAAACCCATGGGTAAAAACAATATATTTCGAATTAATCAATATATTATTTTACTTTCTTATTTTGTTCCTGTTTAATTGACATAACTATATATTTCCTTTTTATGATTGTACTTGGAAGTTTCAATGATGAAGAAAACGTGCAGAAAAATCTTGGATATGATGAGAGTATTAGGATACCTACATTTGGCAATGTTTGTTCTCACAAAAAGACAAGAGGAATCCAATTTTCGTGCATTTGCCATATACCGTCAAACTTCTCTATAATTATTATTTATTGTAATAATTTAATTTTTTCCGGAACCAATTTTTCATGTTATATTTTACTTTTCTATAACAATAATAGCATTCATTAAAGCGGTACACTCTTTATAAAATTATCTCTCTATAACAATCATACTCAAATATTGTGTAATAATATTTGTAAAAAAACATATTATGTATAAAAATAAAATATCAAAATATTTATGACAATCATCCAAGGAAAGATCTGACAGTTTGGACAAAAATCTTCGTTAATTCAAGCGTTATTTTATCACTAAAAGACTGAAATTTACGAAACAACCTACAGTTGTAGAAATATCACTCTCCATTGTAGGAGAAATAAATGAATTCTACCTACATATGAAAAATCCAATATTAATAGTGAAAATTTATAACTTATTGAGGATGTTGGTAATGTATCATCACTTGTAGCCCAAATCCCATCTCATAACACTAATTAAGCAATAGATGCTACCACTTATATGGAGTTTGACGCAACTCTTTCAATCCTTGAAACTTACACCGATGAAGATAATATTGCACAAGTGATTGAAGTGGAAGAACAAGAGACAACATATACAAAAGGTGACAACGATAAGATAAAAAAGTCAATTGTTAAGCTCTTAGACATCCATCAGGGAAAGCTATTGAATACCCTTTTACCGAGCGTTTGGACAAAATTCTTCGTCAATTCAAGCGTTATATTATCGCTAAGGGACTGAAATTTACGAAATAATCTACAATTGTAGAATAATATCATCAAACTTGAAATTGTATTTAAATTTTTAATTAATTTTAAATGCATATTCCTTATATTTTAATTCTTTATCGATATGATATAAATAGTCATGGATTTATTTATAATTTATTAGTCTTTTTAATTTTTAACTAATGAGATATAAAAATCAATTAAAATTTTATAATTAATAAGTATATTATTTGCGTTTATAGCATAAAAAGTATAGAAAAATAATTATTTACGTACTTTTGTTTATAACGGCTAAATGAGATTCAAACATGAAATGTAAATATATATATATAACAATAAGTAACTATATCGATCATGAAAATTTTGAACAAATTTTACTTGAGATGTTTGACTTTGATGGTATAATCAAGCTAACTTTAAGACAGAGGCAGCAGTGTCCTTTTATTCTTTCTTTTAGAGTATAACCAATTACTCGGATAATATATGGCTGATAATAAGTTGTATTAATCTTTATTATTCCAAGACCAAGAATCAACAAAAGCAAAGTGCTGCTTTAAAGTTAGACAAGTGGTCCAAGAAAATTAACTTTTATTTAAGTAGTTGGCAACAAATTTAGAATTTAAACATAACTCGTTCAAGGTTCTAAGTTCCTTGGAATTATAGTTTCTAAAGGAATATTGTCTCTCGATTGTATTGATCAATAATGTCCAATATATATAATAGTATAAGAATATTTAAATCAGGTAACTAATCAACTTAATTATAATAGAAAATAATAATTATATCTAAAATAAAAGACCTAATTACAATAGAAAATATAATTCTACCTAAAATAGGAGACCTAATTATAATAGAAATATAATTTTATTTAAAATAAGAGATATACAATTAATGAAAGAATATATTCTATTAGTTTCAAACTTAATATTTGTGTTAACCGCTGCTAAATCAAAATTAGCTAACGACAATTTTTTTTATTTAGTTACTGAATTTGTCAATCTCAAATTTCTATTTTTTCAGTTGTGATAGGACTGCCCCTGAATTTAATAGATTTTCATTAAAAAAAAATCACACATCATGCAACTAATTAAATTTGTGACGCTACAGTTGGACATTCAGATGATGAACTTCAATACTTGATTAACTCTTTTCTCGAGCATTTTCCAAGAGATTATTAGTGTAATCTTCATGCAAAATATATTCTCTATCTATCGAATCTAGGTACTGTAAGAATCCGACACTTGGAATTGATATCGAAACTGTAACAATTATGGAATATTTTCCTCAATTATTGGAAGCAAAAGGCGAAATTCCTCGCCCACGACCCCCACCCCTCCGACCCGACAGAGATTGATGGAGGAAGGTAAATCATGATACTCAGCGGCCCACTAGGTGGGAGGCACAATATCTGTAACAATTATGGAATATTTTCCTCAATTATTTCCTTCCAAAGAGGTGGTACATATACCAATATTAATATTACAAGCATATATTAAGGTAATTAATAAGACAAGATATGCTAAAATCAAGCCTCCTAATCTATTCTAATTCTCCCTACCATATACAAAAAATATTACATTTACTACAATAATCATAATTATTAATTGTAATATTATTAATTATGATTATGATTCTATCACTCCCCCGCAGTCGAAGCGGGAGGAAGACGGATGTTGAAACTGTCCCGAAAATCTTCAAATAATATCAGCGGCAGACCTTTAGTAATATCCGCAATCTGATAGCGCGATGAGATATATAAGACACACACTTGTCCGTGAGTCACCTTTTCACTAACAAAGTGAATATCTAGTTCGATATGTGTAGTTCATTGATGGTTCACCGGATTTTCTGAGAGATAGATATCACCACTAACATTATCATAGTATCCCAATGTGGCTTTCAGAATTGGACAATGGAGTTCTTTGAGCAGATTCCGAAGCTAGCATGATTCAGACACTACATTGACGATTCCTCGGTATTCTGCTTTGGCACTTGAGCGAGACAGTGTGGCTTGCCGTTTTAAGGACCAAGAAACAAAGTTATCGCCAAGAAAAATATCATAACCAGATGTAGAGCGTCTGTGTCTGGAAATCCACCCCAGTCTACATCGGTGTAGGACACCAGGGTGGAAGTCGATGATGGATATAAGTGCAACCCATACTCTAGAGTTCCCTGAATATATATATATCATAATCTGTTTGAGTGTATGCATATGATCATCCACCGGATTATGCATGAAGAGGCATATTTGCTGCACAACATATGAAATATATGGTCTGGTGAATGTATGATACTGTAAGGCCCCTGCAAGGCTGCGATGAAGAGATTGATCAACAAAAGGCTTGCCAGAGGATGCACTCAATTTGAATTTGGTGTCTACTGGTGTTGCGGATGGTTTTCAAGATGACATTCCAGTGCGTTCAACAATCTCCGATCATACTTCTTTTGAGATAAAAATAACTCACTTGCATGTCGTGTCACCGTTATGCGTAGAAAGTAGTGAAGAGGGTCGAGATTTTTCATTGCAAATTCTGAGACAAGTTGTGACATGATGGTCTTTCGAAGATCATCAGATGAGGTTGTTAAGATTATCCACATATAACAGAAGATAAGCAATATTATTACCTTGTCGGTATATAAATAGTGAGTGATCCGAACGACTGTTAGAGGGGAGCCTGATAGGATAAATTTTTGTGAGAAACGAAAAAAAAAATATTTTACCAAAAAAATTAGTGGTGAAGCAAAAACTTTCAAAATATTGATAATAGTATAAATATTTAACCGTTGAGCTTATATATTATTAGGATTTGCCCTGAATTTTCTACCATATTTGAATTATACCATAATTGTGTCTTACTTCAAAAATGATTTCTTAGTGAAAAAAGTTTTCTTGGTAGAAAAAGACTCTACCATATTTATCATTTTTTGGAGGAGAAATTTTAGACTTCTATAAATAAAATTCTTCTTCTCATTCAATAAAACAATAACATCCACAATGTAGTGTTTAGAGAATTTTGTTTAGAGGAATATTTTTCTCTCAATAGGTTTATGCTTTTATATTAGTTTTCAATATGTAAGTTACTTGATCAAACCATATTAAATATTATGCTTCTTTTAGTATAATTTTTGTGTCGTCTGATTTATTGACGTCAATGTTTGCAATTGTTAGCTTTCGCATAACACCCTTATTTTTTCGAACCCAACAAGTGGTATCAGAGCCAATGGTTCAAAACTAATGGTTTGAAGATATGTTCAAGTGGTGTCTGAGCCAATAGCTCAACAAGGTTGAAGATAAATTCAAGGCACATTCATATCAAACTGCATCTTATTGACATTAATAAAAAAATTTATCAAATAAGAAAAAAAATCCGAACTACTACATGTGGAGAAAAAGTTTCAACCATATTTTTAAAATTCTGATGCTACATCTTTAAAATTAAAACTCATTTTTAACCCTGTAAAAGACTCATTTTTAACCATGCAAAAGACTCACTTTTAACCCTTTAATGGGCTCATTTTTAACCCGAAAGGGCTTCAATACTTTTAACCACAAGGACTCCAATACTTTTAACCCGAAAGGGCTCCAAAAACTTTTAACCCGAAAGGGCTTCAAAATTTTTTAACCCGAAAGGGCTCCAATACTATTAACCCGGAAGAGCTTCATTTTTAACCATGACAAACAACAATGATGAAGATTATACGAAGATGGAGAACCAAGATTATTTTACCATAAAATTCAGGCCAATGAGACATTTGTTAGGATTTGCCCTTAATTTCCAATCATACTTGAATTCTATCATAGTTGTTTTTTACTTCAAAAAAAGATTTCTTGGTGAAAAATGTTTCTTTGTAGAAAAAGTCTCTACCATATTTATCATTTTGTTCGAGGAGAAGGTTTAGACTTCTATAAATAGAAAATCTTTTCTTCTCATTTAATAACACAATAGCATTCACAATGTAGTATTTAGAGAGTTTTGTTTAGGAGGAGATTTTTATGCTTTTTATATTCGTTTTCAATATGTACGTTACTTGATCAAATTACATTAAATATTATGCTTCTTTTAGTATAATTTTTGTGTCGTTTGATTTTACCGTCAATATTTGCAATTATTAACTTCCGCATAACACTATGATTTTTCGAACGCAATATATATTACATCCAGCACAGAAATAATACCATTCACACTTAATTTGTTCTGCTTAAATAGATATTATACAAGTTGATGTTTATATATTATTAGACAGTTATTCCGAAAAGGGATAATTGGCGAAAATTTAACTATTATGCTAATCATACTTATATATGGAAGTGGTAAATAATAATGCAAAGAGAAGTTCCACATCAGAAAATACAAAGAACACACATGTTCCAATGCCGGCCTTTTTGGATCTAGTTCAAGGTTCCATGCATGGTACTTTAAAGTTTAAACCTACCTAAGTTCTAATTTTGTGGTCTAACTCATAAAATTATGAAAAATGGTCCCTCGCACCATCATCCTCAAAGGCAGAAGAACATATGTTTCTGGGACACCACAGGTACAATATGGTCTAGTGAATACAGCTTAATTTGTAGGCCATCCTTGCACTACCACTCAAGACCACGAAGATTTATGATTATTCATTATTATGATGAGTTCTTGAGAAATTTCTTGAAGGCCGATACCGTGACTAAATTCAGTGTATATGTAATGGATCGAATGATGATATACATGAGTAGCGTCGAATTCATAATTTTAATTTCTTAGGTATACGGATAACCATTGCATAACCCTGGAGAAAGGCAAGAGTAGTATCATTTTTGACATTTTAAAATATATGCAATTATCCAACTTATTTTTAGCAATTAATTTAAGATTAAGGGAATTTTTGTCCCATTTAAAATGTGAAGGGGATATTATTTTTCAAACCCAAAATGTTAATTAGGGTAAAGTAGGCTTTATTCGAAAAAAATATTAGACGGACTTAGGTATTTGTTCTAATATTAACCCGACGTTAGGAAAAAGAATTAGTACTACTTTTGATCTTGAACTCTAGCGGAACTCCAAAGTTAAAAGTTCAGGAAATAAAGTTGAACCTTTTCTCCTCTGAAGAATTTAGGCACACATAGAATCACCTGTTTCATATTGGATCTCCATTTGTAGCAACATCAAATACAAAATAATTTACCAATGTAGAAGTATAAATGAACCAAAAATTAAACAGAGACAAAGCTACTTGATTTTAAATAATAGAGGACTAAAATTGAACCTTCTCCTAATATCATAGACGTACTTCTGTTAAATTTGAGAGGTGACGGAAATTAGGGAGAAGAAAAATATTGAAAGAATTTTTTCTTGGTTTCATTCATCATACAATTTACCAAATATACTTAGATTAGGACTTTACCATAAAACTAATAGAGTTAAACTAGGAAACATCTCAATACCTCCCTCAAGTTGGAGCATGGGGGTCTCGAATGCCCAACTTGTCAAGCAAATATTCATGTTGTGATTTGTCCAAAGCCTTTGTAAATACGTCGGTCAATTGTTCGTTGGTTGACACATAACTCAAAAGAATTATACTCGATGGGAGTGCGTCCCGGACATAATGACAGTCAACTTCAATATATTTAGTCTGTTCGTGAAATACCGGATTTCGTACAGTATACAATGCTGCTTGACTATCACAATATATTTTAACCGGAGATTTATATTCGACATCCAAGCTATGTAGGATTTTCTTCAACCATTTCAGTTCACAAACTGTCATTGCCATTGAACGATATTTCGCTTCTCCTGACGAGCGAGAGACAATGTACTGATTCTTGGTTTTCCATGATATCGGTGAATTCCCAAGGAGATCATTCATCTAGTGAGCGATCTTCGGGTCAACGGACATCCAACCCAGTCCGCATCAAATCACCCATACAACTAGATATCATAATACTTACTTAACACAATTCATTGCTCATGGTTCTTTTTCAAGTATCTTACCCCTGGAGGGCAGCTCTCCAGTGTGCTTCTTTCGATTGATGCATGAATTGGAACAAAACATGTACACAATAAGACAGCTCCGATCGCATAAAATTGAGGTATATCAATTTGTCGACCAGACGTCGGTATGGTTCCAGATCTTTCAAATTAGTCTCTTTAGCCAATTCCAGATTGTGATTATATTCCCTATGAGTTTTAATCAATTTTGTTCCCAGTAGCCCGGACTCAGAGATTATATCTAAGGCATACTTTCGTTAACAAAAGAATAATCAGGTTGGTCCACGCGCAACTTCAACCCGTAAAAAATACTTCAGGTGACCCAAATTCTTCATATAAAAACAGGCTCGGAGATAGTCTTTGAACCTTGCAATGACACCATGGTCATTTCAAGAGATAATCAAGTCATCCACATAAACTTAGACATTAAGTTGTATATTTTCCGGGTGTATCGTGAAGAGAAATAATTAGAGTATGATTGCTTGAACCCATATTTCATTACGGCACTTGACAATTTTTCAAACCAGCATTGTAGGGCTTGTTTCAACACATACAAAGATTTTTGGAGTCTACATACTTGCCTTGGACCAAACACATGAAATCCCAATGGTAATTTCATATAAATTTCTTCCGTCAGTTCATCGTGCAAGAAGGTGTTATGAACATCCATTTGATGCAACTCCCAATTTTGAGCGGCCGCTACCACTAAGAAGGTCTGAACGGTCACTTCGCAACTGGAGCAAATATTTCATTGTAGTCAATACATTCCTTCTGCTTATTATAGAAGATGGCAAATCGAGTTTGATATCATTTAATTATTTCGTCCGAGTTATATTTGATCTTGTACACCCATCTACATCTGAGTGCTTTCTTATCAGGCGATAATGTTTTCAATGTCCATGAGCCATTGTCCTCTAATGCTTGGATTTCTTGTTGCATGGCTTTTCTCCAACATTCCTTTTTCATAGCTTCTGAGAAGGATCTTGATTCAATTCCTGTGGTAATTGCTGCAAGGAAGCTTTGGTGTTGCGAGGAAAAATTATCACAGGATATATAGTGAGCTAAAGGATAAGGTGCACATGAGGGTTGCTGAGGAGCGGGCGAACTCGTTGATGGACTTTCTTTCCGAAATGTTTCAGTAACGTAGTCACGTAATCAAACTGAGTCATGCTTTTGACATTTACCTCGATCCAATTGTTCCTCTGAAGGCTTTTCATTGACCCAAGTACCTTCCGTCTATACTTCTTCCTCATTTTTATTATTCGAACTAGCATCTGTCCGTTCTAATTCTGGGTGACCCATAGATTCAGTATCTGGTGTCCGAATTTCTTCTATTCGAGCTTTGTTCACACCTACATTATATGTCTGTTCTTCTTCAAAAATGTGTTGATTCCTTTCGTCCTTTATTTCATCCGGGATCGCTTCTATGTTGTCAACCAAGTTAGATGTTCCTATGGAAAAATATAACTTAGTCTCGTAGAAGTCCATATCTCTTAAGACTAAATATTCATCATAATGAGGCGCATCCCCGTATAAAATTTTATAAGGGGTTTTCCCATTCAAAATCAAAGATGGTGTTCTATTGATCAAGTATCCCGCAGTCAAAACGCATTCTCCACAGAATTTAATCGGAAGATGGCCCTGAAATCTCAATGCTCGCACCATATTAAGAATGTGACAGTGTTTTCTTTGGACTTTTACATTCTCCTGTGGTGACCCTGTGCAAGATGTTTAAAATATAATTTCATGTTCGAAAAAGTAAGTCTTCATACACGTGAACTCAGTTTCGATATCACTTCTAACTATCTTCACCCTTTTTCTGAACTGCCTTTCCACAAGAGCGAAGAATTTTTTAAAGGTTTGGGACACTTCTTTCTTATTAATTGAGAGAAATATTCACACGGCTCGTGAACGATCATCTACAATAGAAAAAAAATATGAATCACCACAAGAGGAAGGGGTCATATGTGGTCCCCATAAATCGCAATGTATCATCTTAAAAGTATCCAAAGCAATATTCTCACTTAAAGGAAAAACACTTCTTGTTTGTTTTTTCTCATTGACATACATCACATTCTCTATCCAATCTATCATCATTCTCCTTTTAAGCCTAATATCGTAATAGACTTTGTTGCTTGTGTTGAAGGATGACCTAACCGTTTGTGCCAAAGATCGAACCAATCAACTACCTCTGCCTTCATAGCCTGTATCAACGACATTTTTTGAAAATAGTAAAGTCCACCTCGATGCTTACTCTTTCCAATTAGCTTTCTCATGGTGGAGTCCCGTATAGCACACATAATTTTATTAAATGTCACATCACAATCTAAATAAGCAAGTAGTTGTGACACAAAAATTAAATTGCATGTCAAATCCCGAATATAAAGAACATTATTTAACCATATCTTGTCATTCAGCCTGGTTGTTCTTTCTTTTGTAGTCACCGATCTACTTCCATCTGAAAGCCCAATCGGATACTCAGGAATGTCCTGATGATCGCTCAATTTCTCTGGATTACATGTCACATGATTGGTTTCTTGAATGTCTATAATCCAGGATGAGTTTTCGATCTTACCATCCATCTTGACATTCAGATTTATTCCTTGTGAATTCAACACGTGAATCACCATTTTCTGAATCTCCTCAATCAGATTATGAGGTCCAATGCCGCATGTATTTATTTATTTTATCTTCGCCTGTGTATCCTTGACAACAACGGTGTTAGCCCTATAGTTGCCTCCTGCGCAATTATATCACGGGTCTCTCCTCTGTTGTTGTTGTTGTTGTTTTCCTTCTCTTCTTCCTCCGAATTTTCTGTCTTTTTTTTTATATTCTGGCCACCATTTCGAATACCCAACGAGTTGAAAGCATCCTTCCACAACTTGTCCGGATCTCTTGCAATCTGTACAGAATGCACTATCATTCTTCCCTTCATCTTGGTCACGGTAAGGATTTCTCCCTTGTACGACAAAGGCCATGGTTCCACTCAGTTCTTCCATTTTTCATGTGAGTCCTCTCATACGCTCTTCTTGCACTAGCTTCAAGTAGACTTTGTTTAATGATGACAACAATTTATGGGCTACTATGTTCGATCTCAATGTTCCATGCATTGTCTCATCCAATCCCATGAGGAAAAGATGTACTTTTTCTTCTTCTATTTTTGTTTCCAAGATCATCCCCAAATTGCACATACACGTTCCACATTTGCAAGTCGGAATCTGTTCATAATTTGTCAATTCTTCCCACAACTTAGTTAGTTTTCCATTGTAATCCACTATGGTACTTCCCTTCTGCTTGCACTCCACAAGTTATTCCTTCAGTTGTTGCATCTGAGGGTCGTTGATAACAGCGAATCGCTCCCGGATGCTCATCCATAATTCTTCCGCTTCCTCTTTATGCGAAATTGTTGAGCGACGTGTTGGTTCGATGGTGTTGCGAATTCATGACACCAACAAAGAATTTATAGTCTACCAATCTTCTAAGTCCGGTGACTCTTCATCCGGTTTCTTGATTGTACCATCAACGAAGCTGAATTTCTTCCATGCTCTTAGGGTCGTCCTCATGGATCTAGCCCATTTTTCGTAATTCTCTCCCTTTAATTGGACTTGTGTGACCACAATTTCGGGATTATCTTTTGACGTAATGTCATAAGGGGAGACTGTCTTTCTTTGACTTTCGTTTTCTTCACCGGCAATTCTTTTATTTTTATCACCGATTTCTCCGTCACCCACTATTATTTAGGATTTTCGTGTTCTTTTAACAAGGCTCTGATACCATTTAAATTTGAGAGGCGACAAAAATTTAGAGAATAAAAATATTGGGAGAATTCTTTATTGATTGCATTCATCATAATTACATCTTTATATAGAGATAAAAGTTCTCTCTTCCCTAGTCTAATAAGGAATCCCTATTCTAGTAAACTACTTTACAATTTATCAAATATACTTAAATTAGAATTCTACCATAAAACTAATAGAGTTAAACTAGAAAATATCTCAATAACTTCAAATCTATGTAATCTAAATAAAGTCAAATTCTCACAAACCTTTTTCTTTCCTTTTCCCTATTAGGGATAGAGTCATAATGGCCCTGATACTCCTAATTATTCGAGAATCGGATCAGAACCGACCGATACTTGACCGAAAAGTTAATCGTCCTGATTTAGTACCAAAAATTACTCGGACCGATAAGAGCCGACCAGAATCTGATAACCCAGAAATACCCAGAACACCCCTACCACTAGCCCCCCAGCCAAGCCCTAGTTAGTTGTAAATTGGTGAAACTTTAAATGGTCATAACTCTGCGCTCGAACGTCCGTTTCACCTAAAAAAAAATTTGATTTCGCGTATTTTTTCGAGACATGACCGGATCCGATTTCTCAAAATACGTCCGTCTTGCCAATCAATTTCACTTTTCCCCAAATCGTTACGTTTTTTCCCTTTTCAAAGCTAAATATCTCGCTATATACAATAGATTTCAACGTCCAAATTTCGTGGTAATGTGTCCGAGAATGTCAATTTCAATATTGAAATTTAAAAAAAAAATGGGCCCCGGAATCCGACCCGGAAAATTCTTACCGGTCCGGTCCCGAATCTGGACTCAGGACCGAAACCTTATCGGTCCGGTACAGGTACCCAGATACCCGGACCGATAACACCCCTAATTAGGGACATCCCGATCCAATAGGAATTTCAGAATAAAAAGACTAAGCAAGCTGTTCAGAATAAAAAGAAAAAAGAAAGTGAAAGAGCATGTTCTTCATAATTTTAATGGAGAAATTTTCCATTCGTGGAAAGAGGTGGAAAAAGAATAATTGTCGCACAAATGGAGAATAATTATTGGGTGGAAGTGGAAATGTGCCAAGAATGTTAGCGTCGACATACATTTTTTAAAAAATATCATATTTTATAATCTTTTTGCTTTTGTTTGTTTTGTAAATTTGGTGTGGCAATCAACAGGTTGTAGCTGATTCTGATTTAGCTTCTGCCCTATCCAATCAAATATATTTGGTTAACAATCCTTTTCAAAGAAAAGGAATACTTGAAAGTTGAAACCAACCCCTCCCCACATATTTAATGCTATTTAAGAATATATATATATATATTTTTTTTACAAATTTCAAAGATAAATGTTAAAAGAATTATGATAAAATTAATGTATTGCCGAAGTTAAACAAATTGAGGAAAATAAGATGAATAGTTTATTGGTCAAGGAATTAATCTGTTGATCTCCAAATGGATACTAGAGAGCATATATCTTTTCTTGATAGCTCTACATAATCATGATATTAGCATTGTTGTGTTTGTTTGGCCGGTATAAGTATCCGGTATTTTTAAATTTGGGTCGCGTAAATTTCATTAAATGAGAAATGCTCCCTATTTCTGTAACAATGATTCAAATTTGAAATTTCTGATTAAGGATCAATGGAGGAATCTCATCCATCTCAGCATACTCCTTAATAATTTAGCATGGCGGTGATATATCATGTATGTTGTTTATCTTTGCAATGACTTGTACATTACCTATGGAGGTTAGGGTGGGCTCCTTTTACAATTAGAGAAATTTTTTAAAATCTAGATTGGCATACCTCAAATGGAATTTCCCTCTTTTTTGGTTCTCCTATTTATCAACTTATTTATTTGTTTATTTTTGGGTGGTTTCTAGGAAAGATCAAACCGAAATGAAGATAAAATGCCATTAAATCTTGATGTTAGATATATTGGATTCCTTATATCAAATTGGGACCCTTAATTCATTAGAATGTCTATTTTTTTTTTCAAGTAGTCCTTTTCTTTGTAACTTTAAAGAGAGTTGACTCATTGACCAATTTGATCTTTCTAAAGTGGTTTGATTTGATGAACTGAAAGTGTGAGTTACTTCTTGGTTGATTCCTTATGATTGTAACCCTTATTCTCAAAATTCTGTTCTAAACTTGAGAATAAGTACTGCTAGTTGCTAATTTGTTGATGGATGTTTCTTTCTATGCTAACTTTTCTACTCTCTTCCTCTGTTTCAATTTAAGTATCTTATTTTTCTTTTTAGTCTGTCCAAAAAGAGTGTCTCTTTCTATATTTAATAAGTTTTTTCTCAAGACAAGTTTAAGACCATAAGATTTAAAAGACTCCACACATCTCTGTTGGAAATTTACTAAAATGGAATTAAGTTTCTCCTGTTATTTATGACTCAGACAATTAGGGCGCCGCACGCCGGAAACGTAGTTTTCACACACGTGCATTCGTAGTGCCAAGTATCGTAAATTTCATTAGTGAAAGAGATATTGATGCATAATTAAAATGTTCGAGACGTGAAATGATGGACGGTTATTGGTCAAATGACAAGTATTCCATGTTGGTAAATGAAGGAAGAAGTGTGCGACATGTAAGATGAAACGAGTCGGAAAGGGCCGCGGCGCCAAACCGTCGGAGCCGCGACGCTCAAGATGGGCTACTGTTACTGGAGTCGCGAAGCTTCGGAGGCAAAATGGTCAACGGGAAGCTGAAAGTTTCTGATTCTTGGGCTGATTTTTTAGCATTAAATCTCCATTACTTGACACATGAATTCACCCATTATTTGGCTGATTGTAACCTCTCAATAAGTGTCATTGCATGGCTATTGAAGGCCATTAGTTGGATAGTTTAGAGGTCATTTTTCTTACACTATAAATTGAGGATTTGACTCAATTGGAACCACATCAAAACTCAGATTTGCTGATCTTCTTCCTCTCTAAGTTTTATTTCAAACACTCAAAGGTTTTTTTTTTTAGTTAACACTTGAGTTTCCTTTGCTCATTTGTTAGTTATTGTTTTATCTTGGGAGACAGTTGCCCATTTAACGTAAAAGGATACATACGGAGCAATATTGTCTTAAGGACAGAGTGCTAACACTCGACTCAACAGATTTCTTGTTGTATTTTAACATTTGTTTTTGTTTCCAGTTTGTAATCTTTTTAATAGTCACTTACTTCCCGTTTCCTTGCAACCATTGTACTCACAATCTCTAATTTAAAACCACGAGATTAAAAAATCTCCCTTTATTTTTTACATTTCTTGTTAAATTAAACTAAGATACTTAAATTAAATGGTGGGAGTATCTTTTGGTAGTCACTAAATGTGCATTTGGAACCTTTAGCAAATGCTTTATATCAATCAATCAACTATCAACTCAACCTATGTCCCAAGTCCCAACTAATTAAGATCAATTATATGATTAATTTGTACTTTTCCCACCCTATGTATTTCATATTAAAAAGATTCATCATATAAAATAATTTTTACCTTGGCGTCTTCCTTTAAAGATCTCCGTCTTTCATTCAGGATATCGAGTTTTACCTAATTCATAGAGATGGAGTTTATCAAAATTCTTAAAAATAAGCTATTTCAAAATCTAACTTTCTTATATCGATATTTGTCATAAGCCTTTTATCTTTTATTTTCCTTATTTTCATCCACTAGTAAGACCATCAAACGTCAATGATGCAAGTAAATATGTTTCTAATTTTCCTCTAATGTACAAAAGGGGTAAAATGAGAACATAAATCACACGACATTTAGAGGTAAAAATAATTCCACCCTAACAACCATATCATTAGAATTCTTGGTATTGTATTTTGATATTGTTATTGCTCAATTTTGCATCCATCTTAACACCCAACTGGCCTTTCTGCACCAAATCAAATCGGCTCATTGTATGCTCCTATTTTTTGCTTGTTTTAAATTTTTATCACTCATAACATATAATTCACGCGGCATAAACTTATGTATTAACATCATAATATCACACAAGTTATGTCCCGCATGACTTTTTCCCTTAAGGAACTTATGCTCCGCTAGACAAAAGTTTGATGGTTAAATAGCAAAAATTAAAGACCAGTCTATTGAGGACAAAAATTAAAGAGGAGCCCATATGAAGGGAAACGTGCAATTTCTTCAATCAAATTGGACTAATCAGTGACTATGGATGTATTGACAGATCTTAGAATATTGTCACAATACCTATTTATCTGCTCCAACTTTGTAGTGGGCCACGTCGAAGATATAAGTTCAGTCCGCACTTGTCATTTACTCACTGTTTATGGGCTCGTAGTACATTTACAATTAAAGATGTCCAAAAAATAGGGTTATAACTTATATGAAGCTCCTTTTGGAGTTCAAGTAACATTTCTTCTTTCCAAAACATTTATGTCAAAGACAACTTTTTTTTATGAGCTAATCATGGTCTAGGCCTTTCAAGATGACATGTAAAACTTTGAATGTTTGGCCCAAACATAAAGAAAAGGGGAAAGAACATAAGTACCCTTAAAAGTAAATTATTTATGCACTTATATCCGGTGTCCCCATTTTCCATTCTCTCAGGAAAGGAGCTTACTAGGGTCAGCAGGTTCGAATCCCCTCGATGGATATCCTCATTTGGTGGGTATGAAGAGCTTGATCACACAAGTTCGAGACCCCAGAGTAACACCTTGGCCTGTCTACGCCTCTTGGGGGAGCCTGTCACACCTGACTTGTCAAGTGTGGTTTAACTGGCTGACTATGTTTGCAGGCTACTACGTCAGTCCGTGGTTTACCCAGTGTGCACCTTCGGGTAGCGGCTGCGGGTTTCACGTTAAACAAAGGAAAGGAGCTTACTCAGATCTAACTCCCCCATGTAGGAGTTCGGGAAGGTCAGAAGTAAACAAAGAGCGGTGCATGATGTCAGCGCTGCATTAATGCCCTTTCACACGTGCATGCTTTGTTGCTTTTTGTCTTCTTTTTTCTTTTTTCTTTTTTGTTACTTTAACTATTTTGCTAATTTTATCTTACTTGTTTTACTTCTTAAAAATAAAATATAAAGAACTAATTATTTTTAGACTAATAAAGTATATACAAATTTAATAATTAAAAATTACAACAATAAGTAATTAAGAAAAATACAAACTCACTAGCTTATTTATTAAAATCTAAATTAACAAAAAAAATTCTTTTTCTCCTTTTCTATTTTTCATTCATTTTTTATTTTTTCTTTATTTCCTATTTTTCATAATCTAATTCTACATACCTTTTGACTTTTTTATATAAATAAAAATTAACTGATATAGTATATATTTTTTTCTAAATCTCAAAATAACTTATTTTAGCATAATCTAATTTCATTCACCTTTTTGCTATTTTTACTTGTTTTTTTTTAATTTCAGGTGATTTTCATTTATTTTTTTCTCCTTTTCTAATTTCATATTTTTCCAAATTATTTTTTCTTTATTTTTATTTTTTCATAATCTAATTCTACAAACCTTTTGGCTCCTTTATCTTTTTCAATAAAAATGATAACTGATATATATATTATCTTCTATTTATTTTATTTTTTTATAACTGAAAAACAATAATTTATTCTAGTGTTGCTCCCAAATGCACATGCAAGTATACGCGCTAGACAAGTAATGTACGATTTTGAAGTCCAGATATGGTACCCACATGAACTTGTACTTTTCTATTGTTTAACTAATTCAAACTCGTTTGTAACTATTCAAGATAGTAAACATCAAGGTGTTTTATGAAACTAACTACGACTGAAAGAAATAAGTAAGATTGAGTAATTTTGTGACTGAGACAATTGAGACTAAGACTGTAAGATTTATCTAATGATGGAATCTAGGGTCATGACTTTCGACAATCCAGGTGGTCTTCTGATAGTTCTATTCAGGTAGTCTTCCGATAGTTCTATCTATTTTGATTTTTTGGGTTACTAGTTGACGGATTGATTTTAACTTTATGAGTATCTTTCGAGTTGCTCACAAGCCTGTAGATGCTACTATAACACCTATATTTCTATGGTCGTCAGTGGTAACAAGAACACATTTATATCTCTGTATTCAGCTAAGCAATGTTAAAGGGTATATTTCTATCCTCGGTAGCAAAATATATAAATACAAACAAACCCTATTTATTCTTATTATGCATGCAAATTTTCTATCCCTAGTCCGATTCACACGCCACAGGTAGTGTTCAACTATTTCGTCACATAATCAAACAATTAGGCTGAAGAATAAATAAGCAATCCAATAATAAAAATTTAATACGCAAAAATTATCATTAAACCAAGATTCATGTCTTTTCCATAACCCTAAAAATTAAGGAGATTAACTACTCATGACTCGAGGAGAAGAACTACAATTAATGAAATAACCTAAGGTTTATGGATAAAAAATAAGAAAACTAAAGGAAAAATAATAAGGGTGGCTTACAAGTCTCAAAAATATCTCAACACACGTTTACAATGATTAAAGATATCTATTTATAATGTAGGAAAAAATTAGAATAAATTGGCCAAATTCCAGACGAATTGGAAAAACTTGGTCGTCTTGTGCCTTACTTGCGCGATGCCTGCCTAAAGCACAAAGGTGCTTGCGTTTTGCTTAGCGAATTCACGCCCAAAGCTCAAATAACAGTTTCAGAATTTTCTTGATCAAAGATCAGGTTCTTGCGCGATGGTTGCACGATGCATGCCCAAAGCTTGAGATCTTCTAGTTTCTCATTTTTCGTCTTAAGTGTTGGACTCGTTTCTCCTCAAGTTGTCCAAGTGCAATATGCCTCAAAAATCATTCAAACTTCTTCGATTTTCATTCATTTGTTTTCGTCATACCTAAACACACAAAAGTAACAACATATGCCCGAATACAATAATTTCATCATAGATAAGGCAATTAAAGTACTACGAACTAGAGGCAAAGTGACATGAAATAACGATATTTGTGCCAAATATCACCACCACCGCTTAAACTTTGCTCTCTCTCTCGAGAAAACACTTATGACAAACCTATCACAATTTCAACCATACCACTCAAACAGATCTACTCAGACTTCGACTAATATGGCAATTTTAAAATATTTCAACAATCATGTAATGAGTCAAAACTTATCAAAGTCATGTCAAAGTTCAAAATTCCAATTTTCATTACCAACAATCAACCATCTCAAAAACATTTACTTTTAGGAACATATGACTCAACGACACCACTTAAAATAATGCAACATGCTACTTAATTAAGAATTCAACATTTCACCACTCTATTGCCAACTATGTGCCTTCACCGAAAGAAAATTATCCATATCTCACAAGAATCAAATAGAATATATATCAATGGACATAAATTCATCAAATACGCTCACTCTCACAAAGAACATCACATGCCAAATATGACGAACTATAAAGTAGTGTAACCGCTCCACTAATACAAGTATGTCGAACCTATAGTGTAACCGCTCCACTAATACAAGTATGTCGAACCTAGGATCAAGTAGTATTTAAGGGATTGTAATGTAAGCTAAGGGATGGGTAGGACATATTTGGATAATAGTGACTAAACTCCTTAAGCACTTTAATACACACAACACTTAGCATTTTTCGCACTTTCTTTACCGATCACTAATAACACCAAGCAACACAAAATTTTTCCCAAATCACACTCCTTTGTTTTTTTTTATTTAAGCACCACCTTGTTGACAACACACGTTCGAAAGGACTTTTTCTTGATGAATAACTATAAAATATTTTTGATTTTTTTTTCTTTGTTCAGATTTTCAAATTTTCATATTTTAACTTTTCTCTCCTTTTTTAATAACAAGTGTATTTTTTTTCTTTTCATTTGGTACTCCAATAGACTTAACTATATCTTAACCAACAATCAATTTCCCTTTTTCTTCATATCTCAAATTCCATCACATAATTACTTAAAAAGCTCACGAAGTATATGAGGTAAAAAATCAAGCTAATTAGAATGAAAGGGTATGACTCATCGTCTGCTATCAAAGAAAAGGCTACAGGATCAACGGAGTTAACTAGGATACTATTTACATATTGGTAGGATAAGATAATTTAGGCTACTAAAAATGCCTCTATCACTTTCTAAGTCACAACAAACTTCATTTTGCTTCACGGATACACAAGGCAAATTCAAGACACCGATACAAGGTATGGATTAAAGAACATATATCCTTACACACACATGTTACATAATCAATGCAAGAAGGATCCATATCGTAATCAAGCAACACATATAATATATATCAACAATGCCCAGTGGGTCATAAATAAGTCAAACAAAATACAACTTAAGTATTTCGAGAAAGATTATGTATTTTTCACGACATGCCTTCACAAAACAAATCAAGAATCCCTCACATGCCATTATTTCACCTAACTCGAGCACCTAGCATTTGAATGGTCTTAACCTATGTAAAAGGAAAAATCTAACTACCCCTTGTTCAACGCACCCCCCCCCCCCCCCCCCGGGAAATAAGCGAGGACATAAGAAAACTTAAGGGGCCGGATAAATGTATGCCACTAATGAGGGACTTAAAATAAAATAAAATATTTCTATATTTTTTTTTGAGATTTTCATTTTTTTCTTATTTTTTTCTACACTTAGACTCAAACCTACTTAAAGAAAAAATTATAGGGCATATTTTAGCATCATGCTCAACCTCAAAATGTTGTTATACAAACATGGACATATTTCTCACCCTACACTTAAAATCACGCAATCTCCTCAGTGCATATATATGGAAAAAGTTAAAAATAAGCAAAGAAAGAAATACTTCCTGGGGCCGACTAGGGCCTAGCTAGCAACATAATTCTCACATGAAGGGTAGGTATGACCCCACACTTAAGCTCAAACATGTTCCTCAACGTTAACTTCGGGTACTCAGACTTCCCCTAATTTGCAAAATAAAAAGTAAAACAAAGCAAAATGTGACACTATAAAATAGAATAGAATAAAAATAAAATACAAGATGTGTTGCCTCCCAACAAGCACCTGATTTAACGTTGAGGCACAACGTGAACCAACTTTTTTCCCACTTTGAAGATATAAACTGCGCTCCCAATTTTGCATCAAATTTTCTGTCACGTTCCTGGTGCGGTGGTGTGAAAATAAAGGAACCAAGTAATAGGTGTCACATCTTTCAAATCTTGGCCCTTAAGTGATGAATGTCATTTTTTCTGTTTGGTGTGGCAAATTTTAGAATGTAAGGATTGTTTCTCATCTATACACTTCTTCAAATACTCTGAAGGCTCAATTTCCATGTCGCCAACCTAACATAATATAGAAAAATATTTAGAATGAGGACCAACACGCCCCAACTCCAAAATTGTACTATTTTGAAATCTTCACTAATGTACACCTCCTCAACATCGGAATCGTCAATAAAGATCTGATCGAATGGTTGGAATTCCTCTTTATGCTCCACATGATGGCCAGTATCCACAACAATTGATGGTTGGGCATCAGACGTCTCAACTTTTTTATTCAATTGAACCTACATGTCATGTATATCTGAGCCAATTTGATCTATCTCTTATCTGAGCTCAATTCTACCTTCTATGGATACATGTTCGTAAGACAATCACAGAGAAATCCATGAAATGTTATTTGTTGAGCTTGTTTTGTTAGCTATGATTGGCTCACTATATCTACTTCTTCAAAGTTATCTCCTTGCATAAACTCACTCTCTTCTTCTATTTGAGGTTTGTCTTGGGTATTGAATAAACATGTAGTTTGCAGATCATTACAAGTTTCAGCATAAGCCTACATCTCTGTGAGTTTTGCATTAATCCTCTCTATGACTTTCCTTAATTCTACGGCCTGCTCATTTATTAATGTGTTGTGCTCTGATATTTGTTTTATCATATCGTTGAACTTAGCAAAATACTCTACATCCTCCACTTCTTACTTCTGTCAACATCACAAATAACATGAGAATCATAATAGGGGCTTTGGGATGGGAAATAAGAGTTAAGACAATCATTCCAATGACTGTCTTGACCACCACATATACATTCCATTCAAAGAATTGGGGAGGTGCGCACAATCCATTCTCATAATTATTATGATAGTATGACCACAAGTAGGGTTGTTATCGGTCTGGTCCGGGTAACAGAATACTGGAATCGGACCGATATTGTTATCGTTCCGGACCGAGATCAGCCCGATAAGGTTTCGATCCTGAGTCGAGATTTGGGACCGGATCGATACCTTATCAGGCGGGTACCCGATCTGGTCCGATAAGGTTTTGTCCGGGTCGGTCCGGGGTCTGATTTTTTTTTAAAAAAAAATTGAATTTCCAATATTGAAATTGACATTCTTGTAAACATTACCACAAAATTAGTACGTTGAAATCTATTGTATATAGCGAGATATTTAGTGATGAAAAGGGAAAATTAGTAACCAATTTTGGAGAAAAGTGAAATTGATTGGCAAGACGGACGATTTTGGAGAAATAAGGTGAAACGGACGTCCGAGCGCAGAGTTATGACCATTTAAAGTTGAACCAATTTACAACTACTTTCTTCTCTTCTCTCTCCCTATATTTTATGTCAGTGCTTCACATTAAAACATAAAGTCTACATCACATATATTCTTAAAACATATAAAATAGTCAAATATTAGAGAATATTACAATTAAATATAATTAGGGCTGGCTGAGGGGGGGTTATTAAGGGACCGGGTAATTATCGGGTTGCCAGATCGGATCCTTATCGGTCAGGGTAATTTTCTGATACTCGTATCTGGACCGATAACTTTTCGGTCTGAGTATCGGTCCGGGTTTATCGATCTGGTTCTCGAATAATTACCAGCAATATCCGAACCGATAACAACCCTAACCACAAGTGGGGTCTTCCACAAATCCAATAAGGAACACCAAAATAGAAATAACCAATTTTTATTCCAAGATGTCATGTCAAGAAACATAATCAAAATATTAATTTAAGGAAAAATAAATAATGATAATAATAATAAAATTTAAAAAGACTAAATGAAAAGTCTAATCTAGGTAAAATGTTAATTTCTAAGTCTCCGGTAACGACACCAAAAAATTATTGCTCCCAAATGCACATGTAAGTATACGCGGTCGACAAGTAATATACGATATGGTACCCACATTGACTTGTACTTTTCTACTATTTAACTAATTCAAACTCGTTCGTAACTATTCAATTGAGTAAAATCAAGATATTTTGTGAAACTAACTACGACCGAAAGAAATAAGTAAGATTGAGTAATTTTGTGACTGAGACAATTGACACTAAGACTGTAAGATTTATCAGATGATGATGAAATCCAGGATCATGGGTTGCAATAATCCAGTTAGTCTTCCGATAGTTCTACCTATTTCGATTTTCTGGGTTACTAGTTGATTTTAACTTTATGAGTATCTTCGAAGTTTCTCACAAACATATAGATGCCACTATAACGCCTATATTCCTATGGTCTTCAACGGTAACAAAACCACATTTATATCTTCGTATTCAACTAAGTAAGGCTAAAGGATATATTCCTATCCTCAATAGTGAAACGTATAAATATGAACAAATCCTATTATTCTTATTACGCATGTAAATTTTCTATCTCTAGGCCAATTCACACACCACATGTAGTGTTCAACTATTTCGTTAAATAATCAAACAATTAAGCTCAAGAATAAATAAGCAACTCAATAATAGATAATATGCAAAAAATATCATTAAACTAATATTCAT
This sequence comes from Przewalskia tangutica, assembly GCA_029844215.1. Lineage (NCBI taxonomy): Eukaryota > Viridiplantae > Streptophyta > Magnoliopsida > Solanales > Solanaceae > Przewalskia > Przewalskia tangutica. Next base: position 36,825,651 of record CM056727.1, on the reverse strand, counting down.
GTTTTTGCCATAACCCCAAAAATTAAGGAGATTAGCTACTCATGATTCGAGAAGAAGAACTAGAATTCATGAAAAAAACTAGGATTTATGGATAGAAAATAAGAAAACTAAAGGAAAAACAATAAGGGTGGCTTACGAGTCTCAAAAATATATCAGCACGTGTTTACCATAATTAAAGATGTCTATTTATAGTGTAGGAAAAACACTAAAATAAGTTGGCCAAATCGCAAACTAATTAGGAAAATTGGCCAATCGTGTGCCTTGCTTGCGTGATGCCTGCCCAAAGCACAAAGGTACTTGCGCTTTGCTTGGGTGATGCACTCCCAAAGCTCAAATAACAGTTTCATAATTTTCTTGACCATAGCAGGTTCTTGCGCGATGGTTGTGTGATGCGCACCCAAAGGTTGAGATCTTCTAGTCTCGCATTTTTCTTCTTTAAGTGTTGGACTCGTTTCTCATCAAGTTTTCCAAGTGCAATATGCCTAAAAATCATTAAAAGTACTTACATATTCCCGAATACAATGATTTCACCATAGATAAGACAATTAAAGTACTAAGAATTAGAGGTAAAATGACACGAAATAATGATATTTGTGCCAAATATCATCTAGCATATAGTATATCAAATCAGTAGCAGTTGAAGTATACTGTTATAATATGTTATGATACTCACATAATATATATCATATATTAAGAGGGTATCATGCATGACTTGCGGTTCATTCCTTCAAGAAAAGCACTCAGCCCTCTATGATACCAACTGGTATATATCATATATGGATAAAATATCACAGAGAACTGATTCAGCCCTTCAATAAAAGCACAACTCAATCATCTATGATACACATATGGTATATATAATATACTGAGATGTTATCATAGGAGATTGATTCATTCCTTCAAAAAATATTAATTAGTCATTTATGATACTCACATGGTATATCATATATTGAGAGAGTGTCATAGAGGATTAATTCATTCCTTCAATAAAAACACAACTCAATCATCTGTGATATCCACATGGTATGTATCACATACTAACAAGGTATCATAAATGAATGACGTGCATGACATATACCATGATGGTATTATAAAGGACTGTTGAAGTCATTGAATGAAACTTTTCCTAGTCCTCTATGATACTGTCATGATACAAATATACTGAGATTGTTGCAGTCTTTCAATGAAGCACTCTTCAACAGTCCTTCATGATACCATAATGATATAAAATATACTAAGATGGTATATACCATAATGGTATCATGAAGGACTACTGAAGACTTTGAATAAAAGTCACCAGTCCTTCATGATATCGCCATGCTATAAAACATATACTAAGATGGTACTCCTTCCATCCCAATTTATGTGATGTACGTCATTTGGTACACACTTTAAGAAATAAAGGAAGACTTTTGAATCTTATGGTCTAAAATAAGTCAAAGATATTTGTGTGGTTATAGATTATATCATTTTACGTAAAAGTTAAAGTTTAGAGCTAACTTATTATCAAATAAGAAAATATGTAATTCTTTTTGGGATTGACTAAAAAGAAAAGTGAGTCACTCTTTTTGGGATAGAGAAAGTATCATGCAGGACTACTGTAGTCCTTAAATGAAACATTCTTCAACAATCCTCCATGATATCATCATGGTATAAAAATATACTGAGATGGTATCATGCAGGACTGCTAGGGTCCTTCAAACACTCTTCAACAGTTCTCCATGATACCAATATGATATAAAAATATATTGAGATGATATATATTATATACTATATACTAACAGGGTAGCTAGATGAATGGTCTGTTCTTTCAAAAAAAAATACAATTCTATATTTTACAATAATATATCAAGTTAATTTTTACAAAAACAATTATAGAAGACAAAGTCAAATTTTTATTTTATTTTCAAAAGAAACAAATTCATAAAAGTATATTTTCTATAATGATCTGTTCTTTAAAAAAAATACAATTCTATATTTTACAATAATATATCAAGTTAATTTTTACATAAACAATTATAGAAGACAAATTCAAAATTTTATTTTATTTTCAAAAGAAACAAATTCATAAAAGTATATTTTCTATTAATTTAATTTTTGATAAATAAATTAGTCACTTTTGCATTTATCTTAATTACTTCCTGTTGTGGTCTGGTTATCTTAATTACTTCTTAGGTATATATATCAAATAATGATATGGTATCATAAATGACATGTTCATTTCATTAAAAAAATATTTAAAAAGTACAAATATAAAGTTTAAAAAATAAACTCTATATTTGATATTTTAATTTTTATATCATTTTTAGCAAGTCGTACTTGTAAAAAATAAAAAAATAAATGTAGTGTCATATGTTATATATAATTATTTTTCTATTTGTAAGAAAATAAATTATAGAATATGTTTTCTATTAATTTATGCTTAATAAATAAATTAGTGAGCTTAGTAGTTTTGTTACAGTATAATTATTTAATTTTTATATTTTAATTATCTAAAAATAGTTAGCTAATATTTTTATCTTTGTATTTTATTTTACTTTAAAAAGAAAAAAAACAAAGACTACAATAATAGAGAACGAAAAAAAGAAGAAGATAAACTAAAAAAAACGGGCAAAACGTATCTGAGCATAGGGGTGCACAAAACGTTAAAATCAGACCGGATCGGAACGGATCGAAGACCGAAAAGCCAGATCACTAGGATCGAAGACCGGATCGAGAAATTCGGTCCGGTCCGAATCGACTTTTGTGCAGTCTTACCTGAGCACACACATGATGTCAGCAAAAAAGCCCGTAGGAAGACTAGGGGCATCTCGGGTAATTTCTGTTACGTTATAGGTATTTCGGGTAAATAATTAATAAGAGGGCAATTTCTAGTAAATAGTTCGCCTGAAGGAGTAGTTTGTGTGCTTTTCCCTAGAGAAAAAGCTAAACTTTTATTTTGAGTCTGGCTAGCAATTGTTCTACTTTTTATTTCTTTCTCAATTTAATATAATAAGATTTAAATGTCTCTCTTTATTTTTTAAATTTTGTGTTAAGTTAAACTAAAATTAAATTGGGACGGAGAGATTATTACTTAATCACTTGTACACGAGCAACAAATAAAACTAGCATTTTTCACAAGCTACCATTTTTCTCATTGGTATACTTAGACTATAGGTGCTAATAGTATAACATAAATATATATATTTTTTAAAATGATGATGCGGCAATAACGTTGCCATAATACTATGCAAACTAGTAAATACTTGTCCATTCTTAATTAGATGTTTTACATTCGAATATAATTGAGTTCACTTTACCCTTTGATGTGAAATTTTACGCCGCGAATTTGAATATAATCGAATGCTAATGTAGCTATCGAACACCGGTGAAACACCAAAAAAAAAAGTACCATCGTTTTTTTATCTAAATGATATGCATTTTACTATTACCTCTACTTCATATGTCTTTTTATATTCACTCCGCCCCGAAGAGTAACTAGGACCATCAATTGAAACGGGAAGAGAAGGAATAAGGGAAGAGGAAAATTAAGAAGGGCTTTTGTACATTCCTTAAAAAATAGTTTTTATATACTCAATCATACGAATACTTATTTGACCTACACTTGTCTCTTCCTTAACCACCTCATATAATTAGTACTTCATTATTTGAAGCAATGTACCGGGTAAAAATGCATCTGTAGGCAGTCAGCGTATACAAGAAAATTAGTGATTTCGGAAACCCCAACGGATCTCCACAACTGTCTTTCACTTTCAACAACTTTCATCACATTAGTCTACCTAGATCAGAGTGTCACGACACGTGTTGGTACATTGACGTCAGTATGCTCACGTCGCCACAAATCTCTAGGGTCATAATATTCTAAGTTTTATATTATATATGCGAGACTTAGAAGAGAAGAAAGATACATTGTATTATCTCTAAGTTTACACTTGTAACTCAGATCTCTCTCAAGCTAATAAAAAATTCTCAGTTTTCTTTCTTGTTTGATTCATAGCTTATTTTCGGATCTAACCTATCAATCTTCTCTATTTTGCTTACTATCATATTTTTTACTTGTGCTTTTAATCTCACATATCCGTAACCTAGATATCAATCTCGAATTCATTCAAGTCTCCAGATCGGATACAACCTACTTGTCTTTAAACTCTTGAATACAAATTTCTAACCATATTTTTTGTTAGAATCATTTTCGCTGAAAAACAAGACGTAAGAACACATTTAATCTATCAAAACAACTATTTGTTGGGATCATATGGAGTTATAATTTGATGAATGAGAAAATGTGATCTTCGAAACGGTGGATGCTTCCAAGTTAGACATATTGGTGTTGACAACCAAGCTGGTATGGAAGGCATACATAGTATACGTGCTCGACCATAGAGATTCACAAAACAAACAACAAATTCTTACTCTTTCTAGGTACATTGATGAGTAATCTTTAAAACAAGAATCCATGACCAATCCTTTGGATTTTTCTCAGTAAATATCGAGAATTTCAAGAATGGATCTCTTGCAGAGGGGACAATAAGCTCGATTTAACCAAAGCTCTCTTGAACACACCCTACAATATGTATGTCCACATATCGATTTCCAGCTCACACCGAGCCTGCTCTAACTACCTCTTATGCTCAAAAATTAACAGGTATCTTTAACCCCAGACCTGAACCCAATGATCTATCCCCCAAGAACAACTTCCCCCTCAACAAAGATAGCATTCTTAATCTAGACAAAATCCTTGTTCAGCTGCCTTCAACCTCCTGCCCACTTCCTACCCTTACCCTTGAAAAAACTTATCATGAAGAACTCACCAAACCTTGGTGTGGCTCACTTATTCTTCGGATGCTAGGCAAATCTCTCAACTACAACCTTCTGCACTCAAAAATAGATAGTATGTTGTCTCTCAATGGCAACTTTACTCTTATCGATCTAGGCTATAGCTGCTACATTCTGAAATTGAGGGATAATTCAACAACTGAACATATCCTCACGGAAGGCCCTTGGGTCTTGCAAGGCCACTACCTCGTCGTTCGAAAATGGTTCAGCAATTTTCGGCCATCCACAGACAAGATATCAAGCACTGTAGCTTGGGTGCGAATTCAAGAACTTCTGATCGAATATTTCACACCGGATATCATTTACTCCATCGCTGCAAGTGTAGGAGATCCCATCAAAGTCGATTACAACACATTTGCGGCCACTAGAGGCCGATTTGCACGTTTCTGTGTTCAATTAGATCTCGACCAACCGCTTCAAAGTGCGATAGTTATTAATGGAGCCACCTTCCCCCTGGTGTACGAGAATTTTCCAACAATCTGTTTCACCTGCGGGCGTGTCGGCCACCGGAGCACAGAATGTCTAAGAAATCTGAAACCACCGGCAATCACCACAACAGACATGGAAAACAACGAAACGTCAGCACCAAACGGTCACATTTCTACCCCTACTTCTAATATTGTTGATTTAGTGAAAGAAAATAAATTTGGTGACTGGATGTTGGTGAAAAGAAAAAAGTAGATGTCTTTTCATCCTTCCTCCTCAAGAGGGAAAGAAAGTACTACCAACTCTAGAGATGGAATACTTTTAATGTGCTAAGCTCTGAAGAAACTGAGCCTATGTCTGCGAATTTGCAGACTAGTAGGCCTAGGCACAACCCCCGAAATGCCAGTCACTCTACTAACTCTCACCCCACTAGGCCAAAGCAAATAAACCCCAAGCCCAAACAAAATCAGCAAGTCCCTAGCCCTTCTAACAATTATAAATCGAGCGCCTCACTTACTCAAGCCCAAAACGTCCCTCAGGCCCAGCGAAACCCATTTGGCCCAACTACAACTTTTGGCCCAGCTCACACTATCCCTTCCAGGTTCTCTCAACTAGCCCAATCACAAAATGAATCTTCATCTCAAGCTCCATCAGCCCAAAACCAATCACCTAGACCCAACTCCTCAAGAATTTCACACAAGAGACCTCCTTCCTCCAGATCGATCACACGCCACCTATTATTTGAGCTCCACCAGTCACTGTTGCATCGCCACCCATGATGCCCCCTGAACCTCCCACCCGAAACAACCCCCTCAATTCCTCACTCCCTGTTACCACCCAGTCCCTAGCCCCTTTCCCAAACACCCATGGCCAAAGCATCTCCAACCTCTCAGAAACAACAAACTCGATGAAGCACCCGATGAAACAAAATATGTATTCACTAATGATACGCATGTCCAAGACACGAATGGTAATGCCATTGATATCGTCACCGACCTGGAATCCATTATGGAACCTCCCTAGGATGATGTCTCCGAGATGGAGCATATATGAGTCGCATTCCATGGCCCTTTCCCCCCACAATCTGTTTTTAATGGACTACACCACTAAAATCTTATCTTGGAATTGTCGAGGTACCGGTAACAAGGCATTTCGACGCCATTTTCGCAACTTGATCACTGTTCATCAACCCGATATTGTCTTTCTTATGGAAACTAAAGTGACTAACTCAAGAGCGGAGGATATTTCTATCACTCGGTTATAATAATATTTTCCGCGCCCCTACTATTGAAGACTCACGCCAAAGAGGCCTCTGGATCCTCTGGAACTCCATCAACACCAATGTGGAGATCATAGACTCATTTATGCCAGCCCTAACACTCAAACCCGGACCTCATTTTGGCTTACTATTGAAGATTTTAGCTCCACCAACCGTCTTCCTTGGATCATTACCGAAGATTTCAACGACATCTCCTTCCTTTCGGAGAAGAGAGGTGGGCGAGCTCCCCTTTGGTCTCGTCTTTTCCATTTTAACGAATTCATCACCAACTGCAATCTTATTGATCTCATCTTCAAAAGCCCTAAATACACTTGGCACGACATAAGCTCGGGAGGTATTAGAATCTCGAAAAGGCTTGACCGATCTCTTGCAACTGATAATTGGCACCTCAAATTATTGATGCGCGTTAAGATGCACACACTTTAAACGCAAGTGCACGTTATCGTATCAAGTAGTATAGTCTTAGATAAGACCGAATATCGTCCTCTGGGATTAGGGTTCAAGTACCAATTGTCTATTTTCTAGTATCTATTTGGTGAATTAATGAGTGATTGGTTGTTTATGACTAAGAATTATAAAAGCTAATTAATTATAAAGATTTAATTCAGATGTGATGAGAATAGGGCTTCTATGTATCCTTACTATCCGCTTATGTTACTTACTAATGCATTACTTATGGTGTTCTTCTTTTGGAGAAAGCAGGTTTACGAAATCGTTTTATACTCCCGTTAGGGTTATATAAACACTCAACCCCAGATTGTTCCTTACCTAACTTTCACGATAAGGGTAACTCTATAGGAGGATTAAGCACAAAAACCTAGTTGACCGTCACGCACAATGCGCAAAATTAGGGTTGTTAAGCCTCTCATCAACGCTACAAATCTAATTGAGGTATTTTCATCCCCAATTCAAGACCGTACCCAACTTACAAAGATATTCACAATCCTCCTTTTCGTAACTGATTAGAAATCATATAGTGATAACTAGTTGTCAATTAGCTACCAAGAATTCAACTCAATTATTGGATAGATCTCTCAATAAGAATAATAACCATAAGCATGCATTACTTTATAACATAAGGTTCAAGAATTCAACATAGAAAGCCTATAAGAGAATTAGTTCCTAGCCATGAATATGACAAGAACTAATTCAAAGTTCATCATGCAAAACTGAATTAAAGAAAAGAAAAAGAAAAGAAATTACTAATGTTTGGGTCTCCAATCTCCTAGGCAAGAAAACCTTGTGTTTGGCAAGAAAGGGAACCCTTGAAAACCGCCTAGGTTCTCCTTTTATAGGTTTAAAACGTCTCTTCTTCTTTCCTTCCGTGCTGGCCCAAAATCCGTCAAAGACCTAATTTTTCCGCGCCATGGCGCCTGCTGTCGGCGCGCTAAAGTTCGCAATACGGGTGTTTTGGCGCCATGCCCGATATCTGTTCGGCGAGGCGCGGCGCTGCAACTCGTGGCTTCTGATGTTTAGCGCCGCGCCTATTTCGTCTTCAGGCGCCATGCGCTGGATCTTCTGACTTCTTCGAATAATAGCGCCGCGCCCGCTTCGATCACAGGAGCGCGCTACTGGTCCGATTTCAGCCTGTTTGCCACTTTCTCCGCTTTCACTCTAGTACTCTCTTTTTCCCCTTTTCGCTCCTTTTCCGCCATTTGGCCACTTTAGCCACTTTGACTCAAAAGAAAGAAAATCTATCCTAATACGACACTTTGTATGTACAAAACGGGACAAAAGACTAACTAGACTGACTCAAAAGGTGTATATAAAATACACCGATCAAATACCCCCAAACTTAACCTTTGCTCGCCCTCGAGCAAAGATAGAAAGAAATACAATAAAATGACAGACTCAATAAATAAGAAAATCAACAAAGAAAATAAACAGACTCCCTGCCATTGATCACTTTTGCTGCATGAATGTTAACTAGAAAAACATGAAGGTTAGCAGAATAATATGCAGGAACATATAGCATGGAATTTCAACACATTGAGCTAGATATTTCGCAAACTCATACTTATCATGCTTAAATGGAAGTCAGTGTACTCGAGTATGCATATAAATTCAAAAATTCCTATGGCATGCTTACTTGCTATTCTCCACTAATTCTGGATATACATAGAAGAGATCTTCAGGACTTTGGGGGTTGTAATGTAGGCTTAGGTAGGGGTTGGTAAAGATAGGCATTTAGGCTCATTTTTCTGTACCAGAAGCTCTTTGGCTTTTCAATTTTTCCCTTTTTCTTTTGATTCTTTCCTTCACTTCAATTCTATCATTCCCCTCTTTTGTTTTGGGATAGTGAAGTGTATTATACAAATAGGCACCCCCAAACTTAGGCTTTTGCCTCTTTCTTATTACTTTTCCATTAGGGTGCCTCAAACTTGTTCACTCTTTTTGTTTCTTCTTTTTAACACAATGTACTCCACTATTTCATATTTTCACTTATGGCACAATTTTGTGGGAATATGGGGTGTCAAAGAAGAAGTTTCAAATTTAGGCTCAATGGGGCTGACTAGGGATACTTTTAAAGTTCGGGATAGAAAAGAATGGTAAGACTTGGCTATCCAAGAAATGCCTGAGTCATCTCCCTAACATGCATATCCTAACTATTTCGCCTCAAATAGCAAGCAGTCATAACACATAAGCATTTATCATTTAGCATACATAACTCAAGCAAGAGACTCCAAATAGACAGATTCTGTGAGTTTTTGGCATCTCTAACCTAAGTGTTTAGATAGCTGCTTCCATTCCTTTACATTATTCCACCTTACTTCACTAGGTGTTTCTAGCAACTACAGCATACATGATCTTTGACAGGCAATTATGACTCAAAAAAAAGAAAAATTTTGGTGACTCAAAATAAACATGAAACAAATAAAAAGACTTAAATAAAACATAACATGACACACAAATAAAACTAAAACACAAAAACACACCCCCAAACTTAAATCACACATTGCCCCCAATGTGTGTAGACTCAAAGACAGGAAAAGAAAACGACACTTACAAACTTTGGCTAAAATGGTGGTGGTGGCGGTGGATAATCATCGACCATGGTTGAACAAGGCACTCACTCGTCGATTTGTTGCCTTTGCTTTCACGCCCTTGTACTCTTGTTTGCGCGTCTGCATCATCTCCTTCTCGTGTTGGTACAATTGCCCTATTGTGGGCTCCAAGGTTCTCGCTTGTGGTTGGCCGTGGTCGGGTCTCGCCTCATATCGAGCCCCTATTTCGTGCTCATCTTCATCCACGGTTGCCTCTGCTTTGCTGTTGGCCGCCGGGTTGTACTCTTCGTCTGCCGGGGCTAGTGGTCCGAAAAGAGTGCACTATCCCATGGGACACCAGCTGGTTTCTTTCATGAGTATCTGTGGGTAGTTGTGGATCGCACTCATGTGGCATAGATCGTAATAAGTGAACCGTGTCCCAATCCACTGTTGTCACCAACTCGCTGATTTCTTCGATGCTCTGCACTATCTCTTTTCCCACATCAATTATCGACTCATAATTCCATAAATCAACTTAATCGCTCTTCCGCACTCGTGAAGTGCGTAGATGGAATCATGCGGCATCGACGAATACAACGCAAGCCTTGGTCGCTTTGTTGAATCGCACCGCCAGCTTCTAGATCCATTCCTTCCGATCTCAAAAGCTCTGTGGTAGCTCATCGTGGTTCGCATATTATTCCAGTCAATGTTGTTGCTGCTCCTCGACCATGTTCTGAAATGGTTCCAATCGCTACTTTCTTCAACATCAACTGTTTTTAGCGTTGTATTTATTGCTTCGCGATACAGCATATAATTTCCCTTACAAAGCACCCTTCGCCTTCTCCTGAAAGTTTGCATAAAATTCCCGCACTATTGTTGTATTCATGGTGTTATCTTCTCCGGATTGACAAATCTCTTCCACCCCTTAGCTCAATCATCGCCGGATGGGCTCATAAACGCCTTCATCCCCATAGATCCCTTTGGTAATCCATTCCCTTCTCGGAATTACTGGTCTAGTATCAAGTCTTTTGTATCTTTGGTAGGCCCGTAACTCACGAACCTATTTTCATCGTATTGTGGGGTTGGGGTGGATGTGGATCCTCTTCTCTTTCTGGTGGCCATTTATAAACAAAATCTGCAGCTTCTAATTTTTGTGGCACAATGTCTCCTATACACTCAACAACTAGCGATAACACCCCCAAACTTCAACAATGCCCACCACTTCTTTTCTACTCTTTTCCAACTTCACAACCAACTTTTCAAGATCAAACTACTCCAACTACAATACTCTTCCCACTACTACCTCCTATGACTTCAGGTGAAAGGATTCAAGAAAAAAATAGGATTACCTTTGAGAAGACTCAAGCTTGTTCTTGTTTCAATTGGTGGGTTGAGGCTATGGAATGGGGCTTTGTTGTTTGAGATAGTTGAGGGTTTTGGGAATTTAAGAGTTTAGGTTGTGGTTGGGTTGGATTTGTGGAGGTTTTGTGGCAAATTTCTGGAATTTCGTGGGTTTTGGAGAGGGAAGGTTAGGTTTGGAAGTTGGAATTGGGAAAATCTGATTTTTAGGCGTTTTAAATTTCTCGATTCCCAGCGCCAGCGTTCGCTTTTAGCCAGCGCCTAAACATCTGCGCCTTCGACTTTCGAGCCATGCGCTTTTCAGCGCGCTAAATTCTGCGCTGTTCGCTCTTTTGGCGCTGCACTGCTTCGAGCCGCGCTTACCCGCTTTTTCGAAATCTCGACTTTCTTTCGATTTTTCGCCTTTCGCCATTCTCAGACCTATCAATCACACTCAAACACAAGACCCATGACCGTGAGATTGTTCTAGACAAAATAAAATAAACTAAAGATCAAATTAAAATAACATAATTGAAAACGTTGGGTTGCCTCCAACAATGTTTTTAACGTCTTTTAGCCTGGACGCAATTAACCTTTCTCGAGTGCCCATTGGATACTTCGCGAATCGCTTGCAATCCATGATTTATTGCTATAGGTCTCAATTTCCTATAACTATTTGTTCAAACAGGGCCTTAAACATACAAGTATCCCCAAGCACACAAGATGAGTTTGACTTTTAGGCTTCTTATTTTGTATGAAACCGTTAAATTCTCTACATCTATTGACTCTGGGGGTTGCCCTTGATGGTATGCAATTCCTAATAGGGAGTCAATCGTGATAGCTAGTGGTGTTTCTTCTGTGATAGGTGCATGAAAAAGAATTTCCACAGAATCCAAGAAGGTGAATAATTGGATTTCTGCAATCTTTTCCTTCTCTACACCAGCTATCTCACCAAATTCCTCAATAGTTGGGTGTGATTCAGGCTCCTCAATTTGCTGTTCGCTGTTGAATATGATCGCGAGTTCTGCTATTTGCGTTTCCAACTTCTTTATACCCAACCTCATTTCGTCCATGAACCGAGTTTGGGACCTCGTGAGACTGAGTAGAGTTTCTCGTAATTCCTCCCTCTCTTCCTCTATGGTTGGAGCTCGATCATATTGACAGTAGAAATCCATATCTTCAGGATCCCTGAGATGCATCAAAACCAACAAAGAATCACGGCACCCTTGTTTTCACACAATAAATACATAAAATAAACAAAATTAAAAAAAACTATACATAAAACCAAATTAGAAATTAAAAATAGATAAATTTGATATTGAACTATTTCCTAATCCCCGGCAACGGCGCCAAAAACTTGATGCGCGTTAAGATGCACACACTTTAAACGCAAGTGCACGTTATCGTATCAAGTAGTATAGTCTTAGATAAGACCGAATATCGTCCTCTGGGATTAGGGTTCAAGTACCAATTGTCTATTTTCTAGTATCTATTTGGTGAATTAATGAGTGATTGGTTGTTTATGACTAAGAATTATAAAAGCTAATTAATTATAAAGATTTAATTCAGATGTGATGAGAATAGGGCTTTCATGTATCCTTACTATCCGCTTATGCTACTTACTAATGCATTACTTATGGTGTTCTTCTTTGGAGAAAGCGGTTTACAAATCGTTTTATACTCCCGTTAGGGTTATATAAACACTCAACCCCAGATTGTTCCTTACCTAACTTTCACGATAAGGGTAACTCTATAGGAGGATTAAGCACAAAACCTAGTTGGCCACGCACAATGCGCAAAATTAGGTTGTTAAGCCTCTCATCAACGCTTACAAATCTAATTGAGGTATTTTCATCCCCAATTCAAGACCGTCTACCCAACTTACGAGATATTCACAATCCTCCTTTTCGTAACTGATTAGAAATCATATAGTGATAACTAGTTGTCAATTAGCTACCAAGAATTCAACTCAATTATTGGATAGATCTCTCAATAAGAATAATAACCATAAGCGTGCATTACTTTATAACATAAGGTTCAAGAATTCAACATAGAAAGCCTATAAGAGAATTAGTTCCTAGCCATGAATATGACAAGAACTAATTCAAAGTTCATCATCTGGCAAATTAAAGAAAAGAAAAAGAAAAGAAAAGAAATTACTAATGTTTGGGTCTCCAATCTCCTAGGCAAGAAAACCTTGTGTTTGCAAGAAAGGGAACCCTTGAAACCGCCTAGGGTTCTCCTTTATAGGTTTAAAACGTCTCCTTCTTTTCCTTCCAGCTGGCCCAAAAATCCGCAAAAGACCTAATTTTTCCGCGCGCGCCATGCTGGCGCACGGCGCCTAAAGTTCTGCAATACGGGTGTTTTGGCGCGCCCCGATATTCGCTGTTCAGAGCCGCGGCCTGCAACTCTGTGGCTTCTGATGTTTAGGCGCCGCGCCCTATTTCTCGTCTTCGAGTAGCCACTGGATCTTCTGCAGCCTTCTTCAATAATAGCGCGCCCCCGCTTCGATCGCAGGAGGCCGCGCGCTGGTCCGATTTCACTCGTTTGCCACTTTCTCCGTTTTCAGCTCTAGTACCTCCTCTTTTTCCCCCTTTTCGCTCCTTTTCCGCCATTTGGCCACTTTAGCCACTTTGACTCAAAAGAAAGAAAATCTATCCTAATACGACACTTTGTATGTACAAAACGGGACAAAAGACTAACTAGACTGACTCAAAAGGTGTATATAAAATACACCGATCAATTATCCGAAAGCTACGTTCAACACCTTCCCCGGACCCACTCCGACCACCACCCCATTTTAACTATTTGCACCAACTGTGCTTACACTCCGGTGATCAAACCCTTTCGCTTTGAACTTTCATGGACCACAAACACTGGATGTGCATATGTCATTTCTCGTATTTGGAATCGAGGAATGCAATTCAATCGAGGAATGCAATCCGTCAAACAGAAGAAAGAAGATAAAAAAGCAAACAAAAGTTCTCCTGAGACCCGATTCAATTCTGTGACTAAATAAAATTCACCTCCGCAGTTCACGCCTTGGCTAGGCTCCCCTCTACCATGAAAGATTGGAATAATAATAACTTCAGGAATATCTTTCAGCGCAAGAGAAGACTTATCGTCCGACTGACAGGTATCCAAAAAGCTATTTCTATTCGACATGATTTCTTCTTACTGTGCCTCGAAACTAACCTTTTACATGAACTCAATATGGTCCTCAAACAAGAATAAATGCTTTGGTTTCAAAAACCGCGTATCAAATGGCTTACATTTAGGGATAGGAACACTCATTTCTTTCACCTCTCGACTGTTTGTAGACGCAAAAGAAATAAGATGCTCATGCTTAAATTTGGTGATGACTGGCTATCTGAACCAACAATCCTCCGTAATCGCATTCTACAATATTACCGCCACCTCTTCCAACCCCGCAGGAATCCGCGTCTTTCCAATATCTACCATTCTAATCACCAACACACTCTCACCGATGATCAATCCTCCCTCCTCACTCTTCCCATTACGCATGATGAGCTCCACAACACGGTTAAATCACTTAGCCCTTACAAAGCACCTATCCCTGACGGTTGCCAACCGTTCTTCTTTCAAAAAAATTGGGATATCGTTGACGACTCTATTTTTTCCCTTATTAATGGTGTGTTCGAAGGAAGTCCTATCCCCCATCTGTCAGTGAAGCCTATATCGCTTTGATTCCAAAAATTGATCATCCGAAACGCATTGATGAATTTCGGCCCATTGCCCTTTGCAACACCACTTATAAGCTTATCACAAAACCTATCGCATCGCGCATGAAGAACTTCATGAACTCTCTTATTGGCCCTTTCCAGAGTAGTTTCTTACCGGGTTGCGACAGCCACGGTAATGTTATACTCCTCCAAGAGCTTCTGCATACCATACGACGCTCTAAAAGCTCTCAAGGGAGTATGATTATTAAAATCGACTTTGCAAAAGCTTTTGATACAATTAGCTGGAATTTTTTAGAACAAACACTGATGTTTTTTAACTTCTCTCCCTCCTTTGCTGATTTGATCATGAGATGCGTAACCAGCACATCTTATCGCATCCTCTGGAATGGGGAACCAACCGACAACTTCAAACCCAACCAGGGCCTTCGCCAAGGGGATCTTATCTCCCCATACATCTGCATAGAGAGACTTTCCTACCTTATTGAAGACATAGTGGCAACGCCCGATTGGGACCCAGTCCTCTTTTGCCGTTCCGGGACTAAAGTATCCCACTCTATCTTTGCAGACGATCTCATACTCGTCTCCACGACCACTCACAAAAGTGCCTCCGCCATCAAGAATGTTCGGCAGAATTTTATTAACCTTTCTGGTCTTACCATAAATCCCTCGAAATCCAAAGTTTACCTCTCTCCTAAGACTATGAGCAGCAACATGCGTGTTGCATGCTCTCTTCTTGGCATTCCTGAAACGGGTAGCCTAGGCCACTACCTGGGTATACCCCTCCTCTATGATCGGACCACTTCTCGTACTTACAAACGGGTTATGGATAAAGTCAACCAACGACTTTCTGGATGGAAAGCGAGCAATCTTAACCTTGCAGGTCGTGTCATTCTTGTCCAAGATGTGACATCGACTGTTACACCCCGTATTTTCAGGACATGCTTTAAGAACGTACGTAAGAACTCGCAAGTGTTAAGATTTGAGACTTGTAAATTTTTTTTATCGGAATTGTGAAATTGTCGGAAAACGTAATATTGTGACGAATGGGAGGGCGACACTTGTCACCCCCCCTTATTGATGCCTTGGACGAAATAGGCATGGCCAAAATGGTCATTGACCATAGTCTTAAGATGACAAAGTCTTCCTATTAATGAGCTTGAGTTTCTTGACCAAAGTCAAAGGTCCCAAGTCTTGATATTTTATAAGACTTCATCTAAACCACATGCCCCTTTATTACACTACTAGTAGCAAGAGTATGTCATTACACTTAGAAAAATTTCCACAAAATTGAAGAACTCAAGGAAGAGCTCTCGGCTTCCCTCCACTTTAAAAGGAAAATTTTTCGTTTCTTGTCCATTAAGCCCCACACTTTAAACCAAGGTTCATGAGGGTATTGTAAGTGTATCTCAATAGAAAACCCCCGGAAAAAGAGAGTTTTCGTATTAGTCGCAAAGCGAAAACCTAGTGGCTTTCTAGGTTTTGGATTGGAGGTTTGAAGGAAAGTTGTTGGTGTGGTTCTAAGGGTCTCAAGGAGCGGATTGAGGTGTCTTGACGAGGCTCTAGGTTGCTAAGGAGCAACTTCGGTTTTGAAGATTGGATTACAATTCGTTGAGGTATAATCTTGTTCTTTGAAAGTGTTACAAGATTATTTATATTGTTGTTGTTAGCTTTACATGTTGCTAGCATGAAGTTGTTAAGTTGAAGTTAATAAGTATTATGGATTACTTGTAGCTTAAGTTCGAAATGAAAAGTAAGTCATGTTAAGTTGGAATACAATTTGATCGTTACTAGAATCGTCGCATGTAATTGACTTGAAGATTCTAGTAGTTATATTTGGTTGCGACTAGATATCATGTTATGCTACCAAGTTGGATTGAAATGGAAATTGAATAAGAATTGGTATTGTTGAACTCAAGGTGGCGAATTTGTACTTGTGGTTTGTAATAGTTTGTTAATTAATTGTATTGAACTACCTTCTATATGTGGTGAGCCAATTGAAGGTATAGTTAATTATTTGTATTGGATCGCCTTTCTATATTGTTGTGAGCCAATTGGGGCTGTTTGGCTATTGTATTTCGCCTTGAAAAAGGTGGCAAAGTAAGTAAAAACAAAGGAGGTCTTTGTCCGATTTTCTATAGAATTTGGCGACTTAGCACTTAGAATATTCTACGTTTGAAGTAAGAGGTTAATGGACGATTGTGACCATGATAGGTTGAAGAACTAAGTATAGCGTATCCTACTTGAAGAATGGAATAGCTCGAGGTTGAAGTACTTTGGAGCATTTTACTACTTGTCGATGTCACGCGAGGTATGTGAACCTCTTCTTTCTTTGGCATGATCCTACGTATGAAATCTCCATGTGATAGTATTTCAAGATTTCTTCTACTCTTAGAAGTTAAGAAGTATTTGCATTGTTGAATCTAAGTTAATAGTATGTTTAAATTGTCCTAAGTCCTTACTAGGTCTTATGGGAGACGTTGGTAAGAATGGTTAGGAAGTTATGAGATTTGATTTAAAGGCTATGTGTCTTGATTTGTTTAAAGTAAGTAAGTGGATTTTATGTTCGAAAATGACTTGAATTTATATGTGAAAAGGGGATTGATTTTAAAAGTGGAAGTTATATGATTTTAAGAGAATAAGTTACTTGGTTTTGGAAGTGTATGGAACTTTTTTTTTTATTTTTATAAGTATAAGTAAATGGACTTTAAAGAATGTATGTTATGAAGTTTTAAGACTATGAACTTTGGTTGTCTTTGAAGGATTTTGAAACTTTATTTTTCAAGTTATGAGACTTGATTTCTAAAGTATTGATGACATGATTTTATAAGTATAAGCGACATGATTTTAAAGAGTGTATGCTACGAGGTGTTAAGACCATAAGCCTTGATTATAAGTGGAAAGGACTAAATTTTAAAAAGTATGGCTTCTTAATTTATTTCGAAAGTTAAGAAGATGGTTTCCAAAAGAGTATGTGACTTGAGCTTTAAAAAGAAATGAGGTTTTATGATTCTTTTAAGTATGTATGTACGTAGTATTTTTGGATCTAGTTTTCGTAATGTGGTAAGAATAAAAGTGTCTTAAGTTCTCAAAAATGAAAGGTTGTTATAATAGCTTTATGGGAAGTTGTTATGACGACTTAAGAAGAAGTGAAAAGATGGTTTAAAAATGTTATGTAAGGAAAATACACCGAGCCTACGAATAGGCCGGATTACGTTATGAAATACACCGAGCCTACGAATTGGCCGGATTACGTTATAAAATACACCGAGCCTACAAATAGGCCGGATTACGTTATGAGATACACCGAGCCTACAAATAGGCCGGATTACGTTATGAGATACACCGAGCCTACAAATAGGCCGGATTACGTTATGAGATACACCGAGCCTACACATAGGTCGGATTACGCCATATTACCCCGAGCCTACACATAGGCCGGGTTACGTCACAGTACACCGAGCTCTACAGGAGGGCCGAATTATGCTACATGATTCCACAGTACACCGAGCTCCACAGGCGGGCCGGATTATGCTACATGATTCCACAAGATAATCGAGCCCCACGGCGGTCGGATTATGTCACATGATTCATCAGTACACCGTGTCCCGCAAATGGGCCGGATTATGTTATGTAAGATAAGTAAGTTATGTGGAAAACTTGATTAACCTCTTAAGTATGTATGTAAGAATATGATGTTAAATCTTATGGAAAGAAGGAATGGAGCAGTTAATATACGAGTGATTTCGGGAGTTAAAAATGGCATTCTTTTGTACGATTATGATTTGATTCTTGCACGTTATTTCGTTTCTATATTCGCACTGTTATCGACTTCTTCGGCCGGTGCGTTAAATGTCCGCGAGTTTAGGTATGCGATGTGGATCCGCGAGCTTAGGATCCTGGTTCAGCATTTTTAGATGGCTCCAATGTTCCGGAGTTGTCATGGCTATGTATATTCAGGGGTATGGCGGGGCCCTGTCCCGCCACAGTTGTAATTCTTAGAGGTCTGTAGTCACATATGGTGGGTCTGTTTGTAAAGAAAGGAGGCAACTGCTTCGTTTATGTATGCGTCCGCGAAGGTAGCCTGTCGGTGACTGTTGTTTTACTTCCGTTGTTTTATTTATAAGTTTCATGTATGTTCCGCTGATTATCTCTGATGTTTACCTGTAAGGGTGCCCAGGTAGGGCACCAGTCGCGGTCCCGGGGTCGGGTCGTGACATCGACACTCCCCACTTACACTATGTAAGCGGCTTGGCTCCCCACCTCCACTTGTAACTACCTGGGTAAACTCAATCGCGCTTTCATTTGGTCTACCGATCCCAATAAACGGAAAACACACTTAGTGGAATGGGAGAAAGTTATTCGTCCGAAATCTGAAGGTGGACTTGGTATTCGCGAGACTAGGAAAGCCAACATGTCTCTCTTTGCCAAAGTGGGCTGGCGTGTCGCCAACAGAGACAACGCGGCTTGGAGTAACATGTTCCATGAGAAATATTTGAAAGGCTCGGACATCCTTAAATACCAACCAAAGGCCACAAACTCCTACCTCTGGAAAGGAATTGTGAGAAGTATCAAAGTTGTCGACCCTAACATTAAATGGGCCATTGGTAACGGTTCGTCTATCACCCACTGGTATGATCGCTGGGTGGGTAATGATTATCTCTACAATCTCATGGAGGGCGAAATTGATCCTTCCGATATGTGCTTGACTATTGCAGATATCATTGATGCTAATCGAAAATGGAATTTATCGACCCTGACTACACGAATTCCGGACAGTGTTACTCCCTATCCAATTTGTCCCCATTCCACGCTCCGGTGACTTCATAGACATGCGTTATTGGGATGTCACTTCTGATGGAGTCTTTTCTTGTGGATCGGCCTACCAGGCCCTCAACCACATAGCTACACATACACCCTCAAGATGGAACTGGATTTGGAAAACGCCTTGCCCCCGAAAGATCTAATTCCTCATTTGGTTGTGTAAACATAACTCTCTCATGAAAAATTCTCTTCGCTATGATCACCACTTTGCTACCTCCACCGATTGTGCTCTCTGTCCCTCTTCTCGTGAAGACTACTCTCACATTTTTAGAGAGTGTAGAGTGGCGAAAGCCATCTGGGAACTCATTGGTATGCCCACCGATATCATTGCCTTTAACTCCATTCCCTTGGATTTTTGGTTCGAGAGTACCCTAAAGTGCAACTTCCACAATATCATCTCCTCACCCACTTGGTGGCACTTTACCTTCCTTGCTACAATTTGGACTCTTTGGAGTGCTCGGAATAATCGTACCTTCAATGATGTTCACGACCATGCTAGAACATTGGCCTATCAAATCAAACTCCTCACTTAGGACCTCATTTATAGCTTCGGGCCTACGCTCCTTAAGTCTAAAGCCCAACGCCCCAACACCTCTTGGGAGGCCCCAAAAAAAGGATGGGCTAAACTTAACACGGATGGCAGCCTCTTTTCTTCTTCCAACTCGGCGGCTGCAGGTGGTGTTATTTGTGATGAGTTCGGAACTTATAAAGGTGACTTAGCCACGAATCTGGGTTCTATCTCCATCAACTTAGCCGAGCTTCTTGGCCTTCGGGAAGGTTTATACATTGCTTGGAACCAACGTATCCCCAAACTCCTTGTCGAGGTTGACTCGCAAATAATTGTTAAATGAATTACAGATAATTTTAATACACGTCACCCTTTTGCTAATATCATACAGGAATGCAAGTTACTCATCGACCGAGAATGGACTGTGCGCCTCAAACACATCTGGCGTGAAGGGAACGACACAGCTGACTCACTGGCCAAATTCGGACATGGACCTAACCAGGAATTACTACCTGCTGCTCCTCTTCACCTTTTCCTCTTTCTCCTTGTTAATTTTCTTTATCTAGTTTAGTTGTCTTTCATTTCCATGTAACTAAAAAAAAAACAATATGTATGTCCACATGGTATGAATGATTCTCCTTTTTTCCTTCCCATGCACACGCAACACACTGTATCATTCCCCCACCCCTTCTTTCACCTCTTCCTTCTCATCCCAACCTTTCGTTTCCTCTAACAATCTCATCAACGACACCCTAAACGGTGTTCCTTGTCCAGTACCGGGCCAATTATCATTGGGCATCAACGGACTTGTATTTGGGCCTGGACCATCCAAATCTTGGGCCGATCTGAAGTTACGTTCCGCAGCCTAATTCATTCCTGAACCTGTTGGACTATGAGTCAAACATAACAAACTGGACTCTATTTCCGGTGGTGTTTCACGGCACACTTCCGCCGCCTCCGGTGGTGGTTGTATAGGTTCTTCGCTGTCATCGTCGTCATCATCCACCACACTTAATGAAGCTGGTCTGAGACACAAGGTGGTTCCACAACATGCAATGGATCCAGTGAATCCTAGCCATTCAGTTAGACTCTTTCATCGTCTCACAACATGATCACTTCCGTCTATTCTCTCTCTAAGCAATTCAGCCATCGTTCTTGGTTCTATACCTCTCTTTCTCCTAATTTCCTGCAACCCAAAACCCACGATTTCACATATTTCACTCATTTTGTCCAGAAAATAAAAACACCCTAAAATGAAATAAAAACACGTAAACTTATGCAAAGCTTTTCACTAGGGATGATGAAAAAAGAGTGTGCCTGAACACACAAGAAAAAGTCACAACACACACATATATAATGCATGTATCGTGTATATATAAGCAAGGCGTATTTTGAGGCTGGTTTATGAGTTTAACTAAATTTATTGCTAGAACTATGTATACGTGTACAAATATATATATAATAAGAATCCATTTATTCTGAATTCAACTATGTGTATAAGCTTAGAGGAAAAATAAAGGGTTGAAAAGAGCAACGTACCAATTTGATCAAAGGTGGTAGAATAAATAAGAGGTGAAAAAGGAAATGAAATCACGTAAGTGTAATGTATCAAGAATTGTGAAAGCAATAAGGGCACCACCACATGAACCTGAAGCACCATGCACCTTTGTGATTCAGTACATCACAAGGGATGAAAGTGACTTTACAAGATCAATCAAATACATGAGTAGTAGCTAGAATTGGCTCCTATTAAAGAAGAAAGCAGTCTCCTTGTGCGGATTAATTAAGTCAATGAAATGTGGGTTTACTTGTGATCTCATTGACAGCTTTTTAATTCGTGGATAAATTAATTGGAAGGGACTAATTGGGTTTACTCTCCGATCCGCTTAATGTGTAATTGAGTACTATAATTTTAGATTGTTCTGTAACATATTGTTGGTTAATCTGACAAACCTAATACGGATTAAGTAAAAATTCTAGAGGATTAAAATATCTGTGAGAATAATTGAAGTTCTTAATTAATCTCGATACGGCACCAGGAAACCTAACCAGAATTGGAATTAGAGGAATAAATAAGTTAAATTATTAATTTTTCCTAACTTTATGTTAGACATGTTACAAATACTTTTTTCCTTTGCACCATGATTGTGTAAATATTAATGTTTTCTGTCACTTTGAGCTAACGCATATTTTCAAATCATAGTTATTACTTATTATATTTTAAAAAGTAAGACCATAAGACATGAAGTATCTTGTGTGGTAAAATTGAAAGTATATATGTCCTAGAAACAATCATTTTAGGAGCACATGTACTTGAACACATTCATATTATTAATAAGATTAATATATATTTGGCATTTGCAATTATTGAATTATTATTTGATTGTTTATATTATTCATTAATGTGCATCCCTTGAACTTACATTGTCATTAATAGTGTGAGATATTAATGATAGAGTATAGTTCTTAAAATAGCCTAGACTAATGATCATTGAGAATGGGATATCAATGATATGTTATAAGTCGACATGTGGTCTGCATCACATTCTTAGAGAATGTAGTATATCTCACTTACTGCTAGCAATAGTTGCTAGTGATGGACACATGGATACTCTTAGAGGAGTATTGACATACCCTGCTGATAAACTATTTGTTATACATATCTAGAGTATTATCGCGACGGGAGATAGAGGTCCTTAGACTTGAGGTCAATATCGCTTGTTTACTGAGCAATGCACTTTGATCATGCCCTGGCTCAAATGCCTTATAGGTTGAGACGAGGCTTGTATTGTGTGTATTACGAAGTAGATTGCAGGTGGGAGTTGAGCCAAGAATAAAATTCAGTCGGCGATTGGAATTTCGAGAACACTCACCTTCCGGAGATGTTAGGTCGACCAAGTCATTGGCGACGCAAGAGACATATCTAGGATATGGTCTAGTTGTCGACTAATATAGATGAGATAAAGTGATCAAGCCATTGGATAGACACTTGCAAATCTTAAGCTTGATCGGTGTGTCGCGAATGAAAGGAATTTATCATCTCACATGAGGTTTGTTTACTTGAGTCTTGTAAACGTCTTTCACATATCGGGTCCGCGCCGCTAGTGAGTTCCGTGTGAACCTTGATTTGATCAAGTCTTGGATGTGCGGGCGCCTAAAGGTCACACTAAGTCGATTGTCTTTCGGTCTAAGGGTATATTGAGAGAATGTAAAATATCGGATTTTGAATCACGATATTTTATTTTATAATAAATTATGGGATAATTTTCATTTGATGAAAATTACTTAATTAAGTTAAAATTAAGTCTTGGATTTAATTAGAACTGAAACGTGCAGAAAATAAAGGAATCAAGATAATGGGGCCCGCCGATCGCCCATCGCAATTTGGATTGGGTCGAAGCTTTGATCCAAATCGATTAGGTTTAGGGTTTTCACTATATATTTGGCACTTAACCCATAATTTCAAGAGAACTCATTTTTCACTTTCTCAACTTAGAGTTCAGAAATAAATTCTCTCAAACCTCACAAGATTTCCTAGCTTTCTTGGGCAAAGGAATATATCGACGAGGCTTGCACCCGGATTGACAATCGTGTGCGCACCTTTTAGTAAAGACCGTAAGTTTTCTTTTATGTCTTTGCAGATTTGAATTATCGCATAATCATACCAGAATCGTTTGTTGGAGCAAGTAAGTTTACTCAAATTTTTAAACTTCCGCTGTGCCTTACTTGTATGTTTTACACCCAACAAATCCCTACGGTGTATCGAGCCAGTGGTTTAATGATTATACGATAATCTTTAATAACGATATGTGGGACATGAATTATTTTGATTTAGAACTGATTTTCGGAATTTAAAAAAAAAAAAAAATTGGGGCGATGAGCGATGGCAAAGCGCTCACGGTGAACGATGATGCGATTCTTGTTCACGGCGTGACGATAAAGAATTAAAAAAAAAGAAAAAATTCACGACGATGGCGATGCTCATTCCGACGTGAAACGATGTCGCGATCATTCGGCGTGAACGATGGTGATTTCAAAAAAAAAAAAAATTTTTTTTTAGGTCGCTGAACCGCCGGGGGCGGTTCCGCCACCACGCGACAATCGAAAGTAATAATACCGTCGTGTTCGTCTCGGCGAGAGGAATCTAATGGTGGTAGTGTTACGACAACGATGGCCGGAAAGGAGCACCACCGACGGTTTAGAACGCCGTGGCGCCGATTCCGGCCACCGTGGGCCACCAAATCGGTGGTGAAAACCACCGGTGAGTTCGTCCCGACGTGTACCATCGCTTGGTGTGTTTTAATTCCGTCAATTTCGCCCCGAAATCCGAATCCCAAATTTGATTTGGAGTTGGAATTGATTTTGAAAATTTGAAATAGTGTAAGGACCTTTTTGCAAATTAAAATTAGGGTTTTAAATTGTAGATTGGTCTTTTAACAAATCTGAAAATATTTTAAGTTCTGAAAATTACAAATTAGTCCCTGAGATATTTTCTGAAATTTTAAAAGTTTTAAAATCAGCAGATTCAGTCCCCTGGTCAATCAGAATTTTAAAAGCGATTTGGTCCTGGTAAATCTGTAAATATTTTAAGGTTCTGAAAATTGCAGAAATACCCCTGAAAATTAAATTTTAATTTCTGAATTATTAAGGGACTGTTTGGATGAGCAGAAAATTTCGAAAATTGAAAATTGAGTTTAAATTTTGAATTTAAATATTTCTTAAATTGAAACAAAATTAATTAACCCACAATTATTGTTATTTAGCATATTATTTGATAATGTGTGCACAAATTAATTGTTTTTCCTAATTGTTTAATTGATTGTCATTTAAATAATTAGAATAAGTCCATGATTATTATGCAGGTAGCGCGCCAAGAATTGTTTACTTTCAATGACCGCTATAATTGTATGCAGGTGAACGGCGCCAGATATGATTAAAACCATCTTATATCATGCCTATTGGGTTTGATGGTTTCCCATCTAAATGTGTTTAGAAATTGCATGATAGGATTTCATGTGATGTATGATATAAAAGTTGATCTTGGTCATAACCCTGAATTAAAATGTTCCCCAAATTTAATACAAGTCTCATTTAAAATGAACGCGTCGTCCGTTATAATTGATTGTGGTGCAAAATCCTTTTCGGCGAGATGAGTATTTATGCCCCAGCATTTGCTCTAAGTCTACGAGGACTCAGACCCTTTCATAGATGCATATAAATGTTGTAGTAGGTGATAAACTTTCGTGAGTATTTACACCCCAGTGTTTGCTTGATGAAGGCTAAGCCCACTTAGATACATAATTGCAGTCGCATAACGGGGTTGACTTGCTAGGCTGTCTTGGCGCCCCAGTGTCGGACAGCCGAGGGACGCAGATCGAATTGTTTAGAACATTCGGTCAACCAAGAGTTGCAAATTGTTTGCAATTGGTTTAGAGACCTACCAAATCATGTTGTTGAAGTTATCAGCCTCAGCAAACGCGGAGACAACATGAGTTTGGATCTTGGCCCATTATGACCATATTTGATATGAGTCCGTATTCTTTATGGGGTAAAAGAGTATGTTAAAATAGTGGGAGCTAATTAAACTAAAGACCATGTTAGTTAGTTAATGAATGTGTTCAATAGAAATTATATTAGAGTATTAATTTCAAGTCTATCTTTTCTTCAGTATAAAATGTCGAATCTGTTACTTAAAATATTGGTTGAAACAAACAAGTTGACTGGAGCAAACTTTCCTGACTGGTTAAAGAAATCTGCGATTAGTGTTAAAACTAGAAAGAATTGAGTATGTGTTAGACACAACATTCCCAATTGTCCCTGCTGATGATCCTGCTGAGTGCATTGTTTGACAAGATGGCTTATCAGAAGCATCTAGACAATGCACCCCTGGCACAATGTAAAATGTTGTCTTCCATGACTGTAGAGTTACAGAGGCAACATGAAAACATGGATTCCAACGAGATGCTGGAACATTTGAAGAGTCTTTATGAATCACGATCAGAACATGGTGTATGAAGCTGAGAGACCTCTTTAAGTGTAAGGTGAACGAAGAAGTCGATGTCGATGAATGTTCTGAAGATGATTGGATTAATAAAGAGGTTGACTTCGATTGGAACGAAGCTGCCTATAAATGTCTCTGTCAACCTAATCCTAAATTCATTTCATGGTCCATTTGAGAATTTCATTGTGAACTTTAACATGAATGGAGCCAAGGTGAATCTTCCAGAACTTCACAACATGCTGAAGATTTATGAAGGGGATTGCAACGATCCAATAGGACACAAGGCACTAGGTCTTCGGACTGTTGGACGAGGTATGTTTGTCATTGAAATAAATATATGCGTAACTAACTCTCACCGCTGGGTATTAGATACACTTTGTGGCTCTCGATTTGTAATAATGAGAAGGGTCTAATCGATGAGAAAGGTTGGACCGTGGGAGGTTGATCTGCGCATTGGAAATGGAGCACGAGTGGATGCTAAATGCGTGGGAATTTATAGACTGGATTTACCCTTTGGCTTTTGTTTAGAACTTATTAATTGCTATTTTGTTACCTCGTTAACGAGGAATATTATCTCTATCCCAATGTTAGACATTGAGGGGTTTTCTTCATTCATTGCCAATGACAGTTATGTGCTGTCTTTTATTGGTTTTATTTGTGGAAATGCACCGCTTGTGGATGGATTGTATGTTCTAAATCAGAGCTATGAAATTTTCAATATACAAAATAAAAGAGCTAAAATAAGTAATCAAAGAAATCCCACCTACTTATGGCATTGTAGACTTGGTCACATCAATGAATCAAGGATAGCAAGATTGAGGAAATTAGATTACTTAGAACCATTTGACTTAGAGTCATATGGTGATTGCGAATCTTGCTTAAGAGGAAAGATGACAACCAAATCACTTTCTGGAAAGTGCGTGCAAGAGGTGCTTGAGTTAGTCCATACCGATGTATGTGGGCCTTTTCCAACTCAAGCTAAGAGAGGCTTTCTTTATTTCATCACTTTTACAGACGATTTCTCAAGGTTTGGGCATGTGTATCTTATGAAGCATATGTCTGAAGCTTTTGAGAAATTCATGGAGTACAAGTCAGAAGTAGAAAAGCAACTTGAAACAAGTATTAAAACTCTTCGATCAGATCGAGGAGGTGAGTACTTAAGTAAATAATTTCTAGATTACTTGAAGCTTCATGAAGTCCATTCAGAATGGACACCTCCCGGAACGCCACAAATGAATGGTGTTGCTGAGAGGAGAAATCGTACCTTATTAGATATGGTTAGATCCATGATGAGCTTCTCAGCTCTACCAACATACCTATGGGGATATGCATTGCAAAACTCAATCTACATTTTGAATAGAGTTCCATCAAAGTCAGTTAAGAAAAACTCCATATGAGATATGGAATGGCAAGAAGTCAGCACTTAAACACATGCGACCCTGGGGGTGCCCTGCATATGTAAAGAAATTGCTCATTGACAAATTGGAATCTAAAAGTGAGAAGTATTATTTTGTAGGGTATCCTAAGGAAACAAGAGGGTACTACTTCTATCTTCATGAGGAACATAAAGTAATTGTTTCCAGAAATGCAACTTTCCTTGAAGAAGACTATGTCTACAAGGAACAGAGTTGCAACAAGATAGAACTTGAAGAAATTCAAGAAGTACAAAATAATGTAGAGAATGACTCCTTGTCAAATAACCTAGACAAGGATTCAGTGGGAGTATTTGATGATGATTGGGTACTTAGAGTACGCCCTTCAGCCAGTGGGAGTGTTGTGAGGGATACTGCAGAAATGCAAGACCCTCATGCACAACCAATGATAGATGACACAATAGTTGTGCATCATCCTATTCAAAATGATATTCCTGAAAGTTCTCAAGGTGGTGGATTGTCCAACACACAAACATCTTCTCAAAATCAAAATACAGCAAACACTGAAACGCAGAATGTTCAACTCCGTAGGACCACTAGGACTCATCGTGCACCTGAAAGACTTAATCTCATTGTTGAAACACATAATGAGATAGATATTCCTGATGATGATGAGCCTACTACATACAGCGAAGCAATGTTAGACAATGATTCACAGAGATGGCAAGAAGCCATGAAATCTGAAATGGAGTCTTTGTACATAAACCAAGTATGGAACTTGGTTGACTTGCCAACCGGGGTTAGACCCATAGGATGCATATGAGTCTTCAAGAAGAAGATTGATGCATATGACAAAGTACAGACTTATAAAGCAAGATTGGTGGCTAAAGGTTATAATCAACGGCCTAGGGTCGATTATGATGAAACCTTTTCACCTGTTGCAAAGATTAAGTCCATTCGGATTTTGCTCGCAATAGTTGCATACTATGATTATGATATTTGGAAAATGGATGTTAAAACTGTCTTCCTCAATGGTAATCTAATTGAGGAGGTGTATATGATACAACCAGAGGGTTTTACATCCAAGACCCAATCCAAAGCAGTATGCAAACTACAAAAGTCCATTTATGGACTTAAGCAAGCCTCAAGGAGTTGAAATATTTGCTTTGACAAAGTAGTCAAATCGTTTGACATTGTTAGAAGCGAAGATGATTCATGTGTTTATAGTAAGCACGGATGAAGTATTGTCTTCATTGTCATATATGTAGATGACATATTGATAATGAGAAATAATAATACTCTCGTGCAATCGATCAAGGAATTGTTATTGATCGCCGTGATGAAGGACTTAAGTGAAACTGCTAAATTCTTGGAATTTGGATCTACAAGAGATAGACTTAGTAGATTGTTGGGTTACAAATCGTATACATAGACAAAGTGCTAAAACGTTTCTCATGGAAAATTCCAAGAAAGGGAATCTTCGCATGGGTCAAGGCATCGAGTTGTCAAGGAAGGATTGTCCTTCCACAGTTGCGAACGCAGCGTGAAGAGAATCTCATATCTTGACTATAGGATCAATCATGTATGTCATGACTGCATAAGGCGGATGTGGCCTATGACTTAGCATGACTTGCAAATTCAGCGAGAATCACGGGAGGAACATCGAAAGCGATCAGTATTCTTAAGTATCTTAGACGAACTAAAGAATACTTAGTCTATGGCGACAAGAAGAGCTAGCAACTACTGGTACACGATGCTAGCTTCGGACAGATCTTGATGACTTCAAATCTCGATGCGTTATGCCTTCATTTGAATGGTGGAGTAGTCGGTTGGAAGAGTTCCAAGCAAGCTACAACTGCCGATTCGACAACAGAAATCGAGTACATTGCTTAATCGAAAGCTTATAAAGAAGCTGTTACGATATCTGAGTTCTTAAAAGGAACTAAGGGTTGTTCCAAGTGTCAGATATGTGCAATAACGATTTATTGTGACAACACTGGTGCGATTGCGCAAGCTAAGGAACCAAGATCAACAAACAGAAACAAGCATGTACCAAGAAAATACCACATACTTAGAGGGGTGGTAGAGACTGAAGAAATAAAGATAGACTATATTCCCACAGATGAAAATCTAGCAGACCCATTTACTAGATCATTAAGCTTAGTCAAGCATAATGGTCATTTTGAAAAACATGGGCATTGGATACGCCGTGATTGGCTCTAGGCTGGGAGATTGAAAGTATATATGTCCTAGAAACAATCATTTTAGAGCACACGTACTTGAATACATTCATATTATTAATAAGATTAATATATACTTGGCATTTGCAATTATTGAATTATTATTTGATTGTTTATATTATTCATTAATGTGCATCCCTTGAACTTACATTGTCATTAATAGTGTGAGATATTAATGATAGAGTATAGTTCTTAAAATAGCCTAGACTAATGATCATTGAGAATGGGATATCAATGATATGTTATAAGTCGACATGTGGTGCGTCACATTCTTGAGAATGTAGTATATCTCACTTATCGCTAGCAATAGTTGCTAGTGATGGACACATGGATACTCTTGAGAGTATTGGCATACCTGCGATAAACTATTTGTTATACATGTCTAGAGTATTATCGTGTGGGAGATAGAGGTCCTTAGACTTGAGGTCAATATCGCCTTGTTTACTGAGCAATGCACTTTGATCATGTCTAAGCTCAAATGCCTTATAGGTTGAGACGCGCTTGTATTGGGTGCATTACGAAGTAGATTGAAGGTGGTAGTTGAGCGAGAATAGAATTCATTCCTCGATTGGAATTTCGAGAGAACACTCGACCTTCCGGAGATGTTAGGTCGACCAGTCATTGGCGATCGCAAGAGACATATCTAGGATATGGTCTAGTTGTCGACTAATATAGATGAGATAAAGTGATCAAGCCATTTGGATAGACACTGGCAAATCTTAAGCTTGATCGAGTGTGTCGCGAATGAAAGGAATTTATCATCTCACATGAGGTTTGTTTACTTGAGTCTTGTAACGTCTTCACACATTGGGTCCGTCACCGCACCGTCTGCGAGTTCCGTGTGAACCTTGATTTGATCAGTCCGATGTGTGAAGGCTAAAGCGGTCACACTAAGTCGATTGTCTTTTCGGTCTAAGGGTATATTGAGAATGTAAAATATCGGATTTTGAATCAAGATATTTTATTTTATAATAAATTATGGGATAATTTTCATTTGATGAAAATTAATTAATTAAGTTAAAATTAAGTCTTGGATTTAATTAGAACTAAAACGTGCAGAAAATAAAGGAATCAAGATAACTGTGGGCCCTCGACCGCCCATCGCAATTTGAATTTGGGTCAGGTTTTGAAGCCTGATCCAAATCTGATTAGGTTTAGGGTTTTCTCACTATATATTTGACACTTAACCCATAATTTCAGTAGAACTCATTTTTCACTTTCTGAACTTAGAGTTCAGGAAATAAATTCTCTCAAACTTCTGCCAAGATTTCCTAGCTTTCTTGGGCAAAGGAATATACTGAAGCAAGGCTTGCATCCGGATTGACAATCGCGTGCGCACCTTTTAGTAAAGACTGTAAGTTTTCTTTTATGTCTTTGCAGATTTGAATTATCGCATAATCATACCAGAATCGTTTGTTGGAGCAAGTAAGTTTACTCAAAATTTTAAACTTCCGCTGTGCCTTACTTGTATGTTTTACACCCAACAAATCCCTACAAAAATTTCGTTGATACAATTAGTTACTTTGTCTTTGGCGGTCAATCTATAATTAATTTCACCTTGATGTGATTATTTTATCGATTTTATTATTTCTCTAAGCATATTTCTTTTCTCTTCTTTTTCTTTCCTATATAACGTATTCATGGGATAATTCCCAGACCACTTTCCCTATATAATTATAAACTAAACGAGAGACCAGACAACGAAGACTACTTACTTCCACTTACATATATGCCGTAACTTTCATTTAGCTTCTTTTACCAAAACTTGTATTTCACACCAAAGTTTTGATCACGAGGAATCATCTCGTAAATAATTGATTTTGAACCTAACTCAACCTCAAAAGTTAGTTTATGAGGGGAGGATTGTCCAAGTACATATAAGGAGTTCAAATTTTCATTTCATTTCTGATGTGGGATTCTTAACACTTCCCCGCACGCCCAGCCCCGTTAACTGGAGCGTGAATAACATAATTTGGGGACCCAACATCGGTGAACATAAACTTGGAATGGGCCTGACTTTAAACCATGTAAAGAATGGATCTTGGTTCTAATTCAACTCCAAAAGTTAGTTTCTGAGGGGAGGATTGTCCAAATTCATATAAGAAGTTCAAATTCTCATTCCATATCCGATGTGGGATGAATAATATGAATACACTCTTATTTTCATTTTACTTATCGTTCTTTCTAATTATATCGTTCTTTACTTTACTTTCATCATTATAGGTTTAAATTTTCGATCCATAGAAGAGAATTTATCCTTTTTTTGCGGAATGTCCTTCAAAGGCACTTGTCTTTAATTTTTTTTTCCCCTCAAATTTGGAATCTTTAATTTTTGTCTTTCGCCTAAAAATCTATGGGTTCCGGGTTCGAATCCTTGCTCAGACAAAAATTAAAAAAATCGCAAGACAAAGATTTATAGCAAAATTAGGCCTATTAATTAAGCCTATATCGGCAGAAGTCTGCCTTTAAGGCAGAGGTTTGCCTTAAGGCCTAATTTGGGGTAGGGTTTGCAAACCTCTGCCAAATAGGCCTAATTTTGCCCAAATAGACATAATTTCATCCGAACAGGCATAAATTGTCTACACAATCTTTGTCTTGCGATTTTTTTTTAATTTTCGCATGAGCATGAGTTCGAACCCAAAACCTCGGATATTAGGCGAATGACAAAAAATATATTTTTTAAATTTGATGGGAAAAACTTATTGATCACCCCGAAAAAAAGACATTTCTCCGAATTGGACGAATTTATCCCTCTACATTTACTATTTAAATTTTGACACTAGTTAGTTCAATGAGTTAAATTTGCCTGCAAAAAAATTATTTAATAATTTTGAGCCGAAAGTTAGCTCACACAATTAATGGGAATGTTTCACAGAAGGCCATATGATGTAAATGAACCTGATAGGCTGGATAGTTAAAAGGTATAAAGGTTGGCCCATCAATGACCTTTTAAGTGCCTCACTGTCATAACTGTCCATGAGCTCTCAGCCCATCCCAATTGTCTGTACAGTTGTACACCATAGTGGAGTCTATTGGATAGCCCACGCAAATAGTTTAAACTTATTTTGGATTACAAGGTTTAAAAGTATTTATTTCTTAAATTTTATGTTTAATTATACTACATACTACATATGTAAAATGGACGGAGGAAGTACTAAACAAAACAATTTCGTTTAATCATTTTATCCTTTATCTTTTTAGGGTGAGGTGAGAAAAATTTAACCTAATTTCACCCTAGAATGTACGTATGGATGGCAATTAGATAGGTTAGGGCGGGGCAAGTCTTGACCTGCTAAGATGTTAACCTGCTATGTTCCGTTTAATATTTTTTAAAAATTTGCCCTGTCCCGTTTAGCATTTTTTAAAAGTTTGTCTTGTCCTGCCTCGCCATGCCCTGTTTGGACGTTTATATCAACATGGATCATTTTTTGATAATTTCCATTTCTTGTAAACGACGAAGAATGTATTTGATTGAGTTCATTTCGAGTTTCACTTTTTCTGCTTCTTCTAGGAATGCAGTGAGGTTTTGGTCCATTTGGGTCATACCCATTTCCAAATCGGGTCCAGCTTCGACATCTTTCATGGCTGCTTTCTTTAAATCCACGTAGCTTGTGAAAATTTTTGTCGTCAAATCATTCATCTTGAATGTTTTTTGAGAGAGAAGCAAGAAATGGAACTTATTATATATATGGAAGAGTATTTTAACAAAACCTACCACCTACCCTGCCCCATTACAATTTTTAATAAAATTAATTTTGCCCTGCCCGCTCTATTCTGCCCCGTTAAGAACTTGCCCTGCCCTGTTCCGTTAAGAATTGGCCCTGCCCCGCCTCAATTGCCATCCCTAAATGTACGTGGAATAGATTAACTTTACAACTTGAGTTACCTCTCTAGCTATTTTCAAGTTTCATTTTAGTTTCATATAAGAGATATTGGAACCCCACATATTTTGTATCGAACAAGTTATTAATTAGAGTTAGTGCATGAGTTAGGCGGATTTTTCGTTTATATAATTTCTCTAATTAAGTTGCGTCAGAAATATTAGAAACGGGTTATGAATAACAATTCTCACGACAATCTTTGTTATTTACATGTGTTGCAGGGTTATATCTACGTGGAGGCGAAATATTTATCTACCTGATGTATAAGTGCGTAGAGAATTGACCTTACAGAATTCTTCTTGAAACGGCTTACACTT
The DNA here is from genome assembly GCA_029844215.1 of Przewalskia tangutica. NCBI lineage: Eukaryota > Viridiplantae > Streptophyta > Magnoliopsida > Solanales > Solanaceae > Przewalskia > Przewalskia tangutica. Next base: position 36,791,943 of record CM056727.1, on the reverse strand, counting down.
CACACTTACATAGGTGATTCCTAAACGTGTAATCTCGTAGATACACTATTTGATATACCATGTATCAAACTTAGAAATCATTAAATACTCTTAACGTTTCATCCTTGTTACTGAACATTGTCTTCGCCATGAGAATGAACCAAAAAATTTATTTGACAATGTTGAATCGTCAATCATAACTTTATTTGAGCTCCTTGAACCTAGATCTTGGATCTCCAATCTTCAAGGTAGAGTTACCGCCATGTTGACTTGTCCTCGGCCATAGTCCCATTCATTTATATGATTTATCAACTGCCTCTCTAGTTAGGTCTTTTGTAAGTGGATGCGTCAACATTATCATTTGACCTTACATAGTCAATAATGATATTTCCATTAGAGAATAGTTGTCTAACAATATTATATCTTCGTTGTATGTGATGAGATTTGCAGTCATGCATAACGCTTCCAACCCTTCCTATTGTTGCTTGACTTTTGCAATGTAAGCATATATGTGTCAAACGTTTGTGCCAAAATGAAATATCTTCCAAAAAAATTCAAAGTCATTCATCTTCTTCACCGATCATGTCTAAATCTATGAACATAGACTCTATTGTGGAGCGAGCCATATAAGTTTGTTTAGACGATTTTCAAGACACTGCTCCTCCACCAACGGTAAAACATATCCACTTGTGAATTTAATTTCATTTGATCTGGTGGTCAATTTGCATCACCATACCCCTCAAACTCTGAGATATTTATTATAATGCAAAATACAACTCAAAAAATAGGATACATCATAAATTGATGACTACCCTTAAAGTGATATCATTATACCAATACGTGTGGATGGTTGACATCAGTTGTGGCCACAATTTTTTAACAATATATATTTTTCAACCATTCCACTTCTCTTAAGTATACTTCTTTAGTACCCAACTAATAGCACATTCACCGACTTGAAAATCCAACCTCTTGCAAAATGTTATCATTATTATCAATTAGTTCTTCACTTTATAGACCAATGAACTTATACGTTCAATGAAATGTCTTCTCTTTTCAAAGAGTTGTCTTTCAACAAACACATTTTATCATAAAAAAATCACAACCTTTCAAGTGACATCAGTTCACGCAATTAATGAACATAGACTTTAATAAAAGATATATGATTAACCACATCAAATTAGTATTTCGATCAACTAGTATTTATCAAGACGGAACAAGTTATGTGAAAATTTCACTAGCTACCATATTATTATCCACCAAGAACATATATCGGGGGTTGACAAAATACAATAATGTCAATGTATCAACATTTTCTGATTTTACGAGAGACGGATATTCATTACTATTGGTGGCATATCCTATGAAAACACAATCAATACTTTTCGGTCCTATTTTTACCGTATTGAGTTTAGAAACTTGCACTTTAGCCAAACACCCCCACATTTTGAAGTAATTAAAGTTGGGCTTCATTTTCATATTTCATACGGAATAGAATGTATTTTCCTATAGGGCACTCGATTGAGTATTCGGCTAGCCGTAAGGATAGTTTCCCCCTCGCAAGTTCTAGATTAAACCAGAATATATGTATACTTTTATTGATCCAAAATGATATATAAATATTATTATCATGATCTCAATAATAATTTTCAAGTATTAATTAATGTAAGCCTAATGCACATCTTACGACCTTGAAAATATTTTTTGAGAAATTTTAAAAATATACAATTTGTTCACTTACATTGCAAAAAATAGCCCAAAATTTTTATTGCAAAGCTCTGGCCCAAAATACTTTTATACAGTATTATACATTTATATACAAAATACAAGTACATTATGTATATAGGTGTTTGAAAGTATACATATTTATACACTTATATACACATATACACCCATATACACTACGTATACAATATTTACACCCATTACCCCTTCTCCTCTTGATTTTCCCATCACAAACCTCAACCACCTCCGGCGACCCCCGTTGGTAATTTCATCGCCGCCACATGCGCTCGACCACCACCTCGATGTGTTTTTCAATAGATCTAGATCTAGCAAGGATAAATCTAGATCTAGGTAATTTCTCGTCAGATCTGAGCCATCGCAGCGGAGGAGGTGGCCAGATCTGGGTCACCGAAAAGTCGTTATCGCAGGAGAAAGAGAGAGGGAGTGCGATAGAGAGAGGAGGTGTGGTAGACATAGAGAAGGAGAGATAAAAGGGGGGGGGGGAGAGAATGTCAACGAACTTCTAATGATGTCGTCCGGCGTCGGCGAAGAAGAGAAGGAGGGAGTGAGTGCAGAAAGAGAGAGAAGAGAGGGTTATTTTTTGTAAGATTCAAAAAGGTGAGTTAATTTTGTTGGAAATTTACTAGTGTGGAATTAAGTTTAACCCATTATTTATGACTCGAACAATTGAGATCCCGTACGTCGTAAACGTCGTTTTCACACACGTGCACACGTAGTTCCAAGTATCGTAAATTTCATTAGTGAAAGAGATATTGGTACGTGAGTGAAACGTTTGAGACATAGAATGATGGACGGTTATTGGTCAAATGATATGTGTTCCACGTTGGTAAATGAAGGAAGAAATGTACGATGTGTAAAAGATTAAACGAGTCGGAAATCGTCGCGGTGCCGTGAAGGGTCGCGACGCAACACCGTCGGAGCCGCAGCGCCTCCAGTGTTACACCTCGTAATTTTAGGACAATAAATTGAGAACGTAAATTAAGAAAATAAGATTCGAGAATGGGAAATTAGTATACAAAGGATGTTATCCCGGAGTAATCTTGAATACAACAAATGCGGCGAGGAGAATTAATACTAGTGGTTGAATTTTCCCGATGGGGTTAAGGACTATGTCGTGTAAAATAAAATTGTGACATCGAGAAATATGAGGTCTATCGAAAATTTCAGAATTTTATTAAGTGTGGATTAATTTTAGTGAGGAGAATAATAAGTGGGCAAACAAGTGGCACCTTGTGCCCTCCAAGTGGCGAAAAGCACAACATGCATAGGCTCATATCCCCTTTTCAGCCCACATATTCCCATGTATCTACCCTTAATTTCGAAAACCACCCTTCCAAACATCCTCCATCCTTTCCTCCTCCAAAACAGTTTTTCCTCCATTTTCATAACTAAGAGAAGACTAAAGTAACTCCCCTTCCAAGACTAAGTTATTCTACTAAGTTATAAGCCATGGTAAACTCCCCAAACAGTGTGTCACGGTGACTGGGCCGAGAAACTGCTCCAGAAACTTTAAGCTTTGGAGATCAACTATTTGGAAGAAAAACATGTAAGTAAGATGAGTTTAAACTTGTAAAGAATGCATTCATGTCATTGTGAGTTAAAGAAATGGTGCAAAATGGAGCAGTGGGTGCCGAATGCAACTAGGGACTGTTTTGGCTAAGTTGAGGTAAGAGTTCTTCTTCTTATAGTGTAATTGGAAGTTAAATGATGTTGTAATTAAGAAATGAACTTGTAGTTGAGCTGATTGGAGTTGTTATCACTGTTTTGGATTCGATTGTTGTGTTGTTATCATTGTCATTGGTTGCATGTTAAAATTGAAGAAAATTTTGATAGTTAAAGTTATAATGGTTTATATGAAAGTGTTGAAATATGAATTGGATTTTTAAGAAATTATGAGAAGAGTTATGGAATTTTGTGTGTGGGTCGTAACCTTCACAAAATTGTTGGGCATGTTGTATTGTATTTAGGGGATGTTCTTGTTGAGTTAGAATGCTGGAATTTTAGTTATGAATCTGCATGTACGTTGTGGTAATTGCGGATATTTATCCTAAAGGAATTGTTACACCTCGTAAGTTTAAGGCGATAATTAAGAACGTCATTAAGGAAGTAAGATTCGAATATTAGATATAAAGTATGCTTACATATGTTAATACATAAATTAGTATACAAGAGGATGTGATTCCGGGAAAATGTTGGTTACAACGTGTGTGACGTTGGAAACTTACAATGATAGTTGTATATTCCCGTTATGGATTAGTAACGTATTATATAAGTTACGACAACGAGAATACGATGTCTTATGAGATTTTCGGGATTTAAAAGAAGTGAGATCTAATTTAGTATAGGGGTTAATTTAAGTAGACAATTAAGAAAAATTGGACCAAAGTGTAAATAATATTTTCAGATTTTTGCCCTAAACTTATAACCTTTCACTTCCTTTACATTACATTTCAAACACACACTTCTCCTCCTCTTTTTCTCCCCTTGTTCAGCCGAAATTACACCTCCCCCATAGCCAAAGATTTAAGCTTTTTATTCCTTCTTTCTAGCCTAAGCTCTTCCACAAATTATAAGCTAAAGAAACACCACAAAAACAGTGGCAAAATCGTTGGTTTCTGCCGAGAATTAGCCCAGAAATTTCAAGTTTTTAAGGTAAAGTTTTTGGAAGAAAAACATGTAAGAATGATGGATTAAATTTATAGAACACATGCATGTCATTTTGGAGTTGAAGAAGTGATAAAAATGGGCAAGAAAAAACTGAGCAGTGTACCACATATTAGGGACTGTTTTGGCACAAATTTAAGGTTAGAAATTCTTCTTCTTATGATATAATTGGAGTTGCATGTTGTTGTAAATTAATAATTGAACTTGTGTTAAGAGTTGAACTTAGATTAAGAGGAAATGAGAGTGATACAATGCATGTGGTTGTTGGAGTGTGTTGTTACCGATTTTTGGGACTATTTTTGTGTACATTGACTTTGATTGTTGTGTTGTTATTATTATCACTAATTGCATATTAAGAATGGAGGAAATCTTGATGTTTAAGTTGTAGTTGTTCATAAGGAATTATTGGAACATGAATTGGATTTTTAGGAGATAAGGAAAGAGCTTTGGTATTAAGGGTATTGGCCGAAACTTGCATGAAATCGTTGGATATGTTGTGTTGTATTTTAGGGGCTGATTTGATATGGATTAAGATGATGGATTAACATGAGAAATAAGTGTATAAATCCCCTTGGTTGTTGTAGTTGTTGTCTTCCGTGAACGAAAGGGAAAGGAATGTATTATGATAACGTTTATGGAGTATTTGAGATTGTTATGATTATATCTTTAAGTTGCATCTTGTTATTGGTATTATTGGCTTTGTTGATAAGTTGTGGATGTGCATATAAATAGGGGAAGTGCTGCCCAAATTCTATAGAAAAGAGAGTCATCATTCGATACATATTAAGTATGCTAGAAGACATGGAATTGGCGAACGAAATACTAATGTTATAGGTTGAAGTGCTAGACGAGACGTACTTTAATTAGTGAGTTGGTTAGTTCGACAATAAGGTATGTGAAACTCTTCCTTTTTTTTGGGATGATTTATATAAAGTGAAGGTACGACGGACGTACGTAATTCCATTGAATCTTAATCCTTAATGATACATGACATGATATTGTCTTGATTTTCTAAGTGATAGATATTCTACTTATTCCATTGAGAGTCAAATGATGATTTAACTTGTATAAAGTTACTCATGATAATCTGCTCATGCTTAATGTGTTTATATCGGTTCCACCGAGTCCCTCATTAAAGGGCCGACAATGTAGATAGATATGATAATTACATCGAGTCCCTCATTAAAGGGCCGACAATGTATATAAATATGATAATTTCACCGAGTCCATCATTAAAGGGCCGACAATGTAAATAGATATGATAATTCCACCGAGTACCTCATTAAAGGGCCGAAAATGTATATAGATATGATGATTCCACTGAGTCACTCACTAGAGGGTCGACAATGTATATAGACAAGATGATTCTATGGACAGACATCCCTGATTTCGATATGACTCTCATTTTTATAAAGCACAGTTGACTCTCATTTTATAAGGCACAGTTGACTCTCATTTCATAAGGCACAGTTGTATTGATATTTGGATTATTATAATTGACTCCTTACATCTCTTGGCCAGTATGATCTTATTTACTGTGTTTCATGTTTTACCTACTCAATACATTATTTCGTATTGACCCCTTTTTCTCGGAGGGCTGCATTTCATGCCCGCAGGTACAGATATTCAGTTCGGTGATCCTTCAGCTTAGGATTCCTACTCAGCTGTCTTCTTTGGGCGCTCATTTGTTCTGGAGTTAGTCATTCTGATACAGAACCTTATTTCTGACGTATGCGTATTTAGGGGCACGACGAGGTCCTGTCCCGTCATATTTCATTATCGTACTCTTAGAGGTATGTAGAGTTGTAGACAGGTGTGAGTGTTAGACGTATTTTGGACTTGGGTGGATTGTATATATGTTTTGGTCAGCTGTACTACTGTTACACTTTATTTGGGATGTTCCCGTACATAGCTGCAGCCTTGCCGGCTTGCCTATTTTGATATGATTTATTACAAACTTCTACATTTGTTCTTGGTATCAGTCGGATTATATATGGCAGGTCAGTATATGGGTGCCCAGATAGGGCACCAGTCGCGGCCCGTCGGGTTCGGGTCGTGACAGGAATAAGGTGTAGAAAGTGTTACTTTATATTCTTGTTGTTGCGAGAGTATGGACTATTTTTAGTGATTGTTTTAATATGGTTAAAGGGGTTGGATTAACATAAGAAATAAGTGTATTAATCACCTTGGTTGTTGTGGTTGTTGTATTCCATGAATGTAAAGAGAAATAATGTATAACGATGACGTATATGGAGTATTTGAGACTGTTTTGGTTATATCCTTGAGTTATGTCTTGTTATCGATGTTGTCGACCTTGTGTGTGAATTGCGGATGTGTGTATAAGCAGGGGAAGTGCTGCCCAATTTGTTTTATAAAAAGAGAGTCATCATTCGATATATAACGTATGCTAGTAATCATAGAGTTGATGGACATGTTATTATTGTTATAGGTTGAAGTGCTAATTGAGACGAATTCTAATTATCGAGTTGGTATAGACGACAAGCGGTATGTGAAGCTATCTTTTCCTCTCTTTTTTTAGCATGAATTACATAAAATGGGTGTACGGCGGACGTACGTAATTCCAATGAATCCTAATTCCTAGTGATACTTGATATGATAGTTGCCTTTGATTTTCCAGTGATAGTTCATTCTATTTATTCCATTGAGAGTCGGATGATAATTTAATTTGCATATGGTTACTCATGATATTCTATTCGTGCGATTATATCATTTCACCGAGTCCTGGGTCGGGTATGTTCGTGCGCAGTTTCATTGATTATTTCACTGAGTCTCATGATGGACCGGGTACGGTATGTGCACAGATGATGATTTTACCGAGTCCCAGGATGGGTCGGTGATCGGTGTATTTTATATACACCTTTTGAGTCATTTTTAGTTAGTCTTCTACCCATTTTTGTACAAATACGTGTCGTCTTAGGATAGATTTTCTTTCTTTTGAGTCATAATGGTTTAAAGTGGCTCATTGGCGAAAAAGGAGCAAAAAGATGGCAGAAACAGAGGTTTCAGAGCTCAAAAAGCGAGAAAGTTGGCGAACCGAGCAAGAAACAGGGTGGCGCCGCGACGCCTCCAAGAAGATTTAGGCCGCGGGCTAAATTACGTCTGAATCGCAGAGTTTGGCGCCACGGCGCCGATTGCGGCCGCGGCGCTGGCGAATTTCAAATTCGAATGGGAATGGGCCAAGGCCTGGAAGGAAAACAGGGAAAACGATTTGGAGGCTATAAAAAGGAGTTTTTAGGTCAGAATAAGGGTCCAAAACCCTTGTCAATTCATCACAACCTTGAAGATCAAGATTGGAGACCACTTTTTGTGTAATTTCTTGTTTCTTTGTTTTATTTCTTTGTAGTTTATGTTGGATATTGGTTTAGTTCTTGGCATGTCTATGGCTAGGAACTAACTTAATTTAGGGTTTTCCATATCAAATCACTTGAAACTCATTCTTATGAATTAATGCATGTTTTGGTTTCTTCTTATCATTGTTGAGATTTATTCAATATTTGTCTTGAATGTTTGGTAATTAATTGATCACTAATTATCATAATCTATATGATTTCTAATCGAAAGCCGAAAGGGGAGATTGTGAATATGCTATAGTTGAATAAACATAGGTTAAATCGTGGACGAAAGTACCCCGATACTTGTGTAGTTTAATAGGTTATTGCTCTTAATCCTCCTTTATAGTCAATCTTATCACCGAAAGGTAGAAGGGTTCTATATTTGGGTTGAGTGTTTATATTACCTTAACAGGAGTATAAAACGGCTTAGTTAACCTGCTATCTCAAAATAGAAGAAGAACCATAATTAATTGTATTAACAAGTAAGATGAGCGGATAGTTGAGAAGATTTGGAAGCCCTATTTCCACCATATCTGAAGTAAAACAAAGTATTTTAGTTAGCATTCTTAATTATAGTTATAAACAATTCATCAATCATCGGTTACCAAATAGATACCATATAATAGAATTTGAGAATTGGGAACTAATCCCTGAGGACGATAACTCGGTCTTCTAGACTATATTACTTGTCACGACACGTGCACTTGCGTTAGTGTGTGCATAAATCGCGCATTAAGATTTTGGCGCCGTTGCCGGGGATTGGCGTAGTTCAATATCATTTTATCTATTCTTAATTTCTAATTTTGTTTTTATTTTTTATTTTTTATTTATTACTATATTTTTCTCTTTTATTCGTGAAACCGTGCGCCGTGATTCGTTTGTTGGTTTTGATTCATCTCAGGGATCCTGAAAACATGAATTACTACTATCAACAAGGTAATCCCAGGCCCCACAGGAAGAGCAGGATGGGCTACGAGCAGCCATACTCAGGTTAACTAGGCACCAAACTCAGTTCATGGACGAAACGAGAGTGTCCTTGAAGAATTTGGAAACACAAATAGGACAACTCGTGGGCATGCTAAGCAGCAAAATACAAGGGAAGCACTCTGAAAATATTGGAGGGAATATAAAAGAGCAATGTCAGGCGATTGACCTGAAAAATGTCGAACCGGTGGAAGCAAACTCACCACCCCCAGGGCCAGAAAGGAATAACCCAGAAAATTCGCAGCAGTTCCAGCATCGCGGCGCCACTGAGCACGCCATGGCGCCGACGATTCTGGGACAGTGCAGAGCTTTAGGCGCCACAGCGCCGAATTTCAGGGTCGCAGCGCCCAGAGCCCAGAAGGTGAAATGAGGCTGGAAGCTGGTGTGAACGCACCCCAGGTGAAGATACCGTACCCCCAAAGGCTAAAAACAAGTGCTCTTGACAAACAGTTCTTTAAATTTTTGGAAATTCTCAAACAATTGCAACTCAATATCCCGTTTGCTGAGGCACTAGAGCAGATGCCAAGTTATGTAAAGTTCATGAAGGATATTCTTAGCAAAAAGAAGAGGATAGAGGACTACGAAACAGTGGTGTTGACTGAAGAATGCAGTGTCATCCTACAGAGAAAGCTACCTCAGAAATTGAAAGATCCTGGGAGCTTCACCATCCCATGCACTATTGGAAAGTTTGAGTGTCAGAAGGCATTGTGCGATCTGGGGGCAGACATAAATTTGATGCCCTACCTAGTGTTTTACAAACTTGGAATGGGAGAAGTCAAACCTACAAACATCACTTTGCAGTTAGCTGACCGCTCCATAGTCCATCCTAGAGGATTCATCGATGATGTGTTGGTAAAGGTGGACAAGTTCATCTTTCCCGCTGATTTCATCATCTTAGACATAAGAGATAACGACATAATCCCCATCATACTTGGCAGAACCTTCCTAGCTACAGGACAGGCTCTCATCGATGTTCACAAAGGGGAGCTGAAACTTCGGGTGGAAGAAGAAGAGGTGATTTTCAATGTTTTTCGGGCAGCAACCTTCCCAGATGCAAGTGACAACTGCTTCGCCATTGACATAATCGAAGATGCAGTGTCAGAAAAAGGGTTCAGAAATGCTGATACGCTTGAAGAAGTACTGACCCGATGGGACGATAGTAGTGGAAACGACCCAAAGCTGATGGAGTATGCAAATTGGATGAATTCTTATGAGAAGTGTGATAAGAAGAGATATGAAGAGCTTGGGAAGATGCCAGAGAGATCAGTACCATCCACAGAAAAGGCTCCAGAGTTAGAGTTAAAAATTCTACCTGATCATTTACAGTACCAATATCTAGGTGAAGATCAATCCCTACCAGTGATCATCTCATGTCATCTATCCATAGTAGATCGGTGTCACGAGAGTACCGAGGCTCACAAGTGCGCTATGGGTGGACATTAGCGTATAAAGGGATAAGTCCGCCAACGAATGCATAAGGTCCGTGCGGAGGAGAGCAGACCCTCCATTGAGGCACAGAGGAGACTAAACCCAAACATGAAAGAGGTAGTCAGAAAAGAAATCATGAAATGGCTCGATGCTGGAGTAATTTATCCTATATCTGACAGTGCATGAGTGAGTCCAGTACAAGTGGTGCCCAAAAAGGGTGGTATGACAGTAGTGACCAACGAAAGGAACGAGCTCATTCCATCTAGAATAGTTACTGGGTGGAGCATTTGCATTGACTATCGCAAGTTGAACAAGGCGACCAGAAAAGACCACTTCCCGTTGCCATTTCTAGATCAGATGTTGGATAGACTTGCAGGGCACAACTACTACTGCTTTTTGGATGGTTACTCAGGGTATCATCAGATTGCGATAGCACCAGAAGATCAGGAAAAGACAATATTCACCTGCCCGTTTGGTACATTTGCATTCAAAAGGATGCCATTTGGGCTTTGCAATGCACCTGCGACCTTTCAGATGTGTATGATGACAATTTTCTCGGACATGGTGGAAAGGACTATAGAGATTTTCATGGATGATTTCTCGGTCTTTGGGGCCTCGTTCGACGAGTGTTTGAGGCACTTGGAAGCAGTGTTAAAACGATGTGAAGAGTCCAACCTTGTGCTGAACTGGGAGAAGTGTCATGTCATGACCCGACCCGACGGGCCGCGACTAACGTCCTAATTAGACGTCATTATTGACTGTCACGACCAGACCCGACGGGCTGCGACTAACGTCCTAATTGGACGTCATTATTGACCTGTCACTCTTAATCCATCTAATACATAGATCTATAGAAATTTCGGCAGCACAACGCTGCTTTTACAACATTACCCTAAAATGGGCTAGCCGACAAGGCTGCCAAAACAACAACAAAACAACAGTCATAATAGGCTAGCCGACTAGACTGCCACCAACCAACATCACGTGCACAAAGGCATAATCAAAATAAGCAAGCCGGCAAGGCTGCCACGAGATAATAACATCAAAACCCAAAACAAGGTACAGACGTCCAACCCACAATCGCTTCTGCACTTAGGAGTGTAATATCGACATATGACGACAGACCCGCCGTGCCCAAAATATGCATAAGTCCGAAAAATAAAGGTCTGTACCAAAAATAGCCGCTCGGAACAAAGGAGCTTCCAACCGCTGTGCAAATCCTAGACGGAGGTCACCTATTCGAACACTGAACTCGGGCATTTAACGCACTCTGGGAAAGGGTCGACGAGATAATGTCTCGAGTATGTAAAACATAAAATATCAGAAATCAATAACAATCGTACCAAGTAAAACAGAGTCATCAAATTTCATAAAACCGAGAATCTTGTCTCAAAATCATATCATGTATCTTTGAATCATAAATCATCATGCTCATGTCAGTATATAAAATCAGATAACATGTCTCGCTACTATGGAGGACTCGATGGAATCTGATTCGCGCACAGAACGTGTCTCGACCTCTATGGAGGGACTCGATGTAACTGTGTATATATAACGCGGTCTCTCGCCTCTAGTGAGGACTCGATGAATGATGCATCACGCGCACGAACATGATCTCGCCCGACTCAGTGGAGTGAAATAGTAACACTTAGCACGCAGTAGATATCATGAGCAATCAGATGCGATTAAAATCATTATGTGACTCTCAATAAAAATTACTACCATAAACTCATTCTTGAAACCATAACTAGTAAATAATCATTTTTAAAATGAATCGGTAGGAGTTAAGTACGTCATGCATTTCACAAAAATCATGCCAAAAGAAAGAAGGAAAAGTCTCACATACCTTTTAAGCGAGCAAATCAACTAAATGCTAAGATATGCCTCATCCAGTATGTCAACCTATAATAATGACAATACGTTTGTCAATTCTACGATCTCTAACGTAATTTATTCAGATAACGCCTTCTTATTTCTATAAAAATTTGGGCAGCACTTCCTTTGTTTATGTGTGTATCCACAATTTTACCAATAATCCAAATCAACCAACAATTTAACTACAACTAACAATTCAATTCAAACCAACAGTCTAAATCAACCCAATGATCCAAATTAAACTAATAACCACTACCATTTCCATATGTAGTCAAAATTATCTAAACATTCAATTTATCAACTTCAATAACCAAGGGAATTTATACACTTACCTCTCATGTTAGTCAATCATTTAGTCACGTTAAAATTATCATGGGGCAATCCAATCTCTTAACGACATCGCCAATTCAAGAATTTGAATTTAACACTTTTCTATACTTTAATTCTTTCGAGGCATGTATAGATAATTGCCTCAATAAATATGCATGTAGTAACTTATATTCACACACTAATTCAGTCCGTAATACATTATCGAAATTTTCAACAATTTCTATCAACTTTCCGGTCATATCAACATTTTACAATTCCAAAGTTTTTTCCAAAATTCCTTACTTTCCAATTAATCTCCCAACAACTTCAATTAACAACTTTAACTTTAAACATCAAGGTTTCATCTAAATTTTCACATGCAATTAGTAATAACATACCAACACAATTACTCAATTCCAACATACGCCAAGAATAGGTTCTAAATCAGTTTCGACCTCTATCATTCACATGCATTGTCTTCTTTCCCTTTCTTCTTTGACATGGATAATTCTCCTAACTATAATATCAATTAATCTATCAAATATCAAGTAAAAGGGATACATTTTCACCAATAGAAGAAGAATTCCATACCTTAAAATTTTACCAAAACAGTCCCCAAAAACGTGACTGTCCAGATTTTTAGCCATTGCTTCGTCAGCTGAACTTGTAACGTCGATAACTCTCTACTCCAGTGTCCTATCGACGAGCGGTTTGTTGCGTTGGAAACTAGACTCGACGAAATTCATATTAGGCTTTTTAAACACCCAAAAACGCATAATATGCTAGGAGATATTCCCTTCCAAATTTGACTAAAAATCTGTCCAGCAGTCCCGAAAAAAATCTGCTCACTGCCCAGCCGATTTGCTCACTGTTTTGGGCCAATTTTGGCTTCAATTTCACACTTCTTCAACTCTAATTCAACATGCAACACCTCCACTATGATAACCCATTATTCTAACATATTTTTCTTTCCAAAAAATTGTCCAAGAACTTGAAAAATCTGGGCTACAATTTTCGCCAAAGATCATGGTAACTCCACTGTTTGGGCTATTGTTTGCTTCACTTTGTGTAGAATAATTAATCTAGGAAGAGGGAATAAAAGCTTAACTTTGGCTATGGGAAAGGGGGAGTTCTTGATAGTGAGAGGGAGAGAATGTTGAAAATGGAGTGTGGGAGATGAAAAGATTTCTTAAGTTGTAGTGCACAAAAAGAAAACAAATCTGAAAAAATGTAATACATAAGCCCCTAATGTTCTCTTCTTAACTTAATCTCTCAATTACTTAATAAAACTTTGATCCCACTTCTTTTAATTTACGAAAATTCTCATAAGACCTCGTATCCTTGTTGTCGTAACTTATATAATACGTCACTAATCCATGACGGAATATATATGTATATATAAACCATTATTATTAAAGAAATTTTCGGCGTCGTATTCGCCATTACCAATAATTAACCCGTATTAGCACGTAAAATATATTTAAATTAAAAAATTGAATCTTAATCCTTAATGACGTTCTTAATCCTTCTCTTAAACTTACGAGGTGTAACATTATTCCCCCCTTAGAAACATCCGTCCTCGAATGTTCATTACAAGTCTTATGCGAGAAAACAAATTCGGCAGAGTCTCCTTTATAACTATGTCTATCCACATGTATCCAGCAAACCAACAGATGCCTCACAGGGCCACAATATAACACACATGCAATTCACCAATTCAAAATAGTCAAGGAACCAAATTACTTGTGAACATTCAACTGAATCTTATGTAATACCTTGAACAAAGTTAAAGAGTCTCCATGTGGTGCTATACTCCTCTATTTTTGAATTTTCCACAACATTCCAGCTGGTACTACCTTGTACACCTACTTTAATTTGTAAATGATATGTAATGTTTCTCCCAAATATGTACTGCATGCTTAATCATGACGACAATTCATGTGTATACCCGCTGCATTGTTAACATAGTTCCATAGAGATTTGACAACTCCCTTGTACGAAATAAGGATCTCTCATTCCTTGATGTAAGACATTATATCAGCAGCATCTTGATACTATATTAATTCCAATATTATGCAACACTTTATCCACTGGAATTTTAGATTTCACATCGTCCATAGAAAGAAATATACCTTGAATGACATTCTTTTAACCCACATTTACCTATATACCTCAGAAGGATAGGATCTTTATCTCAATAAATCTCATACACTTGACACAGTAAATTTACTAGAACTTGTCATTATCCACCAAGGATTATCCACAGGGTATATACCAAGTATATAGTGACATGTGAGACAATGTCATCTGGTAGATACTGTCATAGCTTTGACAAATCTCATCAATCCCAACATAGCAGTTCTTTTGAAATCTTCCACCCTTTCATCAATAAGAAACTCTGATAGTTGTATATAGTGTAATGTTTCCAATTTGGTACGATTATCAAATCAAATGTTAGCGGTCCCACTCTTTGTTTCCCACCATATTTCTTGTTCAATGTTATCATTTACCTCAACACCCATTTCCAAGGCCCGAGAATCATCTTCCCGTTGCACATATTGAGGGTAATGCTTCAAAGTACGTGTTCCCTAGAAAGTTAACCCATAGAGAGTTGGTGGTCTTAGATTTCCATCAAGATTTTTACACAATGCATTTAATATATTCAAAATGAGGTCTGAATCCCAATTCACTATCATCCTTAGGCAAGTACATTTTAACCATGTAAACCAATGATTAGTCTTAACATCATCCTCACTATACACCAGAAGAAAATTACAACTATTTGTATGTATATCTTTGATCACACATTTTGCAAGTCTTATAGCAGGCAGTATGCGTATATGCACACTTGTGACACACTAGTAATCAACACTGCTTTACCTCATGGTGACAACAATTTTTCTTCTCAAGCCTGTAACTTGTCTTTAATCTTCTTAATTAATTCAGCATAGTCTATCTTCCTCTTTCTAACATGAAATACTGGATATCCTAAATACATTAATGTAAATGTTCTCCTTGATAAACTAGTAATACATTTTTCTTGCTGAATCAAGTTACTAGGAGTCTTAGCATGCATATAAACAGAACTCTCCTTTTATTGATCAAATGACCAGAAACTTCTTCATACTCTTTCGAAGTCTGCCTTAACTCTTTGTAAAATCATTCTATTTGCTTCTGTTGGAAATTCCTCAAAACTCCTCTTTAAATCTAACAATATCCTCCCTAAAACTTAGTTTCTAAAAAAAATATCTCCAAAAGTTTCCTTACTCCATAATAATAGGGCAGTCTTGACATTCTTCAGTTTCGGTATAAAAGAAACGAAATCATCTCAATCAACAACAGTGTCTCAATTTTGATTTAGTGCTTAAAAGAATGCTTCATATTCTGTCCAAAACTTAAGGAATCTACATGGTCTACTCACATGCATAGATTGACCACCCTAAGTTAACAACTAAGGGACATGGTCTAAACTTGTTCTTATTACGTGTTCCACTTCCACTTGTCCATACCAAGCTAAAATAAATATTTGTCAACATTCTATCGAATCTCTTAAAAGTACAGTAATTATCGGCTCTTTCATTCCATTATTTAAAAAGACTCCCTTTAAATTCAATTTCAAACAGATATATACGAAGACCGCCTATTGTCTCTCTTCCATTTATAACAACATTGAAATCCCCACTAACTAGTCAAGGATCCCTCATATCGTCGACAATATAGTGTAAACTATCCCAGAGACAACCTTCACATGCATCACTCTTTGCATATACCATAGTATATCTACCTAGTTCATGTAATTTCTTCACCAGTGAGTCCTTAAGTTTGTCATGTTAATCATCCCTCATATTATCTCTGATTAAGTTTCTCTGTTGATCAATATATTTAGGATAGACATATCCGCTTCCATCGCCTGCTCGCTTCCACATGGACATCATTGTCCCATCTTCCTTTTATATCACTGCGTTACTATTATTAGAGTTGTTACCATTGGTACACACCTCCTGACTCTTGTCAACATTCCGCTCCTCAATAACTTTTGCTGCTACAAAAGCTCCTTCAACCTGTTCTTTAGTAGTAAGAGTTGCTTTTGATTCTTCTATCAATTATGGGTCCTTAATGAGCTGTTTTACTTCTACCACCTTACCATCATCATATTCCTTATTCTATTTATTATCATATTTTTCCCCATTATCTCATTGTTCCTCCTTATTTGCATTATTACCGTTTGTCTCCTCAAGTGACATTTGTTTTATCCTTTCGTTGGACTTACTAACTCAGTGGTGTCTTTGGTTGCGTCAACATTTGTCACTTTGGCTACATCACACTGAATATCTATTATCACTTCGTTGAATTCATCTATATCTTTGTACCTCTCTTATCTGTTTTCCATCCTTCGATTATGGTCTGTAGAAATTCAGGATTCAACCTTCACCTATTAAAGTATCTGAACTTATACTAAGTCTTTATGCCTACTTCTCATCCAATTAACCCAAGAGAATGTTCATATAGACCTGGTTTCTTGAAAACACCTTAGAAGCATGTAGGTTATCAACTCATTCTTGATTAGTAAGTGCTGCTATACACCTTGCATGCCACTCATTTCACCATAATCTGCTACATACTGCTTAAAACCCCTTATCTCAGTCTTAGCGACATGACACTTCACTCTTCCAATGTCTAACCACAGTTTTCTTTTAAGAGCCACATCATTAAACGCATACACCAAGGTCACATGAAAACTTCTCTTTGTACCCCTATGTGTTACCCCGCAGTATACCAATTATTCTGCACAACTTAATATCTACTTCATAGAGATGAGGCTTCCACCATAACCATATTCCTCCATTTGGATGCTCGGTAAGATTAGTACTTAGAAGGTCACCCCCTACACAAATTAAGCGAGGTATTATGAGCTTCTTCTATCTTTTAACCTTTGGTTCCACTAGACCAAATAGCCTCATCTTAGCATTCTGCGTGAACTAATGCGTTGAAACTGTGCACAAATACATACCTCGATTACCAATCCTTCAAATAACTTCTTAACTGAAAATATGAACTCCAAAGGTTACAATATTTAAAGTGCTTGACACAACTATACACTAATAGGATGCTCATCATTCCCAAGTTCTAAGTCATTTGCGAAAGAAACTCAATTAATCCATATGTCCAATACTTCCCAGCATTCGGTCCAAAATAAGAAAATGCTTTCATTCTTATATTAATCTTATTATTCTGGAAGTAATAACCTCTTCTTATTCTTACCTGAGAACAATGTTCTTTTGCATTTTCCTACCTTCACATAGTCCAGCAACATGGTATATCATAAAACAGTCACAGATTCTAACAATTAGCGCTCAAAATTTAATTAGAGGTATGAAGGAGAAAATAATAGGTAAGCTTCATTTTCTATCTTTGGAAGGAAAAGTTCAATCTCTGTAACTATAGAGCAGATAACGTAGCATAACAGAGTACCAATTCGTAAGATAGAGGCTACTGCAATTTATTTTACAAGTCAACACCTCATTCATGGTCTGAAAGGGATCTCTTACGAATAATTTATTTTACAAGTCAACACCTCATTCATGGTCTGAAAGGGATCTCTTCACTATTCGGAATTATAAACAACTTCATTTCTTACTTGTCGTACTTTCCATAATTCCAACATATTCTAGTATACATACGTAACCTCGGACCCTGCTCCTGGTTCCAATCCCTGATGATACCATCCCTTAAGTGATGAATTGTTAACTTATTCTCTTATTTGGTACGTAAAATATTCTGAATAGTTACCTTACCCGACGTTGACCTAGTATCTCCAAAACTGGTCATCATACATCTACTCAAACTCTTTCACTTCCCTTATGGCTTGACACACCAAGTCAAGTCCGATTTACTCTGATTTTCCCCTTCCGAGCCAATGTCGCTGTCTTTTAGAATATAACTGCAACCACAATAATTATTAGGAAGAGGGGGGTTATCCTAATGACATAGCTCTATTGCACGATCTACGAGATGAAAGAGTAGAAACCAATCCTAAATGTCCAGCAGCCTCATGCGTATAAGTATGGTGCACAACATACCCATACACAAGACTCTACTAGACACGGTCTGTAGACATTCCGAGGACTAACTGCTCTGATACCACTTTTGTCACGACCCGACCCGACGGGCCGCGACTAACGTCCTAATTGGACGTCATTATTGACTGTCACGACCCGACCTGACGGGCCGCGACTAACGTCCTAATTGGACGTCATTATTGACCTATCACTCTTAATCCATCTAATACAGAGATCTATAGAAATTTCGGCAGCACAACGCTGCTTTTACAATATTTCCCTAAAATGGGCTAGCCGACAAGGCTGCCAAAACAACAACAAAACAACAGTCATAATAGGCTAGCCGACTAGGCTGCCTCCAACCAACATCACGTGCACAAAGGCATAATCAAAATAAGCAAGCCGGCAAGGCTTCCACGAGATAATAACATCAAAACCCAAAACAAGGTACAAACGTCCAAACCACAACTGTCTACAGACCTCTAGGAGTGTAATACTGACATATGACGGGACAGGACCCCGTCGTGCCCAAAATATGCATAAGTCTGAAAAATAAAGATCTGTACCAAAAATAGCTGGCTCCGGAACAAAGGAGCTCTCCAGTATTGTCTGAAATCCTAGACGGAGGTCACCTATTCAACACTGAACTCGCGGAATGAACGCAGGGAAAAGGGTCGATGAGATAATGTACTGGGTATGTAAAACATAAAATACTGTAAACTGAATAACAACTGTACCAAGTAAAACAGAGAGTCATCAAATTTCATAAAACTGAGAATCTTGTCTGAAAATCATATCATGTATGCTGAATCATAAATCATCATGCTCATGTCTGTATATAAAACTGTATAACATGTCTCGCCTACATGGAGGACTCGATGGAATCAGATTCGCTGCGTAACGTGTCTCGGCCCTCTATGGAGGGACTCGATGTAATCTGTGTATATATAACGTGTCTCGGCCCTCTAGTGAGGGACTCGATGAATGATGCATGACTGCGCACGAACATGATCTGGCCCGAGACTCAGTGGAGTGAAATAGTAACACTTAGCACGAGTAGATATCATGAGCAACTGTATGCGATTAAAATCATTATGTGACTCTCAATAAAAATTACTACCATAAACTCTGTTACTGAAACCATAACTAGTAAATAATCATTTTTAAAACTGAACTGGTAGGAGTTAAGTACGTCCGCCGTACTTTCACAAAAATCATGCCAAAAGAAAGAAAGAAAAGTCTCACATACCTTTTAAGCGAGCAAATCAACTAAATGCTAAGATATGCCTCATCCAGTATGTCAACCTATAATAATGACAATACGTTTGTCAATTCTACGATCTCTAACGTAATTTATTCAGATAACGGCTTCTTATTTCTATAAAAATTTGGGCAGCACTTCCTTTGTTTATGTGCGTATCCACAATTTTACCAATAATCCAAATCAACCAACAATTCAACTCCAACTTACAATTCAATTCAAACCAACAGTCTAAATCAACCCAATGATCCAAATTAAACTAATAACCACTACCATTTCCATATTTAGTCAAAATTATCTAAACATTTAATTTATCAACTTCAATAACCAAGGGAATTTATACACTTACCTCTCATGTTAGTCAATCATTTAGTCACGTTAGAATTATCATGGGGCAATCCAATCTCTTAACGACATCGCCAATTCAAGAATGTGAATTTAACACTTTTCTATACTTTAATTCTTTCGAGGCATGTATAGATAATTGCCTCAATAAATATGCATGTAGTAACTTATATTCACACACTAATTCAGTCCGTAATACATTATCGAAATTTTCAACAATTTCTATCAACTTTCCGGTCATATCAACATTTTACAATTCCAAAGTTTTTTCCAAAATTCCTTACTTTCCAATTAATCTCCCAACAACTTCAATTAACAACTTTGACTTTAAACATCAAGGTTATAACTAAATTTTCACATGCAATTAGTAATAACATACCAACACAATTACTCAATTCCAACGTACGCCAAGAATAGGTTCTAAATCGATTTCGACCTCTATCATTCACATGCATTGTCTTCTTTCCCTTTCTTCTTTGACATGGATAATTCTCCTAACTATAATATCAATTAATCTATCAAATATAAAGTAAAAGGGATACATTTTCACCAATAGAAGAAGAATTTCATACCTTAAAATTTTACCAAAACAGTCCCCAAAAACGTGACTGTCCAGATTTTTAGCCACTGCTTCGTCAGCTGAACTTGTAACGTCGATAACTCTCTACTCAAGTGTCCTATCGACGAGAGGTTTATTTCGTTGGAAACTATACTCGACGAACTTCATTTTAGGATTTTGAAACACCCAAAAACTCCTAATATACTAGGAGATATTCCCTTCCAAATTTGACTAAAAATCTGTCCAGCAGTCCCGGAAAAAATCTGCTCACTGCCCAGCCGATTTGCTCACTGTTTTGGGCCAATTTTGGCTTCACTTTCACACTTCTTCAACTCTAATTCAACATGCAACACTTCCACTATGATAACTCATTATTCTAACATGTTTTTCTTTCCAAAAAAATGTCCAAGAACTTGAAAAATCTGGGCTACAATTTTCGGCCAAGATCGCCACAGAACCACTGTTTGGGCTATTGTTTGCTTCACTTTGTGTAGAATAATTAATCTAGGAAAAGGGAATAAAAGCTTAACTTTGGCTATGGGAAAGGGAGAGTTCTTGATAGTGAGAGGGAGAGAATGTTGAAAATGGAGTGTGGGAGATGAAAAGATTTCTTAAGTTGTAGTGCACAAAAAGAAAAAAAATCTGAAAAAATGTAATACATAAGCCCCTAATGTTCTCTTCTTAACTTAATCTCTCAATTACTTAATAAAACTTTGATCCCACTTCTTTTAATTCCCGAAAATTCCCATAAGACCTCGTATCCTTGTTGTCGTAACTTATATAATACGTCACTAATCCATGACGGAATATATATGTATATATAAACCATTATTATTAAAGAAATTTCCGGCGTCGTATTCGCCATTACCAATAATTAATCTGTATTAGCACGTAAAATATATTTAAATTAAAAAATTGAATCTTAATCCTTGTCTTAAACTTACGAGGTGTAACATGTCACTTCATGGTAAATGAGGGGATTGTCCTGGGACACAAAATATCGAACCAAGGTATTGAGGTGGACAAATCAAAAATTTCAGTAATCAAAAATCTACCACTTCCAGTATCAACAAAAGGGGTCAGAAGTTTCCTTGGGCATGCCGGTTTTTATAGAAGATTCATCAAGGATTTCTCAAAAGTTTCAAAGCCTCTTTCCACCTTGCTAATGACGGGGGTTGCTTTTGAATTCAATAAGGAATGCATGACCGCTTTTCAGACACTTAAGGAGAAGCTTATCTCAGCACCCATAGTCATTACACCAAACTGGGAGCTCTCATTTGAACTAATGTGTGATGCAAATGATTATGCAGTGGGGGCAGTGCTTGGGCAGAGGGTCGATAAGGTATTTAGATCAATTTACTATGCTAGTAAAACTCTGAATGACGCACAGTTAAATTACGCGACTACAGAAAAAGAATTGCTAGCAATAGTATATGCATTCGAGAAATTCAGGCCATACTTGATTGGGAATAAGGTGATAGTATACACTGACCACTCTGCCATAAATTATTTGATGACAAAGAAGGATGCAAAACCTCGTCTCATCCGATGGGTCCTGCTATTACAAGAATTCGACATGGAGATTCGCGACAAGAAGGGGACAAAGAACTCAGTTGCAGACCACTTGTCGAGACTTGAGAACACAGAGAGTCAGAACACCAAGGATGTGCAGATAAATGATCACTTCCCAGATGAGCAATTGTTTCAAGTAAGTGCGGTTTTTAAGTTACCTTGGTACGCTGATTTTGTTAATTTTCTTGCAGCTAAGGTAATAACCCCAGGATTGACAAGACAACAAGTGAAGAGGTTTTACTTCGAAGTAAAACACTACTATTGGGAGGAGCCGATGTTATACAAACACTGCGCCGATCAAGTCAGCAGGCGATGTATACCAGAGGAGGAGATGCACCAGATTCTCACTCATTGTCACACCTTACAATGTGGTGGACACTTTGGGGCATCAAGAACAGCGGCAAAGGTATTGCAAAGTGGGTTCTATTAGCCAACCCTTTTTAAGGATGCCCACGCCTTTGTAAAGAAGTGTGATCCTTGTCAAAGAACATGGAACATATCAAGACGAAATGAAATGCCTTCGCATGGGATCTTGGAGGTGGAACTATTTGATGTGTGGGGGATGGACTTCATGGGTCCATTCCCGTCGTCCTTTGGAAATCAGTACATTCTTCTGATAGTGGATTATGTGTACAAATGGGTAGAAGCGGTAGCCACTAAAGAAAATGACAATAAGACTGTTCAAAGATTCCTCCAAAAGAATATATTCACAAGGTTTGGTACTCCTGGGCCATTATAGTGATGAAGGAAGTCACTTTTGCAACAGGCAGCTTAATACATTGCTTTCCCGATATGGAGTCTACCACCGCACCACACTTCCTTATCACCCTCAAGCGAATGGGCAAGCAGAAGTGTCAAACAGGAAAGTGAAGAGCATATTGGAAAAGACGGTGGATGGCTCAAGGAAAGATTGGTCTATCAAACTGGATGACGCACTGTGGGCATACAGAACAGCATTCAAGATCCCAATTGGAATGTCACCATATAAGTTAGTTTTTGGTAAAGCATGTCATTTGCCAGTAGAGTTGGAACAAAGAGCTTATTGGGCAATGAGGAAGATGAACATGGATGCCAAGGCAGCAGGGCAGAAGAGGCTGCTACAGCTGAGCGAGTTGGATGAATTCAGACACAACGCATATGAGAATGCAAAGATCTACAAGGAACAAACTAAAGTATGGCATGATAAGATGTTGATCCCGAAAGACTTCTAAGCAGGATAACAAGTGCTTTTATTCAACTCAAGGTTAAGGCTGTTCCCAAGCAAGCTCAAATCGCGTTGGTCAGGACCATACACTGTGGTAAGAGCATTCCTCTATGGTGCAGTTGAAGTAAAAGGGAGAGAGGGAGCACTCTTCAAGGTAAACGGACAGAGGTTGAAACCCTATGTGATCAATGAAACGGAATGAAACGGAATATATGAGCCTAGTAACTGATCGGTGTATTTTATATACACTTTTTGAGTCATTTTTAGTTAGTCTTTTGTCCCTTTTTGTACAAATAAGTGTCGTATTAGGATAGATTTTCTTTCTTTTGAGTCAAATTGGTTAAAATGACCAAATGGCGGAAAAGGAGCTAAAAGAGGGCAAAAGTGGAAGTTCCAGAGCTTAAAAGACGAGAAAGTGGCGAACGAGGCTGCGGGCAGCGCGCGCCATGCCACAGTGCGAGGGCGCGCCCAATGTCCGTAAGCGCAAAGTTGCAGCGCCGCGCCTGCATGCAGAGAGGGCGGGGCCGCGCGCCAATAGCAGGTCGCGGCCGACGCAGAAAATCGAGTTTAATGGCGATTTTACGGGCCAGCTGAAGGGAAAAGTTAGAGGCGGTTTTGAGCCTATAAAAGGAGAACCTTAGGCAGTTTTTAAGGGTTCCCTTTCTTGCACAACACAAGGCTTCTTGGATTGAAGATTGGAGACCATAATTTAGTAACTTTCTTTTCTTTTCTTTTCTTTATTTCAGTTTTTATGATGAACATTGAATTAGTTCTTGTCATGTCAATGACTAGGAACTAATTCTATTATAGGGCTTTCCATGTTGAATCACTAGAAACTTATGTTATGAATTAATGCATGGTTATGGTTATTCTTCTTCTTGTTGAGATTTATCCAATAATTGCTTTGAATGCTTGGTAATTAATTGATCACTAATTATCATTATTTATATGATTTCTAATCAAACTTGAAAGGAGGAGGTTGTGAATATCTTTGTAAGTTGGGTAGACATATTTTGGATTGGGGGTGAAAATACCTCAATTACTTATGTAGCGTTAATGAGAGGTTTAAACACCTAATTTTACGCATGGCGCGTGACGGTTAACTAGGTTTTTGGTCTTAATCCTCCTATAGAGTCATCCTTATCACCGAAAGGTAGAAAGGAGCAATACTGGGGTTGAGTGTTTATATAGCCTTAACGGGAGTATAAAACGATTTCGTAAACCTGCTAGCTCCAAAAGAAGAAGAACCATAATTCATTGCATTAATAAGTAACATAAGCGGATAGTTGAGAAGACGTGGAAGCCCTATTCCCATCACGACTGAAGTAAACCTATAGTTAATTAGCCTTTATAATTGTTAGTTATAAACAACAAAATCAATATCGGTTACCAAATAGATACCAAAAGATAGATAATTGGTACTTGAACACTAATCCTTGTGGACGATATTCGGTCTTACCAAGACTATATTACTTGTCACGATAACGTGCACTTGCGTTAAAGTGTGTGCATCTTTTCGCGCATCAGTAACCCATCTCACTCTAACATGATAAGGAACTTGCGTCCGACTAAAAGACGTTAAAGACAACGCTAATTGGGAGGCAACCCAAGGTGATTTTATTTTATTTAATGCAATTTAGTTTTTACGTAGAACAGTCTCACAAAAGGTATTGTTTGCATGTTGTGATGACAGGTACAAGGCCAAAAATTTGGAGGACGAAATCGGAGAAATCAAAAGAAAAAAATATTTGGCGCAGAAAATTCAGCGCCGCGACACCAAAAGTCCGTAAGAGTTTGGCTCAGCCGCGGCTAAATCGCAGAGCCACTACCGGAATTCCCAGGTCGCAGAGTTTAGCCGCGCGCCAGCAGGGTCGCGGCGCCGCGACGGAAATTCTGAATTTTTAAAGGAGCCCTAATCCGATTTTCCTTTTTACAAATCAAAAATCCCAAACACTTCCACTCTGACGGGATTCCTGACGTTATTTGTCATGCATTAGCCACCGCCACCATTTTAAACCAAGTTTGTAAGTTGTCCTGTTTTCTTTTATTATTATTTTTTAGTCTTGCACACATTGGGGACAATGTGTGATTTAAGTTTGGGGGTGTCTTATTGTTTTTTGAGTCTTTTTGATTTGTTTTGTGTATATTTGTAGTATTTTTGAGTCAGAATTTTATTTTTTTAAAGATCATGCATGATGTAGTTACTGGAATCGCCTAGTGAAGTAAGGTTGAATAATGTAATGGAATTAGAAGAAACCATCTAAACACTTAAGTTAGATATGCCAAAAATTCATGAAATCAGATTATTTGGGGTATCTTGCTTGACTTGTGCATTGTTTATGATTAAACCTATGTGTATGCTTGCTTGCTATTTGAGGCGAAATAGTTAGGATATGCATGTTAGGGAGATGACTCGTGCATTTCTTTGTTAGCCATTTCTTACCATTTTTGCATATCCCTGACATTCAAATTATATCCCTAGTCAGCCCTTTTGAGCCTAAAAATAAGATTTTTTCTTTGACACCCTATAATTCCACACTTGTGCCATAAGTGAAAAATTGAGGTGATTGGAATATAAAGTGTTAAAAAAGAGACAAAAAGAGTGAACAATTTTGATGCACCCCAATGAAAAAGTAATAATAAATAGGCAAAAGCCTAAGTTTGGGGGTGTCTGTTATTCATAATACACTTCATTCTCTCAAAACAAAAGAGGGGAAAGATAGGTATGAAGTGAAGAAAGAAAATCAAAAGAAAATGAAAGAATTGAAAAGCAAAAGAGCTTATGGTACATAAATTGAGCCTAAATGCCTATTTTTACCTACCCCTGCCTAAGCTTACATTACAACCCTGAAAAGCCCTGAAGATCTCTTACATGTGTATCTATGATTAGTGGAGAATAACAAGTAAACATGTCATAGGATTTTGAAATTGACATGCATAGTTAGGTATTCTTACTTCCATTGAGCATGATTAAAGTGAATTTGCGAAATATCTAACTTGATATGTTTAGAATGCTAAAAATCCATGCTATATGTTCCTGCATATTATTCTGCTAACCTTCATGCTTTTCTAAGTAACAATTGTGCAGCAAAGTGATCAGTGTCTTTGAGTCAGTCTATTTTCGTTTTCCTCTTGTCTTTAATTCTTTCTTTTGATCTTTGCTCGAGGGCGAGCAAAGGTTAAGTTTGGGGGTATTTGATCGGTGTATTTTATATACACCTTTTGAGTCATTTTTAGTTAGTCTTTTGCCCATTTTTGTACAAATACGTGTCGTCTTAGGATATATTTTCTTTCTTTTGAGTCATAATGGTTTAAAGTGGCTCATTGGCGAAAAAGAAGCAAAAAGAGGGCAGAAACGGAGGTTCCAGAGCTCAAAAGCGAGAAAGTTGGCGAATCGGGCAAGAAACAGGGCGAAGTGGCGCCTCGGCCACGATATCAGGCGCGTGGCTGATTCTGCTGGCGGCGGCGGGAATCTCAAATTCGAATGGGAATGGGCCAAGGCCTGAAAGGAAAACTGGGAAAACGACTTGGAGGCTATAAAAATGAGTTTTTAGGTCAGAATAAGGGTCCAAAACCCTTGTCAATTCATCACAACCTTGAAGATCAAGATTGGAGACCACTTTTTGTGTAATTTCTTGTTTCTTTGTTTTATTTCTTTATAGTTTATGTTGGATATTAGTTTAGTTCTTGGCATGTCTATGGCTAGGAACTAACTTAATTTAGGGCTTTCCATATCAAATCACTTGAAACTCATCCTTATGAATTAATGCATGTTTTGGTTTCTTCTTATCATTGTTGAGATTTATTCAATATTTGTCTTGAATATTTGGTAATTAATTGATCACTAATTATCATAATCTATATGATTTCTAATCGAAAGCCGAAATGGGAGATTGTGAATATGCTATAGTTGAATAAACATAGATTAAATCGTGGACGAAAGTACCCCGATACTTGTGTAGTTTAATAGGTTATTGCTCTTAATCCTCCTTTATAGTCAATCTTATCACCGAAAGGTAGAAGGGTTCTATATTGGGGTTGAGTGTTTATATTACCTTAACAGGAGTATAAAACGGCTTAGTTAACCTGCTATCTCAAAATAGAAGAAGAACCATAATTAATTGCATTAACAAGTAAGATGAGCGGATAATTGAGGAGATTTGGAAGCCTTATTTCCACCATATCTGAAGTAAAACAAAGTATTTTAGTTAGCATTCTTAATTATAGTTATAAACAATTCATCAATCATCGGTTACCAAATAGATACCATAGAATAGAATTTGAGAATAATCCCTGAGGACGATAACTCGGTCTTCTAGACTATATTACTTGTCACGACACGTGCACTTGCGTTAGTGTGTGCATAAATCGCGCATCAGTCAGGTACAATATATATGGACATGTATCCATGGATATGACTTCATTCACAAAGTCCCTCACTAGAGGGTCGGGTACGGTATGTATATGTATATGATTTCATTCACCGAGTCCCAGGATGGGTCGGGTACGGTATATGATATGGACATGTTTGACTCTCATTTCATAAGGCACAGATGCATTAGTATCTTGATTTTTATACTTGTATCATGATATCTTTTGGCCAGTTATGATCTTCTTTACAGTACTTCATGTTTTATATACTCGGTACATTTTTTCGTACTGACCCCTTTTCCTCGGGGGGCTGCGTTTCATGCTCGCAGGTACAGATACTCAGTTTGGTGATCCTCCAGTCTAGGATTCCTGCTCAGCTATTTGGAGAGCTACATTGTTCCGGAGCCTAGTCATTTTTTGTACAGATCCTTTGATATAGACTTATGCATATTAAGGGGTACGACGGGGCCTTGTCCCGTCATAGTTTATTATCATACTCTTAGAGGTATGCGGACATGTGTGGGTTGGATATGTGTGGATTGTAGACGTGTTTTGGTCATCTATACTGTTGTAGTTCATTTTGGGAGATTCCCGTGTATAGTGGCAGCCTTGTCGGCTTGCATATTTTGATATGGTTTACAAATTTCTACATTATCCTTGGTATCAGTTTGATTATATATAACAGGTTCGTATAGGGGTGTCCAAGTAGGGCACTCAGTCGCGGCCCATCGGGTTGGGTCATGACATCCAGCCAGCGCGGCGCCAGTGGCGATAACTCATCGAGGCTGCGCGCGCGCCGGAGGTAGTGTTACCGTTGGAGACGAAAAATAACAGACTCTTGGGCTAACTTTGGATCATTAATTCTCCATTATTTGGCTCATGAATTCAGCCATTATTTGGCTGAATTGTAACCCCAAATTAAGTGTCATTACATGGCATTGAAGGTCATTACTTGGCTAGTTGGGAAGACATCTTCATGACTTCATCACACTATAAATTGAGGCCTTTGGCTCAATTCAACACACACTCCATACTTGTATGATTTCAGATTTTCTGAAAACTCTTCCTATCTAGCATATTTTCATACACTCAAAAAGTTCTTCTTGAGAAACACTTGAGTTTTTTTGCTCATTTGTTAGTTGTTGTTTTATCTTGGGAGACAGTTGCTCATCACTGTAAAAGGATATATACGGGGCAATAATGTCTTAAGGACCAGGTGAACATCACTGAACTCAGCAATGCAACTATAACGCTACCATATTAGTGTCTTTTGATTTCAGATTATAAAGATCAAGGAGTTTGCTGCAGTTCCAACGAAGATCTCAAGATCCAAAACTCAAAGGCGCATTCAAGAACGAATGACAAGATCATCAAACGTGATTGTCACCACCCTTGTTAGGCTTCAAACATATTGTATTGTAATCATGTTGTTTATCCTTTTAAAGCACTAGTAGTAGTTGTATACTATTCTCGTACCTCCATTGTGTATCTCACAAATTTTAGTAGCATTAGTACCCTAATTAACATAGGGTTTAATTATCTCATAATTTTTCACGTATTTTGTGCTGGCTACCAAAACATACGCCAACTAGCTAATTGACTTTATGTCACGCAATTAAAATATACTTGAGATCAACAAATAATAAAAATTTACCCTACCATTTAAACAAGATTTCATATTTATACTTTGAAATCTGATATTTATTGCCCTACGCAAATAAAATATACTTAATTTCTGGGATTCGTTGCGTAACCAGTGAGACGCATAAAAGACAAGCCCAGAACTTTTACCGGTTAGTGAAGAGTAACATATTTACTCTTACGTAATCAATCCTCTGTTTTTCTTCTTCCTTTCATGTCTTCTCATGATCACATAATCATTACACTAAATAGAGATGACACCAAAACATGTGGAAAACCCGAAAAAGCAATAATTAAGGCAGCAACTTATAAACTGATTTCTATTTCCATTCCTTTTGAAATCAAACATATTTTATTTTATTCATTCTTTATCACCAAGTAAAATAGATTCAGGCGTGCCACTTCTTTTCATCTCAAAGTTAAAATAATTAAAATCAATATATTTTAATTTATGATATATATATATATAAGAGAACATTCACGATGTCATTCTCTCATACATGGATAATAAATTTCCATGAAACTTAGATAGTTCATCCCTGCCATTAATGATTGATTTCTGAACAGATTCTCATCAAAATCAGGGTCGTCTCAAACATTTTAGAGGTCTTGTTTTAATTCGTAAAAGTGAGTTCTTAATTGAGTTAAGACCTGCGAATTATGAATTTTTACAGTAAATTTTGGCTAATACTACTTAATAAAAAATAAAAAAGAGGCCCTAAAATTTTTCATTTTTCGAAAGGCCTTATACGGTAACACACCTCGCCCGTGTTCAAAGATGACCCTGCCCAAAATAATCTAATATCAAAACCTACCGATACAAAAATTGAATCTTACCGTTAGTGTGCAGATTCCTTGTGATCAAAAGTCTTAGGCGGCAAAACGGAATCTGCAGCGCGGAAACTTGGCAGTGCGATGATATTGGTCCCTTATTGGATCTCGTCATGTTTTTTCCTTCAAACAGCCATCAAAAATCATTTTCAATAGACTCCTTAAGATTGTTAGTAAAACTGTTCATAAACAGAAAATTAAGAAAACGAACGTTAGTTCAATAAGAATATAAACAAATAAAAAATTATTCGGAGTCCACAAAATTCTTGTGTGTTCTTAAAGAATCTAATTATCTAACTGTTGCCCAAGGTTACATATTAAATTCTTCCGGGATAAAACGAAATACTATTATATAATAGCGGCAGGTCAAATTACATAACTTTGACAAATTCAAATAAACGAAGCAAATCACATGCAGAAAACAGTTCAGAGAGGAGACAAAAGTTAGAATTTTTGGTGTTTTTAATCTGAGACAAGACCTCTAAATTTATAAGTAGTGAAAGGATGAGATGAAGACGAGCAATCCAAAAGGTATTTTTTCTCATTTGTTGCATAGTGTGATAACTAGTGATATTACTTAAAGTACTTTTAATTAGAGTAGTACGACCTGCAAGAGCGAGGAAGTTGGTTTTGGCCAATTGCAATCCAAATGCCTTCAATTTCACTGCTTTTGGCACAACTAGTATCAACCCCACTGCTGCTCAAGGCGTTTCAAACGTCTTTCAAACTGCTCAAGGAAGCGCCACTGTTTCAACACCCGCCGGATTCCACCATGAACGTCCTGAAAAGTTCATGGGTGTGCATTTTAAAAGATGGCAGCAAAAGATGTTGTTCTTCTTGACGGTTATGAGAATGTCACGTTTCCTAACCGAAGATCCTCCACAAGTTGGGGAAGACACGGACCCTCAGCCAAA
Organism: Przewalskia tangutica; assembly: GCA_029844215.1. Taxonomy (NCBI): domain Eukaryota; kingdom Viridiplantae; phylum Streptophyta; class Magnoliopsida; order Solanales; family Solanaceae; genus Przewalskia; species Przewalskia tangutica. The sequence continues at coordinate 36,760,848 of CM056727.1, read as the reverse complement.
TGAAATGGCGGGAGGGGGCCAAGGTATCCATGTCGTTAACGACATGAAGATGGTTCGAGATGCATGGAATCATAGTGATTTCATGTACAGGAACTATATTCTGAATAGTTTGTCTGATCCTTTGTACACGGTATATTGCACCGTTGGGACAACCAAGGAATTGTGGGATAAATTGCAAAAGAAATACAACACTCAAGATGCGGGTGCAAAAAAGTTCGTCATTGTGAAATTTCAAATGGTGGACAATAAAAGTGTGTCATCCCAAGTCCAGGAATTTCAAATGATTATACATCACCTAGACTTGGAAGGATTGAAACCCAACGAACAATTCTTGGTTGGGGCATTGATCGAGAAGCTGCCTCCCTCATGGACTGAGTTTATGAATTACTTGAAACTCAAGACGAATGAGATGACATTAGATGAGCTTATTATCAAACTCCAAATTCAGGAGGATAATAAGAAGGCCATGCAAAGGGGAAACAACCCGTTAAGGCTAAGGCGAACCTGGCGAAAGTCAAAGGGAACCCGAGCAAGAAGTTAAAGTTCAAAAAGGATGGTAAGTCTCAAACAACTGAAAAGTTTAAGGGTACTTGTCATCACTGTGGTAAAGTTGGTCACGTGGTCAAAGACTGTCACAAGCTCAAATATGAGAACAAAGAGAAGGCCAAAGGCAAGGCAAAGGCTAACATCGTCGAAGACACGCTTCTAGACGATATGATTGAAGAATTCTCAGCGGTGGTGCTAGAAGCTAACCTCGTTGAGAATCCGGTGCAATGGTGGTTGGATACGGGTGCTACCCGTCACATCTGTTCCAATAAAGACGCCTTCTCCACTTATACACCAGTCATAGACAAGAAGTTGTTCATGAGAAATAATTCTTCTTCAGAGGTGCTGGGGGTAGGAAAGGTGATCCTAAAGATGACGTCCGTAAAGGAGCTGACTCTAAAGGAAGTGATGCACGTCCCAGAAATTCATAGAAATCTGATTTCTGGACCTTTGTTGGTTAATGCTGGTTTTAGGCTAGTGTTAAAAGCTAACAAATTTGTAATCACTAAAAATGAAACTTTTGTAGGAAGAGACTTCGTCTGTGAAGGCCTCTTTAAGTTTAATGATGCACCTGTAATGCCTTCTATTTCAATTATCAATAAAATTGAGCTTTCTAATTACTTGATTGAGTCATCTAATTTATGGCATCATAGATTAGGACATGTTAACTATCAATCTATTCAAAGATTGGTAAAGTTGGAATTATTGGCATCTATTGACATAAACCCTCAACGTAAGTGAAAGGTGTGCATAGAGGCAAAGCTTTCCAAAAGTCCCTTTAGATCAATCGAAAGGGAAATCGCTCCTCTAGAACTTATACATACTGCTATATGTGATTTGAAGTTCGCTCAAACTAGAGGGGGGAACAAGTACTGTGTGACTTTCATAGATGATAGCACAAGGTTTTGTTACCTTTACTTACTAAAAAGTAAAGATGAAGTCTTTGAAGCATTCAAACGCTACAAAGTAGAAGTTGAAAACCAACTTAGTGGACGAATTAAAACTATCTGTGGCGATAGAGAGGGAGAATATGTAGCACATTTTAAAGAACTTTGTACCCAATCGGGTATAGTTCATCAAAAAACGGCTCCTTACTCACCTCAATCAAACGGTGTTGTTGAACGCAAGAATCGAACACTAAAGAAAATGATGAATGCTCTACTCATCAATTCGGGCCTCCCTCAAATCTTGTGGGGAAAAGTTGTCCTTACCGCAAATAAGATACTTAATAGAGTTTCACACAAGGTAAAGACAAGACTTCATATGAACTATGGAAAGGAAAGAACCTATCAGTATTTGAAGGTATGAAGTTGTCTGGCCAAGGTAAAAGTATCTATGCCAAAGCAGGTCAAGATTGGACCTAACACTGTGGATTGTATATTCATCGAATATGCCAATAACAGTAGTGTTTATCGCTTCATAGTGCATAAGTCGGATGTACCAGATATTCATGAAGGTACGATCATGAAATCAAGGAACGCAAGTTTCTTTGAAGATACATTCCCATACAAGGAAAAAAACATAACCTCTCTCAAACGAAGTTATGATCAATCTCTGAGGATCAAGGGTTTAATGACTACCCAGATCCAAATGGTTCAGATCTAGTGAATTCTGAAGTGGTTGTTGATTCGGAATTCAATATTCCAGATTTTCAGAACTTGGAAAATTCAGAGATAGAACCAAGGCAAAGCAAAAGGATTCGGAAGGATAAGTCCTTCGGTTCAGACTTTGAAGCTTATCTAGTTCAAGACGAACCACAGACAATCGCCGAGTCATTGTCAACTCCAGAAGCACCTCTCTGGAAGGAAGCCTTAGAAAGCGAGATAGAATCCATCCTACTCAACCACACCTGAGAGTTGGCTGATCTTCTTCCAGGACACAAACCTTTGGGTTGTAAGTGGGTCCGCAAACGGAAGTTAAAGGCAGATGGTTTTATCGACAAATACAAGGCTAGGTTGGTAGTCAAGGGCTATCGCCAAAAAAAGGGCCTTGATTACTTTGACACCTACTCACCGGTATCTAGAATGACATCCATACATATGTTCATAGCTATCGTCGTTTTGCGGGATCTTGAAATACATCAAATGGATGTTAAGACAACCTTCCTAAATGGTGATTTGGAAGAAAAAATGTATATGGGCCAACCCGAGGGGTATGTGGTTTCAGGTCAAGAGACAAAAATGTGCCAGCTTGTTAAATCGTTGTACGGGATGAAACAGGCCCCTAAACAATGGCATGAGAAATTTGATAATACTTTACTATCAAAAGGGTTCGCCATTAATAAATGTGACAAATATATTTACATGAAAGGATATGCCGGTTCGTTCGTTATGATATTCCTTTATGTAGATGATTTGTTGATCACTGCTAGCAGTCCTAGTATAATTCTAGAGACTAAGAACATGTTAAAACAATGTTTCGACATGAAAGATATGGGGGTCATAGATGTCATCTTAGGGATCAAGGTCTCTAAGACATCTAATGGACTGGTCTTGTCTCAATCTCATTGCATCGAAGATGTGCTAAAGAAATTTGAGATGTTTAACAGTTCACCAGTAAGGACACCATTGGATAGAAGTCATAATATTGACAAGCATTTTGGTGTACCTATACACCAGGAGCGATACGCAAAGATGATTGGGAGTTTGATGTATCTCACAAACTGCACTCGATCATATATCGCATATGCAATCAATACATTGGCAAGGTTTACCCGAAATTCAAGTGAAGATCATTGGAAAGCATTGAATAGGGTACTACGGTTCCTAAAGTTCACGCTAAGCTTTGGATTACACTATTCGAGATATCCAGCTGTACTAGAGGGGTACAGTGATGCTAACTGGATATCTGATAGCGACGACATTAAGTCCACTAGCGGATACATTTTTACAATCGGTGGTGGAGCTGTGTCTTGGAAATCCTCTCGACAAACACTTATTGCCCGATCCACGATGGAGTCGAAATTCATCACTTTAGACAAAGCAGGAGAAGAAGCTGAGTGGCTTCATGATTTTCTAGAGGATGTCCCATGTTGGGATAAACCCGTGACTTCTGTAATGATCCATTGCGATATTCAGTCGGCTCTAGGAAGGGCACGAAGTTCTATGTACAACGACAAATCTCATCATATTCGACGGAGACATGAGTCCGGTAGGCAGTTGATCACCTCGGGTGTTATTTCCATTAATTACGTAAAATCAAAGGAAAATATTGCAGATCCCTTGACGAAGAGAATGACCAGAGATCAGATGTTCTGCCTGTCTAGGGGAATGGGCTTAAAACTCAAACAATAAGAACTGATACAGTGGACACCCAACCTTACAGACTAGAGATCCCAGGAATAAGGTTCAATGGGAAAATTAAATTGTAAAGGTTCCGTGAGCGCTTCGGTGGAAGCAAGAGCACTTCGGATAATGTCTTCTTCTTAAGAAACATAATCTAAGGCCGTTCCCGTGATAGACATAAAGTGCTACCTGTAAGAGGGGTAAAATATAAGTTTTCAACCTTTAATGATCCTCAATACTTGAGGTTAGGTTGAGAAATTTTTAATGGTTCCTAACGCTTGTATAGCTGGGTATTGCAGGATACCTTGTAGGAGACCACCTATTTAAGTGTGAGGACATGCCACCTCAAATAACCGCACTTAAGAATCCAAGTGTGTCCACGGCCCATGATGGACAAAAACATAAGAAGGATTGAGTAGGAAAGGTGTTGTGTTGATACCATTGTCTTGGCATATACTAGAGTGATTGCTAGAACGACACCATACGCGTGCACCAAAATCTCTTCCAAGAGGAGATTGTTGAAAATATTTATTAAACGTGAAATAAAGTAAATCCTATTAATATTTATGAATCGAACAATTTGGTGCCCCGCACGTCGGAAACATGGTTTTCACACACGTGCACATAAAGTGTCAAGGATCGTAATTTCCTTAAGTGGAAGAGATATTGGTACTTATACGAATTGTTTGAGACATAAATTAATAGACGGTTGTTGGCCAAATAACAATGATTTCATTTTGGTAAATGAAAGGAAGACGTGTACAATGTATGAAAGACGAAACGAGTCTGAAAATGCCGCAGCGCCACAGCGCCTCGGCGCCTGACTGCAGGGCCACGGCGCCGGCGACGCCCGAAACTCTCTGAAGTTTCGGCGCCGCGGCGCCAGCCTGCAGGGCCACGGCGCCAACTCGCAGGAGTTTCGGCGCCACGGCCAGCAGCGTTTTAGCAGTTGGAAGATAGGCACGATTTTTAGGTGACTTGGAGCATTAATTTTCCATTATAGGGCTCATGATTTCGACTATTATTTGGCTGAATTATTACTCCACATTCAAGGCATTATATGGCCTTTATTGGCCATTACTTGGCTAGGTAGAATAACATCTTCTTCATACTATAAAATGGGGGCCTTGGGCACATTTACAAAATACACATTCACAAAACAATTCTCTGAAATTGTCTTTCTCTTTAGCAATCACAAATACTCAAAGATCTTTCTTCAAAAGCAAACACTTGAGTTTCCTTTGCTCATTTATTTGATTACTGTTTTATTTTGGGAGATAAGTTGTCATTACAACCGTTGAAAGAATATACGGAGAAATATTATCTTGAGGATAGATTGTACATCCAATCAACTTAGCAAGACCTTTTTTTTCTTTGTTTAATTTCCAGATTTCTTGTTACTTGTTGTTGTTGTTGTTGTTACAATTCTCATTTCCTTGTAATTTTATACACTTGATCCAACAGTATCTGTCTGAGCTAGAGCAATTTTTAGATAATTGTTTTTTTTAGCAAAAGATAATTGTTGATAGCTCTATCCTGTTTTGGAAACTTAATTGAGTTGGGTAAATAAAATTGTCCATAAAAGATTAGCTCTATCCTGTTTTGGAAACTTAATTGAGTTGGGTAAATAAAATTGTCCATAAAAGATTTGATGCGGTTAACAATAACCTTAGTAATAATTTTATAGATTGTGTTACATAAATTTATTGATAGGAATTGAGTTGTTGAATTTGCATTTCGAGTTTTTTGTACGAGGCGTAGGTGGAATTAAAAGAGTAAATGGTGTTCGGATTGAAATAGCACACGCTATATTAAAGTTAACAACGGCAAATTTTGAACGACGATAAATTAGAAATAAAAAAAATAAAAAAAATAAAAAATAAAGAAATATTATGACATGATTTTCTCAAATGACCTACGTATAAAAAAAATTAATACTATAAAAGAAAGTATAAAAAATATGGAGAGAATAATATCCCATAACAAAACAATTTAAGAACTATATTGTGAATGTTAATGTTTTTTTTTGTGAGAATGAGATATCTTCCATTTATAGAGGTTCAATACTTTTCCTCCTAGAAAGAGTTTACCCAAATCTGAAAGATTTATATTTTTCTTTTGAAAAAAAATAAAATAAAAATTCTTAAATATTTAACCTAAAATTTGAATTAAAGATTAAAAGATATATTTGGATATCATTTGAATCCATTATCACAAAGAAATAGACTATGTTTACCCGTAAAACGGTACTGTTGAATTTATATACGTGGTCAAGGACACGTGGATCTCAACTGACTGACATGACAAAAATATTAGATAAAATACAACACAAGTAAATAATATTAAGTTAACATGACCTTCTGCATTCCCGGTACCATATATACGTATGCCGCTTCCGGTCCTGCTTGATAGCGCCTCAAGCTGACATGGACCTGATTCATCATCACTTACCATGTGTCACATTATAATTCGTACATCTACCTTATACGAATTTAACCATATACAAAACAATTTATAATCTATATTTACCAAGCTTAAAATCCTAATCTCATTATAATACTATTACAAACATTTTTGGACATTATTCTAGCTAAAATATCCGGTGCAATTCATCTCCTCCTCCACTAAAAATGTTCAATTTTTTGGTATAAAAAAGGAATAAGATTGAAAGATATATGAAAGGATAAAAAAAAATAGAAAATTCTAGAGGTTTTATGTTGTTGGACATTAATGCTTGGTTTGCTACAAATTTCCAACATTTTTTCTCTGCCGTACGTCATTTTCCTCGTTTGTTCATATGCTCAGTTGATTCCAGGGTGGCAGATTGCTCCCAAGATTTCCGCCAAACACATAACTGGCTCTAGAATTGGAGAGTTACGTGTTTAGCTATCATTCCCTTGCCGAGGAACTCCAAAGTTCTCGAAACTTCACATTATTATGGAAAACTTGTTTTTAGTAGTGAAATTAAATAAGAAATCAATTTGGCGATGACCAATTTATGCATTTAACTAGTAAGGACAGATTTTTATAACTTAATCATGGTTGAGTAAAATAAAAATATAAAAGGCTAACACATGTCTATGTCTATTTAATAAGTTAGGATTTAACTTGAGTTTATGATCAAATATCTATTAATTGAAAGACTAAAAAATAAAAGCTAAAATCTTATGGAAAATAGTGATTTTCTTTTCTTTTAATATTCGTTTATTAACTGTTTAAATTTAATAGAACATGCATATTTCATATTTTTAGAAAATAAATTCTTTTATTATTTTATGGCTTAGAATAGTACTAGAAGTTCACTATTTTTATGCAATATATATACTATTTAGTTTATTTAATTGTTTTTAATTTACTTGGAAGTTGCTTTCCAATTTTATTTTGTATTTGGTTTTACCCATATGATTATTTGTTCATGAGCACAATGTTTGACATGTAATTGATAATTATACTGAGATTGAGTTGCAGGGAATTGAACAAATATTATTGTTGGGTCCCGGGTTATGGATAAGTAAGATTAAAATCGAAACAGTAAGAATAACTAAAACAGTTTTAAATGTTGCCTACAATGTTGTGGCAACATTTCTGGAAACACTGATAAAAAACAGAATAAACCTTTGAAGAGTAATTACAGCGGCTTATTTCAAAGTGGTTCAGGTAGCTCAGCTGGACTTAAAATCCTTGTGTGGTTCGAAAGAGAAGGGGAAGAAGCGGGGTAGAGGGCAAGGACTTTGCCTGCTATTCATTCCTAAATCCCTTTCACCCAACACTAGCTAACTCGATGGGACGTCAACAACGGAAATGCTAAATGCAAGACATGGACCTGGTTCACGCAGTCAAGCAGCAAAGACCTCTTTCTCTTCGGGAGCTTTCGTAACGGCTATAAAGAATGGGTTTTTCCCCTCAGGATGTGATGGGCGGTGTGTAAAGGGCCCGGGTACATATTCACCGCGACATGCTGATCCGCGATTACTAGGAGTGGGACTGTGAAAGCTGCAGCAAAGGGAAAGGACTTTCACCAGTTTCTTGAGTGAGAAGCGGATGTTGGTGAAAAAAGGAAGTTGAGTTCAAGTTTGGAGCACATGGCATAAGCCAAAGATAGCTGACTGAAGCTTCCCTCTTTCCTGGTCTCCATTACTATTAGTATTAGGAAGAAAAACAGCTTCAAGTCAATTCCAGGGGTTAGAGCAGGATGATTATGAAGATAGGGATGGAGAATCAATTGCGCAGAACTATGCACGCCACTTAGTGAGGAGACAAGATCGGAGAGAAGAAACTCTCGGATGCCGGTCGAGATGGAGCTGGGAGCAAACCTAGACGTTATATTCTACCAAATAGATGTCGATGCTCCCGAACTGTCAAAAAAAGCAATCTACTTAGGATAGGAGTCGGAGTCGGAGTCTCAGTTCAGTTCTTTCTTTCACCTGAATGGCTTGGCGCTTGACTTTCTTCAAAGAAGCCTTAGATCTCTTTCTCGGTCGAGGTGGGAGTAGGCAGTTCTCTATGAACTGGATGTTGAATTATCAAGAAAAAACTCAGGTGGAGCGCTTTGCGCGTCCGACCTAGTTGAAGAAAGAGTAGCAGAGTTAGCTAAGCGAGAAGCTGTGATCGAGGAAGCCCCGCCCAGTAGTGCCTCTACTCTGCTTCGCTGATACGAATGAATTACTCCCAGGTGTCTACAAGCACCCGTACCCTCTAGGCGGGACTCACAACCAAAGGATGCATGGGGTGAAGTTGCCACTTGTCCAGTAACCATTCTGAGTGGGAGTTCGGATCTATGTTCAAAGGATGGGGTCTATTAGCAGAGTGTCGATAATCGGGTTCTTGCCTTGCATTGATTTTCATTTTGCACTATCTGGTCGTCTACTCAATATCCTTGTATGAGTCCACAATGACTACACCCTCAGGCCTTGGAGGAGTATATATTGATATAGGATTGAATGTGTTCTAAGTCAGCCCTTTCCTTAGCGGGCTTGAGACTAAAAGAATGGTTGGGAATCTTCCTACTCTTGTTAGTTGGGACAGAGCATCCTATCTTGTTGATTCTCCTTTTGAATAACTTGGATAACATCTTTATGGACATCTGGCGCAACGGCTTTCGCGCTAGTGCGCTCATCCGCTGCTTGTTGCGCAACGACTTTCGCGCTAGTGAGCCGTTTCTTGTTGCGCAACGGCTTTAAAGCAACGCTTACTTTAGCAGCCATGTGATGATTCAATAACTTGGCTTGGGATACCTTGATTATCTAGCTATTTGATGTGTCAAAGAGCGGATTCCTCCTTCGATCCGATCCTTTCTGTGACCCATGGTCTGGAATGTTCCCAAAGATGATTTTCCGCTGCCGAACATTGATTTGCTTGTGGACAGCTCCTCCATTTGCTGGGATGGAAAGTATAGATAGAAAGGCAGAAAAGGAGGCGTCGGCTCTGAAATGATGGAAGATTGAATTAAGTAAAAGACACAAATATTTATATTTTTAAGGGTATATATTAATATATCCCTTGATGATCAATGATCAAAAGAATTGTATATATTATATACAATTACAAATGAATTTCTTTTTACAAGATTGAACAATACAAATGAAAAAGAAATTACAAACAAAAATGAAGTCGCAGATGACTTCGCCTAAGTTAAAAAGTCTAAAAAGACAAATGCAACATCATCACCACAATTGCTTTACAATAAGTTTAATCTAGAATAGAGATAGCAATTGTAGTGTGAGACAGATGTTGCTAAAAGACTTAGGCTAAAAGGTTTTGATCCAGATTTCTGAAGCGAAATCCCGAGAGCTCTCTTGGTATTTTTACATTGTGATTCTGAATACCAATACTCTGAAGTTCCTCCTCTATTTATAGTGTGAAACTTTCTTGAAACTCTCGCTGGTTGGTTGTGGAAGTTGAGAGAAAGAAGGCTGCAACTTGGACATATTCCAGCTCTACGAATTTCTCAACAGCTTTGACTTGGTCTATTTTGACTTGGTCTTCAAGTTGCTTCGATTCCAAGCTTGACTCCTTCAATTCCCACATTTTAAACACAACCCCATATTCAGCTTGCCTAGGACATTTTTAACTCACAGTAACAAACACTGTTTTGGCCGGAAGAATAGGCAAAATCGTTTCCAAAGACGTTGGGTGAGATGTTGCGACAACATCGGAGACAAAATCTGCAGGACACTGCGGATGTTGCGCAACACTGCGGACAACGTCTACAAAACACTGCAAGATGTTATTCAGGCATAAAACCTGATGTTGCCACAACACTCACACAACATTAACAATTATAAATTCACTATTTTCCATAAGCTTTTAGCTTTTATTTCTTAGTCTTAAAATTAATAGAGATTTAATCAATCATAAGGCATAAACCCAAGATAAATTCTAACCTTTTAAATAAACATAGACGCGCTCGACTACTTACTACTCTTCTATTTAATTTGTGTCATTCACAACATTTATTTAAGGTCAAATACTCAATAAGTTGCACCTGCCGTTATATCTCTCTAAATTGAAGTAAAATTAAATTTAAAAAATGCACGATGCAAAATTAAAGTATTTAAGGCGGGCAGATATGTCTTTTCAGAGAAGCATAGCCAACGACCTTACTTGTATAAAATTAAAATGCAATCATACATACAGTAACATAACACTCATTCTATTTATAGAGCTTCCCCTGTTTTCTTTCTTCCATCTCTATTCACTAAAAACTACTAATAATAATGGCTTCCATCTTTTCTCTCAATCAAATTCCTTGCAAAACCCTCCAAATTACATCTCAATATTCAAAACCCACCTCCAAAATCTCAAATTTCCCATCTAAAACAGAACTACACAAATCAATGTCAATCAAAGAATTCACAAACCCAAAACCAAAACTCACAGTCCAAGCGATAAATTACGACAAGGAAGACGAGTGGGGTCCAGAAGTGGAGCAAATAAGGTCAAGTGGAGTAGCAGTGGCAGAGAAAGAACTACCAAAAGAGGCTAGTGAAATTGAGTTGTTGAAGAAACAATTGATTGATTCTTTATATGGAACTAATAGGGGGTTGAGTGCTAGAAGTGAGACTAGGGCTGAGATTGTTGAACTTATTACACAGCTTGAGTCCAAGAACCCTACTCCAGCACCTACTGAAGCGTTGACTCTTCTTAATGGCAAATGGATTCTTGCGTAAGTTCTACCTTTCACCTGCATCATCAAAATTGAAGTAATTTTTTCGATTATATTTGTTGGTAAAATAATCTGTATATGGCTAAATAATGTTTCAACACAATCTGTTAATCACTTAGTGAAACAGATTACATGATATAAACATTACTTAACAGTAAATTGTTCATGAAACAATAAACGAAAATAAAATCTGTTTTGAAAAATAATTTCAGAATATAATCGAGCCCACTTAGTTCAAAGTGTGTCCTTAAGAAAATTATTCCCCTCACAGTACTCGAGGTTAACGGAATATCGTCTTCCAGGATAGAACGATTATCTTACCAAAATAGTAGTACTCCAAATTCCTAGTGAACCACTTAACTACAGATATCACACAGAATGAAATTTTCGAGTTGAAGAGCAAATTCAGAATTGATGAATTGATTGAATTAAAATTCTTGGAATAATCAAGAATTTATAGGTTTGGAGATCGATTCGAATGTTTGCAACCATTCGAATAGTCACCTAATATTTGGAGGAAAATTCGAAAAGAGAGGAGAGTCGACGAATGGTCGGTCATGGTCGATCCGTTTGGATTTATTATTTTTTTAATTAAATAATTAATTAAATTAATTAAAGAAACGTTTGTCCAAAAAGATTATCAATCAATTGATCTTTTTCCAAATCCAAATCCAAATCCAATGAAGCGGCGGCAATGACGCGAGAGTCCTTGCCCTCTCAACCCTTTTAGCAGCTAGAGAAGGTGTAATGTAATATATACATCTCTCTTTCCTTCTCTTTTTTTGATGTGGGACAAAAGAGCCTTTTACCCCTTTTAATTTTCATCATTTCTCATTCACCAATATCAAAACCCAACAATCCCCCACATGAATGGGGAATGGTTATAAGATAAAAGAATGTACGGACGAGTGTGATATCTGGCGAAATTGACTCACTTTGAACTTTCCGTAGTGAACTTATATCGGATATACTCGATCAATCCAGATTTGATATCTTTGAGCCGTCGAACTTTGTTGTATACCTAGACAACATAAGACACACAATCAACCCTCAACCGCTGGTTCTCACTTGTGTTCGTTTGACCATGAACACCGCCGTCTCATGAGTGCATGTAGAATGGACCTTTATTGTCATTCCCTTTAAATCGGCTTACACTTAACACTCACATAGGTGATTTCTAAACATGTGGTCCTATAGCCACGTTATGCGGTCATACATTGCGATTTAGATAACCATTAAAAAACCTTAATGATTTATTAACTCATTAACAAGCCATAAAGTCTTATCCTTATTTCTGAACATTGTCTTCATCCGAGAATGGGTTGAGTTATTTGACAATGTTGAACCGTCAGTCACAACTTTGTTTGATCTCCTTGAACCTAGCTCTTGGGATCTCCAGTCTGCTAGGTAGAGTTACCGCCATGATGACTTGTCCTTGGCCTTAACCCCATTCCCATTGATGCTCTACCAACTCCCTCTCTAGATAAGCCTTTTGTAAGCGGATCCGCCACGTTATCTCTTGACTTTACATAATCAATTGTGATAACGCCATTAGAGAGGAGTTGTCTAACGGTATTATGCGTCGTATGTGACGAGATTTTCCGTTATACTTTACGCTCCCTGGCCTACCTATTGCTGCTTGATTGTCACAATGTATACATATAGGAGCCAAAGGTTTGGGCCAGAATGGAATATCTTCTAAGAAATTCCGGAGCCATTCAGCTTCTTCACCGGCTTTGTCTAAAGCTATAAATTCTGATTCCATTGTAGAGTGGGCGATGCATGTCTGTTTTGATAATTTTCAAGACACTGCTCCTCCGCCAACGGTGAAAACATATCCACTCGTGGATTTAACTTCAAACGATCCGGTGATCCAATTTGCATCACTATATCCCTCAAGTACTGCGGGATATTTATTATAATACAAAACATAGTTTTGGGTGTGTTGTAAATATCCCAAGACTCGTTTCATTGCCATTCAATGAGTTTGATTGGGATTACTCGTGAATCGACTCAGCTTGCTTACAGCACATGATATATCTGGTCGTGTACAATTCATAATATACATCAAACTTCCCAAAACTCGTGCAAAGTCCAATTGTGAGTCACTTTCACCTTCATTCTTTTGAAGTGCAAAACTTACATCAATTAGAGTCTTTGCAACATTGAAATTTAAATACTTGAACTTGTCAAGTACTTTTTCAATATAATGTGACTGTGATAGTGCTAGACCTTGTGGAGTTTTATGGATCCTAATTCCTAAGATCAAATCAGCAACCCCTAAGTCTTTCATGTCAAATTTGCTAGCGAGCATACGCTTCGTAGCATTTATATCGACAATATTTTTACTCATTATCAACATGTCATCAACATACAAACAAACAATGACTTCATGATTTGGAGTATTTTTAATGTAAATACATTTGTCACACTCATTAATCTTGAATCCATTTGCCAACATTGTTTGGTCAAATTTCGCATGTCATTGTTTGGGTGCTTGTTTAAGTCCATAAAGTGACTTAACAAGTCTGCACACTTTCCTTTCTTTACCAGGAACCACAAAACCCTCAGGTTGTTCCATGTAAATTTCTTCCTCCAATTCTCCATTTAAGAAAGTTGTCTTGACATCCATTTGATGGATTTCAAGACCATATACGGCCGCCAGTGCTACTAACACCCGAATAGATGTTATTCTTGTTACCGGCGAGTATGTGTCAAAGTAATCAAGGCCTTCCTTTTGTCTATAACCTTTGACCACAAGTCTTGCCTTATATTTGTCAATAGTGCCATCAGCTTTCATTTTCCTTTTAAAGATCCATTTTGATCCTAAAGGTTTATTTTCAGGAGGAAGATCAACTAATTTCCATGTATGGTTATTTAAAATTGATTCAATCTCACTATTGACTGCTTCTTTCCAAAATGTAGAATCAGAAGATGACATTGCTGCTTTAAATGTTTGAGGCTCATTTTCAAACAAGAATGTTACAAAATCTGGTCCAAAGGAAGTAGATGTCTTTTGACGTTTGCTACACCTTGGATCCTCTTTGCTTGGAATACTTTCCTTTGGTTCTTCCCGCGGTCGTTTAGATCTTTCACTTGACGACTTACATTCAGTTTTATACGGATAGATGTTTTCAAAGAATTCAGCATTATCTGATTCAATCAGATAACATGAATTTCGGGATTGTCCGATTTGTGAACCAAAAACCAACAAGCTTTGCTGTTTGTAGCATAGCCAATAAAAACACAATCCACAGTTTTTTGTCCGATTTTTACCCTTTTGGGCAAAGGAACTTGGACCTTCGCTAAACACCCCCACACTTTGAAATATTTCAAGTTGGGTTTTCTTCCTTTCCATAGATCATATGGAATAGATTGTGTTTTGCTGTGGGGTTCTCTGTTGAGTATTCGATTAGCTGTAAGGATAGCTTCCCCCCACAAGCTCTGCGGTAAACCGGAACTAATTAGTAAGACATTTATCATTTCCTTTAATGTTCGGTTTTTCCTTTCCGCAATTCCATTTGATTGTGGTGTGTAAGGGGCAGTAGTTTGATGAATAATTCCATATTCCAAACATGTCTCTGCAAAAGGAGATTCGTACTCTCCACCCCTATCACTTCTAATCATTTTGATCTTTTTATTCAACTGATTTTCCACTTCGTTCTTGTATTGCTTAAATGTATTAATTGTTTCATCCTTACTATTAAGCAAATACACATAACAATATCGAGTGCAATCGTCAATGAAAGTTATAAAATACTTTTTTCCCACCACGAGATGGTATTGACTTCATATCACATATATTTGTGTGAATTAAGTCTAAAGGATTTGAATTCCTATCAATAGACTTATATGGATGTTTAACAAACTTAGATTCAATCATTCAACACAAATTTCACATTTTGATTTGTTACACTCGAATTTTGGCAATACTTCTAAATTGATCAATTTTCGCAAGGTTTTGTAATTGACATGTCCTAAACGAACATGTCATAAATCATTTGACTCCAATAAGTAAGACGAAGCTGAATTTTCATTAATATTGTCAACAACCATTACATTGAGTTTGAAAAGGCCCTCGGTGAGGTAGCCCTTTCCTATGAACATATCATTCTTACTTATTACAATTTTCTCACTAACCAACACGCACTTAAACCCGTTTTTGACGAGTAGTCCGGCTGAAACTAAATTCTTCCGAATTGTTGGAACGTGCAGAACATTGTTGAGGGTTAGGACATTGCCGGAAGTCATCTTCAAAAGTATCTTTCCATATCCTTCAACCTTGGCTGTTGCAGTATTTCCCATAAACAATACCTCTTCGGGCCCAGCGGGAGTATAGGTTGCAAATGCTTCTTTTGCAGCGCAAACATGTCGAGTGGTTTGTCTTTTTCCCTTGTCCTTTTTCGGGAGACGATAATCAGGGCTTTTGTGTCCAGCTTTCCCACAATTAAAGCAGTTGCCCTTGAACTTTTTCTTGTTAGAACCCTTCTCTTTTCCAGAAGGCCTCTTTCTTTTCTTGTTCATTTTGAGCAAGATCTTGGCGATGTTGGCCCCTTCAATTGGTGAACTCTTACGATACCTCTTCTCAGCGGTTTTGTTATCTTCCTCGATCTTGAGACGAATCACAAGATCCTCCAACTTCATTTCCTTTCTTTTGTGCTTAAGATAATTCTTGAAATCTTTCCACGAAGACGGCAATTTCTCAATCATTGCAGCCACTTGGAATGCTTCATTCACTACCATACCTTCAGCAATAAGGTCATGGAAGATAAGTTGAAGCTCTTGAACTTGGGTTCCAACGGTTTTCCCATCAACCATTTTATAGTCTAGGAATTTGGCAACCACAAACTTCTTCAAGCAAGCATCTTCTGTCTTGTACTTCTTTTCAAGTGCACTCCATAGTTCTTTGGAAGTTTCTACTGCATTGTAGACATTGTACAAGTCATCTTATAAGGCACTTAAAATGTAGCCTTTGCACAAAAAATCAGCCTGTTTCCAAGCCTCAGTAACCATGAACTGCTGGTTGTCAGGCATGTCGGCGGCAGGCACGGGAGGGTCCTCACTGGTAAACTTTTGCAAACCAAGGGTGGTAAGCCAAAAGAACATTCTTTGCTGCCATACTTTAAAGTTGGCACCGGTGAACTTCGCAGGTTTCTCGGTAATGGTAATGCAGTCTGAGTTGTAGTAATGCCGTGCGATTTGCAGAGGTAGTTCCAGTTTCAATTGTCATTGTTTGTCACTGTCAAATAGACAAATTGTTTTAATTAATAAAACCAAAATAGCAATTAATTCACAGACTTCAACGATGAAGATTTTATTTCTTCAAATCGCAGTCGAATTATAAACTTAAACGATGAAGATTTTATTTCTTCAAATCGTAGTATAATTATGAAACTTTTGTATTCCAACGAAGTTTTTATATATTCGAGTCAGAATACTAATATTCATATGGAGTAGAAAACTACACAAGTTTTAATCTCCTTAAACATAACGATGATAGAAACG
Organism: Przewalskia tangutica; assembly: GCA_029844215.1. Lineage (NCBI taxonomy): Eukaryota > Viridiplantae > Streptophyta > Magnoliopsida > Solanales > Solanaceae > Przewalskia > Przewalskia tangutica. The sequence continues at coordinate 36,744,348 of CM056727.1, read as the reverse complement.
AATATATTGTATGTTATATACTATGATAGAAACGAATATACTATGATAGAAACGAATATATTGTATGTTATATACTTGATGAAGTTTTTATATCTTCAAATCAAGTATCCAAATGAGTAGAAAGTTATGAAAACTTTAATCTCAACCGGAGTAGAAAATCCGAAGATTTTAGTCTCCAAACAACATACAAGAAAAACGTTTTTTTTCTTCTGAAAAAACACTTTTTTTTTCCTTTTGGAAAACACTTTTTCCTGGACTTTTAATATTCCAACGAAGTTTTTATGTCTTCAAGTTATAATATGAAATCTCATACGGAGTAGAAACCACACAGGTTTTAATCTCCAAACCAGGATACAGATTAAAATACAATAAATATAATTTCCTTAAGATTGTTGGTAAAATAATATGTATATGGCTAAATAATGTTTCAACACAATCTGTTAATCACTTAGTGAAACAGATTACATGATATAAACATTACTTAACAGTAAATTGTTCATGAAACAATAAACGAAAATAAAATATGTTTTGAAAAATAATTTCAGAATATAATCGAGCCCACCTAGTTCAAAGTGTGTCCTTAAGGAAATTATTCCCCTCACAGTTGTCACGACGACCGGGCGCGATCGGTGCCACTATCGGGCACCCGTCAGTACACATCGTGAGAATAGCAATGAACATACATAACACATAACTTATAAAAGGTAAACATCGCCACCGATAAGGCCGCTTTCCATAAAACATACTTAATCAGAAGTACAACTTATTCTTACAGCCCAAACCACAAACGTGACTACAGACCTCCAGGAATAACAACTGTGGCGGGACAGGGCCCCGCCATACCCCCTGAATGTACAAAAGTCTATAACCTCAGGGAGTCATACCAAAAAGACAAAGCCTCCGGAGAAATGGAGTTTCCCAAGAACTGAACAGTGATCCTAAGAGTGCGGATCAGCAAGCTACGTATCTCGACCTGCGGCATGAACGCAGCCGGGCGAGGTCAAGACAACAGTACCAAGTATGTGAAATCAAAATATCAGAATGAAATCATAATAGCATATATAAAGCAGAGACATGTATGACCCAAACTACGATACAACATATACGCAGCATGTCAAGTCGGGACTCACGCCTCTCTAAGTCATCACTCAAATATAACCATAGGTCTCATGCCCATAATATCAATCATGCGCCGTGGAATTCCTTCCTCATCACGCTATGATATAACAACACTAAGGAGTACACATGAACACTAGATCCCACTGTCATCGTAACCGCATTGAGGCAAATGCGAAGGCATAGCTACGGATCCACCGCATCCTCAACCGACCGGCAGTACGAAAGCTACCACGATCCACCCGTACAAACAATACTATACGAATCACGGGCGATCGGCAAGTGCGATAGCTCTACCAGATCCACCGCGTCACATCGCCGGGCGGCACGCAGCAGCTAACCACCGATCCACTCAGATCACACCACTTCGCCCTAACCCTGACCGGGGCAAGTACGAAAGCCAACTACCAGATCCACCCTGCATCACGTCTCTGACCGGGGCAAGTACGAGGGCTAACTACTAGATCCACCCTGCATCAGTAGACCTCATGGAGAGCTAATCCATGGAATAATATTATCAACAGGGAAACGAACCCTCATCATGGCCGCATACCCGTGGAATCCTCCATCACTGACGGTACGCCCAAATAGACTCATAACTACATGCTTTTAATTCGAATTGCAATACCATGTCCTTACATAAACCAAAACAATTACCATGTCTTCCTTTCACATAAACCAAGACAATCCTTATTTAAGCAAGCCAACGTACTTATCAAGGCACACATAGAATAATTCTCAATTAAATAAGCCAAAGTACTATCAAGGCACAAATAGAATAATTCTCAATTAAACAAGCCAAAGTACTATCAAGGCGTGTCTATTTTTCAAAGTAAGCTACTACACCTTTAGAACACTCATTTCAAAGCTTGAAACCAAGTAATTTCAATTTTTCACAATCTAGGCAACTTATGCTCATAAATCGAATTGGACGACCTTCTTAACCTTCCATAAAGTTATTATAACCAACTTCCCATAAAGCCGTTATACTAACTTTATGCTTTAGAAATTAAGACATTCTTATCCTTTTATAAGGCCGTTATAACTAACTTCCCATAAAGTCGTTATAACTCCTTATAAACCATTTCGTTCTTGTACTAACCAAGAGACTTATACTTCAAACAAATTTACACAATTTTTCAAAAACACTTCAAGCCTCTTATCTTTTTAGAATAATTCAATACTCAATACTTTCACACCAAGTACTCTATACTTCTTTATGTCAAGAAATCATTGTCTACCTTATTTAAGATAAACCACTCCTCAAGAACAAACGGGTTAACTTCTTAACCCAACCAACTTAGACATTTTCTTAAAACAAGTCAAGTATAACAAAAGGATTTACTTCATTCAAAACACGTACGTCTACCGTACTATATAGTTATAACTACTCATGCTCAAGAGATAAGAAAGTTTCCACATACCTCTTCGGTCAATCCACTTGCTAAGCCCAAACTACCGCAAGTAATAAGTCAACCTATAATAACCATAATACGTTTATTAACCTCTAATTTCAATGTAGAAATAATCTAAGTTCAAAGCCCCTAAATTCTATGGAAAATTGGGCGGCATTTCCTTTGTTTCTACATATTTTGCCACCTTTCTCAAGGCCGAATTCAACATCCAAATGCCACATTTAAGGCTCAACAATCCAAACATTTCAAAGGGGATTACACACCTAAACTTGGGTGTGTAAAATTCTGCCCCCACAAGGTAAAACAACTAACTTAACAAGTCTAAGGTAGTTTTTAGTCTACAACATGTTCACATAATCTTCTTAACCAATTCTTTCATATCCAACCCATATTTCTTACATGCAATGAATCTAAGAGCATTATTTACTACTACAAATCTCTTCTTCTTCACATGCAACACAATAACTAGCTACAAGAGAAGAAATGTTACCTTTAGAGCTTTAGCCAAAATTATTCCAACAACTTTGCTAGCCTCCTTTCCAAGAACACCACCACAACAACTCCTACAAGCTAGCCACAAGCTTCCTTGTCCTTAACTTTTCAGATTTTCTTAGGCTTTGAATTCCCTTGGAATTTTAGAGAGAAGTGAGAGCTAATTTAGAGAGAGAGGTTTGAAAGATGACCAAGTCTTCAAGACTTGGTCAATATAACATGAGAGAAAAATCAGATGGGGACACTTGTAACCTCACATGGCCTTTTAAAAGAGAAAATCGATTTTCCTAAGTTTTTCCGCCCAAAATCCGCCTACTGAAACCTCCGCAGCTTCTGCGAACTTCGCCAGCGCCTGCTTCCCGGTGGCGCGCTGCAACTTCAGCGACCCTCGATATCTGGCGCGGCGCCTCGCCTCGGCGCGCGCTGCTTCGCCGAGACACATTTCTGCGCGTCACAAGACCGAACTTGTAACTCCCTTAACTTCCTACTCTGATGTCTTATCGACGAACGGTTGGTTGCGTTGGAAACTAGACTCAACGAACTACGCACTAGGCCTTTGAAATAATTAGGAACTCTCAATGTACCGGGTCATAACCCGCCTCAAAGTTGACTAAAACCCATCCGGAACAATCCGTCAACCTATCTTTTGAAAATTTTAAGTCTTACTCCCTTTCGTACGCTCTCATGCGCATGACCTGAACTACGGGGTGTAACAACAGTACTCGAGGTTAACGGAATATCGTCTCCCAGGATAGAACCATTATCTTACCAGAATAGTAGTACTCCAAATTCCGGTAGCAGCGAACCACTCAACGGCAGTATATCACACAGAATGAAATTTTTGAGTTGAAGAGCAAATTCAGAATTGATGAATTGATTGAATTAAAATTCTTGGAATAATCAAGAATTTATAGGTTTGGAGGTACTGATTCTTAATGTTTGCAACCATTCAGAATAGTCACCTAATATTTGGAGGGAAATTCGAAAAAGAGAGGGAGAGTCGGACGGGTCGGGTCGGGTCGATCCGTTTGGATTTATTATTTTTTTAATTAAATAATTAATTAAATTAATTAAAGAAACGTTTGTCCAAAAAGATTATCAATCAACAAATCCAAATCCAAAGCCAATCCAAAGCCGAAGCCGAGAGAGCGACGACGACGGCGTGAGGGGTCCTTGCCCTTTCAACCCTTTTAGCAGCTAGAGAAGGTGTAATGTAATATATACACCTCTCTTTCCTTCTCTTTTTTCGATGTGGGACAAAAGATCCTTTTACCCCTTTTAATTTTCATCATTTCCCATTCACCAATATCAAAACCCAACAATATTTATATATGGTCCATATTGCTATGTGGGAAATCAACCAATCTTTTTAATTTGAAACTACAATATTTTCATATATTTTTCTTTTTAAGTATTGTTAGTTATAAAAATATACTCCCGCCGTCCCAATTTAAGAGTCCTGATTAAATTTAAGATCATAAGATTCAAAAAAAATCATTTATTTCTTAAACTCCGTCTCCAATTAAACTAAGACACTTAAATTGAGACGAATGTAGGACAGTTTTATTTCATAAGAAAAATAGAATTGTGAGTGGTAATGTGTAGAACGGAAAAATCAACTATTCGTCAGAAATCTGGAAATGATCAAATATGAGGGCTTGCTGAGTCGACCAAATTCTTGATCTATCCTTAAGATAATATTGCCCCGTATATCCTTTCAACGGTTGTAATGACAACTTATCTCCCAAGATAAAACAGCAATCAAACAAATGAGCAAAGAGAACTCAAGTGTTTGCTTTGGAAGAAAGATCTTTGAGTGTTTTGTGATTGCAAAAGAGGATGAAGTGTTTCAGATTTCAAGTGTGTTTTCAAATGAGCCTTGTGTCTCATTTTATAGTGTGTAGATGATGACCCTCCAAATGACTAAGTAGTGGCCATGTATGCCATGTTAATGCCTTGAATTTGGAGTTACAATTTAGCCAAGTAATTGCTGAATTCATGAGCAAAATAATGGAGTAAATACTCCAAAGTCAGCCCAAGAATCAGTTTTTAATTCACCTCCAACGGATTGAAACAGTCGAGGAGCCGCGGCCCTTCGGAGAGGAACCGTGACCCTTCAATTCCAGTGAGTTACTGAAATTGAAACATCAATTAGAGCCGCGGCCCTTACTTGGAGGAGCCGCGACCCTTATCGGTTTCGTGGTGATTTTTGATTCATTTCATATTTACACATTATACACTTCTTCCTTCATTAGCCAACGTGAAATCATTCGTCATTTGGTCAATAAACGTCTATTACCTTACGTCTCAAACAATTCGTATACGTACCAATATCTCTTCCATTAAGGAAATTTTGATCTTTGGCACTACGTGTGCACGTTTGTGGAAACAAGGTTTCCTACGGGGCCCCAATTGTTCGATTCATAATTAATAGGATTTACTTTATTTCACGTTTAATAAATATTTTCAACAATCCCCTCTTGGAAGAGATTTTGGTACACGCACATGGTGCCTTTCTAGCAATCATTTGGCGGAACGATGTTGCATCCGGAGAGGTAGCCGGAGCTTTGAACCTTCCATAGTAGAATACCATCGGACATATTTACTGCGCGGTGAACGTGGTGTCTTGAACCGTCAGTGTTTAGTATATGCCAAGACAATGGTACCAACACAACACATTTCCTACTCAATCTTTCTAGTGGTTTGTTCATCGTGGGCCGTGGACACCCTTGGATTCTTAAGTGCGTTCATTTGAGGTTGTCTGTCCTTGCACTTAAATAGGTGGTTTCCTACAAGGTATCCTGTAATACCCTGCTACACAAGTGTTAGGAACCATTAAAAATTTCACCAACCTAACCTCAACTTTTGAGGATCATTAAGGTTTGAAAACTTATCCTTTACCCCTATTACATGTAGCATTTTTTGTTTATCAAGGGAAAGGCCTTGGATTATGTTTCTTAAGAAAGACACATTATCCGAAGTGCTCTTGCTTCCACCGAAGCGCTCACGGAACCTTTACAGTTTAGTTTTCTCATTGAACCTTATTCCTGGGATCTCCAGTCTGTAAGATTGGGTGTCCACTATATAGGTTCTTATTGTTTGGGTTTTAAGTCCATTCCCCTAGACAGGCAGAACAACTGATCTTTGGGTATTCCTTTCGTCAAGGGATCTGCGATATTTTTCTTAGATTTTATGTAATCAATTGAAATAATACTCGAGGTGATCAACTGCCTAACGGTCTCATGTCTCCGTCGAATATGACGAGACTTGTAACGCCCCATTTTCGACCGGAGCCGGAAACGGGATTACCGCTACGCATGGTTGGATTCCTGAATGCTATTTAAAAGAGTCGCCACCTAATTATTATAGTGAATTAGGACACTGAAAATGTAGCATAAAATACTACGAATGATCTCCATTTTAAAGGTCTGCGAAAGCTATGTGAGATTCTAGGTAAGGGTTCTTTATTATCCTAAAGGGAAGGGGTTAGGCATCCTAAAGGATCCGCTAACTTGCGGTTGTCCGTTCAAACTTAGGTTAGTATTATTGTGCTAACATGCAATTTACAATTCTAAAAGTGTTCTAATTATTAAACTAATCAAAAGATATTTAAACTAGACATGCAAATATTTAAAATAAATATATATTTAACAAGATAGTAATAAAAGTAAACAATCATAAAAAATGTAATGAAAAGAAATTAGCGACATACTTTTATTTTATTTTATGCGAATATTTTAACTTTGGGGTGCGTATAAATTTTCAAAAGACTTAGTAGAAGAGTTAGTAAATAATAAATAAATTATCAAACAAACACAATATATGTATATATATATATATAGATATATATATATGTAAAATACATTGTAAAAGATATATTTTTATATAGTGTGGGCTCAGCTAGTGTTATGCCAATGATACTAAGACATGAGAAGTCAATATCGCCACGGCGGCGGTCGACTCGCCTCCTGGTGAACGATACTATGCATTCTCGACTAATCTTTTTCACTTTCCTCCTCGCCCACATATTCCGCCTCGCTTACCACGGGGGCCTCCAGATCGACGGATAAATCCTTCGTAGGCCAGTGTAGTATCAAGTTCAAAATCAGTAAATACCAAAGTATAGTATCTTGTTCAAATTAATAGCCAAAAGTGTAGCATTATATTTAAAAATAAGTAAAATACCAAATGTAGCATTATATTTAAAAATAAGTAAAATACCAAGTGTAGTAACTTGTTCAAAAATCAGTAAATAAATTAAAAGCGTAGCATCCGTTCATTTGGAACAAAATCCGCTCCAGTCAATTTAATAAAAATAAGACAAAAATTGCCAGAATCAGCCCGAATAGCGTAACGGTGGTGCAATCTGAAACCGATCAGGAAAACAACCAAGAACAATAGAAAGCGATGGCGGTGGTATAGCAACCAAGAGGGTCGCAAAACATTAGGAACAAAGCAACATAGTTTCGCGGAATCAAGCGGACGAATCGGAATCGAAAACCAACAACGATCGCCCAAATCGGTCCAACAACAATAACATAATAGCAATGAAAGAGAAGCAAGCGATTTCGAATACAAAAGCGGTCGTGGCGGCGGCGGCGTCCACGCGGCAGTCGCGGGAGGCGGCCACGCGATCTTCTGAGGATGTGGGCGATGGGGCGAGTGATGGTTCGCCGGTGATGGTTGAGTTGTGGTCGCCGGTTGTCGGCGATGGCGGTGGTCGCCGGTGTGGCGGCGGGAAGGTTAAGGGTTCTTGGCGGCTTTAAGGTTAAGGAGAAGGGATAAGGGGTGTGCTTTGTGGCCGGTGAGGTGTTCGCAGGTGAGGCCGGCGGCGAGGGGTGGCGGCAGGCGGTGGGGTGAGGGAGATGAGTGGAGAGGGCTATTTAAAGGGGGTTCGCCGGAGCTTGGAGCTCCGGCGAAGGGCAGCGGCGGCGATGGGAATGGGCGAAGGGAGGGGGCTGAGGGAGACAGGGAGGATCCTCTTTGAAAAATCCAAAAAAAAGGCTCCTCTTCCTTATTTTATTTTTTTGCTGAACGTTATCTTTTCTCCCTTTCGTGGTACGCCTGTCTCGCCGATCATGGGCCTCACTCTTTTAATAAAGGGGAGTAAGGTGTTTAGAAATGAAAGTGGTTTGAAATTTAAAAATGGGGAAATAAAAGTGTTTTTGGAATTTAAAATGGGGAAATAAAAGGGGGGTGTTTGGATGATATAAAAATGGTGTTGGATTGGAATGATTTGGATTGGGTTCCGTACTGGACTGGTTTGACAAAATGTAAAGCGGTTTAATTAATTAAAAGAAAAAATTAATTAATAAGATGCAAAATTATAAAAAATGTAAATGCCGATGCAATAATAATAAAATACAATATTTAGACAAATGTTTAATGTCTAATTAAAATTAAAGCGGGATGTCAATTAATTTATTTAAAGAGATGCAAATAATATTAAAATAAACGACTGTGTAATAATAATAGAAACATAATATTAACAAAGACATAACGCTTAATTTTAAAAATATAAAGATAAAAATGCAAAAAATAATGATTAAAATGCAGTGTCCTAAAACACATGAAATTGCGACAAATATGCAAAAAACGGGTCAAAATTGACTGTCAACAAGACTTACCGTTGTATATTGAACTTCGTGCCCTTCCTAGAGCCGACTGAATATCGCAGTGGATCATTACAGAAGACACAGGTTTATCCCAATATGGGACATCCTATAGAAAACCATGAAGCCACTCAGCTTCCTCTCCCGCTTTATCTAAAACGGTAAATTCCGACTCCATCGTGGATCAGGCAATAAGAGTTTGCCTAGAGGATTTTCAAGACACAGCTCCACCATCGATTTGTAAAAATATATTCGCTGGTGGACTTGATGTCGTTGCTATCAGTTTGCATCGCTGTACCCCTCTAGTACCGTTGCATATCTTGAATTGTGTAACCCGAAATGTATCGTGAACTTTAGGAACCGTATTATCCTGTTCAACGCTTTTCAATAATCCTCACTTGGATTTCGAGTGAACCTAGCCAATTTATTATTGCGTAGGCGATATCGGTCGAGTGCGGTTGTGATATACATAAGACTACGATCACTTTGCGCATATCGCTCGCGTGCGAGCACGAATATTTTTCAAACTTTTGACTTATATCCAATGGTGTTGATACCAGTGAACTGTCGAACATCCCAAATTTCTTCAGTACATTCTCGATGTAGTGAGATTGAGATAAGACCAGTCCATTAGATGTCTTAGAGATCTTGATCCCTAAGATGACATCTGCAATGCCCATATCTTTCATGTCAAAACACTGTTTTAACATGTTCTTAGTCTCTAGGATTATTCCAGGACTACTTTCAGTGATCAACAAGTCATCTACATATAGACATATCATGACGAAGGATTTGACATTTCCTTTCATGTAGACCTACATTTGTCACCTCCATTAATGGTGTATCCTTTTGATAGTAGAGTACTATCAAATTTCTTGTGCCATTGTTTAGGGGCTTGTTTCAGCCCGTACAACGATTTAACAAGCCGACATACTTTGTCTCTTGTCCTGGAACCACATACCCCTCAGGTTGATCCATATATATTTCTTCTTCCAAATCACCATTTAGGAAGGCAGTCTTAACATCCATTTGATGTATTTCAAGATCCCGCAAGGCGGCGATAGTTATGAACATACGTATGGATGTCATTCTTGACACCAGCGCGTAGGTGTCGAAGTAATCAAGGCCCTCCTTTTGGCGATAACCCTTGACTACTAACATAACTTTGTACTTGTCGATAGAACCATCTGCCTTTAACTTCCGTTTAAGGATCCACTTACAACCCAACGGTTTGTGTCCTGGGGAAGTTCTGCCAACTCCCAGGTGTGGTTATGCAGAATGAATTCTATCTCACTTTATAAAGCTTCCTTCCAGAGCGGTGCTTCTGGAGTTGACAATGCTTCGGCGATTGTCCGTGGTTCATCCTGAACCAAATAAGCTACAATATTTGGACCAAAGGACTTGTCCTTCCGTGCCCTTTTGCTTTGCCTTGGTTCCATCTCTGAATCTTCCAAGTCCTGAGAATCTAGAATACTAAATTCCGGATCATCAGCTACTTCAGAATTTACTAGATCTGAACCGTTTCGATCTAGATAGTCAGTGACTCCTAGTTCATCAGAGGTTTGCTCATCACTTCGTTTGCGAGAGGTTATGTTATTTTCCTTATATGGAAATGTGTCTTCAAAGAACCATGCGTTCCTTGATTCCATGATTATATCTTCATAAATGTCCGGATGATCCGACTTGTGCACTATGAAGCGATAAGCACTACTGTTATTGACATACCCGATGAATATGCAATCCACAGTCTTAGGTCCAATCTTGACCTGCTTTGGCATAGGTACTTTTACCTTGGCCAGACAACCCCATACCTTCAAATACTTGTAGGTAGGTTTCTTTCCTTTCCATAGTATGGAGTCTTGTCTTTACCGCGTGTGAGACTGCATTAAGAATCTGTTTGCGGTAAGGCGAACCTCCCACATGGTTTGAGGGAGGTATTTCCTTTAGTGTTCGGTTCTTGCGTTCAGCAACCCCGTTTGATTGAGGTAAGTAATGAGCCGTTGTTTGATGAACTATACCCGATTGGGTACAAAGTTCTTCAAAAGACGCTACATATTCTCCCCCTCTATCGCTACGGATAGTTTTAATCCGTCCGCCTAGTTGATTCTCAACTTCTGCTTTGTAGCGTTTGAATGCTTCAAAGGTTTCATCTTTACTTTTTAGTAAGTAAAAGTAACAAAACCTTGTGTCATCATCTATGAAAGTCACAAAGTACTTGTTCCCCCTCTAGTTTGAGCGAACTTCAAATCACATATATCAGTGTGTATAAGTTCTAGAGGAGCGGTATCCCTTTCGACGGATCTAAAAGGACTCTTGGAAAGTTTTGTCTCTATGCACACTTCACACTTACGTTGAGGGTTTATGTCAATAGACGACAATAATTCCAGCTTTACCAATTTTTGGATAGATTGATAGTTTACATGTCTTAATCTATGGTGTCATAAATTAGATGACTCAATCAAGTAAGTAGAAGGTGCAATTTTATTGATAGTTGAAACATAAGGCATTACAGGTGCAACATTGAACTTAAAGAAGCCTTCACAGACAAAGCTCATTCCTACAAAGGTTCCATTTTTAGTGATTACAAACTTGTTAGCCTCTAACACTAGCCTAAAACCAACATTTACTAACAGAGGTCCAGAAATTAAATTTCTTCGGATTTCTGGGACATGCATCACTTCCTTTAGAATCAACTCCTTTCCAGACGTCATCTTTAGGGTCACCTTTCCTACCCCCAGCACCCCTGAAGAAGAATTGTTGCCCATGAACAATTTCTTATCTGAGACTGGTGTATAAGTGGAGGAGGCTTCTTTTTTGGAACATATGTGACGGGTAGCACCTGTGTCTAGCCACCATTGCACCGGATTCTCAACGAGGTTAGCTTCAAGAACTACCGCTGAGAACTCCTCAATCATATCGTTGACGAGCGTGTCTTCACCGATGTTAGCCTTGGCCTTGCCTTTGGCCTTATTCTCACGTTTGAGCTTGCAGCAGTCTTTGGTCATGTGACCAACTATACCACAATGGTTACAATTTCCCTTGAACTTTTCAGTTTGGGGCTTGCCTTCCTTCTGGAACTTTCGCTTCTTGCCTGAGTTTCCTTTGACTTCCGTCAGGTTTGCCTTAGCCTCAGCGGGTTGTTTTCCCTTTGGCATGGCCTTCTTATTGTCTTCCTGAATCTGGAGTTTGACAATAAGTTCATCCAGGGTCATCTCCTTCGTTTTGAGTTTTAGATAGTTCATAAACTCGGTCGCGAGGAAGCGACTTCTCGATTAATGCCCCAACCAAGAATTGTTCGTTGGGCTTTAATCCTTCCAAATCCAGGTGATGTAGAATCATTTGGAATTCCTGGACTTGGGATGTCACACTTTTGTTGTCCACCATTTGAAATTTCAGGAACTTCTCAATGATGAACTTCTTACTACCCGCATCTTGGGTGTTGTACTTTTTCTGAAGTTTGTCCCATGCGCTTGTGATTTCAACGGTGCAATATACCATGTATAGTGGATCGGACAAACTGTTTATAATATAGTTCCTACACATGAAATCACTATGTTTCCATGCTTCGCGAACCATCCTCATGTCGTCGGCGACATAGTTACTTTGGCCCCCTCCCGCCAAATTATTTGGCTGAGGGTCCACGTCTTCCCCAACTAGTGGAGGATCTGCGGTTAGGAAACGTGACATTTCCATAACCGTCAGGAAAAACAACATTTTTTGTTGCCATCTCTTAAAGTGAGCACCCATGAATTTTTCAGGACGTTCATGGTGAAAATCAGCAGGTGTTGGGGCAGTAGCGCCCCCTTGAGGAGTTGCAAAGGCATTGTGAATGCCTCCAATAGGAGTATAGTTGTTGATGACGCCTTGGGTAGGAGCAAAGACACTATAATTGCCCGGAGCAGTAGTGGAGGCATTGGTTGTGCCAAAGGCAGTGGCGGTGGCACTTGACGTACCAAAAACAGTGGCAGTGGCACTTGACATGCCAAAAGCAGTAGTTGGGAAGGCATTAGAAATGTCATGAACAGTGGTGACACTAGGAGTGTCAAAAACAGTGGAGTTGAAGGCAGCGTTAGTGCCTTGAGTAGTGGGATTGCCTTGAGCATCGGTGGAATTTTCAGTGTTGAATTGATCTTGTCCAGTCATGTTGTTGTTGAAATAGTCAATATTATCTTAAGCTTGTGAGTGGTAATGTGTAGAACTGGAAAATAACAACAACTATTCGTCAGAAATCTGGAAATGATCAAATATGAGGGTTTACTGAGTCGACCAAATTCTTGATCTATCCTTAAGATAATATTGTCCCGTATATCCTTTCAACGGTTGTAATGACAACTTATCTCCCAAGATAAAACAACAATCAAACAAATGAGCAAAGGGAACTCAAGTGTTTGCTTTGGAAGAAAGATCTTTGAGTGTTTTGTGATTGCAAGAGAGGATGAAGTGTTTCAGATTTCAAGTGTGTTTTCAAATGAGTCTTGTGTCTCATTTTATAGTGTGTAGATGATGACCCTCCAAATGACTAAGTAATGGCCATGAATGTCATGTTAATGCCTTGAATTTAGAGTTACAATTCAGCCAAGCAATGGCTGAATTCATGAGCAAAATAATGGAGAGTAAATACTCCAAAGTCAGCTCAAGAATCAGTTTTTAATTCACCTCCAACCAGTTGAAACGATCGAGGCCAGCGCGGCCGCCGGAGAGGAGCGCGGCCGCCGATTCTAGTAACTCACTGGAACTTGAACATCAATTAGAGTCGCGGCCCTTCAATTCCAGTGAGTTACTAGAATTGAAACATCAATTAGAGTCGCGGCCCTTCAAGCACTGCAGCCCTTACTTGGAGGAGCCGCGGCCCTTCTCGGTTTCGTGGTGATTTCTGATTCATTTCATCTTTACACATTATACACTTCTTCCTTTATTAGCCAACGTGAAATCATTCGCTATTTGGCTAATAACCGTCTATTACCTTACGTCTCAAACAATTCGTATACGTACCAATATCTCTTCCATTAAGGAAATTTTGATCTTTGGCACTACGTGTGCACGTGTGTGGAAACAAGGTTTCCTATGTGCGGGGCCCCAATTGTTCGATTCATAACTAATAAAATTTACTTTATTTCATGTTTAATAAATATTTCCAACAAGAATTAATAAAAAACAAGAAGTATTCATAGTATATAGCAGGATTTTAGTGATATCCTTCTCTTCCGATGAAGGTTAATTAAAATCTTTAAATTCGTTTAGTGCACGAAGAATGTTAAATCTTCTTGCTTCAGTGTAAATATAATATACTCAGCACTTACGAGTTTACGTCCATCCCTGGTTAGGTCTAGTTTCCTTTTGATTTCTCCGTATTCGCACAAGTGTATCCACACACCCCAAACTTACTTGATGAAGAATCCTTTCTCGCGGAAAAAACACAACTCCTACAACACCTAGGAGCACCCCACCCCTTCCTGCATATTCATACAAGACCCTAGTAGGCGGATTATACTCGCGCTTGTTGGCATGAACACCTGGAATTCTTGCTTCAGTGTAAATGTAATATACTCGTGATTGTTGGCATGAACACTTGGAATTCTGTACTGGAAAACTGCAGGTACACATCTTTTTCTGGTTTGTTCCCCTTGTTGTCGAGGGGCACTCTGCCTCTGGTTCGCGTCGAGGAGATTTCCCAGACTATTGATTCAGAGACTTTCTCTGTTCAGAACTCTGTTGTCTTTGCTGGACCTTTAGCTACAACTGAAATTAGTACCAACGCCAAATTCGAAGTCACAAGTCCTAAACGTGTCCAGGTCGTTATCTTCTTCCACATTTTTCTACTCTCATCATCATTCCACGCACTTGATCATCAACTTAGTCTCATGTTTTATTTTGTTTTGTGGTTCAGATTAAATTTGATGAAGGCATAATTGGAACACCACAGTTGACAGATTCTATCGAGTTGCCTGAGAACGTTGAATTCTTGGGACAAAAGATTGATCTAAGCCCCTTCAAAGGCTTGATTACTTCAGTCCAGGACACAGCTTCATCAGTGGCCAAGTCCATTTCAAATCAACCACCAATTAAGTTTCCTATTTCCAACAACAATGCACAATCATGGCTGCTGACAACATACTTGGATGATGAGCTTAGGATTTCCAGAGGAGATGTAGGCAGTGTTTTTGTGTTGATCAAGGAAGGAAGTCCCCTCTTGAAGCCTTAAAGAGACATGTTCTAGGATCATACACAACTCCATATAGATGGCTTGGACTCGTGATTTGTACCTTTGGTGTATCAAATATTGAAAAAAATATAGCCTGAAAGAAGTTAGCATATGAATCACTTTGCAGGAGTCCATTCAATTTTTTGGCACTTCAATTTCCCTATTAGGTATTTGGTATGCAATTTAATTTATTTTTCTGACACTTCAGTTTCAGTATCAGGTTGATTTTGGTATGCATGAAAATACCGAATACAATTGCTTTAAATTCTGGACTTCTTCGGACTGAGATCTTCTTGCCTTTAATACTAAAAATAAGCTAAAAATGTGTTTTAGTTCCTATTAGCATTTGTTCAATTTTTATTCGCATGGAAGATTTTTTATTATTGTCAAAATCATAATTCATTGAAGTCGAAAAATCGTAAAAATACTTCGGTATAATAATGGTAGAACACAAAAAATCAAAAACTTAAATTGCCGAAATCAAATTTTCAATATCGTACCGTACGTACTGTATCATGAACACCTCTATTTTCAATACATGGTTAACTTTTCTTCGTATTAACCTTAAAAGTAGAATATAAAATTTATTATGTTATGCTTACAAAAATATAATATTGTGAGAAATAAATCGTACCATAAACACCTCTATTTTCAATACATGCTCAAAATCACCTTCATGCGGAATTAGCTGCTCTTCAAAAAGGGCATACAACATCAACTCCTTCCTCTTGAAATTGAGACGTGACGGACTCCACAGAAGTGCTACGAGTTTTGGAACACAATTATCCTAACTACAGTTCTCTTTTCAATTCTTGCAGCTACCTATTGAGGAAGTTGGCCAATCCAGTGCTACGACATAGCTTTAGACAACGGAACAAGCTGGCACACCTTTTCGCTAAACAAGGCTCTAAGGGGGTCGTTTGGTACTATGTGTAAGCAAAAATAGTCCCGGTATAAAAAAAAAATAGTACATTCTTTTTTTTTTTTTTTTTTTTTTTTTTTTTGTGAAGGAACGCACCGCTTTCTTTTCGAGTGCGCAGAGTAACCCCACCGACGCGATAGCACGCAAACCACGTCAGCCATGTAAACCACACTTGGCAAGCCATGTGTGACAGGCTCAACCAAGAAGGTTTATGCAGGGGATCGAACTCGTGACCTTGCGGTCCCGCGCTCTACTGCTACACCAACTTGGCTACCCTTGCGGGTAAAAAAAAAAAAAAATAGTACATTCTTATTTCATGTTTTGATTGGAATAAAATTCTGGGATAATTAATCTCAAGATTAATTATCCCGGGATTATAGTGTTATTTTATCTCACATTAAGAGTAGAATAACTAATTCCAAAATTGGTTGCCTCGGGATAACTTATTTCACAACCAAACGAATCCTAAGTTATCTACTAGGAATCAACTACATTATTGGGCAAAACCACTAGAGAAAAAAATCTATTCAATTAGCAAAAAATGAGAGGGGGATAGTTATCTAGTAGGAATCAACTACATATAATGTTTTATTGTCCTAACTTTGTTATGAAGCAAGTAGAAGCAGATAAATGTGGAACTGCTTGTGGTAAACTAGTTTCTGAAAGAAATAATCTCTTGATTATTCTTATTGATTGAAGACATATATATACAAATTATAATAGGAAAATCATATTCCTACTTTACATCTAAATCCCTATTCTATACAATTAAGGTAATAGAATAATTTTAATTATGGTACAAGACTAAGTCTACCAAATATATAATAATACAATAATAATGTGTGTCCACTGCTGGACACGTTGTGGGCCCTGGATATGGCCTGACCGTGGCCCATCGAGCGTGGGCTTTGTCTTGCGCAAGTGTCCTCGAGCCGCGACGCTAATGCCATCTTTTGGACACTGTTTAACACACCCCGCAGTCACAGCGAGAGGTCTTTGTACGCTGAGACTGTCTCTAAATCTTCAAAAAGGACCGTGGGAAGACCATTTGTAAAGATGTCTGCAATTTGATATTTTGAAAGAACATGACAGACGCGTACTTGTCCTTTGGCTACCTTCTCTCGAACAAAGTGAATATCCATCTCTATGTGTTTAGTACGCTGGTGCTGAACTGGATTACCAGAAAGGTATATGACACTTATATTATCACAATACACCAAGGTAGTTTTCTCAATAGGACAATGAAGCTCTAACAATAGATTTCGTAACCAACATGACTCATAAACCACATTGGCTACCCCTTTATACTCGGCCTCTGCACTTGAACGTGAAAGCGTTGATTGACGCTTGGCAGATCATGAGACCAAGTTATTACCTAAAAACATGCAATAACCAGACGTAGACCGTCTGGTGCCAGGACAACCACCCCAATCAGCATCTGTGTAAGAGACAAGTGTAGACGTCGACGATGGAATACAAATGCAAACCATACTCAAGTGCTCCCTGAATGTACCTAAGAATGCGTTTTAGCGCATTCATATATTCAACTCTAGGATCATGCATAAACAAACACATCTGCTGTACGACATATGTAATATCAGGTCGCGTGAATGTCAGATACTGAAGGGCGCCTGCAAGACTGCGATAGTGAGTCGGATCCTCATATGGAGAGCCAGTTGCAGCACCCAACTTGGGTTTAGTATCAACTGGAGTGAAAGTGGACTTACAAGATGACATCCCAACGCTCTCAATGATCTCTGTG
Source organism: Przewalskia tangutica (assembly GCA_029844215.1). Lineage (NCBI taxonomy): Eukaryota > Viridiplantae > Streptophyta > Magnoliopsida > Solanales > Solanaceae > Przewalskia > Przewalskia tangutica. The sequence goes on along the minus strand of CM056727.1, from coordinate 36,726,827 downwards.
CATACTTCCTCTGTGATAAGAACAATCCGCCTGCATGACGAGTGACTGCAATCCCCAAAAAATAACTCAAGAGCCCAAATCCTTCATGTCAAACTCAGAACTGAGCAATGTCATAATAGACTTTCGCAAAGCATAAGAAGAGGCAGTCAAGATAATTGTTGACATCCAATTTTGACCCTCTCTTGCAGTCGTTAGCTATAAAATTACACTAATTTTGCAAAATAATTTCTTATAATTTTTTATAATAAAATGCAGCGATAAAACATTAATACATGCATAAATAAACAATTTAATAATGGCACCGCGTCTTACGTAGAGTGTTAAACACTTAGAGTCTCGCGCCCATATTTATTAATTTTAAGCCCTGTCAAACAATTCTTAATAATTAATAATAAATACATATAACAAATGATTTGACAATGACGTCGTGTTAAATAAAATATTCGCATTATTAATAGCAAGACAATCTCATAATTCGTAATTAATAGCGTCACACTTATAAGAGAACTTTAAGCAATTCTTAAATATCATACTTGCATTTAGCATTTAAATAATTTAATCTAAAACTCAATTCAATTTTAATTTAACTTCGCAAAATACGCATAATAAATAAGTTTTAATAACGGCATCGCATTATAAAAATTAAGCACTAATTAAATAGCACGCCCGCATTTATTATTATAACAATTAGATTAATAAAGCACCTAAATAATTTAATCACAATTTACTAATTTAATTTACCACTAATTAACTAATTAAACACTTAAAACTCTACCCCTAATTAAAATAACTACCCAGCCCAAACCCGCGACCCATTATTTTTCCCTGACCCGCGGCCCACTACCCGCAACCTTATTTCTCGACCCACACACCCTCAGCCCATAACCTTTCCCCATACCCTCCCCCTAAAAAACCTAAGAACCCAAAGGGAAACAAAAAAACTAAACCAGCGCCTCCACCATTGAAATTCCCTTCAAATTTATCAAAAATCGTCCCTAGAATCATCAAATTACCATAACTAAAATCGCACCCAAACCCTGTACAATCATAAACGAACCTTACCATATATAAAAATCTTACCAAAAATCGCGGTCAAGCCCTCAAAACCAACTTACCATAAGCAATTCTTGCCTTAACAGATTATACAAGATATTAGCACCAAGATTCGCCCGAAAATAAGCAGCAAGATCTGTCTGAATCACCCATTAATGGTAAGAAATACCTCACGAATCAATCCTTACTAAAGCTTTTAAATGCAGTCCAAATTGCACCTAATTTAGAACCCAATTCGAGGCTATATAAACGAAGGCAGTATGTATATGAAAGCATCTTTTCGGAGGATAGGGTAGGGCTCAGTGAGGTAGCAATCGTGTTTATACATGCGAGCAGAGCAGTAGGACATCACGACAGAACATCGGCGAAGCAGAGCTCAGTCGGGAGAGGAATCGAGAGCAGCAGAACATCGGGGGAAGAGCAGGGGTGGACAGCAATCCAGACCCCCTCTCCTTTCGACTAACAAAAGCCAACCAGCGAGAATAGAAAAAACACTAGAGCAGCATATCGAAAATCCGCACCTAGAATCGACCCTAAACCGCATCGCTTTCAATCGCATCGCAATAACCCGTCGAGTGGACCGACGACTTGATACGCTGCCTCGGTTCGCTGCCCGGAGAAGGTAAAACCATTACCCTTTCAATCTTAATGTTGTTCAATATCAGTATGTGAAATATGTCTCTCTGTGCGATTATTTGAGTATGTGTTAAATCAATATTTACAATTGCTTATGCTTTGCGAATCACTGAACTTGCTTAGTTAATGCTAACTGTTATTGACATTTTCAACTGAGGCGTTAATGTGTGATTGTGTTGAGTGTATGACTTAGATTTAAGTAGTATGACCTGTGGTGTATTAAGTCGACACATTGTCTAATGCTAGTCTTAACTAAATGAGATTTTGGATACTTGTCTATTATGTTAGAGTCAGACAATACGGAATCATGTCTTATTTTCGCTACCCTTCTTAATTGGTTCACCCTAGTAAGATGTTAGTATTTATAAGATATGATAGTCAAATTCGCTATATGACTTATGATCTCCTAACCTTATTGTGTGTCATCTTGTTTGCGTATTCAGAAATCTAAAAATATAAGTTCAATCTTCGTGTTGTTAGGAATATACCTTATCGAGTCACATGCTATATGTGTGTTGTTGGCATCAATGCATTTGTTCTCGCATGCCCTACTTTTGTTGTACCTGAATGTGGTTTAAGCCTGGTGTATCATCGGTGCTCATCCTAATAAGGATTATCCAGCTTTCATGGGATAATGTGAGACTCATCTTAACTACCTAGGTTTATTCTGCCAGGAGCATGTATTCACTTAACCTTAGACCTTAAATTTATTGTGCATTGGGTTTGTTTCGGATAATGTTGTCTCAAGTAAGGCAACACAGATACATTGTGTGAATTAACTCAGTTCTAAGTTGATAATGTGGACAACCAGACACATATTCAGGTCCTCTGTTATTGCTAAACTGTGTACGCTTGGTAGTATTCTAATCATGTTTAGACTATCTCGTGAGTATGTGCTTTATCTTTTAAGATCTGCTATGTGGCAGACTGTATGAACCAGCGAGTGTGTAGAGTCTTCCTCATGTGCTATTTAAATGACCATGTGCGCAGCCTGCTTGTATTTCTACTTTCTTATCTGTCGTGGGAGGTCTGCAGTAATACATACTCAAGAATAAGTTAAGAATAGATTATTAAGATGTTACCATTGTTGGGATAAATGAATCGAATATGTAAGCTTGGCAAGTTTATTTACTTGGTCTTTGTTGTGTACCATTTGCTGCTCTGTCCACATAAGTTCGAAATGTTGGTGTTTTCTTTTGATATTTGAGCCAGCAGCAGCATGAATAGTATCCTAGGGGTAGATTTAGGTCCAAATGTCTCCATGGCGCTCTTAAAATGTTGTCCTGGACTGGATTTGATCATCTTTGCTGATTCTCATTTTTATGCATAATACGTCCTGTGCTCCTCAAGCTGGCTTAGATCCGCCCATTGTTTGTTGTCGATCTTACATTTTTGTCTCATTTTTTAATAAAATTGGATCATATACATGTTTGAGTTTACATAATCGTTTGTTTATTTCTTGGGATAGATACTAATCCATATCTTTTTTTCTTTTACATGAAATGCACGGACAAAATGAAGAGTCTCATGGCGAGACTCATCACGAGCTACTTCAAATGGCAACCCGCGTCTATGTGCATCCGCATTCGCATTCCTGCTTTAGAAATTCCTAAGACAAAATAGGATAAGATGATGTCGCCACACATCTTGAAAGCCGCGATCATATCCACCTTTTACCTTATTTGTTTTAATTGTTGCCTAATTATTTAACTTTGTAATTAATAGGTTGTCTAGAACAATTAATCCTTGAATACATGAACTGGGGTGGTTAGCTTTAAAATTCGAAACACACTTCTAATTTATCTATCTTAGGCCTGTCATTCATATTTAATCTTTTGCCTAGTTATTAAAATCGCATATCTAAAACTAACGCACCACTTCTTTGATTTCGCAGATAAATGCATATCTATAGTCCATAAATCGACTTTGCACCATAAACAATATAAATGCACACTTTAAAACTTTATAGCATTTTTTTTTCACATGCCTCCTTTTATAAAATATTTTGAAGCATCTGTTATATTTTCAAAACAAGCATTTTTTAGCATAATAATTACCCTAGGTTTGGCAGGACAACCGCAAGTTAGCAGATCTTAGAGGGTGCCTAATCCCTTCCCTCTAGATTAATAAAGAGCCCTTACCCAGAATCTCATTAAGTTTAGCAGACCATTAAAATGGAGTTAATGTTTACTTTAAACTAGTTAACATTTAGGTGTCCTAATTCACCCAATTAATTAGGTGGCGACTCTGCGAACCCTAGCACTAACCTTTAGCGATTTCTAGCCCCTTTTAAGCACCTTTTAATATTTAAGCACCCTTTTTAACATTTAGCATTTTTTATTATTTATTTCCTAACATTTTTTATTCGAGCAGGAGATTCGCTAGAAAAAATGAATGTCGCGGTCGAAAAAGGGCGTGACAATAATATGATCAACATATAACAATATATAAGCCATGGAAGACCCTCGACGATATAAGAATAATGAATTATCAGATCTACTTTGCGAAAAACTCATAGTCGAAACTGTAATACACCATTTTAACCGGAGTCGAAATGGTGTACGACATATGGTTGATTCCTGAATTTATTTTTAAGGAGTCGCCACCTAATTATTTTAAAGATGAATTAGGACATCTATTTAGCAAAATCTGCTTAAAATAACTCCAATTAAAAGGTCTACGAAATTTAGTGATATTCTAAGGTAAGGATTTTTTATTATCCTAAAGGGGAGGGGTTAGGCATCCTATATGATCTGCTAACTTGCGGTTGTCCGGTCAAACTTAGGTTGGTATTATTGTGCTAAGGAAGGCATACTTTGAAGGCGTAAAGTGTTAAGGAAAAAGATGTTAATAACAAATAACTTAAAGATATATATATATAAAATTTTCATGAGATTTATTAAAAATGCATAAAAGATAGTTTGTCTAAAATTATGCATTATATATAAATTTAGAATGCACTTGTAAATCATAGAACATTTTAACGTTCGGATGAAGCATAGACTTCAACAAAACTATTTTCACAATTAATGTTTAAAGAAATATATTTTTTATTAGGACAAGGGGTTATTTTAGGTTTATAAGGAAAATCATCCTTTATTATAAATTCTGAAGAAAATCAAAATCTTATATTTCCTATATGTACTAATGACATGGATAAAATGACGGACTATTTTGAAAGTTCAATCATGCATAAAAATAAATTAAAGGCAAGTTTCGTTTTTAAACTACCCTCCCCATCTATTCGAATATTAGTAGAGTTAAATATCCTATTAATCACAAAGTTAAGCAAATATAATTACAACAACGAATAAATAAGTAAAGGATGAGATTAGAGAGTAGAGATGACGATTGGGCAACAATGTCGCCCCGCCTTATTCGTCTTGAAATTTCTGGAGTAGGGATGTAGACACGGGTGTGGATTTCAAGACGAGTCTCGTAATGAGACTCTTGATTTAGCTCCCGATGCATTTCATGTAAAACAGAGAAAGGAAAAGAATTAGTATAATTTAATTTAATAGTGGACAAGATAAAGCATGAGAATAAAAGGGAACATGTTTCATATCCTGTCTTAAGTGAGAACCTTGCAGATACATTATTAGGACTTAATTAGGATGAGATGTAAGGCCGAATACGTTAATAATGTGAACTAAAAATGTACTCGCCCGTGTACAACAACTTTGGTATAAAGTCAAACAAGAAGGATCATTTAAACTCTATCATTTTGAAGGAATAACATCCTGACACACTTCTTTTGCTATGACCATTAATGTATTTTAACCGCAAACCATTAAAATACCAGCTAACAATAGTAATATGCTAGAAGTAACAGAATCATTAACAGTAGCTCTTAAATTATACCTACTAACTCTAGTCCTAACAACACAAAGTAAGTTACAAAGACTTTAACACTAGCAATGTAGTATCATTTCGACATAACAAGTCGACACATGGCTTGAACGCACTTTAGATTATCATGAAAAACCAACATACATGAATGACTTAATAGATTTTATTAACTGAACATTCACTCGTACAGATTAAAACTAACTAACAGATGTGAATAACGAAATAATTCAAAAATAAAAGAAAACCAGTTAACCAACACACAATCAAATCACACCAAAAACAACATAATAAATATTAAACAGCGAGAGCTTAAAAAGGGGATGAGTTTTACCTTCTTCGGATGCAGCGAACTGAGATGACCCACTTTGAATCCGTCCGAATCTCAAACTTGCCAAGTCAATCACATAACTTAAGAAGTTTTCTTAACACTTCAGAGAGTTTTTCTAGATGATGAAAGGTATTTCGAATTTTTAGCGGTAAGGATGGAGACTAAAAACTTGTATTTTGGCGGCTGAAAAATAAGAAGTATTTCATTTTTTAGAATGAAAGTAAGGCGGCGGCTGGAATAGTGTTTGTAAATTTGTATTCTTAGCAGGCAAAATTGAGAGGATATTTTAGAGTTTGAAGGGGGGAGAGTGGCTGAAAAAACATGGTCCTTCAAGGCTGAGAATGAGAAGTATTTCGGGGTTTTTAGAGTGGAAGAGTGGCAGCCGAAAAAGTGTCCTCCAATGAACAATAAGACTAGTATATATAGCAAGAATTTAGGGTTATCAGGACTTAAAGATTGGACGGGATTTTTATTGTTAGAATTTTGAAATTGGTCAAGTAATCTCGTTCAAATTGAATATTAGGCCGCTTGCAGAGATTCACGTGATTCCTAGCACGAAAATGGAGTAACCATTACTGTGTGTGATAGAAAAGAGCTGTTGTTTGGTTTCTGGATTTGGAAGAGAGAAAAGGGTGAGAGCTGCTTTCGGATTTGTGGGGTTCATTTTTTTAGGTTTTCATTGGTTTTGGATTTTGGGGAAATCGCTGGGCTGAGAAATAATTTGGGCTTGGGGGAGGTGCCGGGGGAATTAAAGGGGGAATGGGCTAGAAATTAATAGTTTGGGTAGAGTTTTAAGTGTTTCATTTTAGTGTGGATTGTGGAACAAATATAAAAGTATAAATTACAAGAATACAAATACTAATGTGATGATAAATAATACAAAATCTATTTAAAGCATGTTCTAGTGGTTAATAAAAATGTGATGCCCTTTTTTTATGAATAATGTAAAATATTAAGATGAAAATTATGATTGTGATAAAAATATCACGATAGTAAAAGTGAAAATAACGATAATAAAAATAGTGATTATTTTGAGAATATTAAATTCTTGTTTATGTGTGTATATGTATGCAATTATTAAAATTAAGAAATGTTTTGCGGTGCTTTAAAAAAGTTTAATTTTACGACGAATAGTAGGAAGAGAGAGACAAAATTGGGTGTCAACAGCTTGTCACTCTTTGTATGGAGAGGATGAAAGAGTATTCAGACAAAGACATTGACTTGTAGCCAATTTTGTCCTGACTAGAATAAAGATAGGGAATGTATGGGTAAACGGAGTTTCAAAATTTTGTCTCAGTGTCGAATTATGATGACATTGGGCTACGGCGACGCTAGGAAATTAAAGGCACGACTGACGCGGATTCAAAATTTTGTCCCAGTGTCGAATTCTGATGACACTGGGTTACGACGATGCTAAATTGAGGCACGACTGACACCGATTTAAAATTTTATCCCAGTGCCGAATTATGATGACACTGGGTTCTTGTGGCAAAATCTTGGGAACGAGCAGGACGACGTTTGAAGTAGGTCGTTGATCTTTGTTGGAAAATCCAGTATCCCAACAAATTCTCTCAGTTCGCTGAGGAAGAATTCCACGTTGCGCTCCTGCTCCTGTAAATTAAGGTTTCCTGCAGGCTAAAACATAAGAAAAACTAGTGCATAACTGTTAAGACAAAATGATAAGGCATGAATATGAGGGAAGTGCAATAATGTGAGTAGGAATGTTGTCTTGTGTAGATGCAATGTGCTGAAGATGTCATAGTTGAAGAAGTTGATGTGATGCTGCAAATGCTGAGATGTCGTCCTTGCACAAACTTGCTGGATGATGAGATGTCGTCTTTGCACGGACTTGATAAATACTGCGATGTCGCCCCTGCACAGACTTGATGAATGCTGATATGTCATCCTTACACAGACGTGCTGCAACTGCTCTTATAAATTGGGGACCCTGTAGGCTAAAGCTTAAGAAAAGTTATGCATAATGATAAAACATGAATATAAAAGAAATGCGATCTTGTGAGTAGGAATATCGTCTTGGGTAGATATCATGTGTTGAAGATGTTGCTTTGGCGTAATGAAATAACGTCGTTTCTGGGCGTAATGCAGATGACTTCGTTTACGGGCGTAATCACGGATGTTAAATGCGTTTACGGGCGAAATTCAAATGACGTCGTTTTCAAACGTAATGCAGATGTTCGTCATTTCTGGACGAAGTTCAAATGACGTTGTTTCCGGACGTAATGTAGATGTTCGTCGTTTCTGGATGAAGTTCAAATGACGTCATTTTCAGACGTAATGCAGATGTTCGTCGTTTCTGGACGAAGTTCAAATGACGTCATTTCTGGACGTAATGTAGATGTTCGTCATTTCTGGACGAAATTCAAATGATGTCGTTTCCGAACGTAATGCAGATGTTCGTCGTTTCTGGACGAAGTTCAATGACGTAGTTTTCGAATGTAATGCAGATGCTCATCGTTTCTGGACGAAGTTCAAATGATGTCATTTCCGGACGTAATCACGGATGTTAAATGCGTTTACGAACGGTTCAAATGACATCGTTACGGGCGTATCTGGATGTTCGTCATTTCTGGACAAAGTTCAAATGACGTCGTTTCTGGACGTAATGCATATGTTCGTCATTTCTGGATGAAGTTCAAATGACGTCATTTCCGACCTTAATCACGAGATGTTAAATGCGTTTACGGGCGAAGTTCAAATGACATCGTTTACGGGCGTAATCACGGATGTTAAATGCGTTTCTGGACGAAATTCAAATGACGTCGTTTTCGTACGTAATGCAGATGTTCGTCATTTCTGGACGAAGTTCAATGACGTCGTTTCCGAACGTAATGCAGATGTTCGTCGTTTCTGAACGAAGTTCAAATGACGTCGTTTTCGGATGTAATGCAAATGTGACCCTGAGGTCGCAATACCACGTTGAAATTTAACAAACGTCAATTTGGATGAACAGTAAAAATATGCGAATATACATAATGTAGAATGAATAGATGAGAAGGAGAACATGACTCTGTGAGTCGAAATATCGCCCTTATGTAAACATAATGTCGTTGAGGCCATATAGGTCAACTTTGTGTAGCCGTCCAATAGGGGCGTGATTCATTGCGGTACAGAAGTTCTTTCGGAATTAAAAATCAGTGTTCCAGTTTTTTGTGCCTCCGTTAATCTGAACAACCTACACTCACATAAATTTGTGAGTTTCGAGTGGAGGCGGTTGATTCACATTGACTTTGTAGCCCCAACTCTTAATGCTTTGTATGTATAGACTGGTTAGGACTTGTGACCCATGTCTGTTTCCCATAACATTATGCTTATCTTCATGTGATGAACTCTTAGGGTTTGCCCCAATTTCTCGTGTGCGAGAACGCTGAATTTTCAATTGCACGAAATTGAGTCTTGCATAGATCGCTTGTTGCACTTATCATGTAACCAAATGAGTGTGTTTTGTCACTCGCAAGATTGAAGATGATTTTTAATGGTGGACCGAAGCCGATTTATGCCGCCTACGTATCCATATAAGGGAATCAGGTCATAACGTAGTTCATTACAAGTGAAAAAGGATTGCAATATTTCTAAGATGGGACCGAAGCCCGAATGGACCGCTTACGTATCCCGCCGAGGGAATCAGGTCAAATGTAGTTCAAATTACAAAAGAAAATTGGAGAGACTTCTTTCATCATTCTGCGATAGGATAGCAAAATCTCCTCGGTAGTGGGCTGACATCCGAGGCAAAAAGTGTTCTTCATCTCCACCACTGGTACAATAGTCCCTTTCATACAAGTCTCTTCATCTTCAATGACCATGTTCACATGTGCATTGTCATGATCTAGTAAAAGATTATTATTCACATTGGGGAACTTCTCTTAGTTGGATGACTCATTCTTTGATCAATTCCTCTATTTTATCTTTGAGCTCATAGCAACTTCCTATATCGTGTCGAACGACCCCTGAGTGGTACGCACAATGTTTAGTCTCATCGTGTGCTCTAGAAGTAGGATTGGGAATATTTCTTGGAATTGGCTGAAGTATTCCTGCTACCTTCAATTTCTCATATATTTGGGGTATAGGTTCAACTAAAGGTGTATATGTTTTAGTCGGCTTCTTTTTAAAGTTGGCTCGGGGCCTAGGTGTATTTGGTGGGTGATATTGTTGTGGAGGTGGGTATGTGGGTCGATATTGTGAGGAATTCGGATATATAGGCGCTCGGCGTGTGCTACATATTGGCTGAGTATAAAAAATGGGGTATGGATCAGGTGAGTGTAGATAGTAAGGCTGAGGGCCTTGGGCGTTTTGGCTATAGTAGAAAGACTGAGGATTTTGGGTATTTTGGTCATAGTAAGGAGGCTGAGAATTTTGGGTGTTTTGATAAGTTGGCGTTTTGTTTGGCTTATGTCCCTGGATTGACACGACGGAGGATACTTCGTCCCTTTTCCTCTTGATTGCTACCCCAAATGAATCTAACTGGATCATTTTACTCGTTGCTTGCAATGCTGCTAAGTTGGTAATTCTCCCTGTTTTGATACCCTCTTCTATGAAGTCTCCCATTTTCTCTCCTAGTACGCTGCATCTTTTATGGACTGCACAAAGAGAGTAGTCATTTCCTTTTTTGCCATCGGGGGTTGAACTTTGGTTGCTTCTGCCCTCCACCTCATGGCGTATTCTCTGAACGTCTCCATGGATTTTCTTTCCAACTTCATCAAGAAAAATCTATCCAAGACTGTGTCAGTGTTAAATCTACACCTGTCCATGAAGTCTTGCGCCATTGCGCTCCAGTTATGTCGTTTTGTGGATTTTGGCTAGCGTACCAGTCAAGTGTTGCACCGGTCAAACTTCTTATGAACAACTTTAAAATTATGGCTTGATCTTTGCCTACTCCGATCAATTTGTCGCAGTATGACCTTAAATGCGCACGAGGGTTTCCTTTCCCGTCAAATAAATCAAACTTCGGCACTTTAAACCCGACAGTTAATTTGACATCGGGGTGCATACAAAGATCCTCATACTCGAGTCTTTCAAGCTCTTTACTCGTTTGCATGTTTTTGAGTGCTTCCTTTAGGCGGTGTATTTCTTTTGCTATACCTTCACTTGTCTGGATCCTCGCATGTCTGTCCATTTCCTTATATTGATCAGCCTTCTGGGAGGTAGGTTTGGTAGGATGGTAGGCAATGGTCGGGTTTCCATTACATATATTGGTGTCATATATTGCCTGTTTTGATTAGTTATGCGTGTCGTCGACATTTGCAGAGTTACCTGGTGATTTTGGGCGAATGGAATATTTTAGACAAGTGGGGTAGTTTGGGTAAGCGGAGCTTGAGGCATATGTGAAGTTGAGGAGGATAAAGGATCATTTTGTGGTTGGCTTTATGGGCTGATAGGCTGTGGATTAGTAAACTTTCGAAGTCTGTCAATCTCATTCTATATGGTTGCCATACTGTTGCAATAATTGGGCAAGGAATTCATCCTGGATGGTAGTATTTCCCCTTTCTGAATTTTTCGGTTCATCTATGGGAAGAGTGACAAGTCCCAAATCTGTTTGTTCGGACGACTCTGAATTAGTCATTTTGCTGGTCGATCGTGCCTTTATGAAGTGAAGATGTTCTGCCAGTCAACGCGAATCAACCTTTGGGGGAATAAGCTAGGAAAAAAATAATTCTTGGAAAAAATGAAGCAAACCCAGTTAGTATAACATGGGTAATTTATTGATTTAAATAATATGTACATAGCTGCAAGTGACAAATAATAATAAACAAATTTCATGCAAATCAAACGTGCGTTTTAATATGCTTGGGGACCTCTTTTATGTCAGAGGTAGGCCTAAACGCCAAATATGCGAGATTATAATAAATAAGTCTAAGTCGTTAAACTGCAATGTTTTGTTGGAAATGATGACCAAATGACGGTGCGTTTTTTCCAATTTCGGCATGCCATGATTAGGCTAGTACCCATCTATCATTATCACGCTACACATAGTATGTTGATTTGGTCGTTGGGTTGCGAGACCCGTTGACCAATTTGGGTGTTTTCTAACTGTGGCGTCAATACCAAGGATTAACCCACCTAAAGTTTATGTATGCATGACTTAATATAAAAGGGTGGTATAGCTCTATCTTAAGTTTTCTAAGATTTGGCTTACTAGACGCATGGATCCCGAGCGGACACTCGAATGAGAAGGCTACGCGGCCACCGGATGCTCATGCGCCTTTGCCAACTCTCCTAAATTTTGGTATTTGAAAGAAATTTGCGGGTGCGCACAGCACACCTCGCGTGTAGTGTGTGATAATGTGAATTTTTCATTAGAGAGGAAATATGAACGAAATGTCAGTTTAAGGAAAGCGGTAATAGCAGTTAAGACAATATGCAAATATTTATATATAAAGTAGAATAATTTAGGCAAAACATAAAAGCAAATAAGTGTGAAACACAAAAAGAAGCAATTGACCAATTAAGCAAAATAAAGAAAAATAAAGCACAATAATTAACCTATGTTTGTCATGGTTAAGAACCTGAATGTCCCCAACGGAGTCTCCATGCTGTAATACCCCATTTTAACCGGAGTCGAAATAGTATACGACATATGGTTGATTCTTGAATTTGTTTTTAAGGAGTCGCCACCTAATTATTTTAAAGATGAATTAGGACATCTATTTAGCAAAATCTCCTTAAATAACTCCAATTAAAAGGTCTACGAAACTTAGTGAGATTCTAAGGTAAGGATTCTTTATTATCCTAAAGGGAATGGGTTAGGCATCCTATAGGATCCGCTAACTTGCGGTTGTCCGGTCAAACTTAGGTTGGTATTATTGTGCTAAGGAAGGCATATTTTGAAGGCGTAAAGTTTTAAGGAAAAAGATGTTAATAACAAATAACTTAAAGATATATATATATATATATATATATATATATATATATATATATATAAATTTTCATGAGATTTATTAAAAATGCATAAAAGATAGTTTGTCTAAAATTATGCATTATATATAAATTTAGAATCATGACAGTGCACTTGTAAATCATAGAAAATTTTAACGTTCGGATGAAGCATAGACTTCAACAAAACTATTTTCACAATTAATGTTTAAAGAAATATATTTTTTATTAGGAAAAGGGGTTATTTTAGGTTTATAAGGAAAATCATCCTTTATTATAAATTCTGAAGAAAATCAAAATCTTATATTTCTTATATGTACTAATGACATGGATAAAATGACGGACTATTTTGAAAGTTCAATCATGCATAAAAATAAATTAAAGGCAAGTTTTCGTTTTTAAACTACCCTCCCCATCTATTCGAATATTAGTTGAGTTAAATATCCTATTTATCACAAAGTTAAGCAAATATAATTACAACAACAAATAAATAAGTAAATGATGAGATTAGAGAGTAGAGATGACGATTGGGCAACAATGTCGCCCCGCCTTATTCGTCTTGGAATTTCTGGAGTAGGGATGTAGACACGGGTGTGGATTTCAAGACGAGTCTCGTAATGAGACTCTTGATTTAGCTCCCGATGCATTTCATGTAAAACATAGAAAGGAAAAGAATTAGTATAATTTAATTTAATAGTGGACAAGATAAAGCATGAGAATAAAAGGGAACATGTTTCATATCCTGTCTTAAGTGAGAACCTTGCGGATACATTACTAGGACTTAATTAGGATGAGATGTAAGGCCGAATACGTTAATAATGTGAACTAAAAATGTACTCGCCCGTGTACAACAACTTTGGTATAAACTCAAACAAGAATGACCATTTAAACTCTATCATTTTGAAGGAATAACATCCTGACACACTTTTTTGAAGGAATAACATCCTGACACACTTCTTTTGCTATGACCATTAATGCATTTTAACCGCAAACCATTAAAATACCAGCTAACAATAGTAATATGATAGAAGTAACAGAATCATTAACAGTAGCTCTTAAATTATACCTACTAACTCTAATCCTAACAACACAAGGTAAGTTACAAAGACTTTAACACTAGCAATGTAGTATCATTTCGACATAACAAGTCAACACATGGCTTGAACGCACTTTAGATTATCATGAAAAACCAACATACATGAATGACTTAATAGATTTTATTAACTGAACATTCACTCGGACAGATTAAAACTAAATAACAGATGTGAATAACGAAATAATTCAAAAATAAAAGAAAACCAGTTAACCAACACACAATCGAATCACACCAAAAACCACATAATAAATATTAAACAGCGAGAGCTTAAAACGGGGATGAGTTTTACCTTCTTCGGATGCAGCGAACTGAGATGACCCACTTCGAAGCCGTCCGAATCTCGAACTTGCCAAGTCGACCACAGAACTTAAGAAGCTTTCTTAACACTTCAGAGAGTTTTTCTAGAGGATGAAAGGTATTTCGAATTTTTAGCGGTAATGATGGAGACTGAAAACTTGTATTTTGGCGGCTGAAAAATAAGAAGTATTTCATTTTTTAGAATGAAAGTAAGGCGTCGGCTGGAAAAGTGTTTGTAAATTTGTATTTTTAGCTGGCAAAACTGAGAGGATATTTTAGAGTTTGAAGGGGGAAGAGTGGCTGAAAAAACATGGTCCTTCAAGGCTGGGAATGAGAAGTATTTCGGGTTTTTTAGAGTGAAAGAGTGGCAGCCGAAAAAGTGTCCTCCAATGAACAATAAGGCTAGTATATATAGCAAGAATTTAGGGTTATCAGGGCTTAAAGATTGGGCGGGATTTTTATTGTTAGAATTTTGAAATTGGTCAAGTAATCTCGTTCAAATTGAACATTAGGCCGCTTGCAGAGATTCACGTGATTTCTAGCACGAAAATGGAGTAACCATTATTGTGTTTGATAGAAAAGAGCTGTGAAGAGAGAAAAGGGCGAGAGCTGCCTTCAGATTTGTGGGGTTCATTTTTTTAGGTTTTCATTGGTTTTGGATTTTGGGGAAATCACTGGGCTGGGAAATAATTTGGGCTTGGGGGAGGTGCCGGGGGAATTAAATGGGGAATGGGCTAGAAATTAAATAGTTTGGGTAGAGTGTTAAGTGTTTCATTTTAGTGTGGATTGTGGAACAAATATAAAAGTATAAATTACAAGAATAAAAATACTAATGTGATGATAATAATACAAAAACTATTTAAAGCATGTTTTAGTGCTTAATAAAAATGTGATGCCCTTTTTTTATGAATAATGTAAAATATTAAGATAAAATTATGATTGTAATAAAAATGTCACGATAGTAAAAGTGCAAATAAAGATAATAAAAATAGTGATTATTTTGAGAATATTAAATTCTTATTTATGTGTGTATATGTATGCATTTATTAAAATTAAGAAATGTTTTGCGGTGCTTTAAAAAAGTTTAATTTTACGACGAATAGTAGGAAGAGAGGGACAAAATTGTGTGTCAACAGAAACAAAGTCAGCAAACCTCTTATATCAAGCTCATGGAGACTGCTTAAGCCCATACAATGACTTCTTAAATAGACATACATGATTAGGATATCTAGTATCTTTGAACCCCAAGGGCTGATGCATATACACTGTCTCCTGCAGATCATCATGTAGAAACACATTCTTCATATCTAGCTGATGAACGGGCCAGAATTTCGAAAGAGTCAAGATGAGCACAGTGCGAATGGTAGTCGGCTTGATGATGCGCGAAAAGATGCACACACTTTAACGCAAGTGCACGTTGTCGACTCAAGTAATATAGTCTTGGTAAGACCGAATATCGTACACAAGGATTAGGGTTCAAGTACCAACTATCTATCTTTTGGTATCTATTTGGCAATTAATATTTGATTTTGTGGTTTATAACTAACAATTATAAAAGCTAATTAACCATAAGTTTACTTCAGTTGTGATGGGAATAGGGCTTCCATGTCTCCTCAACTATCCGCTTATGTTATTTATTAATGCAATGAATTATGGCTTTCTTCTCTCGGAGCTAGCAGGTTTACGAAATCGTTTTATATTCCCGTTAAGGATATATAAACACTCAACCCCAGTATTGCTCCTTTCTACCTTTCGGTGATAAGGATAACTCTATAGGAGGACTAAGAACAAAAACCTAGTTAACCGTCACGCACCATGCGTAAAATTAGGGTTGTTAAGCCTCTCATTAACGCTACATAAATAATTGAGGTATTTTCATCCCCAATCCAAAATATGTCTACCCAACTTACAGCATATTCACAACCTCCTCCTTTCGAAGTTTGATTAGAAATCATATAAATAATGATAATTAGTGATCATTTAATTACCAAGCATTCAAAGCAATTATTGGATAAATCTCTCAAAGAAGAATAACTATAACATGCATCAATTCATAACATAAGTTTCTAGTGAATTAACATGGAAAGCCCTATAAAAGAATTAGTTCCTAGCCATTGACATGACAAGAACTAATTCAAGGTTCATCATACAAAACTGAAATAAAAGAAAGAAAAGAAAAGAAAATTACTAAGTTTAGGGTCTCCAATCTTCAATCCAAGAAAACCTTGTGTTGTGCAAGAAAGGGAACCCTTACAATCTGTCTAGGGTTCTCCTTTTATAGGCTGAAAACCGCCTCTAACTTTTCCCTCAAAGCCTGGCCCAGAAAATCGTCTAAAAACCTGATTTTCCCGCGTCGGCGCCATGCTTTGGCGCGCGGAGAAGTCTGCGATGCCGGGTGATTTGGCGCCGCGGCCCTGATCTCTGCTGTCTGTGGGCGCCGCGGCGCTGGAACCTCTGCAGCCTCTCTGGATATTGGGCGTCGCGGCCCTGCTACTGTTGGCATGAGGCGCCGCGGCGCTGACCTGCTTTTCTGCCTCGTTCGCCACTTTCTCTGCTTTTACGCTCTGGAACCTCCATTTTTGCCCTCTTTTAGCTCCTTTTCCGTCATTTGGCCATTTTAACCACTTTGACTCAAAAGAAAGAAAATCTATCATAATACGACACTTATTTGTACAAAAAAGGGACAAAAGATTAACTAAAAATGACTCGAAAAGTGTATATAAAATACACCGATTAAATACCCTCAAAGTTAACATTTGCTCGCCCTCGAGCAAAGATAGAAAGAAAGAAATAAAGGACTCAAGAAAACGAAAATAAAAGACTCACTGACATTGATCACTTTTGCTGCATTAGTGTTATCTAGAAAAACATGAAGGTTAGCAGAATAATATGCAGGAACATATAGCATAAAGTTTTAGCATACTAAATGTTGACAGTCAATTTTGACCCGTTTTTCGCATATTTGTCGCAATTTCATGTGTTTTAGGACACTGCATTTTAATCATCATTTTTTTTGCTTTTTTATCGTTATATTTTAAAATTAAGCGTTATGTTATGTTTCTATTATTACTACACCGTCGTTTATTTTAATAATATTTGCGTTTCTTTAAATAATTAATTGACATCCCGCTTTAATTTTAATTAGACATTAAACATTTGTCTAAATATTATATTTTTTATTATTATCGTATCGGCATTTGCATTTTAATAATCTTGCATCTTTTTAAATAATTTTTCTTTTAAATAATTAACCCGCCTTACATTTTGTCAAACCAGTCGATCCACACAACCGGATCAGTCCACTCCCCATTTCATCCCCCAGCCCAAATAAACAGCCCATACCCGCGGCCCAAACCAGAACAAAAATCCAGCGTCGATATCATCTCTCTCAAATCAGCCAGGACCCCTGTCCATCATCTTCTCCAGACCCCCATACCCTGTACCCACGTCCCTGCCACCTGAACCTACCTACGCCATGCACATCCCTAAAATCTGCTGAAACCCTTCACCTCACCCATCACGTTTGTAGACGTTGAACAAGCACCCATGTCCTATTGGTGTCAGAAAGGGGATGACTCGAAAATCCTTCGGTTTGGAGCCCGTTTCGTGTTCAATCCAATGGGTAATGGCATAAATCTGAATCCCAACGACTCTTTCCCTTTCAAATCACTGCAAATCATCACTTTTCTTTTGAATTCGAATTAGCTGTATCCCAGCTATAAATAAACCCATTTGGGTTGTGGGGGAAGGGGTCTGGAAGATCATCTCTTGGTTCTTCATTTTTTTTTAAAAAAAAAAAAAGGGGCCCGAAAATCAAAGGCCTCAAACCTGAAATTTGGTTATCAATTTATACATCCTCTTCTTGTTTGTTTTACAATCCTGAATCCGAAACAATCCTCTGTCTTAAATTTAAATCCGAAAATACCCCTCTGTTTCAAATCTGAAATCGAAAAAAAAAAAGATTCTGCGTTTAAAGGCTTAGAACAAAACTCATATTCTTACTTGGAAGGAATTGGAAAAAAACAATAAAGAAAGCTTTTATTTTTACTCAAATTCCGAATTAGAAAGCCATATCCTTTAATTTTTTTTTACCTCTCTTAATCGTATAAACCACAATGCTCTCCGAGCGGATTCGACGAGTCGAGACGACGCTTCGGTTCGCTATCCGAAAAAGGTAAACTCACTCTTTTTAGTTCTTGTTATGTGGTCTGTGAGATTTGATATTGCGTTGGTTACTGCTTTTAATTAATTTATCATTTATGACTGTTAGTTTGTTTTAACATGTATAAATGAATGGTAAATTGCTGGAGTTTATTAGATCGATTATTTTGTATGTTAGTCGTATTATGACTATTTTGAATCCTTAAGTGCGTTTATCAAGTCGTCACTTGCTGTTTATGTTTACTAATCTGAATATTAGCATGTCGTGGCCATCACGAATCAATTTAAGATCTAAAACATGAAAATAGACAGTGTGGTATTGTTTCTTTTCCTGCTTCCTAGCATACTAAGGGAGTAGTATGTCCAATATGCTACTTTGAGACTTGCTTGGTCATATGTTGACCTAATATCTCTCTTGATTTGTCATTATGCAGTGTTGTTGTTGTTTCTGACGTATTATGTGTTCTAGGTTATAGTTTTGTTCTTGTTGCATGCATATTGTTCATTCGAATAGTTTGATGAAAGCTGGGTTTATGTTCTCGAGCAATTCTTTGGAACTTGCATGCCTGTTCTACTTGTATTCTGCTTTATCTTGTTTTATGTAGCTTTATGCCTTGTAACTAGACCAAAATAAGGCTATGTTCTAATTTGATATGTAACTATGCTTATGCTATAAACTTTCAACGATTAGGTCTTATTAGTGTTATAACATCGCTTTTCGATCTCTGTTATTGACCATACCGCTTTCACGATTAAGGCACGCGTGCTCTTAGTTGTTCGTCTCATTCATTGTTCGTATATTAATATCTACTCATATTACATTAAGTTGTTCCCATGTTCTGTTTGCTATCTTGCTTATCTTCCCCTTGCTTTGTGTCTATGTCTATTACTAGATACATAGCGCTAAAACTAGTTGTGCCTCAAAATTAACTAGGATACTCTGCCTAACTATTCTAAAAGTTTGAGAAAGGGAATATGCATTTTATTTAAGAATCGGTTCCTTGAGCATCATCTCGTATTTTACTTTAAAGTATTTCAAATTGCAGTATGAATTCGACGTAAAGCTATTCTTCAGTAATTCTTCTTGCTGAACTTTTCATTATGCTACTGCGCAAATAAAGGAACGGGTTTAGCCTCCTTCGATAGCCTGCCATGCCTAAGGTTCTAGAAACTTTTTTTTGAATCTTGTTGCGGCGTGGAAATGGATGGTAGTAACCCTTTGATTGTCTAATGTTCAACTTGATATTTGATAACAAGTTCTAAAACTCATTTTGTGTTTTGTTGGAATCCTTACTTTTCCGGAGGTCACCTTGTAAACTATTGTGTGAAGCCCTTTAGATGCACTAGATATCCATGATATCCCCACTTTAGCTACCGCTTTGAAAAGTTCTTTTATGTTCTGCTGCAAACTTTTAAGAAACAAATGCTATACTTTGAAGCATTTCTATATGATTATTCTATGAGCTAGTGATCTTTGGTGGATGTTATGTTACCGATAAGAGGAATTACCGTCGCATTTTGGTCATTTTGCTTTGCATTTACTGACGTTTAATTGCTGCCTTTACGCAAATAATTGCTACCTTTTGGGGGCTAAAAGATACCACATTGGGTAAATTTCAGATGTATCCTTGGCCATTTCACTGCTGTATTCTTGGCCATTTTGCTCTGATTTTGCCATTTCAACTCTTGTATTCTAGAATCGAATCGCTAGTTTTGGAGTATTTTGTGCATTATAAAACAATGGGTTGTTGCACTTTGAGAATGAAAACACTGCTGCACTTTGGAGAATCTGCTTCCATGAATGGTTCTTTGCGTTTCTTTGGTGGCGCTATCTCTTGAGCATATTTGAGGTCGAAATGGTTGCGGTATTTTGGGCAACTTTGTGATTATTTCTTCTTTGTATTTTTGGCCTCTTGCCGCACCATTTTGGCCAACAATTTGCTCTCTATAAAAAAAAAAAGCTTTCCAAGCTGCTATTATACTGATCGTTGTAATGCGTCGTAAACACATCGTCACCGCGTTTGGTTCACTTTGATGATCTTATCGTACACAATATATGTGCATCTTGAATGAACCGATTCGCTAAATTACTCACGGTTTTGACTATTTTAAATCGATTTTGGTCATTTTCCGGATGATTTTCAGCCTTGTTGGCCGGTATTGACTATTTTAGGGTGATTTTTGACAATCTTGGTGATTTTCAGCCCTTTTGCAGCTCTTGGTTTTGACCATTTTCGACGGATTTTAGGCCAATGTAGCCGCTGGTTTTGGCTTTATGTTGGGCTGATTTTAATCTTTTGGGATCTGATTTTGGTCTAAAATCGGATCGTTTGGCCCAAATCTGGGACTGTTTTGGTCTAAAATCGGGACTGTTTTGGACCAAATCTAGGACTGTTTTGGTCTAAAATCGGGACTGTTTTGGACCAAATCTGGGACTGTTTTGGTCTAAATTCGGGACTATTTTGGCCCAAATATGGGACTGTTTTGGCCCAAATATGGGACTGTTTTGGCATTGAATTTGGGGCTGTCTGGCCTAAATTCGGGACTGATTTTAGCCATGTTGCTGGGCTGATTTTTGGCTATTGGGCTACGGATCTTGGCCATGTTTGTTGCTGATTTTTGGGGCTGTTTGCTGCTGCATTTTCAGCGCTTCGCCGCATTTTCAGCCACTTCTTGCTGCATTTTTAGCCTATTCTTCATCTTGTTATTTGCTTATCGAGTTGATTTTACGATTTTTGGCATCTGCCAGAGTGAAAAACTCCGGCGTCATTCTGAAGTTTCCAGCGAGTTTGGGCTGTGTCGCATTACTGTTTTTATCGTTTTTCAGTCGTCGTCGGACTGATTTTGACGATTCTGCCCTTTATTCATTTATTAAACTGATTTTTTGAACATGATACTACAATGGGTATTTTATTGATTTTGAACATGATACTACACTGGCCAAAGAAGGATTTATCCGTCGATCTGGAGGCCTCCATGGTAAGCGAGACGGAATATGTGGGCGAGGAGGAAAGTGAAAAAGATTAGACGAGAATGCATAGTATCGTTCACCAGGAGGCGAGTCGACCGCCGCCGTAGCGATATTGGCTTCTCATGTCTTAGTATCCTTGGCATAACACTAGCTGAGCCCACACTATATAAAAATATATCTTTCACAATATCTTCTATATATATATATATATATATATATCTATATATATATGCATACATTGTGTTTGTTTTGTAATTTATTTATTATTTACTAACTCTTCTACTAAGTGTCTTTTGCAGGTACCCGGAGGCGCACCCCAAAGCCAAATCATTCGCATAAAATGAAATAAAAGGGAAAAGTCGCTAATTTTTCTTCATTACATTTTTTTTAAGATTGTTTACTTTTATTACTATCTTGTTAAATATATATTTATTTTAAATATTTGCATGCCTAGTTTAAATATCTTTTGATTAGTTTAATAATTAGAATACCCTTTAGAATTGTAAATTGCATGTTAGCACAATAATATTAACCTAAGTTTGAACGGATAACCGCAAGTTAGCGGATCCTTTAGGGTGCCTAACCCCTTCCCTTTAGGATAATAAAGAACCCTTACCTAGAATCTCACATAGCTTTCACAGACCTTTAAAATGGAGATCATTTGTAGTATTTTATGCTACATTTTTTAGTGTCCTAATTCACTATAATAATTAGGTGGCGACTCCTTTAAATACACAATTTCAGGAATCCAACCATGTGGCAGTAATCCCGTTTCCGACTCCGGTTGAAAATAGGGTGTCACAGCATGGCGACTCCACTGGGGATATCAGGTTCTTGATCATAGCAAACTCAGGTTAATTAAATATTGCACTTTATTTTGCTTTTATATTTGTTGTAAATATTTTATATTGTTTGCTTTTATTTTGAAATTAACTACTTTAATTGCTACATTCTTTTATTGCATTCCTTAAATTGTCATTCCGCTCATATTTCCTCCATTCTGGAAAATTAACATTATCACACACTACACGCGAGGTACGCTTGGTGCATCAGCAAAATTCTTTCTTCAAAACCCAAATTTAGGAGAGTTGGTAATAGACGCGGAGAATCCGGTCCAACCGGTGGCCGCGTAGCCTTCTCACTCGAGTAGTCCGCTCGGGAACCATTGTGTCTAGTAAGCCAAATCTTAGAAAATTTAAGATAGAGCTATACTGCCCTCTCTATTATAAGTCATGCATGCATTTACCTTAGGTGAATCGGTCCTTGGTATCGACACCACAATTAGGAAAACACCAAATTTGTCGACGGGTTTCGCAACCCAACGACCAACCAGCATACTATGTGTAGCGCGACAATGATAGACAAATTCAAGCCTAAACATGACATGCCGAATTGGAAAAAGTGCACCTTCATTTGGTCGTCATTTCCAACAAAAACATTGCGGTTTAACGACTTGGACCTATTTATTATAATCTCGCATATATTTGGCGTTTAGGCCCACCTCTGGCATTAAAAGAGGTCCCAAATATGCTAGGACGCGCATTTGATATCTATATAGTCTGCTTGCTATTATAATGTTTGTTGCTTTCAGCTATGTGCACTTTACTACATTATTTTGCTACTTCAACTTTGTGCATTCGCTTAGTATTAATTACGAGCTATACTAGCTTGGTTTTCTGGGGTTGTGTTATTCCCTGCATTATCAGCGCGATACGCGAAAAGCCCATATCTCAAACAATAATTTTCTCAAAATTCTCCGTCACACTTTGGAACTACGTGTGACCTGATTCCCACGGCGGGATACGTAGGCGGTCATTTCGGCCTCGGTCCCACCTTTTAAAAGAAAAATCCTAATTTTTTCATCTCTTAAAAATTATTTTATTCTCCGTCACCGGCAACTATGGTTTAAACTGGTTCCTTTGGCAAAATGCATAGGCGACCATATCAACTTTGGTCCCATTCTTGATTAAAAAAAAAAAAAAAAAAAAAAAAAAAAAAAAACTCGAAGTCTAATCGACGAACCAACTTCAATAGGGCTAGGCTCCTAGACTATGTATCTATTTGATCTCTATGGCGAGACACGTAGGTGACCACATCGGACTCAGTCCAACTCTTTCTAAAGTATTTTGTCTTTACTCTACCGGTTATAAAGCACACTCCATCCAATCTCTGCGATAGGATAGTAAGGGTTTTCCATATCAAATTCGGTCTCGTCCATTCGACATCCGCTTATGCCAAAACTGGGACATTTTAAGGTTTCACTGCAAGGAGAGGCAGTCAATACCGAATAGCATATTATCGAATACGCTCTCGTAGCCAAATACATAAAGCCAGGAAGTTTCTCGTAGCAACTCAGCCCGCAAAGCCATAATCGCACGCGTCTATCAAGGCGTCATTTGGCTCACAGGGCCGTTCTCATCATCATTTCTCAATCTTTTTACAACTTTAATTATTTTATTCGGTTTATATTATGCTGGTAACTTCATCATAGTAGCCTGGCCCACCAGGTCGAAATCACTTTATTACATCCGCACAATGACATTAATATAACGTTTTTGCAACGACGTCTCTTTTATTATGCCTGTCTGCAACGGCTTCATCAGCTTCATCTATGCAACGATGATCTCTGCATCGCGTCCATGCAACGGCGCCATCTCATCAAAGCCTATGCAACGGCTTCATCTGCATTTCGTCCATGCAACGACGAACATCTGCATCGCGTCCATGCAACGACGCCATCTCATCAAAGCCTATGCAACGGCGACCGTATCGGATTTCGTCCGTGCAACGACGAACATCTGCATCGGCGTCCATGCACGGCGCCATCTCTCATCAAAGCCTATGCAGCGGCTTCATCGCATTTCGTCCATGCACGGCGAACATCTGCATCACGTCTATCTGCAACGTCCGCTTTTATTACGCCTATGCAACGGCCGTCAGCGATTCATCTATGCAACGATGATCTCTGCATCACGTCATACGCAACGACGCCCCTTTATTATGCCTATGCACGGCCATCTGCATTTCGTCCATGCAACGGCGAACATCGCATCGCGTCCATGCAACGGCGCCATCTCATCAAAGCCTATGCAACGGCCATCGCATTTCGTCCATGCAACGAACATCTGCGTCAGCGTCCATACAACGGCGCCTCATCAAAGCCTATGCAACGGCTTCATCTGCATTTCGTCCATGCAACAACGAACATCTGCATCGCGTCCATGCAACGGCGCCATCTCATCAAAGCCTATGAAACGGCTTCATCTGCATTTTGTCCATGCAACGACGAACATCTGCATCGCGTCCATGCAGCGCGCCGTCTCATCAAAGCCTATCTGCGGCCATCGCATTTCGTTCATGCGGCGAACATCTGCATCACGTCCATGCAACGACGCTATCTCATCAAAGCCTATCTGGCGGCCGTCGCATTTCGTCCATACAACGGCGAACATCTCGCATCACGCGTCCATGCAACGGCGCTATCTCATCAAAGCCTATCTGGCGGCTTCATCTGCATTTCGTCCATGCAACGACGAACATCTGCATCACGTCCATGCAACGATGTCATCTCATCAAAGCCTATGCAACGGCTTCATCTGCATTTCGTCCATGCAACGACGAACATCTGCATCACGTCTATGCAACGACGTCATCTCATCAAAGCCTATGCAGCGGCCGTCAAGATTTCGTCCATGCAACGACGAACATCTACATCAGCTTTACTTTTTACTTTAGCATCGCAATAATCCAACGTCATCGTAATTCGACACTGGGACATTTTTTAAATTCTGCGTCAGCTTTACTTTTATTTTCTAGCATTACAGCAGCCCAGTGTCATCATGATTCGACACTGGGACATTTTTTTAATTCTGCGTCAGCTTTACTTTTATTTTCTAGCATTACAGCAGCCCAGTGTCATCATGATTCGACACTGGGACATTTCTTAATTCTGCGTCAGCTTTACTGTTTACTTTAGCATCGCAACAATCCAGTGTCATCGTAATTCGACACTGGGACATTTTTAAAATCTGCGTCAGCTTTACTTCTATTTTCTAGCATTGCAGCAGCCCAGTGTCATCATGATTCGACACTGGGACATTTTTAAATCAGCGTCAGTTTTGCTTTTTATTTTCGCATCACAACGACCCAGTGTCATCATAATTTGACACTGGGACAATTTTGGGTCTGCATCGTCCCCTCTTTTAAGTTCTAGTTTTTAAAACAGGACAAAATTGGCTACGGGTCAACATCTTTGTCCGAAGACTCTTCCATCATCTCCGTACAAAGAGGGACATGCTGTTGACAGTCAATTTTGACCCGTTTTTCGCATATTTGTCGCAATTTCATGTGTTTTAGGACACTGCATTTTAATCATCATTTTTTTGCTTTTTTATCGTTATATTTTAAAATTAAGCGTTATGTTATGTTTCTATTATTACTACACCGTCGTTTATTTTAATAATATTTGCGTTTCTTTAAATAATTAATTGACATCCCGCTTTAATTTTAATTAGACATTAAATATTTGTCTAAATATTATATTTTTTATTATTATCGCATCGGCATTTGCATTTTAATAATCTTGCATCTTTTTAAATAATTTTTCTTTTAAATAATTAACCCGCCTTACATTTTGTCAAACCAGTCCAGTCCTAGGCACAACCCGGATCAGTCCACTCCCCATTTCATCCCCCAGCCCAAATAAACAGCCCATACCCGCGGCCCAAACCAGAACAAAAATCCAGCGTCGATGTCATCTCTCTCAAATCAGCCAGGACCCCTGTCCATCATCTTCTCCAGACCCCCATACCCTGTACCCACGTCCCTGCCACCTGAACCTACCTACGCCATGCACATCCCTAAAATCTGCTGAAACCCTTCACCTCACCCATCACGTTTGTAGACGTTGAACAAGCACCCATGTCCTATTAGTGTCAGAAAGGGGATGACTCGAAAATCCTTCGGTTTGGAGCCCGTTTCGTGTTCAATCCAATGGGTAATGGCATAAATCTGAATCCCAACGACTCTTTCCCTTTCAAATCACTGCAAATCATCACTTTTCTTTTGAATTCGAATTAGCTGTATCCCAGCTATAAATAAACCCATTTGGGTTGTGGGGGAAGGGGTCTGGAAGATCATCTCTTGGTTCTTCATTTTTTTTTTAAAAAAAGGGGCCCGAAAATCAAAGGCCTCAAACCTGAAATTTGGTTATCAATTTATACATCCTCTTCTTGTTTGTTTTACAATCCTGAATCCGAAACAATCCTCTGTCTTAAATTTAAATCCGAAAATACCCCTCTGTTTCAAATCTGAAGTCGAAAAAAAAAAAGATTCTGCGTTTAAAGGCTTAGAACAAAACTCATATTCTTACTTGGAAGGAATTGGAAAAAACAAGAAAGAAAGCTTTTATTTTTACTCTCAAATTCCGAATTAGAAAGCCACATATCCTTTAATTTTTTTTTTACCTCTCTTAATCGTATAAACCACAATGCTCTCCGAGCGGATTCGACGAGTCGAGACGACGCTTCGGTTCGCTATCCGAAAAAGGTAAACTCACTCTTTTTAGTTCTTGTTATGTGGTCTGTGAGATTTGATATTGCGTTGGTTACTGCTTTTAATTAATTTATCATTTATGACTGTTAGTTTGTTTTAACATGTATAAATGAATGGTAAATTGCTGGAGTTTATTAGATCGATTATTTTGTATGTTAGTCGTATTATGACTATTTTGAATCCTTAAGTGCGTTTATCAAGTCGTCACTTGCTGTTTATGTTTACTAATCTGAATATTAGCATGTCGTGGCCATCACGAATCAATTTAAGATCTAAAACATGAAAATAGACAGTGTGGTATTGTTTCTTTTCCTGCTTCCTAGCATACTAAGGAGTAGTATGTCCAATATCTTTGCTTTGAGACTTGCTTGGTCATATGTTGACCTAATATCTCTCTTGATTTGTCATTATGCGGTGTTGTTGTTGTTTACGACGTATTATGTATTCTGGTTATAGTTTTGTTCTTGTTGCATGCATATTGTTCATTCGAATAGTTTGATGAAAGCGGGTTTATGTTCTCGAGCAATTCTTTGGAACTTGCATGCCATTCTACTTAGTATTTTGCTTTATCTTGTTTTACTGTAGCTTTATGCCTTGTAACTAGACTGAAAATAAGGCTATGTTCTAATTTGATATGTAACTATGCTTATGCTATAAACTTTCAACGATTGGGTCTTGTTAGTGTTATAACATCGCTTTTCTGATCTCTGTTATTGACCATACTGTTTCCTGATTAAGGCGCATGCTCTTAGTTGTTCGTCCTCATTCATTGTTCGTATATTAATATCTACTCTCATATTCATTAAGTTGTTCCCGTATTTCTGTTTGCTATCTTGCTTATCTTCCCTTTGCTTTGTGTACATGTCTATTACTAGATAAATAGCGCTAAAACTAGTTGTGCCTCAAAATTAACTAGGATACTCTGCTAACTATTCTAAAAGTTTGAGAAAGGAATATGCATTTTATTTAAGAATCGGTTCCTTGAGCATCATCTCGTATTTTACTTTAAAGTTTTCAAATTGTATGAATTCAGACGTAAAGCTATTCTTGATAATTCTTCTTTGAACTTTTCATTATGCTCTTTGCGCAAATAAAGGCAGGTTTAGCCTCCTTCGATAGCCTGCCATGCCTAAGGTTCTAGAAACTTTTTTGAATCTTGTTGCGGCATCGGAAATGGATGGTAGTAACCCCTTTGATTGTCTAATGTTCAACTTGATATTTGATAACAAGTTCTAAAACTCATTTTTTGTGTTTTGTTGGAATCCTTACTTTTCTGGAAGTCACCTTGTAGAAACTATTGTGTGAAGCCCTTTAGACAGACTAGATATCCATGATATCCCCACTTTAGCTACCGCTTTGAAAAGTTCTTTTATGTTCTGCTGCAAACTTTTAAGAAACAAATGCTATACTTTGAAGCATTTCTATATGATTACTATGAGCTAGTGATCTTTGGTGGATGTTATGTTACCTTGGATAAGAGGAATTACCGTCGCATTTTGGTCATTTTGCTTTGCATTTACGTTTAATTGCTTTGCCTTTCGCAAATAATTGCTACCTTTTGGGGCTAAAAGATACCACGTTGGGTAAATTTCATCGATGTATCCTGGCCATTTCAACTGCTGTATTCTTGGCCATTTTGCTCGATTTTGCCATTTCAACTTCTTGTATTCTAGGCTAATGCTAGTTTTGGAGTATTTTGTGCATTATAAAACAATGGGTTGTTGCACTTTGAGAATGAAAACACTGCCGACTTTGGAGAATCTGCTTCCATGAATGGTTCTTTGCATTTCTTTGGTGGCGCTATCTCTTGAGCATATTTGAGGTCGAAATGGTTGCGGTATTTTGGGCAACTTTGTGATTATTTCTTCTTGTATTTTTGGCCCTCGCCGCACCATTTTGGCCAACAATTTGCTCTCTATAAAAAAAAAGCTTTCCAAGCCTGCTATTATCTTTGATCGTTGTAGGCTGCGTCGTAAACACATCCGTCACCGCATTTGGTTCACTTTGATGATCTTCTTGGTACACAATATATGTGCATCTTGGTGAAGCGCATTCGCTAAATTACTCCGGTTTTGACTATTTTCGTCGATTTTGGTCATTTTCCGGATCGATTTTCAGCCTTGTTGCCACTGGTATTGACTATTTTAGGGTGATTTTTGACAATCTTGGTGATTTTCAGCCCTTGCAGCTCTGGTTTTGACCATTTTCGGACGGATTTTTAGGCCAATGTAGCTGCTGGTTTTGGCTTTATGTCGGACTGATTTCGATCATCTTTTGGGATCTGATTTTGGTCTAAAATCGGATGTTTTGGCCCAATCTGGGGCTATTTTGGTCTAAAATCGGATTTTGGACCAAATCTAGACTATTTTGGTCTAAAATCGGATTTTGGACCAAATCTGGACCGTTTTGGTCTAAATTCGGGACTATTTTGGCCCAAATATGGGGATTTTGGCCCAAATATGGGACTGTTTTGGCATTGAATTTGGGGCTCGCCTAAATTCGACCGATTTTAGCCATGTTCTTTGGGCTGATTTTTGGCTATTGGGCTACGGATCTTCGCCATGTTTGTTGCTGATTTTGGGCATTTCTTTGCATTTTCAGCACTTCTTTGCATTTTCAGCCACTTCTGCTGCATTTTTAGCCTATTCTTTGCTCATTGATCGCTTATCGAGTTGATTTTCTGATTTTTTTTGGCATCTGCCAGAGTGAAAAACTCCGGCGTCATTCTGAAGTTTCCAGCGAGTTTGGGCTGTGTCGCATTACTGTTTTTATCGTTTTTCAGTCGTCGTCGGACTGATTTTGACGATTCTGCCCTTTATTCATTTATTAAACTGATTTTTTGAACATAATACTACAATGGGTGTTTTATTGATTTTGAACATGATACTACACTGGCCAAAGAAGGATTTATCCGTCGATCTGGAGGCCTCCATGGTAAGCGAGAAGGAATATGTGGGCGAGGAGGAAGGTGAAAAAGATTAGACGAGAATGCATAGTATCGTTCACTGGGAGGCGAGTCGACCATGTAAGTAGCGATATTGGCTTCATGTCTTAGTATCCTTGGCATAACACTAGCTGAGCCCACACTATATAAAAATATATCTTTCACAATATCTTCTATATATATATATATATCTATATATATATGCATACATTGTGTTTGTTTTGTAATTTATTTATTATTTACTAACTCTTCTACTAAGTGTCTTTTGCAGGTACCGGAGCGCACAAAGCCAAATCATTCGCATAAAATGAAATAAAAGGGAAAAGTCGCTAATTTCTCTTCATTACATTTTTTTTAAGATTGTTTACTTTTATTACTATCTTGTTAAATATATATTTATTTTAAATATTTGCATGCCTAGTTTAAATATCTTTTGATTAGTTTAATAATTAGAATACCCTTTAGAATTGTAAATTGCATGTTAGCACAATAATATTAACCTAAGTTTGAACGGATAACCGCAAGTTAGCGGATCCTTTAGGGTGCCTAACCCCTTCCCTTTAGGATAATAAAGAACCCTTACCTAGAATCTCACATAGCTTTCACAGACTTTTAAAATGGAGATCATTTGTAGTATTTTATGCTACATTTTTTAGTGTCCTAATTCACTATAATAATTAGGTGGCGACTCCTTTAAATACACAATTTCAGGAATCCAACCATGTGGCAGTAATCCCGTTTCCGACTCCGGTTGAAAATAGGGTGTCACACTAAACACATTATGCTAGATATTTCGCAAACTCATTTTTATCATGCTTAATGGAAGTCAACTTACTGAATCATGCATATAAATTCAAAAATTCTATGGTATTTTTACTTGCTATTCTCCACTAATCTTGGATATGCATAAAAGAGATCTTCAGGACTTTAAGGGTTGTAATGTAGGCTTAGGTATAGGTAGGTAAAAATAGGCCTTTAGGCTCATTTTTGTGTACCATAAGCTCTTTAGCTTTTCAATTTTTCCCTTTTCTTTTGATTCTTTTCTTCACTTCGATTCTATCTTTCCCTTCTTTTGTTTTGGGAGAGTGAAGTGTATCATAATAACAGGCACCCCCAAACTTAGGCTTTTGCCTATTTCTTATTACTCTTTTATTGGGGTGCATCACTTTCGTTCACTCTTTTTGTCTCTTTTTTTAACACAATTTATTCCACTATTTCACATTTTTACTTATGGCACAGTTTGTGGGAATATAGGGTGTCAAAGAAGAAGTTTCAATTTTTAGGCTCAATGGGGCTGACTAGGGATATATTTAAAGTCAGGGATAGAAAAGAGTGGTAAGAATTGACTATCAAAGAAATGCCTGAGTCATCTCCCTAACATGCATATCCTAACTATTTCGCCTCAAATAGCAAGCAATCATAACACATAAGTATTCATCATTTAGCATGCACAATTCAAGCAAGAAACTCCAAATGTATTTTGTGAGTTTTTGGCATATCTAACCTAAGTGTTTAGATAGTTGCTTCTAATTCCATTACATTATTCCACCTTACTTCACTAGGTGTTTCTAGTAACTACAGCATACATGATCTTTTGACAGGCAATTATGACTCAAAAGAAAAAAAATTGTGACTCAAAAATACACAAAAACAACAAAAAGACATAAATTAAACAGTAATAAGACACAATAACCCCCCCAAACTTAAATCACACATTGTCCCCAATGTGTGTAGACTCAAAGACAATAAAAGAAACAAGACACTTACAGACTTGGTTTAAAATGGTGGCAATGGCGTTGGATAGTACTTTGAATTTTGTGAGGGGAGGAGAGCTCTGGTTTTTGATTTGGCGACGGGGCCTTCGGATCAGGGCGTCTTTCAGAATTCAGGTTTTTTTTTTGTGGCGCCGCGGCCCTGCAAATGGGCGACGCGGCGCCCAAACTCCTGTGCTGGTTCTGAACTTCATGCACTGTGGTTCTGCTACTGGGAGCCGCGGCGCTCGGACTTCTGGGCTTCTTCTGATCTTTTGGCGCCGCGGCCCTGCTGTTCCTCAGGTTTTCGCCTTTCAATTTATTGGCCTGTACCTGTCAATCACAACACAAACACTACCTCCGTGAGACCGTTCTAAATAAAGACTAATTGCATTTAAACTAAATAAACTGAAATACCTTGGGTTGCCTCCCAAGTAGCGCTGTCTTTAACATCTTTTAGCCGGACGAAAGTTCCTTATTATTCTAGGGTGTGAGACGTTACTAAGTTCATGTATTCCATTTCATTGATCAGATAGGGTTTTAACCTCTGTCCGTTTACCTTGAAAGAAGCTCCATCTCTCTCTTTTATTTCGATTGCACCATATGGGAATACGCTTACCACCGTGTATGGTCCTGTCCAACGTGATTTTAACTTGCCTGGGAATAATTTCAACCTTGAGTTGAATAAAAGAACTTGTTGTCCTTCTTGGAAGTCTTTCGGTATCAACCTCTTGTCGTGCCATAATTTCGTTCGTTCCTTGTAGATCTTTGCATTCATGGCATTGTGCACAGATTCATCTAACTCGCTTAGCTGTAGTAACCTCCTCTGTCCTGCTGCCGTGGCATCCATGTTTAACTTCTTCATTGCCCAATACGCTCTGTGTTCCAACTCTACTGGCAAATGACATGCTTTACCAAAAACTAATTTATATGGTGACATACCAATTGGTGTTTTGAATGCTGTCCGGTATGCCCATAATGCGTCATCCATTTTGAAAGACCAGTCCTTCCGAAATATTCACCGTCTTTTCCAATATGCTCTTCACTTCTATTTGAGACTTCGCTTGCCCATTAGCTTGAGGTGGTAGGCGGTTGTGGTGCGATGGTAGACTCATATCGGAAAGCAATGACCACCGCTTATTGCAAAAGTGACTTCCTTCATCGATGATGGCTCTTGAGTCGAACCTTGTGAAAATACTCTTTTGAAGGAATTTTTGACAGTCTTCTTACTGCCGTTTTCTTTTGTACCGCTTCACCCATTTGGACACATAGTCTACCGAAGGATATATTGATTTCCAAAGGATGGCGGGAATAGTCCCATGAAATCGATTCCCCACACATCAAAGAGTTCCACTTCCAATATCCCTTGCGAAGGCATTTCGTTTCGTCTTGAGATGTTCCCTGTTCTCTGACAACTATCACATCTCTTCACAAAGGTATGGGTATCCTTAAAAAGCGTTGGCCAGTAGAATCCGCATTGCAGTACCTTTGCCGCTGTTCTTGATGCCCCAAAGTGTCCACCACATGATAGGGTGTGGCAATGGGTGAGAACCTGGTGCATCTCTTCCTCTGGTATACATCGCCTGATGACTTGGTCGGCACAGTGTTTGTATAACATAGGTTCCTCCCAATAGTAATGCTTTACTTATGAGTAAAACCTCTTCACTTGCTGTCTTGTCAATTCTGGGGGTAGTACCTTAGCTGCAAGAAAGTTAACAAAATCAGCGTACCAAGGTAAATTAGAATTCATACTTACTTGAAACAGTTGTTCGTCTGGAAAGTGATCATTTATTTGCACATCCTTGGTGTTCTGGCTCTCTGTGTTCTCCAGTCTTGACAAGTGGTCTGCAACTGAATTCTCTGTTCCTTTCTTATCACGAATCTCCACGTCGAATTCTTGTAGAAGCAGGACCCATCGAATGAGGCGAGGTTTTGCATCTTTCTTTGTCATCAAGTACTTTATAGCAGAGTGGTCAGTGTATACTATCACCTTATTCCCAATCAAGTATGGCCTGAATTTCTCAAATGCATATACTATTGCTAGTAGTTCCTTTTCGGTAGTTGCATAATTTAACTGTGCGTCATTTAGAGTTTTACTAGCATAGTAAATGGATCTAAATACCTTGTCGATTCTCTGTCCAAGCACTGCTTCTACTGCATAATCGCTTGCATCGCACATTAGTTCAAATGGGATCTCCCAGTTTGGTGCAATGACTATGGGTGCTGAAATAAGCTTTTCCTTGAGTGTCTGAAATGCTGATAAACATTCTTTGTTGAAGTCGAAGGCAACCCCCGTCATTAGTAATGTGGAAAGAGGCTTTGAGACCTTTGAAAAATCCTTGATGAATCTTCTATAGAAACCTGCATGTCCAAGGAAGCTTCTGACTCCTTTTGTTGATACTGGAGGTGGTAGATTTTCGATCACTGAAATCTTTGCTTTGTCCACCTCAATACCTTGGTTTGATATTTTGTGTCCCAAGACAATTCCTTCTGTTACCATGAAGTGACACTTCTCCCAGTTTAGCACAAGGTTAGACTCTTCGCATCGGCTTAACACTGCTTCTAGATGCCTTAAACACTCATCGAATGATGCTCCAAAGATCGAAAAGTCATCCATAAAGATCTCTATAGTCCTCTCCACCATCTCTGAGAAAATTGCCATCATACACCTCTGAAAAGTTGCAGGTGCATTGCAGAGTCCGAATGACATCCTTCTGAATGCAAATGTACCAAACGGACAAGTAAATGTTGTCTTTTCCTGATCTTCTGGTGCTATTGCAATCTGGTGATACCCTGAGTATCCATCCAAAAAGCAGTAGTAGTTATGCCCTGCAAGTCTGTCCAACATTTGATCTAGAAATGGCAACGGGAAGTGGTATTTTCTGGTTGCTTTGTTCAACTTGCGATAGTCAATGCAGATTCTCCATCCAGTGACTGCTCTAGAAGGAATGAGTTCGTTCCTTTCGTTGGTCACCACTGTTATTCCACCCTTCTTAGGCACCACTTGTACTGGACTCACCCATGTGCTGTCAGATATAGGGTAAATTACTCCTGCATCGAGCCATTTTAGGATTTCCTTTCTGACTACCTCTTTCATGTTTGGGTTTAGTCGCCTTTGGGCTTCGATGGATGGTCTGCTCTCCTCATCTAGACGGATCTTATGCATTACCATTGACGGACTTATCCCTTTTATGTCTGCTAATGTCCATCCAATGGCCCGCTTGTGATTCTTCAGTACTCTTAGCAGTTTATCAATCTCTTCGGTGGATAGGTGGCATGAAATGATCACTGGTAAGGTTTTCTCTTCACCTAGGTATTGGTATTGTAGATGATTGGGTAGGGTTTTTAACTCTAACTCTGGAGCCTTCTCTGTGGATGGTAATGATCTTTCTGGCATCTGTCCAAGCTCTTCATACTTCCTCGTATCCCATTTTTCATAAACATTCATCCAATTTGCATACTCCATCAGATCTGGATCGTTTCTACTATCCTCATCTCATTTGGTCAGTACTTCTTCAAGCGTATCATCATGTCCGAACTCCTTGGCTGACACTGTTTCTTCGACAAGATCAATGGCTGAGCAGTTATCATTGGTATCTGGAAAAATTGCTGCTCGGAAAACATTGAAAATAACCTCTTCTTCATCTACTCGCAACTTCAACTCCCCTTTGTGAACATCAATGAGAGCATGTCCTGTGGCTAAGAAGGGTCTGTCAAGTATGATGGGGATTCCATCGTTATCTTGTATGTCTAAGATAACGAAGTCGGCGGGAAAGATGAACTTGTCCACCTTCACTAATACATCTTTGATGACTCCTCTAGGATGAACTATTGAGCGGTCAGCTAACTGCAAAGTGCTGTTTGTAGGTTTGACTTCTCACATTCCTAGTTTGCAGAAAACTAGATAAGGCATCAGATTTATGCCTGCTCCCAAGTCGCACAATGCTTTCTGACATTCAAACCTTCCAATGGTGCATGGGATGGTGAAGCTCCCTGGGTCTTGTAACTTCTGAGGTAGTTGTCTCTGTAGGATGACACTACATTCCTCAGTCAACATCACTGTTTCGTAGTCCTCTATCCTCCTCTTTTTGCTAAGCACATCTTTCATGAACTTGACGTAGCTCGACATTTGCTCTAATGCTTCAGCAAACGGGATATTGAGTTGCAATTGTTTGAGGATCTCCACAAATCTAGAGAATTGCTTGTCAAGAGTACATGTTTTTAACTTCTGGGGATATGGTACTATCACCTGGGGTGCGGTTGCTACAGCTTCTGCCGAATTTTCGATTTCTGGGTTCTGGGCGCCGCGACCCTGCTCTTTGCCGCCGCGACGCTCACTCTCCTGCACTGTCTCAGAATCATCGGCGTCGCGGCCACGCTTTCATGGGCGCGGCGCTGCTTTCTTCTTACTTTCTATCTCCTCTGATTCGGCATCCTTCAGGTTAATTGCCTGACATTGCGTTTCCATATTGCCTACCCCAGGTGCAGATTGCTCTTCTTGCGTTTCGCTGTTCAACATGATCGCGAGTTCTCCTATTTGCGTTTCCAACTTCTTCATGGCCATTCTCGTTTCGTCCATGAACTGATTTTGGTACCTCGTGAAACTGAGTATAACTTCTCGTAATTCCTTCATCTCTTCCTCTATCGTTGGATCTCTATCATATTGCCAGTAGAAATCCATATCTAAAGGTTCCCTGAGATGAATCAAAACCAACAACGAATCACGGCACACTTGTTTGTACAAAAGAAAATAAAATAAAATAAACAATGTAAAGAAATAAAAAATAAAAACCAAATTAGAAATTAAAAATAGATAAATTTGATATTGAACTATGCCTAATCCCCGGCAACGGCGCCAAAAACTTGATGCGCGAAAAGATGCACACACTTTAACGCAAGTGCACGTTGTCGACTCAAGTAATATAGTCTTGGTAAGACCGAATATCGTCCACAAGGATTAGGGTTCAAGTACCAACTATCTATCTTTTGGTATCTATTTGACAATTGATATTTGATTTTGTGGTTTATAACTAACAATTATAAAAGCTAATTAACTATAAGTTTACTTCAGTTGTGATGGGAATAGGGCTTACATGTCTCCTCAACTATCCGCTTATGTTATTTATTAATGCAATGAATTATGGCTTTCTTCTCTCGGAGCTAGCAGGTTTACGAAATCGTTTTATATTCCCGTTAAGGATATATAAACACTCAACCCCAGTATTGCTCCTTTCTACCTTTCGGTGATAAGGATAACTCTATAGGAGGATTAAGAACAAAAACCTAGTTAACCGTCACGCACCATGCGTAAAATTAGGGTTGTTAAGCCTCTCATTAACGCTACATAAATAATTGAGGTATTTTCATCCCCAATCCAAAATATGTCTACCCAACTTACAACATATTCACAACCTCCTCCTTTCGAAGTTTGATTAGAAATCATATAAATAATGATAATTAGTAATCATTTAATTACCAAGCATTCAAAGCAATTATTGGATAAATCTCTCAAAGAAGAATAACCATAACATGCATCAATTCATAACATAAGTTTCTAGTGAATTAACATGGAAAGCCCTATAAAAAAATTAGTTCCTAGCCATTGACATGGCAAGAACTAATTCAAGGTTCATCATACAAAACTGAAATAAAAGAAAGAAAAGAAAAGAAAATTACTAAGTTTAGGGTCTCCAATCTTCAATCCAAGAAAACCTTGTGTTGTGCAAGAAAGGGAACCCTTAAAATCTGTCTAGGGTTCTCCTTTTATAGGCTGAAAACCGCCTCTAACTTTTCCCTCAAAGCCTGGCCCAGAAAATCGTCTAAAAACCTGATTTTCCCGCGTCGGCGCCGGCCTGCTTTGGCGCATGGCCTAAGTCTCTTGATGCCGGGTGATTTGGCGCCATGACCGATCTCTGGCATGCTGGCGCGCTGGAACCTCTGCAGCCTCTCTGGATATTGGCGCGCGTCTGCGCTTGTTGGCGTGAGGCATCGCGTGACTGCTTTTTCTCGCCGCCACTTTTTCTCGCTTACGCCTGACCTCCATTTTTGCCCTCTTTTAGCTCCTTTTCCGCTATTTTACCATTTTAATCACTTTGACTCAAAAGAAAGAAAATTTATCCTAATACGACACTTATTTGTACAAAAAGGGACAAAAGATTAACTAAAAATGACTCGAAAAGTGTATATAAAATACACCGATCACTTGACCACCGGGCTAAATGTCTCACCACAATCCATACCAACCTGCTGAGTCTTACCATCACTTACAAGTCTAGTCTTATGCCTTGCAAATGAACCATCATAATTTTCCTTATGAACAAAAATCCACATAGACCGAATAATATTAGCACCAGGTGGACGGGGTACCAACTCCCACGTCTTATTATCAATAAGAGCATTATATTCTTCGGTCATGATAATTTTTCAACTAGGGTCATTTAAGGCAGACACATGATTACGAGGTAAGGGGGATTTAAGAACATTAGCATTCAAATTAAAATGTACTTTAGGCTTAAAAATACCTCGTTGTCTGCGAGTGACTGGACCATGACTCTGAGCTGGATTGGGGGAATTTTGAGAATTTTGAGAAATTTCGGGAATTACCATCGAAGGCGCCGCGGCGCAGGGTGCAGGAGTCGCGTCGCTGGAAGAGTTGCAGAGCTCTTTGAAGTTTTGGCGCCGTAGCGCTTCCCCATTGAGCCGCGACGCTAATGACGAGTTTGAAACAGTATGGACACTGGAAGACAGGTGTCGCGACGCTGACGACATTTTTTCTGACGAATCTGAAAAATGACGCAGAACATATGGGGAGATAACATCATCCAAAAAATCATAAGAACTAGGCACGAGATGTTCTACTTTAGAGAATGGAAACGAGATTCATCAAAAAGGACATGACGACTAATGATGATTCGTTTAGCGGACAAATCAAAATATTTATAACCATGGTGATTTGACAAAAAACCCAAAAATACACAAGGAGTACAACGTGCCTGAAGTTTGTTGATTGTAGTAGATGGAAACAGTGGATAACATAAGCATCCGAAGATCCTAAGATGAGAATACGACGGAGACTTATTGTATGACACTTTAAGAGGGGATGAATATGCAAACCTTTAGAGGGAAGAATATTGAGTAAATCGGTAGCCATTTGTAACGCATGATGCCAAAATAATAGAGGAACGGAAGAATGAACCAACAAAGTGCGGACAATGTTATTAATGGTATGAATTTTTCGCTCAGCTTTTCCATTTTATGAAGAAGTATGAGGACAAGAAAAATAAAAATTTATCCCATTTTGAGCACATAACTCTCTAAATTTCTCATTGTCATACTCTCTGCCATTATCACATTGAATGTTTTTAATTTCCTGTTCGAATTGCGTTCTTATTAAAGCTCTAAATTTTATGAAAATGGAAAAAACTTGAGATTTTTTCACAATTGTAAACGTCCATAAATATTTAGAATAGTCATCTAAGAATAATACATAATAACGATGACTCATAGAACTGAGAACTGGAGATGTCCATAAATCACAATAAATAATATCAAAAGGCATTGAAGTATGAGAATTCGAAGCTACAAATGGTAATTTAATATTTTTTCCCAAAGCACATGATTGACAAAGTGGAGTACTACGCGTACCCTTATAATAAATAAACTTATGTCTATCTAAAGAAGATAAAATATCCGACCCTGAATGACCTAGATGAGCATGCCACAAGGAAGAAGCAATAGCTGCAAAAGCAGATGGCATATCTTGACGCGGGATGCCTAGACTCGGTATGATTGAATACAGATCCCCTACTGTCACACCTCATGAGATGACTCCCCGTCTTGAAATCCTTCACAGAAAACCCAAACGGATCAAAATTAATAGAAACTCAATTATCAGTGATGAATTTACGGACATACACCAAATTTTTAATCAATTTTGGGACATGAAGGGTATGTTTCAGGACAAGTGATGGATGAGGAGGGGACAAATTTATGACCATAACACTTAATTGGAATAGAATTGTCATTACCAACAGTTATACCACGAATTGGAATAAGACGAGAGAGTACCTTGGTCGGATGTCATGTGGGTAGTGGCGCCGGTGTTCACGTACCAATTAGGGTCCGGTTGGGTCAAGCCAAACGTGTGCATTACTGCTTCAATGTCGGTCTGAGTGGGGCCCGCTGCGTGGTGGGCCTGATGGGGGCGAGGCCCAAGTATCTTTGGATCCGGTCTTTGCCCGTATGTTGGTCTAAACTGAGTCCGGGTGGGTAGAAGGCGTGGCTCTTTGCAGCGTGATCTTGGCGCCGTGGCGCTAAAGGTCGCGCCGCGTGTCAGGCGTCTCGGGACCTATCGCCCTTCGTCAGGCCCTCTGTGGGCCCCATAATCGCTTCTTCTTTGTCGCGGTTGCCCCGTTGTTGCCGCCTCAATTCTTGACATTATTCTTTCGATTTTGGCCCTTTTTACCACCCCCGTTGTTTTGATTTTGGGTCATGTTGGGTGGATTGGAAGGGGGAAATTGGAAGCATTCATCATGGCGACGGGATTTGCTCCAATCGATGCCCTTTTAGCCAAACCCGCTTCTTCCAAAGTGACCATGGAGCGGACTTGATAGAACACCGCAGGGGGTTACTTTGATGAATAACCGAAACAACCCCTGTATAGGCCTCAGATAAACCGACAACCATATGAAGAACTAGACGACTATCAGAAACAGGAGACCCCACGTTGCGAAGTTCGTCTGCCAAGTCCTTGAGGCGTTTGCAATAAGAAGAAACGTTTAAAAAATTCGCCATAGAAAGTTGAGAAAATTTCTGCTCAAGGATAACAATACGAGAATTACTGTTATCTTGGAAGATGTCACACAATCGATTCCACGCCGCCATAGCTGTGGAGTTAGGTTCCATAATCGTCTGTAAACGATCCAGGGAGATAGTGACATAAATCCACTGAAGAACCTTGACATGGCGTGACCCGTAGTGCGGATCTGCTTTAGTGGCACCACCGTGAGGTAGTGTCGCACCCTCCTTTGGAGGAGTTGAAGGAATGATGCGGTGGAAGACTTTATGTACCAAGGCATGAATCTTAAATAATTCTGCCCACGTCCTATATTGTATGTTTTCTAGGTCAAGAACGATAGGGATAACGCTCTTGATGTTAGAAATTGTTAGGGCAGGATGAAAATTGTTCTTATCAGTCATGATAAATAGAACAACAATATTGGAGAAGGGAATTCAGGAGATAGGATTTTTTGAGAAAAGGTCGCGGTTTGTTGAAGAAAACCGAGAGAGTGCTACGACGCTTTAGGGTTAGAAAATCGAGAAGAAAGAGAAATTTGAGGAGCGGAAGCAGGGTAAAGAGAACCTAGACTCTTGATACCATGAAAGAAATAATCCCTTGATTATTTTTATTGATTGAAGACATATATATACAAGTTACAATAGAAGAATCATATTCCTACTTTACATCTAAATTCCTATTCTATACAATTAAGGTAATAGAATAATTCTAATTATGGTACAAGACTAAGTCTACTAAATATACAATAATAATGTGTGTCCACTGCTGGACACGTTGTGGGCCCTGGATATAGCCTGATCGGGGCCCACTAGATGTAGGCCTGTGCCTCGACGCCGTGTCCCTTGAGTCGCGGCGCTAATGCCAACTTTTGGACACTGTTTAACCGTTTCTACCCATGTAAATAGGTTAGATGCTCTATGTATCGTCTACTACTACTGTTGTAACTACGTAATTATGAATAATATATCCAGATTATCAAAAAAAAAAGGGCACGAGCAATATATTTTTCATTACCGAGCTCAAATTTGAAATATTGAATTAACAACGAAAAGATCTCAATCATCTCTTTCCATACTTAATGGTCAAAATTATAATTATTATTGCCCAAAAGCCACCAAGGTGACAATTAAGTTCAAAGCGAGATCGAAGGAATAATGGAACGATTACAAACAACACGAACTTTGAAAAAAGCTCAAGATGACGCAATATAAATTGTAAAACTGAATCAGAATAAATCAAACTATACTAACTTCATAAAAATCGAACTGAACCGATCAAATGTCCGCCCTGATAACAACCCCTCACCCCATTTCAACCCAAAAAAAAGAAGTAAATTAAAAGAAAGAGCAAAAAATGGAATAAAACCACAAAATAGTGGAATATACTTACCTTTTCACCAATCCACCAACTAAAAAAGGATTGTATTGTATGATAAAAATACTCGTTTGGGTAAATCCCTAGCTTAGCCAAATGGCATACTTGGCACTGGCACGTGAGTATTATACGCCAAAATACCCTTTCATCAATCCAACTATCCTAAAATACCCTTACCCTACTCATCTGGCGGAGTTTCCAAGGACAATTTTACCCTTTAGCAGTTCAAAAGGGACAGCAATAAAATAGGGAGAGCTCCGAAACATCTGATTATTTACCCCAAACAACAACTCTTCCCTTATTCCGTCGATTCCAATGGCCGCCGCCACTATTTCCTTGCTTTCCAACGGAGATTTGGGTTCTTCCGTTAAGCCTCCCGGAACCGGCCGTTATGCTTCCGTTTACAGTGAAGTTCAAAACAGCCGTTTAGATCACCCTCTTCCTCTTCCTTCCGTCCTCGGAACCTCTTTCAAAGTCGTTGACGGCCCTCCGTCAACTGCCGCCGGTCATCCAGGTATCCTTTCTGCATTCTTAGTAACAAGTGTTTAACTTTAATGAATCAAGTACTATACCGTTATGCATTCCTGTTTAACTGTATGTTTTAAGGTGACAACTTTTTTTTACTGTAATAGATCAAGTTAGTTGCAATGATATGATCTTGTATAAGGTTGTTTATACTAAATCAGATCAAGTTACTGTACCTTTCTGCATTCCTTATAACTGTACATTCATGACTTACAATGTTTATTCTGTAATGGACTACGTCACCATGATATTTTATGTGATCTCGGCTTTATGTTCGATTCATTAGTTATTCAACTGAAAGTTTGCGTCTTTATCTTTACCTAGGTCATTTTGCTGCATTCTCTATAACATGGTATTCTGGGGCTATAGTTATTTGTTAAGCAATAAATCGAGTTATATACAATGTCACATTAACTTTTTCTGTATATTATTGAATAACAGTGTCTTTTACTGCAATAAATCATGTTACTATACTGTTCTGTATTATTTATAATAATTGTATATTCTAGGGTATCTATGCTTGCATTTGTAACTTGGTATTCTGGAGTTACATTGATTTTTGATGCAATAGATCAAGTTATATACAATTTTGCATTAACTATTTCTGTATATTATTGAATAACAATGTCTCTTACTGCGATAAGTTATGCTACTCTACTGTTCTGTTTCCTTTTTAATTGTATATTCTTGGGTAACTATGCCTTTTCCATAGTAAATGAAGTTACAATGGTGTTTTACATGATCTTTAGTTTCAATTCATCAGTTATTGTACTGAAAGTTTGTGTCTTTATCTTTACCTGTCTTGTGAATAAAATGAAAGTTTGTGTTATTTTCTGAAAAGAACAGTCTTCACACATTTGGCTCTGTAAATTCTGGAGTTAAAATGTTTTTGTGTCATAGATCAAGTTACTATACTGTTCATGATCTCTTGACTGTTTGTTTGATTCATCAGTTAATAAACTTAAAAGTTTGCACCTTCATCTGAATAAAGCATATAAGGTGGAATTTTGTTCATTTTTTTGAGATCAAGAACTTAGCATCATGTTGGACACTT
Source organism: Przewalskia tangutica (assembly GCA_029844215.1). Lineage (NCBI taxonomy): Eukaryota > Viridiplantae > Streptophyta > Magnoliopsida > Solanales > Solanaceae > Przewalskia > Przewalskia tangutica. The sequence continues at coordinate 36,683,550 of CM056727.1, read as the reverse complement.
GCGCTGTGTTTTTGCGAGTTGAATGCATAGTTTCAATCTTATTAAGGACCCATGTGGGCATCTGAGTGTCATTGAAGGATTAGGGTAGATGGTTAGTAGGTAACATAGGGTAATCATATTTGTAGTCGTATGATTTAGGTAGTCGCATATTTTCTTTTGCGTTAATGTGTAATGATATCTGGTACTATATTTGTTTTGCACATTTGTTGTTTTATTGGCTCTTTTTCTTTTCTATATTCATGCATCGGGTACATTTCTTTTGAGCTGAGGGTCTATCGGAAACAACCTCTCTATCCTGTAAAAAGGTAGAGGTAAGGTCGGCATACATTCTACCTTCCCCAGACCCTACTTGTGGGATTATACTGGGTTTGTTGTTGTTGAACTTCAGTAAAAGGCAAGTAATAGTTTGACTAATAGTGTTTGCACATACTGGATTTCAGAAGTACTCAAATATTAGTTTGAGGAGTATTTCAAGTGAAGTGTAATGATTTTCATTCACAAATTTCAACTGCATGTCTAAACATCACTTCAACTTCCAAATACTCCTTTTTCAACTTCAACCAAATATTTTACAAATGCCAACTAAGGAGGAGCAAATCTTGAAAAAGTTGGTTTTAAGAAGTTTATAAATTATAATGCTAGAAGTTTACTGTTGCATGTCTTTCTGCACCACCACCAACATATACCCAGGTGGGGTCCTATAACTGGCAACTGTCGGAAGACTGCAAACTTTTTTTTCCTTGTCAAACTGGAAAGTGATGTGTATGATAAATTTGATGATGATTTGGTGATTTCAGAGGAGATTGCAAAGCTTTTTCCTTGCTTATACGGACAACCATCTGTATCATTGGTGCCCGATGATTCTGGGGATGTTGCGATGAATCAGAGCTTGAAAATTGGAGTGGTGTTATCTGGAGGCCAAGCTCCCGGAGGACATAATGTCATTTCTGGAATTTTTGGTTAGATCATCGTTGAGAAATTTATGTCAGTTCAATTATTGCGGATTTTTCTCTTCTTGTTTTTGAAAAAAAAAAGTTTTTGTATATTTGGATGGTAGATTACTTACAGACTCACTGCAAGGGAAGCACAATGTATGGATTCAGGGGTGGACCAGCTGGGATTATGAAGGGAAAGTATGTGGTGTTGACCCCGGAGTTTATTTACCCATACAGAAATCAGGTATGATCCCTAGCAACTTTTTTCTGCTAACAAGATATTTTAGAACAATCTTTCTCCGAATTCAACGTTTGTAACATTATTTAAGAGTTCACTATCTTTCTTCTAGGGTGGATTTGATATGATCTGCAGTGGCAGGGACAAGATTGAGACTCCAGAGCAGGTACTCACCAGATTCTATAAGTTTCTGAACTTTCTATGATCTATCTCGCTATGCATATTACACATGAAAAAGTATTTTAGTCGTGACCAATTCCATCATTTCGTTATTTCAGTTTAAGCAAGCTGAAGAAACAGCAAAGAAGCTAGACTTAGATGGGCTAGTCGTAATTGGTGGAGATGACTCCAATACAAATGCTTGTCTTCTCGCTGAGAACTTCAGGTAACATACTGTGCCCAAAAATAAAATGAGAAATAAAAAATTAGCTGTTGAATTATCGGTTTTTGATGTTTTAATCAGTGCTATTGCTGGGGCTAAATAAGTTGTCTTTTTCAGAAGTAAAAATATGAAAACTCGGGTTATTGGATGCCCGAAAACCATAGATGGTGACTTGAAATCCAAAGAGGTTCCCGTAAGTTTTGGCTTTGATACGGCATGCAAGGTAACTCTTTCTGAGTAGCACCTTTTTCTTTCTCTATAAAGACTGGAGAGCTTTCCATCTGTATAAAAGAAAGGTCTAGCAAAGTAGAGAAAATGAATCTGCATGAATGTGATCTGGACTATGATATTAAATTTCAGGCTTACCATCAGCTAGTCTTAGCTACCCTCTCATATAGTAATTTATGAGTATAGACTGTTAAAAAGAAAGAGTGTTAGACTCTTGAACAGAAGATAGTGCTAACTGAAACCTTGCTGTTGGTCATGTACCTGATGCTTAACTTTCTTCTGGTAGTTGGCGTGATATTTTCCTCATATTTGTTATATATTTGATTTTGCTTGGCCAACAGAAGAATAGTTTCTCTGTGAAGAACAATTCTCTCACTGCATAACATGCTTAATGCTAGAAATTTTGAAAAACTTCAGTACTTTGTTTCCAAATTCCACCTTCTTTGGATTTGTTGGAGCGATGATATATCCATACAGTTTGATTTCGTCATTTTTCTGCTTGAAGTTTTAAATTTAATAGTGCACGATCTTGTTAGTCACATATTATCCTGTAAAGGTTCCTGTATACTAATTCCCATTTTAATCTACAGATATATGCAGAAATGATTGGAAATGTCATGATAGATGCTCGATCAACAGGAAAATACTATCATTGTAAGTTCACTAGCCTTATCATATGGAGGGATGAACTCCATCGTAGGACTGTCTCCTCATTCCAGGACTGAAAAATCACTGTACCCATTTTTTTCCAAGCTACATGCTTCCCTAAGAAATTGAATCACAAGAATATGGTTCTTTTCTAGTCTGTTTGAGTTTACACTGCATTATTTTGACCAATGTGGTCCGTTAATCCAATAGTCTTAAAATTGGTTCAGATTCAAGTTAGCCTCCTCCCTCTCCCTCTTTCCCCCAAACAAAATTGTTCAGAGCTTGAACACTGATATAAGCATACCTTGATAAAATATCACATTTGAGCTTTATGGTTTACATGAATTACTGGCTATGGGTTGTGGGCCCCAGGGCTTAGTTCAAGTGGCAAAGGTTGATGGACTTGTGACTTAGGTCACATATTCGATCCCCGAGTCATTGGAACTAAGCTTGGTATTAGGTGGAGAAGGTAGAGGGGTGGACCCATTATCCGTGAGTTTCCAAGGCTGCGGCTGGTCCTAAGGATTGGCCCCAGACGGATTTCTCGGTCATCAAAAGAATTATTGGCTATGGGTCGGGTCAATTCTTCTCATAAAAAGATCTGCACTCTTATCTAGAAGTTCGCTTGCTCATGCTATATCACCGTTTCTGGCAAAGTTTTTCTTTGTCGTGAATATAGTGCATATTCTTTTTGTTCCTAGTGGTGATGGAGTTGCAGTTTATTGGAAAAAAGTAGTGTATGAGAGGATCCGCGAGGCAGTGAGAACATCAGACTGAAAGAGATCTGATAAATTGCTTTGCTTACAATGAAGACTCGAACGTTCTTTTTCTCGTTCTTACTCACTATTATTTTAGAATCTACCTGTTTTGTTGAATGTTATGCTAACATATTAATATTTGCTTCTTGGTAATGAACCTTCACTTGATTTTTCTTTATCCATAAGCTATTTTTGTCATTACTTTTGGTTCCCGTAAGTAATTATGACTTTCGACATTTATAAATTGTCAGTTGGTTGAACAATCTTTGCGGCTGATAATTGAACACTTGAACTAGTTACCCCATACAGGAAATAGCATTGTTTCTTGAGCCTTAATATACTCGAAAGTAACAACCTCATATATTTGGATTTTGATCACTTTCCCCATATGCCATGTGTCTTTCACTGGTTTGGAACAGTCATATACTATATATTTATGCGCTTAGTTTGAAAAAAAATCACTGGTACTATACCCAATAAATGCAAAAGCAAAAAGCAAAGGCGAGTCTCCACGATATTTATGCAGCTGGAGTATTTGGTACCCGAACTGAGTTTGTCTTTCTATTCTTTCTCCGAAGCTGAATGTTACTGGTTCATATCTATTCCACTCCTAAGAATTACCATGTGATGGTCATTTCGTTGTGCTTCTTTCTGTTTTCTAGCATCTAATATTTCTTTAACTGCAATACCTACCAGCTTGAGTTTCATCTTGGTAGGAACATTGAATTCATCTTCTGTTTGTTTGATGTTTGTATTTGAACTTTATTATGTCAACTGCTCATAAATTTCAAATAAGAAAGCTTCAAATAATCCTGTGTGTTAACCAGCACTGCTCTTGTATATTTTTGTATCTGAAAACTCTTGTATGTCGGTGGACTTCATGAGACATAATTGTGTTAACTGTTAAGGCATAAAAGCTATTGCAGTTTGAATGTCAAAATGAAGGTCTCCATCCTACTCCATTGTGGTTTTTTGGAGCAATTATTGTCTCTGCTCATTTATCTCCTCTATTTGCTTTTGCATACATCTGAAATATCATAACCTTGTCCCTTAACTTGTAACAGTTGTGCGGCTCATGGGGCGTTCTGCTTCACACATTACTCTAGAGTGTGCTTTGCAAACTCATCCAAACATTACTTTGATTGGAGAAGAGGTATCTTTCTTAATTTAACACTCTTCTTCCACACCAAAGATATTTTAAGAATATATAAACCTCTGTTTCTTATCAATAAGAAAAATACATGACTGTTTACCTTGAATAAAGTTGGTATCATTCTATAAGAAATGTTGCTCTACGTTGTAAATTTAATTCACTTGGTGTGACCTGTAAAGGTTTACACCTTTTCCTTGAAATACATTCTCGATCCAAGAGTGCACAATTGAAGTTTTTGTTGGAAAGAAAAGATTTGGTTCGGAGGAAGGTGATTTGTGGTCTACTCCTTTTACTTTAATGCATACAACAAGGTGTCAAAAATTAAAAAGAATGAAGGAGGAGGAAAGGAACCAAGATAACTTAATCTGCACATGAAGCCATTCAATAGTGTGTAATTGCTTTGGCATGCCTCATTGAGAAAGTGAAGCAATTTTTAATCACTAGTCATCAGTTATCCAATTTCTTGCAGAAATGTTGGGTAAGACTGCGTACAATAGACTCTTGTGGTCCGGCCCTTCCCCGGACCACGCTCATAGCGGGAGCTTAGTGCACCGGGCTTCCCTTTTTTTAGTCAGTAGTTATACAATGCTTATGACACATTCCATTAGTTTAACAAACTTACAAACCAACTATTTCTCAAGCTTGTCTATTTTGGCAGGTGTTTGCAAAGAAACTGACTCTTAAGAATGTTGCGGACTACATTGCTGATGTGGTCTGCAAGCGTGCAGAGTCAGGGTACAATTATGGAGTTATTCTCATACCCGAAGGACTTATAGATTTCATTCCTGAGGTAAAACATCATATAAACCTGTTGTCGTCAAATGAAGTTCATCCTCTTTACTTTTTCCTGGTCAAACTATTCTTTTTCCTTATACTAGTAAACCTTTTGGAAACAAGTTACCTGTGTTCTGACTCTGGTGGCATTGTGCAGGTTCAGCAACTCATTGCGGAACTAAATGAAATATTGGCACATGATGTTGTGGATGAGGCTGGTCTTTGGAAAAAGAAACTTACTCCCCAGTGTCTTGCGCTCTTTGAGTTGCTGCCCCTAGCAATTCAGGAACAACTGCTGCTTGAGAGAGATCCACACGGAAATGTCCAGGTATTTATTCATCATGGTTAAAGTCATTCTACTCTGCTACAGAATGCAGTAAGCATGTAAGTGAATTTCTGCAGGTTGCCAAAATTGAAACTGAGAAAATGCTTATTCAAATGGTTGAAACTGAGTTAGACCAGAGGAAGCAGAAGGGTGCATATAATGCTCAATTTAAAGGACAGTCCCACTTTTTCGGGTACTCTTTTTGCATGTTCCTTCATTGCTTTACTTTCTGTTTGGGTAGTACCATGAACATCATATTATACAAAATGAGGTCTTAGGGACTGACAATTGGTCCCACTTCTCAGTTATGAAGGAAGGTGTGGCTTGCCATCTAATTTTGATTCTACGTACTGTTCCGCGTTGGGGTATGGTGCAGGAGCACTGCTTCAAAGTGGGAAGACAGGGTTGATATCATCGGTGTGTGCTTCTGCTATAAAATTGTTTAGTTACAAATTGTTTTACTAGGTTCATTGTTATACTTCCCTAATTAGTCATTATTTGGACCTATGCGACTCATTTTGGAATATCCTATAATTCACACATCAGCTATTGTATTGACGTCACTCTTAATTTTCCTTGTGTATCAGGTCGGTAATTTAGCTGCTCCAGTTGAAAAATGGACCGTTGGTGGAACAGCACTCACTGCATTGATGGATGTAGAGAGGAGACATGGTACAACATTTGTTCTTTCTTTCATCAATTTTCTCCCCAATATAGCCCTAGTTGCGGCATTTCATTTTCTTCATACTCTAAATGTTGAAAATGCATTCAATTCTACAGGCAAGTTCAAGCCGGTGATTAAGAAGGCTATGGTGGAGCTTGATGGTTAGAACTTTGCAGATATAATAAAACTTCAATAGAAACTTCTATTCTTTTCCTTGTGTTGCTCCATTTGTTTCCCTCCATTCTCAGGGAAACTGATTACTTCTATATGCTTAGTTACAATGCTAAATGTTTCTTTTTACTGAACGCGACCACTCCATTCATGTGATTCCAAGTAGAAGACTAATTTGCTATGTATATTCAGGTGCTCCATTCAAGAAATTTGCTTCAAATAGGGAAGAATGGGCTGTTAACAACCGATACATTAACCCAGGTATCTTCTTTGTAACAATCTTACTTTTGTTGAGTTTGATTTTTGGTTATATGAATCTAGTTTGTGAAGCATTAATTAGTGATTATCATTGATAAGTTGCTGTCACCTAATACAACACGTTTAGGAAAAACAATCTCACTGTCTGGTGTTTTGTGATTACAGGTCCCATTCAATTTGTTGGTCCAGTGGCTAATAAAGTAAACCACACTTTACTTCTGGAGTTGGGAGTAGATGCTTAGGAGAAGAGAGTTGTGAATTGTTGTGAAATTCATTTCTTGTGCTATGATTATTTTCGTGGGAGAACATAAGCACTTAGCGCTTATGTTTAAGTTTTAATCGGTTAATGATCTTTGTGAAACTCGAATCTTGGTTTTAACATATGCTTGATTACAGATTTCAATTTAGTGTCATTTGACAGTGATGCATTTTTTGTGCCAACTTTATAGTCACTATTACTGTTCGAGGTGTCAAATTTATTCTTAGTATTTCAAAAATATTAGAAAGAAAGAACTTATGATTTAGGTATATAAAAGGTACACTAAGCTCCCGCTATGTGCGGTGTCCGGGGAAGAGCCGGACCACAATAGTCTATTGTGGTTATGATTTAAGGTATGTAATGTTTAAATAGGCAAATAGTAATTTTTGAATACCAAGTAATGAAAGTTTGAATTCAACCGAACGGTATATGCATTTTATCATTGGTAATTTAACTTTTATCACTGTTTTTTTCTTTTTCCTATCTAACTTACACTCATCCACATAAATTCGTTCCATTTAATTATTTTATCACTCCCTTAGTTCTTTTTACTCCGTTCCGAGAAGAAAAGGTAAGCTCTGATTTAATTTAAATTAATCATTCATCCTTAATGAGAAACTTTTACAATCACACAAACATTATGTCATGTTTTGATCATAAGTTTTTAAGGGATCGTTTGATAGAGTGTATAAGAATAATGCATAATAGGATGTATTAGTAATGATATCATTAGATATGTAGAGATTATTTTTTATTCACGGTTTGATTTAGTATATTAGAAATAACATGCATTGCATAATATTTAAAAATAATTGGTTGTTTACAAAAATACCCTTCATACTATACTATGTGAGAGACTTCATGGACAATTGTGTCTTTAATCAGTATGCATGCACTAAAACTCATTGCATTGTTAATATCATGATTTGTTAGGTATAAGTTATGCATAAGATAATATCAAATAGGGTGTATAACTATTATTAGGGATGGCAACGGGTAGGATCTGGATCGGATCCTACTAGATCCAGATCCAGATCCGTTTTACATACATGTATCCATATCCAGATCCAGATCCATAGGGTCCATAAAATCATATCCAAATCCAGATCCACCGGATCCACGGATCGGATCTGGATCCAAATCAAAGTGACTGATTATTAAGTTATACCTTCTAATCAGTCCAAATTTTCTAGAAAAAGAGTCAATTTAATTTAACGGAATCATGGGAATGCATCCGTAAATTAGGACTAAATGACATTGTTGACAATTGTTATGCTTATTGGTTATTGCTATAGTGAGAAACAATCCTCTCAATACCTAAGCTACTACATAAGTACCACATAAATGATTAATATAATGATTAAAGAATAACACGCAAAACGTGTCTCAATTAAAAAAAAATAGCCTTCTACTTTCAATATAAAATAAAATTAAGATTACAAAGGATTGCCATGATGTATAAATAATAAATGTATAATTAATTTAATAAAAAGCGGATTCACGGGTGGATGCGGACCGGATACGGATCTCAAAGACAAGATCCGCATCGGTCCGATCCATCATAAACGGATCCGGGTCCGATCCGGATCCGTCGGGTCCAAACTTTGAATATCCATATCCTATAAAACGGATCTGGATCCACCGGATCCGGATCGGGTCCGGGATCCATTGTCATCTCTAACTATTATGCATTATCTTTGTATATTACTAATACCTTGTTTAATAGACTCTACCAAACTACAAAAGTCTTATATCCACAAGAATGTTATAGCATACTTAAGATTATAAGAAGTTCCAAAGTTGTTTTTTTCTCAAATTTTGAGTTTAGTCAAATATCTCACATAAATTAGAGGAAAGATTACATTTCATTGCATTTTGAAATAATTTTAGTGTTGAATATAGTTCTTGATATTAGTAAATTTGGATGGTTTATGGCCAAGCATATTTAGCATGAGCTTGTGTGTGCTCATGAACATCACATGCATCAGAGTTTATAAAGACAGTGACAGGTCAATTGTTGTTTGTAGTAGTACTAGTATTTACAGATAAGTGCTTATAACTAAGTCTCCATAAAGGGTTGTAACCTTTCAGCAGAATCCATGCAAAAAGGCTTAAACTTTACATCAGAAAATCCTAAGGTCCACATGCTCTACAGATTTCTGGTCTCTCACTTTTCCGTCAATTTCTCCTTTACTTGTTCTCACTTTCTGAGTAATAATTTATTTGATTCAGCAATACAACAAAATAATTATACGAGCATCTAAATATCAACTACACTTTAATTCAAAGTAGGCATATAAATCTTCGGTAACCATTTTTCTTTATTCGAATATAGTTCTTTATTTGAAATTTACGATCAAAACGACGCCGTTTTGGATGAAACTATAGGTGAAACAGTGCGTTTTAATTTTCTTGTTGGCTGCACAAAAACATCTCTGTACCACTAGAATTTGCTTGTTGGCTCCGCCACTGATTAGTGTATGTACATACTAAACTCAAATAATCTAATCGTAGGAGGAATATTATTAGGTTTTTTCTTTTCTTAATTACAAATTTTTCCGCGAATTTTAAGGTGCGTGTTTTAATATTTGAATTTTCGTTTTCATATTCTTAAAACGTAAAAGCGATCAGAGGACGAGGCTGCTATACTTACATACACATAGTATAAAGAAAAGCAAGTCAATACAAAAAATTAACAAAATTGTACTTTCTTTACATTATATTTAACATCATAAATAGAACATCTTCACCTAATCCAAGTAAATTAATTATGTGACAATATTATTTGAATGCGAGGGTCAATATGTTTCTAATTATAACAAAAATAATTCGTAGTCGTGTTACGTTTTTACCTACTTCCAGATCATATGTAAAATTATGTAATTGATGTCTACTCTTACTAGATTTTTTAATAATTGGTAGGTATGAATCACATCATTACAGCTTAAGAAAGATATGGTTCTCCTCCAAAAATAAAACGAAATAGAGAGAAAGAAAGACAATTTCGTTGTTAAGACAACCTGGAACAGCAAGCTCTTACATGGCTAAAACTTATGCAACTTTTGTGGGATTTAAAAGCTTTTTAATTACTCCTATAACTGAAAAAAGAACTTATAGAGACCTCGAGAGAAAAATAACTCCAACCTTTACATTGAATATTAAGCCGAGAGTGTAACTACGGGTTCAATTAAATTCAATACTTTCGATTACATATACCAAAAAGTATATTTTGAACTCTTAATTTCAAAATAATATTAAGAACTTCAAAAATTAAAATTAAATTTTAATAAATATAGTACTGGTTCCATAGGGAGAAAGGTCCAAATTTGTTACATTCTAGGAAATATATAAGGGAGCTTTTCAGATAGCCCGATCTCTAAAGTGTCTTGTGCTATGAGCCACAGGATTTGTAAACCATTTTCTGGAGGAAATGTTACAATACGTTTCGATTTATAACATATGTGTTCATAATATACACTTTCTTCCGTACCTTTTAAGGATTATTTAATATTTTAGCTCTTCCAAGTTATGTAAAATAAAGCTGTACAAACTTAAATACAAATAAAATAAAGATGTTAAAAGAAGAAGAAAATCAAAGTAAAACAAGACAGCCATTGTTAATATAAATTAAATTAATAGCATCTCCAATTAAAAAGTGTCATATTAAATCAATCAGAAGGAGCAACTTTTCCAAAAACAATTTTCATTTGTTTCAAAAACATTGGCACGTTTGTTCACCTCCTTTTGTAACATGAGTTGGATATATATATATTGAAATTTACTTCGTGTGATCTATTTTGTTGAAGTCCTCATCATTTGATAGATGAATTTATCACAATATAAGAACAGAAGTTGCAGAAGTAGTAGCAGTAACAGTAACAAGAAGAGGAAAGTAAAGGAAGAAGAATGTAGTGAATTGTGCGGAGATTTTTATTATTCATTGAAGAAGTGAAGTATACAATGTGTAGGTGATTGTATTTATAGATTATTTAGTTAGTTAGGCACTCAATATGTTAACTACTTCTTTAACTAACTAACTAACTAACTAACTTCTTAACTAATTAACTATCTTTAACTCTTGTTAATTCTCTCAACAGTCCCCCTCAAGTTGGATGTTGTGAAGATGTTCAGTAATCCAAGTCTGGAACACATATATTGGTGTTGAAGTTTGTTCAGTCCTTTGGTAAGAAAATCAGCTGGTTGATTGGCTGTGTTGATGTATTCTGGTTTCACAGTTCCTTTCTGATTTTTTTCTCTTATGAAATGTAGGTTTATTTCTATGTGTTTAGTTATCTCATGAAACATAGAATTTAAGTTATTTTGATGGCTGATTTGTTGTTAGTGAATATTGTTATTGGTAAGTTTATTTTGATCTCAATTTCTTCTAACATGCCAAGTATCCATGTTAATTCAGCAAATGTTCCTGCTAGGTTTCTATATTCTAATTTTGCTGAGCTTTTAGATATTGTAGATTGTTTCTTGGATTTCCATGAAATAAGTGAATCTCCAAACTTGACAACATGTCCAGTAACTGATTTCCTTATTTGAGGACATGCACCCCAGTCAGCATCACAATATGTTGTTATTGTCTCATGTGAGTTGCTAGACATTAGTATACTTTGTCCAGGTTGAATCTTGATGTATCTGACTATTCAGAGAGCAGCATCAAAATGTGACTTTTTTGTTTGTAAGAATCGACTGAGTGTATGTACATCGTATACTATATCTGGTCTTGTAACAGTGAGGTAAAAAAGCTTTCCTATCAGCCTTTGGTATGAGCTAATGTCTTGTAGTAATGTATCTTCTGTCTTGGTATTGTTTTCTTCAGTTTCTTGACTCTTTTGGATATGATCATCATATTCTTTAGTAGTCAGTTTTATATTGCAGTCAATAGGTGTGTTGATAGGTTTAGCAACAGCCAAACCAAGATCAGATATGAATTTTAAAGCATACTTCCTCTGGTACATAAGAATTTCCTTTTCGATCTTGCAAATTCTATCCCCAGAAAGTATTTTAACTCTCCCAAATTTCATTTTGAAGGCTTGATGTAAGACTTATTTTGTTTCTTCTATTTGTTCCATATGATCTCCAATGATTAGCATGTCATCCACTTAGATTAACACTAGAGTTATCCCTTTATCAACTTTCCTTATGAATAAAGAATGATCATATTATGATTGTTTGAACTTCATTTGTAATAATGCTTATGTAAGATTGAAGTTCCACTGTCTTGGAGCCTATTTCGGCCCATATAAGTATTTAATTAGTCTACATACTTGTTTATCCCTTGACCGATAAATCCTTGAGAAAGTTTCATTTATATTTCATCATGTAAATATTCTTGTAAGAAAATATTGTATACATTCATTTGATGTATATGCCAATTTATGGATGCAGCAATAGACACTATTGATCTTACAGTTACCATCTTTACTACTGTAGAGAAAGTTTTTTGGTAGTCAATCTGTTCCTTTTGGTTGTATCCTTTTGCCATTAGTCTAGTTTTTAATCTTTCAATTTCTCCTGTTTCTTTGTACTTGATCTTGTAGATCCATTTACACCCTATTGGTGCTTTGACTTCAGGTAGAGAAACCACATCCTATGTGTGATTATCATGTAGTGTTGTAATTTCTGCCTTCATGACATCTACCCACCTTGAATCTTTGGATGCCTCAGTATAATTTCTAGGCTCAGTTATTTTTGAGAAAGCAGTGAGGAAGGTTTTATACTTAGGTGGCATTGTTTCATAAGATATGTAGTTAGCTATAGAATATGGAGTAGTTGTATTTGGCTTATTTGTGGTGAAGTCTGTAAGCCATATTGGATGTTGTTTTGAAGGTTGTGTTAGAGGGTTGGTTCTGTGTGACTCATGTATGATGTTATTGTGATTTGTGTCTCATGCTGAACTTTTAGTTAAAGAAGTGTGTTGTACATTTTCTGGTGTATAATGTATTTGGTCTGATTCTTCAATTTGAAGATTTTCTGGTGGATGACATGTTTGGTTTGACTCTTTGTATGTATTAGTCTAAGAACCATATATTGATCTAGACATATATATTTGAATAAAGGAGTCATCATCAGACTTACCCCATTGATTGTTCAGAAAAGTTTGTTGTTCTGGTTGTTCTTCTTTGAAAGGAAACTCAGTTTCCCTAAAACTCACATCTCTAATCACAAAAAATATTTTGTTTCGTATATCATACATAATATATTCCTTTTGTACTTCAGAATATCCCATCATAACACAAGTTTTTGTTCTTGATAGTAGTTTATTAGTTACTGTCAGGTCTTTAGCATAACATAAACAACCTAATACTTTTAGGTGACTAATAGAAGGGTTTTTCTTGTATAGTTTCTCATAAGGTATTATTCCAGTAGTAAATGAGGGTAATCTGTTTGTTAGGTATACAACAACTTGTACACATAACCTCCAGAATTTAAAGGAATGTTAGTCTGGAATCTTATTGCTCCTATTATTTCTAGTATGTATCTGTGTTTTCTTTCAGTCATATCATTTTGTTGAGGTGTATAAGCACAAGATCTTTGATGTATAATACATAATTTTAAGAATAAGTGGTTGCATATAACATTAACAAATTATGTTCCATTATCAGTTCTTATTATCTTAATTATTTTATTGAATTGTGTAAGCACAAAGGTTAAGAACTGTAACTATAACACAGACATTTGTCTTAAATTTGAGCAAGTATATCTAAGTCATTCTGGTAAAGTCATCTACTATAATCAGAAAATATTTGTGACCATTGTGAGTTTGTATCTTATAGGGTCCTCAAACATTCATATGAACAAGATCAAAGCTAGAAGTATTTTTATTATTACTAACCGAAAAAAGGAAGTCTATACTGTTTAGCACATGGACACACATTACAATTCTTTATAGTAGTAGCTATAACATCAGATTATGCTCTAATTACTTTGCTTAAAGCAGTACTAGAGGTATGTCCAAGTCTTATATGCCACAATCATATTTCTTCCTCAGCCATTGTAGCATGTTCCTTAATTTTCCTCACATTAAAACCTAGAGTCAAATGATCACTTAGAATTTTTACATTGATTGTTTCACTAATATGTAAAAACCATCTTGCAGTCTACCAATCGATTTCACCATTCCATTGTAAAGATAATGAAATAAGCAGAAATTAGGGTAGAAGATGATTGCACACTGTAATTCTCTGGTAAGTTGTGACACATACATTAAGTTGAATTTAAAATATGGTAAATAGAATACATTATTAAGTGTACTTCTGTTAGAAGTAATACTAGAACTTGTATATATTACACTTACTTTATCTCCATTAGGTAAATGTACTTTCTCGGACTCAATAGCGTATACAATTCTAGTAGCTTTATCTAGCATTTGTATATCAGAAACCATGTGATTAGTAGCTCCAGTATCTATAACCCATTGTTTAAGTATATTGGCTACCAGAAAAGATTTATGACTATTCATACCTGCTGCAATTGCAGAAGACTGGGTAGTATTTGACCCTTGTGGCTGAGTAGTTATAGATTGACTCATGTTGGATTGTGCATTCACATTGTTATTCAGTAATTGTACAATTTGCTCATATTGATCTTTAGAAAAAATAGGTGCTTCTGTAACTTGTCATTGTTCTGAATTTGTTCATGTAGTAGACTTATCATTCATGTCACTGACTTTACATATTTTTTCAGTCCTATCCTCAGAGCCATCTGAATACATATTCTGAGCAGCATGTTCTTTCCTTTTTGTCCTGAAATTTGGAGGATACCCAATCACTTTATAAACAACAAATTTAGCAGTAATATATTTTTGGTTCTCATCACTAGTAATCATAGAGTATGCCTTATTAACATTAGGCAATAGAGACATTAATAAGATTTGACTTCTTGCTTGCATGTAGTTTTCATTTAACCCCATTAGAAAGTGATACAATTTCTGTCCTTGGAGATATTCTACAATTTTTTTAGACTTAGAACATCCAGAACTAGGGAGGTACTAGAGACTGAAACTCTACCCACAATGTCTTGAGTTTGGAGAAATATTCAGCCACACTTGAACTTCCTTGGGTTAAAGTGACTATTTCTCTGTGTAGATAATAAGTTATTGACCCATCTACTTTATCAAATCTTTTTCTTAAGTCTTCCCATACTTCATAAGTTGTGTCTGCATACATTACCCCACTAAGTAATCCATTTGACAATAAGTTCATCAACCAAGCCTAAACTACTGCATTATCTCTATTCCACTGATCTCATCACTTTTCTTCATAGTTTTCTTTCTTGCATTTTTTTATTTACAAAGCCCAGTTTATTCCTACCAAGTAGTGCAATATTCATAGATTTGCTCCATAGTGCATAATTTTTAGAATCAATTAATTGAAAAGATATGAGCGATACACCACTCACATCTGATGATTGAAGAAATAGTGGATGATTGTGGTTATTATTGCATTAATATCAGAATTTCTTCTCTCTGTTGGATTGGTGTTTTCAGTTGCAGGTGAATTTGTGTCCATTGTAAGACATGTAGTCTATCAGACAATCTCAAGATATATTCAGAAGTTATAAACTTGAGTTAATATGCAGATCTGAGTAGTGTGATATATTTATATTATCATGTGTGATGGAATCTGGCTTTATCAGATGACAATGATTTAAGAAGATGATAGATTTGAATGTTCAGATACACAGTTCAGAACTAAGAAGAAGTTCTGATCCTAGTAATCTCAGTGAATTTTTATGTAACAATAATTTTAAGTTTCTATGTCAACAAGTTATCAGAACTTAAGATGAGTCTGATTTTCAGAATCAAGATGAGATGTAATATAAAGAACTAGATGATATAATATTCTACAGAATTTTATATAACAAAAATCAGATAAGAAAGGAAGAACAGAACTGCAGAAATAGAATTGCAGAAGAAGAAAACCTGCAACTTAACCAGTAGAGTGTCTTCAATATTCTTGCGGAAGAAAGACAATCATCGAGCCTTTGATCAAGCTCTGATACCATGTTGAATTCTTTATCATTTGATAGATGAATTTATCACAATATAAAAACAGAAGTTGCAGAAGCAGTAGCAGTAACAGTAAGAAGAAGAAGAGGAAAGTAAAGGGAGAACAATGTAGTGAATTGTGCAGAGATTTTTATTATTTATTGAAGAAGTGAAGTATACAATGTGTATGTGATTGTATTTATAAATTATTTAGTTAATTAGACATTCATTATGTTAACTACTTCTTTAACTAACTAACTTACTAACTATCTTTAACTCTTGTTAATTCTCTCAACATAATTTATGAGGTATTATTTTTTATTAATCTATTTCAGAAAGATAATTTTTTATATTAGCAAGTTAATTTTAAATTTATCATTCAGAAAAAGCTAGCATAAATGAGGATGTTTAGATGGATATGTGGACATACTTGGTGAGACAATATTAGGAACAAAGATATACGGGATAAGGTGGAGATAGCCTCTGTGGTGAACAAGATGCGAGAAGCGAGACTGAAATGATTCAGACATGTAAGAGGATGAGCACAAATGCCCTAGTGAGGAGGTGAGATATGTTGGTGGTGATACTTCGGAGGAGGGTAGAGGTAGAAGGAAGAAGAATTAGGGAAAAATAATTAGACATGACATGACTCGACACATCTTCAACTCAAAGTATGAAGGTCGATGATTAGAGTAGACAACTAGTAAGTAGTCGAGTAATTTCTCTTTTTCAAGCGGTAGAGCAGACTCATAGTCTGGAACAATTATATGTATGCTAGCATTAGTTTATTCTTCAAATCTATTACTATTGTTGTTTATTTTATTTTGGTTATCTTTACTATTTTTATTGTCTGTACTTTTATTTTCAATGTTTTCATTGTAGCTTTTTTACTCGTGCATTTTTTTTTTCAAATATGTTCTGAAATACTACGATTTTTTTGAGTCAAGAGTCTATCGGAAACAATCTCTCTACCCAACGAAAATATGGGTAAGATCTGCGTACACCCACCCACCCACCCTCCCTCTCCAAAGTTTACTTGTGGGACTACACTAGATATATTATTGTTATATTTATCCTTAATAACATATTTTTAGAATTGCATAAATAATGTCATGCAGGTTTAAGAATTTTAGTTTTGATTTGTATCAAGTCAAATTCCGTCTTATAAATTGAAGCGTAATGGGTATGAAATTATGGAGACCAACTATTGAAACTCACTGCAAGTCTAAAAGTGAGAACTGTTTTGCCACATTGAAATTGAATACATTAGATGTGGAGGCTAATAGTAACTATTATGTGTAGCAGCTGAACACTGTTTGGCCACATTGAATACATCAGACCTGCACCTAGGAATAGGATGCAGCTGATTTTGGGTCCAATTTCTTGCAGGTTTTTTTAGATGTGACACTATCACCATTATTATTGTTTCTGGTAGAGGGGTGTAATCAGTAATTGTCCATGTCTTTACTGCTATGCAAAATCTCGACAGTAGAAATTCAATTTCATGTAGAATAGAATAAAAACAAGAGTAAGTCATGCCTCGTAGGCTATTTTTGTTTCGACATTTGGAAAAGGTCCCTTTATTGGAATAGGCAACTTTGTTAACACTTAACAGTAACAGAAAATTTCCGTTGTCCCATTTTAGATGGTTGTTTAGTAACAGATACTCCGTCCGTTTCAAAATGTTTGTCTTACTCCTTATATTTCAAAAAGATTATCTGATTTTGACTTGTCACAAAGTTTAAGAACGTAAAAAAGATTTTTGAATCTTGTGGACTTAAATTAAATATGTGTTGAATGTAAAAAAAATGACATTTAATCTTGTGGTCTTACACACGTCATGTGTAAAGTTGGAATGAAAGAACTGTCAAAAAAAAAAGTTGCATTCTTTATGAAACAAATTAAAAAGAAAAATAAGGTAAACTTTTTAAAACGGAGGGAGTATCGTTTTTACTCCGTTTCAAAATAAATGACTTTTTGACAACTTTTTTATTTTAACTTTCCACGTAGCATATCGAAAATCATAAGATTAAAGGACATTTTGATACATTCTACGTATCTTTAGTTAACAACCACATAATTCAATAGTCTTTTTTACTTTCGTAAATTCTGTGTCAAATCAAAATCAGACAAACATTTTGAAACAGAGGGAGTATATTTTTTTATTTCTCTCAGAAGTTATATATGAATCTTTTAGATTACCGTCTAAAGATCTCATTTAAGCAAATTGAAGATTGTACAGTGTAACATTTTATCCATAAGCTTGAAAAATATTTTACTAAATATTAGACATGAATCTAATTTTATTCGTAATGATAATTTTTTCAAAACTATGTTTACACAATTTTTAAAAAATAGAGACAAAATCTAAATTGTGATAAAAAAGATATTTATGAAAATCAGCCGTATAATAAACATATGAATAAAAAAAATTAATAAGAGTGGCTCGATTAAATAATGGCTGAAATATTGGTTTCTTTATGAACTTGTTACTCAGATACTCTCAATGTGCGCATAGGTAACATCACAGGATTCAAGGGCAGATCTACATAATTTGAAGAGTTCAATTGAATTCGCATCACTACATAATTTTCTCAACCTATATTACGGAAACACATTACAACCTAATTCAACTTCAAAAATTAGCTCGTGAGGTGATAGATTATTCAAGATTATTAAAAGAGAAGTATGAAAGAATATTTTTTTAATAAATTTGATTTAAATTGGCGGGAAAATAGGTTTTGACATTTTTTTTATATTTTAATTTTAATTTATTAAATAAAAATAAATTAGAATTGTAAATATATTATAACTAAAATGTTACCCACATAATGAAATTGTTCTAATACATTAAATCGAAATATTACAAATTATTCTTCAAAACATATAATGTTATCATCAAATACAACAAAAAAAACATAATATGAGAATCCCAGCCATTGGAAACTTGTGTGATTCCAACAAATCTTCATCTTTGTAGAATCCCACTTTGATATGCCGTATTGTTCGAATGTTCCTCGCAAAGTGTAAAAGAAAGGAAGTTAGAAAAATAAATAAATGCGAGTAAAACCTTCAGATCCGTATAAAACAATAGAAGTTTTAATCTAACTAAATAAAGTCAACATTAAACTCCATTTTTAAGGGTTTGCGAAATTTATGAAATTCCGGGTAAGGATTCTTTATTATCCTAAAGGGAAAGGGGTTAGACATCCTCTAAGATCCGCTAACTTGCGGTTGTCCGATCAAACTTAGGTTGATATTATTGTGCTAACATGTATTCTAAAGGTATTCTACAATTATTAAACTAACATAAAGATATTTAAACTAGGCATGCATATATTTAAATAAGATATATATTTAACAATGTTGTAACGAAAGCAAAAATCATATAAAGAGGGAGTGAAGAAAACTTAGCGGTATTTCACTTTTATTTTCTTTTCTGCGCAGACTTTAACAATCGGGATGCGTCTCCGGGTACCTGCAAAAACACTTAGTAAAATAATAAATAAATGCGAGTAAAACCTTCGAATCCGTATAAAATAATAAGAGTTTTAATTACGGAGGGCTCAGATCTATATTTTTTGTAAAGGGATAATCCAAACATGTCATGACTGCGAACTCGTGATTCGTCAGTCAATCTAGTCGCCCCGCCAAGTATGTTGGTATCCGATATATATGTGAAAGATCCATAAGTGTCATCATCGCCCTTTTCCGAAGGAAAGCAAACCGAGGGACAACCTTTCCGGAAGGGTCATGGCCTCAAATTAATTATTCTCATCGGCCCAAGTATAGTATCTTGTTCAAATCAGTAAATAACCAAAATCGAAGGGACGCAACCTCAATTTCAACGGCCTAAGTGTAATCATCGAAATTAAGGATGTCTGTCCATAGAATCATCGTATCTATATACATATAACGTATCTCAGCCCTCTAGGGAGAGACTCGGTGGAATCATCATAATCATGGATACCTGTCCATATAACATATTCCGACCCATTCTGGGACTAGGTGAACTCATCATCATCATGGATGCTTGTCCATGAAATCATCATATATATATATATATATACATATAACGTATCCCGGCCCTCTAGGGAGGGACTCGGTGAACAATACAAGGTTGTGCACGAACTTGACCCGACCCGGGACTCGGTGAAATGATATAATTACATCAGGCACGAATAGAGTATCATGAGAAACCATATGCAATTTAAAACATCATTTGACTCTCAATGGATTAAATAAAAGACACTATCATATCATGTATCATTTTAAATCATCATTTGAAAAATCAAAGGCACTATCATATCACATATCATTAGGAATTGGGATTCAATAAAATCATGTACGTCCGCCGTACACTCATTTTATATAAGTCATGCCAAAAGAAGAAAGGACAGTTTCGCATACCTTATTGTTGAGCTAACCAACTCAATAATTAAAACTCGTCTCGATTAGCACCTCTACCTATAACAATAGTAATACGTCCGTCAACTCTATGATTACTAGCATACTTAATATGTATCGAATGGCTACTCTCTTGTTATATAAAATTGGGCAGCATTTCCCCTATTTATATGAGCATCCACAACTCACAAACAAAGCCAATAATACCACTAACAAGATGCAACTTAAAGATATAACCAAAACAATCCCAAATACTTCATATACATCATCATAATACATTCTTTCTCCTTACATTCATGGGGTACAACCAAAACAACAACCAAGGTGATTTATACACCTATTCCTATTGTTAATTCAACCCTTAATCCATATTAAAACAACCTTTAAAAACAGTCCATACTTCTAGCAAAAACCGAGTGTTCAAGAATGCAAAATAACATTTTTCTACACCTTAATTACTTAAGTCATATATCCACAATTACAACAATGTATATGCATGTTCATAACTAAATTTCCAGCATTATAACTTCAACAAAACAACCCCTAAATACATCATAACAGTGCTCGCGATTTCTGGACAGATTTCGGTCCAGTCAAGTACAACACCATAGTTCTTCTCCTAACTTCTTAACATCCAATTTCATGTTTCAACACTTTCATATAACTAATTATAACTTTAAATGTCCAGATTTTTTTTCAATTTCAATATGCAATTAGTGACAATAATAACAACAACAACACTCAAATCCAATGTGTACAAAACAGTCCCCAAAAATCGGTAAACCACACCAACACCATCACATGCATTGTCTTAATTCCAAGTTTTTCTTAACACAAAAGTTCATTCCTTAATTTACAACATCATGCAACTCCAATTATACTATAAGAGGAAGAAATCTTATCTTAATTTTTGCCCAAAACAGTCCCTAAAAATCGATCACTGCTCTATCCATTTTGCACCATTTCTTCAACCCAAAATGACATACATGTATTCTACAAGTTCAATCCATCATTCTTACATGTTTTCTTCCAAATTTTTCATCTCCAAATCTTGATATGTCTCGACTATTCTCGGTCCAGAAGTGCCGATTTACTCACTGTTTTGGAGTTACCATTGCTTAAAAATTTGTAGAAGAATTTATCTAGGAAGAAAGAAGTTGATTTAATCTTCACTTTGGCTATAACAATGGAGGAAAATCTGGGGGGGGGGGGGGGAGAGATGGAGGATGGTTTTCGAACAAGAGAAGGGGGAGAGAAAATGAGTGAAGTCTTGGTTTAAGTGAGCATGAAATCTGAAAATAATTGGGCTAAAAAATATGTGAACGGGGGTGCTAGTTCCCATAATAGTCCACTAATTCCCACTTATTATCATCTCCACTAAAATTAATCCACACATAATTAATCCGCCACCTAATCATCCTTACCTAAAATATGAAAATTTCATATCCTAATAACATTATACACGACACTAAGTCCATACCGCACGTGTTGCATCCAAAATTATTCCGGGGTCACATCCTTTGCATACTAATTTCCGGATTAGCATATATAAATATACTTCATATCCAATATTCGAATCTTATTTTCTTAATTACGTTATCTAATTGTCGCCTTAAAATTATGAGGTGTAACAAGCAAGATTCAAACACCATATTGGCAACCCCTCAATATTCTGTTGTGGCACTGGATCTGCATAAGGTCTCTTGTCGTTTGGAGGATCAAGATACCAAGTAATCTCCAAGAAATATACCATAACTAGACGTGGAGCGTCTGATGTCCGGACAACCACCCCAATCAACATCTATGTAGGAAACAAGGGTGGATGTCGACGACGGATATATATATGCAGGTCATAATCTAGAGTGCCCTAAATATAACACACAATGCGTTTGAGTGCATGCATGTGATCCTCTATCGAGTTATGCATGAATAGACAGACCTGTTGTACAACATAAGAAATGTCTGGTCTCATAAAAATGAGGTATTATAGGGCCCCTACAAGACTGCGGTAATGTGTTGGATCAACATAAGGCTTTCCAGAGGAGGCGCTCAACTTAGGTTTAGTATCTACCAGAGTTGCAGACGACTTACAGGTTGACATGCCAGCATGGTCAACAATCTCTGTTGCATACTTCTTTTGGATAAAAACAAACCACTTGTATGACGTGTCACATCTATCACTAAGAAGTAACTTAGTGTCCCTAGATCATTCATAGCAAATTCAGATCCAAGCAGTGACATGATGTACTTGCGAAGAGCATCAGATGAGGCAGTTAATATAATATCATCCACATACAAAAGAAGGTCAGCAATATTATTACCCTGGTGGTAGATGAACAAAGAATTATCTAAACGGTTGTTAGAAAACCCAATGTGCGAAATATAATTCGCAAACCTCTTGAACCAGGCCGGAGGGCCTGTTTGAGCCCATATAATGTTTTTTTCAACAGGCACACATGATTTGGATAAGTGGAATATCGATATCCCAAAGACTGGTAAAAGATAAATATTATTGTCGGTTGTGAAACGACGCACATAAATTAAATTTTTGATAAGTTTTGGGGCATGGAGGAATTTTTTAAAGTTAACGGGGGATGTAGTGGGGAGAGTGATGATTGTCCGTAACCTCGAATGGGAATATCTTGTCCACTACCAACAATAATATTACAGTATAAATTGCTCATATTGAAACAAGACGAGAGAGTACCTTGGGATGCCATCATATGAGATGTTGCGCCAGTATTGTCACGACCCGACCCCGGGCCGCGACTGGTGCCCTACCTGGGCACCCTTCTATTCATACAACATAATAAACTGCGGAAGATAAATAACACTATTTTTTTTCAAAACTAAGGCCAAGCCGATAAGGCTGCCATAACATAAAAATTACCCGAAAGGGTCTACACTGTTTAACAATGTAAAAACAACTCTAGCCACCCAAATTTACGGATGAATACAAACCTCTAAGATTTGGATAAATACTATGACGACAAGGCCCGCCCGCACCACGAATATACATAACCATGACGACAAGCTCCAAACATGGAGCCATCTCAAAATCTTGAACCAGATCCTAAGCTCGCGGATCCAATCGTGTACCTAAACTGCGGACATTAACGCGGCCCGAAGAAGTCGATAACAAAGTACGAATATGGAATGAAATAAAGTACAGAAATGTGATCATAATCGTATAAAAGAATGATAGTGGCAAGTATAAAAGTACATACCAGATCCTGCCGTGTCATTACCACTCATGAACTTAATTGCACATCATTATCTTTTCCATTCCATTAAGAGTTATAGCCAAATCTTACGTACATACTTAGGAGAAATCATTAAGTTCATTACCATATAACTTACTTATCTTTCATAACATAATCCGACCCTTTATGGAGGGACTCATATACTACCCGGCCCAATCTGGGACGCGATCAAGTCACACAAATATCAAAGCGTACCCGTGGAATCCCCCATCACTGCCGACAGTCATAAGTGTAAAATATAACCATGTGGCGCGCCTGTGGCATCCCACCTCACTGTCGGCGTACACATACACAATACATATATATATCTCCTGCCCGTGGAATCCCACATCACTGCCGACAACCGTATGTGTAACATATAACCAGGTGACGCTCCCGTGGCATCCTACCTCACTGTCGGCTTACACATATACAATACATATATATATATATAACGTGGCCGCATGCCCCGGAATCCCTCATCGTGGGTACATGTCTTCATGGGGAGCTAGCCCATGGAGTAATAGTCGTCGACATGGTCGCGTGCTCGAATCGCACGCCTCCTAAGCGTGACCATGGGTAATAAAACAAATCGGGAATCTAACGCCTCGCAGTCACGTGCCGGAATCCCACATCGTATAAGCGTGTCCAAGGATCAATCATAATGGAAGCATACGTGGAATCCCACATCACCGTCGATGCGTCAAGTAAACTTACAAGACAAGACGGTGACCTCCAACTGAGAGTCACGACAACGTAAACATATAATACTTGCACTCAAAGCTATCATAAGCAAACATAGGCAAGTTCATTAAACCTTTAGACTTCCATTTTTATAAACTCATGGCACTTTCGTTTCACACATAAAAATCCGGGAATTTAACCCAAAGTACTACGTGCTTACATTCTTTTCAAAAGACTCCTTTTCATATAAAACCCCAAAGTACTAACACCCGTAGTATCAAGGCTTGTTTACATTTTACCTAAGTCACTACACTTTTAGAAATACATTTTTCGGCTTCTAAATCAAGTGACTTCTTTCCTTAAAACTTAAGCAATTGATGCTTTTAAATCCATTTGCCTTTCTTTATTTCAAAACATTTATCATTACTTAGAGTAAACCACTCTTTTAACTTTCCATAAAGCTATTATAACCCACTTCCCATAAAGTCGTTATACTAACTTTATACTTTAGGCAAATACATTCTTTTTATAACCAAGAGACTTATACTTTCGAAAACCAAGTATCGTATACTTTCAAAATACTTCAAGTCTCTTATCTTTTAGAATCAAGTTTCGTACTTTAGAAATCAAGTCTCATATCTTGAAAAATAAAGTCTCTTAACCTTTTTAGAATTCATAGTTCATAGTCTTAACACTTCATAACGTAGACTCTTTAAATTAAGCAACATATGCCTTATATGTGTGAATAGGTTATACTTGTTTATAATGATCTCATTAAAGCAGCCATGATCTAGAAAATGTAATACAATTTTGTCTTATCTTAGCTTCTATGCAGATGGAGAATTCTACTTGTTTTAATATAATTTATCGTCATTACATTTTCCTTTATTAACGCTGCAATGGCTTGTTCGATACTTATTCTCATTCGTGCCGTAAATTAGCCAAGTCAACTTGGCTCCAAATACCTCCTAACGACTCTTACCAACATCCCCCATAAGACTTGGTAAGAACTTAGGATAACTCAGACATAACCTTTACATAGAGTAAATCAACATACATACCTCTTAACTTCTAAGAGTAGAAGGAAACATGAAATAATACCACATGTACATTCCATACATAGAATCATGTCAAAAGAAGGAAGAGGTTCACATACCTCGCGACGATTATCGACAAATAGCAAAATGCTCCAAAGTACTTCAACCTTGATAACTATTCCATCCTTCAAGTAGAATACGCTATTCTTAGTACTTTCACCTATAATGGCCATAATACGTCCATTAACCTCTAGCTTCAATCGTAGAATATTCTAAGTGTAAAGTCACCAAATCCTACGGAAAATCGGCAAAGACTTCCTTTGTTTCTACGTGCTTTGCCACCTTTTCAAGTGAAAATCGGTAACCAAACGCCATATTTAAGGCTCAATCAATTCAGCAAATACAAAGGGGATTACACGCCTTAACGGGGCGTGTAAAATTACGCCCCACAATTAACATAAAGCACAATTCCTTAAGGCACATTTTCGACAAAACACTATCCATAACAATATCACTTTCCTTACAATTCCTTTCAATCCAAGTCCTTAGTTCAACATGTTATATAGTCATAAACAACTTTAACAACTACAATTCTTTCTTTATATAACATGTGACGACTTAAACTAATAATCAAATCGAATTGTAATCTTAAGGGCTAAACATGCTCGTTTTCGGATTAGAGTTCTAATAGCCAATACACTTATCAAACTTCATAATATGTACCTCATGCTTGCTAATATCCATAACTACAATGATAAGAAATCTTTGATTGCTAAAACGACAAGATTTATACCTTTACAAGCCCTTAAAATTTCCAAGATTCAAAGTCGCTCCTTAACAATTCTTAGCTCCTTTTCTTATGTTCCAATCCGCTCCAAGCACTCCTTAGAAGCTCATGAAGAACTTCTCTTCAAGTTCCATCTTCAAAGTTGAAGAACACCTTAGGGTTTCGCCTTGTGACTAACGTAAAAACGTCGTTTTTCCGAAATATTTCTATTGAGATATCCTTACAATACCCTTAGGGACCTTGGGTTAAAGTCTTGTGAATTATGATCCACAATTGCAAAATTTTATCTTTCATAATAGCCTAAAGCCGAGAGCTACAAGAACAACAAGACAAGTTTCTTGAAATTTTCTCTAAGTATAGAATGATCAAGTCTTGCACTACTAGTATGCTTATATAACACATTGGAGGGTCTAGATTATAACACATGTTAGATTTGGATGGAAGAGATCGCAGTGGCCGCCTCGACTTAGTCAACAATATCAAGCTCTTTAATTAGCAAGACTTGGTCTTCTATCATGGTCAATGACCATACTACCCTTGCATAATTTCGTCCAAGACCATGTGGGGGAGGGGTGCCACGTGTCGCCCTCCCATTCGTCCATAAAATTCCGTAACCCTCGTGGGTCCCACAAAACGTAAAATTCCTCGGGTGGGCCCCACGTGACCAACTCCATAAAAACAAATTTCCATAATGATAATACATTCCATAATCCTCAATTAATGCATTTTGAGAACCCAATTCTCCTCAACGAACATTTTCCTTTCCGACGTTCGGAAGATTTTCCGTCGGAAAAACAATTCTTCCTTTCGTACTAATTTCAAGTCTTGTGTTCCTTACGTACATTCTATTAAACATGTCCTGGACTTACGGGGTGTAACAGGTATCCATGTACTAATTTTCATCTAGAACATTGAGAGACATTGTGTGAATTGTCGTCTCAATATCTGTTGGTGCGTAGGTTGATGGGGGAGAAACATGTGCATTGTATGCCTATTGTGGACGTGCTCCGAGGATTCCAGGTTAGGACTGTCGAGCTGAAGGTTAGGCTCGGGATGACGTCGGGTATGGGCAAGGTGGAGCAACCCACGTTTGCTGGCACCACACTTCCCACGATGGGTATGTAGCTCACGGCAGAGGCTACTGCCACTACTGCTGCTGTGGGTGGCTACCGACCAGTGGAGGTTGTCCTCTGCCGCCACTGTTGTTGCTTTCGCCACGGCCACCGCGACCTCTGCCAGAATTTTTGCCTTTGTTGTTATTCTAGAGATGTGGACCTCATTTTGGATCGTTGGTGTGCCGGTGATGTGGACCGAAACCCAATCCCCTTGTATCGGTAGGTGGGCCGCTGGTTGTGAGGAGACGATATTGGCAGTGCTAGCGTTAGCCGCTGCCCACTTGGTTTTTTAAGTTTCTTCAAGGATAAGTCTCGAATGAGCCTCATAGAACGGAGGCAACATAGTGCATTGTGGGAGGATTTTGGCAATGCCGTCATAATTTTCATTTAAACCCACAATCAGTTGCATGACCAACAGTTGATTTGTGACTGGTGCACCGATGTTTGAGTTGATCGACATCATTTTAAGTTCTTGATAATAGGCCAACGCATTGAGAAAATTGTCCTATTGAATGTCCTTGAATTAATTTTCTAAATACAAGGCATGTTGTATCTTGTTATCCTGAAAAATGTTTTTCAATCGCTCTCATATTTATCGTGCAGTAGTGTCGGTTTCAATGATTGTATGCAATAGATCGTTCGAGATTGTGCCGTAGATCCATTGTAGAACAATCACATCTAGTCGTGACCAAAGTTCATCATCATAACTAACATGTTTCTCTATGTGCTCGGCAGTGGACTTGGGTTTAGGAGGGATGATATGATCGATGACTTTGTATACACGACAATGGATCTTGAACAATTCTACCCAAGATGAATACTGAACTTTTTCCATCTCAAGAGTTATAGAAATGAAATCTTGATTTGTTAACGACAAGAGCATGATGAAATTTAGGTTGTTCAGCCATTGAAAATTGTGGAGGAATGGGGAGAGATAGGGGTGAAATAGAGAAGAAGAAGATGAGGAGGTCGACGGCGGGGAGGAGGCTGACGGCTAGAGGGTAGGGTTTAGGTTTGGGTTGTCTGATACCATAAAGAAATATGTTCCTTACCTTTTCATTCATTATTGTGTATAATATATAGTAGTTCATGATTATTGACAAAGCTACAAGTTATGCTACAAACAAGGTAACTAATTACAATGAGAATAATAACTAATCAAATATAAAGGTATACAATGATATGGTAATATTCTGATTTAAAGTATTTAGTGTATGGATGTTTGAAATATGATTAAAAGTCTAACACTGAATTCAATGTTTAGTATAATTTTGAAGAACTTGAGATATAAATTGTGTAGTTCTTCAACTCTCATAAAATCTTTGATGGATATTGTCACATGAAAGTGAATAAAATCATGATCTTTCTTGGTGACAACTAGTTGATGAAACTAATTTGAAATATGACTATGGTTGCCATACGTCTTTTTTGAAAGGTTGTGTTTTTTTATGAAAAAAGTGTCACTTTGAAATGTTGCGTTCTCATCGTATAAATATTAAAGTGTGGGGTGCTTGGCTTATGATTGATAGATAGACAATAATATTAGAAGAAGTTTAAGATATAAAATTATTTCTTCAAATCCCACATAATATATATCCTTGACGTGGTAGTGAATTTGTGACTTGACAGTGTTGGTGATGATTAGTCAATGAACTACCAATTTGATTGTTAAGATATAAGCCTTCTTATAAATGTGTGTTCTTTCATAAAAGTTATGACTTTTCATAAAAAGATGTATCTGTTGAAAGATAATTTTTTTGTATAAACCTTATCGTTCACAAGTGGGTGTAAAAGTACATTAATCTATAAATAGTACTGAACCAACAGATGATAATGATAAAATTCATTAAAGTTGAATTTGTAATATGAATGAAGGTGCTACAAAATAAATTTGTATTTCATAATGGAATAAAAAAATATGTAGCATGAAGATGCTTGAAAAGAAGCGAAATGGTTAAAAAATATGATATTATAATATTGTGGTCACAATTGATGCAACCATTCTAAGCTATTTATATATGTAATGAAAATACGAAAATAGTAGCCAATAAATAGATATGCAATGAAAAATCTAGACATATGTCTCTGCGACATGCCTATGTAAATATATATATTTTCAATCTGTCATGAAAATAATTTATGTTGATCTTGCAAGATTTATTAAGAAAAAATGCAGTACAAATAAATTGTCAAGCAATAAGGATAAAATCCTTAAATTATAACATAAGTAATGAGAACTCAACTTTGAGTTAGTACACATTCTAACAATACAAGTTCAACAGGTAGTAACAAGTCACTTGTGTTGTTTAAGCACGAGTCTCCTGGTTTAGAGTCTTGATTCCAATGTACTGGATATTGTTATGTGAGGAGTTGCTAAATATCTGAAATAACAGGGCATAGTGACAGACTCCATAGTGCAAACTGTTACGAGAAGGTTGATTAATTCTTAATGAAATTAGTAAACGCTAATTTCACTTATATGAATATTGGAGTGGTTCTGCTTCAAAGCAAGACTTAAAGAATTGATCTTGTAAGTATTCACCAACTGAAACTTTTAGAGTCGAGTTTACGCTCTTTCCTCCTCTTTCGATAAGCTTTTCATAGCCGTAGTCGTACTCAAGTACCCTTGCAGGGGAATCCACTTCTGAGATGGAGAGAATCCCGGGATGTTTATGCTCTTTTCAGGGTTGAAGGAAGAAGTAAGCGCAGCTATTGGACTTCTTTGTGGTATGGCAGCAGTAGCAAAGAAAGAAGCTGCTCACATGTTCCTGCGGCTCGGATGAGTATTCTTGTTTATATCGTTATGGCTAAATGGAATCAGGATGAGCACGTGGCCATAAACGTGCTAAAGAAAAATGTTGAGTTTTTAAGTTACTAAATAATATTATGTGTGTGATATTTTCAGTTTTGACATATAGAGTTGTGGTTCAAATCCTTAAAAGATACCAATAACTTCGTCAGAACTTTAAAGTATTTACACTAATAAAAAGTTTAAATCTATTATAAGATACTCTCCGGTATGCATAATCTTATAAGAAATATTACAAACTAGTGTTTTTTTTAGATAGTTTGTAATATAAGAGGTCCTAAAATGAATACACACATGTTCATGAAAGGACGTGCATATTCTGAAAAGTCAATCTTTCAAATTCTATAAATATAAGAACACGCTTGAAGTACCATATAAAAAAAATTGCATGTATAACACATGC
This sequence comes from Przewalskia tangutica, assembly GCA_029844215.1. Classification (NCBI taxonomy): domain Eukaryota; kingdom Viridiplantae; phylum Streptophyta; class Magnoliopsida; order Solanales; family Solanaceae; genus Przewalskia; species Przewalskia tangutica. The sequence continues at coordinate 36,653,275 of CM056727.1, read as the reverse complement.
TTTATTGTATCGTGAAAGGAATTGCTTGTATTTTTCTCAATTTGTATATAGGCAATATCTCTTTAAGAAAAGCAGATTATTCACGCCTCAAAGTTATTTCTTCTTTAATTATGTTTACCTATTTTTTTCTAACACTTAATATCAAACTTAATTTGCATAATGATGACTCGAACCTGTAATATAAGTCAAAAATCGCTCAACCTTTGCCACTTAAACTATGCCCTTATGACTTATGATGGAGTTAGTCTATCATATAAGAAAAGAAAAGAAAAGAAAATATAAAATTTAAACTCAGATTTTAATTTAATAATTAAAGTCGCACCCATGTGTACTAATGCTAAGGAAGGTATACGTAAATTTACAGCTATTGCGTCAGTCCGAGAATTTACCCAATACGCATTTATAAAAAATAGCGATTGAAATTTTCCGTCATAAAAAAAAAAGAGGAAGGAAGGTATATGTATACTCAACAATCAAACAAAGTTTTAGCTACAAACACATGAATAGGAAAAATATAATCTGATCATGACAGTGAGTTCTGCATTATCTTTTCTCGTCTTTTAAAAAAATTAAAATACTAGTTGAAAATTACTATATTGCATTATTTGCATCTTTTCTGAAATTTTGGCAGGTATTTGCCTCCCATAAATCCCATCCCCATCTAATGTCTCGTGCGGCTTATACTTTATTCACATTATATAATCTTTTGAAGATTCATCAATTATTCCAATTTTTAATAATTATAAACTTACAAGTATGTATAATTTTTTAATGAATTCTGATGAGCTATAGGAACCTCCAACTACCTGCATGATGAAGCCACCATACAGTATCAAGTAAATAATACAAAAGATCGCATGAGTAGTCGAGTTGGTGTAGCGATGGCGCGGGGCCAGTCGCGAGTTCGATCCTGCATCGCGCTCTTGGTTGAGCACATCGCGCTGGCCAAGTGGTTAACCTGGCGTGGTTTGCGGTATTGCGTCGATCGGGGTTTCTGCGTGTACTCGAAAGAATGGCGGTGCGCTCTTTCACAAAAAAATAATAATACAAAAGTGTAGCATTCACATTTAATTTGAATCTTCTTTTGGTCCAATCTGTTACGTACCTGTTTATATTTTAATAGTGTTCCCATATTGGTATGCGACTAGCAATTCATTTATTAAAATTTGTTTGGTACACTTTTAGTTTTAAATATATACGGAATAATCTTTTTATATGTATAAACATAGCAACAATTTAATATACTATACAACTTTCACAACATAGTTGAAAGAATTTAATTTTCATTAAACAAAATCGAATTCAAAATTTTAGCCAGATATTTATGCATTAAATTAAAACCGACTAATCAAATATAATTATTTTTTTAGATTCATTATCTAATAGGAAATGGTGCAAATATAGAGCATATTTACCTCTCGTTAAATATGTGGTACATATATATCATGCCGTTATATAAATGGTGTAAATATACCCTTTTGTTGACAGAGTATTTTTAAAAAAGTATTTAGCTTATTTTTAATTAAAAAGATATGTCACATGGCTTTAAAAAAATCTACCCATTTTTTCAGTAGATTTATTTTTTAAAAGGCATGTGGTATTTATATTTCTGGTGAGTTTGGTCTGGTTTGTTTAAAAAATAGTGGCATGCTTATTTTTTAAAGTCATAGAGATATTTTTTTAGACGAACCAAACCCGACCCACTCAGAAAAAATTATCATGTGGCTTTACAAAAATAAATTCACTAAAAAATAGGTAGACTTATTTTTTAAAATCCTCGTGGCATTTTTGTTAATTAAAAATAAGCTAAATATTTTTTTTTTTTAAATCTGTTAGCGAAAATGGTATATTTGCACCATTTATGTAATGACATGAACATATTTAATTGCATCATTTATGTAATGACATGGATATATATGAACTATTTTTTTAACGAGAGGTATATATGCTCCATATTGTAAATTTGAGGGGTATATTTGCCCTTATTTAATTAAATAGTGCCACTTAAAATCGATCCAGTGAGTCATATTCTTCTTTGTCCATTTTTCCCCCTCAAAATGTTCATCCATTTACTTTATGTTATCTCCACCGTCCCCTCTGTACTACCATATGTTTATACCTTTTTCTTAAATTATCTATAAATTAAATCTTGGTATTTAGTACAGTATGCGTAAATATCTAACAATGTAATGTCGTGATCTATGTGAAACATCTAAGCACATCTTTGAATTAATCATGTTATTACGACGTTACACTATGTTGCATCACACGTCAAATACCAAACAAAGTGTTGTGTCTTGATGATCCACGACGTTACACTATATTACATTATGTAATATCTTCCTCATTACTTGATTTGAAGGGTCATTATTATAATAGTCATACAAAACGAAGAAGGTGAAGTAAATATATAACGGGATAATAGTAATACTGTAATATTATTAGCATAATCATATTTAGATAAAATATCAGCCACAATATTGGTTTCTCCGATGATATGTTGCACATGTGACCCTTCAAAATTACCAAACAATGACATGCATTTAGCAAGAATGTGTGAGTATTTATCATTTACCTCATTAATCATAGAACATACTATTTAGAATTCAAATTCAATCGGTAAAGGTGTAATATTCAAATCTTTAATTAGATTCTGGCGGTTCAGGATGAACGTTGGTGGCATGCTTAACACATGCAAGTCGGACGCAACAAAGCAAGTAGTTTCGCTTGAATAATGAAGTAGAGGTAAGGTATTTTAAAATAAAAAAAATATACTAGCGCAAATATAGAAACTCGAGGAAAAAGAATTAGCATGAGTGTGATGGGTTAGAGGCAAAGCAACAAAATATATGAAGAGACAATAATGGTAGCACGTGGCAGTTGCTATCAAGCAAGGGACTGTTTGTGGGTTAGGGTCCCAAAAGCAATAAATGGATTTTAATTTATTAAAATGATGGTATTTTGATTTTCTTGGCCTTTGCACATGAGTCCAATTATTTATGCCCACAAAAACAAACACCATTAACCAAACATATCGCTACTTAGATTAATTGGTCCCTACTCAGACTTGAAGATTTTAATTCCACATTATATATAGTGGGTGGCCCCAATAGAGCTGTCATGTTTTGGACATTTTTATTTAGCATTTTGCGCAGTTAGTCTCATTCTCTCCATTTTATTTCTTACAAATTAGAAGAAGGATGAAAATACTGTCTTTTTGGACCAATGAGATCTCGTCTAGTTTGGTTTACTATTTTAACACAAGATAATAACAGCAGATTATTTATTATTTTCAATAGGTTATTAATTAGTAATTTTATCATAAAAATCTAATTACTTTATAAGTAATCTGATTGTATATTGATTCTCGGTCTACGCCCAATGTCTCTCAGGTTGAACAACCCACCCGTGGGAAGTAGATTTGTACAATTATGTCATGTAATGTTGTAGTGTAATTAGTATTGTACACTTATCATAATTGTATAGTTAGTCTCCAAATAGAATAAGGTTTTAGGAGTAGAATAGGAATAGGATTTTCCTATTATGAAATTATATATATTCTCTTTCAATTAATGAAAATAATCAAGGGATTATTTCTTTTATGGTATCACAAGTCTAGATTATTTTTCTTCCTTGCTTCCGCCAACTTCTGCCTCGGTTTCCGTGGAGTATTTTCTCGGTTTCCGTGAGTTTTTGTTCTCCAACCTAAAATTCTTTCTTCCAAATCCCTCAATCACATATTGTTCTATCAGTATGTCGACATCAAAGAACATGTTTCATCATGCCCGTATAGTTTCTAACATCAAGAATCACATCTCTCTTGTTCTTAAAATAGAAAATGCCAAATATGTGACGTGGGTCGAATTGTTCAAAATTCACTCACGCTCGTATCAAGTCATCCGTCACATAATCTCCGCGGCTCTTGAGGATACGGAGGTGCCAAAACGCGAGGATGATCCTAAATTGTGGACGACTCTTGATGTTACCGTCCTTCAGTGGATTTACTACACTATCTCTACCGACCTGTTGCAAATGATTATTGAACCGGACGCTACGACAAAGGCTGCTTGGGATAGGATGAGTGACATATTTCAAGATAATCAGAACTTCATAGCTGTTACACTTGAGCAGGAATTTTCTCACGTCAACATGGAAAATTTCCCGAACGTTTCAGCTTATTGCAAAAGGTTGAAAGAATTGGCGGACCAACTCCGCAATGTTGGTGCACCTGTTAGTGACGACCGTCTTGTTTTACAGATGGTTGTCGGCCTCCCCGAAGCCTATAGTGGAGTGGGAACTTCGTCAAAGTAATTCTCTGCCGAAGTTCTATCAAGCCCGCTTCATGCTTACATTTGAAGAAACCGGTTTGGATAAAAAGGCGGCTACGGGTGCTAGTCATGTGGTCATGATGACGTCCTCCTCTAATTCTCCGAATTTTGGTGATCATTTGAACCAAAACCGCTCTCAAGGGGGCGACAAAAATAACGGGAAAATCGCGAAGGCAAACGATGTGGTTCCGGTGGCGGTGGCGGCGATGGGACCGCGATAGCGATGGACTACAACCCAATGGTCCCATCTCGTCCAGGCCCGGAAGGCGGGCGATGGGTAGTGGCCCAGCAGCCCCAACAACTCTTATTTCGTTGGGCCTTCCTATCACGGGCCACTGGCTGGCCAGCATTTCTGGCCCACTTCGCAGCAACCCAGCTTTGTTCGACGCAGTGATGGGTCGTGGCAGCAAGCCGGGGTGTTTGGGCCTCAGCCTCTGCATGCCCACCATGCAGTGGGCCCCACACAAACTGATATTGAAGTTGTGATGCACACACTTGGATTAACTCAACCGGACCCGAATTGGTACATGGACACTAGAGCCACTACCCACATGACATCCGATCACGGTAATCTCTCGTCGTACTCCAATTTGAACAACCCTCGTGGTATAATTATTGGTAATGGTAATTCTATTCTGATTCGTGGTTATGGTCATAACTTTGTCTCCACCCCATCCACCTGTTATCTTGAAAAATACCGTACATGCTCCTAAATTGATTAAAAATTTAGTGTATGTCTATAAATTCACAACTGATAATTTTATTTCTATTGAATTTGATCCATTTGGGTTTTCTGTGAAGGATTTCAAGACGGGGAGTTCTCTCATGAGGTGTGATAGTATGAGAGATCTTTATCCGATCACACCAAGTTTCGGTCGTTCGAGTCAAGCCTTGCCATCTATGTTTGTCGCCCTTGCTCCTTCCTGTGTTATGCTCGTCTAGGTCATACGGGGATGTTTATTTTGTCTTCCTTAGATAAAATTAAATTATTTCTTGTAAGGGTACACATAGTACTCCGAATTGTAAATCTTGTTCTTTAGGAAAAATTGTTAGATTGCGTTTGTTGACTCTCATACTCTAATGCCATTTGATATTATTCATAGCAATCTTTGGACATCTCATGTTCTCAGTTCTTTGGGCCATCGGTATTATGTTCTATTTTTGGATGATTATTCTAATTTTTTATGGACCTTTCCGATAGCGAAAAATCTCAAGTTGTTTTCCACCTTCTTAAAATTTAGAGCATTCATTAGAACCTAATTTGAATGAGAAATTAAAAATATTCAATGTGATAATGGCAAAGAGTATGATAATGGTTCGGAAATGTTGTGCTAATAATGAGATCAATTATCATTTTTCTTGTCCCTCATACGTCTTCACAAAATGGGAAAGCCGAATGAAAAATGCGTACAATTAACAAAATTATCCAATTTTATTGATTCATGCTTCCGTACCCTCTACTTTTTGGCATCATGCTCTACAAATGACTACTTATCTTCTTAACATTCTCCTTTGACGTATTCGTCCCCTCTTCAAATTTATATAATAAGACTCCTTTGTTTTCACATCTTAGGGTCTTTGGGTGTTTATGTTATCCGTTGTTTCCGTCCACCACAATTAACAAACTTCAGGTCCGTTCTACTGATCTACTCCCTGTGTATTTTTGGGTTATCCGTGTAATCATCGTGGTTATAAATATTTAATTTATTATTTTTATAAAATCATCATTAGTCACCATGTTATTTTTTATGAGTCTCAATTTTCGTTTGCTAAGGTTAGTACTCCCGTGCCTAGTTCGTATAATTTTTTGGATGACGGTATCTCCCATGTCTTATCCACTATTTATCAGACTTATCCCGTATCCAAAATCCGCCAGTGGGCCCACTACCCTCTGGGTCTACTGTCCCGTCGCCAACACTACTTCCAGCTACTGTGTCCAGTATTGTCACTGGGCCAGTGCCGGTACTTGGTTCAGTTACCCAGCCCATTACCGTCACTGATCCAGTGGCAGTTTCCTCTAGTTCCCGTGTTGGGCCTGCTGGCCAGTTCGTTACGTGTCCCGATATTTCCCAAAATTCACACAATTCTTCCTTGAGTCATAGACCGATAACTCATAGTCAACAGGGTATTGTTAAACCAAAACAACATTTTAATTTAAATTCTAACGTTCTTAAATCACCCCTGCCCCGTAATCCAGTGTCTGCTTTAAGTGACCCGAATTGGAAAATTGCTATGACCGACGAATATAATGCTCTTATTGATAATAAGACGTGGGAGTTGGTACCCCTTTCATTTGGTGTTAATATTATTCAGTCTATGTTGATTTTTACTCATAAGGACAATTTTGACGGTTCATTTGCAAGGCATAAGACTCGTCTTGTATGTGATGGTAAGGCTCAACATGTTGGTGTGGATTGTGGTGAGACATTTAGTCTGGTGGTCAAGTCAGCTACCATTCGCCCTGTGCTCATCTTGGCTCTTTCGAAAGCATGACCCATCCATCAGATAGATGTGAAGAATGCTTTCCTACATAGTGATCTCAAGGATACAATCTATATGCATTCCCTTGGGGTTTAGGAATCCCAAATATACTCATCATGTCTGCTTGTTGAAGAAGTCCTTGTATGGGCTTAAACAGTCTCCCTGAGCTTGGTATAAGAGCTTTGCAGACTATGTTTCGACTATTGAGTTCTCTCACAACAGGTCTGATAATTCATTATGTGTGGATGATATTATCTTGGCTGTCTTTTCTGATGCATTACGTCAGTCTATCATGACAATGCTCAGTTCTGAGTTTGCTATGAAAGACTTGGGGCCTTTGAGTTACTTTTTGGGGTTTGCTGTCACTCGCCATGGGTTGTTCTTATCTCAAAAGAAGTATGCAGCTGATCGGTGTATTTTATATACACATTTTGAGTCATTTTTAGTTAGTCTTTTATCCATTTTTGTACAAATATGTGTCGTCTTAGGATATATTTTCTTTCTTTTGAGTCATATTGGTTTAAAGTGGCTCATTGGCGGAAAATGAGCAAAAAGAGGGCAGAAACAGATTGATTTGTGCATTGTTAAATGATTAAACCTATGTGTATGATTGCTTGCTATTTGAGGCGAAATAATTAGGATATGCATGTTAGGGAGATGACTCAGACATTTCTTTGTTAGCCCTTTCTTACCACTTTTACCTATCCCTCACATTCAAAATATCCCTAGTCAGCCCATTTGAGCCTAAAAATTAAACTTTTTCTTTGACACCCTATAATTCCACACTTGTGCCATAAGTGAAAATGTGAAATGATTGGAATAGAAAGTGTTAAAAAAAGAGACAAAAAGAGTGAACAATTTTGATGCACCCCAATAAAAAAATAATAATAAATAGGCAAAAGTCTAAGTTTGGGGGTGCATGTTATTCATAATACACTTCACTCTCTCGAAACAAAAGAGGGGAAAGATAGATATGAAGTGAAGAAAGAAAATCAAAAGAAAATGGAAGAATTGAAAAGGAAAAGAGCTTATGGTACATAAAATGAGTCTAAATGCCTATTTTTACCTACTCATGTCTAAGCCTACATTACAACCCTGAAAAGTCCTGAAGATCTCTTACATGTGTATCCATGATTAGTGGAGAATAGCAAGTAGACATGCCATAGGATGTTGAAATTGACATGCATAATTCAGTATTCTTACTTCCATTAAGCATGATTAAAGTGAGTTTGCGAAATATCTAGCTTGATGTGTTTAGAATGCTAAAAATTCATGCTATATGTTCCTGCATATTATTTGGCTAATATTCATGCTTTTCTAAGTAACAGTGATGCAGCAAAGTGATTAATGTCTTTGAGTCATTCTATTTTCTTTTTCCTTGTGTCTTTATTTCTTTCTTTTGATCTTTGCTCGAGGGCGAGCAAAGGTTAAGTTTGGGGGTGTTTGATCGGTGTATTTTATATACACCTTTTGAGTCATTTTTAGTTAGTCTTTTGTTCATTTTTGTACAAATACGTGTCGTCTTATGATAGATTTTCTTTCTTTTGAGTCATATTGATTTAAAGTGGCTCATTGGCGGAAAAGGAGCAAAAAGATGGCAGAAACATAGGTTCCAGAACTCAAAAAGCGAGAAAATTGGCGAAGCGGGCACAAAACAGGGCAGCGCCTCCAGCCAGCAGGGTCAGAGCGCCACGACGCCCAATATTCAGAGAGCTTCAGTAGTTCCGGCGCCGCGGCGCCAGTTGCAGGGCCGCGGCGGGAAAAATTGCGAATTCGAATGACAATGGGCCAAGGCCTGAAGGAAAACCTGCCATCACGTTTTGGTGACTATAAAAAAAGGACTTTAGGTCAGATTTAAGAGTTCCTCTCCTTGCCAAATCACACAACTTTTGGAGATCAAGATTGGAGACCTATTCTTAGTAATTTCTTGTTTCTTGTTTTATTTCATTACAGTTTATGTTGGATATTAATTTAGTTCTTGTCATGTCTATGGCTAGGAACTAACTTAATCTAGGGCTTTCCATGTCAATTCACTTGAAACTTATCTTTATGAATTAATGCATGTTTTGGTTCTTCTTGTTGTTGTTGAGATTTATTCAATATTTGTCTTGATTGCTTGGTAATTAATTGATCACTAATTATCATAATCCATATGATTTCTAATCGAAAGTCGAAAGGGGAGATTGTGAATATGCTATAGTTGAATAAACATAGGTTAAATCGTGGACGAAAGTATCCCGATACTTGTGTAGTATTAATAGGTTATTGGTCTTAATCCTCCTTTATAGTCAATCTTATCACCGAAAGGTAGAAAGGTTCTATATTGGGGTTGAGTATTTATATTACCTTAACAGGAGTATAAAACGGCTTAGCTAACATGTTATCTCAAAACAGTAGAAGAACCATTATTAATCGCATTAATAAGTAAGTTAAGCGGATAGTTGAGGAGATTTGGAAGCCCTATTTCCACCATTGCTGAAGTAAAACAACGTAGTTTAAATAGCTTTCATAATTATAGTCATAAACAACTTATCAATCATCGGTTACCAAATAGATACCGTAGAATAGAATTTGAGCATTGAACATTAATCCCTGAGGACGATAGTTCGGTCTTCTAGACTATATTACTTGACACGACACGTTACACTTGCGTTAGTGTGTGCATAAATCACGCATCAGCAGCTGAGATCGTTGAGAGGGCTGGGATGTCATCCTGTAAGTCCACTTCACTCCAGTTGATACTAAGCCCATGCTTGGTGTTGCGGCCGGCGCACCATACGAGGATCCGACCCGCTATCGTAGTCTTGCAGAAGCACTTCAGTATCTTACATTCACGAGACCAGATATTACATATGTCGTACATCAGGTGTGTTTGTTTATGCATGATCTCAGGGTTGAGCACATGAATGCGCTCAAATGCATCATTCAATACATCCAGGGGACACTTGACTATGGCTTACATTTATATCTTCCGTCGACATCTACATTTATCGCGTATACAGATGCTGATTGAGCTGGTTATCCAGACACTGGACGATCTATGTCTAGCTATTATATATTTCTTGGTAATAACTTGGTCTCGTGGTCTGCCAAGCGTCAGTCGACGTTATCATGCTCTAGTGTTGAAGCCGAGTATCGAGGGGTAGCCAATGTGGTCTCTGAATCTTATTAGTTACATAATCTACTTTTAGAGCTTCATTGTCCTATTCAGAAAGAGACTTTGGTTTATTGTGATAATGTTAGTGCCATCTACTTTTCTGGTAATCCAGTTCAGCACCAGCGCACTAAACATATCGAGATGGACATTCACTTTATTCGATAAAAGGTAGCTCGTGGACAAGTACGCGTCTGTCATGTTCCTTCCAGGTATCAAATTGCAGACATCTTTACAAAGGGTCTTCCCTCGGTCCTTTTTGAAGATTTTAGGGACAATCTCAGCGTTCGAAGACCGTCCGCTATGACTGCAGGGGTGTATTAAATATACATAAAAATACACAATATACATGTATATACTTATGTATATTGATTCTCTGTCACGACCCGACCCGACGGGCCGCGACTAAATGCCCTAATGACGCTATTATACTAACCTATTACACATAATCCTACTAACACTAAGGGAAGTATGAAATCCGGAAGCATAACGCTGCAATCATAACATATATCCGAATAGGCAAGCCGACAAGGCTGCCTTAACACATGAATAAATCTGCCTCCTGAGGAGTCACATCTAAGCAAATATAACAAAGGACGCAAGCCTACAAGGCTGCCACTACGTAAGGGAACGTCCCAAAATGAAATACAAAAGTACAGCTGAATAAAACATATCTACAATCCTCATAACTAACCCGCACATATACAACCCACAACTGTCTACAGACTTCTATGAGAAGGATAACGACATATGACGGGACAGGGCCCCATCGTGCCCCTAAATATACATAAGTTGGAATAAAGTTCTGTACCAAAATGACAAGCTCTGAATCAAATGAGCTTCCCAAACAGTTGAGCAGGAACTTAAACTGGAGGATCATCAAACTGGGCACCTGTACTTGCGGGCATGAACGCAGCCCTCCGAGGAAAGGGGGGTCAGTACGAAATAATGTACTGAATATGTAAAACATGAAGTACTGTAAGAAAGATCATAACTAGCCAAAGGATATCATGAGACAAGTATAATAATCAAATTACCATTTCAACTGTGTCATATACGAATGAGAGTCAGTTGGGTCTTATAAAGTAAGAGTCATGTATGTCCATATAAAAATCATCATATATACATAAACTGTCCGGCCTTCTACGCGGTAAAGTAGTGTAAGGTATACTGTCCGGCCCATCCTGGGACGCGGTAAAGTCATGTAAGGTATACTTCCCGGCCCATCCTGGGACGCGATAAAGTCATATAAGGTATACTGCCCGGCCCATTTTGTGACGCGCTAAAGTCGTATAAGGTATACTGTCCGACCTATTCTGGGACGCGGTAAAGTCATATAAGGTATAATGTCCGACCCATTCTGAGACGCGGTAAAATGATATAATCACATTAGCATGAATAGAATATCATGAGTAGCTTTATACATCTCAAATCATCACCTGTCTCTCAACGAAATAGATAAAAGGTACTATCATATCATGTATCATTTTAAAATATCTTTTGGAAACTCAAGGCATTTATCATATTGTGAATCATTTTAAAACATCATTTAGAAACTCAATAAAATCATTAAATGAACTTTTTTACGAGAAAGTCAAAGACACTTCTCATGACACATATCTTTAGGAATTAAATTGTGTAGAAATCATGTACGTCCGCCGTACGTTTATTAAATCATGCCAAAAAGAAAGAAGGAAGAGTTTCACATACCTTTTAGTCGAACTAGCCAACTCACTATTAGAATACGTCTCATCTAGTACTTCAACCTATAATAATGGTAACATATCCATTAACCTTATGATTTCTAACATTCATAATAATTGAATGAAAACTAGCTTTCTTTTCTATAAAAATTTGGGCAGCACTTCCCTTATTTATGTGCGCGTCCACAACTTACAAATAAAGCCAGCAACACCAATAACAAGTCATAACTTAAGGATATAATCCAAACAGTCCCTAATTCGGTATAACAACATCAATAACAATCTCATGCATTCTCTTATTTCCAATTCATTTCTTAACTTACAACAACATGCAACTCCAATTACACCATAAAAAGAAGAATTCATACCTTAATTTGATGCCCAAAACAGTCCCCAAAATCGGTCCAAAGCTCAAGTGTTCTTCACCATTTTCACCATTTTCACCATTTCTTCAACTCCAAATGTCTTGCATGTATTCCCCAATTTTAATCCATTATTTCTTGCACATTTTTCTTCCAAAATTCGTCCAAAAAATCTAAAAATTCTGGGCTTTAAATTCGGCCAGTAGCTCACATTTTTTGCCACTGTTTGTGGTGTTTCTTTAGTTTGTGATTTGTGGAAGAACTTAGGCTAGGAAGAAGAATTAAAAACTTGGATTTTGGCTATGGGATGAGGGAGATTTTCGGCCATGGGAGGGAGAAAAGGAAGAAGGTAAGTTGAAAATGAAATCTTGCAATTATGAGAAGGTGAAGAGGTTTTAAGACTTAAGAACAACAATTTAAAAAAAAACTAAATTACACTTTGGTCCCAAAGTCCCATAATTAATAAATCTTAATCCCTCTTCTTTTAAATCCCGAAAATTTCATAAGACATCGTATCCTCGTTGTCGTAACTTATATAATATGTTCCTAATCCATAACGGGAATATATATAACTATCATTTTTAATTCCCATTATCCCGCTCGTTGTAACAAAAAAAATTTTGGAATCACATCCTTAAGTATACTAATTTCTGTATTAACATATGTATGTATACTTTATATCTAATATTCAAATCTTACTTCCTTAATGACGTTCTCAATTATCGCCTTAAACTTACGAGGTGTAACATCCTTCCCCCTTAAAACATTCGTCCTCGAATGTTCATAATAAGTCTTATGCTAGAAAAAATTTCGACAGAGTCTCCTTTATAACTATACCTATTCACCTATTTTCAGCAAACCAACAGATGCCTAACATGTAACTAAAGAAAACAAGAGGCAAACACATAATCTTGGAAATCAAAACATGCTTTGCACTTAATTACAATAAGGCTGGACAGAATTTTCAATTTAATCTAAGGATATAGTCATGCCTTTCATCCAGACATGTGCAAATAGCAAAACTGAACTATTCATCTAGATTTCTAGGTTAACTAATCATGATTTAAGTTAACTTCTAGTTTAGATAGATGCACATTAAGACACTTAGCGTACAATTTCAAACAAGTAGATAAGTATGTCATTTATCTTAACATAGAGGAAATTCAAAACATGGGTCAACCGAAACTTAGATATCAGGATTAACGCATGACATACAAGTTAACGTAGAGGAAATTCAAAACATGGGTCAACCGAAACTTAGACATCAGAATTAACTCATGACATACACGTTCGTATTTAAGATCTCATTTTGAGTAAGTATTCAAGGTGGAGTAGACTTAAATAAATTCAGTATGAGCAGATAGCAAAGTGCACACATTCATATGATATTCTAATACAGTTTCACACTACTTTCAGTTCTTAATAGCCCCAATGTCTATTTAACTTAGACTAAGGTTTAAGTCAGTTAACTTAATCAGGACTACAATCCACAAAATAAGGACATGACATAGTTATATGATATTATGTCTAACTCATGTGAACCAAGACATGAAATAAAGGACATATAGCCAGGACAGTGTCACATCAAAGCACACAAGTGATTATTTTATTCAAACAACCAATAGGGACCCTAAGGTGGATCTTATACAGCTCTCACATGTATAGTATGATGTCACTCGTGATTTAGAATCAAGGACATATAATCAAGGCATAAAAGATGGGAAGACTAGCATACAGACTTAAGTACTTCATGTGACAGGGTTAAACCAGTCTAAAAGATTACTTTAAACCATATTTTAGTCTAGATTAATAAGATAGACACATGACAAACTATGAAATGAGTCAAACAAATAACCACAACATGTCTCATACCAAATCTGGTTAATTCTTCTTAGACACAAAAATGGATATTTATGAACTAAACCAAGCACATTAACATAGAAGGGACATCTTGAGTTCATGTTAGGCATTTATAACCTAAAAATAGTGTGGAGGCTACTAAGGTGAACTTTAAACAAACCTTATAAATCCATCTATCTTAAACCAAATTAGTTTTAAATCAACTTTTAATGACATGCTACTAAAAAGGTCTCACTCATCATACAGATTGCAAACACACTTTCAAAGTTCAGTTTTAACCCAAACTGTCTTTCAAACTAAGTGTATCTATCAATTAAAGCCTAAATAGATTCATTGTCCTTAATAACCATTTTAGTCAACATAGAGATTTGACCCAAAAACAAGCAAGCATACTAATGGTACAAAGTAACTGATCAAGTATATGTACCTAAGATGACTTCCAAAACCTATGTGAAGGCTACTTCTATAGCATATTCGATCCCAGCTTCTCATTTAATCTCAACAGGTAGCATTTGAACAAATAGACAGCTTTACCCTTTTATTCCATCATGGAAAGAGAAATATTTGATCCATATATTGAACTAAACTGAAACATACAAATTTAGCAGGTAAACATTTTGTTTTCTTTAAGTTTGGAAAGACATTCTTAAACCTGTAAGGTTATTTTGAATGGTTACTATCAGTTATGGACACGTATCCAAGTAAAGTGACACTACAACATGTAAAAGACTATTCTTAACATGGTGCTTATATAATTATATCCAAATCACACACTTTAATCCACATGTTATCATATCTAATTTGACAAATATCATGTCAACCTAAAAGAATCCCTATTCAGAAACCAACATCCTTTAGGACCATCTATACTTGGGACACATACAGGGCATATAAGATTGACAAGACAGCCACAAACTTTCATATTGGCTAGGACTCACATAGTTAAACTTATAGGCATGGCAATTGCCCTCAAAGTTAAATTAGCACAGAAGGAGGCAACAATTTATGAAGATTAAGTGAAGTTCTAATTTGTATACTTATGCTAACCAAACACATATCATATATTTCAACCAAGCTCAAACATCAAATTTTAAGAAGGCCTGGGACATCTTAAGGTCTCAACGGTTACTTATTATTCTAAGATTCTCAAATATTCCGCTCCCCAAGCTTACATTATCGTTTCCCCTTATACGAGTGATATAACTTCTCATAATCTCAAAATCATTTCGCTCTTCTGACATATCAATAGTTGGGGTATAAATCGCTCCTCTATTGTCTACGAGTCTCAACTGACTAAAGTCATCATTTTTTTTGTAACCGGGGTTATCGAAACTGTAACATACCTTCCAACAACTACTAACGCTTAAACAACTCATGATAACCCATAATCACTTCAGGCAACACACACATGGCCCAAATAATTATGTTCGTATAGATGCACATCATTATCACACCAACTATACAACCATCTTACCAGCCTATATACATAGTCCATATATTCTCCATTGGGCCGCTGTCGCTCTCTGATGCGCGAAAAGATGCACACACTTTAACGCAAGTGCACGTTATCGTGACAAGTAATATAGTCTAGGTAAGACCGAATATCGTCCTCAAGGATTAGTGTTCAAGTACCAATTATCTATCTTTTGGTATCTATTTGGTAACCGATATTTGAGTTTGTTGATTATACTAACAATTATAAATACTAATTAACTAAGTGTTTACTTCAGTAGTGATGGAAATAGGGCTTCCAAGTCTCCTCAACTATCCGCTTATGTTACTTATTAATGCAATGAATTATGGTTCTTCTTCTTTTGGAGCTAGCAGGTTTACTAAATCGTTTTATACTCCCGTTAAGGCTATATAAACACTCATTGATGTCGCTCCTTTCTACCTTTCGGTGATAAGAATGACTCTATAGGAGGATTAAGACCAAAAACCTAGTTAATCGTCACGCGCCATGCGTAAAATTAGGTGTTTAAACCTCTCATTAACGCTACACAAGTAGTTGATGTATTTTCATCCCCAATCCAAAATATGTCTACCCAACTTACAACATATTCACAACCTCCTCCTTTCGAAGTTTGATTAGAAATCATATAATTAATGATAATTAGTGATCAATTAATTACCAAACATTCAAAGCAATTATTGGGTAAATCTCAATAATAAGAAGAATAACCATAACATGCATTAACTCATAACATAAGTTTCAAGTGATTTAACATGGAAAGCCCTATAATGGAATTAGTTCCTAGCCATTGACATGACAAGAACTAATTCAATATCCAACATAAAAACTGAAAGTAAAGTAAAGAAAAGAAAAGAAAATTACTAAGTTAAGGTCTCCAATTTTCAACTTCAAGAATCTTGTGTTTGTGCAAGAAAGGAAACCCTTGAAAACTGCCTAGGGTTCTCCTTTTATAGGCTCAAAACCGCCTCAAACTTTTCCCTTCAGGCCTGACCCAAAACACGTCTGAAAACCTGATTTTCCCGCGTCGGCCAGCCCGGAACCTGCGTTGTTACGATGATTTGGCGCGCTGACGCACTCTTGTCTTGAGCGCGCGCTGCAACTTCGCGCCTTCGGATATTGGCGCGCGGCCAGTTCGGCTGCGGGGCGCCGCGGCGGCGTGTCCGTGCCTCGTTCGCCACTTTCTCTGCTTTTAGCTCTGGAACCTCCACTTTTGCCCTCTTTTCGCTCCTTTTCCGCCATTGGACCATTTTAACCACTTTGACTCAAAAGAAAGAGAATCTATCATGATACGACACGTATTTGTACAAAAAAGGACAAAAGACTAACTAAAAATGACTCAAAAAGTGTATATAAAATACACCGATCAAATACCCCCAAACTTAACATTTGCTCGCCCTCGAGCAAAGATAAAAAGAAAGAAATAAAGACTCAAGAAAAAGAAAAATAAAGGACTCAATGACATTGATCACTTTGCTGCATTGATATTACTTAGAAAAACATGAAGATTAGCAGAATAATATGCAGGAACATATAGCATGAAATTTTAGCACACTAAACACATTAAGCTAGATATTTCGCAAACTCATTTTTATCATGCTTAATGGAAGTCACAATACTGAATCATGCATGTTAATTTTAAAAATCTTATGGCATTTTCACTTGTTATTCTCCACTAATCATGGATATGCATCTAAGAGATCTTCAGGACTTTTAAGGGTTGTAATGTAGGCTTAGGTATGGGTATGTAAAAATAGGCATTTAGGCTCATTTTTGTGTACCATAAGCTCTTTAGCTTTTCAGTGTTTCCCTTTTCTTTTGATTCTTTCTTTCACTTCAAATCTATCTTTCCCCTCTTTTGTTTTGAGAGCGTGAAGTATATCATAATAGCAAGCACCCCCAAACTTAGGCTTTTGCCTATTTCTTATTACTTTTTTATTGGGGTGCATCAATCTTATTTGCTCTTTTTGTCTATTTTTTAACACACTTTATTCCAACTATTTCACATGTTTACTTATGGTACAAGTATGGGAATATAGGGTGTCAAAGAAAAAGTTCAATTTTTAGGCTCAATGGGGCTGACTAGGGATATTTTTAATGTCAGGGATAGAAAATAGTGGTAAGAATTGGCTAACAAAGAAATGTCTGAGTCATCTCCCTAAACATGCATATCATAACTATTTCGCCTCAAATAGCAAGCAGTCATAACACATAGGTTTTCATCATTTAGCATGCACAATTCAAGCAAGAAACTCCAAATAGACAGATTTTGTGAGTTTTTGGCATATCTAACCTAAGTGTTTGGATAGTTGTTCTAATTCCGTTACATTATTCCACCTTACTTCACTAGGTGTTTCTAGTAACTACAACATGCATGATCTTTGACAGACAATTATAACTGAAAAAGAAAAAAAATTATGACTCAAAAATACACAAAAACAACAAAAAGACTTAAACATACTATAACAATAAAACACAAATAAGACACCCCCCAAACTTAAATCACACATTGTACCCAATGTGTGTAAGACTCAAAGACAATAAAAGAAACAAGACACTTACAAACTTGATTTAAAATGGTGGCGGTGGCGGTGGATAATGCATCGACCATTGGTTGAACAGGGAACTCATCTCGTCAAATTGCTGGTGCAACTGTTGTTGCTCCTGTCTCAATTCTTGTTGCCCTTGTCTCAACTTTTGTTGTCCTTGTATCACTGTGTCGAAATGTTGCATCATCATTCTCTGGTTCTGGAGCAACTGCTCCATCATAGGAACTGGAGGTTCTGATTCTGTGGTTGGCTGGTGGCTGCTCCCTGCCGCATATTGAGCCTCTATTTCAGGCTCATCTTCGTTCATGGCGGCCTCTGCTGCTGCTGCTGGTGGTGCTTTTCTTCTTGCTGTTGGGGGGCTTGGGTCTGGGAAGGAGTGCACTATCCCATATGACACAGGCAGTTGGTTTCTTTCACGAGTATCAGTGGGTAGGGTTGGGACCCCATTTATGGCGCATAAACTTGTAATAAGTGAGTCATGTCCCAACCCACTTGTTGTTACCAACCTGTTGGTCTCTTCAATGTTTTGCACTATCTCATTTCCCACATCAATCGTCTTCCCCGTCATAATTCTATATATCAATTTGATCCTATCTTCTGGCACTCTGGTGAAGTGCGTTGATGGAATCAGACGGGCACTGACGAAATACATCCAACCCTTGGCTGCTTTGTTGAACTGACACCTGCTCAGTCCTCTTGACCCATTTCTGGCAACATCAAATGCAGCCTCAGGGTAGCTCACTGTGCTTGCGACGGTATCCCAGTCGATGCGGTTGGTGCTTCTATACCATGATCTGAATGTTATACCCCGTGGTTGAGCACTGGACCGCGTCGGGTCTCAGCGCCATGGCCGGGCGAGCGGCGCGCCAAGCGGGTGATTGTAGACGCGGCGCGGAAGTCGGGCGCGCTCCGAAATCTTGAGGGTCGCTGAAGTTTCAGCCGCGGCTCGGAAAGCGGTGGCGCGAAAGATCCGGTCGCGGATTGCGGTGTGCCGGAAATCGAACATGCGCCGGCGGGAAATTTGGGCGGAAAAACTTAGAAAATCTGATTTGTGTTTTAAAAGAGGCCATGGGAGGGTGACAAGTGTCCCCCCCCATCTGATTTTCAGAATGCATGCAATATAATTGACCAAGGCTTGGTCACTTTTCCATCTTTCATCTTTACTCTCTCTCTCTCTCTCTCTCCAAGGCTTGAGCTCCCCCTTCTCTCTAAAACCTCAAGAGGTGTTCTAGCCTAAGAAAATCTGAAAAGTTAAAGGCAAGAAGGAAGGTTGTTTCTATCTTAGTATTGCTATTTTGGTGGTTTTCTTGGATAAAAAGGCTAGCAATGTGTTTGAATAATTTTGGCTAAAACTTAAGGTTACATTTCTTCTCTTGTAGTTGTTATTGGGTGTTGCATGTTTAATAGGAAGAACTTGTAGTTGGAAAAATGCACTTAGAGTAGTTGCGTAAGAAATGGGGTTTGGTTATGAAAGAATTGGTTTGGGGATTTTATGAGCATGTTGTTGCCTAAATACTACATTAGACTTGTTGGGTTAGTTGTTGTAACTTGTGGGGCTGAATTTTACACCAAAGTTTAGGTGTGTAATTCCTTTGGTGTTGGTTGGTTGTTGAGCCTTAAACATGGCATTTGAGCGTTAAAAATCGACCTTGGGAAAGGTGGCAAAGTAGGTAGAAACAAAGGAAAGCGCCCAATTTTCCGTAGGAAATTGGTGACTTTAACAGGAAAATTCTGCATTATAATTAGAGCTTGATAAACGTATTGTGGTCATTTTAGGTTGACATACTACGTGCGATAAATTGGACTTAGCTTGTGGATTGACCAAGAGGTATGTGGAGCTTTCTATCTCTTGAGCATGATTAGTTGTACCTATGTAGTACGGTGAGCGTCAAGATTTGGAAATCTTCGTTTGTTATAAGTATTTGATACTTGCTTCGTTTAAAAGAAAAGTATAAAAATCCCTTGGACTTAAGGGAATGTGTTTTACTATTGTTAACTCGAATATAACGGCTTTATGGGGAGTTGGTTATATTAGTTTGTGAAAGTTTAATGGAGAAAGGTTTTGATGTTTTGAACTTGTGGAAGGAAAATGGTTTTAAGGCATGAATTGCCTAAGGTTTTACAAGAAATGAAGTCACTTAATTTAGAAGCTTGAGATAGTTTTAAAAGGAAATGTGACTTGTTTTGAAAAGAAATCGTAACTTGATACTATGGTGATTAGTATCTTGGAATTTTTGTATAAAAAGAGTTATTTCTTAAAAGGTTAGAGGTACATGATACTTGGGTTAAATTCCCGGATTTTTATTAAAAGACATGATCGTGCCTCAGGTATACTAAAATGAGAGGATGTATTAATACTATTAATAAGAAGTTAGGTGATTCTTAACTTGCTTAAGTTATGATAGGCCGGTAGTGCTTATGTTATGATATGATAGTAGGTAGTGCTTATGTTATGATATGATAGTAGGTAGTGCTTATGTTATGTATGATAGCGGATGAGCTATGTTATATATATATTATTCTGTAAACCCCGGGTTATTATTTATGCCATGGATTTGCTACCCATGATGCGAGTGCGGCGCTTGTACTCATGCGGATCTGGACCATAGGATCCATGCGGGTGAAATAGTCCCATGCGAGTACGCGATGGTACTCATGCGGATCCACAGGATCCATGCGGGTGAAATAGTCCCATGCGGGTGAAATAGTCCTATGTGAGCGGATGACCTCATGCGGGTCCACGGGACCTATGCGGGTGAAATAGTCCCGAGTAGGATTGCTTAATGATACTACTGCAGGCGAGGTACCTGTTTTGATCATGAGCCTCTATTTTTATGCTATAAAATGTATACTTGTTACTCTCATTATTAGTAAGGCACGGTCTGACATAATTTGGTTTTATCTATAACTTTAATGTATTTTGGACTTATGATATTACTACTGATATTTTCGATTTACATACTTGTGCGTTGTGTCGACCCGCTTCCTGGCTGCGTTCATGCCGCAGGTAAGGGAAAGCAGGTGGTAGATCCTCGTTCCTAGGATCTCGTACTCAGGTGTCAGGAGCTCCAGTTCTTCGGAGGCTCGAGTTTTGGTATGGTTCTCCGAGTCGTTGTTATTTTGTACATTCGGGGCATGGCGGGGCCTGTCCGTCATAGTGTTATTCATTCTTAGAGGCTGTAGTCTTGTCGAACTTGGTTCGTTAAGGATGCTTGTTCGGTTTATGTACTTTTAGGTTGCTTGATTTAGGCTAGACTATTCTATATCTTGATGGTTGTTTATCTTGAGTTTACATTCCGCTGGTTTTCTCTGATGTTGTGTCACTAGGGTGCCCGGGTTAAGGCACCGGTCACGGGTCCGGGTTCGGGTCGTGACAAAAGTGGTATCAGAGCCAGGTTATCCTCGGAAAGAGTCTACAGGTCGTATCTAGTAGAGTCTTGATTATCGATGTGTTGTGCACCACATCTATAATCAGGAGGCTGCAGGATATTTAGGATTGGTTCCCATTCTTTCACTCTAAGATCGTGCAATGAGCCGCTATAGGTTGAATTTCCTCGACGTATTTTTCTGTATCGCTTATGTCTCGCGCAAGGCAACCGCAGCCCGGCAAGCGGCGATGAGGAACTACCGGTAGGGCAGAGTCACGAGCACGAGCCGGTCACTTACGAGCGAGGTGTTTGGACGGCGAAGTTCTGGCGTCGCCAACCCCAAGAGTCGGAAGCGGCGGCGGCTGCGAGACGCGATACACGAGCCTCGATCCAGCCCGGCGAGCGAGAAGGATATGGGCTACAAGGAGATAGCCCGATTCGCCGAGATCGTGGCAAGCAGGAGGATAAGTGCCGAAACGGCGATTCATTTGCGCGTAGTTCGGCCAGGCTAACGAGGCGAGAGACTTTTGAGTTGCGGCCACGAGTTTTATGGGTCGAGGCACGAGATGATCCGCGAGTTTATCAAGCGATTCGCGAAGGATCGTAAGGTGATCGGGGCTTCGAGACCGAGTCGGTGGTATTAGGTTCGCGTCGGTGCGGGACACCGCGATTGGCCCGGTATGATTCGTGAAGCGTCGGGGAGCATGCATCCAGTGTTTGGGGCGAGTTCTCGAGGCGTTACTTGGCCATTTCTTGCCACCGCAGATGAGGAGGGCTCGGCCGATAGATTTTTGTGGCCCGAGGCAGAATGGGCGGGCCGGTCAGAATACAATGTGGAGTTTGATTCATTGGCTAGGTATGTGCGCATTGGTAGCGAACATGGAGGGCGAGTGCACCGCTATGTCACGAGACTCGATGATCACTTGGCGAGAGTTGCTCGGGGTGGCTCTCGGCCGCATGGACATTGCCGCGTGCGAGCACGCTGCTCGGGTGTGAGAGCGGGGCCGCGGATCGGCAGTATCGCGAGAAGGCGGGCGGCAGGTCCTCCGGTAGTTTTAGGGTAAGCAACCCAAAGAACAAACCAATTTGCACCACGGCCGGTCGAGCGCTCCACCATCTTGCCGGGCGGGCGAGTATTCGAGAAGCGGGGCATGGTTCGAGCTTGGGTTTCGGAGGACGAGTTCGGTCGAGATGAGGCCACCTATGCCTCGGTGTGGTCGATGTGGTGATTGCCATTATGAAGTGTCGTGTTCCTCCGAGAGCTTGTTATTCTTGCGGCGCGAGGCGTTTGAGAAGATTGTCGATCCAGTGGCGGGAATATGATGGCTCGGTAAGCGGTCGATGTTGGTCTTCATCGTCGATGGCGATGCGCCGGAGGCGAGGTGTTCACGGACGAGACGAGCGCGGCGAAGTCGTGGTAGAGTTCGATTCAGCGGTCCTCGAGAACGCATTTATGCTATGTCGGCCGCCAGACGGGGCGTCACCCGATGTAAATCCGCAGTACATTGTTGGTTTCTTCTTTGTGATGTATATGCTTTGATAGATCGAGTTCTACCTTGTCCTACATATCTCCTCATATTCTTTGGTAGAATAGGGATGAGCGAGTCCATAGAATCCTTTGAGGTGGCTACGCGTAGGTGCTTGGTGTTAGGCGGCGGGTATATAAGGCTTGCCCGATGACTTTAGATGGTCGTCGGACTCTGGACTTGATAGAGTTGGACATGACGGACCGATGTGATTATGGGTATGGATTGGCTAGCGTCTTGCTATGCCAATGTGGGCTGAGAGAGAGGTTAGTTCGGTTCGGTTTCTGGTGGCCGGTTATCGAGTGGAAGGGAATCTTTGCATCGGCAGGGAGGTTTATTTCTTACCTCGAGGCTAGGAAGATGGTACGGAAGGGTATATTTACCATTTGGTTGGGTATTCGATCGAGGTGAGATCTAGGACCTTGATCGATTCGGTGGTTAGAGAGTTTCAGACGTTTTCCCAGACGAGCTTAGGGTATCCCTCACGAGAGGAGATTGAGTTTTGCATCGATTTGGCACGGACACTCGGCGATATCTATCCCGCCATACGAATGGCACTGCCGAGTTGAAGGAATTGAAAGACCGGTGAAAGATTTCTTTGGAGAAAGGCTTTATCGAGGCCAAGTGTTTCTCCCGCAGGAAGCACGTGTTATTTGTAAAGAAGAAAGATGGGGCCAGCTGCGTATATGTATTGATTACGAGCGGTGAACAAGGTAACTATCAAGAATAGATATCCTCCCGGGATTGATGATTTGTTTGACCCGATTGCGAGTGCGAGATGTTTTCCAAGATAGACTGCGTTACGGTTATCATCAGTCGAGTTAGAGGCGGATGTCGAAGATCGCATTCGGGACCGGTATGGGCACTATGAGTTGGTGATGTCTTTCGGGTTGACCAACGCTCGTGTACTCATGGATTTGATGAATAGGGTGTTGAGCCATTCTTGGATATGTTCGTTATAGTTTTCATCGATGATATCTTGGTGTATTCGCGCACGCGAGCGAGCACACGGTCATTTGAGGCGGTGTTAGAATCCTCGGGGGCCGGCGGTTGTATGCCAAGTTCTCGAAATGCGAGTTTTGGGTGGCTTGATGGCTTTCTTAGGACATGTTATCGGGCCGATGGTATTCGGGTTGTCTGACAAAGGTGAAGCGATCGAGACTTGGCCTAGACCATACTGCAAGCAGTGCGGCTTTGGGCCTTGCGAGTTATTATCGGAGGTTTGTGGAGAAGTTTGCTTCTATTTCACCTTTGACTAAAGACTCGGAAAGCGGCTATGTTCCGTGGACGGATACTTGTGAGAAAGTTTTCGGTTGCTAAAGGAGAAGTTGACGATCGCCCGGTTCTTACTCTTCGGAGGGTTTAGATGGATATGTGGTTTATTGTGACGCGTCGGTGTCGGGCTTGGAGTGCGTCTTTGATGCGGCCGACGGCAAGGTTATAACTTATGCGTCCGACGGCTTAGGAAACATGAGAAGAACTATCCCACACATGACTTGGAGTGGCGTGATGATTCATGCCTTGAAGATCGGAGACATTATTTATATGGAGTTCATGTGGACATTTACAGAACGCGAAGTCTCGGTGCATCTTCACCAGAGGAGGCTGAACTTGCGGCGAAGGCGGTGGTTGGAGCTACTTAAGGATTACGATGTTGATATTACGTACCCTTTCGGGGAAGGCGATGTAGTGGCGTATGCCTTAGTCGCGGTCGATGGGTAGTCTATCGATGTTGAGCAGAGAAAAGGGATATGGTCAGAAGCTACACGATTAGCAAGCCTTGGGGTTCGTTTGGTTGATTAGTTAATGCGGAATTCGGGTTCGAAGTCGCCGAGTCTTCCATCGTCGAGGAGGTGAAGAGGCGGCGATATGAGGATCCGATTTTGGTGCGATGCAGAGATGCGACTCTCCGGGAAGAAGAGTCTATTTGAGGTAGCACGGATGAAGTGCTAAGATTCGAGGGCGGTTGTGTGTTCCGATGTAGCGAGGACCTCGTCGGCAGATTCGGGAAGGCCGCGGTGCTCGTTATTCGATTCATCCGGTCGACTAAGATGTACCACGACCTCGGTGCATATATTGGTGGGATGGTTTGAAGAGGGCGTGGCGGTTTGTTGCCCGATGTCCTAATTGTCGTGAGTTAAGGTTGAGCACGAAGCGGTGGGCTATTACGGTATTGATATTCGATGTGGAAGTGGGAGGTGGTCAACATGGACTTTATTACGAGGTTACCTCGCACCGAGGAGGCGTGATTCCATTTGGGTTATTGTTGTGGTGTGAAATCAGCCCACTTTCTTCCGATCGGGGCAGCGTTTTGAGGACTATGCGAATATATATTAGAGATTGTGAGATTGCGAGTCGGTGTCGATTATATCGAATAGAGGCGGTTCACGGCTAACCGGAGGTCTTTCGGAAGGATTAGGGAACATGGTGAGTCTCGTGCGGCGTTTCATCCTCGAGACGGACGGGCGGTAGCGCACTATCGAACACGAGGATATGCTGCGGGCTTGTGTTATTGATTTTGGGGGTAGCTGGGAGGATCATTTACCTCTGGTGGAATTTGCTTATAACAACAGCTACCATTCTAGTGTTCAGATGGCGCCTTATGAGGCCTTATACGGGAGGAAGTGCAGGTCACCGATAGGTTGGTTTGAAGTGGGAGAAGTGCGATTAATCGGGCGGTTGGTTCGTGACGATGGATAAGGTGAAGCTTATCCAGAGCGGTTATTAGCGGCCAGAGTCGGCAGAAGTCATATGCAGATCATCGGCGTCGACACTTAGAGTTTGAGGTTAATGATTGGGTCTTTCTGGAAGTGTCACCCATGAAGGGTGTGATGAGATTTGGAAGGAAAGGGAAACTTCGGCCCAGGTACATTGGCGTGTCAGTTGTCAGAAGAGTGGGCAAGGTTGCCATGAGTTGGATCTGCCGTCCGATCTTGGCGATACATCGATTTTCACGTGTCTATGTTACGGAAATCGTTGGAGATCCGTCTAGAGTGCACCGATTCGGGATATCCGGTGTGAGGAGTTGTCGTATGAGGAGAGTCCCATAGCGATACTCGATCGTCAAGTTAGACGACTCGGACGAAGGAGGTGGCTTCCGTCGAGTTTTATGGCGGAACGAGCAGAGAGGAGATGGCGTGGGAGCGGAGGATGATATGATGAAGAAATACCCACACTTATTCCCTATACCTCCAGGTAACCCCTTTCCTACTGATTGGTGTTAATTTAGTTGATTATGCTTGAGTAATGTTGTGGCTCGGGGAGCATTCTTATTTGCAAAGGAATAGTTAAGAAGATATGTTTATATTGTGTTTTGTGTGAGGCTAGAAGGAACATTCGGGACGAATGTTTCTAAGGAGAATGTTATACCAGTGGTTCGGGCACTGGACCGCGTCGAGTCTCAGCATGGCCGGGAGAGCGGCATGGCGCTTGGCTAGTGATTGTAGGGCGCGGAGATTAGGCGCGGCTCGAAAATCTTGAGGTCGCTGAAGTTCAGCCGCGGCTCAGGAAGCGGTGCGGCCGAAGATCCGAGTCGCGGGAGTCTGCAGCCATGGCCACAAATCGGCCACGCGAGGCGGAAATTTGGGCGGAAAAACTTAGAAAATCTGATTTGTGTTTTAAAAGAGGCCATGGGAGGGTGACAAGTGTCCCCCATCTGATTTTCAGAATGCATGCAATATAATTGACCAAGGCTTGGTCACTTTTCCATCTTTCATCTTTACTCTCTCTCTCTCTCTCTCTCTCCAAGGCTTGAGCTCCCCCTTCTCTCTAAAACCTCAAGAGGTGTTCTAGCCTAAGAAAATCTGAAAAGTTAAAGGCAAGAAGGAAGGTTGTGACTAGCTTAGAAGTGCTATTGTGGTGGTGTTCTTGGAGAAAAAGGCTAGCAAGGTGTTGGAATAAGTTTGGCTAAAACTTAAGGTAACATTTCTTCTCTTGTAGTTGGTATTGGGTGTTGCATGTTTAATAGGAAGAACTTGTAGTTGGAAAAATGCACTTAGAGTAGTTGCATGTAAGAAATGGGGTTTGGTTATGAAAGAATTGGTTTGGGGGATTTTATGAGCATGTTGTTGCCTAAATACTACATTAGACTTGTTGGGTTAGTTGTTGTAACTTGTGGGGCTGAATTTTACACACCAAAGTTTAGGTGTGTAATTCCCTTGGTGTTGGTTGGTTGTTGAGCCTTAAACATGGCATTTGAGCGTTAAAAATCGACCTTGGGAAAGGTGGCAAAGTAGGTAGAAACAAAGGAAACGCTGCCCAATTTTCCGTAGGAAATTGGTGACTTTAACTTGGGAAAATTCTGCATTATAATTAGAGCTTGATAAACGTATTGTGGTCATTTTAGGTTGACATACTACGTGCGGTAAATTGGACTTAGCTTGTGGATTGACCGAAGAGGTATGTGGAGCTTTCCTATCTCTTGAGCATGATTAGTTGTACCTATGTAGTACGGTAGGCGTCTGAGAGTTGGAAATCTTCGTTTGTTATAAGTATTTGATACTTGCTTCGTTTAAAAGAAAAGTATAAAAATCCCTTGGACTTAAGGGAATGTGTTTTACTATTGTTAACTCTAATATAACGGCTTTATGGGGAGTTGGTTATATTAGTTTGTGAAAGTTTAATGGAGAAAGGTTTTGATGTTTTGAACTTGTGGAAGGAAAATGGTTTTAAGGCATGAATTGCCTAAGGTTTTACAAGAAATGAAGTCACTTAATTTAGAAGCTTGAGATAGTTTTAAAAGGAAATGTGACTTGTTTTGAAAAGAAATCGTAACTTGATACTATGGTGATTAGTATCTTGGAATTTTTGTATAAAAGAGTTATTTCTTAAAAGGTTAAGTGCATGATACTTGGGTTAAATTCGGATTTTTATTAAAAGACATGATCGTGCCTCGGGTATACTAAAATGAGAGGATGTATTAATACTATTAATAAGAAGTTAGGTGATTCTTAACTTGCTTAAGTTATGATAGGCGGTAGTGCTTATGTTATGATATGATAGTAGGTAGTGCTTATGTTATGATATGATAGTAGGTAGTGCTTATGTTATGTATGATAGCTGATGAGCTATGTTATATATATATTATTGGGTAAACCGGGTTATTATTTATGCCATGGATTTGCTACCCATGATGCGAGTGCGGCGCTTGTACTCATGCGGATCTGGACCATAGGATCCATGCGGGTGAAATAGTCCCGTGCGAGTGCAGCGATGGTACTCACGCGGATCCACGGGATCCATGCGGGTGAAATAGTCCCGTGCGGGTGAAATAGTCTATGGCGAGGCGGATGACCTCATGCGGGTCCACAGACCTATGCGGGTGAAATAGTCCCGGAGTAGGATTGCTTAATGATACTACAGGCGAGGTACCTGTTTTGATCATGAGCCTCTATTTTTATGCTATAAAATGTATACTTGTTACTCTCATTATTAGTAAGGCACGGTCTGACATAATTTGGTTTTATCTATAACTTTAATGTATTTTGGACTTATGATATTACTACTGATATTTTCGATTTTACATACTTGATACGTTGTGTCTTGACCCGCTTCGCCGGGTGCGTTAAATCTGCAGGAGTAAGGAAGCGGTGGTAGATCCTCGTTCCTAGGATCTTGTACTCAGTGTCGGGAGCTCCATTTCTTCTGAGGCTCGACTTTTGGTATGGTTCTCCGAGTCGTTGTTATTTTGTACATTCGGGGCATGGCGGGGCCTGTCCGTCATAGTGTTATTCATTCTTAGAGGCTGTAGTCTTGTCGAACTTGGTTCGTTAAGGATGTAACTGTTCGGTTTATGTACTTTTGGGTTGCTTGATTTAGGCTAGACTATTCTATATCTTGATGGTTGTTTATCTTGAGTTTACATTCCGGTTTTCTCGATGTTGTGTCACTAGGGTGCGGGTTAAGGCAGGTCACGGTCCGGTTGGTCGTGACATCAAGTAACCGGTCATCACCTCTTTCCTCAACATCAATGTTTCCAATCCGCGTTGACCTCTTACTGCCGCGAGCACATATTGTTCCCTCACAAAGCATCCATTGTTCACCTTCTCCGGAAGATTAGCATAAAATTCACGCACCATTACTGTGTCCATTGGTGCTATCTCTTCTGGGTCTACAAATCTTTTCCATCCCATCATCTCAATCATTGCCCGAATGGGCTCATAGACATCCTCCTCCCCAAGTGACTCCCTCTGATAGTCCATTCCCCTTTCAGGGATTAAGGGCCTAGTACCAAGCTTTTTGTATCTTTCATAAGCTTGTTGGCTCACGAACCTAGTATCATCGTATTGCGGGGCTGAGGTGGATGTGGAGGCTCTTCTCTTTCTGGCGGACATGGTTAAATCACTTTTTGCAGCTTACAAACTTAGTATCACAAATGTTCCCCAACACAATCACACAACAACTAGCAGCTACAACACTAACACCCCCAAACTCCAACTCCTGTACTACACAATACCCACACCCTCCTTGTGTATTCCTCCCCTAAATTTCACAACCAATTTTTTTTAACACCCCAACGACTTCAACAATGCAACATTCCTCCAAACTACTACCTCCTTTTAACTACTGTAAAGCTTTCAAGAAAAGATGAAGATTACCTTTTTGACGGTGTTCTTCAAGATTTTCTTGCTTCTAATGGTGATTTGAGGCACTAGGATGAAGTTTTGTTGGTTGAAATGGTTAAGAGTTTAGGGATTTTAAGAGTTTTTGGTTGTGGTTGGGTTTGATTTATGGAAGATTTTGAGGTGAGGTTTGAATTTTCGTGGGTTTTGTGGAGAAGAAAGGTTAGGTTTTGGTTTGAATTTGGGGAAAATCGGGTCTTTGGGCGTTTTATTACTTTCTGGATTTCCGCTTCGGCGCCGCGGCCCTGCATTTGGCGCCGCGGCGCCCAACTTTCTGCACTACTTCGGGAATTTCTGCGCCGCGGCGCCTAGACTTGGCAATTTTTAGGTTTTGGCGCCGTAGCCTGCTCACTGCGCGCGGCACCAATCTTCAGCGCTACGCTGCTCTTTTGGCCTTGCCCAGGCGCTTGGCCACTTTTTCTCGAAATCACTGGCATTCTTGATTTTCGCCCTTCAAATTTGTTGGCCTACACCTGTCAATCACAACACAAACACTACCTCTGTGAGACCGTTCTTAATAATAAAAAAAACTACTATATTAAAGAAAAATAAATAAAAATACCTTGGGTTGCCTCCCAAGTAGCGCTGTCTTTAACATCTTTTAGTCGGACGCAAGTTCCTTAACTCAATCAGTGTGGGATGGATTAACCCCACAACCAATCCATTTTCTCCACATTTCTCGTTTTCTTCTTCTTCTTCTTCTTCTTCTCTTCTTAGAATTATCATCAAGGGAGGATTCAGGAACACATACCTGCTTTTGTGGAGGTTCGGCATCACATACCTGTTTTGTGGGATCATCTCCCTTTGTTTGACTTGTACTGGCTCACAGGGGGGTTTGATGGTGCTGATTGCAAAGCACCTGCTCATGATTGGTGGTTCAATGATGTGTTTAAATACTTTAAACACTATTTCTTCCTTCTCCACCCTCAACGTCAACTCTCATCTTTCTACATCGATCAAGGCTCTCGCCGCGGGAATGGTCTCCCAATATGATAGGGATTTACTGCATCTCTTCCATGTCAAGAATGAGGAAGTCGCGGGAAAAAGAATTTTCCTACTTTAACAATCACGTCCTCAATCTTCCTCTTGGGTGAACCATCTGTCGGCTAGTTGCGGGCTCGCGGTGGTTGGTTTTGCCTCATGACTCCAACCGCTTAAATCGACAAAGGCATCAAATTTATACTTGCCCCTAAATCGCAAAGAGCCTGTTGCGTGTCACCACACTTGTGTGCAAGGCAAAGTAAAGCTCCCTGGGTCTTTTAGTTTAGGGGGCAACTTCTTCTGCAAGATAGCACTGCACTCTTCCGTTAGTGCTACCATCTCATACTCTGCCAGTTTCTTCTTCTTCCCAAAGATCTCCTTCATGAATTTGAAATAGGAGGGCATCTGCTCCAACACCTCTATAAAGGGTATGTTGATATGCAGCTTTCTGAACGTCTCCAAAAAATTGGAAAATTGTTTATCAACTGCCTTCCGCTGCAATCTCTGTGGGAATGAGATCTTATCTGTATACTCCTTCTCTGGAGTTTTCTCTACTACTGGGCGAGCTTCAACCACCTTCTCTTTCTCTATCTCTGTCCGTTGTTCAACCATCGGGTGAGGTATTTCTTCTCATTTGTTTACCAACTTCTCAGCATCTTCGACATTGTTCTCTCGGATTCACCTCTGTGTTGCTTGGCAGTGTAACCTGTGGCCTGCTGTTCGATTGCTTTGCTAGCTGACCCACTTGTGTCTCCAAGTTTCTGAACGAGGATCTAGTTTACATCACGGAGTGCAGGCGTTGGTCGGTGCCAACAAAGTTGCTTCGGCTCATCTTGCTTTTACGTGAACATGTGCATTGGTATTGAGAAGGTGGGGCTGAGTAAAGTGCTAGTGCAGTCTTCTTGGTTTTGGTCTTGGCCTATATTGATTCTGTTGCCACGGTCTCCTCTCCATGAGAAATTTGGGTGATTCCTCCACTGGATTATATGTGTTGGAGTATGGGTTGTTCTGTGGCGATAGTTACCACGGCGACACTCTGCTGCTTCGATTGACATATTATTAGGATCGGTGAAGGACACCTATCGAATGTATGTGGACCGCGCATATTTCACACTCGCGGCATCATCGCATTTCACGATCATGTATGTTCTTGCACTGTTTCATCAAAAGGGCACTGGGCATTCAAAGCGGCGATAGCATCTATCTCGTGGACTCCAACATTTCTCCTACCACTCGTTGGTCTATCTTACGTGACATGGTTGTTGGTGGCCATATCTTAATAATTCGTGAGCTTCGTGGCTGTTTTCCTCATGAATGTCCCACCGCTTTGTATCTATAATTGTTCAGTTTATGCAGCTCGGCCAGATTATAGAAGATGTGGACCAAGTTCCACAACTCAATACAATGGTGTGGGCACTTTCTCTGTAAATCTTTGAACCTCTCCCATGCTTCGTAAAATGACTCTCCATCTGCTTGGTAGAAATTATTCAGCTCCCCTCTCAATTTCACTGCTTTGCACGGGGGAAAGAATTTGGCCAAAATTTTCTGTGTCAGCTCTTGCCATGTAAAAATCGAATCAGCTGGCAGAGAATTTAACCATACTTTTGCTCTATCCCTGAGTGAGAAGGGAAAGAGCCTCAATCTGACAGCGTCATTAGTAACGCCGTTATATCTGAAAGTTGCACATAACTCCAAGAAATTAGCTATGTGCATATGTGGATCCTCTGATGGCAGTCCTCCAAATTGCACTGTGTTCTGCACCATGCTTAGAATCGCCGGTTTGATCTCAAAGTTGTTTGCTCCTATTGTTGGGAGCCTAATACATGTATGTGCTCCGTTCACCCTCGGCAGCACGTAGTCTCCCAAGCTTCTTTCTGCCTGGACTTGAACTCTTTCCTCGACATCCATAGGTACTCGCCGAGGCATTCCTTGGTTAGGTTGATTTTCACCTAACCCTTCTCTCATCATATTGTTGTTTTGGACGCCGTCCATCTCAACTAAGGCTGCAATCCGCTGGTTCTTTCTGTTCCGTTTACAGGTTTTCTCAATCTCTGGATTGAAGGAAACAGATAAAAAACAGACAAACAGATCACGGCACCCTGATTTTTACCGAAAATAATAAAAAAAATAAAAACGTAAAAATAAATTAAAAAAATTAAAAACCAAATTAGAAATTAAAAATAGATAAAATTGATATTGAACTATGCCTAATCCCCGACAACGGCGCCAAAAACTTGATGCGCGAAAAGATGCACACACTTTAACGCAAGTGCACGTTATCGTGACAAGTAATATAGTCTAGGTAAGACCGAATATCGTCCTCAAGGATTAGTGTTCAAGTACCAATTATCTATCTTTTGGTATCTATTTGGTAACCGATATTTGAGTTTGTTGATTATACTAACAATTATAAATACTAATTAACTAAGTGTTTACTTCAGTAGTGATGGAAATAGGGCTTCCAAGTCTCCTCAACTATCCGCTTATGTTACTTATTAATGCAATGAATTATGGTTCTTCTTCTTTTGGAGCTAGCAGGTTTACTAAATCGTTTTATACTCCCGTTAAGACTATATAAACACTCAACCCCAGTAGCGCTCATTTCTACCTTTCGGTGATAAGAATGACTCTATAGGAGGATTAAGACCAAAAACCTAGTTAATCGTCACGCGTCATGCGTAAAATTAGGTGTTTAAACCTCTCATTAACGCTACACAAGTAATTGATGTATTTTCATCCCCAATCCAAAATATGTCTACCCAACTTACAGCATATTCACAACCTCCTCCTTTCGAAGTTTGATTAGAAATCATATAAGTAATGATAATTAGTGATCAATTAATTACCAAGCATTCAAAGCAATTATTGGGTAAATCTCAACAATAAGAAGAATAACCATAACATGCATTAACTCATAACATAAGTTTCAAGTGATTTAACATGGAAAACCCTATAATGGAATTAGTTCCTAGCCATTGACATGACAAGAACTAATTCAATATCCAACATAAAAACTGAAAGTAAAGTAAAGAAAAGAAAAGAAAATTACTAAGTTAAGGTCTCCAATTTTCAACTTCAAGAATCTTGTGTTTGTGCAAGAAAGGGAACCAAAGCGCCTAGGGTTCTCCTTTTATAGGCTCAAAACCGCCTCAAACTTTTCCGCCGGGCTGGCCCAAAACACGTCTGAAAACCTGATTTTCAGCGTCGGCGCGCTGGCCGAACTCTGGTTGTTACGGTGATTTGGCGCGCGACCTCTCTGTCTTGGTAGCCGTACTGCAACTCTGCGCGCCTTCGGATATTGGGCGCCGCGACCGCAGTTACGATTGCGCGCGGCCGCGTGTCCGTGCCTCGTTCGCCACTTTCTCTACTTTTAGCTCTGGAACCTCCACTTTTGCCCTCTTTTCGCTCCTTTTCCGTCATTGGACCATTTTAACCACTTTGACTCAAAAGAAAGAAAATATATCCTAATACGACACGTATTTGTACAAAAAGGGACAAAATACTAACTAAAAATGACTCGAAAAGTGTATATAAAATACACCGATCACTCTCTTTAGAGACATAACTGCAACCACAATAATTTGTCAGAGGGGGGGGGGGGGGGTTGTCCTAACGATATAGCTCTATCGCACGATCTACGAGATGAAAGAATAAAAATCAATCCTAAATGTCTGGCAGCCTCTTGCGTATAAGTATGGTGCACCACATACCCATACACAATATTAGACATGGTCTGTAGACATTCTGAGGACTAACTACTCTGATACCACTTTTATCACGACCCGACCCGACGGGCAGCGACTAAACGCCCTAATGATGCCATTATACTAGCATGTCACACATAATCCTACTAACACTAATGAAAGTATGAAATTCGGCAGCATAACGCTGCAATCATAACATATATCCGAATAGGCAAGCCGGCAAGGCTGCCTTTACACATGAATAAATCTGCCTCATGAGGAGTCACATCTAAGCAAATATAACAAAGGACACAAGCCGATAAAGCTGCCACTACGTAAGGGAACGTCCCAAAATGAAATACAAAAGTACAGCTGAACAAAACATATCTACAATCCTCATAACTAACCCGCACATATATAACCCACAACTGTCTACAGACCTCTATGAGAAGGATACCTACATATGACGGGACAGGGCCCCGGCATGCCCCTAAATATACATAAGTTGAAATAAAGTTATGTACCAAAATGACAAGCTCTGAATCAAAGGAGCTTCCCAAACAGCTGAGCAGGAACCTAAACTGGAGGATCGCCAAACTGGACACCTGTACTTGCGGGCATGAACGCAGCCCACCGAGGAAAGGGGGGTCAGTACGAAATAATGTACTG
Organism: Przewalskia tangutica; assembly: GCA_029844215.1. NCBI lineage: Eukaryota > Viridiplantae > Streptophyta > Magnoliopsida > Solanales > Solanaceae > Przewalskia > Przewalskia tangutica. The sequence goes on along the minus strand of CM056727.1, from coordinate 36,618,520 downwards.
AGTATGTAAAACATGAAGTACTGTAAGAAAGATCATAACTGGCCAAAGGATATCATGAGACAAGTATAATAATCAAATTACCATTTCAACTGTGTCATATACGAATGAGAGTCAGTTGTGCCCTATAAAGTGAGAGTCATGTATGTACATATAAAAATCATCATATATACATAAACTGTCCGACCCTCTGGGATGCGGTAAAGTCGTGTAAGGTATACTGCCCGGCCCATCCTGGGACGCGGTAAAGTCATATAAGGTATACTTCCCTGCCCATTCTGGGACGCGGTAAAGTCATATAAGGTAAACTGCCCGGCCCATTCAGGGACGTGGTAAAGTCATATAAGGTATACTGCCCGACCCATTCTGGGACGCGGTAAAGTCATATAAGGTATACTGCCCGGCCCATTCTGGGACGCGGTAAAGTGATATAATCACATTAGCACGAATAGAATATCATGAGTAGCTTTATACATCTCAAATCATCACTTGTCTCTCAACGGAATAGATAAAAGGTACTATTATATCATGTATCATTTTAAAACATCCTTTGGGAACTCAAGACATTTATCATATCGTGAATCATTTTAAAACATCATTTGAAAACTCAATAAAATCATTAAATGAACTTTTTACCATAAAGTCAAAGGCACTTCTCATGACACATATCTTTAGAAATTAAACTGTGTAAAAATCATGTACGTCCGCCGTACGTTCATTAAATCATGCCAAAAAGAAAGAATGAAGATTTTCACATACCTTTTAGTCGAACTAGCCAACTCACTATTAGAATACGTCTCATCTAGTACTTCAACCTATAATAATGGTAACATATCCATTAACCTTATGATTTCCAACATTCATAATAATTTATTGATAACTCGCTTTCTTTTCTATAAAAATTTGGGCAGCACTTCCCCTATTTATGTGCGCGTCCACAACTTACAAATAAAGCCAGCAACACCAATAACAAGTCATAACTTAAGAATATAACCCAAACAGTCCATATACTTGGTATACATCTTCATTATACATTCTTTCTCTTTACGTTCATGTAATACAACAACTACAACAACCAAAGTGATTCATACACCTATTTCCCATGTTAATCTAACTCCTTAACTACGTTAAAACAGTCCTTAAAAACAGCTCATACTTTAACAATAACGAGAGTGAAATGTGAAGCTTTTCTACACCTTTCTATAGCTTAATTCCTTTAGGACATATATCCACAATTATAACAACGTAAATGTAGGTTCATAATTGAAATTTCCAGCATACAAACTCCAATAAAACAACACGCAAACAACCCTTAAAAATGCGACACAACATGTCTAAAATTCCATACAAGTCTCGGCCAACATCCACAAAACCAACTCTTTTTTTAATTCCTTATAATCCAATTCACGTTTCCAACAATTCCATATGAATAACTACAACTTAACATCAAGATTTCTTTCAATTCCAACATGCGATTAATGACGATAATAGCAATAACATAATCGAATTTAATGTATACCAAAACAGTCCCTAATTCGGTATAACAACATCAATAACAATCTCATGCATTATCTTATTTCCAATTCATTTCTTAACTTACAACAACATGCAATTTCAATTACACCATAAAAATAAGAATTCATACCTTAATTTGATGCCCAAAACAGTCCCCAAAATCGGTCCAAAGCTCAAGTGTTCTTCACTATTTTCACCATTTCTTCAACTCTAAATGTCTTGCATGTATTCCCCAATTTTAATCCATCATTCCTTGCACATTTTTCTTCCAAAATTCGTCCAAAAAAATTGAAAATTCTGGGCTTTAAATTCAGCCAGCAGCTCACATTTTTTGCCACTGTTTGTGACGTTTCTTTGGCTTGTGATTTGTGGAAGAACTTAGGCTAGGAAGAAGAAGTAAAAACTTGGATTTTGGCTATGGGATGAGGGAGATTTTCGGCCATGGGAGGGAGAAATAGGAAGAAGGTAAGTTGAAAATGAAATCTTGCCATTAGGAGAAGGTGGAGAGGTTTTAAGACTTAAGGGCAACAATTTTTTTTTAAAAAAAAAACTAAATTACATTTTGGTCTCAAAGTCCCACAATTAATAAATCTTAATTCCCCTTCTTTTAAATCCCGAAAATTCCATAAGACCTCGTATCGTCGTTGTCGTAACTTATATATAATATGTTCCTAATCCATAACGGGAATATCTATAACTATCATTTTCAATTTCCATTATCCCGCTCGTTGTAACCAAAAAAATTCCGGAATCACATCCTTAAGTATACTAATTTTCGTATTAACATATGTATGTAGGGGTGTACAAAACCGGACCGGACCGGAACCGGACCGGTGGATTCCGGACCGGAACCGGACCGGTGGATTCCGGAACCGGACCGATGGATTCCGGAACCGGACCGGTGGATTTCGGTCCGGTCCCCGGTCCGTCAAAATGGTGGATTCCGGTTTTCCGGTCCGGTCCGGAATGGACCGGATTTTTTTTTTTAAATTGAATTTTCAATATTGAAATTGACATTCCCGGACACATTACCATGAAATTTGAACGTTGAAATCTATTGTATATCGCGAGATATTTAGCTTTGAAAATAGAAAAAACGTAACAATTTGGGGGGAAATTCAAATTGAGCGGGAAAAAAGACGTTTTTCAGAAAATTGGCCTGACCGCGGTTTGACCACCCCCGTATCGAAAAAATACGCGAAATAAAAAAAAAGGTGAAACGGACGTTCGAGCGCAAAGTTATGATCATATGAAGTTTGATCAATTTACAACTACTTTACTTTTTTATCTCCCTATCTATAATTTATGTCGATGCTTCAGGAATGTCCAAATTCCAAATAGAAAATAGAAAATATAAATGTGGTGTGTAAATTTAATTAATGAGTAGTTCAGTAGTTCGTATACGAACCAAGTACATTTGGTGGTTTTCTTTAAGTTAGTCATATTAATGAAATAAAGTATATTGAAGGATAAGGAAAAAAACAAACATATTTAATGAGATTGATAAACGAAGACATTGTTAAAAATTTATAATTTATAAATTGCATTTAACAAAAAAAAAAAAAACGGTCCAACCGGTCCAAAACCGGGACCGGACCGGAATTTTCCGATCCGGTCCTCGATCCGAAAAATTTCCGAATTCCGGTTCCGGTCCATTCCGGTTCCGGTCCGGTTCTGGACCGGTGAACACCCCTATATGTATGTATATTTTATATCTAATATTTGAATCTTACTTCCTTAATGACGTTCTCAATCATCGTCTTAAACTTACGAGGTGTAACATTCTCGGTCTAAGTCCAATGCCTCTCGGATTGAACAACCCACTCGTGGGCAATAGATTTGTACAATTATATCTTGTAATGTTGTAGTGTAATTAATATTGTACACTTATCATAATTGTATAGTTAGTCTTCAAATAGAATAAAGTTTTAGGAGTTGAATAGGAATAGGATTTTTCTATTATGTAAATTGTATAGATTCTCTTTCAATTAATGAAAATAATCAAGGGATTATTTCTTTCAATAACTACTAGTGAATTTGGCCGCGCTTCGCACGATATCTTAGTAAATTTAAAAATGGTCTTTTATAGATTACGTCGAGATAAATGAGATGATTTAATTTGCTTAGATCCGATTTTTTTTCCTTATTAACAAATTATATAATTATAAGATGCAACATCATTGAAAACGATCAGAAAAAAAGTATACAGATAATGATCTTTTTGGGTTGGTTGTGCCGAGTCAAGGAGGAAAATACAACTTCATAAAAGAGGAGATAAAATAGTTGAAAGTGATAGCCCTCTTATATTTAAGAAATCTAAGTAGTATTATCTTTAATTGCACACAAATAAATGATGTTTAGCTCAATATTGACTCTCAATTATATGTAATTAAAATTAGAACATTGGAGTTCCTAAATGGCTATGCTACCACACATAATTCTATATGATACAATATAACTATTATAAAAAAAATGACTTACTTTTTAACTGAATTTCTAAACTTACAGATATGAATAAAGCATGAAACACATTTAAAAGATGAGAGTCGGTCTTCTTTCTTCATGTTTGTCAATTGCCATGTAGAATCCAATTTCAAATACTTTAAGTTGTTATGCAATTTTGTGTTCACCTTCTTCTCATATACAATTAAATATAAAAGAAATGCAAGAAGACAAAGAGTTAGAAAACATGTAACGTTTAATTTATCTTTTTTTTTCATTTTAATTTTGAAAGTTATTGTGTGTAAACACCTTAAATATGGAAAGAGGACCTTCTAATCATTCATTTTCTTAAACGTCTTCCTCATTTAACATTTTTAAAATATAGCGCAATTAATCACAACTAAGAGAGTTAAGAAGTGACTTTTGATTTTTTTTAACGTAGCATATATATAAATGTAGGGAAATAGAAAAAATGTCAAAAATATAAAAGAAAAAAATACTTGTTATTGGCCGGAGAGGGGAAAATATCTATTACCATAATTATTTTTCGCAAATATTGAAAACAGAAAGTTCATAAATTAACAATATTATAGCAATTTCTAAATAAACTAAAGAATATTATTAAGACCACGAAGGAGAACAAAGAGAGCTACATATGTTGTATTAAATGTCATTTTCGATGAAGAAGCGGAGGCTTGGCGTAGGAGATAAACATGATTTTTTTTTTGTGGAGCACCTAAATTGAGAATTTTGAATATAAAAGTGTAAAATATAAGGAAAAGGAAAAATCAAAATCCTTATCAATAAATGGTGTCATATCATCTTCCTAAAAATATCACTTAGTCATTTTATGCTTTTGATCTCCACCTTAGTTCTATAATTTTGTGCTTTTGATCTCTTTATCTATTCTACACTAGTGAAATTATATGCGCTTCGCGAGGTCATTAAAGTAAAATTAAAATATTATTAAATAATTATTATTAAAGTTTTTAGTTAAAATATCAATATTGACTTAATGATCAAAATTACCTTTTTCTATTCTTTAGTTATAAGTTATAACTCTGTTGTTGTTTTGATTATATTTTCAAGGTGATATCAAATGAAAAAAGAAAATCCAGTTCAACAAATTTAATATCAAGCAAATGATCCTCCTTAGTTTTGATCATATTCACATTCTTTTCTTAAAATTTTGATCTAATTTTTCTTTTTATTTTTATTTTTCTTGATTATCAACTCTTCTATTTCTTATCTATTTTTTTTAATATATTCATTTTAATAATTTTCTTCCTTCTTTATACTTATCCTAACATTATTTATGGTTCCCCTCACCAACTATTTTTTCACTTTTATTTATTCAATTCCTCTGAAAATCGATAATTATTGTTATTCTTCGTTACAATAATCAAATTAATTTTTCTTTCTCTTTCTACTAATTCATTATGGGAATACCAAAATTAAATTTTCTCTTAACTAAATTTTACATATATTTTTTATGACTTATGTGTCATATTAAAAATTTAAAAATAACTTCATAAATAAATTTTCTTATAATTGATTATCTTCCTCTCCTATCTCCCACTTTTTTTTATGTTACAGTTTTTCTTAATTAAAATTTTCAAATATTTTATGAATTATGTCTATATTAAACACTCAAAAATAACTTCATAAATCATTTTTGTTACAATTGATTATATTCCTCTTCCATCTTTCACGTTCTTTTGTACATAAAGATCACACATGTCGATAACAAATCAACAAATGTCTTCCAATGTCTCTCATAAATTATTGATAAGAAATTTTAACAATGATCTTGCTTAACGTGTTTTACACAAAGTAACATTATAAAATTTAGAGACCTTAGAATGTGTCAAAAAATTTATCATCCTCCTTATTCAACCGTTTTGAAATATTTATTGCGATTCAAGTAGCACCAGTTATAATTTTTAGATTTAATTATTTTTTAATATAAATATTATACTCTATCTATTTTTAAAGGATTTTTTTATCTAACCATTGTCTTAAATTATGCATATATAATTCCTTTTAAAGCATAATTTAATTAATTAAATATTTATAAATATATCATAGTATATTTTCTCTCTTTTTTTCATATATATACTATTCAGAAATTGTCATCCTTTCTTGAGTAATCGAATCAATTATCCTTCGTATATACGTACTTCCTTGAGCAGCATGCACATACACAAGGCTTTTTTTTTATACTTCAATTTTCGAAAACACACTGGCCTAAAACACAATTAGATAACCTCATCAACAAAGAAAAGAAATAAATTCCTAACAAATAAAAATAGAAGCTAAGGAAAAATTAGAATTATTCTCTAAAGAATTCTTCCATTCACATCAAACACTCAAGCAAATGCCCTCTATGGTGGTGGCTCTTGCACTACAAAAATAGAGGATAATCAAGATGGCTCAAAACAAATTTATATAAATAAAAATTGGTGTGACTTTAAGGTGTCATAAATTTGTATACTAAATAATTGGAGGTTATGATAATGAAAGGTTTGGGGGTTATGAATGTTACTAATATTAATTAAGAGTAGAATTTATGAAAAATAAAGAGGTATGAGTTATGAAGATGACTTTTTAAAATTAAAATATTGAGAAATTTTTTAAAAATTAAAAATTTAAGAAAAAAGATAAATACTTTTCTTGGCTAAAGAGATGTGGGTGGAGGGATGAAATCTTTAAAAATTTATTTAGTAAAATAGAGAAATGAAGAGGAAAATATCAAACAATTGAGAAAAAACTAAATGTCAATGGAGGCCATAGAGAGGTGTCACATATGATTGTATATTTCTAGCTTTATTATATATATATATATTGATTACTCTCCATTTATTAGAAGAATATCATGTTGATTTGATTTTAATTAGGTGTCATAACTTTATATTAAATTAGTAATTATGAAATTAATTACTAATATTAATTTATGAAGATGTAAGGATGTGAGTTATGGAGAGGACTTTTAAATTAAAATAAAATAATTAAAAATGATATAAAAAGCCACAATACAAAAGAGAAAAACGATAATCTCCTTATCTATTCTACAATACTCTTCATTTATTGGAATGAGAATATTGGTGTGATTTTAATTAGATGTCATAATTTATATAATAATAAAATTATAAAATTAATTACTAATACTAATTAAGAATAGAAGTTATATATGAAGATGAATGGGTGTGAGTTACGGAGATGACTTTTTAAATTAAAATAAAATAATTTAAAATAATATAAAAAGTCAAAAAGAGAGAAAAAAGATAAATACAATCCTTAGCCTAGAAATGTGCCGTATAGAATTGTCTATTTCTAACAGAATGTAATTTTAGTTCTCACTAGATATACCCTGATGGTGCTTCTTCTCTCTCCATGTGTCAAATATTCTTTCATCCTTAATTAATAATTTCAGATTGAGTCCTATTGAGTATGAAACCATTTTTTGTTAAAAAGCTTTAGCTAGCTCGAATGTGGAACATATCGACGCAAATCTATTCTATCCATCATATTTATTTTGTAAGTAAAGACTAGCAGGGCATTCAATTGCATTAATTTCCCAATTTAATTAAACAAATGCGAATATCAAAACTAGCATTCCCAAAGTCTCAATGCAATGAACATGTGAGATGGCAGGGAAATTATTGTATACTTTAAAAAGCACAATAATGAAGCTGGATTGTCAATAAAAGCGTTGGGCTCTTGAGTTATTTTTTGGGCATAACTGACACTCGTCATGCAAGTTGTCTATTTTTATCCCAAAAGAAGTATACGATTGAGATTATTGAGATAGTTGGCATGTCATCTTGTAAGTCCTCTTCTACTTCGATTGATACCAAATCGAAACTGAGTGCTACTTCTAGCACACCATATAAGGATCCCACCCACTATCGTAGCCTTGCAGGGACTCTTCAGTATATTGCTTTCACGAGACCAGTATTACTTATGCAGTTCAACAGGTGTGTTTATTTATGCATGATCAGCGGATTGAGCACATACATGCGTTCAAACGAATTATACGATACATACAGGGCATGCTTGATTATGGATTGCATTTATATCCATCCTCCGTCTCTATTCGTGTCGTATACAGATGTTGATTGAGTGGTTGTCCAGATATCAGACGTTCAACATCTGGTTATTGTATGTTTCTTGGTGATAACTTGGTCTCTTGGTCTGCAAAATGGAAGGCTACTTTATAGCAATCCACTGTGGAGGCCGAGTATCGAGGAGTAGACAATGTGGTGTTTGAGTCCTGTTGGCTGCGTAATCTCCTATTAGAGCTTCATTTTCCTATTCAGAAATCTACTTTGGTCTACTGTGATAATATTAGTGTCGTTTATCTCTCTGGAAATCCAGCCCAACATCAATGCACTAAACATATCGAGATGGATATTCACTTTGTTCGTGAAAAGGTAACCCGTGGATAAGTACGTGTCTTGCATGTCCCTTCAAGGTACCAAATTATTGACATCTTTACTAAGGGTATTCCCTTGGTTCTGTTTGAAGATTTTTTGGACAGTCACAGCGTACGACCACCGTCCGCTATGATTGTGGGGGTGTGACAGAAGCCGTGATATACACGGACAAAGCCATGTATATCAAAGGAACGAACTGTGTATATTAAACTTACCATAGTTGTAGAATTCTTGTACAAATATAATTATAGTATTAGTCTTGTATTAGAAAAAGTTATTAGAATTATAGTAGGAAAATGTAGATTTATTTTTTATATTTAGATATTGTATATTTATATATATATATATTTTTTATTAATGAAAATAATAAAGAAATTATCTCTTTCAGTATTTAATGTCATGTCAGACAGATGAAAGGATTCCTCTTTTACTTTCAAAATTAAGAAGAAAGAAAATAAAATCGAAAAGAAAATATAATCAAGTTATCACCAAGAATCATATAATAACCAGATGTTGAACGTCTGATATCTGGACAACCACCCCAATCAGCATTTGTATACGACACGAGAGTAGAGACGGAGGATGGATATAAATGCAATCCATAATCAAGCATGCTCTGTATGTATCGTATAATTCGTTTGAGCGCATGTATGTGCTAAATCCGCGGATCATGCATAAATAAACACACTTGTTGAACTGCATAAGTAATATTTGATCTCGTGAAAGTAATATACTGAAGAGCCCCTGCAAGGCTATGATAGTGGGTGGGATCCTTATATGGTGTGCTAGAAGTAACACTCATTTTCGATTTGGTATCAATCGAAGTAGAAGAAGACTTACAAGATGACATGTCAACTCTCTCAATAATCTCAGCCGCATACTTTTTTTGGGATAAAAATAGACCACTTGCATGATGAGTGTCAGTTATGCCCAAAAAATAACTCAAGAGCCCAAGTCTTTCATTGCAAATTCTGAACTGGGAAGGAACATGATAGACTTGCGCGAATTATCAGAAGAGACATTCAAAATTATATCATCCACATATAACAGAATGTATGCTAGAGAAGAACCACAACGATATATGAACAGAGAATGATCAGATCTGATGTGTGAAAACCCAATAGTAGACACATAATTAGGGATATCAGTGGGGCGGGTAATGCGGGTACCGTCCCGCATCCGCTCCAGTTGGGGCGGGTATGTGGAATGATTTGGTGGGTGATGGGGGCGGTTATGGGTATCAAAAGTGTTACCCCCCATGAATAGTGGGGCGGGGTGGATTTCATATAAGACTCGCCCCGCCTCACTACCCGCGACGTACATATTTGTGTTGGATTCTTTAATTATGTTGATTTTCTGATATTCTTAACTAGACAAGGACTTGAAATCGTCAAGACTCCCTGATTCTTGTCAAGTCATCAAACTATTATTATTATTATTATTATTATTATTATTATTATTATTATTATTATTATTATTATTATTATTATTATTATTATGATTTAAAATAAAGTGTACGGTATCCTTCAATTTTTTTTTAATGTTTTGTGTGAAAATGTATGGTACAATGCAACAACTCTACATGTGTGTATGTGACAACTTTGGTAATGACATTGAAGTTTCTCTTTTCCTTTTTTATAATTTTGATCATTTGAAAGGATTAGAAAATTTCTTGTCTTCTTGTATATAAATTTCACGCTTTATTTTAACCTTTTAATATTCCTAATATTTTGATAAAGTTTCAGACTTTGATATTCAGTACACCATAGTGAAAAAAGTTAACTTTTTTCCATTTTCTTGGACCTCCTTTTTTTCTTATATAACTTTTTTTTACTACCCGTGATGGGTACCCGCAGGGGTGAGTGGAGCGGGAAAAGGTGAAGGAATTACTACCCGTGATGGGTGGTGGGGCGATGGCGGGGGTGGGTTTTAGGTGGCGGGTACGGGTATGGGGTACCCTTCCCCCGCTCCGCCCCATTGACATCCCTACACATAATCTACAAACCTCTTATACCGAGCTTGTGGGGCCTGCTTAAGCCCATACAAGAACTTTTTTAGTAAACATACATGGTGAGGATACTTAGGGTTCTTAAAATCCAAGGGCTGATGCATGTAAACTGTTTCCTTAATATCATTGTGTAAGAAATTATTTTCACATCCAACTGATGAATGAGCCATGCTTTCGAGAGAGCCAGACTAAGCACAATGTGAATGGTTGTCGGTTTGATCACCGAACTAAATGTCTTTCACAATCCACGTCAACCTGTTGTGTTTTACCATCACCTACAAGACGAGTCTTATGCCTCTCAAAAGAACCGTCGTAATTTTCTTTGTTCACCGATATTGACCCCAAATTATATTGTTCACGCTTCAGTTAACAATGTTTGAGCGTATGAGAGAGTGTTAAGAGTCCCACGTCGGAAATGGAATGGGAACATGAACTCATTATATGAACTTGAACAATCCTCACCCTACAATCTATCTTTTAGAGTTGACTTATGCCCAAGATTCATTCTTATAAATACTTTAAGTCAGTTAGTACAAAAAGTGACTATAATAACTATTACTCATTCTGTTTCATTTTGAGTGTCTTATTTTTTTGTCTGTTTAAAAAGAGTGACTCATTTATATTTAATAAGTTGATAATTCAAACATACCTGACAAGTTTAAAACTACAAAATTCAATGGACATTTTAGTACATTACATACATCTTTAATTTAGGATCACAAGATTCAAAAGTATTCTTTTATTTCTTAAATTGTATCAAGTCAAACTAAGACAATTAAAATGAAACGGAGGAAATAGCACTATGTATGTATATAATAAATATTTATCGATCATATGACATCCTCGAATATGTTTTCAAACTTTAAATAATAATCGTTTGAATTTGTTTTAAAATATTTGGTATTTTAGACAAGTAGAATTCATTTTCTCTATTTTTCAAATTTATCCCAATTTTAAACTTAGTGGAATATTTATAAAATTGGGTGTCTAATCGAGAGGTAAAAATAATTGGCCAACTTCCTTAAGATTAAAATTATTAAAATCAGATAGTAATATAGATAAGAGGAAATATCGGGAGTAAAAAAGAGAAAATGCATCCGTATGTGATAAACCTGACTTTCTTAAACTCTACTCATGAGATTATATTTTTTTTGTTGACGAAGGAACCCGCAACCGCTACTCTTTCGATACAAGACAGGTAAACTCGACCGACGCAGAAATGCAAACCACGCCGCCTGCGTAAACCACTTGGCAGCTACGCTGATGCGCCAACCACGCGATGCAGTGGATCGAACTCGCGACCATGGCCCCGCGCCATCAAGTACACCTTCTGCCATTCTCATGGCCACTCATGAGATTATATTGGGTATATTATTATTATAATTATTACGTAATTCTTTTTACTAATGCAATATTTGAAAATGCATCCTTATTTAATAATGCAATAATTTTTGCATCATCAAGACGTAAAACATGAATTCTCCTCGTAAAGTAGTTCGAGCGGAATAACTGAAATTTGTTCTTTGAAAATGAAAGTTCAACAGTAACAGTTAAAGCTTGCTGATATGATATGATCCCCTTTTATCAAACAATGACATGACATCAATCCATTGGCCAGTAACAAATACTCCTCCGTCATAATTTAATTATCTTAATTTATTTTAACACAAAATTTAAGAAATAAATAGAGATTTTTTAATCTTATGATCTGAAATTAAATATGTGTAAAGTATCAAAAAGTCTTTGAATTATGTGATTTAAACTTGACATGTACGATGTTTAAATTGTCAACTTATTAAATATAAAAAAAATATTCTTTTTGAAACAGAGTAAAAAGAAAAATAAGACAATTAAATTGAAACCGAGGATACTTACAGCCTTGCTTGCCAAAATACTTTTCACTTTATGGCTATGGATTTCGGTTCATTCATCTTCTTGTTAGTTTCTTCAACATAATAATGAAGAATCACACACATTATTGCAACTTGAAATTCGTCGCTCCAATTTGGAATATACTCACCCCACTCATCATTCAAATAGTAATTTTGTGAATATATAACAACAATGTATTCAGTATAATCCCATAAAATTGGGTTTAAAGAGATTTATCTCTATCTTTCCGGGGTAGAGATATTTTCGATAGATCCTCGAAAAAAAAGAGTTTGAACTAAGATAACAAGTAAAAATATAACAACACAATAGCAAGATACAAGACAAATGAGACAACAAATAATAATATCAATAGAAAATTGTTGTGAATATACAGTAAAACAAAAGTAATTGATTCAATGTATACTACTTTATTATGGATATTTTTAATGTTTGAGAATTTAACAACATAAGAAAAGCACTATAAACACTACTTTGTAGACTTCAGAATGTATAAGAAATCGGAAAATGCATGTTGTATGTTAGCTTATTTAATTTTTCAAATAGTATCATGTCGAATAAGATGAGGCAAATAAGTGTAACATTGCAGATCTTCAGCGCTACGTACGATGTCATTTAAATATTACTCGTATCTTAATGTTGAGGTTCGTATTACTTATATTTTCTTTTTCAAGTCTATTTTAATGGTGGCAACTGAGTGGATTCCATCAGATATGTGCAGAATACTAACGTAGTGCAACTAGTTCATATTTAATACTATCAGTTGAACGCGAATGGGGTATTAACAGCTCGATCAAAACGATTTGACCCCTTTGTATTTTTCCCGGTTTATATGTTACCAAAATTGTTTGAATTGGAATTATTATCACCGAGTCGGTGTGGCCAGTGGGCCGAGACGAGACAGGGCGAGGCTGGTTTGGCGGAATCAGGCGGTGGCGGGACGGGGAGGAGCGGGATTGGCCGGCCGGGTCCGAGCGGGACGAGACCAAGTTCCATCCCGGTTCCGTTGGATAGGGGGCGGGGCGGGATCGGGCTGGGGCGGGACGGGGCGTATTTTTTTTGTACTTAATTAAAAAAATAATATATATATATATAAACAACTCAATAATTGAACAAGATAGTGTAATAAAAGCATCTCAAGACTGTTTTAGTGCCCATTATATTATTTAATAGAAATGTGTTTTTTTCTAATTCAATATACATATACAATTGTCAAAATTATAACTTTGTAGTGTCGTTCAAAAGTTGCAAAGGACATAGTAAAATTGCAATTAAAGAAATTACATTTTTTTAAAAACGGTTCTACTTTCCTTATAATTTCATGTGGTCTTCGATTGGAATTGGTATTTGTTGATCAAATTACTCCACGTCGCTTCCACCACCTTCGGATAAGATGTCGTTGTAGTTTTCGTCTTCTTCGCTCAACTTCGGCCGATCAACCTTTCTCGCCTCCGCCAGATCCAATCTCTGAATAATACTGCAATCTCCAAATTGTCTCCGGCTAATGAGTGTATGTGCTCTCCTATTTGAAATCTGCCGCCAGAAAAAGCGCTTTCAGATGTCGTTGATGACGCTTGAATATTCAAAACATCTCGGGCCATCACTGAAAGTGTCGGAAAGGTCTTTTCATTCCCCCTCCGGTATTTCAGCAAGTCTTCATCTCATTCTTCATTGATAACTGTTTGGTACGGTAAAGCATCATGCAAAAAAAACATCAAACTCGCTAATTTGGTTAGTAGTGTTAGCACCACACATTTTATTTTTGAGGCTTTCAATACTAGCCGCAGAAACAACATGTCTTTTTTGAGGTTGTGTTGAAGAAGAAGGAGATGGTATGAAAGTCGGTTGGTTGCTACTTGCTAGCACTTTCTTGGTGATAATACCTATAAACTTTTTTGCATTCGTTTTCTATGTTAGACAACACTTCTTCTTTAGTTTGTTCAATAGATGGTGAGTCATTTAGATTTTTGGGACTTGGAGGTGGTAGTACTGCTATACAATTATAAATAGTTTCAATAAGTGATTTACATTCGTCTATTTTAATAGTCGGATTTAATACATCACCAATAATATAAATAGTGGAAATAAAAATAATTTTTTTTTTTATTTTGATAACATTTTTTTAATAGTTGACTTATAAGCTGGTTTAGCCATAATAGTAGGATAATATATGTCGGAAAATTCTTTTGTTGGTTATAAAAATTTCTCTAAAAATACAATAAGTTCGGCAATTTTGTCTCAATCGCTATCTACAACCATATAAGCTGGATTTTGATTATGGATGTTAAAAAATAAAATTATAGGTCTTCTATAGTCATAAGCAACAAGTAGTTGTTGGTATAAAGAATTCCACCTAGTGGTACTTCTTCGAGAATTAGGTAGTTGACAATCGTGACAAGTTTTTTTATATTTCTTTTTTCATTGTATTCTATTATTTTAATATATAGTTTATAGCAAATTGTATTTTATCAAGAATGTCTGCAAAAAGTGATAGACCATCCTTTACAACTAAGTTATATATATGACACACACGTCTTATATGAAAATGATATGAAAAGATGGAGTTAAACTATTTTTTAAAATTGTAATAGCATAATTATTAGAAGAAGCGTTATCTAATGTAATAGTCATAATTTTATCAGTTATGCCATAATAATGACAAACATAATAAATATTTTCTGCAATAAAATTACCAGTGTATCTATCATCTATATATCTATACGCTAAAATACGTTTTTGCAGAGACCATTTATAATATATTCAATGACAAGTTACCGTTAAATAATCATGACTGTTAGTACTACGGTCTATATCAGAAGTGATAGTCACTTTGCCATTAAAATGATATAATGAGTAACATAAATACTGTTGATATTCATGTGCAAATTTAAATACAACCCTCTTAACAGTTGATCTAGGGAAACCTTTAAAAGCAGGATTATACATTTCTCTAATGTAATGAATAAAACCATGAGATTCAGAAATGAAAAAGGCAAACCCTCCACAACAACTAATTTTGCTAATGCTTCTCTATCTCTATGTTTATCGTATTTAGGGCCTACAATTTCCCCCGTCATAGGGTTAACTTGATCATGTACTTGGTCCGGGACAGTATGTGAACCTTGTCCCGATGGAGATGGCGCTTGCGCACTCGATTTTTGAGACTCGTATTGGGCATACCTAGCTGGGTATTTTTATGCTATGTGTCTCATTAAATCCCCCGTCCCGCCGCTACCTTTTCCAGTTTTAAATTTAAAACGTTGTTTAAATTTTTTACATATAGCTACTTGATACTCTACGTCCCTAACAAAAAAGTGTCATGCATATGATTTTAATGATTGTTTTGCTGGACCTCGTCTCATACTATAGGGAATAGGAGGCATTTCAGTTGAAGACGCACTAGTGGGTATGTCATCTATATCATCTTCTAAATTAAAGTCTTGTTGAGTTTCAAAAAATATCTCCTCGTCTAAACCATATGGTATTTCAGAAAAATCTTCAGTATCAACAAAATCATCCTGTCTAGGAATAGGATGACTACAAGAAGTACCCCGACCCTTGTTACCCCTAGTAGAAGAAGCTCTACCCTTGCCCTTAAGCATACCTCTTATTGATTTCATTTTAATTATGCTAATAATTAGTTAAAGATAATGAAATTAAGTGCGCTAAATAAAATAAAGATACATTAATAATTTAATGAAGGAACGAATGTACCAAACGCCGACGTGTAATCGATAGGTTGAAAATTGAAACTTTGCTCGATGGATGATCCTCAAGCTAGTTGTCAACTTCACTCCCAAATGAATAAATAAAATTGAATATTTAGTAGACAATGTATACTTGTAGAGAGATTGATTGAGATATTAGAGAGATTGTAGGAAGATTTGTGAGAAATATGAAGAGAAAATGAGGTATTTATAGTTGGAAAATTGGGTTAAAGTGTAAATATAATAACTTAGAGATTAAAAATAAATATTAAGAGGGTAGGGGGGTAGGGGGAGACAAAAAATGGCCGTTGCACAACGGCCAAAATATAAAATGGCGGTTGGTGCAACGACTATTTTGTACAAATGGGGTTTCGGGCGGGACAGGGGTCGGGTCGGGCTGGCGGGATTGGGGTGGGCCGGGTCCGAGCGAGACGAGGCCATGTCTCTTCCCGGTTCGAGTCCCGATACCGTAATTTTTTTTTATAACGGGGTAGGGTCGGGACCGGATCGTCCCGGCCCACTGGCCAGCCATCTGTCTACCTTAGTCCTTACGTATATGTTTTGAATACACATATTTCCAAAGATACAACAAATAGCTAATATACTTGTAACTGATGAATAGTATTGTTATTACTCTTCTTAATATAGCATTAAATTTTTTTGACTGTAACTATTAGAATCTCTTATTGCTCATTTATAAGTGCTTCAATAGGACTTAGAAGTTACTCCCTAATTGGCTTTCTCTCCGCAGATGTTTATGCAATGGGTCCTAAATCATGTACTAATATCTAAATAATGTACTAGTATCCCTTAAAATTATATTATGTTGACCATACTAATGTGACAAACTCCTACGCCATCGTGCCCTAAACATAAAATTGACTACGCACCAGGTCAAACTTTCATTTTCTTTTCACCTTCATATTCGTTCTCTTTAGGAATCCTATATCCAAGACTTTGACCAAAAATATGGTCGGATTGAACTTAGTAGTGAAAATTGAATATCTATTAAGTTAATCAATTCAAGATCCTACTCTATATGTACGCTCACTGTATAATGATTATAGTGCTCTAATATTTTAAATGCCTCATTCTCTAACTTGTTAATCAAATAATTTTTATGAAGAATTTACCCAGAGTGTGTTGGAAATATTTATTAAACGTAAAATATAATTAATCCTATTTAATTACGAATCGAATAATTGGGACTCCGCACGTAGGAAACCATGTTTCCACACACATGCGCATATAGTGTCAAGGATCAGAATTTCCTTAAATGAAAGAGAAATTGATACGCATACGAATTGTTTGAAACGTAAGATAATAGACGGTTATTGGTCAAATGACGTTGGTTTCACGTTGGTAAATGAAATGAAGAAATGTGTAAGAGATGAAAACGAATCAGGAAATTTTCCACGGGAAAAAGGGGAGAACCGCGGTGCCACAAGGACAGAACCGCGGTGCCTCCACCTTAGGACCGCGGTGCTAATTCCATTTTCGGTTCCAGTGACTTACTGGAATTTAGGCACCGCGGTGCCATTCCGAGGGACCGCGGTGTCTCGACGTTTTTCAGTAACGAAGTGGACGAATTAAAACTGATTCTTGGGCTGACTTTGGAGCAATTACTCTTCGTTACTTGGCTATTGAATTCAGCCATTACTAGGCTGAATTAACCTCAATATCAATGGTCATTACTTGACATTGATGGCTATTCATTTGGTGAATTGAGAAGACCAAATCATCTACTTATAAATTGATGCCTTGAGCACAATTGCAATACACACTACACATTGACACTTAAACAATTCTCTTAAAATTATCTTCCTCTTTAGCAATCACAATACACTCAAAGATCTTTCTTATCAAACGAACACTTGAGTTCCTTTGCTCATTTGTTTGATTGCTGTTTTATCTTGGGAGATAAATTGCTAACACAACCGTCGAAAGGATATACGGGGGCAATATTATCTTAAGGAAAAATTGAAACTTCAATCGACTCAGCAAGACCATTTACTTGTTTAATTTTCAGATTTATTATTTACTTGTTGTTGTTGTTGTTGTTTTCCCATTTCCTTATAATTTTATATTTGTATCTAACAAGCTTAAGATAATATTCGCTGCTTTCAACAACAACATGAATGGACAAGATCAAATCAACGCTGGAAATTCAAACATCACTCAAGGTATTCACTGTACCTTCAACCTCGCTGCTCAAGATGTTCCAAACATCTTTGCTTCTATGTTACTCTTCCTGACAGTTGTGGGAATATCACATTTCCTAACCAGAGACCCTCCACTAGTTGGAGAAGACGCGGACCCTCAGCCTAGTAATATGGCGGGAGGGAACCAAGATATCCATGTCTATGACGACGTGAAGGTGGTCCGTAAGGATTGCAACTACTGTGGTAAAGTTGGTCACATGGCCAAAGACTGCCGCAAGCTCAAACAAGAGAAGGCCAAAGGCAAGATTAAGACAAACATCGTCGAAGACACGGTCTTATATGATATGATTAAAGAATTCTCAGCAATGGTTCTTGAAGCTAACCTCGTTGAGAATCCGGTGCAATGATGGCTAGATACGGGTGCTACCCGTCATATATGTTCCAACAAAGATGTTTTTTTCACATATACACCAGTAACAGATAAGAAATTGTTCATGGGCAACAATTTTTCTTCAGAGGTGTTGGGGGTAGGAAAAGTGACACTAAAGATAACGCCCGGAAATGAGCTAATTCTAAAGGAAGTGATGCATGTCCCAGAAATTCGAAGAAATTTAATTTCTGGACCTTTGTTAGTAAATGATGATTTTATGCTAGTGTTAGAGGCTAACAAGTTTGTAATCACTAAGAATTGAATCTTTGTAGGAAGAGGCTTCGTTAGTGAAGATCTCTTTAAATTTAACGTTGCACCTGTAATGCCTTCTGTTTCAACTATCAATAAAATTGAGCCTTCTACTTACTTGATTGAGTCATCTAATTTATGACATCATAAATTAGGACATGTTAACTATCAGTCTATCCAAAGATTGGTAAAGCTGGAATTATTGTCGTCTATAGACATAAACCCAACGTAAGTGTGAGGTGTGCGTAGAGGCAAAACTTTCCAAAAGTCCCTTTAGATTCGTCGAAAGGGAAACCGCTCCTCTAGAACTTATACACACTGATATATGTGATTTAAAGTTCGCTCAAACTAGAGGGGGGAACAAGTACTTTGTGACTTTCATAGATGATGACATAAGGTTTTGTTACCTTTACTTACTAAAAAGTAAAGATGAAGCAATTGAAGCATTCACACGCTACAAAGCAGAAGTTGAGAACCAACTAAGCGGACGTATTAAAACAATCTGTAACGATAGTGGGGGAGAATATGTAGCACCTTTTGAAGAATTCTGTACTCAATCAGGTATAGTTCATCAAACAACGACTCCTTACGCACCTCAATCAAACGGTGTGGCTGAACGCAAGAACAAAACACTAAAGGAAATGATGAATGTTTTACTCATCAGTTCAGGTCTTCCCCAACACCTGTGGGGAGAAGCTGTCCTTACCGCAAATAAGATTCTTAATAGAGTCTCACACAAAGGTAAGGACAAGACTTCATATGAATTATGGAAAGAAAAGAAACCTACCTACAAGTATTTGAAGGTATGAGGTTGTCTGGCCAAGGTAAAAGTATCAATGCCAAAGCAGGTCAAAATTGGATCTAAGACTGTGGATTGCATATTCATCGAATATGCCAATAACAGTAGTGATTATCGCTTCATAGTGCATAAATCGGATTATCCGGACATTTATGAAGGTACGATCATGAAATCAAGGAATGCATGGTTCTTTGAAGACACATTTCCATACAAGAAAATCAACACAACCTCTCACAAACAAAGTTATGATCAAATCTCTGAGGATCTAGGGGTAGATGACTGCCTATATCTGAACGGTTCAGATCTCGTAAATTCTAATGTGGTTGATGATCAGGAATTCAGTATTCCAGATTATCAAGACTTGGAAGATTCAGAGATGGAACCAAGACGAAGCAAAAGGGCCCGGAAGGACAAGTTTTTCGGTCCTGACTATGAAGCTTATCTGGTTCAGAATGAACCACGGACAATCACTAAAGCATTGTCAACTCCAGAAGCACCACACTGGAAGGAAGCAATAGAAAGTGAATTAGAATCCATCATGCACAACCACATCTGGGAGTTGGCTGACCTTCCTCCAGGACACAAACCTTTGGGTTGTAAATGGATCCTCAAAAGGAAGTTAAAAGCAGATGGTTCTATCGACAAATACAAAACTAGGTTGGTAGTCAAGGGCTATCGCCAAAATGAGGGCCTTGACTACTTCGACACCTTTGCTCCAGTGTCTAGAATGACATCCATACGTATGTTCATAGCCATCACCGTCTTGCGGGATCTTGAAATACATCAAATGGATGTCAAGACAGCCTTCCTAAATGGTGATTTGGAAGAAGAAATATATATGGATCAACCCGAAGGGTATGTAGTTCCAGGACAAGAGACAAAAGTGTGTCGACTTGTCAAATCGTTGTACGGGCTAAAACAAGCCTCTAAACAATGGCATGAAAAATTTGACAGTATCCTACTATCAAAAGGGTTTACCATTAATAAGTGTGACAAATGTGATTACATAAGTGGACCGGTTTTTGAATTTTCTTTAAAGATAATTTTTTAAAATATACTCTAAAATCTATAGCCAAACAAACATTAAAAAATAAATCTTCAAAATATAATTGCTAAACACTAGCTTAGTCTCTCTAGATTTTACTGGTACATTGAGTATTGTTAAGAGTCTCACATCAGATATGAAATGAAAACATGAACTTCTTATATGAACTTGGACAATCTTCATCCACAAGCTAGCTTTTGGGTTGAGTTAGGTCCAAGATCCATTTTTTACGTGGTATCAGAGTCAGACTCATTTCAAATTTTTGTTCACCAATGTTGGGCCCCCTAATTATATTATTCACGCTTCAGTTAACAATGTCGGGGCGTGCGAGAAGTGTTAAGAGCCTCATATCGAATATGAAATGAGAACATGGACTCCTTATATGGACTTAAACAATTTGCACCCTACAATGTAGCTTTTGGGGTTGAGTTAGATCCAAAATACTTCTTTACCGCTATGTTATTGTTGTTATGGGATATGATCATTTATTTATGAGATATGTAAATTACTATTATAAATTATAGTAAATGGTTGGAACCACTTCTAAGACCATCTTCAGCAGGGGACATTGTCTCCGATAATTATACACAACAGGAGATAATTCGAATGACATGCTGACGTGGAAATAATTGGGAATTATTAAATATATAGAAGATAATTTTGCCACGTGGAAACAATGTCTCCTGCTACAGAAGGTGCAGGAGAAAATGTCTCCTGCAGTGGCAGCCTGCGATTGGCTGCCAAAAATTCATTTTCCACCGCTATTTTAATTTCTATTTTTGACTAATAATTTGATCGAATTAAAAAAAACATCATTTTTTTTATTTTTCAAGATCTATAAAAAAAGACTAAGTTTACTTCATTTGGACACCGAAATATTTTAGTTATTTTCTCCAAATTTCTATCTTCTTTCAAATTATTTGTTGTTTTTTTAATATGGATTCTAATCAAAATTTTAATCTTCCTCTAAATTTTATATTTCCTAACCAACTACAAAATTTCAATATTCAACGTCCACAAAATTCTCAAAATATGTCATCCAATTTTCAAATGTCATAAATGAGGTCAACTAATTTTGGTATGCAATATCCGTATAACCAAATTTTTTGAAATTTGACAAAAATTTGGAACAACCGAAAATTAATTTTCAATTTGTGATTTTAATATTATCAATGTTTGAGTGTGTTTTTGATAAATTGTGTCGCGCCCGATTTCGAATGAGTTATGATAAGGTAAACGATTTGGAAGGACTTGTTTAGTTATGGCAAGAAATCGTTGGTTGGGTGTGTGTGGGTAAAGGGAAACCCCGGATTCTCCGGCGAGGAATCCGGGTATGGCGAAAAGAGCCTAGGGTTTTCTTTAGGTTTTTCTTGTTTGGATCGTCGACAGGGACGAGTGTGAGGGAAAAAGGGCTGAAGTAAATAAGTTTGGGCGTGGCTTCGCCAGGAAAATAAAGGGGTAGGGCCACGGGAGCTGGGCCTGCGGTAGTGGGCTTAGGCGAAAATGGTAGGTAGTTAGTTTTAATTAGGTATTAATTTGGGTAGTGTATTATTTAATAGGTATTAGTTTTAGGTATTTAATTAGTTAATTAGTGGTAAATACATTGTGATTAAGTTATTTAGGTGTTTTATTAGTCTAAGCTATTATTATAATACGGGTGTGCTAATTAATTAGTTCTTAATGTTTATAATGCGATGCCGTTGTTAGAACTTATTAAATATGCATATTTTATTATTATTTAAGCTAAAATTGAATTATTTAAATGCTACGTGTAGATATGACTTCTTAATTATTTTATGAATGCTATTATTAAAACGCGTGTGTTAGATTATTATTTTATGTATTTATTATTTATTATTAAGAATTATGACAGGGCTTAAAATTAATAAATATGGGCGCGAGACTCTAAGTGCGTAATTTTCTACGTAAGACGCGGTGTCATTATTAAATTGCTCATTTATGCCTGTATTAATGTATTATTGTTGTATTTTATTATTATAAAATTGTTTTAAAATTAGTGTAATTTTATAGTTAATGACTGGACGGGAGGGTCAAAATTGGGTGTCAACAGTTGTCCCTCTTTGTATGGAGATGATGGAAGAATCTTCGGACAAAGACGTTGACTCATAGCCAATTTTGTCTCGATCCTCAGAAATAAAATGTTGGGCAATTAGGCAAGGCTGACGCGGACTCAAAACTGTCTCAGTGTCGAGTTATGACGACACTGGGCTACCATGGTCAAAACACCAAGGTGGGCTAACGCGGACTCAAAATTTGTCCCAGTGTTGAGTTATGACGACACTGGTCAAAAGTAAAGTAAAAGTAAAATAATCGGCTTGAACACAGGGTGTACTGCTATGATCTTTGGGTTTTATGGTGATGTGAGCGAGTGGACCGACGCTGAGGCCGCTTCGCCATCTATCGGGAAGGTGGCCCCAACAAATTGCCCGGTTGTAGAAGAGAAAATCCACGTTGTGCTCAATCTTTGCGCCTCAGATTGAAGCTAAGAAAGAAGCATTAGTGCATAACTGTCAAAACAAAATAATGTAAGAATGTAAGTTTTGTGTTGTGGTTGTAGTCAAATCGTATATACTATATAATGAAATGGTGTGATGATACGTCGTCTTGTATAGACGAGACGCAGATGATGTCGTTGTATGGACGAAATGCAGATGTTCGTCGTTGTATGTTAAATCGTTGTATGGGCGAATCGATGTTCGTCGTTGTATGGGCGAGATGCAGATGCGTTCGTTGTATGGGCGAGATGCAGACGTTAAATCGTTGTATGGAGACGCAGACGTCAGCGTTAAATGCAGACGTTGTATGGGCGACGAGATGTTCGCCGTTGTATGGGCGAGATGCAGATGTTAAATCGTTGTATGAACGAAATGCAGATGTTCGTCGTTGTATGGACGAAATGCGATGTTAAATCGATGTATGGGCGAAATGCGATGTTAAATGTTGTATGGGCGAGATGCAGATGTTAATCGTTGTATGGACGGTGCGAGATGTTAAATCGTTGTATGCAGCGAAATGCAGATGTTCGTCGTTGTATGGGCGAGATGCAGATGTTCGCCGTTGTATGGGCGAGACGCAGATGTTCACGTTATATAGACGAGATGCAGATGTTCTCGTTGTATGGGCGAAATGCAGATGTTAAATCGTTGTATGGACGAAATGCGGATGTTCGTCGTTGTATGGACGAGATGCAGATGTTCGTCGTTGTATGGACGAGATGTAGATGTTCGTCGTTGTATGGACGAAATGCAGATGTGCGTCGTTGTATGGACGAGATGCAAATGTTCGTCGTTGTATGGACGAGATGCAGATGTTCGTCGTTGTATGGACGAGATGCAGATGTTCGTCGTTGTATGGACGAAATGCAGATGTTCGTCGTTGTATGGACGAAAATGCAGATGTTCGTCGTTGTATGGACGAAATGCAGATGACGCCTCCTAGGGCATAGATAAAAATTATTCCATATATGGAGTTGTGTTATGCATAATCAAAGCTAGATGAAATAATTTAGAGTGTAAATGATGTAGCCTGAGTAAAGAAGATGTGGCTTTTGCGAGATGTATTTGATGTAGACTTGTTACAGATGGACTTCGTGAGCGAATCTGTTGTATTGGAATGTTGTTGTCTTCCTTGTTCCTGTTGTCTGCAAAATTCACTCAAAGAAAAATTGTGAGTTCGGGAGTGGGTCCGATTTGTGTTGCTCTTGATACTTGCACGCGTCGTCTTGTCTAGGCATTAGCCCCGCATGCGATTTCGAGTCTTGGTCAAAACATTTGTTGAAAAATATTCTATCTTGAGAAAATATACTTATATATGCTAGTAGGAGATTATGTCGATATTTGAATAGTAACATGTTGTGGAACAAAGCGAACTTCCTTATCCGAAATCGACAGTATATTCTCCCATACTCTCGGTGCTCCATTGCCGTCAGGCTCTTTTTAAAATTTGTCCCAGTTTTGGGACATGGAACCCTTTGCGTAAATTAACCATGTCCATTGATGTCATTTGTAGTAAAACCCTTAAAATTGTCCCAGTTTATGTTGATCTTTCGAGCATATGGAATCATATCTGTCGATGTCCTTTCGTGGCGAAGTCCTTAAAATTGTCCCGATTGGTCGACGAAATGGCCGGATATATGTCGTTGCCTGGACATAATGCTGATAACGTCGTTATGCGGGCGTGTTCTTCTTGGCGTCGTTTTGACTTCTTTGTCGATAACGTCGCCGCCGGACGTGTTCTTTGTTCTCGTAGAATAAATGCTCCTGCAAGCTAAGCTTGAGAAAACGTTAGTGTATACCTGTTTAAACAAAATGATAAACACATATGAGAAGTGCAATTTTATGGGTAGAGATGTCATCCCTGATACGCCTGATGAATACTGAGATGTTGTCCTTGCGCGGTCATGCTAAATGCTGCCGCAATCGACATTGCCATGATGCGCCTTCGCTGTGCGATCGTTGGTTGCAGATTTGACTTTATGCAGGTGACGCTAGCCAGCCCTTCGCGAATTGAGTCGATCGTTGATTGTCGATGCCTTTTTCTCGCTTCGCCGCTCACGCGAACTTTGAACTTTGGATTGTTGTCATATCCTCTGCGTGATTCGCCGCTTTTTCTGCGAAGAAACTTTTTGCCGTATTTTCTGCTTCGGCTGTTGGACTTTCTACTTCTGTTAATATGAAAACCTGCGCTCAAAGAAAATTTGTGAGTTTTGGGGGGGGGGGGGTCGATTCATGCTTGACTTCGCCGCCTTGTCCATTGACATCTGCGTGCCTGACCTGTTTGGACTTGCAACCCCTGTCTGGTTTCCTACCTTGTCCCAGTTTTGAAAAGGGCGTTTGGCCTAAGGGGGTCTCAATGGAGTTGCTTGTGTATTCTCGTTATTTTCAAAACGAAGGGAAAGTTTCCTAATGGTGTGACCGAAGCCGATTTAGGCCGCCTACGTATCCCCATGAGGGAATCAGGTCATGACGTAGTTCATTACAAGCGAATATTGGGTAAAATTCTAAAGGTGAGACCGAAGCCGATATGGCCGCCTACGTATCCCCACGAGGGAATCAGGTCACACGTAGTTCCAATTACATGAAAACTTAAGCAAAACATTAAATATGAGTCTTGATTATTACGCTAAACTAAATTGCTCTTTCTTATCCGGACTCTGGCGGACCGAACAAAGTGCAAATCCAACCAATACGCCTTCTGCTCTGCATCATGGCCGGGCCGGGTCTTCATGCTCTGTCGGATCTCCTTCTTTGACTTCCGCGTGGTGCTGCTTGGATAAATGACCGATTCAGTGAGCGGTTCGAACACCTCTCTTCCTTCGGGTTCATTGTACTCATAAGATCCTCCACCGAATGACTCCTCCTTGATCGA
Source organism: Przewalskia tangutica (assembly GCA_029844215.1). Classification (NCBI taxonomy): domain Eukaryota; kingdom Viridiplantae; phylum Streptophyta; class Magnoliopsida; order Solanales; family Solanaceae; genus Przewalskia; species Przewalskia tangutica. Next base: position 36,592,452 of record CM056727.1, on the reverse strand, counting down.
CTCCTTACTTTGTCTCTGAGTGTATAACACCTTCCCATGTCGTGTCAGATGGCTCCGAATGGTATGCATGCTTTTGTTCCCATCATTAGCTTTGGACTTGGGATTGGGCACATTTTTGGAATTGGGTGAGTATCCTCGCAAACCTCAACCTCTCGCATAACTGCGACAAAGGCTCGGCTAAATGGGTGTATACTTTTGGCCTTTCGTGGCATTTAGGCGGGGTGTGAAGATGTTTAGTGGATGGGCTTTTGGTGGGCGATACACGCGTGTAGTATCGCAGGGTTGTCGTATGTATTGCGAAAATAGGTTTGTGGTGGCCTTTGGTTTGTGTTTAATGAGTATGTTAGGCGTTCGGTTTTGTGTGGGATATATGGGTGCATTGTATATTGGTGAATGGGATATGTAGTAGCGGTGCATCGTAATAATTTGGAGGGTTTTGATTATTTTGGTTATTTGCAGTGACGAGTGCTCTGGTGAGGTTTCGGAGCCTTTTAATTTCAGTCTGTAGGGTTGCCATTTGCTGCGGTAATTGGGCGAGGTGTTCGATCGGATCTATGCTGCTTTTCTTTTCTTCGAGACCATGCTGCCTATAGGAACCAAGACAGGTTCCGACTCGTTCTGCTCAAATGCCCCTGAATCAGTCATTTTGCTGGACCGTGCCTTTGATCTTGTGAGATATCGATGCTCTGCCATTTGCTTAGTCAAATACAAATCGACCTTTGGGGGAGATGATAAATCTTTTTTAGACAAAATGCAGCAAACTGTGTTAGTGTAAAGCACGTGATTTTGCAGGAGTGTAACAACATTTAGCAAGTACATGTTGCACATACATTGCAAGCGAGTCCTAACATGCGTGGGGACCCCTTTATGCCAGAGGTTGGCCTAAACGTCACATATGCGAGATAGATTTGTCCAAGCCGTCCAACTGTAATGCTTTTGTTGGAAATGGCGACCAAATGACGGTGCACTTTTCTCAATTTCATCATGACATGATTAGGCTTGGATTTGTCTATCATTGTCACGCTACACATAATATGCTGGTTGGTCGTTGGGTTGAGAAACCCGTCGACAAGTTTGGTGTCTTCCTAATTGTGGTATCAATGTCAAGGATTGACCCACCTAGGGTAAATGCATGCATGCCTTAAATAAAGGGTGGTGTAGCTCTATCTTAAGTTTGCTAAGATTTGGCTTACTAGACGCAAGGTTCCCGAGTGGACTACTCGAGTGAGAAATTTCTGCGACCACCGGTTGGACCGGATTCTCCGCGCAAAATGCCAACTCTCTTAAATGTGGGTGTTTGAAGGAAATTTGCAGGTGCGCGAAGCACACCCACGTGTTGTGTGTGATAGTGTGAATTTTCCATAAGGGAGGAAGTATGAGCGGAATGCCAGTTTAAGAAAAGCAGTAAAAGCAAATAGCAGTTAAGGCAATATGCAAATATTTATATGTAAAGCAGAATAGTTTAGGCAAAACATAAAAGCAAATAAGTGTGAAAAATAAACAATTAAGCAAACAATAAAGAAAAAAAAATGAAGCCCAATAATTAACCTATGTTTGTTATGGTTAAGAACCTAAATATCCCCAGTGGAGTCGCCATTCTGTCGCGCCCGATTTCGACCGCGACACTTTCTAAAAGCGAATCTCCTGCTTAAATAAAATGTTAGAAAATAAATAATAAAATGCTAGATGTTTAAAAGATGCTAGAATGTTAAAGATGCTAAAAGATTAATTTTAAAAGTAAAGGGTGCTAAAAGTGCAAAATGCTAAGGGAGTCCCCAGTGGAGTCGTCATTCTGTCGCGCCCGATTTCGAACGGGTTATGATAAGGTAAACGATTTGGAAGGACTTGTTTAGTTATGGCAAGAAATCGTTGGTTGGGTGTGTGTGGGTAAAGGGAAACCCCGAATTCTCCGGCGAGAAATCCGGGTATGGCGAAAAGAGCCTAGGGTTTTCTTTAGGTTTTTCTTGTTTGGATCGTCGACAGGGACGAGTGTGAGGGAAAAAGGGCTGAAGTAAATAAGTTTGGGCGTGGGCTTCTGCTCAGGGAAAATAAAGGGGTAGCCATGAGTGGGCTCATAGTGGGCTTAGGCGAAAATGGTAGGTAGTTAGTTTTAATTAGGTATTAATTTGGGTAGTGTATTATTTAATAGGTATTAGTTTTAGGTATTTAATTAGTTAATTAGTGGTAAATACATTGTGATTAAGTTATTTAGGTGTTTTATTAGTCTAAGCTATTATTATAATACGGGTGTGCTAATTAATTAGTTCTTAATGTTTATAATGCGATGCCGTTGTTAGAACTTATTAAATATGCATATTTTATTATTATTTAAGCTAAAATTGAATTATTTAAATGCTACGTGTAGATAGGACTTCTTAATTCTTTTATGAATGCTATTATTAAAACGCGTGTGTTAGATTATTATTTTATGTATTTATTATTTATTATTAAGAATTATGACAGGGCTTAAAATTAATAAATATGGGCGCGAGACTCTAAGTGCGTAATTTTCTACGTAAGACGCGGTGTCATTATTAAATTGCTCATTTATGCCTGTATTAATGTATTATTGTTGTATTTTATTATTATAAAATTATTTTAAAATTAGTGTAATTTTATAGTTAATGACTGGACGGGAGGGTCAAAATTGGGTGTCAACAAATTGTACGATTAATTTATCTTCATTAATAAAATATGTATTGTTGTGTTTTAATATTATAATAATGTTTGATAAGTGTCAAAGTTAAATGAATATAAATAATTTATAATTTTATTATTATATGTGTAATAATATGAATTACAAGAATAATATCATATATAAAATAGAAAATGAGATAGAGTAAATATATATGATTGAGTATATGTATTGATGTGGAGGAAAGAGAAAATAAATTATTTTTTGAAATATCATCTGCTATAAAATGTATATGATAATTAAAGATATTTAATATTGTGATAGATGAATAATCTGATATGCCATGAGATAAATGTGATTTTAATTATCTGGAAAGAACAATGGCTGTCAAGATTCTCATATACCTATGTATAAAAAGACTGTCATTTCTCAAGGTAAAGTGATAAGATTTATATCCCTTTACCCCTGGATTTCTATCCCTTTATTAACTTCATTCATCCAACTTTCACCTCACCCCACCCCACCCCCCTACCACATGCAAATTTCATCTCTCCGTCTTTATTACTCTCATCTTCTCATTTCTTTATTGCTTGTAGAGAGTTTGTAGGGTATTCTCTTTCTTTTGTTCTTTCCTCGTAACAACAAAAAGAAGCTCAAAAGCATATAAACAAAGAGTTGTTTGTATATAACAATGGAAGAGCCTGAAAGACTTACACCTTGCAATAGTGGAAAAAGAAGAAGCTCCGACTCGACCCATTCACCCGAATTCGAGTTTTGGATGGTCCGAAACCCATCTTTTCCTCAGCCCAATCAACTTTCTGCTGATCAGCTCTTCTCCCATGGCGTCCTTCTCCCTTTAGACCTACTACAATGCCCATCGAGCAAAAGGGATCCTGAACCATCCGGGTCGGGTCGCCCCGAAACCGACCCATCTGCTGCAATAGTCAACTCGTCGGGTGAACGTGGTTCTTTAACGTCATCAAAGCGTTGGAAAGATATATTCAAGAAAACAGACAAGAAAGAAGATAGTAAGGAGAAGGAGAAGAGGAAAGAGAAGAAAGTTGTTGGTGGTGGGGCCAATGGAGCTGAGCTCAATATTAATATTTGGCCATTTTCGAGGAGTAGATCAGCTGGAAACGGGGCAAGTAGGCCTCGGGTTATGACTGGATCCGGATTACCGACCCGAAAGGTAAGTAGTGCTCCGTGTTCACGTAGCAACTCTGCTGGTGAGTCCAAGTCAAGGAAATGGCCCAGTAGTCCTAACCGCGGTGGGGTTCATTTGGGCCGGAGCAGCCCAGTTTGGCAGGTCCGTCGTAATATCGGTCCAGTTAAAAAAGAAAAGGTAGTTGAAGGTCGCCGGAAAGTGACGTCAGCATCGGCCGGCGGTGGAGCTAAAGCTAGAGTGTTGAATTTGAATGTCCCTATGTGTATTGGTTACAGGAATCAGTTAGGTTGTAGAAGTGATGAAAATAGTGCAATTAATATAGCCGGTGTTGGCGGCGGGAACGGTGGTGATCACAGTGGTAGCACGGTGACCGGTGAAGGGGTACGTGGCAGTAATTTATTTAGTATTAAAAACCTATTTACCAAGAAAGTCTATTAATTTAATCTTACGAGTAAATCCACAGTAATTACTACACAAATATGTTTTAGTGTATCCTTTTCTCTATATTGTCCCATGTAACTTTTTATTTTTTTGTCAGAAACTTTTTTGGTAATGTAAAGTCCTAAACTTTTGACGTTTGCAATTCTGCATTTGTGTAATATTTGGGCCTAAGTTTGCTCAACTCACTACTGCTGTTCATTAGTCATACACTTGCTATTAAAGTAGAAGTGATCCTATAATTTTCCCCCTTTTAGTAGGCGTTTGGACATGAGATTTGAGATGAAATCCAAATTATCTAAAAAGGCTTGATTTGGAATTTCTAATGATGATTTCAGATTTTTTAAACGTAAAGATTGACTCATAAATTTATATTTTATAAAAAGATTCATAAGTTGATAGATATATTTGTGGGTGTGCTAATGTGTAAAACGAAAAAATAACAATAACAATTATTTGTTAGAAATCTGAAAATGATCAAATATGACGGCTTGCTGAGTCGATCAAATTCTTGATCTATTTTTAAGATAATATTATCCCGTATATCCTTTCAACGGTTGTAATGACAACTTATCTCTCAAGATAAAACAGTAATCAAACAAATGAGTAAAGGGAACTCAAGTGTTTGTTTTGAAAGAAAGATCTTTGAGTGTTTGTGATTGCTAAAGAGGAAGACAATTTCAGAAAATTATTGAGTGTAAGATGTCAAAATGTGTTTTGGAAATAAGCTAAAGGCCTCATTTTATAGTGTTGAGAAGAAGACCCTTCAACTAGTCAATTTATGACTTTGAATAACCAAGTAATGAGCATTAGTATGTAGTTACAATTCAGCCAAGTAATGGCTGAATTCAAAAGCAAAATAGTGAGGGTTAATCCTCCAAAGTCAGCTCAAACGTCAGTTTTTATTCTTCTCAGCGAATTTGGCAGTCGCAATCGCGACCTGCGAGGCGTCGTGGCACGAGAACCGAGCGCGATCTGCGCGACCTGCGAGTGGCGTCGTGGCGCGAAACCGAGGACTTGGCGCGCGATCACCGCGAAGGCCGCGGCGCTCGGCCCACGATCGCTGCCGCGGCCGATTCATGACTCGTTTCATCTTTTAACACATTGTACACTTCTTCCTTCATTTACCAACGTGAAACCAACGTCATTTGGTCAATAACCGTCTATTACCTTACGTCTCAAACAATTCGTATACGTACGATATCTCTTGATTTAAGGAAATTATGATCGCGACATTGTATGTACACGTGTGTGGAAACAACGTTTTCGACGTGTGGGCCCCTAATTGTTCGATTCGTAATTAAATAGGATTAACTAGAAGTGGCGGTGCGACGGTCTATCCGATCGACCCGGTCGGTCCGATCCGTCGATCCAGGCGGCCCTATTAAATAAATAAAAAAAATTAGCGGGTCCGGTGCTCGAATCAGGACGGGACATGGTATGGTCACTTGAGCCGAGTCCCGCTTGGATCCGCCGTCCGGTCATGATCCGCAAAAAAAATAGTCACTTGCCAAAAATAGTCGTTGCAATAACGACCATTTTACATTTTGACCGTTAGACAACGACCATTTTTGGCCTCCCCCACTCCCCCAACCCCCCTACCCCCTTTATATTTATTTTTAATCCCTAAATTATTATATTTATACTTTAACCCAATTTTTCAACTATAAATACCTCATTTTCTCTTCTTGTCTTTGTTTAATTATTTAGTTTATAAATATATATGAGTATAATACTATAATATGAGTATATGACTATATGTTACTTTGTTAGTATTTTTAATTTAGTGGATAATTTTAAAAAAAAATGTCCCACCCGTCCCGTCCCGACCAACTGCCCATCGGGATCGGTATCGGGACGGGACAGATAAATCTGCCCGCCGGTCTCGCTGACCCAACCCGATCCGCCTCCTCTCGATTCAGGCCGTCTATCCGATTCGGTGGGCTGGCGACCTGGCGATCTATGATTAACTATATTTCACGTTTAATAAATATTTTCAACAATCCCCTCTTGGAAGAGATTTTGGTGCACGCATATGGTGTCGTTCTAGCAATCACTCGGCGGAACGATGTTGCATCTGGAGAGGTAGTCGGAACTTTAAACCCTCCATACTAGAATACCATCGGACATATTTACTGCGCGGTGAACGTGATGTCTTTAACCGTCAGTGTTTAGTATATGCCAAGACAATGGTACCAACACAACACCTTTCCTACTCAATCTTTCTGTCCGTTATGGGCCGTGGACACACTTGGATTCTTAAGTACGTTCATTTGAGGCGGCTTGTCCTCGTACTTAAATAGGTGGTCTCCTACAAGATATCCTGCAATACCCCGCTTGCACGAGCGTTAGAAACCATTAAAAAATTTCCCAACCTAACCTCAATTATCGAGAATCATTAAAGATTTTGGAAACTTATCCTTTACCACTCTACATGTAGCACTTTTTGTCTATCACGTGAATAGCCTTGGATTATGTTTCTTAATAAGAAATCATTATCCGAAGTGCTCTTGCTTCCACCGAAGCGCTCAACTGAACCTTTACAGTTTAGTTTTTCCATTGAACCTTATCCCTGGGATCTCCAATACGTAAGGTTGGTTGTCCACTATATTGATTCTTATTGATTGGGTTTTAAGCCCATTCCCCTAGAAAGGCAGTTCATCTGATCTCTGGGTATTCCCTTCGTCAAGAGATCTGCTATGTTTTCCTTAAATTTTATGTAATCAATGAAAATCACACCCGAGGTGATCAGTTGCCTAACAGACTCATGTCTCCATCGAATATGACGAGACTTGCCGTTGTATATCTAACTTCGTGCTCTTCCTAGAACCGACTGACTATCTGTTAGCGATATTTTGAATGCTCACGCAAGCGCGCATATCGTTGACAAGTAATATAGTCTGATAAGATCGAATATCGTCCTCAAAGACTGGTTTCTAAGTACCGTTCATCTATTTTATGTTATCTATTTGACAATCGATAATTGAGTTTGGTTTTTGTTTAACTACTAGAATAATTGCAAGAATTAACTAAACTATCTAAGTTGTGATCAGTTATGAAAGAATTAGGGCTTTCAAAATCCTCGACTATCCACTCTATTCAATCCTTAATGCAACTAGAATGACTTCTTCTTCTACGTTAAGATAGCGGTTAACTAAACTGTCTTATATTCCGGTTAGGACATATAATCACTCAACCTCAGTGCAGAACCCTTCTATATTTCTATGATAGGATTTACCACATATGAGGATTAAGAACAGTAACCTATAATGCTACACAAGTATCGGGGTACTGTCGTCCGCAATTTTAACCTATGTCTAGTCAATTACAGCATATTCAAATCTCTCCTCTCGGTTCTTGATTCGAAATCATATATATTATGATAATTAATGATCAATTAATTATCAAACATTCATACCAATTATTGACTAAATCTTAATCAAGTGAAGAAGAAATCAAACTAGTGCATTAATTCATGAATAAAAGTTTCAAGCGATTCATAAGGAAATCCCTAATAAAGTGTTTTAGCTTCTAGCCATAGTCACGCTAAGAACTAATACAAAATCTATACATAAACTGAATTAAAAAGGAAAGAAAAGAAATTACTGCGAACTAAGTCTCCAATTGTAGTCTTCCTTGTTGTCTTGTGTTGTGCTATGTTGTAGAATGATCAACCTCTCTCATAGCATTAATCTCTAGGGCTTAAATATGTTTCAAATTTCGTGTCATATGGACCAGTCTGCCCTTAGCCAATCCTTCTTCGAAACTGAGATTTTTCGCACCGTGCGCGATTACGCATAACGGCACGCGATGCAGAAACTCTGATCTCTCGATAATAGTAGCGCTGCGGTTACTGCGTGTTGTAGCGATGCTGAAAATCGATGACTTCTCGATACATACCGCATTGCGGCGATGATCCTTCGTCCTGATTTGCCAACTTTCATCCTTTTTGCCTTGGGAGCACCTTTTCTGCCCAATTCTCGCTCCTTTTTGCACCGCTGTGACTCAAAAGAAAGAAAAACAACCTAACACGACACTTATTTGAACGAAAATGGAAAAATACTAACTAAAAATGACTCAAAAGGCGTATACAAAATACACCTAACAAACACCCCAAACTTAACCTTTGCTCGCCTTCAAGCAAAGATCAAAACAAAACAAAGACACAAAAAAACAAAAGACTCAAAGACTCAAATCAAGCAGCTGCACAAGTACTTAGAAACGCATGAACGTCAATTTGGATAATATGTAGGAACATATATAACATGAATTTAGCAATCTAGAATTTCAAGTAAGATATTTCGCAAATTCATTTCAATCATAAGTAATGGAAGCATGAATACCTAACCTATGCATATCAATTTCATTTAGTTCTATAGGCTTGTTTACTTGTTATTCTCCACTAATCATAGACATACATTCTAGAGATCATCAGAACTTTTCAGGGTTGTAATGTAGGCTTAGACAGGGGTAGGTAAGATTATACATTTAGGCTCAATTTACGTACCATAAACATTTTTCTTACTCAACTATTTTGTCCTTTTTTTTGTATTCTTTTCAGTTCATACCTATATCTTTCTTTCTCTTTTTGAGAGCATGAAACAATTCATATAGGCACCCTCAAACTTAAACTTTTACATTTTTTTTTCATTGGGGTGCATCATTTTTTCACTCTCTTTTTGTATACCTTTTTCACTTTTTTTCATCCCAATTTTTGAATTACCTCTTATGACACACGAGGGAATCATGGGGTGTCAAAGAAAACAACTTATTTTTGGCTCAAAAGACTGACCAGGGATACAATTTATTGTAAGATAGGTAATGAATGATAAGAAGAGCTAACAAAGAAATGTCTGAATCATCTCCCTAACATGTACATCTTAACTATTTCGCCTCAAATAACAAGCAAACAGACTTCACAGACATTTTTCAATTGACAGCACATAGGCTAAGCACCAAATATTCCAAATAATCAAATTTTCATGAACTTTTGACATATCTAACTTAAGCACACATATTTTAGCTTCTCATTCCACTACATTATCCCACTTAGTTTACTAGGCGTTCCAAATAAGCACATCATGCATGATAAAAAAAACTGACTCACATAAAACACAAAAACAAACAAAAGACTCAAAAATAAAATAAAAATAAGAACTCCCCCCAAACTTTAACAACACATTGTCCCAAATGTGTAAAAGACTCAATAATTAAAAGGACGACTTATAGACATACAACGGCTCAAAATGGTGGTGGTGGCGGCGGATACTGCATTGACCATTGGGTGAACATGAAACTTAAATTATCCACGCGCTGGATCAGGTCCTGATGCTCTTGCATCATTTGCTGCTGATTTTGCACCATCTGCTCCTGGTTTCGCATCATGCTCTCATGGTTTCGCAGCATCTGTTGTTGATTTATGAGCATTTGCTCCATCATTGGCATTGGAGACTCCAAGGATAGGGGAGGCTGATGGCTGCTTTCGTCTGCTTCATTGTGTGCCTCTGCCTCAGGCTCTTCTTTTTCCATGGCTGCTGCGTCTGTTGCTGCTGGGCCCCTTCCCCTTGCTGCTGGTCCTGGATTGGGGTCAAGGAAAGAGTGCACTAAACTGTATGTTACAGGAGACTGGCTCTTCTCTAGAATATCTGTGGCGAATGTTGGGACTCCATGCCTATCACATAAAGCAGAAACGAGCGAACCATGTCACAATCCGCCAGTAGTAGTCAGCCTGCTAATCTCCCTTATGCTATGCACTATTTCTCTCCCAACATCAATTATCTTGCCCGTCATGATGCCATAGATGAGCTTGATTCTGTGTGTGGGCACATTGGTAAAATAAGTTGACAGAATCAAGCGTGCACTTACGAAATATAGCCATCCTCTGGCTGTTCTGTTAAATTGGCACCGGGCAAGTTTTCTGAATTCGTTGCAGGCAAAATTAAACTCAGCGCCTGGGTAGCACAATGTCTCTGCAACTACATTCCACATGGTGTGGTTGAAGTTTCTTGACCAACAACTGAAGTGGTATGTATTATCGCCTTGGTCCTCAACGTCATAGGTCCTCAGTAGCGCATTCACAACTTCAGAACTCACGGGCACATATTTCCCTCTAACTAAGCATCTCCAATCCCTTTGCTCGGGATAATTCGCATAGAATTCCCTCACAAGGCTAGAATTCTGAAGTGGGATACTCTCCGGATTGATGAACCTTTTCCACCCATTTGCCTCAATCATGACCCTAATAGGCTCGTAGTCATCATCATCATCAAATGGCATGGCCTGGTAGTCTATGTCTCTTTCTAGTATCAATGCCCTAGTACTAATCTTGTGGTATCGATCCTCCGCTTGTTTATTGGCGAATCGAGTCACATCATATTCTGGGGCTAATGAAGATGAGGAAGCTCTTGAAGTTCGTTTCCTAGAGGCCATAATGAAGGTTGTTGGAAAATTTTCAGCAGCGTTTCCTTTGTTTCTTTGAGGTTTCCCAACAACTCTCACACCACACAACAACAATAATCAAGCAAAATCGGACCACATCAGCAATACACAATAACTACACCACAATACGCCTCAATTCACACAACTACACAACGAAAAACCACCGCAGCAAACACCCACAACTACACAACACCCTACAACCAAAATACGTACCACCCCCAAACTTGCAAGTTACTTTCCCTACTAGCCTTGAAATTGCAAGAACAATGATGAAGATTATATTTTTTGAAGAGTCGTTCTTCACCAATTTCTTGACTCAAATGGAAGGAATGATGATGGTGTAAGATATGAGGGTTCTTAATGGGGTGGTGTGTAGGGATTTTTGAAGAATTTGGTGGAGTTTGTGGGAATTTTTATGTATAGAAGGAGAGGAATTTCGGAATTTGTAGAGGGAGGAAGGATTTGTGTTTGTGTGGGAAAGGATTTGGGGATTTAGGGTTTTTAATTCGAAAATCCCTTCCCAAGACTTGTGATCTTGCTGGCAACCATTGTGCCAAAAATCTTGTGGTCCATCGATCATTCAGACGCAGATTGCATAATGTGCATGATGCATAAATGTAAAATCCGGAAAAAAATTATATATAGTTGTAGTTGGGTTAATAAAAAAAAAAATATATAAGAAAATAAAGAATAAATTGCATGAGATAGAGTTAGTGTTAAAGTTGGATAAATAGATAGATAAAATGAAAATAAGAAGAAAAAAAAGAGAAAAAAAAAAAAAAAGGGATCGTTTAGCACGTCCCTTACCTTCTCTCCCCACATCTCTTTCATTTTCCCTCCAACTCTTGTCATTCCACCTCCCATAGGTTATAGAAAACTCTTCTACTTATACATTGTACATGACACAAATAAAATACCTAACACAAAGAATAGAAAATCAGAAAAAAATAAGAGGAGAGGAAAAAATCTGGAAAAAATACCAAGAGGGCAAGAAGAACAAGAATCAAAATACTAGAGAGTAAGGATCATTTTAGCAACCACACAACAATAATCTTCACACTTACAAGGTGAGTTTTCTCACTCAGAAATTCTTGGTAACATCCTTTATTTTAAGTTCAATACATGTTAGAATAAGAATTGAGTGTTGAAAATAAATAATGAGCTTTTGATTGTTTAAACAACTAGTTGCGTCATGAACTTTACGAACTGATTTCACTGAGTTATAATTGTTAGAATTTGATGAAATTCGGAAGAATGGTACACCTCTCTACTATTATCATATAGAACCAAAAATGAGGTAAAATGGACATACGGTTTGAAAGTTATCATAGTTCAAAGTTCCTGCCTTAGATTTGGTCGAAATTTGGAAAGACATAATTACAGACTGTTTTTATTGAGTTTTACTTATTAGAATTATATGAAAATTTACATGGTTGTAAATCTCTCTGTTACGGACAGATATAGATAAAGAGTTGTTAAAACGGACTTAAGAGTTGAGAGTTATTGTAGTTTGAAGTTGTTGCCTCGGATTCATCGGAATCGAGAAGGCGGGGCGTTGAAACGTAAATTGTACTAATCCGTGGGAAATATGAAAATTGGTGCTAAATGAAAGTTCTAGATCTCTCTGTTGTGGACATTTTGAGACCTTACAGGTCTATCGGACTTACAGTTGAGAGTTATCATTTGTTTAAAGTTTACTGTCTCGGATCTATCGAGATCCGTAAAGAGCGGCGAATAAAAGTGTAAAAGCTGTACCAAATGGTACATAATATGAAAGGATGGTTCACATGGAGACGTGTAGCTCTATGTTCTCGTCGTTTGAGATTTTATGGGGCTTGAGCGGGTTTCTGATTAGGAGTTATGACTATTCTAAGATTGAGTTACATTTAATACAAATTCTGTAGAAACAAATTTCATATGGCTATTTTGAGGATAAATTTGTGTTAGTTACCCAAAGTAGTTTTAAATGAAATTTGGTACGATGAAAGATCCCTGTCTTACCTTAGTTTAAAGCAGAAACACCTTAGTTGAAGTTATGGTTAAAAAGTTATAATCGTTACAAGTATGAATGACAAAATGTTGGGAAAGAGAATATTATTTATTCGATCATCTGAAAAATATGAAAAGTGTATACGTGTTCACATAAATATATAAATATAAACATAATGGATCGGGTTGCGCCATGACAAAGCGTAAAGTGAATACGTGTTCACAAATACGTAAATATAATTGATCGGGTTGCGCATGACAAAGCGTAAAGTGAATGCGCGTTCACAAATCGTAAACATAATGGATCGGGTTGCCGCGCAACAAAGCGTAAAGTGAATACGTGTTCACAAATACGTAAATATAATGGATCGGGTTGCGCGCAACAAATATGAAAGATGAATACATGTTCACCTATATATAAATATGAAAAGTGAATACGAGTTCACAAATATATAAATGTAACAAACATATGAAAATGCAGGGGAATGTCTTAACGTATAATACGAGATAAAATGAAGTGTTAGTTAAACTGAGAATTTTCTATGAGGAGTTGCTGCATATTTAAAAATGTTGTAACCTGATATATTTTTGCAATATGCTTATTACGTTATAATGTGATTGCACTTGGAATATTGTGGTGTTGCTTTGAATTGCAGGGTAAGGTTCTCACCATTGGATGGTAGGGTGACTCTTTTATTTAACATGTTTGAGCGTGATAGAGGAAAGACTCACGTCAAGGCTAGCGATCGTCCATGACCTCTTGTCATACCAAGTCCATTGCTTCGGGCTTGGTACTCGTCAGGTTCAGAATGTCAGTTTCAATGTCTCGGGAAATGCCCATGTGGAATGGTCTCCCTTCCAACTTAGAATAATATTTGTCAGTATGTCTATGTAGAAACAATATTTGCACGAGCATGAGCTCGCGTTAAGTTTTCAATAAAGTCATAAACAGATTTCTTTATTGTTATTTTTATTAATAGCTCCGTATTTGAATATAAGTTTAAAGTTCTAAATAAAGAGAATTAAATGGTGCTCCTGGTGGGAAATAATTGTCCAGGTGCCATCACGCCCTAAGTAAATGCTTAGGAAAAGTCGGGGCGTGACAATAAACTCCTGCGACCTCTCTAAACATTAGGCATCGCGGTCATGCACAATGGCATTGCGGTGCTTCCCCGATTCCGTGTTTTCCATCATTTTCTTCGTGCTTAGTGTCCCATTCCTTCACCTGGCTTCACAACACAACAAAAATGTACCAAAAGTGAGAATGTTCTAATTAAACTAAATTGCATAATTTAAAAATTGGGTTGCTTCCCAAGTAGCGTTGTCTTATCGTCTTGTAGTCGGACGCAAGTTCTTTATCAAATCATTGGGGTAAATTAACCCTACAACCTATCCACTTAAAAATCATTCTCCTCTTCCTCACTCTATTTTTCTTCTTCACAACAGTAGGTTCAATAGGATTTACCTATTTGTCAACTTTCATGTCATCTACTTTTGATGCAACTTTCAAACTAGCCTGTGGGTTCACAGCTGCAGGGATGATCTCCCTAGTTTTGGTCTGAGCCTGCTGAACTGCTTTGTCAGTTGTGCTTACTGCGAATCACTTGTTGCTGGCATGTGACTCAATGGTGGATTTAAACACCTTGAATACCATTTCTTCTTCCTGAACCCTTAGCCTCAATTCTCACTTCTCCACATCGATTAGGGTTCTACCAGTAGCTAGGAACGGTCTCCCCAAAATGATGGGTATTGGCATCATCTTCCTCCATGTCAAGAATGAGGAAGTCTGCCGGGAAGAAGAACTTTTCCACCCTGACAAGCACATCTTCCACTATGCCTCTGGGGTGCACCACGGTTCGGTCAGCCAGATGTAGATTAACTGTGGTTGGTTTGGATTCCCCCAAACCAAATCTCTTGAATACATACAGAGGCATGAGATTGATACTAGCCCCTAGGTCACACATCGCCCGGTTGCATGTTATGTTGCCAATAGTGCAGGGCAGAGTGAAGCTTCCTGGATCTTTCAACTTAGGAGACAGTTTCTTTTGTAGGATGGCGCTGCACTGTCTCATAATCCGCCAACCTTCTTTTCTTCCCAAGTATCTCCTTCATGAATTTTAAATATTCAGGCATTTGTTCTAACGCCTCAATGAATGAGATATTAATGTGCAGCTTCTTAAATACCTCCAAGAACTTGGAGAAGCTGTATCATGACCTTCTTACGGAGCCTCACGAGGGTAAGGGATTCTATCGGTGTATTCCTCAAAGGTCTTTGGTGGAGCTTTCTCAGTGTAGGGTGGTCCTCGGTGACCCTCTTTTCCTTCCTCAACTTTCTCACCCTCTTTATCATGAACCCTGCGGGTTGGGAGCAACTGCTCCAATCCTTTCCACTCCTTGCAATCTTGCTCGACCGGCTCTGCCGGATTGACCTCTGTATTGCTTGGGAGAGTACCCGGCGGCCTGTTAGTTACCATCTTTGCGGTTACTTGGTGATCGCGAAAGATGCGCACACTTTAACGCAAGTGCGTTATCGTGACAAGTAATATAGTCTTGGTAAGACCGAATATCGCCCACAAGGATTAGGGTTCAATTACAACTATCTATCTTTTGGTATCTTTGGTAACCAATATTTGATTTTGTGGTTTATAACTAACAATTATAAAAGCTAATTAACTATAAGTTTACTTGGTTGTGATGGGAATAGGGCTTCCATGTCTCCTCAACTATCCGCTTATGTTATTTATTAATGCAATGAATTATGGTCTTCTGCCGGGCTAGCGGGTTTACGAAATCGTTTTATATTCCGTTAAGGATATATAAACACTCAACCTGATATTACATTTCTACCTTTTGGTGATAAGGATAACTCTATAGGAGGATTAAGAACAAAAACCTAGTTAGCAAATCGCGCGTGCGTAAAATTAGGGTTGTTAAGCCTCTCATTAACGCTTACATAAATAATTGAGGTATTTTCATCCCCAATCCAAAATATGTCTACCCATTACAAGATATTCACAACCTCCTTTCAAGTTTGATTAGAAATCATATAAATAATGATAATTAGTGATCATTTAATTACCAAGCATTCAAAGCAATTATTGGATAAATCTCAACAAGAAGAAGAATAACCATAGACATCGTTAATTCATAACATAAGTTTCTAGTGAATCAACATGGAAAGCCACATAAAAGAATTAGTTCTAGCCGTTGACATGACAAGAACTAATTCAAAGTTCATCATACAAAGCGAAATAAAAGAAAGAAAAGAAAAGAAATTACTAAGTTTAGGGTCTCGATCTTGATCCAAGAAAACCTTGTGTTGTGCGGAAAGGGAACCCTTAAAATCTGCATAGGGTTACGCTTTTATAGTGAAACCGCCTCAAACTTTCCTTCAGGCCGGGCCGAATTTCGTCTAAAATCACGATTTTCCGCGTCGTGCGCGGCTTTGGCGTCGCGGCGCGGAACCTGCGATGCCGGGTGATTTGGCGTCGCGGCCACGATCTCTGGCATGCGTGGCGCCACGGCGCTAGAACCTCTGCAGCCTCTCGATGATTAGGCGCGCGACCTCGCTTCGAATGCGGGAGGCGCGTGCTGATGCAGGTTTACGCCTCGTTCGCCACTTTCTCGTCTTTTAAGCTCTGGAACCTCCTCTTTTGCCCTCTTTCTGAAAATCCTGGTTTTTCTCCAGTTTTTCGCCCTTCAGTTTATTTGCCTACACCTGTCAATCACAACACAAACACTACCTCCGTGAGACCGTTCTTAATAAAAATTACTAAAGTAAAATAAATTAAAATACCTTGGGTTGCCTCCCAAGTAGCGCTGTCTTTAACGTCTTTTAGCCGGACGCAAGTTCCTTAACTCAATAAACGTGGGGTGGATCAACCCCACAACTAATCCATTTTCTCCACATTTTGCGTTTTCTTTTTCTTCTTCTCCTCTTAGCATTATCATTAAGGGGGAGTTCAGGAACACATACCTGCTGTTGTGGAGGTTTGGCAAACCATGCCTGCTTTCGTGGGCTCATCTCCCTTTTGTTGACTTGTACTGGCTCACAGGGGGTGTTGATGGTGCTGATTGCAAAGCACCTACTCATGGTTGGTGGCTCAATGATGTGTTTAAATACTTTAAACACCATTTCTTCCTTCTCCACCCTTAATGTCAGCTCTCCTCTTTCTACATCGATCAAAGTTCTCCCTGTCGCTAGGAATGGTCTCCCCAATATGATAGGGATTTCTGCATCTTCTTCCATGTCAAGAATGAGGAAGTCCGCAGGAAAGAAGAATTTTCTTACTTTAACAATCACGTCCTCAATCTTCCCCCTTGGATGAATGATGCGCGAAAAGATGCACACACTTTAACGCAAGTGCACGTTATCGTGACAAGTAATATAGTCTTGGTAAGACCGAATATCGTCCACAAGGATTAGTGTTCAAGTACCAACTATCTAGCTTTTGGTATCTATTTGGAAATTGATATTTGATTTTGTGGTTTATGACTAACAATTATAAAATCTAATTAACTATAGGTTTACTTCAGTTGTGATGGGAATAGGGCTTCCATGTCTCCTCAACTATCCGCTTATGTTATTTATCAATGCAATGAATTATGGTTTTCTTCTCTGAGCTAGCGGAGTTTCTGAAATCGTTTTATATTCCCGTTAAGGATATATAAACACTCAACCCCAGATGTGCACCTTTACCTTTCGGTGATAAGGATAACTCTATAGGAGGATTAAGAACAAAAACCTAGTTAACCGTCGCGCGTGCGTAAAATTAGGGTTGTTAAGCCTCTCATTAACGCTACATAAATAATTGAGGTATTTTAATCCCCAATCCAAAATATGTCTACCCAACTTACAGCATATTCACAACCTCCCCCTTTCGAAGTTTGATTAGAAATCATATAATGATAATTAGTTGTCAATTAATTACCAAGCATTCAAAGCAATTATTGGATAAATCTCAACAAGAATAAGAATAACCATAGACATGCATCAATTCATAACATAAGTTTCTAGTGAATTAACACGGAAAACCCTATAAAAGAATTAGTTCCTAGCCATTGACATGACAAGAACTAATTCAAAGTTCATCATACAAAACTGAAATAAAAGAAAGAAAAGAAAAGAAAATTACTAAGTTTAGGGTCTCCAATCTTCAATCCAAGAAAACCTTGTGTTGTGCAAGAAAGGGAACTCTTAAAATGCATCAGGGTTCTCCTTTTATAGTCAAAACCTCTAACTTTTCCCGTGGCTGGCGAAAATTCGTCAATTAACTGATTTTCCGCGTCGTAGCGGAACTTCTGCGTGACGGGTGATTTGGCGCGCGCGGCATGATCTCTGGCATGCATGCGTGGCGCGCGCTGGATCCTCTGTAGCCTCTCGATGATTGGGCGCCGCGCGCCTTCAGCTGCGAGGCGGCGCCGTGGTCCTGTCGGATTACGTCTTCGCTTTTCTGCTTTTAGCTGGAACCTCTTTTGCCCTCTTTTAGCTCCTTTTCTGCCATTTGGTCATTTTAACCACTTTGACTCAAAAGAAAGAAAATCTATCCTAATACGACACTTATTTATACAAAAAGGGACAAAAGACTAACTAAAAATGACTCGAAAAGTGTATATAAAATACACCGATCAAATACCCCCAAACTTAACCTTTGCTCGCCCTCGAGCAAAGATAGAAAGAAAGAAATAAAGGACTCAAGAAAACGAAAAATAAAAGACTCACTGACATTGATCACTTTTGCTGCATTGATGTTATCTAGAAAAACATGAAGGTTAGCAGAATAATATGTAGGAACATATAGCATGAAACTTTTAGCACACTAAACACTTTAAGTTAGATATTTCGCAAACTCATTTTTCTCATGCTTAATGGAAGTCAACATACTGAATCATGCTTGTAAAATTCAAAAATCCTATGGCATGTTTACTTGCTATTCTCTACTAATCCTGGATATGCATAAAAGAGATCTTCAGGACTTTAAGGGTTGTAATGTAGGCTTAGGTATAGGTAGGTAAAAATAGGCAATTTAGGCTCATTCTGTGTACCATAAGCTCTCTTTTAGCTTTTCAGTATTTCCCTTTTCTTTTGATTCTTTTCTTCACTTCAAATCAATCTTTCCCCTCTTTGGTTTTAGGGGAGTGAAATGTACAATAATGACAAGAACCCCCAAACTTAGGCTTTTGCCTATTTCTTATTACTTTTTTATTGGGGTGCAACAAGCTTGTTCACTCTTTTTGTCTCTTTTTTAACACAATTTATTCCACTATTTCATATTTTTACTTATGGCACAATTTGTGGGAATATAGGGTGTCAAAGAAGAAGTTTCAATTTTTAGGCTCAAATTTGAATAGGGATACTTTTAAAGTCCGGGATAGAAAAGAGTGGTAAAAATTGGCTATCAAAGAAATGCCTGAGTCATCTCCCTAACATGCATATCCTAACTATTTCGCCTCAAATAGCAAGCAATCATAACACATAAGTATTCATCATTTAGCATGCACAATTCAAGCAAGAGACTCCAAATAGACAGATTTTGTGAGTTTTTGGCATATCTAACCTAGGTGTTTAGATAGTTGCTTCTAATTCCATTATATTATTCCACCTTACTTCACTAGGTGTTTCTAGTAACTACAACATACATGATCTTTTGACAGACAATTATGACTTAAAAGAAAAAAAATTGTGACTCAAAAATACATAAAAACAACAAAAACACAAATAAAACACCCCCCCAAACTTAAATCACACATTGTCCCCAATGTGTGTAGACTCAAAGACAATAAAGGAAATGAGACACTTACAGACTTGGCTAAAATGGTGGTGGTGGCGGTGACATGGGATAGTGCATGGACCATTGACTGAACAAGGAACTCATCTCGTTGATTTGTTGCCTCGTTTCTTGCTGTCCTTGTATCACTGTGTCCAAACTCTGCATCATCCTCATCTGATTCTGAAGCAATTGCTCCATCATGGGCACCGAGGTTACAATCTGTGGTAGGCTGGTGACTAGGTCCTGCCGCATATTGAGCCTCTATTTCAGGCTCATCTTCGTCCATGGCGGCCTCTGCTGCTGCTGGTGGTGGTGGTTGTACTCTTCTTCTTGCTGCTGGGGGGCTTGAGTCTGGGAAAGAGTGCACTATCACATAGGACACAGGCAGTTGGTTCCTCTCATTAGTATCAGTGGGTAGGATTTGGACCGCATTCATGTTGCACAAATTAGAGATAAGTGAGTCATGTCTCAATCCACCTGTTGTCACCAACCTGCTGATTTCTTCAATGCTCTGCACTATCTCTTTCCCCACATCAATCGTCAACCCCCTCATAATTCCATATATCAGCTTAATCCTATCTTCTGGCACTCTGGTGAAGTGCGTGGATGGAATCACGCGGCATCGACGAAATATAGCCAACCCTTGGTCGCTTTGTTGAATTGCACCGCCGGCTCTTGACCCATTTCTCGCAATATCAGCGACCCGGGTAGCTCATCGGTTCTGCGACGGTATTCCAGTTGATGTTGTCGGTGCTCCTAGACCATGTTCTAAAATGGCTCCGATCACCAATTCCTTCTTCAACATCAACTGTTTTTAGAGTCATATTTATTGCTTCTGCCGTCACAGGCATATATCTTCCCCTCACAAAGCATTCGTTGTCCACCCTCTCCGAAAAGTTGGCATAGAATTCGCGCACCATTGTTGTGTTCATTGGTGCTATCTTCTCCGGATTTACAAATCTCCTCCACCCCATTATCTCAATCATTGCCCGAATGGGCTCATAAACATCTTTTTCCCCAAACGACTCCCTTTGATAGTCCATTCCCCTTTCAGGGATTAAGGGCCTAGTACTAGGCTTTTTGTATCTTTGGAAGGCTTGGTAGCTCACAAACCTAGTATTATCGTAATGTGGGGCTGGGGTGGATGTGGAAGCTCTTCTCTTTCTGGCGGACATGGTTAAAACACTTTCTGCAGCTTACAACTTATTAACACAAATGTTCCCCAACACAATCAACAATTTAGCAGCTAAAACATAAACACCCCCAAACTTCAACTCTACTACCCAATACTCACACCCTCATTGTCTACTCCTTCTCTAAACTTCACAACCAATTTTTCAGCACCCCAACTACTTCACAATGCAACACTTCTCCAAACTACTACCTTCTTTTAACTACTGAAAGCTTTCAAGAAAAGATGAAGATTACCTTTTTATGGTGTTCTTCAAGGTGTTCTTCAAGGTGTTCTTGTTCCTAATGGTGATTTGAGGTAATGGAATGGAGTTTTGTTGGTTGAGATAGCTGAGGGTTTTAGGAATTTAAGAGTTTTGGTTGTGGTTGGATTTGATTTGTGGAGGATTTGTGGGTAAATTGTGGGTTTTGTGGAGAAGGGAGGTTAGGTTTTGGTTTTGAAATTGGGGAAAATCTGATTTCTGGGCGTCTTTTAATTTCTGGATTTCGCTTGCCACGCGCATTAGCCATACGCTGATGTTCTCGCACTTTCGGGAATTTCGCGCCATGCCACATTCTGAAATACGGCTAGACTTGGCATTTTTTCTGGATTTTTGGCGACGCGACCGCTTCCCGGCGCCATGGCCGCTTCGCTCGGCGCGCGATGCTTACGCTTTTTAAATCCTGCTTTTCTTGATTTTCGCCGCCCTTCAATTTATTGGCCTCTGTACCTGTCATCACAACACATACACAAGAACCCAAGACCGTGAGATTGTTCTAGACAAAATAAAATAAACTAAAGACAGAAATTAAAATAACATAATTGAAAACGTTGGGTTGCCTCCCAACAAGCGCTGTCTTTAACGTCTTTTAGCCGGACTCAATTAACCGGTACGAGTGCCCATTGGATCCTTCTGCGAACTGCTTGCAATCCACAGATTTATTGTTGTAGGTCTCAATTTCCCTACGACCATTTGTTCAAACAAGAGCCTTAAACATACAATTATCCCCCAAGTACACAAGACAGACTTGTCTTTTATGCTTTCTATAATGTAGGAATCCGTGAAATTCTCTACATCTCTCAACTCTAGGGGGTACCCTTGATGGTATGGGCTTCCTAATTGGGGATCAGCCGTGATAGCTAGCGGTGTTTCTTCTGTAATAGGTGCAAGAAAAAGAATTTCCACAGAATCCAAGAAGGTAAATAATTGGATCGCTGCAATCTTTTCCTTTTCTACACCAACTATCTCACCAGATTCCTCAATAGTTGGGTGTGGTTCAGGCTCCTCAATTTGTCGTCATTGTTCAAAATGATGCGAGTTCTCCTATTTGCGATTCCAACTTCTTCATGGTCAATCTCGTTTCGTCCATGAACCGAGTTTGATACTAGCGAACTGAGTATGGCTTCTCGTAACTCCTCCCTCTCTTCCTGTAGGGTTGGAGCTTCATCATATTGACAGTAGTAATCCATGTCTCCAGGATCCCTGAGATGCATCAAAACCAACAACGGATCACGGCACCCTTGTTTTCACACAATAAATACATAAAACGAAAAAAAACTAAAGTAAAAAATAAAATAAAAAAATAACAAAGAATAAAAACCAAATTAGAAATTAAAAATAGATAGAATTGATATTGAACTATGCCTAATCACGCAACTACAAAAAACTTGATGCGCGTAAAGATGCACACACTTTAACGCAGGTGCACGTTATCGTGACAAGTAATATAGTCTTGGTAAGACCGAATATCGTCCACAAGGATTAGTGTTCAATTACCAACTATCTATCTTTTGGTATCTATTTGGTAACCAATATTTGATTTTGTGGTTTATAACTAACAATTATAAAAGCTAATTAACTATAAGTTTACTTCAGTTGTGATGGGAATAGGGCTTCCATGTCTCCTCAACTATCCGCTTATGTTATTTATTAATGCAATGAATTATGGTCTTCTTCTCTCGGAGCTAGCAGGTTTACGAAATCGTTTTATATTCCCGTTAAGGATATATAAACACTCAACCCCAGTATTGCACCTTTCTACCTTTCGGTGATAAGGATAACTCTATAGGAGGATTAAGAACAAAAACCTAGTTAACCGTCACGCACCATGCGTAAAATTAGGGTTGTTAAGCCTCTCATTAACGCTACATAAATAATTGAGGTATTTTCATCCTCAATCCAAAATATGTCTACCCAACTTACAACATATTCACAACCTCCTCCTTTCGAAGTTTGATTAGAAATCATATAAATAATGATAATTAGTGATCATTTAATTACCAAGCATTCAAAGCAATTATTGGATAAATCTCAACAAGAAGAAGAATAACCATAGACATGCATTAATTCATAACATAAGTTTCTAGTGAATCAACATGGAAAGCCCTATAAAAGAATTAGTTCCTAGTCATTGACATGACAAGAACTAATTCAAAGTTCATCATACAAAACTGAAATAAAAGAACGAAAAGAAAAGAAATTACTAAGTTTAGGGTCTCCAATCTTCAATCCAAGAAAACCTTGTGTTGTGCCAGAAAGGGAACCCTTAAAATCTGCCTAGGGTTCTCCTTTTATAGGTCAAACCGCCTCGACTTTTCCTTGAGCGGGCCCAATTTCGTCTAAAATCGATTTTCCGCGTCGCGCGCTGCTTCGGCGCGGCGGAACCTGCGATGCCGGGTGATTTGGCGCCGCGCCCGATCTCTGGCTCGCATGGCGCGCCACTGGAACCTCTGCGCCTCTCGATGATTAGGCGTCGCTCGCTTCGATCGCAGTGAGGCCATGCGCTGGTCCGGGTTTCTGTCTCGTTCGCCACTTTCTCTGCTTTTAGCTTTGGAACCTCCTCTTTTGCCCTCTTTTAGCTCCTTTTCCGCCATTTGACCATTTTAACCACTTTGACTCAAAAGAAAGGAAAAATATCCTAATACGACACTTATTTGTACAAAAAGGGACAAAAGACTAACTAAAACTGACTCAAAAAGTGTATATAAAATACACCGATCAATGAACCACTGTCCTATCGGCCAGCTGCACGCTTACTGTGGTTGGTTTGGCCTCACCCAACTCTAACCTCTTAAATACTGACAACGACATCAAATTTATACTTGCCCCTAAGTCGCAAAGAGCCTTGTTGCATGTCACCCTGCCTATTGTGCAAGGTAGTGTAAAGCTCCCTGGGTCTTTTAGTTTTGGTGGCAGCTTCTTCTGCAAGATAGCACTGCACTCCTCCGTCAGTGCTACTATTTCGTACTCTGCCAGTTTCTTCTTCTTCCCCAAGATCTCCTTCATGAACTTAAAATATGAGGGCATCTGCTCTAAAGCCTCTATAAAAGGTATGTTGATATGCAGCTTCCTGAATGTCTCCAAGAATTTAGAGAATTGTTTATCAACCGCCTTCCGCTGTAATCTCTGGGGGAATGAGATCTTCTCTGTATACTCATTTTCTGGAGTTTTCTCTACTACTGGGCTAGGTTCCATCACCTTCTCTTTTTCTATCTCTGCCCTTTGCTCAACTACTGGTTGAGGTGACTGCTGCTCCAACTGCTTGCCACTTCTCAATTGTACTGCCTGGCATTGCTCCCTTGAATTTACCTCTGTGTTACTTGGCGGTACTACGTGGCTCTTGTTTACTGCTGCTACCGACCCACTTGTGTTTCCAAGTTCCTGAGCGATGATCTAGCTTCGCCACGAACTGGTCCGAGGCCGCGAGTGCCAATAAAGCCGCTCTCGGCTGCGTCGGCTTTTTCACAATCGGTGCATTGACCGCTGAGGCCGCGGCACGAGTAAAGGCTGCGACTGCAGTTCTGGTTACTGCATCTTGACCATATATTGATTCTTACGCCTCGCCCTCTCCATGAGAAATTTGGGTGATTCTCCACTGGATTATAAGTGTTGGAGTATGGATTGTTTGTGGCCTCGATAGTTACTACTACCGACACTGCATGCTCCATCGTATATTATTAGGATCAATGAAGGACACCTATCGAATGTATGTGGTCACCACATATTTCACGACTTTGCATCTGCACCGCATTCATCGACATCAGATGTTGCCGCAATTGTTTCGCCAAAAGTGGTCACTGGGCATTCAAGGCAGCAATGACATCTATTTCATGGACCCCCACTGTTCTCCTCCCACTTGTCGACCTCTCTTCTGTGACATGGTTGTTGGTGGTCATATCTTCTAATAACTCGTGAGCATCGTGGGCTGTTTTCCTAATGAATGCCCCACCGCCGCGCATCTATAATGGTTCGTCAGACTTGGTCACCGTTATAGAAGATGTGGACCAAGTTCCATAACTCAATACAATGTGTGGGCACTTTCTCTCAGAATCTTTGAACCTTTCCCAAGCTTCATATAGGACTCTCCATCTGCTTGGTAGTTATTCAACTCCGCTCAATTTTCTTGCTTGCATGGGGAAAGAATTTGGCTAGAAATTTCGGGCCGCTCTTGCCATGTAAAGT
Organism: Przewalskia tangutica; assembly: GCA_029844215.1. Lineage (NCBI taxonomy): Eukaryota > Viridiplantae > Streptophyta > Magnoliopsida > Solanales > Solanaceae > Przewalskia > Przewalskia tangutica. The sequence continues at coordinate 36,567,384 of CM056727.1, read as the reverse complement.
CGAATCGGCCTACAGGAATTCAACCATACTTTGCTCTATCCTCGAGTGAGAAGGAAAGAGCATCAACTGACGCATCATCGAACGCCGTTATATCGAAAGTTGCACATAGCTCCAAGAAATTAGCTATGCGTATACGTGATCCTCCACGGCGCCTCTCCAAATTGCACGCAGCCGTACTCATGCTCAATCGCCGGTTTATCTCAAAGTTGTTCGCTCCTATGGCAGGAGCCTAATACATGTATGTGCTTCATTCACTCTAGGCGACATAGTCTCCCAAGCTTCTTCTCGCTCGACTTGAACTCTTCTCGGCATCCTTAGGTACTTGCCGAGGTATTCCTGGATTGGGTTGATTTTCACCTAACCCTTCTCTCATCATGTTGTTGTTTTGAACATCGTCCATCTCTATCAAGATTGCAATTCCGATTCTTTCGCTCACATGTGTTTTCTCAATCTACGGATTGAAGGGAACAATAGTTCCTCTCTTCTCCTTCTCGCATAAACCGATTTTCTCAAATAGATCAAAAATGCACAACAAATCACGGCACTCGATTTTTACCCAAAATAAGGAAAAACGTAAAAATAAAATAAAATTAAAAACCAAATTAGAAATTAAAAATAGATAAATTTGATATTGAACTATGCCTAATCCCGAACTACGCCAAAAACTTGGCGCGAAAAGATGCACACACTTTAACGCAAGTGCACGTTATCGTGACAAGTAATATAGTCTTGGTAAGACCGAATATCGCCCACAAGATTAGGTTCAATTACCAACTATCTATCTTTTGGTATCTATTTGGTAACCAATATTTGATTTTGTGGTTTATAACTAACAATTATAAAAGCTAATTAACTATAAGTTTACTTCAGTTGTGATGGGAATAGGGCTTCCATGTCTCCTCAACTCTCCGCTTATGTTATTTATTAATGCAATGAATTATGGTCTTCTTCTCTCGGAGCTAGCAGGTTTACGAAATCGTTTTATATTCCGTTAAGGCTATATAAACACTCAACCCCAAGATTGCACATTTCTACCTTTCTGATAAGGATAACTCTATAGGAGGATTAAGAACAAAACCAAGTTAATCAGCACGCACTACGTAAAATTAGGGTTGTTAAGCCTCTCATTAACGCTACATAAATAATTGAGGTATTTTCATCCCCAATCCAAAATATGTCTACCCAACTTACAACATATTCACAACCTCCTCCTTTCGAAGTTTGATTAGAAATCATATAAATAATGATAATTAGTGATCATTTAATTACCAAGCATTCAAAGCAATTATTGGATAAATCTCAACAAGAAGAATAACCATGTATACGCATTAATTCATAACATAAGTTTCTAGTGAATCAACATGGAAAGCCTTATAAAAGAATTAGTTCCTAGCCATTGACATGACAAGAACTAATTCAAAGTTCATCATACAAATCAAATAAAAGAAAAAAAGAAATTACTAAGTTTAGGGTCTCCAATCTTCAATCCAAGAAAACCTTGTGTTGTGCGAGAAGGAACCCTTAAAATTTGCCTAGGGTTCTCCTTTTATAGGTGAAAACCGCCTCGACTTTTCCTTCAGGCCACCAATTTCGTCTAAAACTCGATTTTCCAGCGTCGCGGCGCTTCTGAGCCGCGCGGAACTTCGCAGATGCCGGGTGATTTGGCGCCGCCCGATCTCTGCATGCGTAGGCGCGGCGCTGGAACCTCTGCAGCCTTCTCGATGATTAGCGCCGCGACTCGCTTCGATCGCAGGAGGGCCGCAGTCATGCAGGTTTCTGCCTCGTTCGCCACTTTCGCCTTTTAAGCTCGAACCTCCTCTTGCCCTCTTTAGCTCCTTTTCCGCCATTTGGCCATTTTAACCACTTTGACTCAAAAGAAAGAAAATATATCCTAATACGACACTTATTTGTACAAAAAGGGACAAAAGACTAACTAAAAATGACTCGAAAAGTGTATATAAAATACACCGATCACCAACCTGCGTTTTCAAATTCCTGAGAGAGGACCTGATTTTAGAGATGAACTGATTCTGTGAATTGGTGAGTGCAAGCATTGCAGCCTCTACCATCGTGCTTTTCTCGCCGTGTAGGTGGTCTAAACTGCTGGGATGAGGTAGCCTGATTCTGTCCTTGCTGGTTCTGATAACTACCTTGATATGGTTGTTGCTGGGTCTGGTCGTTCCTCCACGAAAAGTTAGGGTGATTTCTCCACCCTGGATTGTATGTGTTGGAATTATAAGACCGCTGAAAGTTCCCAACTGCCTGAACCTGCTCCATTGACACATTATTGGGATCCACCGATGTGCATCTGTCAAAGAAGTGCGGTCCACCACAAATCTCACAATTTACTGGCAACTGCATTCACATACATAGTGTTCTGCTGCAGTTTCTTCGTCAGGGCTACCTGTGCATTTAGGGCAGTGATGACATAATTCATGTATACCCATAGTATTCCTGCTATTCACTAACCTGTCATTTGCCCCTTGGTGATTGTTGGCAGCCATGTCTTCCAGTAACTCATGTACCCCTGCTGCAACATCAATGATGGTACGAGTAGTACCACTCAGCCCATTATAAAAAATGTGGACTAGCATTCACTTCTCTATGCCATGATGTGGGCATTTCCTTTGCAGACCCTTAAATCGCTCTCATGCATCATAAAGTGACTCACCATCCACCTGGTAAAAATTGTCTAACTCTCCCCTTAACTTTGCCGATTTTGAAGGTGTGAGGAACTTTGTAAGAAACTTTTGGGCAAGGTCTTGCCAGGTGGTGACAGAGTTGACAGGTAGTGAGTTCAACCAGTTCTTGGCTCTGTCCCTAAGTGAGAACGGAAAAAGCCTCAGTCTAATAGCATCGTCAGTAACACCATTGTATTTAAAAGTGACACACAGCTCCAGAAAGTTGACAATGTGCATGTGGGGGTCTTCAGATGTCAATCCCCAAATCAGCATCGTGTTCGGGCCATGCTCGACGGGCCGGATTGATCTCAAAGTTGTTTGCCCATATTGCTGGGAGCCTGATGCATGTCTGTGCACCAGTAACCGTGGGCAGAACATAATCACCCAAGATCATTTCTGCAGGTGGTGGGACTTGTCCCATGGCAACCGATACCTCATTATTCAACCCCTCGTCAGGTACCCCGTTGTTGTTCTGCTGATTTTCCATGGCTAGTAAATCAGCAATTCTTTTCTTACGCCTGTTTTGCTTGCACAATTTTTCGATTTCAGGGTTGAAGGAACAAGTGTATCTGCTCCTCTCCTTCTTCGCATACACTAGATCCCTGAAATAGACTAAAATCAACAAACAAGTCAAGGCAACTGTGTTCTAACGCTAAGAAAAAATAAAAATAAAGCTAAAGTAGAAATAAAAATAGATGGTTCAATATTATTATAAAGTGTTTGTATAAAATATAATTAGAGCTCCATAATTTTCATGTGGTATTATCAATAGAAATAAAACAACCACCGAACGAACGAAAGGGTATCTACAGTATGTTAGTTTAGTTATATAATTAGTTTTTATGTACTACATGAAAAAACAAACACGGAGGCTTGTTCTTGAGTAATTCTTTCTCTTACCTTATTTATTTTTCAGTTTATGTTGGATAATCTTTTAGTTCTTAGCATGTCTATGGCTAGGAGCTAAACTTTAATTAGGGCTTTTTATTCGAATCACTTGAACCTCGTTTTATGATTTAATGCATGGTTTTGATTTCTTCTTTATATAGTTGAGATTTATTCAATAATTGCTTTGATTGCTTGGCAATTAATTGATCACTAATTATCATCACATATATGATTTCTAATCGAGATTCGAAAGGGGAGATTGTGAATATGCTATAGTTGAATAAACATAGGTTAAAATCGTGGACGAAAGTACCCCGATACTTGTGTAGTTTCATAAGTTATTGTTCTTAATCCTCCTTTGTGGTAAATCTTATCATCGAAAGATAGAAGAGTTCTGCATCGGGGTTGAGTGTTTATATATCCTAACCGGAATATAAAACGGCTTAGTTAACCTGCTATCTCAATATAGAAGAAGAACCTTTATTATTGCATTAAAGATTAAAGCGAGCGAATAGTTGAGGAGATTGGAAGCCCTATTTCCACTATATCTGATTTAAGTAAAGAAATTTAGTTAACTTTTATAATTATTTAGTAGTCATAGATACAAACAACCATCAAAATATCGATCACCAAATAGATACCATAGGATAGAAATTGGTAATTGAACACTAATCCATGAGGACGATATTCGGTCTTACCCAGACTATACTACTTGTCACGATACGTGCACTTGCGTTAAGCGTGTGGATAAATCGCTAACACACGTCTACAACATGCATACTTGCACATGTCTCTCCTCCTTCCACTTATGCCTCGACGGATATTGAGGCGGCTATGAACATGATATACCTCAACATTCAAGACAACAGTTGGTATATAGATACTGACACCATATCTCATATGACGATATCCCAAGGTACTCTCTTGTCTTATTTCAATACAAACAATTTAAATCATCATATTATTGATGATAGTGGACAAGGTATTCCTATTCGAGGTTGTGGACAATCATCTATCTCCCCACCACACCCTCCATTAGCTTTAAAAAATGTCCTTCATGCCATGATATTTATCAAAAATCTAATGCATCATTTCACAATCGACAATAATGTTTCCCTTGAATTTGATCCTTTTGATTTTTTTGTAAATGATCTTATAACAGGGATGCGAATAATGCGATGTGATAGCACTGTGGACCTTTATTCTATTACCACCACCGTCATCATCCAGACTCCGCTCTGTCATCTCTTGCAGTTATTTCCTCCTCTTTATGGCATAATAGATTATGACATTCAGGAGACTTTGTTTTACGCTCCCTTCGCAAAAATAAATTTATAGATTACAAACATGTATCTTATCCTCCTATTTGTGAATCTTGTGTTTTTGAAAAACATGTCAAGTTTTCATTTTATTCTTCATCTACATGTACTTTAATGCCTTATGATATAATACACATTGATTTATGGACTTCTCATATTTTAAGCACAATATGACATCGATACTATATGTTATTTTTAGATTATTATTCAAACTACCTGTGTACTTTTCCCATTGAAAATAAATCTCAAGTCTATTATATTTTTTTATTAAACGCTTTCATTAAGACATAATTTGAAAAGAATATCAAATGTTTTTAATGTGACAATGGGAGAGAATTCGATAATAATCAATTCAAACTTTTTTGCACAATAAATGGCCTTATTTTTCCTTTTCCTGTCTCCACACCTCTCTACAAAATGGCAAAGCTGAACGAAAAATTAGAACCATAAACAACGTAGTTCGTGCCCTCCTTTCCAACGCCTTTATCCCCCATCCATTTGACATTACACTCTATCCATGACAACATATCTCTTAAACATTCTCCCCAACAAGTCTCTCAAACACAAGTCTCTCACTCAAGTTCTATATCTTCAGGATCCTTCCTATAAGCATTTAAGAACTTTTGGATGCCTATGCTACCCCATCTATCCCTCCACACAAATCAATAAGCTGCAACCTACGTCCACCCTATGTGTATTTATGGGTTACCCCCTAATCATCGTGGTTACAACTGTTACGTCATGTCCAGTCGAAAAATAATCATTTTTTGTCATGTCATATTTGATGAGTCTCAATTTCCCTTTACCAAACTCAATTCCCCACCTTCTGAATTACTATGACTTTTTAAATTATGATATTAATCCTCTTCTAATTCATCACATGCAAAATCAGTCGCTACCGTTATCGATGCCCGACTCACCTCCCTTTGTACCGTATCGGGTAGGCCAGCTAGTCCCGCCACATATTCCTCGGAACATCCACTCTCGGCTTCTCGAGGTCACTACCTCCCCTCAAAAAATGCCCATGCCCCTTTTCCCCGATTCTACTGCTCTCTCTGCCTGCAACTCTACCCCAATCGCTTCCCGATCCCGCCCCACCTCCCATGGTACCCATACGGACGATGGAACCCCGTGCTATGCACGGTATTTCCAAACTCAAACAACAATTTAATTTATCAAATTTGGTTGCCCCTTCACCTCTTCCTCCTAACCCAAAAAATTTCTTATCCGATCCTAATTAGAAATTTGCCATGATTGACGAATATAATGCTCTTATTGAAAACAAAACGTGGAGCTAGTGCCCCGTCCTTCTGATACTAATGTTATCCGTTCTATGTATATTTTTATATATAAAAAGAAATCTGACTATTCTTTTGAGAGGCACAAAGCACGTCTTGTAGGTGATGACATGTCTCAACAGGTGGGCGTGGACTGTGATGAAACCTTCAGCACAGTGATAAAACCGACAACTATTCGGACCATTCTCAGTATTGCTTTGTCCAAATCATGGCTCATTCATCAGTTGGATGTCAAAAATGTCTTCTTGCATTGAGACCTTCATGAGACTATGTATATGCATCAATCTTTGGGATTCAGGAATTCAGCCCATCCAGATTATGTGTGTCATTCGAAGAAATCGCTCTATGGATTGAAATAGGCTCCTTGTGCGTGGTACCAATAATTTGCTGACTTTGTATCCTCTATCGATTTTTCACATAGCAAATCTGATCACTCACTTTTCATTTATAGCAAGGGTAATGACAAGACATTCTGTTATACGTTGATGACATCATCTTAACTACATCTTCTGATGCACTTCGTCAATCCATTATGTCACTACTTTCCTCTAAGTTTGCTATAAATGATTTTGACCTCATAAGCTATTTTTTGGGCATTGCTGTTATGAGACATGCAGATGGCTTATTTATTTGTCAAAAGAAGTACACCGAATAGATCTTTGACCAATCAGGCATAACGTCTTGCGAAACGGTCCACACATCGATGGACACTAATTTCAAACTTAGTGCCTCTTTGGGTTCTCTATACGTCGACCCGACTCACTATCACAGTTTAGCAGGAGCATTTGCAGTATTTCACTTTTACGAGATCAGATATATCCTATATGGTGCAATAAATATGCTTACACATGCACAGTCCAACAAATGGATATATGAATGCCCTCAAATGAATTTTGCGATATGTACAAGGTACTCTTCATTTCGGCTTACACTTGTACAAGTCCTCACTCTCCGACCTCACCTTTTATTTTATTGCTGACTGAGGTGAATGTCCTAACACTCGTCGATCCGCGTCGGATTACTATGTGTTCCTCGGAGATAACTTGTTTTCTTGGTCTTCTAAAAGACAACCTACTATGTCTCGATCCAGTGCCGAAGCTGAGTACCGAGGTATATCGAATGTTGTCTCTGAGTATTGTTTGATACACAACCTTCTCCTGGAACTTCACTGTCCCATCCATAAAGCTACATTGGTCTATTGTCATAATGTAAGCGTGATATATATTTTCGGCAATCTCGTTCAATATCGTCGCACTAAACACATTGAAATGGATATTACTTTGTATGTGAGAAAGTTGCTCGTGGACAAGTTCGTGTTCTTCCTGTTCCTTTCCGATATCAGATTGTTGACATATTTACTAAAGGGCTTTCGCACATACTCTTTGATGATTTCCGAGTCAATCTCAGCGTACGAGAACCTCCCGCTTCGATCGCGGGGGTAGGATAGAATATTTCTAGAATATTCTTTGTACATTTCTAAAATTGTAGTCCAATTATAATTAGGAAGTGTAGTCCAATTATAATTAGGAAGATTAGTTACCTAGTTTGTAAATGAGTAAATAATTATATAACACTATATATATTGTACATAATAATCAATGGAAAGAGAGGGGAACATATTCCTTTACTTATTACTATTATCATACATTTCGACTCCATTTTATATTACTTTGGTTTAATTTTCTTCAATTCACAAAACACTTGTATATCTTGTTACTTTCATCTACCTAGAACGAAAAAGGGTAAAAACATGTTCTTAACGTTTTAGAAATGATTCAAAAATGTCATTTTTTTACCTATTGGATCAAATTCGTCTTTCTTTCCATTTATTGGGATAAAAAATGCCCTTAACATATTAGAAATGACTAAAAAATGTCCCTCCTTTCATCTATTGGGTTAAATTTTTCCCTAACATTATTTTCAAGCTTAAATTTTTTTTCTCCATTAAGAGAATAATTATGATATTTATTAAATTTTAATTAAACATGTGGCCTTTATTTGGTCCACATAAAATTCTACACAACCCAAAATGAACCGACCTATTCACGACACAACCTAACACAAAATCTATGTCAAATTAACACAGCTAAACCTAAGAAGATTCATCTTGTTAAGCCCTTCCATTCAGTGTTTGAGATAAAAAAAATAGCAAAGTGCTTCGTGTAATATCTAACTACTAAGAAGGTACATGCAACTGAAATAAATAAATAATTATCAATAGTAGTTGCTTATAATTATTGAATTCAATATAATATCTAAATCAGGAAGAGACATTCCTAAATGTAATATTTTAACACGAATTAGTTCAATTATATCGTCATTTAAACAGAGGTATTCATAATAGTAAGAGAACACTATTTTTTTTATAATTAGGAAATAGACTATTTAAGTAAGATTATACACACAAAAGTCATAAAACTCATCAAGTTAACCAAAATCTAATGTACTATTTTCTTTTATAATAAATTAAGTTTCATTAATCAGATCATATAGTTTTTCGTTTATAAACCGAATTAACTTACTTGTATTTTAAATGATAAGTAAATCAAGAAAATAATTATGTTAAATAGGTACTAGTTGACATTTCCTTTTTGTAATGACAAGGAGGGTAAAAGAGAAAATTGAATTTGGATAACAATTCATCAATCTTATATTTCAGCTCTCTTCTTGAACTATTTCAATACAATAACAGTTTGATATGTGAGACTCTTTTTTAAATAAAGGGCACATGCTTAATTAAAATTTAATAAATATCATATAATTGTGCTTTTAATGGAGAAAAAAATTTAAATTTAAAAATAATATTATGAACAAATTTAACCCAATAGGTGGAATGAGATCGACATTTTTGAGCTATTTTAATACATTTTTTTACCATCTTATTTTTAGCCCTTTTCCGTACGTAGAAAAATAATTCACGGGTTCCAAAAAACATATACTACTGCTAAAACAATAGTGACTCTAATTGGAAACAAAAACCCCGTAGATATTATTAGAATAGGTGATTAGCATAATCATTCAAAATCGAATTCACATTCTCGAACAACGTAGAATCAATGTCCTCACGCGATGGCAAGAAACCCTCTAGGCAAACTTCCGGTAGCCGTGCCGGTGGCATCCGAACACTTTCAGATCTGAATCGTCCATCTGGTCACGATTCCGATAGCGATTCCGATGGCCCACAAGAATACTACACTGGTGGTGAAAAAAGGTATTAATTTCTCAAACCCTAGCTCCTCTCGTCATTGATTTCTATTAATTTCCCTTCCTTAATTGATCAATTAGCTGTGTATTTTACCACCACTAAGTCACCGGATCCCATCAGAAATCCGTAGTTAAGCCTTGAAGTAACTGGTAAAGCTTCTGCCATTTGACCTCCAGGAAGTTACGGGTGGAAACAACCTCTTATATGCGCGGGAGTCTAGTGCACCGGGTTGACCTATTTTTTTTAGCTGTGGATTTTACACATTTATTGTCATTTCCATAAATCAATCAATCTACTAACTATGCCTCAATCTAAAACTTAGTTGAGAGCCGCTATATGAATCTTCTATATCCAATTTATGATAATTAGATTGTTTTTATATTCAAATTATGTGTATTTACTTTTCCTTGGTTTGAGTTGAGTTGGATATGTATTAAACTGTTACTCTGTCCGTTTATTAGTTTGTCCCAAAAAGATTGACATATTTCTATATTTAGAAACAATTGAACTTTATGGGATGATTTACCGTCACACAAATATTTAAGGCTTGTTTTGGACCACACATTTCAAAAGTTTTTCTTTATTTCTTAAACTCCGTGTCAAGTCAAACTAAGACAGCCTTTTCGGGACGGAGGGAGTACATGTTTGCTATGTTGAATTCATATTGTATATGAATTGAATATTTGCTATGTTGACTCAGCAAAAGGCGGTGCGTTGTAGCATTTTTTCTGGTGCATTTTGTGAGTTTGTTTTTGGTTGTGGTTACTATAGGGAAAAAAGTTGGATGTTTAGTTGCAGGTAGTCTGATTGTTTTGTTGCTAGTGCTAAGCTGGTGGATTTAGAGAACTGTGGTTCATTCTTGTCTTATATCTTGAGAATGATTATCTTGATCATGTTTTTATAGAGAAAAGAGTGTTTCCTAGGAAATACGGAGGTGGAAGTGGGTGGTGGGATGTGGTTTAGAAAGGGGGGGTGAATCTTCAGGCTCAAATGGAGAAAATTGGATAGTGATGATTCTTATAGCCGATGTCAACTGGCTTGAGATTTAGCTTTTGTTTTAGTTGTCGTTGTAGCGGCTAAAAGGAGTGTTTGATGGGTTGGGATGCAAGTGTTGTTGTTGTGACTAAAAGAGTGTTTGATGGGGTTGGGATGCAAAGAAATGATTGTGGAAAAAGGAGATGGTGGCAAAAAGGGATGGGGATGAAGAAGAAAAGTTGGTGTTGGCTGACGTTGGCTTGGGGTTTATGTTAGCTCTTCAATCATATGTTGCTTATACTCTGATATTAGGAATCACAAGCTTGTACTATGTAGTCTTTTCTATTCTTACCTTCTTTGGTGCTCCTTTCTTTTTCTTTCTATTTTTGCCTTTTCAGCGTTTTAAGCTATAATTATTACATCAACGTTGTAACTCAATGATGTCAGGCTTCGAGCTTGTTTACTTGCTATTTACATATATATCTTAGTTCTTTTCTTTATTTTCAGGTTGTGTATATGACAAGTATATAATTTGGACATCCATAAGCAAGTTTTTTTCTTCTTTCTTTTCCCCTTTCCGAAAATGCATGTTAATTTGTTGGTTACTATACACATTTTGTGGTGGTTTCCACTATTCAGCTTGAATGTTGTTCTTATCTCGATCTAAGGTAGCTTTTGAGCAAGTCAAATGTGTTATGGCTGAATGTGTCGCTACTCATGATTCTAACAATTATTTCATTTTAGTTGTCCTATCCATGAATCATCTTCTGTATTTTTAGCTATTTTCTACACACTGAGGATTTGATATATAGAACTTTAAAGGGGAGATAGAGAGGCTAGCATGCCTATTATGTATAACTGTATCACTGATTGTAGCTATGATTATGCTTGTAGTGGAATGCTAGTTCAAGATCCTTCAAAGCATAATGATGTGGACTCCATCTTTGATCGAGCTAGACAAGCGGGTGCCATGCAAGGTCCTTTGGAAAATGTTGTCCCTAGTTCAAGCTCAACAAGCTTTACTGGACCTGGGAGAACAATTGCAGGGGAGACAGTACCAACATCAGCTCCTCAACCGCCTGAGTCCATCGTGCACAATATTATCTTTTGGAGAAATGGTTTCACAGTAAATGATGGCCCTTTGAGAGGCCTGGATGATCCTGAAAATGCATCTTTTCTGGAGGTAACAGTAGTGAGAACTTAAATAAAAATTCATGAAAAGGAACAAACGTCATCGATTGCACGATCCTTCTAGATAGTCAGTCCGAATTTCAGCTTTGCAAATTCACCTGCTAATGTTAATTGTCCCTTTATATCATGCAATTTTTATTATCCTCCTATTATCCGGAGAGGTAGGGGCATGACATCTGCAGATGGTTTTTGTAATCTAAAGTCCCCATTTGGAGTAAATTTGCGGAGTTAGCCATAGCTAGATTTTGTTTAAGGATCATCCTGTTAAGCTCCAATTTGGTGGTCGGTTTCATATGCAAATTACCACTCTGTTTTTCTAAAACTTTTGCTGGTTCTTTTGCATGGTGTATTTAATGATAAAGATGTTCTATTTTGGATGATTTTGGGTTCTTAATGTACTGGTTCTTCATTTGCAGAGTATCACAAAGTCTGAATGTCCAAGAGAGTTGGCTCCTGCAGATAACAGGTCTCAGGTGCACTGCAACCTCATAAGGAGGGATGAGAACTGTCCTGTGAGTATTTCATGTTCAGTCCACCATTTTTCTCTTTTTCATCTCTGATGATGTACCCAATATGAAAAAGGGGACGTTAGAAGGAAGAGGAACAAGCTAAGGGGGTGCACATATAAGGCATCGGCCATAGCACCTTTGGTTCTTAGTGGATGTGTACTTTGTTATATATGATTAGGGAAAGGACATGGGAATGAAATTCTTCTATTTCTCCCCCTTATCCTAGATGCGCATCACTTTTCGTCCTTCGTGAGCAGCAGTTTGTAACCCCATGATAGAATGAAAAAAATGTTCTTTTTGCCCTTCAAATGGGCTGGTCCTTAATTTTTTTCCCTTCAAATGGGCCTGGTCTTTAATTTTTGCCCTTTAGTAATCGAACTTATGCCCACGCGATGCATAAGTTCTTTATTCATGTTGGGCATAACTTGTGGATATTATGATGCGAAAATATAAACTTATGTCCTGCGAGAAAGTTGTTTCTAATGAGGGGCAAAAATTAAAGACCAGCACAAAATAGGGGCATAAGTGCCAATGACCCTGACAGAATCCATTCTCTGATATTTTCATTACAATAATGCAACCAAACGTGTTCAATGCACTTGCAGGAACCACAGAAACGCCAACTTTCGTTTCAGGGAGTGGGAAGGACACTTGGAAGCAGCTCAACTCCAGCAACTTCTGAGCCATCCGCTTCTGCTTCTGCTCCCATAAGAACAGCCCCAGCAGCTTCTACGAGCATTCTGGACGAATCATTGCCGTCAACCTCGCTTCAAATTAGATTGGCAGATGGAACTCGCATGGTTGCACTCTTCAACTTCCGCCAAACTGTTGGTGACATCCGTGCCTTCATTGATGCTTCAAGGCCAAGTGACACCAGGACCTATCAACTACAAACAGTTGGATTTCCTCCTAAAATTCTCAGTGACCCAACCCAAACAATTGAGCAAGCAGGACTAGCGAATTCAGTGGTAATACAAAAACTTTGATGAGATGCCAAAAGCCCAAAACAATCTCTTTTTATTTATTATTTCCATACTGTTGGCAGGACTTCTTGATCTATTTATGACTGAATAGTATTTTTTATCGTTGTGTATCCAAAGTTGATCTGTATGAAGATAGCAGTGGGTTTTTTATTTTAAAATCCAAGTTTCCTTAAACGGGATGTTGTGCGGTCTCTGTCTACTGATTATGTGTTAAATGATATTTTCTTCATCTCGTGTAAGAACAACTGTTGTTTGGAAATGAAGTAGAATGGTTTATATGATTTGAGCTTTCAGAGATACCAAAATATGATTTATTGTTGACCTGATGTGTGGTTGAGAATTGACGCACTATGTGTAGACTTAGTGGGAGCCTAGCATGAATTTTGCGGACTCATCTAATTGCCTTAGTTTTTGTATTTTGGTGAATGAAGATTGAACTGAATGAAAAAATTTATCCAAGGAGAACAGCAGTAATGTATGCGGACAGGATCACATTCACAGACGCCATTGACAATGGAAATTTCCTTCACTAACAATGTTCAAAAAGATAGTTGGGACTCGTCTGTGTGAGGCGAGCTATAAACGATCCCACGCAACGTCTCGATAGGTGGAGTGATTATCACAGCGTTTACTTTTTGCCTTTCTTTGTCGAGTTTAAATTTTGTATTTACGCTGACATGTTATTAGAAGATAACTACCTTTATTCAATAAGCATTGATTGATAACTTAAAAAAAAAATTATTATAACATATTAATTTGTGTAGACAGTGCAATGAAATTTTGCACGTCAGTGTATAATTTGAACTCGTCTATTATTAAGGTTTAGGTATAATATTATAACATGAAGGGGAGCCTTCAGGCAACATTGTTTATTGTGATAATGTTAGTGCGATTTATCTCTCAGGAAACCCGGTTCAACATCAACACACTAAATATATTGAGCTAGATATTCACTTTGTTCGCGAAAAGATTTCTCATGGATAAATACGTGTCTTACATGTCCTGTCACGCTATCAGATCGCCGATATTTTTTACCAAAGGTCTTCCGCTGATTTTATTGTAGATTTTCGGGACAGTCAACATACGTCAAGCCCCGCTTCGACCGGGGGTGATAGAATATGATAGAATATTTAGTCATAATTGTGTATATGGTAGATGTATATTTAGTCATTTATTATCATTATTCTAGTCTAGAATTATGCTTACATTATGGGTATATTTACTAATCATCTGAAATGAAACAATCAAGAAAAATGTTTCTTACAGCGTAAGTTTAACTTATGTACAATAACTGTGTGAGCAAAAATTCACATTATAAAGTCACCGAAAAGATAAAACTATATGTAGTTGTATATAAAAAGTAGAACTATAACTCGAATAAAAAGGTAGATTGGCAGCTACGAACTAAGTTAAAATGCACAAATAGTGTAAAATTAAAGTCATTTACTTTGGTGTTATATATAAGTTGAATCCTATTTACATTGACCATGGTAGCTTCTTCATGTAGTAGTCACCCTCCTCGAACCAACCTAGATCCTTTTTTTTCTTCTAATTATGCGATGAACAACCTCTTTGTTTGCCTACTAATAATCAATTTAAGTCATTCACTACCAAACTCGTCCAAAAATGCCGTCTAGGCTTGTTCCTACATGAGCCAACAACATTACTAGACATGACCTCTTTCACGCTGAAGATAAGTTCATTCCTCATAATTAGGTATCTCCTTTTGAATAGTTCGATCATATAAGTCGATCATCTTATGATTTTAGAGGGGAAAATAATTCAAAACTAGAATATATGTTCATGAACGTGCTAAGAAATTCCTATTTATAGTCATTTTCAATATTGCCCAGGCATGTTTTATTAGGCTTTTAGCTAACCTCGATGTCACATGTATAGTTCAAATGGCACACAAGTGGATATGCATGAGCCACACTATATCTCTTTGTGATAATCCCTAGAATTTGCCATTCGATCTCATTGTCTCTCTTTCTTTACTCACAAGATTTTACTTTAATTTGTCAAAGAAAAGATTAGGAATTTGAATTGGAGGAGGAGAAAGTACAGTAATATAGTATTATAGTATAGTGAGGCATCTGAACTTGTTGAAACAATTAACATCCATTCATAGTGGTATGTTTTGGATTAGACAAGAGAAAAGGGGCAAAACCTTGTCGGCCAAAAGATGTGTATTTAGTGTAGGAGCTATATATATATCCTATAAGAAAAGATTTTCCTAATCTATGGCTTGGTCGACATGGGGTCCCTCAATTCTTTGAAGCAAGAATATGTTGGGCTTTGAAGTCACTGGTTTTTTAAGATGAGGCGTGAATTGGAAAATTGAGAGAAATAAAATTGGAAGAAAATAAAATTTTGAAAAAGTAAGTTTTTCGAGTGATCTTTTCCCAACAATTGGTGGTGGAAAGGAACCTCTATCTACTTATATGTAGAAGCACATCTTCTAGCTAATAAAGAATTAAGAAGATAAGCTCCCCTCGCGCCGTCGTCATCGCTCTTCGGTTGGATTTGGTCAAATGATCTGATTGATTGATAAGTTTTTTGAACCAAATTATATTTTCATGCTCATTATGCAATTTTTTTCTAATATTAATTCACGCAGAATTTAATTATTTAATTTAAATTCACGAAATTTATTTTTTCCCAACGGTCATGTTTCAAATTCATAACCAACCCTAAAGGTCACCTTCTTCCCGAACAGGTGCTTTGCATCTGTTCATGGCTATAAAAAATCAGAGGCTTCACTACTTTCTCCAAAAATGATTTTTTCAAAGAGAAAAACAGTGTCATGTGATTACCGTCGTTTGTTGAGTTTATTAAAGTTCTGCAATTTCCATTGTTGGTATTGCAGAATAGAGTTTCGTTCTATCTTGGGAGGAATTAATCCAAACCTTGGGCAATTCTGAGAGGATTAAATTCCTTGAGGAAACACAGTTTTCCCGCGGGCTCGAAACAAAAGTTTGTTTAAAGTTTTATGATTTTACAGTATATAGTTTGATAACAGGAATAACAAACTTAAGGAATTTAAATTTTTATATAATTTTGTTTCATCTTATATTTTATTTTGGTTGGAGATCAAAGTCTTTGGATTTTACTCCATTAATTTACTCGATTTAAAGATATAAAAATTTCATTGAGATAATAAAGTTTCTGCATTCGATTTGAAGATATAAAAACTTCATCGAGATAATAAACTTGTGCATTAGGTTTGAAGAATATAAAACCTTCATCGATTATTAATTCTAACCAACTGCTATTGCACATGCTACTGGTTCTAGTCCAACGGTTGTTGCCTCATCCAACCGATCGCTTCCTATGCTCGAATGGCAAATGGCGTAAAAGTCAAAAATTCCCAAGATTGACTTTAAGAGATTGCAGCAAAAGATATTTGTCTACTTAACGACTCTCGGTCTATAAAAGTATATAACTGAGGATGGTCCAGTCTTGACAGATGATACTCCAGAAAAATAATGTTTTGTCGTTACAGACACATGAAAGCATTATGATTTTCTATAAAAAGGGCAGCCCTGTGCATTAAGTTCCCGCTATGCGCGGGGTCCAGGTAAGGATCGGACCACAAAGGTATATTGTACGCTGTCTTACCTCACATTTCTGCAAGAAGCATTCTGACTTTCTATACATGAACTATATCCTGAATAGTTTGGATGATGGTCTGTATAGTGTTTATAGCGACTGTAAGTCTTCTAAAAAATTATGGAATGCGTTGGACAAGAAATACAAAACTGAGGATGCTGGATTGAAGAAATTCATTACTATCAAATTTCTGAAATTTAAAATGATTGATATCAAATCTGTCATGCCGCAGGTTCATGAATTATAAGTGAGTATTCGCGATCTTCTTGTGGAAGGAATGATAATTAATGAGTCCTTTCAAGTAGTGGCTTTCATTGAAAAATTGGCTCCTTTGTGGAGGGACTTTAAGAATTACTTAAAGCACAAATGTAAGAGGATGAAGTTGGAAGATCTAATTGTTTGTCTTAGAATTGAAGAAGACAATAGATCTGCTGAGAAGAAAGTTAATGGAAAATAAGCAATAATGGGAGCAAACATTATTAAAACTGCTCCAATTAATTCGAAGAAGATGAAAAGAGCTTATGGAAGGAAAAATGTTCCAAGCAAGAAGAAGTTCAAAGGAAACTTCTACAACTGCGGCAAGTTTGAACATATGTCTACCGAATGTCATGCACCAAAGAAAGATAAAGAGGAGAAGAAGAAGGGTCGAGAAAATATGGCGGAAATGAATGAAGACATGGACAATTTATGTGTCATGCTTTCAGAATGTAACTTGGTAGGTAATCCAAGAATGGTGGATAGATTTTGGTGCCACCTGCCATGTGTGTGCTAACAAGGAGTTTTTTACTTCTTATGTTGCAGCTGGACCCGACGAGACAATTTTTATGGCGAATTCTACTACTGCAAAGATAGAAGGAACATGCAAGATTGTTTTGAAAATGATATCCGGCAAGATAGTGACGCTAAATAATATCCTTCATGTTCCAGAAATGCGGAAGAATTTAATCTCTACTTCTCTTTTGGTCAAGAACGAATTTAAGTGTGTATTTGTTTCCGATAAGGTTGTAGTTAACAAAAATGATATGTATGTTGGAAAGGGCTACCTCATAGAGGACCTTTTAAAATTCAATGTAATTTTAATTGATATGAATAATGTTTTTGCTTCTTATTATTTACTTGAGTCAAATAGTTTATGACATCCACGTTTGAGACATGTTAATTATAAAACCTTGCGAGAAATGATTAACTTGGAAGTATTACCAAAATTTGATTGCAATAATTCAAAGTGTCAAGTATGTGTTGAATATAAGTATGCTAAGAATCCTTATTTGTTGAAAGGAATTCAGATCCTTTAGACTTAATTCATATAGATAATTGTGACATGAAGTCAATACCATCTAGCGCTGGGAAAAAGTATTTCATAACTTTTATTGACGATATCACTCGTTATTGCTATGTTTATTTACTTAATAACAAAGATGAAGATATTAACACATTCAAGAAATACAAAAATGAAGTTGAAACACAACTTAACAAGAAAAATACAAATGATTAGAAGTGATAGGGTGGAGAATATGAATCTCCTTTTGAGAAAATATGTTTAGAATATGACATTATTCATCAAACAACTGCCTCATACACTCCACAATCCAATGGAACGAAAAGAAATAATTAAACATAAAAAGAGATGATGAATACCTTATTGATAAGTTCTGATTTACCTCATAACTTGTGGGGGAGAGTCTATCCTTACAGCTAGTCGAATACTCAACCAAGTACCCCATAACAAAACAAAATCCATTTTATATGAAAAATAGCAAGGAAGAAAATCCAACTTGAAATATTTCAAAGTGTGGAGGTGTTTGGCTAAAGTGCAAGTTCCTAAACCCAAAAAGATAAAAATATGACAAAAAATTATTGACTGTGTTTTATAGGATATGCTACTAATAGTAAAGCATATCATTTTCTTGTTCGTAAATCAAAAAATTCTGACATTCATGTTAATACAGTAATTGAATAAGAAAATGCTGAATTTTTTTAAAATATTTACCCATATAAAAAGGAATGTGAGTCATCTAGCATAAGATCTAAACGACCTCAGGAAGAGACAAAGTAAGTTACACCCAATGAGGAGAATCCAAGACGTAGCAAACGTCAAAGAACATCTACTTCATTTGGTCCTGATTTCTTGACATTCTTAGTAGAGAATGAGCCTCAAACTTTTAAGGAAGCAATGTCTTCTTCAGAAGCACAATATTGAAACAGAATCCATTTTAAATAATCAACTTGGAGATTGGTTGATCTTCCTCCAAGAAATAAACTTGTAGGTTTCAAATGTATTTTTAAAAGAAAATGAAAGATGATGACACTATTGATAAATATAAGGTAAAACTTGTTGTCAAGAAATCCAGACAACGAGAAGGTCTTGATTATTTTGACACTCACTCGCCGGTAAAAATAATTACAATCATTAGAATGTTAATAGTGTTAGCCACCATGTACAGTCTTCAAATCCATCAAATAGATGTGAAAACAACCTTCTTAAATGGATATTTAGAGGAAGAAATCTACATGAATCAACCCGAAGGATTTGTAGTTCCTGAAAAAGAAAAAAAGTGTGTCGACTTACTAAGTTACTTTATGGACTTAAACAAGCTACAAGCAATGATATGCAAAATTTGATTAAATAATATTGACAAATGGGTTTAAGATTAATGAATGTGATAAATGAATTTACATTAAGAATTTCTAAATCACAGTCAATATTTTCTTATATGTTGATGATATGTTGATAATGAGTAAAGATATTGTTGACATATATTCTACTAAGTATATGCTTCCTAGCAAGTTTGATATGAAAGATTTAGGAGTTGCTAATTTGATTCTAGAAATTAAAATCCAGAGAACACCAAAAGGTCTAGCATTGTCTCAATCTCATCATATCAAAATGGTACTTGAAAAGTTCAAGTATTTAGATTTCAAAGTTACAAAGACTCCAATTGACGTAAACTTTGCTCTTAGAAAGAACCAAGGTCAAAGCAAGTCACAGTTAGACTATACTCGAGTGTTGGAAAGTTTGATGTATATCATGAACCACGATTAGATATAGCTTGCGCTATAAGTAAATTGAGTCGTTACACAAGTAATCCCGATCGACAATGAAAAGAGTTTTGGGGATTTACAATACACTCAAGACTATCTTTTGCACTATAACAAATATCATGCGGTAATTAAAGGATATAATGATGCAAATTTGATCACCAGATCATCTGAAGTTATATTCACAAGCGGATATATTTTTATCATTGGAGGAGGAGTAGTGTCTTGAAAATCATCCAAACAGATATACATCGCTCACTCTATAACTACAATAGAGTCTGAATTTATAGCTTTGGATAAAGCTGGTGAAGAAGCAGAATGACTGCGGAATTTTTTGAAAGATATTTCATTTTGGACTAAATCAATGGCTCATATATACATACATTATGATAGTCAAGCTGCAATAGGAAGGGTTGGAAGTGTGATGTATAACGAGAAATCTCATCACATACGATGAAGATATAACATCGTTAGATAATTACTCTCTAGTGGAATTATCACGATTGACTATGTAAAGTCAAAGGATAATGTGTCAGATCCACTTACAAAAGACCTAACTAGAGAGGCGGTTGATAAATCATCAAAAGGAATGGGATTATGACTGAGAACAAATCATCATAATGGTAACTGCACTTAGCTGACTGGAGATCTCAAGATCTAGGTTCAAGGAAATGAAACAAAGTTATGAATGATGGTGGAAAGAAAGATTTTCAAGTGATCTTTCTTCCACATTGGTGGTGGAAAGAAACTTCTATGTGCTTATATGTAGAAGCACATCTTCCAGCTAATAAAGAGTTGAGAAGGGAAGTTCTCCTCGAGTCGTCGTCGTCGCTGGCTTTGGATTTGAATTTGATCAAATGATCTGATTGATTAATAATCTTTTGGACCAAATTGTATTTTCCATTTTCATTATGTAATTTCATTTTCCTAATATTAATTTACGTGGAATTTAATTATTTAATTTAAATTTGCATAATTTATTTTCCCAGCGGTCATGTTTTAAATTTGTGACAAAACCTAAAGGTCACCTTCTTCCCGAACATGTGCCTTTGCATCTGTTCATGACTATAAAAAAATTCAGAGGTTTCGCCTCATTTACACTCTGAAAAATTATGAAATTTTTACTCTCTCCAAAAATGAAGTTTACAAAGAGAAAAACAGTAAGTGTCGTGTGATTACTGTCATTTATTGAGTTCACTGAAGTTCTGTAATTTTTATTGTCGGTATTGCAGAATAGAGTTTCGTTCTATCATGGGAGGAATTAATCCAAACCTTGGGCGATTGTGAGGGGATTAATATCCTTAAGAAAACACAATTTTATGTGGGTTCGAAACTAAAGTTTGTTTAATTTTTTCTAATTTTACAGTATATAATTTGATTACGGGAATAATAGAATATAACCAATGCAAGGAGCTCTCTAGTGGGGTATTTAGGAGTCATGTGATATAAAAGAAGAGCCAATCAAAGATCTCGGGTTCAAATCCTCGATATGAAATTATACTTGTTAGGGGACATTACGTTTTACTCCTTAATATAAAAAAAATCTGCGCTCACAAATTTGAATTTATCATACTCCAATAAGGATATCTTATACCATGTGAGAAACAAAAGAATAAAGTAAAATCAACAAGAAAAATATAAACATTTAAATTATATACAGTAACGATGTCAAAAAATTCAGACTATCAATGTATTCCAAATATTGTGATAACAAGTTAACTACATGTTAAAAGTGAAATATTTATAAGTATTTATAATTACCTTAATTTTAAGTTATCTGATTGTATAAATATTTTTTATATTTTTAATATCACCAATATTAACTCAAAACAAAGGCATTTATATGTAGAGGGTACGTAACTTATGGATTCTATCTTAATTCAGTAATTTTGACTTGAAATCTGTATACGCTAAAAAAATCTATTGAATAGGTATTAATATAATATATTTTGTATCCAGTAAATTAAATGAACTATGATGAAATTCTGAACTTGTTCTCTCTTGTGATAAAACGATAAGCAACATAAAAAATTTGCCCATTGAAAATTGAAAAGCCACCTTTATTCTATTGCTATTTGCACACTTGTGAGTCAATCGACCACAATGAGAGAACATGATGAAAAATGTCCCGGGAGGCATAGGTGGATGGCAACGGAGTTCGACTTAAAATCCAACTGGAGGTCTACAGCGTGAGTTTGAATTCTGGTGGAACACTTTGCTTTTTTCTGGGATAAGATCTCGTAGGTGATATCAGTTGCTCTGTTTTCAAACTCTGATTGTTCAGACACATTCCGTGATTTACTGACAGTAGTGTTGAGGGATCGATACTATTATTTTCAAAAATAGTCTGACGTAAGTCAGAAAGCTGGATATTAAAAAAATGATAAAACATTTTCCCCATTCAATATTCAGACAGAGTGTCGTGTCACCTGCCTATACGAGATATGATAATTGACATGTGTGGATACAGCAGAAGTACTTTGATTAGAATCAATAACTTAAGGATTTTAGAGTAGTTGTCTATCGAGGAACCTACCTAACGAAAGCATTACAGTAAAACAGATGCTTCAATATGATTCCACTAACAGGCCTTGAGAAAGTAAAATAGTACTGCATGTTTACTACCATACTTTTGTTTCTTTCTGTTGATCTGTTAGTGACCGTTTGTTACGGTTTATTAAAAAGAGTTTTTAAAAATAGAGCTTTAAAAGTAGAGTTTTTTTATTAAAAAGTGATTAGGTGTTTGATTGTCAATAAAAAAATGATTTTGACTTAAAAATGGGCAAAATCAACATCTACTTCCAAAAATCTAAAATTTGAGCTTTTGGAAATAGAAGTCAAGAGCCCGTTTGGATGGGCTTATAAGTTGGTTTGACATAAGCCCTTTTTAGCTTATTTTAGTGTTTGGGTACAAACTCAAAGTGCTTAAAGTCAATCATTTATGAAAAGTTGAGATTTCTAACTTTTTTTTTGGGGCTTAAAAGCCATTTTCGTTGACCAATAAAATTATTTTTGTATCCCTTATATTTTATTCTAATTCGCATACTACTCTCTCACCTAAAGCCCTAAAAGTGATGATATCTTCCTCTTTTCACCATATTCTACAAACAATGCAGTCTCTCACCAAAGCCTTAAAAATATGATCTTTTCCTCTTTCAGTCATCTTCTACGCAATCCTCTTGCTTTCACTGTAGCTTTTCATCTGGGTAAGTTTTTCTCCATTATTCTCTTGTAAGTTTAGTCGAATTTTTTGTGAGTGATGGAGTTATCAAAAGGAATTAGTAATAGATTTTTACTCTATTTGGTGTCTGCGGTTTTACATGTTCTGGCCTAGGCTTGCTTAATTTTGTAAAACTAATTTTGACAAATATTTGTTAATATTCAGAGCTATAACTATTCAGAGCATTATTTCCCCCTACCCTCCCACCCAGTTCGAAGCTATAGAATTGATCAATATCCTTATTAAGTTTTTCAGATTTCAGTCGAATTTCGGGTTCTTATTTCTTTAGCTTTTTTTTTTGTTCTCAATGATCTTCAATGTTA
Organism: Przewalskia tangutica; assembly: GCA_029844215.1. NCBI lineage: Eukaryota > Viridiplantae > Streptophyta > Magnoliopsida > Solanales > Solanaceae > Przewalskia > Przewalskia tangutica. The sequence goes on along the minus strand of CM056727.1, from coordinate 36,544,141 downwards.
TGAGGGAAAATCCATAAAATAGAAGTGAAGAAACCTATTTGATTTTAAGAAAATTAATTATTAAGAGTTCAAAATATATAAGAGTAATAAATGATGCTTAAGGTTCTCTTATTTTCTTATATATTACTTTTCGTGTAGTATTCGATTCTCCTTCAGATTTATGTGTTCTTATCTTTCGCTCTCGGGGTTGTAATATTTGTTTGATTCCTATAAGTCGGGGCAAGAGTGGGCTGATTCGCTTCGTGTTTGAGATATGTTATCACTTCTTAACTTCGTAAAAGAGCTCTTAAAGACCATTTAGTATGTTTATTTTGGTATGTGTACAAAAAGTTGTGACTAGGAAATTGTGGCTGTGTGTTTAGTTATTGGGCTGCCAACATTATGATGTTGCAGAGTTCATGAACATTTATTTCTCCTTTCTTCAGATTGTTTACATTCAATCATGCCGGAAACTAGTAAAGTACGAAGTAATGCTAAGTGGGATGATGATGCCAACATTAAATTTATAGATTTGTGTGAAAATGAGATTAGACAAAGACGTAGACCACACACTCATTTCAATAGAGATGGATGGAATAATGTTGTTGAAGAATTCAATAGAGCCACGGGAAGAAACTATGATAAAAAAACAAATGAGAAATCATTGGGATAACATGAAAAAAGATTGGATTCTTTTTAAGAAGTTGATGAGAGGGGAGACATGTTTAGGATGGGATGCCATGAAAAATTCAATTATGGCAGATGATGATTAGTGGGAGCGAAAAATTAAGGTACATCTCTCACATTTTTCTATATGTCTTTCTTTTTTCTTTCATTGCTAAATTTCTTGGTTAGTTTAAAGTAGTTTTGAGTTTTTTGTTATAGGAGGATGATCGATAAAATAAGTTCAGAAAAATAGATCTTTCACTTATATGGTATCGCTATGATGCGTTATTTTCTGATATTGTTGCTACTGAAGAAAGAGCACGTGCAGCGAATCAAGAACAAATGTCTGGTATTGGAGTAGATCTTGATGAAGAAGGAACAAATAATATTGGTGGCTATGACAAAGAACACTTTATCAATCCTAGTGATGAAGAGAATGATGAAAGTGATGATATACAGAATGTGGATTCTATTATGTTTCCTAAGCCGTCACTTAAAAGACGAGGTTCAATTGATGATATTGGCACTAGCACTCAAGTCAAAAAAAATAAGGCAAAATCTGGTGCGGCATCAATGAGAGAGGATATACACTCTCTAGTTAGTTTATGTCTAGTAAAAGCACTGCTACATCCCATTCGGTAGATGATCCAGTCATCGATAAGTGTATGAATATGTTGGCAAATTTTTCTGATATTTCTGCTGGGAGTGGAAAGTACAAGTATGCTTGCAACATGTTTCTTAAGAAGGATGTACGTCAACTGTTTCTTAAGATGAAAACTGATGAAGCTCGAAAATCTTAGTTGGAGTATAACTATCAATTACACCTTGAGAAAATGGGCTGATTGCGTTGCTATGGTTAAATGTTTTTATTGTTTAATGTTCGAACATTATGGTTGTGCGTGTAAACTTTACTTATTGCTTCTTGTTTAGACATTGCGGTTGTATCCCTAAATCTTATGGTTGTACGTGTAAACTTTATGTATTGTTAATGTTGAGTCATTTTCATTTTCAGTTAAATGGAGAGTTGGGATATTAGCAATGTGGTATCTCCTCATTTAAGTGATTTGTTAGATGACGAAGATCAAGAACTAGAAGAGATTCGGAGAGAGCAAGATGAGAAGGAGCGAATGGCTCTATGTCCTATAACAGGTAAATACATTTTGATGTATTGTGAAAAAAACCTATGCAAAGAACCTTATTGTACATCAATGCGCTCGGGAAATGAGTTTATTCAAGAGATATTACGAGGAAATGAGACTCGTTGTTATGAAAAATTTCGAATGAAGATTGATCTATCCAATGACCTGATAAATATGGGCTTAAACCCACTTGTGGAATGTCTATACATGAAATGTTAGGCATATTCTTGATGACTTGTGCACATGGAGTTGGAAATCGAATGATACAAGATATCTTTCAACATTCTGGAGAGACAATTCATAGACACTTTCATAGTGTTTTAAAGGCCGTTTGTAAGCTTGCAAGAGATATCATTCAACCACATCCAAATTATAATGATGGTTTCGATGCTCACAAGCCATGTAAATAAAGATATCTCCCTTTTTTTAAAGTAAGTAACCAGTTTATGATAATTTGTTATTCTGCATTGTATCTTTGCTACCCTTATATAACAAAAGCTTTATGCTAGTTTCTTGCCCCTTAGAATTCAACGAGAAAAAAATGGATCCCAAATTTCTTATTTTACATTCACTTCTTGTAGGATTGTATTGGAGCAATTGATGGCACACATGTTAAAGCTAGATTATCGCAAGGTCAAGAGATATCATATATTGGACGTAAAGGTTATCTGACTCAGAATATTCTCGCCGTTGTTGATTTTAATATGTGTTTTACATTTACATGGGTTGGGTGGGAATGAGCAGTTTAATATGTGTTTTATATTTGCATGGATTGGGTGGGAAGGAGCAGCTCACGATAGTCGTATATTTGCTGAGGCCCTTCGTAGAGAAGAGCTCAACTTTCCACATCCACGCGGAAATAAATATTATCTAGTTGATGCAGGATATTCACACATGAAAGGATACATGGCTCCATACAAAGGAAATAATGTAAGATATCACCTAGCTGAATTTTGCCGCGGTGCAACTCGACAATTGCGAGAGCCAAGAGGACGCATTGAGAAATTTAACTATTTACACTCTTCTTGTAGAAATGTAGTAGAGCGCACATTTGGCGTTTGGAAAGCAAGATGGTCTATTTTGAGAGACATGCCATACTATCACATTGACACACAAAGGGACATCGTACTTGCTACTATGGTCATTCACAATTATATTATAAAGAAATGCAATGTGGATGATGCATTCCAAACAGCCGAGAATGAGAGCTATATTTCATCGGTTCGTTCTAATGATATTGTCACAACTTCAAGAGCTAACAATGTAGATGTCGAAGATGTAGGAGAACAAAATGATGTCTATTGGATGGGGTTTCGTGATATGATTGACATTTCTAATGCTTGATGCTTGTATTATATGAATGTTTTCCACTTTTTGTATTTATAGTGGAGTGTTTTCGATTGTATTAGCACTTTTATTTTGTGTCAAATTCTCCAATATTGAAATATGAATTGTATTACCCTTTGAAATGGAAAATAGTGGTTCCATTTTGATAATTCAGGAACTATTATTTTCCTTTGCAAAATCCACTCTTCACCGTTAACATAGGATATATCTGTTGGAGGAAGAAGAATGGTATAATTAATATTCTCATTATTAATACACAATTTTTAGAGTTTAAAAATCTTTTAAATCAACTTATTTATGATGTTAACAGCTTTAAGGATATTTCAGTCATTTGGACAGAAAATAAGTGCTTAACAACACTTATTTACCAAACACATCAACAACTTATTTTCAGCATAAACACTTTTATCCAAACACTCAACTGCTTATTTATAAAAATAACTTCCAGTACTTAAAAGTTCTAAAAACACTTTATACATAAAAGTCACTTTTTTTAAGCCCATCCAAACGGGCTCCAAAAGTGCTTTTCGAAGTCAAAAACACTTTTTTGATTTTGAACCAAACACTCCAATTTTTTACCAAAAATATTTTTGGCCATCCAAAAACACTTTTGGCAAATTCAAAAACCCAACCAAACGGGCACTTACTTTTGGTCATCCAAAAACACTTTTGGCAAATCCAAAAACCCAACCAAACGGACACTTAATCGTCTAAGACTTTAGTATCAACTTTTCAATAATAGTTAATAGTTAATACTATCACTTTTTTTTATAATCGTGATGTATGAATTAATTTACACGCACTTTAACTAATTTCATGATATATTTGTCACCTTTTACTAACAACAGATATGAGGTAACTTTATCCGAAGCCCTAGACCAGTTGGTCTTGAAGGCAGAGGGTATCCTCATTGGGTGGTGTGGGAGAGCTTGGTCACAAGTTCGAAACTCCAGGGTAACGTCTGGCCTGCCTTCGCCTCTTGGGGGGAGCCTGTCACACCTGGCTTGCCAAGTGTGGTTTAACTGGCTGACGTGGTTTGCAGGCTATTGCGTCGATCCGGTTTACTCAGGCGCACTCGAAAGAAGCAATTTGCGGGTTCCTTCGTCAACAAAAAAAAAAGATATGAGGTAACTTTATCCACCATTTCTAAAACATATGAAAGAAATCACCTAATATTTTGTTTCTACTGAGATATAAACCTAAAAGTTCATGGTGCTCAATCCACTTCTATCATTTATCAAGTTCCTTTCTTTTTAATTAATAGGAAGAAGAGACCTAAATTGGTAATAAAAAATTTATAAGAATGAAATTTGAAGAAATCTATTTTCCTCAAATTCCTTAAGCCAACCGAAGTGACGTAAGCACCTAGGCAGATATTGATTTTCAAGTTGATCCACATAAGTTGGTTAATTAAAGTTAAAATTGCTAGTTGCTACTTTAGAGTTTTTAGTTCTATTTCAACTATATGATGGCTAATGTATTGTAAAATCTTCATCCATCTCCAACTTTATCTCGGAATTGGACTCTTCGCTTGCAAAATCAATCATCCATTTGTCCAAAGCATGAAGATATTCATCCAACCAAACATTTGAATACTTAACCTCTTATGTTTGAGACCTAAAACGGTGATCCAAAATGAAACAAAAATCGAGCTATACTTAATTTTTTGGTGAAGCTTTAGTATTATATGTCATCTCACGTGTATGTGCCAAAGTCCAAACACATTTTTTTCTTTTGAGGTGATGGGTTAATTTTACATGAGATAGTCACACTTAAATATGATATTAGATGAGATATAGGTATTGATATGAGTATCAAGGTAACTCATTCTCACAAAAATATCCACATGTTTTATTTGGCTCTTGAGAAAAAATCAGTACGTGATGGGCATGTCGAGGACATATTCATTTAGTAAATAAAAAATTGTGATCTCTATACCAGCTTAAACTTTAATTAAATAAAATGGTCATACTCTTCCATCAGTTGATATTAGAATCAGACTCATTTCTTAGTTTAACCGATTTTTAGACGTCATGTATGTTGTTCGCGCTTTAGTTATCCAGTCTTGAACGTGCGTGGGGTTGTTAGAGTCTCATATCAGCGTAGGATGGGATTATTTGCTTCCTTATACGGTGTTGGAAAATCTTCAAGTTCATTTTTTTTAATATTGGGTTTGGCCATTAAAAAAAACCACTTTATTTGAAATTTTGAAATTGAAGTTGAAGATGGAGTTATGTTTGGTGATAATTTTGCAAAGAATATTTGGTTGTTTGAATGTACTGAAAGTGAAAAAACGTGAAAACAACAATTTTGATATTTTTCAAATATATTTGAATTTTTCACGATCAAACACTAATTTTTAAATAAAGTGAAAAAACAATTTCGAAAAAAGTAAAAATTTCTCCTGGATGCGTTGTCATTCTCATGTCCCGGTTCAAGTCTCATTGTCATTCACTATAAAAAAAATACATGCAAGTTAGGGGCGTTTTGAATACATTGTACTCGGGTAATTCTCTATTATCTCAACAGCCCCCCTCAAGCTAGGAAATATGAAGATATTCTTCAATCCTAGTTTGGATACTAGTCGACCATAGTGAGGACTTCTAAGTGCTTTAGTAAGCACATCAGTTGGTTGCTCACTGAAAGGCATGTAAGCAGCATGTACCAGACCTTCTTGAATCCATTACCTAATAAAATGACAATCAAGATCGACATGTTTTGTTCTCTCGTGGAAAACAGGATTGACATCAATTTGAAGGGCTGATTTACTATCTGTAAAAACAGCCACAAGTAGTTGTATGTGTACTCATAATTCTTCATGCAGACCAACGAGCCAAACAACTTCTGCAGGCGAAATTTATCGCCATATTACGCCTCGTGAACTTCTTGATACATTCTTTGATTTCCAAGATATGGGAGATTGTCCAAACATCACCAAATATCCAGTGATAACCTTCTAGTGTTGACACGTGATCCCAGTCTGCATCATAGAAAACTTGAAGTGTGGAACTGCTACTGCTGGACATGAATATTGTTGACACCCAATTTTGACCCTCCCGTCCAGTCATTAACTATAAAATTAGATTAATTTTGTAAAAATAATTTTTATGATTTCTAATAATAAAATGCAACAATAATACATTAATACAGGCATGAATAAGCAATTTAATAATAACACCGCATTTTACGTAGAGTATTAAGCACTTAGAGTCCCGCTCCCACATTAATTAATTTTAAGCCCTGTCAAACAATTCTTAAATAATTAATAAATACATAAAATAAATAATTTGGCAATGACGTTGTGTCAAGTAGCATGGTCGCATTTATTAATACGCAAGAGAACTTCATAATCATCTGTAATTTAAAAATCAATTTTAATACGTGCATTTAATAGCGTCGCATTTATAAAAGCTTTAAACAATTCTTAAATATTCATACTTGCATTTGACATTTAAATAATTTAATCTAAACTCAATTCAATTTTAATTTAACTTCGCAATAATGCATAATAATAAGAATTTAAATAATAGCGCCGCATTCTAAAATATTGAGCATCAATTAAATATCACACCTACATTTGGCATTTAAATAATTTAATGAGTTTCAATTTGACAATATAACATCGCAATAATAAATAGGATTTTTAAATAAACAGCGCCGCATTCTAAAATATTAAAGCATTAATTAAATAGCACACTCGCATTTATTATTGCAATAATTTTAAAAGCTTAGACTAATAAAACACCTAGGATTGCATTTATTAATTTAATTTACCACTAATTAATTAATTAACTAACCTAACACTTAATACCCAATACCTATTCTACCCGCAACCCAACAAATTATCAGCCCAATACCCGTCGCCCCGGCCCAACACCCGCAAGGCCCAGTTCCCCTCTACCCTTAACAACCCTTATATCGACCCAGCCCCTATTTCCCTCATCCCTGTCGACAACCCACAAAACCTAAACGAAAACCTAGAACTTCTTCAATCGCCGCCTTCGTCGAACCCGATATTCTCGCCGGATTTTCGGCTGAAAATCCGGCTCCCTTACTTTCCTTTACCATCTCCAAGAACCGCATCAAGTGTTACCTTAACAAATCATTAATACCGAGATTCGTCCAAAAATAAAACGGTAAGAATCAATACTAAATCAGCACAAAAACAGTAAGAATCAATACGAAATCGATACAAATCTCAGCCAAAATCTCAGCCTTGATTACTTACCAACTTGGAGCCCAAAATCCTAGTTATAAATATAGGGCCACTATGCATGCAATAGGCACCAATTCGTGGATTTAGAAAGGCATCGATAGGCGAGCGAGCAGTGGGAGTTTATTCAGGTAACACAAAGACCTGCACTCGAGTTCATAAGAGCAGAAGTTTGAATCCCTTTCTTAGTTCCTAAAAGAAACCAACAATTAAAACCTTGCCCTTCTATTCGCATCGCAAACCCAAAGCCCGTCGAGTGGACCGACGATTTGATACGCTGCCTCGGTTCGCCGCCGGAGAAGGTAAAATCACAACTCTTCTCAATTCCTTTGTGTCCTTGGACGTATTTATGTGTTTGATTATAGCCTGCTGTCATGTTGTAGGTATGGTCTGTTCTGTCTAGACGAGACGTAGGAGTATTTTTTTTAGTAACTGAAATATGATTAATAAGCAGAATTCTAAAAGCCATATGTTATCTAGTATTAGATCTCCAGCCTGGTTAATACATGTTTAGGTTAATTTGTTGCTGACTCAATTGACATGTTTTCAGGGTATGACATATGTGCTGGTATGACTAATTATGCATGGGTTAATCAGTTGTTATGCTTATTAATATTTGCTTAATCTACTTAGTAAAGTTAATTGTCGTTGATATTCACGACTGTGGTCATTAATGTGTTCAGATCATACTAACATTTATTGTGTGTTTGCATGCATGGTCAAATAGATTAATTGTTGAATGAGTTATAGGAATAACACATGAGCATCCTTGAACCATGAATATATGTTGTATGTGTCCTGCTATCTGAGGCCTTGTTTAGGTAATGGCTTCATTGTGTCCCTGACCATGCCAAACTAGTGTCAAGAATGTCTCGAAATACAGTGTGGCACCTCCTTTAGTGTTTCTTATTACCATTGTTTCCCTATTAAAACACTCACTTAACATTAATACAGGGCTAAGTAAGAATTAATACAGACCTCAATTTGGTGTCAGTTTTTTCATACGTTAATAAATAGAAAACAAATCCAAAGATGCCAAGTGATAAGGTCATTGAGTTGTCAGGCATGTTAGTTGGCTAAGAATAATGCTTGTCTGACTTTTATTTCTAAGTGTTCTCCCATACACCTGTTTATTGTGTAATGTGTTATATGTGTCTAATGTGTGATGAAAATATACCTAGACATCAGTCTTGTCACCCTGTTTGAGGCCTGCTATTTAATATACCCCTGTCATTGAGAATGAAGGAAGATTTGGGTTCAAGACCATGTTTAGGAGTGGAATTTGGAATTTGTTATTTGACCCCTACTTTGCCTAAAAATGACAAATGGTAAGATGGTCTAAATCAAAATCCTGGCCAGTAAGTATTATGAGCTCATATCCATAAAGGGCATAGGGGTAAGAGTTGGATTGAAAATTTATACTTGCCTGTGATAGCTTCTGGACCACTGTGTGTTGTGGAGTATCGAATTTTTACTATGTGTGCTTTAACTTCAACGACCTGAATATTTGAAATATACTTGAATCGATGTCTTCTTTCTTAACTTAGCACATTAGTCTTCAGTTCCCCATTCGATACTATCCTCTGTTTGGCCTTGACATATGTGTGTGCTTAAATACAAAATTATGTGCCAAGTGTTTTTTTTAGTTAAATAAATTTAGACATATACTAATCTTTATTTCCTCTCTTTTACATGGCACGCCCGGAGCTAAACAAGGAGTCTCAATGCGAGACTCCCCCATGAATTATAACAGACAAGGATCCACATCTATGTGCATTTATCATTGCCTCAGAAATTCCAAGCCGCAGGCGAAAGACATCGTCATTCCTCGAGTCCTTTTATTATTTTCTACCCCGCCCCCCCATTCATTTATTTATTGTAAATTATTTGTCTAACGCTACATTAATTAATAGAATAATTAGAATATCTAAACCCTGAACCTCTAGATTAGAAAGCAATTCTCTTTAGGTTAATTATTCTAAATTCACTACATATTGCTTAAGTCATACTAAACTATTAAATTTCATTTATCCTCAGAATCGTCGCGCTAGCGTTTTATTACTAGATTTCCAACCCATTTTGTTATAGACCCTCATTAACATTCACATAAAAGCCCCTATAATAATATATGTTTTAATTAAAACTAGCTTTATATATTTTAATCTCACGTTTTATGTTAACAAGGAAACTTCCTATATTTTTACTTAAATAGCTTTCAAAGGTAGGTATTGCATCTTAGCATAATAATTACCCTAGGTTTGAATGGACAACCGCAAGTTAGCGGATCTTTTAGGGTGCCTAACCCCTTCCCTTTAGGATAATAAAGAACTCTTACCCAGAATCTCATTAAGTTTAGCAGACCGATTAAAATGGAGTTAAATGTTTACTTTAAACTAGTTAACATTTAGGTGTCCTAATTCACCCAAATTAATTAGGTGGCGACTCCGCGAACCCTTTAGCATTTTTTTTAACACCTTTTTAACACTTTAACATCCCTTTTAAAATTTAGCATTTTATTATTTATTTTCTAACATTTTTACTTGAGCATGGTTCGCTTTTAAAAAGTCGCGGTCGAAAACGGGCGCGACAGAATGGCGACTCCACTGGGGACTTTAGGTTCTTAACCACAACAGATCTAGGGTTATTATTTGGCATTACTTTTGCATTTAAATTTTTGTGTGCTGTATTTTGCTTTATTCATTTTGATTGCTCTTTGCTTTACTGCTTTCCTTAAACTGGCATTCCGCTCATATTTCTTCCGCTCTGGAAATTTCACACAATCACACACTCACACGCGGGTGTGCTTTGCGCACCTGCAAATTTCTTTCAAACACCCAAATTTAAGAGAGTTGGTATTTTGCGAGGAGAATCCGGTCCAACCGGTGGTCGCGTAGCCTTCTCACTCGAGTAGTCCGCTCGGGAACCTTGCGTCTAGTAAGCCAAATCTTAGAAAACTTAAGATAGAGCTATACCACCCTTTATTTTAAGGCATGCATGCATTTACCTTAGGTGGGTCGGTCCTTGGTATCGACACCACAATTAGGAAGACACCAAACTTGTCGACGGGTTTCTCAACCCAACGACCAACCAGCATATTATGTGTTGCACAATCATGATAGATTTATCCAAGCCAAAAGACATGCCCAAAGTTGGAAATGTAAGTTTATTATTATTTATTGTTTTTCAAAGATTTGTAACATGGATCATATAAGAATGGTTAGCGAGTTCCTAATAAGCTAAGAGTATGGTGGGAGGATTTCGACATCAGTGATGACGATGATTAGGAAGAAGTTGGGGTGTCTCATCTCATTATTTGGTATTTCGCCAGATCCGCATTTGATCCGAGCTTTAATCCAGTTTTGGGATCCAGACCGAGTCATTTTCAAATTCAAGGATTTCGAAATAACTCCTACATTGGAAGAAGTGCATTATTTCACCAATTTAGTTTACCAAGGTAGAAAGGCGATTATTCCCAATGACCCAATCGTGGAAGAAATTCTCCGCTACATGGGTCTTAAGAATACTAAGGAGTTGCGTTGCTTCGAGAACAACTGGGTGTCTCTTGACTATCTTTACGAGAGGTATGGACATAATAACGCTTACAAGACATGCAAAACAGAATTCTCATGCACTCTACGCCATTGGCAAAACAGGCGTCCTATTGCATTCACTGTCGCTCTACTTGGCACCTTGATTTTTCCTCTTGAGTATGGCAAGATAAGTACTTGCATATGTTCCGTGGCCAGATCACTTTTCGAGGGAATTGACGGCGTACAACCCACTTTGGTTCCTATGATTTTGGCAGAAATATTCCGAGCTCTTGGGAAATGCAAAAGAGGCCAGACAAACTTCTTTGAAGGTTGCAATCTTATCTTACAAATGTGGGCCATGGAGCATTTTTACCAACGGTCAAATATGACATACGTTTGTTTCAGCGCATCTTACAAGATCAGCTTCTATGATAGGACGAAACGGTTTGTGTCACCGGTCGGCACCAAAGATTGGTGCAAGTTTTTAACATCCCGCACCCAGGATCAGATCCAGTGGAAATATCCTTTACTCCCTCACAGGGCGGGAGCCTTCATACGCGGTAAAGAATTATACTATATTGAGCTTATTGGTTTAAAGTGCCGCAAATGACGCTCACTACGCGTCTTGACAATTCGCCAAACAGATAATCCCACTCCGATCAGACATGGGAGTCTCAGAAGTCACATTTGGACCAAACTTTATCGTGCCCCGAACTAGACAAATTTTGAGAGAATGGGACGACATTAACAAGGTAAACATCGGAGATGAACAAGCAGGATGCACATCCGAATATCAGACATGGTTGCAAGAGGATCACAGCAGCACAACCTACAGCCCAAAAGGAGAGCAGGGTTTCGAGGACGCGGACACAAGTAATAGGATAAAGGATCGTCTACTCAAAGAAAAGGTCATCACCCCAGACATGTGGGTCCTAATGCACGATGCAGTACAATACTTGGAACAGGCAGGGGCTATACCAAAGAAGACCTAAGCTTCACTATCACGTCGACAACATAGTTATTTAGTTTGAGATTCTCATTGTTCTTCTTATAAAGTGTCATTTCAATTAACTTTATTTCCAATAAAGGCATTTCGATACAATGGCTTGGGTACATCCAACATGACTTTGCATATACGACACTTAGGCCTACCTCTGGCATAATAGAGGCCCCTTGCATGTTAGGAAACGTTTGAATGTGCTATGTGCAATATATCTGCTACATACCTGCAAATTATGTTCTTTATGCTAACACCGTTTGTTGCGTTTTTTTAGAAAGATTTATCATCTTCCCCAAAGGGTCGGTTCGTATTTGACTCAACAATGTCGGAGCATCCACACTTTACCAGATCCAAGGCAAGAAATGACGATATGACTGGCTCAGGGGCGTCTGAGCCAAATGGTTTGGGAATTATTCCTATCAGCGAAACAGAACCTTCAGAAGGGAGGAATGTCACCAGTCAGGAAGAATGTATTGCTCAGCTGCTACAACAAATTGCTGATATGCAAGTTGAGATGGAGAGGCTGCAGAATCTGACCAACCTATCCATTAGTTTGAATACCCCTATGCCAGAGCAAAGGGCCACTACCTCGCAAACCACCCCAGATCGACCTCCACCACATATCTCCCAAAACTCCCCACAAAGACCGCGATTCACCCAGCCTCGCCGCCCAATCATCAACCCCTTCAAAAGGATCCTCCTACTACCCATGTACCTCAGCCCCCGCCTACTTACTTCCCCACAATCAGCCCTAATCGCCAAGCCAACCAATGCCCACGCACCATACCCATTACGGCCCAAGAAACAACAGACGGCTAACTTATGCAATGAAACCCGCCTTTTACCGTCGCGCCGCCAAGTGGATCATTACGAAGAAATGGAAAGGAAGTCCGAGCCAAATGGACGATGACGTGGCAGAGATTCACTGAAAGAAGCGGTTAAGTGGTACGCGATCGGACAAAGGTCACGAAGGACTAGATTATGAAGATCTTTGCATCCGGATGTGGAGCCGCGGTGGGATACAAGGTGCCAAGTTCGATCTATTTGATGGGAAGGAAATCCCGTGCACTTGAGATCATATTGCGACAAGCTAATCGGGGTAGGGAAGAACCCAGCAGTCATCATGAAATTGTTCATTCGAAGCTTAACCGGCGAGGCACTAGATTGGTACACTAGCCAAGATCCGCGAAAGTGGCATAGCTGGAATGCATTGGCCCAAGACTTTGTGAGCGGTTCGATTCAACACGTAAACCGTGTGGGCGAGTTCTATCTAATGAAGTTGGAAAAGAAGTCTACAGAGACTTTCGCGGAGTACGCCATGAGGTGGCGTTCGAGGCGCAAAGTACTGACCCCGTGGTGGAGAGTGAGATGACCACACTATTCGCACAATCTTTGAAGGATCTGACCTACTGAAGCGGATGATAAGCGTCATCGGGCGGAATTTTGCAGAGGTTGTCAGAATGGGCGACTTCGTAGAAGAAGGTATTAAACCGGCAGATTACGAATCGCGGCATTGCGAGTAACAATAAGGCGATTCATCGAGGACGATCGGGTACTTCAGGAAGAAAGAGCGCTTTCCCCTTCCATGTTCATACAAGAACGTAAACCCGAAGCATTCATAACATACCAAAACCCATCCTATCAAACCCCATACTACCGCACAATCAGCCAAAACTTCACACCTCACTATACACCTGTCCCACACGGTACCACACACAACCCATATATAACGCTTCCCAGCACCCATTTATCCAAATTTCGCATCAACGCCCATCAAGCCCGCCAACAACATAGAGCACCCAATGCGCCTGCACAAACACGAATTTTGAAGGAAGACCATCGTAACCCGCACCACCGCTCAACCCATACCCCGGATATACGAAGATCATGCGGCTGCGAGCAGTCAACCAATTCCATGGAGGATTCTAGCCCTATCCCAAGATGGTATGATGAGAATAAGCGTGGTGTGTATCACTCGATAGCCGAGCATGACACGGAAGTTGCTACACCTCGAGACAAAATCAAGAGTTGATCAAAGAAGAGTAATTGGTGAAGGATCCCGCCCAAACGTGCATGATAATCCCTTGCCAAACCACGGCAATGCCAATGTACACTTGATAACCCTAGATGAGAATACAACTTAGAGGAACCATCCGTCGATTCAAGTGAAGGAAGAACCGAACCTACGCTTTGTCGCCGCCTCGCCACCGATCCTCGAAAGAAAGCGATTTGAGTTGGAAAGGGCACCGCCGAGACACGCGGTTCAATCACGCTTGTTCGACGCTGGGAAGAGGCCATCAATCAAAGTGGATCGCAGAGAAAGTGGGAAGCGAGTCATGGTCACCGCAGTATAACTGTGTCGTGAGGTATTACACACCGTAGAGGCAAGGCGAGGCACCACAAAAGAAACGTGATGAGGTCAAGTCGAGGAGTTTTGGAGAAGATGCCACTAAAGAGTATTCCGTCAGAGAGCGCTTAAAGAAAACATCGCGTATCTCTCTACTTTCACCGTCATTACGCCTCGCACAGATCGCATTAATGGAGGTGTTGAAGGATGCATACGTTCCGAGGGTACAATGACGGAACTTGGCGCCTTTAGTCGGACAAGTACTAGAGGCCCGCAGAATCGCCTTTCACGATGATGAGTTACCCGCTGAGGGCGTCAGACACAACCTTGCATTGAATATCACCATCCAAGTCGCAGACAAGATTGTTTCAACAATGCTGATTGATGGAGGCTCAGCCGTCAACATTTGTCCCATGACGACCTTTGTTTAAATTGAGGCATCGTAAGAAAATTCGTGAAAGTCATATCGAGTCAAAGGTTTCGACGAGTCCATAGGAGTCGGGCGTAATGGACCTCACATCGCGGATCGGACTGCATTCGTTGTGGAATTTCAAATATTCGATATTGCTACATGTTACAACCGTTGATAGGAAGGCCATGGATCCACGAGGTCAGTGCGATCCGCCCACCTTGCATCGATTTCAAAGTTTATATGGAATCACCGGAAGTGGTAGTATTCGAGATAAAAAGGCATCAACACCGATTATGCAATCCTCGCCATAGAGGACGTGAAACAATTTGATGGTTCAGATTTTCATATTAATGAAATCAAGAGAAACAGCGGTCAAGCGTTGCAGTGCCACGTTCTCTCCAAATGGTGGCCAAGGAAATGTTAAGAAATGGATACGAGCCCGGCAAAGGTCTTGGAGCCAGTATGAAAGGGATCACAGAGCCTATCCAGTTGTTTGGGAAGAAGGACACTTTTGGTTTGGGATACCAGCCCACTTCGAAGGATTTGATGACCGCGAACCTCCGGAAAAAGGGATACATTCCCTTGCCTGCGCCCATTCCGCCCTTGAGTCAGTCATTCGTCAAAGCCTACACCATCCAGATGCCGAGAGAAGATGACCCAGATGATCTTGCAGCGGGGTTCCGGAATCTGTTCATAGGTGACGATGAGGCAGATTGTTGCATGATCGCAGGAGATCACAAGGAGGAGCTCACCATTTGGGATGCAGAGCATGGATACAGCCTGAATAATTGGACTTGCACCCCTGTCCTGACCGTCCGAGAAGCTTGGTAGAATTTATGATTAGTTCTAGCAGTGTGACTTTTTATCTAGAAAGAAAACAGACATGCATTTATGTTTCTTAATATGTTTTTAATCTCGCAATTTTACTTTCATCATAAATTCCAGGATATTTTTGCAGCTTTAAAAGATTTTGTTTGTGTTAAAATTAAATTCTTTAAGCATTTTTCTTTCAGCGATCATATTAATAAACCTGTTGATAATGCGAATATGACATGTAATGAGACCAACGAACAAAGTTCAAATGGCGAGTATAACCCCGAGGAACAAGAAGAATGTCCGCAATCAGAACTTAGCCAAGAGCTGGAAAACTTTGAGAATAGGCCTAAACCAAATTTGGAAGAAACAGAGTTAATAAACTTAGGCGATGAGGGAATTGTGAAAGAAACTAGAGTCAGCGCCCACCTAAACGTCACACAGAAGAAGGAGTTGATTGAGCTCCTGAAACAATACAAACATGTTTGCTGGTCATATGAGGACACGCCAGTTTGAGTACTAACATCGCCGCACAAAGTTGCCTATCGAGCCATCTTATCTCCCGTAAAACAAAGGCCGAGAAAAATCAAACGTATACGAGTTTGAAAGTCAAAGAGGAGGTGTCTAAACAGTTCGACGCAAAGGTAATTCGAGTTGCAAAGTATCCTACTTGGTTAGCAAATATCGTGCCAGTAAAGAAGAAAGATGGAAAGGTCCGAGTCTGCGTGGATTACAAGGACCTCAACAGAGCCAGCCCGAAGGATGACTTTCCTCTTCCAAACATTCATATACTCATCGACAATTGTGCGAAGCATGAACTACAGTCGTTCGTCGACTGCTTTGTTGGTTATCATCAGATCCTTATGGCAGAAGAGGACGCAGAAAAGACATCATTCACTACCCCGTGGGGGGTATACTATTATCGAGTAATGCCGTTCGGCCTCAAGAACGCGGGCGCTACATACATGAGAGCCATGACTACCATCTTCCATGACATGATCCATAAGGAAATCGAGGTCTATGTGGACGACGTCATCATCAAATCACGAAAAGCGGAGGGCCATTTGGCAAACTTGAAGAGGTTCTTCGAGTGGTTAAGACAGTATAACTTGAAACTAAATACTGCAAAGTGTGCATTTGGCGTTCCCGCTGGGAAGCTGTTGGGTTTTGTAGTGAGTAGAAGGGGGATTGAGCTGGACCCCTCGAAAATAAAAGCCATCCAAGAGTTACCTCCTCCGAGAAGCAAAAAGGACGTGATGAGCTTCCTTGGTCGTCTCAACTACATCAGCAGGTTCATAGCCCAGTCTACCGTGATATGCGAGCCGATATTCAAATTTTTGAAAAATGATGCAGCTACCAAATGGACAACAGATTGCCAACATGCTTTTGACAGAATCAAAGAATACCTTTCTAATCCGCCAGTTCTAGTACCGCCAGAACCGGGGATACCGTTGCTACTCTATTTGTCAGTGTTAGAAAATGCTTTCGGATGCGTGTTGGGGCAACACGATGAAACAGGGAAAAAGGAGCAGGCCATATACTATTTGAGTAAGAAGTTCACAAAGATACGGCTCGTTACACTCACCGGAACGTACTTGTTGCGCATTAACTTGGGTCGCCCAGAAGTTCAGACATTATCTATCAGCATACACTACTTATCTTATTTCGAGGATGGATCCACTTAAGTATATCCTTCAGAAGCCCATGCCCACCGGAAAACTAGCGAAATGACAAATTATGTTGAGCGAGTTTGACATCGTCTACGTCACACAGAAAGCCGTAAAAGGACAGACATTAGCTGATCATCTTGATGAGAACCCGGTCGACGAGGAGTACGAGCCCCTTCGAACCTATTTTCCTAATGAAGAGGTATTGTTTGTCGGAGAAGATATCTCAGAGGATTACCCGGGTTGGAGGATGTTTTTCGATAGAGCGACAAATTTCAAGGGAGTCGGCATTGGAGCAGTTTTGATTTCAGAAACAGGTCAGCATTATCCGATCTCCGCGAAGCTCAGATTCCCATGCACCAACAATATGGCAGAATATGAAGCTTGCATATTGGGGCTCAGAATGGCCGTAGATATGAACATACAAGAGTTACTGGTCATAGGTGATTCAGACTTGCTGATCCATCAGGTACAGGGTGAATGGGCAACCAAAAATATGAAGATACTTCCCTACCTGCTTTGCGTAAAGGAATTACAGAAGAGGTTCAGCAATATAGAATTCAGGCATGTTCCAAGGATCCAGAACGAATTCGCTGATGCATTGGCAACCTTATCCTCCATGATTCAACATCCGGACAAGAATTACATCGATCCGATCACAGTGAGTGTGCTGGAACAGCCGGCTTATTGCTCCCATATAGATGAGGAAACAGACGAGAATCCATGGTACCATGACATCAAAAGGTACCTCAAAGCAGGAGAGTATCCAGAAGGCATAACCAACATCCAGAAGAAAACACTTCGAAGATTAGCAAACCATTTCTTTTTTAATGGGGAAGTTGTATACCGAAGGACTCCAGATCTGGGCTTACTGAGATGTGTCGATGCTCAAGAGGCAGGCAAGCTAGTGGAAGAGATACACGGAGGGACGTGTGGACCTCACATGAACGGCTTCACTTTGGCGAAAAAGATTCTGCGAGCACGTTATTTTTGGATGACGATGGAAACAGATTGCATCCGCTTTGTGCAGAAATGTCGGCAGCGCTGATCACGGAGATTTGATTCGAGTGCCTCGAATGAACTCAATGTGACAAGTTCTCCTCGCCATTCGCGGCTGGCATGGATGTCATCGCCCTATCGAACCCGCCGCTTAAACGGGCATGATTCATCCTCGTAGCAATTGACTATTTCACTAAACGGGTAGAAGCATCATCACACGGTCGCTGACGAAAAGGTGGTGTGGTCGACTTCGTCGCAACAACATCATTTGCCGATTTGGGATTCCCGAATCGATCAGGACCGACAATCTGAACCAACCTCAACAAAGAACTTGATGCGTGAGATATGTGGAAATTTTAAGATCACTCACCGTAATTCCACCCCATATCGGCCTCGGATGAATGGAGCGAGAGGCGACCAACAAGAACATCAAGAGGATATTGCGCAAGATGATCAAAGAATACAAACATTGGCATGAGAATTTGCCTTTTGCGCTTTTGGGTTATCGCACCACAATTCGGACTTCTACCGGGGCCACACCGTATCTTTTGGTGTATGGAACAGAAGCTGTACTACCAGCAGAGGTGGAAATACCATCGTTGAGAATCATCCAAGAAGCCGAGTTGAGCGGCCGAACGGATACGCGATCGCATGAGCAAATGATGCTGATTGACGAAAAGGTTGAATCTAATCACGGGCGGCTTTATCGTAACAGAATGGCTAGAGCTTTTAACAAGAGAGTAAGGCCAAGGCTATTCAAGCCGACAATTGGTTTTGAAACGATATTCGAATCAAAGCGGTTAAAGGAAAGTTCGCACCTAATTGGCGCGGCCTACGGTTCATCGAGTATTGTGGACGGGCTTTAATCTTAGCCGAGATGGATGGCGGTATGGCCTAAAGCTATCAACGCACGCAGATTGAAGAGATATTACGCCTAGGAGTATTTGTCTTCTATGTAATCCCCTTTACATTGTAAAGCCGGATTCCTCGTGATATGCATAGAGCCCATATAAGGTCTCGCCGCTGCAAATTAGAAAGCCTTTTATTTGTAATCTGAACTACGTTATGACCTGATTCCCTCGGTGGGATACGTAGGCGGCCTACATCGGCTTCGGTCCCCTTTTAGAAAACCTCATAATTCTCCACTTGTAATGAACTACGTCATGACCTGATTCCCTCACGGGGATACGTAGGCGGCCTAAATCGGCTTCGGTCACCCCGTTAGGAATCTTCCCATTTGTCTGCATGCAACAAAGGTGTTTGGTTATTCCAAAAGCGATATGAGCAATTCCCGCCGAAGTTAAGTTCTGCCCACGCACCATGTAACGAAACTGAGACAATTTTGCGCACCATGAAGAGGGCAATAACAAGGACTCCAAAGGATGTTCGTTTGGTCAAAATACGTGTCATATTCGGCAAATTCGACGAGGCTTTTACATTTTTAACACATATCATATAAATGTTTATTTCTAAAAGATGTTTTGTGCATACTTCATGAAAACATTTCGTTTTGGAAAATGCTTTTGGAACGCCATTAAACATCTCAAAGAGGTCAGACAGGGGTTGCAAATCCAAACAGGCCAGGCACGCGGACATCAAGGGACAAGGCGGCGAAGTCAGATACGAATCGACCCCCCCCCCGAAACTCATAAATTTTCTTTGAGCGCAGGTCTTTTCATATTAACAGAAGCAGAAAGTGCAATAGCAGAGACAGAAAATACGGCGAAAGGTTTCTTCATATTAGCGTAAAGCGGCAAAAAGCAGCGGAAAAGTGGGCATCAACAATCAAGAATAAAGTTCGTAGTTCCGCAACAAAACCTAGCGATCAACTCTGCATAAAGTCAAATTGGCAACTCGCGCATCACGCCCAACAAAGCGCATCATGACAATTTCGCTTCGCGGCATTTAGCATGTCCGCAAGGACAACATCTCGCATTCATCCGCGTGACGTGGGCGGCATCTCTACCCATAAAATTGCACTTCATATGTATTTATCATTTTGTCTAAACAGTATACACTAACGCTTTCGCTTAGCTTGCGAAGCATTTATTCTACAGATGCGCAAAGAATACATCCAGCAACGACGTTATCGCGAACACGCCCAGTAACGACGCCATCAAGATTTGGGCCACGCAACGACGCCAAAGAAGAACACGCATGTGCAACAACGCCATCAAGATATTGCGCTACGCAACGACGCCAAAAAGAATACGCCCACGCAACGATGTCATCGCGATCGCGCCTCACGCAACGACGCCAAAGAAGAACATCGCCCAGTAACGACGCCATCGCGATCGCTTCACGCAACGACGCCAAAGAAGAACACGCCCAGTAACGACGCCATCAAGATTAAGGCTTACGCACGACGCCAAAGAAGAACACGCCCAGTAACGACGCCATCGCGATCGCGCTACGCAACGACGCCAAAGAAGAACACGCCCGTGCAACGACGATATCAAGACAACAAGTCTACGCAACGACGCCAACAAAGAATACGCCCAGTAACGACGTTATCGCGACAAAGAAGTCTACGCAACGACGCCAACAACAATACGCCCGTGCAACGACGCGACGCGATTATGTCCAGTAACGACATCATCGCGATTGGCTTCACGCAACGACGCCAAAGAAGAATACGCCCAGCAACGACGTTATCAACATTATGTCCAGTCAACGACATCATCAAGATTGCCTACGCAACGACGCCAACAAAGAATACGCCCAGTGCAACGACGCGATCGCGATTGCGTCCAGCAACGACATCATCAAGATTGCGCTTCACGCAACGACGCCAAAGAATAATACGCCCAGTAACGACGCGACAAGACAACAAGTCTACGCAACGACGCCAAGAAGAATACGCCCGTGCAACGACGCGACGATTATGTCCAGTAACAACATCATCGTTGCGTTTACGCAACGACGCCAAGAAAGAATACGTCCAGGCAACGACGTTATCAACATTATGTCCAGGCAACGACATCATCAGCATTGCGTCTACGCAACGACGCCAGCAAAGAATACGCCCGTGCAACGACGCGACGCGATTGCGGTCCAGTGCAACGACATCATCAGCATTGCGTTTACGCAACGACGCCAAGAAGAACACGCCATCGCGATCGTCTACGCAACGACGCCACCAGCAATACATCCAAGCAACGACGTTAGCAGCATTATGTCCAGGCAATGACATCATCAGCATTGCGTCTACGCAACGACGCCAAGAAAGAATATGTCCGCATAACGACTTTATCAAAGATTGCGTCCAGCAACGACATCATCGATCAAGGCCTACGCAACGACGCCAGCAGCAGCACGTCCAGGCAACGACGTTATCAGCACAACAAGTCCAAAGACGACGCCATGCCCAGAACGACGTCATCGGCATATCACATCTACGCAAGAACGATTTCTATACTCTCGAAATTGCATTTCTTACTCATGCTTTATTATTCTGTCTTAGCAGTTATGCACTAACTCTTTCTTGAGCTTTAGTCTACAAGGACAGTTGCAGCAAGGACAACATATCCGCATTCACAATCGCAACACGTCCGTGCAAGGGCGAAATCACAACATTTGCAGCATCGCATCAACACCAGACATCACATTTTTTGCAGGATAACATTTTCTACTCACAGTTGCATTGCTTAAAATTTATGCATCATCATTTCGCTTAATGCTTATGCACTAACCGCTTGTTTAAGTCTTAGCGCAGGAGCAGCGAGCACAACGTGGATTTTCTCTTACAACTGGGCAATTTGTCGGGTCAACCTTCCCAACGAACGGCGTACGCCTGCCAAGCCGGTCCACTCGCCCACATCACCATGTAACCCAAAGACCATAAGCCATAGCAGACACCCTGTGTTCAAGCCGCTTATTTATATTCTTTACTTTTTAGACATAACCCAAAGGTCGCCATAACTCGACATCGGGACAAATTTCAGTCCGCGTAGCCGCCCGTGTTTCGACCATGGTAACCCAAAGGTCGCCATAACTCGACATCGGGACAAATTTTGAGTCCGCGTTAGCCCGCCGCATTTGACTGACAGCAAAGGTCGCCATAACTCGACATCGACAGATTTTGATTTGTCGTCACCGCCTACCGCCAACTTTTTGCAATCCTGAGGATCGAGACAAAATTGGCTACGAGTCAACGTCTTTGTCCGAAGATTCTTCCATCATCTCCATACAAAGAGGGACAAGTTGTTGACACCCAATTTTGACCCTCCCGTCCAGTCATTAACTATAAAATTAGATTAATTTTGTAAAAATAATTTTTATGATTTCTAATAATAAAATGCAACAATAATACATTAATACAGGCATGAATAAACAATTTAATAATAACACCGCATTTTACGTAGAGTATTAAGCACTTAGAGTCCCGCGCCCACATTAATTAATTTTAAGCCCTGTCAAACAATTCTTAAATAATTAATAAATACATAAAATAAATAATTTGGCAATGACGTTGTGTTAAGTAGCATGGTCGCATTTATTAATACGCAAGAGAACTTCATAATCATCTGTAATTTAAAAATCAATTTTAATACGTGCATTTAATAGCGTCGCATTTATAAAAGCTTTAAACAATTCTTAAATATTCATACTTGCATTTGGCATTTAAATAATTTAATCTAAGCTCAATTCAATTTTAATTTAACTTCGCAATAATGCATAATAATAAGAATTTGAATAATAGCGTCGCATTCTAAAATATTGAGCATCAATTAAATATCACACCTACATTTGGCATTTAAATAATTTAATGAGTTTCAATTTGACAATATAACATCGCAATAATAAATAGGATTTTTAAATAAACAGCGCCGCATTCTAAAATATTAAAGCATTAATTAAACAGCACACTCGCATTTATTATTGCAATAATTTTAAAAAGCTTAGACTAATAAAACACCTAGGATTGCATTTATTAATTTAATTTACCACTAATTAATTAATTAACTAACCTAACACTTAATACCCAATACCTATTCTACCCGCAGCCCAACAAATTATCAGCCCAATACCCGTCGCCCCGACCCAACACCCGCAAGGCCCAGTTCCCCTCTACCCTTAATGCTTATATCGACTCCAATTTCTATTTCCCTCATCCCTGTCGACAACCCACAAAACCTAAACGAAAACCTAGAACTTCTTCAATCGCCGCCTTCGTCGAACCCGATATTCTCGCCGGATTTTCGACTGAAAATCCGGCTCCCTTACTTTCCTTTACCATCTCCAAGAACCACATCAAGTGTTACCTTAACAAATCATTAATACCGAGATTCGTCCAAAAATAAAACGGTAAGAATCAATACTAAATCAACACAAAAACAGTAAGAATCAATACGAAATCGATACAAATCTCAGCCAAAATCTCAGCCTTGATTACTTACCAACTTGGAGCCCAAAATCCTAGTTATAAATATAGGGCCACTATGCATGCAATAGGCACCAATTCCAGGGATTTAGAAAGGCATCGATAGGCAGAGCAGAGCATAGTAGAGTTTATTCAGGGTAACACAACACCCAGACCTTGAGTTCATAAGAACAGGAAGTTTGAATCCCTTTCTTAGTTCCGGCAAAGAAACCAACAATTAAAACCTTGCCCTTCTATTCGCATCGCAAACCCAAAGCCCGTCGAGTGGACCGACGATTTGATACGCTGCCTCGGTTCGCCGCCGGAGAAGGTAAAATCACAACTCTTCTCAATTCCTTTGTGTCCTCGACGATTTATGTGTTTGATTATAGCTCACATGTCAGTAGGTATGGTCTGCTGCATTTAGACGAGACGTAGGAGTATTTTTTTAGTAAAAATATGATTAATAAGCAATTCTAAAAGCCATATGTTATCTAGTATTAGATCTCCACCGTTAATACATGTTTAGGTTAATTTGTTGCTGACTCAATTGACATGTTTTCAGGGTATGACATATGTGCTGGTATGACTAATTATGCATGGGTTAATCAGTTGTTATGCTTATTAATATTTGCTTAATCTACTTAGTAAAGTTAGTTGTCGTTGATATTCACGATCGTGGTCATTAATGTGTTCGCATCATACTAACATTTATTGTGTGTTTCGCACGGTCAAATAGATTAATTGCTGAATGAGTTATAGGAATAACACACGAGCATCCTTGAACCATGAATAGATGTTGTATGTGTCCCCGCTATCCGAGGCCTTGTTTAGGTAATGGCTTCATCAGGTCCCCGACCATGCCAAACTAGTGTCGAGAATGTCTCAAATACATTGTGGCACCTCCTTTAGTGTTTCTTATTACCATTGTTTCCTATTAAAACACTTACTTAACATTAATACAGGATAAGTAAGAATTAATACTGCACCTCAATTTGGTGTCGCTTTTTCATACGTTAATAAATAGAAAACAAATCCAGATGCCAAGTGATAAGGTCATTGAGTCGTGCATGTTAGTTGGCTAAGAATAACGCTTCGACTTTTATTTCTAAGTGTTCTCCCATACACCGCTTATTGTGTAATGTGTTATATGTGTCTAATGTGTGATGAAAATATACCTAGACATCGCCTTATCACCCCGCTTGAGGCCCGCTATTTAATATACCCCGCTATCGAGAATGAAGGAAGATTTGGGTTCAAGACCATGTTTAGGAGGAATTTGGAATTTGTTATTTGACCCTACTTTGCCTAAAAATGACAAATGGTAAGATGGTCTAAATCAAAATCTCGCCGTAAGTATTATGAGCTCATATCCATAAAGCGGCATAGGGTAAGAGTTGGATTGAAAATTTATACTTACTCGTGATAGCTTCTGGACCACTGTGTGTTGTGGAGTATCGAATTTTTTACTATGTGTGCTTTAACTTCAACGACCTGAATATTTGAAATATACTTAAATCAGTAATCTTCTTTCTTAACTTAGCACATTAGTCTTCAGTTCCCCATTCGATATTATCCTCTGTTTGGCCTTGACATATGTGTGTGCTTAAATACAAAATTATGTGCCAAGTGTTGTTTTTTAGTTAAATAAATTTAGACATATACTAATCTTTATTTCCTCTCTTTACATGGCACGCCGAGCTAAACAAGGAGTCTCAATGCGAGACTCCCATGAATTATAATGCATAGGATCCACATCTATGTGCATTTATCATTGCCTCGTAAATTCCAAGTCACAGCGAAAGACATCGCCATTCCTCGAGTCCTTTTATTATTTTCTACCCCTCCCCATTCATTTATTTATTGTAAATTATTTGTCTAACGCTACATTAATTAATAAAATAATTAGAATATCTAAACTCAACCTCTAGATTAGAAAGCAATTCTCTTTAGGTTAATTATTCTAAATTCACTACATATTGCTTAAGTCATACTAAACTATTAAATTTCATTTATCCTCAGAATCGCCGCTAGCGTTTTATTACTAGATTTCCAACCCATTTTGTTATAGACCCTCATTAACATTCACATAAAAGCCCCTATAATAATATATGTTTTAATTAGAACTAGCTTTATATATTTTAATCTCACGTTTTATGTTAACAAGGAAACTTCCTATATTTTTACTTAAATAGCTTTCAAAGGTAGGTATTGCATCTTAGCATAATAATTACCCTAGGTTTGAATGGACAACCGCAAGTTAGCGGATCCTTTAGGGTGCCTAACCCCTTCCCTTTAGGATAATAAAGAACCCTTACCCAGAATCTCATTAAGTTTAGCAGACCGATTAAAATGGAGTTAAATGTTTACTTTAAACTAGTTAACATTTAGGTGTCCTAATTCACCCAAATTAATTAGGTGGCGACTCCGCGAACCCTTTAGCATTTTTTTTAACACCTTTTTAACACTTTAACATCCCTTTTAAAATTTAGCATTTTATTATTTATTTTCTAACATTTTTACTTGAGCAGGGTTCGCTTTTAAAAAGTCGCGGTCGAAAACGGGCGCGACAAATATACTTAAATCTAGTGCCTGTTTTATATACCTTACTAATCTCATTCCTGCTTCCTTCATAAACTGACTTAGGAATTGGACATCAAAGGATATATCAGGCCTTTTGTTTGTGAGGTATAACAACCTTCCAATCAATCTTCTGTAAACCCATGGTCCTCCAACAATAGGTCTGGCAGTTGACCTGCAGCATCAGCTGCAACATTCTCTGATTTATATGTTGATCATATGTTACAGTTGTGAGCTTCTGATTCACCTCCATTGGTGAAGACGCACTCCTTGACCCAGACATCCCCACATCTAATATTAACTCCAAAGCATATTTTCTTTTGTGCATGACAATCTCATCTGAACTCCCAGCAAACTCAATCTCAATGAATGCCTGAGCTCTCTTAGGTCCTTGATTTTGAATGTTGTCTGCAGAATCTCCTTAGTGTGTTGGATTAATCCTGAGTCATTACATGTGAGGAGCAAATCATCAACATACACAAGTATAACTATCATTCTCTCCTCCATTTGTTTGACAAACAAATAGTAGTCCATGTGGCCCTGACTGAATCCAGCTGCTAGCAGCGCTGATGTAAGTTTGATGTTCCACAGTCTTGAAGCCTGTTTTAACCCATACAGAAATTTCAACAGCCTACACACTTGCTCATGTAGACTTCTTCATACAAATCTCATTGTAAGAATGCATTGTACACATCCATTTGATAGATTCTCCACTGCTTAGCAGCAGCAATAGCTATAATAGCCCTCACAGTTGTCATCTTAACTATATGAGAAAATGTCTCCTGATAGTCAAGTCCTTCATTCTGATTATATCCCTTTGCCACCAACCTAGCCTTGAATCTTTTAATTTCCCCTGATGTTGTGTATTTCACCTTATAAACCCATCTACACCCTATAGCTTTCTTTCCCTGGGCAAATCCACCATTTCCCATGTCTTATTGTCCTCTATAGTTTGAGTCTCAGCATTCATTGCTTTTATCCATCTTTTATCACCCACTGCCTCTGAATAGCTATGTGGTTCAACCTCCTTAGAAACTTGTCCCACAAAATTCTGATACATAGGTGACAATACTGTATAGTCTACCCCATCAGAAATAGAATACAAACATCTAGAATATCCATGACTAGTGACATAGTCACTGTACCAAATAGGTGGTTTACATGTCCTAGTGGACTTTCTGACTAAAATCCACATGTAGTTCTACAATTGTTCCCACTGCATTTTGCTGCTCATCTTCACACACTGCATCATGTCCACTTTCCAGCAAATTATCAAGGTCTGAGTTCTGTATTGTTGATTCACAGTCCAAGTTTCTCTGATTTGGTGTCACTATGAGATCATCAAAACAAAAATGTTCATGTGATATCATGAAACCATGTCTATCTTCTGTTCCATTTTTAAAGGGAAAATTGACTCCATAAACATTACATCTCTACTCATGAAGATCATAATATTCTCCATATCATATATTTTATAACCCTTTTGTGAAGTGTCATACCCCAACAACACAGCCCTGGGACACAATTTGTCTAGTTTAGGCAATATGGTTGCAAAACACATGCATCCTATCACTCTCAAATGAGTGAGTGAAGGTGTCTTCATATACAACATCTCATATGGGGATTTGTTCTTTAAAACAATAGAAGGTATCATGTTAATAATGTATGCAACATTTTCAATATAAAACCCCCAAAATCTATCTGGTAAATTGGTCTGGATCTTAACAGCTCTAGTTATCTCCAATAAGTGTATATGTTTCTTTTCCACAACACTATTTTATTGAGGTGTATATGGACAAGAACTCTAATGCACCACATCATGAATCTGGAAGAATTGTTTACAATTAGAATTAAAAAATTATGATCCATTATCTGATCTCACACTTTTTATTGCCATATCAAATTGTGTTTTCACTTCTGTGAAGAGGTTTTTCAGTACAGTTATAACATCTGATTTTAATTTCAATAAGAATATTCAAGTCCATCTTGAATAGTCATCCACAATGGTAAGAAAATATTTATTTCATTGAAAGTTTCAACTTTATAAGAACCTCACGCATCCATATGTAATAGTTGAAAAGGTTCTGACCTTCAGCTGGTGCTAATAGGAAAGGGGATTCTAACTTGTCTAGCTAATGGACATACCTCACAGTTGCTCAATGTAAAAGAGTCATTATTACTAAAACATGGTATCTTCTTCAAAACACGCATAGGCACATGACACATTCTGAGATGCCAAGTAGTGGCATCAATGTGTTGTGAAGTTGTTAGAGCCCTAATATTCTCTCCTTTATTACTTTCTGTATCAATGCACATCACATACAATCATTCTTCTTCATTACCAATCACTCTCACCTTCCCAGACGAGAGATCCTAAAATACACAACATTTAAGAAAGAATGTAACACTGCAATGTAATTCCTTGGTTACTTTAGAGACATACATGAAGTTGAACTTGAATGTAGGTATGTGTTAGACATATTTTATATACGTCTTTTAAGTCATTTTTAGTTAGTATTTTACCCGTTTTTGTCCAAATATGTGTCGTGTTAGGATAGTTTTTCTTTCTTTTGAGTCACATTGATTTAAAAAGGCAACGTGGAGAAAAGAAGCAAAAAGATGGCAGAAAAGGTGGTTCCCGAGCCAAAAGAGACGAAAGTTGGCATAACGAGAACAGGGCGGCGCCGTGGCGCCAATCCATCAGAGACTGTAGGGGAGATTGTGAATCATCACATATACGATTTCTAATCGAAATCTGAAAGGGGAGATTGTGAATATTGATGCGCGATTTAATGCACACACTTTAACGCAAGTGCACGTTGTCGACTCAAGTAATATAGTCTTGAAGACCGAGTTATCGTCCTCATGAATTAGTGCTCAAGTACCAATTATCTATCCTTTGTTATCTATTTGGTGACCGATATTTGAGTTTGTTGATTATAACTAACAATTATAAAGACTAATTAACTATGTGTTTACTTCAGTGATGATGGAAATAGGGCTTCCAAGTCGCCTCAACTATCCGCTTATATTACTTATTAATGCAATAAATTATGGTTCTTCTTCTTTTGGAGATAGCAGGTTTACTAATTCGTTTTATACTCCCGTTAAGGCTATATAAACACTCAACCCCAGTAGCGCTCCTTTCTACCTTTCGGTGATAAGGATGACTCTATAGGAGGATTAAGAACAAAAACCTTGTTAACGTTTACGCAAGTAAGCTAGGTATTTAAACCCCCGTTAACGCTACACAAGTAATTGAGGTATTTTCATCCCCAATCCGACTTATGATTACCCAACTACAGCATAGTCACAACCTCCTCCTTTCGAAGTTTGATTAGAAATCATATAAATAATGATAATTAATGATCAAGTAATTACCAAGCATTCAAAACATTATTGGAATAAATCTCAACAATAAGAAGAACAACCATAAACATGCATTAACTCATAAAATAAGGTTCAAGTGAATTGACATGGAAAGCCCTATATTAGAATTAGTTCCTAGCCATAGACATGACAAGAACTAATTCAATATCCAACATAAACTAAAAGTAAAGTAAAGGAAAGAAAAGAAAATTACTAAGTAATGGTCTCCAATCTTCAACTCCAAGAAGTCTTGTGTTTGTGCAAGAAAGGGAACCCTTAAAAACTGCCTAGGGTTCTCTTTTTATAGCTTCAAAACCGCCCTTAAGGTTTTCCTTCAGTTCGCCCATAAAATCGCCAAAGACTGATTTTTTCAGCGTCGCGCTTGGCCACAAGTTCTGCGAGTTTCTGATGATTAGGCGTCGCGGCGCTGCACTCGGCTGTCTGGAGGCACCGTGGCGCTTGAACTTCTGCAAGCCTCTGATCATTGGGCGCCGGGGCGCTGGCCCTGCTGGCTGGAGGCGCCGCGGCGCTGGCCCGTGTCCGTGCCTGGTTCGCCACTTTCTCGTCTTTTAAGCTCTGGAACCTCCACTTTTGCCCTCTTTTCGCTCCTTTTCCGCCAAATAGTCATTTTAACCAATTTGACTCAAAAGAAAGAAAATATATCCTAAGACGACACGTATTTGTACAAAAAGAGATAAAAGACTCACTAAAAACGACTCAAAAAGTGTATATAAAATACACTGATCAAATATGTTATAGTTGAATAAACATAGGTTAAAATCGTGGACGAAAGTACCCCGATACTTGTGTAGTTTTATAGGTTATTGTTCTTAATCCTTCTATGTGGTAAAATCTGTCATAGAAATATAGAAGATTTCTGCACCGGGGTTGAGTGTTTATATATCCTAACCATAATATAAAACGGTCTAGTTAACCTGCTATCTTAACATAGAAGAAGAACATTTATTGTTGCATTAAGGATTAAGGCGAATGGATAGTTGAGGAGATTGGAAGCCCTATTTCCATCATATCTGATTTAAGTAAAGTAATTTAGTTAACTTTTGCAATTTTTCAGTAGTTCATAGATAAAAACCACAACAAAATATCGACAACCAAATAGATACCATAGGATAGATATTTGGTAATTGAACACTAATCCCCGAGGACCATATTCGGTCTTACCTAGACAATATTACTTGTAAAGATACGTACACTTGCGTTAAGCGTGTGGAAAATCGCTAACAAATTTTTGGCGCTGTTGCCGGGGATTGGCGTAGTTCAATATCAATTTATCTATTCTTAATTTCTAATTTGGTTTTTATTATTATTTTATTTTCTTTTATTTGTGGAACCGTGCGTCGTGATCTGTTTGTTGATTTTGATCTATTTCAGGGATCTCGTTTATGCGAAGAAAAAGAGGAGCATACACACGTGTTCCCTTCAACCCTGAAATTAAAAAGACTTGCAAGCAGAACCGAACAAACACGCGGATTATTAAATTGATAGCCCGAGATCGACAGAATAATAATGAGATGAATGAAGAGATGTGTGATCATCAACCCAACCAAGGAGTACCCCCAGGATTGCAGAATGATGTAGAGGAAAGAGTTCAGATCCAGGAAGAGAGGAGTCTGGGTGATTATGTACTGCCAAGAGTTACTGGAGCACAGACTTGCATAAGTCTCCCAGCAATAGGAACGAATAATTTTGAGATAAAGCCTGCGATCCTGAGCATGGTGCAAAACACAGTCCAATTCGGAGGGTTACCATTTGAAGACCCACTTATGCACATTGCAAATTTCCTGGAGTTATATGCCACGTTCAAATATAATGGCGTTACTAACGACGTCATCCGGTTGAGGCTCTTCCCTTTCTCACTTAGGGATAGAGCAAAGGTTTGGTTGAATTCGCTGCCGACAGATTCTATATTCACATGGCAGGATCTAGCACAGAAGTTTCTGGCAAAGTTCTTCCCATCATCAAAGGCAGCCAAGCTAAGAGGAGAGCTAAATAATTTCTATCAGACTGATGGGGAGTCACTTTATGAGGCTTGGAAAATATTTAAGGATTTACAGAGGAAGTTCCCACATCATGGCATTGAACAGTAGAATTTGGTCCATATCTTTTACAATGGGCTAGTTGGGACCACGAGAACCATTATTGATGCAGCTGCAAGGGACACCTTTATGAGGAAGACAGCACATGAGGCTCATGATTTGCTAGAGGATATGGCCACCAACAATCACTTGTCAGATGAGAGGGATAGGTGGAAGGAAGCCGATAGGAGTCATGAGCTAGATGTCATCACATCACTCACAAGTGGCTCTCCTGACTAAACAACTCCAGCAGAACACTGTGTCAGTAAACGCAGTCCAGATGCCAATGATTTGTGATATTTGTGGGGGTCCACATACTTTTGACAGGTGCCCAGCAGCTGACCCCAACAATATTCTTATTGAGCAAGCACAGTGTCAAGAAGTAAGAAATTTCCAAATGGCCCAGAACAACCCCTATTCGAACACTTATAATTCAATGTGGATAAATCACCCAAATTTCTCATGGAGGGGTGACCAAGGGCAGCAGAATCAGTTCAGAGGCCAATATCAGAATCAGCCACCACTAAATCAGGCCTCATCTTCGCAGCAATTTAACTCATCTTCCCCACACAAAAAACAAGATGAATTGAGGGCCTTGTTGACACTCCCCAACTCACAGACTCAATTCATGGCAGAAACAAGGTCCTCCATAAGGAAATTAGAGACCCAGATTGGACAGCTGACCAATATGGCGAATAACAGGCCACAGGGCGCTCTTCCGAGCAATACAGAGGCTAACCCGAGAGAGCAGTGTCAAGAAATGGCATTGAGAAGTGGAAGGCAGTTAGAGCAACCTACACCTCAGCCTGTGATAGAGCAGAGATTTGAGAAGAAAGTTGCTACAAAAAATGAGAGGGTCACTGATGACGGCTCTATTTTAGAGAAGGCTCCACCAGTTCCAGTGAGGGAATACACAAAGAAGATACCCTACCCTTAGAGGCTGCAAAGGAAGGCAGTTGATAAGCAATTCTCTAAGTTCTTGGAGGTGTTTAAAAAGTTGCACATAAACATTCGTTTCATTGAGGCGTTGGAGCAAATGCCTACTTATTTTAAATTCATGAAGGAGGTTCTTGGGAAAAAGAGGAAGCTGGCTAATTATGAGACGGTGACATTGACAGAGGAGTGCAGTGCCATCTTGCAGAAGAAACTGCCTCATAAGCTTAAGGATACAGGGAGCTTCACACTGCCCTGCACTATTGGTAGGGTGACATCCAACAGGGCCCTGTGTTATTTGGGGGCTAGTATCAACCTTATGCCTCTGTCGGTATTTAAGAGATTGGGTTTGGGTGAAGCCAAACCAACCACAGTGAACTTGCAGTTGGCTGACAGAACAGTGGTGCACCCTAGAGGTATCATCGAAGACGTGCTTGTTAAGGTGGGAAAGTTCTTCTTCCCAGCAGACTTTCTCATCCTTGAGATGGAGGAAGACGATGAAATCCCCATCATCTTGGGAAGGCCATTCCTTGCATCTGGGAGAGCCCTGATAGATGTGAAAAAGGGCGAGCTAAAACTGAGAGTTGAGGACGATGAGATGATATTCAGTGTGTTTAAACCCACCATTGAATCCCAAGTCATGAGCAAATGTCTCGCAGTCAGAACGACAGACAAAGGAGCTGAGCCAGCACAGGCCAAAGCCAAGGAGATCAGTCCGTCAACGCAGGTAAGCATTGTTAAACCCTCTCCTAAGAAAAAGAAAAATAGAAGGCTGAGAAGAAAAATGATCCTGAAATGGATAGGATGTGGGGTTAAATTACCCTAATATTCTTGATAAGGAACCGGCGTCCGGCTACAAGACGTTAAAGACAGCGCTACTTGGGAGGCAACCCAAGGTTTTTAAATTATGCAATATAGTTTTAGTTAGAACAGTCTCACGTATGGTATTGTTTGTGGTGTTGTGATGACAGGTACAGGGCTGAAAAGTGGAGCACGAAATACGAGAGAAGGGATAAAATCAGTTCAGAGCCGCGGCGCCTAGATGCAGGGTTGTGGCGCCGAAAGTTCAGAGAGCCCGCAGAAGTTTGGACACCACGGCGCCAAAATGCAGGGCCGTGGCGCTGATTTATCAGAAGGCGCAGGACTTGGGCGCCACGACGACGAAATGCAGGGTCGCGGCGCCGCGACGGGTTTTCAGAAAAATAAAAAGCCCTAACTCTCAAATCCTTCTCCCACACAAAACCCAATTCTCTAAACCTCTAAAAAAACGAAACAAAACCCTCTATCACTCAAATTTTTCCATAAAACAAACTCAATTCCTTACACCCCATCACCATTACAAACAATCACCTTTCATCCATGGCTTCATTCTTTCACTAGGAACAAGAAATTTATGAAGAACAACCTCCAAGTTATTGGGAAACCTCACAAAAACAAAGGAGAGGAGCCCCAACACTAGCAGCAGAGGCTGCCATGGAAGAAGATGAGCCTGAGACAGAGGCTCAGTATGAGGCAGGCAACAACCACCAACCACCCTTAGACTTGAAACCTCCAGTGCCAATGATGGAGCAGATGCTCAAGAACCAGCAGAGGATAATACAGAGGCTAGACACTATGGCGCAGGGTCAACAACACTTGACACGACGTGTTGATGACTTGAGCACCAGATTCGATCAGTGGTCCATGCACTATCAGCCGCCGCCACCGCCACCATTTTAAACCACAAGTCTGTAAGTAGTCCCATTTTTTTTGAGTCTTGTACACATTGGGGCAATGTGTGATTTAAGTTTGGGGGGTTCTTAGTTTATTTTGTTTATTTTTTAGTCTTTTTATTTACTTTATGTTTTATATGAGTCTAAATTTTTTTTATGATCATGCGTGCTGTAATTACTTGAAACGCCTAGTGAAGTAAAGTGGGATAATGTAATGGAATTAGAAGCAGAAAAATCTGAACGCTTAAGTTAGGTATGCAAGGACTCATGAAATCAAAGTATTTGGGGTTGTCGTCTTGTATGGACGTTGTCGTCTTGTATGGACGAAATGCAAATGACGCCTAGTATGGGCGTTGTCGTCTTGTATGGACGAGATGCAAATGACGCCTTGTATGGGCGTTATCGTCTTGTATGGACGAGATGCAAATGACGCCTTGTATGGGCGTTATCGTCTTGTATGGACGAGATGCAAATGACGCCTTGTATGGGCGTTATCGTCTTGTATGGACGAAATGCAAATGACGCCAGATGGGCGGAATCGCCTTGTATGGACGAAATGCAAATGGCGCCTTGTATGGCGTTATCGCTTGTATGGGCGAAATGCAAATGACGCCAGTATGGGCGTTGTCGTCTTGTATGGACGAGATTCAAGTAGCGCCTTGTATGGCGTTATCGCTGTATGGACGAAATGCAAATGACGCCTTGTATGGCGCTATCGCTTGTATGGGCGAAATGCAAATGACGCCTTGTATGGCGTTGTCGAGATGCAATGACGCCTTGTATGGCGTTGTCGCCTTGTATGGGCGAGATGCAAATGACGCCATGTATGGCGTTATCGTCTGTATGGGCGAGATGCAAATGACGCCTTGTATGGCGTTATCGCTTGTATGGACGAAATGCAAATGACGCCTTGTATGGGCGTTATCGCTTCAGATGGACGAAATGCAAATGACGCCTTGTATGGGCGTTATCGCTTGTATGGACGAGATGCAAATGACGCCTTGTATGGCGTTATCGCTGTATGGACGAAATGCAAATGACGCCTTGTATGGGCGTTGTCGTCTTGTATGGACGAAATGCAAATGACGCCTTGTATGGGCGTTATCGTCTTGTATGGACGAGATGCAAATGATGTCTTGTATGGGCGTTATCGTCTTGTATGGACGAAATGCAAATGATGCCTTGTATGGGCATTATCGTCTTGTATGGACGAAATGCAAATGACGCCTTGTATGGGCGGAATAAATGCTGTATGGACGAGATGCATAGATAAAAATCGTGTTATGCATAATCAAAGCTAGATGAAATAATTAAAGTGTAAATGATGTAGCCTGAGTAACGAAGATGTGGTTTTTGCGAGATGTATTTGATGTAGACTTGTTGCAGATGGACTTCGTGGCGGATCATTGTATTGGAATGTTGTTGTCCTCCTTGTTCCTATTGTCCTGCAAAATTCACTCAAAGAAAAATTGTGAGTTCGGGGAGGGGGTCGGCCGATTTGTGTTGGCTCTTGATATTTGCACGCGTTGTCTTGTCTGGACATGCAACCCCTGTCTGATTTCGAGTCTCGGTCAAAAACATTTGTTGAAAAATATTCTATCTTGAGAAAATATACTTATATGTGCTAGTAGGAAATTATGTCGATATTTAAATAGTGACATGTTGTAAAACAAAGAAAACTTACTTATCCGAAATCGGCGGTATATTCTCCCATACTCTCGGTGCTCCGCTGCCGTCAGGCTCTCTTTTAAAATTTGTCCCAGTTTTGGGACATGGAACCCTTAGCGTAAATTAACCATGTCCATTGATGTCATTTGTAGTAAAACCCTTAAAATTGTCCCAGTTTATGTCGATCTTTCGAGCATATGGAATCATATTTGTCGGTGTCTTTTTGTGGCGAAATCCTTAAAAATTGTCCCGATTTATCGTGGCCCAGTCGGATATATGTCGCCGGACATAATCGATAACGCCGTTACTGGACGTCTTCTTCCTCCGTAGAATAAATGCTCCTGCAAGCTAAGCTTGAGAAAAAGTTAGTGTATAACTGTTAAAACAGAATGATAAATATTTGAGAAAGGCAATTATGTGGGTAGAGATGTCGTCCCTGAGATGTTTCCTGACGAATTGCCATGATGCCTTTGTTGTGTGCTTTATGCCCGAGCTGATGTGCTAGACTTTGTTGCGGACTTTTGAATTCTGACTGTTGATTGTCGGTGCCTCTCTCTGCTTATGTTGTTTCTTTCTGCTTTTGCTAATATGAAGAACTTTTGTTGTATCTTCTGCTAATATGAAGGACCTGCGCTCAAAGAAAATTTTGTGAGTTTTGGGGGGGCGGTTGATTCGCGTTGACTTTGTAGTTTTGACTCTTGATGCCAGACGTCTGCCTTGTTTGGGACTCATAGCCCCTGCCTGATTTCCTGCCTTGTCTCAGTTTTGAATTTGCAAAGGGCATTTAGCCTAAAAGTGGGTTTTCATGTGTGTTTTCGTTATTTTCAAAACAAAGGGAAAGTTTCCTAAAGGTGTGACCGAAGCCGATTTAGGCCGCCTACGTATCCTCATGAAGGAATCAGGTCATGACGTAGTTCATTACAAGCGAAATTGGGCGAAATTAAAAATTTCTAAAGGTGGGACCGAAGCCGAGGCGGCCGCCTACGTATCCATCAAGGGAATCAGGTCAAACGTAGTTCCAATGTTTGGCGAGGTGTTGATCATTGGTGTTTCTTCTTTCTAACGCCTCTGCATCCTCTACAGGAACGGGGATGAGTTCTAAGTTGTTTCGTTCCGGTGCCTCTGGATTAGTCATTTATTGGATGATTGTGCTTCTACCAGTCAACGCGAATCAACCTTTTGGGGATAAGCTAGGCAAAAATAACCCTTTAACAATGAAGCAAACCAAGTTAGTATAATATGCAAAAAGTTGCAGGCAATATATACTAATAAGCAAATTGCAAATCAAGTGCGTGTTCTAACATGTTTGGGACCTCTTTATGCCAGAGGTAGGCCTAAACGTCACATATGCGAGGTCATGATGGATTTGTCCAAGCCGTCCAACTGTAATGCCTTTGTTGGAAATGGCGACCAAATGACGGTGCACTTTTCCCAATTTCAGCATGTCATGATTAGGCTTGGATTTGTCTATCATTGTCACGCTACACATAATATGCTGGTTGGTCGTTGGGTTGAGAAACCCGTCGACAAGTTTGGTGTCTTCCTAATTGTGGTGTCGATGTCAAGGACCGACCCACCTAAGGTAAATGCACGTGCCCAAAAGGGTGGTATAGCTCTATCTTAAGTTTCTAAGATTTGGATTTTCTAGACGCAAGGTTCCCGAGCGGACTACTCGAGTGAGAAGGCTACGCGACCACCGGTTGGACCGGATTCTCCGCGCAAAACACCAACTCTCTTAAATTTGGGTGTTTGAAAGAAATTTGCAGGTGCGCGAAGCACACCCGCGTTTTGTGTGTGATAGTGTGAATTTTCCAGAGTGGAAGAAATATGAACGGAATGCCAGTTTAAGGAAAGCAGTAAAGCAGATAGCAATAAACAAAACAAAATACAACACACAAAAATTAAATGCAAAAAGTAATGTCAAATAATAACCCTAGATCTGTTGTGGTTAAGAACCTAAAATCCCCAGTGGAGTCGCCATTCTGTCGCGCCCGATTTCGACCGCGACTTTATTAGAGCGAATCTCCTGCTTAAGTAAAAATGTTAGAAAATAAATAATAAAAATGTTAAATGTTTAAAAGAATGCTAAAATATTAAAAGGTGCTAAAAGGTGCTAGAAATGCTAAAAATGCTAAGAGGGTTGCTAGGGAGTCGCCACCTAATTATTTTGGGTGAATTAGGACACCTAAATGTTAACTAGTTTAAAGTAAACATTAACTCCATTTTAATGGTCTGCTAGACTTAATGAGATTCTGGGCAAGGGTTCTTTATTATCCTAAAGGGAAGGGTCAGCACCTAAAGGATCCGCTAACATGCGGCTGTCCATTCAAACCTAGGGTAATTATTATATTAGAAAAATGCATGTTTAGAGATATTTACGTCAAAAATATTGCAAAAATGTATCTTTTGACAAACCTAAGGGAGTTATAAGATTTGTTTATGTGAAGTTAAAAAAATACATATCGTATTGCAATAGTGTGAAATGTAACTCAAAAGTCGGGTTTGGACAAAACAAACATAAAGTAGACATGGTTTATAAAAGTATAAGATTGATTTATTGAAGACAGTACTTATATTTGCAAAATTGATTTTTTAACTAATATATATATATGTCCCGATGTCTAAAGTGCTTATTGATAATAGGAAAATGATAAAGTATACAATGTTAATAACGAGTATGAGAAAAATTATTTCTTTTGTTATGGATTTAGTAAAAAATAGTCTTAATCACATGATATGAAATATAGATAAAGAGTGGTTAAATTGTTTTTCAAATCTAGACCTATGTGTTGAACCTAAAACAAATAGTAAAATGGATTTATATTTTTTAAACTACCCTCCCAATCTATTCGACGACTAATAGAGTCATGTATCATATTAATTACAATATTAAGATAATAAAATTGCAATAACAAATAAAGACATAAAATGAGGCAACGAGATTTAACGAGTAGGAGGAGTTGAGATGGATGACGACGTCATCTTGTACTATTTTGTTTAGGGAATTTCTGAAGCGAGAATGCGGATGGATGTACGTAGACGCGGGTTGCCATTTGAGGTAACTCGTGATGAGTCTCGCCGTGAGACTCTTCATTTTGCTCCGATGCATTTCATGTAAAATAAAAGAAGATAAGGATTAGTAAATATTCCAAACCTTATGACGCAAATAGATAAAATGTTCATATAAATTTAACATGTATATATTTTAAATTTTATAACCGTAGCAGCCCAAAATGAGATGACAAGTTCAAGCACAATGAATCCCAACATTGTTCAAACAAGTATTGGGCCTTGATAATGCAAATAAGCACAGAAGGAAAACAGACCCAAATGACTGTTTTTTAGACCAAAGTAGGATCAGATTATGCATTTCAGATTCTGGGCTTCATTCCAGTAACATGGAAGAAGAAAAGACATGTCGGATGTAACAGTTATCAAACTTTATGGAGAATAAATTGGCCACAAGGCAGTATTAAACCCAACCAGTGATTTTCAGATTTTAAAAGAAAGGATGGGTTGGCCCCAAACACCTACAGCACCCCAGAATGCATACAGTACACATTTTGGTGTATATCAAGAATATACTTCACAAAAAGAGAACCTAAATTTATCAGCATACTTTATAATCTCCAAACCCGAACAGATTCAGCCATACATTTTTTAACATCCAGATCACAAGATAGCATTTTAGCTAGAGCAATTAGATCACTCAAACAAAAGCAAACAATGTGCAGGTTGATCTTTTCATCTACCTTTTCAAACTAACAGATATAGAGTAATTTTCCTCCAATAAAGATAAGTAGATGACTTAGCATAGGTGTTAGCAAATGATCATGTGGACTTTAAACTTGGCGTGAAACTAATCTAAGCATGTGTTAGTTCAAAAATGGATATCGGCCACCACAATATACATAAACTAGGATTTTAAAACTCATTTCTATCAGATGTCCACTAAGTGACCCCCATCTTAGCAAACTCGACATGACTACATAACAAGAATGGTTGTCATTCATTTTGTATATAAGTACAATATAGTATTTAATTACTAAGTTTGACTCAGGTCCAAACACAAATGGGTTACTCAATGGGTCTTAGGACTTACAAGAGTGAAGCATGGTTGTAGATTACTGATATGTCAGCAAGTATCTCAGAGCATGTAATACGATTTATGTAAGCAGTATAAAACTTGGAAAAGACGGACAGAATTGTTCAGTTTGAAGTTAAACGATTGACGGTCGTAAAAACAGGCAACATGAACTCCTATGACTTAAATGTGACTTTATATATGGCCAATATACAAACAGAACCACTCAGGAAAGATTAAATCTGTATATGTATAGACATGACTTAGCTGCGCATGGTATTAAGGCTAACCCACGAGAGTAGAACATGAAGCAAGATAAACATAAGCAGGGCAAGATTATAACAAGGCATGTAAGTGATTATTTAACTCAAACTATCAATGGACAACTTGAGGTACACATGAATATCTTACACAAGAACAACATATTATTATTTATGGTTCAAAACAACATATGGATTCCTAAAAGGGATGTAACTTAACGTAATATGATCTAATCAAATAAGGGCAAAAGCTTAGTGCGAAACAGCTTAACAAGCAATAACCAAGGTACGAGATAACTTGGAGAATGCAAAATATTGACATGGAATAATTTCCACAATTAAGCGGGCATGACACTTTTAGCTAGGTAGAGCAAGATACTCGATCTCAAACTGACATCTTTGGGCGATGAACAATCGGCTGAACTTGTCGACACCATAGAAACTCTCGATTAATCAATATCACAACCAGATATTAGACAAGCATACTCGGCCTATGACATTAAATATGAACCTAGTAATAACTTAGATAATCAGAATCTACCAAGATAAGCTAAAGCATGTTGAACACTTTCGTAACAACATTAACAAAACAGAAAATACATAAATTCACATAAAAAACTGAAATTCGATAGGAAAGTGAGTTACCTTC
The DNA here is from genome assembly GCA_029844215.1 of Przewalskia tangutica. NCBI lineage: Eukaryota > Viridiplantae > Streptophyta > Magnoliopsida > Solanales > Solanaceae > Przewalskia > Przewalskia tangutica. Next base: position 36,503,316 of record CM056727.1, on the reverse strand, counting down.
TCCGGGCAGCGAACCGGGGCAACATATCAAGTCGTCGATTTACTCGGGAATGGCTATGCGAATGAAAAAATGAGGCTTCAAGAGCAATTGATGTTTCTTGTGAGTTTCTGATAGTTCTGATTTCTAAATACCTATTCGGTTTTCAATTGGTTTTCGATCTGCCTATTCTAGTGTTTGCTTAAAGGTTAGAGGCTGTGCGAGACTAGTGTTGAGGGTGTGCTTACTTTAGTCGAAAAGAAAAGGGGTCTGGATTGTTGCCCACCCCTGCTCTTCTCCCCCGATGTGTTCTCTAATAAGCTCTATTGTCGGGTTCTATTTTCCCCGACTCTACTGAGCTCCCCCTGTCCTCTTGCATGTGTATTTGAATGGTTTATATAGCCTCCATTTCGGGTTCTAATGTTGGTAAGTTATTGGTACTGATTTTAGACGATTTGATTGAGATTCTTGATCTTGATTAGGTAAGGTAAGGAAATGATTGAGGACTTGGGGCGAGATTTTTATCTTTGGTTCGTGGAACATAGATTTTGGAAGATTTTGATGTGGTTTGGCGTGATTTGGGTGATTTTGCACGATTTAGGTTAGGATTGGTTACCATTTCGAAGATGGGGGTGGATGCGTTGGTTATGCATGGGTAAGGTAAGGGTTGCGATTCTCGGTAGAATCCGCGAGAATATCGGTTGGATGAAGGTGCGCGATTTTTAGGTTTAGGGTTACATCGGTTTTGTATTGGAAGAGAAAGGGTTCCTGCTTAAGGGTTGTTGAGGATGAAGTAAAGGGCTGAAGTAGTGGGCTGCGGGTCACGATGAAAGGCTGAGGAAATGAAGGGCTGGGCGACTGGGCGACGTAAGGGATTAATAGAGGGGTTGGGCCCGCGTGTATTGGGCCTGCGCTGGGTCGTGGGCTAATACTTCTAGGAGTTAGGTATTTAATTAGTGGTAAGTTATTTAAAATTGTGATTAAATTATTTAGGCGCTTTATTAGTCTAAGCTTGAGTTTTAAAATTATTACAAAAAATAAAGACGGGCGTGCTATTTAATTAATGCTTAATATTTTAGAATGCGGTGCTATTATTAAATTGTTTATTTATGCATGTGTTAATGTATTATTGTTGCATTTTATTATTAAAATCAAAAAAAAAAATTATTTTACAAAATTAGTCTAATTTTATAGTTAATGACTGGACGGGAGGGTCAAAATTGGGTGTCAACAGTTGTCCCTCTTTGTATGGAGATGATGGAAGAATCTTCGGACAAAGACGTTGACTCATAGCTAATTTTGTCTCGACCCTCAGAATTAGAATGTTGGGCAATTAGGCAAGGCTGACGTAAGAAATCAAAATCTGTCCCAGTGTCGAGTTATGACGACACTGGGTTACCATGGTTGAAATACCAGGGCGGGCTAACGCGGACTCAAAAATTGTCCCAGTGTCGAGTTATGATGACACTGGGCTATGGTGCAAAAAGTAAAGCAATAAAAATAACAGGCTTGAACCTGGGGTGTACCGCTATGGCTTATGGTATTGGGTTTTATGGTGATGTGGAGCAGTGGACGCTGAGGCCGCCGCCATTCATTGGGAAGGTTGGCCCCCAACAAATTGCCGGTTATTTGTAGAGAAAATCCACGTTATGCTCCATCTTGTGCAGTTCCTGTAGATTGAAGCTAAGATAGAAGCATTAGTGCATAACTGTCAAAACAAAATAATGTAAGAATGTAAATTTTGTGTTGTGGTTGTAGTCATCGTCTTGTATGGACGAAATGCAAATGACGTCGTGTATGGGCGTTGTCGTCTTGTATGGACGAAATGCAAATGACGCCTAGTATGGGCGTTGTCGTCTTGTATGGACGAGATGCAAATGACGCCTTGTATGGGCGTTATCGTCTTGTATGGACGAGATGCAAATGACGCCTTGTATGGGCGTTATCGTCTTGTATGGACGAGATGCAAATGACGCCTTGTATGGGTGTTATCATCTTGTATGGACGAAATGCAAATGACGCCTTGTATGGGCGGAATCGTCTTGTATGGACGAAATGCAAATGGCGCCTTGTATGGGCGTTATCGTCTTGTATGGACGAAATGCAAATGACGCCTTGTATGGGCGTTGTCGTCTTGTATGGATGAGATGCAATTGACGTCTTGTATGGGCGTTATCGTCTTGTATGGACGAAATTCAAATGACGCCTTGTATGGGCGCTATCGTCTTGTATGGACGAAATGCAAATGACGCCTTGTATGGGCGTTGTCGAGATGCAAATGACGCCTTGTATTGGCGTTGTCGTCTTGTATGGACGAGATGCAAATGACGCCTTGTATGGGCGTTATCGTCTTGTATGGACGAGATGCAAATGACGCCTTGTATGGGCGTTATCGTCTTGTATGGACGAAATGCAAATGACGCCTTGTATGGGCGTTATCGTCTTGTATGGACGAGATGCAAATGACGCCTTGTATGGGCGTTATCGTCTTGTATGGACGAAATGCAAATGACGCCTTGTATGGGCGTTGTCGCGCCCTTTTTCGGCCGCGGCATTATTTTCTAAACTCCTGCTCAAATAAAAGGTTAGAAAAAAAATAAATAATAAATGCTAAATATTTAAAAGAATGCTAAAAGGATGCTAAAATTGCAAAAGATGCTTAAAAGCTTAAAAGATGCTAAAGGTGCAAAATGCTAAGAAGTGCTAAAGTTTAAAAATGCTAAAATACAAAAAGGGTTGCTAAAGGGTTGCTATAATGCTAAGGGTTCACGGAGTCGCCACCTAATTAGTTGGGTGAATTAGGACACCTAAATGTCAACTTAGGTTAAAGTCAACACTAACTCCATTTAATGGTCTGCTAAACTTAATGAGGTTCTGGGTAAGGGTTCTTTATTAATCTAGAGGAAGGGTTAGTCACCCTCTAAGATCCGCTAACTTGCGGTTGTCCTGCCAAACCTAGGGTAATTATCATATTTAAGAAAAATGCAAAATAAAGCTCTTCTTGCTTAATAAAATGTTAGGAAATAAAATAAATGCTAAAATGTTAAAATGTTTAAAGGTGCTCAAGTCTAAAAGGGCAAAAGGTGTTATATGCGAAAGAATGCTAAGAGGTGCTAAAATATTAAAGGTTAAAGACGCTTAACAAAAGTGCTAGCAATTTAAAAGTGCTAAGTGTAAACAAAGTAGTGCTGGGGTGCTTAAATATTAAAAGGGTGCTAAGGGATTAACTTTAAAAGTAAAGGGTGCTAAAAATAAAGGGTGCTAAAAGTGCAAAATGCTAAAAAGAGGTGCTAAAAATGCTAAAGGGTGCTAAATGCTAAAATGCTAAAGGTATTAAACGTCAGGGGGTGATTTAAAGCGCTAAAAATTTGGAAGTGCTAAAGAATGCTAAGAGAGTGCTTTATGGACTAATTATGTGTATTTTGCTAGCTAAATTAATCTTGCCTAGCCTGCGTACAATATTATATAAGAGATGTTTTAAGATGATTTTTTGAGAGTTTAGGAAGAAATCTGTTGTGGATTTTAATACACAAAATGTTGGTTTTATAATGCAAGTTAAATTATTTTGGCAAAAATTAGACATGCATGACAATCTTAAAAGGCAAGTAAGTTAAGCGATGAACTTTAAATTACCTTCCTACTTATATGTTTAAAGGCTAATTATTCTAGATATCCTACTAATTACAAAGTTATAAATTACAATAACAAATAAAGTAAGATAAGGATGAGATTAGAGAGTGAGGATTAGGCGGATGACCCCGTCTATTTGTTTTTCTAGGAATTGAAGAGGGAATGCGAATGCGGATGCGGTCGCCATTTGAAATGGCTTGCGATGAGTCTCGTAGTGAGACTCTTTATTTTGCTCCGATGTGTGCCATGTAACAAGAAAGGAAAGATAAGGATTAGTACATGTCAAGTCTTGTTGACAACAAACAAACATTGATACACAAATTTAAGAAAAAAGCATAAATTATTTCCTTTCTCACAGGGTAAATGGGTCCGACTACGAGAAATAATTATTTACAAGAACTGGGCTTCATGTTTTAGGGGGGCACATGAAGGAAAATGGGACAGACCAAAGACTATACTGTTTCAATATATTACTAGAGAATCAGATTTGCAACCCATTATCCCTAGACGTAAACTCGAATTACGACTTAAGCTATCCCTGTAAATGGGCTATAAAAATGCTGACCCTTTAATCAAATCAATATGCTTAAAGGTGAAATGTAAACAAACAGGGAGACAATTTTTAAAAGAAATTAAGCATCCCCCCTTAAGAAAACTCAATCAAACTACATCCCTGCAAGGATCTGATCACACAAGAGGGGACAGGACCGAGAAAATTAGTAAAATGCTGACTATACCTAATTGAACTAATCTAGGCCAAAACGGAAATGAACAAAACTGGAGACTAATGTGCTAACATGCTGAGATAAACAAATGAATTTCTAAACTGCTGAGTTGCCTGTCCAATTACACTTTAAGAAATGACATTTGGGCTTACAACATCTAATCCAAGATTAATATCGGCTACAAGCTTAGTGCTATGTTCTATTAACCTTGTTATACCACACAATATTCTTTATCATCAAACTAATAAGAACACTTCCAACCTTTAGCCTGACCAAGTGATTTTAACAATCTCATTTAGTTTACTAATCATTATATTCAGCGTATAACATTAGATGTGAATTCAATTATACCTCAAAGCAAGAATACACCTAGATTAATTATAGCAATTCATTCGACATCAGATTTATGCATTAATGAACACAACAAATTGAATGAACCAAGCCAACACACGTTTAACATCAAATACACAGAAAATGCGAAAAAAGGAACTGAGAGGAAATTGAGTTTACCTTCTCCGGACAGCGACCCGGGGCAGCGTATCAAGTCGTCGGTCCAATCGACGGGTTTTGGGTTTGCGATGCGAATAAGGGCAAGGTTTGTTTGCTGATTCTTGGCTTGAATTGAAAGAAGGGGTCTGAACTTCCTATTGGTGCTAATGGTCTAAGTGCTGAACCCTAACTCTCGATACTCTGCTGTCTATGCTCTATGTTCTACTGCTCTGCTTGCATGCGTGAAGACTCTGAATTCGACTCTCAGTTGTCTCCTCCTTTCTCGTATATGCTTACTCGTATCTCCCTTCCTCTGTTCTTAATTTCTGACCCCCATTGCTATGTCACATACTGGTGGTTCTTAATCACGCTAAGGGTTCGATGCTCTATGAGTTCTTGACCATGGCTAAGGGTTCTAAACTCTACTCAAGGTCCCGTCGATCTTATGGGTACCTCTCTACCGAGTCCCCTTTCGATTCCCATTGCATGTCGTTTTAATAGCCTCACTCTAGGTTACAATTGGTAAGTAAATAAGAGGCGGATTGAGTGATTCGAAGAAAATCCCACGATTTCGTGCGATTTTGTGCATTGTGAAGGATATTGTGTGCGATTCTGCAGTTATGGTAAGGAGAGTCGGCCGCTTGCGTGGGTAAGGAAAGTCGGATTCTCGTGAGAATCTCGGTCGAACAAGGTAAGCGGCGATTAGGTGCTTTAGGTTAGGTTATCTTTTGTTTTCTTGAGGAGACGATGATAAGGTGAAAGGGAGAATGAGGGTCGTGGGTAGTGGTGATAAGGAAAAGAGGCGTGGTAGGGCGGTGGTCGACGGGATTTGGGCCACGCGGGTCACAGTTTTAGGCTAGTTAATTGATTAGCTAATTAATTCTAGGTAAGTGTATTAATTAATAGTTTTAGGCTTTTAATTAGTGACAAAGTAATTAATTAATTGTGATTAAATTATCTAATTGTTATAAAATAAATGCGGGTGTGTTATTTAATTAATGCTTAATGCTCTAGAATGCGGCGCTATTAAAATCTTATTATTGCATTATTGCGAAGTTAAATTAAAATTAAAATTGAGTCTAGATTAAATTACTTAAATGCTAAATGCGAGTATGATATTTAAGAATCGTTTAAAGCTTTATAAATGCGGTGCATATATCAGATTAAAATTGATTTTTAAATTACAAATAAATGCGGCTATGCTACCTGACACGACGTTATCGCTAAATTATTTATTTTATGCATTTATTAATTATTTAAGAATTACGACAAAGCTTAAAGTTAGTTAATGCGGGCGCGGGACTCTAAGTGTTTAAAACTCTACGTAAGACGCGATGCCATTATTAAATTATTTATTTATGCCTGTATTTAATGTTTTATTGTTGTATTTTATTATAAAAATCCTAAAAAATTATTTTACAAAATTAGTGTAATTTTATGGTTAATGGCTGGACGGGAGGGTCAAAATTGGGTGTCAACAGATGTCCCTCTTTGTATGGACGAAATGCAAATGACGCCTTGTATGGGCGTTATCGTCTTGTATGGACGAGATACAAATGACGCCTTGTATGGGCGTTATCGTCTTGTATGGACGAAATGCAAATGACGCCTTGTATGGGCGTTATCGTCTTGTATGGACGAAATGCAAATGACGCCTTGTATGGGCGGAATCGTCTTGTATGGACGAGATGCATAGATAAAAATCGTGTTATGCATAATCAAAGCTAGATGAAATAATTAAAGTGTAAATGATGTAGCCTGAGTAACGAAGATGTGGTTTTTGCGAGATGTATTTGATGTAGACTTGTTGCAGATGGACTTCGTGAGTGGATCTGTTGTATTGGAATGTTGTTGTCCTACTTGTTCCTATTGTCCTGCAAAATTCACTCAAAGAAAAATTGTGAGTTCGGGGAGGGGGTCGGCCGATTTGTGTTGGCTCTTGATATTTGCACGCGTTGTCTTGTCTGGACATGCAACCCCTGTCTGATTTCGAGTCTCGGTCAAAAACATTTGTTGAAAAATATTCTATCTTGAGAAAATATACTTATATGTGCTAGTAGGAAATTATGTCGATATTTAAATAGTGACATGTTGTGAAACAAAGCAAACTTCCTTATCCGAAATCGGCGGTATATTCTCCCATACTCTCGGTGCTCATTCGTCGCTCTCTTTTAAAATTTGTCCCAGTTTTGGGACATGGAACCCTTATCGTAAATTAACCATGTCCATTGATGTCATTTGTAGTAAAACCCTTAAAATTGTCCCAGTTTATGTCGATCTTTCGAGCATATGGAATCATATTTGTCGGTGTCTTTTTGTGGCGAAATCCTTAAAAATTGTCCCGATTTATTGTGGCCCGAGTCGGATATATGTCGTCGCTGGACATAATCTTTGATAACGCCGTTACTGGACGTCTTCTTCTTTGCTCCTGTAGAATAAATGCTCCTGCAAGCTAAGCTTGAGAAAAAGTTAGTGTATAACTGTTAAAACATAATGATAAATATTTGAGAAAGGCAATTATGTGGGTAGAGATGTCGTCCCTGAGATGTTTCCTGACGAATTGCCATGATGCCTTTGTTGTGTGCTTTATGCCCGAGCTGATGCGCTAGACTTTGTTGCGGACTTTTGAATTCTGACTGTTGATTGTCGGTGCCTCTCTCTGCTTATGTTGTTTCTTTCTGCTTTTGCTAATATGAAGAACTTTTGTTGTATCTTCTGCTAATATGAAGGACCTGCGCTCAAAGAAAATTTTGTGAGTTTTGGGGGGGCGGTTGATTCGCGTTGACTTTGTAGTTTTGACTCTTGATGCCAGACGTCTGCCTTGTTTGGGACTCATAGCCCCTGCCTGATTTCCTGCCTTGTCTCAGTTTTGAATTTGCAAAGGGCATTTAGCCTAAAAGTGGGTTTTCATGTGTGTTTTCGTTATTTTCAAAACAAAGGGAAAGTTTCCTAAAGGTGTGACCGAAGCCGATTTAGGCCGCCTACGTATCCTCATGAGGGAATCAGGTCATGACGTAGTTCATTACAAGCGAAATTGGGCGAAATTAAAAATTTCTAAAGGTGGGACCCGGCGAGCGCCGCCACGTATCCATCAAGGGAATCAGGTCAAACGTAGTTCCAATGTTTGGCGAGGTGTTGATCATTGGTGTTTCTTCTTTCTAACGCCTCTGCTTCCTCTACAGGAACGGGGATGAGTTTTAAGTTGTTTCGTTCCGGTGCCTCTGGATTAGTCATTTATTGGATGATTGTGCTTCTACCAGTCAACGCGAATCAACCTTTTGGGGATAAGCTAGGCAAAAATAACCCTTTAACAATGAAGCAAACCAAGTTAGTATAATATGCAAAAAGTTGCAGGCAATATATACTAATAAGCAAATTGCAAATCAAGTGCGTGTTCTAACATGTTTGGGACCTCTTTATGCCAGAGGTAGGCCTAAACGTCACATATGAGAGGTCATGATGGATTTGTCCAAGTCGTCCAACTGTAATGCCTTTGTTGGAAATGGCGACCAAATGACGGTGCACTTTTCCCAATTTCAGCATGTCATGATTAGGCTTGGATTTGTCTATCATTGTCACGCTACACATAATATGCTGGTTGGTCGTTGGGTTGAGAAACCCGTCGACAAGTTTGGTGTCTTCCTAATTGTGGTGTCGATGTCAAGGACCGACCCACCTAAGGTAAATGCATGCATGCCCTAAAATAAAGGGTGGTATAGCTCTATCTTAAGTTTCTAAGATTTGGTTTTTCTAGACGCAAGGTTCCCGAGCGGACTACTCGAGTGAGAAGGCTACGCGACCACCGGTTGGACCGGATTCTCCGCGCAAAACACCAACTCTCTTAAATTTGGGTGTTTGAAAGAAATTTGCAGTCGCGAAGACACCGCGTTTTGTGTGTGATAGTGTGAATTTTCCAGAGTGGAAGAAATATGAACGGAATGCCAGTTTAAGGAAAGCAGTAAAGCAGATAGCAATAAACAAAACAAAATACAACACACAAAAATTAAATGCAAAAAGTAATGCCAAATAATAACCCTAGATCTGTTGTGGTTAAGAACCTAAAATCCCCAGTGGAGTCGCCATTCTGTCGCGCCCGATTTCGACCGCGACTTTATTAGAGCGAATCTCCTGCTTAAGTAAAAATGTTAGAAAATAAATAATAAAAATGTTAAATGTTTAAAAGAATGCTAAAATATTAAAAGGTGCTAAAAGGTGCTAGAAATGCTAAAAATGCTAAGAGGGTTGCTAGGGAGTCGCCACCTAATTATTTTGGGTGAATTAGGACACCTAAATGTTAACTAGTTTAAAGTAAACATTAACTCCATTTTAATGGTCTGCTAGACTTAATGAGATTCTGGGCAAGGGTTCTTTATTATCCTAAAGGGAAGGGGTCAGGCACCCTAAAGGATCCGCTAACATGCGGCTGTCCATTCAAACCTAGGGTAATTATTATATTAGAAAAATGCATGTTTAGAGATATTTACGTCAAAAATATTGCAAAAATGTATCTTTTGACAAACCTAAGGGAGTTATAAGATTTGTTTATGTGAAGTTAAAAAAATACATATCGTATTGCAATAGTGTGAAATGTAACTCAAAAGTCGGGTTTGGACAAAACAAACATAAAGTAGACATGGTTTATAAAAGTATAAGATTGATTTATTGAAGACAGTACTTATATTTGCAAAATTGATTTTTTAACTAATATATATATATATGTCCCGATGTCTAAAGTGCTTATTGATAATAGGAAAATGATAAAGTATACAATGTTAATAACGAGTATGAGAAAAATTATTTCTTTTGTTATGGATTTAGTAAAAAATAGTCTTAATCACATGATATGAAATATAGATAAAGAGTGGTTAAATTGTTTTTCAAATCTAGACCTATGTGTTGAACCTAAAACAAATAGTAAAATGGATTTATATTTTTTAAACTACCCTCCCAATCTATTCGACGACTAATAGAGTCATGTATCATATTAATTACAATATTAAGATAATAAAATTGCAATAACAAATAAAGACATAAAATGAGGCAACGAGATTTAACGAGTAGGAGGAGTTGAGATGGATGACACGCCATCTTGTACTATTTTGTTTAGGAATTTCAGGCGAGAATGCGGATGGATGTCGTGACGCGGGTTGCCATTTGAGGTAACTCGTGATGAGTCTCGTAGTGAGACTCTTCATTTTGCTCGATGCATTTCATGTAAAATAAAAGAAGATAAGGATTAGTAAATATTTCAAACCTTATGACGCAAATAGATAAAATGTTCATATAAATTTAACATGTATATATTTTAAATTTTATAACCGTAGTGACCCAAAATGAGATGACAAGTTCAAGCACAATGAATCCCAACATTTTTCAAACAAGTATTGGGTCTTGATAATGCAAATAAGCACAGAAGGAAAACAGACCCAAATGACTGTTTTTTAGACCAAAGTAGGATCAGATTATGCATTTGATTAGGCTTCATTCGATAACATGGAAGAAGAAAAGACATGCGGATGTAACAGCTTATCAAACTTTATGGAGAATAAATTGGCCACTGGCGAGATTAAACCCAACCGGTGATTTTCGATTTTAAAAGAAAGGATGGGTTGGCCCAAACACCTCTGAGACCCGAATGCATACAAGACACATTTTGGTGTATATCAAGAATATACTTCAAAAAGAGAACCTAAATTTATCAAGATACTTTATAATCTCCAAACCCGAAGCAGTTCAGCCATACATTTTTAACATCCGGATCACAAGATAGCATTTTAGCTAGAGCAATTAGATCACTCAAACAAAAGCAAACAATGTGCGAGTTGATCTTTTCATCTACCTTTTCAAACTAATGTATATAGAGTAATTTTCCTCCAATAAAGATAAGTAGATGACTTAGCATAGGTGTTAGCAAATGATCATGTGGACTTTAAACTTGGCGTGAAACTAATCTAAGCATGTGTTAGTTCAAAAATGGATATCGGCCACCACAATATACATAAACTAGGATTTTAAAACTCATTTCTATCAGATGTCCACTAAGTGACCCCCATCTTAGCAAACTCGACATGACTACATAACAAGAATGGTTGTCATTCATTTTGTATATAAGTACAATATAGTATTTAATTACTAAGTTTGACTCAGGTCCAAACACAAATGGGTTACTCAATGGGTCTTAGGACTTACAAGAGTGAAGCATGGTTGTAGATTACTGATATGTCAGCAAGTATCTCAGAGCATGTAATACGATTTATGTAAGCAGTATAAAACTTGGAAAAGACGGACAGAATTGTTCAGTTTGAAGTTAAACGATTGACGGTCGTAAAAACAGGCAACATGAACTCCTATGACTTAAATGTGACTTTATATATGGCCAATATACAAACAGAACCACTCAGGAAAGATTAAATCTGTATATGTATAGACATGACTTAGCTGCGCATGGTATTAAGGCTAACCCACGAGAGTAGAACATGAAGCAAGATAAACATAAGCAGGGCAAGATTATAACAAGGCATGTAAGTGATTATTTAACTCAAACTATCAATGGACAACTTGAGGTACACATGAATATCTTACACAAGAACAACATATTATTATTTATGGTTCAAAACAACATATGGATTCCTAAAAGGGATGTAACTTAACGTAATATGATCTAATCAAATAAGGGCAAAAGCTTAGTGCGAAACAGCTTAACAAGCAATAACCAAGGTACGAGATAACTTGGGGGATGCAAAATATTGACATGGAATAATTTCCACAATTAAGCGGGCATGACACTTTTAGCTAGGTAGAGCAAGATACTCGATCTCAAACTGGCATACTGGACAGAACAATCGGCTGAACTTGTCGACACCATAGAAACTCTCGATTAATCAATATCACAACCAGATATTAGACAAGCATACTCGGCCTATGACATTAAATATGAACCTAGTAATAACTTAGATAATCAGAATCTACCAAGATAAGCTAAAGCATGTTGAACACTTTCGTAACAACATTAACAAAACAGAAAATACATAAACACATAAAGAACTGAAATTCGATAGGAAAGTGAGTTACCTTCTCCGGCAATGACCGCAGCATATCAAGTCGTCGATTTACTCGGGAATGGCTATGCGAATGAAAAAATGAGGCTTCAAGAGCAATTGATGTTTCTTGTGAGTTTCTGATAGTTCTGATTTCTAAATACCTATTCGGTTTTCAATTGGTTTTCGATCTGCCTATTCTAGTGTTTGCTTAAAGGTTAGAGGTTGTGCGACACTAGTGTTGAGGGTGTGCTTACTTTAGTCGAAAAGAAAAGGGGTCTGGATTGTTGTCCACCCCTGCTCTTTTCCCCCGATGTGTTCTCTAATAAGCTCTACTGTCGGGTTCTATTTTCCCCGACTCTACTGAGCTCCCCTTGTCCTCTTGCATGTGTATTTGAATGGTTTATATAGCCTCCATTTCGGGTTCTAATGTTGGTAAGTTATTGGTACTGATTTTAGACGATTTGATTGAGATTCTTCAGTGCTGATTAGGTAAGGTAAGGAAATGATTGAGGGACTTGGGGCGAGATTTTTATGTTGGTTCGTGGAACATAGATTTTGGAAGATTTTGATGTGGTTTCGAGCGTGATTTGGGTGATTTTGCACAGATTTAGGTTAGGATTGGTTACCATTTCGAAGATGGGGGTGGGTACGTTGGTTATGCATGGGTAAGGTAAGGGTTGCCAGATTCTCAGGCGAGAATATCGGGGTTGGATGAAGGTGCGGCGATTTTTAGGTTTAGGGTTCTGTCGGTTTTTGTATTGGAAGAGAAAGGGTTCCTGCTTAAGGGCTGTTGAGGATGAAGTAAAGGGCTGAAGTAGTGGGCTGCGGGTCACGATGAAATTTGAGAAATGAAGGAATTTGCGGGCGACGTAAAGGGATTAATAGAGGTTGGGCGCGTGTATTGGGCTTCATACTGGGTCGCAGGCTAATACTTCTAGGAGTTAGGTATTTAATTAGTGGTAAGTTATTTAAAATTGTGATTAAATTATTTAGGCGCTTTATTAGTCTAAGCTTGAGTTTTAAAATTATTACAAAAAATAAAGACGGGCGTGCTATTTAATTAATGCTTAATATTTTGGAATGCGGTGCTATTATTAAATTGTTTATTTATGCATGTGTTAATGTATTATTGTTGCATTTTATTATTAAAAAAAAAATTATTTTACAAAATTAGTCTAATTTTATAGTTAATGACTGGACGGGAGGGTCAAAATTGGGTGTCAACAAATAGCAAGTGAACATGCTGTCGCGCCCTTTTTCGGCCGCGGCATTCTAAAAAGCGAGCCCTGCTTAAGTAAAAAATGTTAGAAAATAAATAATAAAATGCTAAATAATTAAAAAGGGTGCTAAAATGTAAAAGGGGTGCTTAAAAGTGCTAAAAATGTTAAAGTTTAAAAAAAGGGTGCTAAAAGTGCCAAAGGGTTCGCGGAGTCGCCACCTAATTAATTTGGGTGAATTAGGACACCTAAATGTTTAACTAGTTTAAAGTAAAACATTAACTCCATTTTAATGGTCTGCTAAACTTAGTGAGATTCTGGGTAAGGGCTCTTTATTAATCTAGAGGGAAGGGGTTAGGCACCCTCTAAGATCCGCTAACTTGCGGTTGTCCTGCCAAACCTAGGGTAATTATTATGCAAAATAAAGCTCCTCCTGCTTAATAAAAATGCTAAAATGTTAAAATATTTGAAAGGTGCTTAAAGTATAAAAGGGCAAAAGGTGTATTTAAAAACATTTAAGCGGAAGAGTATAAGATATACTTTCTAAAGATATGTTGCGAGGTTTATGTAGGAAAGTCAAGGTTAGTTTTTAAAACCGTGCAATTAGGATGCCTAAATACTATCTTAGTTATGAATATAATAGAAGTAAAATGTATGCAAGTATTCCTTTACCTAAGGGGTATATATTGCTTAGCATGAGGATATAATATTTTTGTGATAAGAGGGAGGACGTGTCTATTATGCAAAAGCAGTATTTCTTATTCTGTATTAATAGGAAATTATGCCACGGTTTTAAGGATATCTAGGTAAATAATATTTCAGCTTATTATGCAAGTGTAGGGTGCTAAATGATTTATTATAACTATTAAACAAGGCGAGGCAAGCCTAAAGTAAGTAAATCAAACTGATTTCTAGCTATTGATTCAAGGTTTAACTATTATAAATGCTAATTAATTAGTATAGCGTTAGACAATTAATTACAATCAATGAATAGGGAGAGGATATGAATTAATAATGGCGACTCGAAGAAAGGCGATGTAATTCCGCCTATAGCTTTGGAATTTCTGATGCGGAGTGGAAATGCACATAGATGCGGGTATTAATTTGCCACGATGAGTCTCGCCATGAGACTCTTTGTTGCTCCGGTGCGTTTCATGTAAATAAAGAAAAGATAAGGATTAGTATATACTCAAACCATATTAGTAATGAATAAGCATTTATAAAATTCAACACATACAATTTATATTTGAACATACATACTATGATTAATTGTGAGGATCGACAGATAACCCAAATAAATGAAGAGTAAATCCAGTGGGTTTGGCCTAGGACTGGACAGTGCAGAGGCAATGAGGCAGAAATAGAGGATTACGGGTCTGGGGTAAGTAGATGTAGCCAGATAGGAATATGACAAGACATGCTTAAACATACCAAGTATACCTAGATTGGGCACGTATATCAATGTATTTAGAACAAAATAAGTGCCCTGAATCATGTTTAAGTTTATAACAAGCCAACAATATCAGGCATGCTCCAGACAGTACATGGTCTCAAATTCTCTTATATTCCAGATTCTATTTATCACCTTGATGTGTCTAATTTAAGAGGAAAGAAGGCAAATGATGCAAACACTTAACAAAGATCAGGTTATGCACCCCCCAATCTATCTAAGTTAGTATTATCCCATAGAGTTATTGGTGAGTGAATACCAATCTCCATGAGTTTTAACAATGACGCATGTCATAACTTAGAAGTTTAAGCGAGCAACGTAGATGTATTTATAGATTTTGACATGATAATGCAATTATAGACAAATGGGCTACACAAATCGGTAGAGCTTACCAAGTGATCTAAAGGAAGTATTTTGACAGTATAAGAACTATATTTGGTCATTATAAGAACAGTACTACACACATGAACTAAATAGGTGTGTCATAACAGGAACTTATATGCAGGAATACATTCGACCTTTTATAAGATACTCTTACAGATTTATAAACCATATGCAGTCAAGCAAAGAGTTGTTATGACATGGGCATTTGATAGAAAAGCATGCATACTTACAAATAAACTAACATACATCCAAAATAGGTTTAAATCCTACCATTTAGGACACTATGTCAAACTATTCTAAATGTGTTTACAAGTGATCTATAGCTATTAAACCAGTAACGTCAAGCATTTACCAATCAGATAACCAACTGATCGACACTCTAACAGTGTCTGATCTGCTGAGTGTCCACTTAATGAATACAAAGAAATACAACTTAAAGCATTAGCTACATGTAAATTAGCTAAACCTATACAATATCAATTC
Source organism: Przewalskia tangutica (assembly GCA_029844215.1). Taxonomy (NCBI): domain Eukaryota; kingdom Viridiplantae; phylum Streptophyta; class Magnoliopsida; order Solanales; family Solanaceae; genus Przewalskia; species Przewalskia tangutica. The sequence continues at coordinate 36,487,922 of CM056727.1, read as the reverse complement.
GACCGTCACAAACAATCCTCTGAATTTTAATTGAAACTTCACAGTGACCAACTGGGTAGTTACAAAAATAGACGAGATATAACTAACAGACAGGGGATCAAAACATGCTTAAATGCGAAACTAACTGATCTAAAATTGAAACTGAAACTTGAACTGAAAGCTTTTAACACATAATAAATCCGCAAGACACTCACAACAGAAATTAAAGAGTATAACTAAGAGGGGACGAATTTACCTTCTCTGACGACGGGACCGGCGTATCAAGTCGTCGGTCAATCGACGGGTTTTGGGTTTGCGATGCGAATAAAAGGGCAAGGTTTGTTTCTTGATTCTTGAATTGAAAGAAGGAGATTTGAACTACCTATCGGTGCTTATGCTAATGGTCTGGGTGCTGACTGCTGCTAGGGGTGTCCTGTCTCTGCTCTACCTCCTCTGAGTCGATGCTCTCCACTCCCTGAGCCCTTAATCGATGCTAAAGAAAACGATTCCCCTGACTCTCACCTCTGTCCCTTTGCATGTGTATTTGAATGATTTATATAGCCTCCATTTCGGGTTCTAATGTCTTAAGGCTGATTCGTGCATTGATTCCATCCGATTCTGTCGGATTTCTTGGTGTAAAATCGACTGAGGGTCTCTATTACGCGGCGATTTTCCTAAATTTATGGGTGATTGTGGTGTGATTTATGGTAAAGAAGAGCTGGACGGGTGTGCGTGGGTAACGGGAAATCCCGGATTCTCCGGCGAGAAATCCGGGCATGGCGGCGACGGGTGAAGAGGCCTTTAGGTTTTTACGCTTAGGGTTTTCGTTTTCTTTTTTGAGGTTAGGGGTAAACGAAGGGTTATAACGTTTGGGTAACTGGGCCTGCGGGTCGCGGGTCGCGGGTCGCAGGTTTGGGCTGATGTTTGGGCAGATAAGAATTGGGCTGGGCGAAAAGTTCTTGGTAGATAAAAGGTGTATTTATTTTGAGTAGGATTTTAGGAGTTAGTTTTTAGGTATTAGAATAGGTTTTAGTTTAGGTTAGTGTTATAATTAATTAATTAACAAATGTGATTAAATTAATTAGGTGCTTTATTATAATTATCTAGGTGCTACATTAGTCTAATTATTTAGGTGTTAAATTAGTCTAATAAATGCGGGCGTGCTATTTAATTAATGCTTAATATTTTAGAACGCGGCGCTATTAAAATCTTATTATTGCATTATTGCGAAGTTAAATTAAAAATGCATTGAGTTTATATTAAATTACTTAAATGCCGAATGCAAGTACGATATTTAAGAATTGTTTAAAGCCTTATAAATGCGACGCTATTAAATAAAAAATTGATTTTAAAATTACAAATGATTATGAAATTCTCTTGCGTATTACTAAATGCGGCTATGCTACTTGACACGACGTCGTTGCTAAATTATTTATTTTATGTATTTATTAATTATTAAGAAATCATGTGTGGCTTAAAGTTAATAAATGCGGGCGCGGGACTCTAAATGCTTAAGACTTTACGTAAGACGCGACGCCATTATTAAATTAATTATTTATGCCTGTATTTAATGTTTTATTCGCTGCATTTTATTATAAAAATCATAAAAAAATTATTTTACAAAATTAGTGTAATTTTATAGTTAATGGCTGGACGGGAGGGTCAAAATTGGGTGTCAACACATGCCATAGAATTTTTAATTTGACATGCATAGGTTAAGTATTCATACTTCTATTGAGCATGATTGAACTGAGTTTGCGAAATATCTAACTTGAGAGTTTAGAATGCTAAAAGTCCATGCTATACATGTTCATGCATATTATCCTACTAACCTTCATGCTTTTCTAGTGACATTTGTGCAGTAGGTTGACCAGTGTCGTTGAATCTGTTATTTTCTTTTCTTTCGTGTCTTTGTTTCTAATTTTGATATTTACTCGAGGGCGAGCAAATGTTAAGTTTGGGAGTGTTTGTTAGGCATATTTTATATACGTCTTTTGAGTCATTTTTAGTTAGTATTTTTCCCATTTTGTCCAAATATGTGTCGTGTTAGGATATTTTTTCTTTCTTTTGAGTCACAGTGGTTTAAAAAAGGCAACGTGGAGAAAAGAAGTAAAAAGAGGGCAGAAAAGGAGGTTCTCGAGCCAAAAGAGACGAAAGTTGGCATCCCGAACGAGCAGTGGCGCCGATCCATCGAGACTGCAGGCCACGGACGCAATGCGAGAAGCTGCAGGAGTTTCGACGCCACGACGACAGTCTGCAGGGCCGTGGTGTCAACGCGGGAATTTTGCCAAATCCGAGAAGGAATGGGCCAAGGCATAGAAGGAAAAGTGGGACACGTTTTGGGAGGCTATAAAAGGCCTTTGGGCAGATTTTTCAAGTGTGACACATTCCCTAATTCATCACATAACATAATTTCTTGGAGGCTTCAAGATTAGAGACTTGTTCTTAAGTATTTTTCTTTCTTTACTTTATTTACTTTCAGTTTATGTTGGATAATCTTTTGATTCTTAGCATGTCTATGGCTAGGAGCTAAACTTTATTTAGGGCGTTCCTTTCGAATCGCTTGAACCTCGTCTTTATGACTTAATGCATTAATTTGGTTTCTTCTTCATATAATTAAGATTTATTCAATAGTAGTTTTGATTGCTTGGTAATTAATTGATCACTAATTATCATAACTTATATGATTTCTATTCGAAATCCGAAAGGGGAGATTGTGAATATGCTATAGTTGAATAAACATAGGTTTAAATCGTGGACGAAAGTACCTCGATACTTGTGTAGCTTGAGTAGGTTATTGCTCATAATCCTCATTTGTAGTCAATCTTGTCATCGAAAGATATAAGGGTTCTACATTGGGGTTGAGTGTTTATATTACATTAACAGGAGTATAAAACGGCTTAGTTAACCTTCTATCTCAACATAGAAGAAGAACTTTAACTATTTGCATTAACGAGTAAAGCGAGCGGATAGTCGAGGATATTTGGAAGCCCTATTTCCATTATATCTGAAGTAAAGTAAAATAATTTAGTTAGCATTTATAATCATAGCTATAAGCAAATCATCAAATTATCGGTTACCAAATAGATACTACAGAATAGAGGTTGGTAATTAGACACTAATTCGTGAGGACGTAACTCGGTCTTCTAGACTATATTACTTGTCACGATACGTGCACTTGCGTTTAGCGTGTGTATAAATCGTGCATCAGTTGCATTAAGGATTAAGGAGAGTGGATAGCTGAGGAGATTGGAAGCCCTATTTCCACCATATCTGCTTTAAGTAAAGTAATTTAGTTAACTTTTACAATTGTTCAGTAGTTCATAGATAAAAACCACAACAAAATATCGACAGCCATATAGATACCATAGGATAGATGTTTGGTAATTGAACACTAATCCCTGAGGATGATATTCGGTCTTACATAGACTATATTACTTGTAACGATATGTACACTTGCGTTAAGCGTGTGGAAAATCGCTAACAGTATGCATAATACACTCTTAAGCACATTACCTCCTCCTAGATGATAGTCTTCAATATGTGTAATGTTGGCCGAGTCTCCTGTAGGTATCTGCACCTTACCTGTATTTCCTATTAAATGCTTAATCTTCAGTAACTTCTTATCACTAACCATGTGGTTTGTGACACCTGTGTCCACAATCCATTTTGTGATCCTTTATGTATCTAGGGAAGACATACATGTCATGTTTGTAATAGCATCAATAGTACTCCCTGCTGCATCATCACTGTCAAGTATCTTCAACAATCTCTGTTGTTGCTTTGGTGTGAGGTTTCCCAGTAGTGTATATCCCATCCGATTGCCTTGCTCTGAGTCATGTCTTGATACTACATCTGATATTTGGGAATGACTACCACCTTGTCCACTTTCCTATTGTATACAATGAGCAAATTTCATGTTGTTCCCTTGTCTAATGTCTTCAAAATATGGAACTTCTCCTGTTACAAAATTTGTCTTCCTCAACTTTCCCTTGAAGTCTTTAGGATATTCATTCAATTTATAACAGTCATCTTCTAGATGTCCAGTCTTGTGACAATAACCACACTTCATCAGTTTAAAGCAATTCAACTTCAAATGTCCCCTTACATGACAAAAATCACAAACTGCATTGGGGTTATATGGCTTATATGGCTTTTTTTATTTCAGAGGTCCATTTCCATTCCTTGCCGTGAACATAGCTGTATGTTCTATCAAGTCTTGCATCAACCTTTGACTTTCTTCTTGATTGATCATGGCATAGACTTGGTTTAAAGTAGGAATTTGCTGCATCATCAGCACCTGACTCTTGGCTTGATTAAAATTGTCACTTAGTCCCATTAAAAATTATAGCATCCTTTGATATTGCAAGTGATCTACAAATTCCCTCGACTATTGGTAATGGTATGATCGAATTATATTGATCCCATAAATATTTTATTTCGAATAATACATGGACACTGACAAGGTTCCTTGTCTCTGTGAAACTATCTCCTTATGCAATTGAAAGACCCTTGAACTATTGATTTTGTCAAACCTCTCTTTTAAATCTTTCCAAATCATATGTGAATCAGAATTAAACAACATTTCTGTGAGCAAATTCTTTCTCACATTCTCTATTAACCACGACACTACTATGACATTGCATCTCTCCCACAGTCTAGCCAATGATCCATGATATGATTCTCCTTTCATAGTTCCATCTATAAATCCAATTTTATTCTTTCCTAGCAAGGCTAGTTTCATAGCCCTGCTCCACAAAGTATAATTGTCCATACCTGTCAGAATTACTCTGATTGACAACGATCCTGGCACATATGAAGGAAATAAGTACAACGGATGGTTGTGATCGATCACCATGGAAGTAGTTGTTGTAGATTCCTCAATTATTCCCATTTTTGTGTTGTTCACTGCTCTATATCTTCAATTGCAATCGAAAATCTCCTGCATGTGATTATTCACTGTCGATCACAACTACTTCGACTTTGAATACCTAGCTTCGATCGCAAACAAACGATTCCTTCACTGCATGTAATTGGAACTTCGATTTCAACTTCTTCAACAAACGGTTCCTTCACTACATGTAATTGGAACTCTGATCTCAATTCCTTTGATTTGTGTTCGCGTGAGGCTTTGATACCATAAAGAGCTTCGATTGAAGCTTGCAATCTGCCAATTGTTTAGATCGAATTGAAGAAGGAGAAGCTTCTCGAAGAGGAAGTTATTTTGCATTAAAACACAGAATTGAATTAATGAATAAGTGTGTCTACTTGTGCTATTTATAATCACCTAACTAATTGTAACAACCACCTAACTAATTATAACTAACTCTATTTAATTACAATAATGACCATCACAAATATACACTGCATCAGATATTGTACTGAGTTGCTCCCTATGGTACTCGGGCACACTTCTCTATTATCTCGAACATATTTACATGAAGTTTTAGATGTCAACGTCACACACTTTAACAAGAATTTTCATATATTGTTTTATTATTTTTCTGTAGTTTTCAATTTTTCTCTTAATTTCCTATTCTTTACCCCGGGAGAAGGGGCTTGGGAAGGCCCTTATTCTCAGTACTTACAAAACCCTACAGGAAATACTCCCTCAATGTTATATGTGTACAAAGCCATTTTTATATTATTCTTCTATAGAGTAGTGTGTCTGCAGCACCTTCACACACGAATATTTATCTACTGTCTGGAATAAGAGTACATGTAGAACTGTAAATCAGTCTCATTAATTAATCAATAAAAGAAATTGGTACTATAGTTTGATGTGCTTCTTTGTCATCCAACTTCTTTTCGCAAGCTGAAGAGTCACTTGAAAAGTTTAATTTGCTTTAATAAAAAAGGTGGAGATAAAGAATTTAGTAGATAATTGTTTTTTACCCATGTGTGTAATGATTAGAGCATATGAAAAAGAAAATCATAATGGAATTCCAAAAGTGGAAAGGAGATGATGTTAAATTGTTAATGAGTTCATTTTAGTGGCTAATTACCTGGAGCTTATGATTGGGAATATGCCTTATTATGGCAAAGCTTTAACGGAAAACTCTTTGGACTAGAAAGTTGAATTTCTTTCTTAAACTTTAATCATGGTTTTAACTTTTAACTAGATTGATTAAACTTAATTGAAATAGTTGCCGGTCAATTACTCATCCACTGTTCACACTCAAGGGTCGTTTAAGTGGTATCCGGGGTAATAAGAATAATAACCACCCTCAATAAAAATGTGGGTTTAATTACTTTATTTGGTGTTTGGTAGAAATTTCTTGTCATATTTTTGTTTCGCATTTAATGTTGATAACAATTTTAGGATGAATTAATTCTCGGATAAAACAATCAAACTGACAAAAATGTCCTTCAACAAAACCTTCCTAATATACAACAACATACCCAGTGAAATTCCACAATGTGGGATCTGCGGAGGGTAAAATATACATATATTTCACCTCCACATTGGTAGATAGAGCGGCTGTTTTCGGAAGACCCTCAGCTCAAGACAAAGCATAATCAGGAAAAGCAAAATAAAGTATGAAAAACGGTCAGACTCAGACGAGAAATTAAAGCAATGTGAATATGCAAATAGTAAAAATTAAATACGCAATGATAGCGCATTCTAACAGAAAGTAGTAGCTAACACAATTAAATAAGATAAATAAATTACACTAAATAACACATAGCAGCAGAAATCAAATTACAGAGTACTATAGAGCAATAATGCGCCTATAAGTGTGACAGACTAATCGAACATACATTAATAACACTACACTATCATTTTGTATGCGTAAAGAAGACTATGATCGACTACCTACTACCGTAATTCGTGTCCTCCACAACCTCATATCTAAGGTCATGTCCTCAGTAAGTTACACCTGCGCCATATCCCGTCTAATCACCTCTTCTCAATACTTCTTGGGGCCTACCTCTACCCCTCCTGAACTCGTCCATAGCCGACCTCTCATGCCTCCGCATTGGGGCATCTATGTCTCTCCTCTGCACATGCCTGAACCATCTCAACCTCGCTTCCCGCATCTTATCCTCCATCGAGGCAACTCCCACTTTATTCCGGATATCATCATTCCTAATCATATCTCTCCTTATATGCCCACACATCCATCTCAACATCCTCATCTCCGCAACTCTCATTTTTTGTATGTGTGAAGTTTTGACTGACTAACACCCTGCCCTATACAACATAGTTGGTCTATAAAAAAAACTTCCTAATATGTCCTTTAAAAATGGTAAGATTAAATTTAAAAATTAATAATGTAAAACCAAATACCTATTTTGTATAATATCTCATTCTTAAGCGAAACCATGAAATATCATCCAATAATGTATATCCAAAAAATAATGTGATACATGTTTAGGTGGTGTTTGGCTCTTTGGCCAAACACCCTCTTTTCAAAAGTAGGAACATTTTTTCTAGAAGCCAAAAAGTGTTTATAGATGGGAAGAGAAGCAGAAACACCAATTTGGTGCTTCTGGAGAAGCCATTTTTGTTCATTTATTGAATATTTTTGGACTCATTTACCATTTTCTTTTCACAAAATTCATTTTAATCTCATATAATATCCTCATATAAAATAGAAATTTTGGAATTGGGGTAGGGTGGGGGTAGGGGTAGGGCGGGGGTAAAAAAAAATCATTTTTTTAAATAAAAATATGAAATAAAAATTTGAGGATGGTAGGGCAAAGGAGTGGGGGTAGGGGTAGGGCGGGGTAAGAAAAAAATTCATTTTTTTTTTATAAAAGTAACAAAAAATATGAAATAGAAATTTGAGGATGGTTAGAGCAATGGGGTAGGGTGGGGTGGGGTAGGTGTAAGAAAAAAAATCATATTTTTTAATAATTTTTTTTATAAAAGTAACAAAAAATATGAAATAGAAATTTGAGGATGGGTAGGGCGGAGGTAAGAAAAAATTCATATTTTTTAATAATTTTTTTATAAAAGTAACAAAAATATGAAATAGAAATTTAAGGATGGGGTAGGGCAATGAGGTGGGGTGGAGGTAGGGGTAGGGCGAGGAAAAAATTCATTTTTTTTATAAAAGTAACAAAAAATATGAAATAGAAATTTGAGGATGAGGTAGGGCAATGGGGTGGAGGTAGGGGTAGGGGCGAGGGTAAGAAAAAAATTTATTTTTTCAATCATTTTTTATAAAAGTAACAAAATATATGAAATAGAAATTTGAGGATGGCGTGAGGTTGGGTAGGGCGGGTAAGGGGAGAAGAAAAAAAATCATATTTTTTATAAAAGTAAAAAAATATGACATAGAAATTTGATGATGGGGTGGGGTAGGTGTGTGTAGGGCGGGGGTAGGTTTGGACATATTTGTGTCATTGACTATCATATTGTCGTTACATTTCTTATGTACGATATAATATTATTTTTTGATTATATATTGCAATTAAATAATTTTAATTTTTTTTTTATTAAATTGTAAAGATATATTAATTTTTAGAAACATATGATAGAAAATAATATTTTAAATAATTTTATATCTATTAAAAAAAATATTCTAGTAAATTTGCATAAATGTTACAAACAGAAATTGTTTCGCTTTCGTAAGACTTCTATAATTATAGGCCAAACACCTTAACTGATTCTCCAAAAACAGTTTCTACAGAACTATTTATGAGAAACAAAAATACCTTTCCAAAAGTTTGGTCAAACAGACCCTTAATTTTCTTTTAATTTTGATATAACTTATTCTCAAAACAAATGATCCCATATTTCTTAGGCTCTTGAAGATATTGAATGACACATGAGGCAGTGAGGACACTGAGGAGACAGTAGCCGAACCAGAATTTACATTAAAAATATTTAAAATCTAAAAAATAAAATACTGAAGAAATCAAAAATATTCAATATTTACTTTATTTATATAAAGAATATTTCCAAGGGTGTGTTTGGTTCGGAGTAATAGAATCAGGGTAAGAGAATGAAATCTCCTGATTCCCTTTGAAGTTGTTTGTTTGAAATATTTTTTCATTTCCTTTACGCTCTTTTCTTTTTCCATTTCTTCCCCCTAGGTATTTCCATTTCCTTTCCCCAATTAATTAGCCGAACCCCGGATCACCCCGTTTCTGAAACAGATCCAAACATGTAAGGATAATCAATGTAACTTCTTTCCTTTTCATTTTCTTACTGAATTTTATTTCGTTTAATCTGCGCGAACCAAACACACCCTCAATCTTATATACTACCGTGTCCAATAGAGTTCAACTACAGTTATAAAATTACTTGCGATTCCCTAGCTCCGTGCACCTGTAAGTAGTATATAGGGTGATGAAAGAAAGACTAGAGAGAAGTGATGAGAAATAGAGAGAAGTAATGTCCAAATTAAAATAGCATCAAAATATTGCTACTTTTACCAAATTTCTATCTATCATATTCATGGCAATTGGCAACTGGCTATGGACATGACGTAAAGGCAAATACAAAAGCTTTGCTATCAAAAGAGCCAAAGGCCCCTAATTACCCTGCCTGCTATAGCCCCTATTGCTTTAGCCCTCAGACCCCTACAATTTGGAATAGTAGTACATTTATACCCTATCTTTGATTTATACCTATCAAATATGCAAATCTAATCTTTAAAAATCCTCTTCATCTTCCATCAAGCACTTCACTTCTCGGCCTTTATAGAGATTCGGGAGAGATGTGATCTAATAATCAAGGTTTGAGATCTTACAACTGATAGCAACTATAAGAATTAACTTTAGAAGAGAGCAGAATTCTCTCATTGAAAATCGATTTCACGCTATAAATGTCTAGAGCGCCTTAAGTGCCCGTTTGGTTGAGTGAATTTTTTTAGATGTGTTTAGTTGAAAAAAGAGTAGAGCTTATGAGTATCATAAACACTTATTTTATAAGTCCAAAATTTTGGCTTATGGTGTAAAACTTCTTTTGGCCTAACAATTTTTTTGTTTTTTATATAAAAGCATTTTTTTTATTGGCAACCAAACAATTAATAACTTTTGATAAAACTTTACTTGAAAAAGTTCTACTCATATAAGCTCTTTTTAATAAGCTGTACCAAATGGGCCCTAAATCGTCCTTTGTCATTGGACTGTGCCCGGGGGGACTGAGTATCTCTCCTTTTTATTTAACTTGTATGCATATGGACAGCGTAAGTAATTTTTACCTATTGATATATTTAATTAAATTTATTATTTTTATTTAATTAATTCTAGCCTTAATTCTATTTATTATGGTCAATGCTTACTCCCTCCGTCCTAATGTACACTGAGGTATTTGGCTGAACATATAGTTTAAGAATGATTTTTTAAAAAGTTTGTAGTCTAAAATAAGTCATATAAATAATCTTACAAAAAATAAAATGAAAACTTTAAAGTTCAATTGTACTAATGTGTAAATATATCATTCTTTTCGTAACTGATTAAAAATGAAAAGGCATAAAAATGAAAAAGTGTACGCGGGAAGTATATTTTTTAGACTTAGATTACGGTATCAATAATATAGAAATTAAACTCTTTTTCTTGTTCATGTTGTCACATGACATTATTATTTCAGGTTAAAATGTTACTTTTCTATTCTTCTCGTTGGACGGATTCGCGTACAATGTATATTGGCATGCAGATACTTTGGTGAAGCACTTAAATCCTAGCTAGCCTAAAGCCCCTACCCACTGAACCTAAGATTGATTGTGTGAGAGAATTGATAACACTGCCTAAGTTCTTAATGTCTCAACCTTTTAGCAGTTGTACTTTCATCTTAACACTGCATTTTATGACATCATCAGCCTTTGATGACCGCTTGTTTCCGCCCCTCTCGGAAGCGGTGACCTCAACTCTTTCTTGATCTTTAGCCGTACCAACATGACTATCAGTAGTATCTTGAAGCTCAGCATCAGAGAGACAGAGATTTCACCTTTGACGGAAATCGATTTATAACTATCGTCAAAGAAAGACCCAAAACTAGAACCAGATTTAAAAGCATGGTTGTTGACAGAGACAGTGTTTGAATTGTTAACAGAAATGTCAACCGAACTGGTTTCAAAGAAAATCACAGCCAGATTTGGGATCATATCTGTTGGCAAACATCTTTCGAACACTAATACAAGTCTTGTCTTAAGATTGTTGGAAAACATGAATGTACGGGAATAGTAAACAACTATTACAAGTGCTTCGAAAGGATAAATTATAAGGATTACAACAACAGCGACAAGCTTGTAGTAATGATTGTGTCAACAACAAGCTTGTGAGATCTTGATCTTCGTTCTTGAATCAGTCTTGCAGTCTTGGATCTTTGTTCCAGCTGTCGAACGCTCCTTGAATCTTGATAACCTGAAACCAAGAGACAATAAATCCCCACTTGTTACAACTGTGCTGAGTCGAGTGTTAGCACTCTGTCCTTAAGACAAGATTGCCCCGTATATATCTTTTTACGTTAATGGACAATAGTCTTTCAAGATAAAACAATATCAAACAAATTAACAAAGAAAATTCAAGTGTTTTTAAAGAAGAACCTTGAGTGTTTAAAGGATTTTTAGAGAGGAAGAAGTTAAGAAAATCTTAATATGTCAAGTGTGTGTATTAACAATTGAGTCAAATGCCTCAATTTATAGTAGTGTAAGAGGGTTTCTTCAAGTGCTCATGTAATGGTCATTTAAATGTCATATAATGGTCATTCAATCCACCAAGTAATGCAGTCAAATAATGGATGATTTATCAAGAAAAAACTAACATTTGAATGCTCCAAAACGTCTCCATAATCAGTCAAACTTTTGGACTTCCGACGCACAGACACTGCCTGAGTAGTGTCGCGGCTCCAGTAGCCAAATTACCATACCTTGGGGCGCCACGGCCCTGGTGGTGGTGGCCCGGCTCCGCGGTGGCCGCGCGGTCCTTTTTTCTGACACATTTCAATCTTACACTTCGCGCACTTCTTACTTCATTTACCAACGTGGAAACATCGTCATTTAGCCAATGACCGTCCATCATTCTATGTCTCAACGATACTTGGCACTACGAGTGCACGTGTGTGGAAATGACATTTTCGATGTGCGGGTCCCCAATTATTCAAGTCATAAATAATGGGATAAACTTAATTTCAGATTAGTAAATTTCCAACATCATCTACCTGCTCTAAAGAACTTCTTCATCAAATGAGATATCATCTATATGATCCACACTAGTATCATAATAATGCTCGTTATCAGAAATATGCTCATAGTCAATGTTTTCACTATCACGATCCTGCCCATTCTGAACTTCCCGAGGGATAAATTCCAAGCTTTCCAAATCTATAACCAAATGACCTCTCTTTTCTTGTAAATCAGCAGTATCTGTGGTACAATGATACATGTAACCATTATGTTCATTTTTGGAGATGCTACCTTGGCTATCGGCAACCTGTGCCATCTGATTGTGGTATGTATCTGTTAAATATACAAGTATTCCGTGATATACATATATTGTATATCACAGTTTTCAGCTCTCGGGTTGACCCATCACGGGCAGAATGTTGAGGCCAATGTTGAGGCCCATCACGGGCATAATAGTTAGGCCCATCACGGGCAGAGCAGAATATTAAGAGTATATTTTGTATATAAATGTGTATTAGTCTTGTACACTTACCTTAATTGTAGAGTCTCCAAATAGAATAGGATTTTAGGAAAAGAATTTTCTATTGTAAATTGTATATATATTCCCATTCATTAATGAAAGAAATAATCGCTTGATTATTCTTATTAATGAATGGGGTATATATACAATTTACAATAGGATTTCTAGAACCTTATTCTATTTGAGACTAACTCTACAATTAAGGTAAGTGTACAAGACTAATACACATTTCTATACAAAATATACTCTTAATATTCTGCTCTGCCCGTGATGGGCCTCAACATTGGCCTCAACATTCTGTCAGTGATGGGCCAAACCAAGAGCTGGAAACCGTGATACACAATATATGTATATAACGAAATACTTGTATATTTAACAGTAACATTCACCTGTAACTTGTTTTGGCAAGGCAACTCATTACCTTTACTTTGCCGGGAATTATCTTGAGGATGTATCTCATTTATACCCTTAGCTCCGACTTTTTTTTATCATTTTGTGCGAGTTGTCCTTCTATCCGTGTAGCTGGCTGAAAAGGCGTAATAGTTTTTGTTGGAAATTTGTTTGTTAAACGTGAAATAAAGTTAATCCTATTAATTATGATTCGAATAATTGGGGCCCCGCACGTCGGAAATATTGTTTCAACACACGTGCACATAAAGTACCAAGGATCATAATTTCCTTAATGGAAGAGATATTGGTACGTATATGAATTGTTTGAGACGTAAGATAAAAGATGGTTATTGGCCAAATGACAATGGATTCACGTTGGTAAATGAAGGAAGACGTGTATACAATGTGTAAAAGATGAAACGAGCCTGGAAAAATGTCGCAGAGCCTCAAAGGGCCGCAACGCCTTAACGTCAGAGTCGCGGCACAGGCGACGCACGAAACTCTCTGAAGTTTCGGCACCGCGGCGCTGTGGACGTTTCAAACCGTTGGAGAAGAATGAAAGACTGATTTTTGGGCAGACTTTGGAGCATTAATTCTCCATTATTTGGCTCATGAATTCAACCATTATTTGACTGAATTATAACTCCACATTCAAGACTATTACATAGTCTTTATTGGCCATTACTTGGCAATGTGGAAGGTCATCTTCTCCACACTATAAATTAGAGCCTTGGGCTCATTTGCAAAACACACCTTACACTTAATAATTTCAGAAATTGTCTTCCTCTCTTGCAATCTTCAAACACTCAAATATATTTCTTCCTAAGAGAACACTTGAGTCTCCTTTGCTCACTTGTTTGATTGTTGTTTTATCTTGGGAGATAAGTTGTCATTACACCGTTGACGGAATATACGGGACAATATTATCTTAAGGATAGATTGAAAAATCTATCAGCTCAGCAAGCCCTTTACTTTGTTCATTTCTAACATATTTCTTGTTGTTGTTACATTACTATTTCCTTGTTACTACACATTATTCCACAAGCTTAAGAAAATATTTTGATGTTTCAACAACAACATGACTGGACAAGAGCAACTCAACACTGAAAATTCCACCAATGCTCAAGGCAATCCCACAGCCTTCACCACCACTACTCAAGGCAATCCTCATGCCTTCAACACCACTGGTTTTGCACAACAAGTGTCAATCATATTGTTGCTCTACTGCTCAGGGGAGCTTCACTGCTCCAACACCCGCCAGATACCACCATGAACGTCCTGAGAAGTTCGTGGGTGTGCATTTCAAAAGATGGCAGTAAAAGATGATGTTCTTCTTGATGGTTATGGGAATGTCATGTTTCCTAACCGAAGACCCTCCACAAGTTGGGTAAGACATGGACCCTCAGCCACATGAAACGACGGGAGAGGTCCAAGGTATCCATGTCGTTAACGACATGAAGATGGTTCGCGATGCATGGAATCATCGTGATTTCATGTGCAGGAATTATATTCTGAATAGTTTGTCCGATCCTTTGTACACGGTATATTGCACCGTTGGGACTGCCAAGTAATTGTGGGACAAATTACAAAAGAAATACAACACCCAAGATGCGGGTGCCAAAAAGTTCATCATTGGGAAATTTCTAAAATTTTAAATGATGGACAACAAAAGTGTGTCATCCCAAGTCTAGGAAATTCAAATGATTCTACATCACCTGGACTTGGAAGGATTGAAGTCCAACGAGCAATTCTTGGTTGAGGCATTAATCGAGAAGGTGCCTCCCTCGTGGACTGAGTTTATGAATTACTTGAAACTCAAGACGAATGAGATGACCTTATATGAGCTTATTATCAAACTCCAAATTCAGGAGGATGACAAGAAGGTCATGCCAAAGGGGAAACAACCCGCAGAGGCTAAGGCGAACCTGGCGGAATTCAAAGAGAATCCGAGCAAGAAGCGAAAGTTCCAGAAGGTTGGTACGTCCCAAACAACTGAAAAGTTTAAGGGTACTTGCCATTACTGTGGTAAAGTTGGTCGCATGGCCAAGGACTGCCGCAAGCTCAAAGACGAGAATAAAGAGAGGGCCAAGGAAAAGGCAAAGGCTAATATCATGGAAGACACGCTTCTAGACGATATGATTGAAGAATTCTCAGCGGTGGTGCTAGAAGCTAACCTCGTTGATAATCTGGTGCAATGGTGGTTGGACACGGGTGCTACCCGTCATATTTGTTAAAATAAAGACGGCTTCTCCATATATACACCAGTCACAGATAAGAAATTGTTCATGGGCAACAATTCTTCTTTAGAGATATTGGGGGTAGAAAAGGTGATCCTAAAGATGACGTCCTAAAATGAGCTGACTTTGAAGGAAGTGATGCACGTCGTGGAAATTCAGAGAAATCTAATTTTTGGACCTTTGTTGGTTAATGTTGGTTTTAGGCTAGTGTTAGAATCCAATAAATTTGTAATCACCAAAAAACAGAACTTTTGTAGGAAGGAGCATCGTCTGTGAAGGTCTCTTTAAGTTTAATGGTCCACCTGTAATGCCTTCTGCTTCAACTATCAATAAAATTGAGTCTTCTAATTATTTGGTTGAATCATCTAATTTATGACATCATAGATTAGGACATGTTAACTATCAATCTATCTAAAGATTGGTAAAGATAGAATTATTGTCGTCTATCAACATAAACCCTCAACGTAAGTGTGAGGTGTGCATAGAGACAAAACTTTCTAAGAGTCTCTTTAGATCCATCGAAAGAGAAACCGCTCCTCTAGAACTCATGCACACTGATATATGTGATTTGAAGTTCGCTCAAACTAGAGGGAGAACAAGTACTTTGTGACTTTCATAGATGACGACACAAGATATTGTTACCTTTACTTACTAAAAAGTAAAGATGAAGCCTTTGAAGCGTTCAAACGTTACAAAGCTGAAGTTGAGAACCAACTAAGCGGACGGATTAAAGCAATCTGTAGCGATAGTGGGGGAGACTATGTAGCGCTTTTTGAAGAATTTTGTACCCAATTGGGTATAGTTCATCAAACAACGACTCATTACTCACCTCAATCAAACGGTGTTGCTGAACGCAAGAACCGAACGCTAAAGGTAATGATGAATGCCTTACTCATCAATTCGGGCCTCCCTAAAAACATGTGGGGAGAAGATATCCTTACCGCAAAAAAATATTCTTAATAGAGTCTCACACAAGGGAAAGAACAAGACTCCATACGAGCTATGAAACAGAAAGAAACCTACCTGCAAATATTTGAAGGTACGTGGTTGTCTGGCCAAGGTAGAAGTACATAAACCAAAGCAGGTTAAGATTGGACCTAACACTATGGATTGAATATTCATCGGATATGTCAATAACAGTAGTGTTTATCGCTTCCTAGTGCATAAGTCGGATGTACCAGACCTTCATGTAGGTACAATCATCGAAGCAAGGAACGCGTGGTTCTTTGAAGAAATGATTTCTAAGAAGGAAAGTAACATAACCTCTCGTAAACGAAGTTATAAGCAAACCTCTGAGGATCCAGGAGTCGCTGACTACCCAGATCCAAATGGTTCAGATCTAGTGAATTCAGAAGTGGCTGATTATCCGGAATCCAATGTTCCATATTCTCAGGACTTCGAAAATTCAGAGATGGAACCAAGATGAAGCAAAAGGGCCCGGAAGGACAAGTCTTTCAGTCCAGACTTTGTAGCTTATTTGGTTCAAGACGAACCATGAATAATTGCAGAAACATTGTCGACCCCAGAAGCACCGCTCTGGAAGGAAGCTATAGACAGTAAGATAGATTTCATCCTGCACAACCACACATGGGAGTTGGCTGATCTTCCTCCACGACACAAACCTTTGAGTTGTAAGTGGATCCTCAAATGGAAATTAAAGGCGGATGGATCTATCGACAAGTACCAGGATAGGTTGGTAGTCAAGGGCTATTGTCAAAAAGAGGGTCTTGATTACTTCGACACCTACGCTCTGGTGCCAGAATGATATTCATACATATGTTCATAGCTATCGTCGTCTTGCGGGATCTTGATATACATAAAATAGATGTCAATACATCCTTCTTAAATGATGATTTGGAAGAAGAAATATATATGGATCAACCCTAGGGGTATGTGGTTCCAGGATAAGAGACAAAAGTGTGCCGGTTTGTTAAATCATTGTACGGGCTGAAACAGGCCCCAAAATAATGGCACGAGAAATTTGATAGTACCCTACTATCAAAAGGGTTTGCCATTAACGGATGTGACAAATGTGTTTACATGAAAGGAAATGTCGATTCTTTCGTCATGATATACATCTATGTAGACGACTTATTGATCACTGGAAGCAGTCCTAGTATAATCCTAGAGACTAAGAACATGCTAAAATAATGTTTTGACATGAAGGATATGAGCATTGCAGATGTCATCTTAGTGATCAAGATCTCTAAGACGTCTGACGGACTGTTCTTGTCTCAATCTCACTACATCGAGGATGTACTGAAGAAATTTGGGATGTTCGACAGTTTACCGGTAACGACACCATTGGATATAAGTCAAAAGATTGACAAACATCTTGGTATGCCCGTACGCCAGGAGCGGTATGCACAGATGATTGGTAGTCTGATGTATATCAGAAACTGCACTCGACCTGATATCGCTTATGCAGTTAATAAATTGGCTAAGTTCACCCGAAATCCAAGTGAGGATCACTGGAAAGCATTGAATAGGGTACTATGGTTCTTAAAGCTCACGCTAAAGTCCGGGTTAAACTATTCGAGATATCCAGTTGTACTAGAGGGGTATAGTGATGAAAACTGGATATTTGATAGCGAAGACATCAAGTCCACCAGCAGATATATTTTTACAATCAGTGGTGGAACTGTGTCTTAGAAATCCTCTAGGTAAACCCTTATTGCCCGATCCACGATGGAGTCGGAATTTATCGCTTTAGACAAAACGAGAGAAGAAGCTGAATGGATTCACGGTTTCTTAGAGGATGTCTCATGTTGGGATAAACCCATGTATTCTGTAATCCATTGCGACAGTCAGTCAGCTCTATGAAGGGCACAAAGTTCTATGTACAATGACAAATCTCGTCATATTCGACAGAGACATGAGTCCGTTAGGCAATTGATCACCTCGGGTGTTATTTCCATTGATTACGTAAAATCTAAGGAAAATATTGCAGAGCCCTTGACGAAAGGAATACCCAGAGATCAGATGCTTTGCCTGTCTAGGAGAATGAGCTTAAAACCCAATCAATAAGAACCGATATAGTGGATACCCAACCTTAGAGACTGGAGATCCCATAAATAAGGTTCAATGGAAAAACTAAATTGTAAAGGTTCAGTTGAGCGCTTCGGTGGAAGCAAAAGCACTTCGGATAATGATTTCTTCTTAAGAAACATAATCCAAGGCCGTTCCCGTGATAGACATAAATTTCAACTTGTAGAGGGGTAAAACCTTTAATGATTCTCAATGGTTGAGGTTAGGTTGGGAAAACTTTTAATGGTTCCTAACGCTTGTGTAGCGGGGTATTGCAGGATACCTTGTAGGAGACCACCTATTTAAGTGCGAGGACAGACCGCCTCAAATGAACGCACTTAAGAATTCAAATGTGTCCACGGCCCACGACGGACAAAAACATAAAGAAAGATAGATTAAATAAAGGTGTTGTGTTGGTACCATTATCTTGGCATACTAAACACTGACCGTTCAAGACATCACGTTCATCGCGCAGTAAATATTTCTGATGGTATTCTACTATGGAAGGTTCAAAGCTACGGCTACCTCTCCAGATGCAACATCGATCCGCCGAATAATTGCGAGAAATGCACCATGTGCGTGCGCCAAAATCTCTTTCAAGAGAGGATTGTTGTAAATTTGTTTATTAAACGTGAAATAAAGTTAATCCTATTAATTATGACTCGAACAATTGGGGCCCCGCACATCGGAAATATTGTTTCCACACACGTGTACATAAGGTACCAATGATCATAATTTCCTTAATGGAAGATATATTGGTACGTATACGAATTGTTTGACACGTAAGATAATAGATGATTATTGGTCAAATGATAATGGTTTCACGTTGGTAAATGAAGGAATATACAATGTGTAAAAGATGAAACGAGTACGGAAAAACGTCGCGGAGCCTCAAATGGTCACGGCGCTGTGGACGTTTCAGAGCGTTGGAGAAGAATGAAAACTGATTTTTGGGCTAACTTTGGAACATTAATTCTCCATTATTTGGCTAATGAATTCAGCCATTATTTGACTGAATTATAACTTTACATTCAAGGCTATTACATGATCTTTATTGGTCATTACTTGACTATGGGGAAGGTCATCTTCTCCACACTATAAAATGGAGCATTGAGCTCATTTGTGATCGGTGTATTTTGTATACACTTTTTGAGTCATTTTTAGTGAGTCTTTTATCCCTTTTTGTACAAATACGTGTCGTCTTAGGATATATTTTCTTTCTTTTGAGTCAAATTGGTTAAAGTGGCTCTTTGGCGGAAAAGGAGCGAAAAGAGGGCAAAAGTGGAGGTTCCAGAGCTCGAAATGCGAGAAAGTGGCGAACCAGTCGCACATGGGCCTCCGCCAGCAGGCCAGCGCCCAATATCCGTAGGGTCTCGAAGTTTCAGCCGCGCGCCTGCAGACAGAGTGCAGCGCGCGGCGCTAATCTCCGAGCCACGTAACTTCCGCGCCCAGGTTGCGGTCGCGCCGACGCGGAAAAAATCAGGTTTTGGACGATTTTATGGGCCAGGCCTGAAGGAAAACCTTAAGGGCAGTTTGGAGGCTATAAAATGAGAACCCTAGGCAGTTTTAAAGGGTTCCCTTCTTGCCAATTCACAACACATTTTTGGAGTTCAAGATTGGAGACCATTACTTAGTAATTTCTTTTCTTTCTTTTACTTTATTTCAGTTTTTATGTTGGATATTGAATTAGTTCTTGTCATGTCTATGGCTAGGAACTAATTCTATTATAGGGCTTTCCATGTCAATTCACTTGAACCTTATGTTATGAATTAATGCATGTTATGGTTGTTCTTCTTATTGTTGAGATTTATACAATAGATGATTTGATTGCTTGGTAATTAATTGATCACTAATTATCATTATTTATATGATTTCTAATCAAACTTCGAAAGGAGGAGGTTGTGACTATGCTGTAGTTGGGTAGACATAGGTCCGAATTGGAGATGAAAATACCTCAATTACTTGTGTAGCATTAATAGGGTTTTTGTTCTTAATCCTCCTATAGAGTCATCCTTATCACCGAAAGGTAGAAAAGAACGCTACTAGGGTTGAGTGTTTATATAGCCTTAACGGGAGTATAAAACGAATTAGCAAACCCGCTATCTCCAAAAGAAGAAGAACCATAGTTAGTTGCATTAATAAGTAATATAAGTGGATAGTTGAGGAGATTTGGAAGCCCTATTTCCATCATCACTGAAGTAAAAACATAGTTAATTAGTCTTTATAAATGTTAGTTATAATCAACAACTCAAATATCGGTCACCAAATAGATAACAAAGAATAGAAGTTGGTACTTGAACACTAATCCCTGAGGACGATAACTCGGTCTTCAAGACTATATTACTTGACTCGACAACGTGCACTTGCGTTAAAGTGTGTGCATTAAATCGCGCATCAATTTGCAAAACACACCTTACACTTAACAATTTCAGAAATTGTCTTTCTCTCTTGCAATCTTCAAATACTCAAAGATCTTTCTTCTAAGCGAACACTTGAGTCTCATTTGCTCACTTGTTTGATTGATGTTTTATCTTGAGAGATAAGTTGTCATTACACCGTTGAAAGGAATATACGGGGAAATATTATCTTAAGGATAAATTGAAAAATTAACCGACTCAGCAATCCATTTACTTTGTTCATTTCCAGATTTTTAACATCTTTGTTGTTGTTGTTACATTCTCATTTCCTTGTTACTACACATTATTCCCACAGTTTTGTTATTGTTAGTGATTTTACAATTGCTCACGCAAGTGCACATATCGTTCACAATTAATATAGTCTGGTAAGACCGAATATCGTCCTCACAGACTGTTATCAAGTACCGATTATCTAAGCTTTAGTTTCTATTTGGTGAACGTTAATTTGTTTGTATTTTTATCTAATAACTAAAACCAAGTGATTGCAGAAAATAAACTAATTATGATAATACTTTGGTTTGAATCAGTTATGAAGGAAATAGACTTTCAATATCCTTGACTATCCACTCATTTCAATCCTTAATGCAACTAGAATGACTTCTTCTTTTACGTTAAGATATCGGTTAATTAGACTGTCTTATATTCCGGTTAGGATATATAATCGCTCAACCCCAGTGCAGAACCCTTCTATATTTCTATGATAGGATTTACCACATAGGAGGATTAAGAACAATAACCTATAATGCTACACAAGTATCGGAGTACTTTCGTCCGCGATTTTAACATATATCTATTCAATTACAGCATATCCAAATATCTCCTCTCGGTTCTTGATTCGAAATCATATAGATTATGATAATTAATGACCAGTTAACTATCAAACATTCATACCAATATTAAATAAATATTAATCAAGTGAAGAAGAAATCAAACTAATGCATTAATTCATGAAATAGAGTTTCAAGCGATTCAATAGGAAAGCCCTAATAAAGTAATTAGCTCCTAGACATTGGCATGCTAAGAACTAATACAAACCAACATAAATTGAAATAAATAAAATGAAAGAACAAAAACTTGAACCAAGGTTGTCTCCAATCTTGTGTTGTAGCCTCCTCCTTAGCCTCCCCAAAGTAGAATAGATAATATGTACAAGATGCATAATGAGGCTAGGGTTTAGGGGTTTTATAGTTGAGAAAATATTGCATTGTGAACCCTGAAAACGTGTCAAATTCGGCTCAGAATCGAAAAAAATCCGCCTGAAGTCCTGAGGAAAATTTGGCTCGCAGCAGTTGGGCCACCGCGGCCCTGCTGGCTGGCGCCGGTGGCTTCTCTTTCTCGAATTTTCTAATTTTTGTCATTTTCGTCCGGACTTTGTCTGATTTCTTCTATACTTCTCGGGACTTCTTAGACTTCATTTCTTGGTCCTTTTAGTGTGCAATTTCCTCTCAATTAAGCTCATTTCCTCTTCTTTTTGTCATTTCTCCATTTATGACCGCTATGACTAAAAAAAAAACGACCATAATACTATACTAAACAAAGACGAAATGAATAAAATACTAACTAAGAATGACTAAAAAATGGTATATAAAATATGTCTAACAGTTATCCACACTATTTTGGTTGATTTAAGTTGTTCCGACTCATGTCCTTGTGATCTTGTCATTGTTGCCAGTAACATCTTTTTGATCTTGGTTTTTGTCTTCTCTTCTTTCATTTATTTTTATCCCCTGGTTAACATTGCTGGATTTAGATTGCTCATTAATCTTCTTGGCATTTGTCTTGCCCCTTGTGTATATCTGTTTCATTTCCATGGTTAATATCAACTTCATGTTTGCCAATGTTTTCTAGCTTTTGCTTGTCATTTCTTTATTCCATATTCAGATTCACAGAGCTAGTGGTCTCATGTTGTAATTTTCCTTTCCCTTTACTGTTTTTTTCTATTGGTGACCTGTGTAAAGCCATTGTTTTTGTGTCATTCATTGCTGTTAACATGTTGTTCCACATTTGCTGGCCCCTTTCTCGGCTTCCACTTTACTGCTAAATATCCGACTCCTCTGTAGTGCACTTTACGTAAAGTTAGTGCACTACAGAGAATCTCTTCATTGTCTTGCATGGTGTGTCTCGCAACTATTATAGAGTTGGGAGAAATTGCAGGTGTTGGCGGTCTAGCCACAATTTCAACCGTTTTTTTTTAAGATTCAGGTGTCGAGGATGTGATCGAATCGCCGGGGATCCTTGGCTGGGTTATACGCTGCCGGTTCGCCGGCAATTGGAGTGGTCATAGAGGTTGCCGCATGGAAGAGGCGCAAAATTAGCCCCATATCTGGCCAGAAATGGTCGTTGTTGCTGTAACGGTTTGATGATGTACGGAGAGAGTAATTTTAGTTACAAACATAACATAAACTGAAAAAAAGTTACTGCCACTTGATATTGTCAATAGAGATTACCAACTGGATCTAAAGAATTTGTCTTTAGCCACGTATTTTGTCACCTGCATTATCAATACCTATGATGTATCATGCCCAAACAGTCTAAGAACCGTCAATAGGGTACCTAGTAAGTCTTGTTGACAATCCCTTGAGCGGAGGAACACGATTATTCTGGACAAATAATTATAATAAAGCATAGTAAATAAAATTAAGCATATCATTTACTTAACACTGAAATCTGTAAGATGAAATTATATATATATATATATATATATATATATATATATATATTTAAAACAATGTAGCACCTCACACGTTGAATGCGATCACTTTAATATATTTTGAAATTGAAAAGAATTTAAGCAACACAAATAACTGCAAGGTTAAACAAACAATGTCACCTATTGTAGGCATAGATGGCCTACTCCTAACCGGGTCGGCATTTACACTCGTGAAGGTTGTTGACCACTTCTCACAAATTATATGTGATGTGATTACATTATTTGAATGTGAACAATACAAACAAACTGTCACTTCCCGATTTTTCTCAAATCTTTTCTTAGGGCGTGACAAATTGGTGTCAAAGTTAAACCAGGTTAGGAGATTCTATGAATTTTCTTTGAATTAGGTGTTTGAACGGTTACTTATTGCGACGGTGTGCGTATCACCTTAGTAATAAGTGAACGGAATAACATCCTAAACAGTTTTACTTATTTCATACTCTTCTCGTGCCTATATTGAGTCTTTTCAAAGACTTGTTCTCGTACTACATCCTTTAAAGGATTGTGGAATGAGGTGTGCAACGATAAACTATGGACGACGCAGGGGTGAGGTCGAGAAATTTTAGAAGAAATAGTTCTCCGATGTCACCAATGTGGGGGGAGTTCAGAGCCGCATTCATTTTAAAGTACATGCCTAACACCCGAAAAGATGCGCTCAGGCGTGAGTTTGAATTGTTGAAACAAAGAGACAGCAATGTGCAAGAATATGTGTCACGACTCGACCCCGGGGCCGCGACTAGTACCCTACCGGGGTATCCTGTCAGGTATACATCAGAGAATAGCAGCGGAACATACATAACATATAACTTATAAAAAGGGTAAACATCTCTGGCCAGCCGATAAGGCTGCCTTCCATAAACATACTTAAACAAAAGTATAGTAGTACAACTTGTTCTTATAGCCCAAAACACATATGTGACCACATACCTCTAAAGATAACAACTGTGGCGGGACAGGGCCCCGCCATACCCCTGAATGTACAAAATACCTATAGCATCAGGGAATATCCGTACCAATAAACAAGCTTCCGGAGGAATGGAGCTTCTGACACCGGAACAGTGATCCTAAGAACGAGGATCCACAATCGCTACCTTACCTGCGGCGTTAACGCAAATTTCGGCGGGGGTCGCACACAATATGTACCAAGTATGTAAAGCTGGAAAATACTGTAATAATGATATCATAAGTCTAAAAGTAAGCTGGAGTCATGGAAGACAATCAAAATACCTTTTACTGTGCCTTAATAACAATGAGAGTGACAAGTATATATATAATACTGCATAAAAATAGGAGGCTCATGATCAAAACAGGGTACCTCGCCCGTAGTATCAATAAGCACCCCTACTCCTGGGACTATTTCACCCGCATAGGTCCTGTGGACCCGCATGAGGTATTCCTCGCATAGGTTGTACCCGCCCGCATGGGACTATTTCACCCGCATAAGCCCATAGGACTCGCATGAGGTATTCCTTGCATCGTGGGTAGCAAATCCACGGAACAGGTGGTATAACGATCTTGGGGCTTGCCCCTCAGATATACTCTTACCCTGAAGCAGGTGGTATAACGATCTTGGGGATGTTCCCCTCAGATATACTCTTACCCTGAAGAAGGTGGTATAACGATCTTGGGGATGTACCCCTCAGATATACTCTTACCCTGAAGAAGGTGGTATGACGATCTTGGGGCTTGCCCCTCATTCATACTCTTACCCTAGCTCAAACTGTCATCATATCATAATCATAAATAAGTTAGGAAAACTTATAACTTCTTATTAGTCTTGTTCATATACCCTCTCATTTTAGTTTACTTAAGGCACTTAATCATATCTTTAAAAAAAAAGGAAACCGGGAATTTAACCCAAGTACTACATACTTCAACTCTTTTAAAAGTGACTCTTCTTTATACATAAAAACCTTTGGGCAATTGATGCCTTAAAATCAATTTGCCTCTTCATATACTTATCTTACTTAGAGTAAATCTCTTCTCATTAACCTTTTATGAAGCTAATAAACCAACTTCCCATAAAGTTGTTATATTAACTCTACACTTTAGTAAAATCATACTTTTCCCTAACGAGGACTTATACATTCTTAAAACGAAACAAGTCATTATATACTTAAAACAAGTAAGAATACCAAATCTTGTACGTCTACCGTACTACATAGTTTCATTTATTCATGCTCAAGAGATAGGAAAGCTTCACATACCTCTTTGGTCAAACCACTTGCTAGGCTCAACTACCGCAAGTAATATTTCAACCTATAATAATCATGATACGTTTATTAACCTCTAATTTCAAGGTAGAATAATCCAAGTTCAAAGTCACTAAATTCTATGGAAAATTGGGCAGCATTTCCTTTGTTTCTACTCACTTTGCCACCTTTCTCAAGGCCGAATTTATCATCCAAACGCCACATTTAAGGCTCAACAATCCAACATTTCAAGGGGGATTACACACCTAAACTTGGGTGTGTAAAATTCTGCCCCATAAGGTACAACAATTCTCTTAACAATTCTAAGGTTGTTTTTAGGCTACAACATGCTCATAATATCTTCTTAACCAATTCTTTCATATCCAAACCACATTTCTTGCATGCAATGACTCTAAGAGCATTATTTACTACCACAAGTTCTTTCTTCTTAACATGCAACACTAGAAACTAATTCTAAAGGAAGAAATGTTACCTTAAAGTTTTAGCCAAACTTATTCCAAATATTTTGCTAGCTTCCTTGCCAAGAACACCACCACAACAACACCAACAAGCTAGCCATAAGCTTCCTTCTTGTTCTTAACTTTTCAGATTTTTCTTAGGCTTTGAATTCCCTTTGGAATTGTAGAGAGAAGTGAGAGCTAATTTAGAGAGAGAGGTTTGAAAGATGACCAAGTCTTCAAGACTTGGTCAATATAAGGCATGCAAGAAAAATCAGATGGGGGGGACACTTGTCACCCTCCCATGGCCTTTTTAAAAGAGAAAATCAGATTTTCCTAAGTTTTTCCGCCAGGAGTCCCGCCTTGGCGCCGCGGCCCTGACGCCGGCGCCGCGGCGCTGAAACCTCTGCGGACTCTCGGAACTTCCGCGCTGCTGTCTCAGCCGCGGCGCTGCAACTCGGTGACTCAAGATTTTTAGGCGCCGCGGCCCTGCATCCGGCTCCGCGGCCCTGTCGCCTTTGTCCGAAACACACTTCTGTCCGACTGCGCACTGAACTTGTAATTCTCATAACTTTCTACTGACGCCCTATCGATTTAGCGGTTGGTTGCGTTGGAATCTAGACTCATTTAAATACGCCCTAAGCCTTTGAAACACTTAGGAACTCTCAATATACCGGGTCATAACCCGCCTCAAAGTTGACTAAAACCAGTCCGGAACAATCCGTTAACCTATCATTTGAAAATTTTAAGTCTTACATGCTTTCGTACGCTCTCATACGTAGGTCAGAACTACGGTATAACATTCTCCCCTCTTAGAAACATTCGTCCGAATGTTCCTTCTAAACTTACTCAAATCACAATATCGACATAGACCTCTTAACTATTCTTTTGTAAATAAAGAAGCTCCACGAGCCACAACATACTTAAGCGTAATTGCTAAATCAAAACTAACAAGCAAGAAAGTAGGTTACCTGGAGGTATAGGGAATAAGTGAGGATACTTCTTCATCATGTCGTCCTCTGCTTCCCATGTCATTTCCTCCTGCTCGCTCCTCCATAGACTCGACTAAGCCACGCCTTTCGTCCGGTCGCTAACTCGACGATCGAGTATCGCTATGGGACTCTCCTCATACGATAACTCCTCTGTCACCTGGACATCATGAATCGGGTGCACTCTAGATGGATCTCCAATACATTTCCGCAACATAGACACATGAAAAACTGGATGCACCGCCTCCAGATCGGACGGAAGATCTAACTCATAGGCAACCTTGCCTACCCTACGGATAATCTGATACGGCCCAATGTACCTTGGGCTAAGTTTCCCTTTCTTCCCAAACCTCATCACGCCCTTCATGGGCGATACCTTTAGGAAAACCCAATCATCTATCTCAAATTCCAAGTGTCGGCGCCGATGATCTGCATACGACTTCTGCCGACTCTGGGCTGCCAACAACCGCTCCTGGATAAGCTTCACCTTATCCATCGCCACGAACTGTGTCCGCCCGACTAACTGAACTTCTCCCACCTCGAACCAGCCTATTGGTGACCTGCACTTCCTCCCGTATAAGGCCTCATAAGGCGCCATCTGGATACTAGAATGGTAGTTGTTGTTATAAGCAAACTCCACAAGAAGCAAATGATCCTCCCAGCTACCCCTGAAATCAATAACACAAGCCCGCAGCATATCCTCGTTGTACGGATAGTGCGCCGCCCGTCCGCTTGGCCTCGAGGATGAAACGTCAGATTGAGACTCACCGTGTCCCTAATCCTTCTCGAAAGACCTCCAGTTAGTCAGAACCGGGCTCCTCGTGCGAAATAATCGATACAGTACACCGTGCGCCTCACAATCTCACGATATACGCTCGCGTAATCCTCGACCGGTGCGTCGCCCCGATCGGAAGAAAATGGGCTGATTTCGTCAGCCTGTCGACGATAACCCAAATGGAATCATGCTTCCTCTGAGTGGAAGGTAATACTGTAATAAAATCCATATTTACCACCTCCCACTTCCAAGTCGGAATGTCAATAGCTCGCAATGCCCACCGGCTTCGTGCTCAATCTTAACTCGCTAACAATTCGCATCGCGTCACGAACTCCGCAACGCCCTCTTAGGCCATCCCACCAATACACGCATCTGAGGTCATGATACATCTTAGTCGACCCGGATGAATGGAATAACGAGCACTGTGTGCCTCCTCCAAAATCACGACGAAGTCCTCGCACATCGGAACACACAACCGCCTCAAACCTTAGCACCCCATCAGCGCTACCTCAAATAGACTCTCTTCTACGCAATGGCATCTCGCATCGTACCAAAATCGGATCCTCATACTGTCGCCTCTTCACCTCCTCGACGATAGAAGACTCGGCAACCTCTCGAACCCGAATTCCATCACTATCAGAATCAACCAAACGAACCCCAAGGCTCGCTAGCTGATGCAACTCTCGGACCATACTCCTCTTCTCCGTCAGACATCGCATGCACTACCCATCGACTGCGACTGGGCATCTGCAACTACATTGGCCTTCCCTGGGTGGTATAGAATATCAACATCGTAATCCTTAAGTAGCTCCAACCACCGTCTCTGTCGCAAGTTCAGCTCCCTCTGGCTGAAGATATACTGGAGACTCTTGTGGTCTGTATAAATGTCCACATGAACTCCATATAAATAATGTCTCCAGATCTTCAAGGCATGAATCACTGCTGCCAACTCCAAGTCATGTGTGGGATAGTTCTTCTCATGCTTCCTAAGTTGTCGAGATGCATAAGCTATAACCTTGCCGTGCTGCATCAGCACGCACCCAAGCCCGACACCTGACGCGTCACAATAAACCACATATCCATCTAATCCCTCTGGAAGAGTAAGAACTGGGGCGGTCGTCAACTTCTCCTTTAGCAACTGGAAACTTTCCTCACAAGTATCCGTCCACCGGAACATAGCTGCCTTCTGAGTCAGCTTAGTCAAAGGTGCTGAAATAGAAGCAAACGTTTCTACAAACCTCCGATAATAACCCGCAAGGCCCAAAAATCGCGCACTCTCCGCTTGTAGCTGGTCCAGGCCAAGTCTTGATCGCTTCAATCTTAGTCAGACAACCCGAATACCATCGGCCCCGATAACATGCCCTAAGAAAGCCACTGAAGCTAACCAGAACTCGCATTTCGAGAACTTGGCATACAACTGCCGGTCTCGGAGAACTCCCAATACCGTCCTCAAATGATATGTATGCTCCTGCTCTGTGCGCGAATACACCAAGATATCATCAATGAAAACTATGACGAACATATCCAAGAATGGCCTGAACACCCTATTCATCAAATCCATGAATACTGCTGGGGCGTTGGTCAAACCGAAAGACATCACCCTGAACTCATAGTGCTCATACCGGGTCCTGAATGCAGTCTTCGGGATATCCGCTTCTCTAACTCGTACCTGATGGTAACCAGACCGCAGGTCTATCTTGGAAAAACACCTTGCACCCTGCAACTGGTCAAACAAATTGTCAATCCTGGGAGGGGATATCTGTTCTTGATAGTTACCTTGTTCAATCGCTCAGAATCAATACACATGCGCGGCCCCATCCTTCTTCTTTACAAATAACACCGACGCCCTGCGGAGAAACACTTGGCCTGATAAAGCCTTTCTCCAGCAAATCCTTCAGCTGGTCTTTCAATTCCTTCTACTCGGCAGGTGCCATCCTGTATGGCGGAATAGATATCGGTCGAGTATCTGGCGCCAAATCAATGCAAAACTCAATCTCCCTCTCAGGAGGGATACCCGGAAGCTCATCCGAAACTCTAACGGCCAAGATCGATCAAGGTCCTATCTCACCTCGAGTCGAATACCCGAACCATATGGTAGATATACCCTTTCCGCACCATCTTCCTAGCCTTGAGGTAAGAAATAAACTTACCCCTCGGCGACGCAGTATTCCCCTTCCACTCGATAACCGGCCACGAAACCGAACCAACAAATCTCTCTACAGTCCACATTGGCATAGCAAGATGCTAGCCAATCCATACCCATAATCACATCAAAGTCTGTCATATCCAACTCTATCAAGTCGGCTAGAGTCTGACGACTATCTATAGTCACAGGGCAAGCCTTATACACTCGCTCAGCTACCACTGAATCACCTACTGGCGTAGCCACCTTAAAAGGTCTTATGGACTCGGGATCTATCCCTATTCTACTGGCAATATGAGGAGATATGTAGGACAAGGTAGAACCTGGATCTATCAAAGCATATACATCACAGCAAGAAACCAATAATGTACCTGTGACGACATCTGGTGACGCCTCCTGGTCCTGTCGGCTGGACATATCATATATGCGGTTCTGAGGACCGCTAGAGCTGGAACCCCTACCACGACCTATGCCACGGTCTGCTGGCCCATAAGTACCCTGCCCTCCGGGGCTTCCAACCATCGAAGACGAAGATCCAAAGAATGCACCGTCGGTGAACTGTAACGCCCCGCCGCCAAGCGACGACAATCTTCTTCGATGGCCTGCCGCCACAAGAGTAACACGCCTCGAACCCATACGGCACTCGCCCGGATGAGACCTACCGCATCGAACACACCGGGATGTGGGTGGTCTCGATTGGTGACGGCCGCCCTCAAACCACAAGTCACGAGACTCGACTGCTCTCGAATAACCTCGCTGACGGACCTCCCGGAAAATCGAGAAGGAGCACTCTGTCTGGCCGGAATGTGGACCTAGTTCGCTGCCGAGGTTGCCGCCTCAGCGCCACGAGACCTGCTGTCACGGCCTCTTGGCCGCCCAAATCTAGCCGATCCTGCGCTCTCTGTCTCAATCCTCGCGACGCTGCATCCTGGCAATATCCATCCCTGGCTGAAGAGCCACCCCCAAGCATGCAGTAATCATATGACGGTCTAACCCCATTACATATCGATGAACCTTGTCTGCCATATCAGCTACAATGGTGTGCGCATGTATCGGCCAAGAGTCAAACTCAGTGTACTCACGATATTCCTCCGTCTGTCTCAAGGTCAAGAACCTATCTCTGCGGGCTCTCCTCATCTCGGTGTAATAAATGGTCT
Source organism: Przewalskia tangutica (assembly GCA_029844215.1). Taxonomy (NCBI): domain Eukaryota; kingdom Viridiplantae; phylum Streptophyta; class Magnoliopsida; order Solanales; family Solanaceae; genus Przewalskia; species Przewalskia tangutica. The sequence continues at coordinate 36,456,848 of CM056727.1, read as the reverse complement.
AGGAACGCCTCGTGAACTCCTCCCAAACAGTGGAAGAGCATCATCACCTCGATAACACCTACGACTCAAACCAGTTCAACACAATATCGTGTAACCGGTAAGAAGCTAGTATAACAGACTCAGTCTCCGATGCCCTAAGCACCTGTATGGTCCGCTGTAACTGCCGGAAAAACTCCTGCGGATCCTCCTCAAATCTCGAACCATAGAACTCGGGTGGGTGACAACCAGAAATCCCGAATTAAATGGCGGCTCTGGGTTGGCGCTTTGCTCTGTCGCTGCCACCGCTATCTTTGGTCGATGGCGAATCATTCCCGTAATCTGTACTCGGACCACGATGGGATGGAGGCTCGTCATGCCGGTCTCGATGCGCTCCACGCCTCGGAATCTGTTGAGGCTGGCGACGACGTGGAACTCGCCGCTCTAAATATCATCTCTGGTAAGGACTGGGCCTGTGCCCTCGTGACTCTCCGTGTCCCACTAGCAGCACCCTAAGCTGCCTTGCCCTTCTGGGCCGCGGTTGCCTTGCGTGGAGGCATAACTGATACATAAAGGAAAACGTCAGGGGAGGTTCAACCTATAACTTCGGCTACATTGCGATCTTAGAGTGAAAGAATGGAAATCAATCCTAAATATCCTGCAGCCTCATGATTATAGATGTGGTGCACGACACACCGATAATTAAGACTCTACTAGACACGGTCTGTGGACACTTTCCGAGGACTAACTACTCTGATACCACTTTTGTCGCGGCCCCGGGGTCGGGTCGTGACAATATGATACCCAATTCACAAGATTTTCGGCATACAACACACATATTGTTCCTACGAAAAGGGAGAAGGTCAAAAGATTTATTGAGGGTTTAAACTCAAACTTGGCAGAGAAGGTAGTGGCATTAGCTCATGATCGGATGTACCTTCAGATCGTCGACATGACAATGAGGGTAGAAGGTTTTGCTAAAGAAAAAAAGAGTATTCGCAGAAGAGGTTTCGATCGTCGAAATCCTTTAATCAGAATCAAAACCAGAGGCAAAAATGTAGTAGGGGTACTTCAAAACTGAGTCAGTCAGTAGGCCGGTCTCATTACAGTCCCCAAGAGAATAAATGGTTAGATCAACCAGGTAGCAATGCCAAGGCCACCTGTTACACCCCGTAGTTCAGGTCATGCGTATGAGTGCGTACGAGAGAGAGTAAGACTTAAAATTTTCAAAAGATAGGTGGACGGATTGTTTCAGACGGGTTTTTAGTCAACTTTGAGGTGGTGTATGTCCAGTTACATTGAGAGTTTGTAGGCATTTCGAAGGCCTAGCATGTAGTTCGATGAGTCTAGTTCCCAACGCAACCAACCGTTCGTCGATAGGACATCGGAGTAGAAAGTTATGGAAGTTACAAGTTCAGTGCGCAGTCGGACAGAAATGTGTTTCGGACAGGAGCGATAGGGTCGCGGCGCCGGATATTCTGAAGGTTCGCTGAAGTTGCAGCTCCGCGGCGCCGGAAGTCCTGTGAGGTGGCGGAGGTTTCCATGGCGCAGTGAGCGGCTTTCTAGCGGAAAAGCGAGAAATCTGATATTTTCTTTTAAAGAGGCCATGGGTGGGTGACAAGTGTCCTCCCCCATCTGATTTTGCATGCACTACTTATTGACCAAGTCTTCAAGACTTGGTCATTCTTCAAGTTCATCCCTCTCTCTAGAAATTAAGCTTTCCCTTCTCTCTAGAAAATTAAGAAGAAAGAAAGGCTTGAGATAAATCTGAAAATGTGGCAAGAAGGAAACTTGTTGGCAAGCTTGTAGGAGTTGTTGTGGTGGTGATTGTGGAAAGGAGGCTAGCAAATTTGTTGGATTAATTTGGCTAAAACTCTAAGGTAACAATTCTTCTCTTGTAGCAAGTTTTTGGTGTTGCATGTAAAGGAGAAAGAACTTGTAGTTGGAAATAATGCTCTTAGATAAATTGCATGTAAGAAATATGGTTTGGGTATGAAAGAATTGGTTAAGAAGGTTATGTGAGCATGTTGTAGCCTAAAAACTACCTTAATCTTGTTAAGTTAGTTGTTGTACATTGTGGGGCAGAATTTTACACATCTAAGTTTAAGTGTGTAATCCCCTTTGAAATGTTTGGATTGTTGGGCCTTAAATGTGGCGTTTGGATGTTGAATTCGGCCTTGAGAAAGGTGGCAAAGTATGTAGAAACAAAGGAAATGCTGCCCAATTTTCCATAGAATTTAGTGACTTGAACTTGGATTATTCTACATTGAACTAGAGGTTAATAAACGTACTATGATCATTTTAGGTTGACATACTACGTGCGGTATTTGGGAATTAGCAAGTGGATTGACCGGAGAGGTATGTGGAAACTTTCTTATCTCTTGAGCATGAGTAGTTATACTATATAGTACGGTAGACGTACGTGTTTTAAATAAAGTAAATCTTGTGGTATACTTGAAGTAATTTGAAGTTTGTGTAAACTGATTTAAAGTACAAGTCTCTTGGTTAGTAAAAGAACGGAATTGTTTATAAGGAGTTATAACGGCTTTATGAGAAGTTAGTTATAACGGCCTTATGAAAGGATAAGAATGTCTTAATTTCTAAAAGCATAAAGTTAGTATAACGACTTTATGGGGAGTTGGTTATAATAACTTTATGGAAGGTTAAAGAGTTGGTTTTTCTTGAATAAGGTCATGAAAATGAGATCCATTCTGTATGTTAACGAAAGCCTAAAGAAGAGTTTACTTGGACGTACCGTCAGTGATGAAGGATTCCACGGGTATGCTTCCATGGTCTTTATATGAGTTTACTTGGACGTACCGTCAGTGATGAAGGATTCCACGGGTATGCTCCCATGGTCTTTATATGAGTTTACTTGGGCGTACCGTCAGTGATGAAGGATTCCACGGGTATGCTTCCATGGTCTTTATAAGAGTTTACTTGGACGTACCGTCAGTGATGAAGGATTCCACGGGTATGCTTCCATGGTCTTTATATGAGTTTACTTGGACGTACTGTCAGTGATGAAGGATTCCACGGGTATGCTCCCATGGTCTTTATATGAGTTTACTTGGACGTACCGTCAGTGATGAAGGATTCCACGGGTATGTTTCCATGGTCTTTATATGAGTTTACTTGGACGTACCGTCAGTGATGAAGGATTCCACGGGTATGCACTGGGACGTCTACGATGAGGATTACGAGGCATGCGTATGAGGGTAAGAGGTATAAATGAAGTACACCCCCAAGATCGTTATACCACCTTCTTCAGGGTAAGAGTATAAATGAGGGGTAAATCCCCAAGATCGTTATACCACCTGCTTCAGGGTAAGAGTATAAATGAGGGGTACATCCCCAAGATCGTTATACCATCTGTTCCGTGGATTTGCTACCCACGATGCGAGGAATACCTCATGTGAGTCCGTTGGGCTTATGCGGGTGAAATAGTCCCATGCGGGTGAGTACAGCCTATGCGAGGAATACCTCATGCGGGTCCACATGACCCATGCGGGTGAAATAGTCCCAGGAGTAGGAGTGCTTAATGATACTGTGAGGCGGATGACCTTGCTTTGATTATGAGCTTCCTATTTTCATGCAGTATAGTATATGATTGATATTCTCATTGTTGGTAAGGCACAGTGTTCTGTAAACTGATTTTATACATGTCTCCAGTTATTTTAGACCTATGAGGTATTTCGGTATTTTCGATTTGCATGCCAGTACTTTCTTGTCTTGACCTCGCCCGAGGCTGCGTTAAATCTGCGAGTTGAGTGCGTAACTGGCGATCCGCACTCTTAGGATCACTGTCAGTTCCTGGAAAGCTCCATTTCTCCGGAGGCTTTGTCTTTTGGTACGGTTCCCTGAGGTTATAGACTTTTGTACATTCAGGGGGTATGGCGGGGCCCTGTCCCGCCACAGTTGTTATTCCTAGAGGCATGTAGTCACGTTTGTGGTTTGGGCTGTAAGAATAAGTTGTACTGTTTCATTTTCGATTAAGTTTATTTTATGGAAGGCGGCATTGTCGGCTTGCCAGTGATGTTTACTTTATTCAGGTTTATGTGTATGTATGTTCCGCTGCTATTCTCTGATGTATACCTGACAGGGTGCCCCGGTAGGGCACCAGTCGCGGCCCCGGGGTCGGGTCGTGACACCACCAACCCCAATGCATGGAGTGACAAACCAACCTATAAGGTTTGTCAAAAGACACATTTTGGGGATGCTGGTTCTCACCGAAAGTGTGCGATGAATAAAAGTTATAAATTACTCTGTCCTCGACAGTTTAAGACTTTACGAGGATAAAACTGACTTACTGTTTGAGAATTAGCACGGATTAACAGTAATCTGAAAGGGCAGAATTTATAACGTATAAACTGTACAAACCAGTAAAGAATCTGAAAGTTTGTACTGAATACAAGTTCTAGATTTGTCTGTTCTAGACAGTTTGATACTTTACGGGAATTAATCAGACTTACGGTTAAGAAGTTATGACTGTTTCAATATTGAGTCTTTTTTATAAAAATTCTGGCGAGACAATTTTCATGGGGTAGTTTCGTGTATGAATTTGTACTAGTTACACTAAGCATTTCAGAGGTATGGGATGGTGATAAGATACCCGTGTTACCTTCGACTCGGCATAATAAATACCTTATTTGAAAATACGATTTGAGAGTTATAACTTTTACAAGTGGGAAGGGCGCAAAGTTGAAAGAAGAAAATATTGTTTGAGTCTTTTGAACATATAACATATAACAACAAAAATATAAATGAATTGGATTGGGTTGCACGGACCGCAACAAATATATATATGCATTGGATCTGGTTGCACGGACCGCAACAAATATATAAGTGCATTGGATCGGGTTGCACGGACCGCAACAAATACATAAATGCATTGGATCGAGTTGCACGGACCACAACATATATAAATGCATTGGATCGGATTGCACATACTGCAACAAGTATATAAATGCACTGGATTGAGTTGCACGTACTGCAACAAATATATAATATGTTATATGGGATAAAGCAGGGGTACTGGTTGTTAAACTAAGTATTTCCTAGAACGAGTGGGGAGAAGATTTTACACGTGAATATTTATTGGCTTATATAATAAAAAGAGTTGTAATCTATTTTTTTCACAACATGCTTAATATTTTTATAATGTGATTGTATTAAAATATTGTGAGGTTACTTTGGATTGTAATGTGAGGTTCTCACTCAGCCCCGGATGGTAGAGCTGACTCTTTTATTTAATATATTTCAGAAAAGCGCAATAGAGGAAAAGCTCCGCAAAAAGGATATCGTCTCGCAGCCTCATCGTCCCACCAATCCATTACTTCGGATTTGGTGAAAGTTATTCTAGACTAAGTATGTTTAAAGAACTAAGTTTCGTTATCTGGGGAAATGCCCACATGAGATTGTTCTTTGTAAACTTTGAATTGTTTATTATATATACTATTTCCGCACTTAAATAAATGTTTAAATTAGGAAGAAAAGAAGTTAATGATTCGCCTGAACGGTGCTAATTGTCTCGGGTGCCATCTTTAGATGAGAGGAAATACTAAAGAATTTTATTATAAAGTAGTTGGATATCCTCCTAGTTTTAAGTCCAAAAAAAACGTGTTGCTCATAATGCATGTGTGTCAACTGATAGTGAAATAACTAAACAAACATGCAACATTAGTGAGATAAATGACAGAATTACTGATTTGGCTGAAAGAGCTCATGTGTTTTCTAAAGAACAATATGAGCAGATTGTGAAGTTGTTGAATCTCAGCTTGGATCAGGCAGGTGCTACTCAGAATAAGGACACACAACATGCATCAAATGTTGCAACTATAGGTATATCTAAACATAAAGCTTTACTTGTAGCAGACATAATGAAACAGTGGATAATAGATATTGTGGCTACCCATCATATGACGTCTAATATAAACTTAATTAATAAGGAAACTAGAGTAGAAAACTGTTCTGAATCAAAGAATGTACATTTACCAAATGGAGAGTTGGTTAAAGTAACACATATTGGCTCAAGTAATATTTCAGATAGAAGCACACTACACAATGTTTTCTTCCTACCACAATTTAAGTTTAACTTAATAATTGTGTCTCAACTAACAAAGGAATTACAGTGTGCAACAACTTTCTATCATGAATTTTGTGTCTTTCAGGATATTTACAGTGGGAAGGTGAAAGAAATTGGTAGACTACAAGATGGATTATACATACTAGTAAACCAGCCCTCATCAAAACTGTTAGGTGATCATGAGAAGTTAGGCCTAAGTGCCCTCATCAAAACTGTTAGGTGATCATGAGAAGTTAGGCCTAAGTGTGAGAAGAACTACTGGTGAAGCAATTACTGAAGAGGAAATAGAGATATGGCATAAAAGATTTGGACACACATCTAGAAATGTCTTGAGTAGATTGATTAGAGCAAGTTCTAAAACTATATCTAGAATAATAAAAATTTGTAATGTGTGTCCTTGTGCTAAACAATGTAGATTACCTTTTACATTGAGTACAAGTAGAAGTAATACAAAATTTGATCTAGTTCATATGGATGTATGGGGTCCCTACAAAATTTTAACTCATAATGGACAAAAGTATTTTCTTACAATAGTATATGATTATACTAGAATGACTTGGGTATATTTACTTAAACTTAAGTCAGATGTGTGTACTATGTTACAACAATTTCTGGTATTTATACAAACCCAGTTCAACAAAACAGTAAGGATAATCAGAACTGATAATGGTACTGAATTTGTAAATGAAATATGTACTAATATATTTCTTAAATTAGGTATAGTACATCAGAAATATTGTGCTTATACACCACAACAAAATGGTGCGGCAGAAAGGAAACATAGGCATATACTTGAGATAACTAGAGCCATAAGATTTCAGGGTACATTCCTCTAAGGTTCTGGGGACTGTGTATTCAGGCTGCAGTATACTTAATAAATAGACTTCCATCTTCTGTGTCTGGAAAGACTCCTTATGAGATGCTTTATAAGAAAAAACCATCTATCAGTCATCTAAGAGTTTTAGGCTGCCTATGTTTTGCAAGTAACATGTCTGTATCTGATAAGTTACAAACTAGAACAAAGTGTTGTATCTTTATGGGATACTCTGCAACTCAAAAGGGATATGTTCTATATGATTTGGAAAATAAGTTGTTTCTTGTTAATAGAGATGTGATATTCAGAGAAACTGATTTTCCTTTTAAAATAAACAAATTAGAAAAACCAGTATTCCAGAATAGTCAAGATGATACATATCTAATAACAGCGGAAGAATACTAGAACATCAGATTATACCACAAACAGATACAAATAGAGGAAATACAGTAAGAAACAATAACAATATGTCTAACACACCAGAAAACATCAACACTAATTCCAGTATATCAAAAGAAATTACTAGTATATCAGAGGGTAATAACAGTCAATTCAACACAGAAGATACAAATACCGATAACACACATAGAACAGCTGAAGAGGTGTTGTCAACTCAGGAACAAGGGTCAACTGAGTCTATGAATATAACATGTGTGGGGAAATTTACCAGGGCAAAACAACCTCCAATTTGGTTAAAGGATTTTGTCACAAAGAAAGAAAGTTGATAACACAACAACTCCATACTCCGTACTTCATAGCTAATTATATATCTTATGACAATATCACAACTAAATATAAAAGCATTTCTTACTTCTTTTTCAGAATTAACTGAACCAACAACATACAATGAAGCTTCTAAAGATACTAGGTGGGTAGAGGCTATGAAAACTGAAATAAATCTTTACAAGATAATCACACATGGGATGTTGTTGCTTTACCAAAAGATAAAATTCGAATAGGGTGCAAATGAGTATACAAGATAAAATACAAAGACACAGGAGAGATTGAAAGACTCAAGGCTAGACTTGTGGCTAAAGGGTACAGCCACAAAGAAGGAATAAATTATCATGAAACCTTTTCTCCGGTTGTGAAGATGGTTACTGTGAGGTCTGTCATATCACTAGCAGCCTCTAAGAGTTGGCACATACATCAAATGGATGTATATAATGTTTTCTTACAATGAGACCTACATGATGAGATATTTATGGAACTCCCACAAGGATTCATTAGCCAGGGGGACAACAAGTTTGTAGACTAATTAAATCCTTGTATGGACTCAAACAAGCACCTAGGCAATGGAATTTTAAACTCACAAAAGCTTTAATACAAATGAAGTTTAGACAGTCTCAGTATGATCATTCACTCTTTATAAGACAAACTGAACAAGGACTAACTATAGTATTAATATATGTAGATGATATGCTAATTACAGGAAACAACTTAGAATTAATAAAAGGAACTAAACAGTCTTTACAACAAGCATTCAAAATGAAAGATTTAGGAGAAATAAGGTATTTTCTACTAATAGAGTTTGCAAGGTCTGGTAAAGGAATCTTAATGCATCAAAGAAAATATGCACTAGAGCTTATCTCTGAATTAGGACTAGCTGCAGCTAAACCAATCAATACACCTATAGATTATAACATAAAACTAACTACAAAAGAATATGATGATTATACACAGAATAAGCAGAAAATAGAAAAGAGTAAATTAATAGCAGAAGATGAACCTATAGAGGATATTAATTCATATCAAATATTGATAGGTAAGCTATTATATCTCACAACTATAAGACCAGACATAACTTACAGTGTTCAGACACTCAGTCAATTTTTACAACACCAAAAAAAGTCACACCTTAATGTAACACTAAGAATAGTGATATATATTAAAAGTCAGTTTGGACAAGGTGTTCTTATGTCTAGTAACAAGCAGGAAACACTAACAGCCTATTGTGATGCAGAATGGGCTGCCTGCCCTCATACAAGAAAGTCAGTTACAGGTTATGTGATGAAGTTTGGTAATTCTCTTATATCTTGAAAGTCAAAGAAGCAAAGTACAATCTCTAGAAGCTCAGCTGAATCAGAATACAGAAGCTTAGCAGGTACAGTAGTTGAGTTAACTTGGATACTTGGCTTACTAAAAGATATTGGCATTTGTTTCAATCATCCAGTGACAGTCTTTACAGATAGTAAATCAGCAATACAAATTGCAGCAAATTCTATTTTTCATTAAAGGGCTAAACATATAGAGATTGATCTACATTTTATAAGGGAGGAAATTCATAAAGGAATAGTGAAGACATAATGCATACACACAACAAACCAGCCAACAGATTTACGTACAAAAGGACTAAACAGAATGCAATATCAACATCTTTGCTCCAAGCTTGGACTACTGAACATTTTCCAGCAGTCAGCTTGAGGGGGTCTGTTGAGAAGAAAAGGAGGAAGTTAAAGTAGTTAAGAAGCAGTTAGAAAGGTTGGTTAGTTAGTTAAAAAAGGAGCCTAGTTAAAAGAAATGAAGATGTAATTCATTAACTATCTAGTTAAAACTATATATATAGACACTACATCCATTGTGTAATACATTCAGAATTAATAAAATCATTCCTCTGTCATCTTCTTCTCTCTAGTTCATGTATATTCTGTATATTTGATGTATATCATACCTGAAATGGATGTTTCTTCACAAACTTATGGGGTTGGCTTTACATACATAATTCATTTATTGTTAATTTCATTTTATATTAGGTACAAAATAAGATAAGGTCCCTAAGTTATGCGAAAATGTTTGATTGTTTCTTTTCGTTTTTCCCATAAACGGTCTGAAGCGTTAGATATCAAAATTCAAAGGCTATATTTTGTTTAATTTTTAAACAGAATAAAAAATGCCTCACTATTATGAGGGTTAGTTTTGTTATTTAGAATTTTATCCATAATCCATTATGAATAAATCCTAAATGACAAAATTAAGCCTCATAATAGTGGGAAAATTCGTATTTTATGTTCAAAAAATAAAAATATATTTTAAATTATACATTAGATACTAATATATAATATATCTAACTAAAAAAATCAGCTAAAAATAGTTCTTCATTAAAAATTCTTGCATTACTATTCCCAACATTATAATCCCAATATTAATATCCTTGTATAACTAATTGATATGTAACTAGTTTGAAAAATGAAAATTTTCGAGATTTTTGCTGAAGAAAGGGGAGAAATGAAAAAGATGGAGAATAAACATGGGTATAAACAACATTTCAAAATTTTCATGTTATTGTTATTTCTTTTACTTTTGGGGGCTATTCATATGTTATTTTGAAAGTATATTTATGTATTAGAGACAATTTGTATTAAAATAAATGTACTTTATACACATTCGTCTTATTATTATTGGAGATTAATATTTTGACATTTGCAATTATTGAATTATTAGTTGATTGTTTATAATATTTTATAATATGCTTCCCTAAAGGTTACGTTGTTATTAATAGTGTGATATATTAATATTATAACGTAACTCTTAAGATAGCCTCAACTAATGATCACCGAGAATGGGATATCGATGATATGCGATAAGTCGACATGTGGTCGACATCATATCCTTAGAGGATGTAGTATGTCTCACCTGCTACGAGTTACAGATACTCGTGATAGACACATGGATACTTTGGAAGTATTGGTATACCCTACTGATATATTATTTGTTATACATGTCTAAAGTATGATCAGCATGTGAGAGATAGAAATCCTTAGACTTGAAGTTGATATGCACCTTGTCTACAGAGTAATATACTTTGATCCTGTCCTAATCTCAAATACCTTATAGGTTTAGATACGGCTTATACTGGGTACATTACGATGTGAATTAAAGGTGGTAGTTGAGCCAAGATTAGGATTCATTCCTCGAATGTATATTAGAGAGAGCACTTAGTTTCTCAGTGATATTAGGTTGACTAAGTCGTTGGCCAACGCAATAGACATATCTAGGATATAGTCTTGTTGTCAACTAATATAGATGTGATATAATGATCAAGTCATTTGGATAGACACTTGGTAAATCCTAAGCTTGATCGAGTGCGTCGTGAATGAAAGGATTTTATCTTCCCACATAGAGGTTCAGTTTACCAGATTCGTGTAAATGTACTTTACATATTGAGTTCGTCTTCCGGCGCCGTCTAAGAGTTCCGTGTAGACCCTAATATGATTAGTGTCAATATGTGAAGGCATGTAGGATAACACTATGTCAATTATTCCTTCGATCTAAGGATGTAATGCGAGAATATAAATGTTCGATTTATGATCGAGACATTTGAATGAATAATAATTAGTTAATTAAGTCGAGATTGGATTTCAGATTTAATTAAAATGAAAATAAGACGACATCCACACTGGACGAGGGTCGCGACGCCATGACACCACCAAGGTAGTGGGCCAGTCTAACTAACCCCACTGCACCTCATTTTCTGGGCCTGGCCCACGTGAAACCATAGCTGCCTAAAACACAGCTATAAATAAGAGGTTTTATTCATTATTCTATACACATCATTTTGATATATTATTCTAAGTCTTAGAGACCTAGAATCAAAATTCTCTCGAACCTCTGTCGAATTTCCTAGTTGTTTGAAAGAGGTGTACATCGGAGTTCTAGAAACTTGTAATCGATGATCAATTGCGTGTGCACCCTCGGATTACTAAAAGACTCCAGATTTATTCAAACTTCAAGTGTTCTTTCGATGCATTATGGTTATACATACATATTATGATTTACATGTGTTTTATATTACTGCATAATCATCTTACAGTTCGTCGTTTGTTGGGTTTGAAACATAAATTTTCAAATTTCGCTGCGTACACGAACCCGATAAAACCCTACAGTGGTATCAGAGCTTGAGCTGCTTTGTGTGATTATGTAGTAATCGTTAATAATAAAATGGGTTAGAATTTGTTTAAATCTGATTTTTTTGTCTTTTGAAGCTTGAAAACCTAGTATCTTAAGAACACATAATCTTTGTCTCCCGAACTGTTAAACAATGATCTAATCGAGGAAGTCATTCCAATCTAACTCTTCTAAGTCGATGTGCATAATCGGTTCATTACGAGCATGGTGCACTGAAGCAAAGAACGAGAAAGAATTGGATGACAGTCGATAAACGTGTTGTTTGATAGTGAAGGGTAATGAGGGTGAATCTGCAAATCTGACCCTGAACCAGTTTTAGGGTTTCAGAAATATAGATTTTGTGTTTCTGAGAAGGAGGCACCGAGGCTCCATAGTAGAGCGTTGTGGCGTCGCGTCTCCATAGTGGAGCACCGCTGCCTAGGGTTTTAGAGGCGGCGCCACGGCGCCACCTAGGGTTTGAAGAGGCGCATCGGCGCTGTTCATCCTTAAAGTTTGAAATAATTTTTTGAGACACTACATCTAGGGCGCCGAGACGCCACCCACTTATGGTCGCGGCGCCGAGGCTCCAGTTCAAAAAAAATTCAGAATGAGAAACTAAATTTTTAAAAGTTTCAGATTTTGATTTTGAAGTTTAAAAGTTTCAGAATCTGATATTAAAACTTTTTTAAATAGGCAGATTTAGTCCTTTGGGGTAAATATGTAATTCAAATAAGTTTCTGAAAACAGTTTTGGTCCTTGGGGCCAAATATGTAATTAATTTTAATTCTGAAAAATACAGACAGGTCCCTAAAATCTGAAAATATTTTCTGAAAATTAAAATTAGATTTTTTGAATTTAAAGGGGTTTAAAATTTAATTTGTAAATTCTTGAGAGACTAAACTGTAAATTCTGGAAATTTGGAATTTACATAAATACCCTGAAATCAGTTTTTTAAATCTGAAAATATTTAAGGGACTGTTTGTATTAGACTTAGATTTTAGAGTTTAAATAAATTAACCCATTATTATTAATTGTATATTATTGAATAATATACGAACTATATGCTAAGTGATTAAATGTGTACGTTTAAATATTAACATAATGTCCGCTATAACTGTCTGGGTAGGTGGCACCCAGTAATTGATCAAACCATCTTATATCATACCTATTGGGTTGATGTTTCCCAACTAAATGTGTTTCAGAAATTGCATGATTAGATGTCGTATTGAATATGACACAAAATTGTTGATCTTGGTTAAAATCCCGAAACTGAAATGTTTCCCAAAATTTAAATACAAGTCTAAATCAAAACGCATCGTCCATTATAATTGTTAGAGTGCAAAATCCTTTTCGACAATACGAGTATTTATGTCAAAGCGTTTGCTCTAAGTCTACGAGGACTCAGACTCTTTCATAGATGTGTTTAAATGTAAAAATAAATGATAAACTTTTGTGGGTATTTACACCAAAGTGTTTTCTTACAAAATACCAAATTTACTTAGATACATAAACGCAGTCGTGTAATGAGGTTGACTTGCTTAGACAAATCTTGTAGCCAAAGTGTCGAACTAATCTAAGAACGCAAGATTAGATGAAATATTTGATCAATCAAGAGTTGCAAATAAGTTTTGCAATTGGTTTAGAACCTACCAAGATGTGTTATTGATGTTATCAGTCAAAGCAAACGCGGATATATCATAGGCTTGGATCTTGACCCATTATGACCTTAAATTAATATAGGTCTGTATTCTACCATGGGATCGTAGAAGTGTGTTAAAAATAGTGGGAGCTAATTAAACAAATGACCATGTTGATTAAGCTAAACGAATATGTAAAATAGGAAATAAATTTGATTTTAATTTTCTGTCTATCTAATTCTTCAGATTATCAAAATGTCGAGCATATCATTGGAAAAATTGATGGAAATGAACAAACTCACTGGACCCAACTATCTAGACTGGATTAGGAATCTGAGAATTGTCCTAAGGCAAGAAAAGATTGAATATGTGTTGGACAATGTATTCCCCACAATCCCTGCAGAGAATTTTGCAGAATATTCCACATTCGACAAGGTAGCCTACTAGAAGAACCTAGATGACGCCATTTTAGCACAATGAGTAATATTATCTTCCATGTCAGTGGAGCTTCAGAGACAACATGAGAACATGAGCTGTAACGAGATGCTCGAACACTTAAAGAGTCTCTATGACTCTCAATCTCAGACTATAGAATATGAGTTGTTAATAGAAATCTTCAAGGTAATTGAAGGGGGACAAGTGTCTCAACATGTGTTGAAGATGATAGGGCTGATAGAAAGGCTAACCTCGATTGATATAAATCTGCAGAATAACGTAGCTTCCACCATTATCCTGAACTCTCTTCCTCGTTCGAGAATTTTATTGTTAACTACAATATGAAGGGAACGAAGGCAAGTCTGCCGGAGCTGAACAACATGCTCAAGACCTTTGAATCTTCAACTATCAAAGGCAAAGTTGTGCTCATGGTGAGCTCTTATAGACGGCCCAATCCGAAAGGCAAGGAACAAAAGAAGAAGGGCAAAACAGTCGTTGCACCCTCAGTTATGAAGCCTAAGGGAGGTGTGAAGAAGAAAAAAGTGATTCCGGCTAAGGATGTATGCCTCAACTGTAATAAGAAGGGGCATTGGAAGAAGTATTGCACTGCACCATGAGGAGGAAAAACACTAGGTGTTTCTATCTCTGGTGGACAAGGTGTGTACGTCATTGAAATAAATATGTCTACAAACAACTCTCATTCATGGGTATTGGATACCGCTTGTGGCCCACACATTTGTACAAATGTGCAGGGGCTAACTGACAACATGAAAGTTGGACCAAGAGAGGTGGACCTACGCATTGGAAATGGAGCACGAGTAGATGTTGAGCGCGTAGGAACTTATAGATTAAATTTACCTTCTGACTATTGTTTAGTGTTGAATGATTGTTACTATGTACCCTCGTTAACGAGGAATATCACTTGTTCCCCTGTTTTGGACATGTAGGTTTTTTCTTGATATATTTATAATGGCAGTCAAGTACTGTCTTTTGATAATGTTATATATGGAGCCGCTCCTCTTGTGGATGGATTTTATACACTAAACTGCAGTCGAGAAATATTCAATGTACAAAATAAGCGAGCTAAGAAAAATAATAGAAACTCTACCTACCTATGATATTATAGACTTGGTCATATCAATGAAACAAGGATAGCAAGGTTGAGGAAGCTTGACTACCTCGAACCATTTGACTTGGAGTCTTATGGTAACTGTGAATTCTATTTAAAATGTAAGATGACCAACAATCCACTTTCTGGGAAAGGTGTGCGAGCTAAAGAGGTGCTTGAGTTGGTACATACTGACGTATGTGGACCATTTCCGACTCAAGCTAAGAGAGGTTTCCCTTACTTCATTATTTTTACTGACGACTTGACAATGTATGGATATGTGTATCTTATGAAACACAAATCCGAGGCCTTCGAAAGGTTCAAAGAGTACAAGTATGAAGTGGAGAAACAACTCGCAACAAGTATCAAGACCCTTTGATCTGATCGAGGAGGAGAATACTTGAGCAAAAAGTTTCTAGATTACTTAAAGCTACATGGAGTACATTCATAATGGACACTTCCTGGAACACCATAAGCTTCTTAGCTCTACCGACATACCTTTGGAGACATGCTATACAAACCTCAATATATGTTCTGAACATGGTTCATGCCAAGTTAGTAGGAAAGAGACCCTATGAGATATGGTATGACAAGAAGCCAACTCTTAAACATATGAGACTCTGGGGGTGCCCTGCATATGTTAAGAAGATGCTCACTGACAAGTTGAAATCCAAATGTGAGAAGTGTTACTTCGTGGGGTACCTAAAGAAAACTAAGGGATACTACTTCTATCTTCTTGGAGAACGTAAGGTCATTATTTCCATGAACACAACTTTCCTTGAAGAAGAATATGTCTACAAGGAACAGAGTTGCACAAAGATAGAACTTGAAGAAATTCAAGAACCACAAGATAACATAGAGGTTGAATTCTTGTCGAATGACCAATGTAAAAATTCAGTGGGAGTATTTGGCAAAGATTGGGTACTTCGAGTACGCCCTTCGGCCAGTGGGAGTGTTACGAGGGAGTAGATGCAATGGTTACATCTCCTCCCATTCAGGAAATACATGAAAATGATGTTCCTGAAAGCTCTCAAGTTATTGGATTATCCAACACATAAGAACCCTCTCACAGTCAGAACATACCAAGCACTGAACTGCAAAATAATCAACTCTGTAGGTCCACTAGGACTCATCGTTCTCCTAAAAGACTAAATCTACGTATGAAAACACACAATGAGATAGATATTCCCGATAACAATGATCCTACGACCTATAGTGAAGCAATGTTGGACATTGATTCGAAAAGATGACAAGAAACCATGAAATCCGAGATGGAATTCATGTACATCAATCAAGTGTGAAACTTGGTTGATTTGCCAGCTGGGTTAAACCAATAGAATGTAAATGGGTCTTCAAGAAGAAGATCGATGCATTTGGCAATGTACAGACTTATAAAGCAAGGTTGGTGGCTAAAGGTTATAATCAACGAGGTGAGATCGATTATGATGAAACCTTTTCACTTGTTACTAAGATTAAGTCCATTCAGATTTTACTTGCAATAGATGCATATTATGATTATGACATTTGACAAATGGACGTCAAAATCACTTTCCTAAATGGTAATCTAATTGAGGAAGTGTATATGAAATAACCTGAGGGTTTTTCATCCGAGTCCAAGACAAGTGTTGTATGCAAGCTATAGAAGTCCATTTATGGGCTTAAGCAAGCCTCGAGGAGTTGAAATATTTGCTTTGACAAGACTATCATGTCATTTAATTTCGTCAGAAGCAAAGAGGATCCTTGTATTTATAGTAAATGCAAGGTTGTGAGTATTGTCTTCATTACTATCTATGTGGATGACATATTGATAATGGGACAATAAGACTCTCTTGCAGTTAATCAAAAAGTGGTTATCTAGTACCTTCACGATGAAGGATTTAGGTGGAGCCTTCTACATTATGAGAATTAGAATCTATAGAGATAGACCTAATAGATTGTTGGGGTTGTCACAGTCAGTCCTTCTAATGTTATAGAACTTGAGCGCATAAAGAGAATCATATAAGCTCCAGCTATATGATCGATCATGTATGTTATGACCTGTACTAGGTCATATGTGGCCTTTGCACTTAGTATGACTTGCAAATTCCAGCAGAATCCTGGTGAAAAACACTGAAAAGCAGTCAAAAGTATTCTTAAGTATCTTAGACGAACTAACTATTACTTCTTAGTCTATGGTGGGGAAGAAAAGCTAGTTGTTATTGGGTACACTGATGCTAGCTTCCAGACGGATCTTGATGACTTCAAATTTCAGTCTGGATACACGTTCATTTTCAATGGTGGAGCAGTGAGCTAGAAAAAAAGTTTCAAACAAGCTACAACTGTTGATTCGACAACAGAAGATGAGTACATTGCTGGATCGGAAACTGGTAAAGAAGTTGTCGCGATTTATGAGTTCCTGAAGGAACTAGGGGTAGTTTCGAGTGTCAGTTGTCCAATAACTATTTATGGTGACAACACTGGTGCGATTGCACAGGCTAATGAACCAAGATCAACAAACAGAAACAAACATGTACCAATTAAGTACCACATACTCAGAGAGATGGTGGAGACTGAAGAGATTATATTAGTCTATATTCCCATAGACGATAATCTAGTTGACCCATTCACTAAATCATTAAGTTTCGTCAAGCATAATGGTCATTTTGAGAATATGGGCATTAGATATATTGGAGATTGACTCATGGCCAAGTGGGAGATTGAAAGTATATTTATGTCCTAGAGACAATCTGTATTAGGACAAATGTACTTTATACACATTCGTATTATTATTAATGGAGATTAATATTTTGGTATTTGCAATTATTAGTTGATTGTTTATAATATTCTATAATATGCATCCATAGAGGTTACACTGTTATTATTAGTGTGAGATATTAATATTATAACGTAACTCTTAAGATAGTCTAGACTAATGATCACCGAGAATGAGATATCGATGATACGTGATAAGTCGACATGTGGTCTGCATCATATCCTTAGAAGATGTAGTATGTCTCACTTGCTACGAGTTACAGATACTCGTGATGGACATGGATACTTTGGAAGTATTGGTATACCCTGCTGATATATTATTTGTTATACATGTCTAAAGTATGATCTGCATGTGGGAGATAGAAATCCCTAGACTTGAGGTCGATACACACCTTGTCTACAGAGTAATATACTTTGATCCTGTCCTAATCTCAAATGCCTTATAGGTTGAGATACAGTTTGTATTGGGTACATTACGATGTGGATTAAATGTGGTAGTTGAGTCAAGATTAGGATTCATTCCTCAAATGTATATTCGAGAGAGAACTCAGTTTCTCAGTGATATTAAGTTGACTAAGTCGTTGGCCAACACAATAGACATATCTAGGATATGGTCTTGTTGTCAACTAATATAGATGAGATATAATGATCAAGCCATTTGGACAGACACTTGGCAAATCCTAAACCTGATCGAGTGCGTCGTGAATGAAAGACTTTTATCTTTCCACATAGAGGTTCAGTTTACCAGATTCGTGTAAATATACTTTACATATTGAGTTCGTCTTCCGGCGTCGTCTAGGAGTTCCGTGTAGACCTTAATATGATTAGTGTCAATATGTGAAGGCCTGTAGGGTAACAATATGCCAATTGTTCCTTCGATCTAAGGATGTAATGAGATACTATAAATGTTCGATTTATGATCGAGACATTTGAATGAATAATAATTATTTAATTAAGTCGAGTTTGGATTCCAGATTTAATTAAAATGAAAATGAGACGATATCCCACGCTGGACGAGGGTCGCGTCGCCATGGCGCTGCCAAGGCAGTGTGCCAGTGTGACTAACCCACTACATCTCGTTTTCTGGGCCTGACCCACGTGAAACCCTAGCTGCCTAAAACACAACTATAAATAAGAGGTTTTATTCATTATTCTATACACATCATTTTGATATATTATTCTAAGTCTTAGAGACCTAGAACCAAAATTCTCTCGAACCTCTGTCGAATTTCCTAGCTGTTCGAAAGAGGTGTACATCGGAGTTCTAGGAACTTACAATCGAGGACCAATTGCCTGCGCACCCTCAGATTACTAATAGACTCCAGATTTATTCAAACTGTAAGTGTTCTTTCGATACATTACGGTTATACATACATGTTATGTATGATTTACATGTGTTTTATGTTATTGCATAATCATCCTACAGTTCGTCGTTTGTTAGGTTTGAAACATAAATTTTCAAATTCCGCTTCATACACGAATTCGATAAAACCCTACCATTTTGTGGGATAGGGAGACTGACCGAAGACCTCACAAATTAAATGTTGTGTTCGAGATTCCTTTGAGGTTGGTCGCATTTTCTATTAAAGAGAGAAAACAATTGAGGCAAAGTCCTCATGGTGTTCAAATTACATCTTTAGCATCAAAACGGAAATTGGTGGTGGTGGTGGAGGGGGGGTTGTAGTACACAAATCAAGAAGGTGCCATACGATAATAATGGCACCGAATGCACCAAAAAATATAAATAAACTGAACAGAATATCTGGGAATGAAGTGTGCTGTTTGTCGAGAATAGGAAACCCAAATTATATATGGCCGTGCAGCTAGTGAAATACATAAAATATCATGTCTTAGTTGATGTACAACTACTATAAGAAAAAGACAATAAAGTTAATAGTTACCTATCCCAATAGGGTAAATCTTTTCCTAATTTCTTATTCCAAAAACTTTGTTAGATTTTTTTTTTCCTTTTTCATTTATTTAGACTTGATTTTTAAAGAGGTATTTTTTTTTTCATTTATAGCTAGGTAGTTGAATCAACTTATGCACACCCACAATTATTTTCCAAAATATTTACTACTACCTCTTATCGGTATAAGTAGTACTAGATAATTATGTCCACAAAGTCTTAGTCATATGAGAAATAATTAATCAATGATACATGTCCTCAGGTACATTTTAATCCTAAATCATATTTAATTAATATTCATTTTCAACTTAAATTATAAATACGTAATAATTTGTTGTAAACGTTGAATACAACTAAATTTCACCGATTATGAAATATCATCGCTCTCCAATTCTTCTTCCGTTGGGCTACAATGAACACCCTTGTGTGCCGAATAGAAAAGGAAGAACTTTCACTCCCTAAATTACTTATATAGATTATTACTATTAATACTTTGTTGGTCGAAAACTTTACATTGCAAAGTTTTTTTTTTGTAATAAACTGTAAAATATTACCATCTCAGAGTTTCAGTGCATTTCCCCCCACATTTTATTAAGTATTTTAATTAAATTTTCCACATTTTTTATTAATTCACTTGAATAAAGTTGATTTACTAGTTGAAGTAAATATAATAAAGATGTCCGCTTGGACAGCTCCATTAGTTTCAAAGAGATATTTGGAGCAATGACCAATGATCAAATTTCGTTAGCGACAATGTGAGAGTTTCTTCTTAAAATAAAAGAGGACCCTTTGTGCACAGCGTGATACTGATCTAATTTTTGAAATCAATTGAGTACCGGAGTGTGAAGGCTTATGGGATGAGTGATTCCACCTTTCGGAGAGATAAAGAAAAGCAAAAGGAATCATACTAATGAACGGACAAATAGGTCTCAACTAGCAATAGTGGTAACTCACTCTGCCTAGTTTCCAATAACCCAAAAACCAAAAAGGTTCCTAAAGAAAAACACATAAGAACACAGAAGAAACTGCACTGCACCTCAATTTGATAATTCCTCCTTGTGTCTAATAAATATTTTCTTTTTACTTAGACTTATCTAACTTTGTTTTCTCTCTCTAGGAGGGGGAGGGATATTGCCAGTAATGGCAGTGTTACAGTGGCAGTGCAAGAAAAAGGGGGTTTGAGTTTTCATTGGGAAGGTAAAAATTTTGCACCCAAATACAAGCCAACCTTTAACACCTTCATGTTTTTCATAGGAACTCTCTTCTTCTTGGTAGATACATAGATAGATATAGACTATAGAGAGAGAAACAAAAAGGAACCCTATTTGTTTTTCACTTAAAAGAAAAGAAAAAAAATTGGGGTAGCAGGGTTTGCTTTTTCTGACTACTAGTATTGCTAACTATGTATTCCATTAAGGATTTGCTGTGAAAAAAGCCTGATATCAGTAAGCATAAAACTCGGGAGTTCAGTTCACAGTCTCTTACTTAGTCCCAAAAAGAGAGGGAAAACAAAACATAATTACACAGACTATCTCCTGTATGTGTGTTTTTGTGTGTGTGTGAGAGAGAAAGATAATGGTTTCATAGGCAAAAAAACAGAAGGAACAAAATTAACACCTTAGAAGAAACTCAGATAAAGAAAAAGTTAGAGAGAGAGAGAGTTAATAATGGAAGGGAGTTCTAGTGGAAATAATATATCTTGTTTGATGATGGGCTATGGAGATCATGACGACAACATCAACAACAGTGGAAATGCAACACTATGTCCTTCTCCAATGATGATGATGATGATGCCTCCTCCTCCTCCTCCTTTAACTACTAATAACAATGCTGAAACTAGCAACAACAACAACAACAATATCCTATTTCTTCCTTTCATGGACAACAACAACAACAATAATCCTCATGAAAATCATGGAAACACCTCTTCTTCTACTTCCATCAAGTCAAAGATTATGGCTCATCCTCACTACCCTCGTCTCTTGGCTTCTTATGTCAATTGTCAAAAGGTGAATTAACAGCCCCATTAAGACAAAGAAACTCAAATTTTTTCAAGTAATGCATATTAAAAGTACTTGTTTTCCCCACTCTTGGAGAGGGGTCAAGAGCTAGTGGGAAAATGTCTTTTTACATAAACGGAATTATGGGTTTGAATATTTGTAGAAATTTTGGTGATCTTTATACCTGAGGGTGACTCTCTGCAAGAAAACAGTATGCTTTCCCAAAACCCCTGAAAAAGAAAATGATGTATGAAAAGGACAGTAACTGTATGCGTTATTTTTTTGTATTTACATATACACTTTACATCTTTTGAAGTGCTGATGAGAAGAAAACTAAACCTAGTTATGTATAATATATATAGATAGGAGCTCCGCATGAAGTGGTGGCAAGGCTAGAGGAACTATGTGCCACGTCAGCAACGATGGGCCGTAACAGTGGTGGCATCATCGGAGAGGATCCGGCCCTTGATCAGTTCATGGAAGCTTATTGTGAGATGCTGACAAAATATGAGCAAGAACTCTCAAAACCCTTTAAGGAAGCCATGGTTTTTCTCTCAAGAATTGAGTGCCAGTTTAAAGCTCTTACTCTTGCTTCCTCTCATGAATCTGGTGATATATCACTCTTTTAATTTATTTAATAACCCTTTCGTTTGTTTTTCTTTCTTAAAATGGGTGACATTTATTCTTTTCAGATCCCAACTGTTTATTTGAGTTTATTCACTGCTTTTGATCAGTTGGTTTGTAATCCTATAAATTAATTAATGTCCTCTGCATGTGCATGTTTCCAATGATATCAATCTTTAATTAACTATAAATAAGCTCCATTCCATATGCAAATTATTTATTTCCCCCCCTTCTTTAATCACTTCCACTCCATTTTACTAATATTTTCATTTTTGGTATTTTTTACATATCTTTATATATATATAGAGGTATGTAACACTGACTCTTTGTTTTATACTATTTTGTTCTTCTTCTACATGTTCATCTTCTGTGTATAGTACACGTTGTAGGTGTAAACAGCAAGATACATTTGTCCCTTGTTAATTATTTCAAACTTGATGTTTGTATATGCTGAAGAAACCAACTTGTCTTGTTTCTTTATTTGGAATGACCCTGGGGAATATGATTTCTTGTTCCAGTTTGTTTTAAGAACAGGAATCACGGTTTTTTCTCACTATTCATGTCCAGGTATTGTTTGTTCTATCATGTGCTTATCTAGTTAGTTTCATGTGGATCTCGAATTTTTCTTATTAATTGATGGCTAGTTCCTGATTTAATAATATACTAACCCTAGTTTTCATAAGCAATTCATATCTGGATGAAAGTTTGGGTTTCAAATTTATCTTCAAAATTACAGTTAATATTATGTCTCACTCTCTAAGAAGCAGATTGCTACAATTGTTTTTTTTCCCTTTCACAAAGTCTTCTTCCACTAAATTTGCATTTGAAGTCATTTTTTATGGTTTACTTTCAACAATCACATAACGGCAAGTTCATTTGGAATTTCATTTGCTTTAGGATCATATATTGGAACTCTATCCTTCTCATGAATGTGGGTATTCTGTTGTTCAGAGCTATTCACATTTCTTTATTGAGTTCAAGTTTTACGCATCGAAAATGCAAAATATATGTAGACCATCAAGTTATTTAAAAGGGAATTACTGGTTACTTTATTTAGTATTGATTGGTAACCTTAAGGTAAATGTTAACTAACCTACTATAACATGTTAAATTACATTGATAGTGAAAAAACATTTTTACAAGTTACAGTATATAACACAAATCATTCTTTATAACTATTGTGGTTGCTAAGAAGTATTTTTTTCCTGAAGGTGGAAATATTAAATTTATGAAAAGATTTGTTGAAGCACTCATTAATTGATTATCTTGGAAATGCTTCATAATTTGCTATGAGCTTAAATATTATAAGTGTAAAATTAAGCTTGATGAACTTTGAGAAAAGAACTTTCTTCTATTGGTAGTTGTTGTTATAAATTTGAATTTGAACTTGTGAAGTTAAACAGTTTAACATAGAAAGCTTCAAATCAGTATGATCATTCCCTTTATACTTCTCTTGCCAGCGCTAAATTTTCATTTATGAGCTGTGACGAAGTCCTTATGCTAAATGATTAACCTATCACGAATAGTTCCAAACTTTGACATGATTTTAGGTCCCTGTGAATGTCCTCTTTAGTTGATTGAAAAGAGCATAAAGATAAAAATTAGACAACTGATGGAGAAATGCACCTTGGTTTTAGAGGGACCCATAAGATATTCTTGATTAGATGTGGAGATTTGATTGGAGTGTATAATAACCTCCCTTATGTGTTATGCTTTGGTTAAATCATTGGATTTTCCATTTTCATGTTATATGACAACTAGGAATGTAATTTCTAGCTACTTCATTAATGTTCCTGATTAATGAAGTCGGTCTGTGCCATCAGATCATGTGTTCAATTTTTATCATTCTTTCAAGTTTTTTTTTTGGCTGATTTCCTTTTTTTTGGGTCTAGCAAGTAACTGATCGAATTTATTCCCAAAACAAAAATCAGATTGGTGAAACACTGGCTGCTTAATTACTTTGATCTCATAGTACTATTGTTCATACGTAAGTTGACAAGTGCTTCCTTATAATTCAGTATAAAGTTCTATGGAAATTTCTTCCTCCTTGGACTTTTTATAGACCTAGTGGACAAACATAGGAAACCTTGTGAAGTTAATAGTGTGTGTTGATCTAAAGGAGAGTTCCTGAGGGCCCCACTGAGGTGCAAAATTGAATTTTGTGGAGTCTGCTTTGTGCCAAACAAGCTATATTCCACGAAAATGAGAAGTTTACAAGTGCTTGTTATTAAGCGACGACTGATCTTGTTTTTATTTGTTTTGTTTTAATCCACCTCCCTACCAGTTCATTTCATCAGCAAAAGGTGATTACAAGAGGAGGAAGATGGTCCTTTCCTCTGTGATGGATTCTTAAGATGAATATTTCATCATTGTACAAGAGGTGTCCTATATCTAAAATAGAAATAGGATACAAATTAGAATTGTGTGTATCTTGATTATACATATAAGTAAAGTTTATGTGCATCATGAAGTAACAAAAGGTAAGCAAAGTGTAACTGCTGCTCATCTATCAAAATTAAAGAACCCCTTCTTAACTTTAATCCTAAAGTTAGGCATATCATCTTGATCATTCTTCGGTGTAGCTCTCACTTCTCTAGGCAAACCTCAGTGAAGAAAACCTCATTTTTCCAGTGCTTGTGATTACGAGACAACTGAAGAAATTATACCTCTACTTAAACTTGTTCTTAACATGGATAGGTACTCTCTAGTTTATTGTCTGATGATTAGTCATAGTAATTGTTCTCATGTTTATAGTAACTACGTTAAGTTTCTAAAAGTTAATTAGAAGTTTCATATACCTTGCCTAGATTTAGTGAGTTATGAATTCTTTTTTTGTTTTATGATTGTGTTAACTCTAGCATACTTTTGGGACGCCTGTATAGCCAAGTAGCCAACTACTGTCAGTGGTATTCAAATACAAACAGTTAGAGCAAATGACAAAGAAGTTGATGGAACATAACAATAAGATTTGTTAGCCTAGTGTTGGCTACTCTATCCTGCCAAACCTTCGAGGACTTCTCCTGAAAACAGAAGTGTTCCAGTAAACCATAGCCTTCCTCATACATTGTTAAATATAAATCTATATGTTATAATAGTATTCGAGCATCGAGTTGACCGAACCACTTTTTGCACCAACACTAGTAAACTTCTACTTTTGCACTATATTGCACCTTGCTAAAGCCTGAATTTTGTACTTGGATGTTCTAAATTTCCTTGAGCTAAAGATGATATCTTTCTATATTTTTTATGTTGAGATCAATGGTACTATTGACTGTTTGATCTTGTTGCATGTACATTAAGAACCTACCATGAGTTGACTTAGCCTTTACATGTATTTGTTTGTTGACTCACTGTTAAATATTTCTTCTGCATATGATTTTATTGAATTATTTGACATATGTGAATTCCTAAGAAACTTGATTGCAGTTCAAAGAAAATGATAGGCTTTTGGGGCTTTGACCAGGGGTGGAGCTAGTAAGAGGGAAGTGGGTTAATCAATTGAATCTCCCTTGTCGGAAAAGTATGTTGTGAAAATAGGGTAATTTTGTTTTGGTTATATATAAAGCGTTGAATCACCTTGACATAAAGAGAAATTCTATAGTGTGGCCGCTGCAGGGTTTCAAAAGTTGTTTAGGTCTTAAGTTTGTATCCCAACTCTAGTGTGCGATTTTTTCAGCACTATGGCTGAAAGCTTATAATGTATCCTAATATCTAGTGACTCTTAATGCGTTGCACCTATAAAGCCCCAACTCATATTCTCAACTATAATTGCTCTGGTTTTAAGTATTTTTATATTGTGAATGCTTATGCTAACGTCTTGCAGCTGCAGCTCTGGGTGAGGCAATGTATAGAAATGGATCACCTGAAGAGGAGGTTGACGTGAATAACAGTTTCATCGACCCGCAGGCTGAGGATAGAGAACTCAAAGGTCAATTGCTGCGCAAGTACAGCGGTTATTTGGGGAGTCTTAAGCAGGAGTTCACGAAGAAGAGGAAGAAGGGGAAGCTACCTAAGGAAGCAAGGCAACAACTGCTGGACTGGTGGACCAGACATTACAAATGGCCATATCCATCGGTATTACCCTCCTCGCTTGTTCCAATTAATCACTTCACTACTTCTTGGCCTTTATATTATGAATTTTCCATTGAAGCATTATATATGCATCTATTAATCTGTTGTGATATATATATATATATATATATATATATCGATAATTACCTAAAATCTCTATTCTGCTCTATATATAGGAGTCACTTTATTTTAATATTCAATACTTTCACTTGACAAGGCAAGTGAGGAGTTGCTGGACCTCATAAAAGAGGTCGTTTTTACATCCATCTTGAAATAACATACAACAATTAGGTTGTCGTTTGGTTCGAAGACAAGTTGTGATGAGATTAGTTATGCTGACATTATTTCTTATCCATCGTTTGATTTATTGTATTAAAAATAATATACATTGCATAATTTTTAAATAGTATTGAATAGGTTGTATTACTATACGAATAATACTTATATTGCTAATGTCGTGGTTTTACTATGTATAAAAATCGTACTGAATAGGTGCATAAGTAATGCTACTATTAGTTGTACCAGACTTAAATTTGCAATCAAACATTGTGCTAAAAGTTTATACCAGCATTATTCTACCTATACACCATACCAAACGACCCTTTACTAACCTAGAAATTCACTAAATAACCTTTGCAATAACCAGAGCTGTTTGGTTCAAGGGACTAGGGGGGCTATCCCAGTAAAAAAGTTGGTTAAATTTGTCTAATGTTTGTTATGGGTATTAAGCTAAAACCAGAATAAAATTTATACAAAAATCATGGGATTATTATCTATCATGTATGGAAGGTGGGATTATAATCCAAGGATCGACCTTGTTGTTAGATAAAATCAATATTAATCATTAGGATAATATTGATTAGGATAATTCAATTACATCATAACCATATCATTAGAATAATATCATATCATTAGGATATCATATCATAATCATTTCATTAGGATGTAAATATCATATCATAATCATATATTCTTAGGATAATATATTCTTAGCATCCTAGAGATGTATATATATGAGTGTATGGATCAATGAAAGAGTATGTGATTATTTTCTTTCATAGTATCAAGAGCCACAAAATAACCCCCAAAAAATTACCTTAGTCGGACACGTTCTTTTCTTGGTTTTCAGAATCATCATATTCTGTCATTAAACCCCCCCCCCCCCCCCCTTCTTGCAAATTTGACCTTGAACGTGCGGTACTCAATATTCTGTCACTCTTTCGGTCTATTTCTCTCCCAAATCACCACTCATTTTAGGTTTTCTTCTACTTTTCTAAAAGAAACAATGTCCGATGACCAAAAAATTCATCTCGCTCTTGCCGTAAACCACGTCAAAATTTTTATTCCAATTATTCTTGAGATGAAAAAGGGCAATATTCTTCTTAGGCGGAGTTATTCAAAATCCATTGCCGAGCATACAAAGTCATATATCATATTATTCCTCCTAAGTCTTCATCAGAGACCATCATTGACAAAAATCTATGGTCTCTCTTGGATGCTATAGTCCTTCAATGGATTTATGGATCCATCTCTAATGACCTTTTGCACACCATTTTGATTGGACTCTACGGCTTAACAAGCTTGGGAATGCTTGCAAAACATATTTCAAGATAATAAATTTCTTGTGCGGATAATCTTGAAAACCAATTCACTAATGTAAAATTGGATGGATTTGCAAATGTATTCACATATTGTCAAGAGTTGAAAATGCTTGCCGATCAACTATCCAACGTTGGTGCACCGGTGTCGAATCAAAGGTTGGTGCTCTAATTAGTTGCGGGTTTGAATGAACTATATGATGGTGTCACAACGTTCATTCAACAAAGTAACTTGTCACCACCTTTTATGAGACTCGTTCAAGGTTGATCCTTGAAGAAATTCGAGAGTTGAAACAAGCGATGACGATTGCAAACAATGTCGGCCCTTCTTTCCACAACGCAATAGTGGATGATTTTGGCGCCTAAAATTCTGGTTCGGGAGGGGATCTAAATCGTCACAATAACGGACCACAAAAGGGGTCAAAATTGCAACCACAATAGAGGAAAAAATAATGGTGGAAAGGGGTGGGGTCGGAGTACTGAAAATTATTTCGGTGGAGGGGCTGGTTGCGGGCTTCAGTAGCAAAACCGACCCCACTGGCAGTCTCAGCAGTATAGTGGCAACATGCAGTGGGGTTAGTTCTCGCCTTGGGACTGAAACCTGCAACAATGGCCCCACCCTGTCCATATTCGATGATCCAATGGGCCAGGCCCACTTCCTAAAATCGGCAACCCGAATTCTCAGTTCTCTGTCCGCCACAAGCTTTTGCAGCCATGTGCTATCTTTCGCAAGTTATGCTCCCACGGATATTGAACATGTCATGAACAACATGAATCTAAGTGTTCCCGATGATTCGTGATACATAGACACGGGGTTGACATCACACATGACAACATATCAAGATACTCTCTCGTCTTATTTTAATACGATCAGTAATAAAAATATTGTCCTACATCCACCCAAACTGATTAAAAACTTGATATATGTACGTCGATTTACTATTGACAATAACGTTTCTGTTAATTTTGTTCTGTTTGGGTTTTCTGTGAAAGATTTTCATACGGAGATGTCTCTAATGAGATGTAATAGCACTGAGGAGTTGTATCTCATCACTTCCACTACCAACAACCAAGTCACCAATCCATCCACCTTTGCAGCTATTTCTCCAAGTTTATGGCATAACCGGTTGGGACTCCCGGTAGCACCATTGTTCAATTTTCTTAGAAATAATAAATTTGTTGATTGTAATAAATTTGTGGACTCTCATGTTTGCCAGACTTGCATTCTTGGGAAGCATGCTAAGCTTCCTTTTCCCTTATCTACTTCAAATACTCTTATGCCATTTGATCTCATGCATGTTAGGGAATTTTGTCACCAAAATGGAATGACCTTGCGTCTTTCATGTCCACATACTTCTCATCAAAATGGCAAAGCTGAAAGAAAAATTCGAACAATCAACAATCTAATTCGCACACTTCTTGTGCATTCATCCACACCATCTTTTTGACATAATGCTCTTCAAATGACCACATAAATATTCTTACTAGCAAGCTACTCAAACATATCACCCACACAAATATTGTACCATCATATTCCTTTCTATACATTTGAGAATTTTTGGGTGTTTATGTTATCCCGTATTTTCATCCACAACCTTCAACAAACTTCAAGCTCAATCCACTCCTCGTGTCTTTTTGGGATACCCACAAAAGCATAGGGGATATAAGTGTTAATATATGTCTATTAGGGAAATTATCATCTCTTGTCACATTTTTCTGATGAGTAGACATTCCCGTTTGCTAAATCAAAAGTGACGTCCCCGCTTTCGTATGAATTTTTGGATGTGAGAATACATCCAATTTTAAATTATCATCTATATGCCCAATCCAGTATCGGACCAACCCAAAATGAACCACCAAATATAGTGGCCCAACAACAAAATTGGACTGGACCAATCCGAGTCGGAGAGGTCGCTGCCCCTCCTCTTCGGCCTATGTCTAATCCAATTCTCGTGATTGGCCAACCCAACTGAGGGAGCCCACTGCTCCCTCGTCCAATTCCCAAAATAGATCAATAAGCCCAACTCCACCAACCCACAATTGGCCCAATCCACAACCCGATAACCCACTGCCCCATCCAACGGTCTTGGTCGCACCTTGGACTGTTGAAACACGTGCCATACACGAGATTTTTTGGCCCAAGCGTCATTTTGACCTAACATCTTTGGTTAACCCATCACCACTTCCCAAAAATCCCAAAGCAGCCTTATCATACCCGAATTGAAAAATTGTCATGTTAGACGAAATTGATGCTCTTATTAAAAATAAGACTTAGGACTTAGTGCCCCGTCCATCTAATGTGAACATAATACGTTCTATGTGGGTTTTCTGTCATAAAAAGAATTCTAATGACTCTTTTGCGAGACACAAAGCTCATCTCGTTGGTGATGGCATGTCTCAGCAGGTTGGCGTGTATTGTAGTGAAACGTTCAGTTCGGTAGTTAAACCAACGACTATCAGGATTGTTCTCAGTCTGGCTTTGTCCAAATCATGGTCCATCCATCATTTGGACGTCAAGAATGACTTTTTACATTGTCACATACAAGAAGCAATTTACATCCACCAGTTTTTGGGCTTCCAAGATCCTACTCATTTGGATTATGTTTGATTGTTGAAAAAATCATTATATGGTTTGAAACAGGCTCCCCGGGCGTGGTACAACCGGTTTGCAGGGTTCGTATCCACACTAGGATTCTCACACAACAAGTCCGATCAGTCTTTGTTCATTTACAAGAAGAGAAATGACATGGCATATATTCTTCTCTATGTGGATGAAATCATTCTTACATCATCATCTGAGTCACTTCGCCAGTCTATTATGTCTTTCCTTGTGTCGGAATTTGCTGTGAAGGATTTGAGCTCTTTAAACAATTTTTTGGGAATCGATGTAACTCAATATGTTGGTGCTTTATTTCTCTGTCAAAAGAAATACGCTGAGGAAATCGTTGACAAAGTTGGTAGTCCTTGTGCAAACCGTTACATATGTCGGTTGATACGAAGACAAAATTGAGCGACTCTACGGGTACTCAATATAGTGACCCAACACATTACTGCAACTTAGCAGGGTCATTACCTAACTTTCACAAGATCTGATATCTCTTATGCATTCCAACAGGTCTGTTTATATGTGCATGATCCAAAGAACATATGAGGATGACTCTCTAACGAATTATGTGGTATGTTAAGGGTACTCTTAATTTTGGATTGCATCTGTATAAGTCCACCGTTTCTGGCCTCACATCTTATACAGATGCTAATTGAGGTGGCTGCCCAGATACACGGTGTTTCACCTCTGGTTATTGTGTGTTTCTAGGAGACAACCTCATTTTGTGGTCGTCAATACGCCAATTGACACTATCCCGATCAAGTGCTTAGGCATAATGTCGGGGTAGCTAATGTGGTTGCAGAATCATGTTGGCTCCGTAATCTAATTTTGGAACTTCATTGTCCGATCGACAAAGCAACCGTTGTTTATTGTGATAATGTGAGTGCAATATATCTATCTGGTAACCCTGTCCAGCATCAACGCACAAAACACAGATAGATATATTATTTGTTCTTCAAAAGGTTGCTCGTGGACAAGATCGTGTTCTCCATGTACCGTCCCGTTATCAAGATATTTTCACGAAGGGTCTTCCGCGCGTATTTTTTGATGATTTCACGGACAGTCTCAGCATATGAAAACCTCCCGCTAAGAATGCGTGAGATTGTTAGACAAAATCAATTAGGATAATTCACTTACATCATAATCATATCATTAGAATAATATTATATCATTAGGATGTAAATATCATAATCATATATTCTTAGGATATCATATTAATTATGTAATATATTCTTAGGATCCTAGAGATGTATATATATACGCGTGTATGGATGAATGAAAGATTATGGGATTATTTTCACTATTTTCCTTCACTTATAATGAACCAAACGACCCTTGATAGTGTGATTTTCCAGAGAAGATCTCATGATCACTTTGCATTTCTGGATTTATGTGTTTACAGGAATCCCAGAAGCTGGCACTAGCTGAATCAACAGGATTGGACCAGAAGCAAATAAACAACTGGTTTATCAACCAAAGAAAGAGGCATTGGAAGCCTTCAGAAGACATGCAGTTTGTGGTGATGGATGCTGCTCATCCACATTACTATATGGACAATGTTCTGGCTAACCATTTCCCATTGGATATGACACCAACTCATCTCCTCTGAATATTATGGAGATGGCCAATTATAAAAAATTAAAGTGAAATTTCAAGATTGTGTAATATTCGGGTTAATATTATCCAGGATATTTTGCATATTACTCGTATGCATGTAGTAGTAATTGTGACATGATCAACACTTAATTAGCTAAGCGCTATTTCTATTATGGTTAACTATGGAATTAATTACTTTATACTTTTATCTACCAATGTCAATTTTTGAGTAACGGTATTTGATTATATTGATGTTGTAAGTAAACTGGAACAGCTTTAGAGACCCCTTTAACAAATGAGTTGTTAAAATTTGTTGGTTTAGTAGTATATATGATGACACAACTACAAGATTTCATGTAGAACTATTAAATTGCAAGGACTAACTCTTTTTGTTTACAGTTAAAAATTTAGTTCTTGCAAATAGGAAAATAAATAATCAATATTGCGAATCTGTAAACATGTATATTATTATAGAAACAATTGTATTTCTACTCATAATTAGAATATTTTCATGTATAAATATAATTATGGTAAGATTATGATTCTTTTTTTTATAGGTTTATGATTTCTATTGTATAAGAGATGGACATTGTACTCTATATATACTTTAATGTTAATGAAAGACTCCCCAAGTGAGATTAATATCATCTTACAACAAAGTTAGGTTTCAACCTAATATGAACGAAAATTTTCAGTGTTGGCAGAAAATACGAAATTATTCACCTTTTTATTTTCATTTTTTGCCAAAGTTCAAAAACATTTCTTTCTTTGTTGGTTGGAAGACATTAATTGAACAAAAATAAAAAATCAGAGGCAATGACAGGTCCTGAATAGCAATTACAGAAAGTGAAGCCCGCGTCAGAATATGACCAACAGGTCCGCCGACATGTAGGGCTGCACAAAAATTAGATCGGACCGAAAAAAAACTCGAAACGGACCGAATTTTTCGGTTCGATCATCGGTCCTACGTTTCTGAAAATTCGGTCCTCGGTCCGTTTTTTTTTTTTTTTGGTTTTTAGTGTATATTGGACCGGACCAGACCAAATTTTTCGGTCCGATCTTCGGTCCGACCTTTCTGGATTTTCGGTCCTCGGTCCAGTCCGATCCGAGGGTTTTGTGCAGCCCTATCGACATGAGCATAATCAGCCTATCCGGAGAATTTTTTTTCAGATTGATACAAGGTGCCTAGATATTTTCAGGTATCAGACGAGTCAGATGCCACTAAGTTCACAATAGAAGAACTTGAACAAATTGCTATGCACAAGGAGACTCCCGATATGAAGGTATACCTGGGCACGGAATTAACCCCAGAGCTCAGAATTTAATTCTTAATTATCTTTCAGCTTATATTGATCGTTTTGCATGGCCGGATAAGGATATGACAAGCATCCCTCCAGAAGTTGCAACTCATAAATTGAGCTTAGATCTTAGTTTTCCTCCCGTGTGGCAGAAAAAGCGGCCAATAACCGAACTCATTTGTGAAAAAATATACGATCGGAAAGTGCGGGGACTATCTGTATAGGGCAAATTCGTATGAGACAGCTGTATAAATTACGATGTGACACGTGGCAGATGGTGCTGAATCAAATCCATGTCAGCCTGAGGCGCTATCGATAAGACAAAAATTTGACCGAAATCGTCGAACGTACGTATGATATCGGTAATTACAAAGGTCAGGTGAACCGTTTAAATTACAACAGGCGACCATTACTGAACGAAGCATTAATGACATTTATAAAGATACTAATTGTCTAATTAATACAACATTCATTCTCCAATTATTCATAATCAGCCTATCCGGAGAAAAAGTTTTCAGATTGAGATATTTTCAGGTATCATATTCTAGTTATTACAACACACTCTCTAATATTTCGCTCAATTACAACGCTTTCATACTAGTCTCGAATACTTTACTCATAAGTTAACACAATGCTCAAGCTAATTATTCTATTACTTTGTCTTAATATTATTTATTTAAATTGTATTTTATCTTGTATTATTGCCATGTTAGTCACTTGAGATCCACGTGTCCTTGATCACGTATACAAATTCAACTGTATCATTTTATGGGTAAATAATATTTATTTTATATTTCTTATAAATTTTATTTACCTAATTAAAACTTATAGATCTCAAGACATTTTCTCAATAATCCAAAAAAATTATATCCACCATAATAAAAGTGTAGCAAATGATTATAAGTTGGTAGAGAATAACAAATTAATTTCTAATTGTAGGAAGAAAAAAAAGATAAAATACTATTAGATTTCTTTATAATCGAATCAAACAGAACTAAACTGACAACAATCAAATAGATAAATATGTTTATATTGGTTTGATTTGATTTCAATAATTGATTTTTTTTATTAAATTGATTTGATTTTGATTTTAACCAAAAATCGACTCAAACCGAACCATGAAAACCCTTACCCATATGATATAGTAGACTTAAGTTACATTGTGGTTAAAATTTACTTACATCGAATAAGTATTAATTATATAACTAATAAATTAACATAGTATGTTATAAATTTCTAATATACTTAGTAATGGAGCCTAATGAATGAATATTATTTATTAAATAAAGTCAATCGAGCCGAGTTGAGTCAACTCAATCAAGTCGAGCTGAGCCAGCTCAATCGAGCTCGAGCTTTGACGGAGTCGAGCCTAGTCGGGTCGAGCTTTTTAAAAAAAAAAATTGTCGAGCTAAATGCAATCGAGTCAGGCCGAGCCCTGAGCCGTCACAACTCTTTGCCCATCTCTACCTATAAGACATGACTTGTGGTCAGTTGAGCAGGCTCATTAAATTAATTAATTTACACAATTTATGCCTGATGGGCAATAAAAACGTTGCCTAGCGAATTTTCTGAAACGGAGGCTATTTTTTTAAATAAAAATTGTTCCAAAAAATCAGGACCACCAATTATGGAGCTCATTTGTGAACTTATTGAGTGTTTATATAACCTTAACATGAGTATAAAACAGATTAGTAAACCTGCTATCTCCAATAGAAGAAGAACCATAATTAATTGCATTAATAAGTAAGTTAAGCGGATAGTTGAGGAGATTTGGAAGCCCCATTTCCATCATTACTGAATTAAACAACATAGTTAATTAGTTTTTATAATTATTAGTCATAAACAACAAATCAATATTCGGTCACCAAATAGATAACAAAGAATAGAAATTGGTAATTGAGCACTAATCCCTGAGGACGATAACTCGGTCTTCCAAGACTATATTATTTGACTCGACACGTGCACTTGCGTTAAAGTGTGTGCATAAATCGCGCATCAGCATCTCTGCTTTAATGTCGGTCTGAGTGTGCCCCACTGCGTGGTGGGCATGATGGGGGTGAGGCCCAAGTATACTGGACTGCTGGTGTCGCGCCCTTTTTCGACCGCGACCTTATTCTAGCGAACCTCCTGCTTAGATAAAAGATGTTAGAAAAATAAATAATAAAAATGCTAAAAATGTTAAAAGAATGCTAAAAAGTGGAAAATGCTAAAAGTAGTGCTTAAAATTTAAAAAGGTGCTAAGGTGCTAGAAATGCTAAAGGATTCGCGGAGTCGCCACCTAATTAGTTGGGTGAATTAGGACACCTAAATGTCAACTTAGGTTAAAGTCAACACTAACTCCATTCTTTATGGTCTGCTAAACTTAATGAAATTCTGGGCAAGGATTCTTTATTATCCTAAAGGGAAGGGATTAGGCACCCTAAAGGATCCGCTAACTTGCGGTTGTCCGTTCAAACCTAGGGTTAATTATTTATGCTAAGAATGCGTGTTTTGAAAATATAAAGGATGCTTCAAAATATTTTATAAAAGGAGGCATGTTGAATAAAATTTGTAATGCTAATGCTATAAAAAATATATAAAAAGCTTTAAAGTGTGCATTTATATTGTTTATGGTGCAAAGTCGATTTATGGGCTATAGATATGCATTTATCTGCGAAATCAAAGAAGTAATGCGTTAGTTTTAGATATGCGATTTTAATAATTTAGGCAAAGGATTAGGTATGAAATGGCAAGCCTAAGATAGATAAATTAGCAGTGTATTTCAAGTTTTAAAACTAACCACTCCATTTCATGTATTCAAGGATTAATTGTTCTAGACAACCTACTAATTACAAGGTTAAATAATTAGGCAACAATTTAAACAAATAAGATAAAAAAAAGGTGGATATGATCGCGGCTTTCAAGATGTGTGGCGACATCATCTTATCCTATTTTGTCTTAGGAATTTCTGAAGCGGGAATGCGAATGCGGATGCACATAGACGCGGGTTGCCATTTGAAGTAGCTCGTGATGAGTCTCGCCGTGAGACTCTTCGTTTCACTCCGATGCGTGCCATGTAAAAAAGAAAGTGATAAAGATTAGTATATGCCCAAATTCATTTAATCATAACAAACACTTGACACATAGTTTGTATTTAAGCAAACACATACATAAAGACCCAACAGAGGGCAACATCAGATGGGGATGCAGCAAGAGCGTTAAAAGAAACGAATAAAGGTGTATGCAGCAAAGACATGTCAATTTTTAATATCATACAAGTTGGTCCATTTTGTTCATAGAATTGGAAGGCCAATAAATCTGATTGTCACGCTTTAATGAGGAGTTATTCAGATGTGCATCCAGAAATGCAGATATATGAGAAACTGCACCAAAATTTTGACCATTACACATATCCAGACACACACATAGGATTGAAATGCAGAAAGACAAGCATTTTTGTTTCAAATGATAGGCAAGTATGCAATAGGCTTAAGTGATTCCACATGCTTCAAGCCCTTTTATCAAGTAAACAGATGGTGATCGCCGAGGGAAACAGTCAAGTGTACATACAAACTACATACAGTATACCTGCAGATCTGCTGCAGTTAAGTGCTCAAATATGCTGATACACCATTCAGATGTAGGCAGTAGGCAGAGACAAAAATAAGAAGCAAAACAGGAGCATATGGTGACTCAGGAAAACTTTCATGTCAATATGGAGGCATTTTGCACTTAGCCAAGCAAGGGTAATTATTTAGTTAGTTCAGCAGGTAGCATTACCACACAGGACTAGTTAGACGAACATGCTGAACATAGAGATGACAAGGATCAAACAGCAATGGTCCTTCATATATGCAGAATGTAAACTGGACGTAATCATATTCGAACTATATATTAAACATGATAATATTCCAAACAAGTTCAACATAATCGAGACAAGTTTTAAGTAATTCCAAAATCAGACCCCCGTCGCGCCACAACTAACAGACATCCCAGGCTACAACTAAAGGCAAAGTCGTTAAATATTACCCATTCAACTGGAAAAGACTAAACATGCTTGAATCATTTTTGACAAATCAAACATATTCAGATTCACGAAATGCAGGGTAAAAATGAGAGAAAAATGGGTTTACCTTCTCCGGACAGCGACCCGGGGCAGCGTATCAAGTCGCCGGTCCACTCGACGGGTTTTGGGTTTGCGATGCCAATAAAAGGGCAAGGTTTGTTTGCTGATTTCTTGGCTAGAATTGAAAGAAGGGGTTTCGAATTTCCTATTCGTGCGACGATGGTCCGCATCGAGCCCTAACTCCCTATGCCTTATGCGAATCTGGTTCCTTCACGCGGAAAATCGATTGCTACTCGACTGCTTTCCCCTAACTGAGCTCTGTCTTTCTGGGATTTCTATTACGTGTATATCGCCAGGTGCATCATCGCTTTTTTCCATCGATCGGGATGCCTCTTGCAAGTGTAAAAACGCTCAATTTATAACCTCAATCTCTGGATTCTAAACTTGGTAAACCTTAAAGGCTGATTTTGGGTATATGGTAAGCTGTGATTTCGGGTATCTCCTACCATAATAGGTGCTGATTTGGTATTGATTCTGTCGGATTCTTATGGTAAGTTTTGATCTTAGAACGACTTATGGTAAACTCTTGAGTGTAATATTGCATGTCGATTTCGAAGGGTTATGGTAAGGTTATGCGATTTGAATGGTACTGGTAGGGGAAAGGAAAGTCGCCGGATTTTCCTCCCTGAAAATCCGGCGAGATTCGCGGGTAAAGGGGAGAGGAGTATGCGGCGGGTGCTATTATTTCCTTTAGGTTTTTTTTAGGGCTGCGTTTTGATGGTGAGGGATGTGGGGGAGACGAAATGGGGAAAGGTGGGAATAAAGCGGGCGTGGGAAATAAAGAGTGGGCCGAGTGTTGGGCTGCGGCGTGTGGCGCTGGTCGCGGATGGGGCTGGGTAGAATGTGGGCTGATAAGGGTAGTGTTATAATTTAGGTAGGGAGTGGGCTGGGTTAGTTGGGCTGGTTTTAATTAATTAGGTATTTAATTCTAGGTGCTTAATTAGTTAATTAGTGATAAATTAATAAACTAATGTGATTAAATTATATAGGCGCTTTATTAGTTTAATTGCTATAATAAATGCGGGCGTGCTATTTGATTATTGCTTAATATTTTAGAATGCGGCGCTATTATTTAAAATCCTATTTATTGTGCATTATTTATCATTATTTAAAATGAGTTACGAAATTGCTTTGCGTATTAATAAATGCGACTACGCTACTTGACACGACGTCATTGCTAAATCATTTATTTTATGTAATTATTAAGAATTGTTTGACAGGGCTTAAATTAATAAATGCGGGCGCGAGACTCTAAGTGCTTAATAATCTACGTAAAATGCGGTGTTATTATTAAATTGTTTATTTATGCCTGTATTAATGTTTTATCGCTGCATTTTATTATAAAAAATTATAAGAAATTATTTTGCAAAATTAGTGTAATTTTATAGCTAATGACTGCACGAGAGGGTCAAAATTGGGTGTCAACAGCTGGGACTGCCCATACACTGGTGTGTACCCTGGAGTCTGGACTAGGGAGAAACTGGGCCGCGGTGCGTGTACGGGCTGATATTGAGGCGTCGTGGCGCTGTAAGGCTGTGCCGCGACGCTGTAAGGCTGAGCCACGACGACTTGCGGCGCTGGGACCCACTGCCATTGACCAGAGGGCCCATGTGGGTTCCAGGATTGATGCTGCTGCTGCTGACGGTTGCCCCCTTTGTTGCCGCCCTGATTCTTGCCATTATTCTTTCGATTTTGGCCTTTCTTACCACCCTCGTTGTTGTGATTTTGGGTCACGTTAGCTGGATTGAAAGAAGAAAAATTGGAAGCAGTTATCATACCGATAGGACTGGCCCCAATCGCCACTTTCATAGCTAATCCGACTTCTTCCAAAGTAAGCATAAAACGGGCTTGATAAAATCCTGGCAGGGGGTTACTCTGACGAATAACTGAAGCAACACCGCTATAGGCCTCTGACATACCTGCAACCATCTGAAGAACTAGACGACTATTAGAGATAGGAGAACCCACGTTGCTGAGTTGGTCTGCCAAGTCCTTGAGGCTTTTACAATAAGAAGAAACGTTTTGAAAATTCACCATGACCACCTGTGAAAATTCCTGTTCAAGGATAACAATCTGAGAATGACTGTTATCTTGGAAGATATCTCGCAATCGATCTCACGCTGCCATAGCTGTGGAGTTGGGTTCCATAATCGTCTGCAAAAGGTCCAAGGAAATAGTGGCATAAATCCACTGAAGAACCTTGGAATCAAGCATGTCCCATAATTCTAGGTCTATTTCTTTAGTGAGCACAGTAGATGTAGACGCCTTATCACCCTCCTTTGAAGGAGTAGGAGGGATGGTGTGGTGAAGAACTTTATGTGCTTTAACATGAATCTTGAATAACTCCGCCCACGCCCCATATTGGACGTTTTCAAGATCAAGAACCATAGGGATGACACTCTTGATGTTAGAAACTGAGAGGGCAGGATGAAAATTGTTCTTATCAGCCATAGGGAATAGAACAACAAGATTCGGAGAAGGGAATTTGGGAGAGAGGATTTTGGAAGAGAAGATACTCGATTTTGTTAAAAAGGAAGAACACAAAAATCGAGAATTTGAGGATCCACAAATCCGAAAAAGAGAAGAAATTTTGAGAAGCGGAAGCGAGGTAAAGATAACCTAGACTCTTGATACCATGAAATAATGTAAGAAATAATCCCCCGATTATTCTCATTAATGAAAGACATATATATACAAGTTACAAGGAAGATCTTCTTCTTATTCTACTTAGGAATCCCTATTCTATAAGAATACTAACTTTACAATTATGGTAATATTACACTACTAATTAAGGTACAAACCTAAATCTAATATTTACCAAATATACAAAGGAAATTGACCCACTCGAATGGGCCATTCTCGGTTGGGCCAATATAGCCGATATACTTTAACAAATTTTTACCCCTTTTATATAAAAAATACCTATATAAGTTATACAAAAGGTTAAACAACAAAATTACCCTCACTATTTTAGACTTAATTGTTTCCTTTTCTAGACATAGAACCACACATCATATTACTTAAAATTTTAATTAAATGTTCGATTGTTATTTCAAAAATCAACAACAATAATCTCTATATTATCGTTATGCATAATTAATCATTATATTACTAATACATAACTACTTTTTTTATTATTAATTTCCACATAACTTGTCTTCGAATTTATCGTCCCCTCAATTCGTCCAACCAAAAGAGCTCTAGTGTTAGCATAACCAATAAAAGAAAAAAATCAACAACAATAATCTCTATATTGCTGTTTATGCATAACTAATCACTATATTACTAATTAATAAATAACTAATTTTTTTTATTAATTTCTACATAACTCGTCTTCGAACCTATCGCTCCCTCACTTCGTCCAACCAAACGACCTCTAATGTTAGCATAACAAAAAAAGGGAAAGAAAACCAAAAAATCAACAACAATAATCTCTATATTACCATTTCGTACTTAACTAATCATTATATTATTAATTATTACATAACTAATTCTTTTATTATTAATTTCTATCTAACCTGTCTTCGAACCTGCCACCCCTCAATTCCTCCAACAAGCGAACTGTAATGTTAGCATAACCCAAAAAAGGAAAAAATAAAATCAACAACAATAATCTCTATATTACCGTTCATGCATAACTAATCATTATATTACTACTAATTAATACATAACTAATTCTTTTATTATTAATTTCTACATAATTTGTTTTGAACCAATCGCTCCCTCAATTCGTCCAACCAAACGAGCTCTAGTGTTAGCACAACCCAAAAAAAGAAAAAAAGAAAAAAATCAACAACAATAATCTCTATATTACCGTTTATGCCTAATTAATTATTATATTACTAATTAATACATAACTAATTCTTTTATTGTTAATTTCTACATAACTTGTTCTCGAACCTAACGCCCCTAAGTTCGTCCAACCAAACGAGCTCTAGTGTTAGCATAACCCAAAAGAAGGAAAAACTAAAAAAATCAACAATAATAATCTCTACATTATCGTTTCGTGAATAGCTAATCATTGTATTACTAATTATTACATAACTAATTATTTTATTATTAATTTCTACATAATTTGTCTTCGAACCTATCGCCCCCTCAATTCGTCCAACCAAACGAGCTCTAATGTTAGCATAACCCAAAAAAGGAAAAAATCAACAACAATAATCTCAATATTATCGTTTAGATATAACTAATCATATATTACTAATTAATACATAACTATTTTTTTTTCCTGCATAACTTGTTCTCGAACCTAACACCCCCTCAATTCGTCCAATCAAATGAGCTCTAGTGGTAGCATAACCCAAAAAGGAAGAAAAAAATCAACAATAATAATCTATATATTACCGTTTCATGTATAACTAATCATTACCATGAGGTAGCCAAGTTAATTATAGCGATGGCGCGGGGCCATGGTCACGAGTTCGATCCCTGCATAAACCTTCTTGGTTGAGCATCGCCACATGACTGCGAAGTGTGGTTTACATGGTGGCGTGGTTTGCGAGCTCTTTGCGTCGGTCAGGGTTTACTACTGCGTTTCGAAAGAGTAGCGGTGCGGTTCGCCGTCAAAAAAAAAAAAAAAAAAATGTATAACTAATCATTATATTACTACTAATTAATACATAATTAATTCTTTTATTATTAATTTCTACATA
Source organism: Przewalskia tangutica (assembly GCA_029844215.1). Lineage (NCBI taxonomy): Eukaryota > Viridiplantae > Streptophyta > Magnoliopsida > Solanales > Solanaceae > Przewalskia > Przewalskia tangutica. Next base: position 36,414,694 of record CM056727.1, on the reverse strand, counting down.
GCTTGTCTATGAACCTATGCCCCTAGTCCAACCAAACGAGCTCTAGTGTTTAGCTAACCCAAAAAAAAATAAAAAAATCTAGGGTTTATAAAGAAGCCCTTGATTTTCAGGAGAAATTAAATCATTGCCACAATCCTCTAGAAGCTACGATAATGCACCTAGATTTTTGTCTTCCGTTTTGAATGCACAAAAAACTATCTGAAAACTCTCTCTATTTGGAGCACACTGCAAAACCAAACTCATTTTCCATGGCTAAGACCCGACCTGGTAAACGAGACATGGACTTTTACACCATTAGAGTCACCAACAAAGTTGTCAGAGGTATCTACATTAATATTCTCACTTACCCTTTTCATAGTTTTGTGTATAAATTACATCTACATTGACATTTAAAGTTTTGTTAATTTTGTTTTCAAGAACTGTGGTGTTCGGGTCAGTTCACATGTACGTTGTATAGGTGGGGTAGGTGGGTTTGCTATGGAGCTATTAGAGGCGATTTGAACGTGGGGTTTAGTTTTTTTCGTATGATTTTGTTAGGAGGCGTTGCTTTATTCTTAACCGAGGGTCTATCGGAAACAACTTAAGGTCTGCGTACAATCTACCCTCCTCAGACACCATTTGTGGGATTCCACTGGGTATGTTGTTGTTGTATTTTGTTAGGAGGCGATTAAGTGTTTGCTTTAGGTTTTTGAAGAAGAAGATAGGGAAATCTTTGAGACATGCATGTGTAGCTATGTGAGTAGTTGCCTATTGGGTGTTTGAAATTGTGGCTGTATATGTTTTTGAGGGACTATATGCTGGTATGGGTAGTAGCTTAGAAGAAAGATTGTTTCTTTGTTATGGTTTGGAGCTGGCATTTTTGTGTTGGTGCTGTAATGATTCAGATATGGCCCTAATTTAGGTTCCTATGTTGGTACTACTGATATTTCCTTCCTTTATACCATATGCATTCAATTGCTGTATCTGTTTTTCTTTGTAAATGGTTTAGTTGTGGATATTTGTGAGTTATTCTCCTAAAAATGTCTGTTTTCCTAGACGTGCCGAAATATATACATTCATATGAGCAAAACACTTCCCCACAAAGGTAGGCGTAAGGTCTTCGTACATCTTACCCTCCCTGGACCCCACTTGTAGGATTTCACTGGGTATGTTGTTTATATGAGCAAATAATCTTGCATTGCCTGGAACTAGATGGATTCTTGGTTCTGATATCTGTTTTTGCACCATTGAAAAGAGAAAAGGTTGTGCTATGGAAAAGAAAGAGAATCTGATCTGTTTTCCAGCTGCGATATGCATGATTTCCCCTTCTTGCACTCGTTCCTAACAACATAACCACTTAATTGAGTGTGCTCATTTTGTAATGCTCTGTAGTATTTAAGATATCCTTTAGCTGGTTAATTATGTTGCTGTTGTTGGGGATTTTACGTAATTTGCGAATTGCATAACTGAATTTCGTTTTGATTGTGAAGCTGGGAACTGTGTGTTGATGCGGCCATCAGAAGGCGACGGCTCCGTATGTAGCACGTGTTGAGAAAATTGAAGCTGATAACCGCAACAACATAAAGGTGCATGTTAGATGGTATTACCGGCCAGAGGAGTCAATGGGAGGGCGGAGACAGTTTCATGGATCAAAGGAGTTATTCTTGTCAGACCACTACGATGTTCAAAGTGCCCACACTATAGAAGGGAAGTGCATTGTTCACTCTTTTAAGAACTATACTAAGCTCGAGAATGTTGGTCCGGAGGATTACTACTGTCGGTTTGAGTATAAAGCGGCAACTGGAGCTTTTGTGCCAGATCGTGTTGCAGTGTAAGTGTATGAGATTTTTCGTTTGGTTGCTGATTGAACTTGAGTTATGTTCTTCCTACTCATTTTTTTTTTCCGCTCTGAAGGTATTGCAAATGCGAGATGCCATATAACCCAGATGATTTAATGGTACAATGCGAGGGGTGCAAGGATTGGTATACACACATAATTTTATCTTTCTGATTATTTTTGCTGAATATCAGTAATGAATTGCTTTACATTAATTTCCTCTCCTACAAAGACTGGAAAACGAAATGTTAAAATACGTAAATATACAGGAGAGGGAACATAAAAAGTAGAGATCTTCTTTCTTGTTGCCTGTGTACGACTGTTGAAAGAACCTCAACAGTTGGATATGCTCTGCCTTCTAAGAGATTTCTGTTATTTTACTAGTTTTAAGATTTGGGCATTTCTTCTTCTTTAGCTCTATTGCAAGGAATGTTACGTTCTTACTTATTTTTCTTTAGTATTCATTATGTGCAATATATGAAGAGCATATCTGTGTGGTGGAAGTCGTGGCTGACCTCTGCACTATGATTGTTTTTTGTAAAGCACTAGATATCAAGTAAAGGGATATTCGGCCCATAGGAACTTATCCGAAAAGAAGAACAATAAATTGTCTTAGTTTGAGTTGGTGTCATTTCCTTTGTTTCCAGCATGAAAAATGCAGTAGGCCTCTCTGTATGTTTTGAATTGGTTGCCGTGATGTGCATACATAAAAGACTTCCATGTCTCAATCATCTTGCCACAATCTGGGGTTGAGTTAATGTTATCTGTGTGTTTTCCAGGTTGCTTTATGAGTTCCACATTGTATAAAATCTGTTAGAACAACTGTTCTGAAGGATGAGACTGTGCCTTCATGACCGATCTGATTGGTTAAACCAAAAAACCAGCCAGGATCTGATTCCAGTTTTAAAAGAATTGCATGTTTTCATTTCTCACGATTCGTTTCCTTGATCTTTGTAGGTATCATCCAGCCTGTGTGGGCATGACTAGTGAACAAACTAAACAACTAGCTGCTGATTTTGTTTGTTCAGATTGCTCATCCGAAGATGTGAAGAAGTCTCTTAGTACTTATGCTTCATTCCCCCTGTCTAATGGCAAGGTAGTACGTTCTTGCCTTCTTTTAGCTGTTATTGATTTGACCTTTAACATATGAGAAGGTGGAGTTCATACCAGTTCTCCACTTCATCTAAGCTTTTAAGATAGCATGAATAAGAATATGCTGGAATGGGTCCAAATGGAGTGGAGCAGATATAGGGGATTCATATAGTATACCCCGACTAGTTTGCGATTAAGACGTTGTTGTTGTTGTTGTCTGAATAAGAATATGTTGGGGTGACAAACAACTTCTATCATAAGGATGAAAGGGAGGAAAAGTGATGGGCTTTCTATGCTTAGGATGGACAAAATCCATTAGATACAGAGTATTCTTTATGTTGTATAACTTTCTAGGTGGACGAACTTCTGAAATTATGAAAGGTGAAAAGTTATTTATTACTTTACAATGATTGGCATCATTGAGTCCTTTTGAGTTTTGAGTCCGTTCTGATCTCACAGAAAAAAGTCAGCTGCTACCTTGAGTCTTCAATATCTGGGGTCTTAAAGTGTGTTACGTTAGCCAAGTAGGTAATCGTGTTGCATTGGCTAAGAGACTGAAATACATGTATTTATATATCTGTTTCATTTTCTAGTTAACGTGATGTTGAATTTTGCTTAAAGATGACTATGGGAATCCTCCCTTGATGCATCTTCTAAATGCAGACTTTTGTTAAAAAAATCTTACTACTTTATCCCAAAAAGGAAGGTAAAAAACCAAAAGAACCACTTGATATACATCCCAAGGCGGGGATCTGTAAGGAGATACTTGAGTGACCTTTTAAATACTTTTCATTTATTGTTATAGAGCCCAAGGCGGAGATCTGTAACAATAGGTAAAAGTGCATGTTAGACTGAGAAGTGTGCTTTTGTGGTTGTGCAGCTCTAACTATTATTATCAGAGGTGCGTTTAAGCCTTGTGCCGCTTGGTGTTTTCCGATTAAGAAAAAGCAATCCCCACATAACTAATGTAACTTTTGGGTACTATAAATTAAATAAGATATGATTGATTTATTTAGGAATCTATATATTATTTTATGCGGGATAGAATGTGGAATAAGAATACATGTATTAGGATTAAGGGGATGAAAGTATTCATGACATTTTGCTCTTGAAGTAAGTAATAATCCCTAGTAACATTCGTTATATTATTATTCCCTGCATAACAATACCTATATTGTTAGTATTTCTGAACGATCATTTCATTATTATTTGCCCCATAAAGATTCCCGTATTATAATTCCCACATAACTAGTATGTGGACCAAACAACACTTTAAATCTCTTTTATGCCTTTTGACTTTAACAATATTCTTTTGGACACAAAGATGTGAGGTTACGTGGCCCATTTCTCCTTCTACTTGCCATTTCGTGAATAATCAACTAGTGGCCATGTATGTCGGTGTCTTTAAAATTTTGACCCTCACTTCCCCATTTGTAGCATTACCTTGGATTTAACACTTTGTTCGAGTAGAACCCTTACCTATGCTGCCATTGGAACTGTGTTGTTGAACAACAGCTTCTCTTTGATGATGCTGCAATGTCATTCTCATTTGACCCTCACTTTGGTTGTCAATTACTGTAATTCTACTCAACATCCATGTCAAATTGCCCCTTTTAAGGCAGGGCCCTCATTTTCTCTGATGTCCTTTCCTTGTCATATAGTCATAGGTGTTCTGTTTAATCTTTGTAAGTACCAAAGGACACTTGCTAAACACTTAGAACATAGGCAAGTCCGGTACATACTTGTATCATACATGTCCTTGTAAATGCTTCATTGTTCCTTTTTATAGTTAAGAGTTAAGACTCGCTCTCTCTCATTGCCAGGATTGCTTAATGATTCTCCAATGATTTTCCAGGTTGTGCCGAAGCGCCAGAAGAGGTAGGCGGAGCTGTAGTAAGATGGATGGAGCTAGTTTTCTTCATGTTTAGGATGCTCATCAGGATTTTGTACAGTGCAATGAACTGAAACTAATGCCGGTTCTTTGCATAGATTAGCTCTGCTCTGTTATGTCCTTTTAGCAGTAGTTCTTGTATGTACTAGTATTAGCAGATGACAGTCTTTTGGAAATTGGAACTCAATTAACAAGTCTTTTGGAATTTGAATCGCATCTTTAGTGTAAAATCGTTGACATGTCATCTTATACTATGCTAAGAATTTATTACGTCCGGATAGTATTAATCCCAGCTAAATATCCGTTGAACAATCTATAAACCAATACTTGCTTTTGAGACACTGCTTATAAGCTTACTTTTAGGATGTAAAGGGTTTATTTGATTACTTATAAGTTGGTCAAGTTAGTTTATAAAGCACTTTTTTATTATGCGTTTGGTAAACATTGAAAGTGCTTAAGCATTTATAATAAACACTTTAAGCTAAAATTAGTTAAAAGCTCTCTTTGTCCCAAAAAAATTGTTCTACTTTTCTTATTAGTTTGTCCCAAAAAGAGTAACATATTTTTATATTTAGAAATATTTTAACTTTATGAAATAATTTACAGCCATACAAATATCTAATACTTGTTTTGGATCACACATTCTAAAAATATTTCTTTATTTCTTAAACTTCGAGTTAAGTTAAACTAGGACAATCTTTTGGGACGAAGAGAGTATAAGTTTGTAGTTGGTCACTTCCAGTTTTAATTTTAATTCAGATCACAATAATTAAGTCAGTTTGTTTTTTAGGTCTAAATCTTAGTTATTTAGATTTAATTTTAACCATTAAAAACATTTGTTTTTTCTGTTACCATCACTTAATTAGGCTGAATAGATCTGAATGATTAAATTTGTAAAAAAATCATAATATCATTAAGATGTCTATTGATCAAATGATTCTGAAAGATGATAGTTCACCAATTTCATTCATTCATTGCTACCGCCAACGTTCACCATTATCAACTATCGCTACCGCCACCCACCATTATAAACTACCAATTTCCATCATCCACTATCCTCAATCACAATCGTCAATGTTGTCAATCACTACAATAAATCGTCATCACTATTAACTGCCATTTACAATCATCACTACCAACCACCATTACCGCAACAATTGACATCATTAATCATCAATATATATCGCCAACCATTGTCATCATTCACCACTACCATTAGCTATACTATCTTTCACCAGGACTATCAACTGTCACCACCAACTATCACCATGAAATACTATTGTGATCATCACCACTAGCCACTACCCACATCATCACCATTAGTCAACACCATCCCCAATCGACACCCACCACCACCAACCGACATAAAACTTTTTAAAATTATTTTGTTGATATAATATTTGATTAATTAATTTAGTATTTTATTAAATTTATATCTATTAAATTTTAAATAAAAATAAAATTTATATATTCAGATATTGAAAAAATAAATAATCTTAATTATTAAATATTCAAATCTTAATACGACATCTTAATAGTCAAATATGTATTTAGATTTGAAGGTCTTAATCTTAATAAAAACAAATGAGACCTAAGAGAACTTAAATGGAGCGATACATGGATAGAGAGAAGCCATATAAACAACTTCAACTTACTTGACATTAATTATTTACAATGCATTTTACAGAATTTCACACTAAATTACTGAGAGGTGAAACAATGTAACATATATAGTTTGGTCTAATCTTGGAGGGAGGGGATGTATTTTTAGTCATTAGAAGTGTTACTTATAATCTTTCTTTTATATTATACAGTTGACTAGATTATGATAACAACCTAATAATGCAACTGTTTTTTTAATTAGTATTTGCAGATTCAGAGATTTTATACTTAAAACAGCTGAGCTTTTAATAAAATCTTAATCTCATTTCTCATACAATGAAGCAAGTTTTCACATGTCAACTTGTACGTTTCATGTAATTGTCAGATTTACCGCAAAAGTGTAAAAGAGCTAGTGAAGTGCACAATAGTGCCATGAGGAGTGTTGCATGGAATATCTTCTATTTAGTTAGTTAGTGGAATTTGTTAGTTGGTTAAGAAGTAGTTACAAATTGTTAGAAGTAATTAATTAGTTAGTTAGAAGATTCTGGATGTAGATAGGTATGTGTATAAATATCCCATTGTATTCATCATTGCGAGTAATAAAAATTCACTTCTTTTCCTCACAAATTCTTCATCTCACACAATCAGTTCATACACATTTGAGTCGAAGTTGCACTGCACATCCATGGAAGTGCTTGTAATATGAACACAAATTCTGTTCCCCAATGGAACAGTGTCTTGACATGGTATCAGAGCTTTGACAGATTAACGAAGATCGAAGGAGTTCCTTTGCATGCAAGAAGGGATTCGAGGGATCGACACATCAGACATAAGAATTTTTTGGATCGAAAGGCAGAAATTGATGAATAGAAGCTTAATTGGAGCAAAATCTTGTAGATTATAGTCGTGTTGTTTCAGTAACTAGTAACAATTGTAGCTGAAATCTAAGAATTGTAGACAAGCAACGATGGAGTTAATGGAGAAGAATTGTCGAGTGGAATTACAATAATGACTGTAAGTATAGATCATAATCATCCTCTGTATTTTTTTCCATTTGATGCACCAGGCTCATTATCTGTTGGCAGCATACTGAATGAGATAGACAATTATACATTGTGGAGTAGGGAAATGAAACTAGCCTTGTTAGGGAATAACAAAATAGATTTCATTGATGGAACATTGAAAAGAGAGACTTTCCATGGTGATTTGGTAAGGATGTGAGATAGATGCAATGTTATTATGGTGTCATGTATGATGGGAAAATGTAAGCAAAAGTTTGCTCAGTGGGATGTTGTTCAACTCTGACTCACATGTCATCTGGGAAGAGTTTAGGGAAAGGCTTGATAAAATAAACAATTCTAGAGCATTCCAGTTACACAAAGAGATTGTTACAATGAGGCAGGAAACACTGTCAGTATCAATGTACTATTCCAAACTCAAGGACTTTTAGGATGAGTATGATTCGATTGTACCACCACCTTCTTGTTGTTCTAAATCTAAAAAGCTTATTGATCAACTGCAATATCAGAGGATGTTACAATTCTTAATGAGCTTAGATGAGAGTTATAGCCAGGCAAGAAGTCAGGTGATTATGATGCAACAGGTACCAAGTCTAAATCAGGTGTATGCAATGATCAACCAAGAAGAAAGCCAAATGATAATTGCAGGGACTAGTAGAGTGATGCAAGAAAAAATAGACTCTTCTGTCATGTTTACAACTATAAGTGGAGTTGGAAGAAGTGGAAATGGAGGATCAAAATAGAAGAAGTCACAATCCCAATGCTTTTTCGATTTTTGTCATGGAAGAGGTCAAAGCTGGATTGTTTCAAACTGAAGAAATGTGACTACTATCACAAAACCGGACATGTATAAGATGATTGTTACAAAATTCATAGATATCCTGAGAATTTCAAAAGTAAAGCCAAAAAGTCATATGTGGTGACATGAGGAAATGTGTCATTTGAAGACACTAGTCAAAAGGATGAAATGTATCAGAATGATATGAGGTGTGAGCAGAAACAACAATCTGGACAGTACTATGGAAAAAATTCACAGTCTCAGTTTATGACAGGCCACAGTCACAACCAAAGGATTCCACAACATACATTTCCATTCATGCAGTTTACACCTAGCCAACATCAACAACTTCACAATCTACTTAATGACAAAGCAGAAACTAAAGCAGTTGCTAACATGGCAGGTAAAGGCATATTTGATGCTGAAATATTGATGAAGTGGATTGTAGACACAAGAGCAACTAATCACATGATTAGTGATAAAAAAATACGTACAAAGTAAAACTTTGACAGAAATACAGGAAAAATGCAATTACCAACATGCGATTCAACTAAAGTGTCACATATTGGTTATTATCATCTAGGAGGTGAAGTACTCAGAAATATTTTATGTGTACCAAAATTCAAGTTTAATCTCATGTCAGTTTCAAAAGTAACTAGAGAACTGGATTGCATTGTTACTTTTTTTTAAAAATGTTGTGTTTTTCAGGATCTCTCAACTGGGAAGGTGAGTGAGATTGATAGTGAAGAAGAAGGGCTATACACATTAAGTTTGGATGCACAAAATAAATGAGAAGATTTGACTAGATGATTGGCCGTAGTTCAACAAGTGGATGCAAGCACATGACACAAGAGGTTATGTCATGTACCTATGAGTGTTTTAAAGAAAATCTTATATTTCAAAAATGACAGCTTTTTTTATTTGAATAATTGTGAAGTGTGTTCTTTGGCTAGATTGTTACACCTCGTAATTTCAGGGCATATAAGTGAGAACGTAAGTAAGGAAATAAGATTTGAATGTTGGAAGGAAAGTATATTTACATTTTCTATATGGAAAAATTTTGGGTACAAAAAAATGTGACGACGAGAATTAATATTAGTGGTTGAATTCTTTCCAAATGGAGTTATGGACTTAGGATTGTATTATTAAATCTTGGCTTTAAGATTTGAGCCAATCGAAAATTTTCACAATTTTGGGGAGGGGTGTCCATCGAAAATTCTTGAAATTTTGGCTAAGTGTGGAAGATATTTTGTGGAGGGAAAGACAAGTGGACAAGTGGGTCTACTTGGGTCCCCCTCCACTTGTGCTACATACACTTGATATATTCAAGTCTTGCAAGACTTTGTTCACAAATATCTTAACCATCCAAACTCTCTTCTCTCTCCCTTTACCTTCACATTTTCGAAATCCATGGCCAAGTGAAGAACAAAATTAACTTATTTTCCATGATTAAGCTCCCTAACCAAGTTCTAAGTCAAGTTAACCTTCCAAAACTGTTGGTCACGGTTTCGGCCAAGAAACTTCTTGAAACCCTAAGCTTGGAAATGAACTTTTTGGAAGAATAACAAGAAAGTAAGATGGTTACAAGCTAGTAGGGGATACATGTGTGTTGTTGTAACTTGAAGAAGTGGTGCAAAAGGAAGTGGTGGTGGCAGAAACTAGTGGACTGTTTTGGTTAAAAACTAAGGTAAGATTTCTTCTTCCTCTTGAAGTATTTGGAAGTTACATGATGTTATAATTAAGAGATGAACTTGTGTTAAGTAAAATGGAGAATAAGAAGTGCATGTCACAATTTTGGCATGTTAGCCGATTGTGAACAATTTTTGGTATTGTTGGATTCGTTGGTTATTGTTATTATTATCGTCACTACTTGCATGTTAAAATGAAGGAAATCTTGTTATTACAAGTTGTTATGGCTTATATAAATGTGTTGAAATGTGAATTGGATTATAAGGAGTTATGGAAAGAGCTTTGGTTTGGTTGTTGGCCTAAAAACTGCATGAAACTGTGGGACGTTGTTGTGCTGTTTTAGGGACTGTTTTATACGTGTATAAATCTGGAAATTCAGTTACCATTATGCATGTTCAATGTGGTAAAATGCTAATGTATGACCTAAAGGAATAAGAGTATAGAAAGGTGTAGAAAACTTCACATTTTACCCTCATTGTTGTTGGAATATGGACTGTTTTTATGGACTATTTTATATGGATTAAGAGGTCGGATTAACATGAGAAATATGTGTGTAACTCACCTTGGTTGCTGTTTGGTTGTACCCTTAATTGGTGTTTGGTTATTGATGTTATTGGCCTTATTAGTAAGGTGGAAAAGTATGTATAAATAGGGGAAGTGCTGCCCGAATTTTTATATGAAAGGAGAGTCATTATGTGGTATAGCGTATACTAATGTTCATGAAGTTGATAGACGTGTTATTGTGGTTATAGGTTGAAGTACTAATTGAGACGTATTCTACTTATCATGTTGGTTAGTCGTCAATAAGGTATGCGAACCTCTTCCTTATTTCATTGGCATGTTCTACGTATGAACCATAACTGTGGTATTGTTTCAACAGTTATTCTACTCTTAGAAGTTAATGAGTATTCATGTTATTGACTCTATGCTGAAAACATGTCTAAATTGTTCCTGAGTCCTTATTAAGGCATATATGAGCGATGTCGAAGTATTACGTGCTGAAACCGGTTTAATAAATAATTGGGTACATTTTAATAGACGGGTTAAAATAAGCCATTTCAGCGTTAAATGAAAAATGTATCGACAATCAAGTTATATTAAAATGATTACAATTCCATCCATCTGCATAGAAACTAAGATATAACCAGTTTATTTTACATTTGCTAGTTCACAACTGATTAGATAAGATCTTTAATAAAAAGATAAATTACTCACGATTCATATAAGGATTAATTAGGCAAATTCGGATATGGTATCACCATTCAAATGTTTCCATAATGTTAGCCAGAGGAGCGAGACAAATTTAGATTATCGAGTTGGTACAAACGACAAACGGTATGTGAACTATCCTTCTTCTTTTGACATGATTCTTATTCATATGTAATAGGTGTACGACAGACGTGCGTAATTCCATTGAGTCCTACTTTCTAGTAGTATATGATATGATAGTGCCTTGATTCTACAAGTGCTTGTGCCTTGGTTTTTCTAATATTTTAAAGAGATTATATGGAGAGTCAAAGTGGTGATTTAAATTGCATATGGTTGCTCGTGATAACTATTCGTGCAAGTGTTATTTCATCACTTCGTCGAGTCCCACGATTGGACCGACAATGTTATATTTGATTCCATGGACAAGATCCATGATGCGAGTACAAGATACTCATGCGGCCCTATGATTCCATGGGCATGTATCCATGATGCGAGTAGAAGATACTCATGCGGTTATATTTGATTCCATGGACATGTATCCGTGATGCGAGTACAAGATACTCATGAGTTATATATGTATATATATATGTTGATTATAGGGTCAGACATGCATGATTTTCATATGACTCTCATTTGTTTTAAAAGACACAGTTGACTCTCATTCTTAAGTGGTACAATGGTACAATTATACAGTGGTACAGTTATACAGTGGCACAGTGGTGCAGTGGTGCAGTGGTACTGGTATTTTGATCATCATACTTGTCCATGTCATCCTTTGTACAATTATGATCTTAATTACTGTACTTTATGTTTACATACTTGGTACGTTGTTGTACTGACCCCCTTCGGGGGGACTGCGTTCATGCCCGCAGGTATATGTACTCAGTTTGGTGATCCTCGAGCTTAGGATCTTTGCCCAGCTTGTTGAGATAACTCCCTTGTTCCGGAGCTTGTCATTTTGGTACAGGTCTTTGATTATAGACTTGTGTATATTTAGGGGTACGACGGGTCCTTGTCCCATCACATTTCATTTTCAAACTCTTAGAGGGCTGTAGACAGGTGTGGGTTGTATAAGTATTTGGACATGTATATGTTGTAACTCGTTTTGGAAAATTCTATGCACATTAGCGGCCTTGTCGGCTTGTTTGTTTTATTATTCGAGTTGTTATCACAGTTCAGGGGACAAAATCCCTTTTGATATGAGATATTGAGTTTTTCTTAAGCTTCCGCTGGTTATATGTGATGTGTGGGTATAAGAGTGCCCAGGTAGGGCATCAGTCGCGGACCCATCGACTCGGGTTGTGACATAGATAGACTAGGATTCCATTTCTTGTCAGTACTAGTAGAAAGACAAAAGCATATCAATTGTTACATATTGATGTATGAGGTCCTTACAAAGTAGAACCATATAATAGAATGAGATACTTCTTAACTATTGTGGATGACTATTCTAGATGGATTTGGAATTATTTTTGATAAGATTGAAGTCTGATGTAGCTGCAATACTTAGAAATTTCTTTGTTGAAATCCATACTCAGTTTGAAGTGAAGATACAGAGGATAAGATTTGACAATGACACATAATTCTTTAATCAAAACTGTAAGGAATTATTCCTGCAGCATGGTTAGTGCATGAGAGTTATTGTCCACATACACCACAATAAAATGGTGTAGTGGAAAGGAAGCAAAGGCATATACTGGAGACAACCAGAGCTATAAAGTTTCAGGCAGGACTACCAGGTTTTGGGGGTTCTGTGTGGAGGGGGTTGTATATATAATGAATAGAATCCCTTCTACTTTCATAAGTAATAAGTCACCCTATGAGATATTATACAATAAGACACCATCACTAGCTCATTTAAGAGTGATAGGCTATCTGTGTTTTGCAATATCTCTGATTAGACAATATCAATTTAGTTGTAGAGTAGTAAGAGATGTTCTACTTGGTTATGGGTCAGAACAAAAGGATACCAACTCTATGATATGGAAAATAGAACATTATTCATGAGTAAGAATGTGATATTCATGGAGACAGTTTTTCCTCTCAAATGTGAAGTTGATGATACTCTCAGTTGTATCAGATCACATGAACATTTCTATTTTGATGATTTAGTTCATCCACAGACTGCCAAGATCACACAGAGGGCTACCATAGTACCTACAGATGATGAATAGAGAAGACCACATTTGGAGGTTCAGGATGTGATTCAAGATGAGAATTCACATTTTGAGGTTCAGGAGGTGATTCAAGATGAGAATTTATCTACCACAAATGCACCAGACTCTAATACTAGGAGATCTGCAAGGACTAGTAAACCTCTCATTTGGCAAGAGGACTATGTCACTAAGCATGGTTATTCCAGTTGCTTGTATTCCATATCTACTGGGGTAGATTACACTGGATTATCATCTAAATATCAGAGTCTTGTGGCTCAACTTTCTTTTAATACTGAGCCATGTAGTTATTCAGAAGCTGCAAGGAATAACATGTGGGTTGAAGCAATGAATGCTGAGATCAAGGCTTTGGAAGACAATGTCACATGGGAGTTGGTGTCACTCCCAAAAGGAAAGAAGGCTATAGGATGCATATGAGTGTACAAAATCAAATATAAAGCAATAGAAGAAGTGGAGAGATTCAATGCCAGGCTTGTTGCAAAAGGATATAACTAAAAAGAAGACATTGACTACCAGGAGACATTTTCACCAGTGGTCAAAATATCCACTGTGAGATCTGTCATTTAAATTGCAGCAGTCAAGCAATGGACAGTTCACCAAATTGATGTATATAATATTTTCTTGCAGGGAGATCTATATGAGAAAGTGTATATGACAATACCAGAAAGTTTTGATGTCACAGATGGGAAAAACAAGTGTATAGACTGTTAAAATTTTTATATGGCTTGAAGCATGCATCAAGGCATTGGAACATTAAGCTCAGTACCACTTTGGTTTCATATGGTTTCTACCAATGTCACATGGATTATTCCTTATTTACCAAGCAGAGATGACAACATGGTGGTGATATTGGTGTATGTAAATGATTTGCGCGTTATTCTATTCATCCGGGGTCGACTAAGATGTATCATGACCTCAGATGCGTGTATTGGTGGGATGGCCTAAAGAGGGACGTTGCGGAGTTCGTGGCGCGATGCGGTGTCGATGGGTCAAAGTTGAGCACGAAGCCGGTGGGCATTGCGAGCTATTGATATTCCGACTTGGAAGTGGGAGGTGGTAAGTATGGATTTTATTACAGGGTTACCTTCCACCGGGAAGCGTGATTCCATTTGGGTTATTGTCGACGGTGGCGAAATCACCACTTTCTTCCTCGGGGCGACTTTTTCGGCCGAGGATTACGCGAGACTGTATATCAGGGAGATTGTGAGACTGCACGGAGTGCCTGTATCGATTATTTCGCATGAGAGCCCGGTTTACGACTAACCTGAGGTCTTTTCGGAAGGGATTAGGGACACGGTGAGTCTCGATCTGACGTTTCATCCTCGAGCCAGACGGGCGAGCGCACTATCCGCACAACGAGGATATCTGCGGGCTTGTGTTATTGATTTCGGTAGCCGGGAGGATCATTTGCCTCTTGTGGAGTTTGCTTATAACAACTACCATTCTAGTATTCGATGGCGCGCATGAGGCAGGCCTTATACGGGAGAAGTGCAGTCACCGATAGGCTGGTTCGAGTGGGAGAAGTTCGATTAGTCGGGCGGACTTGGTTCAGTGACGATGGATAAGGTGAAGCTTATCCGAGAGCGGTTGTTAGCGGCTCGAGTCGGCAGAAGTCGTATCACGGATCATCGACGTCGACACTTGGAATTTGAGATAGATGATTGGGTTTTCCTAAAGGTATCACCCATGAAGGGCGTGATGAGATTTGAAAAGAAGGGGAAACTTAGCCCAAGGTACATTGGGCCGTATCAGATTATCCGTAGGGTAGGAAATGTCGCCTATGAGTTAGATCTTCCGTCCGATCTGGAGGCGGTGCATCCAGTTTTTCATGTGTCAATGTTGCGGAAATGTGTTGGAGATCCATCTAGAGTGCACCCGATTCATGATGTCCAGGTGACAGAGGAGTTATCGTATGAGGAGATTCCCATAGCGATACTCGATCGTCAGGTTAGGCGACTTCGGACGAAGGACGTGGCTTCGTCAAAGTCTTGTGGCGGAGCGAGCGAGGAGAAATGGCGTGGGAAGCGGATGACATGATGAAGAAGTACCCTCACCTATTTCCTATACCTCCAGGTAACCCACTTTCCTGCTTGTTAGTTTTGATTTAGCAATTACGCTTAAGTATGTTGTGGCTCGTGGAGCTTCTTTATTTGCAAAAGAATAGTTAAGAGGGTCTATGTCGATATTGTGATTTGAGTAAGCCTAGAAGGAACATTCGGGACGAATGTTTCTAAGAGGGGGAGAATGTTATACCCCGTAGTTCTGACCCTACGTATGAGAGCGTCTGGCATGTAAGACTTAAATTTTTAAAGGATAGGTTGTGAATTGTTCCGGACGGGTTTTAGTCAACTTTGAGGCGGGTTATGACCCGGTACATTGAGAGTTCCTAAGTGTTTCAAAGGCCTAGGGCGTATTTCGTTGAGTCTAGATTCCAACGCAACCAACCGTTCGTCGATAGGACGTCGGAGTTGAAAGTTATGGGAGTTACAAGTTCAGTGCGCAGTCGGACATAAATGTGTTGCGGACAAAGCGGCGAGGCAGCGGCGCGGATGCGAGGCCGCGCGGAAATGCGAGGTCGCTGAAGTTGCAGCTCATGGCGCCAGACATCGGGCGCGGCGCGGAAGTTCCGAGAGTCCAGAGGTTTCAGCCCGCGCGGCCACGTCGAGCATGGCGCCAAGGCGGGATCCAGGCGGAAAAACTTAGGAAAATCTGATTTTCTTTTTTTAAAAAGGCCATGGGAGGGTGACAAGTGTCCCCCCCCCCATCTGTTTTTCTTGCATGCCTTATATTGACCAAGTCTTGAAGACTTGGTCATCTTTCAATCTCTCTCTCTCTCTCTCTCTAAATTAGTTCTCACTTCTCTCTAAATTCCAAGGGGAATTCAAAGCCTAAGAAAAATCTGAAAAGTTAAGAACAAGAAGAAAGCTTGTGGCTAGCTTGTTGGTGCTAGTGTGGTGGTGTTCTTGGAAAGGAGGCTAGCAAAGTTGTTGGGATAAGTTTGGCTAAAGCTTTAAGGTAACATTTCTTCTCTTGTGGTTAGTTATTAATGTTGCATGTGAAGAAGAAGGGATTTGTAGTAGTAAATAATGCACTTAGAGTCATTGCATGTGAGAAACGTGGGTTGGATATGAAGGAATTGGTTAAGAAGATATTATGAGCATGTTGTAGCCTAAAAACTACCTTAGAATTGTTAAGTGAATTGTTGTACTTTATGGGGCAGAATTTTACACACCCAAGTTTAGGTGTGTAATCCCCTTTGAAATGTTTGGATTGTTGAGCCTTAAAAGTGGCGTTTGGATGTTAAATTCGGCCTTGAGAAAGGTGGCAAAGTATGTAGAAACAAAGGAAATGCTGCCCAATTTTCCATAGAATTTAGTGACTTTGAACTTAGATTATTTCTACATTGGAATTAGAGGTTAATAAACGTATCATGGTTATTTTAGGTTGACATATTACTTGCGGTAGTTGGACTTAGCAAGTGGATTGACCGAAGATGTATGTGAAGCTTTCCTATCTCTTGAGCATGAATAGATGAAACTATGTAGTACGGTAGACGTACAAGATTTGGTATTCTTACTTGTTTTAAGTATATAATGACTTGTTTCGTTTTAAGAAATGTATAAGTCCCTTGGTTAGGGAAAAAGTATGATTTTAGTAAAGTGTAGGGTTAATATAAGAACTTTATGGGAAGTTGGTTTATTAGCTTTATAAAAGATTAATGAGAAGAGGTTTACTCTAAGTAAGACAAGTAAGGACAAATGATTTGATTTATGAAAGGCAAATTGATTTTAAGGCATCAATTGCCCAAAGGTTTTATGTATGAAAAAGAGTCACTTTTAAAAGAGTTGAAGTATGTAGTACTTGGGTTAAATTCCCGGTTTTCTTTTATTAAAGATATGATTAAAGTGCCTTAAGTAAACTAAAATGAGAGGGTATATGAACAAGGCTAATAAGAAGTTATAAGTTTTCTTAACTTATTTATGATTATGATATGATGACAGTTTGAGCTAGGGTAAGAGTATATCTGAGGGGCAAGCCCCAAGATCGTTATAGCACCTTCTCCAGGGTAAGAGTATGTCTCAGGGGCAAGCCCCAAGATCGTCATACCACCTTCTTCAGTGTAAGAGTATATCTGAGGGGCAAGCCCCAAGATCGTTATACCATCTGCTTCAGTGTAAGAGTATATCTGAGGGGTAAGTCCGCAAGATCGTTATACCATCTTCGGGGTAAGAGTATATCGAGGGTAAGTCCCCAAGATCGTTATACCACCTGTTAGTGGATTTGCTACCCACGATGCGAGAATACCTCACGCGAGTCCTTACGGGCTTATGCAGTGAAATAGTCCCGTGCGGTAGTCTGACTATGTGAGAATACCTCATGCGGGTCCACGGGACCTATCGCAGTGAAATAGTCCCGAGTAGTAGGGTGCTTATTGATACTACAGGCGAGGTACCTGTTTTGATCATGAGGCCCTATTTTATGCGATTATATATATCTTGTCACTTTCATTGTTAGTAAGACACGATAAAAGGTATTTTGGTATCTTCCATGACTCAGCTTACTTTTAGACTTATGGTATCATTATTACGATATTTTCGACTTTACATACTTGGTACATATTGTGTCTTGACCCCTTCCTCGGGGGCTGCGTTAAATCTGCGGTAAGGGTAGCGGTGTGGATCCTCGTTCTTAGGATCACTATTCCGGTGTCGAAGCTTCTCCTCGGAAGCTTGTTTGTTGCATGCGGATATTCCACGATCTTATAGGTATTTTGTACATTCGGTATGGCGGGGCCTCCGCCACGGTTGTTATCCTAAGTGCGTGGTCACATATGTGTTTTGGGCTATAAGAACCGGTTATCTTGCTATACTTTTGATTAAGTATGTTTTATGGAAAGCGACACTTATCGGTGGCGGTGATGTTTACCTTTTATAAGCTATGTGTTATGTATGTTCCCGCTATTCTCGATGTATACACGACAGATACCCGTGAGCTACGATCGCGGCCGGGGTGGTCGTGACAAAAGTGGTATCGAGCGATTAGTCCTCGGAAAGTGTCTACGAGCGTGTCAGTAGAGTCTTGATTATCGGTGTGTCGCACATCTATAATCGAGGCTGCGGACATTTAGGATTAGTTTCCATTCTTTCACTCTAAGATCGTGCAATAGAAGTGAGTTATAGGTTGAACCTCCTCGGTGTTTTCCTTTATGTATCGATTATGCCTCGCAAGGCAACCGCGGCCCGAGAAGGGCAAAGCGGTGAGAATCTTTGCTAGTGGGGGCGGAGGTCACGAGGCACGAGCCAGTCTTACCAAAGATGATGTTTAGGCGGCGAGTTCCACGTCGTCGCTGCCTCAGCGAACCGAGCGGCGAGCGGCTCGAGATCGCGATCGCGACCTCGATCCACGGTCGAGTGCGTCACGAGATTACGAGAGCAGTTGATTCTTGACGGCAGCGTAGTGGCGGCGGCCGGCGAAAGCGGCGGCGACCCTGAGCCAAGCGATTTCTGATTCGGGATTTCTGGGTTATCACCCACCGAGTTCTATGGTTCGAGATTTGAGGAGGATCCGCGGAGTTTGTCAAGCGATTCTGACGGACCGTGCAGTGCTTAGGGCATCGGATCTGAGTCTGTTATACTAGCTTCTACAGGTTCTGCGATATTAGTTGAACGGTTTGAGTCATGGTATTGTCGAGAGGTGAGGATGCTCTTCCGGTGTTTGGGAGGAGTTCACGAGGCTTTCTGGATCACTTCTTGCCTCACGAGATGAGGAGAGCCGCGTAGATAGGTTCTTGACCTTGAGATGGGGCGGAGGACTATCATGAAATCTGACACGAGTTTGACTCCTTGGCAGTATCACGCCACCATTGTAGGCGACATGTGAGCAGGGTTCACCGATATGTGATGGGGTTAGGCCGTCATTATTACTGCGTGCTTAGGGTGGCTCTTGACGAGGATGGATATTGCGAGATGCGGCGTGCAGCGCGAGTTGAGGCGAGAGAGGCAAGATCGATTAGATTTGGGCCAGCCCGAGGCGAGACAACGAGGTCTCGAGGCGATTTTGGCGGGCGGCCTCGGCGGCAAACTAGGTTTACATTCCGGCCAGCCTGAGTGCTCCTTCTCGATTTCGGCGGGGTCCGATCGGCCGGGTTATTCGGGAAGCAGTCGGGCTCCGGGACTTCGAGGTTTCGAGGCGGCGTCACCAATCGAGACCACCTACCTCTCGGTGCGTTCGATGCGGTAGGTCTCATCCGGGTGAGTGCCGTATGGGTTCGGGAGGGTGTTACTCTTGTGGCGGCGGGCCATCGAAGAAGGATTGTCCGTCCCAGGCGGCGAGGCGTTACAGTTCAGCCGAGTGCATTCTTTGAATCTTCGTCTTGATGGTCGACGCCCGGAGGCGAGGTACTTATGGGCGGCGAGCCGTGGTAGAGGTCGTGGTAGGGATTCCAGTTCTAGCGGTCCTCAGAACCACATCTATGCTATGTCGGTAAGCGGGACCGGAGGCGTCACGGATGTCGTCACATGTACATTATTGGTTTCTTGCTGTGATGTATATGCTTTGATAGATCCAGGTTCTACCTTGTCCGATATATCTCCTCATATTGCCAGTAGAGTAGGGATGAAGCCCGAGTCCATAAGACCTTTTGAGGTGGCTACGCGATGGTGATTCGATGGTAGCTCGGCGGTGTATAAGGCTTGCCCTGTGACTATAGATAGTCGTCAGACTCTAGCCGACTTGATAGAGTTGGATATGACAGACTTTGATGTGATTATGGGTATGGATTGTCTAGCGTCTTGCTATGCCAATGTGGACTGTAGAGAGAGATTAATTCGATTCGGTTTCTGGTGGCGGTTATCGAGTGGAAGGAATCTTTGCATCGCCAGGGTAAGTTTATTTCTTACCTCAAGGCTAGAAAGATGGTGCGGAAAGGGTATATCTACCATATGGTTCGGGTATTTGATCGAGGTGAAATCTGGACCTTGATCGGTCCGATCGTTAGAGAGTTTCGGATGTATTCGGATGAGCTTCCGGTATCCTCCCGAAAGGAGATTGAGTTTTGCATTGATTTGGCGCCAGATACTCGACCGATATCTATTCCGCCATACAGAATGGCACCTGCCGAGTTGAAAGAATTGAAGGACGAAAGACTTGCTGGAGAAAGGCTTTATCAGGACAAGTGTTTCTCCCTGGGGAGCGCCAGTGTTATTTGTAAAGAAGAAGGATGGGACGCTGCGTATGTGTATTGATTACAGGCAGCTGAACAAGGTAACTATCAAGAACAGATATCCCCTCCCCAGGATTGATGATTTGTTTGACCAGTTGCAGGGTGCAAGATGTTTTTCCAAGATAGACCTGCGGTCTGGTTACCATCAGGTGCGAGTTAGAGAAGCGGATATCCCGAAGACTGCATTCAGGACCCGGTATGGGCACTATGAGTTCAGGGTGATGTCTTTCGGATTGACCAACGCCCAAGCAGTATTCATGGATTTGATGAATAGGGTGTTCAGGCCATTCTTGGATATGTTCGTTATAGTTTTCATTGATGATATCTTGGTGTATTCGCGCGAGGCGGGAGCATGCGAGCATTTGAGGCGGTATTGAGTCCTCGAGACCGTGATTGTATGCCAAGTTCTCGAAATGTGAGTTTTAGTTAGCTTCATGGCTTTCTTAGGGCATGTTATCGGGGCCTATGGTATTCGGGTTGTCTGGCTAAGATTGAGGCGATCAAGACTTGACCTGGACCAGCTACACCGAGTGCGCAACTTTTGGGCACTTGCGAGTTATTATCGGAGATTTGTGGAGAAGTTTGCTTTATTTGGCACCTTTGACTAAAAGAATCGAAGCGGCTATGTTCGGTGGGCGGATACTTGTGAGAAAGTTTTCGTTGCTAAAGGAGAAGTTGGCGCCGCCCGATTCTTACTCTTCCAGAGGGTTTAGATGGATATGTGGTTTATTGTGACGCGTCAGGTGTCGGGTTTGGGTGCGTGCTGATGCAACACGGCAAGGTTATAACTTATGCATCTCGACAGCTTAGGAAGCATGAGAAGAACTATCCCACATATGACTTGGAGTTGGCAGCAGTGATTCATGCCTTGAAGATCTGGAGACATTATTTATATGGGTTCATGTGGACATTTACACAGACCACAAGAGTCTCCAGTATATCTTGACCGGAGGAGTGAACTGCGGCGAAGGCGGTGGTTGGAGCTACCAAGGATTACGATGTTGATATTCTATACCACCCGGGGAAGGCCAATGTAGTTGCAGATGCCGCCCAGTCGCGGTCGATGGGTAGTCATGCGATGTCTGACGGATAAGAGGAATATGGTCCGAGAGTTGCATCAGCTAGCAAGCCTTGGGGTTCGTGTGGTTGATTCTGATAGTAATGGAATTCGGGTTCGAGAGGTTGCCGAGTCTTCTATCGTCGAGGAGGTGAAGAAGCGGCGATGAGGATCCGATTTTGCAGTCTGATCGATGCATCTCTCGAGAGGAAGAGTCTATTTGAGGTAGCGCGATGGGGTGCTAAGATTTGAGGGCGGTTGTGTTTTCTGATGTAGCGAGGACTTCGTCGTGATTTTGGGAGGCGCACAGTGCTCGTTATTCTATTCATCCGGGGTCGACTAAGATGTATCATGACCTCGGTCGTGTATTGGTGGGATGTCACAAGAGGGCGTTGCGGAGTTCGTGGCGCATGCGAATTGTCGTGAGTCAAAGTTGAGCACCGAAGCCGGTGGCATTGCGAGGCTATTGATATTCCGACTTGGAAGTGGGAGGTGGTAAATATGGATTTTATTACGGGTTACCTTCCATTCGGAAGCGTGATTCCATTTGGGTTATTGTCGATGGTGGCGAAATCACCCATTTCTTCCGGTCGGGGCGACTTTTGGCGAGGATTACGCGAGCGTATATCGGGAGATTGTGAGGCTGCGAGGAGTGCAGTATTGATTATTTGCAGAGGATCCCGGATTCTGGCTAACTTCGGAGGTCTTTTCGGAAGGATTAGGGCGCGGTGAGTCTCGATCTGACGTTTCATCCTCGACCGGACAGACGGCGGCGCACTATCCGGACAACGAGGATATCTTTGCGGGCTTGTGTTATTGATTTCGAGGTAGTGGGAGGATCATTTGCCTCTTGTAGTTTGCTTATAACAACAACTACCATTCTAGTATTCGGATGGCGCCATGAGGCCTTATACGGGAGAAGTGCAGTCACCGATAAGCTGGTCGAGGTGGGAGAAGTTCGATTAGTCGGGCGGACTTGGTTCGATGGCGATGGATAAGGTGAAGCTTATCCAGGAGCGGTTGTTGGCAGCTCAGAGTCGGCAGAAGTCGTATGCAGATCATCGGCGTCGATACTTGGAATTTGAGATAGATGATTGGGTTTTCCTAAAGGTATCACCCATGAAGGGCGTGATGAGATTTGGAAAGAAGGGGAAACTTAGCCCAAGGTACATTAGCCGTGTATCGTTGTCCGTAGGGTAGGAAAGGTCGCCTATGAGTTAGATCTTCCGTCCGATCTGGAGGCGGTGCATCCAGTTTTTCATGTGTCAATGTTGCGGAAATGTGTTGGAGATCCATCTAGAGTGCACCCGATTCATGATGTCCAGGTGACAGAGGAGTTATCGTATGAGGAGATTCCCATAGCGATACTCGATCGTCAGGTTAGGCGACTTCGGACGAAGGACGTGGCTTCCGTCAAAGTCTTGTGGCGGAACGAGAACAGGGAGGAAATGACGTGGGAAGCAGAGGATGACATGATGAAGAAGTACCCTCACCTATTTCCTATACCTCCAGGTAACCCACTTTCCTGCTTGTTAGTTTTGATTTAGCAATTACGCTTAAGTATGTTGTGGCTCGTGGAGCTTCTTTATTTGCAAAAGAATAGTTAAGAGGGTCTATGTCGATATTGTGATTTGAGTAAGCCTAGAAGGAACATTCGAGATGAATGTTTCTAAGGGGGGGAGAATGTTATACCCCGTAGTTCTGACCCTACGTATGAGAGCGTACGAAAGCATGTAAGACTGAAATTTTTTAAAGGATAGGTTGACGAATTGTTCCGGACGGGTTTTAGTCAACTTTGAGGCGGGTTATGACCCGGTACATTGAGAGTTCCTAAGTGTTTCAAAGGACTAGGGCGTAGTTCGTTGAGTCTAGATTCCAACGCAACCAACCGTTCGTCGATAGGACGTCGGAGTAGAAAGTTATGGGAGTTACAAGTTCGGTCTGCGATCGGACATAAATGTGTTGCGGACAAAGCGGCGAGCATGGCGCGGAAATGCGAGTCGCTGAAGTTGCAGCTCATGGCGCCCGGGACAGCAGCGCGCGGCGGAAGTTCGAGAGAGTCGCAGAGGTTTCAGCGCCGGCTGTCGAGTCGTGGCGCCAAGGCGGGATTCCAGGCGGAAAAACTTAGGAAAATCTGATTTTCTCTTTTAAAAAGGCCATGGGAGGGTGACAAGTGTCCCCCCCCATCTGTTTTTCTTGCATGCCTTATATTGACCAAGTCTTGAAGACTTGGTCATCTTTCAATCTCTCTCTCTCTCTCTCTAAATTAGTTCTCACTTCTCTCTAAATTCCAAGGGGAATTCAAAGCCTAAGAAAAATCTGAAAAGTTAAGAACAAGAAGAAAGCTTGTGGCTAGCTTGTTGGTGCTAGTGTGGTGGTGTTCTTGGAAAGGAGGCTAGCAAAGTTGTTGGGATAAGTTTGGCTAAAGCTTTAAGGTAACATTTCTTCTCTTGTGGTTAGTTATTAATGTTGCATGTGAAGAAGAAGGGATTTGTAGTAGTAAATAATACACTTAGAGTCATTGCATGTGAGAAACGTGGGTTGGATATGAAGGAATTGGTTAAGAAGATATTATGAGCATGTTGTAGCCTAAAAACTACCTTAGAATTGTTAAGTGAATTGTTGTACTTTATGGGGCAGAATTTTACACACCCAAGTTTAGGTGTGTAATCTCCTTTGAAATGTTTGGATTGTTGAGCCTTAAAAGTGGCGTTTGGATGTTAAATTCGGCCTTGAGAAAGGTGGCAAAGTATGTAGAAACAAAGGAAATGCTGCCCAATTTTCCATAGAATTTAGTGACTTTGAACTTAGATTATTTCTACATTGGAATTAGAGGTTAATAAACGTATCATGGTTATTTTAGGTTGACATATTACTTGCGGTAGTTAGACTTAGCAAGTGGATTGACCGAAGAGGTATGTGGAGCTTTCCTATCTCTTGAACATGAATAGATGAAACTATGTAGTACGGTAGACGTACAAGATTTGGTATTCTTACTTGTTTTAAGTATATAATGACTTGTTTCGTTTTAAGAAATGTATAAGTCCCTTGGTTAGGGAAAAAGTATGATTTTACTAAAGTGTAGGGTTAATATAAGAACTTTATGGGAAGTTGGTTTATTAGCTTTATAAAAGATTAATGAGAAGAGGTTTACTCTAAGTAAGACAAGTAAGGACAAATGATTTGATTTATGAAAGGCAAATTGATTTAAGGCATCAATTGCCCAAAGGTTTTATGTATGAAAAAGAGTCACTTTTAAAAGAGTTGAAGTATGTAGTACTTGGGTTAAATTTCCGATTTTCTTTTATTAAAGATATGATTAAAGTGCCTTAAGTAAACTAAAATGAGAGGGTATATGAACAAGGCTAATAAGAAGTTATAAGTTTTCTTAACTTATTTATGATTATGATATGATGACAGTTTGAGCTAGGGTAAGAGTATATCTGAGGGGCAAGCCCCAAGATCGTTATAGCACTTCTCCGGGTAGAGTATGTCTCGAGGGCAAGCCCCAAGATCGTCATACCACCTTCTTCAGGTGTAAGAGTATATCGAGGGCAAGCCCAAGATCGTTATACCATCCGCCGGTGTAAGAGTATATCGAGGGTAAGTCCCAGATCGTTATACCATCGCCGGGGTAAGAGTATATCGAGGGTAAGTCCCAAGATCGTTATACCACCGTAATGTGGATTTTCTACCCACGATCGAGGAATACCTCGCAAGTCCTTATGGGCTTATGCGGGTGAAATAGTCCCGTGCGGTAGTCTGACTATCACGAGGAATACCTCATGCGGGTCCATGACCTATCACGGGTGAAATAGTCCCGAGTAGGGGTGCTTATTGATACTACGCGAGGTACCTGTTTTGATCATGAGGCCACTATTTTATGCGAGATTATATATACTTGTCACTCTGCATTGTTAGTAAGGAGCAGTAAAAGGTATTTTATGTCTTCCATGACTCATTACTTTTAGACTTATGGTATCATTATTACGATATTTTCCGACTTTACATACTTGGTACATATGCGTCGACCCGCTTCCTCGGGGCTGCGTTAAATCTGCGCGGTAAGTAGCGGTGTGGATCCTCGTTCTTAGGATCACCGTTAGGTGTCGAAGCTCCTTTCTCCGGAAGCTTGTTTGTTGGTGCGGATATTCCACGATCTTATAGGTATTTTGTACATTCGGGGTATGGAGGGCCCGTCCATACGATTGTTATCCTTAAGTGCAGTGGTCACATATGTGTTTTGGGCTATAAGAACGGTTATCTTCTATACTTTTGATTAAGTATGTTTTATGGAAGACATCCTTATCGGCTGGCCAGTGATGTTTACCTTTTTATAAGCTATGTGTTATGTATGTTCCGCTGCTATTCTCTGATGTATACTGCGAAGTACCGGTAAGTACGATCGCGACCAGGTCGGGTCGTGACATTTGTGTCTCGCAAAAGAGCCATCAGAATTCTTTTTTATGACAGAAAACCCACATAGACCGTATTATGTTCGCATTAGATGAATGAGGCACTACCCCCCACATCTTATTTTTAATAAGAGCATCAATTTCGTCTAACATGGCAGCTTTCCAATTCGGGTTTGATAGGGCTGCTTTGGGATTTGTGGGAAGCGGTGATGATTGGATCGAAGATATTAGGTTAAACTGATGCTTGGGCTGAAATATCCCGTGTATGGTATGAATTTCAATGGTCCGAGGTTGGGCTAAGATCGAAAGCTGGGGCAGTGGACTTTTGGTTTGTGAATTGGGCCGATGGGAGGTCCGATGTTGGGCCAAAATAGAAGGGTGGGACAATAGGTTTGTTGTTTGGGAATTAGGTCGGGGGGTAAGATTTTGGGCCAGAAGAGCTGGGCCTGTTGGCCTGATTGGGGAAACGAATGAGGGAGCAGTGACTCCCTCATGTGGGCCTTCCAATCACATAACGTGGACTGGGCCAAGGTCGAAGAAGAGGAGGTAGTGGGCTCCTCAATTCGTACTGGCCCAGTCCCATTTCGTGGACGGGCTGCTATAATTGGTGATGTATTTTGGGTTGGTCCAACATGATTTTGAGTATTGATATGATGATGTAAAATTGGATGTATTCCGTCATCCAAAAATTATGAAGGTGGGGATACCACGTGAGATTTAGCATACGGGAATGTGAACTCATAAAAAACAACGTGACGAGAGATGATAATTTTCTCATTCGTCATATCATAATACTTATATCTCCTATGATTTTGTGGGTATCCCAAAAAGACACAAGGAGTGGAAACAGACTTGAAGTTTATTAATGGTTGTGGACGGAAAAAAAGGATAACACAGACACCCAAAAATCCTCAAATGTGTATTAGAAGGAAGACGATAGTACAACATTTGTGTAGGTGATATGTTTGGGAGTAGTTTGCTAGGAATAATCTTTAAAATATATGTGGTCATTTGAAGTGAATGATGCCAAAAGACCGGTGGTCTGGACAAATGCACAAGAAGTGTGCGGAATTATATTGTTGATTGTTTGAATTTTTCTTTCGGCTTTTCCATTTTGAGGAGAAGTATGTAGACATGAAAGACGCAAAGACATTCCATTTTGGTGACAAAATTCTTTAAATTGGGCATTTGTGAATTCCTTCCCATTGTCACATTGAAAACTTTTAATGGATTTCTCAAATTGAGTTTTGATAAAAACACTAAATTATTTTAAAACGGTGAAGACCTGCGATTTCTGTCCTAAGGGAAAAGTCCACATAAAATTTGAATAGTCTTCCAAAATAAACATATAATATTTATGACATGCTGAACTTCAGGGATGTCCACAAATCATAATGTATAAGATCAAACGACATAAGCGTTTTTGAAGTAGATAATGAAAAAGGAAGTTTGTCATGCTTCCCAAACACACAAGCCTGACAAACAGAAGAGTCCATACGTTTGTTACAATCAACAAAATTATTATTTCTAAGAACATTGAACACCGGTGCTCCCGAGTGTCCCAATCGGTTATGTCATAAAATAGGGGAAATAGATGCAAATGTTAGATGGATTGGTGACTTAGTTGTTGGTAGTGGTGGTGATTGGATACAAGTACCCAGTGCTATTATATCTCATTAGTGGCATCCCCGTCTGAAAATTCTTCACAGAAAAATAAAACGGATCAAAATTAATAGAAACATTGTTGTGAGTAGTAAAACGACGTACAAATACCGAGTTTTTAATCAGTTTGAGTGCATGTATGACGTTTTTCAAATGTAAAGGTGGGTGAGGAGAGGGAAGATTTAAATGATCAATACCACGAATTGGAATTTCATGCCCACTGCCAACAACAATATTTTTATTTCTACTCATATTAAAATAAGACGAGAGATTACCTTGAGATGTCGTTATGTGTGACGTTGCCCAGTGTTCATGTACCATGAATCGTCGGGAACACTTAGATTCATGTTGTTCATGACATATTCAATATCCGTGGGAGCATAACATGAAGAAGATGGTCCATGGACTGCAAAAGCTTGTTGCGGACGAGAGCCAAGAATCCCAGGCTATCTAGAGGCGGGAGGAGGTATGACCCACTGAGCTGTGGGGTATGGTCAGGGTGGGGCAGCCTACTATTGCGCCTGCCAAACCCACGATGGAGTGCGTCGTCGGCTGGTCTACTTCCGGTAGTGCATTTGACCACGATGGCGCGGTTATTGTTGCCGCCGTCGCCCTCCACCTCGACCCGCCCTTTCCACTATTATTTTTTCCTTTGTCATTGTTACGATTTTGACCCCTTTTGACCTTTTATTTTGTCAGTTTGAACCATTACCGGAACCAGAATTTTTAGTGCCAAAATCATCATTATACGTGTTGGTAGAAATAAGAGCGGTGCCAGCATTCGTTGCCGCCCCCGTCACCTGTTTTTCCTTTCGGGTTTCTTCTAGAATCAATATCGATCGAGCCTCATAGAATGGTCGTAAGGGATTGTTTTGTTGAATGAACGTAGCAACACCATCGAATTACTAACCTTTAATTTGTCACTGGCGCACCAATATTTGAAAGTTGATCGACAAGCATTTTCAACTCTTGGCAATATGTGGAGACGTTTGAAAAATCATTTAATTTTTCATTGGTGAATTGGTTTTCAAGATATACCGCCCGAGAAATTTTATTATCTTGAAAAATATTTTGTAAACGTTCCCAAGCCTGTTGAGCCATAGAGTCCGATTCCAAAATGGTGTGCAAAAGGTCATTGTAGATTGTGCTGTAAATCCATTGAAGGATTATAACATCTAAACGAGACCATAAATTTGGATCAACAACGGTGGTCTCCGATGAAAACTTAGAAGGAATAATATGGTCTATAACCTCGTATGCTCGACAATGGATTTTAAATAATTCCGCCCAAGAAGAGTATTACCCATTTCCATCTCAAGGGTAATAGAAATAAAATTCTTGACGTTGTTAACGGTAAGAGCGATATGAAATTTTTGTTTGTTAGTCATTGTTGCCCAAGAAAATACAAGATAAAGGTATAGAAAAGAATTATTTTGTTGTGTAGAATAAGGGAGATGAAGAACCCTAATTAGGGTTTGTTTGTAGAGGGCCGAAATTTCTAATTGGTGGGAGGGTAATTTTCGGCTAGGTTTATTCTAGGGTTAGGGTTAGGATTAGGTTTAGGGTTAGGAGGAGGCCGAAAAGAAAGTGGTTTCGGCTTAGGGTTTTGACACACCAAAGTGGTTTTTGGGAGGTTAAGAGAGGGGCGGCCGACAAGAAGAAGAGCAAAAAAAAGGGGAGTTATTTTGTGGCTTCAATCACATGAGTTTATTTTATGCCAAGTATAGAATGTATACACAATCAATCTAGGCTATCCTAAGGATATGCTAATCATGATAATTGATCTAATCATCCTAATTATATGATTTAATTATTTTAAGGATATTCTAATCATGATAATTGATCTAATCATCCTAATTATATGATTTTATTACAATATGATTGATATGATGTGATATGATGGAGATAATGTCCCTAATTATCTTAACACACTTTTTACTCCTCCGCCTTTGAAGGCGGGTTACGTCCAATGTCTCCTACGAGGCATATCCATAGAATTTTGAAAAATCCAAACATCTCAGAGATAGATAGAGAGGTAGGAATTTCTCGAACGAACCGCACTCCTTCGTATACGTCAGGAGTCCATTGATGAGAAGGGGCAATGCCTTCCTAATGCACTTGTTGAACAATAAATTCTAACGTAACTGCACCTCCAGCTCAATTCTTGGCATTCTTTACTTTTAGTCAAAAGAGAGCTAAGAAAAGTGCTTGCAGATGACTTTATACTTTTGTTCAGAACTTCACTCGCTAGGACAGACCAATTTAATGACTAGAAAACCAAAAGAAAGATCCAATTGAAAGCAATATCTATTGAAGCAATTTCTAATGAGAAAACAAAGATTAGGTAGCCAGCAGGCAGCCAAAGTTTGTGTTGGAAAAACTGTAATATAAACAAAGATAGATATAAAATTTTCTGCAATGTTCCTATTGACAATAATCATCTCGACATATATCCATTATCCCAAGATGGTTGTAAATATACTCTGGAGGACATTGTCAGTGAATTATGTACCTCAAATTGGGATGTGCAAAGAAGATTTTTTTTAACCGGAAAGATGTGAAAAATAATTACATTGTTAATGTGTCTGGTATTGACACCTCCAGGTTTCATCCGCCATAGTTACCCTCGACCTTTGCAGAAGTTACTTACAAAATTGCAAAGGCTGCTTAATCGTGTATGTTTCAATTATGGCATGTCAACCGTCTCATGATCCGGAGTCTTGTATGTGAAAGCTGATTCATCACTGGATCGCCTTTTGACCACACTCGCCCTTTGCATTAAGCGGACCAGTGCTTGCACAACTTCAGACATTGGGGGTCGAAACTCAGGTTCAGGCTGTACTGGAAATAGTTCACCAGATGTCAAAAAGTTAAAACCAAGGAGTAAACAGTCACATTTTCCATGCCCTTAAATTTGGACTTATATAGATTATAGAATGAAAAAACTGGTTGTCATTTATTTGATGGGTTAGAATGTCGAGTTTGGTCCTTAGAGTACGTAAATTCCCAATGATTATTGACCTTCGCTTCCACCAAAGATATTTTGGAAGTCGTTTCATTGTTTAAGCTTCATACAGATAAACAAATATTATCTCCAAATGGAAGATCATGCGAGTAAAGCTCACCTGAACACAGAATGCAATAACATCAGCTAAACGGGACAAAGACTTTGCGGGATACATGCCATTTAGTGAAGGATCAACCATTTTTGATAAGGCATCTATATCATGGAGTTGAGGCGTAGCCCATCTCACAAGCGATTGTTCCGATCTCACCCTTGAACTATATGATTTATTAACAAGAATCAAGTCATTAACAGAATTCAATACTGTAAATTGACTAGCAATGTATACAAGATCAGGTTTCATTACCTATCAAGTGGCTTCCTTCCAGTCAGCAACTCCAACATTACCGCACCAAAACTATATACATCACTTTTTACAGTGTATATTCCAGATAAAGCAAATTCAGGAGCGCTATAACAGAATGAACCAACCATGTGGGTGGCTGACACCTGTCAACATTAAGAGGTAATTACAATTGTAGGCAATGTTCATACCAGAATCAGTTAGCCTTCCCGCATTAGCTTCCTTCACAGGAACTTCTGTACAAGGAGGTTTCTCTTTTCACCAATAGATAAATTGATTGACATCATCTCATAAAAATTACATGCATCACGTACCACCCAATATTATTAACACCCCTGTTAAAACGACAACAACGATGTAGATTAAATCTGATTTAACAACTCACCTGGCGTTCTGTATTTGGAGTCAAAGCTGCTAACCCACAATCTGATAAATGGGGATTGAGCACTTCATCTAGTAAAATATTTGCAGATTTGAAGTTTCTATGTACAACAGAAGGTAGACAGACTTCATGCAAGTACCTGAAAAGACAAGGTTCAGGTTTTAGGCAAACCGAACAAGAAAAGGGGGAGACAGGTAAAATACTATACAGCTATAACATACTCTAAAGCTCGAGCAGTGCCAAGTGCTACTCTAACCCGGGCATTCCAAGTAAGCAATTCACTCCTCTCATCAGCAATGTGCAGCATATCATGCAAGCTACCATTTGCGACATGGTCATAAACCAGAAGACGCTGCCCATGCTCAGCACAATATCCTATCAATTGAACAATGTTTGGGTGTCTCAGCCTTGACATGTTTGAGACAGCTTCGAGAAAGTTATCTTCCTCATGCAGAGACAGTGCTGCACTGTCGATCTTTTTGATGGCCATTATCTGGTATAGACAGTTGTTAGTTAATAAGACCAATTGACATTTTCAGTTGGCACCTTCCCTAGAAACTACATGAATGAAAAACTAAAAGTTTCCTCATCCTATAATAAACTTAGAAGATATATAATGTAAAACTCTGAAACTGCTAAGAATAGCTTTTCTTAGGACTGTATCATGTAACCTAAGGACAATGTTATAATATCATGGTTAATTCAGGCTGAGGAGAGAAGTGAGATGACTGTCAAAATGACCATAATATTACACCCATCAAACATCACAAGACAGATAAAAGCAAAGATGTGACCAGACCATCCAGAGTGAACAATTGGCATGCGTTCATCACAATGTGAGCCTATTGTGTGCAATCAACTTTGTGAAAGATCTAAATGAGCAAGTTGAATCAAAGAGTATCAAGGACTTAATCTCAGTTAAGAGAATCACTCTAAGAGATTATGTACTAGCAAGAAGACCAACAGCTTAACTCCCATGCAAGCAGAGTATCAAGAAGTCAAGTAACTTCTACTCAGCTTTAGTAATACATAAATCATGTATTTACCCTTGTAACGTTTAGCCCCAAGACAAATATTGTGAAAGAATCCAAGGGTTCAACCATAACCTTAAGACAATAGATATAGTAGGCCAAGTCTTTATATACTACTTTGGATGCCTCATTTACCCGAGGTGGGACATTAGGTAATCCAACAGTCACCCGCACGTGTAACGGCTTGATACCATGTTAAAGCATCTTAGCAACCCCCAAAAAGCTCAGGGTTATAGCTGGAGTGGCCAACACTTTATATACCCCTTTTGATGTATTTGTGTATCCGATGAACATTATACAACTCACAAGTATGTGAAGCATCAAAGTGAAAGATGTCCTTGAGTGACGGATTGAATTTATTCAATATTGTTCAGCTTTTTAAATAGTTTTGAATGCACATCACAAGTAGGAAAGGTAAGAAGTGACAATGTTAAACATCTGAAATTACCTTCCCATTAGGAAACTCCGCCCTATAAACACGCCATAACATCCTGTTTACGGAGTAATGTAAAACTGTCGGGCCCCCACCTGACCGACCTGTCCAAAATTCCCCATTTTTTTGTTTTGTAGGGCGGGTCAGGGCCGACCCGAGACCCGTAAGGTCCATGAAGGGTCAGACCAGGATCGAGAAATTAAAAAAAAAAGGATCAGAATCGGTCCAGAATCAGGCAAATAAAAAAAAAGTCATTCAACCCGACCCGACCCGACACGAACTTTGGACAGATCTACATGTATGTATAGAGATAGACACACAAACATACACGAATAGATTAAATTAAAAAAAAAAGGGAGAAAGAAATATTAAAGAAAGAGGAGTCATTCAGCAGTAAAATTTCACACGTACGTCTTGTCAGTAAGCATATTTTCACATTCTAGGAATCCAAAAAAGTGATTAATATATGGTGACAGAGAGTTTGCAATTGGATATTTTATATACTTTCTTCAACAATGTTAGAATAATCATGAAGTATTAAGACACAGCAAAATGGCAAAAGAACAAAACGAGATTGTAGTAATATTTTTTAGAAGACGGCATGACAAACAATATGCCTTCAACATTTTTTTATATCATATGTCATATTAGAATTAGACTATAACTACTCCCATTTCTTCTCTCTCTCTCCTTTAATCCTCTCATAATAATGAGCATTAGAGCAAAAACCATAAGCCTTATTCTGCACCTTAGTCTTATTTTCATTTTCAATGGTGAAGCCAAGTCATGTGGAAATGGTTGTGACATGGCTATAGCTTCATACCATATTTGGCCACCATCTAATTTAACTTATGTAAGTCAAATTTTCAACCTAACAATCCCAGATATTCTTAAATACAATCCTGAAATTATGAGCCAAGATAGTATCACTAGTGATACGAGGATTAATGTCCCATTTTCTTGTGATTGCTTAAATGGTGTTTTTTTGGGACATACATTTGTGTACAAAACTGTGTTTGGTGATACGTACAAAAGAGTTGCCACTATGGCCTTTGCAAATCTTACAACGGAGCATTGGCTCAAACGGGTCAACAATTATGACCCGACCAACATACCGGATTATACCATGATCAATGTGACGGTAAATTGCTCGTGTGGCGATGGAGACGTGTCCGATGATTATGGGTTGTTCGCCACGTACCCTCTTCGTTTGGGAGAGAACTTGTCCACAGTGGCCGGGGCGTCCGGTGTGCCGGCTAAGTTGCTGGAGAAGTTCAATCCGGGTTTGGATTTTAGTTCCGGGTCGGGTATAGTGTTTGTGCCGGCAAGAGGTGAGTGACTAGTGTTTTTTTTTCTTTTTGTTGTCCCACGCCTTTAACGTTATTATTTCAAGTCGGACCAACACAAGAAATCATAATGAAATTTTAATTTGAGTTTAAATTATATGGACGATTACTGTAATGATTTTTAAGTTATATACATAATTAGTAATTTAAAAATTAATTACGTATTTTGATTATTGCAAGTGGTAATTAAACCGGTAAAATTGAATTGAAAGAGTAAGTTTTCCCCTAAAGTGAGGACTCGTTCCTACCTAGTATATTTTACTATGTTTAGACTCGTCTACGATGACAAGTTAGTATTCAATAATCAAAATGTCATAGTTCTATTTTTGGTTTCACATGTTTGAATTCATAGATTCCCTCCCGCCCCCTTGTTTTACCACAAAGAAGAAGATATATATCAAGTACTTGAAAGTATACGTATGTATTAAAGGCAATATGTATTAGAACATAATGTACTTTATACACATTCGTATTTATATTAATGATGATTAATATTATGACAATTTACATTTGTTGAATTATTAGTTGATTGTTTATAATATTCTATAAATGCATCCCTAGATGTTACGTGTATATTAATGATGTGAGAATTAATGTTATAACGTAACTCTTAAATTACCTCGACTAATGATCATCGAAATAGGGATATCGATGATATGTGATACGCCGACATGTGATCTGCATCATATCACTTGCTACGAGTTACGACAACTAGTGATGGACACATGGATATTTGTTGAAGTATTAATATGCCCTGCTGATGTACTGTTTTGTTATGTCTATAATGTCATCGGCGTGTGGGAGATAAAAGTCCTTAGACGTGAGATCAATATCATCCTGTTTACGGAGTAATGTACTTTGATCCTGTCCTAAGCTCAAATGCCTTATAGGTTGAGACACAGCTTGTTTTGGGTGCATTACGAAGTAGATTAAAGGTGGTATGTGAGCCAAGATTAGGATTTATTCCTTGAATATATATTCGAGTGAACACTCAGGTACTTATATGGTATTAGGTTGACTAAGTCATTGACCAATGCAATGGATATGTCTGTGATATGGTCTTGTTGTCAACTAATATAGATGAGTTATAATAATCAAGCCATTTGGATAGACACTTGACAGATCCTAAGCTTGATTGAGTGTGTCATGAATGAAAGGATTTTATCTTTCCCACATATAGGTTCAATTCACATATTTTGTGTAGCTAAACTTTACATATTGGATTCGTCTTCCGGCGCAGTCTAGGAATTCCGTGAGGATCCTAATGTAATTAGTGACGACATGTAAAGGCCCGAAGGGTAACACTAAGTCAAATGTTTCGTCGATTGAAGGATGTAATTAGAAGGATATTACCTATATGTTCGGTTGATGACCGGAACATTAAAATGGAAAAATGGGCAGAAAATAGGACGGGACCGCGGTGCCTTGATTCAGGACCGCGGTGCCAGGAACACGTGCCAGCACCGCGGTGCAGGCGTGGCTGACGGTCCATTTTGCCTGTTCTGCTGGCCTAGCCTCATGAAATCCTTGAGCTCTTATTTTATCCTATAAATAGGAGGCTCTTCTTCTCATTTAAACACACCAAACCTAAGAGAGGTAAATCTCTTCTAAAGCTCTGTCAGAATCCCTAGCATTCCTGACTTAGTAGATTACATCATAGTTTCCTGAACTTACAAATCGAGGGACGTTTGTGTGTGCACCCTCGGACTATACAAGGCTCGAAGATTTTAACTGCTTGGCTGATTGCTTCAAATGTAAGTCTTCTGTCGAAGTTTTACATTTGCTTTGTGCTTTGTATTTACATTACATATCATACTTCAGTTTGACCGTTTATGTCGGGTTTGAAACATAAATTTTTAAATTTCGCTGCGTGTACGAACCCGACGTAAACACCTAAAGGAACTAACATAAGTTTAGCCAATACACTATATATACAAGTAAAAGGTACATTACACTAGTGGCGATGGCGGGGCAGACCCAGGATCGGGTTTGGCGGGGTCGGGCGGGTCGGGTGAGAAAGGCGGGTCGGTGGGCGGGCTGGAGAGTCGGGTCGGGCGGGACCATACCATGTCGTCCGATCCGATCCGTTGGGTAGAAAGTCGGGGCTGGACGGGTTTTTTTTTTTTTTAATTTATTTTTTCACTAAATTAAAAATAATAAATTACTAAGTACTAACAAAGTAACATTAACATATACTTGTCATATTATAGACTTATAGTATTATAATTTATAATTATAGTATTATAGTATTATACTCATATATATAATATATTTATAAAGTATAAAGTATAAACTATAAACTATAAACTATAAAGTATAAACTATAAAGTATAAAGTATAAAGTATAAAGTTATAAACTAAATAATTAAACAAAAACAAGAATAGTGTAAAAACATCCCAATTTGTTTTTGTGCCTTTTATATTATTAATTTCATTGAAATATCAAATATACAAGATTCAAAATTACATTGTAGTGTCTTTGTTGTTGAAAAAATTGCAAAAGAGTGAAAGACATAGAAAAATTTAAAAATTGCAATGAAATAAATTACCAATTTGAAAATATTTTTCTAATTTCTTTATAATTTCTTGTGGTTCTTGGTTGGAATTGGTATATCTTGATCAAATTGTTCCACGTCGCTACTCATGCCTTGAGATAAAATGTCGTTGTAGTTGTCGCCATCTTCGTTAATCTCTGGTTGTGCGCCTCCTTCGCTCGCTCGTATCAATCTCTGAATAGTACCGCCATCTCAAGTGTCTCCGCTAATGAGTGTCGTGCTCTCTATTTGAAATCTGCTGCGAAAAAGCGCTTTCGAGCGGCGATTGCAACGAATGTTCAAAATATCTCGCCATCATTGAAAGTGTCGGAAATGTCTTCTCATTCGCTCGATATTTCAAAAGTCTTCCTTTCGCTTTTTGATAATCGCTTGGTAAGGTAAATTACCTGCAAAATAAAAACATCGAACTCACTAATTTGGTTAGCATCGCTACCACCGCACATTTATTTACGAGGCTTTCAATAGAATTAATATTAGGGCTAGCCACGTAAACCGCTTGTCGTTTTTAGGTTGTGTTGAAGAAGAAGATGATACAAAAGTCGGTTGGTTACTAGCACTTTCTTCTTTGGTAATCTTGATATACTTTTGCATTCATCTTCTACGCTATTCAACACTTCTTCTAGCGTTAGTTCAATAGGTGGTTCAACATTTAAATTTTTGGGAGTTGGAGGTGGTAGTACGTCCATACAGGTATATATATTTTCAATAAGACTTTTACAACCCTCTACTTTAATAGTCGGGTTTAATACAAAGACCAATAATATAAATAGGGAATAGGAATAAAATATTTTTAATTTCATAAACATTTTTAATAATGCGAGATAAGCAGGTTTTTCCATATATTCTTTAAGAAGTAAAAATATTATAGCTATATAAAACAACATAGTTGAAATAGTAGGATAATATAAAGTAGAAAATTCTTTTGTTGCTCGTTGAAAATTTTCTAAAAATACAATAAGTTCTCTAATTTTATCCCAATCAGTATCCACAATCATATCATTTGGATTTTGATTATGGGCGTTAAAAATAAAGTAATAGGTTTTCTATAGTCATAAGCAACAACTAGTTGGTCATATAAAGAATTCCACCTAATTGGTACTTTTCTGAAATTTTTACGTAAGATAGTCCACAATCGTGGCAAGTTTTTTATATTTTTCTTTGTTGAATTCTATTATTTTTAAAAATAAAGTGTATAGCAAATTGTATTTTTCAAGAATATCTTGAAAAGTGAAAGACCATCCTTTACAACTAAGTTATAAATATGCACGCACATTTGATATGAAAATGTTTTGGAAAAGACGGAGTTAAAACATTTCTTAAAATACTAATAGCGAGAATTGTTAGAAGATCATTATCTAATGTAATACTCATAACTTTATCGGTTATTCCGTAATAATCGGATGAATAAATATTTTACGAAATAAACTCACCAGATGTGCCTATCTATATATCTATACGCTAAAATACGTTTTGCATAGACCATTTATAATCTATCCAATGACAAATTCTAGTTAAATAATCATGGTAGTTGTACTACGACTATATCGGAAGTTAAAGCAACTTTGCAATTTAAATGATATAATGCATAACGTAAATCTGTTGATATTCATGCAAATTTAAATACATCTCTTTTAACAATTGATCTAGGAAAACCTTTATAAGCGAGATTATACATATCTCTAATATAATGAATAAAACCAGAGATTCAGAAATGAAAAAGGCAAACCCTCACAAAGAACTAATTTTGCTAGTCTTCCTATCTTTATGTTTATCATATTTAGGACTCTGACTCCACATAGGGTTAATTTGACCTGTACTTTCTCAGAGACGATGAGTATGTGAACCTTGTCCCGATTGAGAGGACGTTTGCTCACGCTTTTTCAATCATGTATTGGCATGCAAGACTTTGTGTTTTTGCAACAGTGTCTTCCTAAACCCCCCGTCCATGACCTTGTCGATTTTAAAAGAATAAACATTTTTACAAGTTTTACATACAGTACTTGATTAGCTACGTCCTGTCAAAATATTTCCATACAACCGATTTTAATGGTCGTTTTCTGGGACCTCGTCTCATAGTAGGGGATAGGAGGCATTTCACTAGTGGGTGTATCATCATCTTCATTAATAGGTGTATCATCAACTAGAGTGTCATCTAAATTAAAATCTTCTTGATTTCGGGATAATCATTTGTGTCAAGATCATATGGTATTTCAGAAACATTTCGGGATCTATAAAATCATCTTGTCTAGGAATAATCGAACAGGAATACTAGAAGAAGTATCCTTGCCTCATACCACCCCTAGAAGAAGCGACCCCACTTACCCCTTACTGCCTCTTAGTCCTTTCATTTTAATTATGCTAATAAATAGTTAAAGATAATGAAATTAAATGTGCTAAATGAAATAAAGACAAAATAATAATTTAATGAGAGAACGAATGTACCAAACGCATACGTAGAGTCGACTTGTAATCGATAGGTTGAAAATTGAAACTTTGCTCGATAGATAATCCTCGTTAGTTGCGAAACTTCACTCCCACTTCAAATTAATAAATAGATTGAATATGTAGACAATGTTGTATAGAGAATTAGAGATTGATTGAGAGATTAGAGAGTAGAAAGATTTGTGAAAATAATAAGAAGAGGAATGAGGTATTTATAGGGGTTAAAAATAAATATAAAGGGGTAGGGGAGGCCTAAAATGCCGTTGTCAACGGCTAAAATGTAAAATGGTAGTTGGACAACGCTATTTTGTGCAAAGGTCAGTGAGGCGGGATTTGGGGCGGTCGGGCGGGGTCGGGTCGGGCCTGGCGGGACCATACTGCCCTGTCATCAGCCCCGATCCCGTTTTTTTTTTTTTTTTAATACCGGTGTCGTGTCGGGGTCGGGGTCGGGTCGGCCCGGCCCACTGGCCAGCCCTACATTACACAATCAAATAAGAAGGTGAGTTTCCCATAAGTTCTCTCTTGAAGTAAGAAAGATGCATGCAAGTAGACCAAATAAATAATAGTAACTACATATATTCCATTTCAGCTAATAAAAGAAAAGCGTATCATTCTCGTTCAAAGTTCAGCAATCAGCATATGCACTTTAGAAATACAATTTGTTAGTATTTGTTTTCTTGCTATAAATTTTTAGAAGAAAAAAAAAAGATAAGTTCATGAACCTCAAACCCACATCTTAAACCGGGGTCATTTGGTAGCCTAAGTTATTCATGTATTTAAATCCTGCATAAGTAATACTGTATTTGGTAACTAGTTATGAGGTGAGTTATTCATATAAAAAATTAGTTCGGTGTTTGATTTGCATTTTAGAAAGCCACATAACTAATACATGTATAAGTTATAAGGTAATCTATATATTATTTATGCAGGTGAAAATGTGGAATAACTAATACATGAATAACTAAACCCTACATAAAATAATACATTACATTCTTCATAACTAATCTATTTATTACTAATATATGTATAACTCTAACCAACAATATCAGTGTAATATGTCCGCTTGGGCAACTCAATTGGTTTCAAGGGGTATTTGGAATAATGGTTAAGATCGAATCCCGTCAGCGGCAGTGTGTGGGTTTCTTCTTGAAATAAAGGAGTGAACTTGTGCGCAGCGTGATAGTGGTCTAATCTTTGAAATCAATTGAGTCACCATGATTTACCTCATTCACAGACTTATCGAACCGAAATGTGGGGCTCCTGGCGCGGGAATTCCACCTTTTGGAACAACAATATCAGTATAACATCTTTGTTACTTCAGACTTCAGAGTGGGACTGAAGTAAAGATCCATTGGACAATACCCGGCCCATTCACGTAGATTAGGGTGGCGGGAGATATAACCGTTTATCCCAACGATTCGTAGCATATGAGTTAATACATACATTATCTACCCTCAAAAGCTGGTGCAGAACTAAATTAGGGAACTAATTGAAGTGCTGGAAAAGGTAATTTTTTGCTTAAACTTTAAAATGAGGTTTAATTGAGCATATTCAAATAAGTAGATCAAGAAATTAATACCAGTTATAAAGATATATTTGTGGGTGAATCGTGAGTACCAATCGACTACAAAACATGAACCCCAGCTGAGATGAAGAGCAATAGTATCTTTAATCGAATTATGAACAAGTAGTTCAAAAATATCTATCTTTGTTATGTGTGTGTTTTTAATAGACAAATTTGTGAGACCTATGAGGCCAAAGCAGACAATACTTCATAAGCATAAAATAACATGAAATGTAAGCGTTAAGAGTCTCACATTGGATATGTAATGGTAACATGGACTCCTTATATAGACTTGGACAATTCTCACCCTACAAGCTAGCTTTTGGGGTTGAGTTAGGCCCAAGATCAATTCTTTACATGGTATCAGAGTCAGACTCATTTCAATTCTTTGTTCACCGATGTTGGGCTCCCAAATTATATTATCCACGCTCCAGTTAACAACGTCTGGACGTGCGGGGTAGTGTTAAGAGTCTCACATCGGATATGAAATGAGAACAAGGACTTTGACAATCCCACCCTACAAGCTAGCTTTTGGGGTTGAGTTAGGCCCAAAATACATTCTTTATATTAAGTATTAAATGTGGCCTAAAAAATAAGCAAACAAGTATTATAAGGGTGGCACTGAATAGGTACTTGTAAGTTGTGTTTCTTTGCAAAAGCTTCGAAATAATTGATCTGGAGACAAAGAAATCTATGGTAGATGATATTTAATGCATTCCTTTAAAATTATAGTCATTAATTTCCTGTCCCTTATTATGTTCTAGGAAGTAGGAACTACTAGAAATTCTCATTTGTTGAATTTGGCAAACTGCTGAATTAGCATATTTTGTTCTTACCTTTTTTTCCTTCAAACTGTCATTACAGATGCACATGGAAACTTTCCACCCCTGAAGACAAGGTATTGTCCAAACTTAATATTATTTTGATTTCTCCTCAGTTTTGATCTGTCTATGATAGTTTTATCTAATATGATTGTCTCTGGTTTTATTTTGCAGGTCAAGAGGTTGGCTCTATTTTGGTTGCTGCTCTGATGAGATATTTTCAACTTATGAGTACAAATATGAAGTAGGACAATTGTTTTGGTATTATCATGGTTTACTAAATTATGCCCTTTTCCCAGGACTCTCACGTGGAGCCGTTGCTGGAATAACAGTGGCAGCTATTTTTGGGGCTACCGTCCTTGCAGTTTGCCTTTATTTTGTATTTTATAGGAGCAAGCAAATAGAGGAGGAATCATTTCTCGAAGGGTCATTTGATGAATATTTTAATGAGCACTTCCGTGAGTAATTTCTTTTATAGTAATGTATCCTTTCCCCGACAAAAGGATAATAGTTGCTTCTTGGAATAGATAGATTCAGACAAAATTGCCTTAACTAGTGATGCAGCGCGAGTTTCTGCTGTTTCATGTTTCTAGTTTTCTTCCACTAATAATCATCATGTTCACTGTAATTAAGCCTTAAATATGTTTCCTCTGCATATTTTGCTGAAAGCGTAAAATGTGCCTGCCAAACCATAATAATAACAATTGATGAAGCACTGTTTTCAAAGCCCGGTATTTAGTATGGTTTAATGGAATCCTTAATGCATCAGGTCCACCAACATTGGAGAAAATTACAGAATCAGGTCCTTTATTTGGTGTTATTTCTCCAAGGCCAGCGGGGATCACAGTGGATAAATCAGTGGAATTTTCATATGAGGAACTCGCTAAGGCGACAAATAACTTCAGCATGGAAAATAAGATTGGTCAAGGTGGCTTTGGAGCAGTCTTTTATGGAATGCTGAAAGGCGAGGTTTGTGGAAATTCTTGTCATAGTATTTGAAACAAACACTTAATCTCACTCCTTGTTGGTAGTTACTTTGATTTGTTAATGTATTCTCTCATTCACAATACCAGTATATGAATAACAGCAAAGAGCGTAGTAACTATTATCAATAGTGTAGCTTCAATATATTGAGTTATGAATGAAAAAGATCAATCTATGATTACTAAGACATCTTAGGTTTACATGCAAAGTAGAATGAGTTTTAAAATATAGCTGTTTAAGTATAACCAGAGCAGCATATTAATAGGTCATGGAGGCTGCTAATCTTAGATATATTCACTTAATGAAACATAAACTTGTTCAATGATTCAACTGAGTAAAACACGTTTAAATCAGAAGATAATGTATGTTTTGCCTTTCTCTATTTCTTTAGCTTAGGCCTTCTTCTGACTTGAATGCAGAGAGCAGCA
The DNA here is from genome assembly GCA_029844215.1 of Przewalskia tangutica. Classification (NCBI taxonomy): domain Eukaryota; kingdom Viridiplantae; phylum Streptophyta; class Magnoliopsida; order Solanales; family Solanaceae; genus Przewalskia; species Przewalskia tangutica. The sequence continues at coordinate 36,371,714 of CM056727.1, read as the reverse complement.
ATAAAGAAAATGGATATGCAAGCATCGGAAGAGTTCTTTGCTGAGTTGAAAGTCTTAACGCATGTTCATCACTTGAACTTGGTAAGTTTATTCATCTTATAATGAGAGCTTGTATTGGTATACTTTCTTTGTGCTCATGTTTCTGTGAGAGCTGACAGGCGGCAGCTAGTTCAAAGTTTAAGTTTCAAATATGCTTCTAATACCTTCTAGATGTAAGATTTTCTTAATCTTATTAATCAACATTCCAGTTGAGCTCATGTGTCACATACGTATTAACCAATATGCAGGAATACCAGATACCGTGGCTCTATGCCATCAAATATTAAAATATGGTGCTGTACTAGTAACTAATGACTTTAGTCTATATGGAATCAACTATATTTGGATTTCTACTCTTGTATTCTCCATGTTTAAGAGATATAAAAAGAATGGAAATCACATATGAAAATCACCAGACTAACTTTTGGGTGGCTGCATCACGATATATCTATGTGCGATGATCAAAATATAGTTCATTTATTTCATGTCTGCTTGTTGCAACAGTCCGTTCTTCATTCCCTTGAAAAATTGAGCAAGGGAGACAACTTTCTCAGCTAATTTTAAAAGGTTGAAAGATCCTTGTTTTATTGAGACCACAAGATGACATTTTGATTTTAAATACCCATTGCAGGTACGCTTAATTGGATATTGTGTTGAAGGGTCTTTATTCTTAGTCTATGAATACATTGAAAATGGAAACCTTGGTGAACACTTGCGTGGATCAGGTAAGTAATAATATGAAATGCTGTGTAAACCATGTACTATAATCACTGTGCTGCATTTTTCTTACTCTTCTAAATCCATCTCGACCGTTGACTTTCAGGCCTGAATCTGTTGTCGTGGTCTACCAGGGTGCAAATTGCTCTTGATGCAGCTAGAGGACTCGAATACATCCATGAGCATACTGTTCCTTTATATATCCACCGTGATATTAAATCTGCTAATATTTTGATTGACAAAGACTTCCATGCAAAGGTTGTGAAAATTGTGATTTTTAAACCAAAGATCAAATGCTTGGCATATAATTACATTGAAAGATCTTTATCTTTTGCAGGTAGCAGACTTTGGACTTACAAAGCTAACTGAAGTAGGAAGTACTTCTTTTCATACACGTCTTGTGGGTACTTTTGGTTACATGCCTCCAGAGTAAGCGTCTGATCCTGGTGAGGGATTGGGTGGTATTTTATACTTGTGTTCCAAATTCTGTAATGTTATGATTATATCTGCAGGATGTCATCAATAATACTTCTATCTGCTAAAATATCTATCGGTTACTAAGATGGTATTCAGAACCTCCGTAGTAGCTATTAAATGCAAAAGCACCATATTTCTTTCCTTTTCCTCTCTTTTGATCAGTCTGTCAGGTCATTGTATGCGGTTGTTTTAGCATATTGATTGATTCAGGATATACATTAGCTGAGAGTAGGCATGAAAGTTGAGTAGTTTTATAAATTTATGTTATCATAGGTCTGGATCAATGTCAGAATAGTGAAGTTGAAGGAGTTGGTAATGCTTTCTTGCATAACCTGTTCAAATTTTCCTTTGGCGAAAAACTGTATCTTTCAAGATATTGCTGCTAACAGAGTCAAGGCGTGGTTGCTTATCTGAAATAATACCATTGGTGATAAATTCTGTTCTATAAAGAAGTGGCGAGGTGCAATGAAATGTCACATTCAGACACAAACCAATGAAGGAAATTTATGCCATCTTATGTTGCCATGTTCTATTACCTGGAAAAATACTGATATTAAGCACTGTCGTTCACATAGCACAGTTGTCGATAGGAAATTTTCTGATTTGTTTGTGCATGTGACTTCCCTTTTTATTATATCTTGTAGTTCCTGTTTAAATGGGCCTTGCAAACAGGTATGCTCAGTATGGTGATGTTTCCCCTAAAGTTGATGTCTATGCTTTTGGAGTAGTGCTTTATGAGCTAATATCTGCTAAAGAAGCTATTGTCAAGACAAATGAAGTTATAACTGAATCAAAGGGACTTGTTGCATTGGTATGCGTTGTCACCATCTTGTTTTACCTAAATAGTCCAGCCTCTAAACCACTATGAGGATTCTGTTTTATTTTGCAGTTTGAGGATGTTCTTCACCAGAGTGGTGCTAGAGAAGGGTTATGCAAAGTGGTTGATCCCAAACTCGGAGATGACTATCCGCTAGATTCAGTCTGCAAGGTAAAGTGTCGTCGTTATTCTTGTGAAAAAAATGAACATTTTTCGCTCATGTAAATTAGTTGGTAATTTGAGTTGCAGGTAGCTCAGCTTGCCAAGGCTTGCACACATGAAAACCCTCAGTTGAGACCTAGCATGAGGTCAATTGTTGTAGCTTTAATGACTTTATCATCTTCAACTGAAGATTGGGATATTGGCTCCTTTTATGAAAACCAAGGCCTTGTCCATCTCATGTCTGGAAGGTAGCAATATCAACTGGTGTTATTCAAGCATTCTCGAGGACTAATGTGCTTGGAAATATTATATGTTTATATATACTCATGAGTATTTAACTTTTTTTTATTTTTTTATTTTTTATCTTTACTTTTAGTTCTTTTTCTTTGTTTTGTAAAGGTTAAGTTTTCCAAGCTGATGAGGTTTGGATATTAGAACTTGGTCACATTTGTACAACCTTTTCTGTATTCCCCTATCCCAAGGGATCAACTATGGTCCCCCTCTATCCTACACGAATCGCGGACCTTCAGTTTACAGTCTACCTGCGACTCATAGGTGGTTGGCTTGATTAAGAGAGTATCCTCTGGAGCCCTAGCGAATATGAGTCTTCATAGGGCAAATATCCTCACTTTTGAGTCCAAAATGAAACATTTACAGATAGCTTACCAACTAGGCCAATATCTCTGAAATAATCTGAACATCATTCCTAACTATTACCACCTACTGGTTTTCTATGCCAATACAATTATTTCCTGATTCATAGCCATTTTCCATTCTTTGACTGAATTTCAATTTTTTATATTCAGTATGTATAATTTATTGAAAGATTTCCAATTGTAACATAAGTAGGTTATCAACATTGCACGTTTCTCCTTCCCTTTGAACCCACCGGGTCAAAATTATTTGTGTTTTTTATTAACTTGATAATATAGAAGATACAACAAGTAAACCCAAATGATTGTGTCGTCATACCCCTCCGGAAAGCAACAAAATAAAAAATAAATCTGATCAATTCCTAAAACTTTGAAATGTTCATAATATTATACTTGATCCAGGTGTAATCTTCTATTATTTTTTACTTCTTTGTTTTATCTCTTGGCATGCCAACGTTGATGTGATCTTGACTTTTTAAGGCATGAAGTGTTAAACTGCTTACTATGTTTTAATGTATATGTTAATGTTACCAAAATTTAACTGCATCTATGCGACCGTTGTATGTTTGATTCTAAAGTCAAGATAAAGGACAAATTTTTCGTTAGGTGAGTACCAGCTTTAAAAGTAGTCATAATATCATGAAGCTGCAAAGTATTGTTAGAGTAATTATGGGAATATCTCATAATATCTCTCTCATTATTAGAATTGATATTATAATTATACTCATTATTATAATGGTAATTAGTATCTTGTAAATTAGGTAAAGATGAATAGTCTTCCATAAATCAAGTATATGATCCATATATATATATATATATATATATATCATTAGCCAAAAATCATTTGCCCTCAACTCTTCTTTTTCTTTTCTCCTTGGCCGAACTCTATACTTTTCCTCTCACTTATTTTCCGACCAAAACCAATTAACTACTTCTCCAAAACCTAAAAATCCTAGCCAAATACTAACAACTTATCCACCCCCCCTCGGCTAGCATAACCCATTCCTTAGGTTTTTCTAACTCCACTTTCATCAAAACACAACTTCATTATCCTCATATTTTTTATTCTAAGTGAAACTTATGGCCGAAAAACAAACCTTTCATCCCACTCTTGTCGTCAATAACGTCAAGAACTTCATCTCCATAACTCTCAAAATAGAGAAAGGGCAGTATACCTCATGGGCGGAACTATTCAAAATTCATTGTCGTGCTTATGAGGTGATTGACCATATTTTTCCATCCGAGTCCACATTGGATAACACTATGATGGACAATAATTTATGGTCCCACCTAGATGCTATTGTCCTTTAATGGATATATGGCACAATTTTGAATGATCTTCTTCATACCATCCTTAAACCCAATTCTACGACTAAACAGGCGTGGGAACGATTATAAAATATTTTTCAAGATAACAAAATATCTAGGGACGTTTATCTTGAACACCAATTTACAAATATTAAATTGGATGACTTTTCTAACATCTCAGTCTATTGTCAAGAATTAAAAGTACTTGCGGACCAACTGTCTAACGGGGTTCGCCCGTGACAAATCAAAGGTTAGTCCTTCAGTTGATTGCGGGATTGAATGAACAATATGATGGTGTTGATATGTTCATTCAGTAAAGAAATCGGTTACCTTCCTTTTACGAGGCCCGTTCGAGGTTAATCCTTAAGGAAACGAGGAAGGCAAAGCAAGCATCATCGGGCACAACCACTGGTGGAACGACTCTCGTATCTACCAACTCCTTTTCCACTAATTTGGAATCCCAAAATTCTGGTTTGGTGGCCAAAATACTCGTCAAAATAATAGTAAAAATGGGGTTCAAATCGAAACAATAAAAGAATAAATAATAGTGAAAAGGGACGTGGACGTGGCGGGGACAAAGCATTGGCGGCCACTGGCGATGGCGGCAATTTTCGAGCGATGGCGGACGGTGGGGCGATACCATCGCGGTCCAGGCCCACAGTGGGCTGCCCGCCATGCCCATTCCCGACCTCTTTGTGGGCCTGACCTCCTTCTTCCAATAGCCAACCCGATATTCTCAGATCTCATCCACAGCATGCTTTTGCAGCTTAGGCACTATCTTATGTCGGATATGCACCCACAAATATTGAACAAGCCATGAGTCACATGAATCTGAATATTCCAGATGAATCATGGTACATGGATACAAGAGCTACATCACACATGAGGACATTTCAAGATAATCTTTCGTCTTATTTTAATACGAGCGGTAATAAAAATATTATTGTCGGCAGTGGGTAGGAAATTTCAATTCATGGTATTGGTCAGGTAACACTACCCTCACCCCACCCACCTTTATGCTTGAAAAATGTCTTACATGCACCAAAATTAATTAAAAACTTGATCTCTGTTAGACGTTTTACAACTGACAACAATGTCTGTGAATTTTGATCCGTTTGGTTTCTCTGTGAAGGATTTTTAGACGGAGATGCAGCTCATGAGATGTAGTAGCACGATGGACTTACATCTCATCACTTCTGTCTCCGACAACCACACGGTCAAACCTTCCACCTTTGCGGCCATCTCTCCTAGTATATGACACAATAGGCTGGGACACCCATGAACACCGATTTTTAATTAATTTAGAAAGAATAATTTGGCTTTTTGTAATGGACGTTTGGACTCTTCTGTTTGCCAAACCTATGTGTTTGGTAAACATATTAAACTTTCGCTTTTTGCCTCTAATTCTAATACTGTTATGCCATTTGATATTTTGCATTGTGATTTGTGACTTCACCCGTATTAAGTGTTATAGGTCATAAGTATTATTTACTCATTCTTGACGATTTTTTTGAATTTTTTGTGTACATTTCCCTTAGGAAAAAAATCACAGACCTATAACATTTTAAAACAATTTAGTGTGTTTATCAAAATTCAGTTTGGCAAAACCATTAAATATTTTCAATGTGATAATGAGATTTTTTTTATAAATACCCAATTTCAGAATTTTTGTCAACAAAATGGGATGTCTGTCCGTATTTACTGTCCACATACATCTTCTCAAAATGGGAAAAAGCTGAAAGAAAGATTCAACAATAAAAAAATATGACTCGATCTATCCTTATGCATTCATTCACTCCACTAAATTTTTGGAATCATGCTCCTCAAATGACTACATATCTTTTAAATATTCTTCCCAGTAAACTACTCTCCAATGTGTCCCTTACTCAAGTATTGTACAACTGTATCCCTTTGTTTACACATTTACGGGTTTGGGTTATCCCTTGTTCCCGTCCACCACCATTCAAAAACTTCAAGCTCGGTCCACTCCTTGCGTGTTTTTGGGGTACCCACAGAATCATAGGGGATATAAATGCTTTGATATGTCAATAAGAAAAATCATTATTTCTCGTCATGTTATCTTTGATGAATCAACCTCCCCGTTTGCTACATCTCGAGCGGCATCCCCACCTTCATATGATTTTATGGACAACGAAATTCATCCAATTTTGAGTATCATCTAAACTCTCACAATAACAATTTAGGGCCATCACCGAACCCTACACCACAACCCGTGACCCCACCCCCTTCCGGCAACTCGCCGACCCAGAACCGTACCGAGCCCACTACCTCGGCTCACACTTCCGAAACAACCCTACCTACTATTTCAGCCCAAAATCCCAACAACACCCAACCATCCAACGACCCAACACCTAAACAAACCATGGAAACATGTGCCATGCATATGATTTTTCAACCTAAACACCATTTCAACCTCACCACCTCAGTCCATCCCTCACCAATACCTAAAAATCCCAAAGTTGTCTTATCAGACCCGAATTGAAAGACTGCTATGTTAGATGAATTTACTGCTCTTATTCAAAATAAGACGTGGGATTGGTACGACCATCTAATATGAATATAATTCGATCAATGTGAGTTTTTTGCCATAAAAAAAACTCTGATGGTTCTTTTGCGAGATACAAAGCTCGTCTTGTCGGTGATGGCAGGTCTCAGTAGGTGGGAGTAGATTGCGGTGAAACATTCAGTCTGGTAGTCAAGTCTGCAACTATCAGGACTATTCTTAGTCTGGCATTGTCCAAGTCATGATCCATTCATCAGTTAAATGTCAAGAATACATTTTACATGGCCACTTGAATGAAACAGTCTACATGCATTAGCCGTTGGGATTTTGCGATCCTGCCCATCCAGATAATATGTGCCTATTGAGAAAATACTTATATGGTTTGAAACAAACTCCTCGGACATGGTATAACAAGCTTGCAAGACTTTTTTCCAAATTGAGATTCTCTCACAGCAAGTCAGATCAGTCTCTCTTTATTTATAGAAAGGGCACTGATGTGGCTCATATACTTCTGTATGTTGATGACATTATCCTCACTACATCCTCAACTTCACTTAGCCAGTCCATTATGTCTCTTCTTGCATAAGAATTTGCAATGAAAGACTTAGGTCCCTTGAATTATTTTCTTGGCATTGATGTCACTCACTATGTAGGTGGTCCGTTTCTCAGTCAGAAGAAGTATGACGATGAGATACTTGACAAAGCAGAGATGTCTTCATGCAAACCTTCACATACTCCGGTTGACATGAAGGTGAAGTTGAGCAATGTTTTCGGTACTCCATACAGTGACCTCACACATTATCGCAGCATGACTGGTGCATTGCAGTATTTCACTTTTACGAGGCATGATATTTTCTATGCGGTCCAACAAGTTTATTTACACATGCATGACCCAAAGGAAGACCATATGGGGGCTCTCAAGAGGATTCTGCGGTATGTTAAGGGTACTCTTCAGTTCGGACTACATCTGCATAAGTCATCCGTCTCGAGTCTGTCTGCCTACACTGATGCAGATTGGGGTGGCTGCCCAGACACAAGTCGTTCCACTTCCGTCTATTGTGTGTTCTTAGGTGACAATCTCATCTCATGGTCCTCCAAACGTCAGTCCACACTATCTCGGTCAAGTGCAGAGACGGAATACAGAGGGGTGGCAAATGTTGTTGCTGAATCTTGTTGGCTCCGTAATCTGTTACTGGAGCTTCATTGTCCGATTGAAAAGGCAACAATGGTCTATTGTGACATTGTGAGTGCGATCTACTTATCTGACAATCATGTTCAGCATCAACGCACGAAGCACGTTGTAATGGATATTTTATTTGTCCGAGAAAAAGTTGTCTGTGGTCAAGTTCGTGTTCTCCATGTGTCGTCCCGTTATTAGATAGCTGACATCTTTACAAAAGGTTTTCCGCGCGTACTTTTTGATGATCTCAGGGACAGTCTCGACATCCGAGAACCTTCAGCTAAGACTGCGGGGGCTGTTAGAGTAATTATGGAAATATTTCATAATTATCTCTCATATTAGAATTGATATTATAATTATACTCATTATTATAATTGTAATTAGAATCTTGTAAATTAGGTAAAGATGATTAGTCTTCTAAAATAGTCTTCCATAAATCAAGTATAGGATCCATGTATATATATTGTATATTTGAGAGAATAATAATTAAAGGATTCAATTCTTACGAGTATAATTTATGAACGAAAGATATTTAATTGAATCTCTTTTCTTTCCTTTTAGCTATGACATTGTCCGTGGGTATTGTTGAATGAACAAAAGGTTCCTGATGAGATATAAAAAGTTCATATAATCGATGTTAACTAATTTAGGTTCAAGCCTAGTTGATTGGCTAACATTACTAAAAATAAGTTTAAGATTTATGATTTATGCACCATCTAGTATAGTCGACCTACAACAACAAACATGTCTTTATAAGAAGCATGGTATGGTACCCTAGAAATTATATGAAAACAATAAACTACAATAATATAACTGGTCAAACTGTGCTAATAGTGTAAAAATTCTTCCATAGTGTCATACAACCTAAATCCTACCAAAAGTACCTAAACAAGGGGAAAAAAGAAGGATATGGAGATCGCAGGCCCCTAAGGTTTTGGCATGTTTCAACGTCGATCACGCTAAAAGCCAAGTGTATAAGAGGCAAATAAGCCAATAATGGTGAAGCGTTGACTGAAAGGTCAACTAATGGAACCCAAAAATATACTGTTATTTATTCTTTCTAAGTGCGTTTCCAGGAAATCCCATGACAACCTTGTCAGTTACCGTGGATGTACGAGAATAGTATACAACTACTACTAGTGCTTCGAAAGGATAAATAATAATGAATTACAACAGTTAACAATCTCGTAGTCAGCAAGAGTTGTAGCTACAGTAAACTTGTGAGTTCTTGAATGGTTCTTGAGTCCTCCGTCTTGGATCTTCGTTCCAATTGCAACAAGTTCATTGATCTTGATAACCTGAAACCAAGAGACACCAAATCCCTACTTGTTACAATTGTGCTGAGTCGAGTGTTAGCATTCTGTTCTTAAGACATCATTGCCCCGTATATATCCTTTTACGTTTACGGGGAACTGTCATAAAACAACATCAAACAAATGAGCAAAGGAAACTCAAGTGTTTCTAAAGAAGAACATTTGAGTGTGTGAAAGTATGCTAGAGAGGAAGAGGTTCAGAAAAATCTGAACTAAACAAGAGTGAAGTGTTGTGTTCTTCAATTGAGCCTAAGGTCTCAATTTATAGTGTGTGTAAGATGACCTCTCATCTAGCTAACTAATGGCAATCAAGGTCATGTAATGACACTTATTGAGAGGTTATAATTCAACCAAATAATGGCTGAATTCAAGTTCCAAGTAATAGAGGATCAATGCTCCAGAATCAGCCTAAAAGTCGGAAACATTTCGTCTTTCGTCGACCTCACTGCCATCGAAGCGCCGCGGCCCTGCCTGGGAGGCGCCGCGGCGCCTAAATTCCAGTAACTGAACAATGCTCAAGCACCGTGGTTCATGGTGGAGGCGCCGCAGCGCTCCGGCGCCGCGGCCCTTCACGGCTCCGCAACGATTTCCGACTTGTTTCATCTTTTACACATCGTATACTTCTTCCTTCATTTACCAACGTGAAACACTTGTCGTTTGGCCAACAATCGTCTATCATTTCATGTCTCAAACATTTTGTTTACGTACTAATATCTCTTTCACTAAGGAAATTTACAACCCTTGGTACAACGTGTGCACATGTGTGGAAATGACGTTTCCGACGTGCGGGACCTCAATTGTTCGTGTCATAAATAATAGGATTAACTTTAATTCACGTTAATAAATTTCCAACAAACATTTTGCTCTATAATTCTTGTCTCCCACTTTAAAAGTAAAAGCAAAATTCAACGCTAGCTCTTTTTGTCTCTTGGACTATAGGACATGTTGAAAAATGTTAAGAAGTCAAAAACTGAAGCTGTCAACTAACACAACTTTAATACATCCATTAGCATTTTTTGCCATCCTCACCAGCATTTTCTCACCAGTAACTTCCATCAACATTCTAAAAGAGTTTAAAAAATCTCAAGCTAATTCAAATGATTTTTCAAGAAAATAGAAGCATTGATTTAGTTTTAGGCATTTTAGTGTTAAACATTTTGTTGGTGGGGGCTAAATCCCAGTGTACTAATGATTGTGATGCATTAGCTTCATTTTATGTATGGAATGGTACAAACCTCACTTTCATATCTAATTCTTTTTCAACCACCATCAAGGATATTCTTAGTTATAATCCTCAGATAACCGATGCAGATTAATTAAATACAAAAGCAGAGTTAATGTTCCCTTCTCATGTGGCTGTGTTAATGGGAAATTCATGGGCCATCAGTTTGGTGTGCAGATCAAGGCTAGTACTACTTATCCAAGAATCGCCCGCCTTTATTATTCGAACCTTACAACAGTTGAAAAGTTGCAGGAGTTAAACAGTTATGATCCTAACAATGTTCCTGTAAATGCAATAGTAAATGTTATTGTGAACTGCTCCCGTGGGAATAGTCGTGTCAAAAGATTATGGACTGTTTATAACTTATTCTCTTCGCCCTGACGAGAATTTGGTTACAGTAGCCAATAAATTTAATCTACCACAGAAGTTGTTGGAGGACTATAACCCTGAAGCAAATTTCAGCAAGGGAAATGGTTTTGTTTTTATTCCTGGAAAAGGTCATTCATTTCTTTACTAAGGCTTCTATACTCATATTCTTTGAATATTTTAAGTACAATTAGTCGAATTCCGATGAGTTTTTAGAGTAAGCTATGCAGAAGCACTAAATAGGATTTGCATTCTATATTTATAAACAGTCAGTGAGTTTTTGGATGATTTTACATGTATGACAAACTTAGTGCAAAACTTGGGATTGTCACTTTAATATCTGTTAAATGCTGAGTGCTGGCTAATCTTGTATTATATTGCAGATCAAAATGGAACTTATCCACCATTAAGGACTTCTACAAGGTATTCTCCTACCCCAATGAGTTCTTGATTATTTGTTGAATGCTATAATATTGATAGCTAATTGTGGTTTCTTGCTTTTCACAGCCCAACAGGTTGGCCTTATTTTACTGCTACAGTGGCATCTTTTTCAACTTATCAAGTCTGAGGTATCGAAATAGCTTTGATGTGTTTGTAATCTACTAAAAACTGTGTTATTGACAGGAATCTCGGGTGGAGCAGTAGCTGGCATATCGATTGCAGCAGTTTTTGTAGTAGCCCTTGTAGCGGTTTGCCTGTATTTTACCTTTTATAGAGGCAGAAAAACGGAGGAGGATTCGTTTCTTCACTTGGAACCTTACAAAAATAGTAGTAATAAGCATGTTCCTGGTAATTTTTATGGCTTTCAATCTACTGTTGTATACTTAATTACCCATCAAACTGTATGTCAACTAACTGTTCTATGAAAGCAATGTGTAGTTCATCCTTAGAATAAGTTTAACTAGATACAGACCTTTTAATTTTCTTTGATTGACTCAGGTAATGCAAATTTTGAGAATTCTTCAAAAGGGGGTTCTCTTAATAAGAGCGCTTCTCGATGTGAGACTGGTAATTTCAAATCTGGTACTTTGATCCAAATGGAGAAGGTTTTGAATAATCTATGTCCTGGTGCTGAGCTAAAGGCAAGTCCACACATTGAATCAAAGTTAAAATGGTGGAAAAAACAATATAGTATAATTTATGACATCATAAACACAAGTGGATTTGCATGGAGTGATGTGAAAAAATGCATTGAAGTTGATAGTAATGAAGCTTGGGAGACTTATGTGCAGATACTCCTTGCCTATATTTCATTACAAAGATTTGTTTTTTGTTACATAGTTAAACATAAACTAAGTGGTGTCTTATTTTATTGTAGCACCACAAGAATGCAGCTGAATGGAGGAACAAATCATTCCCATTATTTGATAGACTTGCTAATATTTTTGGAAAGGATCGTGCTAATGGAAAGGAGCTGAAGTCCCTAGTGAGATGATGGAAGAGCAAGGGAATAATGAAGTTGATGCTAATGATGACAATGATACATCTCCCATGTCAATAAACAAGGAGGTCAGCCAATCTGTGGCTAGTCAAAACAAGAGGAAAAGAGGCTCAAGTGATGAAGACAGAATTGTGACTGCATTGGAAAAATTGTTTGAAGTATCTGAAAAAAGGATGCAAATGGTGACTGATGCTTTCTTAAAAGGTAATGAAGATCGATCTGATATTGCCAAAGAAGTCAAGGAAATGGGATTTTCTGCTATGGATCAAATTAAAGCATTAAAAGTCATTTTGGATAAGCCACAAACAATATCTCTGTTCAAGTCACTTGATGCTGATATCAAAAAAGCCTTTGTTGAGCAATTGCTCAATGAAAATGCTTGAAGGAGGCAACATCTGATATATTGGAAACGCCACAAGTGCATCTCTCACCTTAGAAACACCACAAGTATCTGCTATAGCTTTCGTTTGCTGCTTTATTAGTCTCAGTTTGAAATTGTGGATGTTTATTTATATATGTTATTTAGTGGGTTTTGATTGATTATTATTATTGTTAGTCTGTGCGCTTGTGGAAAGTAATATGTGAACGTGAATTTGTAATTTCAAGCCATGTGGATGACGCATGTATATAAAACCAATTTTTAAAAATGTTCTTAAAATATAGGCAAGTTTTGGAAAATTTAATACCAATATTTTGTCTTGGAATTATAGTAAAAATAGTTGATAATTAAAATATTATCACTTCAAAGAAAATTTCAATTTTTTTTTGTCCTAGTCCGAGCATAAACCAAACACAGGATAGTACTATTTTTGTTATCCAGCTTCTTAGTCCGACGCAGGACCAAACGTAGGTCAATACTGGGCCTAAGTGTTTTTCGCAAGCTGTCAAGAAGACAAATAAATAGTGTAAGACTACTAGAAGCACATTATAGATCATTATCCTTAATACTTCTTCCATCTCAATTTATGTGTTGTACTTTCATTTACACATATTTTAATAAATAAAAGAATACTTTTAAATCTTATAGTCTAATAAGCCAAAGATATTTGTGTTGTTATAAATAATCTCGTTTTGCGTAAAATATAAAGTTTGAAGTTAAATTATTGTCAAATAAGAAATTATGTCATACTTTTTGAGACGTGTAAATAGAAAGTGAGTCATTCTTTTGAGACAAAGGGAATAGTAAACTGAATTTAATAAGATTAATGGAGAACGACTCGGTGCATGAAACATTCCGTGTTTATGTAGAGCTCTGAAAGAGTCGAACACGAGCTGATTTATGCAACTGTTTTTTAGGCCACCATTTAGAATTTATTCCTATTTTTAAAAGTTACGCAAAAATAGCTCTTTCAAAATTACCCTTCCGGACAACATTAAATTCGAATCTAATATATACTCATATATTACTCAATCTTATGGACAAATTATTATATTATCTAATGTTCGTTACAACTTACAAACTTTTAGACCGCAGTATAATGTTCTCTTAAAATTTTTAATTTGCTCAAAAGAAATTTTTTTAAATCGTAATCTAAAAGATCCACAAATTATAAGAAAAATAAAAAAAGACCATTTACTAAATAGTTGTCCCAAAATGGAATAACCAGCGAAAATTTCATGACTCCGTGAGATATGATGTATGCAATTTACTGTGACACAAATATTAATAATTCATCACGTTTCGAACTTGTAATTTATATGTCAAACAGAGTGTAAGAATTCTAAGGTAAGTAGAATATTTTTCTCAATTTTCTCATATACAAATGATGAGAATATATACAAATATGGTAGAAGATTGATAGCCCTAATCTTCTCCACATTTAACCTATTCTTTTCATACATATGTGATTCTATACTAATTATTAACTATCTAGAATATTCTATAGTAATTATCATTGAAATACAATAAATAATAATCCTAATAATATATCTTCTAAATCCTAATAATATATCTTCTAAACTCCCCTCAGTCAAAGTAGGAGGACGACAGATGCTGAGATTGTCCCGAAATTCTTTAAATAAAATCAGCGGAAGCCCTTTTATGAAGATATCTGCTATCTGATGACGTGCCGAAACATGTAGCACCCGCACGTGTCCGTGGGCCACATTTTCACGAACAAAATGAATATCTAACTTAATGTGCTTTGTGCACTGATGGTTGACTGAATTTCCCGAGAGCTAAATCGCACTGATGTTATCACAGTAGACTAGTGTGACCTTGGACATTGGACAATGGATCTCAAGTAACAGGTTTTGAATCCAACAGGATTCAGATACAACATTTGTCGTGTCCCGATATTCTGCCTCAACGCTGGACTGAGAGACTGAAGGTTGTCGTTTGGAGGACCAGAAAATTAGATTGTCGCTCAAAAATACACAATACCCGAAAGTGGAGCGACGAACATTTAAATAGCTTTTGAAATTCTTAGTTTAAAACGCGATCAAATGATATTTAGCCGCCAAATAGATACTATAAAATAGATCACTTCACTTGATAACACATCCACAGGGCGATATTAAGTCTTATCTAAGACATACTGCCGATCTGATAACGTGCACTTTTTTTAAAGTGTGTGTATGCGTATTAAACAGAGTATCCGACAACATGTCCAATCTGCATCAGTATATGAGACCAATTTGGATGTCGGGGAGGAATATAAGTGTAAGCCAGATTCCAGTGTGCCCGTGACATGCACGATACGTTTGAGGGCATGTATATGATCTTCCATAGGGTTGTGCATAAATAGACAGACTTGTTGCACCACATATGATATATATGGCTTGATAAATGTCAAATATTGAAGTGCCCCAACCAAGCTCCTGTAGAGTGTGGGATCTGCAAATGGTTTGCTAGATATATCACTCAGCTTGGATTTAGTGTCCACCGGAGTAGCTGACGGTTTGCAGGAACACATCAGCCTGTTCCACAATCTCTGCAACATATTTCCATTGTGATAAGAATAAACCAATAGAATGATGGGTCACAGCAATCCCGAAAAAATAATGCAGGTGTCCAAGATCCTTCATAGCAAACTCCGAACTGAGCTGTGACATGATAGACTTCCGAAGAGCATCAGATGATGTGGTTAGTATAATATCGTCCACATATAAAAGTAGATAAGCAGTACTAGTACCCTGATGGTAAATGAATAAAGATTTTTCCGACTGACTTTGGGAAAAACCCATTTGACTACAAATTCTGCAAACCTTTGGTACCAAGCCCGAGGTGCCTGTTTTAATCTGTATAAGGATTTTTTGAGTAATCACACGTGATCTGGAAATCTGGAGTCCCTGTAGCCCAAAGGTTGGTGCATATAAACTGTTTCATGGAGATGGCCATGGAGAAAAGACTTCATGACATCTAACTGACGAAGTGACCATCCTTTGGACAAAGGCAGACTTAGTACCGTCCTTATGGTAGTTGGTTTCACCACTAGGCTAAATGTCTCCCCACAGTCCACGTCAACCTGTTGTGTCTTGCCATCACCTACAAGACGAGTTTTATGCCACTCAAAACTGCCATCATATTTTTCTTTGTGACTGAAAATCCATATAGAACGAATAATGTTAGCATTAGATGGACGCGGTACTAATTCCCACGTCATATTTTAATAAGAGCATTGTATTCATCATTCATGGTCATTTTCAAATTTAGGTCACGTAGGGCAGACACAGGGTTACAGGTAATGGCGATTTAGTGACTTGAGTGTGTAAGCTATATTTCGCATTGGGTTTTACAATACCATGTTTACTGCGGGTGACTGGGCGACTTGAAGTGGGTGGCGGGTCAGAGCGCAAAGCAGGGGTGGGCCAGTGGACTGAAGCCACCGGCCTGGGCCTCATTTTGGGAGTGTAGGGAGGCGTTTATTGAGCCTGTGGATTGGACGCCACTGGCCCCTAAATATTGTAAATTAGGGCTTGATTTTAAGGGGCCATCGGCCGAGACTGATCACCAGGGGGTTGGGCCAAGGAGTGTTGGGCCACGGGTTGTGTCACCGTGGTCTTTGCTTGTGTTAAAAATGGCATTATTCCATCATCCAAAAATTCATAAGTGGTTGGTCTAGACTCGTGAATATTTTTAAACGGAAAAGTTGTTTCATCAAAGAGGACATGGCGACTAATGAACATCCTATGGGAGGATAAATCATAGCATTTGTAACCTCTATGATGAAAAGGGTAACCCAAGAAAATACATGGAGTAGACCGTGGCTAGAGTTTATTGATTGTGGTAGATGGGAATAAGGGGTAACACAAATAGCCAAAAACCCGTAAGTGAGAGTATGATGGATCTCGGAGGTATAGGACTTTAAGTGGGCTTTAGTGGGACAAATTTTTGTTTGGTAGAATATTCAACAAATATGTGGTCACTTGAAGTGCATGATACCAAAATGAGGGGGGTATGGAAGCATGAACAAGAGATGTTTTAACAATATTATTGATGGTTCGTATTTTACGTTCCGCCTTCCCATTTTGTGAACAGGTGTGGGGACATGAAAAATGAAAATTTAAACCATTTTCTTTGCAAAAATCCCAAAAATATTTATTATTAAATTTTCCCCCATTATCACATTGGATATTTTTTTTATATCCCTTTCAAATTATTTTTGGATGAATGCTCTAAAAATCAAGAATGTGGAAAAAACTTGTGATTTTTTTTATAAAGGAAATGTCCAAAGATAATTAGAGAAATCATCTAAAATGAGCAAGTAATATCTATGCCCCGAAGAACTCAAAATAGGGGATGTTCAAAGATCGCAATGAATAATATCAAATGGCATAAGAGTGCATGAATCAAAAGAAATAAATGGTAGTTGAATAAGCTTACCCAATGTGAATGATTGACACTTATTAAAAGTCCTGGTACATGAAATAAAATTATTCATTTAAGAGAGTTCAAAACAGACTCTCCCGGGTGTCCCAAACGCTCATGCCATAAATTAGAATTAAACACAACAAAAGTAAAATGTGTCTTAGCCAGGTGGAAAAGTGAAGTCACTGGATAGAGCTCTCCATGACTATCACATCTCATTAGCGACATCCCTGTCTGAAAGTCATTTACGGAAAATCCAAAAGGGTCAAAATTTATAGATACCCAGTTATCAGTAGTAAACTTTCTAACAAACACAAAGTTTTTAACTAAATGTGGGGCATGAAGTACATTATTTAAGGCTAGTGGAGAGTTTGGTGGTGACTGTAACCTTTAATTGGAATTGAATGGTCATTTCCGACAATAATATCATTTGGTTTGTTCAAATTAAAATAGGACGAAAGATTACCTTGGGATGACGTCATATAAGACGTGACCCCGGAGTCCATATACTAATTGTCATCCAGTATGTTTAATCCTAGCGTATGCATCACAACCTCAATATCGGTGGATTGATGCTCAAATTCGCAGGCTTGGCTGAATTATTGTTGGGCCAAACCGCTCCGGACCAACTCAAGGACTCATATACTACACAATACACATGGAGTAATTTTGAACCTTTTAAAATTTTGCCTTCTTTTAATTTCATTTGTTTCGACTATTTTTTTAAAGAAAATTACTGACTAGTGTAGAAATCTCCAATTACAAGCTATCTCAAGGGTTCATTACAATAGTCAATAACCACTTAATCATGCTTGTGATTCATGCTGTTACACAATTCTTTTATAATTAAAAATATCATAATTGGATTACAAACACGATTGTTAACCTTAAGATTAAAACATGCGAATTTTCAATGCCAAAAATAGATAGTTTTCAAAATGTTCGTCTGGTTTAAATTTGACAAGGATTTTAAAAAAGTAAAAAAGATTTTTAATCTCGTGATATTAAATTAAAGATACGAAGAATATACCAAAAGACTAATATAATGCTAGATTGTATTTCAAACGAAACAATCACTTTGAAACTGTTAAGGGTCTCACATCGGATATGGAATGGAAACATGGATTCCTTATATGAATTTGGACAATCCTCACCCTACAAGCTAGCTTTTGGGGTTGAGTTAGGCCGAAGATCCATTCTTTACATGGTATCAGAGGTCTGGGCGTGCGGAGGAGTGTTAAGAGTCCCACATTGGATATGGAATGGGAACATGGACTCCTTATATGGACTTGGACAATACTCACCCTACAAGCTAGCTTTTGGGGTTGAGTTAGACCCAAAATTCATTCTGTAAACGTGTAAATATAGAAAACAATATTCCCTACCCATAATTAAAATATTTCAATATATTGTGTAAATATAATTATGGTAATTAAGACTAGAATTCATCTTTTGTATAGGCTTAGGATTCCTATTGTATAAGGGATGAATATTGTACTCTATATATACTTTGATATTAATGGGAAGACTCCCCAAGGGAGATTAATATTGTTATACCCCGTAGTTGCAGGGTATGTATGTGAGGACGTACGTACGAGAGTACGACAGAAATTTTGAAAAGAAAGAAAGATGTGAGTTTTCGACGGAAAAGTTTCCGGTAATTTGTGAAGAAAAAGGTTCGTTAATGAGAATTGGATTCCCAGATTTGGTATATGGGCTTCTTAAATTATATTAGAATTTTGAGATTTTATTTTTGGAAATGGTCACGTGGGGCCCACGGGAGAAATTTACGGTTTTGTGGGGCCCGCTTTGTTTTTGAGATTTCCGGTATTTTGGATATTTTCGGAAGACGAAATATTCTGGGCGAATCGGGGGGCGACACGTGTCACTCATGTGGCACCCTTGGCGAAATATATATTGTGTGACACGATTAAGTCGTTTTTAAATGAAGCGTTTTTACATAACTTGCGAGGAAAATTCGGCTATGTCGTTTTGTATTTTTACGGATTTTTCCGAAGCGACGGAACATTTTTGGGCCAACGAGAGGTGACACTGTCACCCTCAGTAACGATTTAGGTAAGCGAGGGGGCGTCTTATCCTCCTTATTTTGTGCCTTGTTTTGGCCTTGTTTGGTGCATTGTTTTGTGGCATGTTTTGTGGAGTAGGGGTTAGGGTGCACTTGGCTTGATCTTGGCCTACACACTTGCACTTGGCATGATCTTGGCCGTTGGTTGGCGCCAGCTTGTCTTATAAATACCCAGCAGTGATGAACTTATTCATCCACTCCTCACTGTCTAAGCCTTGAAAACTCTCCTCCCCTCTTGAGTGTTCTCGTCCTAAGCCTTCCTCCCCTTTGGTGGCACTTGTGGCGAGCCTCCTCACGCGGAGGTGCTAAGTGGGGTACCCACTGCTAGTTGTTTTCGTATAATACCCACTTTTGTGGTATAGAAATACTCTCCAGTATTGTTATAATGCCCAAAATACCTTAGCCTTTACCTAGTAGTATTTCAAAAGTTACCTCTATCGTAGAACCAGAAATACTACCTTTTGTCCTTTTAGTCTCAGCCAGAAACCACAGGAAATCTTCATAAGTTGGTTGAAGTATTTGAGTAGAAGTTAGTTAGAACTTCTAAGGGTTGTTTGGAGTGGTTTGGGCGCACGGAGTTGGAGCTAAACCTTGCTCGGGATCGACATTATAACTTGGATAATTTTGGGCTTGTCGAGGTAAATATTCTTGTCCCTTATTGTAATTGGAGATTACATGTTGTAGGATTATATAGTTGAAGTATACTATATATAGAAGTGAACATAGCTTGCGTGATGTCTTTTGACTTAAGCTGAATTTAAAGAAAAGCGAGCGTAATTACATAGGGCAGTATTCGATGAACTTGTGTAGCATTCTTTGTGTTGTAGAATTGTACGTCAGGTTAGGCGTGCAAACCACCGGTTGGCTTGGTAGCGGCCTCGATAGAGAGGAGATTTCTGTTGTTGCGGGAAATCTTTGCGAATTTTACGTAGAATATGGAACGTGCGGTTAGAAGTTAATAGGCGTTTGTGGCCTTATAGGTGGAAATCTGCGAGTAGCGTATTACACTTAAAGAGTGGAGCAGCTGCGATTCTGATCTTGTGGGCGTTTTGCTTATTATCGATAATCGTCGCGGTATGTGAACCTCTTCTTATCCTTACAGCATGATGCTTTGTAAACTATGTAGTGCGGTAGGCGTCACGTGTGTTAAATGGGTTGGTTGGTTTAAAACATAGGGTGTTATAATAGCTTTATGGGAAGTTAGTTATAACGACTCTATGTAGGTAAGATTGGTTTATTGATTGTAGAAGTTAAGAGACTTGATCTTGAAAGATAAGAGACTTAACTTGTTTTACTTGGTTATTAACATTTTGTTAAATGTGTTGTGAAACCTCATTCGCGAGTAATGAGTACTTGGTTTTAAAAGGATAATGTTTTATTGATTTGGAAATGAGAATAAGTGTCGAACAAACCCTTGTGGCGCTAATAAAGGAAAGTGTATTGACAAATAACTAATTGTTATTAAAACCGGTGAAACCTCCATCTGCATAGAAGCTAAGATAAGACAAAATTGTATTACATTTCCTAGATCATGGCTGTTGTAACAAGATTGTTGTAAACAAGAATAAACGGCTCATGTACAAGACTTATGATACTCAATTGTTTTAAAAGAGATTAAAACTATGAGTTATGAAACCTTTTAAAATAAGCTGGGCATTTGAAATTAGGCAAACTTGAGCGTTTGGAAAATAATGTTGTTACTTGATTTTACAAAGGGAGTATTTTAGTTTACCTAAAAATGTGAGTCACTCTATTTTTATACTCTACGGTATCGGGTGACCTTTATGAAAGGAATGAATCTCTTAAAAGGAATTTAACGTCGTAGTACTTTAGTTAAAACCGGACTTTGATACAAAATGGAAGTACCTTGTGTTGTGTGTAACTTGCACTATGCTTGTTGTTGTGTAACTACTTTATGCTTGTTTGTGATAGCCTTTGTTGTGCAAGTGTTGATATCGGTGACTTCTTGGGAAGGAGTGGATCTTTTATGAAAGTCTAGAAGTATGGTAATTTGCTTAAGCTTGTTTGTCATGCTTTGGTTGTGCGGTATGTTGTTGTTAATGTCACGTGGACATGTCTGCACGTCTGAATTCAGGGGCATGTGGCGTCTGGCGGAGTTGATTACGGTATATTGTTATTGAGGTCACGAGGGACGTATACCTGCCGTCTGGTCGGGGCATGTGGTCGTGTGGCGGGCTTGATCACCGATATTGTTGTTGAGGTTGCGTGGGCATGTCTGCACCGGTAGAATTCGGGGCATGTGGCGTGCGGCATTATTGTCTTGTTGCATCATGGACATGTCTACCGTCACGAATTAGGGGCATGCGGCCGTGATCACGACATGATTGATGGTGGGCGTGAGACCCATAGTTATATTTGAGTAATGGCTTGAGGGCGTGAGTCCCTGACTTGACTGCTTTTATGTTGCGTACTGTATATTGGTTATCATACATGTCTCCTGTTTTATATGGCTGTTATGATTTAACTGCAGTATTTTCAGTTTCACATACTTGGTACCTGTTATCGACCTCGCCCGGAGTTGCGTTAAATCTGCGGTAGGAATCATCGGTAGTGGATCCTCGCTCATGGATCACAGTTCGGCGTATTAGGAAGCTCAGTTTCTCAGGAGCTTATTCTTTGGTATGTGTTCCACTGAGTCGTAGGTTCTTGTACATTCGGGGTATGGCGGGGCCTGTCCGTCATGGTTGTGTAAATCTTAAGTGCATGAAATCTTGTTGTGGCGGGGTTGTAAAAAGGATTAAATTGTTCGGGTTTTATGTATTTATCTGAGAAGGCATTTTTAGTTGCTTTGTTTATGATCGTATATCTTGTTTCATGTTTATGTTTTATTTTATTTGGTTTTCTCGATGTTGTATCACTAGGGTGCGGGGTAAGGCACGATCCACGGGCAGGATCGGGTCGTGACAAAAGTGGTATCGAGCGATTAATCCTCGGAAAGTGTCTGACAGTGTCTATAGAGTATTGATTATCGATGTGTTGTGCGCATCTATGTCGAGAGGCTGAGACATTTAGGATTAGTTTCCATTCTTCTCATTACGAGATCGTGCCTTAGAGGTGTTGTAAGTTGGACCCTCGGCGTATCTCGTTTTACAGTTATGCCTCGCGCAAGCAGCGAGCCGAAGGCAAGCGGCGGAGGCTGCTAGTGAGATCTGAGAGAAATGCGAGCGCGAGCAGACGATACGAGTTGTGCTTGACAGCCGAGTTTTGTAGCGCCGGCCCAGCGAGTTTGGAACCGCGGCGGTGCTGCGAGACCACGATACTGAGCCTCGGTCCACGGCTGGAAGCGAGATGAGATAAGTACAAGAGATGGCGATTCTTGGCGAAGTCGTGGCAGAATCGAGATAGGCGGATCTGGCGATTCGATTCGATGCACGATGGATTCACCCGGCGAATAGTTTGAGGCTACGGGACTTTACGAGTTGTAGCCGCCCGGTGTTCTATGGATCGAGGCGAGATGACCACCGGGAGTTTATCAAGCGACTCTGACGGATCGTAAGTGATCGAGTCTCGGAGCGAAATCGGTGGTATTGGGTTCGCGTCAGTGCGTGATCTGCGATTGGTAGTTTGATTCATAGGGCTGTCGGAAAGAGCATGCGCTTCCGTAGTTTGGGAGAAGTTCTCAAGGCTTTTCTTGCACATTTCTTGCCCGCGGATGAGAGGGCTCGGGTAAACGATTTTTGGCGTTGAGGCGGGGCGGGCGGGCGGTTAGAAAGTCTGATGTGAGTTCGACTCATTAGCTCGGTATGTTCCATTGTAATGGCGATATGGAGGATAGAGTGCACGCTATGTCACGGGCTAGATGATTACTTGTGAGGCTTGTTGGTGTAGCTCTTGGTGGGCATTGACATTGCCGCGTGCGAGCTCGTGCGGCTGGGATGTGAGGCACGGAGGTCGGCGGATTGACGGGATCGGTGAGAGGCGAGCAGCGGGGTCCTTTGGTGACTTCGAGGCGGACGGCCTCGGCGGCATCTAGTTTTGTACCTCGCCCGGTCGCGAGTGGTCCTCGCGACCTTGAGCATCAGTATTCGGGGCGGTCGAGCTCGAGGTTGAGTTTCGGGGAAGTAAGTGCGGCGGATGCGGTCACCCTACCTCGGTGTGGTCGATGTGGTAGACGCATTTGAAGTGTCGTGGTGCGAGGAGCTTGTTACTTTGCGGCGGCGGGCCATTTGCGAGGAACTGTCCGACCGAGGGCACGGATGTTACGACTTCGGCCTTGAGATCGATGGTGGTTCATCACGCCTACGATTATGCGCCTGTATAACGGGCTATGATAAGTGGCGCGGTGGATACGGTATATCCTTAACCTCAGAGTTTTGTATCTTTGATGTGTTTAGTATTATGTTCGGATAGCTCTGCTAAAATGTGATTTAGACACTGAGTTATTGTAGAAGGGTAAGCACAGGGGCATGGTAAGTGTGAACCTTAGACTATTTCACGATTGAGATCTTAGAGGTGAGTCGTCTTGTGTAAAAGATTTATTTTATGTTTGACCTTTATCGAGTGCGTAGTATCGTCGGATTTATTTGTGTGATAAGTCCGTGGGTAGTGTGAAATGGAAGTGGTAGCTTTCATGACTTGATAAATAGATTGTTCCGTTTGAGGGCAAGTGTTGGCGCGATTGTGGAGTCGGGTTGGACGCTCGTGAGTCGACCGCTGGCCGGTTTTAGGTGGGGTCGATTCTAGGTAGTCGCGGTGGTAGGGTCACGGGGTGCTAGGCCCGGTTTAGGTGACCATCGTATGAGTTTGTGGATGTGTTCGACCGAAGCGGTTCGTGAAGGCGAGAATGGCCTTGGCGAACGATGAAGCTAGTAAGATGACGAGTTTGGGGTAGTGACCCGGTTTGAAGCGAAGGGATGGTGAAGTATGGCGCATACGAGTGACACTAGAACCTCGAGGATCGCATGCGATTCGGTACCATTGGTTGGGTCGCGGGTGACACTAGAACCTCGCGGCAAAGTGACAAAAGTGGTATCATACGGCGAGTAAGGAAGGAAGAGAGCGTGTGTTAGTTCGTGGCGGCGTGGCGTCGTGACTTGTTAGAGGAACTTTATCGTTATCCGAGGCTTGAGAAGGAACATTCGGACGAATGTTTCTAAGGAGGAGAATGTTATACCAGTAGTTGCGGGGTATGTATGTGAGGGCGTGCGTGCGAGTCTGCGAGAAATTTTGAAAAGAAAGAAAGATGTGAGTTTTAACGGAAAAGTTTCCGGTAATTTGTGAAGAAAAGGTTCGTTAATGAGAATTGGATTCCCAGTTTGGTATATGGGCTTCTTAAATTATATTAGAATTTTGAGATTTTATTTTTGGAAATGGTCACGTGGGGCCACGGAGAAATTTACTGATTTTGTAGGGCCCGCTTTGTTTTGAGATTTCGGTATTTTGGATATTTTGGAAGACGAAATATTACGGCGAATCGAGCGACACGTGTCACCCCATGTGGCACCTTGGCGAAATATTTATTGTCTTGGACACCGATTAAGTCGTTTTTCGACGAAACGTTTTACATAACTTGCGAGGGGAAAATTACGGCTATGTCGTTTTGTATTTTTGCGGATTTTTCCGAGAGACGGAACATTTTTGGGCCAACGAGAGGTTGACACTTGTCACCTCAGTGGCATTTAGGTAAGCGAGGGGCGTCTTACTCCTTATTTTGTGCCTTGTTTTGGCCTTGTTTGGTGCATTGTTTTGTGGCATGTTTTGTGGAGTAGGGTTAGGGTGCACTTGGCTTGATCTTGGCCTACACTTGCCTTGCACTTGGCATGATCTTGGCCGTTGGTTGGCTTGGCTTGTCTTATAAATACCCTTAGTGATGAACTTATTCATCCACTCCTCACTTTGTCTAAGCCTTGAAAACTCTCCCTCCTCTTGAGTGTTCTCGTCCTAAGCCTTCCCCTCCCCTTTGAGTGGCACTTGTGGCGAGAGCCTCCCTCCTTGGAGTGCTAGCCAGTGGGTACCCACTGCTAGTTGTTTTCGTATAATACCCACTTTTGTGGTATAGAAATACTCTCTAGTATTGTTATAATGCCCAAAATACCTTAGCCTTTACCTAGTAGTATTTCAAAAGTTACCTCTATCGTAGAGCAGGAAATACTACCTTTTGTCCTTTAGTCTCAAACCGAAACCCTAAGGAAATCTTCATAAGTTGGTTGAAGTATTTGAGTAGAAGTTAGTTAGAACTTCTAAGGGTTGTTTGGAGTGGTTTGGGCGCGGAGTTGGAGCTAAACCTTGCTCGGGATCGACATTATAACTTGGATAATTTTGGGCTTGTCGAGGTAAATATTCTTGTCCTTATTGTAATTGGAGATTACATGTTGTAGGATTATATAGTTGAAGTATACTATATATAGAAATGAACATAGCTTGCGTGATGTCTTTTGACTTAAGCTGAATTTAAAGAAAAGCGACTGTAATTACATAGGGTGTATTACTGATGACTTGTGTAACATTCTTTGTGTTGTAGAATTGTACACGTCCAGGTTAGGCGTGCAAACCCCCACTGGTTGGCTTGGTAGCGGCCTCGATAGAGAGGAGATTTACGTTGTTGCGGGAAAATCTTTGCGAATTTTACGTAGAATATGGAACCGCGTGCGGTTAGAAGTTAATAGAAGTTTGTGGCCTTATAGGTGGAAATCTGCGAGTAGCGTATTCTACTTAAAGAGTGGAGCGGCAGCTTGATTCTGATCTTGTGGGCGTTTTGCTTATTATGCGATAATCGTCGCGAGGTATGTGAACCTCTTCCTATCCTTAGCGTGATGCTTTGTAAACTATGTGATGCGGTGAGCGTCGTGTGTTAAATGGGTTGGTTGGTTTAAAACATAGGGTGTTATAATAGCTTTATGGGAAGTTAGTTATAACGACTACATGTAGGTAAGATTGGTTTATTGATTGTAGAAGTTAAGAGACTTGATCTTGAAAGATAAGAGACTTAACTTGTTTTACTTAGTTATTAACATTTTGTTAAATGTGTTGTGAAACCTCATTCGCGAGTAATGAGTACTTGGTTTTAAAAAGGATAATGTTTTATTGATTTGGAAATGAGAATAAGTGTCGAACAAACCATGTGGCGCTAATAAAGGAAAGTGTATTGACAAATAACTAATTGTTATTAAAACCAGTAGAAACCTCCATCTGCATAGAAGCTAAGATAAGACAAAATTGTATTACATTTCTAGATCATGTTTTGTAACAAGATTGTTGTAAACAAGAATAAGCGGCTCGTGTCTGAGACTTATGATACTCGATTGTTTTAAAGAGATTAAAACTATGAGTTATGAAACCTTTTAAAATAAGAACTGGAGCATTTGAAATTAGGCAAACTTGAGCGTTTGGAAAATAATGTTGTTACTTGATTTTACAAAGGGAGTATTTTAGTTTACCTAAAAATGTGAGTCACTCTATTTTTATACTACGGTATCGGGTGACCTTTATGAAAGGAATGAATCTCTTAAAAGGAATTTAACGTCGTAGTACTTTAGGAGTTAAAACCGGACTTTGATACAAAATGGAAGTACCTTGTGTTGTGTGTAACTTGCCTATGCTTGTTGTTGTGTAACTACTATGCTTGTTTGTGATAGCCTTTGTTGTGCAAGTGTTGATATCAGTGACTTCTTGGGAAGGAGTGGATCTTTTTATGAAAGTCTAGAAGTATGGTAATTTGCTTAAGCTTGTTTGTCATGCTTTGGTTATGCGGTATGTTGTTGTTAATGTCACGTGGACATGTCTACACCGATGCAGACGGGGCATGTGGCCCGTCGGCGGGTTGATTACCGGTATATTGTTATTGAGGTCACGGGGCGTATACCTGCCGTCTGCAGTCGGGGCATGTGGTCATGTGGCGGGCTTGATCACCCGATATATTGTTGTTGAGGTTGCATGGGCATGTCTACAGAGGTAGAATTAGGGGCATGTGGCGTGCGGCATTGTTATTCTTGTTGCATCATGGACATGTCTGCCGATCACGAATTCGGGGCATGCGTGACGAACATGATTGATGTGGTGGGCGTGAGACCCGTAGTTATATTTGAGTGATGGCTTGAGGCGTGAGTCACGACTTGACTTGCTTTTATGTTGCGTCTTGTATATTGGTTATCATACATGTCTCTGTTTTATATAGATCGTTATGATTTAAGCTGCGATATTTTGATTTCACATACTTGGTACTGTTATCGACCTCCCGGAAATTTGCGTTACGCCGCGGTAGGAGTACATCAGTAGTGGATCCTCGCCATAGGATCACGGTTCAACGTATTGGGAAGCTCGTTTCTCGGAGGCTTATTCTTTGGTATGTGTTCCACTGAGTCGTAGGTTCTTGTACATTCAGGGGTATGGCGGGGCCCTGTCACGTCATGGTTGTTGTAAATCTTAGAGGTCTGTAGTACTGTTGTGGGCAGGGTTGTAAAAAGGATTAAACTGTTCGGGTTTTATGTATTTATACGTAAGGCAAATTTTTAGTTGCTGTTTATGATCATATATCTTGTTTCATGTTTATGTTTTATTTTCCGCTGATTTTCTCTGATGTTGTATCACTAGGGTGCCCGGGGTAAGGCACCAGTCACGGGCCCGGGATCGGGTCGTGACAAATATCATCTTACATGGTATCAAGAGCCTAAAACAAAAACCCTAGAATTTTTTAGAGTAGCATCCGCCGAAACCCTCCCCCGCTCGGGATTCTCGCCGGCGCTCCTCCCCCCTCCTCCCTAAAATTCTTGGTTTTTCTCTCATTTTCTCTCTTCTCTAAATAACTACTGAGGATTCTTCCAATACTTCTGATGCTTCAACCTCCACCAATATGACATCATCCTCTTTTCATCCCGCTCTAACTGTTACCAATATCAAGAACTCTATTCTCATTCTTCTTGATCAAGAAAACAGTCAGTATTCTCCTTGGGTTGAAATGCATGTCTCTATAACGTGCTTGATCATATCGACGACACTATTCCGCGCCTCCGGAGGTTGATGAGTCTACTTGGCGTCGTTTAGACGCCGGCGTCAAACAGTAGATTTATGGTAGTATTTCTCATGATCTTCTTCTTACTATCATGAAATCTGGCGCCACAGCTCTTGGGTTATGGAATCGCTTGGAGGAAATCTTTCAAGATAACAAGTACACTCGTGCAGTGTATTTGGAGGAACAGTTTAACAATATACGCTTTGAAAATTTCTCCAACATGACTGAGTACTGCAGACAGTTGAAACTCCTGGCGGATCAACTCTCCAACGTTGACACGCCTGTCTCGGACACTAAATTGGTGTTGCAATTGCTTGCAGTCTCCCCAAAGGTGACTATGATACGTTAGCCGCCATAATTCAATAGGCAGATACGCTTCCCAGTTTTAACAAATCTCGCTCGCAGTTGTTGCTCGAAGAAACTCGATGTGCTAAGCATGATGAGCACAATAAGAAGGCGTTAATAGTCGAAACGCGCCCTCAAGATCCAACGCCGCCAGAAAACTCTCAACCACAGCAGGGAC
Source organism: Przewalskia tangutica (assembly GCA_029844215.1). Lineage (NCBI taxonomy): Eukaryota > Viridiplantae > Streptophyta > Magnoliopsida > Solanales > Solanaceae > Przewalskia > Przewalskia tangutica. Next base: position 36,343,108 of record CM056727.1, on the reverse strand, counting down.
GCGGTGGCAAGGGTGGTAAGGGCCGCGACAGAGGAGGCTGCGGTCGCGGCATGGGTCGCGGACAGCAGAATCAGCAGCAACAACAACAATATCCGCAGAATCAGTCCAACGTCGCGGCGCCCCAACAGTATCCATACAGCGCCGCGGCGTCGCCGCCGTTTCAATACCAGCAACCCTTCCACCAGTTCTCTCATCACGGTGTCGTGGGCCTGCTCGCCCACCGACAAGTCGATACCGCGATAGGCCACTTACACGATCGGTTTCGACCCTCGTCGGCGTAGCGCCGGCGGATTAGAGTCGGGCGCGCCTTCAACGTCTGATAGCCTGACAACAACTGGTACATGGACTCCGGAGCCACTTCTCACCTCACCCGGACTGCAGGTAATATTCCCAAACTGTTTGGTTTAAAGCATCCTCAATTTGTGATAGTTGGTAGTGGTCACCGCATTCCAGTAAAGGGTTTTGGTACATCATATACACCACCTCTTAATCCATTCCCACTTCAAAATACCCTATATGCCCCACATGTAATTAAGAATCTAATCTCTATCCTCAAATTCACTCGTAATAATTCTGTCTCTGTTGATTTTGACCCTTTTGGTTTCACTGTGAATGATCTTCATACGGGGACACCTCTTACGAGATGCAATAGCATCATGGGGGATCTATATCCATTCACTCCCACCTCCGCTGGCAGATCTAGCTCTCCCGCCTCTCTAGCGGTCATTTCTTATTCAACATGGCATAATAGGCTTGATCATCCAGGAGCTCTAGTTTTTAGTTTTCTTAGAGGCAATAATTTAATTACTTGTAATGGGAAACTTGTCCAAAACTGCATTTCTTGTTCTTTCGGCAAACATACTCGTCTTCCATTTAAATCATCTACTAGTGTTATTTTTGCACCTTTTGATATTATACATGTCGATTTATGAACATCACCTGTTGCTAGTTCTCTCGGTCATAAATACTATCTTATCTTACTAGATGATTTTTCTCACTTTGTTTGGTTGTATCCTCTCAAATTTAAATCAGAAGTGTTTGTCAAATTTCTTGAGTTTCGAAAATTCATTCAAACACAGTTTGAAAAAGGCATAAAATCTTTTCAGTGCGATAATGGTCGTGAATTCAATAACTCTATGTTTCACCGATTTTGTATCAATAATGGCGTGGTCTTTCGCTTCTCCTGCCCCCACACCTCCTCACAAAACGGTAAAGCTGAAAGAATCATCCGCACCATTAACAATATGATACACACTCTTTTGATGCATGCCTCCCTACCTCCATCCTTCTGGGTCTATGCTGCTAAAATGTCAGAATACGTTCTAAATATTCTCTCAACTAGCACCCTTCACAATATGACCCTTACTGAAATTCTCTATCATAGAGTCCCCTCTTATGATCATCTCCAAATATTTGGTTGTCTATGTTATCCTAACCTTGCCTCTACTACCCTTCACAAACTAGCCTCCCGGTCCACTCCTTATGTCTACCTAGGCTTACCGCCGAACCATAGGGGCTATCTGTGCTATGACTTGTTCACTCGTCAGATCCACATCTCTCTTCACGTCACATTCGACGAGACCACATTCCCATTTTTGAATCTTAAAAAGTTCCACAAACCGAATTATTCTTTTCTTGACGAGTCTGTCATCTCTCCCATCATCCTAAGTCAACTAGAGCATAGCACTTCTTCTTCAGCATCAGCGTCGCGACTCCAAAACTCCTGCGAACAGGTCCCTGATTCACCATCGACAGCACCGCGGCACAGTGCTGAGGCGTCACGGCGCCAAAATATCAGAGAGGTGCATCGATCCTCCAAAGACCGCGACACGATCACGCAGCGCCACGACGCCGTAATGATTCCTCGTGCCGCGGTACCTACTCCGGCGTCTATCCCTCCTTCTCCATATCAAACAAATCTCTCCGCCTTGGAGCCTCCCACTATCCCCACTCACCCAATGGAAACTCATGCAAAGCATGAAATCTTCAAATCCAAAGTTCAATTTAACTTGTCTGCCCAAATCATTTCTCCAATTCCCAAGAACCCTATATTGACCAAACAAGACCCTAATTGGAATGCGGCTATGTCTGAGGAATTCAATGTTTTAACTAAACAACATACATGGGATTTAGTACCTAGACCTGAGGGGGTGAATGTGATTCGTTGTCTGTGGCTATTTCATCATAAATTCAGAGACAGTGGAGTTCTTGAGAGGTATAAAGCACGACTTGTGGCTAATGACACAAATCAGAAGAAGGGCATTGATTGTGGTGAGACCTTCAGCCCGGTTGTCAAACCAGCTACCATTCGCACAGTTTTGAGCATTACCATGGGCAAACACTGGCCGATCTATCAGCTTGATGTGAAGAATGCATTCTTACATGGGGATCTGAGAGAGACAATCCACATGCATCAGCCGCCAGGGTTCACCCATCCAACAGTTCCTCACTATGTGTGCCGTCTCCGTAAGTCACTATATGGCCTGAAACAGGCCCCCGTGCGTGGTATGATCGCTTTGCTAGGTATATCTTGCAGATTGGGTTTGTATGCAGCAAGAGTGATACATCACTTTTCATTTTTCATCGAGGTAGTAGCACTGCTTTCTTATTACTTTACGTGGATGATATTTTTCTTACTGTCTCCTCCGACGGATTGAAAAATGAGATTATTGTCTTGCTTAAGTCCGAATTTACAATGACTGATTTGGCGAATCTGAGTTACTTTTTGGGGATATCAGTGACCAGGTCTGTCAATCATATGTTCTTGTGTCAGCGTAAGTATGCAGAAGAGATTGTGTACAGGGCTAAGATGACGAACTGCAAAGAGGTGCCTACTCCAATTGACTCCAAATCTAAGCTCAGTGTCATAGATGGTGTTCCAGTCTCTGATCCTACTCTGTATAGGATACTTGCAGGTGCACTTCAGTATCACACCTTCACCAGGCCAGACATAGCTTATGCTGTTCAGCAGGTGTGCTTATTCATGCATTCCCTAGGGAGTCTCATTTCACTGCTCTTAAGCGTATCATTCGATACATTACGGGCACTCTTGATTATGGTTTGCACCTATACCCCTCTGCACCAAACATGTTGCTCTCTTATACGGATGCAGATTTGGCAGGGTGTCCGGACACGCGACGCTCCACCTCCGGCTTTTGTGTATTTTTAGGGGATAATCTGATTTCTTGGTCTACCAAGCGACATGCTACCCTATCTCGATCCAGTGCCGAGGTTGAGTACAGAGGCGTTGCAAATGTGGTAGCTGAGATTTGTTGGCTCAGAAATTTACTGTTAGAACTTCAGTGTCCTTTGCGTTAGACATCTATTGTGTATTGTGATAACATCTCTACTATCTATCTTTCTCATAATTCGATTCAACATCAGCGAACCAAGCATGTTGAGATAGACCTACGAATGTCAGAGTGTTACATGTTCCATCATCCTATCAGTATGCAAACATATTTATCAAAGGACTTCGCAGACATTTATTTCTTAACTTCAGATCCAGTCTCAACGGCCGGCCTCCTCCCGCTCCGACTGAGGGGGTGTGTAAACGTGTAAATATAGAAAACAATATTATCTATCCATAATTAGAATATTTCCATATATTGTGTAAATATAATTATGGTAAGACTAAGATTTCTCTTTTGTATAGGCTTAAAATTTCTATTATATAAGAGATGAATATTGTACTCTATATATATTTGATATTAATGAAAAGACTCTCCAGAAGAGATTAATATCATCTTACACATTCATTACATAAACAAATCAAATAGAAAAGTAACAAAAACATTTTGAAACGAAAAATGTATTAGTTTCCTTAAATAATGGGAACAACAAATAGGAAGTCGTCATATTAGCGGCTCCAAGCAGAGTAGTGGAATATTTTCCTTAGAGAAAAAGGTAGAATAATTGAAACTTTTCATTTTTGGCATCCTCTTTATGACTAACCACGGGTACAACACTGAATTGACGCGAGAGAACCATGGTTCTGTCTGTCGATTTATTTATCCATTTAAAAAAAAATACTCCTAGAAATAAAAGTATAGTCAAAACACCAACTGCCACACCGTTCACCAACAAGAATCCACGAGCATTGTATATTCAACTGCAATTGTTATCCGAAGCCCTAGATCAGTTGGTCTTGAAGGCAGAGGGTATCCTCATTGAATGGTGTGGGAGAGCTTGATCACAAGTTCGAAACTCTGCGCAGCCCGCCGCTCTTGGGGAGCACACACTTTGGCCACAAGTGTGGTTTAATTGGTGGCGTGGTTTCTGAGTTATTGCGTCGGTCAGGATTTACTGTCTTGCGCTTCGAAAAGAAGCGTAATTTGATTCGCCTTCGATAAAAAAAAAACTGCAATTATTTAATAATATTTTACTCTGACCTTTTCTCTTAATAAATTTATTAAGAGCCTTGAAATTTGATATTGTAATAACCTCAACCTAATATTGAATAGTATGTTGCGATGGATGGAATTTAGGTCTCAAATTCGAACTTGGGTAATCATACCCATTCAAATTCTATGTTCACCGATGTTGGGTCCCCAAATTATGTCATCTACGCTTCAGTTAACGGGGTATGGATGTACAGGGGAGTGTTAAGAGTTTCATATCAGAAATGGAATGGAAACATGAACTCCTATGGACTTGAACAATCATCATCCTACAAACTAAATTTTGAGGTTAAGTTAGGCCTAAGATCAATTCTTTACAAAAATGTTTAATTTTCCTTTAATGAATTTTACCTACTTTGAATATCGAATCAATGAAAATAGTATGAAATAATTGGTTTCATATGTTGGGATGATTATTGATTAAGAAAAAATATGATAACAACATAAACGGTTGCATTATTTTAGAAATAGAAAGGGTGTGAAATGTGGGCACGCCCAGGAAGACTCCAAAAATCTCGTCTCTGCCTTTATCATTATTTTTCTTACAAAACAAATTATAATGTGAGATAATCCCACCAACTTTTTCCAATTTGTCATATTTATCGGAGCTCTTTGAATTGAAAATAATGTTCCATATGCATTGATTCATTAAAAGTTTTAGTGTTGAATACTTGACTGGTAGTGGGTAATGGTTAGTCAAGTTTTTATTTGGTAATTAATTAGTCCATTTTAACACGGTTGAGCACTTAGCTACCCTTAATCAGCATATAAAGTACACCAGAAAAGAGGAGGAAAAAAAAACTTTGCTGGTTGTATATCTAGAACAGGTAAATATCCAAATCTTGAAATTTGACCACGTACAAAGATAGGTCATGCATCTAACACTGCTGTTATATTCGCGCATTTAAATATTAACTTTTCAAGGATTGTTGGAAATTTACTATGTGGAATTAAGATTATAACATTATGATTCGAACAATTGGGATCCCGCACGTCAGAAACGTCGTTTCCACACACGTGCACACGTAGTGCCAAATATCGTAAATTTCATTAGTGAAAGAGATATGGTACGTGAGTAAACATTTGAGACATGAAATGATGAATGATCGTTGGATAAATGACACGTGTTCCACGTTGATAAATGAAGGAAGAAGTGTATGAAGTGTAAGATCAAAACGGATCGAAAAAGGGCCGCGGCGTCACCCCGGTGCTGGTTGGTCTTTTGCCCACTGGAGCTGCGGCACCGCGACGCTAACGAGGCAGTGTCTGTGCGAACAAAAGTCCAAAAGTTTGGCTGATTGTGGGACGTTTTGGGGCATTAAGATGTCGTTTTCTCCTCCATAAATCAACCATTATTTGGCTGCATTACTTGGTGAATTAAGTGGTCATTACATGACACTTAAATGGTCATTACATGGACACTTGAAGATGCATTCTTACACTACTATAAATTGAGGCTTTGGCTCAATTGTAGAAAGAAACTTCACACTTACATAATTCAGATTTTCTGAATTCTTCCTCTCTAAGCACTCCTTCATACACTCAAATGTTCTTCTTGAGAAACACTTGAGTTTTCTTTGCTCATTTGTTTAGTTGTTGTTTTATCTTGGGATACAGTTGCCCATATCGTAAAAGGATACATACGGGACAATAATGTCTTAAGGACAGAGTGAATATCACTCGATTCAGCAACGAAATTGTAACGCTACCAGATTTAGTGTCTTTTGGTTTTAGGCTATCAAGATCTAAGAGCTTGTTGCAATTGGAACGAAGACTCAAGACGGATTCATTCAAGAACGGAATGCAAAAACCCACAAATTTACTGTAGCCACAACTTTTATTGGCTACAAGATTGTTAATCATTGTAATTACTTTTTGCTTTTATGGAGCTCTGAAGTAACTTTTAACTCTCTTATAGATCGGAATTCACAATATAGTATGATCTTGTTTCTGTATTTTTATTTTGTTTAGTTTTGTGCTTGATAACGGTTTTTGTTGATGAATTTAAGTGCGTAATTCAAGTGTACAAGTAACTCTACATTCTGACTCTCTAGAGTGACAGATTTTCTTAGTTAAAGAAATAGAGATGATCAATTGTATTTTTCCCTTAGTTCTCTTATCAATTACTCGTATGGTATTGATGTATATGTGTATGTATAGTTTATTGGTTGCTTCGCAATTGACTGTATACTTGTGAAGCTCGTCTTCTCGAGCATGCTGGTAATTTTGAAGTCAAAAGTAATACAACTGAAACTTAATATTGTTATAGAAGTTCATATCTGTAACGAAAAGTGGGAAGGAAGTATTTATCTTAGTCCATAGATGTTTGATACTATAAATTTGTTTGGTGTTACTGTGTTGACAAGCAGAAACTTGAGCAATTGTGTTTCATAGTGTGAGGTTCTCTATTTGAGATGTTAAAAGTTAAACTTGCAGCAGCCTGTATTGACTGTGATTATTATCTCTTGTGGGGCTTAATTATCCTTAACTGTGACATTGACCTCCTCTTTACAGGTACTAGATGGCGACACTTGGAGATATAGGCCTTTCAGCAGCGATTAATATTATATCTGCGTTGATCTTTCTTGTGGCGTTTGCAATTCTGCGGCTTCAACCATTCAATGAGAGTTTATTTCCCCAAATGGTATCTTAAGGGGGGTTGAGACACAGTCCCACCCACTCTGGGGCATTCGTCACGAAATTCGTTAATGTTGATTGGAGGGCATATATAAGGTTTCTGAACTGGATACCAGATGCACTGAAAATGCCTGAACCTGAGCTTATTGACCATGCAGGGTTGGACTCTGCTGTTTATTTACGGATATACTTGCTAGGGTATGGCTTTCTAATTATTGATATCACTTTTGGAGTCATAAAGAATATATGTGCAATTGTTATAGTAACCACGCTGTCAATCATGTTGGTACTTTTCTTTGGTCAACCATATCGATTAACATGTAAATTGTATTGTTACCTTTTTATTTCGCTTTGTCATGTTAACAGGATTCATTTCAGATAAGAATGATACACGGTGCATCCATATGTAAATATCAGGATTGACTATGAAACAAACTGATTTTGGAAGGATTGGTTATTATTTATCTTTTTATTTTAAGTTAATGTGACTGACTGTATTTCTATTGATCATTTGATTGTATCAGTAATAGGATAGACTCAAAACAGTAACCATAAAATGAAAAACCACATATTTGTCGTCATAACAAGACCAGGCGACCACATTCAACAGGGGGTTAAGAGCAGAAAAATCGAACATACTGGATTATCCTCATCTTTTTAATTTGACTGGTGGCTAAGCTTATACTGTAAATCAAGATAAATAGGCAAGTCACGTTTTCAAAATAGTATTTTTTTTTGTCTTCTTAAAAGAAAGGACAAGGAGGCCTTATAAAGAAAGGGGATTTAGGTGTCTAACATTCAATCAGTCAAATCCCAATTGAGGTTGCAACAGAAACATGATAAAGAATTAGCATGATTTGAATGTTGTATGCTTTATAGCTCCTTTTTCCCTACTAAAGTGTAATGCGTTTGATGGCTTTTTGTCTATTGTGAGAAACTGGGCGGTCAATGATGATTTCTGCTTCTTGATTTCTGCAGGCTGAAAATATTTGTTCCTATAACATTGCTTGCATGGGCTATCCTGGTACCTGTAAATTGGACAAATAGCACTCTGACAAAATCCAACTTTACTTATAGCGACATTGATAAGCTTTCTGTTTCAAATATTCCACTTGGATCACTCAGGTTTGGAGATGTTTTCTACCAGTAAAATGGCAATACGTTTTGGTTTGCCTTTTAAACTCCATCTTGTAATTAATCTTGACCTGGATTTTTGCAGGTTTTGGACTCATATTGTTATGGCCTATGCCTTCACATTTTGGACCTGCTTTGTCTTAAGAACTGAGTATGCGAAAGTTGCGGCCATGAGGTTGCAGTTTGTTGCCTCTGAAAAACGTCGCCCCGACCAATATACAGTATGTCACCTTACTTTTCGTAATTGAAATCTAAAATTCTTCAGTGTTAACAAATTTAGTCTCTGGAAAGAGTGTATAATCAATTAATCATTGAAGCAATGTTCCCTTCAAATGCATAATGTTTTCAGAAAGTTGATATACAGATATTGAAGCTGACATGGTATTTCTCCTTTACTGTTCAAAGAGAGTAGTCAAAGTTTCTATAGTTTCAGCTTCTTGTTTATTTTTGAAATTGGCAATCTCAATCTTCATCTTTGCATGATTTGGGTAATCTATGGACAAAGATCTTATGAATTTCTGGAAGGCAGTGAACAGATGGCAACTTCATCTTTTACACCTTCTAACTTTTAGGTCTCTATCAAGATGGACTGAAATATTTTGGTTCTTCTTGAAAATTCCTTTGTAATTCTCCTTTATGCATTTGATAGTTTGAAGCAATATATTGGCAGCTAAGTTGTAGCATTCCTGCAATTTCCCCCACTTTAAGCAGTTAACATATTTAGAAATCCTTTGCTATCGTATACTCAATAATTTGGAAAAAAATCAGTGATAGCCATAGACAGAATTAGAACTGAAAGTTTTAATTTCTTTTTTAGCTCTTTTGTCCATTTGATATGCCCAAGCTGCATGCTTTGTTTAATTTAGCTGATGTGTGGACAAAGATCTTCTGAGCTTTCTGAAGGCAGTTTACAGAAGACAACTTTACAGTTAGTCTTTTACCTCTTTGAATTATGAGGTGGCGTGAAACATGTTGGTGCATTATGTGTATGATCCATTTGATTAAGCACCATCCCCCCCCCCCCCCCCCCTTGATGGTGTTAATTATGTGGGCTTTGTGATTATCTTAGTCAAATACTTGTTAAGAGAATTGATAGCGTCAGGGTAATTTTTAGAAGGCAGTATAGAATAAGTGTACTTGCATATGGGGTTTTCAAATTAAAGTTTTACATTGCATATAGAAAATGTGTATTTGCACCGATTTTACTTGTGTAATCTTTTTTCCTTCTGTAGATAGCTAAGCATAGTAGCATTCTTAGATTTTGACACATAAATGGTCCTTCTGAGAACTTTCTTTGAGGAACATATCTACAAGTATCTACATTCTCATTAACTTCATGAACTTTATCAACTCCTTAGCTCTTAACTAGATATGTACTGGAGATGATAAGCCTTTTGCTACTCTACTTTTGTAACCACTAAGCATCCACTTGATGCCAGCAATGAACTTACTTCATCAAAAAAAAAAGTATCTACATTCTCATTAATCATTATGGGTAAACAATAGACCAATGTACCTAGAATGAATAGACCTCATTTCCTATTGACGTCTGGATTCTTTGTGCCTACTATCTTGAACAAAATGTGGCTGCAACTTTTATCTACATTACTTCTCGCACTAAAATTTGATTGTTACAGGTCCTTGTTAGGAATGTTCGGCCTGATGCCGATGAATCAGTTGGTGAATGTGTGGAGCATTTTTTCCTGGTTAACCATCAAGATCATTATCTCATGCATCAGGTTTGAACTTGCTGGAATTCAAGTGTCTCATGCTGTTTTACTGATAAAAAAGACAAGTATCTCATGCTGTTTAGGTGTTCAAACATTTGAGAAAGTTCTATGTTCTTCATTGTTGAAATAATGAAATGTGCTCCTTGTTGAAGCCCTCAGAGCTTTGGGCTGCTAGTTGGAGAATTGTCTTACATGCTACCCACATGTTAAAATCTTCATAATTGTAACTTATTACTGCAGTAGGAAGGGAATGAATTAAGGACTTGTGGCCTAGCATAGGGAAGGCAATTAGTTCTGCAAGGGAAGAGGCTACACTATGAGCAGGGGGCGTATGTAGCATTAAAGGTGGGGGTTCAGTTGAACCCCTAACTTTCAATGGATAAAAATTTATTAAATTTGTAATAAGTATTAGATATGAACCCATAACTTTTAAAATACAATGGGTTCAACTAAGAATCTTAAAAGGTTGAACCCCTAAAGTTTAAATCCTGGATCCGCCTCTGTCTATGAGTGCGATTGAATATTTTTTGCTCTTGTGTGCCATTTATGACAACCAGAGGCATTAGGACCTAAAATGGAGTTTTTAATAAGTTATGATGTGACAAAATAACATGGTAGAACGCAAAGATCTGAATATAACTTAAAGGCAAGGAATAGAAGTTTGAATCATCCACTAAGGACTTTTATGTGTGAAACCTCCTGAAAGTTTGTCAGTCATCTTAAAGGGCATGCTGAATACTTCAATAGGATGGATTAAAATTTTCTTATTATATGTAAATTCTTAATCTATGTTTTTTTATTTATTAACGTTGATATACTATTTCATCTTTATTCACTTAGTTAGATTCTATTATAGGGTGTTTATGATGCCAACAAGTTAGCAAAATTGGCTTGACTATTACCAAATTAAGTACTCTAGGGATCAATCAAAACGGCCTATGATGAAGGTATGGACATGTCCCTAATCCTACAAATTGTTATTTCTAACTTCTAATATCATAAAATTTGTTCCGAGGTGGTTCAATCAGGACTTTTTTAACAAAGTTTTGTCTACCTTTAAAGGAGTAAGTTGTTTCAGTGCATTCTTTTTTCAAATTTGCAGACTGGTTTCCTTGGCTGCTTTGGAGAAAAAGTCGATGCAATTGACCATCAGACTGCTGAAATTGAAAGATTGTCAAAAGAGGTAAATACCACACTTTAATCTCCCTTAATAAGTTGACAGATTTTCAATCGGCTTGTTATTGACCTCGCAATCCTTCTTAGATCAGAGGTAGAGTGTGTCATGGATAGTACTGAATGACTTACTTTCAGGACCACTAAACATTGATAGGTTATATTTCTTTATATTGGAAATCAAAAGGATCTCCACTGGAAAAAAAATCCTATTTACTAGAAAAAGATATCCTATTGGACATAACTTCCCTTTTCATCAACCATTTACCTGACCTTGCTACATTCACAAATGAGGCTCATTCTCTTTTTCTTATCTTTTTTCTGTTGTTCCTTTTTTCTCTTTTTGGTTAATGATGTTCTCTAAAAATCAGCTCTAATTCTACTAATCCGTTGGTCTGACTTTACTTGTAGATAGCTGAAGAGAAACAAAGGGTACGAAAAGACCCAAAGTCCATCATGCCTGCAGCATTTGTCTCCTTCAAAACGCGGTGGGGTGCCACTGTTTGTGCACAAACACAGCAATCCAGAAATCCAACCTTGTGGTTGACAGAGTGGGCTCCAGAGCCGCGTGATGTATTTTGGAAAAACCTGGTGATCCCCTATGTTTCTTTGACAATTAGGAAGCTCATAATTGCTGTTATCTTCTTTTTCCTGACATTCTTCTTCATGATCCCAATTGCATTTGTCCAAACCCTAGCCAGCATTGAGGGGATTAGGAAGAGAGCACCATTTCTAAATGTTATCATTGATGTGTAAGTACCACATTATATACTTGTTCTGAAGTCAGCACCATATCTCGTTCTTAGTATTTGTTGTACTCATGATCCTTGATGGTGGTGATATACCTTAGTTCATCTTCTTCTTCTTCTTCTTTTTTTTTATTTTTTTTTATGGGTAAACAGTTCAATTTCATTTCAACCAAAAATTGTTCAGTACAAAACAAGTAGATGCTGACCATCTACAATCCTATTTTCAGAAAACAAAAGCCTATACACATACAGCTGAACCTTAGTTCATGTATTTCAAGTCTCTCCGTGACAACAATTTCAAAAACGATATCTAGTGGTTTGATATTTATGAGTACTTGCTGTAACTTGTTTGACAATTGTGTGAATAGTGCATAGTTAGTTTAGCTTTGTCTGATGCACTCCCTGAGATACTTAATCGCTTTTGTTGTTATATCATCACTCGCAAAAGAGATTCTTGACAAAAGCATGCAACCTAAATATGATATTCGCTACTTGGAAGAATTACAAAATTGGGAATAACAATTGTTGCGTATCCATGAATTTTTTATTTCCTTGTGATGCTGAATTGGCATGACAAGTCATGCTCAGCAGTGAAACACATATATGCTATTTTAACTCTGCTAGTGGCTCTTCCAAGTTCTTTTTTTTGTTTGTTTTCTCCTCCCTTTATGGTATTTGTACTAAGGAATGGACTGTTTTCTGAGTTAGTAATTGTGCGAATCGTGATTGTAGCAGTTGTCCACCAGCTTACCTCAAATGTAGCTCGTTTTATTTTTATATTTTTGGTTACTCTATTATGCTAATAAATCTGCTTATCTATCATGCAGACCTTTCATCAAGTCGTTCATTCAAGGTTTTCTACCTGGGATAGCTTTGAAGATCTTTCTCATATTTCTGCCAACTATATTGATGATAATGTCCAAATTTGAAGGCTGGCTAAGCATTTCAGCTCTAGAGAGGAAATCTGCATCTAAATACTACATCTTCACTATTGTGAATGTGTTCCTCGGGAACATAATTGCAGGAGCTGCATTTGAACAACTAAATTCCTTTCTCAATCAGTCAGCAAACCAGTACGTTGTTTTAGCGAAAAATATGTTACTAGATTTGCCTTGGTCTTTATTTCTTTAACTTGTGAATCAATGGGGAAATTTTGGAAATGCAGTTAGAGCCTGCTCTGAGGCAGGTAGAACAATGACCATGTAAAGAGTGTTTCTCTACGTGGACATTATTCTACCTGTTGCAGGTATAACGATGTCCACATAGAGATATACTCTTTCATTTCTGCTCTAATCAGTTATTCAGAATAGTAAAGCAATGTGATTGGACATACATATGGAGTTAAGCCTGATGCCTCTGAGACCTTGTTTTCACATACCCTGAGAGATGTCTATAACTATAGAGAAACTACTGAGCACGGTCTTTCTTTTATTGATCCTAAACTTGGCAATCTCCTAGGTCAAATGTTAGCTTTCCAGAATGTCCACTCCAATGAGTCAAATTAGAGTACACAAACAAAAGCCCTAGATTTATAGCGTGGGGGATCAGAAGTGATGGTCACTTTGGAAGGACGTGGTTCCTCAACAGAGGCACGTCAGTGTCTAGGAAGCTCAGTAGGGACTTGGAAAAATGTTTTAGGGGATCAGAAGTGATGGTCACTCTGGAAGGACGTGGTTCCTCAACCAGAGGCATATCAGTGTCTGGGAAGCTCAGTAGGGACTTGGAAAAATGTTTATTTGGGGGGCCAGTTTTCTAGTCCTGGTGAAGTTGGGTGTTAAAAGAAAACAATAGATACCTATTAGAAGAAAAAGAGAAGGAAACTCATATAGGCTAGGCTTCCTCGTGACAAATGGCCTCATTCTATTTGTGAAAATGCTCATGTAGACCATCCTAAAACCCACTCTAATTATGAGATTGTTTGTGGTTCAGCATGCCATGCCTGAAATCCAGTTAAATTTCTAGCTCTAGATGTTACATGGACTTGAGTACAACAACAACAACAACAACATACCCAGTGTAATCCACAAGTGGAGTCGGGGGAGGGTAGGATGTATGCAGACTTGTGGGGTAGAGAGGTTGTTTCCGATAGACCCTCGGCTCCGCGACACAGTACCGTTACATGGACTTAAGTATGTGTGTTGAATACTAGTATGTGTTTGACAAGTCCGTTCAGTTTCTAGAAGGTTTTCTTAGAGAGTTAATTGTCGCATGTTTTATAATGTCTTATCTTGTCAGCCTTGATGTGAGGAAATGCATCTATATGTCGATGCTTGTCCTATTAATTCCAGACAATATGTGATTGGTTCTTTATGTGCTGATTCTTCTATTACACTATACCATGTTTTTATAGTGTTTTACAAGCTTTCCATTCTTTGACAATTCTTGATAGTCCGTATCCAAAAACCCTATGCATTTTGCACTAAAATTCCCTATATTTTTGGCAGAATCCCTAAAACAATTGGTGTCGCAGTTCCTATGAAAGCATCCTTCTTCATAACCTACATAATGGTTGACGGGTGGGCTGGTATTGCTGGAGAGATCCTAAGGCTGAAGCCGCTAATATTTTATCACTTGAAGAACTTTTTCTTGGTAAAAACTGAAAAAGATAGAGAAGAGGCAATGGATCCTAGAAGCGTTGGTTTCAACACAGGAGAACCACAAATACAATTATATTTCTTATTGGGGCTTGTCTATGCTGTGGTCACACCGTTTCTGCTTCCATTCATATTAGTCTTCTTTGGCCTGGCATATGTAGTATATCGTCATCAGGTTCGTCTTCTCTCTTTCTTTTTATGTTTATGTCTTTCACTTCGTTTAGTCTATAGAACATATGGTGCTTTATTACATCAGATGGTTTTGAAGTATTACAAACTTGCTGACATTGCTAGAACTTCATGTGCAAATGAGAATCTACTCATAATAAGTATCTCATTAAGGCACTTTATTGTACTTTTAGCGAATATAGCGTCAAGGCGTAGTTGATGTCCTTTGAAGTAGTTTCGGATGCCCGACACCTACTTAGATGAGACATGCTAGGGATTGCATCAGCTTTGCTGTTGGGATCAGATATGGAATTTCATGGGTTCAACGATATGATGTGTTCATATGAAAGCCATTTTGATGGTTGTATCTTGGACACATGCAACACTGCATTAACTGGGGTATTCGTTAACTGGTTAGTCTTCCGACATTTTATTCAGACGAAGGGAATATGAAAACTTGTACTGGCGGAGATGCATGTAGCATGAAGCTGATCAGCTATCCTTGATATAACATGTAATGACCCTTTAGTTATTCAATGTTAGTAATGTAATTAACAAGTATACCACCACAGGTTTATTATTATGGTAGTGTCTTCCATCTCATTTGCTATTTCTGTGGTATGTTCATGTACTTAATTTCTGTATATGATCATTGTTCTGCATGAAGACGAGGAGAATATATTGGATTGTAGATGAATTTGCTGATGCGTAAGAGAATTTTTCCATGACCAATTTGACATTTCATAGTAAAATTTATTTTTAGTCTGCTATTTGCATATGTTACTATCTAGACATGTTTGCATGTTACAATTAGCTTTTTCTGATGGATTCTTTTCCTGAGACTTTGCAGATTATAAATGTATACAATCAGGAGTACGAAAGTGCAGCAGCATTCTGGCCAGATGTTCATGGACGTATAATTTTCGCTCTGTGCTTCTCTCAGTTATCTCTACTGGGCTTGCTAAGTACAAAACATGCTGCTCAGTCAGCACCCTTCCTGATTGCCCTTCCAGTACTGATCATCTCATTTCACTTATTCTTGAAAGGTCGTTATGAGCCAGCTTTCACCAAATATCCGATACAGGTGTGTAGAACCACAGCTTGCAAATAAGAGTTTTCACTGTTATAATTGTTTTAGCTCATTTTTCTTGAAAATGTTGGTAGCGTTTCTATTTCACTTTTCTTCAAAAAGGTTAAGGTTGAAGGTTACAAATTCTTTTGCCAAAGCCTTTAGAGATATTAGCAAGTATACAGAGCTTGAGGTCCATGTGCTTTTAATATCTTTTCTTTTTCTTGTTTCCTTTATGAATTACATTGACGTGGAATGCTGCTGCTAGATAGATATCACTAAAGAGAGGCCCAGTTATAATATTTTTGAAAGGATTTAAGTTATATACATTGACAATACAATTTTATTTCACACTACCAATGTAGTTTAACTTGTGATAAGTAGGTTAAATATCATCTTTTCCCGGTTATCAATTGATGCTTAGCATATAGATTTACTTGTAATAATTACCTTAGTGATATGATTCTATAAAGAATTTTTCATGTTCAGTGCATAAAACAATAAACTCATGTTGAAATTATGAGATTTAAGTTTAACTCGAAGGCTTCTACTTCTCTACGACTAATGCTTTCTTCTTCTCGATTTCAGGAAGCAAGGATGAGAGATACTCTGGAACAAGCAAGGGAACCGAACCTTAATCTGAAGGGCTACCTTCAAAATGCTTATGTGCATCCTATTTTCAAAGACGAAGACGAGGATGAAGATGAGGACTTCATGATGAAACTGGAGACTGATAGTGTGCTTGTCCCCACCAAACGCCAGTCAAGAATGAATACACCCGTGCCCAGCAAAGTCAGCGCTGGCTCGTCTCCATCACTTCCTGATGCAGTTATTCATGACCATTAAACAGCTCAGGATGTTGACTATGGTACAGAGAGCACTTCAGCACCACATATTTGAGCTAGCTGCACCAGCTTATGTTGGGACTGTTGGCGTTGAAGTTCATTGACGAGTTGAAAGTACAAAAGACTGTAAAGAACTCTGGTTTCTATAGGTTAGCATTAGAAGTTTTACACTTAATTATGTTCATATTTTTAGCTGTTGTTGGTTGTTGATACGAGGAGATATATCTTCTATACAGCTTTGTAGGGAAGGTATTTTTTATCGATCTCAGTTAAAAAGAAAATTGGGGTTTCTTGTTTGTTCTGTTTGCTCAATTTGTTTATGTGAAATTATTGATGATTCAATTAAAATAACTAAGATTTATAGATTAATACGAGGCTCCAGAACCATTTTTTTTTTAATTTGTTGCACTATTTTGAGAAACAAAGGTGAAGTAAACTAGGGCATCATCCTAACTTCACTAAACATAAAATAGAGGAAACAAATATCCTCTTTAGATAAATATATGAGATATAAAATAGTGATGAAAAACAATCATCATGTTTTTTGTTCCTCTTTGACTTTAGGTTTAGAAGACACTGGGAACATCCACTAAAGAATTCAAATTATGAATACCATCAAGCTTGCATTGTTGAGCAATATCCTTGTCACTTGCATTAAAGTTATCCACTAGAGAGTTGGTTTGGTTGTCTTCACGTTCTTACTAGTACTTCAAGTATTCAAACGAAACTGCTTGCTTTACTACATGGTTTTCAACTGGACAAAGAATTGAACATCCTCTCTGCAAATTGAATTTGAGTACTCCTAATTAAATGTTCTATGCTCAATAGAGAGTAGATGATAACTACTCACGTATTCTTGCTAAATGCAGGTCATTGCTTGATGATCTTGGAGCAAGGTTCCCTCACTGACATTTAATGGAAAACTTGTGTTATAAAATATAATTTTTCTATCTCATTCCGACTGAACCAGCTCACTCGGAAAACGTACGGTGGAAAAACAGGTTTTCATTGAAATTGTGGAAACTTTCTAATTTTTTCATGTGAAAACACCAATATTTATGTTGTTGTCACCAACATTAAGTAGAAATAGCAACTGAATATTTTTCGGAAATTTAATAAGAAAATAATGATTTTTTAGTAGTGAGGGTCACTATCGATGTAACACATCTTCCGAAAAGTCAATATCGTGGTTGATATTTTGTCTAAATATAATTGCACCAATAATATGCTTTTATATACTGTCCAACTAAGGTTTACTTTTCACGTCTTCATTTATATATGACTATTATGTTAATGATTCTATATATATATATATATATATATATATATATATATATATATGAAAGAAATAATCCTTAATTATTTTCATTAATGAATGAATATATATACAACTTATAATTTTTATAATATGGAAAATCATATTTCTATTCTACTCCCAAAATCTTATTCTATTTGTATAAGAATTCTACAATTATGGTAAGTGTACAATGCTAATCAAATACAAATAACATGTTACCTAATATACTCTAAACCGTGATATAGTTGGCATGTATATCACATACTGTTTTGTCCAATATGTATTGTGTTTTCTTGATATACCCGGTACACAAGCATTGTATATGTCGTGTATATCGGGTATATCACGGTATACTTTCACATCCCCGCAGTCATAGCGGGCGGTCGTCGTACGCTGAGACTGTCCCTAAAATCTTCAAACAGAACTGAGGGAAGACCCTTAATAAAGATGTCTGTAATTTGGTACCTGAAAGGGACATGTAAGCACGCGTACTTGTCCACGAGCTACCTTTTCTCGAACGAAATGAATATCCATCTCGATATGTTTAGTGCTCTGATGTTGAACAAAATTACCAGAAAGATAGGCGAAACTAATATTATCATAATAAATTAACGTAGCTTTCTGAATGGGACAATGAAGCTCTAAGAGAAGATTACGTAACCAAGATGATTCAGATACCACATTGGCTACCCCTCGATACTCGACCTCTGCACTGGAGCACGATAATGTAGATTGGCTCTTTGCAGACCATGAGACCAAGTTATCACCAAGAAACATACCATAACCAGACGTGGAGCGTCTGGTATTTGGAAAACCACTCCAATCATCATCTGTATATGAGATAAGTGTAGATGTCGTCGACAGATATAAATGCAAGTCTTAGTCAAGTGTTCCCTGGATGTATCAGATAATGCGTTTGAGCGCATTCATGTGCTCAACCCTAGGATCATGCATAAACAAACACACCTGTTGTACGGTATATGTAATATATGGTCTCGTGAAAGTAAGTTACTGAAGAGCTTTAGTAAGACTGTGATAGTAGGTGAGATCCTGGTAAGGTGAGCCAGCCGCATCACCCAGTTTAGGTTTAGTATCAACAGGAATGGAAGTAGACTTATACGAGGACATACCAGCTCGCTCAATTATCTCAGCGGCATACTTTCTTTGGGATAAGAATAACTCACCTGCATGACGAGTGACAACAATCCCCAAGAAGTAACTCAAGGCCCCCAAATCTTTCATAGCAAACTCAGAACTGAGTAGTGTCATGATAGACTTGCGTAAATCATCAGAAGAAGCAGTCAAGATAATATCATCCACATATAATAGAATATATGCCAAGGAAGTAACACACCGATATATGAACAGAGAATTATCAAACCTGCTGTGAGAAAATCCAATAGTAGATACATAGTATGCAAATTTCTTATACCAAGCATGTAGGGCTTGCTTGAGCTCATACAAGGACTTCTTCAACAAACATACATGATTAGGATATTTGGGGTCTCAAAAATCCAGGGGCTGATGCATGTAGACTATCTCTTTAAGATCACCATGTAAGAAAGCATTCTTTACATCTAGCTGATGAATGAGTCATGCCTTTGAAAGAGCCAGACTAAGAATAGCGTGAATGGTAGCCGGTTTGACCACCGAACTAAATGTCTCACCAAAATCCATGCTAACATGTTGAGTATTACCATCACCTACAAAACGAGTCTTATGTCTCGCAAAAGAACCATCAGAATTATCTTTATGAGTAAAAATTCATATCGATCGAATAATATGATCGAATAATATTAATGCCAGAAGGACGGGGTACCAACTCCCACGTCTTATTTTTAATAAGAGCATTATATTCATCGTGCATATCCAATTTGAGTCATTTAATGCAGACACTAGGTTATGGGGTAGTGGTGATTTAAGAACATTAGAATTAAGATTAAAATGTCTTTTTGGTTTTAAAATACCCTGTTGACTACGAGTAACAGGTCGGTGACTCGGGGAGAATTGGGTGGATTTTGGGAAAAATCATATGATGAATAGTCTATCCAACAGGCAGTGGGCCTGCATGCCCAACCTGGACTGGGATCTGGAACAGGGACAAAATTGGGCTGGATTATAGGCCTAGTTACTGTACCTGGGACGGGGACGAGATGGGTTGTTGGCAGGCCAACAGGAAGTGGGTCAACTGGCGTTCATGGTGTACTGGATTGGCCCAATAGGTGGTGCATAATGTACGGTGAGACTTTGTAATCTAAAAAATTATACAAACTAGGCACGAGATTACTCACATTAGCAAATAAAAATTGGGTTTCATAAAAAATAACATGGCGACTAATGATTATTTTATGAGATGATAAATCAAAATATTTATAATCACGATGATTAGATGGATAACTCAAAAAACACAAGTGGTAGAACGTACTTGAAGTTTCTTAATTGTAGTTGACGGAAATAGTGGATAACATAAACACCCAAAGTACCTAAGATGTAAATACGAAAGATTCTTATTATAGAGGAATTTAAGAGGGGATGAATATGTCAATCCTTTGGTAGGAAGTATGTTAAGAAGATAAGTAGTCATTTGTAGAGTATGATGTTAAAAGGAAGGGGGTACAGAAGCATGAACCAATAAAGTTCGGACAATATTATTAATGGTACAAATTTTTCGTTCGGCTTTTCCATTTTGTGAGGACGTATGAGGACAAGAGAAACGAAAAACTATGCCATTAGCATCACAAAATTCCCGAAATACCCCATTATCATATTCTTTGTCATTATCACATTGAATAATTTTAATTTCCCGTTCGAATTGGGTATGGATGAATGCTCTAAATTTTAAGAAGGTGGGAAAAATTGAGATGTTTTCGCTAATGAAAAGGTCCATAAAAATTAGAATAATCATCCAAAAAGAGAACATAATAACGATGACCCACGGAACTCAGAATGGGAGATGTCCATAAATCACTATGAATAATAAAGTCAAAAGGCATCTATTAGGCATATTTTATATACTCTTTTTGTGTTATGTTTCATTAGTATTTTACTCATTTTTGTTGAGTTTAGTATAGTATTAGGCTTGTTTTTCTTTCTTTTGAGTCACAGCGATCCAAAATGAAAAAATGGCGAAAAGGAACGAAAATGGGGCATAAAAAGAGGAATCTGAGGCAAAAAAAGACAGAAATTAAAGACCCGGACGAAAGCCGTGTCGCGCACGCCATCGTGGCCGCAGCTCGGAACTCTGAGCACCGCAGAACATCAGCCGCGCACGGCATTTAAAAATCCGGTTCCGAGTTTTAATTGGCAAAGGGAAAAGTGGTCCATATGGCACGAAATTGGAAGATACAAAAACACTAGGGATTAGTCTTCGGAGGGGAGTTGGTCATTCTACAGAGAACACAACACAGAGCAAGATTGGAGGCTATCATTGGAGACTTTTATCTCTAAGTATTTTTCTTTATTTAGTTTTAATTTCAGTTTATGTTGGTAATTGTATTAGTTCTTAGCATGTATATGACTAGGAGCTAAACACTTTATTAGAGTTTTTCTTATGAATCACTTGAAACTTTTATTCATGAATTAATGCATTAGTTGATTTCTTCTTCACTTAGATTAAGATCTAGTCAATAATTAGTTTGAATGCTTGATAGTTAATTGATCACTAATTATCATAACTCATATGATTTCGAATCAAGAACCGAGAGGAGAGATTTGGATATACTGTAATTGACTAGATATAGGTTAAAATCGCGGACGACAGTACCCCGATACTTGTGTAGCATTATAGGTTACTATTCTTAATCCTCCTATGTGGTAAATCCTATCATAGAAATATAGAAGAGTTCTGCACTGGGGTTGAGTGATTATATATCCTAACCGGAATATAAGACAGTTTAGTTAAACGCTATCTTAACGTAGAAGAAGAAGTCATTCTAGTTGCATTAAGGATTGAATAGAGTGGATAGTCGAGGATTTTGGAAGCTCTAATTCCTTCATAATCTGATTACAACTTAATTAGTTTAATTAATTCTTGCAAATATTCTAGTAGTTAACCAAAAAAAACCAATCAATATTCGTTCACCAAATAGAAAACACAAAATAGATGAACGGTAATTAGAAACCAGTTTCTGACGATGATCTTCGGTCTTATCAGACTATATTACTTGTGAACGATACGTACACTTGTGTTAAGCGTGTGGAAATCGCCTAACAAGTTTTTGGCGCTGTTGCCGGGGACTGACGTATATCTAATATCGAACCGTCTATTTTAATTTCTAATTTGGCTTTTTTTTTTTTTTTTTTTTTTTTTATTTATTTTATTTTATTTTTACTGTTAAAACCGTGTGCCTTGATTTGTTTGTTGATTTTGATCTGTTTCAGGAATCTAGTTTATGCAAAGAAGAAGAGGGGCAGACACACTTGTTCCTTTCAACCCTGAAATTGAGAAAACCTGCAAACAAAACAGGCGAAATAAAAGGATATCTCGAGTCGACACTATGAACAACCAACAACCGAATCGAATGGGGAGGACAATGAGGTTCACGAGAATGCAGGGAGCCAAGACAGTCCCAAAGAGAGAAGTTGGGGACTATGTTCTTCCCATACCACAGTGCACGTGACTTGCATCAGCTCCCAGTATAGGGCCAACAACTTGAGATCAAGCTAGCCATCCCGCGTAGTCCGTAACACAGTACAATTTGGGGGACTGCCATCTGAAGATCCCCACATGCACATTGCAAACTTTCTGGAGCTGTGTGCCACTTTCAAATACAATGGCGTTATTGACGATGCCATTAGACTGAAGCTCTTCCCGTTCTCACTGAGGGATATAGCCAAAAGCTGGTTGAACTCACTGCCTGCCAACTCCGTCATTACCTGACAGGACCTGGCCCAAAAGTTTCTAGCAAACTTCTTCCTTCCTTCCAAGGCTGCAAAGTTAAGGGTAGAGCTGAACAATTACTACCAGGTGGATGGTGAGTCGCTCTATGATGCATGAGAGTGATTCAAGGATTTGCAAAGGAAGTGCCCACATCATGTCATAGAGAAGTGGATGTTGGTCCACATTTTTTATAATGGATTGAGTGGTACTACTCGTACCATCATTGATGCTGCTGCAGGTGGAGCGTTCATGAGAAAAAGTGTCAATGAGGCACATGACTTACTAGAAGAAATGGCTGCCAACAATCATCAAGGGGCAGATGACAGATCAGTGACCAGCAGGAAGGCCATGGGTATACATGAATTAGATGCCATCACTGCCCTGAATGCACAAGTGGCCCTTTTGACGAAGCAATTGCAGCAGAACACCATGTCTGTGAATGCAGTCCAATTCCAGTAAACTGTGAGATTTGTGGTGGGCCGCACTCCTTTGACAGATGCACAACGGTGGATCCCAATAATGTGTCCATGGAGCAGGTTCAAACAGTTGGGAACTTTCAGAGGCCTTATAATTTCAACACATACAATCCAGGGTGGAGAAACCACTTTAACTTTTTGTGGAGGAACGATCAACCCCAGCAACAACCATATCAAGGTGGTACCAGAACCAGCAGGTGCAAAATCAGGCCACTTCATCCCAGCAATTTAGGCCACCTACACAGCAACAGGAAAAGCCTGATGAACTGAGAGTTGCATTGCTCACACTTACCAATTCGCAGAACCAGTTCATGTCTGAAACCAGGTCCTCTCTCAGGAGCTTGGAAACACAGGTTGGGCAACTTGCAAAGATGGTAACCAACAGGCCACAGGACACTCTCCCAAGCAATACAGAGGTAAATCCTAGAGAGCAATGTCAAGCAGTGTTGTTGAGGAGTGGAAAGCAGCTGGAGCAGGTTGCTCCCCAGCCCGCAGTGGTAAGTGAGAAAGATTGTGAGAAGGTAGTTGATGAAGAGAATGAGGGGGTCACTGAGGATCTCCCTACAGTGGAGAAAGCTCCATCAGCACCTTTGAGGGAATATGTTGATAGAATCTCTTACCCTCAGAGGTTACAAAAGAAGGCAATAGACAAGCAGTTATCCAAGTTCTTGGAGGTGTTCAAAAAGCTTCACATAAATATCCCCTTCATTGAGGCGCTAGAACAGATGCCCGCATACTTCAAGTTCATGAAAGAGATACTTGGGAAAAAGATAAGGCTAGCGGATTATGAGACAGTATCATTGACAAAGGGGTGCAGTGCTATCCTACAAAAGAAACGGCCTCCTAAGCTGAAGGATTCAGGAAGTTTCACCTTGCTCTGCACTATTGGTAAGGTGGCATGCTACAGGGCGCTGTGTGATTTAGGGGCCAGTATCAATCTCATGCGTCTGTCTGTCTTCAAGATATTGGGTTTGGGTGAAGCCAAACCAACCACAGTAAATTTGCAGTTGGTCGATCAAACTGTGGTGCACCCCAGAGGCATAATTGAAGATGTGCTTGTCAAGGTGGGAAAGTTCTTCTTCCCAACAGACTTCCTCATCCTTGACATGGAGGAAGATAATGAGATACCAATCATTTTGGGGAGACCTTTCCTTGCAACGGGTAGAGCCCTGATCGATGTGGAGAAAGAAGAACTGAGACTAAGGGTCCAGGAGGAGGAGATGATATTCAAGGTGTTCAAATCCACCATTGAATCCCAAGCCATCAACAAGTGTTTCGCAGTCAGCACAGCTGACACAGAAGTTCAGCCAGCACAGTCCAAAGCTAAGGAAATCATTCATACAACGGTGAACCCATAGGTCAGCAAGATTGCTGAAACGAAAATTAATTCCATGGAAGTTGTCAACCAGGTAAATCTTACTGATCCCCCTCTTGTGCAAAAGAAAACCAGAGTACGAAAGAGGAAAATAATTTTGAAATGGATAAGTTGTGGGGTTAAATTGCCCTAATGATTTTTGATAAGGAACTTGCGTCCGGCTACAAGACGTTAAATACAACGCTACTTGGGAGGCAACCCAAGGTTTATAATTATGCAATTTAGTTAGTTAGAACAGTCGCATGTGTGGTATTTTTGTGGTGTTGTGATAACAGGTGAAAAATTGGACATGGAGCACGAAAAAGCGAGAAGGAAGAAAATGGGTACAGCGCCGGAAGTCCAGAACACGTGCAGAAGTTTGGGCGTCATGGCGCTAAAATACAGAGCTGCGGCGCCAATTTATCATAAGCTTGCAGGAGTTTGGGCGCAGCGGCGCCGGGACGGGTTATCAAAATATAATTTAAAGCCACTGCGCTGAAGGAGAAATTTCCCCGAAATGCAGTATCCGCCGCCACCACCGCCATTTTGAACCGCTAATGTCTGTAAGTCGTCCCTCTTTAATTTTTTAGTCTTACACATTTGGGATAATGTGTAGTTTAAGTTTTGGGGGGGGGGGGTTTGTATTTTTATTCTATTTAGTCTTTTTTATTATGTTTTTGTGTTTATATAAGTCAATTCTTTTTAATAATCATGCATGCTGTAGTTGCTTGAAACGCCTAGTGGATTAAGTAGGATAATGTAATAGAATGATATGCAAAAATATGTGTGCTTAAGTTAAATATGTCAAAGATTCATGAAAATCTGATTAGTTGGAATGTTTTGTGCTTAGCCTGTGTATGTCAATTGCGAAAAATGTCCTGCGTGCTTGTTATTTAAGGCGAAATAATTAGGATGTACATGTTAGGGGGGGATTCAGACATTTCTTTGATAACCCTTCTTACCAGTCATTTCCCACCTTGCACTTAAATGTATCCCTAGTCAGCCCCGTTGAGCCTAAAATAAAAAGCTATTTCTTTGACACCCCAGATTCCCTGATGTGCCATAAGCAGTAATTGATGATAGGGATGAAAAAAAGTGAAAAAGAAATACAAAAAAAGAGCGAAAATTATGCACCCCACTTAAAATATGGAAAAGCTTAAGTTTGGGGGTGCCGATGTGAATGTGTGTTATGATCTCAACAAAAAGAGAAAGAGGATTAATGGGTATGAACTTAAAGAATACCGCAAAGAAGGAGAAAAGAGTTGAATGAAAAGCGTTTATGGTACGTAATTGAGCCTAAATGCATAATCTTACCTACCCCTGCCTAAGCTTACATTACAATCCTGAAAAGCCCTGATGATCCCTAGTATGTATGTCCATGATTAATGGAGAATAACAAGTAAACAGACTATAGTACTTTGAGAAAAATGAAATTGACATGCATAAGTTAGTATTCATGCTTCCAGTGATTGTGACTGAAATGAATCTGCGAAATATCTAACTTGAAATTCTAGATTGTTAAATGCATGCTACATCTATTCCTGCATATTATCCTAACTAACGTTCATATTTTTCTAAGTAACATTGTGCAGCTGCGTGACCTGAGTCTTTGAGTCTTTGGATTTTTTTTTTTTTTTTTGTTCTTTGCTCGAGGGCGAGCAAAGTTCAAGTTTGGGGGTTTGTTAGGCATATTTTATATACCCTTTTTGAGTCATGTTTCATTAGTATTTTACTCATTTTTGTTGAGTTTAGTATAGTATTAGACTTGTTTTTCTTTCTTTTGAGTCACACTGATTCAAAATGGAAAAATGGCGAAAATGAACGAAAATGGGGCATAAAAGGATGAATCTGAGGCAAAAAAGGACAGAAATTGAAGACCCGGACGAAAGCCGTGGCGGTCGCGCTCCGAACTCATCGAGCACCCGTTGAACATCAGCCGCACGGCATTTAAAAATCCAGCCTGAAGTTTTAATTGGCAAAGGGCAAAGTAGTCCATAGGGCACGAAATTGGAAGATACAAAAGCCCTAGGGATTAGTCTTTGGAGGGGAGTTGGTCATTCTACAGAGAACACAACACAG
This sequence comes from Przewalskia tangutica, assembly GCA_029844215.1. Classification (NCBI taxonomy): domain Eukaryota; kingdom Viridiplantae; phylum Streptophyta; class Magnoliopsida; order Solanales; family Solanaceae; genus Przewalskia; species Przewalskia tangutica. Next base: position 36,316,524 of record CM056727.1, on the reverse strand, counting down.
ATCAAGATTGGAGGCTACCATTGGAGACTTTATCTCTAAGTATTTTTCTTTCTTTAGTTTTAATTTCAGTTTGTGTTGGTAATTGTATTAGTTCTTAGCATGTATATGACTAGGAGCTAAACACTTTATTAGGGCTTTCCTTATGAATTACTTGAAACTTTTATTCATGAATTAATGCATTAGTTGATTTCTTCTTCACTTAGATTAAGATCTAGTCAATAATTAGTTTGAATGCTTGATAGTTAATTGATCACTAATTATCATAACTCATATGATTTTGAATCAAGAACCGAGAGGAGAGATTTGGATATGTTGTAATTGACTAGATATAGGTTAAAATCGCGGACGACAATACCCCGATACTTGTGTAGCATTATAAGTTACTATTCTTAATCCTCCTATGTAGTAAATCCTATCATAGAAATATAGAAGGGTTCTGCACTGGGGTTGAGTGATTATATATCCTAACCGGAATATAAGACAGTTTAGTTAACCGCTATCTTAACATAGAAGAAGAAGTCATTCTAGTTGCATTAAGAATTGAATAGAGTGGATAGTCGAGGATTTTGGAAGCTCTAATTCCTTCATAATATGATTACAACTTAATTAGTTTAATTAATTCTTGCAAATATTTTAGTAGTTAACAAAAAAAAAACAATCAATATTTGTTCGCCAAATAGAAAACACAAAATAAATTAACGGTAATTAGAAACCAGTCTCTGAGAACGATATTCGGTCTTATCAGACTATATTACTTGTGAACGATACGTACACTTGCGTTAATCGTGTGGAAATCACCTAACAGCATCAAAGTATGAGAAGTAGATATCACAAATGGTAATCTAACATGTTTTTCCAGTGGACAAGAATGACAAATTGGAGTACTACGCGTACCCTTACAAGAAATAAAATTATTTTTATGCAAGAAAGAAACAATCGATGACCCAGGGTGACCCAAAGGTGCATGCCACAAGGAAAGAGATAGAGCTACAAATGTCGATGACATGGTTTGACTTGAAAAATTGGAGGCGGGCGTGATTGGATAAAGATATCCCCTACTATTGCATCTCATGAGAGGTATCCCCGTTTTGAAATCCTTCACAGAAAACCCAAAACGATCAAAATTAATAGAAACACAATTATCATTGATGAATTTTCGGATAGACACCAAATTTTTAATTAAGTTAGGGGCATGAATGATATTTTTCAAAACAAGAGGTGGATGTAGGGGGAGACAAAGTTGTATTACCGTAACCCCGAATTAGAATTGTATTGCCATTACCAATAATAATGCCACTATTTTGGCTGAAATTGGAATAAGAAGAGAGAGTACCTTGGTCAGACGTCATGTAAGAAGTAGCGCCAGTGTCCATTGATGCGCGGTAAGATGCACACACTTTAAACGCAAGTGCACGTTATCGTGACAAGTAATATAGTCTTAGTAAGACCGAATATCGTCTACAAGGATTAGGGTTCAATTACCAACTATCTATTTTCTAATATCTATTTGGTGAATTTATGATTGATTTGTTGTTTATAACTACGAATTATGCAAGCTATTTAAATATAAAGATTTACTTCAGTGGTGATGAGAATAGGGCTTCCATGTATCCTTACTATCTGCTTATGCTACTTACTAATGCATTAACTTATGGTATTCTTCTTTAGGAGAAAACAAGTTTACGAAATCGTTTTATACTCCCGCTAGGGTTATATAAACACTCAACCTCAAAGATCGCGACCTTACCTACCTTTCGGTGATAAGGATAACTTTATAGGAGGATTAAGAACAAAACCTAGTTGATACCACGCACAACGCGCAAAATTAGGGTTGTTAAGCCTCTCATCAACGCTTACATAAATAATTGAGGTATTTTCATCCCCAATCCAAGAACGTCTACCCAACTTACAAAGATATTCACAATCCCCTTTTCGTAATCGATTAGAAATCATATAGTGATAATTAGTTGTCAATTAATTACCAAGAATTCAACTCAATTATTGGATAGATCTCACAATAAGAAGAATAGCCATAAGCATGCATTAATTTATAACATAAGTTTCTAGCAATTCAACATGGAAAGCCCTATAAGAGAATTAGTTCCTAGCCATAAATATGACAAGAACTAATTCAAAGTTCATCATGCAAAACTGAAATAAAGTAAAGAACAGGAAAAGAAATTACTAAACTAATGGTATCCAATCTCCAAGCCAAAGTCTTGTGTTGTGCGAAGGAACCCTTAAAAGCGCCTAGGGTTCTCCTTTTATAGCCGCAAACCGCCTCCTCTTTCCTTCAGCTGGCCCAGATTTTCGTCAAAGACCTAATTTTTCCGCGTCGCCGCTGCTCGCACGGCCAGCGCGGAAGTTCTGCAATCCGTCGGTGTTTTGGCGCCGCGACCGATATTCGCTGTTCGGTAGCCGCGGCCAGATCTTCGTAGCTCTCGGATGTTTAGGCTCGCGCCCGATTTTGTCTCGGCGAGCCGCGCCACAGTCTTCGACCTCTCGGATAGCGCCGCGCCCTGCTGATCGCAGTGAGGCCGCGGTACCGGGTCTTGATTTTTCCTCGTTCGCCACTTTCTCTGATTCCACCTGCATCTCCTCTTTTGCCCTCTTTTTGCTCTTTTTCCGCCATTTGGCCATTTTAACCACTTTGACTCAAAAGAAAGAAAAACTATCCTAATACGACACTTATATGTGCAAAATGGGACAAAAGACTAACTTAAACTGACTCAAAAAGTGTATATAAAATACACCGATCATCCATGTACCAATTCGTGTTGGAAGGATTTAATCCAAGGGTATACATAGTGCCCTCAATATCTGTGGGTGTCGGAATTGGATTCGGGCCCGCAACAGTGAAGGCTTGCGGGAGTCGAGGCCCAAGTAGACCGATGTGTTGGGCTGACCCAAAATGCTGCTGGTAAGAACCCGAGAGATTGGGCCTTTGATGGGGTTGGACCAAGGCCCAAGGCTGTTGTAAATAAGGGGGAGGACAGTAGGCGGAACTGGGCCACTAGTCCAGGACCACTGCAAGGGGACCAAGGATGAGACCAGGCGGGCTGGGGCCTAGAACCATGAGGCCCACGCCCGCTGTTGTTACTTCTGCCGCCGGCGTTGCTACTGTTTCGGCCGCCGCTGTTATTGCCGCCGCGATTTTTGCCATTATTTTTACAGTTTTGACCCTTCTTTCCACCACCGTTGTTGGGGTTTTGGCTCGAATTGTCAACAAAACTGTGAGAGTTATCGGACGTAGTCAACATCTCCATGGAACTGGCATCAGTAGAAGTCTTCTTGGCAAGGCCGACTTTTCTAACGTGAGCATCAAACGTGCTTGATAAAATTGGAGAAGTAGATTACTTTGAAGGAGTAGAGTCCCAACGTCATTATAGGCCTCAGATATGTCTGCAATCATTTGTAGAACAAGACGATCATTGGTAACAGGCGCTCCAACGTTATAGAGTTGGTCCGCCAATTCCTTGAGTAGTTTATAATAAGCTAAAACATTCGAAAAATCTTCCATGCTGACTTGTGAAAACTCTTGCTGAAGAGTGACAACTCGGAAATGTTTATTATCCTGAAATATATCACGCAATCTATCCCAGATAGCCATAGCCGTAGTGTCTGGTTCAATGATTATCTATAAAATATCGGTAGAAATAGTGGAGTAAATCCACTGAAGGACGGTAGCATCAAAGGTTATCCATAAATATGGATTCTCCTCGGGGGTAGGTACACCAGTTGTGTCAGGTGCCGGAACAATATGAATGTGGTTCTTGATGTTGGAAATAACAAGGGCAGGATGAAACAAGTTCTTTGTTGTAGACATAACGAAAGAACAATAGGTGAATTAGGGAGTAGGAAGAAAATTTGAAAAGAGATGAACTAATGTTGCACGGTTGCCGAGAACGGACACGAAAACCGAGGCAGTGGAAGAGAGAAAAATAGGTAGAAGCACCTAGACTTCTGATACCATGAAAGAAATAATCTCTTGATTATTTTCATTAATGAATGGGTATATATACAATTTACAATTTCCATAATATGAAAAATCTTATTCTTATTCTACTCTCAAAACCTTATTCTATTTGTACAAGAATTCTACAATTATGGTAAGTGGACAATGCTAATTAAATACAAATAACATGTTACCTAATATACTCCAAACCGTGATATAGTTGACATGTATATCACAGACTGTTTTGTCCAATCTATATTGTGTTTTCGTGATATACACGGTATACACAAGACATTGTATATGTTGTGTTTATCACGGTATACTTTCAATATATATAAATATATATATATATATATCACATTCAAGCACTCACCAAATTACGTTTTGTTCCTCCATGTCTTCATCGCAATTAAATATATGAAACCAGTGGATTCGTAACCCCGGTAGATGAACCCATACCGGTGCATTCGTAAACCTGGCCACTAAATTGTTTTTAGATTCCCACTCGGAAATCCAAGATCCGCTTCGGATTTTGATTAATCTGAATTTGGGGTGCATAAGGTTCTTTAAGACAGAATATTCCTAATCAATATTTTTGTTTCATTTTCAAAACTCAAATCGAGACCTCTAAGAAGGGATCTTATCCATCTAATTACAACTCTTGATAGTGACCAGAAGTCCTGTTACACCTCGTAAGTTTAAGACGCTAATTAGAGAACGTAATTAAGAAAGTAAGATTTGAATATTGGATATAAAGTATATATATAGATGCTAATCCGGAAATTTGTATACAAATGATGTGATCCCGGAAAATTTTTTGGAATACGACGAGTGTGACGATGAGAATTGATTATATTGGTTGAACATTTTGAAAATTCCAGATTTTATAAGATTAACTAAGTATGAGAGATTGATTATTTAATAAGTGGGAATTAGTGGAAAATTTTTGGAGATTTAAGCCTAAAAACCCGTGGGTATGCACACCCCACTTATTAGTTTTTCTTGCATGCTCACATATATCTATACTCCATTCATTCCCCACCCACACTTTTCGAAAATCACCTCCCCCTCTCCCCACCGATTCCCTCTCCCCTCCTTCTCTCCCAAAATAGATTGTACCCCATCCCCCATAGGCAAAAGAAGATTAAACCAACTCTCATTCCAAGACTAAGTTGTTCTTCTAAGTTCAAGCCATGGTAACTCCCCAAAACAGTGGGAAAATCGCAACTGCCGAGAATCGCCTGCACTTAAGCATTGAAGATGAACATTTTGGAAAAGAAACAAGTAAGTAAGATAGTCTCAAACTTGTAGAATGCATGCATGTCACTTTGGGTTGAAGAAATGGTGAAGATGGTGCAAAAATGGTGCAAGTGATTACCGATTTTGAAGGGACTGTTTTGGCAAAAATTAAGGTAAGAACTCTTCTTCTTATAGTATAATTGGAATTGCATGTTGTTATAGTTTAAGAAATGGACTTGTGTTAAGATAAACTTAGAATTAAGACAATGCATGTGATTGTTGAGTGTTGTAGCCGATTTTGAGAATTATTTTACTAATTTTGGAGTTGTTGTGTTCGAGTGTTGTTGTTGTTACCTTTATCACAAATTGCATGTTGAGAATTAAAGGAAAACCTTGACGTTTAAGTTATAATTGGTTGTATGAGAATGTTGAAACATGAATTGGATTTTAAGGAGTTAAGAAAAGAACTTTGATAATTAATCCTTGTTGGCCGAGACTTGTATAAATTATTGAACATGTTGTGTTGTATTTTAGGGGCTGTTTTGGTGGAGTTATAATGCTGAAAATGTAAGTTATAAACATGTATATATGTTGTGGTAACTACTAATACATGTCTTAAAGAAATTAAAGTGTAGAAAAGTGTTACTTTGTATTCTCGTTATTATTGGCATGTGGACTGTTTTAGGGGCTGATTTGATATGGATTAAAAGGATGAATTAATATGAGAAATAGGTGTATAAATCCCCTTGGTTATTGTAGTTGTTGTCTTCCATGAACGTAAAGGAAAGGAATGTATTATGATGGCGTATATGTAGTATTTGAGATTGTTTTGGTTATATTTTTAAGTTACATATTGTTATTGGTATTGTTGCCTTTGTTTGTAAGTTGTGGATGTGCATATAAATAGGGAAAATGCTGCCCAAATTTCTATAGAAAAGAGAGTCGTTATTCGATATAACTTACGTTAGAAATCAAGGTTGACGAACGAATTACTATTGTTATAGGTTGAAGTGCTAGACGAGACGTACTTTAAATATTGAGTTGGTTAGTTCGACTAAAAGGTATGTGAAACTATCCTTTCTTCTTTTTGGCATGACTTATATAAAATGAGTGTACGACGGACGTACATAATTCCATGAATCCTAATTTCTAATGATGATTTAAAATGATACATGATATATAGTGCCTTGAATTTCCAAATGATGGTTTCAAAATGATACATGACATGGTAGAGCCTTTTTATTTATTTCATTGAGAGTCAAATGATGATTTAAATTGCATATGATTTCTCATGATACTCTATTCGTGCTAGATGTGATTATATCATTTCACCGAGTCCCGGGCCGGTTCATATTCGTGCGCAGTATATATATGATTATTTCACAGAGTCCCATGATGGACTGGGATACGGTATATGGGCAGGTATACATGATTGTGATGATTCCACCGAGTCCCTCACTAAAGGGCCGAGACACGTTATACTGATGATTCCACCGAGTCCCTCACTAGAGGTCCGGTACACGTTATATTGGTAACTCCACCGAGTCCCTCACTAGAGGGCCGGTACACGTTATATGTATATAGACATGATGATTATATGGACAGGCAGCCATGATTTTGATATGACTCTCATTTTTATAAGGCACAGTTGACTCTCATTTCATAAGACACATTTGTTTTGATATCTGGATTATTATGTTTATCTCCTGACATCTCTTGGCCAGTTTTGATCTTATTTACAGTACTTAATGTTTTACATACTCAGTACATTATTTCAGATCGACCCTTTCCTCACTGGTCGTTTACGCCCGCAGTACAATGTACTCAGTTCGGTGATCATCCAGTCTAGGATTCCTGTTCAGCTGTTGGAGAGCTCCAATGATTCGGAGCTTAGTCATTTTGGTACAGAACCTTATTTTTGATTTATGCATATTCAAGGGTACGACGGGGCCCTGTCCCGTCATATTTCATTATCGTACTCTTAGAGGTTTGTAGACAGTTGTGGGTTGTGTATGCGTGACGCAAGACATGTGTCAGTTGTTGTTTATCTTGGATAGTCCCATGTATAGAGGCAGCCTTGTCGGCTTGCCTATGTTGTTATGTTGAATTGTTGTGACTCCTCAGGAGACAGGTTCCTTTGATGTATAACATTATGAGTCAGCAACTTATTTTCATGAGATTTATATGTCGTTCTTGGTATCAGTCGGTTTATAGGTGACAAGTCAGCATAAGGGTGTCCAATTAGGGAACCGGGTCGCGGCCCGTCGGATCGGGTCGTGACAAGTCCAGACTAATACTAATAAATATGAGTAGAACATCACTTAGCTGATCAAGAACAGTTAGGGCCTAGGATTGTGGCGTTTTTCGGAAGATAGAAAGTTTCATCGTTAGTTTGTTGCAATGTGTTGGTTGGTGGATGGATAATATGCGACACAGCAAATGAAATACGGAGTAGTAATTTATTGCATTAACAAAGACTTTGGTTGTTCAATGATCAATCCTTTATTTTACTCCCCCGTTTCAAAATAAGTGGGGTTTTAAATTTGGGCACACTCTTTAAGAAATTTGAAGGAAATATTTTTCGTGAACTTTTCATTCCTTGAATGTAATAATATATACATGTTTACATGATTAAAGTTTAGGCTACAATTATGGTATTTTAAATCAGAATATTTACATTTGAAATATAAATTATTCACAAAGATTATGGACATAATCAAAGATACCGCGAAAGACCTTTTTTGAATATATCGGCAATCTGATAGCGGGACGGGACATGAAGAACACGAACTTGTCCACGTGCAACCTGATAAATACCGTTATATACATTAATTGTATATCACAATTTGGTAATGTTTTGTTGTATCAAATTAGGTAGGGTTTGTACTAAATTAGAATTATACACTTACCATATTTGTATAATTATTGTACAAGTAGAATTAGTATTTAGAAGTATAGTAGGAATAAGATTTTCCATATTTGAAGATTGTAATTTGTATATATACCTATTCATTCAATGAGAATAATCAAGGGATTATTTCTTTCATGATATCAGAAGTCTAGGTATCACATACCCCCTTCTCCAAAAGCTTATGTTTTTTTCCTCGATTTCCTCAAAATCTGAGCACCTCCTGGATTTCCGTGCTGAAATCTTACCTCCACTCCTCCAAAATTTTCTTCCAAATCCCTTCTTCACTTGATGTTATTTCGTTATGTCTACGTCGAAGAACACAGTTCATCCCACCCTTACTATTTCTAACATCAAGAATCATATCCCTATCATTCTTGAAATAGAAAATGTCCAATACGCGACGTGGACCGAACTGTTCAAAGTTTACGTACACTCACATCAAGTCCTCCATCACATAATTCCCTCGGCTCCTACTGATACGGAGGTTCCTAAACCCGGGGATGACCCATTGTTATGGTCAACCCTTAATGCGACTGTCCTTCAAAGGATTTATTTTACTATCTCTACCGATCTTTTGCAGATGATTATTGAGCCCGGCGCTACGGAAATGGAAACTTGGAATAGGGTGCGTGATATTTTCCAAGATAACAAGAATTCTCGTGCAGTTACTCTGGAACAATAATTTTTCCATGTCTTTATGGAAGATTTTCCGAATGTCCCGGCCTATTGTAAAAGGCTGAAGGAGTTGTCTAATCGACTTAAGAATGTTGGGGCGACCGTCACCCCAATGATCGTCTCGTTCTTCAAATGGTTGTCGGCCTAACCGAGGCCTATAATGGTGTTGGAACCCTCCTTCGTCAAAGCAACCCGCTTCCCTCCTTTTACTAGGCCCAATTTATGCTCACCCTTGAAGAGACTGGTTTTGCAAAAAAGGCCGCCACCGGAGCAAATTCTGCCATGATGGTAGAATCGCCATCAAATTCCGCTACCAATTAGAATAACGGGGGTGGAAATGGGGTAAAAATTGAGAAGTCGATAGTGACAAGGGCTAAAGTCGTGGCAGTACCAGTGGAGGCAGTCAGGATCATGGCGGCAGGTGGCAGAGGCATCCACAAGACGTTGGGCCAGAGCAATGGCCCAACTGACCCATCCACCCCTGACCTGTTCCACCCTATCCAGCGATGTGGGTTGGCCAGCAACAACCCCATTATCCACAATTCCAATAGCAGTCTAGGCCCAATACTACTCGGGCCCAAAGAATGCCTCGGCCCACTATCGGGCTTGGCACGGCTGTTGGGCCTCGGCCTCATCAGCGCCCGGCCGCGCCCAGTGGCATTTCCTACACCTACCAACATTGAAGCCGCGATACACCCACTTAGATTGACTCCTCAGGACGCAAATTGATACATGGACACTGGCGCCACTTCTCACATGACGTTGGACCAAGGTTCTCGCTCGTCTTATTTCAATTTGAGAAATAATCGTGACATAATTATTGGTGATGACAAAGCAATTCCAATTCGTGGTTGCGGTCATAAAACTTTGTCTCCCCCCATCCACCACTGATAATTGGGTTTTAGTTGATTTTGATCCTTTTGGGTTTGTGCGAGGGATTTCAAGACGGGGTACCTCTCATGAGATGTGATAGTAGGGGAGATCTTTATCCTATCACGCCTGAATCCAGTCTTTCGAGTCAAGCATTGTTATCTACATTTGCAGCTCTAGCTCCTTCCTTGTGGCATACACGTTTGGGTCACCCTGGGTCCTCAATTATTTCTTCCTTGCAGAAAAATAATTCATTTCTTGTAAAAGGATACGCGTAGTACTCCAATTTGTCAATCATGTCCTTTAGGAAAACATGTTAGATTACCATTTCTAGCCTCTACTTCTCATACTTTAATGCCATTTGATATTATTTATAGAGATTTATGGACATCTCCCGTGTTAAGTTCTGTGGGCCATCGTTATTATGTTCTATTTTTGGATGACTATTTTAATTTTTATGGACTTTTCCGTTAGCGAAAAAATTACAAGTTTTTCCACATTCTTAAAATTTAAAGCATTCATTTGTACTCAATTCGACAGGAAAATAAAAAATATACAATGTGATAATGACAAAGAATTTGATAGTGGGTTATTTCGGGATTTTTGTGACACTAATGATATAGTTTTTCATTTCTCTTGTCCTCATACTTCCTCACAAAATGGGAAAGTCGAACGAAAAATTCATACAATTAATAATATTGTCCGAACTTTAATGGTCCATGCTTCCGTACCCCCTTCCTTTTGGCATCACGCTCTACAAATGACTATAACATACTTTCATCAAAAGTTTGACATATTCATCCCCTCTACATATTTTATATAATAAGACTCCTTCGTATTCACATCTTAGGGTCTTTGGGTGTTTATATTATCCACTCTTTTCGTCCACCACAATTAACAAACTTCAGGCCCGTTCTACCCCTTGTGTGTTTTTGGGTTATCCGTCAAATCACCGTGGTTACAAATGTTTTGATTTATCATCTAATAAAATCATCATTAGTCGCCATGTTATTTTTTATGAAACTCGGTTTTCATTTTCTAAGGTAGATAATCCCGTGCCTAGTTCGTATAATTTTTTGGATGATGATATATCCCCATATATTATTCACCATTTTCGGATATGTCCCGCACCCAAACTTCTCCAACGGGCCCACTGCCCGCTGGTCCCACCCCACTGCCACATCAAAAGGACCCAAGTGCCGCCATCGCCAAGCTCCGAAGTGGGCTATCCACCACTGAACTGGTCCACTGTTTCCCGTGTCCATTGTTTCTAGCCTTGGGCCAGCAGACCCATTACCTGCTGGCCAGCCCGTCATGTCTCCAAAAAATTCCTAAAATTCACCCAATCCAACCCTGAGTCATGGTCCAGTCACCCGAGGTCAACGGGGTATTTTTAAACCAAAAAGACATTTAAATTTAAATTTTAATATTCTTAAATCACCCTTACCCCGGAATCTTGTGTCTTCTTTAAATGATCCAAATTGGAAGATTGCCATGACCGATGAATATAATGCTCTTATTGATAATAAGACGTGGGAGTTGGTACCCTGTCCATCTGGTGTTAATATTATTAGGTCTATGTGGATTTTTGCTCATAAAGATAATTCTGACGGTCCGTTTGCAATGCATAAGGCTTGTCTTGTAGGTTATCGTAAGACTCAACAGGTTGGGGTTGATTGTGGTGAGACATTTAGTCCGGTGGTCAAGCCGTTTACCATTCGCACTGTGCTTAGCTTGACTCTTTCAAAAGCATGATCCATTCATCAGCACGATGTGAATAATGTTTTCCTACATGGTGATCTCAAAGAGACAGTTTATATGCATTAGTCCTTGGGGTTTAGGGATACTCGATATCCTCATCATATCTGTTTGTTGAAGAAGTCCTTGTATGGGCTTAAGCAGTATCCACGGCTTGGTATAAGAGGTTTGTTGACTATGTTTCAACTATTGGGTTCTCTCACATCAAGTCTGATAATTCATTATTCATATATCGTCAGAGTTCTTCGATGACTTATATACTATTATATGTGGATGATATTATCTTGGCTGCCTCTTATGACGCATTACGCAAGTATATCATGACAATGCTCAGCTCTGAGTTTGCTATGAAAGACTTGGGGCCATTGAGTTATTTTTGGGAATCGCCTCACCGCTCATGCATGGATCGTCTTATCACGGAGAAAGTATGCACCGAGATCATTGGTAGGCCGGATGTCATCCCGTAAGTCCACTTCCACTCCATGATACTAAACCTGTTGAAATACCGCAGTAGCTCCTCCTATGAGGATCCTACCCGCTATCATAGTCTTGTAGGGACCTTCATTATCTTACGTTCACGCGATCTGATATTACATATGCCGTACAACATGTGTGTTTGTTTATGCATGGCCTCAGGATTGAACATATGAATGCACTCAAACGTATTCTTAGGTACGTTCAGGGCGCACTTGATTATGACTTGCATTTGTATCCTTCGTCGAAGTCTACTCTTGTCTTCTATACAAATGCTGATTGGGGTGGTTTTCCGGATACCAGGCTTTCTACGTCTGGTTATTGTATGTTTCTTGATAATAACTTGGTCTCATGGTCTGCCAAACGTCAATCCACGCTTTCACGTTCGAGTGCAGGTTTAGTATCGAGGATAGCGATGTGGTCTCGAGTCGTATCGTTACGTAATCTTCTTTTAGAGCTCCATTGTCATATTCAGAAAGCTACCTTGGTGTATTGTGATAATATTAGTGCAATCTACCTTTCTGGTAATCTAGTTCAGCACCAACACACTAAGCATATAGAGATGGACATTCACTTTGTTCGAGGTAGCTCGAGGACAAGTACTCGTCTGCCATGTTCCTTCCAGATATGAAATTGAAGACATCTTTACAAAGGGTCTTCCCTCGGTCCTTTTTGAAGATTTTAGAGACAATTTCAGCGTACGAAGACCGCCCGCTATGACTGCGGGTGTGTGTTAAATATGGTATATTTTGTATAATAGACTTGTATATTAATTAGTCTTGTAGTCTTACCATAATTGTATGATTAATCTCCATATAGAATAGAGATTTAGATGTAGAATAGGAAAATAATTTTTCTATTGTAACTTGTATATATATGATTTTCATCAATAAAAATAATCAAGAGATTAATTCTTTCACTAACTCCACCCGTCTCAATTTATATGACACTTTTTTTAATCAGTCCCTAAAAATGATATATTTTCTTATTTAATAATAATTTAACTTTAAATTTTATCTTTTACGCTTAATGAGATAATCTGTAAACAGAAAAATATAGTTGACTTATTTTAGATCATAAAATTAAAAGTGTTATTTTATTTTTTAAATTTTATGTTCAATCAAACTACATTATATAAATTGAAAGAATCGAGTGACGAGGAGGGAGTATTTCTTATGTGAAGTAAAGCCCAGTCCACTATTTTTCCTGCCTAGCCCAAGCCCAAGCCCATGACTACATTATCTAATCTTCTATCTTCTATCTTCTAAGCAAATTGCCACCTTCAAAATTTCTCAAACAACCTGCAACTCCATATAGCAATGCACACCCAATTCCATACTTCCACACACCACCATTTCCCTCCTCAGCTCATCCCTCATCCTCCTCTCCGCCGCCGTGCACTTACACTCTCCGCCCACCACCGCCCTATACTCCGCCGCCAATCTTGTACCCAAGTGCGCTTCCGAGTCTCCAATTGTACAAAAAGTTCTAGTGAAAGTGCAGTTACTGAGGTAGTAAAAGCAGTTGATGAGCAAAAGACAAATGAGCAGGTCAAAAGGGCTTACCCGTTTCACCAAATTGAACCAAAATGGCAACACTACTGGGAAGAGAATAAGACATTTCGAACCCCTGATGAGATTGATACTTCCAAGCCTAAATTTTATGTTCTTGATATGTTCCCATATCCAAGGTACATACTTTTATCCCACTCTTTCAACTTTAAATTTCTATGTGCCAAGGATAGACTATGGAGTATCATTTTTTGAACAAGAAGAAAGTTCTATGGAGAATCATTTCTTAATGAGAAGGAATCAACCTACTCATTGTATTAGTTTTACAAAGTCGAACCAACACAGTGATCTTGAATTAGGACATTGATTATCTTTGTTCATTATTTTTGTAGAGATAATGGTTAAAAACCGCACTTGAACTATCACTTTTTTTTTGGGGGTTTCACACCCCAACTATCACGTGTTCCCTTTTCCTACCTGAACAATGGTGATAGTTCAGGTAGGAAAAAGGAACCTCTGATAGTTGAGTTGTGTTTTAATACATAGATGGTATAGTTCAGGTAGGAAAAGGGGACAAATGCTAGTTAGGTGTAATACTCGCGAAAGGTGATAGTTCAGGTGTTTTTGATCATTAACTCTTTCTTGTAACATTAGTACACAAGATAGTTAAATTTCATGGGGTACCCTATTTGGTCGTCCCACTGTACACATTTTTTTCAAAAAGTTTAACTGGTACCCAAATTAATGATAACTTTAGACAAACTTTGTTCTACTCTGCCTTCCATTTTTCGTTTTTTAGTTGTTGTACAATACTATTTTTCTAACTTATAACAATTGAAGTATAATGTTTTGAAGAAGTGGTGTTGGATTTTGAATATGAAAAGTAAATTTAGATCAAATGGTGTTTTGGGGAAAACTTGAAAACAATGGGAAAATATCATTGTTGCAAAGTGAGTTTGTTAGGTTTATTGTTATTTTGGCAAATTGATGATTGATGTTTGTTCTTTATGATATTTTTTTATCGGGTAAAAGTATTTCATTCATAAATAAAGCCAAATCGGTCGTACACAAGTGGTATACCAAAAGGTAAAGCCTCTACAGGAACATACGATTCTCTACAAACTCCGCCCAATCGTCTATACAACATGGGCCTTTCTGAGTGCACCAAAAATAAATGAGGGACGGAAGACTACTCCTCAACTAGGGAAAGCTCGTCTCTAATTCTTCAAAGGCTCTCTTATTTCTCTCTTTCCAAACTACCCACATCACCGCAAGAGAAACAACTTTCCACGCCCTTCGTATTCTCCTCCTACTCCCACCCTTCCAACTGGCCATCAACTCCTTCACAATATTTGACATCACCCAAGGTGTATCAAACCACCTAAACATATCCCACCATTTGTCAATCCGCAATGTAGAAGGAGATGATCCATATCCTCCCCCGTCTCCTTGCACATGTAACACCAACTGATGCATACAAACTTTCGCTTTCTCAAGTTTTCTGCTGTCAGAATCGCTCCTCTAGCGGCTAGCCAAGTAAAAAAGCACACCTTCCTCGACACTTTTGAAATCCATATTGCATTACATGGATACACTTGCTCTTTCCTAAACAAAAGTTTCTCATAGAAGGTCTTCGCAGAGAACACACCATTTTTTCACATCTCCACCACCATGTATCTGGATTAGTACTCGGATTGACTTGGCTATGGAGTGAGGTTAGCAATCTTTGGAACTCGACTACTTCCCAAGTCATTAAAATCCCTCCTAAATCCTAAGCTCCAAAAATTCTCTCCACCTTGTATCTCTATAATTTGTTGAATGGTTGATTCTCTTTGACAAGAAATTATGTACAAACTTTGAAATTCATCTTTCAAAACCACATCCCCACACCATCTATGTCCCCAAAAGTCTATTCTCTCCCATCTCCGACCTTGAATGAGGTGTTTCCCAGAAAACATCCCATCCCTTCAAAATATTCCTCCAAAGGCCACACCCGAAAGGCAAAGTGATGTCTCTAGTTCTCCACTCTCCTACCATAATCCCATATTTTTTCTTTATGATATATAAAACTTATATCTCAAATTTGAGCTCATTTGATGTACATTTAGGTGTTGGATTTTGAAATTCGAAGAACAAGTTGCTGGTCAAAAAATTACTCACCTGAACTCCATACCAAAATGTTTGAAGTGCAGCCAAATACATGCTTGACCTCATGCTAAAGTGTCTGGAGTGCAACATTATATATCTGAAGTTTGGCCTTGGAAAGCCAGTATATGTCTTGAAGTTAAGCCCTGCCAAGACCACAACTTCCCACAACTTCGATAGAAAATGTTAGAAGATTTAACTTTAAGAAAAAAATGTCTGAAGTTGGCCTTGGCAAGCCATTATATGTGTGAAGTTAGGCCGTGCCAAGGCCACAACTTCAGTAAAAAATGTTTGAAGTTTAGCCTTACCGAGACCACAACTTCAGTAAACAATGTTTGAAGTTGGCCTTGGCAAGCCAGACCAAACTTCATGCAAAAATGTTTGATGTTTGGCCGTGACAAGGCCACGCTTCAGGCACAAATTGTCTGAAGTTTGTCAAATTTTAGACACAAATTAATTTTTGCAGCTTCAATCCCGGATGTCTGAATTGATTACAAAGTGGATATATTTGTAAAAGTTTTTTTGACTTCGGGTACAACTTAAATGACGGCCCCAGAATCGGGTATTTGTGCACTTTGATCCTTAAGATAGAATTTAAATATATGAAAAGTTAGTGTCGTCGCATATACCAAGTCCTTCAATGTATCGAGTTCTCTAAATGATACTAGAAATAATGACTAACTTTAGAATCTGAATAAGAACATACCAAAATTTTAACATGTTTGAGTTATAAATTAGAAAATCCACTTTACAAAAAGTTTGTGTCATCTTTCCTGTTTTCGTACTTGTAGTTTATACTAGAATATTCTTTATAAATATAAATACTTGAGCTTCACAACATACATATGTAAGTAACATTTATTTATATTGGAAAGTGTTATTCAAGTTAACAAAATGTTAATAATGTGTTTGCTATACCTTGAAATGAGGAAGTACTAGCGAGGTATTGTGTGATAGAAGGATCCCTACCAAAGGAAAGGCTAATTCTATAGAATATTTATAAGACCAAAAATGTTATATGTGAGTGAATGGGTCGTTCAAGTTCAATACATCTACAAGATGAGTGTTGCAAGGATACAAATACTAAGATGGATAGAATGTGCAACTAGCACATATTGAGAATAAAACAAGAGAAGATCGCTTGAGATGTTTTGTTAATGTCCTACTCGACCTCCAAATACGATTTGTAGTGCAAAACTATGGTGAATGAAGGTGTTAAAGGAGGATACATTGACCTAAAATCACATGGAAGAGAGTTGTCTCGAAAGACCTACAATATCTTGGAATCCATGCAAACCTAGCGAAAGACACAATGAAAGAAAAGATCCATATAGGCGATATTAGTTGGGAATATGTTTTAGTTTCAACTTGGATGTACATTGGTCCCTAATCTTGCATTGTGTATGTACGCAATATTTGCGAGTAAGTTGTTTGTTACTTGAAAATGGTAAAGCTCTAAGCTTTACGAAATTAGTAGACATAATTTTTTTTTTATGTAGCATCAGATTGACTTAGTCCGTTGAGTCTAATCTCTATACATCAAGGCTACTCTTCAATCTTCAAAAAAGGACTAAAAAATAAAATATTTGGTTCACGTGTAAACGAGTATCCGGTTACACGTATTGGAGGGTGTTAAAAATACACTTTGGTCCTCATTGGTTATATTGGCGTTTTAGAACAAGTTTAAATGATCTTGGTTACTACACCCATTGCCTTAAGGTTTTAGATCTAATGCTCATATTCTTTCTCATCGAAGTGACATATGTCATGGGTTCGAGTCTTACTCCACCTATTATTAAAAAGAACTTGTATATGCTTGGCTCATAAAACAAAACAAGCCCATACATGAGAGGCAATGCTGAAGATATAAGTAAATAAAAATGTGCTCTCTCGAATAACTTAGGCTTTTAAATTAGATGGTCGCGCACTTCAATAACGTTGAAGACATAATTAAGAAAAATAAAAGTGTACTATCTCTAATAGCTTAATCTTTTAGATGAGATGATAACAAACTTTAACATAGTATCAAAGTCATACTCATTTTAAATTCTTGATTTATCCGATATTGTGCCCATATGTTACATTATTCACTTTCTAGATGTCAATTCTTGACTGTGTGGGTAGGGGGTTGAAGTCCCACATAGGTCATGATGTGTGTGATGGGTAATTGGTCTCCTTATATGGTTTTGAACAATCCCCATCTCATGAGCTAATTTTTGAGGTTGAGTTAGACTCAAGTACCATCTTCTTAATATGGTATCAGAGGCAAACCCATCCCTGTTCTCATTGTTGAGCCCCATGTTATGTTATTCACACTCCAATTGGTGGGCATGCGGGAGGGAGGTGCTAAATTGCCCCATATTGGTTGTGGGTTGCAAAAATGTAGAGTTGGTTTCCTTATATGGTCTTGAATAATTCTCACAGATTTCGGGGTTGAGTTAGGCCCAAGATCCATTACTTATACGCTATCAAAGCCAGACCTATTCAAATTCTTGGTTTACCCGATGTTGGCCCCCATGTTATATTGTCCGCGCTCCAGATGTCCAATTCTGGGCGTTCAAGAGGGAGGGGGGGGGGGCGTAGAAGTTTCACATCGGTTGTGGGATGGGTAGTTGTTCTCCTTATATATTTTTGGGAATTTCTCACCTCATGAGCTAGTTTTTGGGCTGAGTTAGACCCAAGATTCATTTCTTTACAATAGTATCTGAAGTATTTGTAAAAACCATAGTCCAAGAAATAATTGTTTCACTACCCAATGGCATTACTTTTATTTTCAGAATAGAGTGTACATTTTTTGTCAATTTGATTTGTGCAATTTATCGACTTTTATTCATGCTTCTAGATATCTAAATTAATATTTAAAAAACTATTTGATCTTATTTAGTTCTAAATTTGATCAAATTGGATGTAAGTCAGGACTCTTAGATTGTTCGAAGGAGTGTCTTTGAGTTGTTTATGCTTGTTTGTACACATTACTTTTTGGGGAGCTGTTGTTTACTTTGTAGAATTATCAGACATAAGTTGTGCTTCTGTAGCAGGATGGTGGTTAGACTGGGTTCTTGAATGTTTTTTCCTGCACTCCTCATGCTTTCCACGAGTGATTTGATACTTGATATGGTAACCCCAGTAGAGAATTGGAAGGGGTAAAAGATGCTAAGATATACATCCTCGTCATACTATTTGGAGCTTTAAGCTTGTAAAGTTATTTGTTTTCCGGTGTTGATCCCTCTCTGGGTTAGTTTGATACTATATCAATATATAGTAGCATAATCTAAATTATTTAGGATATACTATGTGTTGCATAATCTAAGATATTTATTATGATACTGGTACTAGAAGTCAGTCTTTGCTCCTCTTTGTTCTCATAGAGGACATGAGTTGGTCCGGGCACTTATATTGTTTTCACGAATGCTTATTTTATCCTAAGGTACCGACTTATACCGTGTCTGGCACTTCATTGTAATCAAAACAAGCTTGTTTGTACCAAGGATCCTTTCGCTCCTTAGGGAGCTCTTTAAATATCAGCTAGTTTGATGTTGAAAAGCTTAATTTTTTCATGAATGATAGTTATGTTGACTTATAAAAGTCATAAATATAGAAGTTGAATATGAGCATGAGCTATGTATATAGCAACTTTAGGTCTAGCCATTACCAATTGCTTAACTTGGTTTAGATGATTTTCTCACAACTCTGTTTATTCATACTGCTTTAAATTTCGTGTCCGGGTCCGACCGCTTCTCTTGCTTTGCTTGTGCTTATGCTTTGTCTTGAGCCGGGGGTTTTCGGAAACAACCGCTCTACCTACCAAGGTAGAGGTAAGGTCTGCGTACGCTCTACCTTCCCCATACTCCACGTTGTGGGATTTCACTGGGTATGTTGTTGTTGTTGTCGTTGTCTCACAACTCTGTTTATGGTTCCATCAAGTTTAAATGATGTATTCAAGTGCCAGTGCTACGGTGCAGCTAATCTCTTATTTTTCTTATAGTATGACTTCTCTGCTTAATTCCAGTATAGTTATTTCCAATATGTTAATACTACCATCACCAATAGCATTTCATTTCCTTATATCTGTTCTCAAAATCATTGCTGAAGCTACACAATAATCAATGGTCCATGATTATCCAAATTAGATATAGCATAAAGCCTGCCAGTGTTGATTGTACTCATAGAATTCAACCATATACTGATTGAGCCCCCTACTTTTCCTAGACTTAAGTGCCTTATCCAAAAAAAACGTTTTCTTAGAAGTGCAATTTCTGCCCATGTGCAAAATTTGCAGTCAGCTACCGAGATGACTATTCTGGTGTAGATAGTTTCCAACCCATTGTGAGATTTGGCAATTGACATTCTGTTCTTAGGAATTACAATTTTCAGTCATTGAGGTCCAGGACTTATAATATTTGCTCATTGAGATGGGACAAAATGTTCCCTTTGGTCATTTGTGGGATTAGGCTGGGTTTGTTGTTGTTCCCTTTGGTCATTGAGATTGGACAAACTGTTCTCTTTGCATGGGGATCTCTAATCGCGGCCTAATGTTTCCTTTGGTGCTTTATTATCCTTGTAGTGGAGCTGGTTTGCATGTTGGACATCCACTTGGATATACTGCTACAGATATCCTTGCTAGATTTAAACGCATGCAAGGTTTCAATGTATTGCATCCAATGGGATGGGATGCTTTTGGTTTACCTGCTGAGCAATATGCTATTGAGGCAAGTTTGAAAAAGTCACTGTTTTCAATTTAATATTAGCAGGTATCTAATTTTTTCTCTCCCCTTCGACAGACAGGCACACATCCAAAAATCACAACTTTGAGGAATATTACCCGTTTCACCTCGCAGGTAACTGCTGCCTTCTTTTGTTTTGATGACTATGTTCGGTGTTTATTTTGAGGCTGTTAATCCTATCCAAGAGTCTGAATTTCTAGCCATGAAATCAAAACCCTAATTTTTTTATTTTCAATCCTAGTTCAATAATTAAGTTCTCATCTAGGTGGCCATAGACTTTGAGCTATTTTTGTGTACGTATATGTGATATTCCAGTTTAAATGAGACTTGGCAAATCCACAGATTATCTGTATTTAATTTGGCAGAGCACCTAAGGGGAATTTAGCCTTTTCATGATAGTGTATAGTAGGTGCATGCTTTTTAAGGTCGGAAACTGTGAAAAGTCCTCTATCAAAATAACTATATAGGTTAACCCTGATTCGTGAATTCAGGTCTTGGCCACTTGGTCTTGTCTTTTAAAATGATGGCTACTATATTATCTTGTACCTCTCCATCCATGAGCCTGCTGTCATGCCCCACCATCTGTTAGTTTTTCTCCAATTCCTCATACTAGCTGGTTCTATTTCAGCTGATATTTATATAATTATATGGCCATATGCCCTAAATGCCTTAAAGAAAAGGACGCTTTTCCTGCAAAATTCAGTGCATATAAATTGTCATTGTTGGAGTTTATGTGCTAATCTATATGTTTCATATTTCAGCTATTTAATGAGATTTTGATCTCTTGCCACCTTATGTAGTATAGGATGGTGCTTCAAAAATGTCACTACTCTAATATCTATATTGATTTCTAGCTTAAATCAATAGGCTTCTCTTATGATTGGGATCGTGAAATTTCTACGACAGAACCTGATTACTACAAATGGACTCAGTGGATATTTCTTCAACTTCTGAAGAGAGGGCTAGCTTATCAGGTTTGAAGTTTTCTGAACCTCATTTTTATTATGCTCAGTGGTAGGTTGAAGCAACCTTGTTCGACTTATCAATGTTCTTTGAATCAAATATTAGGCTGAAGTGCCTGTCAATTGGTGTCCAGCACTTGGCACTGTCTTGGCAAATGAAGAAGTGATTGATGGTGTAAGTGAAAGAGGGGGGCATACAGTCATCAGAAAGGTAGGTTTTCATATATTCTGTTACATTTTGAAGTAGGAAATTCTCGAAAGAACCACACTTCTGTTAACTCAATGCCTGGTCATTATTTTCATGGCCTGGATGGTTTCATGATCTTACAGTACATTGTTTATTGCCAAGCAGCCTATGCGGCAGTGGATGTTGAAGATTACTGCTTATGCTGATCGGCTTCTTGAGGATTTAGATGACCTAGACTGGCCTGAAAGTATAAAGGAAATGCAGAGGAATTGGATTGGGAGGTCAGAAGGAGCAGAAATGGATTTTGTCGTCATAAATGGCAATGGTCAGGAAGAAGAGAAAAGAATAACAGTTTATACAACAAGGCCGGACACTATTTTTGGTGCAACGTATGCAAATTGCTTTTGTCATCTAATCATTAACTCCCCATTTTTAGACTACATTTCACATGTCGCTATTCCTTCTTTTTGCTTTGCAGATATTTAGTCCTTGCACCTGAGCATCCCCTTCTGTCATCACTTTTATCTGAAGCACAAAGTAAACATGTATGCTCTTCTGCTCCTTGACCTCTTAATCTCAGAATGCTGTTCACTCTAGTTCTTTTAAGAGATGACGGATGTGAGACAGGTAGAGGTGTACAGAGACCTTGCCTTTAAAAAGAGTGACCTTGAGAGGACCGAGCTTCAAAAGGAAAAAACAGGTGTATTTACTGGATGTTATGCAAAAAATCCAGTCAATGGACAAGCTGTTCCTATTTGGGTTGCTGATTATGTCTTGGGAAGGTTGTCTGCCTTCTTATATTCTCTTATCCTACATTTAACTAGCAAGATATGTCCTATGAGTCTATGACTGCATTAATTTTCTCATAGTGAATGAGCACTTAATACCATGATATTTATGTGTCTTATGAACTACATGTTCAAAGTTCCTGGGGTTTCATAGTAGTGTACCAATTATGATGCAGCTACGGGACAGGAGCAATAATGGCTGTGCCTGCCCATGACACACGTGACTTTGAATTTGCGATGAAGTACAATATCTCAATTTCTTGGGTTGTAAGACCAGATGATGGCAGTTGTGGCAATTTTGAGAGACCATATTCAGGAGAAGGATCTATGATAAATTCATCATGTTCAGAGTCAGGGTTTGACATCAATGGTTTACCTAGCAAAGAAGCTGCTTCAAGAGTCATCCAATGGTTTGAGAAAAGTGGAAACGGGAAGAAAAAGGTAACTTCCTCTGATTTATGAAAGATACTTCTTAAACCCGTGTATCTCAGTTTTTTGGAAAGTTGATGACCTTAAACAGAATTAAAAGTCAAGTATGAAGGAAGAAACTCTCATTTCTACTGCTCATAAAATCTTACTTATTGCCAGATTCATCTTTGCTTCAGGTAAATTATAAGTTAAGGGACTGGCTTTTTGCTCGGCAACGCTATTGGGGGGAGCCTATTCCCGTTATCTTTTTGGATGACACAGGAGAAGGTGTTCCAGTTTCAGAAACCGAGCTGCCCCTTACCCTTCCTGAGTTGGATGATTTCACTCCCACAGGGACAGGGGAGCCACCTCTTTCCAGAGCAGAGTCTTGGGTATGTTTTGCCTAATGTGATAATTTCAACTTGATAACATTGGTTCCTCATCATTTGATACTTCTCTTTCTCCCAGGCTTCATGTAATAACGTTCACTATTTTGGCTGAACTGTTTGTCAGGTTATAACCAAGGATCCTTTATCTGGAAAACCTGCTAGGCGAGAAACAAACACCATGCCCCAGTGGGCTGGTTCTTGCTGGTAATTAACTATGTTTTTCGGTGTTTATGTGAGTTTTAATTCCTTTCACAATTTCTCCTCCTAAAGAGACTCAGTATTTTACTATCCTTTTGTTTTTAAATATTGCATGTTGTCATTTGTCAAAAAGAGAGTAAAACTATTTGAGATCTTTATCTTTTGTGTGTGTGTTTCGGGGTAGGAGCATGACAATATGGACAAGAGCCTTGAATACTATATCAAGGCAAAGCAGACAGGAAAGAACTTCACTCTGAATTTAATCATCTTATCACCAAAAAAAGAAGAAGATAGGAAGCAACTTTACTCTGGACTTGTCACCCAAACAAAGAAGATAGGAAGTAAACTCTGAATTTCTTCTTGATCATCCATGGTGGGTGGCACTGGGTGCATATTTTGTCACCAGTAGTAGTTATGGAAGTAAAAAGCCTATGCTTACGACTTTAATCTAGTGTGTGTAGACGAGTAGAGCTGAACAGGCTATGGGGGATCTGGATCTGGCCTTGCGATTGGGGCCGCCGAGCCCAACAAAAGAGGCTATCCGATATTAGTCTAAAAATCTGCCTGTTTACTACCCGGGGGAAAGTAAAAATAAGGGAAGAAAAGAATCAATGAGTTCGTTACTATGATATGTGATTAAACTGGTTTTAGATTTAATGTGTGGTTGAAAGGACCTATGCAATTTCCACCATTCTGGGACCTCTGTTCTAAAGATGAACCATTGTTGCTTTTGAGTTTTATGGATATGTCTGATCTGTATCGCGTTGAACCATGTCACTCACCCTCCACTGATATCCAGGTACTACTTAAGATTTATGGACCCAAAAAACTCCAGTGCATTGGTTGACAAGGCAAAAGAACAGTGAGTGTGCACTTCCTCTACGTACAATCAGTAGTTCCATTTTTTTTTTGGCTTTAATTTTATTATACATAATAGTTTGGAAAGTCAGATTTGGTGCTTCAAAGTATTAGCCATCCATTGGCTTCTTTTTTCTTATAGGTACTGGGGCCCTGTTGACGTCTATGTTGGTGGTGCTGAGCATGCTGTTCTTCATTTACTTTATGCCAGGTTCTGGCACAAGGTTAGTACTCCCAACACACTTATTACAAATAAAAGGTATTCTCTCAGTTTCAAGCTTTGGTTGCCCTTCTTTAGCTCCTCAGATGTCAGTATTGCAACAACAACAACAACATACCCAGTATAATCCCACCAGGTAGGTGGGTCTGGGGAGGGTAGAGTGTACGTAGACCTTACCCCTACCTTTTTGACGGATAGAGAGGCTGTTTCTGATAGACCCCCTGCTCAAGTAGAATAAAAGCAACAGTAATAATAAGCAGTAATAGCAGCAAGAAAATAAGATAACGACCTGAAAGAAACAAGATGTCAGTATTGCAGTTGATACAAATGTGCCAAGACTTTCTTCTTCGTCTTCTTCCCTTGGCCACCTGTTTTATGGGTGGTGAATCCCTTCCCAAACCTAAATTGGACTTCAATACATTGTTAGCCAAGTGACATGAATCTTTTTCTAATCAGAGCATATATGTGGAAATATAGATGAGGTAGGAGGACAAAGAAACCGAAAAAGGTTTAACTAGCAAGAAGAATGCCCTCTTTTTTTTGTCCTTTGGAAGAGCAATTCAATTCACAAGAGCATGTTATATTTCTTCTCGAACATTTCTATTAAAAATCATGACTAGGTTCATTGTTGCAGGTTCTCTATGATATAGGTGTTGTGTCAACAAAGGAACCCTTTAAGTGTGTCATAAATCAGGGCATCATCCTTGGTGAAGTAAGTTGATTTGCTTGAGCTTGAAAGTCCATTATTTCATTGCCAGTCTTTAACAATCAAGTTATCAGGTTCAATATACAGCATGCAAAGATGATGAAGGAAACTTGATATCAGCAGACTCTGTTGATGAGCTGGCCGAGTACAAACAAGAAAGAATACCTGAGGAAAAGGTTTATTAAATACTGATTATGTTCAATTACTTGGCTTCTATAAAAAAAATCTTTTAATGTTAATTTTAGTAGTCAGAATGTAATTCATCTGTTTGAAACTGTGTTTTGATGATGAGTAGGTCATGAAATCTGGTGACTTGTTTGTATTGAAAGACAACCCCAACATTCGCTTGATTGCCCGAGCTCACAAGATGAGTAAAAGTAGGGGAAATGTCGTCAACCCTGATGATGTTGTTTTGGAGTATGGTGCAGATTCTCTACGCTTATATGAAATGTTTATGGGTCCATTAAGGTAGCTTCTCCTGTCCATTCTTATGTTTTCTTTTGCTTTTAAATTTTTTAGTTTATTGTGATATATGTACACGACCTTTTCAAAATTGTATTCGCACAGCATATCATCTAGTGCATAATGCAATCTTTTCATTATGTCTGATAGAGACTCGAAAACATGGAATACAAGTGGTATTGAAGGCGTTCACCGTTTCCTAGCAAGATCTTGGAGATTGGTTGTTGGTTCAGCCTCGCCCACTGGTTCATACCCGGATGGAACTGTCGCAGTTGAAGAGGAACCTTCGATTGATCAACTTCGTTCTTTACACAGATGCATTGATAAGGTAGTACTGCTTGTCATTGGGTATGGCTGGCATGTATTCTTTGGGATGGAATTTGGTTGGAATGTTAATGCACTTCTATTATTACACAGCAGTCGTTGATTTGTGAGTTGGTTTAATATAACAGGTAACTGAAGAAATTGAAGGAACTCGGTTCAACACCGGAATTTCTGCAATGATGGAGTTTATTAACGCAGCATATAAGGTTTCTTGTTAACAGAGAGTGATGTAGCTATATTAAATTCATTGCAAGTTACTTGTTTCTGATAGCATTTTAACGAATCTGTTGGATCTCATGTTTTTAGTGGGACAAACTTCCGAGATCAATTATTGAAGCATTTGTTTTGCTGCTCTCACCATATGCACCTCACATGGCAGAGGAGCTCTGGTCTCGTCTGGGACACTCAAATTCCTTGGCATATGAGCCCTTCCCTAAGGTGAGCATTTTCTTGATCCTAGATTTTTACTCTCAATTCCTCTCCCCCATTCTGCCCTTCTGATAGACTAGATGGATCACTTGTTCTTTTCTAACCTCTTTAGTGTTGTTAAAGAAAAGGGAGCTAAGTTAGAAACATCCTACTTCATGGTATCGCATTATGCACATATTTAGTCGTTCAGTTATGTTGTAAAACTACAGAAGTTCATTTTTTAGCAAATATTATATATAGGCAGGCTATAAAACTACAGAAGTTCATTTTTTAGCAAATATTATATATAGGCAGGCTAAGAACAGTTGTCTTTGAAAAATATGAAAGCATACTGTTGTCTGTAGTGACATCTAGAGTCTAATCAAATTTATGAGATTATTAAAACTCATGAACATCTTTGATCTTACATCATTGAATTAGGTGAAATGTTTACTGATTTACGGGTATCATGACAGGCCGATGCTGCATATTTAAAAGAGAGCACTGTAGTCCTTCCGGTCCAAATAAATGGAAAGACTAGAGGTACCATACAGGTCGAAGAAACATGCACAGAAGAGGAGGCCGTTAGATTAGCTTCACTTGATTCAAAACTGTCCAAGTTTTTGAATGGGAAATCTATTAGGAAGAGAATTTACGTTCAAGGAAAAATTCTGAACATTGTCATAGATGTGCCGAAAAAGGCCAAGGTGGCTCAACAATAGCTGCCTGATCACTTCCTGGAATCCCTATACATTGTGTTGTTTCATAAGGGTTGATGGATTAATAACACCGTGGAGTAGCAAGCAGCGATGGCTTCTGTACCATAATTCTTTTGCTGTACAATATTGTTAAGAGGACAATAAGCTTGCCACCAACGGAAGTGGAATAGGGTTTTTTGTATAGCAGAAGAGGGGGTGGGGGGAGGGAGGGGGTGTGAAAAATAGCTTAAGCTATTAGTTTTATGCTGTAATTTATGTTCATTGTTGTACCATTGTACTCGAATATGCTGTTGTATTTATTTATATATATGAAGGTTTAGAAACATCACAAGTCAACTTCAATGAACCTTGTTTCATTTTGCAAGGATTATTAGTTACTCTTCCAATGTTTTCAAGGGGCAGCATTTTCACTTCTAGCTGGACAATGGCAGATGTAGCATTCCAAAGCAGATAGCCACCAGATACACCAATATCGCCTTCTTGATGAACTATACATTGATAGTCTAAAATACTTAGAAATCAATCAATATATAATATAAAGCTAGAAATAGACAAATCCTATGTGACACCTCTCTATAGCCAAGGATCCTATTTATTTTTTTGGCTTTTTATATCATTTTAATTATTTTATTTTAATTTAAAAAATCATCTCCATAACTCACACTCCTTCATCTTCATAATTAACTTCTACTCTTTATTAGTATTACTAATTAATTTCATAAATCCTAATTTAATGTATAATTATATATATATATAGCTAGGAAATAGGAGAGAGATGTAGGGAATGTCAATGCGGCAGGGCGGGGGGAAGGGTATCTCATACCCCGCCACCTAAAATCCACCCACACCCCCGCCCCACCACCCATCACGGGTAGTAATTCCTCCACCTGACTCCGCCCCACTAACCCCGGCGGGTATCCACTTACCCGACGGGTACCCATCACGGGTAGTAAAAAAAAGTTATATAAGAAAAAAAGGAGGTCCAAGAAAATGGAAAAAATGAACTTTTTCACTATGGTGTATCGAATATCAAAGTCTGAAACTTTACCAAAATATTAGGAATATTAAAAGGTTAAAATAAAGCGTAAAATTTATATAGAAGAAGACAAGAAATTTTCTAGTCCTTTCAAATGATCACAATTGTAAAAAAATGAAAAGAGAAACTCTAATGTCATTACCAAAATTGTCACATACGCACATGTAGAGTTCTTGCATTGTACCATACATTTTCACACAAAAACATTAAAAAGTTTGAAGGGTACCAAACACTTTATAATAATAATAATAACTTGACAAGAATCAGAGAGTCTTGACAAGAATAAGAGATTTCAAGTCCTTGTCTAGTTAAAAATACCAGAAAATCAGCATAATTAAAGAATCCAACACAAACATGTACGGGGCGGGGCGAATACGGTGCGGGTCTTATATGAAATTCATCCTCGTCCCACTACCCATGACGGGTAGCATTTTTGATACACATACCCGCTCCACTACCAACCAAACCATCCCCCATACCCGCCTAATGAGCTGGGCGGGTGCGGTGATTTACCCGCCCACCAAATCCCTAGATGTGGCACCTCTCTTTGGCCAAGGATCTTATTTATTTTTGTTAAAGTATATTGGGTCATTCGGTAGTGCAGCCCAGCCGTGGGACCCTTTTCTCTTTCCCTTTCCTTTGTATATTTGGTGAATATTAGACTTAGGTTTGTACCTTAATTAGTAGTGTAATATTACCATAATTGTAAAGTTAGTATTCTTATAGAATAGAGATTCCTAGTTAGAATAGGAAGAGGATCTTCCTTGTAACTTGTATATATATGTCTTTCATTAATAAGAATACTTAAGGGATTATTTCATTCATGGTATCAAAAGTCTAGGTTCTCTTTACCTTTGCTTCCGCTCTTCAAAATTTCCTCTCTATTCTATTCGAAATTTGCCCTAAATTCTCGATTTTTTTGTGTTCTTCCTCTTTCACAAAAATCGAGTATCTTCTCTTCCAAAATCCTTCCTCACAAATTCCCTTCTCTGAATCTTATTATTCTATTCCCTATGGCTGATAAGAACACTTTCACCCTGTCCTCACAATTTCTAATATCAAGAGCGTTCTTCCTATCGTTCTTGACCTAGAAAACGTTCAATATGGGACGTGGACATAATTATTTAAGATTCATGCTTTGGCACATAAAGTCCTCCACCACATCATTCCTTCAACTCCTCCAAAGGGGGGTGATGCGGCGTCTACTTCTACGACGATTGTGCCCACTAAAGAAGTAGATCCAGAATTATGGGTCATGCTTGATGCTAAGGTTATTCAGTGGATTTATGCCACAATCTCCTTGGATCTTTTACAGACGATTATGGAACCCAACTCCACAGCTATGGCAGCGTGGGATCGATTGCGAGACATATTCCAAGATAACAGTCATTCTCGAATTGTTATCCTTGAGCATGATTTTTCTTAGGTTTCTATGGAGAATTTTCCAAACGTTTCTTTGTATTGCAAACGCCTCAAGGACTTGGCAGACTAACTCAGCAACGTGGGTTCTCTAATTTAATAGTCGCCTAGTTCTTGGATGGTTGCGTACCGGCGAGGCCTATAACGGTGTTGCTTCAGTTATTCGACAGAGTAACCCCTTGCCAGTATTTTATCAAGCCCCGTTCTATGCTTACTTTGAAAGAAGCCGAATTGGCTAAGAAAGTGGCGATTGGGGCCAACTCTGTCGCATGATGACAACTTCCAATTTTACTCATTCAAATCCAGCCAACGTGACCCAAAATCACAACAACGGGGGTGGTAAGAAGGTCCAAAATGGAAAACATAATGGCAAAAATCATGGCGGTAGCAACGGAGGCTACCGTCAGCAGCAGCAACAGTCCTGGAGCCCACAGGGGCCCCTGGACAGTGACAGTGGGTCCCAGCACCTTAAAGCGCTGCGACTCACCCTTACAGCTCCGCGGCGCAGTCATACAACACAACGACGCCTCAGTATCAGCCGGCGCAAGCACCGCGGTCCAACGTCTTTCGTGTCGAATCCGTGTTTGAGACCGTATGGGTAGCCCGGATCCAAAGATACTTGGGCCTCACCACCATCAGGCCCACCACACAGTGGGGCCCACCCATACCGACATTGAAGCAGCGATTCATACGCTTGGCTTGGCTCAACCAGACCCTAATTGGTACATGGACACCGGCGTCACTACCCACATGACATCCGAACAAGGTACTCTCTCGTCTTATTCCAATTTGAGCACTAATCGTGGTATAACTGTTGGTAATGACAATTCTATTCCAATTAAGGGTTATGGTCATAAAACTTTGCCCCTCCTCATCCACCACTTGTCCTGAAACATACCCTTCATGCCCCAAAATTAATTAAAAATTTGGTGTCTGCCCGTAAATTCACCACTGATAATTGAGTTTCTATTAATTTTGATCAAATTGGGTTTTCTGTGAAGAATTTCAAAACGGGGAGTCATCTCATGAGGTGTGACAGTAGGGGGATCTTTATCCAATCACACCGAGTCTCAGCATCTCGCGTCAAGCTATGCCATCCACTTTTGCAGCTCTTGCTCCTTCCTTGTGGCATGCTCGTCTATTTTATCTTCTTTAGATATACATAAGTTTATTTCTTGTTAGGGTACGCGTAGTACTCCACTTTGTCAATCCTGTGCTTTGAGAAAAATTATTAAATTACCATTTGTAGCTTCGAATTCTAATACTTCAATGCCATTTGAAATTATTCATAGTGATTTATGGACATCTCCGATTCTCAGTTCTATGGGTCATCGTTATTATGTTTTATTCTTAGATGACTATTCTAAATATTTATGGACGTTTTCAATTGTGAAAAAATCTCAAGTTTTTTCCATTTTCATAAATTTAGAGCTTTCATAAGAACACAATTCGAACGGAAAATAAAAAACATCCAATGTGATAATGATAAAGAGTATGACAATGGAGAATTTAGGGAGTTTTGTGCTCAAAATGAGATAAATTTTTGTTTTTCTTGTCCTCATACGTCTTCACAAAATGGGAAAGCTGAGCGAAAAATTCGTACCATTAATAATATTGTCCGCACTTTTTTGGTTCATTCTTCTATTCCTCAATTATTTTGGCATCATGCACTACAAATGGCTACCGATCTCCTAAATATTCTTCCCTCTAAAGGTTTGACATATTCATCCCCTCTCAAAGTGTTATACAATAAGACTCCGTCATATTCTCATCTTAGGGTTTTCGGATGCTTATGTTATCCACTGTTTCCATCCACTACGATCAATAAACATCAGACACGTTCTACTCCTTGTGTGTTTTTGGATTTTCCGTCAAATCACCGTGGTTATTAATGCTTTGATTTGTCCTCTAAACGAATCATCATTAGTCGTCATGTTCTCTTTGAGAAATCTCAATTTCCCTTTTCTAAAGTAGAAACACCCGTTCCTAGTACTTATGATTTTTTGGATGAGGATGTCTCCCCCTATATTCTCCGTCATTTTTCCGATTTTTCTGAAAAAACGCCGTCAGCGCCGCGGCGCCTCCGATGGTACTTCCAGAAATTTCCGAAATTTCCCAAAATTCACCCAATCCAGCCCAGAGTCATGGTCTAGTCACTCGTAGTCAACGGGGTATTTTTAAACCAAAGAGACATTTTAATTTGAATCTAATGTTCTTAAATCTCCCTTACTCCGTAATCATGTTTCTGCCTTAAATGACCCTAATTGGAAAATTACCATGACCGAGGAATATAATGCTCTTATTGATAATAAGACGTGGGAGTTGGTACCCCTTCCTTCTGGTGTTAATATTATTCGGTCTATGTGATTTTTGTTCATAAGGAAAATTCTGATGGTTCATTTGCAAGACATAAATCTAGACTTAGTGATGGTAAGACTCGGCAAGTTGGTGTGGATTGTGGTGAGACATTTATCCCGGTGGTAAAGACGGCTACCATTCGCACAGTGCTCAACTTGACTCTTTCAAAATCATGACCCATTCATCAGCTAGATGTGAAGAATGCTTTCCTACATGGTGATCTTTAGGAGACAGTGTATATGCATCGACCTTTGGGGTTTAGGGATACTTGATATTCTAATCATGTCTGTCTATTGAAGAAGTCCTTATATGGACTTAAGCATTCTCCACGGGCTTGATATAAAAGGTTTGATGATTTTATTTCGACTATGGGTTTTTCTCACAGCAGGTTTGATAATTCATTATTTATTTATAGTCGGGGTTATTCCATGGCTTATATATTGTTATATGTGGATGATATTATCTTGACTGCCTCTTCTGATGCTTTGAGAAAGTCTACTATGACAATGCTCAGTTCTGAGTTTGCCATGAAAGACTTGGGCCCCTTGAGCTATTTTTTGGGAATTGCAGTCACTCGTCATGCAGGTGGATTGTTCTTAACACATAGGAAGTATGCAGCAGAGATCATTGAGTGGGCTGAGATGTCATCCTGTAAGTCCACTTCTACTCCAGTTGATCCTAAACCCAAGTTGGGTGCTGCAGCTGGCTCTCCGTATGAAGATCCGACCCGCTATCGTAGTCTTACAGACGCCCCATAAAAATGTATTTTCACCAATTTCCTATGAAAAGTTCATTAGAAGGAGGATGTCGCGGGAACACATTAATTGTTCGCTCTTAGGTTGGGTAGTGAGGCCACAGGTGACACCAAAGACAAATACGTGAATGAATTAAAATATGATCATTTAACAATTTGCAACTTGGGTACCATTATGTCCTCCTAAGCTTTCATTAGCCAGTCAATGGGGAAAAAATCGTTTCTTTTAGGAATAAAATTTAGTTTTTTTGTAACTTCCTATCTTGACATCTTGAGTAATAGATTTATCACTACTGCTGTAGCATTTTTCTATAAAAATCAGATAATATATATAATAATGAATTTAAAGCACATTTGAAGTCTTCAAGGCTCGACTTCCCCTCACATTGTACATATATAAGAATTTTAAACACATTTGAAGTCTTCAAGGCTCGACTTCCCCTCACATAGTACATATATAAGAATCTTAAACACATATGAAGTCTTTAAGGCACGACTTCCCCTCATATTGTCATACTGCCAAGTATAAAATGAAGATCGACATACTTACATAAAGAGGAATACTTGTATCACCCGAACTCAAAATATCCTCAATGAAACAACAAATATAATGGCCATAATGAATGCTATCGATCTGCCTTGGACACTACGAAAAATAACGTCCAATATTAATTTATTATCATATCTTATATATAACAATTTTCAAAATTGTAAAGTAAATACCTGAATATTTGACCAACTGAATCAATTGTATGCCGCCTTACTTGAGTAACACCTCGAAGAGTTTCATACCATAACATACCCCTATTTTGTTTAAAGTAAATAATATTATACACATGTATATATATAATTAGTAATGTAAAAAAATTGAATAGCTAATTACATTTCAATAAAGTTTTTCAAATCCGGACGTTGTGAATAGCTGCATTTCGGAGCTGGATCCATAAAGTATATCACCTCCGTTTGGGTATTGATACCAACCAATACCCAATGTGAACTGCATAATATTTGAAAAGTTTATTGTATTATCAGTTCATTTATAATATATGTGGCCTTGTAATGTCTAATACAATAATCAAGCGAGTACTTGATTAAATTATGAAAACTCAATTAAGATAATGTCAAGTAAAAGCATGCCTAGAAGGCTAGAAATAACTGAAGACAACATATAATAATTAAATATTATGTTAAAACTCACCCAACATTATGCGACACCAATAATAGATGGTTTTTCCCTTCATGCTTGAGCAGACATTCGACCAAATGATTGGACGTTGTTGCAGTACCTATAATATTGGTCGCAAAATGGGGCGACACAAAAGAAAACTTGCTGGCCAACTCGACATTCTCGGAAAGATAAACTTCACCCAAATACCTTAAACAATCCTTAATACATAAGTTTTATAAAATATTTATATAACATATTTTATATAAAATAAGATGGACAATTTTTAATAATTTTATTACCTAATATAGAATGCAATGCTTGAAGAACTTAGCCATCCATCATCCAAAATCTCCAAGATATGTTCATGAACTATATCTTCATTCCAAGGATCTCCATCAAAATATGCGTCCATGGGAACTTCTATGTTGGTCACAATAGTTGGGAATGTGAGACGCAAGAAATGCAGCATCACAGGATCGTGAGGAGAATCTCATAAGAAGTGTCCTCGTACGTACGTCCTTCACTGAAAAACTAAAGGGTCAAACGCAATAGATACAGAATTGTCAATAGCAAATTTCCTAACATAGATTAAGTTTTTAATAATATTAGGAGAATATAGGATGTTTTTTTATGAAAAATGGAGGGTGAGGTGGTGGTGTTTGAGTGGTGTCATAGCCCTGAATTGGATTGCCATTGCCGATCAAAATAAATTGAGGATTTATCAAATTAAATAATTGATGAAGGTTACTAGAGGTGCGAGTGAGGTGGGATGTGGCGCCTATGTCCACGCACTGCATCGCCTGCCATCAGAGATTCATAGTGATGTAGGCTCGCCGATTAAGTGAGGAAGTAGTAGGAAGATGGCTACTACTATCATGGACGCAATATGGGTCCGCTTACGTGGTCGCCGACGGAAACGGACGGGGCCTAGTAAGTTAGAATGTTGCCACCGCCAGCGTCTTTGGCCGGCGTCGCTGTATGGAGGCGGTGGCCCGCCAAAAATTACACAAGGTAGTGAGCCGACCCATGTTGATGGGTATAGGGCCTGTTGTGTTGGGTAGGTGGAATTGGATCGTCCTCCGCGACCCTTTCCTCTTCCGCCACGCCCATTGCCGTAGCCACGTCCCTTGATGTCGCCTCAACCACCACAGTGGGGTGGGTGGCGGATGATTGGTGGGGTGTGTTGAGGGTTGACGATACATCATATGCCAATGTTTGTTTAGTGTGTTTTGTCCTATTTGGATCATCTAGTCTCCTCCAACAACAATTGTGATCGGACCTTGTTGAAGCTAGGGAAGGGGATCAGGTCGCTGGATCATCGTTGCAAGTGTATCGTATTCACCATTCGGAAAACCATTGATAAGTTGTAAGACCATATTTGTTTTGGAAATTGGAGTGCCAATATTAGACAATTGACCGGCAACCAAATTTAGTTGTTTACAATAGTCTGACATGTTGCCAAATTTTTTGAGATGAGTGTTATTGAATTGTTCCTCCAAATAGATGTCACAAGTATGTTTGTTATCTTGAAAGATTTCTTCTAGTTTCGTCCATAGTTCATGAGCTGAAGCACCTGCCTTCATAGTAATATGAAGCAGATCCTTGGATACAGTGCCATATATCCATCGCTTGACGATAACATCAAGCCTTTTCTATGTTGTGTTGTCAACGTCGGGCGGACGGGGTATGATGGTGTCTATGTGATCAAGAACGTTGTAGACACAAGCATGAATTTAAAATAATTCTACCCAAGAGTATTGTCCATCCTCTTGATCAAGAACTAAAGGGAGAAAGTTCTTGATATTTGTTACGGCAAAGGCCGGATGAAAGGAGTTGGTAGAGGAGGAGGGATGAGGATGATGTGTGACGTCTTGTGTGGAGGAGGAGGAGGAATCATGAGAACCCATCTTGCCGCCGGAGGTTTGGAAAGAGGGGGGTGCCACCGGAAAGAGAGAGGGGGGGGTGGCGGCAAAAAAAAAGAAAATTTTAGGGTGTTAGGGTTTGACTCTTGATACCATGTAGAAAAATGTAATTTTCCTTGGTTTGAGGCTTCTCATTGATGTAATATTTATAGGTGTTACAATTTACAAACCGATTTGGAGAAGTATCTCTATTTGACATAATTACACTAGAATAATAATTTAGAATATATGAAGAATATTAATATATTCTCCATCACATGAGACTTCGATAAGATTTCTAGAAGGAAGAAATAGGGTCCTAGGAAAAAAAAAAGGAATAAATACGGTCTGATAAGTTTCGGCTTAGCACTGACAACTAGGGTTGTTATCGATCCGGTCCGGTCCAGGTATCGACATATCCGGATCGGACCGGACCGATAAGGTTACCGGTACAGACCGAGAACCGGACCAATAAGGTTTCGGTCCTGAGTCGAGATCCGGGACCGGATCGAATCCTTATCGGTCCGGTTCTCGGTCCGGACCGGTAAGATTTTTCCGGGTCGGGCGGGGGCCCGGATTTTTTTATTTTTTTTTTTAAAATTGAATTTCCAATACTGAAATTGACATTCTCTGACACATTACCACGAAATTTGGACGTTGAAATCTATTGTATATCGCAAGATATTTAGCGAAGAAAAGGGGAAATTAGTAACAATTTGAGGAAAAAGTGAAATTAATTGACAAGCTGGACGTTTTTGGAGAAATCGGCTGCGCCATTTCGGCCCCGTCTCAAAAAAATACGCGAAATCAAAAAAATAATTAGGTGAAACGAACGTCCGAACGCAGAGTTATGACCATATAAAGTTCACCAATTTACAACTACTTTACTTTCAAATTAAAACATAAAGTCTACATCACATATATTCTTAAAACATATAAAATAGTCCAACATTAGAGAATATTATAATTAAATATAATTAGGGTTGGTTGAGGGAGGTTGGAGGGGGGCTGGCTGGGGGGCCGAGTATTTTACCGGGTTATTGGACCGGCTCCTTATCGGTCCGGATAATTTTCTGGTACTCGTATCCGGACCTATAAGGTTACGATTCGAGTATCGATCCGGGTTTATCGATTCGGTTCTCGAATAATTATCGAAAGTATCCGAACCGATAACAGCTCTACTGACAACACAACACCCACACAAGAAGTAAGACCTTGGAGCGCTACAAAAGACCAAGAATCAAGTTTGAAGCTACCATTTGCAAATAAGGCTATGATATATAAATGACCATTCTACTAATTGAAACATACTTTTGAAGGAGCAAAAATAGGAAGCGACCTTTTTTCCCATCATTTTTTCCTCATTTTCCTATGTAAGGAAAAACTCCTACTAACATGCCAATGCGCCTTTCACAGCATCAGTTTTTTATTATTATTATTTAACAGCATCCGTAGCTACCTAAGAAAATTTTCAGGATCAAAAAGAAGAAACAAAAATGTACTAACTCTTTAGGATTTCTCTATGTTACAAGATTAAGTCTAGTTGGCTCGTAGCTAGTATATATACATTGGCAACCATGGATATCTTAAACATATGATTTTCTTTAACATAATTAATACTACTAATAGAAGCAGCGTAATCCAGTCGAA
The DNA here is from genome assembly GCA_029844215.1 of Przewalskia tangutica. Classification (NCBI taxonomy): domain Eukaryota; kingdom Viridiplantae; phylum Streptophyta; class Magnoliopsida; order Solanales; family Solanaceae; genus Przewalskia; species Przewalskia tangutica. The sequence goes on along the minus strand of CM056727.1, from coordinate 36,279,347 downwards.
TTCATTATACTGTGATTTGAACTGTGATCTCTTAGACAATTGGTCCCCTTGAGATGCAGCCATGAACTTTAGTTCAAGATATTTCCCAAAGATAAAAGACTCCAAATTAATACATAATCATCATCTGGATTCATAGGTAGAGTAACGACTTGAAATTTACGGGTTCTGAATTTAATGTTTATGTACATATTCAATGGCTTTCTCTACAAATATACAAGGTTTATAACCAATATTGACTGATATTACTGGTTTCTTTGGACTCGTACTTTTCATGCTAGCTCCGTCGCAGATTCTGGTTTTACTTTTCCGCATGAACGAAGTTATCTCCGAGTATTTTTTTCTCTTATTTTCTAATTAAATTTCTAATTTTTATCTTAGGTTAATTGTCGAAATTAAATATCATTTTACCAAATCCTTGAAAGCATCCTGTTCAGGGAGCCAATCTCTCTGGTTCTTTCCGTACACTTCGTTCGAAATAAAGCACAATATGATTTGAGAAATATTCAGTGTATATTTTCAAATTTTACGTTATACTTTATTCTTGATTAAGTCAAATTATTACTATACTTAAGAGGGAGGTCAAATCCCAGTTCTAAAGAATAAAAATGCTTAAATCTCTCAAGAAAGTCAATCATACAAAGCTCGTGCTATCACTTCTATTAATGCTCCCCAAAATCTTAGCCAAACGCTGACTAAATTTTGCAAAATGAACTAGTCTCAATATTCTATCATCGTGGGCACCACCTTGTTACTCCCTAATAAATATCCGAATATCAACAATTCTCCATAGTTTATCTACTCACCCTCTAACTTCCCTTAGTCATCATGGCTTCTTTAGCACTTGTACTTGCTCTTCTTTTTTGAGTATCTCAACTTTAGAAGCAGAGTATTATGCACCTACTCCTTATAAAAATTATGCACCTAGTACTAAAAAAACTATGAATGTGATCGATTCTTGTTGGCGTACCAAGTCAAATTGGGCTAAGAACCGCAAGGCATTGGCCCGATTGCGCCGTAGGCTACGGCAAATCGGCCATAGGAGGGAAACTCGGTGCCATATATGTCGTTACTAATCCGTCGTACGACCCCGTAAACCCTAAACCAGGTACACTAAGATATGGTGTAATCCAAACCAAACCACTATGGATTATTTTTTCCAAGGACATGGTTATAACGCTAAAGAATGAGCTTATGATCAATAGTTACACGACTATAGATGGAAGAGGAGCAAAAGTGGAGATTGCATATGGACCTTGTATAACAATTCAACGTGTTAGTCATGTTATTATACATGGGATTAGCATCCATGATTGTAAGCCGGGGAAAAAGGGAATTGTCCGATGCATGCCGGCCATCGTAACGGTGCCGATGGAGATGGCATTGTTATTTTTGGAGCGTCACAAATTTGGATCGATCATTGCTATCTTGCACGTTGCACTGATGGACTTATTGACGTTATTCATGCTTCTACTGGTGTTACCATTTCCAACAGCTACTTCACTCAACATGATAAAGTACTGTATATTACTCCCTCTGTTTCAATCAATGTGGTACATTTATTTTTAGTCTATATAAAATAGAATGTACTTTTTTATATTTAAAACAATCTAATTTTAAAAATTCTCATTTTGACTTAATGAAATGACTTATATCCATAAAAATAACTAAGGCTTATTTTATACCTCAACTTTTAAAAGTTTTCATTTTTTTCTTTGGTGCCTAATAAATGATGCAACATAACTTGGATAGATCATGTAATTCGCTGCTTAGTCTATTTAGCTTTGTTTAAAACTTGTCTCTAATTACCGATTGAAATGAAATAAGCTAGCTAGTGCGAACTACGATTTTTATTTTGTCCAATTTTCTTTTAATACTGACAAAAGTCTCATGAACAGGTTATGTTATTTGGACACAATGATAACAATAAAGAAGACAAGGTTATGAAAGTCACGGTAGCCTTCAACTACTTTGGCCCTGGTTTAATAGAAAGAATGCCAAGGTAAACACAATTCTCAACCCCCACACCCCCCAGAAAAAGAGTCTCACATCGACATATTTATTTTTCATTTGAAAATTACGGCTTAATTAATTCTCACATAAGTTGGATATATAAATGCAGAGTTAGACTAGGTTATGCTCATGTTCGGTACGAAAAATGGTTGATGTATGCTATTGGTGGAAGTGCTAATCCGACCATCTTCAGTGAAGGAAATTATTTCGTTGCATCTAAATCCGCACAAGTGAGTGAAATACTTAATTTAAAATCTAATTCCACATTAATCCATGACAACTATATTTTTTCCTGATAATAATAGTATCCTGATATTCACACACTTCTAGTACTAATTTTACGAGGTACTTGTTACATTCCACTACCACAAGTATCGAATAACTCTGTCCTCCAAGACATGGACAGATGAAAAGAACCACTTTTTTATGATCTCAACCTACTTTATTGATGCCATGATAACAATATTAAGCTTTTTAATATTTTGATTTTTTTATAAACACTAGTACATCAAACCGTATATCACTTGCAATGGTGGGTTTCTTTGTATATACATATATATAACAATTATGTTGGTTCTTTAGGTAACAAAGAGGGAAGCTAAGAATGGGTGGAAGAACTGGAAGTGGAGGTCTTCGAAGGATAAATTCATGGGTGGAGCCTATTTTATACCATCTGGTTATGGGAGTTGTAGTCCATATTACACAAAGGCTCAGTCATTCCCAGTGGCTGATGGATCTATGGTTCCCTCATTAACTGCTGATGCTGGACCTTTGCGTTGCACTGCTTATAAATGTTAACTTTCAATTTTTTTCTTTCTATTTTGGCCTGGAATTGAGTGCATAATTGCTTGTGCATGTTATTTATGCACCAATTTTATTTTATTTTATTTTCTTCTACCAAATGAGGAGTCTTAAAAATCAAAATCTCTGAGAATGAGATCATGAGTACTGAAGAGTACGTACTGTTTTGATATCCATTTTGGATATTGTAATGATCATTAAGAATGAACTTTCATGTAAATACATGAGTAGTATAGTTGGAAAGACGAAGTTACTGTGCAATTACTCTATGCTTTTATTTTATTGCTTATGTGGAAAAAATAAATAATATTGTACTTGTGAGTCGCTACAAGAAAATATAAAATTGACAACAAAATTTTAATAACAATAAATATATTATTGCTAAAAATTAAAATGACAACAAAAATTTAATATATTATTGCTAAATAGCGTAAATGGCAATAGAAAAATAACTTATTGCGAAAACTTTTCACATCGAAGATTATTGCAACGGCATGCAACAACATCCAACAACAAAAAGTGTTATTGAAAAATGTCTTTCTTCTTGTAGTGATGTGTTAATCATTACTTTGTGATTCATGGATGAAATTAATTATGTAAAAGAATCAAGCAAAGTATGATTAAATGGATGGTCTGCTCAAAGTATCCTTCAGATATCTGGGCTGAAATACCACTAGTATATATTTTGTTTTAGTCATAATTTTCAAAACGATTGACATGAGATTTTGCAATCTTTTGTATTTTAGAGTTCAAAAGCAGGGTCGTCTCAAACATTACGGGGGCCATGTTCTAATTTGTAAAAGTGGCCCTTAACTGGGTTAAGACCTGCGAATTATGGACCTTTACAGTAAATTATGGTTAATACTACTTAATAAAAAATGAAAAAAGAGACTCTAAATTTTTTCGTTTTTCGGGGATCCTGTGCTGTAGCACACCTCGCACGGGTCCAAAAATGGTCCTGCTCAAAAGTACCTAGGCCATGTTCCCCAGGCCTACCATTAATTGATACTCCTATATATAAGCCAAATTGTGTCATCAATCGTCTCTTTTGAATAGTAATTAGTAAGTGCTCTTTAAGCACAATAACAAAGAAATTAAAGAGTCAAACAAGATAAAGTTACTAATGGTTTTTTTTCTTATGCAACACCAAAAAGGAAAAGTCAAATTATTTTTAAATATCACAAAAAGAAACACATTCAGAAACTTTTTGTTGGGAAAGACCTGATGCAATATGGGAATATCACAAACAAGCATGTCATATTACAAAAGTGTGGTTGTTCAATTAAGATATTCAAAATAATTCACAAGTACTAATCGTAGAAGAACAAATTAAGGAAGAGCAACTTTTTTAGATTGCAACGAGAGTGAATTAAAGAAGGTGTTAGAGAATGGGCCTCACGGCCACAGTGACCCTTTCCCATATTTATTAATATTTTTCAAGTGGTATATTTGGTATATTGTAGACTTAGTCTTGTACCTAAATTAGTATTATAATATTACCATAAGTGTAGATTTAGTCTCCTTATAAAATAGTAATTTAGATGTAAAATAGGAATATGATTCTCCTATTGTAACTTGTATATATATGTCTTTCATCAATAAGAATAATCAAGGGATTAATTCTTTCATGGTATCAAGAGTCTATGTTCTTTAACTTGCTTTCGCTTCTTTCTCAAATTCTTGGAAAAAATACCGCGACCCTCCCCTCGCTTTTCTGAAAATTCGAGACCCTCCCCTTCCCTACAAATCTTGTCCAACATTTGTTCTATTCACCATGACTGATAAGAACATTTTTCATTCTGCCCTCACCGTTTCTAACATCAAGAGTGTTCTTCCTGTCGTTCTTGATTTAGAGAACGTCCAATATGAGACATAAAGTTCTTCACCACATCATCCTTCCCACTACTCCTACGGGGGTAATATGATGTCTACGTCTACAACGGTTGTGCCCACCAAAGCAGCAGATTCAGACTTATGGGTCATGCTAGATGCCAAAGTTCTCAAGTGGATTTATGTCACTATCTCCTTGGATCTTCTACAGACGATTATGGAACCCAACTCCACAGCTATGGCGGCGTGGAATCGATTGCGTGACATCTTCCAAGATAACAGTCATTCTCGCATTGTTATCCTTGAACATGAATTTTTTCGAGTTGCTATGGTAAATTTTTCAAACGTTTCTTCTTATTGCAAACGTCTCAAGGACTTGGCAGACCAACTTCGCAACGTGGGTTCTCCTGTTTCTAATAGTCGTCTAGTTCTTCAGATGGTTGCCGGTCTATCCGAGGCCTATACAGGGGTTGCTTCGGTTATTCGTCAAAGTAACCCCCTGTCGGAATTCTATCAAGCCCGCTCCATGCTCACTTTGGAAGAAGCGGGTTTGGCTAAAAGGGCATCGATCGGAGCAAGCCCCGTCGTCATGATGACTGCTTCCAATTTTTCCTCTTCAAATCCAGCCAATGTGACCCAAAATCACAACAACGGGGATGGTAAAAAGGGCCAAAGTCGGAAGAATAATGGCAAGAATCACGGCGACAACAACGGGGACAACCGTCAGCAGTTCTGGGGCCCCTGGATGGAAGTGGGTCCCAGCGCCGCGACTTAGTATCACAGCGCCACGGTGCCTCAGTTTCACCCCATGCAAGCGCCGCGACCCAGCTTCTTCTCGTGCGGACTCGGGTTCAGACCGAACATGGCAACCCGTGATCCGATACTTGGACCTCGGCCCCCTTAGGCCCACCACGCAATGGGCCCCACTCAGACTGACATTGAAGCTGTGATGCACACGCTTGGCTTGACTCAACCGGACCCTAATTGGTACATGGACACATGTGTCACTACCCACATGACATCCGACTAAGATACTCTCTCGTCTTATTCTAATTTGAGTAGTAATCCTGGTATAATTGTTGGTAATGGCAGTTCTATTCCAATTAAAGGTTATGATAATAAAACTTTGTCCCCTCCTCATCCATCACTTGCCCTGAAAAATACCCTTCATGTCCCAAAATTGATTAAAATTTTAGTGTATGTCCGTAAATTCACCACTGATAATTGGGTTTCTATTGATTTTGATCCGTTTGGGTTTTCTGTGAAGGATTTCAAGACGGGGAGTCCTCTCATGAGGTGTGACAGTAGGGGGATCTTTATCCAATCACACCGAGTTTCATCATCTCGCGTCATATGCCATCCACTTTTGCAGCTCTTGCTCATTTCTTGTGACATGCTCGTCTAGGTCATCCAGGGTCGTCAATTTTATCTGTTTTAGATAAGAATAAGTTTATTTCTTGTAAGGGTAGACGTAGTACTCCAAATTATCAATCTTGTTCTTTAGGGAAATTATTGAATTACCGTTTGTAGCTTCGAATTCTCATACTTCAATGCCATTTGATATTATTCACAGTGATTTATGAACATCTCCAGTTCTCAGTTCTATGGGTCATCGATATTATGTTTTATTCTTGGATGACTATTCTAAATTTTTATGGACGTTTCCAATTGCGAAAAAATCCCAAGTTTTTTCCATCTTCGTCAAATTTAGAGCTTTCATAAGAACTCAATTCGAACGGGAAATAAAGAACATCCAATGTGATAATGGTAAAGAGTATGACAATGGGGAGTTTAGGGAGTTTTGTGCTCAAAATTGGATAAATTTTTGTTTTTCTTGTCCTCATACGTCTTCATAAAATGGGAAAGCTGAACGAAAAATCCATACCATTAATAACATTATCCGCACTTTATTGGTTTATTCTTCCGTTCCTCCATTGTTTTGGCATCATTCGCTACAAATGGCTACCGATCTACTTAATATTCTTCCCTTTAAAGGTTTGACATATTTTTCCTCTCTTCAGGTTTTATACAATAAGACTCCTACGTATTCTCATATTAGGGTATTTAGATGCTTATGTTATCCGTTGTTTCCATCCACCACAATCAACAAACTTTAGGCACGTCTAACTCGTGTGTGTTTTTGAGTTATCCGTCAAATCACCGTGGTTATAAATGCTTTGATTTGTCCTCTAAACGAATCATCATTAGTCGTCATGTTCTATTTGATGAGTCCCAATTTCCATTTTCTAAAGTAGAAAAATATGTGCCTGGTTCTTATGATTTTTTGGATGATGCTATCTCCCCCTATGTTCTCCGTCATTTTTCAGAAAATACGTCATCAGCACCGCGGCCCTTAGTGAAGCGCGCGGCTAAAACTTCGAGAGAGGTTCATAGCTCATTCACGCATGGCTTTCGACGGACAATTCTGAAAATTCTCAAAATTCCCGAAATTCACTCAATCCTGCTCAGAGTCATGGTGCAATCACTCGCAGTCAACAGGGTATTTTTAAACCAAAAAGACATTTTAATTTGAATTCTAATATTCTTAAATCACCCTTACCCCGTAATCTTGTGTCTGCCCTAAATGACCCTAATTGGAAAATTGACATGACCGATGAATATAATGCTCTTATTGATAATAAGACATGGGAGTTGGTGCCCCATCCATTTGGTGTTAATATTATTCGGTCTATGTGAATTTTTGCTCATATAGAGAATTCTGATGGTTCGTTTGCAAGGCATAAAACTCGTCTTGTAGGTGATTGTTACACCTCGTAATTTTAAGGTAATAAATTGAGAACGTAATTACGAAAATAAGGTTCGAGTATTGGAAATTTGTATACCAAAAGTAGGTAGTCCCGAAATAAATTTTGGATACAACAAGTGCGGTATGGACTAAATCTTAGAGTTGTCCGCTCGGGAACCTTGTGTCTAGTAAAGCCAAATCTTAGAAACTCAGGATAGAGTTGTACCACCCTTTATTTTAAGGCATGCATGCATTTACCTTAGGTGGGTCGGTCCTTGGTATCGACACCACAATTAGGAAAAAACACCAAACTTGTCGACGGGTTTCTCAACCCAACGACCAACCAGCATATTGCGTGTAGCGTGACAATGATAGACAAGTTCAAACCTAATCATGACATGCTGAAATTGGAAAAAGTGCACCGTCATTTGGTCGTCATTTCCAACAAAAGCATTACAGTTGGACGGCTTGGACAAATCCATCATAATCTCGCATAAGTGACGTTTAGGCCTACCTCTGGCATAAAGAGGTCCCCATGCATGTTAGGACTCGCTTGCAATGACAATTTATGTGCAACATGTACTTGCTAAATGTTATTTACACTTTTGCAAAATCACGTGCTTTACACTAACACAGTTTGCTACATTTTGTCTAAAATGATTTATCATCTTCCCCAAAGGTCGATTTTTATTTGACTAAGCAATGACAGAACATCGATATTTCACAAGATCAAAGGCACGATCCAGCGACATGACTGATTCAAGGGCATTTGAGCAGAACGATTCGGAACCCGTCTTGGTTCCTATAGACAAAGCAGAGGTCTCAGAAAAGAAAAGCAGTGTAGATCCGATCGAACACCTCGCCCAATTACCGCAGCAAATGACAACCCTGCAGGCCTAAATTAAAAGGCTCAGAAACCTCACTAAAGCACTCGTCACTGCAAATAACCGAAACAGTCAAAATCCTCCAAATTATTACCAATACCCTCTTACTACATATCCCATTCAACCAATATACAGTGCACCCATATATCCCACACAAAACCAAATGTCTACCCTACCCCAGTCAAACACAAACCAAGATAAAGGGCCACCACAAACCTATTTTCGCAATACATACGACAACCCTTTGCGATACCCGCCCGTGTATACGCCATGACCAAAAGCCCGTCCACTAAACATCTTCATACCCCGCCTAAATGCCACAGAAAGGCCAGCCAGAATATACACCCATTTAGCCGAGCCTTTGTCGCAGTTGTACGAGAGGTTGAGAGTTGCAGGGATACTCCATCAAATGTCAAAGAATGTTCCCAATCCCAAGTCCAAAGCTCATGATGAGAACAAAAGTTGTGCATACCATTCTGGAGCCATCGGACACGACATGAGAATGTGTTATACACTCAGAGACAAAGTAGGGGAGCTGATCAAAGAGGGAGTCATTCAGGTGGAAGATGTCTCCCCCAATGAGTACAATGAACCCCAAAGGAAGATAGGTGTTCCCTGGCCAGAACCCGCTCCGCCTGAATCAGTCACTTATCCAAGCATGCACCACGCAGAAGTCAAAAGAAGGAGGTACTGACAGCAAATCATGAAAACCCAGCCAGCCATGATGCAGAGCAAGAAGGCATACTGGTAGATTAGATTTGCACCCTTGTTCTGGTCCGCCTAGAGTCTAGATAAGAAAAACAATTTAGTTTGGCAGAATAATATTTAAGTTTTAATAATGTTTTGTTTAAGTTTTCATGTAGTTGGAACTACGTGTGACCTGATTCCCTCGTGGGGATACGTAGGCGGCCATATCGGCTTCGGTCCCACCTTTTTAGAAAATCACAAATTCTCTTTTGCTTGTAATTGGAACTACGTTCGACCTGATTCCTCAAGTGATACGTGGCGCCACATCGCCTCGCCCCATATTTAGAAATTTTAGCTTTATCAATTCCCGCTTGTAATGAACTTCGTCATGACCTGATTCCCTCATAGGGATACGTAGGCGACCTAAATCGGCTTCAATCACACCATTAGGAAAATTTCCATTCGTTTTGAAAATAACGAGAATACACACAACATACAAGCAACTCCATTGAGACCCACTTTTCAAATCTGGGACAAGGTAGGAAACCAGACAGGGGTTGTAAGTCCAAACAGGTCAGGCGCGCAGATGTCAAGAAACAAAGCGACCAAGTCAAATACGAATCGACCACCCCCCCAAACTCACAAGTTTTCTTTGAGCGCAGGTCCTCCATATTAGCAGAAGCAGCAGAGGCAGATGATATGACAACAATCCAAAGTTCAAAGTCCACAGCAGAAGCAGAGAGGGGCATCGACAATCAACAGTCAGAATTCAAAATTCCGCAACAAAGTCTAGCGCATCAGCTCGGGCATAAAATCAAATTTGCAACCCACGCACACAACAAAGGCATCATGGCAATTCGCCAGTTGCAGCGTTTAGCATGTCCGTGCAAGGACAATATCTCGATTCATCCGCGATCGTGACGACATCTCTACTCATGTAATTGCACTTCATATGTATTTATCATTTCGTTTAAACATGTATACACTAATTTTTCAAACTTAGCTTGCGAGCATTTATTCTACGGAGCATCAAGAACACGCCTAGCAACGACGCCATCAAGAATACGCCCGTGCAACGACGCCAAAGATCAATACGCTCGTATTAACGATGTCATCAGCATTGCGTCTACACAACGACGCCAGCAGCAATACATCCAGGCAACGATGTCATCAGCAATGCGTCTACGCAACGACGCCAGCAACATTGTGTCTACGCAACGACGCCTGCAGCAACACATCCAGGCAATGATGTCATCAGCATTGCGTCTACGCAACGATGCTAGCAGCAATACATCCAGACAACGACGTCAGTAGCAATACGTCTAGGAAACGACATCAGCATCAACACATCCAGGCAACGACATCATCAGCATTGCGTCTACGCAACGACGCCAGCAGCAATATGTCTAGGCAACGACGTCATCAACATTGCGTCTACGCAACGACGCCAGCAGCAATAACGACGTCATCGATATTACATCTATGCAATGATGCCATCAGCATTACATCTACGCAACGACGCCATCAGCATTACGTCTACGCAACGACGCCAGCATCAATACGTCTACGCAACGACGCCAACAACAATACGTCTAGGCAATGACGTCATCAACATTACGTCTACGCAATGACGTCATCAGCATTACGTCTACGCAACGACGCCAGCACAACATGTCCAGGACACGACGTCATCAGCACAACACGTCCAAGCAACGACGTTATCAGCACAACACGTCCAGGCAACGACGTCATCAATCACATCTTCATCGAATTACACATGATGACATTCATATCTATATGACTGCATTGATTATATATTTATGCTTTATTACTTTTCTTAGCAGTTATGCACTAACTTTTTCTTAAGCTTTAGCCTACAGGGTCCTTAATTCACAGGAACAGTCCCCGCAAGACCGCGCAGAATCTACACTCACAACATTCGGCAAGCATTCGCAGCATCCAGCAAATCCGAGCAGAGACGACATCACCATTCACAGCGTCCTACACATCATACATGAGCATTTATTCACAAGAATAATAGCATCAACACAATGACGTCTTCATCAACGTCATGTCCGAAAGCGACGCCAAGTCCGAAAACGACGCCAAGTCCGAAAATGACACCAAGTCCGAAACGACGTCAAGTCCGAAAACGACGCCAAGTCCGAAAACGACGCCAAGTCCGAAAACGACGCCAAGTCCGAAAATGACGCCAAGTTCGAAATGACGCCAAGTTCGAAAACGACGCAAAGTTCGAAAACGATGCCAAGTCCGAAAACGACGCCAAGTCCGAAAACGACGCCAAGTCTGAAACGACGCCCCGCCCAAAGACGACGTCATCAGCATATCACATCTACGCAAGGACACTTTCTCTACTCTCAAAATTGCATTTCTTATTCATGATTTATTATTCTGTCTTAGCAGTTATGCACTAACTATTTCTTGAGCTTTAGTCTACAGGGGCAGTTGCAGCAAGGACAACATATCCGCATTCACAATCACAACGCGCCCGTGCAAGAACGAAAATCACAACATTTGCAGCATCGCATCAACACAACAGACATCACATTTTGCAGGATAACATTTTCTACTCACAGTTACATTGCTTTTAAAATTATGCATCATCATTTTTCCTTAACAGTTATGCACTAACCGTTTTTTTAAGTCTTAGCATGCAGGAGCAGGAGCACACCGTGGATTTTCTCTTACAGCGAACCGGGGCAACTTGTTGGGAGACCAACCTTCCCAACGAATGGCAGAAGCGGCCTCAAGCGTCGGTCCACTCATTCCACATCACCATAAACCCAACATCATAAGTCGATACCGGTACACCCCATGTTCAAGACAATTTATTTTTATTTTTATTTTACACCACAGCCCAGTGTCGTCATAACTCGACACTGAGACAAATTTTGAGTCCGCGTTAGCCCACCTTGATGTTTTGACCACGGTAGCCCAGTGTCGTCATAACTCGACACTGGGACAAATTTTGAGTCCGCGTTAGCCCGCCTTGGTGTTTGACCATGGTAGCGCAGTGTCATCATAACTCGACACTGGGACAGATTTTGAATTTTTGCGTCAGCCTTGTCTAATTGTCCAATATTTTTAATCCTGAGGATCGAGACAAAATTGGCTATAAGTCAACGTCTTTGTCCGAAGATTCTTCCATCATCTCCACACAAAGAGGGACAAGTTGTTGACACTCAATTTTGACCCTCCCGTCCAGTCATTAACTATAAATTACACTATTTTTTTTAGAATAATTTAAAAAAAAAATTTAATAATAAAATGCAACAATAATACATTAATACAGACATAAATGAGCGATTAATAACAACACCGCATCTTACGTAGAAAATTAAGCACTTTAGGTCTCGCGCCCGCATTTATCAATTTTGAGCCCTATGATAAAATAAATAAATAAATACATGAAATAAATAATTTGACAATGACGTCGTGTTAAATAGAATATTCACATTTATTACACAAGGTAGTTTCATAATTATTATTTGTAATTTAAATTAATTTCAAATCTAATACATGCGTTTTAATAGCGTCGCATTTATAAAAGCATTAAGCAATCCTTAAATGTCATATCTGCATTTAGCATTTAAATAATTTAATAATAATCTAAACCCCATTCAATTTTAATTTAACTTCGCAAAATACGCATAATAAATAAGTTTTAATAACGGCATCGCATTATAAAATATTGAGCGCTAATTAAATAGCACACTCGCATTTATTATCGTAATAATTTTAAACTCAAGCTTAGACTAATAAAATACCTAAATAATTTAATCACAATTTAGATTTTATTTATTCACCATTAATTAAATAATAAACATAACACACTTAAACTCTACCTAAAACTAACACTTTAACCCAATTCCCTAAACCAAGCCCAACCATCACAACCCATTTTCCCTCCACTTCGCCCCAGCCCTTACCCGCAGCCCAGCTCCCGCGGCCCAGCACCCCTCTATCCTATATTCAGCCCGCAGCCCACAACCCCTATACCTTCTCCCTCTCCCCCCATCGTTAACAGCCTTAAAACGAAAAGAACAAAAACCTAAACCTAAAAGAAGAACCGCCGCACCCTCCCCTCGCACCCCCATCGCAGCACCAGCACCCCAGCCCGAGATTCTCGCCGGAGAATCCGGGTTTTCCTTACCCATGCACACACAGCCAGCTCGCTCCTTACCATCTAGAATAACACCATAAAATTGAACGAAATCCTTACCAAATCTGAAGCAAATCGGTTCATACCAAAGCTTACCATGTATATACCAAGAATTTTGCTAACAAATCGCGAAAGCCAGTAAGAAAATCAGTCCAAAATCATCATAAAAACTTTCCATAAATCAAAACCTAAATCAGGGCTATAAAGAGAGGTTTATACGCATGCAAGAGGGGGCAACGACGGAGAGAAAAAAAAAGAATTGGCATCTGTCAGCATTAGTTAATAACCCAATCGGGAGGCAGCGAAGAAACGATAGTATAATAGCGATAATCAGAACCCTCAAACCCCTTTTATCCTTATACCAATTAAGAATCAGCAGCTACTCTCCAAGAAAATCTCCGCCTTTTTTTCGCATAACAATACCCTCCGAGTGGACCGACGACTTGATACGCTGCCTTGATTCGTTGGCCGGAGAAGGTAAAAATCAAATCCCTACTATCCCCCATTTTATTTTTGTTTATTCTGTTTAGTTCATAATTCTGAAAATTCATATTGTTGGTATGATTTATTATGGTATGCCTATGTGTGTTTAATATGCGTGATTAGATCTGGCTTGGACTGAATGTTGCTTAATTTATCACACTTGGGTTATATTATTTAGCTGATAACGTTGTGTATCTCAGGTGCCATATATTGAAATAATACTAGTAACTTCTTTGATTTGGACGTAAATCATATCTGTGCATACTGATACTTAGATGAAAATCTGATATTGGCATTAGTTAAAAAATGGAAATCTTGATTAAGTTAAAGATTGAACTTGCTTTCCCTCTTAGATAAATTACAATAGGATTAGTCTGAATGCTTTGTGATATTTTTAGGACTGATTATGATTATGTATGGACAAATGTGTTAGCCAGGAGCTATACTATCCAATAGGCAGCCTGTTTGTACTTGAAATAGTGTTAATATGACAATTTGAAACTTGCTTGATTAGTAAACCAATATGAAGTGAGACTGAGGAAAATGATGCTTGATTTGATTAAATGAGATGTTGGTTGCTGTTTGAATTCTTAAAATATCTGGAACCAGTTAGTAATAAAGATTAGAGGTCAAAAACGTTTTAAAGTAACTGTTAAAGTATAATTTGCATATGTTTACATCTACGCAGAAAATGGCTAATCTAATATTTAAATCACCTAGTTCGATATTTGTTTACGTAAAACACGAAATCTAAGTTGCCATTTTAGTTGGTATTCTATCAAAAACGGGAACCGACTTGAATTATGTTCTATTCATTTGTAAGCAAGCGAGATATGTTTTAAAACCTTGTTTAGTCTTGTTGTTCCAAATGTTGAGCGTGCTGCCATTCTCTTCTTTTGTTGTCTGCTGGAATCTAAAACGCACAACCAAAGGGTCTGGGCCTGTTTGTTTCGATTCCCCAGTTTGCTGAAGCCTCATTTGGACTGGGCATATAGTTGGGCCTTTATTTTACTTAGTTTTGGATTGATATACTTAAAATAGCAGAAATTTTAAGTTTACATGAATACCTTATTTATTTGTATTATTGTATAAGGCTCGACACTTAGTAATCATTTATATTTCTTTGTTTTACATGAAATGCATTGAAGCAACGAAGAGTCTCGTTACGAGACTCATCATACCGCAAATGATGACATGCATCCATCGTCGCACCCTCTTCAGAATTCCTGAACAAAAATAGGACGAGATGACGTCGTCATCCGTCGTAAAGAGCACTCTTAAATCCCATCCTCTCTCTTTGCTTGCTATTCATTCATCTATTCGTTTATTGTAATTTAATTACTCTATTTCTGTAATATTTAGGATATCTAGAACAATTAAGTTTTAAACACATAAGTTGAGAAGGTAATTTTAAAATTTGAAAATTCATCGCTAGCTTATTTGTCTTTAGGATTGTTACACATGTTAAATTCCGCCAAGCAATGTCTAATCATGAAACTAATGCATTACTCCTTATTGAATTCATAACAAAAGAATTAATTTTCTAATAAACTCTTATTAGTATTATATAGGAATTTTATTTTTTATTCTTAATAAAAAAAATCATCCTAAGCCTTGGGTATATCATGTTATACTAACCAAGATCAATTAAGTAGATAAATGCATACATTTAGTCCATAAATCCACTTTGCATCACATATTTTTTTTTATAAATAATATAAGGCATGCTTTAAACTTTACATGTATTTTATAGCACTAATCTTATTAATCTTTTGTCAAAAAAATACTTTCTATTAAATATCTTTCAAACATGCATTCTTAGCAATAATAATTTCCTAGGTTTGAACGGACAACCGCAATTTAGCGGACCCTTTAGGGTGCCTAACCCCTTCCTTTTAGGATAATAAAGAACTCTTACCCATAATATCATTTAGTTTTGCAGACCAAAAATGAAGTTAATGTTGACTTTAATCTAGTTGAAATTTAGGTGTCCTAATTCACCCAAACTAATTAGGTGGCGACTCCGCGAACCCTTTTAGCACTTTTTAGCATTTTTAGCACCTTTTACTTTTAAACTTTAGCATTTAGCACTCGTTTAAACCCCTTAGCACTTTTAGCACCCTCTTAACATTTTAGCATTCTTTTTGCACTTTTAACATTTTTCATTTATTTTCTAACATTTTCTATTTAAGCATGATTCGCTAAAAAATAAATGTCACGGCCAAAAAAGGGCGTGACAATATTTAGTGATCAATTAACTATCAAGCATTCACATCAATTATTGAATAGATCTTAACAACTGAAGAAGTAATCAAACTATTGCATCAAATCATGAATAAAAGTTCAAGTAAATCATAAGGAAAGCCCTAATTAAGTGTTTAGTTCCTAGTCATAGACATGTTACGAACTAACACAATATCCAACATAAAACTAAAATAAAAACTAAATACAGAAAATTATGAAGATTAAAGTCTCCAATTGTTGCTCCAAGTGCCTTGTGTTGTTCTTGTGTTCAAGAATGGACTACCCTCCTAAAAACTGATCCCTAAGGCTTTAAATAGGTATCAATTTTGTGCCATAGGGACCCTATTGCCCTTGGCCAATTCCAATTCGGAACTAAAAAATTTCGTACCGGCACAACGGTTCTGCAGGTCAGCACCGTGGTGCCGAAACTCCTGCAGCTCTCTGAATAAATGACACCGTGGTTCTGTCTGAATGCACCCCGGTGCTGAAAGTCCTACAGGTTTCTGCTGTTTTGGCACCGCAGTCCTGCCTCTGGGCACCGCGGTGCTGCTGTGGTTTTTCTGAGTCATTGATTTTCGACATTTTTCTGCCTCGAGACCTCCTTTTATGCCCACTTTTCACTCTTTTTTGTCATTTTGTCTTTTTGAACCGCTATGACTCAAAAGAAAGAAAAACAACCCTAAAATTGTACTAGACGCAACGAAAATGGGTAAAATACTAATCGAAAACGACTCAAAATAGGTATATGAAATATGCCTAACAAACCCCCAAACTTAAACTTTGCTCGCCCTTGAGCAAAGAAGAAAACAAAACAAAAAAATAAAATCAAAAAGACTCAAAGACTCACGTCAAGCACTTGCAAAATGTCACTTAGAAACACATGAACGTTAGTTAGGACATTATGTAGGAATAGATGTAGCATGCATTGAACAATCTAGAATTTCAAGTTAGATATTTCGCAGATTCATTTCAGTCACAATCACTGGAAGCATGAATACATAACCTATGCATGTCAATGTCATTGCATTTTTGTCAAGGTACTATAGCCTGTTTACTTGTTATTCTCCACTAATCATGGACATACATACTAGAGATCATCATGACTTTTCATGGTTGTAATGTAGGCTTAGACAGGGGTAAAAATAGTCATTTAGGCTCAAATTACGTACCATAAACGCTTTTCGTTCAACTTATTTCTCTTCCTTGCTGTATTCTTTTTAGTTCATACCCATTACTCTCTTTTCTCTTTTTGTTGAGAGCGGAACATACACATTCACATTGGCACCCCCAAACTTAAGCTTTTTCATATTTTAATTGGGGTGCATAATTTATTTTTACTCTCTTTTGTATTTCTTTTTCACTTTCTTTTTCCTCCGTATCATCAGTTATTGCTTATGACACATGAGGGAATTGAGGTGTCAAAGAAATAGCTTTTCATTTTAGGCTCAAAGGGCTGACTAGGGATACAATTCATTGTCAGGGTATGTAATGAAAGGTAAGAAGGGCTAACAAAGAAATGTCTTAATCCCCCCCCCCCCCTAACATGTACATCCTAATTATTTCGCCTCAAATAGCAAGCATGCAGGACATTTTTTTTCGCAATTGACATACACAGGCTAAGCACACAATATTCCAACTAATCAGGTTTTCATGAATCTTTGGCATATTTAACTTAAGCACACATATTTTTGCATATCATTCCATTACATTATCTTACTTAATTCACTAGGCGTTTCAAGCAACTACAACATGCATGAAAAAAAAATTGTGACTCATAAAAACACATAAAAGACACAAATCAATGACTCAAAATTATAAGAAAATACAAGTACCCCCCCCCCCCCCAAAACCTAACTGACACATTGTCCCAAATGTGTATGACTCAAAGATGAAACATGGACGACTTACAGATGTACAACGGCTCAAAATGGTGGTGGTGGCGGCGTATATTGCATTGTGACGGTATCTGTGAGAGGAGATTTGGCGATTCCGGGCCTTTTCATATTTTCGGGGATCGTGAACTGGCACCACGGTTATGCCTCTATGGCACCACGGTGCATAAAGTACTAAGGCTTTCCTGAATATTCGGCACCGCGGTGCTGCAGATCGGTACTGCAGTGCTGACTCGATTTCGCCCTTTCCTTTGTGCTTCATCCTCTGAGTCCTTCACCTGGCATCACAACATAACAAACACACCAAAAGTGAGACTGTCCTAATTAAAATAAATTGCAGAATTTAAACATTGAGTTGCCTTCCAAGTAGCGTTGTCTTTAACGTCTTTTAGCCGGACGCAGGTTATTTATCAAAAATCATTGGGGTAATTTAACCCCACAACCTATCCATTTCATAATCATCCTCCTCTTTCTCATTCTAGTTTTCTTCTTCACCAGAGGGGGTTCAGTAATATTTACCTTTTCGAGGGCTTTCATCTCATCAATTTTTGTTCCTGCCACCTTGCTGACCTGTGGGTTTAATGTTGTAGGGATGGTCTCCCTAGCTTTGGCCTTCCTGCTGGTCACTGACCTGTCATCTGCTCCCTAGTGGTTGTTGACTGCCATATCCTCTAGTAAATCACGTGCCTCATTGACACTCTTTTTCATGAAGGCACCCTCTGCTGATGCATCAATGATGGTACGCGTAGTACCACTCAACCCATTATAAAAGATGTGGACTAACATCCACTTCTCTATGCCATGATGTAGGCACTTCCTCTGCAGATCCTTAAATCGATCCCATGCATCATAGAGCGACTCACCACCCACCTGGTAATAATTGTTCAACTCTCCTCTTAACTTTGATGCTTTGGAAGGATGGAAGAACTTTGCTAGAAACTTTTGGGCCAGGTCCTGCCAGGTAGTGACGGAGTTGGCAGGCAGTGAGTTCAACCAACTTTTGGCTCTATCCCTTAGTGAGAATGGAAATAGCCTCAGTCTGATGGCATCATCAGTGACACCATTGTATTTGAAAGTAGCACACAACTCCAGACAGTTTGCAATGTGCATGTAGGGATCTTCAGATGGCAGTCCCCCAAATTGTACTGTGTTTTGGACCATGTTCAGGATGGCTGGCTTGATCTCAAAATTGTTTGCTCCTATAGCTGGGAGCCTGATGCAAGTCTGTGCTCCCGTGACTGTGGGAAGAACATAGTCCCTCAAACTCATCTCTGCAGGTGGTGGGACTTGTACCGGGGTAACTGGTACGTCATTATTCAACCCCTCTACTGGTATCCCAATGTTGTTCTGCTGATCTCCCATTTCTAACAATTCAGCAGTTCTTTTATCTTTCCTGTTTTGTCTGCAAAGTCTCTCAATCTCAGGATTCAGAGGGATAGGAGTGTCTGCTCCTCTCCTACTTCGCATACACTAGATTCCTGAAATAGATCACAATCAACAAACAGATCACGGAACACGGTTCTAACAATAAAAATAAAAATAAAAATAAAGCCAAATTAGAAATTAAAATAGATGGTTCGATATTAGATATACGTCAATCCCCGGCAACGGCGCCAAAAACTTGTTAGGCGATTTCCACACGCGTAAAATGCAAGTGTACGTATCGTCTCAAGTAATATAGTCTGTAAGATCGAATATCGTCAACAGGAATTGGTTTCTAAGTATCGAGCATCTATTTTGTGTTATCTATTTGGCGAACGAATATTGCTTGGGTTTTTTATTTAACTACTGGAATGATTGCAAGAAATAAGTAAACTAATTAGGTTGTATTCAGATTATGAAGGAATTAGGGCTTTCAAAATCATCAACTATCCACTTTATTCAATCATTAATTCGTTCTAGAATGATTCTTCTTCTATGTTAAGATAGCGGTTAACTAGACTGTCTTATATTCCGGTTAGGATATATAATCACTCAACCCCAGTGCAGAACCCTTCTATATTTCTATGATAGGATTTACCATATATGAGGATAAGAACAGTAACCTATAAAGCTACACAAGTATCGGAGTACTGTCGTCCACAATTTTAACCTATGTCTATTCAACTACAGCATATCCAAATCTCTCAACTCAGTTGTTGATTTGAAATTGTTGACACCCAATTTTGTCTCATCTTTACTGAACATTTCATTTATATCGTCCTTTTATCTCCAATTAATTTTACTATGCTTATCAATCTTGAAAATCATCAAAAAATAAGTAGTTTTAATATTCTTCACTAATTATCGCATAATTTTACAATATCGAGTATTACATTTTTTATAATTAAAATATAAGCAAAACAATTTTAATATCTCGTCGCCAGTAGTGATGATCGATTTTCTCTTAATATGTTCTTTAATTCCTAAATTAATCATTTTTATGAATATTATATTCAAAATTTAATACATATATTAAATCTTTTGTATCGTATTTTATGCGTGTGCATTTTTAAATTAATTAAGTTGAAGGAAGCATATTTTAATTAATTGGGAGATTTGGATTAATTATCTATTAATCTCCCAACAATAAAAACACCTATTTTCTACCCAATTCTCATTCCCTAAATTAAATAACCCTCAGCCCAATTCATCAACCAGGCCCAAAGCCACCCGCGGCCCAAACCTCCCTTGCACCCTTATTTTCGTCCAAAAAAAACCAGCCCATTTCTTTAATCCCCTCTTAAACTAAAGCCCTTTACCTTTCCCCAACATACCCCTAAAAAATCTGAAGAACCCCCCCCCCAACCGACGAACTCACCAGCGACCATCAGTCCGCCGCCACATCTCCCCTTCGGACCGCCGGACAAGTGCCATCACCGTCGCTATACCTCACCCGTCACCTTTCCATCCCCATCATCTGCTTTCTCTGAACCTTCTATACTGCAAAGAAAACATTTTTTTTGTACCATTGAATCAGACCTTTTCTCGATTCAATGGACAAAACACCAATTCAAAACCATTACAAGGTTTAACCAGAGGAACGTATCCTCTTCTCTGTCCCAACGTCTCTTCCCTTTAAATCAGACTGAGAAAAGTGAGTTTTCACCCTTTTCATGGCCTATTTTTGTCAAATGTCACACGTTTTCTCCCCCCTTTCGATTTTGAATTTCAAACTAACAATTCTGAAACCTCGAATTTTGGGCTATAAATACAACCATCCGTTTGTGTTTGAGGCGATTAAGTCCTAAAAAGAGCCAAGAACAAATCCCAAAGAAAAGCTTATTTTTTACTCTCAGTCGAGTTCTAAAATAATCGGACTCGATGTTTGAAAAGCCAAGAACCAAAGCATAAAAATCGATTTTTCACTACTTCGGGAAAATTGCAAAAAAAATCAGAAAGAAAATTTTCTCTTTTACTCTCAAGCTTTGAATCCGAAATCTACATATCCTTAAACTTCTGCTTTACTAATCACATAAACAACACCAATTCTCTGAGCGACGAGTCGAAATGCCGCTTCGGTTCGCTGCCCAGAGAAGGTCAGTGAACTCACCTTCTCACTAATAATTTCGCTATTTAATTCGCCATGATATTTTCTGTATGATGTGATTGTGTGCCTTTATCAAATATGTTTAGCCTACTGTGTTCGTTGTTCGAATTCGTTAGTTTAAATTATATCGCGTTAGTTATGGATTATTACAGTATGTTGGTGACCATTCGTTTCGAATGGTAAACATGTTTAGTATGCATTAATGATTACTGTAGAGCATTGAATTTGTAAAGTTCGACTTCGACTAGTTTCATTTTTAGATTGTTGCATACTTTTTCCAGTTTGTTGTCATGCCGTAATCTGCCTCCCTTGTGGTTTGTTGTTGTTGACAATGATTCTGTTGAGGAATAGTTATGTGCTTTAAGTAAAATCCGAGGAAATTCAATTGTTTGCGCTCTAACCTAAATCTGCTTAAGTTTCTTGGTATATGTTCCAACCTTATGCGAATTTGTGCATTACCTTAGCAATTCGGGTAACATGTTTTCTTATAAGCTAAAGGGTTAGTAACATGTCTATGTGTTTGATGAAGATAGGTTTACTTTCATGTTTTTCAAATCAGTTGTTCTTAATGAAAAAGATATTCTAATGTCGACGAAGGGCTATGTCCCGTTTAGTTCTAAAATCTAACCATCACTGTTTCTGTCTAGATACTCTTTTAAGAAGAGAATTGGGTATGTTGTTCTGTTTTAGTTGTTAAGCTCCACTAAATTCAACCCTTCCTAAAAAAATCTGTGCTATTGTTTATCTCCACTTAAGAAAGGATCCATTGTATTCTCTTAATTAGTCTTTTAGACCACAATTTAGTTTCACCTAAAGTCACTTTTCTTGAAAAATAATGGTTGTTCTTCCGGTATATGTAACCTGCAAACTTGTTTTACCTTCAAAATTGATTTCTATTAATATTAAGCATGCTGAACCAAACAATTTGCTTTAAGAATCTTTTCTTTATTGAGATTGCATAAATGATTACCTTTTCAACCTTTGTCCGATGGTGTTCGGTTGTATGTGGCTAGCGATGTGCTTAATTTTGGTTCAGGTTGTGTGTCATCGTGTCCAACTTTCTTCCCGTAAACAATTCTATAAGTCTTAAGTGCGCGTTATTTCGTTGGTTTCTCTTCTAGTTACTGAAGTTGGTTTAAATTTGCTCATGTGTTCTTGCTTACGAAATTGAATTTTGAGGCCAAACATAGTGCATTTTTTCGCCCATTAAATGTTATGTATTTTTATGTTTGTTTGGATCTGTTGGTTCGTTTTTGAAATTTTATAATGTCAAAATATATGTGTGTAAGTGTAACTTCATTTGAGTATTTCACTTTAGTGGTTTATTGTTGACAAGATTTGAGATATATACTAATCTTTATCTTTCTTTACTTTTACATGGAATGCATCGGAGTCAAATGAAGAGTTTCAACTACGAGACTCATTATAATTCTCGTCAAATGAAGACACGCGTCTACATTCCTTGCATCCTCCAATCTCGGGACCTTCGAAACTAATAGGGCAGGATAATATCTTCACCTGCCCTAGTCATTTTATCTCCTTTCTTTAACTCTGTCACTTTACTTTTATTTGTATTTTTGTTAACTAACCTTATATAATTATTGAAATGCTTAGAATAGTTAGGCCTAGATTAACAATTAAAAAAGGGGTAGTTCTAAAATCGGAAACCCAACGCTAGATTATTTTAGGCTCGTTATACATGTCTAAGCTTTCAAAACAATTTGGTCACCTTTTTATTTGTATGATTAATCATAAAAAAATAAGGTTTTACTTTTACCTAATTTGCTAAAAAATAAACTTTCACAAAAAATCGTCTCTTGGTATTATAAATAAAATTGTTTTCTCTTTACTGTCAATTGCCAAAACATAAGTATTTTACAAATAATAATAAATATTTTTTACCTATATATGTATTTTATAAACAAGTCTTACAACTCTTTATGTTGTCAAAAATGCATCTTTTGTTATTAAATACTCGCAACGTCTTTTATTTAACATTTTTATAAAAGCACGCTTTTGTTAGCACAATAATTTTAAAACCTAAGTTTGAACGGATAACCGCAAGTTAGCGGATCTTAGAGGGTGCCTAACCTCTTCCCTTTAGGATAATAAAGAACCCTTACCCAAAATCTCATATAGCTTTCGCAGACCTTTAAAATGGAGATCATTTGTAGTATTTTATACTACATTTTTAGTGTCCTAATTCACTATAATAATTAGGTGGCGACTCCTTTAAATAGCATTTAGGAATCCAACCATGCAGCAGTAATCCCGTTTCCGACTACGGTTGAAATGGGGCGTTACAGCATGGCGACTCTGCTGGGGATATTTAGATTCTTAACCATAACAAACATAGGTTAACTATTGTGCTTTATTTTCTTTATTTTGCTTAAATTGCTTCCATTATGTTTTACACTTATTTGCTTTTATTGTTTTGCCTAAATTATTCTGCTTTACATATAAATATTTTGCATATTGTCTTAATTGCTATTTGTTACCGCTTTCCTTAAATTGACATTCCGCTCATATTTCCTCCCTTACGGAAAATTAACACTATCACACACTACAGGCGAGGTGCGCTTTGCACACCCGCAAATTTCTTTCAAATACCCAAATTTAGGAGAGTTGACATTTTACGCGGAGAATCCGGTCCAACCGGTGGCCGCGTAGTCTTCTCACTCGAGTGTCCGCTCGGGAACCTTGTGTCTAGTGAAGCCAAATCTTAGAAACTTAAGATAGAGTTATACCACCCTTTATTTTTAAGGCATGCATGCATTTATCTTAGGTGGGTTGATCCCTGGTATCGACGCCACAATTAGGAAAACACCAAAATTTGTCGACGGGTTTCACAACCCAACGATCCATTAGCATACTGTGTGTAGCGTGACAATGATAGACAAATCCAAGCCTAAACATGACATGCCAAAATTGGAAAAAGTGCACCGTCATTTGGTCGCCATTCCCAACAAAAGCATTACAGTTGGACGATTTGGACAAATCTATCACAACCTCGCATATGTGACGTTTAGGCCTACCTCTGGCATAAAGAGGTCCCAAACATGCTAGGACGCATTTGATATCTATATAGTCTGCCTGCTATTGTAATGTTTGTTGCTTTCAGCTATGTGCACTTTACTAAAGTATTTTGCTACTTCAACTTTGTGCATTCACTTAGTATTAATTACGAGCTACACTTGCTTGGTTTTCTGGGGCTGTGTTATTCCTTGCATTATCAGCGCGGTACTCGAAAAGCCTATATGTCAAACAATGATTTTCTCTTATTTTGTCACATTTGGAACTACGTGTGACCTGATTCCCACGGCGGGATACGTAGGCGGCCATTTCGGTCTCGGTCCCACCTTTTAGAAAAAAAATCCTAATTTTTCATCTATTAAGAATCTCCTTATTTTGTCACACATTGGAACTACGTTTGACCTGATTCCCTTGGAGGATACGTAGGCGGCCGTTTCGGCTTCGGTCCCATCTTTAAAAATTTTAATTTCACCCAATTTCGCTTGTAATGAACTACGTCATGACCTGATTCCCTCATGAGGATACGTAGGCGGCCTAAATCGGCTTCGGTCACACCATTAGGAAACTTTCCCTTCGTTATGAAAATAACGAGAATACACATAATATACAAGCAACCCCATTGAGACCCACTTTAGGCCGAAACGCCCTTTGCATATTCAAAACTGGGACAAGGTAGGAAACCAGGCAGGGGTTATGAGTCCAAACAAGGCAGACGTCTGAGCATCAAGAGTCAAAACTACAAAGTCAACGCGAATCAACCCCCCCCCTCAAACTCACAAATTTTTCTTTGAGCGTAGGTCCTTCATATTAGCAGAAGATACAACAAAGTTCTTCATACTAGTAGAAGCAGAAAATACAACAAAATTCTTCAGAAGCAGAAAGAAGCAGCAGAAGCAGACAGACATCAACAATCAAATCCCGCAACAAAGTCTAGCGCATCAGCTCAGGCCTAGAGTCAAATTGCAATCCATGCAGTGCACAAACGCACAACAAAGACATCATGACAATCCATACGGTTCACAAAATGCATTGCAACAACATCTCGACATTCGCAACACCCCACATATCATACAGGGACGACATCTCTACTCACAGAATTGCATTGCTCATATATTTATCATTCTGTTTTTACAGTTATACACTAACTTTTTCTCAAGCTTAGCTTGCAGGAGCATTTATTCTACAGGAGCAGTAGCAACACGTCCGAAAATGACGCCACGTCCGAAAACGACGCCACGTCCGAAAACGACGCCAAGTCCGAAAACGACGCCACGTCCGAAAACGACGCCACGTCCGAAAACGACGCCACGTCCGAAAACGACGCCACGTCCGAAAACGACGCCACGTCAAACGGCGCCAAGTCAAAACGACGCCAAGTCGGAACGACGCCACGTCCAAAAGCGACGCCAAGTCGAAAGCGGCGCCAAGTCGAAAGCGACGCCAAGTCGAAAGCGGCGTAAGTCAGCGGCGCCAGTCGAAAGCGACGCCACGTCAAACGACGCCACGCCCAAAACGACGCCACGTCGAAAATGGCGCCAAGTCGAAAGCGGCGCCACGTCGGAAAACGACGCCACGTCGAAAGCGACGCAAAGTCAAAGCGGCCAAGTCGAAAGCGGCGCCAAGTCCGAAAATGACGCCAAGTCCGAAAATGACGCCAAGTCCGAAAACGACGCCAAGTCCGAAAATGATGCCAAGTCACGTCTGAAAACGAAGCCACGTCTGAAAACGATGCCACGTCCGAAAACGACGCCACGTCCGAAAACGACGCCACGTCCGAAAACGACGCCACGTCCGAAAACGACGCCACGTCCGAAAACGACGCCAAGCTCGAAAACGACGCCACGTCTGAAACGACGCCAAGTCTGAAACGACGCCACATCCGAAAACGACGCCACGTCCGAAAACGACGTCATGAGCATATCACATCTACGCAAGGACACTTTCTCTACTCTAAAAATTGCATTCTTGTTCATGTTTTATTACTCTGTCTTAGCAGTTATGCACTAACTCTTTCTTGAGCTTTAGTCTACAGGGGCAGTTGCAGCAAGGACAACATATCTGCATTCACAATCGCAACGCGTCTGTGCAAGGGAGAAATCACAGCATTTGCAGCAGGCATCACATTTTCGCAGGATAGCATTTTCTACTCACACAGTTACATTGCTTATAAATTCATGCGTTATCATTTTGCCTTAACAGTTATGCACTAACCGTTTGTTTAAGTCTTAGCATACGTGAACAGGAGCGCAACGTGGAACTACCTACGGCGAACCGAAGCAATTTGTACCTCGAACGTCGATCCGCTCTCCTCCGGCGTCTGCGCGCCCGACCGATGTCATCATAATTCGACACTGGAATAAATTTTAAATCCGCGTTATCCTTGGTTTAGTTTTTTTTCTATTATCACAGAACCCAGTGTCATCATAATTCGACACTGGGACAAATTTTAAATCTGCTTCCGCTTTGGTTTTAATTTTCTAGTGTCACAAAACCCAGTGTCATCATAATTCGACACTGGGACAAATTTTGAATCTACGTCTGTCCGCCTTAAATTTTTCAGCATCACCATGGTAGCCCAGTGTCGTCATAACTCGACACTGGGACAAATTTTGAGTCTGCATCAGCCCGCCTTGGTGTTTTGCCATGGTAGCCCAGCGTCGTCATAACTCGACACTGGGACAAAATTTTGAATTTTGCGTCAGTCTCGTCTTAATCGCCCAACATTTTTAATTCTAAGGATCGAGACTAAATTGGCTTTAAGTCAACGTCTTTGTCCGAAGATTCTTCCATCATCTCCATACAAAGAGGGACAAGCTGTTGACACCCAATTTTGTCCCATCTTTACTGAACATTTCATTTAGATCGTCCTTTTATCTCCAATTAATTTTACTATGCTTCTCAATCTTGAAAATCATCAAAAAATAAGTAGTTTTAATATTCTTCACTAATTATCGCATAATTTTACAATATCGAGTATTACATTTTTTATAATTAAAATATAAGCAAAACAATTTTAATATCTCGTCGTCAGTATTGATGATCGATTTTCTCTTAATATGTTCTTCAATTCCTAAATTAATCATTTTTATGAATATTATATTCAAAATTAAATACATATATTAAATCTTTTGTATCGTATTTTATGCGTGTGCATTTTTAAATTAATTAAGTTGAAGGAAGCATATTTTAATTAATTGGGAGATTTGGATTAATTATCTATTAATCTCCCAACAATAAAAACACCTATTTTCTACCCAATTCTCATTCCCTAAATTAAATAACCCTCAGCCCAATTCATCAACCAGGCCCAAAGCCACCCGCGGCCCAAACCTCCCTTGCACCCTTATTTTCGTCCAAAAAAAAAACCAGCCCATTTCTTTAATCCCCTCTTAAACTAAAGCCCTTTACCTTTCCCCAACATACCCCTAAAAAATCTGAAGAACCCCCCCCCCAACCGACGAACTCACCATCATCGCGCGCCACATCTCCCCTTCGGACCGCCGGACAAGTGCCATCACCGTCGCTATACCTCACCCGTCACCTTTCCATCCCCATCATCTGCTTTCTCTGAACCTTCTATACTGCAAAGAAAACATTTTTTTTGTACCATTGAATCAGACCTTTTCTCGATTCAATGGACAAAACACCAATTCAAAACCATTACAAGGTTTAACCAGAGGAACGTATCCTCTTCTCTGTCCCAACGTCTTTTCCCTTTAAATCATACTGAGAAAAGTGAGTTTTCACCCTTTTCATGGCCTATTTTTGTCAAATGTCACACGTTTTCTCCCCCCTTTCGATTTTGAATTTCAAACTAACAGCTGCTGAAACCTCTGAATTTTGGGCTATAAATACAACCATCTGGTTGTGTTTGAGGGCAGATTGGGAGTCCCTAAAAAAGAGCCAAGAACAAATCCCAAAGAAAAGCTTATTTTTTACTCTCAGTCGAGTTCTAAAATCATCGGACTCGATGTTTGAAAAGCCAAGAACCAAAGCATAAAAAATCAGATTTTTCACTACTTCGGGAAAATTGCAAAAAAATCAGAAAGAAAATTTTCTCTTTTACTCTCAAGCTTTGAATCCGAAATCTACATATCCTTAAACTTCTGCTTTACTAATCACATAAACAACACCAATTCTCTGAGCGACGAGTCGAAATGCCGCTTCGGTTCGCTGCCTAGAGAAGGTCAGTGAACTCACCTTCTCACTAATAATTTCGCTATTTAATTCGCCATGATATTTTCTGTATGATGTGATTGTGTGCCTTTATCAAATATGTTTAGCCTACTGTGTTCGTTGTTCGAATTCGTTAGTTTAAATTATATCGCGTTAGTTATGGATTATTACAGTATGTTGGTGACCATTCGTTTCGAATGGTAAACATGTTTAGTATGCATTAATGATTACTGTAGAGCATTGAATTTGTAAAGTTCGACTTTGACTAATTTCATTTTTAGATTGTTGCATACTTTTTCCAGTTTGTTGTCATGCCGTAATCTGCCTCCCTTGTGGTTTGTTGTTGTTGACAATGATTCTGTTGAGGAATAGTTATGTGCTTTAAGTAAAATCCGAGGAAATTCAATTGTTTGCGCTCTAACCTAAATCTGCTTAAGTTTCTTGGTATATGTTCCAACCTTATGCGAATTTGTGCTTTACCTTAGCAATTCGGGTAACATGTTTTCTTATAAGCTAAAGGGTTAGTAACATGTCTATGTGTTTGATGAAGATAGGTTTACTTTCATGTTTTTCAAATCAGTTGTTCTTAATGAAAAAGATATTCTAATGTCGACGAAGGGCTATGTCCCGTTTAGTTCTAAAATCTAACCATCACTGTTTCTGTCTAGATACTCTTTTAAGAAGAGAATTGGGTATGTTGTTCTGTTTTAGTTGTTAAGCTCCACTAAATTCAACCTTTCCTAAAAAAATCTGTGCTATTGTTTATCTCCACTTAAGAAAGGATCCATTGTATTCTCTTAATTAGTCTTTTAGACCACAATTTAGTTTCACCTAAAGTCACTTTTCTTGAAAAATAATGGTTGTTCTTCCGGTATATGTAACATGCAAACTTGTATTACCTTCAAAATTGATTTCTATTAATATTAAGCATCTTTGAACCAAACAATTTGCTTTAAGAATCTTTTCTTTATTGAGATTGCATAAATGATTACCTTTTCAACCTTTGTCCGATGGGTTCAGTTGTATGTGGCTAGCGATGTGCTTAATTTTGGTTCAGGTTGTGTGTCATCGTGTCCAACTTTCTTCCCGTAAACAATTCTATAAGTCTTAAGTGCGCGTTATTTCGTTGGTTTCTCTTCTAGTTACTGAAGTTGGTTTAAATTTGCTCATATGTTCTTGCTTCTGGAAATTGAATTTTGAGGCCAAACATAGTGCATTTTTCTTGCCCATTAAATGTTATGTATTTTTATGTTTGTTTGGATCTGTTAGTTCGTTTTTGGGGCTGTTATAATGTCAAAATATATGTGTGTAAGTGTAAATTCATTTGAGTATTTCACTTTAGTGGTTTATTGTTGACAAGATTTGAGATATATACTAATCTTTATCTTTCTTTACTTTTACATGGAATGCTTCGGAGTCAAATGAAGAGTTTCAACTACGAGACTCATTATAATTCTCGTCAAATGAAGACACGCGTCTACATTCCTTGCATCCTCCAATCTCGGGACCTTCGAAACTAATAGGGCAGGATAATATCTTCACCTGCCCTAGTCATTTTATCTCCTTTCTTTAACTCTGTCACTTTACTTTTATTTGTATTTTTGTTAACTAACCTTATATAATTATTGAAATGCTTAGAATAGTTAGGCCTAGATTAACAATTAAAAAAGGGGTAGTTCTAAAATCGGAAACCCAACGCTAGATTATTTTAGGCTCGTTATACATGTCTAAGCTTTCAAAACAATTTGGTCACCTTTTTATTTGTATGATTAATCATAAAAAATAAGGTTTTACTTTTACCTAATTTGCTAAAAAATAAACTTTCACAAAAATCGTCTCTTGGTATTATAAATAAAATTGTTTTCTCTTTACTGTCAATTGCCAAAACATAAGTATTTTACAAATAATAATAAATATTTTTTACCTATATATGTATTTTATAAACAAGTCTTACAACTCTTTATGTTGTCAAAAATGCATCTTTTGTTATTAAATACTCGCAACGTCTTTTATTTAACATTTTTATAAAAGAACGCTTTTGTTAGCACAATAATTTTAAAACCTAAGTTTGAACGGATAACCGCAAGTTAGCGGATCTTAGAGGGTGCCTAACCCCTTCCCTTTAGGATAATAAAGAACCACTTTAGAATCTCATATAGCTTTATGGTTGCTTTAAAATGGAGATCATTTGTAGTATTTTATACTACATTTTTAGTGTCCTAATTCACTATAATAATTAGGTGACGACTCCTTTAAATAGCATTTAGGAATCCAACCATGTAGCAGTAATCCCGTTTCCGACTACGGTTGAAATGGGGTGTTACAGAAATCATATATGTTATGATATTTAGTGATCAATTAACTATCAAACATTCACATCAATTATTGAATAGATCTTAACAACTGAAGAAGTAATCAAACTATTGCATCAAATCATGAATAAAAGTTCAAGTGAATCATAAGGAAAGCTCTAATTAAGTGTTTAGTTCCTAGCCATAGACATGCTACGAACTAACACAATATCCAACATAAAACAAAAATAAAAACTAAATACAGAAAATTATGAAGATTAAAGTCTTCAATTGTTGCTCCAAGTGTCTTGTGTTGTTCTTGTGTTCAAGAATGGACTCCCCTCCTAAAAACTGATCCCTAGGGCTTTAAATAGGTATCAATTTCGTGCCCTAGGGACCCTATTGCCCTTGGCCAATTCCAACTCGGAACTG
Organism: Przewalskia tangutica; assembly: GCA_029844215.1. NCBI lineage: Eukaryota > Viridiplantae > Streptophyta > Magnoliopsida > Solanales > Solanaceae > Przewalskia > Przewalskia tangutica. Next base: position 36,248,126 of record CM056727.1, on the reverse strand, counting down.
AAAAATTCCGTACCGGCACCGCGGTTCTGCAGTCGATCTGCGCGGTCTTTGAAACTCTGCAGACTCTCTAAATAAATGGCATTGTTGCATGCGAATGCACCCCGGTGCTGAAAGTACTACGGGTTTCTGCTGTTTTGGCACCGCGATCTTGCCTCTAGGCACCGCGGTGCTGCTGTGGTTTTTTCGAGTCATCGATTTTCAACATTTTTCTGCCTCGGGACCTCCTTTTATGCCCATTTTTTGCTCTTTTTTGCCATTTTGCCTTTTTGAACCGCTGTGACTCAAAAGAAAAAAAAACAACCCTAAAACTGTACTAGACGCAATGAAAATGGGTAAAATACTAATCGAAAATGACTCAAAATAGATATATGAAATATGCCTAACAAACCTCCAAACTTAAACTTTGCTCGCCCTCGAGCAAAGAAGAAAACAAAACAAAAAAACAAAATAAAAAAGACTCAAAGACTCACGTCAAGCACTTGCAAAATGTCACTTAGAAACACATGAATGTTAGTTAGGACAATATGTAGGAATAGATGTAGCATGCATTGAACAATCTAGAATTTCAAGTTAGATATTTCGCAGATTCATTTCAGTCACAATCACTGGAAGCATGAATATCTAACCTATACATGTCAATGTCATTGCATTTTTGTCAAGGTACTATAGCCTGTTTACTTGTTATTCTCCACTAATCATGGACATACATACTAGAGATCATCAGGACTTTTCATGGTTGTAATGTAGGCTTAGGCAGAGGTAAAAATAGTCATTTAGGCTCAAATTACGTACCATAAGCGCTTTTCATTCAACTTGTTTCTCTTCCTTGCTGTATTCTTTTTAGTTCATATCCATTACTCCTTTTTCTCTTTTTGTTGAGAGCGAAACATACACATTAGCATTGGCACCCCCAAACTTAAGCTTTTTCATATTTTAATTGGGGTGCATAATTTATTTTTTCTCTCTTTTGTATTTCTTTTTCACTTTCTTTTTCCTCCGTATCATCAGTTATTGCTTATGGCACATGAGGGGATTGGGGTGTCAAAGAAATAACTTTTCATTTTAGGCTCAAAGGGCTGACTAGGGATACAATTCATTGTCAGAGCATGTAATGAAAGGTAAGAAGGGCTAACAAAGAAATGCCTGAATCCTCCATCTAACATGTACATCCTAATTATTTCGCCTCAAATAGCAAGCATGCATGACATTTTTTTCGCAATTGACATACACATGCTAAGCACACAATATTCCAACTAATCAGGTTTTCATGAATCTTTGGCATATTTAACTTAAGCACACAGATTTTTGCATATCATTTCATTACATTATCCTACTTAATTCACTAGGCATTTCAAGCAACTACAACATGCATGAAAAACAAATTGTGACTCATATAGACACATAAAAGACACAAATCAACGACTCAAAATTATAAAAAAATACAAGTACCCCCCCCCCCCAAACTTAACTGACACATTGTCTCAAATGTGTATGACTCAAAGATGAAACAGGGACGACTTACAGATGTACATCGGCTCAAAATGGTGGTGGTGGCGACGGATATTGCATTGTGACGGTATCTGTGGGAGGAGATTTGGCGATTCCGGGCCTTTTCATATTTTCGGGGATCGTGAACTAGCATCGCGGTTCTGCCTCTATGGCACCGCCGCATAAAATCGAGGCTTTCACGAATATTCGCACGCGGTCTGCAGATCGATCTTGCATCTTGACTCGATTTCGTGTCTTTTCTCCCTTTCCTTCGTGCTTCATCCTCTGAGTCCTTCACCTGGCATCACAACATAACAAACACACCAAAAGTGAGACTGTCCTAATTAAAATAAATTGCAGAATTTAAACATTGAGTTGCCTCCCAAGTAGCGCTGTCTTTAACGTCTTTTAGCCGGACGCAGGTTACTTATCAAAAATCATTGGGGTAATTTAACCCCACAACCTATCCATTTCATAATCAACCTCCTCTTTCTCATTCTATTTTTCTTCTTCACCTGAGGGGGTTCAGTAATACTTACCTTTTCGAGGGCTTTCATCTCATCATTTTTTATTCCTGCCACCTTGCTGACCTGTGGGTTTAATGTTGTAGGGATCGTCTCCCTAGCTTTGGCCTGCATTGGCTGAACTGATGGGGCAACTGTGCTTGCTGCGAAACACTTGTCAATGGCATGGGACTCAATGACAGATTTGAATACCTTGAACACTATCTCCTCCTCCTGAACCCTGAGTCTCAGTTCCCCCTTTTCCACATCAATCAAGGCTCTCCCAGTAGCAAGGAATGGTCTTCCCAAGATAATTGGTATCACATCATCTTCTTCCATATCAAGAATTAGAAAGTCTGCATGGAAGAAGAACTTTTCTACCTTAACCAACACATCTTCGATTATGCCTCTGGGATGCACCATAGTTCGGTCGGCTAGCTGCAGATTTACTGTGGTCGGTTTTGCTTCCCCCAAACCCAACCTCTTGAAGACAGATATGGGCATTAGATTTATGCTAGCCCCTAGATCACACAACGCCCTGTTGACTATAAGTTGATTTTGTTTTTATCTAACACTAGTAGAGTAATTTCAAGAATTAAACTAAATTATTGAGGTTTAATCAGTTATGAAGGAATTAGGGCTTCCAATATCCTCAACTATCCACTTTTATCAATCCTTAATGCAACTAGGATGACTTCTTCTTCTACGTTAAGATAACGGTTAACTAGACTGTCTTATATTCCGGTTAGGATATATAATCGCTCAACCCCAGTGCAGAAACCTTCTATATTTATATGATAGGTTTTACCACATAAGAGGATGAAGAACAATAATCTATAATGCTACACAAATATCGGGGTAATTTCATCGGCGATTTTAACCTATGTCTATTCAATTACAACATATCCAAATCTCTCCTCTCAGTTCTTGATTCGAAATCATATAGATTATGATAATTATTGATCAGTTAACTATCAAACATTCATACCATTATTGAATAAATCTTAATCAAGTGAAGAAGAAACCAAACGAATGCATTAATTCATGAATAAGAGTTTCAAGAGATTCAATAGGAAAGTCCTAATAAAATGTTTATTTCCTAGTCATAGACATGCTAAGAACTAATACAAATCTAAACATGAACTGAATTAAATAGAGAAAAGAAAAAAAGAAATACTTAGAACTAATGTCTCCAATTGTAGCCGCCAAGGTTGAGAAGTGTTGTGTATCCCTGTCACGACCCGACCGGGCATGGCGGTGCCTAGGGCACCACTGTCGTATATCGTCGAGAATAGCGTGGAACATACATACACATAAACTGAACAAAGTAAACATTCTTGGCAAGTAAGACGGCGCGCCTTCATAAAATAAACTTAATCGAAAGTGAAGCGATTACAACTTATTCTTACAGCCCAAACCACAAACGTGACTACAGACCTCTAAGAATAACAACTGTGGCGGGACAGGGCCCCTCCATACCCCTGAATGTACAAAGTCTACAACCTCAGGGAATCGTACCAAAAGACAAAGCCTCCGGAGAAATGGAGCTTTCGAATCGAGCAGTGATCCTAAGAGTGCGGATCGACCAAGCTCGTACCTCGACTGCGGCATGAGCGGCCCCCAGAGAGGTCGATAACTGTGGTACAGTATGCGGCGGGAAAATCGAAAATACCTCATAAGTTTAAAATAGCGGAGACATGTATAAAATCGGTTCTGAGAACACCGTGTCTTACCAACAATGAGAATATCAATCATATACTATCTTTGCATGAAAATAGGCGGCTCATAATCAAAGCAAGGTCATCCGCCTCGCGATGTCATTAAGCACTCCTACTCGCGAGACTATTTCACCGCGTGGGTCATGTGGACCAGCGTAGGTATTCCTCGCATAAGTTTGTACTCACCGCATGAGACTATTTCACCCGCATAAGCCCAACGGACTTGCATGAGGTACTCCTCGCATCATGGGTAGCAAATCCACGGAACAGGTGGTATAACGATCTTGGGGTTTACCGCCGGATATACTCTTACCACAGGCGGTGGTATAACGATCTTGGGGATTTACCGCCGGATATACTCTTACCACGAAGAAGGTGGTATAACGATCTTGGGATTTACCCGCCGGATATACTCTTACCCTCATCTGCGTGCCTTGGAATCCTCATCGTGGCGTGTCGAGGTGCATACGTGGAATCCCACATCGGCGATGCGTCGAGTAAACTCATATAAAGACCATGGAAGCATACGTGGAATCGCCGTCATCGGCGGCACGTCGATAAACTCATACTAAAACAATGGAAGCATACGTGGAATCCTTCATCATCTGGCGGCGTCGAGTAAACTCATATAAAGACCATGGAAGCATACCCGTGGAATCCTTCATCACTGGCGGCACGTCAAATAAACTCATACTAAAACAATGGAAGCATACCCGTGGAATCCTTCATCACTGGCGGCACGTCCAAGTAAACTCATATAAAGACCATGGAAGCATACCCGTGGAATCCTTCATCACTGGCGGCACGTCCAATAAACTCATAACTTCTTTAGGCTTTCATTAACATACAAAATGGATCTCATTTTCATGACCTTATTCAAGAAAAACCAACTCTTTAACCTTCCATAAAGTTATTATAACCAACTCCCCATAAAGCCGTTATACTAACTTTATGCTTTTAGAAATTAAGACATTCTTATCCTTTCATAAGGCTGTTATAACTAACTTCTCATAAAGCCATTATAACTCCTTATGTTTCAAAAGATTTCGTTCTTTTATTAACCAAGAGGCTTATATTTCAATTCAAATTACACAATTTTCAAAATACTTCTTCATGTCAAGAAATCCTTGTCTACCTTATTTAGGATAAACCATTCCTCAAGAACAAGTGGGTTAACTCAACCTTGACCAACTTAGACATTTTCTTAAAACAAGTCAAGTATAACAAATGGATTTACTTCATTTAAAACACGTCGTCTCTGGTACTATATAGTTATAACTACTCATGCTCGAGAGATAAGAAAGTTTCCACATACCTCTCAGGTTAATCCACTTGCTAAGTCGATACACCACGTGATACGTCAACCTAAAATGACCATAGTACGTTTATTAACCTCTAGTTCAATGTAGAATAATCCAAGATCAAGTCACTAAATTCTATGGAAAATTGGGCAGCATTTCCTTTGTTTCTACATACTTTGCCACCTTTTTAAAGGCCGAATTCATCATCCAAACGCCACATTTAAGGCCCAACAATCCCAACATTTCAAAGGGAATTACACAACTAAACTTGGGTGTGTAAAATTCTGCCCCATTAGGTACAACAACTAACTTAACAACTTTAAGGTAAAATTTAGGCTACAACATGCTCACATATCATTCTTAACCAATTATTCCATATCCAAACCATATTTCTTACATGCAATGTATCTAAGAGCAATATTTACTACTACAAGTTCTTTCTTTCTCACATGCACACCAAAAACTAGCTACAAGAGAAGAATTGTTACCTTAGAGTTTTAGCCAAATTAATCCAACAAATTTGCTAGCCTCCTTTCCACAATCACCACCACAACAACTCCTATAAGCTTGCCAACAAGTTTCCTTCTTGCCACATTTTCAGATTTTTTTCTCAAGCCTTGCTTTCTTCTTAATTTTCTAGAGAGAAGGGAGAGCTTAATTTTCTAGAGAGAGGGATGAACTTGAAGAATGACCAAGTCTTCAAGATTTGTTCAATAAGTAGTGCATGAAAAATCAGATGGGGGAGGACACTTGTCACCCACTCATGGTCTCTTTAAAAGAAAATATCAGTTCCTCGATTTCACTTTGAAAACCCGCCTCGGCGCCCTTGTGAAATCTCGCCACCTCTGAACTTGGCGCGCGGCTGCTCGGAAAGCGGCGCTGCAACTTCAGCGCTCCCTCAGAACAACCGGCACCGCGATCTGCGTCCGGCGCTGTACCGTGGCCAAAACCCTTCGCGCATTGCGCCTGAACTTGTAACTTTCTACTCCGATGTCCTATCGACGAACGGTTGGTTGCGTTAGAGACTAGACTCAACGAACTACGCCCTAGGCCTTTGAAACACTTAGGAACTCTCAATGTAGTGGGTCATAACCTGCCTCAAAGTTGACTAAAACCCGTCCGAAACAATCCGTCAACCTATCTTTTGAAAATTTTAAGTCTTACTTCCTTTCGTACGCACTCATACGCATGACCTGAACTACGGGGTGTAACAATCCACCTTTCCCTAAAATCTGTTACTAAGGGTTTAAATATGCTGCAAAAATCGTGTGCCCAGGACCCTTCTGCCCATGGCCAATTTTGCCTCGGATCAAATTTTCCCGCGTCGGCGCCGTGGCGCCGAATGTTCTGCGGCTTCTCAGGATTTCTGGCGCCTCGACCCTGAAAGCTTTCGTACGGATCTGCTAATTTTCATCCTTTTTGCTTCGGGAGCCTCCTTTTCTGCCCACTTTTCGCTCCTTTTCGCCATTTTGCCTTTTTGAATCGTTGTGACGCAAAAGAAAGAAAAACGACCATAACACGACACTTATTTAAACGAAAATTAGAAAATTCTAACTAAAAATGACTCATAAAGTGTATATAAAATACACCTAACAAGTACCCAAACTTAACATTTGCTCGCCCTCGAGCAAAGATCAAGACAAAATCAAAGAAACAAAAACAAACAGACTCAAAGACTCAAATCAAGTAGCTGCACAATGTTACTTAGAAAAGTATGAATGTAGTTGGGATAATATGCTGGAACATATATAACATGAATATAGCAATCTAGAATTTCAAGCCAGATATTTCGCAAATTCATTTCAAGCACACTCAATGAAAACATAAACACTAACCTATGCATGTCAATTTAATTTAGTTATATGTGTCTGTTTACTTTTTATTCTCCACTAATCATAGACATACATTCTAGAGATCTTCAGGACTTTTCAGGATTGTAATGTAGGCTTAGGCAGGGGTAGATAAAAGTTGGCATTTTAGGCTCAAATTACGTATCATAAGCGTTTTTCTCATTCAATCATTTTGTCCTTCTTTTTGGTATTCTTTTCCGTTCATACCTATCATTCTCCCCTTCTATTTTTTAGAGCATGAAACACATTCTCATAGGCACCCCCAAACTTAAACTTTTACATTTTTTTCATTGGGGTGCATCAATTTTTTACTCTCTTTTGGTATTTCTTTTTCACTCTTCTTCATCCCGATTTTTAATTACTGCTTATGGCACATAAGAGAATCATAGAGTGTCAAAGAAATAACTTATTTTAGGCTCAAAGGGGTTGACTAGGGATACAATTTATTACAAGGTAGGTAATGAATGGTAAGAAGGGCTAACAAAGAAATGTCTCAATCATCTCTCTAAATATATATATCTTAACTATTTCGCCTCAAATAACAAGCAAACAGACTTCATAGATCTTTTTCACAATTGACAACACATAGGCTAAGTACAAATATCCCAAATAATTAGATTTTCATGAATCTTTGGTACATCTAACTTAAGCACACATATTTTAGCTTCTAATTCCATTACATTATTCCACTTAATTCACTAGGCGTTTTCAGCAACTACAACATGCATGATCATAAAAAAAAATTGACTCATATAGACACAATAAAAGACACAAAAACACAAATAAAAAGACTCAAAACAAATACACGAACATAAAATAAGACCCACCCAACTTAAACGACACATTGTCCCAAATGTGTAAGACTCAAAAATAAAAAGGGACGACTTACAGACAATAGGACAACGGTTCAAAATGGTGGTGGTGGCGGCGGATATTGTTCGTCAGAAAATTTCCCAAAGGCGCTGCGGCCCTACACTGTGGCGCCACGATGCTGAAACTTCTGCAGCCTCTCAGGACATTCGGCGTCACGATCCTGCATAGTGGAACCGCGGCGCTGCAAAGATTTTGTGCTTTCAGCGTTTCCCATGTTTAATGTCCAATTCCCTCATATGTCATCACAACACAACCAATAATACCCAAGAGTGAGACTGTTCAATTTAAACTAATGCATAATTTAAATATTGGGTTGCCTCCAAAACAGCGCTGTCTTTAACGTTTTTTAGCCGGACGCAGATCCTTTATTCAATCACTGGGGTAAATTAACCCCACAACCTATTCATTTAAAGATCATTTTCATTTTCCTCACTCTATTCTTCTTTTTTGTAGGATTGGATTCAGTAAGGTTTACCTTTTGTCAGCTTTCATCTCATCCACTTTTGTTTCAGCAATCAACCTAACCTGTGGGTTCACAACTATCGCAATGATTCCCCTACCTTTGGTTTGTGCTTGATGAGCTGTTGTGTCAGCTGTGCTCACTGCAAAACATTTGTTGCTGGCCTAGGATTCAATGGTAGATTTGAAAACTTTGAATACCATCTCTTCTTCTTGAACCTTGAGTCTCAACTCTCTTTTCTCCATATTGATTAGGGCTCTATCTGTTGCAAGGAATGGTCTCCCCAAAACTATGGGCATGTCCTCATCTTCCTACATGTCAAGAATGAGGAAGTCCGCTGGGAAGAAGAGCTTGCCCACCTTGACTAGCACATCTTCCACTATACCTCGAGGGTGTACCACGAATCTGTCAGCAAACTGCAGATTAACTGTGGTTGGCTTGGCTTCCCCCAAACCCAATCTCTTGAACACTGATAGAGGCATAAGATTTATGCTAGCCTCTAAGTCACAAAGTGTCCTGTTGCATGTTACCTTTCCAATAGTGTAGGGCAGGGTGAAATTTCCTGGATCTTTCAATTTAGGAGGCAATTTCTTTTGTAAGATGGCGCTGCACTCCTCAGTCAGTACTACTGTCTCATACTCCGCCAATCTTCTCTTCTTCCCAAGTATCTCCTTCATGAATTTAAAATATGTGGGAATTTGTTCTAACGCCTCAATGAAGGGGATATTGATGTGGAGCTTCTTAAATACCTCCAAGAACTTGGAGAACTGTTTGTCTAGGGCCTTCTTTTGGAGCCTTTGAGGGTAAGGGATTTTGTCAGTGTATTCCCTCAAAGGTGCTGGCGGAGCTTTCTCTACTGTAGGGCGGTTCTCAGTGACCCCCTCATTTACTATATCAACTGTCTTTTCACACTCTTTCTCATTCACCACTGCTGGTTGGGGAGCAACCTGCTCCAACTGCTTTCCACTTCTCAACAAAACTGCCTGGCACTGCTCTCTCGGATTAACCTCTGTGTTGCTTGGGAGAGTACCCTGCGGTCTGTTATTTACCATCTTCGCCAGTTGCCCCACCTGCGTTTCCAAGTTCCTGAGAGAGGATCTTGTTTCGGACATGAACTGATTCTGCGAATTGGTGAGTGTAAGCAATGCTGCTCTCAGTTCTTCAGGCTTCTCCTGTTGGGTAGGTGGTCTAAACTGCTGGGAAGATGTTGCCTGATTATGTGTCTGCTGGTTCTGGTAATTACCTTGATATGGTGGTTTCTGGGCTTGGACATTCATCCATAAAAAAATAGGGTAATTTCTCCACCCAGATTGTATGTGTTGGAGTTATAAGGGCGCTGAAAGTTCCATACTGCTTGAACCTGCTCCATGGGCACATTATTTGGATCCACCGCTATGCATCTGTCAAATGAGTGTGGGACCCCGCAAATCTCACAATTCACCAGCATCTGGACTGCATTCACAGACATAGTGTTCTGCTGCAGCTTTTTTATCAAGAGGGCCACCTACGCATTTAATGCAGTGATAGCATCTATCTCATGTATGCCCATAGTTTTCCTGCTACACACTGATCTGTCATCTGTCCCTTCATAATTATTGGCAGTCATGTCTTTTAGAAACTCATGTGCCTCATTGGCACTCTTCCTCATGAACGTTCCCCGTGTTGCAGCATCAATGATGGTACGTGTAGTACCACTCAACCCATTATAAAAAATGTGGACCAACATTCACTTCCCTATGCCATGATGTGGGCATTTTCTCTGCAAATCCTTGAATCGCTCCCATGCATCATACAGGGACTCTCCATCTACCTGATAGTAATTGTTCAACTCTCCCCTTAACTTTGCCGCCTTTGAAGGAGGGAAGAACTTTGCAAGAAACTTTTGGGCTAGATCCAGCCAGGTGGTGACAGAGTTGGCAGGCAGTGAGTTCAACCAACTCTTGGCTCTGTCCCTAAGTGAGAAAGGGAAGAGCCTCAATCTAATGGTGTCGTCAGTAACGCCACTGTACTTGAAGGTGGCACATAACTCCAGAAAATTGACAATGTGCATGTGGGGGTCTTCAGACGGCAATCCCCCAAACTGTACTGTGTTCTGGACCATGCTCAGGATGGCTGGCTTGATCTCAAAGTTGTTTACCCCTATTGTTGGGAGCCTGATGCATGTCTGTGCATCAGTAACCGTGAGCAGAACACAGTCTCTCAAGCTTCTTTCCGCTGGAACCTGGATTGGCTCCCCTGTGTTTTCAGGAACCTCATTGTTCGCCCCATTCTGATTCGGTTAGTTGTCCATGGTCATTGAATCAGAGATCCTCTTATTTCGCATGTTTTGCTTACAAGTTTTCTCAATTTCAGGATTAAAAGGAACAAGTGTATCTGCTTCTCTTCTTCTTCGCATAAACTAAGTCCCTAAAATCTATCAAAATCAACAAACAAATCAAGGCAACAGGGTTCTAAAAATAAATTAAAAAAAAACCAAAGTAGATAAGAATAAATGGTTCGATATTAAAAGTACGTCAGTCCACGGCAACAACGCCAAAAACTTGTTATCCCGATTTCCAAATGCTCATGCAAGTGTAGGTATCGTTACAAGTAATATAGTCTGGTAAGACCGAATATCGTCCTCTGAGACTGGTTTCTAATTAACCAACATCTATTCTAGGTTATCTATTTGGCAAACGATAAGTTGATTTGGTTTTTATCTAACACTAGTAGAGTAATTTCAAGAATTAAACTATATTATTAAGGTTTAATCAGTTATGAAGAAATTAAGGCTTCTAATATCCTCAACTATCCACTCTTATCAATCCTTAATGCAACTATGATGACTTATTCTTCTACGTTAAGATAGCGGTTAACTAGACTGTTACACCTCGTAAGATTAAGGCGATAGATAAGAATGTCATTAAGAAAATAAGATTCGAATATTGGATATAAGTATAATTACATATGTTAATACGGAAATTAGTAAACAAAAGGATGTGATTTCGAGAAAATTTTGGTTACAACGAGTGTGGCGATGGAAATTGAAAACGATAGTTATATATATTCCCGTTATGACTTAGTAACATATTATATAGGTTTCGACATTGAGGATACGAGACCTTATGAAATTTTTGGGAATTAGAAGAAGTGGGACCTAAGGTTAATAAATTATGGGAATTGGACCAAATTGAACTTATAATTTTCAGATTTTATGAAAGAGGAGTTATGTGGAATTTATTTTGGAAGAGCGATTAATTGAAGTAGACAAGTATGAGAATTGGACCTTATTGCAAATAAAAAAATTCAAACTTTTTTTCTTCTTTAACCTTAAGAAAAACCTTTCAACTCCTCATTTTCCTTATTTCATTTCAAACTTCATTTCCCCCTCTCCTCTCCTCCCCTCCTTAAGCTTAGCCTATTTTTACCCATTTCCATAGCCAAATTTAAGCTCTCATCTCCTTCTCCCTAGATTAAGTCTCCTACAAAAATTTGAAGCCAAGAATTTCACTCAAAACAGTGGCAAAATAACGCCACTGCTGGGCCGAATTTGAGGCCAAGAAACTTCAGTTTTTAGGATAAGATTTGGAAGGAAAACATGCTAAGAAGATGGATTAACATTTTAGAATGTATGCATGTCAATTTAGAGTTGAAGAAGTGATAAAAGTGGGCAAGAAATCAATGAAACAATGCCAAAAATTGGGGACGGATTTGGGCTTCGTTTAAGGTAAAAATTCTCCTTTTCATTGATTATTTGGAAGATTAATTGATGTTGTAGTTAAGGGATAAACTCATGTTAAAGAAGAATTGTAAATAAGAGAATGCATGTGACTAATAGGTTGTTGTAGCCGATTGTTGGGACTGATTTTACGAATTCTGGAAGTTGTGTGTTCGATTATTATGTTGTTAATTTCGTCACTAATCGCATGTTGGAATTGAAGGAAATCTTGATATTTAAGTTATAGTTGTTCATAAGGAATTATTGGAACATGAATTGGATGTTAAGGAGTTAAGGAAAGAGCTTGGATAATGTGGATGTTGGCCAAAAACTTGCTAGAAATTATTGGATATTGTCGTGTCGAGTTAGGGGTTGTTTTGTGGAGTTTTAATGCTTAAAATATACGTTATTAACATGTATACACGATGTGGTAATTGCTAACATGTCCCAAAAGAATTAAAGTGTAAAAAGGGTATTATGTTGTAAATTATAGGACTCGAACCCTTGGTTGTTGTATTACATAAATGTAAGAAGAAAGAATGCGTAACTATGGTATAAGTAGAGTATATGGACTGATTTTGTAATATCTTGGTATTGTTGACATTGTTGTGAATTGGGGATGTGCACATAAACAGGGGAAGTGCTGCCCGAATTTCTATAGAAAAGAACGTCGTCAATAAATATAACTTACGCTAGAAATCATAGAGTTGACGAGTGTGTTATTATTGTTATAGGTTAACGTACTAGTTGAGACGAATCCTATTTATCGAGTTGGATTAGACAAAGGTATGTGAAACTCTTCCTTCTTTCTTTGGCATGATTTATATAAAATGAACGTACGGTGGACGTACATGATTTCTATACAGTCTAATTCCTAATAATATGAGTTATGAGAAGTGTCTTTGATGTTTACAGTAAAAGTTCATTTTAATGATTTTATTGAGAGTCAAATGATGATTTAAATTGCATATGGTTTCTCATGATATCTATTCGTGCAAAGTGTTACTATTCCACTTCTCTGAGTCCCTCACTTAACGGCCGGCAATGTATATAGATATGATGAATCCACCGAGTCCCTCACTTAAGGGCCGACAATGTATATAGATATGATGAATCCACTGAGTCCCTCACTTAAGGGCCGACAATGTATATAGATATGATGATTTCACCGAGTCCCTCACTTAAGGGCCGTCAATGTATATAGATATGATGAATCCACCGAGTCCCTCACTTAAGGGCCGACAATGTATATATATATGATGATTCCACCGAGTCCCTCACTTAAGGGCCGACAATGTATATAGATATGATGAATCCACCGAGTCCCTCACTTAAGGGCCGGCAATGTATATAGATATGATGATTCCACCGAGTCCCTCACTTAAGGGCCGACAATGTATATAGACAAGATGATTCTATGGACATGCATCCCTGATTTTGATTTGACTCTCATTTTTATATGGCACAGTTGGATTTGGTATTTGATTATTATACTTGTCTCATGTTACCTCTTGGCCAGTTATGATCTTATTTACAGTACTTCATGTTTTACATACTCAGTACATTATTTCATACTGACCCTCTTTCCTCGGGGGGCTACGTTCATGTCCGCAGGTACAGGTGCTCAGTTGATGATCCTCCAGTCTAGTATTCCTGTTCAGCTATTTGGAGAGCTCCATTGATTCGGAGCTTGTCATTTTGGTACAGAACTTTATTCTGACTTATGTATATATTTAGGGGCACGACAAGGCCCTGTCCCATCATATGTCGTTATCCTTCTCATAGAGGTCTGTAGACAGTCGTGGGTTGTAAATATGTGGAGTTGTGAACCTATTTTTATATATGTGTTGTTGTACTCTGTTTTGGGATATTTTCGTATATAGTGGCAGCATTGTCGGCTTGCGTCCTTTGTTATATTTGCTTAGATGTGACTCCTCAGGAGATAGGGTTATTTGCGTATAAAGGCAGCCTTGCCGGCTTGTCTATTCGGACATGTGTTATGATTGCAACGTTATTCTGCCGGATTTCATATTGTCAGTGTCAGTCTGATTACATGTGGCAGGTTAGTATAATGACGTCCAATTAGGGCGTCTAGTCACGGCCGTCGGGTCGGGTTGTGACATAGACTGTCTTATATTCCGGTTAGGATATATAATCGCTCAACCCCAGTTCAGAAACCTTCTATATTTCTATGATAGGTTTTACCACATAGGAGGATGAAGAACAATAACCTATAATGCTACACAAGTATCGGGGTACTTTCGTCCGCGATTTTTACCTATGTCTATTCAATTACATCATATTCAAATCTCTCATCTCGGTTCTTGATTCGAAATCATATAGATTATGATAATTAGTGATCAGTTAACTATCAAACATTCATACCAATATTGAATAAATCTTAATCAAGTGAAGAAGAAACCAAACTAATGCATTAATTCATGAATAAGAGTTTCAAGTGATTCAATAGGAAAGCCCTAATAAAGTGTTTAGCTCATAGCCATAGACATGCTAAGAACTAATACAAAATCCAAACATGAACTGCATTAAAATAGAGAAAAGAAAAAAAGAAATACTTAGAACTAATGTCTCCAATTGTAGCCGCCAAGGTTGAGATGTGTTGTGTATCCCCCTTTTCCTAAAATCTGTTGCTAAGGGTTTAAATATGCTGCAAAAATTGTGTGCCCTGGACCCTTCTGGCCCTGGCCAATTTTGCCTCGGATTGGATTTTCCCGCGTCGGCGCTGCGGGCCTGCATTATGACGTCGTGGCGCCGAATGTTCTGCGGCTTCTCAGGATTTCTGGCGCGTGGTCCTGCTGCTCAGCGCCGTGGCCCTGAATGCTTTCGTGTGGATCTACCAATTTTCGTCCTTTTTACTTCGGGAGCCTCCTTTTCGCTATTTTGCCCACATTTCACTCATTTCGTCATTTTGCCTTTTTGAACCGCTGTGACTCAAAAGAAAGAAAAACGACCCTAACACGACACTTATTTAAAGAAAAATACTAACAAAAAATGACTCAAAAAGTATATATAAAATACACCTAACACCATGTTCACGGCCCGTCGGGTCGGGCTGTGACAAAAGTGGTATCAGAGCAGTTCGTCCTCGGAATATCTACAGACCGTGTCTAGTAGAGTCTTGTGTATGAGTATGTTGTACACCATACTTATACGCAGGAGGCTGCCGGACATTTAGGGATGGTTTCTATTCTTTCATCTCATAGATCGTGTGATAGAGCTATATTATTAGGGTAATCCCTCACTAACGAATTATTGCGTTTTCAGTTATGCCTCCAAAGAAAGCGACATCGGCCTAGAAGGAAATATATGGACTTTGTATATAGATTGGTAAGATTGTGGTATAGTTGGTGTGATGATGATGTGCATCTATACAAACATATTTTATTATGGTTATGTGTGTGTTGTCTGAAGTGATTATGGGTTATCATGAGTTGTTTAAGCTTTAATAATTGTTTGGAAGGTATGTAACAACTTAATGAATCCACATCAAGGCATAATATATGTGCTAATTTGAAATATTTAGGAGGTGATGAACTTCCCGAGATTGTGATAAACTCTTAAAGATCATGTTTAATTGGCCTAATGACATATCATATTGTTAGATTAAGCTATGTTGTATGCTTAAGTAATATATAGGAATAATATTTGTATGGAGTAAATGGTTTGTTATGGTTAAGACAACATGATTTTGATATTATGAGAAGATATCTTACTCGTATACGGGGAGAGATAATGTAAGCTTGGGACATGGAATATTTGAGAATCTTAGAATATTAGATAATCGTTGAGACCTTAGATATACAAGGCATTCTTGAGTAAAATATTTTATGTTTGATCTTGGTTAAAGTACATGGTATGTGCGAAGTATATTAGTTGTGATGATTCCTTGGTTTGAGTATAAATCACTTGTGTTAGGACCTATCTTTGCCAATTTTTCTCATTGAGACTACCTCTAAACAGTTAATTGGACTTGCCTAAATATCTTTCATGTTTGATTAAATCTACCCCTATAATTGTCTTTGCATATCATAATGTAGAATGCAATATGTTTTAATAACCCAAGCCTGTGTTTATATCTTAAATAAGGGAATAAATTCGCATGCTAAACATGTTGTTAATAGATGCTTAAGGGAGTGAAAAGGGGAGTATTTAAATAATTCCAGGAATGCTTGCTGCTGCAATAAATGGTTTACCTAATTAGTTAACTATTAAACCTTGAATATGTTACGCCAAACATTATGTAACATATGTGATGATTGTGAATATTGTGGCTATTTGTGACTACTCTATTATTGTCTAGCATGTTCAATTGATGAAAACACTGTTAGAGTATTATGTGATGATTATTTGTGTGTTAAGTGTTCGTCTTGTTAAGTTTTAAGGTTTATTTGACCCTGTATGATCCACTTAAATGACTTTGAAGTGATTGGTATACTAGTTTTAGTCCATTATAACCCATCTTGGATTGTTTAAGTCATGTGGTGTCCATAGCATGTTAGGTCAAACCATCACTAGCACATGTACTAATTTAGTATGCTTAATACATGAACTTGAGGTTTGTTCCCCTGGTTAACTGAACAAATTATTTTGGTATGTTGTTGTAGTGGCTTGAAAAGCATATTAAACCTCTTTAAGAGTATGGTTAATTAATCCATGTATCAACTACACATGTTATGTTATTTAAACACCAGTTGTTGAACTAAAAATAGACTGTTGAAGTTAAATTTATGCTTACATAATGACTATGTTGGTTGTAAAGGTCACATTTGGTTTGGAAATGATTTGAAGGGCTTGATGTTTTTTTTATCTGTCTATAATAAGGGAACTAAGATTTAGCATAGGAATGTTGTTATAATTATGATAGGATCACCTAATGACTTTGAAATGGATGTGTGTCTTGTTTAAGTGTTGTCATGATCTGAAGGATAGTTTAGGAGCCTATTTGGTGTATGTTTTGCTTTTAAAGGGTCATATATGGTTAGGACATATTGAGAATGCCTATGACTTAGTCTCTGTTAGGTTAAAAAATGATGACTAAAATGTTTGATGTTTAGTTCAGTTGATTTTTTTTAGCCATATATAGCCAAAACTATATCATGTCTTACCTTATAAAAGCTTACTTGTATATCCCTAAATGTTCTAATTGTCATATCTATCATTGGCATGTCCCAATAGTCTTAAGTGGTCTAATATTCATCTACCATTTAAAATAACCTTTTCCCTTCCCCATGTGCATAATTGTTGAGTGTATTTTGGTACACTCTTTTGAGTCATTTTTAGTTAGTATTTTACTCTTTTCGTTTGTGTTTAGTATAGTATTAGGGTTGTTTTTCTTTCTTTTGAGTCACAACGGTTCCAAAGGAGAGAATACCACTTTTAAGGAGAAATGAGCTCAATGGAGATGAAATTTGCATAAGCACATGCCCAAGAAATGAAGCCTAGGAAGCCACAAGAAGAATAGAATAAATCAGGCGAATTCCGGACAAAACAGGTCAAGGGCCACGGCTCCTGGACCAAGGGCCGCGACCTCTCAGAGGCAGTAACTTATCAGGGATTTGATCCATTAAGAGCCGCGGCTCCAGAACGAAGGGTCGCGACCTATTTTTTCCAGTACCTGCAGTTGATTTCGGCTGAATTAGAGCCGTGGCCCAGGAACGAAGGGTCGCGGTTCCGACGTGTGTTTTTGACGAAAATAAGCTGATTTTGGCAGGGACAAAGTGGTCTGAAAGAGGGTTCTTTTGGGGAGAATATAAAAGCCTAAGAAAGGGTTTTAGGAGGGGGATCTTGTACATATTCCACCATTCTACTTTTGGGTGAAGGCAAGGATTGGAGACATTGTTCAAGTGACTTTCTTTTCCTTTTGTTGTTTAATTCAGTTTATGTTGAAGTTTGTATTATTTCTTAGCATGACAATGTCTAGGAGCTAATCTCTTTATTTAGGGTTTTCGTCGAATCTTCTTGAAACTCTTTTTATTAAGTTAATGCATTATTAATGACCTTTTCTTCGATTATTTTAAGATCTATTCAATTTGTATCGATTGTGTGAGAATTAATTGATCGCTAGTTTTCATAACATATATGATTTCGAATCGAGATCCGAAAGGAGAGATTTGAATATTCTATAATTGAATAGACATAGGTTAAAATCGTAGACGAAAGTACCCCGATACTTGTGTAGTGTTTAGGGTCATTGTTCTTAATCTTCTTATGTGGTAAAATCTATCATAGAAATATAGAAGGTTTCTGCATAGGTTGAGTTTTATATGTCCTAACCGGAATATAGAATATCTTCGTTGACCTCCTATCTTAATAAGAAGAAGAATCATTAGTATTGCATTAACACGTGAAAGAGTGGATAGTAGAGGAGATTGGAAGCTCTAATTCTCTACATAACTGTTTTAAACCCCTTAGTATTAACAGCTTTAGAAATTACTTTACTTAGTTATAACTCTTAGTTAAACTCCAAACTAAATTACGATCACCAAATATATACCATAGTTTAGTTGTTCGGTGCTTGATAACCAGTCCCTGAGGACGATAACTCGGTCTTCTTGACTATATTACTTGAAGCGACATGTACACTTGCGTTGAGCACGTGGAAATCTCCTAACAATAACTCTGCATCTAGTTTGGTTTGGTTGTATATGCCCATGCTCTGTATCTATGTGTTAATTAAATCAAACTGTTATGTCCACCTATTCCTATATCTACTACTGCAGTATGTCCACCCCCTTTTTCCTTTGTGAAAATTTGGTAGATAATATAAGACCATTTGAGTTCTGATAGATATCTAAATCACATGTTGAAGAAATGAATGTCTGAGTAGTTCCTCAACTACGTGTATTCTCTTGCTTCTGCCTATTGTTAGGTTATTAAGTGAGTATTGATGAGGTTAGCATGTCATGAATAGGTACTCCACATATGCTTGGTCTGTCTATACGTACTTGTTTATGCCTACTCATGTCCGGATAATTGATTTACCTGTTACCACTTGGGATTGAATATCTAAATTGGTATAGTTATAGATTCCTTTAAGTTTTGATTGACATTGTCCATTTTCCAAGATGTGAAATACAAAAAAATGGGTAGTTCTTGTTTTGTCCCTTTAAAAGTTGGGTATTGTACTGATCACCATCAGCTTTATATAGGAAGAAGAAGGGGCATTGTTACCAAATTGAAAGTAGTTGTAGATGTCAACAAAACGTGTAAATGTTTCATGCTGATTTAGAATAATTTGTACAGTTGAAATAGAACAGAACAGGTTAATTTTAGATTGCCTAGTCGTGTATAGGCTACTTAGTTAATTTAATGCTTAATATTGCTAATTTTAAGATATTAATTATGCATGAAGTGTCTAGATTTAATTTAATGGATTGACATGTTGGATTGAAGTTGGTTTTAGCATGTATGGATTATTTAATTTAATGTGATGATCAATGTATTGTTTTGGAAACTGGTTTGGCTATCTGGGAGTTGTTTAGTCATATTATCTACCTAAAACAGGCGCCACTAATTAAGAACAAGATTAGTTGTCCTATTTAACAAAACGTGTCTTATATCGTCTAATATGATAATTTAAAACTAGAAGAGAATGAGTTAAGTAGGTTGATATGTTTAAAGTTATATGATGGGAATTGATAAAGGGTAGCCTATGTGATGATTGTGAGTTATGGATATTACCTAAATTACGAGCCTGCTTTACTGATTCGTGGGTAGGTTAGAAGTTATGATTAAGCATGCCTAGTTAATGTTAATATGATTTGGATATATTTGTAAGTTTTGGATTAGTAAGTTAAATACGGTGTCGACTTGTAATAGATAAGGTCTTGCTAATCATTGTTAAAAATAAGACATTAACCTGATTTGATTAACTTAAGCTTCTAATTTATGCTCATTGTTTAAAATTACTCTTAATATGGGTATTAAGCATATGTTAGGCTCAAATAACACGATATGGATAACACTTGTTATTTGAATTATTTAGAGAGATAGTGATTAACATCTGGACGGGAACACTTAGCTCATTATATGCCTATTGTATGTCAACTTGTTCTGATGTAGGCTTAATGTATGTTTAATATAGTCTTTAAAACTTGTTTAACCCCGGTACCTGATCGTAGGCATATTAATGATGGCTTGTATATTCATTTAGCATCTCTTGTGCTCCTAAATATATATATATATATATATATATATATATATATATATATATATATATATATATATATATTTGTGTGTGTGTGTGTGTGTGTGTGTGTGTGTGTGTGTGCGGGGTTGGGACTGTCTAAAGTAGTTTGTATGCATGTGTCACTTATTCCTACCTGCCTTATGATCCCTTGGTTATGAGTTAGACTAGGTAACTAATGTATATGTCATGTTGGTGTCTTTGGCATGTTCATATGTATATCTTCGTTAGGATAGCTTGTGTGTTTTTCCTTAGTATCCCGCATGATTATACAATGCCTTTATTATGTAGATTTGGATTCTATTATATAGAACGCTTGCATCTTGATCCAGGTTGAGGATATTAGGCTTTTGGGAACTCAGAATAATTTTTAGTGTCTACTATTACACCATTTTGAAGTTATGTCTTCCCTGATCCTTATGTGTTTAGTTGAAACTGCTGATTTTGAGTTAAAACATTCATTTAAGTACTTACCTACTTGTTAAAATAGAACAAGGAATCTGAATGTATAAAATTGGGATTAGTCATTAATTGTGAAAGTGCTATCTGTTAACAAGTCTAAGACTAGGGTATATATTATGCTTAAAGTTCTTGTATATATGTACATAATGTGGTACTGCGGGAATAATGACTCTACTTAGCCTTAGTTTTAGTACACTTCACTTTTAGAAAATTATGAATAAGCTAGGACATAGGTTGTTTCCTTGTTTATAGATCATGTTATGCCATACCAGGTTCTGGATATTGTTGATATATTAATTTCCTTGTTATTTGAGTCCTTTTGTTAGATAATGGCAAGAGTTGAGTTGTTTGTAAGTTGGACATAGGATTGTATGAGTTCCCTGTGTATTTGTTGTGATTTAAAAACAATATGAACTACTTTTCCTTTATGTTGGATATTTGTTGGCAGAAACTTGTATCATAGAGTCTAAGATGACCTAATATGCAAATTTTTGTGTGCTTGTGAATCCTTGAATCAATTTGTATAAAATGTGCCCAATAGTTACATTTTTTCTTTCTTTTCCCTGAGAGATATCTTTGGGTTTGCTGATTATAGGTTGATAAGTATAGTTATAGAGGAGACTATGCCGATTTTTTTTATAGCATAAGACATATTATGAACATTCGAGGACGAATGTTTCTAAGGGGGGAAGGATGTTACACCTCGTAATTCTAAGGTAATAAATTGAGAACGTAATTAAGAAAATAAGGTTCGAGTATTGGAAATTTGTATACCAAAAGGAGGTAGTCCCGAAATAAATTTTGGATACAACAAGTGTGGTATGGACTAAAGTGTTGTGTATAATAAAATCTGGACATGGAATTTTCAGATTTTAAATAAGATTGATTATGTGGGAGATTGATTTATTAATTGTGGGATTAATTTTAATGGAAAGGATGATAATAAGTGGGAAAATTGTGGAGACTTGTTCCCTCAAAAAACGTGATGAGACAATTTTCAGCTCACATATATCCATGTACCACTCATTTACTCACCTTTAATACTAATGTCTCCTTCCATATCTCTCACATCTCCTCCAAAACAGATTTTTCCTCCCCTTAATTTCGAAAACTTCACCCTCCAACATCTCTCATCTTCCTCCACAGATTTTCAAGTTTCCCTCATCTTCCATAGCCAAGTTAGAGACTAAAACAACTCTTTATTCCAAGATTAAATCCTTCTACTAATTTCTAATCCATGGTAAACACTTCAAATAGTGGGTCACGGTAGTCTGGCCGAAATCTTCCCCAAAAACTCTCGTTTTAGAAGATGAACTATTTGGAAGAAAAACATGTAAGTAAGATGGTTTTAAACTTGTAAATGATGCATGCATGTCATTATAAGTTGAAGAAATGGTGAAAATGATGCAAGATGGTGCAGTGGGTGCCGAGACTAACAAGGATTGTTTTAGCTAAGTTAAGGTAAAATTTCTTCTTCTTTTTAAGGAGTAATGGAAATTAAATGATGTGTAGTTAAGAGATGAACTCATGTTAAGAAGAATTGAAAATAAGAAAATGCATGTGGTTGTTGTTGATGTTGTTGTTACCGATTTTGGGGTTGTTTTGTATACATTGGATTTGATGGTCGTTGTTGTTATCATTGTCACTAATTGCATGTTAAAATTGAAGGAAGCCTTGATATTTAAAGTTGTAATTGATTATATGAAAGTGTTGAAACATGAATTGGAATTTAAAAAATTATGAGGAGAGTTTTGGTATTATGTTGTTGTGGCCGAGACCTTCCCAAAAATCGTGGGTATTGTTGTGTTGAATTTAAGGGTTGTTTTATTGAGTTATAATGCTGGAATTATAAGCTATGAACATGTATGTACATTGTGGTAATTGCTAATGTATGCCCTAAAGGAATAAAAATATAGAAAGATGTAGAAAGGTCTTACATTTCGCTCTCGTTGTTGTTGAAGTATGGACTGATTTTAAAGGCTGTTTTAATATGGATTAATATGAGAATTAAGAGTATGAATCACCTTGGTTGTTGTGGTTGTTGTATTCCATGGATGTAATGTATACCGTTGGCGTATATGGAATATATGGGACTGTTTTGGTTATGACCTTGAGACGTGTCTTATTATTGATGTTGTTGACCTTGTTTGTGAGTTGTGGATGTGTGTATAAGTAGGGGAAGTGCTGCCCAATTTGTTTTATAAAAAGAGAGTCATCATTCGATAATTATAACGTATACTAGTAACCATAGAGTTGACGAACATATTACTATTGTTATAGGTTGAAGTGCTAATTGAGACGTATTCTAAATATTGAGTTGGTTAGTTCGACAATAAGGTATGTGAAACTATCATTTCTTCTTTTGGCATGACTTATGTAAAATGAGTGTACGGCGGACGTACATAATTCCCTTGAATCCTAATACCTAGTGATACATGATATTGATAGTGCCTATGAATTTCCATTGATAGTTATTCTATTTATTTCATTGAGAGTCAAAGGATGATTAAATTTGCATATGGTTACTCATGATATTCTATTCGTGCTTGATTTGATTATATCATTTCACTGAGTCCCTCGCTAGATGGCCGAATAAGGTATGTATATATATATATGATGATTTTACCGAGTCCCAAAATGGGCCGGGTATGATATATGTGGACAGGAATCCACGGATATGATTATTTTATCGAGTCCCACGATGGTCTGGGTACGGTATGTGCACAGTGGACAGTTATCCACAGATATAATATATGTGGACAGGCATCCACGGATATAACTTTATTCACTGAGTCTCAGAATGGGTTGGGTACGGTATATGTGGACAGGTATCCACGGATATGATATATTATATGGACATGTATGACTCTCATTTCATAAGACACAGTTGCATTGATATCTTTGATTATTATACTTGTCTCATGTTATCTTTTGGCCAGTTATGATCATCTTTACAGTATTTCATATTTTATATACTCAGTACATTATTTCGTACTGACCCCCCTTTCCTCGGGGGGGGGGGGGGGCTGCATTTCATGCCCGCAGGTACAGACACTTAGTTTGATGATCCTCCAGTCTAGGATTCTTGTTCAGCTACTTGGAGAGCTCCATTGTTCCGGAGCCTAGTCATTTTGGTACAGATCCTTGCTATAGATATATGCGTATTCAGAGGTACGACGGGGCCCTGTCCCGTCATATTTCATTATCATACTCCTAGAGGTCTGTAGACAGGTGTAGGTGGTAGATGTGTTTGGTACATGTATATGTGTTTTGGTCAGATGTATGGATATGGTCAGATATTTTCGTGTACAGAGGCAGCCTTGTCAGCTTGCCTATTTTGTTATAAGGATTTGCTATGACAGTTCAGGGGACAGGATTCCTTTGTTATGTGGCATTATGAGTCCACAACATATTGATACAGATTCCTACATTTTCCTTAGTCTCATTAATTATATATGACAGGTTTTGTATAGGGGCGTCCAAGTAGGGCGCCATGTTCACGGCCCGTCGGGTCGGGCTGTGACAGTGATGGTAAGACTCAGCAGGTTGGTGTGGATTGTGGTGAGACTTTTAGCCCGGTGGTCAATTAGGTGACTATTCGTACTGTGCTCAGCTTGGCTCTTTCGAAATCATGGTTCATTCATCAGCTAGATGTGAAGAATGATTTTCTACATGGTGATGGGGTTTAGGGATACTAGATATCCTAATCATGTCTGTTTATTAAGGAAGTCCTTGTATAGGCTTAAGCAGTCTCCACGGGCATGGTATAAGAGGTTTGTTGACTATGTTTCGACTATTAGTTTCTCTCACTGCAGGTCTGATAACTCATTATTCATATATCGCTAGGGATCTTCCATGGCTTATTATATTATATGTTGATGATATTATCTTGACTGCCTCTTCTGATGCTTTGCGAAAGTCCATTATGATAATGCTCAGTTCTGAGTTTGACAAGAAGGACTTGGGCCCATTGAGTTACTTTTTGGGGATTGTTGTAACTCATCATGCAGGTGGATTGTTCTTATCACAGAGAAAGTATACAATAGAGATCATTGAGAGGGCTGGGATGTCATCCTGTAAGTCCACTTCTACTCCAGTTGGTACTAAACCCATGTTGGGTGCTGCAGTTGGTTCTCCCTATGAGGATCCGACCCGCTATCGTAGTCTTGCAGGCGCCCTTCAGTATCTGACGTTCATGCGACCTGATATTACATATGTCATACAACATGTGTGTTTATTTATACATGATCCCAGAGTTGAATTTATACATAATCCCAGAGTTGAACATGTGAATGCGCTCAAACACGTTATTAGGTACATTCAGGGAACACTTGAGTATGGTTTGCATTTGTATCCTTCGTCGATGTCTACACTTGTCTCTATCTGAGATCTTGATTGGGGTGGTTGTCGACACCGCACGATCTACGCCTAGCTATTGCATGCTTTTAGGTAATAACTTGGTCTCACGGTCCATCGGCGTCAATCCACGCTTTCACGTTCAAGTGCAGAGGCCGAGTATCGAGGGATAGCCAATGTGGTTTCTAAGTCATGTTGGTTACGAAATCTACTTTTAGAGCTTCATTGTCCTACTGAGAAGGCTACCTTGATATATTGTGATAATATGTGTCATCTACCTTTCTGGTAATCCAGTTCAGCACCAGCATACTAAACACATAGAGATGGATATTCACTTTGTTCGAGAAAATGTAGCTAAAGGGCAAGTACGCGTCTGTCATGTCCCTTCCAGATATCAGATTGTAAACATCTTTATAAAGGGTCTTCCTTCGGTCCTTTTTGAAGATTTTAGAGACAATCTCAGCGTACGAAGACCGTCCGCTATGATTGCGGGGGTGTGTTAGAGAATGGGCCTCACGGCCACAGTGGCACTTTCTCATATTTGTTAATATTTTCCCTATTGTATATTTGATATATTGTAGACTTAGTCTTATACCTAAATTAGTATTGTAATATTACCATAAGTGTAGATTTAGTCTCCTTATAGAATAGAGATTTAGATGTAAAGAAGGAATAAGATTCTCCTATTGTAACTTGTATATATATGTCTTTCATCAATAAGAATAATCAAGAGATTAATTCTTTCAGAAGGAGTGTTGAGTGTTGGATTGCTGCTAATAGCTGGTTGTGTATGTTGAGTTTTTTAAAAGGTGTGAATGAGAAATGGAAGAGATATCTTTTGGATTGCTCCTCTTTCTTCTCACCCTTTTAATAAATTTAGAGGCCTTGCCTCAGATTTGAATAGATTGAAAAACTGATTTTTTTTCTCCTCTTTAAAATGTTTCTCTGCATTTGTTTTTAAAATAAAAATATAGTAGAGTCATGTGATTTGCTCCGTTCATTTGAGTTTTTCAAAATTCTATAAATTGAAGTGTCGCTTTTATATAATAGTTTTTCGTTCTATCTTGGGAGAAATTAATCTGTATACCTTGGGCAACAGTGAGGGAATTAAATTTCTTAAAGATACACAAGAAACTTGTGGACTTGAAATAATTTTTTGTTTGTTTATGTTTTGATTAAACTAACGTTTCTGCTTTTGTGCTTTTCTGTTTATGATCACAGATTAACAACAGACTTATGACATGTTTGGATTGGCGGTGGGCAGAAGTGATTTTGTCAGAAGTGATTCTGGCAGAAGTGATTTATGTTTGGATGCAACAATGTAAAAGTGATTGTTATCAATAAATGATGTTTGGATAGTTTTGATCAAAATTATTTTTGAATGTAGAATTACCAAAATTGACATTTAGTTAATACATATAAATAAAAATTACTAATAAATGGAAGCATGTAAATAAAAATTACAAATAGATAATGGAATTTAAAGTGCAATATAGTACTTAAATATTAGTAGAATATCATTACAATACTAATTTAAAGTGCAAATAGTATTTAAATATTATTACAATACTAATTTTGCATGTACTTTATAATTTGATTGCGGACTAAGTACTCAATTGGTGTTATATAGCGTTCAAAATATAATGTATTATAGTAGTAATATTCGGAGTATTTGAAAGAAGACAATAGAAAAAGGAGAAGGATAATCCTCGTATAATCGGACAACGTTAGGATGTTTGAGGAGTTTAAAGTTCCAATCTGCAATTACACATGAACAAATGTCAACTTTAGTAGTATATTTGATTTTTTTAGTAATTATTTCTAGATATTTAAAGAGGGTAATGAAAGTTGTATATTTGGATTTTTTTTAGTAATTATTTTTAGATTTTTAAAGAGGGTAATAAAAGTTGTATATTTGAATTTTTTTTAGTAATTATTTCTAGATATTTAAAGAGGGAAGGAATGTGGATAGAGTTGTTGATGAAAATTAAAGAGAGTAATAAAGAAAATGGTAAAATTCAAATTGAAATAAATGGTAGAAGTCTTACGGAGGCGAAGACTTTTGAAAATCAAATCAAACATTATCGATTTTGTCGTTTTAAAATTAGTGCCACTCAAAAGTCAATCCAAAGTCATATTCCAAACAGGCACTTAATGAATTTAATGATATTGATTCTATCAGGAAGTGCCACGTGGGTTTCTATTAAACTTATTTGTTTGCCATCATTCTTGTGATTCATCCTAGTGCAAAAAATGAATAAATAACTAGATAATGGTGGTGGTTTAATTTGACTATTCAATTTTATAGAAAAAGAACCCACTAATATCGTTTTGGCCAATATGGGTTTTTCTGTTACTTATTTGTTTGAAAACTAAGAATTGAGAATTGAGATGTGATAGTCGTTGCAACATTAGATATCAAACGAAGGCGGTGGCATGGCTCAAGTGCCAGATTGCCTCGCGCTGAAGGCTCTGACTCTATCGAGTGATGGTCGGGCTATAGGTCAGGGGATCATCTTGGAGAGTTCGTAGTTAGGCTAGACCTTTCCTTTGGATTAGGTTAAAATTGTCTATCGTGTCACGCAATGAGCGTTTGTAATTTTGTAGTATTATAATATTTGTCTAAAGTGAATTCTCTTTCTGTTGAAAGTTTAACAGGATTTATAAACTTTTACGGATAAAGCTGATTAATGTGACTTAGTTTTAATAATGTTGAACACTATCACTATATGAGAAGTGGAATCGTTATGTGTCAAGGTCTTGGTTTCATGAATAATAATTAATGTATTATTATAAAATCTTACAGAACACGTGTCTTATTTTAGAACTCATAGAGTAGATTTGATACGTTGTATTACGCTAGACTGTACAAGACAAAAAAATAATACAGCGTTTGGTGGGTGTTTTTTGAATTTGGGTATCTTATTTAAAAATAAGACACTCCATTGTCATTTTATGAGATGAGTATCCTGTCTTTGTACTAAAAATAAAAATACACCCATTATATATTAATACTCTAATACTGCTCATTATATATTAATACGATCAATCCATTACAATACTGATGCCTAATATAAAAATATCTGATCTGGTCTGACGTCATCAAACGAGTCCATAGTGCTCAAACTTGGGATAATTTATTCTCTCTTAAGTCAAATATGATGTTATCTTTTGTACCTAGGCAAATGCTTATTCAAATAGTTCAACTATTCAAAGTATCCTTTATTTTGTAGCTCGTGCTATCACGTTCTTAATTAAGTTCCAAAATCTCACCAAACAGCTAGTTGAAGTTCATATTTGATATGTCTAACATGCTAACCACTTCTACAGTTCTACTATAGACTATATATTTAAACTTCACACTTGTGATTCTCAATTGCATCACATAATCCATATGGCAAAATCAACTAATTCCTTCCAACTATTTTCATGGCTCCTAATTTGTTCTGTTTCCAGCATAATATCTATTAAATCAAGTCATGAACATGCAACAAAAGCAGTACATAATCTTCCAAGTTACTATCCTCAGCCGCACAAAAACCTCCTCAATGTCATCGATTCATGTTGGAGATTGAACGATGATTGGTCATCCAATCGCAAGGCTTTTGCAGATTGTACAATTGGCTTTGGAAGTAGTACCATAGGAGGCAAAAATGGTGACATTTATGTAGTCACCGACCCTTCTGATGACCCTATAAATCCTAAACCTGGCACACTTAGATATGGTGCAATTCAATCCGAGCCACTTTGGATTATTTTCAAAAGCGACATGTTACTTACACTTAAAAATGAGCTTATGGTGAATAGCTATAAGACTATAGATGGCAGAGGTGCAAAAATTGAGATTTTTAATGGTCCATGTATCACATTGGACTATGTCACAAATGTTATTATTCATGGGATTAGTATCCATGATTGTAAGCCTGGTAAAAAAGGCATGGTTCGGAGTAGTCCTGAACATGTTGGTGAAAGATTAGGCTCTGATGGTGATGCCATAAGTGTGTTTGGATCGTCGAATATTTGGATTGATCATTGCTACCTTGCTCGGGCAACGGATGGCCTACTCGATGTTATTCATGCTTCAACTGCAGTAACCATCTCCAACAATTACTTCACTGAGCACGACAAAGTAAGTCATGTTGTTGTCAGTGTGCATGACTCGCCCACTACCTTCAATTCAAACTATATAGTTGAAATATTTTTAAAATATGTATGTTTATACTGAGTTTTGCACCCCAAGTGACTTGAAATTGAGCTACAACTAATGTAGCGGCTATAATAGTGTTCTATATCAACTGAATTAAAATCTTGGACTCGCCTTTGGTTGATAAAAATATGTAATCTTTTAGTTCTAACCTTAAACCAAATTTACAGGTTATGTTATTGGGGCACAACGATGAATATACTGCAGACAGAAGCATGAAAGTCACAGTAGTTTTCAACCATTTTGGCTGTGAACTAGTTCAAAGAATGCCAAGGTACAAAATTAAGATTAATCACAATAACTAAGTATTCAACAATGATTAAGATTTATTACACATTTGACAATCATTTTTTTTACAGGGTTAGGCATGGCTATGCTCATGTGGCCAACAATTATTATGATCAATGGTTAATGTATGCCATTGGTGGGAGTGCAAATCCAACAATACTCAGTGAAGGAAATTACTTCATTGCTCCTGACAAAGCTTATAACAAAGAGGTACACAAATATCAAACTACTTATTCTCAATTTGGAAACCACAAATTTAGCAACTATAAACAAGAAACAACTTATAGTAATGTCATATCATCAGCCAAGTTGGTGTAACAGTAGAGCGCGGGACCGTAAGATCACGAGTTCGATCCCCTGCATAAACCTTCTTGGTTGAGCCTGTCACACATGGCTTGCCAAGTGTGGTTAATCGGCTGACGTGGTTTGCAGGCTATTGCATCAGCCCGGGGTTTACCCTGTGCGCACTCGAAAGAGTAGCGGCTGCGGGTTCCTTCGTCAAAAAAAAAAAAAAAATCATCCATCGCTATATATATATTATTTACGCTAGTCATGGTATAAATTACAGGTAACCAAGAGGGAGACTGAAGAAAAAGGATGGAAGAGTTGGAAATGGAGGTCCTCCAAGGATGTATTTTTGAATGGGGCTTATTTTCTTCCGTCTGGATATGGAAGTATTGCTCCAAAATACACGAGAGAACAATCGTTCATTGTTGCTCAAGGATCGTTGACTCCCTCTTTAACTTCTGATGCTGGTCCTCTTCAATGTGTTGTCAATGAACCTTGCTAATACAAAAAATATTTTCCTTCGTTTTCCTATCACTATGCCCTGTTATCTTTGGCAGCATTTTTTTAAGGCCTCAAAGTATACATAATCTTGGAATTACATGTTTAGTTTATACTTCGCGTATACCATAGTTAGAAAGTTCAATAAAGATTCAGGCTTTTGGAGTTTTAAGTTTCTTTGAGATATGGACAGAGTTGTGCTACTTATCATAGTTTATACACTGTTTTGTTCAGAATGATTTGGATTTTTCAAGGGTGTAATATAATGTCAAAGGAGTAAATTATTAATAGCTTCTTGAATTGCATATGCTTCTATCATCTACAATATCTCTGTTAGCAAAGAGTAGTAGTTGCAATATAAGTTTAAGCTCAAAACTAGACATCAGAGATATTAAAATAGATTAAACTATACAACCAACCAACTTAACTGGTGCTAAAACTAAACTCAAATTTGATTCAAACAAGAAATGGAGTTAAAAACTGTAAAACAAAATGTGGCTTCATAAGGTGCAGAGATTCTCTAAGACATTCCTTACTCCACATACAAGCAATGCCAAACATGCTAAGACCAAAAGTTGATTTCTTAAACTTACAAACAGAACCAATTAACGTGCAAGAATAAGCTATATAAAAAAATAAAAAAGAGAGAAGGGAAAAAACAAGTTGAAATATGGTAAAAAGAAAGTGGAAGAAAGGAGGAGATGGAGCAATTCTTTTTTTTTTTTACTTCAAAAGAAGATCTCAGAAGAGTCTATTCTCATTTGTTTGAACTCCATGTGTAACTGGTGCTTTTGCTCTCAGTTTCTTCAAATACCATACACCAGCTCCTATTCCAAATGCCCCTGCAACTGAAACTGCAGTTGCTGTCCCTGCAATATTCAAATAGTTAAGTTATACAATTGAAAGCTCTTAATTATCAATCAGCCAATGGGCATTGATCAATAAAATTTAATAGTTACCTGCAACAACTCCTCTTATGTGAGAGCTCGTACGATCTGCAGATCATTCAAAGTAAATCAACTTCAGCCATATATACTTAATCGAGATTCACCTTTAAAAATTTGATAAACATTCTTATAGTGATGCATGCTGAAAATCAACCTATGATGACAAAACAAGAAAACAGACAGTACTTTTCAGATGGCAGAATAACGTTCAGAGTTTAAGTTCTATCACAGTATATAAAATGTTTACACAATCAGTAATTATAGGTAACTCTATTTCACAAAATTTGATAATTAACTTACTCTAACATGATAAATTAAATCCTTCAGACGTACCGTTACAGTAGGTGGTACTGTTCCCTTTGTCACACAGGCACAAGAAATCCTGTGTTTCTGCATCAAATCCACAAGTTCCCCCTCCCTTAGCAGTATCTTGACACTGCAGGCATCGCGTAGTGACCGGAATATCAAAATCAACTCTAATTCCATATTCAGCGGCCTGATCAAATGCGGGGGTCGAACCAAGATTCCTCCAATACACACTAGTATAGCTTGCACAATGCTTCAACATCAATCTCAAAGATTCAGTAGCTTTTGGATAGTAAGAACAACATGAGCTACTCCTCAGAGCAGAAGGACATTCGGGCATGTGCCTACAAAGATAACTCGAACTATCACATGTTGAATCACACCGATCAGGAAAACGCTCGCAGAACATTGGTTTTGGCTCAACTAACACATCACTTTCACTACAGTTGAAGAACAAGTAGTCATTTTCAGGGGATAAAGTGAAATGTGTGCTAGTATCTAGACTAAACGGTCTAGTTGGTCGAAAATTGTCACCGTCTAGGCAATTCCACATTAAGGGGTCGGTCACAAGAATATGTGGATCAGTATAACTTAAATTTCTAACAGGATATCTACCAGAAGGGGTTCTAAGTTGAAGCTGACCACCAGTGCAAACAAGAATGTGCCTATAATATGGACTGCCACGGCCATCATCGATTCCGAACGGGTACTGAGTTGGGAGATCACCACAAGAACTTCTGCAGATTCTTGATTGAGCTTCTGTTATGCTCAGAAATTGAAGTGTAAGAAAAATAGTGAATATGGACAAAGTTGATATGAAATTGGTTGTTAGTGAAATGGCCATGTGAGACTTGCTTGAAGGTGTTGGCATTGATCTTCTCTGCTAAGATTTGTATGGTTTAAGGAAGACTGTAGCATTAGGAAAGTGTTTATGATGATTAAGGAGAATCTTTGCTGTTGGTTTTTGCTTTATATACCTTTCACTTTTTGCCTCTTTTTCTTTTCAGAAGCTTCTTTTTGTAACTGCTGGAGCAGCGACAAATGCTTTTGCTTTAGAAATAATAATTGATAAAAGAGCTAGATAACTTTAAGTTTTTGAAAGAAAATAAACAATGTTTTTAGTTAGCACTACTAGCAATAATAATATCTCCTCCTCACTTCACTTTTACTTGTCCACTATACTAAAATTAAATTTTCACTTTTACTTCTTCACTTTAATATATTAAAAGAGAAAGACAAATCCTTTTTGTTGTTTTACCCTTAATATTAATTACTCATTTTCAAATCTGTTAATATTATACACTAATTAATTAATATGGGTATTATGATCAAATATATACTTCAATTATTTATTCTTACGGGCCGTGTAAAATTAAAAGTGGTCAAGTAAAAATGAACGGGGATTACTTCCACTATAAAGATTAGCTGCACATTACTTTTCTTATCTAATGTACAAGTTTAGCCACAAATTTCAATATTTGCAGATACGGGCCAAAAGAAGACTATGGATCAAAATATAGTTGCTACATCAAAACTCGACGTGAAGAACACATAAGGAAACGAAGCAATTGGATTAAAAAAGGGAGTGCATTATAAGGTCTCAATTGAATATAAATAGAACAAGCTTGAATTGGCCTAACGTGAAACCTCCAAAAGCTCATGAAAACAACAAAAGATATTACTTTACTTGCAACTACTCGTTTAGCTATGCAGTTTCGAGTTTCAAGTGAAATATTGAATTGAATGTGTGTTTCAAGAGGAATATTGGTTCTGGTCATAAATTTTTAAATTATCACTTCTTTTTTTCAGGCGAAATTTTGTTCAAAAACACTTCATAACACTTCTGTTGAAAAGATCAAAGTTAGTTGAGGTAGTTAGGAAGTTAGTTAATTAGTTAGGAGTCTAAATAGTTGGTTAAGAAGATTATGAATATCTAACCAATTTTCAACTATGAAATGTATATAAATATATCACTCATATCACAATGTAAGGGATAATTTCAAAATTAATGAAATTACTACAGATTACAAACTAATCTTATTTCTTCCTTCTTCATCTTCTTCTATCTTCTGCATCTCCATTTCTGCTTCTTCTACATTTTTTGGTTCTTGAATACATTGTGTATATTCAGTGAATATCACAAGATTCTACATTGTATTAGAGCAGGTGATCACATCATCTCTTCCGCAATTATTTGTGATTCACATCTACTGAAATCCTTCAATTCAGGTCTACCTGATCGATCTTCATTCACTTTTGAAATTTGTAAAGTATTTCTAACTTCTGCAAGTATTTCTAACTTGTGCAATTCTGAGTTACTGGTTCTGTTTCACTTCTAGTTCTATTGCACTTCTACAATATTGTTTTGTTATGTATGTTAAGTGTGTAATTTCTTAGACTTCTCCTTCCCTACTCCTTCATTTCTGTTCTATACTAGGAAGTTTACATCTGAGAAAGTAGCAACACATGTACAAGAACTAGTTGTGTGTACAAAGAAGTAGCAGATTCTGATATTGAAGTTCAAAATATATGATATTAAACAAATCTTGTTCTCTAATTAGTTAAATAAATAATGGATACTAATCAAGAAACCAACCAAGAAAACACAGCCAGAGACTCTAACCAAGAAAACACAGTCACAGACTCTTTTGTGAGAATAAGTTCTGGAATCCTTTCATCTATAGATCACAATCATCCCTTATTTCTTCAAGCATCTGATGTAAGTGGTGTGTCACTTATTTCCTTCCAATTTTTTAGATTTGAGAATTATGCATTATGGAGTAAGTCAATGTGAATTGCATTGTTGGGAAGGAATAAACTAGGCTTTGTGAATGGAAAGTGTAAAAAAGAGCACTATGAAGTAGAATGGTGGGTTAGTGAGATACGTTTCAATCTTGACTCTTATCCTCTATATACAACATTATTCAAGTCTCTCTTCTGCATTTGACCTGAGACTGGGAGTTGAACTCGCGGCGGAAGGAAAGAAGCATTACACAGCCCGTAACTAAAGTCAAAAGGAGGGCGTCGAGCTGCCCCTGCGGGGATGGAGCGACAAAAGTTTTTTTGAGAATTCAAGAGAAGGTAGAGTTAATGCTGTGGTTCAAGCATGGTTAATGAACTCATCCTCAAGTGGTCTATTATATGCAGAAACAACCTATGAATTGTGGAAAGATTTAAAGAAAATGTTTGATAAAGTAGATGGATCAAGAACCTATGATCTACATAGAGAAATAGCTACTCTAACACAAGAAAACTCTAGTGTATCTGAGTATTTTACTAAACCTAGTTGTGGATGTCCTAAATTCAAAGATTTTGTGGAATATCTACAAAGACAAAAGTTGTACTAGTTTCTGATGGGATTGAATGAAAGTTACATGCAAGCTAGAAATCAGATTTTACTAATGTCACCTCTACATACTATAAACAAGGCCTACTCCATGATTACTAGTGATGAAAATCAGAAATCTATAACAGCCAAGCCTACAGGTCTACTCCTTGACTCTACAACTATGTATTCTAAAGCAGGATCAGGAACACAAAAATTCAAGAAGAACACCAACTTAGTATGTGATGTGTGTAAAATGAGAGGGCACAATAAAAAATTATGCTATAGAGAAGTTGGTTATCCTTCTAGTTTCAAGTCAAAGAGAAAAGAGCATTCTGCTAACAATGCATATACATTGGATGTTGAAGGTGTAACTGGAAAAATATACAAAATCTGTGACATGAGAGATAAAACATCTTCTGGTGTTACTTATGGTACTACTAACACTAATTGGAAGGTTGGAGGAGCACCAGTGTTTTTCAGAGATCAATATAAGCAGATTGTAGAGAGTTACTTAGTCACAACATACTACAGACAGAAATTGCTCAGTGTCAAGGTACACAGGCTTCACAATCTTCTGCAGGTATGCCAAACCACAAAGCTCTATATGTATATGATATAGTTGAGAAATGGATAATAGATACCAGATCCACTAACCACATGATGTCTGGTCTAAATATTCTAAATGAAGCAACTAAAGTAGAAAATACCTCTGAGTCTAATAAAGTGCATTTACCAAATGGTGAAGTACTTAAAGTCACTCACACTGGTTCAAGCACCATCTAACAGAAGTACACTGTATTTTTCTTACCACAGTTCAAATACAGCTTATTATCTGTGTCCCAACTAACCAGAGAGTTGAAGTGTGCAACAACTTTTTATCCTGATTTTTGTCTGTTTCATGATCTTTATTGTTACACCTCGTAAGTTTAAGGCGATAATTAAAAACGTTATTAAGGAAGTAAGATTCGAATATTGGATATAAAGTGTAATTATATATGTTAATACGAAAGTTAGTATACAAAAGGATGTGAGTCTGGAAAATTTTTGGTTACTACGAGTGTGACGTTGGGGACTTATAATGATAGTTGTATAACCTCGTTATGGATTAGTACCGTATTATAGAAGTTACGACAACAAGAATACGAGGTCTTATGAATTTGCTGGATTTAAAAGAAGTGGGATGTAGGATTAATTAATTGTGAGAAATGGGACCAAATTGTAATTCTTCAAATTCAACATTTATATTCATGGACCTTTCATCTCATTTCATTAATTCAAACCAAACCCCTCCCCTCTCCCTCTCACTCTCCCCCAGCCGAATCTCTTTCCCCATCCATAGAGAATTTAGGCTTTTGTTTTCTCCTTCTAGATTGAAATTTGTCACCTAAATTTGAAGCCAAGAACAACACCAAAATAGTGGCATTCTCGGCAGTCACTGGACCGAGAAAACTGCCCAGAAATCTCAAAGTTTGAGATGAATTGAGGATGAAAAATATACAAGAATGATGGGTTAACATTGTAGAATTCATGCATGTCATTTTGGAGTTAAAGAAGTGATAAAAGGGGGAGAAAGGAACCGAAAACAGTGGGCATTTTGGTGGGAGCATTGGACCAAATTCTAGAGACTATTTTGGACGAATTTGAGGTATAAAATTCTTCTTTCTATGATATAATTGGAATGCATCTTGTTAGAATTAAGGATATGAATTTGTGTTAAGGGAAAATTGGAATTAAGACATTGCATGTGAATATTTGGATGTTGTAAGCCGATTTTGGAACTAGTTTTACTAATCCCAGAAGTTGTTGTGTTCGAGTATTATGTTGTTAATCTCGTCACTTATCGCATGTTGGAATTGAAGGAAATCTTAATATTTAGATTATAGTTGTTCATAAGGAATTGTTGAAACATGAATTGGACTCTAAGGAATTAAGAAAAGAATTGGTTTTGTGGATGTTGGCCGAAAACTGGCTTGAAATTGTTGGACACTGTCGCGTCGAGTTAGGGGTTGATTTTGTGAAGTTTAAATGTTGGAGATTTGGTTATAAACATGTATATGTTGTGGTAATTACTAATACATGTCTTAAAGAATTAAGGAGTAAAAGGGGTATTATGTTGAAAATTGTAGAACTTGCACTACTTGTTATTGTTGTTAGAATTGATGGACTGTTTTTAAGGTTATCTTATTGTGGTTTAAGAGACTGAATTAACAAGAGAAATAGGTGTATTAGTCACTTTGGTTGTTGAAGTTGTCGTATTGCATAAATGTAAAACAAAAAAAATGTATTATGGTAGCGTATATGAAGTACATGGGACTAATTTGGTTATATGTTGGAATTGTGCTTGGTTACTGGTTTGGTTGGCATTTGTTGTAAATTGTGGATGTACATATAAACAGGGGAAGTGCTGCCCGAATATTTATAGAATAGAAAGTCGTCATTCGATATAAAGTATGCTAAGTGATCATAGAATTGACAAGTGTATTACCCTTATTATAGGTTGACGTACTAGACGAGACGCATCTTAATATTGAGTTGAATAGTTCGACTAAGAGGTATGTGAACTATTCTTTCTTTCTTTTGGCATGATTTTTATTAAGTAAACGTACGGCGGACGTACATGATTTCTATACAGTCTAAATTCCTAGTAATATGAGTTATGAAAAGTGTCTTAGATTTTCAGTAAAGAGTTCGGTTTAATGATTTTTTTAAGAGTCGAATGATGAGTTCACACCGAGTCCCATAATGGGCCGGGTACGGCATGTATATGATTTTACACCGAGTCCCATAATGGGTCGGGTACGGTATGTATATGATTTCACACTGAGTCTCATAATGGGTCGGGTATGATATATATGTGTATATAGTTTTATTCATACCGAGACCCTCACTGGGGGGCCGAGTACGGTATATATATATATATATGTACATGACTCTCATTTTTATAAGGCATAGTTGACTCTCATTTGTATATGGCACAGTTGGATTTGGATTTTGATTATTATACATGTCTCATGTTATATATTGTCCACTTATGATCTTCCTTACAGTATTACATATTTTACATACTCAGTACATTATTTCGTACTGACCTCCTTTCCTCGGGGGGCTGCGTTCATGCCCGTAGGTACAAGTGCTCAGTTTGGTGATCCTACGGTCTAGGTTCCTGCTCAGTTGATTGGAAAGCTCCTTTGATTAAGAGTTTTGTCATTTTGGTATAGAACCCTATTATTTTGACTTTTGTATATTTAGGGGCTCGACGGGGCCCTGTCCCATCACATGTTGTTATCCTTCTTATAGAGTTTTGTAGACAGGTGTGGGTTGTACTTATGTAGAGTTATAAATCTGTTTTGGTCAGCCATGTTGTTGTACTCTGTGTTGGGATGTTCCCGTGTACACGTGATACTATTTGGTGGCAGCCTTGTTGGTTGGTCTGTTATATTATGTTGGTTAGTGGTGACTCCCCAGGAGGCAGGTACATTCTTGTGCAAAGGCAGTCTTGTCGGCTTGCCTATTCTGGCATATGTTATTGTTGCTGCGTTATGCTGTCGGATTTCATATTTTCCTTACGTGTTAGTTGGATTATGTGCGACAGGTTAGTATAATGGCGTCATTAGGGCGTTTAGTCGCGGTCCGTCGCCTGGGTCGTGACAAAAGTGGTATCATAGCAGTTAGTTCTCGGAATGTCTACAGACCGTGTCTAGTAGAGTCTTGTGTATGTGTATGTTGTGCACCATACTTATACGCAGGAGGCTGCCAGACATTTAGGATTAGTTTCTATTCTTTCATCTCTTAGATCGTGCAATAGAGCTGTGTTATTAGGATGATCTCTTTCTGACGACTTAATGTGTTTACAGCTATGCCTCCGGCGGCGACAACGCCCGTGGCGGCAAATCAAGATGGGGATACTAGCCGAGTCCAGAGAGTTACCAGGTCCCGTACTCAGTCTATGTCGGAGACTGTACCCCAGTCGACGAGCTCTGCTTCATCACCACCTCCAGAGGCTTCAGTTCAGGGGCAACATCACCAGTTTCTGAGACCCCAGCACCTGAGCCTCCAGCTCTTCAACCAGGGGCAGAGGACAGAGCCATGAGAGATTCGGTTTAGCTGCTGACTAGGTTAGTGGCAGACATATAGACAGGACGTGGTTGACCCCAAAGGTAGTGAGGGTCCGTGATTTCGAAATGTAGTCCACCGCAGTTTTTGGGTCAAGGCCCGAGGATGATCCACAGGAGTTCATCCGACAGATACAGCGTACGTTGAGGGTGATAAAGGCTTCAGAGACTGAGTCTGTCATTGTTGACACCCAATTTTACCCTCTCGTCCAATCATTAACCATAGAATGACACTAATTTTCAAAATAAGTTTAACAATTTTATAATAATAAAATGCAACAATAAAACATTAATACATGCATAAATAAGTGATTTAATAATGACACCGCATTTTACGTAGAGTATTAAACACTTTGAGTCTCACGTCCGCATTGTTATTTGCCAATATATTATTCATAATTTAAGCCATATTCTATTTCCATTAATTCTTAATAATTTAAATAATAATAAATACGTAAATAAATAAATTATTAATGGCGTCGCATCGAACATTCCTTAAAATTATATCCACATTTATTAATACCCAAAGTAATTTCATAATTATTATTTGCAATTTAAACCCCCCATTAATTCAATTTTAATTTAACATTGCAAAGCATGCATAATAAATAAGATTTTAATAATGGCCTCGCATTATAAAGCATTAAGCACTAATTAATTAGCACGCCCGTATTTATTATTATAATAATTTAAATTCAAGCTAAGACTAATAAAGCACCTAAGGTGGTATTAAAATAATTTAATAATTTAAACCCCACTCATTTACCACTAAAACAAATACACTTAAAACTCTACCTAATTAAACAATAACTACCAGCCCACAAGCCCCATAATTTCGCCCAAGCCCAATTCGCAGCTCACACGACCCGCAAGCCCAAACGTCCCTATTCATCTTTAGAAACCCACAACCCCTTTATTTTATTCTCCCCTTCCCTATAGACAAAAACAAGAAACAACTAAACCTAAACCTAGTTACCAAGCCTAGCTGCCCTCACTCCCATCGCGCAGCCGGGATTCTCGCCGGAGAATCCGGCGAATCACCTCATGAATCAACTACCATATCGACACCCCTGTTCTTACCATAAAAATCAAACTGAATCAAGACCCAAATGTCACTAAAATCATAACAAATCAGTACCAAAATCAGAACTTGCCTTACACCAAAACTTACCATAACTCAAAAACCTAAATCATGCTATAAATACCAATCGATTGGCACATTATAGGCATCGAGAAATTTGGCTAAAATGGCATCGCAAGAGGAAAATACCACGACCACAGTAAGGAACCCATCGAAAATCAGCAAGAGAAAGGGGCATCAGTTCTCGCAGAATAAAAACACCAGGGGAAGACATCCATTTTCGAGGGAGTAAAACATTAATCCATATCGGAAATTAGCAAGAAAACATCAGTTAATAACTCAATCCGCAGGCATCAGCATCCAGGGAAAACGAGTAAAAACCCAATAGGCATCCAGCAGAACAACTTTCGCTTCCAAAACTGAAGTTTCGAACTTTCATCGCATAGCAACCAAATTCCGAGTGAATCGACGACTTGATACGCTGCATCGGTTCGCTGCCCGGAGAAGGTAAACTCAAGTTCCTCTCAATTTTAATTTCCTTTGTTATATTCTTGTAGTAAGGTCATGTATGTTTATCATGTTTAGCTAATCCGGGTTCAGTGTTGTTCATTAAGTTATCCATACTTAGTGAGAGTATCGCTTATACGTGACTATGATGTATTTTGTGATATTCGCATCTTCCCAATAATCATAGCCCGATCACGGATCGTTATTCGTAATAACATGCTAGATTAAGTTACGCCCGTGTCTTATCCGATTATGGTCTCTCGCTATCAAGTTACTGGAAATATGTGGATTGCCTCTGTGATTTACCTTTGTGGATATCTAATGATAGATCAGCTTCAGTTTTTGACATATTAACATTCTATATCACCTTAATTTAAGCTGAGTAATAAGTGAAATTTCTATGCCTTTTTACTGCTGCGTTTAGATATGTCATCTCTGTAATGAACAATCACATCAGGTTAAAACAGTTAAGCATGAACAAAATTCTCGTAGTTAAGAAATTGGTTTAAATGGATCACTGGTTGTTTAGTGTGTAGAATGGGCTATGGACTTTCTGTATGTAACTTGATCAATAGACGCCTAAGTACTAGTTCAAGGTTGGTCTAAATCACGAAATCATCCTAAGGACTGGATAAAATATGAAGGACATATTAATATGAATCTAAAACTCATATCATATGGCCAATATGGCCGGATCATGGTGTAAACAAATATTCAACAGGTCTCAGTGGGTTGGAGTTGCTAAAATCTGCAGTGTCTAGGCACATCTTTATTCAAAATAAGCATGTTTGATGATTTGTTTCAACCCTGCTATGCCCTGTCTGCTGAAGTTGTTTTCCTTCCCAAATGGTATTAGCAGTAGTATTTTGGCATCTACGGAATCATGATATCCCTGTTAAATTATGCCCTAGTACCGTATTTGTCTCATGGCCGTATTTTCCAAACACGTTATCTAGTTAACCTTATTTATTTGCATCTGGTGTTAATATGTTTTTGGCAAACATGTATTGGGTACATGTCTGAAATGATATGTCTTGCTTGCTTAAATATTGTTAGCTAATGAACCAAAATGGTCCTGCATATAGATTCTGTTAGGATACACCTACTTAGCTCATGTGTGAATCAGTAGCTTGTCTTGATCTATCTCTTAGAGCAGATTATGTGAGTGTAAACTGTGTTCTATCTCTTCGACCTTAAGTATGCATGTCAAATTTGACTTAAACAGACCCCTTTTGAAAAATGCATGTCACGACCCGACCCCGGGGCATCGTACTTACCGGTACCGCCGTATATGTCGAGAATAGCAATGAACATACATAACACATAACTTATAAAAGGTAACATCACCGCCACCGCAAGTGTCGCTTCCATAAAACATTCTTAAACAAAAGTATAGTAGTACAACGGTTCTTATATCCCAAAACACATAGGTGACCACGCACTTAAAGATAACAATCGTGGATGACGGGGCCCCGCCATACCCCTGAATGTACAAAATACCTATAGCATCAGGGAATATCCGTACCAATAAACAAGCTTCCGGAGGAATGGAGCTTCTGACACCGGAATAGTGATCCTAAGAACGAGGATCCTCAATCTTTACCTTACTCGCGCGAGCAACGCCCAGAAATTCGAGCCTGCAATATGTACCAAGTATGTAAAGTCGAAAATCAGTAATAATGATATCATAAGTCTAAGAGTATGCTGGAGTCATGGAAGACAATAAAATATATTTTAATGTGCCTTACTAACAATGAGAGTGACAAGTATATATATATAATACTGCATAAAATAGGGGCCTTAGGATCAAAACAGGGTACCTCGCCCGTAGTATCAATAAGCACCCCTACTCGGGACTATTTCACCCGTGATAGTCTTGGGACCGCGTGAGGTATTCCTCGATAGTCAGACTACCGCACGGAACTATTTCACCCGCATAAGCCCATAAGGACTCGCATGAGGTATTCCTTGCATCATGGGTAGCAAATCCACTAATGTGGTATAACGATCTTGGGACTTACCCTCGGATATACTCTTACCCCGGCGGATGGTATAACGATCTTGGGACTTTCCTCGATATACTCTTACACCGGCGGATGGTATAACGATCTTGGGGCTTGCCCCTCAGATATACTCTTACACTGAAGAAGGTGGTATGACGATCTTGGGGCTTGCCCCTCAGACATACTCTTACCCTGGAGAAGGTGGTATAACGATCTTGAGGCTTGCCCCTCAGATATACTCTTACCCTAGCTCAAACTGTCATCATATCATAATCATAAATAAGTTAAGAAAACTTATAACTTCTTATTAGTCTTGTTCATATACCCTCTCATTTTAGTTTACTTAAGGCACTTAATCATATATTTAATAAAGGAAAACCGGGAATTTAACCCAAGTACTACATACTTCAATTCTTTTAAAAGTGACTCTTTTTCATACATAAAACTCTTGGGCAATTGATGCCTTAAAATCAATTTGCCTTTCATAAATCAAATCATTTGTCCTTACTTGTCTTACTTAGAGTAAATCTCTTCTCATTAATCTTTTATAAAGCTAATAAACCAACTTCCCATAAAGTTGTTATATTAACCCTTCACTTTAGTAAAATTACACTTTTCCCCTAACTAAGGGACTTATACATTCTTAAAACGACACAAGTCTTTATATACTTAAAACAAGTGAGAATACCAAATCTTGTACGTCTACCGTACTATATAGTTACATCTATTCATGCTCAAGAGATAAGAAAGCTCTACATACCTCTTTGGTCATCCACTTGCTAAGCTCAACTACCGCAAGTAATATTTCGACCTATAATAATCATGATACGTTTATTAACCTCTAATTTCAATGTAGAATAATCTAAACTCAAAGCCACTAAATTCTATGGAAAATTTGGCAGCATTTCCTTTGTTTCTACATACTTTGCCACCTTTCTCAAGGCCGAGTTTATCATCCAAACGCCACATTTAAGGCTCAACAATCCAACATTTTAAAGGGGATTACACCTCCAAACTTGGGTGTGTAAAATTCTGCCCCATTAGGTACAACAATTCACTAAATAATTCTAAGGTAGTTTTTAGGCTACAACATGCTCATAATATCTTCTTAACCAATTCTTTTATATCCAAACCACATTTCTTGCATGCAATGACTCTAAGAGCATTATTTACCACCACAAGTTCTTCCTTCTTAACATGCAACACTAGAAACTAATTCTAAAGGAAGAAATGTTACCTTAAAGCTTTAGCCAAATCTTTCCAACCACTTGCTAGCTTCCTTTTCAAGAACACCACCACAACAACCTTCACAAGCTAGCCACAAGCTTCCCTCTTGCTTTTACTTTTTCAGATTTTTCCTAAGGCTAGAATGTCTCTTGGGATTTTAGAGAGAAGGAGGAGCTTGAACTTTTAAGAGAGAGGGAAGAGTTTTTATCTA
Source organism: Przewalskia tangutica (assembly GCA_029844215.1). NCBI lineage: Eukaryota > Viridiplantae > Streptophyta > Magnoliopsida > Solanales > Solanaceae > Przewalskia > Przewalskia tangutica. Next base: position 36,204,212 of record CM056727.1, on the reverse strand, counting down.
AGAGAGAGAGATGAAGTATGACCAAGTCTTGAAGACTTGGTCAATATAATGCATGCAAAATCAGATGGGGGGGACACTTGTCACCCTCCCAAGGTCTTTTAAAAGAAAAAACTGACTTTTCCTAAGTTTTTCCGCCTGCATCCGCCATGCCTCGTTCCCGCACAAGGACAAAACCTCCGCGCCTTCTTCAATCTCCGCGCCACGCTACGGCGCCACGGCGCTGCAACTTCAGCGCCCTCAAGATTTCGGCGTCGCGCCCTCGCATCCGAGCCGCTGCCGCTGTTTTGCTCAAACGCATTTCGCCCGTCACAAGACCGAACTTGTAACTCTCATAACTTTCTACTCCGACGTCCTATCGACGAACGGTTGGTTGCGTTGGAAGATAGACTCAACGAACTACGCCTCAGGCCTTCGAAACACTTAAGAACTCTCAATGTATCGGGTCATAACCCGCCTCAAAGTTGACTAAAGCCCGTCCGGAACAATCCGTCAACTTATCCTTAGAAAATTTTAAGTCTTACATGCTTTCATACGCTCTCATACGTAGGGTCAGAACTACGGGGTATAACATTCTCCCCCCCTTAGAAACATTCGTCCCGAATTTTCCTTCTAGGCTTACTCAAATCACAACATCGACATAGACACTCTTAACTATTCTTTTGCAAATAAAGAAGCTCCACGAGCCACAACATACTGAAGCGTAAATGCTAAATCAAAACTAACAAGCAGGAAAGTGGGTTACCTGGAGGTATAGGAAATAGGTGAGGGTACTTCTTCATCATGTCATCCTCTGCTTCCCACGTCATTTCCTCCTGCTCGCTCCGCCATGTGACCTTAACTAAGCCACGCCTTCGTCCGGTCGCTTAACTCGACGATCGAGTATCGCTATGGGACTCTCCTCATACGATAACTCCTCTCACACTGGACATCATGAATCGGTGCACTCTAGATGGATCTCCAATACATTTCCGCAACATAGACACATGAAAATCGATGCACCGCCCGGATTGCATTTAAGATCTAACTCATAGCAACCCCGCCTACCCTACTGACAATCGATAAGGCCCAATGTACCTTGGGCTAAGTTTCCTTCTTACAAACCTCATCACGCCTTCATGGGCGATACCTTTAGAAAACCCAATCATCTATCTCAAATTCCGTTGTCGACGCCGATGATCTGTGATACGACCTGCGACTGAAGCCGCCAACAACCGCCTCGGATAAGCTTCACCTTATCCATCGCCACGAACTAAGTCCGCCCGACTAATCAACTTCTCCCACTCAAACAGCCTATCGGTGACTGCACTTCCTCCCGTATAAGGCCTCATGCGCGCCATCCGAATACTAGAATGGTAGCCGTTGTTATAAGCAACCTACAAGAGGCAAATGATCCTCCCAACTACCTCAAATCAATAACACAAGCCCGCAGATATCCTCGTTGTTCGGATAGTGCGCCGCCCGTCCGGCTTGGCCGAGGATGAAACGCCGCATCGAGACTCACCGTGTCCTAATCCCTTCTCGAAAGACCTCCGGTTAGCCGTAAATTGGGCTCCTCCATCTCAAATAATCGATACGGCACTCCGCGCCTCACAATCTCCCGATATACGCTCGTAATCCTGGTCGAAAAAGTCGCCCCGATCGAAGAAATGGGCTGATTTCACACCGTCGACGATAACCCAAATGGAGTCGCTTCCTCCGAGTGAAAGGTAATCCCGTAATAAAATCCATATTTACCACCTCCCACTTCCAAGTCGGAATATCGATAGTCGCAATGCCCACCGCTTCGTGCTCAACCTTAACTCACGACAATTCGCACGCGCCACGAACTCCGCAACGCCCTCTTCGTGCCATCCCACCAATACACGATCCGAGGTCATGATACATCTTAGTCGCCCGGATGAATAGAATAACGAGCACCGCGTGCCTCCCTGAATCTGCGACGAAGTCCTGCTACATCGGGAACACACAACCGCCTCAAATCTTAGCACCCCACCAGCGCTACTCTCAAATAGACTCTTCTCCTTCTCGAGAGTCAGATCTGCATCGCACTACACCGGATCCTCATATCGCCGCCTCTTCACCTCCTCGACGATGGAAGACTCGCAACCTCTCGAACCCGAACTCCATCACTATCGTAATCAATCAAACGAACCCCAAGGCTCGCTAGCCGATGTAACTCTCGGACCATATCCTCTTCTCCGGTGAACATCGATGCACTTCCCATCGACCGCGACTAAGGGCATCCGCAACTACATCGCCTTCCCGGTGGTATAGAATATCAACATCGTAATCCTTAAGAGCTCCAACCACCGCCTCGCCGCAAGTTCGGCTCCTCCGTCCGAAGATATACCGAGACTCGTGGTCCGTGTAAATGTCCACACGAACTCCATATAAATAATGTCTCGCATCTTCAAGGCATGAATCACACCGCCAACTCCAAGTCATGTGTGGGATAGTTCTTCTCATGCTTCCTAAGCCGCCGAGATGCATAAGCTATAACCTTGCCGCGGCCGCATCAAGACGCACTCCAAGCCCGGCACACGACGCGTCACAATAAACCACATATCCATCTAAGCCCTCCGAAGAGTAAGAATCGGGCAAGCCAACTTCTCTTTTAGCAATCGAAACTTTCCTCACAAGTATCCGTCCACCGAACATAGCCGCTTCGAGTCGCTTAGTCAAAGTCTTTGAAATAGAAGCAAACTTCTACAAACCTCCGATAATAACTCGCAAGGCCCAAAGTTGCGCACTCCATCGGTAGCTGGTCCGCCAAGTCTGATCGCCTCAATCTTAGTCAGACAACTCGAATACCGCCCCGATAACATGCCCTAAGAAAGCCACTGAAGCTAACCAGAACTCGCACTTCGAGAACTTGGCATACAACTGCCGGTCTCGGAGGACTCCCAATACCTTCCTCAAATGATCGGTATGCTCCTGCTCTGTGCGCGAATACACCAAGATATCATCAATGAAAACTATAACGAACATATCCAAGAACGGCCTGAATACCTTATTCATCAAATCCATGAATACTGTTGGGGCGTTGGTCAAACCGAAAGACATTACTCTGAACTCATAGTGCCCATACCGGGTCCTGAATGCGCTTTCGATGTCCGCCTCTCTAACTCGTGCTGATGGTAAACTGCATCGGGCAGTCTATCTTGAAAAACACCTTGCTCCTCGCAATCGTCAAACAAATCGTCAATCCCGGGAGGGGATATCTGCTTCGATAGTTACCTTGTTCACCGCTCGTAATCAATACATACGCAGGCCCCATCATTCTTCTTTACAAATAACATCGCGCTTCCTGCGGGAAACACTTGGCCCGATAAAGCCTTTCTCCAAAGAAGTCTTTCACCGTCCTTCAATTCCTTCAACTCGGAGTGCCATCCTGTATGGCGGAATAGATATCGGTCGAGTATATGGCGCCAAATCAATGCAAAACTCAATCTCCCTCTCAGGAGGGATACCCGGAAGCTCATCTGGGAATACATCTGGAAACTCTCTAACGACCGAATCGATCAAGGTCCGTACCTCACCTCGATGTCGAATACCCGAACAATATGGTAGATATACCCTTTCCGCACCATCTTCATAGCCTTGAGGTAAGAAATAAACTTACCCCTCTCCGACGTAGTATTCCCCTTCCACTCGATAACGGCTCACGGAAACCGAACCGAACTAATCTCTCTCTCATACCACATTGGCATAGCAAGATGCTAGCCAATCCATACCCATAATCACATCAAAGTCGGTCATATCCAACTCTATCAAGTCGCCAGAGTCCGACGACTATCTATAGTCACAGGCAAGCCTTATATACCCGCCTACCATCGAATCACCTCGGGCGTAGCCACCTCAAAAGGTCTTATGGACTCGGGCTCTATCCCTATTCTCGAAATATGAGGAGATATGTAGGACAAGGTAGAACTGGATCTATCAAAGCATATACATCACAAAGAAGAAACCAATAATGTACTGTGACGACATCCGTGACGCCTCGCGGTCTGTCATTGGACATAGCATATATGCGCTCGAGGACCGCTAATCGAACCCTACCACGACCTGCGCGGCTGCTGGCCCATAAGTACCACGCCTCGGGCGTCGACCATCGAGACGAAGATCCCAAAGAACTCCCGTCGGCTGAACCGTAACGCTCCCGCCGCCTAAGGACGGACAATCCTTCTTCAGATGGCCCTGCTGGCCACAAGAGTAACATGCTCTCGAACCCATACGGCACTCGCCCGGATGAGACCTACCGCATCGAACGCACCGAGAGGTAGGTGGTCTCGATTGGTCCGGTCTCGCCTCACGAAAACTCAAGTCCCGAGCCGACCGCTCCCGAATAACCTCGTCGGACCTCCCGCCGAAATCGAGAAGGAACACTCAGGCTTGGCCGGAATGTGGACCTGTTCGCTGCCGAAATTGCCGCCTCGAAAACTGCCCTGAGAACCTGCTGTCCTGGCCCTCTTGGGCTGGCCCAAATCTAGCCGATCTGCTCTCTCTCGCTCAATCCTCAGATGCCTGCATCCTGGCAATATCCATCCCTGGCTGAAGAGCCACCCCCAAGCATGCAGTAATCATATGACGGTCTAACCCCATCACATATCGATGAACCCTGTCTGCCATGTCAGCTACTATGGTGTGCGCATATCTGGCCAAGGAGTCGAACTCCAGGCTGTACTCCCTGATAGTCCTCCCGTCCTGTCTCAAGGTCAAGAACCTATCTACGCGGGCTCTCCTCACCTCAGGAGGAAAGAAGTGGTCTAGGAATGCCTCTGTGAACTCCTCCCAATCAGCTGGAAGAGCATCCTCACCCCTCGACAATACCCATGACTCAAACCAGTTCAACGCAATATCGCGTAACCGGTAAGAAGCTAGTATAATGCACTCGATCTCCGATGCCCTAAGGACCTGCATGGTCCGCTATAACTGCCGGACAAACTCCTGCGGATCCTCCTCAAATCTCGAACCATAGAACTCGGGTGGGTGACAACCCAAGAAATCCCGAATCAGAATCGTCGGCTCTGGGTTGGCACTTTGCTCTGTCGGCCGCCGCCACTATCTTTGGCCAAGAATCAATTTGTTCCCCGTAATCTCTGTCGCGCCCGATTTCGACCGCGACTTTTTAAAAGCGAGCCCTGCTCAAGTAAATGTTAGGAAATAAATAATAAAAGTGTTAAAGAAGTGTTTAAAATATAAAAAGTGCTAAAATGTTTAAAATGTTTGAAAAGGGTTCGCGGAGTCGCCACCTAATTATTTTGGGTGAATTAGGACACCTAAATGTTTAACTGGTTTAAAGTAAACATTAACTCCATTTAATGGTCTGCTAAACTTAATGAGATTCCGGGTAAGGGTTCTTTATTATCCTAAAGGGAAGGGGTTAGGCACCCTAAAGGATCCGCTAACTTGCGGTTGTCCTGCCAAACCTAGGGTTAATTATTACGCTAATGAAGTACATTTTTTTTCTTTTGAAAATCTTTGAAGAGAAGGATGATGCAAGTATTTATAAAAGATATTCGTTTTGATAAGAGATTTATAAGGCTAATGCTATAAGAGTACGTATAAAGTTTAAACGTATGTCATTGTATTATTTATGAGAAAATGATGCAAAATTGATTTGTTGACTAAATGTATGTGTTTACTGGCTAACTTAATCTTGATTAACACAAGTATGCCTAAAATACTTAATTTTGCATTTGAGAAGAATCTATACATAAATTTCATAATTAGATATGCAAATTAAATTGTTAGGCAAAAGTTTAGACATGCAGGTTAAGCCCTAAAGTAAGTAATTAGAAGTGCATTTCTGATTTTCAAAACTACCCGTCCAATTTATTTTAAAAGATAATTATTATGTGTCTCCTATTAATTACAACGTTAGATAATAAATTACAAATAATAAAAATAAAAGACATAAATGAGACAAGGAGATTTAGAGAGTAAAAGGAGTTGAGATGGATGACGACGTCATCTTGTCCTATTTGTCTTAGGAGTGCGGACACGAATGTGGATCTCATGCTGGCGAGAGTCATGATGAGTCTCATGACGAGACTCTTCGTTGTTCCCGATGTATTTCATGCAAAACAAAGAAAAGAAAGATAAGGAATTAGCATATATCCTAATTACTTGAATCATAAAAATCTATACGCACATAATTTATATTTGCATGTAATCAGCATATAAGAATGTATAAATTAGTGAATAGAATGGCGCATTTTGCCATAAGCAAACAAAGAAGATTCGATGAAGCAACCACATGCAGCGAATAGGGAAAATAAATATGCCAGCCCCCCTGCTGTTGTTTTCAAACTTTTTAGGAAGAATCGCCCAAACGAAGTGAATCTAATAACAAGTATTCCTATCTTATATACATGTATTCAGACTTGGATTATCATAAATAATAGTTTCCATATTAACGAAAGCATGCATATGTCTATTCTATTTTTACTTGATCTACCTAACAATACACTAAACAGATACTTATCAAAACAAGATTAAACTAGCAGTACCACATGATTTTGTACACAAGCACGAGAATGGGGGGTTATGAATTGAATATAGGATGCAAAACAGAGACATAACTTCACACAGTGTCACTTAATCCAGCAAGCGCAACCTAGCAGATTGGGGCAAAGTACAAGGCAGTTTAGGAGACTTCACCTATTGACACAGGAATAATCTTGATACCTAAATAGGCAAGGGAAGTACACTGAATTTGACATACGAGCATGAGGATGGACAGAAGACATCGTGACATTGAAACATTTGGATATGCCTATTTGTTTACTGACCAGCTTAAAAAAAACATGGCGACTACGCTTCCCCTGCTGCAGTGAACACTCACATATGCTGTGAATGCACTGGTCAGATTGCAAACAGTAAGCAGAGACAGAAATAAGAAGCAAAACAGGCCAAAGACATAAAATACGATATACATGTTAATATACTAAACATATGGGTAATTCAGTTGTTGTTCAGTTGAGCGTAAAGATGCAAATCCAGTTACTGACCCTCTACATGTATGTCCAAACATATCCTTGCCATTTAGAATGTTTAGAACCTATCCGATGCACACTTGGATATACATTGCAATGAGTACTCACAGAAGATTCATTTTATATGACGTATATGGGGAGGTTCTGTTTTCAGATTTAAGGAAATAGCCTCGCAGCAACTTAGCACTTCAACAAACAAGAGACAGTACCAACATTATTTGATGTTTTCCTATGCTTTGCCCATTATTGGTGATATAAGACATCTAACTAACCAAATATGATCCTCAGACAGAATAAGCATGCTTTTGAACATTCACACGAATTCAGATGATTTGTGACAATCATATGTTGCTGCATATGACACACACAATACATTGCGACGGCCATTTCTGACTTGACAGCGGCAGTTAAGCTTAAATGCCTTTTCAAGAAAGAAAAACACATACATAGATACAGGATATGCAACATGAAACAGAATTATAGGTCATACTGGATTTAGAAACATAGGCAATGGCTTAGCTGCATATTCAGCATACTCAGCCTACTAAGTAGCAAATATCCCGGCGATCACCACAGACATCATCACAATGTCCTTGCGACAAGTTATTAACGTTATTTCGAAATACAATATTAGATATGAATCTGACGACAATTAGTAAACTGAATCAATTACAGACAGATTGACCAAACATCGTATTTAGACATTTATAAACAAACGAACTAAATTGATGATGAAGCATGCGAAACAGTGGAAGTAAAAAAACAAAACTGAAAGGGGTTCTAGTTTACCTTCTCCGGACAGCGACCCGGGTCAGCGTATCAAGTCGTCGGTCCAATCGACGGGTTTTGGGTTTGCGATGTGAATGAAAGGGCGAGGTTTTTGTTTGCTGGTTTTTGGCTGGAACTAAAAGAAAGGGATTCGAACCTTTATTCTTGCGATGCTAATTCTCTGGGTGTTGACTCCCTGACTCCCGATGCCTTGTTGTATTCTCCCCGTCTCTGCTCTGTGTTCGACTGCCTTTCATGCGCTCGAATGTTCTGTATTTATAGCTCAGAGTTTGGGTTCTAATGTTGGTAAGCTTTTAGGGCTGAGATTGGGCTAACATTGGTGCTGATTCGTGTGATTTGTTGACGAGATTTGGGTAGATTCGTAAGTGATTCGAACAGGTTATGGTAAGGAAAAAATTGAGGAATTTGGTTCAGCTATGGTAAGACGAGCTAGCTGGGGTGCGTGAGTAAAGGAAAGCCCGGATTCTTCGGCGAGAAATCCGGGCGGCGACGAAAGCAGAAGGTTTTAGGGTTACTGGTTTTGTGCGTTTGAGGGAGGACGAGGGCAAAAGAGAAATGCTGAGGGCTTATGGCCTATAAGGCTGTGGGGGAAAAAATGAATTGGGCTGAGGGGTGATGGGCTGATAAGGGAGAAATGGGTTTCTGGGGCGTGTGGGTATAAGTGAAGAAATGGGCTGCTGGGGCGTGTGGGCTGCGGGTATAGTTAGGTATTAAATTAGGGGTATTAGTTTAGGTTAGTTTTAATTATTAGGTATTTAATTAAGTAGTGGTAAGTTAAATTAGCAAATTGTGATCAAATTACTTAGGTGTTTTATTAATCTAATTGTTATAAACGCGGGCGTACTATTTAATTAATGCCTAATATTTTAGAATGCGGCGCTATTATTTAAAATCTTATTTGTTGTGCATTATGAATTATTGTTGTATTTTATTATTAGAATTATTGTGGAAAATTAGTGTAATTTTATAGTTAATGCCTGGACGGGAGGGTCAAAATTGGGTGTCAACAGTTGTCCCTCTTTGTATGGAGATGATGGAAGAATCTTCGGACAAAGACGTTGACTCATAGCCAATTTTGTCTCGACCCTCAGAATTAGAAATGTTGGGCAATTAGGCAAGGCTGACGCGGACTCAAAAATTGTCCCAGTGTCGAGTTATGACGACACTGGGCTGTGGTGTAAAGAATAAAATAAAATAAACGGGCTTGAACCTGGGGTGTACCGCTATGGCTTATGGTGCTGGGTTTTATGGTGATGTGGAACGAGTGGACCGACGCTTGAGGCCGCTTCTGCCATTCATTGGGAAGGTTGGCCCCCCAACAAATTGCCCCGGTTCGCTGTAAGAGAAAATCCACGTTATGCTCCATCTGCGTGCGCCTCAGATTGAAGCTAAGATAGAAGCATTAGTGTATAATCACAAAACAAAATAATGTAAGAATGTAAATTTTGTGTTGTGGTTGTAGTCAAATCGTATATGGAATGATGTGATGATCGATGTATAGACGAGATGCGAGACGCACGCCTTGTGTGGCGTTATCGCTGTATGGACGAAATGCAAATGTCGCCTTATGCAGGCGAATCGCTTGTATGGACGAAATGCAAATGACGCCTTGTATGGGCGTTATCGCTTGTATGGACGAATGCAAATGACGCCAGTATGGGCGTTATTGTCTTGTATGACGAAATGCAAATGACGCCAGTATGGGCGTTATCGCTTGTATGGACGAGATGCAAATGACTCAGTATGGGCGAATCGCTTGTATGGACAAAATGCAAATGACGCCTTGTATGGGCGTTGTCGCTTTGTATGGGCGAGACGCAAATGACGCCAGTATGGGCGTTATCGCTTGTATGGACGAATGCAAATGACGCCAGTATGGCGTTATCGCCTTGTATGGACGAATGCAAATGACGCCAGTATAGGCGTTATCGCTTGTATGGACGGAATGCAAATGACGCCTTGTATGGGCGTTATCGCTTGTATGGGCGAAATGCAAATGACGCCAGATGGGCGTTGTCGCTTCAGATGGACGAGATGCAAATGACGCTTGTATGGCGTTGTCGCCTTGTATGGACGAAATACAAATGACGCCAGTATGGGCGTTATCGCTTGTATGGACGAAATGCAAATGACGCCTTGTATGGGCGTTATCGCTTTGTATGGACAAAATGCAAATGACGCCAGATGGGCGTTATCGTCTTGTAGGACGAAATGCAAATGACGCCAGATGGGCGTTTTCGCTCTTGTATGGACGAAATGCAAATGACGCTTGTATGGCGTTATCGCTCAGATGGACGAAATGCAAATGTCGCCTTATGGGCGGAATCGTCTTGTATGGACGAAATGCAAATGACGCCTTGTATGGGCGTTATCGTCTTGTATGGACGAAATGCAAATGACGCCTTGTATGGGCGTTATCGTCTTGTATGGACGAAATGCAAATGATGCCTTGTATGGGCGTTATCGTCTTGTATGGACGAAATGCAAATGACGCCTTGTATGGGCGTTATCGTGTTGGATGGACGAAATGCAAATGACGCATTGAATGGGCGTTATCGGCTTGTATGTACGAAATGCAAATGTCGCCTTGTATGCGTTATCGCTTGTATGGACTAAATGCAAATGACGCCTTGTATGGGCGTTGTCGCCTTGTATGGACGATGCAAATGACGCCAGTATGGGCGTTGTCGCTTGTATGGACGAATGCAATGACGCCTTGTATGGGCGTTATCGCTGTATGGATGAAATGCAAATGACGCCTTGTATGGGCGTTATCGTCTTGTATGGACCAAATGCAAATGACGCCTGCTATGGGCTTTATCGTCTTGTAGGACGAAATGCAAATGACGCCAGTATGGCGTTCTCGCTCAGATGGACGAAATGCAAATGACGCCTTGTATGGGCGTTATCGCCTTGTATGGACGAAATGCAAATGTCGCCTTGTATGGGCGGAATCGTCTTGTATGGACGAAATGCAAATGACGCCTTGTATGGGCATTATCGTCTTGTATGGACGAAATGCAAATGACGCCTTGTATGGGCGTTATCGTCTTGTAGGGACAAAATGCAAATGACGCCTTGTATGGGCGTTCTCGTCTTGTATGGATGAAATGCAAATGACGCCTTGTATGGGCGTTATCGCCTTGTATGGACGAAATGCAAATGTCGCCTTGTATGGGCGGAATCGTCTTGTATGGATGAAATGCAAATGACGCCTTGTATGGGCGTTATCGTCTTGTATGGACGAAATGCAAATGACGCCTTGTATGGGCGTTATCGTCTTGTATGGACGAAATGCAAATGACGCCTTGTATGGGCGTTATCGTCTTGTATGGACGAAATGCAAATGATGCCTCCTAGGGCATAGATAAAAATCGTGTTATGCATAATCAAAGCTAGATGAAATAATTAAAGTGTAAATGATGTAGCCTGAGTAACGCAGATGTGGTTTTTGCGAGATGTATTTGATGTAGACTTGTTGTAGATGGACTTCGTGAGCGGATATGTTGTATTGGAATGTTGTTGTCCTCCTTGTTCCTATTGTCCTGCAAAATTCACTCAAAGAAAAATTGTGAGTTCGGGGAGGGGGTCGGCCGATTTGTGTTGGCTCTTGATATTTGCACGCGTTGTCTTGTCTGGACATGTACCCCTGTCTGATTTCGAGTCTTGGTCAAAACATTTGTTGAAAAATATTCTATCTTGAGAAAATATACTTATATGTGCTAGTAGGAAATTATGTCGATATTTGAATAGTGACATGTTGTGAAACAAAGCAAACTTCCTTATCCGAAATCGCGATATTCTCCCATACTCCGGTGCTCATTGCCGTCGAACTCTCTTTAATATTTGTCCCAGTTTTGGGACATGGAACCCTTAGCGTAAATTAACCATGTCCATTGATGTCATTTGTAGTAAAACCCTTAAAATTGTCCCAGTTTATGTCGATCTTTCGAGCATATGGAATCACATTTGTCGGTGTCTTTTTGTGGCGAAATCCTTTAAAAAATTGTCCCGCTTTGATCGACGGTTCGAAGTCGGATATATGTCGCCGCCGACATACGTCGATAACGCCGTTACTGGGCGTGTTCTTCGCTCATGTAGAATAAATGCTCCTGCAAGCTAAGCTTGAGAAAAAGTTAGTGTATAAGCATTAAAAATGTAATGATAAATATTTGAGAAAGGCAATTACGCGTAGAGATGTCGCCCTCGAGATGTTTCTGACAAATTGCCATGATGCCTTTGTTGTGTGCTTTATGCCCGGCCGATGTGCTAGAATTTGTCATGACTTTTGAATTCGATCGCTGATTGCTGCCTCTCTCTCGCTTATGTTGTTTCTTTCGCTTTTGCTAATATGAAGAACTTTTTGTATCTTCCGCTAATATGGGCGATACGCTCAAAGAAAATTTTGTGAGTTTTGGGGTGGTCGATTCGTATTTGACTTCGCCGCCTTGTTCGACATCTGCGCGTTCGCCTGCTTGGACTCGCAACCCCGTCTGCTTCCTATTTTGTCCCAGTTTTGAATATGCAATCTGGGGTAGACCAGAATAGGGATGCAAACCCAATCTTTCAATACGTCTCATTGCGTTAAAAGCCGGGCCGAGTCTTCATACTCTGTTATTGCTTAGTCAAATACAAATCGACCTTTGGGGAAGGTGATAAATCCTTTTTAGACAAAATGTAGCAAACTGCGTTAGTGTAAAGCACGTGATTTTGCAAAAGTGTAAAAAATATTTAGCAGGTACATGTTGCACATAAATTGTTACATTGCAAGCGAGTCCTAACATGCGTGGGGACCCTTTTATGCCAGAGGTAGGCCTAAACGTCACATATGCGAGGTCATGATGGATTTGTCCAAGCCGTCCAACTGTAATGCTTTTGTTGGAAATGGCGACCAAATGACGGTGCACTTTTTCCAATTTCAACATGACAAGATTAGGTTTAGATTTGTCCATTATTGTCACGCTACACATAATATGCTGGTTGGTCGTTGGGTTGAGAAACCCGTCGACAAGTTTGGTGTCTTCTTAATTGTGGTATCGATGCCAGGGACCGACCCACCTAAGGTAAATGCATGCATGCCCTAAAATAAAGGGTGGTATAGCTCTATCTTAAGTTTCTAAGATTTGGCTTTTCTGGACGCAAGGTTCCCGAGCGGACAACTCGAGTGAGAAGGCTACGCGACCACCGGTTGGACCGGATTCTCCGCGCAAAATACCAACTCTCTTAAATGTGGGTGCTTGGAAGAAATTTGCAGGTGCGCAAAGCACACCCGCGTGTGAGTGTGTGATTCTGTGAATTTTCCAGAGCGGAAGAAATATGAGGGGAATGACAGTTTAAGGAAAGCAGTAAAGCAGGTAGCAATTAAAATAAACAAAATATAGTACACAAAATTAAATGCAAAAAATAATGTCAAATAATAACCCTAGGTTTGTTATGGTTAAGAACCTTAATTCCCCAGCGGAGTCGCCATCCTGTCGCGCCCGATTTCGACCGCGACTTTTTAAAAGCGAGCCCTGCTCAAGTAAATGTTAGGAAATAAATAATAAAAGTGTTAAAGAAGTGTTTAAAATATAAAAAGTGCTAAAATGTTTAAAATGTTTGAAAAGGGTTCGCGGAGTCGCCACCTAATTATTTTGGGTGAATTAGGACACCTAAATGTTTAACTAGTTTAAAGTAAACATTAACTCCATTTAATGGTCTGCTAAACTTAATGAGATTCCGGTTAAGGGTTCTTTATTATCCTAAAGGGAAGGGGTTAGGCACCCTAAAGGATCCGCTAACTTGCGGTTGTCCTGCCAAACCTAGGGTTAATTATTACGCTAATGAAGTACATTTTTTTTCTTTTGAAAATCTTTGAAGAGAAGGATGATGCAAGTATTTATAAAAGATATTCGTTTTGATAAGAGATTTATAAGGCTAATGCTATAAGAGTACGTATAAAGTTTAAACGTATGTCATTGTATTATTTATGAGAAAATGATGCAAAATTGATTTGTTGACTAAATGTATGTGTTTACTGGCTAACTTAATCTTGATTAACACAAGTATGCCTAAAATACTTAATTTTGCATTTGAGAAGAATCTATACATAAATTTCATAATTAGATATGCAAATTAAATTGTTAGGCAAAAGTTTAGACATGCAGGTTAAGCCCTAAAGTAAGTAATTAGAAGTGCATTTCTGATTTTCAAAACTACCCGTCCAATTTATTTTAAAAGATAATTATTATGTGTCTCCTATTAATTACAACGTTAGATAATAAATTACAAATAATAAAAATAAAAGACATAAATGAGACAAGGAGATTTAGAGAGTAAAAGGAGTTGAGATGGATGACGACGTCATCTTGTCCTATTTGTCTTAGGAGTGCGGACACGAATGTGGATCTCATGCTGGCGAGAGTCATGATGAGTCTCATGACGAGACTCTTCGTTGCTCCCGATGTATTTCATGCAAAACAAAGAAAAGAAAGATAAGGAATTAGCATATATCCTAATTACTTGAATCATAAAAATCTATACGCACATAATCTATATTTGCATGTAATCAGCATATAAGAATGTATAAATTAGTGGATAGAATGCAAATGCCGCCATAAGCAAAGAAACAAGAAGATTCGAAGCAACCACATGCAGCGAATAGGGAAAATAAATATGCCAGCCCCCCTGCTGTTGTTTTCAAACTTTTTAGGAAGAATCGCCCAAACGAAGTGAATCTAATAACAAGTATTCCTATCTTATATACATGTATTCAGACTTGGATTATCATAAATAATAGTTTCCATATTAACGAAAGCATGCATATGTCTATTCTATTTTTACTTGATCTACCTAACAATACACTAAACAGATACTTATCAAAACAAGATTAAACTAGCAGTACCACATGATTTTGTACACAAGCACGAGAATGGGGGGGTTATGAATTGAATATAGGATGCAAAACAGAGACATAACTTCACACAGTGTCACTTAATCCAAAGAAGCGCAACCCAGCGATTGGGGCAAAGTACAAGGCAGTTTAGGAGACTTCACCTATTGACACAGGAATAATCTTGATACCTAAATAGGCAAGGGAAGTACACTGAATTTGACATACGAGCATGAGGATGGACAGAAGACATCGTGACATTGAAACATTTGGATATGCCTATTTGTTTACTGACCAGCTTAAAAAAACGAGGCGCCTACGCTTCACTGCTGATGAACACTCACATATCTTTGTGAATGCACCGTCGATTGCAAACAAGGCAGAGACAAATAAGAAGCAAAACAGGCCAAAGACATAAAATACGATATACATGTTAATATACTAAACATATGGGTAATTCAGTTGTTGTTCAGTTGAGCGTAAAGATGCAAATCCAGTTACTGACCCTCTATATGTATGTCCAAACATATCCTTGCCATTTAGAATGTTTAGAACTTATCCGATGCACACTTGGATATACATTGCAATGAGTACTCACAGAAGATTCATTTTATATGACGTATATGGGGAGGTTCTGTTTTCAGATTTAAGGAAATAGCCTCGCAGCAACTTAGCACTTCAACAAACAAGAGACAATACCAACATTATTTGATGTTTTCCTATGCTTTGCCCATTATTGGTGATATAAGACATCTAACTAACCAAATATGATCCTCAGACAGAATAAGCATGCTTTTGAACATTCACACGAATTCAGATGATTTGTGACAATCATATGTTGCTGCATATGACACACACAATACATTGCGACGGGGCTACAGACTTCGAACGACGACCAGATTAAGCTTAAATGCCTTTTTCAAGAAAGAAAAACACATACATAGATACAGGATATGCAACATGAAACAGAATTATAGGTCATACTGGATTTAGAAACATAGGCAATGGCTTAGCTGCATATTCAGCATACTCAGCCTACTAAGTAGCAAATATCCCAAGGCGATCACCCTAGACACTGTCACAATGTCCTTGCGACAAGTTATTAACGTTATTTCGAAATACAATATTAGATATGAATCTGACGACAATTAGTAAACTGAATCAATTACAGACAGATTGACCAAACATCGTATTTAGACATTTATAAACAAACGAACTAAATTGATGATGAAGCATGCGAAACAGTGGAAGTAAAAAAACAAAACTGAAAGGGGTTCTAGTTTACCTTCTCCGGACAGCGACCCGGGGCAGCGTATCAAGTCGTCGGTCCAATCGACGGGTTTTGGGTTTGCGATGCGAATGAAAGGGCGAGGTTTTTGTTTGCTGGTTTTTGGCTGGAACTAAAAGAAAGGGATTCGAACCTTTATTCTTGCGATGCTAATTCTCTGGGTGCTGACTCCCTGACTCCCGATGCCTTGCTGTATTCTCCCCGTCTCTGCTCTGTGTTCGACTGCCTTTCATGCGCTCGAATGTTCTGTATTTATAGCTCAAAGTTTGGGTTCTAATGTTGGTAAGCTTTTAGGGCTGAGATTGGGCTAACATTGGTGCTGATTCGTGTGATTTGTTGACGAGATTTGGGTAGATTCGTAAGTGATTCGAACAGGTTATGGTAAGGAAATGATTGAGGAATTTGGTTCAGCTATGGTAAGACGAGCTAGCTGGGGTGCGTGAGTAAAGGAAAGCCCGGATTCTCCGGCGAGAAATCCGGGCGGCGACGAAAGCAGAAGGTTTTAGGGTTGCTGGTTTTGTGCGTTTGAGGGAGGACGAGGGCAAAAGAGAAATGCTGAGGGCTTATGGCCTATAAGGCTGGGGGAAAAAATGAATTGGGCTGAGGGGTGATGGGCTGATAAGGGAGAAATGGGCTGCTGGGGCGTGTGGGTATAAGGGAAGAAATGGGCTGCTGGGGCGTGTGGGCTGCGGGTATAGTTAGGTATTAAATTAGGGGTATTAGTTTAGGTTAGTTTTAATTATTAGGTATTTAATTAATTAGTGGTAAGTTAAATTAGCAAATTGTGATCAAATTACTTAGGTGTTTTATTAATCTAATTGTTATAAACGCGGGCGTACTATTTAATTAGTGCCTAATATTTTAGAATGCGGCGCTATTATTTAAAATCTTATTTGTTGTGCATTATGAATTATTGTTGTATTTTATTATTAGAATTATTGTGGAAAATTAGTGTAATTTTATAGTTAATGCCTGGATGGGAGGGTCAAAATTGGGTGTCAACAATCTCTGTACTCAGACCCTGACTGTGGGACTGGAGGCTCCGGTACCGCGGTCTCAGTAGCCGCGTCCGCTGCCTCGAACTCTGCTGAGGCTGGCGATGACGTGGAACTCGCCGCCCTAAACATCATCTCTGGTAAGGACTGGGCCTGTGCCCTCGTGACTCTCCGCGTCCCACTAGCGACTCTCACCGCTTTGCTTCTTCTGGGCCGCGGTTGTCTTGCGTGGAGGCATAACTGATACATAAAGGAAAACATCAGGGGAGATTCAACCTATAACTCAGCTCTATTGCACGATCTCAGAGTGAAAGAATGGAAACCAAAACTAAATATCCTGCAGCCTGCTGATTATAGATGTGGTGCACGACACACCGATAATCAAGACTCTACTAGACACGGTCTGTAGACACTTTCCGAGGACTAACTGCTCTGATACCACTTTTGTCACGACCCGACCGGTCGCGATCGGTACCTATCGGTACCGCCGTATATGTCGTGAGAATAGCAATGAACATACATAACACATAACTTATAAAAAAGGTAAACATCACTGGCCAACCGATAAGGCTGCCTTCCACAAAACATTCTTAAACAAAAGTATAGTAGTACAACTGGTTCTTATAGCCCAAAACACATAGGTGACCACAGCACTTAAAGATAACAATGGCGTATGACAGGCCCCGCCATACCCCTGAATGTACAAAATACCTATAGCATCAGGGAATATCCGTACCAATAAACAAGCTTCCGGAGGAATGGAGCTTCTGACACCGGAATAGTGATCCTAAGAACGAGGATCCTCAATCTGCTTACCCTTACCTGCGGCATGAACGCATCCCCGAGAAGGGGTCGACACAATATGTACCAAGTATGTAAAGCTGGAAAATACTGTAATAATGATATCATAAGTCTAAGAGTATGCTGGAGTCATGGAAGACAATAAAATACCTTTTACTGTGTCTTACTAACAATGAGAGTGACAAGTATATATATAAATACTGCATAAAATAGGGGCCTTAGGATCAAAACAGGGTACCTCGCCCGTAGTATCAATAAGCACCCCTACTCCGGGACTATTTCACCCGTGATAGTCCCGGGACCCGCATTGAGGTATTCTCGCATAGGTCACTCTCCCGCACGGGACTATTTCACCCGCATAAGCCCATAAGGACTCGCGTGAGGTATTCCTTGCATCATGGGTAGCAAATCCACTAACATTGGTATAACGATCTGGGACTTACCCTCGGATATACTCTTACCCCGGCGGATGATATAACGATCTTGGGGACTTTCCTCGGATATACTCTACATCAAGCGGATGGTATAACGATCTGGGGCTTGCCTCGATATACTCTACACCAAAAAGGTGGTATTACGATCTTGGTGCTTGCCCATCAGACATAATCTTACCCTGGAGAAGGTGGTATAACTATCTTGGGGCTTGCCCCTCAGTTATACTCTTACCCTAGCTCAAATCACATCATATCATAATCATAAATAAGTTAAGAAAACTTATAACTTCTTATTAGTCTTGTTCATATACCCTCTCATTTTAGTTTACTTAAGGCACTTAATCATATCTTTAATAAAGGAAAACCGGGAATTTAACCCAAGTACTACATACTTCAATTCTTTTAAAAGTGACTCTTTTTCATACATAAAACCCTTGGGCAATTGATGCCTTAAAATCAATTTGCCTTTCATAAATCAAATCATTTGTCCTTACTTGTCTTACTTAGAGTAAATCTCTTCTCATTAATCTTTTATAAAGCTAATAAACCAACTTCCCATAAAGTTGTTATATTAACCCTTCACTTTAGTAAAATTACACTTTTCCCCTAACTAAGGGACTTATACATTCTTAAAACGACACAAGTCTTTATATACTTAAAACAAGTGAGAATACCAAATCTTGTACGTCTACCGTACTATATAGTTACATCTATTCATGCTCAAGAGATAGGAAAGCTCTACATACCTCTTTGGTCAATCCACTTGCTAAGATCAACTACCGCAAGTAATATTTCGACCTATAATAATCATGATACGTTTATTAACCTCTAATTTCAATGTAGAATAATCTAAACTCAAAGCCACTAAATTCTATGGAAAATTGGGCAGCATTTCCTTTGTTTCTACATACTTTGCCACCTTTCTCAAGGCCGAGTTTATCATCCAAACGCCACATTTAAGGCTCAACAATCCAACATTTTAAAAGGGATTACACCTCCAAACTTGGGTGTGTAAAATTCTGCCCCATTAGGTACAACAATTCACTAAATAATTCTAAGGTAGTTTTTAGGCTACAACATGCTCATAATATCTTCTTAACCAATTCTTTTATATCCAAACCACATTTCTTGCATGCAATGACTCTAAGAGCATTATTTACCACCACAAGTTCTTCCTTCTTAACATGCAACACTAGAAACTAATTCTAAAGGAAGAAATGTTACCTTAAAGCTTTAGCCAAATCTTTCCAACCACTTGCTAGCTTCCTTTTCAAGAACACCACCACAACAACCTTCACAAGCTAGCCACAAGCTTCCCTCTTGCTTTTACTTTTTCAGATTTTTCCTAAGGCTAGAATGTCTCTTGGGATTTTAGAGAGAAGGAGGAGCTTGAACTTTTAAGAGAGAGGGAAGAGCTTTTGTCTAAGAGAGAGAGATGAAGTATGACCAAGTCTTGAAGACTTGGTCAATATAATGCATGCAAAATCAGATGGGGGGGACACTTGTCACCCTCCCAAGGTCTTTTAAAAGAAAAATCTGACTTTTCCTAAGTTTTTCCGCCCAGAATCCCGCCTCGGCGCCGCGGCCCTGCTTCCCGGCGCCGCGGCGCTGCAACTTCAGCGGCCCCTCAGTACTTTCGGCGCCGCGGCCCTGCATCCGGAGCCGCGGCCCTGTTGCCTTTGCCTGAAACGCATTTCTGTCCGTCTGCGCACTGAACTTGTAACTCTCATAACTTTCTACTCCGACGTCCTATCGACGAATGGTTGGTTGCGTTGGAAGCTAGACTCAACGAACTACGCCCCAGGCCTTCGAAACACTTAAGAACTCTCAATGTATCGGGTCATAACCCGCCTCAAAGTTGACTAAAGCCCGTCCGGAACAATCCGTCAACCTATCCTTAGAAAATTTTAAGTCTTACATGCTTTCGTACGCTCTCATACGTAGGGTCAGAACTACGGGGTATAACAATGCACTGCTAATTAAGAAGTCCCTCATTTGTAATGGCTTGGTTTGTTTCAATACTTTCATATAGCATAAATGAAACCTTTCATCCAGTCCCACTTTCCTTCCATGACTTGAGCTTAATCAGACCTCGTGTGTCTACATTCTGATATGGTTGAGCTGTTGGCATTTCTGATGTATAAGTTCGTCCAGTGATGTGAAGTTTATATATGTGTTTGATTGATGCATCTCTGCTCGGTGTATTTTATATACACCTTTTGAGTCATTTTTAGTTAGTAATTTACTCATTTTGTTGATGTTTAGTATTGTATTAGGGTCGTATTTCTTCCTTTTGTGTCACAGCGGTCAAAAATGGAAAAATGGCGAAAAGAAGAGGAAATGAGCATAAATGAGATGGAATTGCATACTAAAAGGGGCAAGAAATGAAGCCTAAGAAGTTCCCGGAAATATAGAAGAAATCAGACGAAGACCGGACGAACAAAGGACGAAGAAACGAAAAATCCGGAAGAATGTCATCACCGGCGCCGCGGCGCCTGGCAGCAGCGCCGCGGCGCCGACCACTGAAGATGTTCTGAAACACCTTTGATTTTCAGGCGCCGTGGCGCCCGACTGCAGGGCCTCGGCGCCGACGCGGGATTTCTGAGTTGTGGGCCGAATTTGTCACGTTTTCAGGGTGCAAAAGGGATAACTTTTCCTACCTACATATTCCTTAACCCTTTACCTAAAGGATTCCATAACTTTTCCTACCTACATAATCCCTAACCCTTTACCTAAAGGATTCTTGGGCTATAAATAGTCTCTACATCATTAGAATAATCCATCACCCATCCCATTCTCCATCTATTTTCCATCCCACACTTGACAAATTCCATTCCATTCATCTTGTAAATATTCCACAACACAATCCTTGGATGCTAGAAGGCTTGGAGACTTGTTCTTGAGTATTTTCTTTTCTTTCTTTTGCTTTGTTTATTTCAGTTCATGTATGGAGATTATATTAGTTCTTAGCGTGACTATGGCTAGGAGCTAATTACTTGTTAGGGATTTCCTTGTGATTCTCTTGAAACTCTTATTCATGAATTAATACATTAGTTGGTTTCTTCTTCACTTGCTTAAGATTTATTCAATAATTACTTTGATTGTTTGATAATTAATTGATCACTAGTTATCATCACTTATATGAGTTCTAATCGAAATCCGAAAGGGGAGATTGTGAATATGCTATAGTTGAATAAATATAGGTTTAAATCGTGGACGAAAGTACCCCGATACTTGTGTAGCTTAATAGGTTATTGCTCTTAATCCTTCTTTGTAGTCAATCTTGTCACCGAAAGGTAGAAGGGTTCTCCATTGGGGTTGAGTGTTTATATTACATTAACAGGAGTATAAAACGGTCTAGTTAACCTGCTATCTTAACGTAGAAGAAGAAGTTAGTCTAATTGTATTAAGGATTGAATAGAGTGGATAGTTGATGATCTTGGAAGCCCTAATTCTCCATCATAACTGATTTAAATCAAAGTATTTTCATAATTAGTTTATTTCCTGCATTATTAGTTTAGAATTCCAACTCAACTAACGTTAACCAAATAGAAACTAAAGCATAGATAATCGGTACTTGAAAACCAGTCCCTGAGGACGATATTCGGTCTTACCTAGACTATATTACTTGTAACGATACGTGCACTTGCGTTTAGCGTGTGTATAAATCGCGCATCAATCTCCTCTGACTGTCTGCGTATTTTATTTGGTATACCATGAATCTGTTGAACCTCTTATATATGTTAATTCCTATGTATGTTCAAATGTATATCAGTTGCAGGCTTGAGTATTTCCAAAACTGTGAAGGGGCTCGCTTGAGCCTTATTAACGTTTCAGATCTGCCCAACCTTTCATTTCCTTTCTTTTTTTTGGGGTTTTGATTGATCCCAGCATGTATATTAAGACTTGGCCTCCAATTAAAATCTGCTTGTCTGTTACGGTTGGGCCCATTTTCTTTTTGATTGTCAAATTTAAATGTTTCCTATGCGTACTTAGATTTCAGCGTCAATGAGTACTTTTGACATTTACTAATCCTTATTATTTTCTTTTTTACATGAAATGCATCGGAGCAAAATGAAGAGTCTCATGGCAAGACTCATCACGACTTTCGTCAATAAAGGCCCGCATCTACACCTATCGCATTCCCTCCTCGACAATTCCTAGAAAAAAACAAAATAGGACGGAGTCATCCACTTCAATTCCTTTACTCTCTTAACCTCCTTGCCTCATGTTTATGGCTTTATTTGTTTATTGTAATTTCATCATCTAACTTTGTAATTAACAGGAGATCCAGAGAAATTAGTATTTGAACATATAAGGTGGGAAAATAATTTAGAATTAGAAATGCACTTCTAGTTATTTATTTTAGGCTTGTCATGCATGTCTAATCTCTTGCCTAATAATTAAAATTGCATATCTAATCATGAAGTTAATGCATAACAAAAGATGTTGATTTTCTCACAAATCACTTAATGACATTATAATTCATTTCATAATAAAATTATCTTCTTATTATCAATTGTAAAAAATATCATTTTTTATATCATACCTTGCATATGTTAATATAAATCGATTTTGCAAATGAAATGCATATCTTTAGTAAATACATCAACTTTGCATCATTTTTCATAAATAATACAAATGCATACGTTTAAACTTTACATGTATTTTTATAGCATTAGTCTTATAAATATTTTATCAAAATACATTTTTTTTTATATAAAACACTTGTAACATCTTTTAAACATGCATTGCACTCTTAACATAATAATAACTTAGATTTGAGTGGACAACCGCAAGTTAGCGGATCTTAGAGGGTGTCTAACCCCTTCCCTTTAGATGAATAAAGAACCCTTGTCCAGAATCTCACATCAGTTCTGCAGACCATTAAAATAGAGTTAATGTTGACTTTACCTAGTTGACATTTAGGTGTCCTAATTCACTCAAACTAATTAGATGGCGACTCCGCGAACCCTTTAGCATTTGTTAGCACCTCTTCAGCACTTTAGCATTATTTTAGCAATTTAGCCTTTTAGCATTTTTTCTAACATTTTCTAAGTAGGGATTCGCTGAATTTGTCGCGGTCGAAAAATGGCGTGACAGAAATGGCGACTTCGCTGGGGATTTGAGGTTCTCGACCATAGCAAACCTAGGTTTATTATTGTTTGGCTTTATTTGATTTTATTTGTTTTAAATGCCTTAAATTTGATTGCTTTAATTTTGCATGTTTAACTGTTTTAATTGCTATTTGCTTTTACTGCTTTCCTTAAACTGGTATTTCGCTCATACTTCTTCCACTCTGGAAAATTCCACAATCACACGCTCACGTGCTAGTGTGCTTCGCGCACCCGCAAATTTCTTTCAAAATACCTAAATTTTAGGAGAGTTGGCGCCTGCGCGGAGTTAGATCGGTTCGTCTGATCAGCCGCGAATGTTACACCCCGTATTTACAGGACATGTTTTAAGAACGTACGTAAGAACTCGCAAGTGTTAAATTTGAGACTTGTAAAAATTTCTCGGAATTATGGAATTGTCGGAAAACGTATTATTGTGACGAATGGGAGGGCGACATGTGTCACCCCCCTTATGTTGTCTTGGACGAATTGAAGCATGGACACAATGGTCATTTGACCCTTGTTTGGAAGACTAGTCTTGCTAGTAGTCAAGCTTGAGAAGGTTGACTAAGTCAAAGGGTCCAAGTCTTGATATTTTATAAGATTTCATCCAAATCACCCATTTGTCCACACCTTGACCCTCCATGTCCCTTATAATACTACTAGTAGTGTGAGAGAGCCCAACACTTAGCAAAAATTTACAAAAAATTGGATGAACATAGGCATAAGCTCTCGGGTTCACCATTAGGAAGAAGGAAAAAATTTCGTTTCTTGTTCATTCAACTCCACACTTTAAACCAAGGTTCATGAGTGTTATGTAAGTGTATCTCAATAGAAAAATTCCGGAAAAAGAGAGTTTACGTATTAGTCGCAAAGTCAAAACCTAGTGGCTTTCTAGGTTTTGGATTGGACGTTTGAAGGAAAGTTGTTGGTATGGTGCTAAGGGTCTCAACAAGCGGATTGAAGTGTATTGGAGAAGTTCTAAACTACTAAGGAGCGACTTCGGATTGGAATTTGGATTAAGGATCGTCGAGGTATAATCTTGTTCTTTGAAAGTGTTACAAGATTATTTATTGTTGTTGTTAGCTTTACATGTTGCTAGCATGAAGTTGATATGTAGAAGTTTATAATGATTATGGATCGATTTTAGCCTTGGAAATCCGATATGTAATGTAAGCCATGTTAAGTTGGATTACTAATTGATCGTCTATTAGAATAGTCGCTTGTTAAATTACTTGAAGATTATGGTTTATATTATCAAATACGACTTGATATCATGTTATGCTACCAATTCGGATTGAAATGGAAATTTGATAAGAATTGGTAAGGTTGAACTCAAGGTGGCCGAATTTGGACTTTTAGTTTGTTTTTCATTTGTATTGGACTACTTTCCAAAATGTGAGCCAATTGGGGCTGTTTAGTTTTTATTTGTATTGGAGTACCTTATAGAAATTGTGAGCCAATTGGGGCTGTTTGGGTATTGTATTCGGCCTTGAAAAAGGTGGCAAGGTAAGTAGAAACAAAGGAAGTGCTGTCCGATTTTCCGTAGAATTTGGCGACTTAGCACTTAGAATATTCTACGTTTGAAGTAAGAGGTTAATGGACATATTGTGACCATTATAGGTTGAAGTACTAAGTATAGCGTATCCTACTGGGAGAGTGGAATAGCTATCAAGGTTGAAGTACTTTGGAGCATTTTGCTACGTGTCGATAATCGTCGCGAGGTATGTGAACCTCTTCCTTCCTTTGGCATGATCCTATGTATGGAATATACTTGTGGTATCATTTCATGTTTCCTTCTACTCTTAGAAGTTAAGAGGTAGTTATGTGATTTACTCTATGTAGAACTTTTCCTATCTTTTGAGCATGACTAGTTGCACGTATGTAGTACGGTAGACGTACAAGACTATGATATTCTTTACTTGTTTTATGTAATGCCAAGTCGGGTGGGTTAGGAGATTAACTCACTTCTTTGAAAATAGTAAGGATGTCTTAAGTTGATTTTAAAGTTAAGGGACTTGAAGAGTTTTAAAGTATGTGATACTTGTCTCGTTTTAAACGTATAAGTCCCTTGGATAGGAAATTGTTTATGGCTAAGGTATAAAGTGAATATAACGGCTTTATGGGAAGTTAGTTATATTTGCCTTATGGAAAGATAAATGACTTGACTATGTAAAAAGGCAACTTGATTTTACGGCATCAATTGCCTAAGGTTTTATAATAAAAAGGAGTCGAGTTGATTTGGCTAATTTACGGCACAAATGAGAATAAGTATCGAACAAGCCCCTGCAGCGTTAATAAAGGAAAATGTAATGACAATCCATTATGTTAAAACAAGTAGAAATCCTCCATCTGCATAGAAGCTAAGATAAGACAAAATTGTATTACATTTTCTAGATCATGGCTACTTGAATAAGATCGTTATAAATAAGTATAACTTATTCACGACGCACCAAAGATTTGTTACTAATTTTAAAAGAGCTTACGTATGAAGCTTTTAAGACTTTGAAACTTGTTTTCTTAAAAGTTAAGAGACTTGAAGTATTTTGAAAGTTAAGAGAATTGATTTGAATGTATAAATCTCTTAGTTATAAAAGGAATGAGTTTGTCTAAAACCATAAAGGGTTATAACGGCTTTATGGGAAGTTGGTTATAACGGCTTTATGGAAGGATAAGAGAATGGTTTTCTCTAATAACGAAATCAAGGAATAACTAGTATTAAGGAAGGGCAAATTGTTTTAAAGGTACCAATTGCTTAAGGTTTTTAATAAAGAAGTCACTTGATTTAGAAGCCGGTAATTGTATTTCTAAAAAGGTATTGTGACTTGTCTTGAAAAGTAGATATGACTTGATATTACGGTTATTAGTATCTTGGAAGTTTTTTTTTTAAAGAGAATCATTTTAGAGGACTAGAGGCACGTAGTACGTTGGGTTAAATTCCCGGATTTTATAATGACACGATTAGTGCCTTAAGTAAACAAAAATGAGAGTGTATATGAACAGGCTAATAAGAAGTTAGGGGATTTCTTAACTTGCTTATGTTATGTATGATAAGTCGGTAGTGCTTATGTTATGTATGATAAACCGGTAGGGCTTATGTTATGTATGATGGCCGGTTGAGTCAGGGTAAGAGTATAAGTGAGGGGTAAACCCCCAAGACGCTGTACCACCTGCTTTATGTGTTGTTTGACGACCGGTCGAGATAGGGTAAGAGTATAAATGAGGGGCAACCCCATGACGTTATACCACCTTCTCCAGGGTAAGAGTATAAATGAGGGGCAAGCCCCAAGACGTTATACCCCCTTCTCCAGGGTAAGAGTATAAATGAGGGGCAAGCCCCAAGACGTTATACCACTGTTTTGATTGATATTATGGGCGTGAGACCCATGGTTATGTTTTACACTTTCACCGCCGGTGATGGGGATTCCACGCATGCTTTGATATTGGTGTGACTTGATCGCGTCGGTTAGGCGGGTAGTATATGTGTCCTCCGTAGTGGGCGGACTATGTTATGAAAGATAAGTAAGTTATATGGTAATGAACTTAATGATTCTTTTTCTAATAATGCGTAAGAACGTGACTATAACTTTTATTGGGAATGGAAAGGTTAATAAGGTACGATTAAGTTCATAAGTGGTAATGACACGGCGAGGATCCGTATGTATTTTTACTTGTCCTTGTCATTCTTTTATGCGATTATGATTTGTTTCATGCGTTATATTCATTCCATATTCGTACTGTTGTTATCGGACCCGCCGGAAGTGCGTTCATGCCGCAGTTTAGGTACGATTGTGGATCCGCGAGCTTAGGATCGGTTCAAAGTTGAGATGGCTCCAGTGTTCCGGAGTTGTCACGTTTATGTTTATTCAGGTGTACGGCGGGGCATTGTCACGCCACAGTTGTTATGTCAAAACTCTTAGAGGTGCAGAGTCACATATTGTGGGTCAGTTTGTAAAAGAAATGAGGCAACTGCTTCGGTTGTATTTATATATGTTCAGGAAGGTAGCCCTATCGGCTAACCTGTTGTTTTACTTCCGATGTTTTATTTATAAGTTTCATGTATGTTCCGCTGATTTTTCTCTGATGTTTACCTGTAAGAGTGCCCAGGTAGGGCACCAGTCGCGGTCCCGGGGTCGGGTCGTGACAGTAGCCTTCTCACTTGAGTTGTTCGCTCGGGAACGTTGCGTCTAGTAAGCCAAATCTTAGCAAACTTAAGATAGAGCTATATCACCCTTTATATTAGGTCATGCATGCATACACCTTAGGAGGTCAATCCTTGGTATTGACACCACAATTAGGAAAATACCAAATTTGTCGACGGGTTTCTCAACCCAACGACCAACCAGCATACTATGTGTAGCGTAACAATGATAGACAAATCCAAGCCTAGTCATGACATGCTGAAATAGGAGAAAGTGCATCGTCATTTGATCGTCATTTCCAACAAAAGCATTACAGTTTGACGACTTGGACAAATCTATCATAACCTCGCATATGTGACGTTTAGGCCTACCTCTGGCATAAAGGGGTCCCCATGCATAATTAGGACACACCTGCAACGTGATAGTTTATGTGCAACATATACTTGCTAATTGTTATTTACACCTTTGCAAAATCACGTGCTAACGCAGTTTGCTGCATTTTGTTTAAAAGGATTTATCATCTTCCCAAAAGGTCGATTCGTATTTGACTAAGCAATGACAGAGCATCGGTACTTCACAAGATCAAAGGCACGATCCGGTGACATGACTGATTCAAGGGCATTTGAGCAGATTGAGTCGGAACCCATCGTGGTTCCTATAGATAAAGTAGAGGTCTCAGAAAAGAAAATCAGTGTAGATCCAGTCGGACACCTCGCCCAATTACCGCAGCAAATGGCAACCCTGCAAGCCGAAATTAAAAGGCTCTGAAACCTCATCAAAGTACTCGTCAGTTCAAATAACCAAAACAACCAAAAACCTTCAAATTATTATCAATACCTTCCTACTCCATATCCCGTTTATTACACTCAGCCAATATATAATGCACCCGTATATTCCACACAAAACCAAATGTCTACCATACCCCAGCCAAACACAAACCAAGATAAAAAGCCACCACAAACCTATCTTTGTGATACATATAACAACCCCTTGCGGTACCCACCCGTATATACGCCACAACCAAAGGCACGCCTACTAAATACCTTCACATCCCACCTAAATGCCAAAGAAAGGCCAGCCGAAATATACACCCATTTAGCCGAGCCTTTGCCGCAGCTGTACGAGAGGTTGAGAGTTGCAGGGATACTCCAACCAATTCCAAGGAATATTCCTAATCCCAAGTCCAAAGCTCATGATGAAAATAAAAGTTGTGCATACCATTCTGGAGTTATCGGACACGACATGGGAAGGTGTTATACACTCAGAGACAAAATAAGGGAGTTGATCAAAGAGGAAGTCATTCAGGTGGAGGAGGCCTCCCCCAATAAGTACAATGACCCCCAAGGGAAGAGAGGTGTTCCCTGGCCAGAACCAACTCCATCTGAATCAGTCATTTATCCAAGCATGCACCACGCGGAAGTCAAAAGAATGAGATACTGATAGCAGAGCACGAAGACTCAGCCAACCATAATGCAGAGCAAGGAGACGTATTGGAGGATTGGATTTGCATCCCTGTTCTGGTCCACCTAGAGTCTAGATAAAAAGAGCAATTTATCTTAGCAGAATAATTTAAAAAAACTCATATCTAAGCTTTAATAATATTTGCTTTTGTTTTACTTGTAATTTTAACTACGTTTGACCTGATTCCTTTGGCGGGATACGTAGGCGGCCACATAGGCTTCGGTCCCATCTTTATAAAATCTCAATTCCCTTTTGCTTGTATTGAACTACGTTTGACCTGATTCCCTTGGTGGGATACGTAGGCGGCCATATCAGCATCGGTCCCACCTTTAGAAATTTTAGCTTTACCCAATTTCTCTTATAACAAACTACGTCATGACCTGATTCCCTCGTGGGGATACGTAGGCGGCCTAAATCGGCTTCGGTCACACCATTAGGAAACCTTCCCTTCGTTCTGAAAAATAAAAAATACACATTTTCGGCATGATAGACAAGCAATCTCATTGAGACTTGCTTCAGGCCAAACGCCTCTGCATATACAAAACTAGGACCATTAGCAACTGACTAAGACAGGAAACCAGACAGGGGCGGCAGGTCCAAACAGGTCAGGCGCGCAGATGTCAAGAAGCAAAGCTGCAAAGTCAAATACGAATCGACTACCCCCCAAACTCACAAGTTTTCTTTGAGCGCAGGTTCTCCATATTAGCAGAAGCAGAAAGAAACAGCGGAGACGGAAAAGGACATCAACAATCAAAGTTCAAATTTCGCAACAAAGTCTAGCGCATCAGCTCGGGCATAGAGCCAAATTGCAATTCATGCGGTGCACAAACGCACAACAAAAACATCATGGCAATCCATACGGTTCACAAAACGCATTACAACAATATCTCAGCAGTTGCAGCATTTAGCGTGTCCACTCAAGGGCAACATCTCAGCATTCGCAGCATCCCACATATCAATACAGGGACGACATCCCCACCCACAGAATTGCATTTCTCATATATTTATCATTTTGTTTTAACAGTTATACACTCATTTTTCTCAAGCTTAGCTTGCAGGAGCATTTATTCTACATGAGCATCAGCAACACGTCCAGATAACGATGTCACATCAGTAACACGTCTAAACAACGACGTCACATCAGCAACACGTCCAGATAACGACGTTACATCAGTAACACGTCTAGACAACGACGTCACATCAGCAACACGTCTAGACAACGACGTCACATCAGCAACACACGTCCATACAATGACGTCATCAGCACACGTCCATACAATAACGTCACATTAACAACACGTCTAGAAAATGACATCACATCAACACACGCCCGCATAACGACGCCGTCAAGACAACACGCCCGCATAATGACGCGTTATCGCGACAACACGCCCGCATAACGGCGTCATCAAGAACACGCCCGCATAACGACGTTATCGACACGCCCGTAAAATGACGCTTTCAAAGACAATACGCCCGCATAATGACATCATCAGCACAACACGTCCAGACAATGACGTCATCAGCACAACACGTCCAGACGACGACGTCATCAGCACAATGCATCCAGACAACGACGTCATCAGCACAACGCGTCCAGACAACGACGTCATCAGCATAACGCATCCAGACAACGACTTCATCAACATAACACGTTCAGACAACGACGTCACATCAACAACATCATTCAGCACATCTCAGCATCGCATCATCATCGCATTACATAGGATGATATTCCTATTCATCTTATCGCATTTCTTATATGATCATGCATTTATTACTTTATCTTAACAGTTACATACTAATTTTTTTCTTCTTAAGCTTTAGTCTACAGGATCTTTAATTTCTGAAGCGGCGTCCAAAGTCGTGCGAGAGACTACGCCAAGAATCGCAACATTCAAAGAAGCATTCACGGATCCGGAAGTCCGTGCAGAGATTACATTAGCAATCACAGCATTCAGCAAGCATTCGCAGCATCCAGCAAATATGTGCATAGACTATGTCAGCAATTGCATCATTCAGCAAGCATTCGCAGCATCCAGGAAGTCCGTGAAGAGACTATATCGATGTCGCAGATTCGGAATCATTAGCGGCGTCCAAAGAAGTCCGCATAGACTATGTCAAGATTGCGATTCAAAGAAGCATTCGCAGCATCCAAGAATTCCATGAAGAGACTATATCAGCAATCGCAGCATTCAGCAATCATTCGCAGCATCCAGTAAACCCGTGCAGAGATTACATCAGCAATCGCAGCTTTCAGCAAGCATTTGCAGCATCCAGCAAATCCGTGCAGAGACTATATCAGCAATTGCAGCATTCAGCAAGCATTCATAGCATCCAGCAAGTCCGTGCATAGACTATATTAGCAATCGCAGCATTCAGCAAGCATTCACAGCATCCAGCAAGTCCGTGCAGAGACTATATCAGCAATCGCAACATTCGGTAAGCATTCGCAACATTCAGCAAATCCGTGCAGAGACTACATCAGCAATCGCAACATTCAGCAAGCATTCGCAACATCTAGCAAGTTCGTGCAAAGACTACATCAACACTCGCAGCATTAAACACGTTCGTGCAAGGACGAAATCCCAGCATTTGCAGCATCACGTCAACACAACCGCCATCATATTTTACAGGGCAACATTTTTACTCACACAGTTACATTGCTTATAAATTCATGCGTTATCATCTTGTCTTAGCAGTTATGCACTAACTGTTTGTTTAAGTCTTATCATGCAGGAGCAGAAGCACAGCGTGAATTTTCTCTTACAGCGAACCGGGCCAATTTGTTGGGGGGGGCTAACCTTCCTAACAAATGGCAGAAGCGGACTCGAGCGTCGGTCCATTCATTTCACATCATCAATAAGCCCATCGTCTTCATAAGTTAATACCGGTACACCCCTAAGTTCAAGCCAATTTATTTTTATTTTAACATCACGTTGACCCAGTGTCGTCATAACTCGACATTGGGATAAATTTTGAGTCCGCGTCAGTGTCACGACCCATTCCGGGGCCCGTGACTGGTGCCTTACCGGGGCACCCAAGTAGTCATACATCAGAGTAATCAGCGGAAACATAAAGCAAGACATGAAACAGTTTATAAAACAAGACACAGATTTTGTGAGAAAACGTGGCCTTTCGGCATATATATATAATCATGTTTTAGCGATTACATCCGACATCGCATAACATGACTACTGACCTCTAAGGAAATATACAACTATGGCGGGACAGGGCCCGCCATACCTGACATCAAAAACTAACTACAACAGGAGATCATACCAAAAGTAGAGCCTCGGAAGAGATGGAGCTCACGGACACCAACGTAGAGATCCTAAGGATGCGGATCTAGCACTGCTTGCCCACTGCGGCATGACGCAGCCCCGAAGGAGGTCGATAACAGTACTAAGTATGCGAATCGTAAAATACTTAAATGAAACATATCATTTTTTTAAAACCATTTTTACAAGTATGTATGAAACAACCAATGAAACCGCACATAGTGCCACATCACAAACAAGAGCAACAATAGGTAACTGTAATGAGTCTTGTCTAGGCTGCGAATGATCGAAAGCAGGCCACTCGCCCCATCATCATTCTCGCAAGCCTAATCTCGACTCGAGTCCGCATAGGCCACTCACGGGCCCGCATGAGGTATAACCCGCATCGGGTAGCTACCCTCGGCGTCGCCTGGACTCATTGTCCGCATAGCCACACAGCCGCATGAGGTATAACCCCGCATACTAACTCGGAACTCGTAGCTCGCATAGGCCCTCGGACCCGCGTAGGTATTCTCGAATCATGGTCCTGCATCACCGAGTCTACCCGCGTCGGAGGCGGCTTAACCCCGGTATTAT
Organism: Przewalskia tangutica; assembly: GCA_029844215.1. NCBI lineage: Eukaryota > Viridiplantae > Streptophyta > Magnoliopsida > Solanales > Solanaceae > Przewalskia > Przewalskia tangutica. The sequence goes on along the minus strand of CM056727.1, from coordinate 36,171,462 downwards.
CTCAAGAGTGAGTGATAGTATACTAGCATAACAACTTACCTTTAAGTAACACAAGCACAACAAGGATACTCACCTATACCAACGTTACAAGATACTAACACACATAGCATCATATCATGTCTACCTATCAAACCATCTTCTTATTCACAATATAAGTCATTATAAACACATAGGCAAACTTGTTTCTTTTATCAATCTTAAGTGGTTATACTTACTTCCCATAAAGCTAGTATAACTCTTAAGCTTCGCTTAAAAACCAATTAGTTCTCTTCATAATAAATGGTTCAAGAGTCCTTTGAAATGTTTTCATTCTTTATTATTTAGGCTTAAGCCGTGAGGCATTCATAGTAAGTATTATTCAGCTTAAGCGTGAGGCATTGCCGTAAGTATTATTCGATTAACACGTATGCGTCTGCACTATATACATATTGTAAAATATCATGCTTTAGGAAGAATCACATACCTTCTCGGCGAAATCCACCGCCAAGTCGAGTATGTCGCGCAGAGAATCAAATTTATAATAGTCACAGATATCTATCAAGGTCTAGAATATTCGTAGGTCATTCTAAACAGAGGGTCCTCAATTCTACGGAAAGTCGGGCACAACCCTACCCGTGAGTTATATAAGTTCATCGTGAAAACAATTCACTATGTAAGTACATTTGATTATTCTTCTTTTAAACCCTTCAAGTGATTAACACTTCAATTCTATTCGTGATATACTTCTAAGTATTTATACTATTCTTATTCTACAACAAAGAAGTATTCTTTAATTCAAAAGAGGGTTAGGATTAGTTACCTCGGTAAGCCCAATAATATCCTAGAAAAGTCGCTGAGCAAGGTTTTGCTCCTAAGTTGTATGCTCCAGAAACCTTAGAAGTTCTTCACAACTTCTACTAAGTGCTAAGGTATTTGGGCTAGGGTATTTTGGGCATTATAACAATACAAGAAGGCAACTTTTCTACCAAGGGAGGGGTTGGTTTCGGCTAGGCTAGGGGTGGGGTAGCCTCGGCCAAGCTTCTCGAGGGAGGGTGTGTTTGGACGAAACAAGAGGGAGAGGGAGGGATTTGAGACTTAGGTAGATTGCTCAATTTAGGATGAAATAACTCTTCAACAAGGGGTATTTATAGGTCAAGACATGGCCAACCAATGGCCAAGATTATGCCAAGTGCAAGGCAAGTGTAGGGTGAGGATTTAGGCAAGTGTCCTTGGCCAACTTGCACACAAAATATCTAGCCAACTTTATGACAAGGCTTGGCATCCAATCGCCCTATTGCGTGATAAGTCCACCAATGAGAGGGTGGAAAGTGTCGCTCTCATTGGTCCAAAGTGTTACGCCTCTCGGAAAAATCCGCAAAAATAAGAAATGACATAGCGGAATTTATCCTATGAAAGTCGTGGAAACGCTTCGTCGGAAAACCGTTCGCTTTGTGAGTTGTGCCTAAAAATCGTCAAGGCCTAACTTTAAGACCAAAACTTTTAGACGTATTCCTTTACGTACATACCTCAAATACGGTATAACATTCTCCCCTTAGAAACATTCGTCGAATGTTCCTTCCAAGACAGATAACGATAAGGTTCTTCAAAACTTAAGCGGTTTGCAAAAGCCACACGGCCATAAACAACACTTAGGCATAAACGATAATGAAGATTTACAAGTAGGAAAGTGAATTACGGAGGGTGGGAACAGTGAGGATACTTCGCCTCATGTCCTCCTCGGCTTCCCACGCCATCTCCTCCCGAGCTCGTTCGCCACAAGACTTTGTGGAAGCCACGCCCCGTCGCAGACGCCTAACGACGATCGATTATCGCTATGGGAATCTCTCATACGATAACCCCTCGGCCACCGACATCGCCAACCGGGTGTACCACTAGATGGATCCCCGATACATCTCTCAAAGATAGACACGTGGAAAACCGGATGTCGCCTCCGGACGGACGGCGAGTCCAACTCATAGCAACCTTGCCTACCTGCGGACAATCAAACGGCCCAATGTACCTAGGGTGAAGTTTCTTCTTCCCGAATCTCATCACACCCTTCATGGGTGACACCTTTAGGAAAACCCAATCATGAACCTCGAACTCAAGATGCCGACGACGATGATCTGCATACGACTTCCGACTCGAGTCGATAGCCGCCTCGGATAAGCTTCACCTTATCCATCGTCACGCACCAAAATCGTCCCACTAGCCGCACCTCGCCCACCTCGAACCAACCTATAGGCGATCTCGCACTTCCTCCCATACAAGGCCTCATAAGGCGCCATCCGAATCTTGGGTGGTAGCTATTATTATACGCGAACTCAACAGAGGCAAATGATCCTCCCAACTACCATCGAAGTCAATAACACAGCTCGCAGATATCCTCAAAGTGCGGATAGTGCGCTCTGCTGTCCGTCTGCGTGGATGAAATGCGATTACTCGGGCTCACTGCGCCCCTAAACCCTCGGAAGGACCTCGAAGTTGGCCGTGGCGGGCTCCTGCATGCGATATGATCAGTAGGGACTCCATGCGATCGACGATCTCTCGGATGTAAAGTCCGCATAATCCTCACGAAAAGTCGTCCGACGGAAGAAAGTGGGCTGATTTCGACCGCCGACGATAACCCATATAGAATCATGTCTCCTCCGAGTGCGAGGTAATCCCGTGATGAAGTCCATGTTGATTACCTCCCACTTCGGTCGGGATCTCTATCGTCAGAACAAACCACGGTCTCGTGCTCTACCTTCACTGCGACAACACGGCACCGAGCTACGAACTCGCAACGTCCTCTTCGCCATCCCACCAATACACGGATCTAAGGTCGTGGTACATCTTGGTCGACTCGGATGGAGTAACGCGCGTGTGCTTCCCCAAGAACTCGCCAAGTCCTCAAACATCCGGAACACACACGCCCTCAAATCTTAGCACCCATCGTGCTACCTCAAGGACCTTGCCTCACGAAGAGTCAGATCACGATATCGAATCAAAGCCGATCCTCGAATCGTTGCCTCTTCACCTCTCAACGATGGAAGACTTCGGCAACCTCACGAACTCTAACCCCATTGCTATCGTAATCAATCAAACGGACACAAGGCTCGCTAATCGTGCAAATTACGAACCATGTCCCTTCTCTCTAGCCGCACATCGATAGGCTCCCATCGACTACGACTGGCGTACGCCATCGCATTGGCCTTGCGGGTGGTACAGATGTCCACATCGTAATCCTTAAGCAACTCTAACCACCGTCTCGCCGTAAGTTCGGCTCCTCGTGAAGATGTACCGAGGCTCTTGTGGTCCGTAAAAATATCCACGTGAACCCCATACAAATAGTGCCTCCAGATCTTCAAAGCGTGAATCACACCGCTAACTCCAAATCATGGGTGGGGTAGTTCCTCGTGTTTCTTCACCGTCGGGATGCATATGCTATAACTCGCCATCCGCATCAACACACATCCCAACCCGATGCCCGACGCATCACAATACGACATAACCATCCGACCTCCGGAAGAGTAAGAACGGGCGCGGTCGCCTCTTTTCAAGAATCGAAACCCCGCCACAAGCATCAGTCCATCAAACTTGGCCTTCCGAGTCACCTAGTCAATGGTGCGTAGATAGAAGCAAACTTCTCCACGAACCGCCGATAATACCTGCAAGGCCCGTAAAATCGCGAACCTCTGCCGGAGTAGTAGGTCAGGCAAGTCTCGATCGCCGATCTTGGCGTATCAACTCGAATGCCATCACCGATAATATGCCCAAGAAACGCCATCAAGTCAACCAAAACTCACATTTGGAAAACTTGGCGTAAATGCTGGTCTCGAGAATCACAAGATCGCCAAATGCTCGCGTATGCTCCCGCTGGCGAGAATAAACCAAGATATCATCAATGAACACTATCACAAACGTGTCCAAAAATGGTTTGAACACTCGGTTCATCAAATCCATGAATACCACGAGCATTGGTCAACCCAAAAGACATGACCACGAACTCATAATGCCCGTCGTCCGAATGCGATCTAGGGACATCCACCTCTCTCGACTGCACTGATGATAGCCCGATCGCAGATCAATCTTGGAGAAACATCTCGCACCCTGAACCGGTCGAACAAATCATCAATCCTAGGAAGGGTATCGTTCTTAATGGTCACCTTGTTCACCGCGTAATCGACACACATGCGCAGCGTCCGCCCTTCTTCTTCACGAACAATACGGCGCTCCCGGGAGAAACACTAGGCCTAATGAAGCCCTTCTCTAGCAAATCCCTAAGCCGATCCTTGACTCTCTCAACTCGGCAGTGCCATTCGTATGGCGGAATGGAAATAGGCGAGTATCCGCAACACATCAATACAAAACTCGATCTCCTCTCGGGAGGATACCCGGAGGTCATCCGAAACACGTCTGGGAACTCGGTGACTCACGGCCAGCGGAAAATCTGGTACCGCACCTCGTGGTATCAAACACCCGAACTAGATGGTAGATATACCCTTCGCACCATCTTCCTAGCCTTGAGGTAGGAAATAAACCTACCCTCGGCGATACCGTGCTCCTCCCACTCAACAACCGGCTCGCCGAAGCTGGAACCGTACTACTCTCTCTGCGGTCTACATTGGCATAGCAAGAGGCTAGCCAATCCATCCCCATAATCACGTCAAAGTCAATCATCTCCAACTCTATCAAGTCGGCTAGGGTCTGACGACTGTAAATGGTCACAGGGCAAGCCCTATATACCCGCCGAGCTACCACCGAATCCCCCACTGGCGTAGCTACCTCGAACGGTCTATGGACTCGTGCTCTATCCCTATCCTACTAGCAACAAGGGAGATATATAGGGCAGTAGAACCCGGATCTATCAAGGCATAAATATCAAACCCAGAAACTGATAAGGTACCTGTGACGACATCAGGTGAGGCCTCCTGATCCTGTCGGCTGGACAAAGCATAAATGCGGTTCTGAGGACCGCTAGAATCTGAGACACGAGCCACGACCTGCCGCGACCTGGCGACCCATGAGCACCCCGCCTCGGGGCGGTAATCAGAGATGATGAAGCGGCAACGAACACGAAGGTGAGCCGCTTCCACCGCGTGCCCGGTCGGACGATCCTCGCAGTGACCTGCTGGCCACAATCGTAATAAGATCAAAAGTAGTACCACACTTCCCGTAATGGGATCTACCGCATCGGCCACCGGGTGGTGGTCGGCGGCGCACCTCTGCTACCACGACGTCCCGAAGCCACGGGGCCCGGTCCGCCCTCAGCGTGGTGTCTTGAGGGCGGTGCGGGAGTGCTCTGTCTGGGCGTGGTGCGAATCTAGATCTGCCGAGGCCGCCACCACGATAACCACGAAGACCCTCGTCCCGGCCTTCCTGCTGTCATCGTCACTCGCCGACCTCTGCGCTCGCCGCATCAAGGGCGTGAGCTGCGTGCGGTAATGTCCATACCCGGTGAGAGAAACCCCGCACATGACTCGGCCATATAGTCGCTTCTAGCGGTGATATAGCGGTGCACCCTATCCTCCATATCTGCTACCAATCTTTGGGACATATCGAGCCAATGAATCAAACTCGACATTGTACTCACGGCGGTCGTCCTCTGCCTCGATGGTAAAATCTATCGGCCGCGCCTCGCCATCTGTGGAGGCAAGAAGTGAGTGAGGAAAGCCTCGAGAACTCATCCCAGTAGGCGGGGACGCGTGCTCTCCGGGATAACTCCATGAATCAAACCAATCGGCTGCGGTGTCACGCGGCCTATGTGAACCAAAGATCACGGACTCGGTCTCGGCGCCCGATCACTCTCAAAATCCTCGAATCGACGGATGAACTCCTGCGGATCATCCTCGGCCTCGACCCATAAAACTCGCGGCTCTGACTCAAGAAGTCTCGTAGCCTCAAACTCTCTCGCCTCGGGTGAACAACGGTACGACCGAGTGGAGCTGGGCTGCCGCGTCCGGCCTCTCTCGTGACGGGCCACAACTTTAGCCAAAAGTCGGGCCATCTCTCAGTACCTAACTCCTCCGCCCGGTGTGGGGCGGGAGGTGTGGTGCTGTGGTCTGTCTTTGGGCTGGCGGCGTCATAGAACTCGCCGTCTCGTATAGACGGGCACGAGCCTCGTGACTCTGGGTGTCTGCTAGCGACTCCTCTTTGCCTTGCCATGGGCGGGTTGCCTTACGTGGAGGCATAATCATTGCAGAAAGGAATACGTTAGAGGGTCCAACCTATAACACGCCTCTAAAGCACGATCTCGTAATGAGAAGAATGGAAACCAATCCTAAATATCCTATAGCCTCACGATTATTGGTGTGGTGCACAACACACCGATAATCAAGACTCTACTAGATACGGTGCAGACACTTTCCGAGGATTAATCGCTCGATACCACTTTTGTCACGACCCATTCCGGGGCGTGATCGTGCCTTACCGGGCACCCAAGTAGTCATACATCGAGTAATCGTGAAACATAAAGCAAGACATGAAACGCTTTATAAAACAAGACACGATTTTGTGAAAACGTGGCCTTTCGGCGTATATATATAATCATGTTTTAGCGATTACATCCGACATCGCATAACATGACTACGCACTTCTAAGAAATATACAACTATGGCGGGACAGGCCGCCATACCTGGCAGACAAAACTAACTACAACAGGAGATCATACCAAAAGTAGAGCCTCGGAAGAGATGGAGCTCACACCAACGTAGAGATCCTGAGGATGCGGATCTAGCAACTGCCGCCTTACTGCGGCATGACGCAGCCCGAAGGAGGTCGCACAACAGTACTAAGTATGCGAAATCAAAGTACTTAAATGAAACATATCATTTTTTTAAAACCGGTTTACAAGTATGTATGAAACATCCCAGGAAACCGCACATAGTGCCACTTCACAATCAAGAGCAACAATAGGTAATCAGAATGAGTCTTGTCTAGGCCGCGAATGATCGAAAGCAGGCCACTCGCCCCATCATCATTCCGCAAGCCTAATCCTGACTCCCGAGTCCGCATAGGCCACTCACGGGCCCGCATGAGGTATAACCCGCGTCGAGGGTAGCTACTCCTCGGCGTCGCCCCGACTCATTGTCCGCATGGCCACACCGCGTGAGGTATAACCCCGCATACTACCCTGGAACTCTCGTAGCTCCGCATAGGCCCCCTGGACCCGCATGAGGTATTCTCGAATCATGGTCCTGCATCACCGAGTCTACCCGCGTGGAGGCGCTTTAACCCCGGTATTATCTCAAGAGGTGAGTGATAGTATACTAGCATAACAACTTACCTTTAAGTAACACAAGCACAACAAGGATACTCACCTATACCAACGCGTTACAAGATACTAACACACATAGCATCATATCATGTCTACCTATCAAACCATCTTCTTATTCACAATATAAGTGCATTATAAACACATAGGCAAACTTGTTTCTTTTATCAATCTTAAGTGGTTATACTTACTTCCCATAAAGCTAGTATAACTCTTAAGCTTCGCTTTAAAAACCAATTAGTTCTCTTACATAATAAATGGTTCAAGAGTCCTTTGAAATGTTTTCGATTCTTTATTATTTAGGCTTAAGCGTGAGGCATTGCCGTAAGTATTATTCGAGCTTAAGCGTGAGGCATTGCCGTAAGTATTATTCAGTTAACACGTATGTCTCGCCTACCGTATATACATATTGTAAAATATCATGCTTTAGGAAGAATCACATACCTTCTCGCGAAATCCACCGCCAAGTCGAGTATGTCGCGCAGAGAATCACCTATAATAGTCACGAGATATCTATCAAGGTCTAGAATATTCTGTAGGTCATTCTAAACAGAGGGTCCTCAATTCTACGGAAAGTCGGGCAGCTGACCCTACGGTGAGTTATATAAGTTCATCGTGAAAACAAATCCTATGTAAATACGTTTGATTATTCTTCTTTTAAACCCTTCTAAGTGATTAACACTTCAATTCTATTCGTGATATACTTCTAAGTATTTATACTATTCTTATTCTACAACAGATAAGTATTCTTTAATTCAAAAGAGGGTTAGGATTAGTTACCTCGGTAAGCCCAATAATATCCTAGAAAAGTCGCGCTGAGCAAGGTTTTGCTCTAAGTTGTATGCTCGAGAAACCTTAGAAGTTCTTCACAACTTCTACTAAGTGCTAAGGTATTTGGGCTAGGTATTTTGGGCATTATAACAATACAAGAAGGCAACTTTTCTACCAAGGGAGGGTTGGTTTCGGCTAGGCTAGGGGTGGGGTAGCCTCGGCAAGCTTCTCGAGGAGGGTGTGTTTGGGACGAAACAACAAGAGGAGAGGGAGGATTTGAGACTTAGGTAGATTGCTCAATTTAGGATGAAATAACTCTTCAACAAGGGGGGGTATTTATAGGTCAAGACATGGCCAACCAATGGCCAAGATTATGCCAAGTGCAAGGCAAGTGTAGGGTGAGGATTTAGGCAAGTGTCCTTGGCCAACTTGCACACAAAATATCTAGCCAACTTTATGACAAGGCTTGGCATCCAATCGGCCCTATTGCCGTGACAAGTCCACCAATGAGAGGGTGGAAAGTGTCGCCCTCTCATTGGTCCAAAGTGTTACGTCTCTCGGAAAAATCCGCAAAAATAAGAAATGACATAGCCGGAATTTATCCTATGAAAGCTGTGGAAACGTTTCGTCGGAAAACCGTTCGCTTTGTGAGTTGTGCCTAAAAATCGTCCAAGGCCTAACTTTAAGACCAAAACTTTTTGTACGTATTCCTTTACGTACATACCCTGGAAATACGGGGTATAACAGTCAGCTCACCTTGGTGTTTGACCATGGTAGCCCAGTGTCGTCATAAATCGACACTGAACAAGTTTTGAGTTCGCGTCAGCCCGCCTTGGTGTTTGACCATGGTAGCTCAGTGTCGTCATAACTCGATACTGGACAAATTTTGAATTTTTGCGTCAGCCTTGTCTTAATTGCCCAGCATTTTTAATTCTGGGGATCGAGACAAAATTGGCTATAAGTCAACGTCTTTGTCTGAAGACTCTTTCATCATCACCATACAAAGAGTGACAAGTTGTTGATACCTAATTTTGACCCTTTCGTCCAATCATTAACCATAGAATGACACTAATTTTCAAAATAAAATTAACAATTTTATAATAATAAAATGCAACAATAAAACATTAATATATGCATAAATAAGCGATTTAATAATGACACTGCATTTTACGTAGAGTATTAAGCACTTTGAGTCTCACGTCCGCATTTGTTATTTGCCAATATATTATTCATAATTTAAGCCCTATTCTATTTCCATTAATTCTTAATAATTTAAATAATAATAAATACGTAAATAAATACATTATTAATGGCGTCGCATCGAGCATTCCTTAAAATTATATCCACATTTATTAATATCCAAAGTAATTTTATAATTATTATTTACAATTTAAACCCCCCATTAATTCAATTTTAATTTAACATCGCAAAGCATGTATAATAAATAAGATTTTAATAATGGTCTCGCATTATAAAGCATTAAGCACTAATTAATTAGTACACCCGCATTTATTATTGTAATAATTTAAATCTAAGCTAAGAGTAATAAAGCACCTAAGGTGGTATTAAAATAATTTAATAATTTAAACCCCACTCATTTACCACTAAAACAAATACACTTAAAACTCTACCTAATTAAACAATAACTACCAGCCCATAATTTCGCCCAAGCCCAATTCGCAGCCCACGACCCGCAAGCCCAAATGCCCCTCGTCATCTTTAGAAACCCACAACCCCTTCATTTTCTTTTCCCCTTCCCTATTGACAAAAACAAAAAACAACTAAACCTAAACCTAGTTACCAAGCCTAGCTGCCCTCGCTCCCATCGCCCAGCCGGGATTCTCGCCGGAGAATCCGGCGAATCACCTTATGAATCAACTACCATATCGACACCCCAGTTCTTACCATAAAAATTGAACCGAATCAAGACCCAAATGTCACTAAAATCGTAACAAATCAGTACCAAAATCAGAACTTGTCTTACACCAAAAATTACCATAACTCAAAAACCTAAATCATGCTATAAATACCAATCGATTGTCACATTATAGGCATCGAGAAATTTGGCTAAAAGGGCATCGCAAGAGGAAAATATCACAACCACGGTAAGGAACCCATCGAAAATCAGCAAGAGAAAAGGGCATCAGTTCTCGCAGAATAAAAACACTGGGGGAAGACATCCATTTTCAAGGGAGTAAAACATTAATCCATATCGGAAATTAGCAAGAAAGCATCAGTTAATAACCCAATCCGCAGGCATTAGCATCCAGGGAAAACGAGCAAAAACCCAATAGGCATCCAGCAGAACAACTTTCGCTTCCAAAACCAAAGTTTCGAACTTTAATCGCATAGCAACCAAACTCCGAGTGAATCGATGACTTGATACGCTGCCTCAGTTCGCTGCCCGGAGAAGGTAAACTCAAGTTCCTCTCGATTTTAATTTCCTTTGTTATATTCTTGTAGTAAGGCCATGTATGTTTATCATGTTTAGTTAATCCGGGTTCAGTGTTGTTCATTAAGTTATCCATACTTAGTGAGAGTATCGCTTATACGTGACTATGATGTATTTTATGATATTCATATCTTCCCAATAATCTGTTAGCCTGACTGATGGACTGTTACAGAATAACATGCTAGATTAAGTTACGTCCAAGTCTTATGCGATTATGGTCTCTGTCATTGGGTTACTGGAAATATGTGGATTGCCTCTGTGATTTACCTTTGTGGATATCTAATGATAGATCAGCTTCAGTTTTTGACATATTAACATTCTATATCACCTTAATTTAAGCTGAGTAATAAGTGAAATTTCTATGCCTTTTTACTGCTGTGATTAGATATGTCATCTCCGTAATGAACAATCACATCAGGTTAAAGCAGTTAAGCATGAACAAAATTCTCGGAGTTAAGAAATTGGTTTAAATGGATCACTGGTTGTTTAGTGTGTAGAATGGGCTATGGACTTTCTGTGTGTAACTTGATCAATAGACGCCTAAGTACTAGTTCAAGGTTGGTCTAAATCACGAAATCAGCCTAAGGACTGGATAAAGCATGAATGACATATTAATATGAATCTAAAACTTGCTTACTGTTATGGCCAATATGGCTGGACTGTGTGGTGTAAACAAATATTCAACAGGTCTCAGTGGGTTGGAGTTGCTAAAATCTGCAGTGTCTAGGCACATCTTTATTCAAAATAAGCATGTTTGATGATCTGTTTCAGCCCTGCTATGCCCTGTCTGCTGAAGTTGCTTTCCTTCCCAAATGGTATTAGCAGTAGTATTTTGGCATCTACGGAATCAGGATATCCCTGTTAAATTATGCACTAGTACCGTATTTGTCTCATGGCCGTATTTGCCAAACACGTTATCTAGTTAACCTTTTTTATTCGCATCTGGTGTTACTATGTTTTTGGCAAACATGTATTGGGTACATGTCTAAAATGATATGTCTTGCTTGCTTAAATATTGTTAGCTAATGAACCAAAATGGTCCTGCATATAGATTCTGTTAGGATACACCTACTTAGCTCATGTGTGAATCAGTAGCTTGTCTTGATCTATCTCTTAGAGCAGATTATGTGAGTGTAAAATGTGTTCTATCTCTTCGACCTTAAGTATGCATGTCAAATTTGACTTAAACAGACCTCTTTTGCAAAATGCACAGCTAATTAAGAAGTCCCTCATTTGTAATGGCTTGGTTTGTTTCAATACTTTCATATAGAGCATAAATGAAACCTTGCATCCAGTCCCACTTTCCTTCCCTGACTTGAGCTTAATCAGACCTCGTGTGTCTACATTCTGATATGGTTGAGCTGTTGGCATTTCTGATGTATAAGTTCGTCCAGTGATGTGAAGTTTATATATGTGTCTGATTGATGCATCTCCTCTGACTGTCTGCGTATTTTATTTGGTATACCATGAATCTGTTGAACCTCTTATATATGTTAATCCCTATGTATGTTCATATGTATATCAGTTGCAGGCTTGAGTATTTCCAAAACTGTGAAGGGGCTCGCTTGAGCCTTATTAACGTTTCAGATCTGCCCAACCTTTCCTTTCCTTTCTTTTCTTTTGGGGTTTTGCTTGATCCCATCATGTATATTAAGACTTGGCCTCCAATTAAAATTTGTTTGTCTGTTACGGTTGGGCCTATTTTCTTTTTGATTGTCAAATTTAAATGTTTCCTATGCGTACTTAGATTTCAGCGTCAATGCGTACTTTTGACATTTACTAATCCTTATTATTTTCTTTTTTACATGAAATGCATCGGAGCAAAATGAAGAGTCTCATGGCAAGACTCATCACGACTTTCGTCAATGAAGGCCCGCATCTACACATATTGCATTCCCTCCTCGGCAATTCCTAGAAAAAAACAAAATAGGACGGAGTCATCCACTTCAATTCCTTTACTCTCTTAACCTCCTTGCCTCATGTTTATGTCTTTATTTGTTTATTGTAATTTCATCATCTAACTTTGTAATTAACAGGAGATCCAGAGAAATTAGTATTTGAACATATAAGGTGAGAAGGTAATTTAGAATTAGAAATGCACTTCTAGTTCTTTATCTTAGGTTTGTCATGCATGTCTAATCTCTTGCCTAACAATTAAAATTGCATATCTAATCATGAAGTTAATGCATAACAAAAGAAGTTGATTTTCTCATAAATCACTTAATGACATTATAATTCATTTCATAATAAAATTATCTTCGTATTATCAATTGTAAAAAATAGCATCTTTTAAATCATACCTTGCATATGTTAATCAAAATCGATTTTGCAAATGAAATGCATATCTTTAGTAAATACATCAACTTTGCATGATTTTTCATAAATAATACAAATGCATGTGTTTAAACTTTACATGTATTTTTATAACATTAGTCTTATAAATATTTTATCAAAATGCATATTTTTTTTATATAAAACACTTGTAACATCTTTTAAACATGCAATTGCACTCTTAACATAATAATAACCTAGGTTTGAATGACAACCGCAAGTTAACGGATCTTAGAGGGTGTCTAACCCCTTCCCTTTAGATGAATAAAGAACTCTTGTCCAGAATCTCACATTAGTTCTGCAGACCATTAAAATGGAGTTAATGTTGACTTTATCTAGTTGACATTTAGGTGTCCTAATTCACCCAAACTAATTAGGTGGCGACTCCGCGAACCCTTTAGCATCTTTTAGCACATCTTCAGCACTTTAGCATTATTTTAGCAATTTAGCCTTTTAGCATTTTTTCTAACATTTTCTAAGCAGGGATTCGCTGAATTTGTCGCGGTCGAAAAAGGGTGTGACAGTCGTGTTGGCTTCATACCGGTTGCGCGATGTAGCTATTAACTGGTATGGGTTGTGGGAGCTATCTAGGGGCGAAAGTGCTCCTCCAGCCGCGTGGGACGCGTTCGTAGGGGCTTCCTTGACCACTTCCTTCTCCAGAGATGAGGAGAGCCAGAGTTGATAGGTTCCTAAACTTGAGGCAGTGCGGTAGGAGAATTGGAGAGTACAACCTTGAGTTTTATTCATTGGCCAGATATGCACCCACTATTGTAGTAGATATGGCAGACAGGGTGAATCGCTATGTGATGAGGCTGGACCACTACTTGATCGATGGTTGTATGGCAGTGGCTCTTCAGCCGTATATGGATATTACTCGGATCCAGGCGTATGCACAGGGGGTTGAGGACTGACATAGAGGGAGGTAGCCAGACAGAATTCATGACAGGGACCAACATAAGAGGGCTAGGTCGGCAGGTTATTCAGGTGAGTCTCGAGGCAGGCAGCCTCACCAGCAGCAGGTTAGATACTCATCCCAGCTAGCCCAGAGTGCTCCCCTACGCTCCACAGGCAGGAGATTCGACCTTCCATGGTATTCAGGAGCCGGTCAGAGCTCCAGGGCTTCATATTCTCAGAGGAACAGGGGCTCTACTCAGTCGGGGCCACTTTTGCCTCAGTGTTCTCGGTGCGGTAGGTCCTATTTTGGGGAATGGCGTTTTGCTACATGTGCTTGCTATTTTTGCGGCCGTCAAGGCCATATGATGATGGAATGTCCGTCCAGAGGTGGTTCAGGTGGTATGGCTCGGCCTACGGTGTCGGTTGATGGTTCATCATCATCCATAGCTATGCGCCCCACCGGGTAGGGTATTCAGACACCAGCGGGCCATGGTAGAGGTCGTGGCGGACTTTCTAGTTTTGGTGGTCCTTCGAACCGCATATATGATTTGGCCAGTAGACGTGATCAGGAGGGGTCACCAAATGTTGTTACAGGTATACTATCGGGTTTTTTCTATGATGTATATGCTTTGATAGATCCAGGTTCCGCCTTGTCCTACATATCCCCTCTTGTTGCTAGTAGAATAGGGATAGAACCTACGTTGATAGAACCATTTGAGGTAGCTACACCGGTAGGAGATTCGGTTATAGCTAAGCCTGTGTATAAAAATTGTTCGGTGGTGATATATAGTCGTCATACCCTAGCAGATTTGATAGAGTTGGATATGATCGACTTTGATGCTATTATGGATATGGACTGGTTGGCTTCTTGTTTTGCCAACGTAGATTGTAGAGAGAAGTTGGTTCGATTTCAGTTTCCAGACGAGCCAGTTATAGAATGAAAGGGGAATACAACATCGCCGAGGGGTAAGTTTATTTCATACCTCAAGGCAAGGAAGATGGTTAAAAAGGGTTGTATCTATCATTTGGTTCGGGTGCAGGATACTGAAGCAGAGGTATCGGCTCTTCATTCAGTTCCGGTAGTTAGTGAGTTTCCGGATGTATTCCCAGATGATCTTCCAGGTCTTCCTCCAGAGCGGGAGTTAAATTTCAGTATAGATGTATTTCCAGGTACCCAACCCATATCTATTCCTCCTTATATAATGACACCTGCGGAGTTGAAGGAGTTGAAGAAGCAGCTGAGAGACTTGTTGGAAAAGGCTTCATTAGGCCTAGTACATCTTTTTGGGGGGCACCAGTATTATTTGTGAGAAAGAAAGATGGTTTGTTGCGGATGTGTATTGATTATGAGCAGCTGAATAAGGTAACCATCAAGAACAGATATCCCCTCCCCAGGATTGATGATTTATTTGACCAGTTGTAGGGTGCTAAGTGTTTCTCGAAGATAGACTTGCGGTCAGGTTACCATCAGGTGCGGGTAAGGGAGGCAGATATTCCAAAGCGGCGTGAGAACGATATGGACATTATGAGTTTAGGGTGATGTCTTTTGGACTGACCAATGCTCCAGCAGTGTTTATGGATTTGATGAACCGGGTATTCATGCCGTTTTTAGACATGTTCATCATTGTATTCATTGATGACATCCTGGTTTACTCCCGTTCAGAACAAGAGCATGCAGACCACTTAAGGATAGTACTTGGGGTCCTCTAACACCAGCAGTTGTATGCCAAGTTTTCGAAATGTGAGTTCTGGTTGACTTCAGCGGCATTCTTGGGGCATATTATCGGAGCTGATGGTATTCGGGTGGATACACAGAATAATGAGGCAGTGAAGACTTGGCCCAGACCTACGACACCTACTGAGGTACGCAGTTTTCTGGGGCTAGCAGGGTATTACTAGAGGTTTGTGGAGAAGTTTGCCTCGAACTCAGCGCCTTTGACTAGGCTAACCCAGAAGGCAGCTAAGTTTCAGTGGACCTATGCTTGTGAGCACAACTTTCAGTTGTTGAAAGACAAGTTGAATATGGCTCCCATTCTGACTCTTCATGAGGGACTAGATGGGTATGTTATTTATTGTGATGCTTCAGGTGTTGGACTTGGTTGTGTGTTGATGCAGCATGACAGAGTTATGCCTCCCGATAGCTCAGGAAGCATGAAAAGAATTATCCCACGCATGATTTGGAGCTAGCAGTGGTGATTCATGCCTTGAAGATATGGATACATTATTTGTATGGGGTTCATATTTATATTTATACGGACCACAAGAGTCTCCAATATATCTTTAAGCAGAAGGAGTTGAACCTACGGCAGAGACGATGGCTAGAATTGCTAAAGGACTATGATGTTGATATCTTGTACCACCCGGGGAAAGCCAATGTTATGGCAGATGCTCTTAGTCGTAGATCTATGGGTAGTTTGTTGGATGTGCAGCCAGATAGTAAGGAGATGGTTCGTGAGATACACAGGCTAGCTAGTCTTGGAGTTCGGTTGGCGGATTCGGGAGATAATGGGGTTCTTGTTCGAGAAGTTGTTGAGTCCTTTATTGTAGAAGAGGTAAAGAGACATTAGTATGAGGATCTTGTTCTGGCACGAGATAGAGATGCAGCTCTCCGAAAGGAGAAGACTCTATTTGAGGTTACCTCTGATGGTGTGCTAAGGTATGAGGGCAGGTTAAGGTCGAGCATCAGAAGCCTGGTGGGTTATTGCAGGAGATAGAGATCCTGACTTGGAAGCAGTACACCCAGTCTTCCACGTATCGATGCTACGTAAGTGTATTGATGATCCTTCCAGAGTCTTCCCAATAGATGATATTCAGGTGACAAAAGAGTTATCGTATTTGGAGAGTCCCATAGCCATATTAGATCGCCAGGTCAGGAGATTACGGACAAAGGATATGACTTCCGTCAAGGTATTGTGGAGAAATAATAATAGGGAGGAAAACACTTGGGAGGCAGAAGATAATATGAAGAAGAAGTATCTTTACTTGTTCCCTGTGCCTCCAGGTAAGTCAATTAACTCCTTATTTGACTATAGTAATTGGTGAATTATATATGTGTGATATATTGTGGCCCTGTGTGACATCTGTTGGTTTGCTGAATATAGATGGACAGGCATAGTTATAAAGGAGACTCTGCCGAAAGTTTCTAGCATGAGACATGTTATGAACATTCGAGGACGAATGTTTCTAAGGGGGGAAGGATGTTATACCTCGTAAGTTTAAGGCGATAATTAAGAACGTCATTAAAGAAGTAAGATTTGAATATATAAAGTGTAATTACATATGTTAATACGAAAGTTAGTATACAAAAGGATGTGAGTCTGGAAAATTTTTTGTTGCTACGAGTGTGACGTTGGGGACTTATAATGATAGTTGTATATCCCCGTTATGGATTAGTACCGTATTATAGAAGTTACGACAACAAGAATACGTGGTCTTATGAAATTTACTGGTTTAAAAAAAGTGGGATGTAGGATTAATTAATTGTGAGAAATGGGACCAAATTGCAATTCTTCAAATTCAGCATTTATATTCATGGACCCTTCATCTCATTTCCCTTAATTCAAACCAAACCCCTCTCATCTCCCCTCACTCTCCCTCAGCCGAATTCCTCTCCCCCTCCATAGAGAATTTAGGCTTTTGTTTTCTCCTTCTAGATTCAAATTTGTCATCTAAATTTGAAGCCAAGAACAACACCAAAACAGTGGCATTCTCGGCAATTACTGGACCGAGAAAACTGCCCAGAAATCTCAAAGTTTGAGATGAATTGAGGATGAAAAACATACAAGAATGATAGGTTAACATTGTATAATTCATGCATGTCATTTTGGAGTTAAAGAAGTGATAAAATGGAGAAAGGAACCGAAAACAGTGGGCATTTCGGTTGGAGAAGTGGACCGAATTCTAGGGAATGTTTTGGACGAATTTGAGGTATAAAATTCTTCTTTCTATGATATAATTGGAATGCATGTTGTTATAATTAAGAAAATGAATTTGTGTTAAGGGAAAATTGGAATTAAGACATTGTATGTGAATATTTGGATGTTGTAAGCCGATTTTGGGACTAGTTTTACTAATCCCGGAAGTTGTTGTGTTCGAGTATTATATTGTTAATCTCGTCACTTATCGCATGTTAGAATTGAAGGAAATCTTAATAATTAGATTATAGTTGTTCATAAGGAATTGTTGAAATATGAATTGGACCCTAAGGAATTAAGAAAAGAATTGGTTTTGTGGATGTTGGCCGAAAACTGGCTTGAAATTGTTGGACACTGTCGCGTCGAGTTAGGGGCTGATTTTGTGAAGTTTAAATGTTGGAGATTTGGTTATAAACATGTATATATATGTTGTGGTAATTACTAATACATGTCTTAAAGAATTAAGGAGTAAAAAGGGTATTATGTTGAAAATTATAGAATTTGGACTACTTGTTATTGTTGTTGTTGTTGTTAGAATTGATGGACTGTTTTTAAGGTTATCTTAATGTGGTTTAAGGGACTAAATTAACAAGATAAATAGGTGTATTAGTCACCTTGGTTGTTGAAGTTGTCGTATTGCATAAATGTAAAACAACTAGAGCTATAAGATTTCAGGCTAATATTCCTCTAAAATTTTGGGGTCTATGTGTTCAAGCTGATGTGTACTTAATAAATAGACTTCTATTCTCTATTACAGATATGACACCTTATGAGAAACTATACATGAAAAAACCTTCCATCAGTCATATAAGGACTATTGGTTGTCTATGTTTTGCTAATGATGTGTCCATATCTGATAAGCTATATCTAGAGTAAGTTGTTGTGTGTTGATGGGATTCTCAGAAACTCAGAAGGCTATATCCTATATGACATGAATACTAGAGTTTTCTTTGTTAATAGAGATGTCCAGTTTAGGGAAATTGAGCTCCCTTTCAAAACAAATACACCAGAACATTCTATATTTCAGGATGTTCATGGGGATCAGTTAAGTGAGTATTCTATGACAGATAAATACATGTTACTTAACTATAACATAAACAATAATCCCTCGTCTCAATGAGTAGCTACTAACAAAAACTATACTGAGAACCTCACAATACAAATTTTTTCAACAAATAATACATCACCAACGAGTAGGGTTGTTATCGATCTGGTCCGGGTATCGACATACCGGAACCGGACCATTAAGGTTACCGGGTATTTCGATCTGGATTCTTATGTCTGGTACTCGTATCCGGACCGTTAACTTTTCGGTTCGAGTATCGATCCGGTTCTCGGGTGTATCCGGACCGATACTACTTATAATCACGTCCAAAGTGGTTCCCAAGTTGCATATACATTGTTGTCTTCCAAAAATGTGGTGAAATTTCCATAAGTTTGTTGATGATCAGGAGACACATTACTTCTGCTTTTGTGTTATTTCTGTGCAAATTAATACCACCAAATTAGCGTTTTGGGTCTTCACATTGAAGATCTCTACTTGAGCTTTGGCAAGGTCAGTTTGAAGCTCGTTTATTTGCTTCTGCAGCTGACAAATTGCACCGGCGCAATTGTATACTGGATCTCTGATCCTTGCATTTGCCTCATACACCATGTTATTCACTGCATCTGCTCTTTGATCCTCTGGAAGTTCCTGTAAATATTAGAGTTCTTGCATTTTTTTAGAAATAATTTATGAACTTATAACGAAGAAATGAAGAGATCAATATCCACTTTAAGTGTTGGACATTAAATGCTAGATTGATATACTCCCTCCAACATAAGTTATCGGGTATTATATCGGGTTGCTGGACCAGATCCTTTTCGATTCGGATCCTTATGTCTGGTACTTATATCCGGACCGTTAACTTTTCGGTCCGAGTATCTGTCTGAGTATTTTGGTCCGGTTCTCGGGAGTATTCGGACCAATAACAGCCCTACCAACGAGAACTAACACATATGAAGGCACCACTTCAAATGACTCCAACACAATCACTACATCTCCTATATCTCTCGGCCTGCAATCACCGGTAATAGAATGTCTGTGAAAGTCTATCAGGTCAAAACAACCTTCAATATGGCTTAAGGACTTCATCACACAAAGACCTGATGCTACTAATGTTCTATATTCCATATCCAACTTCTTATCCTATGAACATATAACACCAAAATATAAAGCCTTCCTCACCTCATTCTCAGACATAACTGAACCAAAGAACTATAATGAGGCATCAAAAGATTCCAGATGGGTAGAAGCAATGAAAGCAGAAATAAAAGCTTTACAAGACAATCACATTTGGGATACTGCCTCTTTACTATAAGGCAAATATCCAATAGGATGTAAATGGATATACAAAGTCAAATACAAAGTAACAAGTGAAATAGAGAAACCAAAAGCTAGACTAGTGGCAAAAGGCTACAATAAAAAAGAAGGAATATACTATCAAGAAATTTTTTTCTCCAGTGGTTAAGATGATTACTGTCAGATCTATTTTATCAATTGCAGCATCAAGAAACTGGCATATACACCAGATGGATGTATATAATTCTTTTCTTCAAGGAGATCTGCATGATGAAATATATATGGAACTCCCACAAGAATTCATCAATCAGGAGGACAAACAAGTATATAGACTGATCAAATCCTTATATGGACTCAAACAGACACCTAGGCAATGGAACTTTAAACTTACAAAAGCTCTAATACAGACGAAGTTCAGACAATCCCTGTATGATCATTCACTCATTATAAGACAAATTGAATAAGGGATAACTATAGTATTAGTATATGTAAATGACATGCTAATTACAAGGGACAACATAAAACTAATAGAAGGAATAAAACATGCTCTACAATAAGCATTCAAAATGAAGGATCTGGGAGAACTGAGATACTTTCTAGGAATAGAATTCGCAAGATCTGATAGTGGAATTCTAATGCATCAAAGAAAATATGCACTAGAACTTATTTATGAGATAGGAATAGCTGCAGCTAGACCTATTAATACGCCATATTAAGACTGGATGTAGTTCTTACACATGAAAATCATTATGACTCCATGCATCAAGAGTTATTTCCAGGCGAGCACGAAATCTTGGCCCCCAAATCGATCGTATCAATAGAGTGAGGGTCCGGACCATCTCCTATTTTAAGAGGGTCTTCTGTGACACAGCGTGTCACTCCCATCATGATTAGGAAGAGCAACATCTTCTGTTGTCATCTTTTGAAATCAACTCCCATGAACTTTTCTGAGCGTTCATGGTGAAACCCGGCAGGTGGAAAAATACTGACATTCCCTTGAATAGCAGTAAAACTAGTGTTTGTTCCTTGGGCAGTAGTGGGAAAGGCAGAAGAATTGCCTTGTTGAGCAGCAGCAGCAGCAGCAGATGGAGAGGCAAATGCATTTCTTTGAGTAGCAGCAGCAGATTAAGAACCAAATTGTTTTTGTCCAGTCATTTGTACTAAGTACTAACACAAATCTTGTCTTAAAATTGTTATAAAAATGAATACAACAAACGGAAAATAGTAAACACCTAATACTATGACTAGGAAGATGAAGAACGAAATATTACAACAAAATAACCTTAACAAACAACTAAAAACAAGAACAAACACTTGATTTGAATATTTGTTGAGTCGAGTGATGACATTCTGTCTTTAAGACAAGATTGCTCTGTATATATCCGTTTACGTTTGCTAGGCAATAACTTCCCAAGATAAAACAACTACTAATACTTGAGCAAAGGAAACTCAAATATTTCTCTTGAAGAACTTTCAGTATTGAAATATGCTATAGAGGAAGAAGATTTTATGAAAACACAAGTGTTGCAATTGAGCCAAAGGCCTCAATTTATAGTGTAATATTTAGTCTCTTCAAGTGTCAAGTAATGGCATTGAATCACCCATGAAATGGTAATGAATTGCCCAAGTAATGGCAGTCATTTATCAGTCAAGTAATAGCTGAATAATCCTGGAATGAATGCCATCAAGGGCATCCCTAAGGTCTCCAAAGTCAGATTTTTTGCTTTCATACTTTCTGTCTGACGAAACCGAATTAGCATCACGGCTGAGCCTCGGAGGTGCCGCGGCGCTTCGGCTCCAGTAACTTTCGGCCGAATTAGCATTGCGGCTCGCCTCGGAGGTGCCGCGGCCCTGAAGGGGTGGCTCCCCGGCTCCGTGATCCTTTCCGATCTGTTTCAATCTTTACATTATGCACACTTCTTCCTTCATTAATCAACGTGGAACCAATGTTTTGAAACTCGGACCAGACGACCAACTGGGTCACTGGTTCAACCGGTTGGACCGGTTCAAAAAATCGGTATCCACACACACACACATATATATATATTGACAAAATATAATTTGGCCAACGACCGTCCAATAGTAGAGGTGTTGATGACGATATAAAGATGTTCTCTATGTCGTCATCAACACCTCTACTATTGTTAATTTGATGGCCAAAACCTTTTAACTCAGCATCATTAATCATGTCTTCATCAACTTCTTTATCTAAAATAATAAATAAATAAATAAATAATATAAGATAATATTCAATCTAATTATAATATGGATAATATGAAAAGTTTAATTAATTTTTTTAAAAAAAAATATTATATGAATAAACAAAAATCGGGTTTGTACAAGTTACTGAGTCACCGGTTCGTACCGATTTTTACCGGGTTGCACCGAGTTTGATACCACCCGTTCCTACAATAAACTCGGACGGGAATCGAGATCGGTTCCCGGTTAACCCGGTCCGAGTTTCAAAACATTGCGTGGAACACTCGTCATTTGGCCAACGACCGTCCATCATAGAATCTCAAACATTTTTACCTACGTACCAATAACTCTTTCACTAATGAAATTTACGATTCTTGTTACAACGTGTGCACGTGTGTGGAGACTACGTTTCCGATGTGCGTGACCGCAATTATTCGAGTCATAAATAATGGGATAAACTTTATTCCACATTAATAAATTTCCAACAAGAACTTATATGAGGAAAAAAAAAACAAGAATGCTAACTTAAGTTAAAAGTTTGATCCTTATTCTTGAGTTTTGATGTTGATATAGGCTGAGAGTCACTTTTGTTGTATTTTCTGTGTTCAAGTCATTTTTCATGGACATATGGTTTTGGTATGTTTGGGAGTTGGGTTGCTAAATTGGATTAGGTGGATCCTAGAGTTTGTAGAGACATGTAGAAATTATAGGTTATGGAGTTTAATATGGTGAAAGGTAGGTGTCTAGGAGGGTTAGATGATAGTATGTATTTACTGTATTGTTCTATTTGTTTTCCACATTGGTCCAAGGCGAATGAAATCTTTTGTCTAAAAAGTTACTGCATAATTGTGCTCACATAGCATGTCTTCTGCTCTTTTCATTTATTCTAAGGTTGGAGGTGATGGAGGATGGACTAAGCAAAGACAAACAGAATTGTACGTGAAGAGCAAAATGCAGAAAAGTGCCAAGGCCTGTTTTGAAAATGAATGGGAAGTCCGGTGCACTAAGCTCTCTGGAAAAGAACTCATTAGAGTCTATTGTACGCCGCTTTA
Source organism: Przewalskia tangutica (assembly GCA_029844215.1). Lineage (NCBI taxonomy): Eukaryota > Viridiplantae > Streptophyta > Magnoliopsida > Solanales > Solanaceae > Przewalskia > Przewalskia tangutica. Next base: position 36,148,274 of record CM056727.1, on the reverse strand, counting down.
TCCTGCATTTATGCAAGAGGTTGTTTTCAATGCTTAAACTCGTGACTTCCTGATCACATGACAACAACTTCCAGTTACTTCAAAGTTCCCCTTCAATTACTCCATGATACTAATATAAAACATTACATAGTTATGATATACGTCGTGAAATTTGAGATTTTATATGTGATGTACATAAAATTAGAAAAAAGACGATCTAGAATATTTTAGTAAAAATGCATTTTAGAATGAAATGATTTTTATATGTGATTCAATTTATTTATAAATCTAATTTTATAGTATATACATGATGTTTTTAATTTCTTTTATCTTAACTAAATTTACAAAAAAAAAATGGAAATATGTTATATGTTTACTAATATTTTATCATTTCCGCGCGAAATGCGGATAATTTTAGTTATATATTCGTCTATCTTGAAATCATGAGTTGCATGTTTGTTTATCATTTTTTAGTGGCTATAATATGTATTAAAGTTTTAGTAAGATGCTATTATATGCTTTGAAATTTAATTTATCATATTGGAAGTAAATTTTCCTTTATCTTGTACGGGATATTGTTATATTACTGCTGCGTGTGGCCTTCAAGTTTTAAATGCCTAAATATATCTTTATGTATAAGATTTTGTTAAATTTAATCAGCATCACATTGTCTTCTACTAATTCATTTCGCTTTGCGACATGTATTAATTATTTTAAGAGTAAAATAAGCTCCATAACTATCGTGGTAATTTGATGACCGCGCGAAACACGGGTATGTTTCCTAGTGAAAGAATGTTTTGAAGTTGTAGCCAAGATGGAGACAGGGTTGGGCTCGTCATGGCGTGAAGCAAGGTCGCCAGAGATCGGACTGTGTTTTTTTTTAAATATCTCCAAAACATGTTTAATATGTGTATTATTAGTGAGTCTACGTTGATTATACACAAATTATACAAAAAAAAGATACATTTTCTATGCACATATTGTAGGGATACATATACTATACAACAATGATACAATTTTTATATATCTGATACATTTTCATATGTGTGTATATATATATATAATAGATACATTTTCTATACAATAATAATACAATTTCTATATATATGATGCATTTAGTTGAAAAAATACTGTAATTGCACCGGCGCAATTGTATACTGGATCTCTGATCCTTGCATTTGCCTCATAGACCATGTTATTCACTGCATCTGCTCTTTGATCCTCTGGAAGTTCCTGTAAATATTAGAGTTCTTGCATTTTTTTAGAAATAATTTATGAACTTATAACGAAGAAATGAAGAGATCAATATCCACTTTAAGTGTTGGACATTAAATGCTAGATTGATATACTCCCTCCAACATAAGTTATCGGGTATTATATCGGGTTGCCGGACCAGATCCTTTTCGATTCGGATCCTTATGTCTGGTACTTATATCCGGACCGTTAACTTTTCGGTCCGAGTATATGTCTGAGTATTTTGGTCCGGTTCTCGGGAGTATTCGGACCAATAACAGCCCTACCAACGAGAACTAACACATATGAAGGCACCACTTCAAATGACTCCAACACAATCACTACATCTCCTATATCTCAGCCTCTGAATCAGCCAGCTAATAGAATGTCTGTGAAAGTCTATCAGGTCAAAACAACCTTCAATATGGCTTAAGGACTTCATCACACAAAGACCTGATGCTACTAATGTTCTATATTCCATATCCAACTTCTTATCCTATGAACATATAACACCAAAATATAAAGCCTTCCTCACCTCATTCTCAGACATAACTGAACCAAAGAACTATAATGAGGCATCAAAAGATTCCAGATGGGTAGAAAGCGATAAGCGCGAAATAAAAGCTTTACAAGACAATCACATTTGGGATACTGCCTCTTTACTATAAGGCAAATATCCAATAGGATGTAAATGGATATACAAAGTCAAATACAAAGTAACAAGTGAAATAGAGAAACCAAAAGCTAGACTAGTGGCAAAAGGCTACAATAAAAAAGAAGGAATATACTATCAAGAAATTTTTTTCTCCAGTGGTTAAGATGATTACTGTCAGATCTATTTTATCAATTGCAGCATCAAGAAACTGGCATATACACCAGATGGATGTATATAATTCTTTTCTTCAAGGAGATCTGCATGATGAAATATATATGGAACTCCCACAAGAATTCATCAATCAGGAGGACAAACAAGTATGTAGACTGATCAAATCCTTATATGGACTCAAACAGACACCTAGGCAATGGAACTTTAAACTTACAAAAGCTCTAATACAGACGAAGTTCAGACAATCCCTGTATGATCATTCACTCATTATAAGACAAATTGAATAAGGGATAACTATAGTATTAGTATATGTAAATGACATGCTAATTACAAGGGACAACATAAAACTAATAGAAGGAATAAAACATGCTCTACAATAAGCATTCAAAATGAAGGATCTGGGAGAACTGAGATACTTTCTAGGAATAGAATTCGCAAGATCTGATAGTGGAATTCTAATGCATCAAAGAAAATATGCACTAGAACTTATTTATGAGATAGGAATAGCTGCAGCTAGACCTATTAATACGCCATATTAAGACTGGATGTAGTTCTTACACATGAAAATCATTATGACTCCATGCATCAAGAGTTATTTCCAGGCGAGCCTGGAAATATTGGCCCCATCCAGTCGTATCAATAGAGTGAGGGTCCGGACCATCTCCTATTTTAAGAGGGTCTTCTGTGACACAGCGTGTCACTCCCATCATGATTAGGAAGAGCAACATCTTCTGTTGTCATCTTTTGAAATCAACTCCCATGAACTTTTCTGAGCGTTCATGGTGAAACCCGGCAGGTGGAAAAATACTGACATTCCCTTGAATAGCAGTAAAACTAGTGTTTGTTCCTTGGGCAGTAGTGGGAAAGGCAGAAGAATTGCCTTGTTGAGCAGCAGCAGCAGCAGCAGATGGAGAGGCAAATGCATTTCTTTGAGTAGCAGCAGCAGATTAAGAACCAAATTGTTTTTGTCCAGTCATTTGTACTAAGTACTAACACAAATCTTGTCTTAAAATTGTTATAAAAATGAATACAACAAACGGAAAATAGTAAACACCTAATACTATGACTAGGAAGATGAAGAACGAAATATTACAACAAAATAACCTTAACAAACAACTAAAAACAAGAACAAACACTTGATTTGAATATTTGTTGAGTCGAGTGATGACATTCTGTCTTTAAGACAAGATTGCTCCGTATATATCCGTTTACGTTTGCTAGGCAATAACTTCCCAAGATAAAACAACTACTAATACTTGAGCAAAGGAAACTCAAATATTTCTCTTGAAGAACTTTCAGTATTGAAATATGCTATAGAGGAAGAAGATTTTATGAAAACACAAGTGTTGCAATTGAGCCAAAGGCCTCAATTTATAGTGTAATATTTAGTCTCTTCAAGTGTCAAGTAATGGCATTGAATCACCCATGAAATGGTAATGAATTGCCCAAGTAATGGCAGTCATTTATCAGTCAAGTAATAGCTGAATAATCCTGGAATGAATGCCATCAAGGGCATCCCTAAGGTCTCCAAAGTCAGATTTTTTGCTTTCATACTTTCTGTCTGACGAAACCGAATTAGCATCACGGCTGAGCCTCGGAGGTGCCGCGGCGCTCCAAAGAACTTTCGGCGATTAGCATCGCGTCGCCTGAGGTGCCGCGCCCGAAGCGGTGGCTCTGGCCCGTGATCCTTTCCGATCTGTTTCAATCTTTACATTATGCACACTTCTTCCTTCATTAATCAACGTGGAACCAATGTTTTGAAACTCGGACCAGACGACCAACTGGGTCACTGGTTCAACCGGTTGGACCGGTTCAAAAAATCGGTATCCACACACACACACATATATATATATATTGACAAAATATAATTTGGCCAACGACCGTCCAATAGTAGAGGTGTTGATGACGATATAAAGATGTTCTCTATGTCGTCATCAACACCTCTACTATTGTTAATTTGATGGCCAAAACCTTTTAACTCAGCATCATTAATCATGTCTTCATCAACTTCTTTATCTAAAATAATAAATAAATAAATAAATAATATAAGATAATATTCAATCTAATTATAATATGGATAATATGAAAAATTTAATTAATTGTTTTTAAAAAAAATATTATATGAATAAACAAAAATCGGGTTTGTACGAGTTACCGAGTCACCAGTTCGTATCGATTTTTATCGGGTTGCGTCTAGTTTGATACCATCCGTTCCTACAATAAACTCGACGGAATCGAGATCGGTTCCTGCTAACCCGTCCGAGTTTCAAAACATTGCGTGGAACACTCGTCATTTGGCCAACGACCGTCCATCATAGAATCTCAAACATTTTTACCTACGTACCAATAACTCTTTCACTAATGAAATTTACGATTCTTGTTACAACGTGTGCACGTGTGTGGAGACTACGTTTCCGATGTGCGTGACCGCAATTATTCGAGTCATAAATAATGGGATAAACTTTATTCCACATTAATAAATTTCCAACAAGAACTTATATGAGGAAAAAAAAAACAAGAATGCTAACTTAAGTTAAAAGTTTGATCCTTATTCTTGAGTTTTGATGTTGATATAGGCTGAGAGTCACTTTTGTTGTATTTTCTGTGTTCAAGTCATTTTTCATGGACATATGGTTTTGGTATGTTTGGGAGTTGGGTTGCTAAATTGGATTAGGTGGATCCTAGAGTTTGTAGAGACATGTAGAAATTATAGGTTATGGAGTTTAATATGGTGAAAGGTAGGTGTCTAGGAGGGTTAGATGATAGTATGTATTTACTGTATTGTTCTATTTGTTTTCCACATTGGTCCAAGGCGAATGAAATCTTTTGTCTAAAAAGTTACTGCATAATTGTGCATCACATAGCATGTCTTCTGCTCTTTTCATTTATTCTAAGGTTGGAGGTGATGGAGGATGGACTAAGCAAAGACAAACAGAATTGTACGTGAAGAGCAAAATGCAGAAAAGTGCCAAGGCCTGTTTTGAAAATGAATGGGAAGTCCGGTGCACTAAGCTCTCTGGAAAAGAACTCATTAGAGTCTATTGTACGCCGCTTTATCCTGCATTTATGCAAGAGGTTGTTTTCAATGCTTAAACTCGTGACTTCCTGATCACATGACAACAACTTCCAGTTACTTCAAAGCTCCCCTTCAATTACTCCATGATACTAATATAAAACATTACATAGTTATGATATACGTCGTGAAATTTGAGATTTTATATGTGATGTACATAAAATTAGAAAAAAGACGATCTAGAATATTTTAGTAAAAATGCATTTTAGAATGAAATGATTTTTATATGTGATTCAATTTATTTATAAATCTAATTTTATAGTATATACATGATGTTTTTAATTTCTTTTATCTTAACTAAATTTACAAAAAAAAAATGGAAATATGTTATATGTTTACTAATATTTTATCATTTCCGCGCGAAATGCGGATAATTTTAGTTATATATTCGTCTATCTTGAAATCATGAGTTGCATGTTTGTTTATCATTTTTTAGTGGCTATAATATGTATTAAAGTTTTAGTAAGATGCTATTATATGCTTTGAAATTTAATTTATCATATTGGAAGTAAATTTTCCTTTATCTTGTACGGGATATTGTTATATTACTGCTGCGTGTGGCCTTCAAGTTTTAAATGCCTAAATATATCTTTATGTATAAGATTTTGTTAAATTTAATCAGCATCACATTGTCTTCTACTAATTCATTTCGCTTTGCGACATGTATTAATTATTTTAAGAGTAAAATAAGCTCCATAACTATCGTGGTAATTTGATGACCGCGCGAAACACGGGTATGTTTCCTAGTGAAAGAATGTTTTGAAGTTGTAGCCAAGATGGAGACAGGGTTGGGCTCGTCATGGCGTGAAGCAAGGTCGCCAGAGATCGGACTGTGTTTTTTTTTAAATATCTCCAAAACATGTTTAATATGTGTATTATTAGTGAGTCTACGTTGATTATACACAAATTATACAAAAAAAAGATACATTTTCTATGCACATATTGTAGGGATACATATACTATACAACAATGATACAATTTTTATATATCTGATACATTTTCATATGTGTGTATATATATATATAATAGATACATTTTCTATACAATAATAATACAATTTCTATATATATGATGCATTTAGTTGAAAAAATACTGTAATTGCACCGGCGCAATTGTATACTGGATCTCTGATCCTTGCATTTGCCTCATAGACCATGTTATTCACTGCATCTGCTCTTTGATCCTCTGGAAGTTCCTGTAAATATTAGAGTTCTTGCATTTTTTTAGAAATAATTTATGAACTTATAACGAAGAAATGAAGAGATCAATAATAAGTACTAGCCAACAATTAATTCTTACATTAATTCTTTCTTGGTCCTGTATTCTTGGGCCGAAACAGTGTAAAGAATAATAAGTACTAGCCAACAATTTACAGACTGGACTAGGGTACCAAACATATTAGTAATGCAAAATTGAGACAGCATTAGCACTTTTGGTGGGGGGAAAAGATAAAACTGAACTTACACTTGATTTATCAACTCTAAATTATGAATACGTCTCTAGCGTATATTTATAGCCATTTAGGTTATGGCTCTACCAATAATGTAAGCCCAATGCGAATATAGGTTCCACGTTCTTATTGTAAATCCTGTCATCCTGAGTGGGCCAACTAAATGAAAAATTGTTCAAACTGCAGTTGGCAAATGTGCAATGGGTCTTTCTAATCCAAAAGAAAAGTGTACAATTGGGCTTCAACCTTTGTCTCTTGGGTCTTTTGTTGTAATCTGTTCTTTCACAAGCCCATATCCCAGTATTGTGTCCATGAATCTGAGAATTGGTGTGGGAAAAATGATAAAGGTCTGTCTAGCAGAGGTTTTTTCTCTAACCCACATTATTACACTAAGTATCTTAGTAATCATGTTAGTTAACCTTTTCAGTGTAGCAAAATGCCAATTAAAGAAAGAAGAAATCCGTATCTAAATTAACCGCATAAGACTAGTGAGAAATGCCATAAAAATGTGTAAAACAAATTCATATTAAATTTTAAAATAGAAGCTTTTACTAGTTTAGATTTCATCAAATGAGAAAAATTACTAGCATAGTTGATGGCGGCAAGTCTCTACAACTCTCTCAATCTACTTTACTTGTTTAAATCAACATGTAATATTATTGCCAATTTTTATTTATCAAAACTGTCGCGAAAACTCCATCCATGGAGGAATCTTAATAGCTCAATTGATTGGTTACGTGAGTTTTTACCTTGTTGGTGATGTTCGATTCCCACCTTGTAATCCCCTACGCTGTGTAATAAGAAAATTACAAAAAAAAAAAAAAAAAACCATCCATGTCCCTTGTCTGCCAATTTTTTTATATTAATATAAGTTTGTCTACCTTAATAACCAATTAATAAACCCTGATAAAGATAGATGTAGAAAATATTATTCTCCATAAAATGCATTGAACATCACACACAAATTAAAGCCTAGAAAAGCGGGATTAATTACTGAAAGAAACTAGGCCTAAGTTAGTCCTAATTGTAGTTGTGACTAATTAATTACTTGCTCCCTACAAATTAAAGAGAAGAGTGACTAGTAAAAGGTTGCCAAAACTAGGGTTTCAAGAAAGCTAATTGGTCCCAATCCAGTGGCGGAACTACAGTAACCAAGGTGGTGCAGTTGCACCACCAGATTTTTAATTTTTTTTTTCACAAAACGACGTCGTTTTGGTGTTGGCCCTGCGTTTTGATAAAATGCAAAACGACGTCGTTTTGTTGAAGACAAAACTACGTCGTTTCGTCATCTCCGCCTTATTATTCATTACCATTTACAGAATAAGATTCATTCTTAATTTCTTACCCTACCCAAAACCAAATGTAGCGATTCATTCCATCATTCTTACCCAACCCAAAATCAAAAGTAGCGATTCATTCTTATAATGATAGAAATTTCATGGAGAATTGGAGATCGTAACTGGCTTCTCTGAAACACATTCAAAGGTTACTTCTTCTTTTTATTATTTTATTTTCATTCTTGGATTATATGTTCTGAACTTCTGATGTCTTTTTTATTAAGTTTAGAATTAACAATGAGAATGTGTTATTCTTTATTTCATTTCAGGGTAAATCTGTTTTAGGGAAGCACTTTGGATTCTTGAAAACATCTGTCAGTGGAACTGTGGAAGAACTTCATCAGAAATCTAGTAAGTAAAATGAATCTATATCTATATTACTTTTATTTTTATTTTTTAGTAGCAAGTAGAGACTAGTGATTCATTACAGCAACTCAGCAGCAAGTAGTGATTCATTACAGCAACTCAGCAGCAAGTAGTGATTCATTACAGCAACTCAGCAAGTAGCGATTCTTACCCAAAAGCAAGTAGTGATTCTTACCCAAATGACGTGCTTAAATCGTCTCCTTTTTATTCATTGCAGCAGCAGGGCTTATATCCAATAATTTCAAAGTCAAGTGTTGAAAAAGCTTTACTCGTGCGATCAAAACTTGAAGATTGGTAAAGAACTTATTTTGATTTCTGGGTCAGTGTTAAATTTATTTGTTTTACATTCATTTCCTTTCCTGTTTCTAAATGAACTGTTAATTTTATTTGTTAGGAAATTAGGATGCAACGCTATTATGAAAAGCGTCCTAAATATAAAGCAAATACTAGTATTTTGGGTAATCAAGAACTAGTGTTAAATCAAGAACCACCGGTGATAGATCAAGAACCATCCGAAGCTCGAATTGATGTATCAGATTATGCTAATGAAAGACAAAAATATGTTGACTTTGATACATTGCAAGCAGATCCTGCACGTAGGAAACGAATTTCAGACTATCATCCAGATATTCAAAATGAGGTTAGGAAAGCTTATTTAATCAAAGGTGCTCACCAACCTCGCAATTTTATATTCCCCTGGACACAATATAATAGTGTTAGACGTCGATTTTGTGTGAAATGGTTTGATGAGTATGATTGGCTTGAGTATAGTGAATCCAAAAATGCAGCATATTGTTTACCATGTTATCTGTTTTAAAATGTAGCAAACTATGGTGGTGAAGCCTTTGTTGGAATAGGTTTTGATGATTGGAATAATTCGATAAGAATTAGTAGGCATGCCAATTGTAGTAATGGTGAACATGGAGATTGTGTGTATAAAGGTCGTGATTTATTGAACCCCAAACAAAGTATTATGGCTGCATTAACAAAGCAGACTGTTCAAAAGAATATTGACTATAAAGTTCGTTTGAATACGTCACTTATCGCTACAAAATATCTTTTGCGAGGCAGCTCTCCATTTCGGGGTCATGATGAGTCACCAAGTTCTTCATATAAGGGTCATTTTCTTGAAACGATCAATCTTTTAAAGGAATGTAATCAAGATTTATGTCATTTATTAAATTGTGCTCCCAGAAATAACAATATGACTTCCCCTCTGGTTCAAAAGAGTCTTACTGCAGCTTGTGCTTATGTTATAACTAAGAAAATTGTTGACGATATTGGGGATGATGTGTTTGGTGTGTTAATTGATGAATCTGGTGATTGTTCGGGAAAAGAACAAATGGATGTTGTTGTGCGTTATGTTGACAAGGAAGGTCTTGTTATGGAAAGATTTTTAGGCATTATGCATGTTAAAGAAACAAGTGCAAGTTCACTGAAAGAGGCACCACAAAGTTTACTTGGCATTCACAAGTTGAGTATATCAAGTATACGAGGACAAGGGTACGATGGTGCAAGCAATATGAGTGGTCGTTTTGGTAGGTTGAAAACTTTAATTCAAAATGAGACCCCTGCTGCTTATTACGTGCATTGTTTTGCCCATCAACTTCAGTTGACACTTGTTGCTTGTTCTAAACGTCATGTTGGTGTTAGTGCCTTTTTTGGTAAGGTAAATTCACTTGTTAATTTGATTCGTTCATCCAACAAAAGAATGGAACTACTTCGAGGCAAACAAAAGATGCATTATGTCAATATACTTGAAGAGAGATTGATACAAACTGGTAGAGGATTGAATCAAGAATCGTCTATTGTTAGAGCATGTGATACTCGTTGGGGGTCTCATTTTAATACTCTTAATAGTTTGATGACTTTGTATGGCCCTGTGCTTGGGGTACTTGAAGAAGTGGGGAGTGATAGTTCTTTTGAAAGATATGGTGAGGCTATAACTATGTTAGATTTGCTTCAATCTTTTGACTTTGTGTTCATGCTGTATTTAATGGTTGAGGTTTTAGGGATCACCCAAGATTTGAATACATCTCTACAAAAATGTGATCAAGATCTCTTGAATGCACTACAACTTGTCACTACTGCCAAGAGACGACTTCAAGAGTTGAGGGATGATGGTTGGGAAGAACTTTTGTCCAAGGTTATGGAAGTTTGTTATAAGCATGAATTTGATGTGCCGGATATGGATGCACCATATGTCCAAGGAAAGAAATCTAGACGACAATCGAATCTTTCAAATATTCATTATTATAAGCGTGATTGTTTGTTTAGTATTTTAGATTTGCAAATGCAGGAGTTGAATGCTAGGTTTGATGTGCAGAACACCGAGCTTTTACATTGTGTTGCATGTTTGAGTCCGTTAAAATCATTTGCAGCATTTGACAGATCTAGATTGTTGAGAATGGTGGAATTATATCCAGATGATTTTGTGAACTTTCCTGAAGTGATTATGCGCAACCAGATACAAAATTATATTGAAGATGTTCGAACTAACCCATTATTTTCTAAGTTGAGAGGACTTCCAGATCTTTGTAAACTTCTTGTGCAAACAGGTAAAAATGAAACATATCCCGTGGTGTATTTGCTTCTGAAGTTAGCTTTGTTTTTGCCCGTAGCAACTGCAAGTGTTGAACGAGTTTTTTCAGCTATGAAGTATGTGAAACGGAAACTATGTAATAAGATGGGCGATCAATGGTTAAATGATCGACTTGTAACTTTTATAGAAAGAGATGTACTAAAGACTATTAGCAATGATGTTATTATGGAACATTTTCAACAAATGGACTCTAGACGATTTTCTTTGTAAAGGTAGTTCGTCAGTTGTGATTTTTTCATGTCGTTAGGCATCTTATTAGACAACAAATGTTCATAACAAATCTATATAATTTGTTGTCGCAGGAATGATGCAGAGGAAGCCTTACAGAAGTTGAATGGAACTGCTATTGGCAAACAAACAGTGCGCCTTTCTTGGGGACGAAACCCAGCAAATAAACAGGTATTATCTCTTTATTTCTCCCATCACCTCTTTGTATCTTCGCTGTTGCTTCTTTGAATTTTATGTCTTTGGAAATAAAAGAATCTCCAAGACAAGCGAACAAATGCTTAGGACAAGTCATGGCTAGCATCTGTCATGCCTCGTAGTATTCATCTTAGTATGCAATCTCTTGTGTATTCCCGTTTGGGATTTGAAGTACTCATTATGTTCGCCATAGTCCGAAATGCAATTACGCATTAAATTTATCTATCCCGGAGCATTGTCTGCTATAAACTTGCATAAAGCTTTAGCACGGGAACAGGAGACACTGAAAAAGTGTCAAACAGGGGAGGTGGAGAAGCGCTCATTGCAGGAGAAGTTCTCTACTCTCAACCAAGAAGCAGCTGATTTACAGCCGCTACAAGAGAAAGCCAAGAAGCGCCTGGACGAGTTTGAGGTACTTTTTACCAATGTAGTTAGTGTTTTAGAGTCTTCAGGTCGGCAATGACTTGTTACAGTATCGATTATAATGTCAGTTCTTTTTTACTTATAGCCTCCTGTAATAGTGGTTCCAGCATTCACTTATGCAGTCCTGCTGATAATTCACTTGTATTTGATATTCCTCCTTGTATAAAAGCTAGCACATCAAAAATAAATTTGTAAATATTTTATTCTGTGATTTGCTCATGTGAAAACAATGAATTGCATGTTCTATGGAAGCAGGAGGAAAGGGTGAAACAAAGGATTCTGACAAGTCGATTCTTTGAAAGTCAAAGAAAACAACTCATTGTTCAGGAAAATTGGATCGTGATAATTTGAGAGACAAGGGAAAGAGAAACATGCGAAGTATAAAGAAGATATCCAAAAGCTTGATGGTGAAATCTCTCGGTTGAGATTGCGATCAAAGATAAAAATAGAGGCACTTAAACGAGGTACTCCTCAAATGACAAAGGGCTTAGAAGCTATGAAGAAAATTCTTCCGCTCTGGTGTTGTAAAGATGGAGAGGAATGTGTCATGTGTATGAGTGAGCAGAGGTCGGTGGTTTTTCTCCTCGCGCACATCAAGTCCTTTGTGCAAATTGCAACGTGCTTCACGAGAAGAAAGGAATGGACGACTGCCCTTCTTGTAGGACGCCAATTAAGAAGCGGATTAGTGTCCGCTTTACTGATTCTTAACAGTTAGCAACTTCAAAACAGTGGCAGGAAAAAGAAGTTGGTCATTGTTTTTTTTTTTAAAGAATTGTATGTCCTTTTTTCAGGCCTTTCTTTCATACCTTAAATGTAGTACTTGATAGGAAAATGCAAAAAAGGGTATAGATATGTAGAAAGTAATGTTAAAAGAGTTAGAAAGAGGGGGTACTTAATGGTCATTGTAAATGCTTAGTTTGAACTTTGAAGGTTTAATACAAAATGTTGTTCTATCTGGGAGAACTTGGTTTTTGTAGATACTTTGTTAAACTTGATCTTCCTCAAGGGTTTGGTTTCCTTTGTTGGAAGTGAATCAAACTTGGAATGGTTAAACTTATGATATCAAGTGTTTGCAGTTGCGTTTTTTTTTTTTTAATTTAACCATTTGATATTTGAAACTTAACGTCCGGACTAATTTTGCTCACGTTGAGTAAAACCCGTTAAGGGAAAAATGCTCGATCTCTAGTTCAAGATAATGGAATCCTAATTATCTCACCCACCTCACTCCTCGGTGATACCTTCAAAATTTGTCATCATAAGAGAGCCATGTCATTTTGAGTAAGAGATGCATACAAGTCTCATTTCGTAACTGAAGAAAATAGATTATCTAATTCCTATTTTCCAAATTATTTTTGTATTCTAGGCATAAAAAAAATACTACGTAAAAAATTATTACTCCGTATATTTGCACCACCAGATTTCAGTGCCTGGATCCGCCACTGTCCCCATCCGCCATTTCAGTTGTCTACCTTAATAACCAATTAATAAATCCTGATAAAGATAGATGTAGAAATATTATTCTCCATAAAATGCATTGAACATCATACACACAAATTAAAGCCTAGAAAAGCGGGATTAATTACTGAAAGTAACTAGTCCTAATTGTAGTTGTGACTAATTAATTACTTGCTCCCTACAAATTAAAGAGAAGAGTGACTAGTAAAAGGTTGCCAAAACTAGGGTTTCAAGAAAGCTAATTGATCCCCATCTAGGACTGGAGAGAGCTTGAAATTTCTTTGTCTAGAAGGATGCTTTGAATCAGAAAAGAAACAAGTTTGAACATAATGAAAAGAAAAAGGATTTGGTCCCAAATCAAAATCAAAAGTTGAAAGAAAAGGCTTTCCCCCATAGTAAAAAAGAACACTCTCAATGCATTAAAAAAGAAAAGAAAAGAAAGTAATGAAGAAGATAGGAGATAAATATATTAGTACTAGGTGATTTCTTGAAATGATCTTATTTTAATTTTGATAGACAAAGTTACTTTGTATTTGTATTTATGAAAGATCCGAAGATACCATATAAAATTAATCGATGATAAATAAAAAAAAGTAAAGAAGAAAATAGTGTGAAAAGTATCTCTCTTTGATTTTAATTTCTCCCTAGAGTGCACGTAAGTTACCTGGGATTATTCATTAAAGTCCTATAAGTCTATGGTTTTTCTTTGATTTAGACTTGTTGGTCCAACTCCAATCTACTCGATGCTGCTGCTGCCTGCCAAATTTCAACTTTACCATTTTTTCCTCCTAAATTAATATGGCATGCCCACACGGTTAATAATCTAATGGAAAAATGATCAAATATATCATTTATTTTGTTTTATTAGCTTATTTTACTATTCGTTAGCGATCGTAAATAAAAATACTTTTGCCGTATTTAAACTTCACATTTATACCCCTATTTAAATGAAAACCCTCAAATCCTCTTAAATTATCCAATTTCATAAAAATTACTCTCTCTTTATTGACCCGACCCGCCTATCATCATCATGCCCCTGAGTTTTTCATGATAAAAAATAGAAAGAATCAAAAACACGCACTCAAATATATATAGGTGTACAATGTTGAATCATTCTATAATATGGATCTCAATTATACCATAATTACATAATACAAATATGGTAAATACGAATCATTATACGATCAATTCCATTGAATTTGAAAAGATTTAATGGTTTTTTCAAATTGTGTGTGGATGAAAATACGAAACTCAAAAAATTTAGCAAATACTTATTTAAATTTAAGAGGATAAATCCAGATATAGTGAGAGTAGTCATCTAATAAGACGATATAATATTTATGACCAAGAGAGCTAGTAATAGGAGATGTCCATAAGTCAGCATGAATAATATCAAACGGAGCAAATGTAACAGAAAAAGACGATTTAAACGGAAGACGAATATGTTTGCTTAGTTGACAAAAAACACAATTTGGGAAAGTTTCCCATTACAATAAATAAAATTATTGTTTCTAAGAAAATTAAAGACAAGGACTCCGGGGTGTCCAAGCTGATTATGCCAAGTTGACAGAGATATAGCAGCAATAGAGACTGGAGAGCAGGAGCTGACAGCAGAGGTGGATGGAAAATGATATAGATCCTGATGTATCATCATGGCTAAAGTGTCTTACTCACCCTTTGGTAGGCCTTCAACCAATTGTAACATCGTCTTTATTTTGGAAACAAGCATTCCGACGTTGGACAATTGGTCAGCCGCCAGTTTTAACTGTTTGCAATATTTTGACATGTTGAATTTTTTTTTCAGACGGGTGTTGTTGAATTGTTCTTCCAAATACACTGCGCGAGTGTTCTTGTTGTCTTGAAAAAATTCTTCCAATCTTGTCCATAAATTACGGGCGGAGGCCCCCGTCTTCATGATCGTGAATAGGAGGCCTTTGGATATAGTGTCATATATCCACTGTTTAACCACGACATCGAGACGACGCCAGGTTGTGTCATCAATTTCTAGAGGGTGAGGGACAGAGTCGTCGATGTGATCAAGCACATGATAGACACATGCATGAATTGTAAACAGTTCCACCCACAATCAATATTAATCATCCTCCTAATCAAGAATTAGATGGATAAAGTTCTTAATGTTAGTGACGACTAGAGCAGGATGGAAAGATGGTGAGGATGGGAGGTGTTTGAAGGACAACTGAGTTAAAAGCGGAAGCGTCATAATCCATTTAGAGCAATGGAGAATATAGAAACAAAGCCAATAAAATTTGAGGGGGGGGGGGGGCTGCCTACTGCCGACGAAAAGAAGGGCACGACGGCCTTGGAATTTCTAGGTTTGTCTAATAGACGGGTTAACAAAGGAAGTGGGTAATTTTTTTGAAATCAGGTAATTTAAGAGGATTGAGAGTTTTCATTCAAATAGGGGTATACGTGTGAAGTTTGAAAACGACAGGGGTATTTTGTTGACAATCGCTAACGAATGATAAAATTAACTAATAAAATAAAGTAAAGAGATATATTTGATCATTTTTCCCGGTCTAATTGAGCAATTTTATAAGAAAGAAAAAGAAAAGATTCCTCACCAAACAAGATATAATAATTACTAATAATTTTTGTTTGGACTTTGGACCGTGTTTCATGCCACTTTTCAAATAAAAGAAAATTGCTATGAAAAGCAAAAAAACTAAGGGCGTATTATAACTTTAGTATTTCACTTTATTTGTATTTTTTAGAGTTAAAACTTAAAACTAGGTTGTGTTTAGTTATATTTTTTGCAAATAATATTTTATTATTTGGATGTACTTTTTTCTAAAAAAAATAAATTTAATTTATACCCTCAATTTCTAAAAATTAACAAAATCACTCAACTTGATTAATTTACCTTAAACATACAACCAAATCTACTCTAAAAGAGTAATATCCCATAATAGATAATCACATAATGTCATAAATTGAATCTCACATATCTTTTAAGTAAAAAAAAATGCTTCACTATCAAATGTCATGATTAATATATTTTTTACTTTTTCTTAATCTATATGTGAGACTTTTATAAATTACGACCAGTATTTAACATCCCAGAATTCTTTCTTCCGTTAACTAAATAATATAACAAACCAGTTATATCAACTGAACTTCTATGCTTATTGTATCTTGTTACTGAAATATAAGATTCAATGTTTCTAGTTAAATTGATGAGATTTCTTAAGTAAACAAATTAAATAGAAAAATAATCATGTTTAGTTCGATAGTTGGGTAATATTCGTATAATCGGAATGCGACTGGTTTGACCGCCGGTTTGTTGTGCAAGCTTCGTGATCATGATTGGCGTGTAAGGGTGTCAACTGTCAAATGAGCGGATCAAACTGAATTTGAGCGGAACAAATTGGTAGAGTTTATAAATGAGCGAAGTAATTAACATGTCCAACTATTACTAGAGCTGAAATAGAAATGAGCTAAATAATAGGTCATAACTCAATCCGTCCAGCTCTTATTAAATTTTAATTTCTTTATTTGTTTTCTCTTAGAATTTATTTATCAAGCAAAATTAATACAATTTTTTTTCTTTTTATTATGACTATATATAACATATCAAACTGAACAATATTTTCTAGAAATATTTTGCTAAGATTCCTCGCTCATAGTCAAGGGTAAATTTGAGTTACATCGCTCATGAAATCAGCCCAACTTTTAAATTGAATTTGACGAGTCAAAATAGGCTTAATTAATAAATTAGCGGGTCAATAACCCTAATTTACTGAGGGTAAACTGTCCTCTTCGTGTACTTGTCTTATTGAAGGTCAATTTCATCCTTAACATAATTAGTCATTAGCCATCCAAAGAAAGTCTTCACGTCTTCGAGAATTAAATCACATCAAAGATAGCGTAAAGCATCTACCATGTGTAGGTGCCACCATGTGTATTCCCTTGTCAACTTTCACTCGTGCTCAATAATAGCAATTGATTAGGTTCCCTTTTTGTAAAAGAGGAGTAAGTACGTGAAAGCAAAGTTATATATATATATATATTAAAGTTAGAGATAGACAAGGATATATCATATGATCTAGAATATCATTTGTGTTTTTTCTCCTTTTTGATATTTCTCTAATTATAAAATGAAAATCTCTAATTATATCTTAATTATTGTGCTTAATAAATGGACATCTGAAAAGACATTTAAATTTTATTTCTTTAAACTCTCTAAATTATGCTAAATTTCAACCGTTTGTCACTTTCTTAATCGTATTAATTACTCTTATTCTTTACTCCCATTATATTTCTTATGAACTTAATATATAATGAATGTGGTATTTCAATTACATCATAATGATCATGTACGTGAGGTTTCGGTTACTAAGCTCTTTGAAAGAAATCAAATTTACTTTGTGCTCTCTCAAATGTATAAAGATGTTCACATTATCATCCATCAGTTAACAAATTATGGCTAGAGGTATAGTTAAAAAATTGGAGATCTTTTTATCAAAAAAAGGCTTGATAACGGAGAAAAAGAAGAAGTTTTGCAAGGCTCGATGAAATGAAGTACATGATATGAAGCAAGAGTGAAGACTGTGGAGGGCTCCATATGTGTCAGACCATGACGGGGAGGAATTTGAACAAATGAGGTGAGGGAGACCCGTTACTTTAATTTTATTTATCTCTTTAAACAACAATATATCCAGTAAAATTACACATCGTGAAGTCTGGAGAAGATAGAATGTACACATATCTTACCTCCACCTTATAATAGGTAGAGCTGCTGTTTCCGAGAGACCCTCGGCTCAAAACAAAACATAATCACAAACAAAACAATCAAAATAAAGCACGAATAAAATAAGAGTAATATTTACCTATTTAAAATTGACGAAAAATTATTGGAAGGAAGAGCGGAATTTACAAGTAGGTGATAGTTGAGAATATCTAGCGAAGAACGAAAGAAAATGAATAAATATGAGAAAAGTAAACAACTTGAGATCGGAATTAAGCGGGAGGATACTAAGGAGGCATCACAAGAAATTTCTGACAATCAAGACCAACATTCAGTAATTTATTCTTTCTTCGCAAACCAACAATTCTGTTAGAGAATGGGGTCCACATGGTTACTGTTCATCCGTGAACAGTGACATTATTATTGTATATTTGGTAGAGTTAGTCTTGTACCATAATTAAAATTATATTATTACCTTAATTTTATAGAATAGAGTTTTAAATGTAAAGTAGGAATAAGATTCTCCTATTGTAACTTGTATATATATGTCTTTCATTAATAAAAATAATCAAGGGATTATTTCTTTCATGGTATCAAGAGTAGGTTCTCTTTACCCTGTTTCCGCTCCTCAAAATTTCTTCTTCTTTCTCGAAATTTTACCTTAAAATTCTTGATTTTTGTGTGTGTTCTTCCTCTTTCACAAAAACCGAGTTTCTTCTCTTCCAAAAATCTTTCTCACATATTTCCTTCTCTGAATCTTGTTGTTCTATTCCCTATGGCTGATAAGAAACACCTTTCACCCTGCCCTCACAGTTTCTAATATCAAGAGCGTTCTTCCTATCGTTCTTGACCTAGAAAACGTTCAATATGGGACGTGGGCGGAATTGTTTAAGATTCATGTTTTGACACATAAAGTTCTTCACCACATCATTCCTCCAACTCCTCCAAAGGAGGGTGATAAGGCGATTGCGTCTACGACGGTTGTGCCCACTAAAGAAGCAGATCCAGAATTATGGGTCATGCTTGATGTCAAGGTTCTCTAGTGGATTTATGTCACTATTTCCTTGGATCTTTTACAGACGATTATGGAACCCAACTCCACAGCTATGGCAGTGTGGGATCGATTGCGAAACATATTCCAAGATAACAGTCATTCTCGAATTGTTATCCTTGAGAAGGATTTTTATCAGGTTTCTATGGAGAATTTTCCAAATGTTTCTTCGTATTGCAAACGCCTCAAGGACTTGGCAGAGCAACTCAGCAACGTGGGTTCTCCTGTTTCTAATAGTCGTCTAGTTCTTCATATGGTTGCCCGTTCTATGCTTACTTTGGAAGAAGTCGGATTGGCTAAGAGAGTGGCGATTGGGGTCAGCCCTATCGTCATGATGACTACTTCCAATTTGTCTCCTTCCAATCCAGCCAACGTGACTCAAAATCACAACAACGGGGGTGGTAAGAAGGGTCAGAATCGGAAGAATAATGGCAAGAATCGTGGCGACAACAACGGAGGCAACCGTCAGCAGTAGTTCTGGAGCCCACAGGGCCCCCCTGGACAGTGGCAGTGGGTCCCAACACCTAACAACACCGCCGCTCCACAAGATAACGCCGCGCCCACCGAACGTGCATCGCGGTCCAACTTCTACCTGTGTCGAATTCGTGTTTCGCATCAACAGACGGGCAGAATAAGAAATTCCAGATACTGGCTCGCACAATCAGCCCACCACGTGGCCCCACTCAGACTGACATTGAAGCAGTGATGCACACACTTGGCTTGACTCAGTCGGACCCTAATTGGTACATGGACACCGGCGCCACTACCCACATGATATCCGACCAATGTACTCTCTCGTCTTATTTCAATTTGAGCACTAATCGTGGTATAACTGTTGGTAATGACAATTATGTTCCAATTAGGGGTTATGGTCATAAAACTTTATCCCCTCCTCATCCAGCCCGTTCTAATACGATATGGGATGGCACAAGGGTGATTATGAGAGCTAGGTTTCATAGTGGAACTCGACTTCAAACCAATGATGAGCCATAAAACATACTAACCACATTTGAGGAGCTTCAAGGGGTCTCAAACGGGTATCTTCACACCTCACACCTCTTGATGATGAATGATAAGCCTTCGAAGGCCATTGAAGACCTATGTGTGAAGATGATCAAGATATGAGAAATAGCATGGAAGGAACAATACACAACTCACTCAAGTTCCTTCACCCGAGACTATGCCGAGGAGCTCCAAGCCATATGAGTCATGTTGAAGGACTCAACATGACTCATATGTCTTGGAGCACTACACTAGTCTCGGGTGAAGGACTCACCACTTGTCCTGAAACATACTTTTCATGCCCCAAAATTAATTTAAAATCTGGTGTATGTCCGTAAATTCACCATTGATAATTGGGTTTCTATTAATTTTGATCCGTTTGGGTTTTCTGTGAAGGATTTCAAGACGGGGAGTCATCTTATGAGGTGCAACAGTAGGGGTGATCTTTATCCAATCACTTTAAGTCTCAGCGTCTCGCGTCAAGCTATGTCATCCACTTTTGCAGCTCTTTCTCCTTCCTTGTGGCATACTCGTCTAGGTCATCTGGGGTCGTCTATTTTACCTTCTTTAGATAGACATAAGTTTATTTCTTGTAAGGGTACGCATAGTACTCCACTTTGTCAATCATGTGCTTTGGGAAAGATTATTAAATTATCATTTGTAGCTTCGAATTTTAATACTTCAATTCCATTTGATATTATTCATAGTGATTTATGGACATCTCCGGTTCTCAGTTCTATGGGTCATCGTTATTATGTTTTATTCTTAGATGACTATTCTAAATATTTATGGACGTTTCCTATTGCGAAAAAATCACAAGTTTTTTCTATTTTCATAAAATTTAGAGCTTTCATAAGAACACAATTCGAACGGAAAATCAAAAACATCCAATGTGATAATGGCAAAGAGTATGACAATGGGGAATTTAGGGAGTTTTGTGCTCAAATGGAATAAATTTTTGTTTTCCTTGTCCTCACACGTCTTCACAAAATGGAAAAGCTGAGCGAAAAATTCATACCATTAATAATATTGTCCGCACTTTATTGGTACATTCTTTTGTTCCTCAATTATTTTGGCATCATGCACTACAAATGGCTACCGATCTCCTAAATATTCTTCCCTCTAAAGGTTTGACATATTCATCCCATCTCAAAGTGTTATACAATAAGTCTCCATCATATTCTCACCTTAGGGTGTTCGGATGCTTATGGTATCCACTGTTTTCATCCACTACGATCAATAAACTTCAGACACGTTCTACTCCTTATGTGTTTTTGGGTTTTTCGTCAAAATCACCGTGGTTATAAATGTTTTGATTTGTCCTCTAAAAGAATCATCATTAGTCGTCATGTTCTGTGATGAATCCCAATTTCATATTTCTAAAGTAGATAAATCCGTGCCTAATTCTTATGATTTTTTGGATGACGATGTCTCCCCCTATATTTTACGTCATTTTTCAGATTTGTCCGAAAAAATATCGTCGCCGCGGCGTCAAAACTCCTGCGAGTCAGCACCGCGGCCCTGCACAGAGGCGCCACAATGCCAAAACTTCAACGAGCTCTGCAGCTCTTCCAGCCCCGCGGCCCCTGCCCTTAGCACCGCGGCGCCTTCCACGGTAATTCCCAAAATTCCCGAAAATTCCCAAAATTCACCCTATCCTGCCTAGAGTCATGGTCCAGTCACTCATAGTCAACGTGGTATTTTTAAATCTAAAAGACATTTTTATTTGAATTCTAATATTCTTAAATCTCCCTTACCCCGTAATTATGTGCCTTAATTGACCCTAACTGGAAAATTATCATAACTGAAGAATATAATGCTATTATTGATAATAAGACGTGGGAGTTGGTACCTCATCCATATGGTGTTAATATTATTCGGTCTATGTGGATTTTTGTTCATAAGGAAAATTCTGATGGTTCATTTCTAAGGCATAAGGCTAGACTTGTAGGTGATGGTAAGACTCAACAGGTTGGTGTGGATTGTGGTGAGATGTTTAGTCCGGTGGTCAAGCCGGTTACCATTCGCAATGTGCTCAACTTGGCTCTGTCAAAATCTTGGTCCATTCATCATCTAGATGTGAAGAATGTTTTCCTACGTGGTGATCTTCAGGAGACAGTATATATTAAAGGTGGCTAACGGCCGATCGGCCCGACCAGAGCTCAATGCGTTTAACTGCTCGACGATTATCGGCCCGCTCATCGGACTATCGCCAACCGGTCCGTTCACACGATTCCGTGTTGGCGATGCGGTTCCGTGTCGAACTGGTCCAACCTGGTCCGCTTTCTTTCTTTTTTTATTTCTAGTATTTATTTTCTATAATATAAACTAAATTCAATTTAAATATGTAATATAATAATATAATATATAATTTAGTTGTATATATTAAAATTGAAACTTTAAAGTTAACTTTTTATTTTATAGTTTATAACTTTATACTTTATAGTTTATAACTTTATATTGTAAATTTGTAATTATAATTTTATTAATTTATTAAAAATAGAAACTCGAAGCTCGAAGTCTTGCGTCTTGCTACTTTGAATTTGAAAACTAATAATAATAATAACTTGAAAATTGATAATAAAGATGATTAAGAGAGTATGAGAATAAGAGAATTGAGAGAAATGTTGTGTGATAAAAATGAAGAAAATGTAGAGAATTTATAGATTTTTAAAAGGGTAAAAATGGAATTAAAATAAATAAATAAACAAAAAAAAAAAAAAAAAAAAGGGCCAATTGGCCGAAATGATTAGCACATGCCCCCGCCCAAAGCTTCTCCAACGGGTAAATGACTTGGGCAATGTTTTTTAGTTTTTTTGTGTTACCGGTCCGGTCCGGTCCGGTTAACCGGTAATGGAACCGATTTTCCAATACCGGACCTAACCGGTCCGGCCTGTACCGGGTTTTTAAATAACCCGTGCGGGTTGGGGTTGGGGGACAATCCGACCCCCAACCCGGTATGTCCTTACCGGTCCGGGCTGGTCCGGTTAAACCACCGGGTCAACCGGTCCGGTTCCGGGTCAACCCGGACCGGTTGACAGGTATAGTATATATGCATCAGCCTTTGGGGTTTAGGGATACTAGATATCTGAATCATGTTTGTCTATTGAATAAGTCCTTGTATGGGCTTAAGCAGTCTCCACGGGCTTGGTATATGAGGTTTGCTGATTTTGTTTCGTTTATGGATTTTTCTCACAGCAGGTCTGATAATTCATTATTCATATATCGTCAAGGATCTTTCATGGCTTATATACTACTATATTTTGATGATATTATCTTGACTGCCTCTTCTGATGTTTTGCGCAAGTCTATTATGACACTGCTCGGTTCTGAGTTTTCCATGAAGGACTTAGGCCCCTTGAGTTACTTTTTGGGGATTGATGTAACTCGTCATGCATGTGGATTGTTCTTGTCACAGAGAAAGTATGCAGCAGAGATCATTGAGAGGGCTGGGATGTCATCCTGTAAGTCCACTTCTACTCCAGTTGATACTAAACCCAAGTCAGCGCCGCACCGCTCTCCTTCGGTGATCCG
Source organism: Przewalskia tangutica (assembly GCA_029844215.1). Lineage (NCBI taxonomy): Eukaryota > Viridiplantae > Streptophyta > Magnoliopsida > Solanales > Solanaceae > Przewalskia > Przewalskia tangutica. The sequence continues at coordinate 36,124,815 of CM056727.1, read as the reverse complement.
ACCCGCTACCGTAGTCTTGCAGACGCCCTTCAATAACTGACGTTCACGTGACCTGACATAATATATGTCGTACAGCAGGTGTGTTTGTTTATGCATGATCCCAGAGTTGACATATGAATGCGCTCAAATGCATTCTTAGGTACATTCAGGGAACACTTGAGTATGGTTTGCATTTGTATCCTTCGTCGACGTCTACACTGGTCTCCTATACAAATATTGATTGGGGTGGTTGTCCTGACACCAGACGGTCTACGTCTGACTATTTCATGTATTTAGGTAATAACTTGGTCTCATGGTCTGTCAAGCGTCAATCCACGCTTTCACGTTCAAGTGCAGAGGCCGAGTATCGAGGTGTAGCCAATGTGATTTCCGAGTCATGTTGGTTACGTAATCTACTGTTAGAGCTTCATTGCCCTATTGAAAAGGCTACCTTGGTGTATTGTGATAACATAAGTGTCATCTACCTTTCTGGTAATCCAGTACAACACCAGCGTACTAAACACATAGAGATGGATATTCACTTTGTTCGAGAGAAGGTAGCTAAAGGACAAGTACGCGTCTGTCATGTCCCTTCCAGATATCAGATTGCAGACATCTTTACAAAGGGTCTTCCCTCGGTCCTTTTTGAAGATTTTAGAGACAGTCTCAGCGTACGAAGACCGCCCGCTATGACTGCGGGTGTGTGTTAGAGAATGGGGTCCACACGGGCAGTGGGGTCCACACGGTTACTGTTCATCCGTGAACAGTGACATTATTATTGTATATATGGTAGAGTTAGTCTTGTACCATAATTAGAATTATACTATTACCTTAATTGTATAAAATAAGATTTTAGATGTAAAATATGAATAAAATTCTCCTATTATAACTTGTATATATATGTCTTTCATTAATAAGAATAATCAAGGGATTATTTCTTTCAATCTTCTTTTTCATAATTAATAATTTTGAAGATTGTAAGTACACTAAGATCGATTTCATGATGACCAAGATTTGTTTCTTAATTATTTTTGCTTAATCTGCTCATAAAAATATTATATTACATGATGATTTGATTCCCAAAATAATAATAGGTAAGTTATAACTTTTATTTTCAAGTAGCTAGTGAAAGACAAATAAAAAAGGAACTAGAGAAATCAAAGAAACAAGAAAAAAGAGAAAATGAGTTACATAGTGCTACAATATATTATTAGATAGGGAAAAATGGACAAAGGAAAAGAGAAACAAAAGTGAAGAAAAGAAGAATAGCCAAAAGATGCAAATTGTTATGGAATCGGATATTTGAACACCTTTAAGACAATATTTATAAACTAATATGATGATATAAAATACTACTACAATTATATTAAAAGGTATAAAAAATGAGAAAGAGAAATAGAATGAGAGAATTTCTTTTCTTCACCTATCCAATCTTACATCAACCAAATGGTGGTATTTATACTACAAAAGCTACCACTATTATATGCATGAAATAGTATAAATTACTATTTTAAGTTGGCATGTTAAATAGATATTTCAACACATATTAAAGCATTTGACACATTAGCATGCTTCTAGAATTCACTTAAGGTGAATTTGACTTTCACATAATACTCCCCCTTTGAAATATATATCATGATGCTTCTTTTGAAGTCATGTTGAGAAGAATCTGACGGGAACACATGTTGCCTCGTTAAAAACCTTATAAGAAAAAACCCAGTGGGATAAAAACCTTACAAGGGAAAAAGAGTACAACAGTATGCTCCCCCTCAATCAAACATGGGTAAAGCTTCTTCAAAGATCTCGAAGTTGGCGCATTCCGATACTTTGTACATGTTTCTTGAAAACTGATGTTGGTAGCGCCTTTGTGACAAGAATTCTTCATGCGAGACTTAGGGCCTATTAAAAAATGAACCTTGGCGTTGCGCTGCCACATTTTCACTCGAACGAACATATTGGATGTCAAGCTCTTTGTTTTTTTCAAGTTCCTGAGTGAATGAGAAGAACATTGGAGAAATGTTCTTGGTTTTGTCACTTTTGATATAACCTTCTTTCATCTGAGTAACACATGCAACATTGTCTTCAAATAATATTGTTGGACCTTATTGACTGGTCCAGATGTTTCTTAAATATGTTGTGTTACAGACCTCAACCATCTACACTCTTTACTAGCTTCATGAAGGGCTATAATTTCAGCATGATTTGAAGAAGTGGCCACGAGTGTCTGCTTTTGTGATCTCCAAGATATTGCAGTGTTTCCATATGTAAACACATATTCAGTCTGTGACTTAGCATTATGTGGATCCGATAGATAACCCGCATCTACATAACCAAGCAAAACTGGTTCTATATTGTTAGGATAAAACAAACCAAGATCATACGTACCTCGTAGATATCTGAATATATGTTTTAACTCTTTCCAATGTCTCTTTGTAGGACATGAACTAAATCTTGCTAGTAGATTTACAGCAAAGGCTATATCAGGCCTTGTATGATTAGCAAGATACACGAGGGCTCTAATGGCACTAAGGTACGGTACTTCAGAGCTAAGGTCCTCATCATTTTCTTCTTTTGGTCGGAATGGATCATTTTCAACATTAAGAGTTCTACCCATCATTGGGGTACACAAAGGATTTGCTTTATCCATACTAAACCTTTTTAGTACCCTTTATGTATAATTTTATTGATGTACCATTATTTTATTTTTAGTATACTCAATTTGCAAACCAAGACAGAACTTTGTTTTTCCCAGATCTTTCATCTCAAATTTCTTTTTTAAGTAATTCATTGCTTTTTGAATTTCTTTATTAGTTCCAATGATATTTAAATCATCAACATAGACAACAATGATTACAAATCCAGATGTTGTTTTTCTTATGAATACACAAGGGAAAATTGGGTTATTCATATAGCCTTCTTTAAGCAAATATTCACTTAACCTATTATACCACATGCGTCCGGATTGTTTCAACCCATATAGGGATCTTTGCAATTTTATTGAATATTTTTTTTTAGGGTTTGATACTTTAGGCATTTTAAATCCTTCCGGAACTTTCATATATATGTCACTATAGAGTGATTCATATAAATATGCAATAACAACATCCATAAGATGCATATCCAGATTATTAGATACTGATATACCAATTAAATAACGAAAAATAATGGCATCCATAACGGAAGAGTATGTTACCTCATAATCAATTTCAGGTCTTTAAGAAAATCCTTGTGCAACAAGGCGAGTCTTGTATCTTACAACCTCATTTTTCTCATTTCGTTTTCTTACAAAGACCCACTTGAACCCAACAGGTTTCACATCTTCAGGTATAATAACAATGGGTCCAAACACATTTCATTTTCTTAGAGACTTTAACTCAGTATCTATTGCATCTTTCCAACTCATCCAATCGGGTCTACGTTGACATTCGATAACAGATCTAGGTTCAGGATCATCATTTTCATTCATCATTTCACATGCAATTGAGAATGAAAATACCTCATCAATATCCTTACATTTTCGGTTCCATAAATTTCCCGTATTAACATAGTTGATAGAGATTTCAAGATCGTTATTACTTTCAGTTTTATTTTCAACGATCTCACTATCTTTATCATCTTTTTCTCCTTCGGGAGCACTCTCATTTATATTCATATTTTTTGCTCCTTTTCTTTTTCGAGGATTTTTATATTTGGAACCAACAGGTCGGCCACGCTTTAGGCGTGCCTTGGATGTACTTGCCACATCATTTTACTTCGAAATTTTAATCCGAGCAGGAGCATTAACAGCTGTTATATGTGATTTTGTCACCCTTTTCACATCAGTAAATGCATCTGGCAATTGATTAGCTAAACTTTGTAAGTGAACAATTTTCCTTACATTTTCTTCCCACAATTTAGTATGTGGGTCCACACGTAATAAGGAAGGTACATACCATTTTATATCCTTTCCAACTGTTTATTTTCTCCTCCTAAGGTTGGAAAAGGTTTCTCATCATAATGGCAATCCGCAAATTTTTCCTGAAAAATATCACCCGTTAGAGGTTCAAGATATCTAATAATAGAGGGTGTTTCATATCCAACATATATTTCCAACCTTTTTTGAGGTCCCATCTTTGTTCTATGTGGTGTAGCAATTGGGACATACACTGCACAACAAAAAATCTTTAGATTCACACCGCCCATCACACTCTGGGAATTAGTTTCGACCGAAGCATCAGATCAATGATCACCCATGACTTCTGTGGCACACTAGTGCCACAAAGGCCTTTGGTGGTCTCATTGGCGGGAAATGTCTGGTACTTGACCAAGTGCAAGTTGATGAGGGGTATGCTTATGATTAGCACTTGGTCTTAAACGAATCAATGATGCAGCATGTAATATTGCATGACCCCAAATAGTAACTGATAATTTAGTTCTCATTATCAATGGTCTAGCAATATATTGAAGACGTTTAATTAATGATTCAGCTAAATCATTTTGTGTATGCACATATGGAACAGGATGTTCAACTGTAATTCCAATTGACATGCAATAATCATTAAATGCTTCAGATGTAAATTCACCAGCATTGTCAAGTCTAACTTTCTTTATGATATAATCCCAAAAATGTGCCCTTAGTTTAATTATTTGTGCAAGAAACCTTACAAATGTCATATCACGACTTGACAATAAATAAACATGTGACCCTCTACTAGATGCATCAATTAATACCATGAAATACCCAAAAGGTCCGGATGGCGGATGAATAGGTCCACATATGTCTCCTTGAATTCTTTTCAGGAATGCGGGTGATTCAATTTGAAGTTTGCATGGTGAATGCCTTGTTATTAGTTTTCCAAGAGAACATGCTTCACATGGTCTATCAACCTTTACAATCTTTAAACCTTTCAACGGATGACCATGTGTACTTTCAATTATTTTTCTCATTAATGTGAAACCAGGATGACCTAGACGGTCATGTCATAAAGACAAAATTTTGGGGTCTTCTTTTACTATCAAATTACATTCAATTTCATGAATGCATGTATAATGTAATTCCGAAGGCATTTTTGATAGTTTTTCTAATATTTGTTCCTTCCCCATATTACTATTACTAATATACATATATTTCATATTACCTTCAGTTATTGTTTTAGTATCATACCCTTAGTTGTATATGTCATTAAAACTCAACAAGTTTTTTTTTATTTCGGAGAGAACAAAACATTATTGATGACAAATTTTGTCCTATTTGGTAATACAAACTCAGCATTACCTGTCCTTTCAATCAAGTCTGCGGGACCTGAAATTTTATTTATTACTGCTTTAGTGGAATTTAAAACAGTAAAATAATTCTTACTTTTGAGGATTGTGTGAGTTGTTGCACTGTCTGAAATACAAATATCTCCAACACGTTTCATATTGAACCTTCAAAAATATGAGATTTAAAAGAGAGAAAATCAACACAACATATAATTAACATTATTATTACATAAGGTAAGATAGCACACATCATCACACAAAAGGAAAATACAAGCACATCAAACTGCAAACCGATCACACAAACTTTATTTGTAAAACAATTAGTTATCACATATTTCTAATCCACGTTCATATCAGATGGACCTTCAACGAAGTCTGCGACCTCGAGGTAAACTGAATCTTCCTCAGGTTCATGTTCATTAAAATTTGCTTCTTTCCCCTTTCCATTTACAGGTGCCTTATAGTTTTTGCACAAGTGGTAAGGCGTTCTGCATGCCTTTGACCAATGTCCCTTTTTTCCACACTTGTAGCAGGAATCCTTAGATGATCATTCTTGGACAGATTTACCTTTGTCATGTCGGTTTATATTAATTGTATCATTTCTAGTCATACGATAATTTTTAAAACCATCTCCACGATGATAAAAAAATTTCAAGACCACGTCCACGACCTTGACCACGAAAGTGGCCACGACCGCGAAATTGTCCTTGACCTCTAAACCGACTATAACCACCACGCCCTTGGTTAATATTTATGACATTTGCTTCTGGAAATTCCATTGCCCCCGTAGGGCGGGACTGATGATTTTTAATAAGGAGATCATTATTTTTTTTCAGCAAGTAGAAGGGCTGCAATTAATTCAGAGTACTTGATGTACCTCCGCATCCTGTACTGCTCTTGCAATACTAAATGTGATGCATGACATACGTTTTTTCCAACTTCTCACCTTCAGATATAATTTTTTCACAAAATTCCAATTGTGATATAATCCTGTACATAGCAGAATTATAGTCACTCACACTCTTAAAGTCATGAAACCTCAATTTGTTCTATCATCAATTAGTGCGGGTAACAACACTTGCTTTTGGTATCCAAATCTTTCTTTAAGGTTATCCCATAGATTTTTGGGATCTTGTGCATTCATGTACTCTAATTTTAAACCCCCGTCCAGGTGTTGCTTCATTAACTTTAAGGCCTTAGCTCTTTTTATTGGCAAATCATCCGATGCTTCCCCATTATTGACTCATGATAGAATCTTTTCGAGTCATTCGCACTTGAGATTCATCAAGACATCATAGGCCCAAGACATATAGTTATTCCCATTTAGACTTAAGAGGGCGAATTCGAGCTTTAAGTTTGATATTGCCATATCTATAACAACAACAAAATAAAATAACAAAGATGACATAATTTACTCATCATTTAATCATAATGAATAAAACTTAAACAAAGAAAAGATAAGAGTTTTAATACATCATTTACCAAATCTAGTGTTGTAGTCCAGGCTAAAATTTTAAAAAGGTAGGGTGACTATCATCATCAGTTTGCTAGTTTCTCTAGATTCTTCATCTAAAGTATAACCGATAAAGAAGTTAATAATGGTAACCAGAGTGAGGATTGCAAGGAAAAATTTGCTCATTTTATTAGTGTGGATAAGTATTTTTAAAGAAAGATGTAATAGTATAAGAATAAGAATGGAGTATTTATAGAGTAGAATTTTATAAAATGATTGTTTATGACCGTTGGGTGACAGGAGAGAAAGTGTTAATATTACTGTTCATAACCGTTAGAATTAGGGGAAAATATTTTAGTATCATTTAACCGTTAGAATTAAAGAAAATGAGATTATACAGAAATATTAAGTATCACTACTCGATTAAAATCTTTCGTGAGATAATAATATAAGTGGGGATTTAGTACCTCCATAAATTACATAATAATTTAATGTCACTACTCGATATTATCTTTCGTGAGATAATGATAAGTGGGGAATTTGTACCTCCACATAGTAATTAATAAATAAACACAAGATGGAAGATTTAACTCTCCACACAAATAATAAGCAATAAATGAATATTTTTACACTTCACAAAAGTAATAGACAATAAATGAAGATATTTACTCTTCACTGAAACAATAAGCAATAGATGAAGATTTTTACTCTTCACACGAATAATAAACAATATTAATTAAATAAATAAACACAATATGAAGATTTAACTCTCCACACAAATAATAATCAATAGGTGAAGATTTTTACTCTTCACTCAAATAATAAAGAAGAGATGAAGATTTAACTCTCCACACAAATAATAATCAATAGGTGAAGATTTTTAATCTTCACGCAAATAATAGTCAATAGGTGAAGATTTTTACACTTCACACAAGTTAGTGTCAAATTTTATTTAGGTCCTTAATTTGGAGATGTTGCTAATAAACCGATTATGGAATGCAATAGAGCCGACAAAGTTTCTTGTACTGATAACGTGTTATGGAATCGGATATTTGTCTAAGACAATATTTATGAACTAATATGATGATATAAAGTACTACTACAATTATATTAAAAGGTATAAGAAATGAGAAAGAGAAATAGAATGAGAGAGTTTCTTTTCTTCACCTATCCAATCTTACATCAACCAAAATGTGGTATTTATACTACAAAAGCTATCACTATTACATGCATGAAATATTAGAAATTACTATTTTAAGTTGACATGTTAAATAGATATTTCAACACATACATTAGCATGCTTCTAAAATTCAGTTAAGGTGAAATTGACTTTCACATAATACAAATTTATTTGTTTTGCATTTTCTTGTTCTTTTCTTTCACAAATCTTCTCTATTGTCCTTTTCAAAATATGAGAAACATCAGAAAATATATTAGAAAATAAAATACAAATATGAATATATTATATATATCTTAGTCAAAGAGATTATTATTTTTAAGAATAAGAAATTCATTATTTTTAGTTTTAAAAATTGAGCTAATTGATCAAGAAAATGCTTATCAAGTTTACATAATAAGTGCCATTGATAGGACATTTAAGTATGGTGCTTGATATATTGAAATTACACCTATTCATATAATGGGAAATATTTAAATTTTAAATTCAAGCAAATTTATAGAACTAATATTCTTTTTTATATATATATATAGAGAGAGAGAGAATATTTACTTTATCTTTTCTATTTGCAAAAATCCTTTTTACCTCAAGATTTTTGAGAAAAGATCATATCGCAAATTTACTATTGTTTCTTGTAAATGAGCGAAGCACGAAAAAGTTTACTAGTATAGTACTATAATGCATGCATGAAATCAGTCTGTTGGCAAAAGTATACCGAGTATCTTTTTAAAATGAATTTTAGGTTATATACACTTGATGATGAAATTTAGAGGGTTAGTTACGATTCATTCACATGGATTCAGTAAAAAAAAATGTTTAAACCATATTTATATAAAATATATTCAATACAGTAAAACCTCTATAAATTAATACTCTATAAATTAATAAACTCTCTAAAATAATAAAATCTTCCAATCCCGACTTGGGCCTTTGTAAAAAATCATCAAATTCGATAAGATAATAAGATAATAATTTTTCGGAAAATCCCTTTATAAATATTAGGTCCCATTAAAACTCTAAATTAATAATTCATAAATATTACAATTATAAATATTATGGTAATTTGCTAAAATAAGAATCTATTGTTACTTGATTTTTCTTAAAATTTAAATCTAATTGGATTTCATCCCTAACTTTTTTAATTGCAGCCAAGAGTTCCGGTGTCGAGTTCTCTAGCTGCAACAAAAAAAATTGAAGAGTTGTTGTCGCGCTCAAAGCCTCCTTTCTCGTGACTGGTTCCAACGGTATTGAATCATCTTCAGCTTCATCATTAGTAGGATCTTCAATAATATCAGCAACAATTTCCTCTAAACTTTGAACCATTGAACATTCATCATTTTCACCCGGATAGTCCACCAATTTGTTGACGTCCATTTCATTGTGATAACCAACATCCTTGACCATATTCTCAAGCTCATGTAGGCTTTCTTCAAAGTTTGTCTCACTTGAGATTTCTTCATTTGAACGGATTTTGCAGTGCCGAAAGCAATTTGCTATTGACACTTGAGAAACATTGGTTGTCCAAGCGGAGACTGCAAAATTGATGGCATCTAAAACATTAATCTTTTCAGGATTAGGTAGCCCCAACTCATGACCTTCCAGTAGATTTTTGTAGAATCTCCTACGATAGTGCATCTTGAAAGCTCTAATTATTCCTGCATCACATGGTTGAATCTTTGATGTCATGTTAGGTGGCAAAAAAAACAACTCAACATTTCGTAACCCTTCAATATTTTTTGGATGGGCTAGACAATTGTCAACCATCAACAAGATTCTTCTGTCATTCATTTTGTGATCAACCAACGAATATATTCATCAAAAAACACACTAGTCATCCATGCCCTCTTGTTGGCACGTAATGACAATTGATGCTGCTCATGTTGATATTTTTGAAGCAACGTGGCTTTGCATATTTTTCAATAATCCATAAAGAAATTTTTTCCGAACCATCCTCGTTGCAACAAATAACAATTGTAAGCCTCTCTTTGTCTTGCTTTCTTCCCTCAAGTTGCTTCGTTGCAAGAGAGTGATCAGCGTGTAACCTGTAAAACAGACATGTTTCATCCAAATTAAAAACATTTTTCATGGAAAATTGGTTTATTTTTTCCCTTATAGCCTCCAGTTTCATTTTCATGCCCTACATGTCAACCGAACCACTTTCTCCAAAACGACGAAATGATTTAATACCATGTCTTACCTTGAATTTTTCAAGCCAACCTTGAGAAAATTGATGTTCAGGAGGGTGTTGAGGATGCAAAAACTTCATTATATCCTTTGCTTTCTCCAAAATAAGCTCTCCGATCATGTTGACTCGATCTTGGTACTGAAGAAACCATTCATAAAGAACCTTCTCCATATCTGGATATTTCGCCGATTTGTGTCGCTTAATATCCCCACCCTTCTCAAAGTTGGTTGAAAGATACTCCAATGATCTCTTGAGAGTGTTTGATATTGTACCTTGACTAACTTTCAAACGATATTTTTCATCAACTCACTCTTGTAAATCTTTTTGAGTGCATGTGGGATGGTCTCTCTTATACTCACATAATGTTTTACGCATTTGATCATTCATGAATGATTTTGCGATGCCTTTTAGATGAGAAGACATGATTGGGTGTTATGAATTATTTTATTTCCATATTGAGATTTATATAGTATATATTTCATTCATCATGCATGAATATATTTAATTGGCTATAATAGTTATTTAAGTGCAACAAATTAATGTAAACATTATTTAAGTAATTCCAATGAATTGATACATGCGTCCATGAATATAATAGTTAATTGTATACAATGAATTGATATTATACATGAATATATTTAATTATTTACAAAGAATTGGTTGATGCATGAATATAATCAATGAAACATATATGAATTCATTTATTTTCAATACATATGTACTAAATTTGCTGAATTTAAAAAGTCTCTCTCTTAATTAATAAAATATTAATTTATCAATATATTAATATCTCTCTAAATTAATAAAATTTCATGATTCCAAAATTATTAATTTACAGAGGTTTTACGAGTCAACTCTGTAAATATTAGTTTTTTGAAATTATTTGGGTGAGTAAGAGCAACATCAGCAAACAAATGAATAGATAATATTCCTATAGACTTTTGCCGCAGCATCCGGGTTGGTGCACGTCATCAATTTTTTATGTCTATTTTTTTTCAAAAATACGTACCAAAATTCTTATATGGAGCTAAAATTATAGACTATTAGAACTTTAGGAGACTAATAAAACACTTATTAATTCATTTTATACTGGTGTTGGGAGTAACAAACTAGTCATCCCCTTTGTCTTCATGCTAAAAGAGGTTAATTTATCTTTAGATATATATTGTCATATTTATCACTATTTTTATTTCGTAAAGTTAGTTGAACGTCAATTTGACATTAATGTTGAAAAATAATTACACGACATGTAAGGGTGTTCACAATTTGGTTAAAAACTGCTAATCGAACCAAATCGATTAAATAAACTGATAGTTATTTGAGTTTGATTTGGTTTGATTTTAAATTTTAAAAAATATATAATATTTGGTTTGGTTTGGTTTTATTAAAAAAAACGACAAGAAAATCGAATTAAATCAGCTAAATAATATACACAATTTTATAATTATATATATACAAAATATTTTTTTTATAAATAAATTTAAATACTTTATTTATTCTTTCATCGAAATATTCTTTATCTCTCTAATGAATTTAACCTTAAGCCCATTTCTTTAAAAACAATCATGAAAACAAACTCATTAATTTGAAGAAACAATTATGAGACTTACATTAAAAGGGTGTATTTTCTTATAAATTTTATTCACTTGATTACAGCTTATAGATCTTAAGACATTTTCTTCATAATTCAAGAAAATTATATTATAGCTCACACAATAAAAGAGTAATAACGGATTATAAGTTAAGAATAATGGAAAAGTATTTCCTAATCGTACGAAAAAAATGAAATAGAGAAATAATATTTTGTTTTTAAAAATCGAACCAAACCGAATCAAACCGACAATAACTAAACTGATGGTTATGTATTATATGTGGTTTGATTTGATATTCATAATTTAAAAAAATCGACTAAGTTGGTTTGGTTTTGATTTTAACCAAAAAATCAACCCAAATCGATGTCAGGGGTTTTGCCATAATTTTCTTACCATATTAAAGTTTTACTTTTCTCTTGAAGAAAAATCAAAGTATTATTATAATTACTTTTACTTTTTCAGGGAAAAATAATAATTATCTTCCATATTTGGTTATTCCTTGTCTTTGAAGAATTTTTTTGACATTTTAAATCGAAGACATCTTCCCTTGACTACAATAAACACATAAAAATATGAATAATGTAGTCGTTTAAAGAATCTTGTTTAGAGAGAGATAATTTCTCATTAGTTTTTATGTCTTTTAATTAGTTTGTCATATGTGATCAATTGACCAAACATATTAAGGTTATTACGCATATTTTAGTATATTTGTTTTATCTGATTTATCGTTTTCAAAGTTTGCAATTAATAGTTTTTGCGTGATGCGTTAGCTATTTCGATCCAAACAATCGACTCATGAACACTCCTAACACAGGAATGCATTTCAACTTGTTTTTGTTATTTTAACACTCTCGTCTTTAATCTTTTACAACATTGGAAAACATCTTTGTTTTCATTCTAACGTGAAATTAAACTCTGTTAATAGGGATTGATTAAATTATGATTTAGTAAAAATGTAATATTTTAAATCTATTACTTTCTCCATCTATCTCTCTCTTTCTTAGTTTGACTAAACCAGACAATTAGTGCACTACGTACCCAATCTTGGTTATTAACATAACATCAACCATATGACTTGTGATTTCAAAATCTTCAATAGTTCCTAATCAGGTAACGTCTTTTGAACGTTATTTTTTTCAGAAATTATAAAGACGACAAAATATTTTTCTTATTAAACAACATACATTTTTTACATAGCTGATACAAATAGAGGGAAAATGCACACTTAGCTACATATTGAGCACCAAGTTCAACTATGTCACTCTCTTGATGGGCAAAGTCTAAGTTTTGAATCTTTGTTTATTTAGATACGTCATTGATATTAATTTGAAAGTTAACAAAAACACTAATATTGTAGTCATTTTGTCTTTGTCTTATTCCCCTAATTAAGTAAGCTGCCTTAAATTATTCACTTAAGTCACCAAAGACGTGGATTACTTATAGAATTTGAGAACTATTAACAAAAGAAAATTAGCTGGATGTTGAAAAAAGAAAGACGGGCTTATTTATATTTCACATACTATTACCATTCAACGGCAACTCGAAAACACTCTAAACAATAGCATGGTTTGAGAATTAGAAATTGAGGATGAGTTTTTCTACATAACTCGACGCCCGGTCCTCATCAAATTTACGGGCAGTGGCTGACTTAGGAATTTAGAGGGGATTCAAAAATTATAAACCTGCGACTAAACCAATTATTGAATTACTTTTGCCACCGCAATGAAGATCTCTTATGTTGGCGGGATTCATAAATTTATATAGGGAAAAGGGGCATATTTGTCCATAAATTTATATAGGGAAAAGGGGCATAATTTTCCTCAAACTAAAGGAAAAGGGGCATATTTGTCCTCCGTCAAAGTTTGAGGACAAATATACCCTTTCCGTTATTAAACTCGTATAATTTTCCCAAATTTAACTGAGCTGCCCAGGTGGACGTCACATGGACTCCACCTGGACGCCACATGTTCACAGACCCAATAAAAATATAACCCGACCCGTGACCCGTCTGTGTTTAATTAAACCCCAAAATAGAACCAGCAATTTCCATGCCCTAAAATCCTAAGCAATTTGCGATTTCATTCATCAATCTTTCGTCGATTTCAGACCTCCAAAAAGCCAATTCCAATCTTCCAAAATCAAAATTAAAAACCAAATTCGTGCTACAGGCGATTTCAATCACGTTCAAGGTACGAAATTTCTTAAGTTTATGTGTTAATGGATAGTTATATGGTTCTAAGTCAGTCCCTCTTTCGAATTTCTGCAATTGTTTTTCTGAAATCGACTTCTAGACTGTGATGTTATTAGACTATGACGACTTTGTTTTGATTTTAGTTGTTGCTTGTTCTATTTGTTCAAATTTATATTTCGACGATGTCGACGACGATTGAGTTCACAGTCGAGGTTCCTGTCGAGATTTTTTTTATTATTCTTGTTTTGAAAATCAGTCTATGTTTATTATTCGACGTTCGACAGTGTAAATTGTGTTTGTCGATGACTTTAATGTTCTTGTCATTTTTCCAGGCTTCAGGAATCATCATCATTACAGCTTTTGGGAGGCTTCTACCAGCTCTAAGCAGTAGCTCAAGTACACCGTCAAAAGCTCCTGATAAACGGAGATCAAAATCAAATACAGGTCAATCAAGACAAATATCTGCTAGTAGGAAAATTAACTACAGCAGATTCAGATGTGGAGGACTGTTTTGAGTTGCAAAGATGTAGTATAAGAACCTGATTCTGATGAACTGGCATCAACAATGGGCAAGATCTTTTTCATTTCAGTCTTTGAAAGGCCAAGCTCTTTGCACTTAAGAAGACTCTCACGAGTTTTGAAGTTGCGCGTGTTTATGATGATTTTATGGACGTTATTTATTAGATTTGTTGCGGCATCGATTATGAAATGATTATGTATTTGTAGATGAGCAAGAACGTTTAATGTTATGTTTAGGAATTAGTAGTAGTAGTAGTTATGAAACAACAACAGATGCTGCACTTTTAATGTTATGTTTAGAAATTAGTATTTGTTGTTGTGTGTTGAAGTTTAATGGTAGTTAAATGTTATTGAAGAATCATCTCAGTGCAGTTAATGTTTCTATTACTAACTGAATAAGAAGTTGTTCTTCTTTATGCAATTTCAATTTCTTTGTCCACAATTTATGCAAGAGTATTTTCTGTAGTCTAATTATTATTAAGCTTCAAGCAAAAGTTTAATATACATGCTTCAATATAAACAAGAGCAGCAGCACCACAACAATATAATAATAAAAAAGCAGCAGCACAATAGTTTAATAAAGACTCATCAAGCGACCTGTGATTTAATACGAAGCAATAACACAGCGATTTAATATAGAAGCGGAACACAGCGGTTTAACTACGATTCTTTGCACTTTTATATTCTGCAGCAGCTGTTAAATAAAGAAGCAGCAACAACACAGCTTCAATAACAACGACATCAACAATATTTTAATATAGATGCTTCAATATAACTTTTATTTTCTGCACTTAAAAGTTTAATAACAACAGTAGCAGCATAGCTTCAATATCCTTCATAAAATACAGAGGCTGATTCACTACAACTCTAACCACAACTAAAAATACTACCCTATAACCCAGTGACTAGAAATAAACGCAACAACAGCATAACAACAACAACATCATAATAGCAGCAACATAGCAACAACAACATAAACAACAAACAACAGCGACTTCAATATTCTTTTCTTTTGCATCAAATATCTTATGTCATTCCCTTTGTATTATGGAGTAACATATTGACTGTAAATTGTCTAGCATGCCTTCTCAAAAGCTAAGAAAGAAATCTTGCATACCATGCCGTTATTTTACTGCGGCAAATTCAAATTCAAATTCAAATTCAGTTGTTTCTTGTTAATTGCCATCTGAATTGATTTTATACTTTGTTCTGGCCTTTGGTGTTACACCTCGTAGTCCTAGGGTGATAATTTGTGAATGTAATTAAGGAGGTAAAATTCGAATGTTGGACATAAAATATATTTACATATGCTAATACGGAAATTAGTATACAAATGATGTAATCACGAAATGATTTTGGGATACAACAAATGTGGTATGGATTAAGTGTCGTGTATAATAAAAATTAGAACATGGAATTTTCAAGTTTAAATAAGATTGATTATGTGGGAGATTGATTTATTAATTGTGGGATTAATTTTAATTGAGGGAATGATAATCAGTGGACAAAATTATGGGAACTTGTATTCACCCCCTCCTCTCGTCGAACTGCCCACCCCCCCTCCCCCCACTTAAAAATATGCCCATGCTCACATATACCAATATGTCTCTACACTTTAACTCAAAACTCATCCTTCACTTATCCCTCTCTCCCTCCAACCAATTTCCTCTCATCTCCATAGCCAAATTAGAGACTAAAATTACCTCTCTTCCAAGATTAAGCTCCTCAACTAAGTTCTAAGCCAAGATAACCATCTAAACAGTGGGTCACGACATTTGGCCGAGAATCTGCCCAGAAATTGTAAGTTTTGGAGATAAGTTATTTGGAAGAAAAACATGAAAGTAAGATGGATTTAAGCTCATAGAGGATGCATGCATGTCATTGTAAGTTGAGGAAAATTATGCAAAAATGGTGCAGTGGCCGAAAGCTATAGGGACTGTTTCGGGCTAAAAATCAAGGTAAAAATTCTTCTTTTTATAGTGTATTTGGAAGATTAAATAATGTTGTAGTTAAGAGATAAACTCATGTTAAAGAGAAATTGGAAATAAGAGAAATGCATGTGGTTGTTTTTGGAGTTGTGATTACCGATTTTGGGGTTGTTTTGTATACCTTGGATTTGATTGTTGTTGTTTCTATTATTATCACTAATTTCATGTTGAAATTGAAAAGAAATATTGATATTTAAAGTTGTAAATTGGTTATATGAAAGTGTTGAGACATGAAATTGGATTTTTAGGAGTTAAGAAAAGAGTTATGGAATTATGTTGTTATGACCGAAACCTTCCCAAAATCGTGAGTATTGTTGTGTCAAATTTAAGGGCTGTTTTGTTGAGTTATAATGCTGAAATTATAAGTGATGAACATGCACATACGTTGTGGTAATTACTAATATATGTCCTAAAGGAATAAAGATGTAGAAAAGTTGTACATTGCACTCTTGTCGTTGCTAGAACATGGACCGTGTATGGACTATTTTCGAGGACTGTTTTAATATGGTTAAGGGTCTGAATTAACATGAGAAATAGGTGTATTAATCACCTTGGTTGATGTTTTGATTGTACTCCATGAATGTAAGGAAAAAAACATATAATGGTAGCGTATATGGAGTATATGAGACTGTTTTGGTATATCCTTGAGTTGTATCTTGCTATTGGTATTGTTGTCCTTGTTTGTAAGTTGTGGATGCGTATATAAGTAGGGGAAGTGCTGCCCAATTTAATATAACAAGAGAGTCATCATTCGATACATATTAAGTATGCTAGTAATCATAGAGTTGACGGACGTATTACTATAAGGTATGTGAAACCATCATTTCTTCTTTTTGGCATGATTTATATAAAGTGAGTGTACGGCGGACGTACATAATTTCATTGAATTCTAATTCCTAGTGACACTTGATATGATAGTTGCCTTTGATTTTACAAGTGATAGTTCATTCTATTGAGAGTCAAAAGATGATTTAAATTGTATATGGTTGCTCATGATAATCTACTCGTGCTAATGTGATTATATGATTTCACCGAGTCCCGGGCCGGGAAGGTTTCGTGCGTAGTTCCTTATAAGTTCACCGGGTCCTTCACTAGAGGGTCGAGCAGCATATATATGATGATATATGTGGACAGGCATCCACGGATATGAGATATGCGGACAGGCATCCGCAGATATGATATATGTGGACAGACATCCGCGGATATGACTATGTGTACACATTATATATTCACCGCATCCTTCACTAGAGGGTCGTGCAATATATATATGATGATTTATGTGGACAGGCACCCACATATATGAGTTATTTTATATGAACATGTCTTGACTCTCATTTCATAAGGCACAGGTGCATTGATATCTTGATTATTATACTTGTCTCATGTTATATTCTGGCCAGTTATGACATTCTTTACAGTACATCATGTTTTACATACTCGAGACATTATTTCGTCATCGACCCGCTTTCCTCGAAATTTGCGTTTCATGTCCGCAGGTACAGATATTCAGTTTGGTGATCCTCCAGTCTATGATTCATGTTCAACTATTTGGAGAGCTCCATTGATCCAGAGCCAAGTCATTTTGGTAGAAACCCTTTTGTTATAGACTTATGTATATTCAGGGGTACGGCGGGCCCTGTCCCGTCATGTTTCATTATCATACTCTTAGAGGTCTGTAGACAGGTGTGGGTGGTATATGTATTTTGGACTTGAGTGGATTGTATATGTGTTTTGGTCAGCTGTGCTGTTGTACTTCATTTTGGGATATTCCCGTATATAGTGGCAGCCTTGTCGGCTTGCCTGTTTTGATATGGTTTTCCGATTTCTACACTATCCTTGGTATCTGTGTGATTATATGTGACAGGTGGGTATAAGGGTGCCCAGATAGGGCACCGGGTCGCGACCCATTAGGTCGGGTCGTGACATTTAGTGGTATCAGAGCAGTTCTTCCTCAGAATGTCTATAGACCGTGTCTAGTAGAGTCTTGTGTGTGGGTATGTTATGCACCATGCTTATACGCAGGAGGCTGCCGGAAATTTAGGATGTTATATTTTCTTCTTACTCGAAGATCGTGCGATAGAGTTATGTTATTAGGATAATCCCTCTCTGACGAATTATTGTATTTACAGCTATGCCTCCGAAGAAAGCGACAGCCGCCCAGAAGGGAAAATCAGTAGCAGGAGATATTAGTCAGACCCGGAGAGTTACCAGAGCCCATACCCATTCTATGCCTGAGATAGTACCCCAGTCGACGAGCTCTGCTACATCGCCACCTCTAGAGGCTCCAGTTCAGAGGGCGACATCACCACCAGTTCCTGAGGCCCCGGCACCTGAGCTTTCAGCTCCTCAGCCATGGGCGGAGGATAGGGCCATGAGAGATGCAGTTCATCTACGGCAGTTGGTGGCGAGGCACTTCGTGGCATGGACTTGGAGTTGTGATGCGAGATAGTTTGAGGGTTCGTGACTTCTTGAGTTGTAATCCTCCAGAGTTTTTTTGGGTCAAAGCCCGAGGATGATCCGCAGGAGTTTATTCGGCAGCTACATCATACAATGAGGGTAATCAAGGCTTCTGAGACTAAGTCTGTTGAGTTAGTTTCGTATCAATTGCGGGATGTAGTTGTTAGTTGGTATGAGTCTTGGGAGTTATCTAGGGGCGAGGGTGCTCCTCCAGCAGTATAGGATGAGTTTGCGGAGGCCTTCCTTGGCCACTTCCTGCCTCCACAGATGAGACGAGCTAGAGTTGATAGATTTTTGCAGTTGAGGCAGAATGGCAGGAGCATTCGAGAGTATAGCCTTGAGTTTGACTCGTTGGCTAGATATGCGCCCACTATTGTAGCTGAGATGACGGATAGAGTGCACCGTTATATGATGGGACTAGATCGTTATTTGATTGATGGTTGCATGGCAGTGGCTCTTCAGCCCGGTATGTATATTGCTCGAATACAGGCATATGCACAGGGGGTAGAGGACCGGTACAGAGGGCGTCAGCCAGATAGAGATTACGATAGAGGCCAGCATAAGAGGGCTATGTCGGCAGGATATTCCGGTGAGTTTCGAGGCGTGCAGCATGTTAGATATTCTTTCCAGCCAGCACAGAGTGTACCCATACAGTTTCCAGGTAGGAGGTTTGACCGCAGAGGGTATTCAAGAGCTGGTCAGAGCTCCAGGGCTTCAGGTTCACAGGAGAACAGGAGTTCGAGTCAGTCGGGGCCACTTCTGCCTCGGTGTGGTAGGTCCCATTCTGGGAAATGTCGTTTTGGTACAGGTTCTTGTTTTTCTGCGGGCGTCAAGGACATATGAAGAAAGAGTGTCCTTATAGTAGTGGTACGGGTGGTATGGCTCGGTCTACCAGATCAGTTGCTGGTTCATCATTTTCTATAGTTATGCGCCCCGCAGGGTAGGGTGTTCATATGCCAGCAGACCATGGTAGAGGCCGTGGCAGAGTTTCCAATTCTAGCGATCCCTCGAATCGCATATATGCCTTGGCTAGTATGCAGGATTAGGAGGCGTCACCAAATGTGGTTACAGGTATACTATCGATCTTTTTCCGAGACGTATATGCATTGATAGATCCAGGTTCCACCTTATCATATATATCTCCCCTTGTTGCTAGTAGAATCGGAATAGAACATGTGTCGATAGAACCATTTGAGGTAGCTACACCGGTAGGAGATTCTGTCATAGCTAAGTGAGTATATAAAAATTGTTCGGTGGTTATATATAGTCGTCATACCATAGCAGATTTGATTGAGTTAGACATAACTGACTTTGATGTTATTATGGGTATGGATTGGTTGGCTTCTTATTATGCTAACGTCGATTATAGAGAAAAGATGGTTCTAGTTAAGTTTCCAGGCGAACCAATTATAGAGTGGAAAGAGAATACAGCATCGCCGAGGGGTAAGTTTATTTCATACCTCAAGGCAAGGAAGATGGTTAGAAAATGTTATATTTATCATTTGGTTCGGGTGCATGATACCGAAGCAGAGGTACCGACTCTTCAGTCAGTTTCGATAGTTAGTGAATTCCCAGATGACCTTCCAGGTCTTACTCCAGAACGAAAGATAGAGTTCACTATAGATGTATTGCCAGGTACCCAACCCATATCCATTCCTCCTTATAGAATGACACCTGCAGAGCTGAAGGAGTTGAAGGAGCAACTGAGGGACTTTTTGGAAAAAGGCTTCATCAGGCCAAGTAAATCACCTTGGGGAGCACCGGTATTATTTGTGAGGAAGAATGATGGATCGCTGTGGATGTGTATTGATTATAGACAGCTGAATAAGGTAACCATCAAGAACTGATATCCCCTCCCCAGGATTGATGATTTTTTTGACCAGTTGCAGGGTGCTAAGTGTTTCTCGAAGATAGACTTGCGGTCAGGTTACCATCACGTACGGGTAAGGGAGGCAGATATTCCAAAGACAACATTCAGAACTCGATATGGACATTATAAGTTTAGGGTGATGTCTTTTGGGCTAATCAATGCTCCAGCAGTATTTATGGATTTGATGAATCAGGTGTTCAAGCCATTCGTAGATATGTTCGTTATTGTATTCATTGATGACATTCTGGTTTATTCACGTTCAGAGGAGGAGCATGCAGACCATTTGAGGACGGTACTGAGGGTGCTCCAGCACCAGAAGTTGTATGCCAAATTTTCTAAGTACGAGTTCTGGTTGACTTCAGTAGCATTCTTGGGGCATATTATCGGGGCGGATGGTATTCGGGTAGATACGCAGAAGATTGAGGCAGTAAAGACTTGTCCCAGACCTACGACACCTAAGAAGGTACGCAGTTTTCTAGGGCTAGCAGGATATTATAGGAGATTCGTAGAGAAGTTTGACTCTATTTCAGCGCCTTTAACAAGGCTAACTCAGAAGGCAGCTAGGTTCCAATGGACTGACGCTTGTGAGCGAAGCTTCCAGTTGTTGAAAAACAAGTTGTCTACGGCTCCAGTTTTGACTCTTCCTGAGGGACCAGATGGTTATGTTATTTATTGTGATGCTTCAGGTATTGGACTAGGTTGTGTGTTGATGCAGTATGGCAGGGTTATAGCTTATGTCTCTCGACAGCTCAGATAGCACAAAAAGAATTATCCTACTCATGATTTGGAGTTAGCGGCAGTGATTCACGCTTTGAAAATATGGAGACATTACTTATATGGTGTTCATGTTGATATTTATACGGACCACAAGAGTCTCCAATATATCTTTAAGCAGTAGGAGCTGAATTTACGACAAAGACGGTGACTAGAGTTACTAAAGGATTATGATGTTGATATTTTATACCATCCAGGGAAAGCAAATGTTGTATCATATGCTCTTAGCCATAGATCTATGGGTATCTTGACGGATGTGCACCCAGAAAGGAAGGAGATGGTTCGTGAGATATACCAGCTAGCTAGCATTGGAGTCCGTTTGATAGATTCTGGAGATAATGGAGTTTGTGTTCGAGGAGTTGCTGAGTATTCTATCATAGAATAGGTAAAGAGACGTCAGTATGAGGACCTTGTTCTAGCACAGTATAGAGATTCAGCTCTTCAAAAAGAGAAGACCCTATTCGAGGTTGCACCTGATGGGGTGCTACGGTATGGCAGCAGATTGTGTGTACCTGATGTTGCAGGGCTATGATGATAGGTTATAGGAGAGGCACACAATGCCCGTTATACTGTTCATACAGGATCAATGAAGATGTATTATGACCTTAGATGCTTATATTGGTGGGATGACATGAAAAGGGACATAGCGGAGTTTGTTGCTCAGTGCCCGAATTGTCAACAGGTTAAGGTCGAGCACCAGAAGCCTGGTGGATTGCTACTGTAGATAGAGGTCCCAACTTGGAAATGGGAAGTGACTAATATGGACATCATTGCAGGCTTACATCGTACTCAGTGGAAGTATGACTCTATATGGGTGATTGTGGATAGGCTGACGAAATCAGCTCATTTTCTTCCAGTCAGGACTACTTATTCAGCTGAAGACTATGCTAGATTGTACATCAGGAAGATAGTGAGACTTTATGGGGTTCCCACATCTATCATATCGGACAGAGGACCTCAGTTTACAACTAACTTTTGGAGATCGTTCCAGAAGGGATTGGAGACATATGTGAGTTTTAGCACAATGTTTCATCCTCAGACTGATGGACAGGTTGAGCGTACTATTCAGACACTAGAGGATATGTTGAGAGCCTGTATTATTGACTTTAGAGGTAGCTGGGATGATCATTTACCACTTGTTGAGTTTGCTTATAATAATATCTACTATTCCAGTATCCAGCTGGCACCGTACGAGGCCTTATATGGGAGGAAGTGCAGGTCACCTATTGGTTGGTTTAACGCAAGACTAAGTTAATCGACCCAGATATGATTCAGCAAGCTGTTGATAAGGTGAAGCTTATTCAGGAGAGATTGTTGGCAGTCCAGAGTGGACAAAAGTCATATACAGATAATCGACGTCGACACTTAGAGTTTCAGGTTGGTGATTGGGTTTTCCTGAAGGTGTCACCCATGAAGGGTGTGATGAGATTCGACAAGAAGGGGAAGCTTAGACTGAGATACATTGGGCCTTATCAGATTATTCGTAGGATAGGCAAGGTTGATTATGAGTTGGACTTACCATCTGATTTGGAAGTGGTACATCCAATCTTTATCGATGTTGTGTAAGTGTATTGGTGATCCTTCTATAGTTTTCCAGGTAGATGATGTTCAGGTGACAAATGAGTTGTCTTATGAGGAGAGTCCCATAGCTATACTTGATCGTCAGGTTAGAAGGTTGCGTACTAAGGATGTGTCTTCCGTCAAGGTATTATGGCGAAACAATAATAGGGAAGAGATGACTTGGGAAGCAGAAGATGAGAATGAAGAAGAAGTATCATCACTTGTTCCCTATGCCTACAGGTAATTCATTCCTTACTTGACGATATTGATTGGTGAGTGATATGTGTGATATATTGTGGCCCTGTGTGGCATCTTTGGATTTGCTGCGTATAGGTTGGTAAGTATGGTTATAAAGGAGACTCTGCCGAAATTTTCTAGCATAAGACCTATTGTGAACAGTCGAGGACGAATGTTTCTAAGGGGGGAAGGATGTTACACCTCGTAGTCCTAGGACGATAATTTGTGAACATAATTAAGGAGGTAAGATTCGAATATTGGATATAAAGTATATTTACATATGCTAATACGACAATTAATATACAAAGGATGTAATCCCGGAATGATTTTGGGATACAACAAATGTGGTATGGACTAAGTGTCGTGTATAATAAAAATTAGGACATGGAATTTTCAAGTTTAAATAAGATTGATTATGTGGGATATTGATTTATTAATTGTGGGATTAATTTTAATGGAGTGAATGATAATTAGTGGACAAAATTATGAGAACTTGTATTCACCCCTACTCTCGTCGAACTGCCCACCCCCTCCCCCACTTAAAAACTGCCCATGCTCATATATACCAATATGTCTCTACACTTTAACTCAAAACTCATCCTTCACTTATCCATCTCTCCCTCCAACCAATTTCCTCTCATCTCAATAGCCAAATTAGAGACTAAAATTACCGCTCTTCCAAGATTAAGCTCCTCAACTAAGTTCTAAGCCAAGATAACCACCTAAACAGTGGGTCACGAGAGTCATCATTAAATACATATTAAGTATGCAAGTAATCATAGAGTTGACGGACGTATTACTATTGTTATAGGTAGAGGTGCTAATTGAGACGAGTTCTAAATATTGAGTTGGTTAGTTTGACTATAAGGTATGTGAAAATATCCTTTCTTCTTTTTGACATGATTTATATAAAGTGAGTGTACGACGGACGTACATAATTCCATTGAATCCTAATTCATAGTGACACTTGATATGATAGTTGCCTTTGATTTTACAAGTGATAGTTCATTCTATTTATTCTATTGAGTGTCAAACGATGATTTAAATTTCATATGGTTGCTCATGATAATCTACACGTGCTAATGTGATTATATGATTTCACTGAGTCCTGGGCTGAGAAGGTTTCGTGTGTAGTTCCTTATATGTTCACCGCGTCTTTCACTAGAGGGCCGAGCAGTATATATATGATGATATATTGGACAGGCATCCGCAGATATAATATATATGGACAGGCATCCATGGATATGACTATGTGTACACATTATATGTTCACCGCGTCCTTCACTAGATGGCCGGGCAGTATATATATGATGATTTATATGGATAGGCACCCACGGATATGATTTATTTTATATGGACATGTCTTGACTCTCATTTCATAAGGCACCAGTGCATTGGTATCTTGATTATTATACTTGTCTCGTGTTATGTTCTGGCCAGTTATGACCTTCTTTACAGTACATCATGTTTTACATATTCAGTACATTATTTCGTACTGACCCTCTTTCCTCGGGGGGCTGCGTTTCATGCCTGCATGTACAGATATTCGGTTTGGTGATCCTCCAGTCTAGGATTCTTGTTCATCTATTTGGAGAGCTCCATTGATCCGGAGCCAAGTCATTTTGGTATAGACCCTTTTGTTATAGACTTACATATATTTAGGGGTACGGCGGGTCCCTGTCCCATCATGTTTCATTATCATACTCTTAGAGGTCTGTAGACAGGTGTGGATGGTAAATGTATTTTGGACTTGGGTGGATTGCATATGTGTTTTGGTCAGCTGTGCTGTTGTACTTCATTTTGGGATGTTCCCGTATATAGTGACAGTCTTGTCGGCTTGCCTATTTTGATATGGTTTGTCGATTTATACATTATCATTGGTATCTATGTGATTATTGTGATAGGTGGGTATAAGGGGGCCAGTCAGGTCGTGATATTTGGCTATTTTGTCCGACTCATTACTTTTGCCTGTTCAGGATGAGGGCTCGTGAGGGTCTTCGTAAGTGCAAAGAGCTTGACCTTTCAAAGACTGAAATGAAAAATATCTTGCCCATTGTTGATGTCAGTTCATCTGACCCAGGTTCTTATACTACCTCTCTGCACTTCAAAACAGTCCTCCACATCTGAACCTACTGTAGTTAATTTTCCCACTAGCAAATATTTGTCTTGATTGACCCATATTTAATTTTGATCTCCATTTATCAAAAGCTTTGATGGTGTACTTGAGCTACTGCTTAGAGCTGGTAGAAGCCACCCAGAAGCTGTAATGATGATGATTCCTGAAGCCTGGCAAAATGACAAGAACATTAAAGTCATCGACAAACACAATTTACACTGTCGAATGTCGAATAATAAACATAGACTGGTTTTCAAAACAAGAATAATAAAAAAATTCTCGACATGTACCTCGTCTGTGAATTCAATCGTCGTCAACATCGTCGAAATATAAATTTGAACAAATAGAACAAACAACAACTAAAAACAAAATAAAGTCGTCACAGTCTAATAACATCACAGTTTAGAAGTCGATTTCAGAATTTTTTTTGCAGAAATTCGAAAGAGTGACTGACTTAGAACGATATAACTATCCATTAACACAAAAAATTAAGAAATTTCGTACCTTGAACGTGATTGGAATCGCATGTAGCACGAATTTGGTTTTTAATTTTGATTTTGGAAGATTGAAATTGGCTTTTTGGAGGTCTGAAATTGTTACACCTCGTAATTTTAAGACCATAATTAAGAAAATAAGATTCAAATATTGGGTGTAAAATATACTTATATGCTAATAAGAAAATTAGTATACAGAGGAGATTCTCCCGGAATAAATTTTGATACTACAAGTGTGATATGAACAAAGTGCCGTGTATATATACATATGGACATGAAATTTTTATGATTTTATGTAGGATGGGTTATGTGGGAGATTGATTTATTAATTGTGGATTTATTTTAGTAGAGAGATTAATTTAAGTAGACAATTATTGGGATTGGACCAAAGTGCAATATTTATTTTCAGATTTTGCCCTTAAAACTTATTAACCATTCATCTTCTAAATTCCCACACTTCATTTTCAAATAACACTCCCTCACCTTCACTCTCCTCTCCTCTCCCTCTTCAGCCGAAAAACTCATCCCTTCTCTAGCAAAATTTAAGATTTTATCTCCCTCTTCCTAGACTAAGTTCTTCTACAAATTATAAGCCAAGTAAACTCCTAAAAGCAGTGAGCAAAATCGGTACACTGCTGGCCGAAATTAAGCCCAAGAAATTCCAGTTTTAAGATAATAAATTTGGAAGAAAAACATGCAAGAAAGATGGATTTAAACTTATAGAATACATGCATGTTATTTTGGAGTTGAAGAAATGATAGAAATGGTGAATGAAACTTGAGCAGTGGACCGAGTTTAAGGGACTGTTTTGACACAAATTTAAGGTAAGAAATTCTTCTTCTTATAGTATAATTGGAGTTACATGATGTTATAGTCTAAGGAATGAACCTGTGTTAGGAGAAACTTGGAATTTAAGACAATGCATGTGATTGTTGGGTGTTGTAGCCGATTTTGGGACTGATTTTACTAATTTTGGAGTTGTTGTGTTCGATTGTTGTGTTGTTAATTTCGTCACTAATTGCATGTTATAAATGAAGGAAATCTTGATGTTTAAGTTATAGTTGTTCATATGGAATTATTGGAATATGAATTGAAGGTTAAGGAATTATGAAATGAGTTATGGTATTGCATTCTTGTTCCCGTGACATGCCGGGAATTGTTGAATATTGTTGCCTCGATTTAAGGGTTGTTTTGTGCTGCTGGAAATTAGATATAAACGTGCATGTACATTGTGGTAGTTGCTACTCTATGCCCTAAAGAAATGAAGGTATAAAAAGGTGTTGCATTGCACTCGTGTTGTTGATTGAAGTATGGACTGTTTGGAAGGTTGTTTTAACGTGGTTAAAGGAGTTAGATTAACATGAGAAATGAGTGGATAAATCACCTTGGTTGTTATGGTAGTTGTATTCCCTAAATGTAAAGAGAAATAATGTATTATGGTAGCATATATGGAGTATTTGGGATTGTTTTGGTTATACCTTTAAGTTGTATCTTGTTGTTGATATTGTTGGCTTTGTTTGTAAGTTGTGGATGTACATATAAATAGGGAAAGTGCTGCCCAAATTTCTATAGAAAAGAAAGTCGTCAATCGATATAACTTACGTTAGAAATCATAGAGTTAACGAGTGAATTACTATTGTTATAGGTTAAAGTGCTAATCGAGACGAGTTGTAATTATAGAGTTGGTTAGTTCGACAATAAGGTATGTGAAACTATCCTTTCTTTCTTTTGACATGATTTATATAAATGAGTGTATGGTGGACGTACATAATTATATTGAATCCTAATTCTAAATGATACATGATATGATAATGTCTTGATTTTCTAAAGTAATAATTATTCTATTTATTCCATTGAGAGTCAAATAATGATTTCATTTGTATAAAGTTACTCATGATACTCTATTCGTGCGGATATGACTATATGATTTCACCGAGTCCCGGACCGGGTATGTACATATATGATGATTTCACATCGAGTTCCATAATGGGCCGGGTACGATATGTATATGATTCACACCGAGACCCTCACTAGGGGGCCAGGTACGATATTTATATGATTCACACCGAGACTCTCACTAGGGGGCCGGGTACGGTATATTTATGTACATGATTTCATTCATACCGAGACCCTCACTAGGGGGCCGGGTATGGTATATATATGTATATGACTCTCATTTTTATAAGGCACAGTTGACTCTCATTTCATAAATCACAATTGTATTGATATTTGGATTATTATATTCGTCTCCTGAAATCTCTTGGCCAGTTATGATCTTATTTACAGTACTTCATGTTTACATACTCAGTATATTATTTCGTACTGACCCCATTTTCCTGGGGGACTGCGTTTCATGCCCGCAGGTACAAGTACTCAGTTTGGTGATCCTCCAGTCTAGGATTCATGTTCAGCTGTTGGAGAGCTCCATTGATTCGGAGCCCAGTCATTTTGGTACAGAACCTTATTTTTTATTTATGCATATTCAGGGGCACGACGGGGACCTGTCCCGTCATATTTCATTATCGTACTCTTAGAGGTATGTAGACAGTTGTGGGTTGTGTATGTGTGACGCAAGACATGTGTCAGTTGTGTTTATCTTGGATAGTCCCATGTATAGAGGCAACCTTGTCGGCTTGCCTATGTTGTCATGTTGAATTGTTGTGACTCCTCAGGAGACAGGTTCCGTTGATATATAACGTTATTAGGCAACAACTTATTTTCACGAGGTTTATATGTTGTTTTTGGTATCAGTCGGATTATATGTGACAGGTCAGCATAAGGGTGTCCAATTAGGGCATCGGGTCGCGGTCGGGTCATGACAGAAATCGCGATTTTAGGAGTTGGGATAACCCTAATGTAATCGACTGATTGGAACACTGAAATCGGCGGTTTTGAGTCTGAAATCGATGAAAGATTGGTTTTGGAAGATTGATGAATGAAATCGCGAATTGCCTTAGGATTTTAGAGCATGGAAATCGCTGGTTCTATTTTGGGGTTTAATCAAACACAGACAGATCACGGGCCGGGTTATATTTTTATTGAGTCTGTGAACATGTGGCGTCCAGGTGACTTCCATGTGTCGTCCATCTGGGCAGCTCAGTTAAATTTGGGCAAATTGTACAAGTTTAATAACGAGAAGGGTATATTTGTCCTCAAACTTTGACGGATGACAAATATGCCACTTTTCCTTAAGTTTGAGGGTAAATATTCCCCTTTTCCTATATATATATATATATATATATATATATATATAAATGAAAAAAATAATTATCGTTTTTCTATTTGCACGGTATAATTTTTTCGGTGAATGAGATCCACTTAAACCCCTTTCACAGGTTGTGGCTCGCCATCACTGGTAACAATACTATTAGGAGTCGTTTGAACATGATTTGAAATCATGAGATGAAATCATGATGATTTGAAGTTGAAGTTTTGTTTGGATATACAATTTGAATTTTTAAGTTATATTTATTCTTATTGACATAAACCCCCACAAGTGGTGAAAACCATCAAAACTTTATCAATTGTTATACAATCTTACCAAATGAGCAAATCATAGTTCACAACAAAATTAATTGCTATTACAAGACCTTTCTAAAAAAAATACATCAATTAATCAAACTTTAGTTCAATAAAATGAAAAATTGAACATGAGTTATAGTGTAACTACTCCTTAATATAATCCTCCCACATGATTGGTAAGAGTAAATTTGTTATAAATATACTACAAACTTGTAGATCTTTTAATAATATTTTATATAAATGGTTGGTTAACATGATTGGTAAATATATCTAAACTTATGAATCTATTTTTACAAAATATAAACTTATGAGTCAATTTTTCCGTTTAAAAAATTTGAAATCATGATTTGAAAACTCAAATCATGCCTTTTTGAATGATTTGAGATTCATCTCATGAAATGAAATTGCATAACCAAATGCTAATTTCATCTCATGAGATTAAATTGCATGTTCAAACGACTACTTATTATAGGACTATATTACTATATTTGAGTGTAATTACACAGTTTTGACACGTTTAACTAACCAGGTAATTATTTGGTTAGCATGTAATTGAGTGTAATTGAAAGATTGTAATTACAATGTCCAACTCTCAAAAGGGGGTTGGAAATCGCAGGTAATTACATGGTGTAATTACAAGGTTATTTTCTATGATCAATAATGTCTCAAGAATGATTGAACGGATTAGATATATTTGTCAATGAAAAATAAGTATTAGAAGATATTGATTATAAAAAAAACTATTATTAATCTTGCGTCTCAAAAAATAGAAAAATAAATTTTAATAAATATATATAATTTTTTAAGTTAAGGCCCATCATTAGAGTTTGTTTTTAGGCCCCCGATATAATTGAGCCGCCCCTGAGCAAGTTCATAAAAGATTTTCTATTTGTATTATAAATTAATTTGGGATAAAAAGTAAAAAATTAAACATATATAAGATTTCAGACCTAAACAGATTTAATTACAAATCGAATTGTGATAGATATATTGTGTATGCTTAATGTAATTGGACATTAATTCGTGATGAAATACTAAAGAAGTAACTAAGCTTGTTTCTCTAATTCTCTGTCTTGGACTCTTGGTGAATGAACCTAGGTAAGTTCCTTATCTTTATTATGTAGCAGTACATGAATGATGAACCTCGTGTGAAATGTCACTATATTGTTCTATAAAATCTGCACGTAAAGTGTTGTCATCATCACAAGAATTCTTTGCTATGCCTTTCTTTTCTTTTTACTTTCTCTTTTTCTATAGTTTTGTCCAATCAAACCTAACAATAGGTACCAATTTTCTACGTCATGAACTCATGAGTAAGCAACGTGGGTCAAACAAATATCTTAGTCAACTCTCCTTTTGTCTTCAACCTCGATTCCACCGCTATTGTCTTCTTGTTTATTACCGGCAAAATTAGTTCATGAAAATCTTTAGCTTGAAGGAATTATTAACACACTTAATTATTAATTCAGTTTATATTAATTTATTTCAATTTAAAAGATATGTTAATATATATATATATATAATCCAAATCAAACCATGAAGAATTTTATCAAATATTTATTTAAAGAAAATATTGTTTGATATATTATTTAAATCAGAAGAAAAAAAATTATCAGGTAATTAAATAAATTATAATAAAATAAAATTTAATAAGAATTGAACGGGTTAAGCTATGATTCTTTATTTAGCTAATTTTGACCGACCCTATTCAACCAAAGTAATCTTTTGGTGTGTTAATAGCCTATCTATTTATTGACTCAACTCAATTTTAATCCCCAATTCAACACCTCTGCCTCCATTCTTTGAAGTTTTTACATCATATATGTACAAAAGATTCTTTTATAGTAATGTTTCTTTTATTTACAAGGGCTACAATTTCTTTAATTGTTAAGAAGTAGTTAATTACTTCTTTTGCGTGTTTTTCAGGTGGCCAGGATAGTGGAATATATACTATTCAACTGTTATACTAATTAGTCCCCCCCCCCCTATAAAATTAGTCATTTGCACATCTCTTAAAAAAATATTAATTTTTTAGGTAAAAATAGATAATTTTATTAAAATGCCTTAAATTAAATAGGTATTGAGATTTAGTCATCTAACATTTAATAAGGAAATATTTGAAAAAATATGATTAATTTTTTATTGATTTGGTAAGTGGACACTTCTTTTTCAATAAAAAAATAAAGGCTAACTGAGACACTATTTTTTATCAGAAAAAGTATTTGAAAAATAGAGGAACTAAGAAAGTCGTGAGATAATGGCTACAAAGGAGACCATACGTTTGGACAGTGAGAAGAAGAAAGGGGTGTTGAGTGTCTTTTAACTTTGACATGGGAACCACTTAATAACAATTAATAAGTTGTAATAATAAATGTCACAACCAGACAAATTGTTACCTGCATCTGCTGACTGCCACTGCTTCTCGTCTTCCTTGTTATTTTTCTCCCTTAAATTTTTCCATATGAAGAAATAATAATATAATTCGGGACCTTTGAAGAAACATAAGAATAGGGTAACGTCAATCAAAGAGCTTGTATTTGCCGATTAATAATATTGATAAAATAATATATATATTTTCTTGAGTAACATGCTTAAGGGATTTTTTTGATAACATGCTTAAGGGAATTTTTTTATCTTTTATATATTTTAATCACCATATTAATAATACTTGTCGCGCCCCTTTTCGACCGCGACATTTATTCTAGCGAACCCTGCTTAGTAAAAAAATGTTAGCAAATAAATAAAAGTGTTAAATGTTAAAAGGGGTGTTTAAAAGGTGCTAAAAAGGGGTTAGAATATTAAAAGTGCTAAAAGTGCTAAATGCTAAAGGGTTCGCGGAGTCGCCACATAATTAATTTGGTGAATTAGGACACCTAAATGTTAACTAGGTTAAAGTCAACATTAACTGCATTTTTATGGTCTGCAAAACTTATGTGAGATTCTGGGTAAGGGCTCCTTATTGTCCTGAAGGGAAGGGGTTAGACACCCTAAAGGATCCGCTAACTTGCGGTTGTCCGTTCAAACCTAGGGAATTATTATCCTATAAAAATGCCTGTTTAAAAGTGTTTAAATAAAAGGGATAAAAATTGTAAGATTTATTTAGAATATAAAATTAGCTTTGGATAAAAACTTGTATTCATAACGTATTAGATAAGATACATGTATTGCAAAATCTTATTACGACGAAATGTGTACTTTATGAAATAAGATGTAAAATATTTATTATGCAAGGCTAACAAAATAATTTTTTAATTATGAATGTTGGTAAGAGTTTATGAAGAAATTTATTTATTTTGCTAAGGATTTAATAGCGAGTGACGCTTTAGTTACGTGAGTATTTATGTCATTTTAGTATGGCTTAGGCAATGCATAACTAGTCATAAAAATAACTAATTTAGGGAGAGTGAATTTCTAGCGTCAAACTATTTTCTAATGACAGTCCAAAGTTTAATTATTCTAAGTGTACTACTAGTAGCGTAATGTTAGACAAATAATTACAACAAATAATAGGGTGAGGATATGAATTAATAGTGACTCGAAGGAATGTCGATGTCATTACGCCTGTGGCTTTGGAGTCGCGGATGTGGATAGAGAAGTACACAAATGCGGGTCTTCGTGAGTTGCGACGAGTCTCGTATTGAGACTCTTCCTTTTGCTCCAAGGCATTGCATTTCATGTAAAACAAAGGAAGATAAGGATTAGTATATTATCAAATAATAGCCAACATCAGCATAAAATTTAAACATAGACAATCACTTTATTTCGGTAACCAACAGGTCCCAAAATGATATCAAACCATTTCTTTATCAAAGTTAGAATTATGTCTCAAGAAGTATGCAAAATGTAAGTGGCCCAAATATGATAAGCACATGTGTATTTGGAACATAAACAAGGCTGCTGGACCAAACAAATTAAACAAACTTGCCAAAAATTAGTGTGGAATTTCATTTAAACTTAAATGTTCCAGTCAATTACAGCGGTACACAACAGACAGGCTATATATGGAAGGTGTGACCAATGCATATTCTTATACCAAATAAAAGAGGAGCAATTTACAGACAAGTACTTTCTTATCCAGTCCACACGCAGGCACATCACAGTGGTTAACACGGTAGTTCAGAATTTCATCTTTTAACGAGATAGACATTTAAACTAGATAATTGGACTTACAGTGGTACTACTTAATAATGAATAACAGTTAGCAAAATAATGGGCTTGTTCCAGATATATTCATGGGCCAGACAGTGTGGGAGTGAAAACAAAGACTTACAGGCCTACTGATTAGGCAGAAATTTCAAACAAGAAGAAGGCAACGAGCTGATAGTGGCCTGAAATTTTATCCGATAGATTTATTGTAACTAATCCTTAAGTATTCTAACAAGAGAAAAGAAATCATAGCATGATTCAGCTGATTGTAGCAGGCATAATTAGCAATTCCGGGTCCCTCATGCAGTGAACTCAAATATGAATTGGAGGCAATCGTTAGATATTTCCGGGATAGCCGACAACATATCAGGACAAACATACTTCAGACTTTCTAACATCGACTGTATTCAATAAGCCGATTTGAATTTAAGTTTCCGGTATGCAACATACATGAAAATCTAAAATGCAAAAAATGGGACCGACACCTACAGATTTCAGATTAAGTATGTACCAAATCCCGAAACAGTATGCTTCAGGAGCTATCCCATTTTGACATTTTTATGCTTGGTTTTCCTAATTCAGTTCAAGTTTAATATTTCCTTACTGAGACAAGTAATAAACAAGGCGACCAACTCAGTTGGGAATGAATCAAATAATCAAATTTGGACTATACTTTTTAGATTCATTAAACATTACTCTAGTTTTACATGAAAACATAACCTCGGCCATAAGGACTAACAACACATCTATACTAATTTGTTTACACATTTGTAGCTGACACAACCTCCCAACTAACCAGAATAGCCATTCCAAGCAATGTTTCGACCCCAAACGCACTTAAGGCAAAGTTATGAAGTTTAACAAACAAATAGAAAATGCGATCAACGAACTCACTTAACGCGTATGAACAGTCATCGACACCCACCAGATTTGGACAAAATCAGCATAGAGATAGACAAACAGTAATCAAGATGACGTTTCATACGTATATAGGCCAGTCCAGATTTATACCATTATAAGTTAGATAACATACATATTTTAAGTGTATTTTCTTAGTACATTAACCTCACGAAGTAAGAACGCGGATGGAGTTACAAACTACGACCAACATTCTGATATACAAAACCAGCAACTGACTAACACACAGTGAGAAAGCAAACCTCCAAAGTATAATAGAGATTTAACTCAGGATGGTATATTTATTTACTGGCCAGTTAAGGTTTACAAACATGATGTCGCTTAACACTTAATAACAAGACAGGCACACATTAAGCTTTTAACTTAAGTATTCCCAGACTATCATGTGATCAATCCAAATATAAATCGAGGCCAGCGAAACCGATTCAGATCCATATAATGACACTAACAATCATAACCAGTACATATAGAACAGAGCACACAAATTAGCATAAAGGAACGAGATTCGAAAGGGATGATAGATTTACCTTCTCCGGACAGCGAATCGGGGCAGCTTACTAAGTCGTCGATCCACTCGATGTTTGGTTATTATGCGATTTGAAGCAGGAAGCAGAACTTAGACGATTTTTTGCTAGGCTGTGCGAAAATAAAGAGTTTGGTTTTGTTCTTGTTCTTTTTTTCTGTTTTTGATCTCCGTCCCCTGCTATTGCATGTATGGACTAGCTCCTTTTATAGCTTTTCCCTGGGTTCTAATTTTGGTTCAGCTTAAAGGCTGATTTCTTTTGTCAATATTTGGTCCCCATTTGGTGTTGATTCTGGACCATTTTAAGGGCTGATTCGTGGACGATTTCGTACTAATTTCGTGTGATTTCCTACTGATTCGAGGTTCATTTGATTCTTAAGAAAGGATAGCTTTGATTTGGGGCGCGATTTGAGGAGAAGATTTGGGAGGGGAATGCGGCGGATCTCCTTTAGGTTTTAGATTTCTGAAGAGGGTGAAGTTTAGGTTTCATATATGGAAGGGATGAAGTCTGGGTAAGGGAAGATGGGCTGGTGTCTTTTGGTTTTCTAGAGGTTAGGGCGACGAAGGAAAGGATAAAAGGTAAAGGGCTGATGGGCTGCTGGGTGGAAAGAAATAGGGGTGTGGGCTGCGGGTAAATGGGCTGGTGGTATATTGGGTTGTGTATATGTATTAGGTGTTTTATTTAATTAGTGCCAAATAAATAGAATCTAAATTGTGATTAAATTATTTGAGTGTTTTATTAGTCTAAGCTTGAGATTAAAAAAAAATAAAGACGGGCGTGCTATTTAATTAGTGCTTAATTATTATAATGTGATGTTGTTATTAAAACTTATAAAATAAAAAATTGAGTTATTTAAATGCTACATGCAGATATGACTTCTTAATTCTTTTATGAATGCTATTATTAAAACGCGTGTGTTAGATTATTATGACAGGGCTTAAAAATTAAAATTAATAAATATGGGCGCGAGACTCTAAGTGCGTAATTTTCTACGTAAGACGCGGTGCCATTATTAAATTGTTTATTCATGTCTGTATTAATGTCTTATCGCTGCATTTTATTATAAGAAATCATAAAAATTATTTTGCAAAATTGGTGTAATTTTGTAGCTAATGACTGGACAGGAGAGTCAAAATTGGGTGTCAACAATACTCATATTCTTGTTTCATGTCTGTCTCGTATAAAATAATATATATATTTTCTAATAACTTAATACAAATATCATTTAATAGGGCTTACTAAATGTTGCACAAATTCATACAGGAATTAATTTTCTGCATAACAAAATATTTCATATCATTCCCACAACTAAAGATCTTGTCATAGTGAATCTAGTTACTAAATGTTAATAGGGCTTACTAAATGTTCAATGCAATAACGCATGACATGTATGTCTTTTACATAAGATTTATCGAGTAATTACGGTTAATTAATATGTATAGTTATCACTTAACTTTGATAAATCAAAATAGTTTGATGCATACAGTGAGAGATACATTTCCCCCCTCGTATACTAGTACGAACTTTGTGAGTTTAGAGCAGCTAAATCATTCCATTATCTGATGAATGTAATTATATAATAACAATATCATAAATTGGTCCAAATTCATAAATTATAAAAATAAAAACTGGAATGATCAGGATATCAAAATGTTGGACTCGACCAACAAAATATTAAACTAGATAAGACCATATCGCTTGAAAATGAAGACTAATGACATTTTAGTACTAGTTCATAGTTAATTTGACATGTGATAGAAAATTGAAGCAATTTAATTTGACTCCGGGTATTAGCTGTTTGTTTACGGTATTTGCCTCTAGTCCTAATGAAGAAAACAGATTGTCCATCAAGGATCGAATTCCGTTAGCGGCAGTGTGAAAGTTTTTTCTTAAAATAAAGGAGGACCCCTTGTACATAGCGTGATACTGATCTAACATTTAAAATCAATTGAGTCATCATAATTTACCTCATTCACAGACCTGTCGGATTGGGGTATGGGGCTCTTGGTGCGGGATCAAGAAAACAGATTGTCCAATCTTGTTTTAGTCCAAGTAGTCTTTTGAATTAAGAGCTTTTTTTTAAGATCCCGATGAGTTGAATGCTTTGTAGTTTGTACTATTATGTCTTAAAGTATAGCGGCCAAAACTTCTTTCCTCTTCAATAGTTCAAAAAGAGAAAGTGAATGAAAAGACATTCTTATTGTTCTCGTGCTTTGCCTTTTTCTCTCCCCTTTCTCATGGATCGCTAGTTTTGTTCAAATTAGACGATGCACGTGTACAAATTTTCCATGGACTATAACCAACTTTAATTGGATTTATTCTATTAGTTGGCGAAAACTGATTAAGATATTAAATTTCTAATAATGTGTGGCCTTGTGATTCAATTTGTGAAAGCCTAGAATTATATATGTTCATTTGTAAACAAGTTTCTTGAATTTAGTGGTTACTTTATTAAGATAGATTGTGCTATGTTAAATTTAAAACTCTACTGCTTTGAAAGAGAACACACTTTCTATTTTTTGAATTATATTTTTAACACGTCTCGCACGTGTGGTCCTTTAAAGAAATAGATCATGAACATAACTCAACCCCAAAAGCTAGCTCATACGGTGAGGATTATTCAAATCAATATAAGGAGATCAATTACTCATCTCATATCCGATTGAGACTCTTAACACTTCCCCGCACGTTCAAACTTTGTTAACTGTAGTGTAGACAATATAATATAGGGTCTAACTGTAGGTGTTTACGTCGGGTTCGTACACGCAGCGGAATTTGAAAATTTATGTTTCAAATCCGACGACGGTCGAACTGCAGTATGATAAGTAATGAAAATACAAACACAAAGTAGTAATGTAAAACTTCGACAGAAGACTTACATTTTGTAGCAATCATCCAAACAGTTAAATCTTTGTGTTCTGTGTAGTCCAAGGGTGCACACGCAAACACCCTCGATTTGTAAGTTCTAAAACTATGATGTAATTTGTTAAGTCAGGAATGCTAGGGATTCTGACAGAGCTCTAGAAGAGATTTACATCTCTTAGGTTTTGGCGTGTCTTTGAAATGGGATGTAAGCCCTCTATTTATAGTTGTAAACAGAGACTTAGGGTTTCCGTGGGCTGGGCCCAGTAGAAAATCAGACTGGCAAAAATTCGAACTGCCAAAATCTGTACAAGCACCGCGGTCCCACTAAAGAGGCACCGCGATGCTGCTCAGTGTTCTTGGCACCGCGGTCCCAAAACAGGGCACCGTAGTCCTGTCTTATTTTTCAGTCTTTTCTCAACCGAACATATAGGTATAATCTCCTTCTAATTACATCCTTCAATCGACAGAACATTTGACTTAGTGTTACCCTTCATGCCTTTACATATTGTCACTAATTACATTAAGATCTTCACGGAACTCCTAGACTGCGCCGAAAGACGAACCCAATATGTGAAGTTTAGCTACACAAAATATGTGAACTGAACCTATATGTGAAAAGATAAAATCCCTTCATTCATGACACACTCAATCAAGCTTAGGATTTGTCAAGTGTCTATCCAAATGGCTTGATTATTATAACTCATCTATATTAGTTGACAACAGGACCATGTCACGCATACGCCCATTGACGCCAATGACTTAGTCAACCTAATACCATATGAGTACCTGAGTGTTCACTCGAATATAAATTCAAGGAATGAATCCTTTCTTGGCTCACATATCACCTTTAATTTACTTCGTAATGCACCCAAAACAAGCCGTGTCTCAACCTATAAGACATTTGAGCTTAGGACAGGATCAAAGTACATTACTCCGTAAAAAAATGATATTGACCTCAAGTCTAAGGACTTTTATTTCCCACACGCCGATGACATTATAGACATATAACAAAACAGTACATCAGCAGGGCATATCAATACTTCAACAAGTATCCATGTGTCCATCACGAGTTGCCATAACTCGTAGCAAGTGAGACATACTACATCCCTTAAGGATATGATGCAGACCACATGTCGACGTATCACATATCATTGATATCCCAATTTCGATGATCATTAGTCGAGGTAATTTAAGAGTTACGCTATAATATTAATTCTCACATCATTAATAAACACGTAACCTCTAGGGATGCATTTATAGAATATTATAAATAATCAACTAATAATTTAACAAATGCAAATTGTCATAATATTAATCATCATTAATATAAATATGAATGTGTATAAAGTACATTATGTCCTAATACAGATTGTCTCTAGGACATACATATACTTTCAATCTCCCACTTGGAATTGTTGGACATGTTGTGTTGTATTTAGGGGCTGTTTTGTTGAAGTTAGAATGCTGAAAATTTAGATATGAACATGCATATACATTTTTGTAATTGTGGATATATGTCTTAAAGGAATTGAAGTGTAAAAAGGTGTTATGTTGCAAATTATAAGACTTGCACTCTTGTTGTTGTTGCTATAAGTATAGGCTGTTTTAAGGGCTGATTTAATATGATTAAGGGGATGAATTAATATGGGAAATAGGTGTATTAATCACTTTGGTTGCTGTTTTGGTTGTATTCCATGAATGTAAGGAGAAAGAATGTATAATGGTAGTGTATATGGAGTTTATGAGACTGTTTTGGTTATCCTTGAAGTTGTGTCTTGTTAATGATGTTGTTTAACCTTGTGTGTGAGTTGCGGATGTGAGTATACGTAGGGGAAGTGCTGCACAAATTTTTACATAAAAAGAGAGTCATCAATCGCTATATAACTATGCTAGTAATCATAGAGTCGATGGATATATTATTGTTGTTATAGGTTGAAGTACTAATTGAGACGAGTTATAATTATTGAGTTGGCATAGACGATAAGGTATGTGAAACTATTTCTTCTTTCTTTTTGACATGATTTACATAAAATGAACGTACGGCAGACGTACGTAATTCCATTGAATCCTAATTCCTAGTGATACTTGATATGAAGGTTGCCTTTGATTTTACAGTGATGGTTCATTCTATTTACTCTATTGAGAGTCAAATGATGATTTAAATTGCATATGGTTGTTCATGATAATCTACTCGTGCTAATGTGTTTATATCATCTCACTGAGTCCCGGGCCGGCAATGTTCGTGCGCAGTTCCTTGCATTATTCACCGAGTCCCTCACTAGAGGGCCGACAATGTATATATATATGATGATGATGTGGACAGGCATCCACGGATGAGATATGTGGACAGGTATCCGCAGATATGATATATGTGGACATGCATCCACGAATATGACTATGTGTACACATTATATGTTCATCGAGACCCTCACCAGAGGGCCGGACACGGTTTATGTAGACAGGCATCCACGGATATGACTTATTTTATATGTACATATTTTGACTCTCATTTCATAAGGCACAGGTGCATTGATATCTTGATTATTATACTTGTCTCATGTTATCTTTTGGCCAGTTATGATGTTCTTTACAGTACTTCATATTTTATATACTGAGTACATTATTTCGTACTGACCCCTTTCTTCGGGGGGCCTACGTTTCATGCCCGCAGGTACAAATATTCAGTTTGGTGGTCCTCCAGTCTAGGATTTTGCTCAGCTTGTTTGGAGAGCTCCCTTGTTCCGGAGCCTAGTCATTTTGGTACGGATCTTATGATATAGACTTATGCATATTCGTGCTAGTCAGGGGTACGACGATGTCCTGTCTCGACATAATTCACTGTTATACTCTTAGAGGTCTGTAGTCATATATGGGTTAGTCGTGTGTGGATTATAGACGTGTTTCGGTCAGCTGTACAGTTGTGATTCGTTTTGGGATATTTCTGTATATAGTGACGACCTTGTCGGATTTCCTATTTTGATATGGTGTACAGGTTTTCTATATTGTCATTGGAATCAGTGTGATTATATGTAACAGATTCGTATAAGGGTGTCCAAGTAGGGCACCAGTAGCTGCCCATGGGTTCGGGTTGTGACAAGAGTGGTATCAGAGCAGTTCATCCTCGGAGTGTCTACAGGCCGTGTCTAGTAGAGTCTTGCGTATGGGTATGTCGTGCACCATACTTATACGCAGGAGGCTATCAGACATTTATGATGTTATCTTTTCTTTCATCTCATAGGTCGTGTGATAGAGCTGTGTTATTAGGATAATTCCCCTTTCTGACGAATTAATGTGTTTACAGCTATGCCTCTGAAGAAAGCGACAGCGGCCCAGAAGGGCAAATCAGTAGCAGGCAATACTAGTCAGATCCCGATAGTTACTAGGACTCGTGCCCAGTCTACGCCCGAGATTGTACTCCCGTCGGCGAGTTCTGCTACACCGCCACCTCTAGAGGCTCCAGTCCAGGGGGCAGCATCACCAGCTACCGAGGTCCCAGCACCTGAGCCTCCAGCTCCTGAGCTAGGGGAGGAAGATAGGGCCATGAGAGATGCAGCTCAACTGCTGATCAGATTAGCGGCAGGGCAGACTCGCAGGCATGGACCAGGACTTGGCTATAGATCTGATAGTCTGAGGATTCGTGACTTCGTAAGTAGAGTGCACCGTTATGCAATGGGACTAGATCGCTATTTTACTGATGATTGTTTGGCAGTGGCTCTTCAGCCAAGTATGGATATTGCCTGGATACAAGCCTATGCACAGGGGGTAGGGGACCGAAACCGTGGGCGTCAGCCAGATAGGGATCACGACAGAGGCCAGCATAAGAGGGCTAGGACGAC
Source organism: Przewalskia tangutica (assembly GCA_029844215.1). Classification (NCBI taxonomy): domain Eukaryota; kingdom Viridiplantae; phylum Streptophyta; class Magnoliopsida; order Solanales; family Solanaceae; genus Przewalskia; species Przewalskia tangutica. Next base: position 36,083,171 of record CM056727.1, on the reverse strand, counting down.
TGAATATACTGGTGGGTTTTGAGGTGGGCAGACTCAGCAACATATTAGATATTCTTCCCATCCAGCACATAGTGCACCCCTACAGTTCTCAGGTAGGAGATTGGACCGCACAGGGTATTCAGGAGCTAGTCAGAGCTCCAGGGCTTCAGGTTCACAGATGAACAGGGGTTCTAGTCAGTCGATGTCACCTTTGCCTCGGTGTTCTCAGTGTGGTAGGTCCCATTTTGGGGAACACCGTTTTACCACAGGTGCTTGTTTTTATTGCGGCCGTCAAGGCCATGTGATGAGAGAATGTCCTTTTAGAAGTGGTACAGGTGGTATGGCTCGACCTTGGATCGATTCTTTGGTTCATCTTAAATACATAGCTATCGCCACGAGCGGGGTATTCATATGCCAGTAGGCTGTGGTAGAAGTCATGGTGGAGTTTCCAGTTCTAGCGGTACCTCGAACCGCATATATGTTTTGGCTAGTAGACAATGATCAGGAGGCGTCACCAAATGTGGTTACAGGTATATTATCGATCTTTTTTCGAGACGTATATGCGTTGATAGATCCAGTTTCCACCTTATCATATATATCCCCCTTTGTTGCTAGTAGAATCGGAATAGAATCTGAGTCGATAGAACCATTTGAGGTAGCTACACCGGTAAGAGATTCTGTCATAGCTAAGCGAGTATATAGAAATTGTTCGGTGGTTATATATAGTCGCCACACCATATCATATTTGATAGAGTTAGCCATGACTGAATTTGATGTTATTATGGGTATGGATTGGTTGGCTTCTTGTTATGCTAATGTCGATTGTAGAGGAAAGATAGTTCGATTCCAGTTTCTAGGTGAACCAATTATAGAGTGGAAAGGGAATACAACATCGCTAAGGGGTAAGTTTATTTCATACCTCAAGGTAAGGAAGATGGTTAGAAAATGTTATATTTATCATTTGGTTCGAGTGCATGATATGGAAACAGAGGTACCGGCTATTTGGTAAGTTTCGATAGTTAATGAATTCCCAGATGACTTTCCAGGTCTTCCTCCAAAACGGGAGATAGAATTCACTATAGATGTACTACAAGATACCCGACCCATATCTATTCCTCCTTATAGAATGGCACCTGCGGAGCTAAAGGAATTAAAGGAGCAACTGAAAGACTTGTTGAAAAAAGGCTTCATCAGGCCTAGTACATCACCTTAGGGAGCACCGGTACTATTTGTGAGGAAGAAAGATGGATCGCTGCGGATGTGTATTGATTATAAGCAGCTGAATAAGGTAACAATAAAGAACAGGTATCCCCTCCCCAGGATTGATGAATTATTTGACCAGTTGTAGGGTGCTAAGTGTTTTTCGAAGATAGACTTGCGGTCAGGTTATCATCAGGTGCGGGTAAAGAAGGCGGATATTCCGAAGACGGCGTCGTGACCCGTCTGAGACATTATGAGTTTAGAGTGATGTCTTTTGGGCTGACCAATGCTCCAGCAGTATTTATGGATTTGATGAACCGAGTGTTCAATCCATTTCTAGACATGTTCGTTATTGTATTCATTGACGATATTCTGGTTTATTCACGTTCAGAAGAGGAGCATGCAGACCATTTGAGGACGGTACTGAGGGTACTCCAGCACCAGAAGTTGTATGCCAAATTTTCTAAGTGTGAATTCTGGTTGACTTCAATGAAATTCTTGGGGCATATTATTGGAGATGATGGTATTCGGGTAGATAAGCAGAAGATTGAGGCAGTTAATACTTGGCCCAGACCTACGACACTTACGGAGGTACGCAGTTTTCTAGGGCTAGCAGAGGATTATAGGAGATTCGTAGAGAAGTTTGCCTCGATTTCAGCGCCTTTAACAATGTTAACTCAGAAGGCAGCTAGGTTCCAATGGACTGACGCTTGTGAGCGAAGCTTCAAGTTGTTGAAAAATAAGTTGACTATGGCTCCAGTTTTGACTCTTTCTGAGGGACCAGATGGTTATGTTATTTATTGTAATGCTTCAGGTATTGGGCTAGGTTGTGTGTTGATGCAACATGGAAGGTTATAGCTTATGCCTCTCGACAGCTCAGGAAGCACGAGAAGAATTATCCTACTCATGATATGGGAATAGCGGCAGTGATTCACGCTTTGAAGATATGGAGACATTATTTATATGGTGTTCATATGGATATTTATACGGATCACAAGAGTCCAATATATCTTTAAGAAGAAAGAGTTGAATTTACGGCAGAGACGGTGGCTAGAGTTACTAAAGGATTATGATGTTGATATTCTATACCATCCATGGAAAGCAAATGTTGTAGCAGATGCTCTTAGCTGTAAATCTATGGATAGCTTGACGGATGTGCAACCGGAAAGGAAGGAGATGGTTCGTGAGATATACCAGCTAGCCAGCCTTGGAGTCCGTGTGGCTGATTAAGGAGATAGTGGAATTTTTGTTCGAGGAGTTGTCGAGTCCTCTATAATAGAAGAGGTAAGGAGACGTCAGTATGAGGACCTTGTTCTGGTACAATATAGAGGTGCAACTCTTCGAAAGGAGAAGACCCTATTCGAGGTTGCACCTGACGGGGTGCTACGGTATAGAGGCAGATTATGTGTACCTGATGTTGCAGGGCTATGACGGCAGGTTATGGGAGAGGCACATCATGCCCATTATTATGTTCATTCAGGGTCAACGAAGATATATCATGACCTCAGATGCTTGTATTGGTGGGATGACATGAAAATGGACATAACAGAGTTTGTTACTCAGTGCCCGAATTGTCAACAGGTTAAGGTCGAGCACCAGAAGCCTGGTGGGTTACTGCAGGAGATAGAGATCCCAACTTGGAAATGGAAAGTGATTAGTATGGACTTCATTCTTACCCCGTACTCAGCGGAAGTATGACTCTATATGGGTGATTGTGGATAGGCTGACGAAATCAGCCCATTTTCTTCCAGTCAGGACTACTTATTCAGCTGAAGACTATGCTAGATTGTACATCAGAGAGATGGTGAGACTTCATGGGGTTCCCACATCTATTATATCGGACAGAGGAGCTTAGTTTACAACTAATTTTTGGAGATCGTTCCAGAAGGGATTGGGGACGCTGGTGAGTCTTAGCACAATATTTCACCCTCAGACTGATGTGCAGGATGAGCGTACAATTCAGACACTAGAGCATATGTTGAGAGTCTGTATTATTTACTTCAGATGTAGCTGGGATGATCATTTACCACTCATTGAGTTTGCTTATAATAATCGCTACCATTTTAGTATCTAGATGACACCATACAAGGCCTTATATGGGAGGAAGTGCAGGTCACCTATCGGTTGGTTCGATGTAGGTGAGACTAAGTTAATCGGCCCAGATATGATTCAGCAAGCTGTTGATAAGGTGAAGCTTATTCCGGAGAGATTGTTGGCAGCCCAGAGTCGACAGAAGTCATATGCAGATAATCGACGTCGACACTTAGAGTTTCAGGTTGGTGATTTGGGTTTTCCTGAAGGTGTCACCCATGAAGGGTGTGATGAGATTCGGTAAGAAGGGGAAGCTTAGCCCGAGATACATTGGGCCTTACCAGATTATCCGTAGGATAGGTAAGGTTGCCTATGAATTGGACCTTCCATCTGATTTGGAAGTGGTACATCCAGCCTTTCATGTATCGATGCTGCGTAAGTGTATTGGTGATCCTTCTAGAGTATTTCCGGTAGATGATTTCCAGGTGACAGAGGAGTTGACTTATGAGGAGATCTCCATAGCTATACTTGATCGACAGGTTAGAATGTTGCGTACTAAGGATGTGTCTTCCATCAAAGTGCTGTGGCGAAATAATAATAGGGAAGAAATGACTTGGGAAGCAGAAGACGAAATGAAGAAGAAGTATTCTCACTTGTTCCCTATGCGTGCAGGTAATTCGACTTCTTACTTGACTATATTGACTGATGAATAAAATGTGTGATATATTGTGGCCCTATGAGACATCTTTGGTTTGCTGAATATAGGTTGGTGGGTATAATTATAAAGGGAACTCTGCCGAAATTTTTATAGCATAAGACCTACTATGAACATTCGAGAAGGAATGTTTATAAGGGGGGAAGTATGTTACACCTCGTAGTTCTAGGGCGATAATTTGTGAACGTAATTTAGAAAATAAGATGAGAATATTGGATATAAAGTATATTTACATATGCTAATACGGAAATTAGGATACAAAGGATGTGATCCCAGAATAATTTTTGAATACTACGAGTGTGACGATGAGAATTGATTACATTGGTTGAACATTTCGAAATTTTTAGATTTTATATAAGATTGACTATGTGGGAGATTAACTAATTGTGTGATTAATTTTAGTGGAGATGATAATAAGTGGGAATTAGTGGACTATTATGGGAACTAGAATCCCCTTCACGTTGTTTTAGCCCAATTATTTTCAGATTTCATGCTCACTTAAACCAAGACTTCACTCATTTTCTCTCCCCCTCTCTTGTTCGAAAACCATCCCCTATCCCCCCCCCCCATATTTTCCTCCATTTTTATAGCCAAGGTAGAGACTAAAATTACCTCTCTTCCAAGATTAAGTTATTCCACAGAGTTCAAGCCATAATAAACTCCCCAAACGGTGGTGAAATCGGAAGTCACTGGACCGATTTTCAGTCCAAGAATTCCAGTATTGAAGATGAAAAATTTGGAAGAAAAACATGGAAGAATGATGTATTAAACTTGTAGAATACATGCATGTCATTTTGGGTTGAAAAATGGTGAAAAATGGTGCAAAAGGGATGGAGCAGTGACCGAACTTTAGGGATTGTTTTGGGCTAAACTAAGGTAAGATTTCTTCTCATTACTTGATGTTGTAGTTAAGAGATAAAATCATGTTAAAGAGGAATTGGAAATAAGAGATTGCATGTGATTGTTGTTGATATTGTTGAGCCGATTGAAATTGTATTACCGATTTTGGGGGCTGTTTTGTATACATTGGATTCGAGTGTTATTGTTGTTATCCTTGTCACTAATTGCATGTTAAAATTGAAGGAAATCTTGACATTTAAAGTTGAAATGGTTTATATGAAAGTGTTGAAATATGAATTGGATTTTAAGGAGTTACGAAAAGAGTTTGGTATTATGTTTTGGGGTGTGCGGAGACCCTCATGAAGTTGTGGACAATGTTGGTATTGTTGTGATGTATTAGGGGATGTTCTTGTTTAGTTATAATGCTGGAAATATGAGTTATGAACATGTATATATGTTGTGGTAATTACGAATATATGTCCTAAAGGAATAAAGGTATAAAAAAGTGTTACATTTCACTCTTGTTGTTGTTGAAGTATGGACTGTTTTTAAAGATTGTTTTAATATAGATTAAGGGATGGATTAACCTAAGAAATAGGTATAGTAATCACCTTGGTTGTGTAGTTGTTGTATTACATGAACGTAAAGAGAAAGAATGGATAATGGTGGTGTATACCAAGTATATGGGACTATTTTGGTATATCCTTGAGTTGCATCTTGTTATTGGTATTGTTGCCTTTGTTTGTAAGTTGTGGATGTGCATATAAGTAGGGGAAGTGCTGCCCAATTTTATATAATAAGAGAGTCGTCATTCGATAATTATAACGTATGTTAGTAATCATAGAGTTAATGGACATATTATTATTTTTATAGGTTGAAGTGCTAATTGAGACGTATTCTAAATATTGAGTTGGTTAGTTCGACAATAAGTTATGTGAAACTATCCTTTCCTCTTTTTGGAATTATTTAAAAAAAGTGAAGTGTACGACAGACATACATAATTCCATTGAATCCTAATTCCTAGTGATACTTGATATGGTAGTTGTCTTTGATTTTACAAGTGATAGTTCCTTCTATTTATTCCATTGAGAGTCAATGATGATTTAATTTGCATATGGTTATTCATAATAATATATTCGTGCTTGATGTGATTATATCCTTTCACTGAATCCCGGGCCGGGTCATGTTTCGTGCACAACATTGCATTGCTCACCGAGTCCCTCACTAGAGGGCCGAGATACGTTATATGTATATATATATATAATGATTCCATGGACAGGCATCCATGATGATAATGAGCTCACCGAGTCCCAGAATAGGCCGAGATACGTTATATGGACAGGTATCCATGACTATGATGATTCCACCGAGTCCCTCACTAGAGGGCCGGGATACGTTATATGTATATAGATATGATGATTCTATGGATAGGCATCCATGATCTTGTTATGACTCTCATTGTTATAAGACACAGTTGACTCTCATTTTTATATGACACAGTTGTAATGGTAATTGGTTATCACACTTGTCTCATGTTATCCTTTGGCCAGTTATGATTGTATTTACAATACTTCATATTTTACATACTCAGTATATTATTTTGTACTGACCCCCTTTCCTCGGGGGGCTGCATTTCATGCCCACATGTACAGGTACTCATTTTGGTGATCCTCCAGTCTAGGATTTCTGTTCAGCTATTTGAGCTCCATTGATCCGGAGCCAAGTCATTTTGGTACATACCCTTTTGTTATAGACTTATGTATATTCAGGAGTACGGCGGGGCCCTGTCCCGTCATGTTTCACTATCATACTCTTAGAGGTCTGTAGACAGGTGTGAGTGATAGATGTGTTTGGTACATGTATATGTGTTTGGTCAGATGTATGGATCTGGTCAGATATTCCCGTGTACAGAGACAACCTTGTCGGCTTGCCTATTTTGTTATGAGGAGTTGCTATGACAGTTCAGGGGACATGATCCCTTTGTTAGGTGGCATTATGAGTCCATATCATATTGATACAGATTCCTACATTTTCCTTAGTCTCTGTGTGATTATATGTGACAGGTGGGTATAAGGGTGCCCAGGTAGGGCATCGGGTCGCAGCTCGTCGGGTCGGGTCATGATAGCTCCATTGTTTCGGAGCCTAGTCATTTTGGATCTTATGATATAGACTTATGCATATTCATGCTAGTCAGGGGTACGGCGGGGCCCTGTCCCGTCATAATTCACTGTTATACTCTTTGAGATCTGTAGTTATATATGGGTTGGTCGTGTGTGGATTATAGACGTGTTTCAGTCAGCTGTACAATTGTGATTCATTTTGGGATATTTTTGTATATAGTGACGGCTTTGTCGGCTTGCCTATTTTGATATGGTTTATAAGTTTTCTATATTGTCATTTGAATCAGTGTGATTATATGTAACAGGTTCGTATACGGGTGTCCAAGTAGGACACCAGTCGCGGCCCAGGGGCTCGGGTCGTGACATATGACATAGTCATAGTCAAGTAAAATAGAAGACAAGAACAAGTAGATGTTAAGTGGTAATTAAGATGAATATGTTGAGGCTAAGTACCTACGATGAGATTCTAATAGCCAAATATTGATCGAATATACTGATCATATGATCTAGCTTCCCGAATTAGGAAATATCAACGTCAGAAAAAGCTCCATTTGGTTAGTCATTCTTCTAAATTATTATGCTAGGTGAATCCCAATTTTACGATATTACGTCACACCGATGATCTTACGAAATCCTAAGTCTGGTTGAGGGATATGATACTATGAAGATGAGATGAAGAAAGTCTTATCGGAAGGTTAAGGGAGATTATGAGAACTTACTGTCTCACAATGGATCTCATTGACATAAACAAGAAGGTATCTTACAACACACGATCCAAATGGCTACACTTTGCTCGCGGGCGTGGGATGACCCCATAACATTACCAAGGATGAATCAATTCAAATAAGTCGTATTAAAGTTAGTTATAGAAACATTTAACAAGAATGCACAAAATGACGCACCCATAATAGTGACCTCGAGTTATAAGGGTCAATACACGTGGTAATAGAAGGTGGCATAAGATGTTTGCTTAGTTATATTATATTGCTGATTGTTGGAAGTTAATTGTCGAAATGTTAATAAACCAAACATGTTACCAACGACGAAGTGAAGAGACGTTCAAATTTACTGAACGATGGGTCATAATTCCATAAACCTCAAGATAAGAATAGTTATCGAAACCAAATATGGCGAGAACCTGACGATGATTGGGGAATGACGGAAGGAAGGTGGAATATCTAGTTAATGCAAATAGAATGACATAAGGAAAAGGTAAGACAGAGGTAGATATGTTAGCAACGGAAAGAAGAGCAAGAATGAAGGGATAAAAGTGAATGAAGTAATGACTATAAAGGCGAAAAGGTTCATGTCTGACCCGGAGAAATAGAATTTGCACCAGAAGTATCAAAAACATTTTTCTCTTTCTTGCGTTTAAACTACAATTTTGATGACTTGCCATAAGCTTTTTGTCTCCACCTTTTCAGTTGTCCAATGGACTCTGAACCATGGTTAGTATCTTCCGATCTCATTTGTTCACTGTTATTTTTAGTTCACATTTTTTACTTTTTTTAAATACCCAGGTTTGCCATATGGCACTTCAACCCTAAGGACCAACCTTGTGGTAGCTCCGGCTCATCCCAATTTGGTACTCGACCTAGCCGCATCAGTTCGCCATATCATCGAGGTATCGAAGTACAAAAAATCCACAAAATCTAAATCCTTAAAGCCTATGAAGTCGCCCTCGGCCACCTCAAAGTGGAAAAGTGTTGCAAAAGCGAGTGGCCCTTCCGGGGCTCAAAACACCGACATCTCCCCAGATGACGTTTGAGTAAGAAAGACTACAACCACCTCAGTATAAAATACTACTATCGAAGTTAGAGAAAAAATTGCCACTGAAGTTGTTGTGCCATCATCTGATGCCGCACCAATTTCTACCACTATGCCACAAGCTGTCGAGCCAGTTCTCATCATCATTAAGGATGGCAATGAAGCCATGGATGAGAATCCATTAGCAAAGAAACCAAGAAATTTAAATTCACCTCTATCATCTCAATCGGCTTCTACCTTTGGGTAGGAGGACATTGAACGTCTCTTTAACGAGGCTAGAACTTCTGTAAGCCCGGTTCCGCCATTGAATACCTCAGGGTTTACTCACCTAACCATTCCCCAAAGACTTTCTAAATCATCCCGAATACTGAAGAACCATGCCACCTCCCTATCCAACCTTGTGAGTGTCTTCCCGGCCCCGAGTGCAAATTCGAGAAAAATGAGAACTATAAATCTCTCTTTCCCCAAAGATACAAACTTTTGATCTCGACCGGTCAAGGTTCCGAGCTACCTTAGGACTCTGATCTCAGAGTCCGATAAGGAAAAAATGAAGAATATTTCATGACATTGCTTCTTTAATGAAGGCATGCATGCTTCCAATCAGGTATGTATTTTCCTTCCTTATTTGATTTTATTCTTATTATTTTTATATACTAACCTTGGCTCGACGCATCCTTTTGCAATTATCTGTTTTGGTTGGTGAGTGCTTCTGTTACACCTCGTAGTTTAAGGCGATAATTAGAGAATGTAATTAAGAAAATAAGATTCAAGTGTTGAAAGAAAAGTATATTTACATATGCTAATACAGAATAATTTTGAATACTACAAATGCGATGAGAAAAATTAATACTAGTAGTTGAATTTCTCCAATTGGGTTATGGACTTAGTGTTGTATTATAAAGTCTTGGCATTGAGAAGTATGAGGGAATTTCAAAATTTCCAGAATTTTAGCTAAGTATGAGACTAATTTTTAGTAGCAAGAAGGATAAGTAGGACTAGTGGAAAACATGTGGCACCTTGTACCCCACACATGAGACAAGTGGCATTAGTGCCCAACATGCATAGGCTTAAATCGGCCCATTAAGCCAAGCAACCCTCATTTCTCCCCCTTTGTTTTTCGAGAATCACCACTCTCAACACTCCAACATCTCTCTCCTCCAAGAACAGATTTTCCTTCCACTTCATAGATAAGTTATAGACCAAACCAACTCCTATTTCAAGATTAAATTCTTCTACAAGTTTTAAGCCATAGAAACTCCACAAAACAGTGGTGAAATCGACACTGCTGGCCGAGAAACAAGCTCCAGAAACGTTAGCATTCGAGATGAATTATTTGGAAGAAAAACATGTAAGAATGATGAATTAAACTTGTAGAATACATGCATGTCACTTTGGGTTGAAGAAATGGTGAAAATGGTGAAGAAAACAATGGAGCAGTGACTGAAATATAGGGACTGTTTTGGGCAAAAATTAAGGTAAGATTTCTTCTTATTAATTGAGTATTGGAGTTACATGATGTTGTAGTTTAATAAATGAACTTGTGTTAAGAGATGAACTTGGATTAAGAGGAAATGGAAGTAAGAAAATGCATGTTGTTATTGTGAGGTTGTTATTACCGATTTTTGGGGACTATTTTGTATACATTGGATTTGATTGTTGTTGTTGTTGTTATTATCACTAATTGCATGTTGAAATTGAGGGAAACCTTGATATTTAAAGTTATATTTGGTTATATGAAAGTATTGAAACATGAAATTGGATTTTAAGGAGTTAAGAGAAGAGTTAGGGAATTATGTTGTTGTGGCCGAGACATGTATGAAGTCGTGGACGTTGTTGGTATTGTTGTGATGTATTTGGGGCCGTTCTTGTCAAGTTATGATGGTGGGAATATAAGTTATGAACATGTATATACGTTGTGGTAATTACTAATACATGTCTTAAAGGAATTAAAGTGTAGAAAGGTGTTATGTTGCAAACTATAAGACTTGCACTCTTGTTGTTGTTGCTAGAGTTGATGGATTGCTTTTAAAGTTTGTTTTAATATGGATTAAGGGCTGAATTAACAAGAGGAATAGGTGTAGTAATCACCTTGGTTGTTGTAGTAGTTGTATTCCATAAATGTAAAGAGAAAGAATGCATAACTATGGTGTAGATATGGTATATGGACTGATTTTGTTATATCCTGGAATTGTGCTTGGTTATTGGTATTGTTGACATTGTTTATGAGTTGTGGATATGTATATAAATAGGGGAAGTGCTGCCCAAATTTTTATAGAAAAGAGAGTCATCGTTCGATATAAATTACGTTAGAAATCATAGAGTTGACGGGCATGTTGCTATTATTATAGGTCGAGGTGCTAATCGAGACGAATATTAATTATAGAGTTGGTTAGTTCGACAATAAGGTATGTGAAACTACCCTTTCTTCTTTTGGCATGACTTATGTAAAATGAGTGTACGGCGGACGTACATAATTCTATTGGATCCTAATTCTTAATTATACATGATATGATAGTGCCTTGATTTTCTAAGTAAGAATTCATTCTATTTATTCCACTGAGAGTCAAATGATGATTTAATTTGTATAAAATTACACATAAAATTCTATTCGTGCTGATGTGATTATATGTGTTCACCGCGTCCTTCACTAGAGGGCGGGGCAGTATATATATATATATATATATATATATATATATATATATGATTTTACTGAGTCCCAGAATGGGTCGGGAAGTTCCGTGCATGGTTCCTTATATGTTCATCGCGTCCTTCACTAGAGGGTCGGGCAGTATGATATGCGGACAGGCATCCGCAGATATGATATATGGGGACATGCATCCACGAACATGACTATGTGTTCACCGCGTCCTTCACTAGAGGGCCAGACAGTATATATATGATGATTTATGTGGACAGGCATCCACGGATATGACTTATTTTATATGGACATGTCTTGACTCTCATTTTATAAGGCACAGTTGTATTGGTATTTTGATTATTATACTTGTTTCCTGAAATCTTTTGGCCAGTTATAATATTCTTTACAGTACTTCATGTTTTACATACTCAGTACATTATTTCGTACTGACCCCCTTTCCTCGGGGGGCTGCATTCATTCCTGCAGGTATATGTACTCAGTTTGGTGATCCTCCAGTCTAGGATTCATATTCAGCTGTTCGGAGAGCTCCATTGATTCGGAGCTTAATCATTTTGGTACAGAACCTTATTTTCGGACTTATGCATATTTAGGGGCACGACGGGGCCCTGTCTCGTCATATTTCATTTTCGTATTCTTAGAGGTCTGTAGACAGTTGTGGGTGGTAGATGTGTTTTTGTTTATGTGTATGGTTGTGAGCCATTTTGGATATCTCTATGTACAGTGACGGCCTCGTCGTCTTGCCTATTTTATTATATGAATTAGTTGTGACTCCTCATGAGGCAGGTTTATTACCGATGTTTACATTATCCTTGGTATCCGTGTGATTATATGTGACGGTGGGTATAAGGGTGCCCAGGTAGGGCACCAGGTCGCGACCCGTCAGGTCGGGTCGTGACATTTAGTGGTATCAGTGCAGTTCATCCTCAGAATATCTACAGACGTGTCTAATAGAGTCTTGTGTATGTGTATATTTTGCATCATACTTATACGCAGGAGGCTGCCAAACATTTAGGATTGGTTTCTATTCTTCTTACTCTATGATCGTGCGATAGAACTATGTTTTTAGGACAATCCCTCTTTAATGAAGTATTGTGTTTTCGGCTACGCCTCCAAAGAAAGCGACAGCGGCCCAGAAGGGAATATATGGACTTTGTATATAGGTTGGTAAGATTGTTGCATAGTTGGCGTGATGATGATGTGCATTTATACGAACATATCTATTAGGACCATGTATGTGTTGACTGAAGTGATTATGGGTTATCATGAGTTGTTTAAGCTTTAATAATTGTTTGGGAGATAATGTAAGCTTGGGAAGCAGAATATTTGAGATTATTAGAACATTAGATAACCGTTGAGACCTTAGATAAGACCTTCTTGGATATGATATTTGGCGTTTGAGCTTGGTTGGAGTATATGGTATACGTGATGATTGTGAGTTATAAATAACATCTAAATACTTCTTCTTAAAAACTATCTTGAGGTGGTTTTACTGATTTATGGGGGTATTGAGAGCTCATGGTGTTACACCCCGTAGTTCAGGTCATGCGTATAAGTGCGTACGAAAGGGAGTAAGACTTAAAATTTTCGAAAGATAGGTTGACGGATTGTTTCGGATGGGTTTTAGTCAACTTTGAGGCGGGTTATGACCCGATACATTGAGAGTTCCTAAGTATTTCAAAGTCCTAGTGCGTAGTTCGTTGAGTCTAGTTTCCAACGCAACCAACCGTTCGTCGATAGGACATCGGAGTAGGAAGTTATGGGAGTTACAAGTTCAGTGCGCAGACGGACAAAAATGTGTTCGGCGACGGCGGGCGCGGCGCGGATGCGAGCATGGCGCGGATATTCCGAAGTCGCTGAGATTGCAGCGCCCGTAGCGCCGGAAGCGGTCGCCGCGGAAAGTCTGAGAGCGGCAGAGTTTCAGCGCCAGCCGCATGGCGGTGCGAGCGCAGCGAAAAGCGGATTCTGCGAAGTTGAGTGGGATTTTCTGCACTGTTTTGTTTTAAAAGAGGTCATAGGTGGGTGACAAGTGTCCCCCCATCTGAATTCTTGCATGTCTTATATTGACCAAGTCTTCAAGACTTGGTCATCTTTCAAATCTCTCTCTCTCTCTAAGCTAAAGCTCTCACTTCTCTCTAAAATTCCAAGAGGAATTCAAAGCCTAAAGGAAATCTGAAAAGTTAAGGACAAGAAGGAAGCTTGTGGCTAGCTTGTAGGAGTTATTGTGGTGGTGTTTGTGGAAGAGGAGGCTAGCTTTTTGTTGGATTAACTTGGCTAAAGCTCTAAGGTAAAGATTCTTCTCTCATAGCTAGTTATTTGTGTTGCATGTGAAGAAGAAAGATCTTGTAGTAGTAAGTAATGCTCTTAGATTCATTGCATGTAATAAATATGGTTTGGATGTGAAAGAATTGGTTAAGAAGGTTATGTGAGCATGTTGTAGCCTAAAAACTACCTTAAACTTGTTAAGTTAGTTGTTGTACCTTGTTGGGCATAATTTTACACACCCAAGTTTAGGTGTGTAATCCCCTTTGAAATATTTGGATTGTTGGGCCTTAAATGTGGCATTTGGATGTTGAATTCGGCCTTGAAAAAGGTGGCAAAGTATGTAGAAACGAAGGAAATGCTGCCCAATTTTCCATAGGATTTAGTGACTTGAGCTTGGCTTATTCTACATTGAACTAGAGGTTAATAAACGTACTATGGTCATTTTAGGTTGACGTACTACGTGTGGTGTATTGGACTTAGCAAGTGGATTAATCGGAGAGGTATGTGGAAACTTTCTTATCTCTTGAGCATGAGTAGTTATAACTATATAGTACGGTAGACGTACACGTTTTAAATGAAGTAAATCCATTTGTTATACCTGACTTGTTTTAAGAAAATGTCTAAGTTGGTTGGGTTAAGGAGTTAACCCACTTATTCTTAAGTAATGGTTTATCCTAAATAAGGTAGACAAGGATTTCTTGACATGAAGGAGTATTTCGAAAATTGTGTGAGTTTGATTTGAAGTATAAGCCTCTTGGTTAATAAAAAGAACGAAATCTTGTGAAACATAAGGAGTTATAACGGCCTTATGGGAGGTTAGTTATAACGGCCTTATGAAAGAGTAAGAATGTCTAAAGTTTTAAAGCATGAAGTTAGTATAACGGCTTTATGGGGAGTTGGTTATAATAACTTTATGAAAGGTTAAAGAGTCGGTCTTTCTTGAATAAGGTAAACATAGAAATGAAAGTCTAATAAAGTTATGAGTTTACTTGGACGTACCGTCAGTGATGAAGTATTCCACGGGTATGCTTCCATTGTTTTAGTATGAGTTTACTTGGACCTCTGTCGATGAAAGGATTCCGGGTATGCTTCCATTGTTTTAGTATGAGTTTACTTGGGCGTCTGACCGGTGATGAAGGATTCCACGGGTATGCTTCCATTGTTTTAGTATGAGTTTACTTGGGCGCACGCCGTGATGAAGGATTCCACGGGTATGCTTCCATTGTTTTAGTATGAGTTTACTTGGACGTGCCGCCAGTGATGAAGGATTCCACGGGTATGCTTCCATTGTTTTAGTATGAGTTTACTTGGACGTACCGTCAGTGATGAAGGATTCCACGGGTATGCTTCCATTGTTTTAGTATGAGTTTACTTGGACGTGCCGCCAGTGATGAAGGATTCCACGGGTATGCTTCCATTGATTTAGTATGAGTTACTTGGACGTGCCGCCAGTGATGAAGGATTCCACGGGTATGATTCCATGGTCTTTATATGAGTTTACTTGAACGTACCGTCAGTGATGTGGGATTCCACGGGTATGCACCTTGGACATGCTTACGATGAGGGATTCCGAGGCATGCAGTATGAGGGGTAAGAGTATATCTGAGGGGTAAATCCCCAAGATCGTTATACCACCTTCTTCAGGGTAAGAGTATATCTGAGGGGTAAATCCCCAAGATCGGTATACCACCTGTTCCGTGGATTTGCTACCCACGATGCGAGGAATACCTCATGCGCGTCCGTTGGGCTTATGCGGGTGAAATAGTCTCATGCGGGTGAGTACAACCTATGCGAGAAATACCTCATGCGGGTCCACATGACCCATGCGGGTGAAATAGTCTCAGGAGTAGGAGTGCTTAATGATATTGTGAGGCGGATGACCTTGCTTTGATTATGAGCTTCCTATTTTCATGCAGTATAGTATATGATTGATATTCTCATTGTTGGTAAGTGCATGTTCTCAGAACTGATTTTTTTATACATGTCTCGGTTATTTTAAGACTTATGAGGTATTTTCGATTTTTCGATTCGCATACTTGCACTGTTATGCGACTCGCTTGAAATTGCGTCATGCCGCGAGTTAAGGTGCGTAACTGCGATCCGCACTCTTAGGATCACTGTTCAGTTCTTGGAAAGCTCCATTTCTCCGGAGGCTTTGTCTTTTGGTACGATTCCCTGAGGTTGTAGATTTTGTACATTCAGGGGTATGGCGGGGCCCTGTCCCGCCACAGTTGTTATTCTTAGAGGTCTGTAGTCACGTTTGTGGTTTGGGCTGTAAGAATAAATTATACTGTTTTACTTTTGATTAAGTTTATTTTATGAAAGGCGCTTGCCGACGCGATGATGTTTGCTATATTCGGTATATGTGTATGTATGTTCATTGCTATTCTCTCGATGTATACGATGAGGTGCCGGTAGAGGCACGATCGCGACCGGGTCGGGTCGTGACACATGGGATTTGGTATTTGCTACATGATTACATATTAGAGTAATCAAGAAATAAATGGATTGTGTATATAAAATGATAAGATTGTTGTATTGCTTAATGTTATGAAGATATGAATATATTTTCATATGATCTAAAAGTGGTATGAAGTATATTAGTTGTGATTATTCCTTGGTGTGCCTTATGTCTATATGAAATGGATATGTGTATATGATCTAAGAAATCACTAGGCCTTCATGAATTTGGTATTTTACCTCTGTTTTCTATTAAATGTATAATATGGAAAGAGTATTGGGTTCTAAATGTTTACCAGGATTGCTGGAATATCTTAGTTATACCCCTGCACATTTGGTAAGGTCTAGAGTTGATTTTATATACTGTTTATAGGGTGTTGTGATGCTTAAGAATATATGTATGTGTTTGTGAAAGCAGATTGAGTATGGAATTACCCTGACCTTGATGTGTTGCACTGTCTTGTTCTATTATGATATATTGTTGAGGTGTTACGTTATTTTGAGTTAGTCCTTTGTACATATCTTTGTGCAAACCTGCAAGAAGATAATGCAATTTTCCTTTCCTGTTTTGTTAGTTTGACACATGTGATCTCTGTGTTGATTTGAGAGGTCTGTTGGATAAGCTTCATAAGTCTGTTTGGTTGTGTATTTGGTTAAGTGATATGCATCTATATGAACATATTTATTGGGATCATGAAGTGTGTGATTAGTATGTAGTTTTAGTTAAGTCATGAAATGGCTTCAAATTTGTTTTGTATGCATAGCTAGCTAGGCAAAAAAAAAAATATTAAGTCTTTTAGAAACTCAGGGTGATGTCCAATTATGTTAAAATATTGAGTTGAATATCATGCCTACATACTTTCATATATTGAATCTGGAAATGTTAGCTTGAAGCCTGAATCACTTGATCTAATGCCTTGTTGGATAAAGTTTAAGATCGGAGGGTTGTATAATCAGTTCCCGAATGGTACATGTTGAATTGCTCCCCTGCTAAGTTGAAAGAACAAGTTACATATTAAAAGGTTGTGCTCAGTACTCTAATATGCATATGCCTAGGTAGGAGCTAAGTTGTCTCGTATCTGTTAATCTAAATGGAATAAGTATAGCTAAAATCTTGAGCCTGAAAGGTTATTACATGTCGCCTTTAAGGTTGTAAAAGAAAATAGGCAGGTTGAATCCAGAGATGCATATTCTCTATTGGTATGATTGACTAGATTTCTAACAAGACTGTTTTGTGCCAGGTTGATACAAGATATTACATGTTTGGTGTTTGTTGATCCATAATATAGCTTGCAATATCCGTATTGCTTAGCCCAGATCAAATATAAATATAAATGATATTGTTATACTATTTTCAGTCTTGACATATGAGTATATAAGTTTGTGTGCTACCCTTCTCTACCTTCCCTCGGCCATAAGTGCATATGTACCTATTTGGAGATGGGCATAATCTGACTAAGTTTAAATGAGGGTCTTTTTAAATTGGTTTCAAGCATGAATGTGGTTATATGTGGTGCTTTTAATATCATGACGCCAAAAATGTGGATTTTGATCTCCAAGATGAACTTCAACCCTTCAGTTTTAAAACATGACCCATCTTACTAGATTCCTAATTAAACACAGGTTAGAGGTAAGGAAATGTGCAAATGTTGTTTAGTTCATAGTGTATTTGCCCAATATGTGTGTTTTTCTGCTCTCTGTGGGCATGTTGAGAGATACATGTCTGGTATTTGATAGCATGCTATTTTAAAGGTTAGTGTGTAGAAACCATGTCTAGAACAACTTAACATGGTCAAGCGTTGTTTCTGTATACATATTTAGATAAAATTAAATAGAGTACCTAACCAAAGTAGGTTGTATTTAGTTACCTGTTTCTATGTCCCCCCCCCCCCCTTATTATTTACCTCCTAGTTCAATCATTTAGTCCAAATACTTGCCTAAGGACCAGCTTATATATAATCTAATTTTCATCTTGAAATTAAGGTCAGAGGCATTTAGCTATCACGCTTGCTGTTATTTGATGTCAGCTGTTGTACCGTAGCTATCAACACTTCATTTTATTTAAGTCATATAGGAGGTGTGTGAGTTATGTAGGAATCCAAATATTTACTCCTATACCTATTTCTGGCGGTGTACGACTTGACTAAGTTCCAATAACCAAGAGCGTATGAAATGATACTTGGCTAACTAGGATGCGATTTGAATCCTTGGATGTGATGTTAATAAATGTGCATGACCTTTAGACTATTTTAAGTATTTCCTCTGATTATATAAGACATGTTAAACCAGATTCAACTAACATGACAAAGTGATATATCTATGACAACATGATGTTTAGGTTAAGTGTCTTGTCATGTGTTTCTGTTTGTCCTGATTTAAATATTTTCTTGTGTGTGTTGTTTGCCCAGGAAATGGTATGTGTTGGAATCTAGCATTTGGTATCATGTGTCAACCTATTATTTGCATCTAAAAATTGAGTTCTGGTAACTGGTTCTCTGATTGGAATAGTATGAGGGTACTGCTACTGTGATGCTTTGAGAATATTTCCAATAAATTGTATGATGTTTCCTCCTTCTGTGATACCTTCATTTGCGTGTCCATCTCCATATGGCCTTTTCTTATTTATTAAATCTGAAGGGAGATGAATACCCAACTGGATTATAGCACCCCTTCCTTGTATGATCATACCTCTTATAATAAGAACAAAAAAAAATATTATTCCTTTCATATCAGGGATGACATATTGAACAACATACTGATTATTTTCTCCGTTCTCATTATCCCTCTTATTACTGTCCTATCTCTATTGACTAGCATTAAAAGTAATAGAATCAGTGTTACCATTAATCTAATATCCAGAATGTAATTATCCTTGTATCTTTTCATGTAAAAGAATTGAGAATATTTGTGCTAGGGTAGAAAGCCATGAAGCTATTGTATTTCTGTTTAAATGAATAATAAAAATTGAGAACTTTAAGTTGTGTCACTAAGTCAGTTGCTGCATTGTGATCAAATCTTATTGCATAATTGAGAATAATATGAGCTGAATTTATGAGAAATCTTGACCAAGTTGTTTCTTGTGGCTAGTTAGCTGTTGCTTAGCCACCATTTAAGCTTAATAGTTGTTGCACCTTGGAGGTTTTCAATATGTCACACTTTGGGGATAAGTATGTTACTTGTCTGTTGATATTGCTGTGTTACTTTGCTTCTACCTGACTACTGCCTAGTGTGCAAATTTGACTGTTGTGCTTATAATATACTACATACTTAAGTGAAAACACATTAACCTATTAAATTCCTGTTTAAGCAGTTGGCTAATTAATGATAGCTTCACACTAGATTACTGAATATTAGAATTTAAAAGGTGTCACTATATGTATATTTTATATGTAGAATTGTACACGTAATTGGCCTGAACTTGAGTCTATTAAGTAAACATAGATTGATGTGTGCTTTCAGTTCTAGATAATAACCTGGACTAATCCATGAGAATCGATTTCCTGTCCAGATGAATTAGTGCGACAATAGCGTGGTAGAAGACTACCTAGTACTGCAATATTACAAAGCTTAGATACTGTAAGTATGAGGTTACGTTAGTTGCCTAGAAGTAGTTCAAGCTAGTGAAATTTCTTACCTGACTATGTTGATTGGTAAATAATGTGTGTGCTATATTGTGGCCCTGTGAGGAATGTTTGGGGTTGCTGAATATAGGTTGGTAGGTATAGTTATAAAGGGGACTATGCCAAAAAATTTATAGCATAAGACCTCTTATGAACATTCGAGGACGAATGTTTCTAAGGGGGGAAGGATGTTACACCTCGTAGTTTAAGCGATAATTAGATAACGTAATTAAAAAAATATGATTCAAGTGTTGGAAGAAAAGTATATTTACATATGCTAATACGAAATAATTTTGGATACTACAAATGCGACGAGAAAAATTAATACTAGTAGTTGAATTTCTCCAATGGGGTTATGGACTTAGTGTTGTATTATAAAGTCTTGGTATTGAGAAGTATGAGGGCATTTCGAAATTTCCAGAATTTTAGCTAAGTATGAGACTAATTTTTAGTAGCAAGAAGGATAAGTGGGACTAGTGGAAAACATGTGGCACATTGTACCCCACACATGGGACAAGTGGCATTAGTGCCAAACATGCATAGGATTAAATCAGCCCATTAAGCCCAGCAACCCTCATTTCTCCCCCTTTGTTTTTCGAGAATCACCTCCCTCAACACTCCAACATCTCTCTCCTCCAAGAACAGATTTTTCCTCCACTTCATAGATAATTTATAGACCAAACCAACTCCCATTCCAAGATTAAATTCTTCTACAAGTTCTAAGCCATAGAAACTCCACAAAACAGTGGTGAAATTGGCACTGCTGGCCGAGAACAAGCTCCAGAAACGTTAGCATTCGAGATGAATTATTTGGAAGGAAAACATGTAAGAATGATGGATTAAACTTGTATAATACATGCAAGTCACTTTGGGTTGAAGAAATGGTGAAAATGGTGAAGAAAGCAATGGAGCAGTGGCCGAAATATAGGGACTGTTTTGGGCAAAAAACTAAGGTAAGATTTCTTCTTATTAATTGAGTATTGGAGTTACATGATGTTGTAGTTTAAGAAATGAACTTGTGTTAAGAGATGGACTTAGATTAAGAGGAAATGGAAGTAAGAAAATGCATGTGGTTTTTGTTACCGATTTTTTGGGACTGTTTTGTATACATTGGATTTGATTGTTAGTATACAAAAGAATGTGATCCCGGAATAAATTTTTTTTGACACAACGAGTGTGACGATGGAAAGTAATACAAAAATTGAATACTCCTAATAGAATGGGGGACTTTGTGTTGTGTATATAGATATATTTAGATTTGAAATTTTCAAATTTTGGATAAGGTTGATTATGTGGGGGATTAATTAATTGTGGGACAACTTCTAAAGTAGAGAGGATGATTATAAAATATGGGAACTTGGGCCATGCATGCCTTACATTTTCATCCACACATACACCCATATATCCTCCCTCATTACATTCACTCAAACACTTCTTCTCCACTCCTCCCCTCTCTCCTCTCCTTTAGCCGAGAACTCCTCCCCCCCATTGCTACATTGAAGATTTTTTTAACTCCCTCTTCCTAGATTAAGTCCTCTACAAAGTTCTAAGCCAAGGTGAACTTCTCAAGCAGTGATCTCACCACTGCTGGACCGTTCTTTTTGCTCAAGAAGTTCCAACTTTGGAGATGAGAAATGTGGGAGAAAAACATGTAAGAATGATGGGTTAAGATTGTAGAATACATGCATAACATTTGAAGTTGAAGAAATGGTGAAATTGGTATGAAAATTGGAAGCAGTGGACCGTGACTGTCACGACCCGACCCGACGGGCAGCGACTAAACGTCCTAATGATGCCATTATACTAACCTGTCATACATAATCCAACTAATACTAAGGAAGTGTGAAATCCGGCAGCACAACGCCGTAACAACAACATCTGCCAGAATAGGCGAGCCGACAAGGTTGCCTTTACACAGACTGTACCTGCCTCTTGAGGAGTCACAAATAGCCAACATAATATAATAGGCAAGTCGACAAGGCTTCCACCAAATAATGTCACGTATACACGGGAACATCCCAACACATGGTACAATGACATAGCTGACCAAAACAGATTTACAAGTCTACATACGTACAACCCACAACTGTCTACAGACCTATATGATAAGGATAATAACATATGACGGGACAGGGCCCTGTCGTGCGCCTAATATATACATAAGTCTAAAAGCGGTTATGTACCAAAAAGGCAAAGCTCTGGATCAAATGAGCTTTCCAACCAGCTGAGTAGGAGTACTAGGCCTGAGGATCACCAAACTGAAACCTGTACCTGCGGGCATGAACGCAGCCCCCCGAGGAAAGGGGGTCAGTACGAAATAATGTACTGAGTATGTAAAACATGTAATACTGAATGAAAGATCATGAGTGGCCAATAGATAACATGAGGCATGTATAATAATCATAATCCAAATCCAACTGTGCCTTATACAATGAGAATCAACAGTGCCTTATAGAAATACGAGTCATGAACTTATATATACCGTACTCGGCCCCCCAGTAAGGGTCTCGATGTGAATGAAGCCATATACACATATATACCGTACCCGACCGATTATAGGACTCGGTGTGTAATCATATGCATGTCGTACCCGACCCATTATGGGACTCGGTGTGAAATCATATACGTACCGTATCCGACCCATTATGGAACTCGGTGTGAAATCATATACATACCGTACCCGGGCCATTATGGGACTCGGTGTTAACCCATCATTTGACTCTTAGTTAAATAAAATCATTAAAGTGAATTCTTTTCTGGAAACCTAAGGCACTTCTCATAATTCATATTGTTCTAAGAAATTAGACTTTATAGAAACCATGTACGTCCGCTGTACGTTCACTTAATAGAAATCATGCCAAAAGAAAGAAGAATAGTTTCATACCTCGTCGTCTATATCAACTCGATAATCTAATAATCGTCTCGACTAGCACCTTGACCTATAATAATAACAATAGATCTGTCAACTCTATTTGATTCCTAACGTAATTTAAATTGAAAGACGACTCTCTTATTCTATAAAAATTCGGGCAGCACTTCCCCTATATATATGTACATCCATAATTTCCAAACTAAGTCAGCAATACCAACAACAAGTCATAACTTAAGAGTATAATCACAATAATCTCAGATATTCTATTTATGTCATCATAACGTGTTCCTTCTCTTTTATATTTATGCAATATCACAACTTCAGCAAACTATGTGATTACTACACCAATTTCTCATGTTAATCCAACCCTTCTAATCATGTTTAAACAATCCATTAAAGCAGTCCAACCTTCTAGCAAAATTGAGAGTTCAAGGATGCGAAATAACACTTTTCTGCACCTTAATTCTTTCAAGGCATATATAAACAATTACCTCAACATCTATCCATATTTATAACTTACATTTTAAGCATTAAAACAGCCCTTTAAACCACATTAAGGTAACCTTAAGAACAACCCATCAATTCTAACAATTAACAACAAGAGTGTGAGTCCTTCAATTGCAACATATCACCTTTTTATATTTTAATTTCTTTAAGCCATGTATTAGTGATTATCATAACTTATATACATGTTTATAATCCAATTTTCAGCATTTAAACTTCACAAAATCATCCCCTAACTTGACGCGACAAAATCCAACAATTTCAAGCAAGTTTCCGGTCAATCTCCATAAACCAACTCTTTTCTTAATTCCTTATAATCCAATTCGTGTTTCAATAATTTCTTATAAACCATTATAATCTAAATGTCATGTTTTCTTTCAAGACTTCCTTCATTTTTAACGTGCTATTAGCGACGATAATACGAACAACAACAATTAAATCCAACAACTCCAAAATTGGTTAAACTAGTTCCAAAATTTGTCCTACAACAATCACATGCATGTTTAAATTCGACTTTTCCCTTAATCACAAATTCATTTCCTTAATCCTAACAATATGCATTCCAATTATATCATAGAAGAAAGAATTTTATACCTCAAATCGCCCCAAACCAGTCCTCGAAATTCCAGCACTGTTTCATCGAGTTTCTTGCCCAATTCTTCACTTCTTCAACTCCAATTCAACATGCATGAACCACACAATTAACCCATCATTTACCCACATTTTCCTTCCAAAAATTCGTCTCCAAAAATCAGAAAATTGAGGCTCAAATTCGCGGCAGCAGTGGCGAGTTTTGCCTACTGTTTGTGCGATTTCTCCACTGTTTTGGAGAGATTTGGCTTTTAATCTTTTTGTGGATAATGTTGTATAAGAAGAGGAGATAAAACTACAATGTTTGGCTATGGTAAAGGGGTAAAAATCGTCCTTGAGGGGGAAGAGGGGTGAGATCGATGGGGAGGAGAGGGAGTGGGATGGAGGGCTTAATTTCAATTAAATAAAAAGAAGAGTATATGTTAAATTAAAACAAAATCTGAAATTCCCTTATTACACTTAGGTCCCTAAAATACTATATTTTAGTCCCTCTTTGTCTACTTAAATTAAATCAATCCCCCAAGTAATTAAATCTTAATCCCAGTTCTTTTAATCTTAACTCCCGTTTCCTTTAATTCTTGGGAATTTCTTAAGGTCTCGTATTCTCCATGTCGTAATTCTTATAATATGTTACTAACCCGTAACGGGAATATACAACAATCATTTTCAATTTTCATTATCACGCCCGTTGTAACCAAAAAATTTCCGGAGTCACATCCTTAAGTATATTATTTTCCTTAATGATGTTCTTAATTATCGCCTTAAACTTACGAGGTGTAACATCCTTCCCCTCTTAGAAACATTCGTCCTCGAATGTTCATCATAGGTCTCATGCTAGAATTGTTTTGCCAGAGTCTCCTTTATAACTATGTCTATCCACCTATATTCAACAAACCAATAGATGCCACACAGGGCCACAATATACATCACATATATCATTCACCAAATAATAGTTAAGTAAGAAATCAAATTACCCGTGAATATTCAACTGAATCTCATGTAACACCTTAAACAAAGTTAAAGAGCTTCCATAAGGTACTATATTCCTTCATTTTCAAATTTGCCAGAATATTCTAGCTGGTACTACCTTGTACACTTGCTTCAATTTGTAATGGCATATAATGTTCCACCATATCTGTACTGCATGCTTAATATGACGACAATTCATGTGTATACCTGCTGCATTGTTAAAATAGTTTGACAACCTCCCTTGTAAGAAACAAGTGATCTATTATTTCTTGATGTAAAATATTATATCAACAGCATCTTGATACTATAGTAATTCCAATATTTTGCAACACTTTATCCACCGAAATTTTAAACTTCCACATCGTCCATAGGAAGAAATATATCTTGAATGACACTCTTTCAACACACATTTACTTATATACATCAGAAGGATATGATCTTTATCTTAATAAATCCCATGCACTTGACACAATAAATTTACTAGAACTGGTCATTATCCACCAAGGATTATCTACTTGGTATATATCAAGTATGTAGTGATATGTGAGACAATGTCGTCTGGTAGATACTACCCTAGCCTTGACAAATCCCATCAATCCCCACGTAGCAGTTCTTTGACATCTTCCACTCTTCCTTGAAAACTCTGATAGTAGTACATCGTGTAATGTTTCCAATTTGGTATGATTATCAATTCAAACCGCTCTTTGTTTCCCACCAAATTCCCTGTTTAATGTTACCTCTTACCTCAAGAATCATTTTCAAGACCTGAGAACCATCTTTCCATTGCACATATTGAGGGTAATGCTTCTTAGAGTACATGTTCCCTAGAAAGTTAGCCCATAGAGAGTTGGTGGTTCTAAATCTCCACCATAGCTTTTCACACAATGCCTTGATATAACAAAATGAGATATAAACCCCAATCCATTATCATCCTTAGGCAAGTACATTGTTAATCATGGAATCCAACACCTAGCCTTAACATCATCCTTACTATACACCAGAAGAACATCACAAACATTTGACGTATCTCCCTGATCACACATTTTGCACTTCACCAATTTATAACCAAATAAGGAATTGAATTAAATTATCTGGAGGCACAGGGAACAATTGAGTATAACACAGGCCCTCAACATATCCTCTAGTGTCTGAATAGTACGTCGAGGATGGAATGTTGTGCTAGGACTCACATGCGTCCCCAATCCCTCCTAGAACGATCTCCAAAGGTTTTCTTACTCCATAATAATAGGAAAGTCTTGACATTCTTCAGTTTCGATCTAAAAGAAACGAAGTCATCTTAATCAACATCAGTGTGCCAATTTTGATTTAGCACCTAAAAGAATGCTTCATATTCTGTCCAAAA
Source organism: Przewalskia tangutica (assembly GCA_029844215.1). NCBI lineage: Eukaryota > Viridiplantae > Streptophyta > Magnoliopsida > Solanales > Solanaceae > Przewalskia > Przewalskia tangutica. The sequence continues at coordinate 36,057,219 of CM056727.1, read as the reverse complement.
CTTGAGGAATCTAAATGATTTACGTACATGCATAGATTAATCACCATAAGTTAACAACTAAGGGGCATGGTCTAAACTGGTTCTTATTACATATTCCACTCTCATTTGTCCAAGCCAATCTAAAATAAATGTTTGCCATCATTCTATCGAACCTCTTAAAAATGCAGTCATTATCAGCTCTTTCATTCCACCATTTAACAGGACTCCCTTTAAATCCAATTTCAAACAATTCACATGATTTAGTACAAAATGCAAAAATCCTCATACTCTGCAGGATATATATACAGGAAGATCGCCTATTGTCCCCTTTTCATTTACAATAACATTGAAATCCTCACTAACTAGCCAAGGATCCCTCGTATCGTCAACAATACAATATCAAATATCCCAGAGAACCTTTCTAATGCATCACTCTTTTCATATACCATAGTATATCTACCTAATTCATGTAACTCCTTCACCCTTGAGTCCTTAAGTTTGCCATGTTAATTACCCCTTATATTATCTTTGATTAAGTTTCTCTGCTGATCAATATTTAGGATAGACATATCCATTTCCACTGCCATATTATGTTCCACATTTGACATCATTATCCCATCTTAGTATTCCACGTGAACTAATGCATTGAAACTGCGCACAAATACATACCTCGACTACCAATCCTTCAAATAACTTCTTAACTGAAAATATGAACTCCAGAGGTTATGATGTTTAAAATGCTTGACACAACTATACACTAATGGGATGCTCATCATTCCTAAGTTCTAAGTCATTTGCGAAAGAAACTCAATTAATCCCTATGTCCAATACGTCCCAGCATTCGGTCCAAAGTAAGAAAAATGCTTTCATTCTTTTATATTAATCTTATTATTCCAGAAGTAATATCCCCTTCTTATCCTTACATGAGAACAATATTCTTTTGCAGTTTCCTTCCTTCATATAGTCCAGCAACATGGTATACCATAAAACAGTCACATGTTCTAACAATTAGAGCTCAACATTTAATTAGAGGTATGAAGGAGAAAAGGGTAGGTAAGCTTCATTTTCTATCTTTGGAAGGAAAAGTTCAACCTCTGTAACTATAGAGCAGATAACGTAGCATAACGGAGTACCAATTCGTAAGATAGAGACTGCTGCAATTCATTTCACAAGTCGACACCTCATTCATAGTCTGAAAGGGATCTCTTCACTACTCGTAATTATAAACAACTTCATTTCTTACTTGTCATACTTTTCATAATTCCAACATATTCTAGTATACATACATAATCTCGGACATTGCTCCTGGTTCCAATCCCTGATGATACCATCCCTTAAGTGATGAATTGTTAACTTATTACCTTATTTGATACGTAAAAGATTCTGAAGAGTTACCTTACCTGACATTGACCTAGTATCTCCAAACCTGGTCATCATACTTCTATTCAAACTCTTTCACTTCCCTTATGGCTTGACGCACCAAGTAAAGTCCGAATAACTCTGATTTTCCTTCCGAGCCACTGTCGTTGTCTTTAGAGACATGGCTGCAGCCACAATAATTATTAGGAAGAGGGAGGAATTATCCTAATGACATAACTCTATTGCACGATATATGAGATGAAAGAGTAGAAACTAATCCTAAATGTCCGACAGCCTCCTGCGTATAAGTATGGTGCACAACATACCCATACACAAGACTTTACTAGACACGATATATAGACATTCCGAGGACTAACTGCTTTGATGCCACTTTTGTCACGACCCGACGGGCCGCGACTAAACGTCCTAATGACGCCATTCTACTAACCTGTCACACATAATGCAACTAATACTAAGGAAGTGTGAAATCTGGCGCGACCTGTGCCAATAACAACAACATCTGCGAATAGGCGAGCCGAGTGGCTTTACCTGAAGGCATGCACTCGAGGAGTCACAACTAGCCAACATAATATAATAAGCAAGCCAACAAGGCTCCCACTAAATAATGTCAAATATACATGGGAACATCCCAACACAGGGTAGACCTCTATGAGAAGGATAACAATATATGACGGGACAGGGCCCCATTGTGCCCCTAATATATAAATAAGTCTAAAAAGAGGTTCTGTACCAAAAAGGAAAAGCTCTAGATCAAAGGAGCTTTATAACCAGCTGAGTAGGAGTCCTAGGCCTGAGGATCACCAAACTGAAAACATGTACCTACGGACATGAACGCAGCCCCCCGAGGAAAGGGGGTCAGTACGAAATAATGTACTGAGTATGTAAAACATGTAATATTGAAAGAAAGATCATGAGTGGCCAATAGATAACAGGAAACATGTATAATAATTAGAATCCAAATCCAACTGTGTCTTATACAATGAGAATCAACAGTGCCTTATAGAAATAAGAGTTATGAACTTATATATACCGTACCCGGGACCCAGTGAGGGTCTCGGTGTGAATGAAACTATATACACATATATACCGTACCCGGCCCATTATGGGACTCGGTGTGTAATCATATGCATGTCGTACCCGACCCATTATGAGACTCGGTGTGAAATTATATACATACCGTACCCGGCTCATTATGGGACTCGGTGTGAAATCGTATACATACCGTATCCGACCCATTATGGGACTCGGTATAAACCCATCATTTGACTCTTAGTAAAATAAAATCATTAAAGTGAATTCTTTTCTGGAAACCTAAGGCACTTCTCATAACTCATATTGTTCTATGAAATTAGACTGTGTAGAAACCATGTACGTCCGCCGTACGTTCACTTAATAGAAATCATGCCAAAAGTAGGAAGAATATTTTACATACCCCATCGTCTATATCAACTCGATAATCTAATAATCGTCTCGACTAGCACCTTGACATATAATAATAATAATAGGTCTGTCAACTCTATGATTCCTAACGTAAGTTAAATTGAAAGACGACTCTCTTATTCTATAAAAATTCAGGTAACTCTTCCCCTGTATATATGTACATCCATAATTTCCAAAATAAGCTAGCAATACCAACAACAAGTCATAACTTCAGAGTATAATCACAATAATATCAGATATTCTATTTGTGTCATCATAACGTATTCCTTCTCTTTTTATATTTATGCAATATCACAACTTCAGCAAACTAGATGATTACTACACCCATTCTCATGTTAATTCAACCCTTCTAATCATGTTTAAACAATCCATTTAAGCAGTCCAACCTTCTAGCAAAATTGAGAGTTCAAGGATGCGAAATAACACTTTTCTGCACTTTAATTCTTTCAAAGCATATATAAGCAATTACCTCAACATCTATCCATGTTCATAACTTACATTTTAAGCATTAAAACATCCCTTTAAACCACATTAAGGTAACCTTAAGAACAACCCATCAATTCTAACAATTAACAATAAGAGTGCGAGTCCTGCAATTGCAACATATCACCTTTTTATATTTTACTTTCTTTAAGACATGTATTAGTGATTACCATAACTTATATATATGTTTATAATCCAATTTCCAGCATTTAAACTTCACAAAATTAGCCCCTAACTTGACGCGACAAAATCCAACAATTTCAAGCAAGTTTCCGGTCAATCTCCATAAACCAACTCTTTTCTTAATTCCCTAGAATACAATTCATGTTTCAACAATTTCTTATGACCATTATAATCTAAATGTCATGTTTTCTTTCAAGACTTCCTTCATTTTTAACGTGCTATTAGCGACGATAATACGAACAACAACAATTAAATCCAACAACTCCAAAATTGGTAAAACTAGTTCCAAAATCGGTCCAACAACATTACAACAATCACATGCATGTTTAAATTCGACTTTTCCCTTAATCACAAATTCATTTCCTTAATCCTAACAACATGCATTCCAATTATATCATAGAAGGAAGAATTTTATACATCAAATCACCCCAAAATAGTCCCCCGAAATTCCAGCACTGTTTCATCGAGTTTCTTGCCCAATTCTTCACTTCTTCAACCCCAATTCAACATGCATGAACCCCACAATGTTAACCCATCATTTACACACGTTTTCCTTCCAAAAATTTGTCTCCCAAAATCAGAAAATTGAGGCTCAAATTCGCGGCAGCAGTGGCGAGTTTTGCCCACTGTTTGTGCGATTTCTCCACTGTTTTGGAGAGATTTGGCTTCTAATCTTTCTGTGGATAATGTTGTATAAGAGGAGGAGATAAAACTACAATGTTTGGCTATGGTAAATGGGTAAAAATCGTCCTTGAGTGGGAAGAGAGGGGTGAGATCGATGGGGAGGAGAGGGAGTGGGATGGAGGGCTTAATTTCAATTAGATAAAAAGAAGAGTATAGGTTAAATTAAAACAAAATCTGAAATTTTCTTATTACACTTAAGTCCCTAAAATATTACATTTTAGTCCCTCATTGTCTACTTAAATTAAATCGATCCCCCAAGTAATTAAATCTTAATCTCACTTCTTTTAATCTTAACTCCCGTTTCCTTTAATTCCCGGGAATTTCATAAGGTCTCGTAATCTCCATGTCGTAATTCTTATAAAATGTCACCAACCCGTAACAAGAATATACAACAATCATTTCCAATTTCCATTATCACGTTCGTTGTAACCAAAAAAAATTCGGAGTCACATCCTTAAGTATATTAATTTCTTTAATGACGTTCTTAATTATCGCCTTAAACTTACAAGGTGTAACTTTGACCCTTAGGGGTTGTTTTAGCTAAAACTAAGGTAAGATTTCTCCTTATTATTTAAAGTTGTTGTAGTTAAGAGATGAACTTATATTAAGAGGAAATGGAAGTAAGAAAATGCATATGGTTGTTGTTGATGTTGTGGTTGCCGACTTAGGGGTTGTTTGTATACCTTGGATTTTGAGTGTTGTTGTTGTTATCCTCATCACTAATTGCATGTTAAAAATAAAGGAAATCTTGATGTTTAAGTTGTAGTTTCTATGTGGAATTGTTGGAATGTGGATTGGTATTTAAGGCTATTCTTGTTAAAGTTAAAATGGTGGAATTTTATGGTCTTTAAAGGGGTGTTCATGTTGAGCTCCAACACTGGAAATTTTATCGTGTTAAGGGCTATTTTTATTGAAGTTAGAGTGCTGAAAATTTCATTAAGAACATGCATGTACATTATGGTAATTACTAATATATGTCCCAAAAGAATTAAGATGTAGAAAAGTGTTATTTTACATTCTTGGACTCTCGATTTTTTGCTAGAAGAATGGACTGTTTTTAAGGGCCGTTTTAGTATTATTAAGTGGTTGGATTAACATGAGAAATAAGTGTATAAATCACCTTGGTTGTTGTAGTTATTGTCTTCCATGAACGAAAAGGAAAGGAATGTACTATGATGGCGTATATGAAATATTTTGGATTGTGTTGGTTATATCTTTAAGTTGTATCGTCTTGTTGGTATTGATGGCTTTTTTGGAAGTTATGGATGTGCATATAAATAGGGGAAGTGCTTCCCAAATTTTTATAGAATAAGAAGTCGTCATTCAATATAACTTACGTTATAAATCATAGAATTGACGGGCATGTTGTTATATTATAGGTCAAGGTGCTAATCAAGGTGATTATTAGTTATCGAGTTGATATAGACGACGAGGTATGTGAGACTATCTTTTCTTCTTTTGACATGATTTTTATAAAGTGAGTGTACGGCGGACGTACATAGTTCTATTGAATCTTAATTCTTAATGATAAAGAATATGATAGTGCCTTGATTTTTCTAAAATAATAGTATTCTACTTATCCCATTGAGAGATTAATGATTATTTAATTTGTATAAAGTTATTCATGATACTCTATTCGTGCGGATATGACTATATGATTTCACCGTCCCTGGTAGGGCGGAATCTGCATTCCTTATATGACTTTCTGGCGTCCCGAGAATGGGCGGCAAGATACCTTATATGTTCATCGCGTCGCTTCTAGAGGCGGACGGTTTATGTACACGTGATGCAGTACGAATACCGAGATAGTATATTTCACGCGTCCTCACCGCAGGTCGGACAGCTTACTTATTTATATACGATGATTCTATGGATAAACATTCATGATTACTAATATGACTCTATTTTATAAGGTACAGTTGACTCTCTATTTTCTATGGCACTGTTAGAATTGGTATTTGATAATCGTATATGTCTCCTGTTATCTATTGGCACAGTTATGATCTTCTTCACAGTATTACATGTTTTACATACTCAGTACATTATTTCGTACAGACCCCCCTTTCCTCGGGGGGCTGCGTTCATGCCCGCATGTATAGATTCACAGTTGGGTGATCCTCAGGCCTAGGACTTCTACTCAGCTGGTTGGAAAGCTCTATTGTTTCGAAGCTTAGTCGTTTTGGTACGGAACCTTATTTTTTACTCATGTATATTTAGAGGCACGACGGAGCCCTGTCCCGTCAGATTTCATTATCCTTCTCATAGAGGTCTGCAGACAGTGGTGGGTTGTACGTATGTGAAGTTGTAAACCTATTTTGGAATATGTGTTGTTGTATTTTGTTTTGGGATGTTCCCATATATAGTGGCACCCTTGTTGGCTTGCGTCCCTCGGTATATTTGTTTAGATATGACTCCTCAGGAGACAGGGTTATTCATGTGTAAAGGAAGCCTTGTCAGCTTGCCTATTCTGACATGTGTTATTATTGTAGCGTTATGCTGCCGAATTTCATATTGTCCTTAGTGTCAGTTGGACTATGTGTGACAGGTGGGTATAATGACGTCCAACTAGGGCGCTTAGTCGCGGCCCGTCGGATCGGGTCGTGACAAAGTGGCATCAGAGCAGTTAGTCCTTGGAATTTCTACAGATCGTGTCTAGTAGAGTCTTGTGTAGGGGTATGTTGTGCACCATACTTATACACAGGAGGCTGCCAGACATTTAGGATTGGTTTCTATCTTTCATCTCATAGATCGTGCATTAGAGCTATGTTATTAGGATGATCCCTCTCTGACGTATTAATGTGTTTACAGTTATGCCTCCGAAGAAGGCACATCGGACCAGAAGGGCAAATTAGTAGCAGGAGCTACTAGCGGGGTTCAGAGAGTTACCAGATCCCGTACTCAGTCTATGCAGGAGACTTATCAACGAGCTCTGCTACGTCGCCACCTCGAGGCTCGGTCGAGCGGCATCACTGGTTTACGAGACCCGGGACACGAGCCTCGGCTCACCGGCCGAGGCGAAGGGCGAGAACCATGAGAGATGCGGTTCAGCTGCTGACTAGATTAGTGGTAGGCGGACTCGCGAGCGGGGACGAGAATTGACCCGGTCGGATAGTTTGAAGTGCGTGATTTCTTGAGATGTAGTCCACTAGAGTTTTTCGGGTCAAGGCCCGAGGATGATCCACAGGAGTTCATCCGACAAATACAGCGTACGTTGAGGGTAATAAAGGATTCAGAGATTGAGTCGATCGTGTTGGCTTCATATCGGTTGTGTGATATCACTATTAACTGGTATGAGTAGTAGGAGCTATCTAGGGGTGAGGGTGCTCCTCCAGCCGTGTGGGATGAGTTTGCGGAGGCCTTCCTTGACCACTTCCTACCTCCAGAGATGACGAGGGCCAGAGTTGATAGGTTCTTAAACTTGAGGCAGAGCGGTAGAAACATTAGAGAGTACAGCCTTGAGTTTGATTCATTAGCCAGATATGCACCCACTATTGTATTGGATATGGCAGACAGGGTGCATCACTATGTGATGGGGCTGTACCACTATTTAATCGATGGTTGTATGGCAGTGGCTCTTCAGCCAGGTATGGATATTGCTCGGATCCAGGCATATGCACACGGGGTTGAGGACAGACATAGAGGGCGGAAACCAGACAGAGGTCATGAAAGGTACCATCATAAGAGGGCTAGGTCGACAGGCTATTTTGGTGAGTCTCGAGGCAGGCAGCCTCAGCAGCAGGTTAGATACCCATCCCAGCCAACACAAAGTGCTCCCCTACAGTTTACAGGTTGGAGATTCGACCGTCCAGGGTATTCAGGAGCCGATCAGAGTTCCAGGGCTTCAGGTTCTCAGAGGAACAGGGGTTCTATTCAGCCAGTGCCACCGTTGCCTCAGTGTTCTCAGTGTGGTAGACATCATTCTGGGATATGTCGTTTTACCATAGGTGGTTGTTATTCTTGCGACCGTCAGGGCCATATGATGAGAGAGTGTCCCTATAGAGGTGGTTCGGGTGGTATAACTCAGCCTACGGGGTCGGTTGCTGGTTCATCATCATCTATAGCTATGCGCCCCACCGGGCAAGGTATTCAGACGCCAGCAGGCCATGGTAGAGGTCGTGGCGGAGGTTCTGGTTCTGGCGGTCCTTCGAACCACATATATGTTTTGGCCAGTAGACGTGATCAGGAGGAGTCACCAGATGTTGTTACAGGTATATTATCTGTCTTTTTTTTAATGACGTGTATGCTTTTGATAGATCCAGGTTCCACCTTGTTATACCTATCTCCCCTTGTTGCTAGTAGAATCGGGATAGAACCTGAGTCTATAGAACCATTTGAGGTAGCTACACCGGTAGGAGATTCGGTCACAGCTAAGCGTGTATATAAAAATTGTTCGGAGGTCATACATAGTCGTCATACCATAGCAGATTTGATAGAGTTAGACATGACTGACTTTGATGTTATTATGGGTATGGACTGGTTGGCTTCTCGTTAGGAGAATGTCGATTGTAGAGAAGGTGAAGAATAAATTACAAGTCTGGAAATGAAGATTTCTATCATTTGAAGAAAAATTACTTTGATAACACGTGTTCTTTTAAGTATGTCAATCCATCTATTATTAGCTATAAAGCCTCCAAAATATTCCATAAGTAAGTTACATAAAGTCTTTGCAAGATTTTATTAGAATAGCAGTGATGAAGGCAGAATGAGGCATTGGTCCTCATGGTTGAATATGTGATTACCTAGAGATAAATGAAGCATATGACTTAGATCATTGTTTGATGTGTCTAAAGCCTTATGTGCTAAATTTAGTGAAATTCCAAACATCTAACATATTGTGAGATAATTTTATATGGATCATATCACACAGGAATTAGAGTTGCATAAATTAACAGAAGGATGTGAAATGTCGTGGTAGATAATGACAGCTTCAGGTAAATTTACAGTAGGTAGTGCATGGGAGTTGTTAAGGAGAAAATCACACAAATCTGATGTTTTTAAGAATATATGGATACCAAGATTACCTTTTAAGATTTTGTTCTTATTCTAGAGATTATGGGAGTTTAAAATACAAGTGGGGATGTCCTAAGAAGAGTTGGAAAAGAGACTGAGGCTAGATGATATTGTTGTGATAATAGACAATATGAGACCGTAGATCAATTGGTTGTTTTTGGAGATACGGTAACACTGATGTAGGTATTATAACTCAGTTTCTGTAGGTGACACAAGTATCACGAGTGTGGTGAATGCTTATTGCCCCTCCAAGTTCAAAGTAGTATTCAGAGTTGTACCACTTATCACTATGCGGTAGATATGGAAGTAGGGAAATATTGTGTGGCATGAAGGCAAGATGACTATCCACAGGGTGATATATGAGATCAATATGACAATCTATAAGATGTGCAGACTCATATTTTCATGGCAACACAAATATTCTAAAGTACCTTCCTCAGATAATGCAGATGTTTGAAGGTTACGGGCTAAGACTAGTAAGTAAGATAGTTAAGTGGGAAGTAATCAATATGGACTTCATTACAGGCTTACCTCATACTCAGCGGAAGTGTGACTCCATATAGGTTGTTGTGGATAGGCTGACGAAATCAGTCCATTTTCTTTCAGTCAGGACTACTTACTCAGCTGAGGACTATGCTAGGCTATACATCAGAGAGATAGTGAGACTGCATGGGGTTCCCACATCTATCATATCAGACAGAGGGGCTCAGTTACAGCTAACTTCTGGAGATCATTCCAGAAGGGATTGAGGACACGGGTGAGTCTCAGCACATCATTTCATCCCCAGACGGATGGACAGGCAGAGCGTACGATCCAGACACTAGAGGATATGCTGAGAGCCTGTATTATTGACTTCAGAGGTAGCGGGGATGATCATTTGCCACTCATTAAGTTTGTTTATAATTATAGCTATTATTCTAGTCTCGGAATGACACCTTATGAGGCCTTATATGGGAGGAAATGCAGGTCACCTATTGGTTGGTTTGACGTAGGCGAGACTAAGTTAATCAGCCCAGACTTGGTTCAGGAAGATGTTGATAAGGTGAAGCTCATTCAGGAGAGATTATTAGCAGCCCAGAGTCGACATAAGTCATATGCGGATAATCGACGTCGACACTTAGAGTTTCAGGTTGGTGATTGGGTTTTCCTGAAGCTGTCACCCATGAAGGGTGTGATGAAGTTCAATAAAAAAGGGAAGCTTAGCCCAAGATACATTGGGACTTACCAGATTATTCGTAGGATAGCCCGATAGGCAAGGTTGCCTATGAGCTGGACCTTCCATCTGATTTGGAAGCAGTACACCCAGTCTTCCACGTATTGATGCTACGTAAGTATATTGGTGATCCTTCTAGAGTGTTCCCTATAGATGATGTCCAGGTTACCGAGGAGTTGTCTTAAGAGGAGAACCCCATAGCCATACTTGACCGCCAGGTCAGGAGATTACAGACGAAAGATGTGGCTTCCGTCAAGGTATTATGGCGAAACAACAATAGGAAGGAAATGACTTGGGAGACAGAAGATGAAATGAAGAAGAAATATCCTCACTTGTTCCCTATGCCTCCAGGTAATTCGACTCGATCCCTTATTTGATCATAGTAATTGATGATTTGTATATGTGTTATCGTGGCCCTGTGAGGCATCTGTTGGGTTGCTGAATATTGGTGGATAGACATAGTTATAAAGGAGACTCTGCCGAAATTTTTATAGCAAGAGACCTATTATGAACATTCGAGGACGAATGTTTTTAAGGGGGGAAGAATGTTACACCTAGTAAGTTTAAGACGATAATTAAGAACGTCATTAAGAAATAAGATTCAAGTATTGGAAATAAAGTGTACTTATTTATGCTAATAAAGGAATTAGTATACAAAAGGATATGATCCCGGAATAATTTTTTTTTGACACAACGAGTGTGACGATGGAAAGTAATACAAAAATTGAATACTCCCAATAGAATGAGGGACTTTGTGTTGTGTATATACATATATTTAGACTTGAAATTTTCATATTTTGCATAAGGTTGGTTATGTGGGGGATTATAATTGTGGGACAAATTTTAAAGTAGAGAGGATGATTATAAATATGGGAACTTGGGCCATGCATGCCTTACATTTTCAGCCACACTTACACCTATATATCCTCCCTCATTACATTCACTCAAACACTTCTTCTCCACTCCTCCCCTCTCCCCTCTCCTTTAGCCGAGAGCTCCTCCCCCTCCATTGCTACATTGAAGATTTTTTTTAACTCCCTCTTCCTAGATTAAGTCCTCTACAAAGTTCTAAGCCAAGGTGAACTTCTCAAGCAGTGATCTCGCCACTGCTGGACCGTTCTTTTTGCTCAAGAAGTTCCAACTTTGGAGATGAGAAATGTGGGAGAAAAACATGTAAGAATGACGGGTTAAGATTGTAGAATACATGCATAATATTTGAAGTTGAAGAAATGGTGAAATTGGTATGAAAATTGGAAGCAGTGGACCGTGACCCTTAGGGGTTGTTTTAGCTAAAACTAAGGTAAGATTTCTCCTTATTATTTAAAGTTGTTGTAGTTAAGAGATGAACTTATATTAAGAGGAAATGGAAGTAAGAAAATGCATATGGTTGTTGTTGATGTTGTGGTTGTCACGACCCGACCCGGCGGACCACGACCCGGTGCCCTAATTGGATGTCATTATACTAACCTGCCACGCGTAATCAGGCTGACACTAAGGACAATATGAAATCCGGCAGCATAACGCTGCAATAATAACATATATCAGAATCGACATGTCTCCTGAGGAGTCACAACAATTTAACATAACATAATAGGCGAGCCGACAAGGCTGCCACCATATAGTATCACTTATATGTAGGAACATCCCAAAACGGAATACAATAACACAGGTGACCAAAACAGGTTTACAAATCCACTTACGTACAACCCACAGCTGTCTACAGACCTCCATAAGAAGAATAGCAAAATATGGTAGGACAGGGCCCCGTCGCACCCCTAAATAAGCATAGGTCTAAGATTAAAGATCTGTACCAAACTGACTAAGCTCCGAATCAATGGAGCTCTCCCAAAAAGCTGAGTGGAAACCCTAGACTGGCGGATCACCAAACTGAGTACCTGTACCTGCGGGCATGAAACGCAGCCCCCCGGGGAAAGTGGGGTCAGTACGAAAGAATGTACTGAGTATATGAAACATAAAGTACCAACAGATAATCATAACTGGCCAAAACATACATGAGACAAGTATGAAAATCAAATACCAAATTCAACTGTGCCATATATAACAAATATGAGAGTCGGCTCTGCCTTATAAAAATGAGAGTTATCAAAATCATGAATGCCTGTCCATATAATGATATATATATATATATATATATATATATATATATATATATATATATAAATATACTATCCTGGGTATCTATACCCGCATCATGGAAGTATACCCATGGAATCATCATACATATACTATCATGGGTATTTATACCCGCATCATGGATGTCTGTCCATGGAATCATCATACATATACTATCATGGGTATCTATACCCGCATCATGAATACATATCCATGGAATAATCATATATATACCTATAATGTGTCCCGGCCCTCTAGTGAGGGACTCGGTGAATTCATATAATCATATCCAGCACGAATAGAGTATCATGAGTAACTATACAATTTAAATCATCATTTGACTCTCAATAAAAATTATTATAACAAACTCTTTTACTGAAAAATCATAGGAATTTCTCATGGCTAACATCTTTAGGAATTAGACAGTGTAGAAATCATGTACGTCCGCCGTACTTTCATTAAATTATACCAAAAAGAAAGAAGGAAGAATTTCACATACCTTTTAGTCGAGCTAGCCAACTCAATATTAGAACACGTCTCGTCTAATACTTCAACCTATAATAAAGGGTAATACGTCCGTCAATTCTATGATTTATAACGTAAGTTATATCAAAAGACGACTCTCTTTTCTATAGAAATTCGGACAACACTTCCCCTATTTATGTGCATATCCATAACTTACAAATCAAGCCAACAATACCAAATAACAGTCACAACGTAAGGATATAATCACAACAATCTCAAATACCCCATAACGCCACCATAATACATTCCTTTCCTTTTTGTTTATGGAAGACAACAACGTAATTCCATACTCTTTTCTTAACTTCTTAAAATCCAATTCATGTTCCAATAATTCCTTATGAACAACTATAACTTAAATATCAAGATTTTCTTCCAACGTTCATCATGCAATTAGCGACGATAATAACAATAACACAATCGAATACGACAACTCCAAGATTAGTAAAATTAGTCCCAAAATCGGCTACAACATCCAAGATATTCACATGCAATGTCTTAATTCCACTTTTCCCTTAACACAAATTCATTTCCTTAATTATAACAACATGCACTCCAACTATATCATAGAAAGAAGAATTTTATACCTCAAATTTGTCCAAAATAGCCCCAACAAAATCGGCCACTTCCCAATCTTTCTTACCCACGTTTTGTCTCTTCTTCAACTCCAATTTGACATGCATGAATTCTAACAATTTAACCCATCATCCCTACACGTTTTTCTTCCAAAATCTCGATCTAAAATCTGGAAAAACTGGGCAGTTTTCTCGCTCAGATTGCTGCGGTTTTGCCACTGTTTTATGGTGTAAAATTGGCTTATACTTTGTAGAAAAATATAGGCTTGGAAGAAGGAATAAAAAAAATCTCCAATTGCTATGAAAATGGATGAGATTTTCGGCCAAGGTAGAGGGAAGGGGGAGAGGGAGAGAGTACTACTTTTTTTAAAGTAAAAATTTGAGAAGATGAAGGTTTAATTATGTTTTAAGGGTAAAAGAAAAAAATCTGAAAAAAATTTTATTACACTTTGGTCCACTCCCCTAATTGTCTTCATAAATTAATCCCTCAAGTAATAATTAAAATTTAAATCCCGCTTCCTTTAATTTTCGAGAATTTCATAAGGCCTCGTATTCTCAATGTCAAGATTTTATAATACAATACTATTCCATAACTCCATTGGGACAAATTCAACTTACTAGGATTAATTCCTGTCGTCACAACTTATATAATACGTTACCAATCCATAACTGGAATATACATCTATCATTATAAGTTTTCAGCGTCACACTCGTTGTAACCAAAAATTTTCGTATTAACATATGTAAGTATACTTATTTCCAATATTCGAATCCTATTTTTCTTAATTACGTTCTTAATTATCGCCTTGAAACTTACGAGGTGTAACAATGGTTGCCGACTTAGGGGCTATTTGTATACCTTAGATTTTGAGTGTTGTTGTTGTTATCCTCATCACTAATTGCATGTTAAAAATAAAAAAAAATTGATGTTTAAGTTGTAGTTGCTATGTGGAATTGTTGGAATGTGGATTGGTCTTTAAGGCTATTCTTGTTGAAGTTAAAATGATGAAATTTTATGGTCTTTATTAGTGAGGAAAACTTGGCATGGACAAAACAAAATTTTTAAATACCCAGGTTTGCCAAATTATTTTTTTGTGTCTAATGAAAAACTTGACATTATTGATAATATCCTCCATCTTTTTTTCCACACACCAAATGTTCGCTCAATTACATTTCTCAATGAGGAATGGGCAGAACAAACTAATACTTAAAATATGAGAAAATAAACTCATATAAACTACATCTATGGTTGTATATATATATATATATATATATGGCAAATAGAAAATATGTTTTTTAATATTGCTACAATATGTTTTTTAACAATTACGTCTCAGTCCCAAACAAGTTTTTTGGAATAAAAAGAACATAAAACATATCGAGTAGTTATCAAAACCCCCATAAAGAATTAAACCAATTGAATTAAGCATTTTAAAATAGATAACATATCAACTACATATTGAAAACCCACTGAATAATTAAACCCGATTGAATTATAAACAAAATTTTGAAAAAAAAAAACATCAACTAATTATCAAAAACCCAATAAATAATTAAACTCAAAGAATAAAAAAAAGTGAATAATTAAACCCAATTGAAATAAGCTTATAAAAAAATTAACATATCAACTAGTTATCAAAAACACAAAAAAATGATTAAACCCAATTAATTTTTTTTTAAATGAATAATTAAACCAAATTGAAAAAAGTCGATCAACAATTTTATTCAAAAAAAAAAAATGTTTGGAGAAACACTTTTTTCTCTTCCATTTTAGAAACATTTTTTTTAAAATGTTTCTATTTCTTGATAAGTATGTGTTTGACCCAAAAAGTGTTTCTCAAGTTGAGAAACACTTATAAAAGCTTGGTCAAACACATACTAAGATAAGTTGTGAATAACACTCGAGACGACTACATTTTATTTAAGCAAAAAAATAAAAAACAAAAAACTAGGAGGATACCAAGTTGTGTGTGTGACCCAAAAAGTTTGTCCGTCAAATCCGTTGACTTTATTCTCATACTTTTTATTTTCGATCACGTGGGACGCGCCGCACCGCTCGGGTCGGTGGATTTCTTCTTCTCTTTACTTTTTATAGGAACCAGTCAAACTCAGTCGTGATCCTTTGAAACGAATACCCTCTCCCCGCACCTTTGGGGTCCCACTTATTGCCACCTGTCACCAATATCATGACGCACCACCTTACGTTGCCTTATTTTCACCATAGACACTCCTTTTATCTCTCTATTTTCTCACTTTTGACCATACCATTTTCTTTTTATTTTCCTGCTCTATCCACACGAATCCAATAATAATTTATGTGTTTGCTTCAAATATTATAGAAGAGTTCATGAAATAAAATTCAACTTCTTGCAAAAAATAAAATTCTTAATCAGATACCAATAAAAAAATCTTTGGAAATAAAAGCTACTCAAAATGATTTTAATATATTTTTATCATAAGGATGAACTCATTTATCCACTACTAGAAATAGAGGTTTTTCCTAACGACATTCATTAAAATTCTGTGTTACTCCTATAAAATATGATTTTTTTCAATTCATTTTCACCGAATCAGCTTAGTGAAAAAATGCACCGTTGTTAAGTAAAAAGATTGTTCGAGTGTCCAAACAGTAACAGTGACATTTTTTGGGTGGCTAGAGTTTTTATTTTTGTAAATTCTGTTGGTCTACGTAACCTTCGCAGAAGTCACCCAACTCAAGTATTTATATAGCAGCGTCCACTGCATCTGCTAAAAACTTCTTAGACTCTTCAATTATCATCTTTCTATCTCTACATAGATTTTCCAACTTTGCTTCTTCATTGCCTTTTGATCTTCTATATTATTCTGTAGCTTATCAATTCTTTGATATATTATGGACAAAGGATGGGGTCTTACACTTGAAAATTCTTCTTCTGGTAAAGTTGGCTTCTTTAAGATCAACAAGCCTGTTTTTGGTTTTAATTTAAGTCCTAGATTGAATCATATCAACGCCGGTGAAATGTTTTCCGGCTCCGAGTACCCGGCCGACGAGAAGCGTGGCATGGTTAACGAAGTTGACTTTTTCTCTGAGAAAAAGCCTATTGTAAAGAAGGAAAATTCTCAGGGTGACAATTCTATGAGGACTGAATTTGTTGTAAATGTAAGTAATGATCCTCTTCTTTTAACAAGGTTTCATTTTTCCGTTGTTTCGTGTTGAACCCCCGATATATATATATATATATATATATATATGAGAAACAAGTATCGTCAGAGTCAGATATATATGTAATTAGAATTCACTATCTCCCGGCTCTGATCTAAAAAGCTTACATTCTGGATCCACTATTATATCTTTTGATAGAATATATAATTTCAACTGATAACAATCGTCTGTCATTTAACTTTATGTAGACTGGTTTGCAACTTGTTACTGCAAACGCTGGAAGTGATCAATCAACAGTAGATGATGGGATTTCATCGGAATTACTTGAAGATAAACGAGCTAAAATTGAGGTAATTTTGACGATAACTTATTAGTTTTACCCTGAAAGGAAATATAACGAAACTCGTGGACTCAAAATTTCCATTAATAAAACTTTGGTACCGTATGTTTAATGTCACATACATGTATTCTTGTTTTAGGATTTGAATTATAATTTCTAATTTTCTTAACTTATGTATATAGCAGTTGGGACAATTGCAAGTTGAGCTTGAAAGGATGAATGCGGAAAACCAACGTTTAAAAGGGATGCTTACTCAAGTTAGCGACAGTTATTCTGCACTTCAGTTGCATCTTGTTACACTCATGCAACAGCAACAACAGCAGCAGTTGATTTCAAGAACTGAAAATTCACATGCCCATGAGGTACTTTCCCAAAAACACCTTAAAAATAGTGTGTGAAAAACAAATTATACTATCAATGTAATTTAATTTACTATCGTAGATTAATTACCATTTTTTTCTTTGGTTATCAATTAATGTTCGTTAGAAAATTAGCATGTAATTACTGTATAATTTACTTGCTTATGCAAAAAAAACAGTAGTATGGATAGAACCTAAACTCTATATGCGATGAAAAATGTTGGTAACATTGTTTAATTTCTTTAGGTTGTTGAAGCGAAGTCTGAAGAAAAGAAGCAAGAGAATAATGGGACCATAGTTCCAAGGCAATTCATGGAGGTAGGTCCAAGTGGTACCAAAGCTGATCCTATGGACGAGCTATCTCATTCCCATTCTTCATCGGAAGAAAGAACGCTTTCTGGATCACCTCGGAACAACATGGAGTTAGCATCAAGGGATAAGGCAATTGGCCGGGAAGAAAGCCCAGAATCTGAGAGTTGGGCTTCAAAGGCCCCTAAATTGATGAATTCCCCAAAACCTGTTGAGCAATCAACAGAAGCAACCATGAGGAAAGCTCGTGTCTCTGTTCGTGCCCGATCAGAAGCTCCCACGGTACATTACTTGTTACTTGTTGTTATTAATCACAGTAACTTTATGTACTTTTATTGTAAAATATGAATCCTAATGTATCCATTTTTGGATCAAAGTTAATGATCATTTGTTGGAATTTGCAGATAAGTGATGGTTGCCAATGGAGAAAATATGGACAGAAGATGGCAAAAGGCAATCCGTGTCCACGTGCTTATTATCGTTGCACCATGGCTGTTGGTTGTCCAGTGCGCAAACAGGTACTAATCTTTGCTCAACTTTTAACTTATATACACAGATAATATAAAGACTTATGTGATTAATAATGCTATATTTTACATATTCAATATATAAAAATTAAACTGTTGTACTAAATGTTCAGGTGCAAAGGTGTGCAGAGGACAGGACAATCTTAATAACAACGTACGAAGGTACACATAACCACCCCCTACCGCCAGCAGCCATGGCTATGGCATCCACCACATCAGCAGCAGCAAACATGTTGCTCTGTGGTTCCATGCCAAGTTCTGATGGGATGATGAATACAAATTTCCTAGCAAGGGCCATGTTACCATGTTCATCAAACATGGCAACTATTTCTGCATCCGCTCCATTTCCTACTGTTACATTGGACCTAACAGCCCAAAATCCAAATGCAACATTGCCTAATTATCATCAAAGAATTAATCCGGCTAGTAATCAATTCCAATTCCCTTTACCAGCTGGGCTTAATCACCCGAATTTCGTTGCTTCAATGTCAAGTCCACAAATGCCTCAGGTTTTGGGCCAGGCTTTGTATAACCAATCAAAATTTTCAGGTTTACAAGTTTCTCAAGACAATAATATTCACCACCCCTCATTGTCTCATGACACACTCTCAGCCGCCACAGCCGCCATTACTGCCGACCCCAACTTCACTGCAGCCCTTGCCGCTGCCATATCCTCCATCATCGGTGGTTCTCATCCGAACAACGGCAATAACCCCACGTCCGCTCCCTCAAGCAATAATAACAACACTAGCAGTTTCCAAGGGAACTAGAGAAAATAAATATTTTATTTTGTAAAATTTGCTGCCAATTAAGTACCCAATAGTCTTCTTAATTCTTTTTTTTTTTAATCTCTTCCTTAGGACATTAGGGGCAGAAACTTGGAAATGAATTTACATGTTCATATCTTTTTGCTTTTTATTATTACCGTGGGAGGTAAGGGTATAGGAGAAATAAAAAAATGTTATTTCATACAAGAAAATGCAATGTTTGATTGTCTCTATGTGAATGTTGTTAGTTTTCTTTTTCTTAATGAAAAGGTTGACAAGATCCAAGAAGAAGAAAAAAATAATCAAACGTTTCTATTCTGAAAGTTGCAGTGATTGTGGAGTAGTCAATAAAATGGGGCTATAATAGTTTGACACGTAAAGGTTGTTCCTTTTGGATAGGCTTGAAAAGTTTGAAATCATGAACTCCATAGAAACTTCCTTTTGATTCTCTGGTCATTCATCATGCTATTGGATCTTCATTACCTGAGAAATATAATATTAACGATAATCACATCATGTTAATTACCGACTTATGTAAGATAAATGGAGTTGGAATCTGATGGATAAAGTCAACAAAATTAATATTTGTGCCTTGAAGGTTAGAGATAAATATCAAAATTTAGATTTGATGGTTTCACATTTTTTTTATCACTGATTGCATTGCACTTTTAAAAATATGGATTCAAAATTTAATTTCTTAAAAATTTAGTAATTTTTTACATATATCTATTATACGCGTGGAAAACGCTAGGGGCTCGTTTGGTACGTCGCACTAGACTATACTAATTTCATTGGAGTGGACTGTACTGGACTGTATTAATATATAATGTGTTACACCTCGTAAGTATAAGGCGATGATTAAAAACGTCATTAAGGAAGTAAGATTCGAATATTGGATATAAAGTACACTTACATATGTTAATACGAAAATTTATATACAAGAGGATGTGATTCCGGGAAAATGTTGGTTACAACGGGTGTGACGTTGGAAACTTATATTGATAGTTGTATATTCCCGTTATGGACTAGTGTCGTATTATAAGAATTATGACATTGAGGATACGAGGCCATATGAAATTTTCAAGACTTAAAAGAAGTGGGGTATTAGAGTAATTAATTATGAAAATTGGACTAAGTTTCAAATATTACAATTTAGCCCACCTTTAACCTTAAGAACATTTTAATCTTCAAATCCCTCACTTCTCCTCTCGTCTCTCCCCTCCCAGCCGAAACCACCCCCACTCTTAAGCAAATTGAAGATTTTCTTATTCCTTCTTCATAGATTAAGTTTGCTACAATTTTTAAGCTAAAATTTAGCCCAAAACAGTGAGGAAAATCGGCCACTGTTGGCCGAGAGCTTAACCAAGAAATTTCAGATTTTTTAGTGAAGAATTTGTAAGAAAAACGTGTAGGAATGATGGATTAAGATTGTGGGATTCATGCATGTCATTTTGGAGTTGGGAAAGTGATAAAAAATGGGCAAGAAAACTGGGCAGTGGTCGTGCACTTTGGGACTGTTTTGAACAAAATCAAGGTAAGAAAATTCTTCTTTTCATTAAGTAATTGGAATGTATGTTGTTATAATTAAGGAATGAACTTGTGTTAAGAGGAAATTTGGAATTAAGACAATGCATGCGATTTATGGATGTTTTAGCCGATTTTAGGACTGTTTTTTGTATATATTGAATTCGATTGTGTTATTGCTATTATCGGCGCCAATTGCATGTTGAAAGTTGAAAGAAAACTTGATGTTTAAGTTTAAGTTATAGTTGGTTATATGAAAATGCTGAAAAGGAAAATTGGATTATAAGAAGGTTGAGAAAAGAGTTATGGAATTATGACATGTTGTGATCAAGAACTTCATGAAATTGTTGGACATTGTTGTGAGGTATTAATGGTTGTTTTAACGTGATTTAAAGGTTGTATTAACATAAGAAATAAGTGTATAAATCCCCGTGGTTATTGTAGTTGTTGTCTTCCATAAACAAAAAGGAAAGGAATGTATTATGATGACGTTTATGGAGTATTTGAGATTGTTATAATTATATCTTTAAGTTGCATCTGGTTATTGGTGTTGTTGGCTTTATTTGTAAGTTGTGGATGCGCACATAAATATGGAAAGTACTGCCCAAATTTTTATAAAAAAGAAAGCGAGTTACCATTCAATTATTACGAATGCTAGTAATCATAAGGTTAATGGATATGTTACTACTATTATAGGTTGAAGTCCTAGTCAAGACGTATTTAGATTCTTGAGTTGGTTAGTTCGTCAATAAGGTATGTGAACTCCTCCTTCTTTCTTTTGGCATGATTTATATAAAATAAACGTACGGCGGACGTACGTGATTTCTATACAGTCTAATTCCTAAAGATATTTATTATGAAAAGTACCTTTAATGTTTACAGTGAAAGTTTATTTTAATGATTTTTATTGAGAGTCAAATGATGATTTAAATTGCATATGGTTGCTCATGATATTATGTTCGTGCCAAGTGTTATTATGATAATTTCACCGAGTCCCTCACTAGAGGGCCGAATACGTTATATATATATATATATATATATGATTATTCCATGGACATGTATCCATGGTGCGGGTATAGATACCCAAGATAGTACATGTATGATGATTCCATGAACATGTATCCATGATGCGGGTATAGATACCCATGATAGTATATGTATGATGATTTCATGGACAGACATCCATGATGCGGGTATAGATACATAGGATAGTATATATATATATAGACATGATGATTATGTGGGCAGGCACCCATGATTTTGATATGACCCTCATTTTTATAAGGCACAGTCGACTCTCATATTTTTATATATGGCACAGTTGGATTTGGTATTTGATTTTCATATTTGTCTCTTGTACGTTTTGGCCAGTTATGATTATCTACTTGTACTTTATGTTTCATATACTCGGTACATTCTTTCGTCTCGACCCCTTTCCATTTGCGTTAAATGCCGCAGGTACAAGTACTCAGTTTGGAGATCCTTCAGTTTAGGATTCTTGTTCAGCTACTTTGAGAGCTCCATTGATTCGGAGCTTAGCCATTTTGGTACAGAACCTTATTTTGACTTATGCATATTTAGGGGCACGAAGGGGCCCTGTCCCATCATATTTCATTATCGTATTCTTAGAGGTCTGTAGACAGTTGTGGGTTGGTTATATGAGGATTGTAGATATGTTTTGTTCAGCTATGCTATTGTATTTCGTTTTGGGATGTTCCCGTATACAGTGGCAGCCTTGTCGGCTTGCGTCCCTTGTTATATTTGATTAGATGTGACTCCTCAGGAGACAGGATTATTCGTGTGTAGAAGCAGCCTTGCCGGCTTGCCTATTTTGGTATATATATGACGTCATGAGTCAGCAGTTATTTTCACGAGGTTTTATGTTATTCTTGGCGTCAGTTGGATTATATGTGATAAGTGGGTATAAGGGTGCCCATTTAGGGCCCCGAGTCGTGGCCCGTCGGGTCGGGTCGTGACAAAAGTTGTATCAGAGCAGTTAGTCCTCGGAATGTCTACATATCGTGTCTAGTAGAGTCTTGTATATGGGTATGTTGTGCACCATACTTATACACAGGAGGCTGCCGGACATTTAGGATTGGTTTATATCCTTTCATCTCTTAGATCGTACAATAGAGTTATGTTATTAGGATAATCCCTCTTTGAAGACTTAATATGTTTATAGATATGCCTCCAAAGAAGGCAGCGCCGGAAGAAGGGCAAATCTACAATGGGGATACTAGCGGGTTGAGAGCTACTGTGTCCGTACTCGATCTATGCGGGAGGCGTACCCGATCGGCGAGCTGCTACGTCGCCACCTACAGAGGCTCCATTCACGGCGGCGTCATCGATTCGAGACCTCGGCTGAGCCTCCGGCTCACCGGTAGAGGCGGAGGGCGAGCCATGATAGATGCGATTGATTCTTGACTAGGCTAGTGGCGGGGCAGACTCGTCCGCAGGAGTTTATTCGGCAGATACAGGCATGGGTACATGAGGTAGAGGACCGACGCAGAGACCAGCGTAAGAGGGCTAGATCGACTGATTATTCCGGTGAGTTTCGAGGCGAGCAGCCTCAGCAACAAGTTATATATTCATCCCAGCCTACACAGAATGCACCCCCAGAGTTCACAGGTGGGAGATTGGACGCCTGAGTATTCGGAGCTGAGTCGAGCTCCACGGCTTGTGTTTGAGGAGCAGGATCTACTCAGTCGGGGCCACTTTGGCCTCATTGTTCTCAGTGTGGTAGACATCATTCTGGGAAATATTGTTTTACCACAGGTGGTTGTTATTATTGCGGCCGTCGGGGCCATGTGATGAGAGAATGTCCTTATAGAAGGGGCACTGGTGGTGTGGCTCGGCCTGCTGGGTCGGTGGCTAGCAGGCAGGATCAAGAAGATTTGATCTCGATGCATTCATGTCCTCCATGATCTCGATGCATTCATGTCCGCTTAATTTTTAAAAGAACAAAAAGATTTGTTCATAAGTCCTAAGACGTCTTCATTTGACTTCACCTCCTTCAAGATGGTTTCCTGTCTCATATATATTCCATTGTTTATTTATTATTACTATTATTTTTATAGAGTTCACTCTCTTTTTCAATATATAACAGCTAGCAATAGGGCCAGTAGTGATAAAATACTTATATTTTAAAAAGAATAAGCAGCAAATTAAATGGCTCCTTCGTAGCAACATCATATAGGTTGACCATAAGATTTGTTTTGAATATAATGGTCATTGAGGCACTGAATTTGTAAACTTTTATTCTAAAAAACAGCAGGGATGAGAAATTAAAATTTTATTTTCCGAGGGATAGAAAATTAAATAAATGATGTGGGTTATCACACCACCACAAAATTAGTAAACGGAACAAATTTTTTGTTTTGATGAAGCCATGCGTCAGAAACTGAGTCGACGCAATGATCGCAACCACGCCACCGATTAATCACAATGATGTGTGTTAAACGGAACAAATTGACATTACGAACAGTTGAATATCCAAAGCATGTAGAGGTACTTTAAAAATAGGGTAAATGGTCAAAGTTGTCCTAACACCGTTCAAAATTAACAAGACATTTTCATTACTGTATGTTAGGAAAAAGTCTTATTTTAGCCCTCCGCTCCTAATGAAATATTAACCGGAGAATAATTTCATATTATAATAAAATTTTGAGGGTAAATTGGAACCTTTTTCTAAAAAATACGGCGACTAAAGTCAACCTCTTTGAAATTAAAGCTCCACTAATAAAAGGAAAAATATGAAAATATTGCTAGCTCCTCTTCCTTCTCCCTTCTCCATTAAAATATTATCTCCGTTTACCCCAAAAAAGAAACAATTGAATTTGTAAGTGATTTTAAGGATACGTGGATTGATTTGCAGAAAAGTGCGATAAACAAGAAAATGAAAATAATGATCAAGTAATTAGCCTAGAATAGTGTGATCTTGATTGAAATTGAATCGAGAGTTTGGTCTGATCCTTAGCTGAATTGCTTCGGATCTGAGCCAACAACTAGAGCAAACAAGAGTATTTCTGAATATAAATTATGTGAGTATCAGTAATGAGAATGAGATGTCTTTCCAACATGAAGGTTGTACTCTTTTTATAACTAACAATACAAGGCATTTATGCCCAAGAATCACTCCCTAATTAAATGTAATTGTCACGACCCGATGCCCTAATTGGACACCCTATTACTAACCTGCCACATATAATCAGTCACCAAGGACAATGTAAAAATCTTGTAAAAGTAAGCTGCTGACTCATAACGCTTATATAGGCGAGCCGACAAGGCTGCCACTTGATGCGCGATTTATGCACACACTTTAACGCAAGTGCATGTGTCGAGTCAAGTAATATAGTCTTGGAAAACCGAGTTATCGTCCTCAGGGATTAGTGCTCAATTACCAATTTTTATTCTTTGTTATCTATTTGGTGACCGAATATTGATTTGTTGTTTATGACTAATAATTATAAAAACTAATTAACTATGTTGTTTACTTCAGTGATGATGGAAATAGGGCTTCCAAATATCCTCAACTATCCGCTTAATTTACTTATTAATGCAATTAACTATGGTTCTTCTTCTTTTGGAGATAGCAGGTTTACTAATCCGTTTTATACTCATGTTAAGGTTATATAAACACTCGACCCCAGTACAGCACCTTTCTACCTTTCGGTGATAAGGTTGACTCTAGAGGAGGATTAAGAACAAAAACTCTATTAATGCTACACAAGTAATCGGGGTATTTTTATCCACGATTCAACCTATGTCTACCCAACTGTCACGACCCGACCCCGGGGCCGCGACTAGTACCCTACCGGGGTACCCTGTCATGTATACATCATAGAATAGCAGCGGAACATACATAACACGTAACTTATAAAAAGGTAAACATCACTGGCCAGCCGATAAGGTTGCCTTCCATAAAACATACTTAACCAAGAGTATAGCAGTACAACTGGTTCTTATAGCCCAAAACACATATGTGACCACAGACCTCTAAGAATAACAACTGTGGCGGGACAGGGCCCCGCCATACCCCTGAATGTACAAAATACCTATAGCATCGGGGAATATCCGTACCAATAAACAAGCTTCCGGAGGAATGGAGCTTCGACACGGAGCGGTGATCCTAAGAACGAGGATCCACAATCCGCTTACCCTTACTGCGGCATTTAACGCAGCCCGAGAAGTCGGTCACCTGATATGTACCAAGTATGTAAAGCTGGAAAATACTGTAATAATGATATCATAAGTCTAAAAGTAAACTGGAGTCATGGAAGACAAACAAAATACCTTTTACTGTGCCTTACTAACAATGAGAGTGACAAGTGTGTATAATACTGCATAAAATAGGGGTCTCATGATCAAAACAGGGTACCTCGCCTGTAGTATCAATAAGCACCCCTACTCGCGGGACTATTTCACCCGCAGTCCCGCTGTGGACCCGCGTGAAGTATTCCTCGTGATAGGATGTACCGCACGTGGGACTATTTCACCCGCGTAAGCCCATAAGGACTCGCGTGAGGTATTCCTCGTCGTGGGTAGCAAATCCACTAATTGGTTTAACGATCTTGGGGACTTACCCTCGGATATACTCTTACCGTAGGCGGATGGTATAACGATCTTGGGGCTTACCCCTCAGATATACTCTTACACTGAAGCAGATGGTATAACGATCTTGGGGCTTGCCCCTCAGATATACTCTTACACTGGAGAAGGTGGTATGACGATCTTGGGGCTTGCCTCTCAGACATACTCTTACCCTGGAGTAGGTGGTATAAGGATCTTGGGGCTTGCCCCTCAGATATACTCTTACCCTAGCTCAAACTGTCATCATATCATAATCATAAATAAGTTAAGAAAACTTATAACTTCTTATTAGTCTTGTTCATATACCCTCTCATTTTAGTTTACTTAAGGCACTTAATCATATCTTTAATAAAAGAAAACCGGGAATTTAACCCAAGTACTACATACTTCAACTCTTTTAAAAGTGACTCTTTTTCATACATAAAATCCTTGGGCAATTGATGCCTTAAAATCAATTTGCCTTTCATAAATCAAATCATTTGTCCTTACTTGTCTTACTTAGAGTAAACCTCTTCTCATTAATCTTTTATAAAGCTAATAAACCAACTTTCCATAAAGTTGTTATATTAACCCTTCACTTTAGTAAAATTACACTTTTCCCCTAACCAAGGGACTTATACATTCTTAAAACGAAACAAGTCTTTATATACTTAAAACAAGTAAGAATACCAAATCTTGTACGTCTACCGTACTACATAGTTACATCTATTCATGCTCAAGAGATAGGAAAGCTCCACATACCTTTTTGGTCAATCCACTTGCTAAGCTCAACTACCGCAAGTAATATATCAACCTATAATAATCATGATACGTTTATTAACCTCTAATTTCAATGTAGAATAATCCAAGTTCAAAGTCACTAAATTCTATGGAAAATTGGGCAGCATTTCCTTTGTTTCTACATACTTTGTCACCTTTCACAAGGCCAAATTTATCATCCAAACGCCACATTTAAGGCTCAACAATCCAAACATTTCAAAGGGGATTACACACCTAAACTTGGGTGTGTAAAATTCTGCCCCATAAGGTACAACAATTCACTTAACAATTCTAAGGTAGTTTTTAGGCTACAACATGCTCATAATATCTTCTTAACCAATTCCTTCATATCTAAACCACATTTCTTACATACAAGGACTCTAAGTGCATTATTTACTACTACACATTCCTTCTTCTTCACATGCCACATTAATAACTAACCACAAGAAATAAATGTTACCTTAAAGCTTTAGCCCAACTTATTCCAAAAACTTTGCTAGCCTCCTTGCCAAGAACACCACCACAATAACACCAACAAGCTAGCCACAAGCTTCCTTCTTGTTCTTAACTTTTCAGATATTTCTTAGGCTTGAATTCCTCTTGAAATTTTAGAGAGAAGTGAGAGCTAATTTAGAGAGAGAGAGAGAGAGATTGAAAGATGACCAAGTCTTCAAGACTTGGTCAATATAAGGCATGCAAGAAAATCAGATGGGGGGGAACACTTGTCACCCTCCCATGGCCTTTTTAAAAGAGAAAATCAGATTTTCCTAAGTTTTTCCGCCTGGAATCCCTCCTTGGCGCCGCGGTGCTGAAACCTTTGCGGACTCTCGGAACTTCCGGCGCCGCGGCCCTGCTGTCCTGGCGCCGCGGCGCTGCAACTTCAGCGACCCCTTAGTACTTCCGGCGCCGCGGCCCTGCATCCGGCGCCGCGGCCCTGTCGCCTTTTCCTGAAACGCATTTCTGTCCGTCTGCGCACTGAACTTGTAACTCCCATAACTTCCTACTCCGATGTCCTATCGACGAACGGTTGGTTGCGTTGGAAACTAGACTCAACGAACTACGCCCTAGGCCTTTGAAACACTTAGGAACTATCAATGTACCGGGTCATAACCCGCCTCAAAGTTGACTAAAACCCGTCCGGAACAATCCGTCAACCTATCCTTTGAAAATTTTAAGTCTTACATGCTTTCGTACGCTCTCATACGTAGGGTCAGAACTACGGGGTATAACAACAACTACAGCATAGTCACAACCTCCCCTTTCAGATTTCGGTTAGAAATCATATAAGTAATGATAATTAATGATCAAGTAATTACCAAGCAATCAAAACATATATTGGATAAATCTCAACAATAAGAAGAAAAACCACAAACATGCATTAATTCATAAATAAAGGTTCAAGTGAATTGACATGGAAAGCCCTATATTAGAATTAGTTCCTAGCCATAGACATGACAAGAACTAATTCAATATCCAACATAAAACTGAAAGTAAAGTAAAACAAAGACAAGAAATTACTAAAGAATGGTCTCAAATCTTGAACTCCAAGATGTGTTGTGAATTTGCAAGAAAGGGAACTCTTAATTCTGACCTAGGGTTCTCTTTTTATAGCCTCCAAACCGTCATTAAGGTTTTCCCTCAGGCCTGGCCCATTATTCATTCAAAAACCTGATTTTTCCCACGTCGGCGCCGCGACCCTGCTACTGGAGCCGCGCGCGGAAGTTCGCACCTCGAAGATTAGCCGCGGCCGCAACTCTATCGTCAGAGGCGCCACGGCTGGAACTTCGCAAGCTTCGAATATTAGCGCGCGCGTGGCGCCAGCCTGGCTGGAGCGCGTGTGCGCGTGTTTGTGCTTGGTTCGCCACTTTCTCGCATTTCGAGCTCTGGAACCTCCGTTTTTGCCCTTTTTTTGTTCCTTTTCCGCCAATGAGCCACTTTAACCAATTTGACTCAAAAGAAAAAAATCTATCATAAGACGACACGTATTTATACAAAAATGGACAAAAGACTAACTAAAAATGACTCAAAAAGTGTATATAAAATACACCGATCACCACTATACACAAAAATGTCCAAAACGAACCACGACCCACACGTGTCTACCGCACATGTCTACAGACCTCTAAGAGTATGATAGTGAAACATGACGGTATAGGGCCCCGCCGTACCCCTGAATATACATAAGTACATAACAAAAGGGTCTATACCAAAATGACTTGGCTCCGGATCAATGGAGCTCTCCAAATAGATAACAGGTGTCACGACCTGACCCGATGGGCCGCGACTAAACACCCTAATGACACCATTATACTAACCTGTCGCACATAATTCAACTAACACGAAAGGAAAATATGAAATCCGACAGCATAACGTTGTAACAATAACATATGCCAGAATAGGCAAGACGATAAGGCTGCTTTTACACAAGAATGTACCTGCCTCCTAGAGAGTCACAACTAGCCAACATGAAGACAAGGTTGCCGCCAAATAGTATCATGTATACACGGGAACATCCAAACACAGAGTACAATAACATGGCTGACCAAAACAGATTTATAACTTTACGTAAGTATAACCCACAACTGTCTACAGACCTCTATGAGAAGGATACCGACATATGACGGGACAGGGCCCCGTCGTGCCCCTAAATATACATAAGTCTAAAAAGAGGTTCTGTACCAAAATGGCTAAGCTCTGAATCAAGGAGCTCTCCAAACAGCTGAACAGAATTCTAGACTGGTGGATCACCAAACTAAGCACCTGTACCTGCGGGCATTTAACGCACTTCGAAAAGGGGTCGATCTTAAATAATGTACTGAGTATGTAAAATATGAAGTACTGTAAATGAGATCATAACTGGCCAATAGATAACAGGAGACATGTAAGATTATCAAATACCAATCTAACTGTGCCATAGAAAATAGAGAATCATATCTGTAATCATGAATACTTATCCATATAATTATCATATAAATATATATCTACTGTCATGGGTATCTATACCCGCATCATGGATGCATGTCCATGAAATCATATCTACTGTCATGAGTATATATACCCGCACCATGGATACATGCTCATAGAATCTGTTCATAACCACTGCTTGTGAACAACTCTCCTCAACTTAAGGCGCACCTACTCTTACTAGAAGTCTAGTCTCTCTCAGGTCCAGTACTGTCATGAGTATATATACCCGCTTCACGGATACATATCCATGGAATCATCATATATATACTATCATGGATATTTATACCCGCATCATGGATACATGTTCATGGAATAATCAATATAATGTGTCCCGACCCATTATGGGACTCGGTGAATTCATATAATCATATCCAGCACGAATAGAATATCATGAGTAACTATACAATTTAAATCATCACTTTGACTCTTAATCAAATCATTAAAATGAACTTTTTACTTGAAAATCAAATGTACTTCTCATAACTCATATTACTAGGAATTAGATTGTATAGAAACCATGTACGTCCGCCGTATGTTTACTTTATGAAAATCATGCCAAAAGAAAGAAGGAATAGTTCACATACCTTATTGTCGAACTAACCAACTTTATAATTAATGTTCGTCTCAATTAGCACCACGACCTCGATTGTGTCCTTTCAATAACTCTTGCATTGAATTTGCTTAGAATGACTTCATATGAAAATCCAAAATGAAAACCCAACTTCACTGCTCACGTTTTAGGCTATGCTAGCCTCAACCCTTCACTCCGACAATATCTTGTCAACACCGAGTACCCATGGTTCAACTTCACTCAGTCACCTAAGCAACTTAAATGTATCTTTTCCCAAACATGTCGGTCCCATACTACTTCTTCCTCACTGAAATGATAAGGAAAACTTGATTCCTAATTTACTCTTTGAATTGACATGAGGTATTAGAAGATGGTCGATGGTAGCATAATACTTGAATTAAATGGTGCCTCCGTCGTACTGAGCATTGTGGGTGTGGATTGGTTCTATAAAAGATATAGTAGTGTTGAATTGGCATGAGGTTTACTATAGACTAATGAAAACAACTTTAGCTCCAAAAGCTAAATTAGTTAGCAGTAAGGTGCTACCATGCTTATGAAAGCAAATCAGGAACACAGCAATATCTTTGTTCCTAGGATGTTAAAATGGGATGAAATTTTATCAAAAGATGAATGACACTTCGATGCCATCACCCAACCAAAAACAGAACCAGAAAGTTCTAACATTGAACAAATAATCCAGCATTTAGATGGATCAATTGACTTAAAAATTTTAAAATTAAATTCTAAGTCTTCGGCGAGATACTCCTTCGCAGCATCTTCTTCTAAACCCCGAGAGGAGGAAGGATATTCTGACGATAATTCAAGTGAATCTATACTTGAACGAAAAGTTCAGAGAATAAACTATTCATCAGCCATACCCAAAGTCTACTAAGTCCAATCGATAGGAAGATTAACAGTCCTATCAGAAGTGAAATGCGGGGCTAAGACAACCTTGGCACTATTAAACAAGATATAGATTTTAAAATCGATTTTAAAACCCTTGATAAATTATGGGTAAGTCCAGAAAACGCCATCAAGAAAATGGTATGTAAGCACTTTCTTATTAAAAGAAAGAAAGGCATTCAGAGAACAGTGGATTAAAGATATGAAAAGAGTAAATTGTAATATTGGGTTTCAAATCACGGATCAACTCAATAACAACAGAGAATCACTCAGTAAAAGTTCGTCGATGACTGCAATATTGAGTAAAAGTCTGGTACTTAACCAAAAAAAAAGGCAATCGAGTATAAGAGAAGTCTAAAATTGGAGTATTTTATTGGACAACTCAGATACGTTATTGACTTCCGTGCACATAGGACTTTTAATTTCATGATGTGCCTACCAATCATACTTATTAAAATAATCCTACTATTTTAAACAAGAAAAGATCGAACGTGTGAATTTGTGGGTCACAACCGTACTATATCCACCGTACAACATCGTTTACCAACGACCTTATTATTATTCACACATGCTCCCATGTGATCTTTTTCCAATTTTATCTTCTCTATTTACAATTGAAAATATCTCATTTTATGTGATTTTTAGTTTATGTTAAATGGGCTATTTAGATATTAAATAAACGAGGTTACTTGCACCTTGCTCTAAACTCTAATGGATAGATACATCATATATGAATGCGGTTCAACTCCTTGTTGAACGTAAATAATGAATTTTGAGCCTAATTTAATTTCAAAAACTAGTTTGTAGGGTGAAGATTGTTCAAGTCCATATAAGGAGTCTATGTTCTCATTCCATATTCGATGTGTGACTCTTAGCACTTCACGCACGTCCAGCTCTTGTTAACTTGAGCGTAGATAATATAATTTGGGGGTCCAACATTGGTGAACGAAGAATTGAAATAACTCTGACTCTGATACCAGGTAAAAAATGGATCTTGGACATAACTCAACCCCAAAAGATAGCTTATAGGGTGAGAATTGTCCAAGTTCATATAAGGAGTCCATATTCTCATTCCATTAACATTAAACATGCTGTAAGAATTGTAAGGACACTGAAAAGTGTTGCCACGGCTAAATCACTGAGATGTTTATAAGTAGTAATTTAGATTTAATTTGCGAAAAGTTAGTTAATTATTTTTACTTAGGTTAGTAACCTTTGTAAACAAAAGCATCTAGTTGTGTTACAATGAGACAGAAAGTAATTAGACGAAATCTTTGAGCTTCAGTAATGAATCATTAAGTCATAATATCAACTCATATGTTAGAAGGGAAGCCCTCGATACTGTAAATATTTAGTAATATTGCGTACATACAATAGATTAGTCCGTCTCTTCCTCAAATTTCATACACGGCAAGAGTTCAGCACTTTGGATTGTTTTTTTCTATCAATTAACACGCATGCTAATTATCAGGTGGAAAATAATATCAACTTACAATGTATGCGTTTTGATAGGTTGGGCTTCAATACTGTGCTATAACAGCCCTCCTAATTGGCCCATTTTCTAATGGACCATTTGTGAAGAGTGGTTGCCTTTTCTTTAGAATCTTTATGTTCTGCAATTCTTTCCTAACTATGCTGAAACAATCTTCATTGAACTTGATGGGCCATCAGCTCATGAATGTGGATCTACCTGGATAATGCTTAGATCTACATTAACAGCCCAAATTGGTGGCCCACAATATCGAATAGCCTACCCATCATTTTGCTTTAGAGGTGGGCTGACGGGTGGGCAGTCCCAAGACTTGGCATCTCATAACTCGAGACTCGAGTACGTGACATTCTTTAACGGGTTGGTGTTTAATTTTTGTCCTTCAATTCGCTGATTTTTAATTTTTGTCTCTATTTCTCATTTAATAAAATTTTGTGGGCTAAACACAGAAACTATGCATAGAAATTTTCATAAAAATTATACATATTCGACAAAAGTTATATAGAAATTATGCATTAAGGACATTATTTTTATAGTTACACGGAAACTATGTCACGCATCATCTCAAAATATATTTTTCTCTATGTAATCTTATCTTAAAAAATCTGTCTCAAAATAAAATTTTATTGACCTTTTCAGGCTCCTTTTGATATAATTAAAATTCTGAAGTATAGAGTTTTAAATTCAAACTCAAATTTCAGATGTTAACCACTAAACTCTTAGATAACCAATAACAAATACTTGAAAGCCATAAAGCATGATTAAATAGTAAAATACCTGGCATTTTTTCTCCTTTGCTTTTTTTTTTCTTCATACAATTAAAAAAAATAACTGATATAGTAAATATTCATCCTTTTAAAAAAAAATATAACTGATAAAACATAACTTTTGTGATTCTTTTTCTGTAAATAATTATCAGAATAACCTATACATCATACATGTTTTCTCTCGTTTTTTTTCTCATTTTCTATTTTTTTTTTCAAATTATTAATTATAGATAAGTGTACAAAATCAAGTATAAAAAAGATGTATAATGTTGTAAGTATAAAATAACTTATTATAACATATCGTATATCAAAAGAATTATATTAGCAGTTGAAGCATACTGTTACAATATACTATTACATTCACATGATATATATCATATACTTAGTGCCCGTTTGGTTGAGCTTATGGGAAGCTCATAAATGCTTATTTTTTTAAAATAAGCACTTATGAAATTTTTTAGATGTGTTTGGTTGAAAAATGAGTAGAGCTTATGGGTGTCATAAACACTTATTTCATAAGCTCAAAATTTGGGCTTATGGGAGTAGAGTTTCTTTTGGCCTAACAATTTTTTTGTTTTTTATATAAAAACACTTTTTTTTGGTAACCAAACACCTAACAACTTTTTGATAAAAGTTCTACGTAACCTGAAAATTTGATTTTAAACTCAATTACATGCTAAACTCCTTTGGTCCTCACAATCATAACTAAGAATTTAGCTACTCATAATCAATGCAAAATAAATAAAAGCTATAATTAAATTGAAAGAAACCATATCGTTTACCCGTTAAATGGTACATTTGAATTTATATACGTAGTCAAGGACATGTGGATCTCAACTGACACGTTAGACATGAATTCTAAATGAATTGTATTGAAAATAAATAACAGCAAGACAAGATAAAGTAATACTTAGCCTGAGCCTTATGACAATTTTGGGCAAAGTGACGATAATTTGTATGAAAGCACATAAATGAATAGAATAACAATACATATTTTATAATTTCTAGAATCTTATGGGTTACAATGGAATGAAGTACCCTTATACATGAGCTACACTGATAGACAACCCTAATAAATACAGGAGAATGAATGTTGTAATAATTAGACAATCAATCTCACAATAAAGCCATTAAAAGCTATTGGAAGTCGTATGACCGGTTGTAGTAACAGTCGTCTGTTACGATGCAAATGGCTTTTAGCCTTCTTTATTATCGGTACCAGCCTTGCATGTGTCGATTCCGATACTATGCGTACCAAACCAGTAGCACTGTAATATGACATGGGTCTGACTCAGCATCATGCTCCACATGTCACACCATAATTCATACATCTGTCTTATACAAATTTTGTCTTATACAAATAGTCCACACACTTTTCGTTCGTGACTCTTGTGTAACCGAGATGTGGATTTGAATTAACAACCAATCAACACTTTGTACTTTGACAGGAAACCTGAAAGAATTTTGTCCACACATTTTGATGGTCCAATCGTCATTTTGATGAAACGACGACAACCCTTGACTTCCCTCGATTTACGAAAGACTACAACGTAATGATGAGTACTTAGCATCAAATCACACTTGCTATAACATGCACGTGCTGTTGTTGATTGGCATTTGACAGTTGACACATCCTTCTTTCAAATGGCGTCACCACTTCTTCACTTATATAAATTCTACCAACTCGAGGATTTAACCTTTCATATCTTATTTTCACAAAAACATCTTCAACTTTCTAATTGATATCTCTCTGTTTATTACAAACATGACTAACTCTTTCAAATGCAGCAATCCTTCTTCTCACAAGAGAAACCCTAGATCTCAATTAGGGACCTCTTCCCATCAAAATTCTTCGGATTTTTCTCTTTTACCGAAGACATGGTGTTTCACTCATGACATTCGAGAAAAGACAACTTCTACGAATTGATGTCCTGGTTCCCATTAGTTAGAAAAAGATCACCTCTTACAAAGTAGGGTATTTTTACATTTATACTTACCCATTTTTCATGAAACTCTGGGACGAGATTGATTATGTCATTCTAGAATTTTACCGCCGGTACAAAGTATGCATAGCTCAGGTGGGCTACTTAATATAATTATCGTTTAACTTGATCACACTACAAGAAGGTGTAGAATTGACAATAAAACTTTAGTAACAATAAATATATTGTTGCTAAAAATGTAAATGACAATAATTCTTTTTGCTAAAAACGTAAATAACAATAAAAAATTAATATATTGGTGCTAAAAAACGTAAATGACAAAAAAAATATTGTTGCGAAAACTTTTCGGATCAGAGGTTATTGCAACAACATGCAATAATTTATTGCGAAAAATACTTTTGATCACAACATCCAACATATGACAACAAAAATATTGTTGGCAAATGTCTTTCTTCTTGTAGTGTAAATAATTTTGACACTATCAATGTTCAAAACTTAGAACATGCATTCAAGCTTGGAGTCAATTTGTCTTTGATAAACTTTTGCTACAATAATTAGCATTTTTGTGTGGAAGCTCTTATTTGACTTGTAGAAGAGATTTCAGAATCAGTTAAACTATTACGTTATGTATTTTTTGTTTTTGTTTATGATGATAGCCAAATCAAAATTTTCACTTTGAGTTCCGGACCTCAACCCATCCAATAATCCACCACTTAATTCTTTATGCTCATCTTCCTATTTTTTTTAAATCGATATTTTTTTAATCTTAAATGATTAATCTGTTTGTCAGTAAATGTTTTGTTTGTTAGTATACAAATTCTATAAAATAAATTTAAGAGCCTCAAAATATGATTTAGGTCACGAGTTCCATTGAGTCGCTCCTGCCCACCACCCACCCCACCCACCCATCTACGCCCTCTCTTCACCCCACCTTACTACCCTCCCTCACCCACCCCACACTTAATCCTTACTATCAACCACATTTACCATTATAACTAGCATCGCCACCAATTACTATCAACACCATCATTATTAGCGACAATCACCAACACATTCAATTACTAACATCAACCAACTCCACCATTACACTCACCACCAGCATCATGCTAGTCACTACAACACCAATCACCTCCACCATTACACTCACCACCAGTATCATGCTAGTCACTACAACACCAATCACCTCCACCATTACAACATCACCACCACCATCACTACAAAACATCTCCACTATTACTAGCGAATATAAATGCTTCATTTTTTATCAAATAATATTTTTATTTTATTAGATTTATATTTATTTTCTAATATATAGTTATTTTTATTTAAATTATATATTTATTATGTTTATATAAATACAATATGCATATTCAAATATTAAAAAATAATCAATCTTACTCATTAAGTATTTAAATTTAGAGATAATATTTTAATCATTTATGTACATTCAGATACATATATCTTGATCTTAATAAAAATAAATGAGGCCCATTTTCCTTGCCCCTTAAGTAATGCAACCTTATTCAATAGTGACAAAGTTAAAATTATTTGGTATTCAAACTTATATCAAATACTAATAATAATAATAATAATAATATCATATGATCTTTCCAATTCCTTATGTAGCTCCTTTTGTTCTTTTCAAAAAGACATGGGGACATATTCTTTTTCTCACCTTCTTCGTTTGTCACCAATCCTTATCAGATAAACAAGAAAACAAGTACTTAGTTAATTATATTAGCGTTTAGTATGTTCTCATGTACGAATTGAATTATTATTCTTGCGTCTTTCTTGAAACACTACAATGATGCGAGGTTGTTTAAATTGTCAGAAAAAATAATACTTTATTCCTTTGTCTTTTCACCTGTGGTTAATTTGAATTTATATATTGAAACAAGATCTTATAATAGAGTTAATTACACGAAAGGTTATCGAACTTATATTTTAATTGCAATAAGATCATAAGACTAATTTTTCTAACCAAAATATCACGTAACTTTCACTAAATATCCTAAAATATCAATGACATAAAATGGGTATCTTTCCCGGAACTTATTCAAACACATTATGAAAGAATAATTTTAAACTAAAAATATTTGCCTAATTCAAACAATTTATAATTGAAACAAGCAATAATAATGAGAATAAATAAACAGGCAGAAGATACATTTATTTGTTCACTCAAGAATGACATAAGAAAGCCTGCATGGTAGGTCAGTTGATTCTAGAATAATAGATTATCCTCAGGTTCGAAATTTGACAGTCACATTATAACAGTTTCATTCCTTCTTTGTAGGGATGACTTCTTGTGAACATCAAACACTATATCTTCCTTTTAGTGGGCCGATGAATCACCATAATTTACCTCTTCCATCAATCTCTATCCGGCCAAAAATGATGCCCCGTGGGGTAAATGATTTCTCCTTTTACACCCATAACCTAAGAAAAAGCAATGTGTCGCGTGGAAAGCTGAACAATTAAAACAAGTTTCATACATTTCTGACGCGTAAGGTTTCAGTTATTCATATATATCCCCACTTTAATCTATCCTTATCACACAACTTAAAATACTTTTACTTCAATCTTCCCTCTTGGACCCACTTTACTCGTATCCACCGTTTATTGAAAACTCGACGGTTCTGATTGTGTAGCAGATCTTTTTTTAACTAAAAAATGTACTCCACTTAAAATATATACTTGTTTTTTAGAAAAAAAATAGTAAGAATCTTAGGAAAGCGATTTTGTAACTGATAATCAAAGGTCCAAATTTAATTAATCCAACGGTTGAGAGTTTTAGAGGAACGATAGCTGATATCAGCAAAGTTGGTTCCTTTTTCATATTTTCTTGTTCTATTTATTCACATGCAAAGCATCTCCAAACTTGTATTCTTGCTTCATCAAACTGCCAAGTAGTTGTTCTGTTTCTTCTCTTTCTTTTTCTTAAATGCTTTTTATAATGTATTTTTTTGTTGCTGTTTCTGTGAGATATCAGAGGTTTTGGGTTTTATTTCATATGTTTGTCTCAAGCTTTTAGAACTATTGTTGGGTAATTTTCCATGGCCAAGAAAGAGCAGTAATACTGTTTATGTTTTGTTTGTGGAGCTCTTGGTTTGCTGTTATAGAAGACTCTGTTTCTGTAACAAGTTGATGAAAAATTGAGGGTCTGGGTTGAAAATAGTGTTCTTTTTTTCTTGTTATTTTCCTCTTTTATGACATGTAACAATGTTTGTGCTTTGATGGGGTGCTTTTAATTGTTATAGAACCTAAATTTTGGGGAGAACTTGTCACCTTTTGTGTGTGTGTGTGTGTATCAGTGTGTTGATTTTGTTGCTAGGGAACAACCTATGTGATTAGTGAAGAGAGGGTTAAAGGGGGAGTAAGTAAACAAAGCTCCAATCTTTAGCTTCATTCTTACCATTTGAATGTGTACCATGCTGGCAAGTTATGGCTGAGTACTCTCTTGTCTTATTTTTTTTACTTTGGTTCTCCTATTTTATTGTAGTAGATAACAGTTGGCTTAAAAATTTCCCTAGATAAAGATAAGTGAAATCATGTTTTGCCCTAAAACACAAGTAACTTACCAGCCTCAGAGTGAAATGTAGCCAAATAGAGCATAATATATGGGAGGATTCATATAGTTAACCCCAATAAGTTTGTGATTGAGGCTTAGTTGATTGAACGATTTTTAAGTTTAATTAGATTGTCATTATCCATCTTGCATGCGGTTGTCAGTCTTAATTTTAGTGGCTGGATAAAACACGCCATAGGCTTAAACATGAAAGATCTAATCTTCTGAGCTTTTACTCTTGTTTATTTTTTTATTTATCTTAACTAATGATTGACTCAAATTTATTAACTAAAAATGGTGATTTGAACTTGCATAGGTCAATATGGGAGCAAAACCCTTTCTTGTCGCCTTTTTCCTCTCATCGGTGTTACTTCCTTTGGTGTTCTCCACATCAAATGATGGCTTGGTTAGAATTGGTTTGAAAAAGATGAAATTTGATGAAAACGACCGACTTGCTGCTCGCCTCGAGTCCAAGGAGGCTTTGAAGGCCTCTATTAGGAAGTACAACTTCCGCGATAATCTTGGGTCGTCCGAGGATACAGACATTGTAGCACTGAAAAACTATATGGATGCTCAGTACTTTGGAGAGATTGGTGTAGGCACTCCTCCTCAGAAGTTCACTATGATCTTTGATACTGGTAGCTCTAATTTGTGGGTGCCTTCAGCAAAATGCTACTTCTCAGTAAGCCTCTTTTACATCCTTACTGTCCAAAAGCATAACAGAGAAAGCTAACATTAGCAACTCATAATTGACGATCATCAATTTTTATTCTTCTGTACATTCTTGCAGGTTCCCTGCTTTTTCCATTCCAAGTATAAGTCAAGCCAATCGAGTACTTATAAGAAAAATGGTTTGTGTCTGACCTTTGTCTATATTTGATGCAAATAGTTTTTCATTGGTTCAATTGCAGCCTGAAACACATGCTTCTCTCTGATACTTGTTACTCCGTTTTGAAACTTGTGTTCTTAAAACATGTCAAAACATTTGTGTGACAATAATAAGTCTTTTAAAACTTGTGATCTTAAACATGCCCCAACATTTGGCGCTATAAAAGCTTCTCATTTTAATAATAAAATAAACAAGATAAAATAGGAAGTTTAAAGAAATATTTTCGGATGCATAAACATGTCATTCTTTCCTTAACGCATTAATAAGGATATAGTATGGCATAAATGGAAACTCTTTTCCTGTTAGAGAAAGTGTGCCATTATTGGGAATCCAATAATGTGACGTACATAAAAAAATTCTCTTGAAAATATAATTTGAAAACATGCTTTCCGTCCCGAAAATGGTGCTCATGTTTTTTCTTTCATATAATTTGAACCTTTTTGTCTAGTTGAGGAAGCTGTTATGCGGGAGTTCCTTTCTTTGAGTTTTGGTATCTATTATAATTTCCTGGAAAGTTGATGTCTGCTGTGTTTGGGCATGACCTTTGTACATTCTTCAGTGTCTACTTTCTAAGTTGTGCAACATGTTGAATTGGTTGTTGTAATAAGAACCTGTTGATTCACAGTTTTTTCTGCTCAATATGCCATACAGGGAAGTCTGCTGCAATTCATTATGGCACTGGAGCAATATCTGGATACTTTAGTCAAGATAACGTCAAAGTTGGTGACCTTGTTGTGAAAAATCAGGTGAATGTGGCTTCTATCTTCTGGTTTTATATTTTTTTTCTTGAATATATGGTCCCTCATCTGTGGAGGTTGTTAATGACAACAGGAGTTCATTGAGGCAACTAGAGAACCCAGTGTGACGTTTTTGGTAGCCAAGTTTGATGGTATATTGGGTCTTGGATTCCGTGAGAT
This sequence comes from Przewalskia tangutica, assembly GCA_029844215.1. Classification (NCBI taxonomy): domain Eukaryota; kingdom Viridiplantae; phylum Streptophyta; class Magnoliopsida; order Solanales; family Solanaceae; genus Przewalskia; species Przewalskia tangutica. The sequence goes on along the minus strand of CM056727.1, from coordinate 36,016,287 downwards.
TTCTGTTGGAAATGCTGTGCCAGTATGGTACGTTGGTTTATTTTCTTTCCGTTCCTTTCAAATGTTTTTTCAATTTCCTATAGGACCAACTTCATGATTTGACATTTTATTATCACATCAAATGTATATATAAGAAAGCTGACTTGATAACTTGATATTGATCTTGAGAGTTTCTTCTGTGTTTTATAGGTACAACATGGTCAAACAGGGTCTTGTCAAGGAGCCTGTCTTCTCATTTTGGCTCAACCGAAACACGGGGGAAGAGAAAGGCGGTGAAATTGTGTTTGGTGGGGTTGATCCTAACCACTTTAGGGGAAAACACACTTATGTCCCTGTCACACGGAAAGGTTATTGGCAGGTGGGTATCTCTATATCTTTGGAAAAATGTTATTAGACTTTTTGCAACCGTTTTCTTAATCTAAGTATATAATTGGCAGTTTGATATGGGTGATGTTTTGATCGGTGGTGAAGCTACTGGTATGTTGTGTTCCTTTCTCTTTTCGAATAGGAAAATAATTTGGAGCTTTTGAGGATATTGATGAGACCATTTTCCCCTGATTTTCCCCGCTTTTTTGTTGTTATACTGAATTATGTAGGTTACTGTGAGGGTGGATGTTCTGCAATAGCGGATTCGGGAACTTCTCTCTTGGCTGGTCCAACGGTATTCTCCAAAACGAGGATTCCCTTTTTTCTTCCTATTATTCAGCTATTTGTTTCCACCATCGACATTGAACTATCTCAGAATGTTTTGTACAGTCTTGTTCATTTGTAGCTTCCTCAAATTGGCTCGGTAAGAGACGAGTGATGACTAGTTTAATTTTTCTTCTAAATATCAGTTTACTGATCAATCAGGCATTTTTTCTTTTCTCATATTTTCCCTTTTTGAGCCATGAAAGGAGGATTAGAAGTGTGATGAAATTAATTCTTATTGGGACATATGACGTTATTGATTTCCTTTGCTAACAACTTTTTCCTTTTGCTTTTCCCTGTTCCCGTCTTATTTGTTTGCGGATCTTCTTTATTAGGAAAAACAATACTGCAACTTGAAAACTGCTTCTATATTGTTATCTCTTAAGGCCTTTATGGTTGACGATAAGATACAAGGAAAAAACTTCAGCTTTTTCTCCAGATAATTATAGTAGTGAAAGGCTTTGCTGCTGCATCTTCTAGTCCTCATCATTCTACCCTCTTGTTTCCTTCCTTCTCTATCTTGTAGACTGTAATCACTATGATTAATCATGCCATTGGGGCTTCTGGAGTTGTTAGCCAACAATGCAAAGCTGTTGTTCAACAGTATGGGCAAACAATATTGGATATGCTTTTAACAGAGGTGAGCAACTAACTTTTTAAAATTGATAGTTTGTTTTGCTTTTTAATGGTTTTTTCATGAGCTGGTCACTTTTATATTACTAGTTGCCTTCCCCAATATTCTGATGGATTGGAATCTTAACAGGCACACCCAAAGAAGGTTTGCTCACAGGTTGGATTATGCACCTTTGATGGAACTCGAGGCGTTAGGTTAGGCGTCAAGCCCTTTCTTCCTGACCTAGGCCACAAATTTGATTTACTAACTCCTATTATGACTTGTGTACTGAGTGGGTTTCTATCCTTCACGTGTAGCATGGGCATCGAAAGTGTTGTAGACGAGAAAGCTGGCAAATCGGCTGGACTGCACGATGCTATGTGCTCTGCTTGTGAAATGGCGGTTGTATGGATGCAGAACCAACTTAGACAGAACCAGACTCAAGAACGCATTTTGAACTATGTGAATGAGGTAAATATCTTCCATCACATACTTTTGAGTTTTTTTTATTTTATCTTAGTTCAGACTGCTGACCGGCTTTAACAGCTCTGTGAGCGACTTCCAAGCCCAATGGGGCAATCAGCTGTTGATTGTGGAAAGCTTTCTGGCATGCCTAGTGTTTCCTTCACAATCGGTGGAAAAACGTTTGACCTTTCCCCAGAGGAGGTATGTTCGATATTTAATCTCTACCAATAAAAATGGTGTCTGGTCTCTTAAATTTTAAATGTGGCTTTCGACTCTTCTTTATTTGAATTAAGTGGCATGCAGTGGAATCTATTGTTCATGCTTGCATCTAGCCAGTTCTATTGTTTAAAAATTTTCATTACATCTCACTGCTTCTAAGAGAAGCAGGAATTAATCTGTTCTAGTGAAATATTTAAACATGACCTTAAAGCATTGATTGGATAGTTAATGCTATGGGGAAGGTTCCTAATTCTTGGCACGACTTCCTTATCATGTTTTCTTGTGAAGTTGAAAATATATAAGTTGTACTAAGCTTGAAAGCTTATCTTTTCACCAGTATATACTCAAGGTGGGCGAGGGGCCGGCTGCACAATGTATTAGTGGCTTCACTGCTTTGGACATTCCTCCACCCCGTGGACCTCTCTGGTATATTTTCTCCCGTGCACTTGCAGATACCATTGTTTTAGATAAGTTATACAAGCTTCCCAGCCTTATTTGATAAAATATCATGGCTTTGGTGATGCAGGATCTTGGGGGATGTTTTCATGGGTCGATATCATACTGTCTTTGATTATGGCAAGCTTAGAGTTGGATTTGCAGAAGCTGCTTAATGAAATAAAAAAAATGCAAACCCATCCCCACTCCCCTGTTCCCTTGTTCCCAAATGTAGTTGTGTGGTGACTTGCCCTTAAGTAAGTCATCAGAATGATATTGTGAAAGTGTGGACCATATAAGGTATTGCAAGAGAAAACCCTTGTAAATTTGAGACTAGATATGTTGTAGTACTATTAGTGTATTTGCTTGTACTTGTTGTTTTTCTTGTGTGTAATAACTATCATGGCGTAATAAAAGGGATTGTGTAGTGCATCATTAAAAAAAATCAGCTAAAATTTGGTAAACATTTTCCAACAAACAGAGATGGAAACAACCTTTTTATAAGTAATTTTCACCTGCCTCAAATACTCTAAAGCTACTTTTGGTGTCTTTTAATGTCCTCGCGCGAATAATGTAATTTTCCTTTTCAGAGTTCTTTCATGCGATTAGGACGGTTCATTATATTAGTGGATTATGCTCAAGGGTTCGTAAATAGATCAGTATAATGTGTAGATTCACAAGAGAATTACCTAAAATTCTCAACGAATCAGAGTAGAAAATATGAAGGTAAAACTCGACACTTATCCTTTTGCTGTATTAGGATTGAGTGTACTACTCTTGGGCTCTTGACATTTTTCTGGAGAAGCATCTCAAATATGAATCAACTAGTGAGCAAGGGATGACCACCTAGAGAAAGACTAGCGTGCACATTTATGCTAGGCTGGATATACTAGTTGGTACTTGGAAATGTTTTATGACACTTCGTCAACATCATGGTGCAATCGCCTTCCAGCCACGCCAATAGGAGCAGATGCAGCGTTGTGGTATCGGGTTATTTGACAGTACTTCTACCAACTTGTAGATCTTAACTCAATAGTTTTATAAAAGGTTAGAACCACTAGAGCATAACTCCTGGATCCACCCACTAACATCGCTAAGGCACAATTCAATTACTGCCAATTTGATGTTTTATGCTCGTGTGACTTGTTTCTAGGCGAAGGGAAACAAAAGAAAATGAAAAGCTAGAAGATTACAAAAGAATTGCAACTCGGACGCACAAATTTCCTTAAGAATCAATTAAGATCAAGGCATTAAAACCAGGATATCAAACCTACGAGCTGTCTTGACAGATGAACTTGGCAATAACAGCTTATAGACAAGTTGTACTTTCAGAGGCTTGGTAAACTAGTTGAGGAAAAAGACTCCAACGCAGCTCGTAATGATAAAAATTTGAACACTTCCAAAGAGCCTTGTCCCTAGTAAAATCACAAAAACTTATAGAACTCAAAATTTCCTACACTCTTGTATTGATATTTTGAGCATAAACGACACCAAGCTATTAAATGAAAATCATCTCAGAACTCTCAGATGATGAGTAACAGGACGACATGTGAGATGAGATTCCTTATGAAGCTTTCTTGCCATCAGAGTTTGGCAATTGAGCGCGAAGATTCTTGTTATCCTCAAGCAAGTCATCATTTTCAAGACGAAAATGTTCTGATTGCTTTTTAAGAGCAACTACATTGGCTTCTGCACGCTTGCTCTTCTGGCTTTTTCCTCGATAGTTGCCTCCAGCTTCTTTATTTTCAAACGCAATGCACTTGCCTCTTCCTCCAAAGACTTCATCTCGTCAGAAGCTCCATTCTTCCCGTCCTCAAAACCTCTGTTTTGCTTGTTCACTGCTTCCATGCTCTTCCTCCTCATACGAAGTTCTCTTATATAATGGTGCACTCTGTCAATCATTAGAGCAAGGAATAGGGAAAAACCTGCACAAAAGTCCAATGTGAAACTCAGAATTGGAAGAAAGCCGGTAGTGGGGGTAAGAAGAATGAAGAGGAAAGGGAAAACAGAGTTATAACTTATAACTCCTTGATAAGACAGACTTCATAAGATAGATTGTTACCTCCACACAATGAGGCAAAGTTCAATTTTAAAAACATGTTCATCAATGGAAGTATTAACCCCTCAATAGTTAACAAATTCTTTGAATAACAATTTTCTGGTTCATTTTCAGATTAATATGCATAGATACCTCAAACAGAAAACACATCTAGTTCATCGCAAGCCCTAGAGAGATCTTGGTGTTCTCCCTTCTGTAATAGTAGGACCAGGAAATTCCGTCCATTAGTAGCATCTCTGCACCTATTTTTCAACTCTTCCCTCTTTCAAATATTTTCAGACAAAGAACGTTGCCTTTCTCATCCTAGACTCTATTTTTTTTTAATCCAAACAAAGAAGAAACAAAAGATTACTTTAGCCACTTCTCTTTCTTTCTGTTTTTGCCTCTAGACTTTCTCATCCTAGACTTGAAAAAATTTGAATCCAAAAAAAGAAAAGAAAAATGGAATATTATTGTAGTTTCTTTTCTTTCTGTTTTTTGTCTATACTGATACCGGCTACTTGACATTCCAAGTTAGAGAATTTAAGCATAATTGATGGAGTTCACCACATAAGAAACCAGTTTTAATAGAAGAACACATTATTCAGGAATGGAATAGCCACTAAAAGAGGAACACAAAGCTTAGAAGAAAAAGGTAAAGAGGACATAAGTTTTAGGAGGACACCGGTTATGATGCCAAAAGACATCAGTGACCTGATAAAACCACAAAAGAGGGTATCTCCAATTCATGTGCATTATGATCTCCTAAGAAGGAAAGTTTGCATGCATATTTCTTACATGTCATTGAATTGGAAGACACAATTAGAAGCTAGGAAAAATGAAGTTCTCTCACTGTGACACCATCTTTCAGACTCATCAAATATCTTTGAACTGAAGGGAAACTCTTAACTCAGTAAGCAAACGGCTATTGAAAGAGCAATAACAGGCCATGTAATGTTTCAACTAGTACTCCTCAATCTGGACAAATAATTCCCCTCGCACGTCGAGAACTTCTTAAATGCATACTAATGAGAGCATAAAGTAACTTAGATTTAACGAAAATCAGATTGCTTTTCAGAGCCTCCTTGGCCTCTGTCTAAAAACATACAATAGTCATACGTAGACCGTCTGGTGTCAGGACAACCACTCCAATCAGCATCTGTGTATGAGGCAAGTGTAGACGTCGACGATGGATACAAATACAAGCCATAATCAAGTGTTCCCTGAATGTACCTAAGAATGCGTTTGAGCGCATTCATATGTTCAACTATGGGATCATGCATGAACAAACACACCTGTTGTACGGCATATGTAATATCTGATCGCGTGAACGCGGATATCGGCGGCGCCGCAAGATCGCGATAATGGTCGATCCTCATAGGGAGAGCCAGCAGCACCCAACTTGGGTTTAGTATCAACTGGAGTAGAAGTGGACTTACAGGATGACATCCCAGCCTCTCAATGATCTCTGCTGCATACTTCCTCTGTGATAAGAACAATCCACCTGCATGACGAGTGACTGCAATCCCCAAAAAGAAACTCAATGGGCCCAAGTCGGCAAACTTAGAACTGAGCATTGTCATAATAGACTTTCACAAAGCATCAGAAGAGGCAGTCAAGATAATATCATCAACATATAACAATATATAAGGCATGAAAGAACCCTGACGATATATGAATAATGAATTATCAAATCTATTGTGCGAAAAATCCATAGTCGAAACATAGTCAGCAAACCTCTTATACCAAGCCTGTGGAGACTGCTTAAGCCCATACAAGGACTTCTGCAATAGACAGACATGAATATGATATCTAGTATCCCTGAACCCCAAGGGCTGATGCATATACATTGTCTCCTAAAGATCATGTAGAAAGCATTCTTCACATCTAGCTGATGAATGAACCATGATTTGAAAAGAGTCAAGCTGAGCACAGTGCGAATGGTAGCCGACTTGACTATCGGGCTAAATGTCTCCCTACAATCCACACCAACCTGCTGAGTCTTACCATCACCTACAAGTCTATCCTTATGTCTCGCAAATGAACCATCAGAATTATCCTTATGAACAAAAATCCACATAGACCGAAAATATTAACACCAGATGGACGGGGTACCAACTCCCACGTCTTATTATCAATAAGAGCATTATATTTCTCGGTCACGATAATTTTCCAATTAGGGTCATTTAAGACAGACACAGGATTACGGTGTGAGGGGGATTTAAGAATATTATAATTCAAATTAAAATGTCTTTTTGGTTTAAAAATACCCCATTGACTGTGAGTGACTGGACCAAGACTCTGGGCTGGATTGGGTGAATTTTGGAAATTTTCTGGAATTGTCGCTGGCGCGCCGCGCAGAGGATCGCGGTCGCGATGCCGCAGAGTCGCAGCTCTACGAAGTTTTAGCCGCCACCGCCGACGGATTTCATTTCTACCATCGACGGATGGCGCGCCGCAAAGCCTCCTGGCGCGCGCTTACGACATTTTTTGTCAAAAAATCCGAAAAAAGATGTTGAACATATAAGGAGATATCATCATCCAAAAAATCATATGAACTAGGCACGGGTATTTCTACTTTTGAAAACGGAAATTGGGATTCATCAAAGAGGACATGACGACTAATGATGATTCATTTAGAGGATAAATCAAAGCATTTATAACCACGGTGATTTGACGGAAAACCCAAAAATACACAAGGAGTAGAACGTGTATGAAGTTTGTTGATTGTAGTGGATGAAAACAATGGATAATATAAGCATCCGAAGACCCTAAGATGAGAATACGAATGAGTCTTATTGTATAACACTTGAAGAGGGATGAATATGTCAAACCTTTGTAGAAAAGAATATTAAGTAGATCGGTAGTCATTTGTAGCGCATGATGCCAAAACAATGGAGGGACAGAAGAATGAACCAATAAAGTGCGAATAATGTTATTAATTGTCACGACCCAACCCCGGGGCCGCGGCTGGTACCCTACCGGGGTACCCTGTCAGGTATATGTCAGAGAATAGCAACGGAACATACATAACACATAACTTATAAAAAGGGTAAACATCACTGGCCAGCCGATAAGGCTGCCTTCCATAAAACATACTTAAATAAAGTATAGTAGTACAACTGGTTCTGGTAGCCCAAAACATATATGTGACCACGCACTTAAAGATAATAATGGCGACAGTGGCCCCGCCATACCCTGAATGTACAAAATATCTATAGCGTCGAGAATATCCGCATCAATAAACAAGCTTCCGAGGAATGGAGCTTCGACACCTAATAGTGATCCTAAGAACGAGGATCCACACCGCTTATCCTTACCTGCAGATTGAACGCAGCCCCGGCGAAGGGTCGACACAACGCATCAAGTATGTAAAACTAGAAAATATCAGTAGTAATATCATAAGTCAAAAATAAGCCGAGTCATAGATAAAATCAATTTCCTTGCATTGTGCCTTACTAACAATGAGAGTAACAAGTATAAATCTTATAGCGTAAAAATAGGAGGCTCACGATCAAAACAGGTACCTCGCCTGTAGTATCATTAAGCAATCCTACTCGCGGGACTATTTCACCCGCACGGGTCCCGTGGACCCGCACGAGGTCATCCGCCTCGTCGGGACTATTTCACCCGCGTGAGACTATTTCACCCGCATGGATCCCGTGGATCCGCATGAGTACCATCACCGCATCGCACGGACTATTTCACCCGCACGGATCCCGTAGTCCGATCCGCGTGAGTACAAGCGCGCACTCGCATCACGGGTAGCAAATCCATGGCATAGATAATAACCCGGGTTTACCCCGTAATAATACAAATATATAACATAGCTCATCCAAATATCATACATAACATAAGCACTACCTACCATCATATCATACCTAAGCACTACCGACCTATCATATCACAACATAAGCACTACCGGCCTATCATATCATACATAAGCACTACCGGCTTATCATAACATAAGCAAGTTAAGAAATCCCCTAACTTCTTATTAACATTATTAATATATCCTCTCATTTTAGTATCCTAAGGCACTAACATGTCTTTTAATAGAAAATCCGGGAATTCAACCCAAGTACCATGTACTTCTAACTTTTAAGAAAACTCTTTATACAAAGATTCCAAGATACTATTCACCATAGTATCAAGTTACGACTTCTTTTCAAGACGAGTCACATTTCCTTTTAGAAATATAATAGGCTTCTAAATCAAGTGACTTCATTTCCTTTAGAACCTTAGGCAACCAATGCCTAAAAATCAATTCACCTTTCTTAGTTTCAAATCCTTTACCCGTACTTGTTTTAATTAGAGTAAACCTTTCTTTGTGAACCTTTCAAGAAAACTAGTATAACCAACTTCCCATAAAGTCCTTATATTAGCGTTATCCCTTTGTCAAATACATTTTCCCTCAACCCAAGGGACTTATACTTTTGAAATGAAGCAAGTATCATATACTTTAAAACAAGTGTAGATTATCAAATCTTGTCATTATCTTACCGTACTACATAGATACAACTATTCATGCTCAAGAGATAGGAAAGCTCTACATACCTTTTTGATCAATCCACTTGCTAAGTCCAAACTACCGCAAGTAATATGTCAACCTAAAATAACCATGATACGTTCATTAACCTCTAATTTCAATGTAGAATAATCTAAACTTAAAGCCACTAAATTCTATGGAAAATTGGACAGCATTTCCTTTGTTTCTACATACTTTGCCACCTTTCACAAGGCCGATTTTCAACACTCAAACGCCTCATTAAGGCCCAACATCCAAACCAACACAAAGGGGATTAAACACCTAATCTTGGGTGTGTAAAATTCTGCCCCATAAGTGATAATAATACACTTAACAACTCTAAAGTAGTTTGTAGATTACAACATGCTCATAATATCTTCTTAACCAATTCCTTCACATTCAAACCATAGTATCTTACATGCAATGAGTCTAAGAGCATTATTTACTACCACAAGTTCTTTCTTCTTAACATGCAACACTAAAACTAATTATAAAGGAGGAACCATTACCTTAGAGCTTTAGCCAAATTTATTCCAACAATTTTGCTAGCCTCCTTTCCAAGAACACCACCACAACAACCTTCACAAGCTAGCCACAAGTTTCCCTCTTTCTTTTACTTTTTCAGATTTTTCTTTAGGCTTGAATTTCTCTTGGAATTTTAGAGAGAAGTGGGAGCTCAAGCTTTAGAGAGAGAGAGAAATTGGAAGATGACCAAGTCTTGAAGACTTGGTCAATATATTGCATGCAAGAAAATCGGATGGGGACACTTGTCACCTCCCAAGGTCTTTTAAAAGAAAATCGACTTTTCTAAGTTTTTCCGCCTAAAAATCTGTGCGCATGGCAATAAACCTCCGCACCTCTCTGAACTTTTGGCGTCGCGGCCACTGTCTGGCGCGCGCTGCGCCAGCGACCCCTCGGTACTTTCGGCGCGCGACCTGCATCCGGCGCCGCGCCCGCGCGCTGTCCGAAACACATTTACGTCCGATTGCGCCGAACTTGTAATTCTCATAACTTTCTACTCCGACGTCATATTGACGAACGGTTGGTTGCGTTAGAATCTAGACTCAACGAACTACGCCCTAGGCCTTTGAAACACTTAGGAACTCTCAATGTACCGGGTCATAACCCGCCTTAAAGTTGACTAAAACCCGTCCGGAATAATCCGTCAACCTATCCTTTGAAAATTTTAAGTCTTACATGCTTTAAATGCGCTCTGTCGTAGGTCGTAACTACGGGTATAACATTCTCCCCTTAGAAACATTCGTCCTGAATGTTCCTTCTAGGCTTACTCAAATCACAACATCGACATAGACCCTCTTAACTATTCTTTTGCAATAAAGAAGCTCCACGAGCCACAACATACTGAAGCGTAAATGCTAAATCAAAACTAACAAGCAGGAAAGTGGGTTACCTGGAGGTATAGGAAATAGGTGAGGATAATTATTCATCATGTCATCCTCTGCTTCCCACGTCATTTCCTCTCTGTTCTCGTTCCGCCATAGGACGCTTGAAGCCACGTCTTTTCGTCCAAGTCGTCTAACGACGATCGAGTATCTCTATGGGACTCTCTCATACGATAACTCCTCGTCACTTGGACATCCCGAACCGGGTGCACTCTAGATGGATCTCAATACATTTCCGCAACGTGGACACATGGAAAATCGGATGTACCGCCTCCAAATCGGACGGCAACTCTAACTCATAGCAACCTGCCACCCTACGGACAATCGATATGGCCCGATGTACCTTGGGCTAAGCTTCCCTTCTTTCCAAATCTCATCACGCCGCCGTGGCGTACGCTAGAAAAACCCAATCATCTATCTCAAATTCCGGTGTCGACGTCGATGATCTGCATACGACCTGCCGACTACGAGCGCCAACAACCGCTCACGGATAAGCTTTACCTTATCCACTTTCTTGAACTAAGTCGGCCCGACTAATCGAACTTCTCCCACTCGAACCAGCTATCGGTGACTGCACCTCTCCGTATAAGGCCTCGTAAGGCGTCGTCGAATCGGAATGGTAGTGTTGTTGTAAGCAAACTCCACGAGGCAAATGATCCTCCCGACTACCTCGAAATCAATAACACAAGCCCGGCATATCCTCGAGTGTTCGGATAGTGCGCTCGGCTTTGTCCGTCGATGCGAGGGTGAAATGCGATCGAGACTCACTGCGTCCTAATCCGCCGAAAAGACCTCAGGAGTTAGCGAAATTGGGCTCCTCTATCGATATAATCGACCGGGACTCGTGCGGTCTCACAATCTCTCTAATATATAATCTGCATAGTCCTCGGTGAACGTTGTTCGACGGAAGAAAATGGGCTGATTTCGTAAGCCTGTCGACAATCACCCAAATGGAATCATGTTTCCTCTGAGTGGTAGGTAGTCCTGTAATAAAATCCATATTTATCACCTCCACTTCCAAGTCGGAATATCAATAGCAATGCCACCACCGGGCTTCGTGCTCAATCTTAACTGGCGACAATTCGGGCACTGTGCCACGAACTCCGCAACGTCCCTCTTCAGGCCATCCCACCAATACACGCATCTGAGGTCATGATACATCTTAGTCGACCCCGGATGAATAGAATAACGAGCACTGTGTGCCTCCCCCAGAATCTGCTGACGAAGTCCTGTCACATCGGGAACACACAACCGACCCTCGAATCTTAGCACCCAGCGCTACCTCAAATAGACTCTTCTCATACGGAGAGTTGCATCTCGATGCATCAAAATCGGATTCTCATACTGTCGCCTCTTCACCTCCTCGACGATGGAAGACTCGGCAACCTCTTGAACCCGAATTCCGTCACTATCAGAATCAACCAAACGAACCCCAAGGCTCGCTAGCTGATGTAACTCTCGGACCATATCCCTCTTCTCTGGCTGAACATCAGACAGACTACCCATCGATCTGCGACTAAGGGCATCTGCAACTACATTGGCCTTCCCTGGGTGGTACATAATATCAACATCGTAATCCTTAAGTAGCTCGACCACCGCCTGCGCAAGTTCGGCTCCGGTGAAGATGTCTTGGAGACTCTTGTGGTGCAGTGTAAATGTCACGTGAACTCCATATAAATAGTGTCTCGGATCTTGAGGCATGAATCACTGCCGACTCTAAGTCATGTGTGGGATAGTTTTTCTCGTGCTTCCTAAGTGCCGAGATCGTAGCTATAATTTCTGCCGTCTTTGCATCACGCACCCAAGTCCGACACCGACGATCGCATGATAAACCACATATCCATCTAAGCCCTGCGGAAGAGTAAGAAGCTGAAGCGGTCGTCAACTTCTCCTTTAACAATCTGAAACTTTCTCACAAGTATCCGTCGGCGGAACATAGCGCCTTCGAGTCGCTTAGTCAAAATCTTTGAAATAAGCAAACTTTTCTACAAACCTCCTAAGAAAGCCACCCTACCAAAACTCGCATTTCGAGAACTTGGCATATAATCACGGTCACGAGGACCCCGTCGTCCTCAAATGATCAGATGCTCGCTCACGTGCGCGCGAATACACCAAGATATCATCAATAAACACTATAACGAACATATCCAAGAATGGCACGAACACCCTATTCATCAAATCCATGAATCTTCTGGGCGTTGGTCAACCGAAAGACATCACCCGAACTCATAGTGCCCATAGGGTCTGAATGCATCTTTGGGATATCTATCTCTCTAACACTTGCACTGATGATAACTGGACTGCGAGTCTATCTTGAAAAACATTTTGCACCACCTGCGTGGTCAAACAAATCGTCAATCCGGGGAGGATACATGTTCTTGATAGTCACCTTGTTACCTTTGTAATCAATACACATACGCAGCGTCCATCCTTCTTCTTTACAAATAACATTGGTGCCCCAAGGAGAAACACTTGTCCTAATAAAGCCTTTCTCCAAAGAATCTTTCATTGGTCCTTGATTCCTTCAACTCGCGGGTGCCGTCTGTATGGCGGAATAGATATCGGTCAGTGTCGGCGCCAAATCGATGCAAAACTCAATCTCCTCTCGGGAGGATGCGGAAGCTTCGTGGGAATACGTGCGGAAACTCTCTAACAACCGGGCCGTTGAAGGTCGGTATCTCACCTCGATGTCGAATACGAACGAATGGTAAATATACCCGCCCGTACCATCTTCCTAGCCTTGAGGTAAGAAATAAACCTACCCTCGGCGATGCAGTATTCCTTCCACTCGATAACCGCTCGCGGAAGCGGAACCGAACTAACCTCTCTGCGGTCCCATTGGCATAGCAAGACGCTAGCCAATCCATACCATAATCATATCGAGTCCGTCATATCCAACTCTATCAAGTCGGCTAGAGTCGGCGACCATCTATAGTCATTTGGCAAGCCTTATATACGCTCGGCTACCGTTCAAGCACCTACGGCGTAGCCACCTCAAAAGATTCTATGGACTCGGGCTCACATCCCTATTCTACCCAATATGAGGAGATATATAGGACAAGGTAGAACTGGATCTATCAAAGCATATACATCCAAAGAAGAAACCAATAATGTACAGTGGCGACGGCGGATCGGGTGATGCCTCCGGTCCCGGCATGGACATAGCATAGATGCGGTTCGAGGACCGTGGAACTAGAACCCCGCCACGACCCTGCCGCGGCTGTGGCCGTGAACACCACGCCTCGGGCGCATAACAATCAAGATGAAGACCAAAGAATGGCCCGGTCGGGTGAGCCATAGCATTTCCGCGCCTGGTCGGACAATCTCTCTTCAAATGGCCTGCGCCACAAGAGTAACAAGCTCACGGAGGAACCGACACCCCATAATGGCAATCACCACATCGACCCGAGGCATAGGTTGCCTCGTATGGAACTCGTCCTTCGAAACCGAAGCCACGGAACCTGTCACGCTCCTGAATACTCAGACGTCCGAAGATGGTGGAGGCGCTCGACCGGCGTGGTGCAAATCTGTCATTCTTTGGGGTTGTCTACCCTAAAACTACGGAGGACCTGCTGTCCCGGCCTCTTCTGGCGATACTGCCGATCCATCGGCCCTGCGTTCTCACACCCAGTGCATATGCTGCGTGCGGCAATGTCCATGCCGGTGAAGAGCCACCCGTCTGCAACTCGGCCAAGTGATCATCGAGTCTGTGACATAGCGGTGCACCACGCCCTCCATATCTGCTACCAAAGCGGGCACATACCGAGCCAATGAGTCAAACTCCACATTGTACTCGACCGTCCGCCCACTGTCTCGATGTCAAAAATCTATCGGCGAGCCCTCGCCATCTGCGGAGGCAAGAAATGGCCAAATGCGCCTCGAGAACTTCGTCCCAATAAGTGAGCGCATACTCCCAGGGCGGTTCCATGAATCATACCGATCCAAGCTGCGGTGTCCGCGGTGATGCGAACCTAGTACCACCGACTCGGTCTCCAAGCCCGATCACCCTCGCGATCCATGTATCGCCGGATAAACTCACGAGATCATCCTCGTGCCTCGACCCATAAAACTACGGTGGCTGCAACTCAAAAGTCCCTCGGTCTCGCTAGCGACTCTGTCTTTGAACTACGAATGCAAAGCTACATCTCCGGCTATCCTCATGCTCGCCACGATCTCGGCTAATCGGGCCCATCTCGTAGCCCATATCCTGCGCCGCAGGCTGGATGGAGGCTCGGTACTGCGCGGTCTCGATGGCCGCTGCTGCGCCTCGGACTCTGTGGGGTTGGCGGCGTTGTAGAACTTCGCCGTCTGAAACACCTCATCCGTGGGGCGGGCTCGTGCCACTCGTAACCCTCGGTGCCTACTAGTAGTTCCCTCTTTGCGCTTGCCGCCGGGCGCGGTTGCTGCGTGGAGGCATAAGCGATACATAAAGGAAAACATCGGAGGAGGTTCAACCTATAACTCGGCTCTATACACGATCTTAGAGTGAAAGAATGGAAACCAATCCTAAATATCCCGCGACCTCCGATTATAGATGTGGTGCACGCGACACCGATAATCAAGACTCAATAGACACTGCGTGGACACTTTCCAGGACTAAGCGCTCGATACCACTTTTGTCACGACCAACCCGGGGCGTGGTACCTGCCGGTACCGCATCGGTATATGTCGAGAGAATAGCGTGACATACATAACACATAACTTATAAAAAGGGTAAACATCACCGGCGGTAGATAAAGTGCGTTTCCATAAAACATACTTAAATAAAGTATAGTAGTACAAGCGGTTACGGTAGCCCAAAACATATATGTGACCACACTCTAAAGATAACTGTGGCGGGACGGGGCCGCCATACCACTGAATGTACAAAATATCTATAGCATCGGGAATATCCGTACCGATAAACAAGCTTAGGAGGAATAGAGCTTCGACAGGAATAGTGATCCTGAACGAGGATCCACAATGCTTTACCGCCTGCAGGCGTGACGCGGCCCCAGGAAGTCGATGACGTGCAGTATGTAAAAGCGAAAAAATATCAGAGTAATATCATAAGTCAAAAATAGTGAGTCATAGATAAAATCAATTTCCTTGCATTGTGCCTTACTAACAATGAGAGTAACAAGTATAAATCTTATAGCATAAAAATAGGAGGCTCACGATCAAAGCAGGTACCTCGCCGTAGTATCATTAAACAATCCTACTCGCGGGACTATTTCACCCGCACGGGTCTGTGGACCCGCGTGAGGTCATCCGCCTCGTCGTGGGACTATTTCACCGCGTGGATCCTGTGGATCCGCATGAGTACCATCGCCGTACTCGCGTGGGACTATTTCACCCGCATGGATCACGTGGTGGGATCCGCGTGAGTCAAGCGCGCGCTTTCGCATCATGGGTAGCAAATCCATGGCATAGATAATAACCCGGGGTTTACCCGTAATAATACAAATATATAACATAGCTCATCCAGTATCATACATAACATAAGCACTACCGCCTATCATATCATACCTAAGCACTACCAGGCTATCATATCACAACATAAGCACTTCTGCCTATCATATCATACATAAGCACTAGAACATCATAACATAAGCAAGTTAAGAAATCCCTAACTTTATTAACATTATTAATATATCCTCTCATTTTAGTATCCTAAGGCACTAACATGTCTTTTAATAGAAAATCAGAATTCAACCCAAGTACCATGTACTTCTAACTTTTTAAGAAAAACTCTTTTTATACAAAGATTCCAAGATACTATTCACCATAGTATCAAGTTACGACTTCTTTTCAAGACGAGTCACATTTCCTTTTAGAAATATAATAGGCTTCTAAATCAAGTGACTTCATTTCCTTTAGAACCTTAGGCAACCAATGCCTAAAAATCAATTCACCTTTCTTAGTTTCAAATCCTTTACCCGTACTTGTTTTAATTAGAGTAAACCTTTCTTTGTGAACCTTTCAAGAAAACTAGTATAACCAACTTCCCATAAAGTCCTTATATTAGCGTTATCCCTTTGTCAAATACATTTTCCCTCAACCCAAGGGACTTATACTTTTGAAATGAAGCAAGTATCATATACTTTAAAACAAGTGTAGATTATCAAATCTTGTACGTATACCGTACTACATAGATACAACTATTCATGCTCAAGAGATAGGAAAGCTCTACATACCTTTTTGATCAATCCACTTGCTAAGTCCAAACTACCGCAAGTAATATGTCAACCTAAAATAACCATGATACGTTCATTAACCTCTAATTTCAATGTAGAATAATCTAAACTCAAAGCCACTAAATTCTATGGAAAATTGGGCAGCATTTCCTTTGTTTCTACATACTTTGCCACCTTTCACAAGACCGATTTTCAACACTCAAACGCCTCATTAAGGCCCAACATCCAAACCAACACAAAGGGGATTACACACCTAATCTTGGGTGTGTAAAATTCTGCCCCATAAGTGATAATAATACACTTAACAACTCTAAAGTAGTTTGTAGGTTACAACATGCTCATAATATCTTCTTAACCAATTCCTTCACATTCAAACCATAGTATCTTACATGCAATGAGTCTAAGAGCATTATTTACTACTACAAGTTCTTTCTTCTTAACATGCAACACTAAAACTAATTATAAAGGAGGAACCATTACCTTAGAGCTTTAGCCAAATTTATTCCAACAATTTTGCTAGCCTCCTTTCCAAGAACACCACCACAACAACCTTCACAAGCTTGCCACAAGCTTCCCTCTTTCTTTTACTTTTTCAGATTTTTCTTTAGGCTTGAATTTCTCTTGGAATTTTAGAGAGAAGTGGGAGCTCAAGCTTTAGAGAGAGAGAGAAATTGGAAGATGACCAAGTCTTCAAGACTTGTTCAATATATTGCATGCAAGAAAATCAGATGGGGGGGACACTTGTCACCCTCCCAAGGTCTTTTAAAAGAAAATCTGACTTTTTCTAAGTTTTTCCGCCCAAAATCCGCCTCGGCTGCATGCTGAAACCTCATGACCTCTCAGACTTTTGGCGCGCGGCCCTAACATCTGGCGCGCGTACTGCCTTCAGCGACCCCTCGGTACTTTCGGCGCGCGGTTTGCGTCCGTATGCGCATCACTTTGTCCAAACACATTTACGTCATTGCGCCGAACTTGTAATTCTCATAACTTTCTATTCCGCGCGTATGATTTAGCGGTTGGTTGCGCTGGAATCTAGATTCAACGAACTACGCCCTAGGCCTTTGAAACACTTAGGAACTCTCAATGTACCGGGTCATAACCCGCCTTAAAGTTGACTAAAACCCGTCCGGAATAATCCGTCAACCTATCCTTTGAAAATTTTAAGTCTTACATGCTTTCGTACGCTCTCATACGTAGGGTCAGAACTACGGGGTATAACATTAATGGTACGAATTTGCGTTCGGCTTTCCCATTTTGTGAGGACTTATGAGGACAAGAAAAATGAAAATTTATCTCATTTTGTGCACAAAACTCCCTAAATTCTCCATTGTCACTCTTTACCATTATCACATTGAATGTTCTTTATTTCTCGTTCGAATTGAGTTCTGATGAAAGCTCTAAATTTTGTGAAAATGGAAAAAACTTGGGATATTTTTGCAATTGGAAACGTTCATAAAAATTTAGAATAATCATCCAAGAATAAGACATAATATCGATGACCCATAGAACTGAGAACATGAGATGTCCATAAATCGCTATGAATAATGTCAAATGGCATAGAAGTATGAGAATTTGAAGTTACAAACGGTAATTTAATAATTTTTTCCATAGCACAGGATTGACAAAGTGGAGTACTACGCGTACCCTTACAAGAAATAAACTTATGTCTATCTAAAGAAGATAAAATAGACGATTCCGGATGACCTAGATGAACATGCCACAAGGAAATAGCAAGAGCTGCAAAAGTGGATGGCATAGCTTGACGCGAGATGCTGAGACTCGGTGTGATTGAATAAAGATCCTCCTACTATCACACCTCATGATATGACTCCCCGCCTTGAAATCCTTTACAAAAAACCCAAACGGATCAAAATTAATAGAAACTCAATTATCAGTGGTGAATTTACGGACAAACACCAAATTTTTACTCAATATTTGGGCATGAATGGTATTTTTCAGTACAAGTGGTGGATGAGGAGGGGACAAAGTTTTATTACCATAACCCTTAATTGGAATAGAATTGTCATTACCAACAGTTATACCACGATTAGTGCTCAAATTGGAATAAGACGAGAGAGTACCTTGGTCGGATGTCATGTGGGTAGTGGCGCCGGTGTCCATGTACCAATTAGGTTCCGGTTGAGTCAAGCCAAACGTGTGCATCACTGCTTCAATGTCGGTCTGAGTGGGGCCCACAGCGTGGTGGGCCTGATGTGGGCGAGACCCAAGTATCTTTGATCGCTGGGTGCCCATACGTCCGAACCACAAGTCGACCTGAAGAAGGCTGGATCGTGGCGCCTACAGCCGTCTTGAGCGTTGCGGCGCTATGAGGCGCTGACCCATCGCCATCGCCCGGGGCCCCTGTGGGCCCCAGAACTGCTGCTGCTGCTGATGGTTGCTCGTGTTGTTGCCGCCGCAATTCTTGTCATTATTCTTCCGATTTTGGCCCTTCTTACCACCCCCGTTATTGTGATTTTGAGTCACGTTGGTTGAATTGGTTTCACGATCCGACCCGACGGGCCGCGACTAAGCGCCCTAATGACGCCATTATACTAACCAACCACGTAATCAGACTAACACTAATGACAATATAAAATCCGACAGCATAACGATGCAATCATAACATACGTCCGAATGGGCAAGCCGACAAGTCTGCCTTTACACATGAACAATCCTGTCTCCTGAGGAGTCACATCTAAATCAAATATAACGAAAAGGCGAGCCGACAAGGCTGCCACTATATACGGGAGTATCCCCATAGAAGAAAATGAAATACCACAATACAGCTGACCACAACATGATATAATCCACACACGTACAATCCACAACTGTCTACAGACCTCTAGGAGTACAATAATGACATATGACGGAACAAGGCCCCGTCGTGCCCCTAAATATACATAAGTCAGAATAAAGTTCTGTACCAAAATGACAAAGCTATGAATCAAAGGAGCTCTCCAAACAGTTGAATAGGAACCTAGACCGGAGGATCACTAAACTGAGCATTTGTACCTGCGGGCATGAACGCAGCCCCCCGAGGAAAGGGGTCAATACGAAATAATATACTGAGTATGTAAAACATGTAGAATTGTAAAGCAGATCATAACTGGCCAATAGATAATAGGAGACATGTAAGATTATCAAATACCAATCCCAACTGTACCATAGAAAATAGAGAATCAAATGTGTCTTATCAAAATGAGAGTCATATCAAAATCATGAATGTCTAACCATATAATCATCACATATAAGTAAACTGCCCGGCCCTCAGGTGAGGAACGCGGTGAAATATATTATCCTGGGTATCTGTACCCGCGTCATATGTACATAAACTTCCCGACCCTCCAGTGAGGGACGCGGTGAACATATAAGGTATACTGCCCGGCCCATTCTAAAACACGGTAAAGTAATATAAGAAATATGTGCGCCTATCTGCCCGGTCCGGGATGCGGTGAAGTATCGTATATACATAAACTGCCCGGACCTCTGGTGAGGGGCGCGGTGAAGTGGAACAATAACACTTTGCACGAGTAGATATCATGAGCAACTATATGCTATTTAAATCATCACTTGACTCTCAATTAAATCATTAGAATGAACTTTCTTACTAGAAACTCAAAGACACTTCTCATAACTCATATTATTAGGATTTAGACTGTATAGGAATCATGTACGTCCGTCGTACGTTCCTTTTATATAAATCATGCCAAAAGAAAGAAGGAAGAGTTTCACATACCTTTTTGTCGAACTAGTCAACTCACTATTAGAATACGTCTCGTCTAGTACTTCCACCTATAATAAAGGGTAATACGTCTGTCAATTCTATGATTTCTGACGTAAGTTATATCGAAGGACGACTCTCTTATCTATAGCAATTCGGGCAGCACTTTCCTTATTTATGTGCATATCCACAACTTACAAATCAAGCCAGCAATACCAAATAACAATCCCAATTACTCCATATACGCTATCATAACACCTTCTTTCACTTTACTCTTATGAACGACAACAACTACAACAACCAAGGTGATTACTACACCTATTTTTCTTTGTTAATTCAACCCCTTAAACCACATTAAGATAACCTTAAAAACAGTCTATCAATTCTAACAACGACAACAAGAGCGCAAGTCCTACAATTTGCAATATAACACCCTTTTTACACTTTAAACTCTTTAAGATATGTATTGGTTGTTGACACACAATTTTGACCCTCTCGTCCAGTCATTAACTATAAATTACACTAATTTTTCAAAATAATGTTAGCGATTTTATAATAATAAAATGCAACAATAAAATATTAATACATGCATAAATAAGCGATTTAATAATGGCACCGCATTTTACGTAGAGTATTAGCATTTTTTTAGTCTCACGTCCGCATTCGCATAAATATTATTCATAATTTAAGCCCTAATAATTTTAATAATAATAAATACGTAAATAAGTAAATAATTTAATAATGGCGTCGCATCAAACATTCCTTAAAATTATATCCATATTTATTAATACTCAAAGCAATTTCATAAGCAATTGAAACCCCCCATTAATTTAATTCTAATTTAACATCGCAAAGTATGCATAATAAATAATATTTTAATAACGGCATCACATTATAAAATATTAAACACTAATTAAATAACACGCCCGCATTTATTATTGTAATAATTTAAACTCAAGCTAAAACTAATAAAGCACCTAAAGTCATATTAAAATAATTTAATAATAACTTATTTCCCATTAATTAAAACTAATACCTAAAATCTACCCAACACACATGGCCCACACCGAAGGCCCAAACCTGCTGACCCGCAAGCCCAAACTCCACAAGCCTTTTATTCCCCTTCAGCCCACCTTCCCAAAATACACCCCTCAAGTCCAGCAAACCTAGACAAAAACCAAACAACCCTAAAACCAATCCGCCGCTACACCCATCAAAGAATCTGAAATCTTCCAATCATACCATAAAACGATACACAAATCATTTCCAAAATTAGCACCCAAATCGCATAGAATCAACCCAATCTTACCAAATGGTTTATTAATGCTTCTTGATATTATCGACTATTGTATTCAAACTATGTCGCATGAATTTCGTGTTTCGGGGTTATGTGATAAATGCGACGCATTGTTCTACCGTAGAAGCTAGGATTTGTGATAGTCGAAGCTTATATGTGATTATAAGTGTATTCTTTGCTCATTCGAAATTATGTCGGTAGTAATGATGCAGTTTTATATCTATAAACATGTTCGATAACTTGGTTGTGTAAGTGGTGTGAGGTAGGTTTAATCTTAGATATTTATTGATATGTTTATAAACTCGTGGGACGAATATGAGAGCAGCAAAATGTAAAGGCGATAGTTTATATGTTGTGTGTGTCCTTCCTGCCTAGGATCTTGTTTAGTATTAATTGGTTCACTATGTTCCTGACTAGTCAAACTGGACCATGCCCAGGTTAGTGTATAATAACTCATGAATTTGGATTGACATTGTTTGAATACATCCATGATCTAGCCAGACATGTAATCCTGCATCGACTCTGGAATTGTTTATCCGAATCACCAATGGTCAGTTGAACATCACTAGAACATTGTGTTTATCTGGTCAATAGGACACCCCCTACATACTGAGTTAAATACAGGTTTTACTCTAAGCAGTATGTCTAATATACACGACCTATGAATGATTGTGTGCTTATTTCAGTCGTACATGTTTTTCCGGAGAATAGAGCAAGTGAATGAACTACTGTGAAAGTTATTTGGCAAAATGGTATTTGGTGAAATTGTTGTCAGTACTGCCAAAGTACCTAGGCTCCATCAGTTTAGAAAGGTAGGAATAATAGAATATTGTACAAGAGAACGGAATTTACCTTTGTCGCGCCCGATTTCGACCGCGACATTTCTAAATAGCGAACCCTGCTCAAAATGCAATGTTAGAAAAATGAACTAACAAAAACGCTAATTGTTTAAAAAGTATTTAATTTTAAAGCTAAAGGGTTGCTAGAGTGCTAAGGGTTCGCGGAGTCGCCACCTAATTAGTTTGGGTGAATTAGGACACCTAAATGTTTAACTAGTTTAAAGTAAAACATTAACTCCATTTTAATGGTCTGCTAAACTTAGTGAGATTCTGGGCAAGAGTTCTTTATTATCCTAAAGGGAAGGGGTTAGGCACCCTAAAGGATCCGCTAACTTGCGGTTATCCATTCAAACCTAGGGTTAATTATTTATGCTAAGAATGTATGTTTTAGCAAAAGATTATTTAAGTAAAGGATGTGGCAGGTATCTAAAAAATATATATATATTTGATGAATAAAAAGGGTTTTTCTAATACTTCACCAAAAATATGTAAAGCTAATTATACATTTATAAGACATGAATTTATTTTATTTGAAAAAAAAGCAAAATGATAAATTACTCCTATAAATATATGCAAGGTTAAGACTATTATATATAAAGTTTAATTATGAAATAACCTTTACTTGTGTATGCAAAACGTTTAGAGATACTAAGAAACGTGGTAAATTAGTAAATTACTCCTATGATGCTTATGGAAAGTTTATGAAAAAAATCCTTTTTTTATTTTTCTTGAGAGCAGATAGGAAGGAGTATATTAACTAAAGCATAGCTAAGACTGATTGAATCATTTGGATGACGAACCTAGGATAAATAAGGGATGAATTTTCTTTTAACACTACCCTTTCAATGTATTTAGAGTTAATTATCCTATTAGTTACAAGGTTAATGAATATGACAATAATAAATGAACAAATAAATGAATGCGTAAGTAAACAAAGAGAGGAATGAGACTGGAGTAGTTGTAGCGTCTAGGGCGGATGGCGACAACATCTATTTTTGTAGTTGTTTGGAAGCCCTGCGGCGGAAATGCGGTTGGTGATATGGGGACCATTGCGAGTCTCGTACCGAGACTCTTAATTATTCTCCCGATGCATGCCATGTAAAAAAAATAAGAAAGAAAAGGATTAGTATATGTTTTATATCTTTATCAAGCAATCATTGACACAATATCTAAACACATATGAATCACTTCATCTTAATAATAAGCAGACCCGAAATGCAAGAAATAGGTCAGGTGGGTAATTAGCCGGAAAATAATAACTGGCAGGACCAATAATTTTTAAGTTACGGGTCTGCTTTAAGGCAACAAATCACGGCAGCAACACCAAAGCAATAGCAGCAAAATAACGTCATTAGATTTACATTTACAGTGGCAAAATACTCATGGCAAGAATGCGAATGCCGACTAAACACCAAAACAATAGTACCGACAAAACAGTAGCAGCAGGACCGATAGCAACCAGTTATTTCTATTGCTTAGGAGGCTTTCTAGATGTACTAATTTAGAAATCTAAATAATACGAACATATACATATTAGTAGGCAGCTCAGGTAATCAAGATAAGCTAAGCATGAACTGAGGCAGATAAACACATACTCATTTAGCCGCTATCATTCTCACTATATCTATGTCTACTTCCACTTGCAGATGTTTTGAACTTGCAGACAGAATGTAAACAGGTACGACGCTAAACTAACATGTCATAACCGATTCAAGGAGCAAAAAGGATTTCTCATCAGATCACAAGAAAGGCAGTTAGGCAGGAAAACAAATTCAAGCGACAAGCGTAGAATAATACTTCAAGGCTAAGAGAAGCGATCATGTTTAGAAGACATTACTCAGACACAGATTATGCAATCTTAAGGAGCTTCGTATATTTATACTATCTTAGACTAACATAATGAATACTCAATCTAGCTAAGCAGGTTGATAAACGTTAGGCAAACAGTAGCCGAATAAGCTTATTAGTTATAATCAAAAATCAGATAAGTTGTCACTTAATCTAATAATCACAATCAGTTAATACTACTACTTGATTTTTATAATTAGTTAAGCTCAGTTCTTGTTAAGACTAATAGCAAGCAGGCCACTAAACAATCAGATTAACTACTTTCAGTTTCTAATAGATGTCAATATGCCCAATTAACGGGTTCCTGAAACAACATAAGGAGCACATGTACGCTTTATGGTTAACTTAGACATGCTAGCATTCACATAGACAGAACCAATACAGATTATATGTAGGGTCTACGATGTAAATTGGACTGTTAGTGCATTGGTGGGAAGACTGGTAGTATTTCAGATTCTCAACTATCTAACACATTATTTAAATACAGACTTCACACAGAAATGCAGAAATGAACCGAAATCGAGAGAGAGTTGATTTTACCTTCTCCGGACAGCGACCCGGGGCAGCGTATCAAGTCGTCGGTCCAATCGACGGGTTTTGGGTTTGCGATCACGAAGTGAGGGAAGGTTTTGCCTCACGATTCCTTGGTTGTATTTAACTCGTGCTCTGGTTTCGATCTATCCCCTGGGGTTCTTGGTGTGCTATCCGGTTTAGATGCTATCTCTGACTCATCCAAAGAAAAACCCCCTGTTGTATGTCGAAACTTGGTATATCTTTATTAGGTTTTCCTTAAGGTAGGTTTGGGGCAGCGATTTGAGGCGATTCGGCGATTTACGTCGTTTTGTTATGGTAAGTCTATAAGGAAGACATGCGATTTGTTGCCATTTTCGCGATTCGAGACGAGAAGGGGATATTTCTGGTAGTGTTTAGTTATGGAAAGTCTATAAGGTATAGGTTGGCGATTTGGATGCTGATTTAGAGCGATTTTTCAGGAGATTTGGTATGATTAGGTGTTTATATGGTGAGTTATTATTTGGATGTGGAGTGCGTGGGTAAGGAAGGCGGCTAGGAGTGCGTGGGTGAAGGAAAGCCGGATTCTCGGCGAGAAATCGAGCGGCAGCGAAGGGTTCTTTGGTTTCTAGGGTTTGGAAGAGAAAGGGCTGCGCTTTGTGTTTTCGTGTGGGAGAGACGAAGTGAGCGTTTAAAGGATAAGGGCGTGGGCTTGCGGGTCTTTGGTAGGCGGCGAGTCGCGGTCAGTGGGACGGTGGTAGCGGGTTTGGACGAATTAAAGGAGTGTTGGGCTGGGTAGTTATTAGGGTGTTGGGTATTAAGTTAGTGGGTATTTAATTAGGAGTTAATTAATTAGCTAATTAATTCTAGGCAAGTGTATTAATTAATTAGTGATATCTTAAATTAACAAATGTGATTAAAATAATTAAGTGCTTCATTAATCTAATTATAATAAATAAATGCGGGCGTGCTATTTAATTAATGCTCAATACTTTAGAATGCGACGCTATTATTTAAAATCTTATTATTATGCATTTTTGCAAAATTAAAATTGAATTGAGTTTATATTAAATTACTTAAATGCCGAATGCAAGTACGATATTTAAGAATTGTTTAAAGCCTTATAAATGCGACGCTATTAAAATGCATATATTAGATTAAAATTGATTTTAAATTACAAATGATTACTAATAAATGCGGCTATGCTACCTGACACGACGTTATCGCTAAATTATTTATTTTATGCATTTATTAATTATTTAAGAATTACGACAAAGCTTAAAGTTAATAAGTGCGGGCGCGGGACTCTAAGTGTTTAAAACTCTACGTAAGACGCGATGCCATTATTAAATTATTTATTTGTGCATGTATTTATGTTTTATTCTCTGCATTTTATTATAAAAATCCTAAAAATATTTTACAAAATTAGTGTAATTTTATGGTTAATGGCTGGACGGGAGGGTCAAAATTGGGTGTCAACAGATGTCCCTCTTTGTATGGAGATGATGGAAGAATCTTGGACAAAGCGTTGACTCATGCGATTTTGTCTCGATCTTGAGTTGCGAAATCTTTGGCGGTAGATAAAGTGTGGGAGGGTCAAAAGCGTCCCGATGTCGAGTTATGGCGACCTTTGGGTTACCATGGTCTAAACACCAAGGCGGGCTAATGCGGTCTTAAAGATGTCCCAGTGTCGAGTTATGATGACCTTTGGGCTATGTGCAAAAAGTAAAAGAATATAAGCGGCTTGAACACGGGTGTCTTGCTATGGCTTGTGGTCGGGTTCTATGGTGATGTGGGCGAGTGGACCCGCTTGGCCGCTACGCGTCGTTGGGAAGGTTGGCCCCAACAGATTGCCGGTTTTGTAGAGAAAATCCACGTTGTGCTCCTGCTGCTGCATGCTAAGACTTGAACAAACGGTTAGTGCATAACTGCTAAGACAGAATAATAAAGCATGCGTAAGAAATACAATTTCGGGAGTATAGAAATCGTCCCTGCGTGGATGTGATATGCTGATGATGGCGTCGTTTTTGGGCTTGTTGTCTTTGATAAGCGTCGTTACTGGGCGTGTTCTTTCTTTGGCGTCGTTGCGTAGACTTGTTGTCTTGATAACGTCGTTGTGCGGGCGTGTTCTTCTTGGCGTCGTTGCGTGGACTTCTTTGTCTTGATAACGTCATTTATGCGGGCGTATTCTTCTTTGGTGTCGTTGCGTGGACTTCCGATCACGTCGTTATGCGGGCGTGTTCTTCTGGCGTCGTTGCGTGGACTTCGATTACGTCGTTATGCGGGCGATGTTCTTCTTGGCGTCGTTGCATGGACTTCGATTACGTCGTTATGCGGGCGTGTTCTTCTTGGCGTCGTTGCATGGACTTGCCGATTACGTCGTTATGCGGGCGTATTCTTTGGCGTCGTTGCATGGACTTCGATTACGTCGTTATGCGGGCGTGTTCTTGGCGTCGTTGCATGGACTTGCCGATTACGTCGTCGTTATGCGGGCGATGTTCTTTCTTTGGCGTCGTTGCGTGGACTTCTTTGTGTTGATAACGTCGTTGCTGGGCGTGTTCTTTGCTCGCGTAGAATGAATGCTCGCAAGCTAAGCTTGAGAAAAGACGTTAGTGTATACCGTTTAAATGAAATGATAACTACATATGAGAAGTGCAATTTTATGGATAGAGATGCCGTCACGATAATGCACGGCGAATCGAGATCTTGCCTCGACCGCTGTTGCGACGAATTGTTATGATGCCTTTGTTGTATGCGATCGCTGGTTGCGGTTGACTTATGCCCGAGTTGTGGCGCTAGGTTTTGTTGCGGAACTCGAACTTTGATTGCCGATTGTTGATGCCGCTTCTGCTGCTTCTTTGCTCTTGCTGCGGACTTTGGATTGTTGTCATCCTGCGCCTTTGTCGCTTTTCTATACGAAGAGACTTTTCGTCGTATTTTACGCCGGTGTTGCACTTTCTGCTTCTGTTAAAGACCTGCGCTCAAAGATAATTTGTGAGTTTTGGGGTCGATTCGCATTTGACTTCGCCTTGTCCATGATGTCTGCGTGCACAGCTTGTTTGGACTTACAACCATGCGGTTTCTCTGTTGTCGATTTTGAAAAAGTGTCCGGCTAAAAATGGGTCTCAATGTAGTTGCTTATAGGCTATGTATTCTTGTCATTTTCAAAGCAAAGGAAAGTTTCCTAATGGTGTGGCCAAGCCGATTTAGGCGCTCGTATCCCGTGAGAATCGGTCGAACGTAGTTCATTACAAGCGAATATTGGGTGAAATTGAAAATTTCTAGATGTGGGACCAGGCGAGGCGGCGCCACGTATCCACTAAGGAATCAGTCAAACGTAGTTCATTACAAGCAAAACGAAAGAAAACATTATTAAAGCTTTAAAAATGAGTTTATAAATTATTACGCTAAAATAAATTGTTTTTCCTATCCGTGCTCTGGCGGACCAAGGCGAGTGCAAATCCAATCAATATGCCTTCATGCTGCGCCGTGGATGGTAGGTCTTCATGCTCTGCTATCTCCTCTTACGGCCTCTGCGTGGTGCATGCTCGGATAAATGGTGATTCGAGGCGGAATGGGCGTAGGCGGTGTATTCCTCATCTAAGGTTATCGGTGCACATTGGCGTGGCGTGGTTTGGCGGGTTATCATGCACATTTGGGGCGTGATCCTTTACCGATACCCGCCTGCGATCGGTGCCTCGATTACGTCCCGAGGAGTGGCAACGCCGGTGTCATGTCACGGGCTATTGGAGTGATCTGCGCGGTAACTTGTTCTCATCATACCATCTTGGGATAGGGTCGGGATCCTTCCGGAATCGGTTGGATTAGGCTGCGGCGCATGACCTTTCATATATTTGAGGTATGGGTTCACTAGTGGGAGTGCGAACTTTGGGTGGTTTTCCTTGTAATTCTTATTTGCTCTGGTGCATTGGGTGCTCTACGTTGGCGGGCACGATGGGTGGATCTATGCGGGCGGGATAAGCGGGTGCTTGTGAAGTGTTATATATAAGTGTGTGTGGTAGTTGTGGTAGTATGATGGGTTTTGGTATGTCATAAATGCTTGGGTTTGCGTTCTTGTTCAAACATGGAAGAAGCGTCTCTTTCTTCCTCTGTGAAGTACTCCCAGTGCCACGATGAATCGCCTTATTAGTTACTGTAATCTTGCCAGTTGTAATCCTACCGGTTTAATACCTTCTGAAGTCGCCCATTCTAATAACTTCATGAAATTCCGCCCGATGGCGCTTATCATCCGCTCATAGTAGGTTGCATCCTTCAAAGATTGTACGAATAATGTGGTCATCTCACTCTCCGCGTGGGTGGTTGCACTTCAGCCTCTGAGCCACATCATGGCGTATTCTCCGAATGTTTCGTAGTCTTCTTCTCAACTTCATTAAGTAGAACACACCCGGTTTACGTGTTGAACTGAACCGCTCACAAAATCTTGGGCGATGCATTCGGCTATGCCATTTCGCGGATCTTGGTGGTATACCAATCTAGTGCCTCACGGTCAAGCTCGAATGAACAACTTCATAATGGCCACTGGTTCTTCCTACCGATTAGCTTGTCGCATATGACCTCGGTGTGCACGGGGTTCCCTTTCCATCAAATAGTTCAAACTTGGCACCTTGTACCCATGGCGGTTCCACGTCTGGATGCATGCAAAGGTCCTCGTAGTCTAGTCCTTCGTGACCTTTGTCTGATCGAATGCCCCGAACTGCTTCTTTCAAACTATGAATTTCTTTGGCCACGTCCTCGTCCATTTTGGCTCGGACTTCCCTCTCCATTTCTTCGTAATGATCCCCTTCTTGGTGAAGCAGGGACGGTAAAAGGCTGGGCTTCATTGCATCGTCATTTATGCAGGTTGTTTCTTGGGTGGTAATGGGTGTGGTGCGTGGGTATTGGTTGGCACGGCGATTAGGGCTGATTATGGTGAAGTGCGGCGGGGCGAGGTATATGGGTAGTAGGAGGATCATTTAAAGGTGGGGTTGAGGTTGGTGGGCGAGGGCGGTTTGTTCGGTGTTGGTGGCCTTTGTGGAAGTTTTGGGAGATATGTGGTGGTGGAAGCCGATCAGGATGGTTTGTGAAGTAGTGGCCCTTTGATCCGCATGGGGTATTCAAGCTAATGGATAGGTTGGTCGATTCCGTAGCCTCTCCATCTCAACTGCATATCGCCAATTTGTTGCGGCGGTATGCAATACATTCTTCCCGATGGTGATATTCCTCCCTTCCGAAGGTTGTTTGTGACAGAATAATTCCCAAACCATTTGGCTCGACGCCCCGAGCGTCATATCATCATTTCTTGCCTTGGACACGGTGAAGTGTGGATGCTCAGGCATTGTTGAGTCAAATACGAACCGACCTTTGGGAGGATGATAAATTTTCTAAACAAAATGCAACAAGCGGTGTTAGCACATAATTTGCGGGCATGTAGCGGATATATCACACACATCATTCAACACGTTTCCTAACATGCAAGGAACCTCTTTATGCGAGTAAGCTAAACGTCAACTTATGCGAGATTATGACGGATTTGTCCAAGTCGCCCAAGCGTAATGCTTTTTGGAAATGGCGACCAAATGACGGCACTTTTTCCAATTTCACCGACATGATTAGGTTTGGATTTGTCCATCATTGCCACGCTACACATAATATGCTGGTTGGTCGTTGGGTTGAGAAACCCGTCGACAAGTTTGGTGTCTTCCTAATTGTGGTATCAATGCCAAGGATTGACCCACCTAAGGTAAATGCGTGCATGCCCTAAAATAAAGGGTGGTATAGCTCTATCTTAAGTTTCTAAGATTTGGTTTTTCTAGACCTTGAGTTCGAGCGGACAACTCGAGTGAGAAGGCTACGCGGCTGATCAGACGAACCGATCTAACTCCGCGCAGGCGCCAACTCTCTTAAAATTTGGGTATTTGAAGAAATTTGCGGGTGCGCGAAGCACACCAGCGCGTGAGTGTGTGATTGTGTGAATTTTCCAGAGTGGAAGAAATATGAGCGGAATGCCAGTTTAAGGAAAGCAGTAGCAAAAATAACAAAATACAACACAAAATTAAATGCACAATAATTGCCAAATAATTATCCTAGGTCTGTTGTGGTTAAGAACCTAAAATCCCCAGTGGAGTCGCCATTTACATGGCGCCGATTTCGATCGACATTTCTAAATAGCGAACCCTGCTCAAAATGCAATGTTAGAAAAATGAACTAACAAAAACGCTAATTGTTTAAAAAGTATTTAATTTTAAAGCTAAAGGGTTGCTAGAGTGCTAAGGGTTCGCGGAGTCGCCACCTAATTAGTTTGGGTGAATTAGGACACCTAAATGTTTAACTAGTTTAAAGTAAAACATTAACTCCATTTTAATGGTCTGCTAAACTTAGTGAGATTCTGGGCAAGAGTTCTTTATTATCCTAAAGGGAAGGGGTTAGGCACCCTAAAGGATCCGCTAACTTGCGGTTATCCATTCAAACCTAGGGTTAATTATTTATGCTAAGAATGTATGTTTTAGCAAAAGATTATTTAAGTAAAGGATGTGGCAGGTATCTAAAAATATATATATTTTTGATGAATAAAAAGGGTTTTTCTAATACTTCACCAAAAATATGTAAAGCTAATTATACATTTATAAGACATGAATTTATTTTATTTGAAAAAAAAAAACAAAATGATAAATTACTCCTATAAATATATGCAAGGTTAAGACTATTATATATAAAGTTTAATTATGAAATAACCTTTACTTGTGTATGCAAAACGTTTAGAGATACTAAGAAACGTGGTAAATTAGTAAATTACTCCTATGATGCTTATGGAAAGTTTATGAAAAAAATCCTTTTTTTATTTTTCTTGAGAGCAGATAGGAAGGAGTATATTAACTAAAGCATAGCTAAGACTGATTGAATCATTTGGATGACGAACCTAGGATAAATAAGGGATGAATTTTCTTTTAACACTACCCTTTCAATGTATTTAGAGTTAATTATCCTATTAGTTACAAGGTTAATGAATATGACAATAATAAATGAACAAATAAATGAATGCGTAAGTAAACAAAGAGAGGAATGAGACTGGAGTAGTTGTAGCGTCTAGGGCGGATGGCGACAACATCTATTTTTGTAGTTGTTTAGAAGCCCTGCGGCGGAAATGCGGTTGGTGATATGGGGACCATTGCGAGTCTCGTACCGAGACTCTTAATTATTCTCCCGATGCATGCCATGTAAAAAAAATAAGAAAGAAAAGG
Source organism: Przewalskia tangutica (assembly GCA_029844215.1). Lineage (NCBI taxonomy): Eukaryota > Viridiplantae > Streptophyta > Magnoliopsida > Solanales > Solanaceae > Przewalskia > Przewalskia tangutica. Next base: position 35,984,267 of record CM056727.1, on the reverse strand, counting down.
ATTAGTATATGTTTTATATCTTTATCAAGCAATCATTGACACAATATCTAAACACATATGAATCACTTCATCTTAATAATAAGCAGACCCGAAATGCAAGAAATAGGTCAGGTGGGTAATTAGCCGGAAAATAATAACTGGCAGGACCAATAATTTTTAAGTTACTGTCCGCTTTAAGGCAACAAATCACGGCAGCAACACCAAAGCAATAGCAGCAAAATAACGTCATTAGATTTACATTTACAGTGGCAAAATACTCGCGGCAAGAATGCCGAAACAAAGAGACTAAACACCAAAACAATAATGCAAACAAAGCGATGGCGGGGACCGATAGCAACCGATTATTTCTATTGCTTGGAGGCTTTCTAGATGTACTAATTTAGAAATCTAAATAATACGAACATATACATATTAGTAGGCGCTCAGTAATCAAGATAAGCTAAGCATGGTAATGAGATAAACACATACTCATTTAGCCGCTATCATTCTCACTATATCTATGTCTACTTCCACTTGCAGATGTTTTGAACTTGCAGACAGAATGTAAACAGGTACGACGCTAAACTAACATGTCATAACCGATTCAAGGAGCAAAAAGGATTTCTCATCAGATCACAAGAAAGGCAGTTAGGCAGGAAAACAAATTCAAACAGCAAGCATGAGAATAATACTTCAAGGCTAAGAGAAGACAGCAATCATGTTTAGAAGACATTACTCAGACACAGATTATGCAATCTTAAGGAGCTTCGTATATTTATACTATCTTAGACTAACATAATGAATACTCAATCTAGCTAAGCAGGTTGATAAACGTTAGGCAAACAGTAGCCGAATAAGCTTATTAGTTATAATCAAAAATCAGATAAGTTGTCACTTAATCTAATAATCACAATCAGTTAATACTACTACTTGATTTTTATAATTCCGTTAAGCTCAGTTCTTGTTAAGACTAATAGCAAGCAGGCCACTAAACAATCAGATTAACTACTTTCAGTTTCTAATAGATGTCAATATGCCCAATTAACGGGTTCCTGAAACAACATAAGGAGCACATGTACGCTTTATGGTTAACTTAGACATGCTAGCATTCACATAGACAGAACCAATACAGATTATATGTAGGGTCTACGATGTAAATTGGACTGTTAGTGCATTGGTGGGAAGACTGGTAGTATTTCAGATTCTCAACTATCTAACACATTATTTAAATACAGACTTCACACAGAAATGCAGAAATGAACCGAAATCGAGAGAGAGTTGATTTTACCTTCTCCGGACAGCGACCCGGGGCAGCGTATCAAGTCGTCGGTCCAATCGACGGGTTTTGGGTTTGCGATGCGAAGTGAGGGGAAGGTTTTGCTCGCTGATTCCCTTGGTTGTATTTAACTACTGTGCTCTGGTTTCGATGCTATCCCCTCTAAGGGTTCTTGACTGTGCTATCGGTTTAGATGCTATCTCTGCTGACTCATCAAAAGAACCCCCCCCTGTTGTATGTCGAAACTTGGGTCTTTATAGCACTTAGTTAGGTTTCCTTTTAAGGTAGGTTTAGGACGCGATTTGAGGGCGATTTCGTACTGGTTTTGTTATGGTAAGTCTATAAGGAAGACATGCGATTTGTTGCCATTTTCGCACTGATTCGAGACAGAAAGGGGGATATTTCTGGTAGTGTTTAGTTATGGAAAGTCTATAAGGTATAGGTTGGCGATTTGGATGCTGATTTAGAGCGATTTTTCAGGAGATTTGGTATGATTAGGTGTTTATATGGTGAGTTATTCGCTGGATGTGGGTGCATGGGTAAGGGAAGCTGGCTAGGGTGCGTGGGTGAAGGAAAGCCCGGATTCTCCGGCGAGAAATCCGGGCGGCGACGAAAGCAGAAGGGTTGCTGGTTTCTAGGGTTTGGAAGAGAAAGGGCTGCGTTTTGTTTTTTCGTGTGGGAGAGACGAAGGGAGCGTTTAAAGGATAAGGGCGTGGGCTTGCGGGTCTTTGGTAGGCGGCGGAGTCGTGAGTCGGTGGGACGGTGGGCAGCGGGTTTGGGCAATTAAAGGAGTGTTGGGCTGGGTAGTTATTAGGGTGTTGGGTATTAAGTTAGTGGGTATTTAATTAGGAGTTAATTAATTAGCTAATTAATTCTAGGCAAGTGTATTAATTAATTAGTGATATCTTAAATTAACAAATGTGATTAAAATAATTAAGTGCTTCATTAATCTAATTATAATAAATAAATGCGGGCGTGCTATTTAATTAATGCTCAATACTTTAGAATGCGACGCTATTATTTAAAATCTTATTATTATGCATTTTTGCAAAATTAAAATTGAATTGAGTTTATATTAAATTACTTAAATGCGAATGCAAAATCGATATTTAAGAATTGTTTAAAGCCTTATAAATGCGACGCTATTAAAATGCATATATTAGATTAAAATTGATTTTAAATTACAAATGATTACTAATAAATGCGGCTATGCTACCTGACACGACGTTATCGCTAAATTATTTATTTTATGCATTTATTAATTATTTAAGAATTACGACAAAGCTTAAAGTTAATAAGTGCGGGCGCGGGACTCTAAGTGTTTAAAACTCTACGTAAGACGCGATGCCATTATTAAATTATTTATTTGTACATGTATTTATGTTTTATTCTCTGCATTTTATTATAAAAATCCTAAAAATATTTTACAAAATTAGTGTAATTTTATGGTTAATGGCTGGACGGGAGGGTCAAAATTGGGTGTCAACAACCTTTTAAAGGAATTTAAGGATCATAAAATGCATCTCATTCTTCTCTTTCGCTGGAATACTATCATCTTAAGCTTTCATATTCACTTCTATGCATAAGTAATATATAGATTGCAAATCCTCATGGAACTTCATGAGGGAAAAATGAACCTGTAATATTATGACAAGATGCATTTATCTCATTAACTGCAAGTGGAACGAACCAGTATCTTGTTATCTCGGCTGCTGTAATTTTATGATAAATATATCATATATACATATATATATTCTGAATCTTTGGTATATCTCAGTCCCTTTCTGTTCCCAAATGCACGAATTTGGGGATACACATCTAGGATGTTAATTCTCGTTACTGGGGCTCATCACATTTGGACCGATTTGTCATAAAAATCTGAAATCATTGTTGAGTCTGCTCATTTGATTTGGGCTGTTGAGTAGGAATGTGTGTACATATCTATTGTTTAAATGAACGTGTCATGTTTACTTGCATTGTGAATACGATTTGGATATGTACTAATCCTTATCTTTTCTTTCTCTTTTACATGGCATGCATCAGAGAAAGATGAAGAGTTTCATAGCGAGACTCATCACGACCTTCATCAATGAAGACCCGCATCTATGTGCATCCACATTCACATTCCCGCCTCAGCATTCCTAAGACAAAAATAGGACAAGATGACGTCGTCATCCATCTCAACTCCTCTTATCCTCTTAATCTCCTTGCCTCATTCGTGTCTTTTATTTATTATTTGTAATTTTATTATCTAACTTTGTAATTAATAGGAGACATAGAACAATTAGCCTTTGAATAAATACATTGGGCTGGTAGTTTAAATAAATCAGAAATATACTTCTAATTACTTATTTTAGGGCTTGACATACATGTCTAAATTTTATGCCAAATAATAATAAGTCCCTTTTGCATTATGCCACATATACATTAAAAAATCAATCTTGCAAGTAAATGTACACCTTTAATCAATTTTGAATATAAAGGGCATACTTTTTCCTTCATATGTATTTTACAATGCTTTATAAATGCATGCCTTCATCCAGAAGACTAATTTTACAGGTATACAGTAAGTCTTATAAATCCTTCTATGTTATCAAAATATACCTTTTTAAAACACTTGCACCATCTTTTAAAATATGCATTTTCTCTAACATAATAATCAACCTAGGCTTGGCAGGACAACCGCAAGTTAGCGGATCTTAGAGGGTGTCTAACCCCTTCCCTCTAGATTAATAAAGAACCCTTATCCGGAATCTCACACTAGTTTTGCAGACCATTAAAATAGAGTTAATGTTGACTTTGACCTAGTTGACATTTTAGATGTCCTAATTCACCCAAACTAATTAGGTGGCGACTCCGCGAACCCTTTAGCATTAAGCACCCTTTAGCATTTTATTTTATTTCTAACAAGTAGCAGGATTCGCTAAGGAATGTTGCGGTCGAAAAAGGGCGTGACATTGGTAATTACCACAACGTATTCATAAGTTCATAGCTCATATTTTCATCATTATAACTTATCAAAAACAGCCCCTAACACATCATAACCGTGCTCACGATTTCTGGATAGATTCCGGCCCAATCAAGCACAACAATTAAAATTCTCAATTCTTCTCTTAACTCCTTAAAATCCAATTTCATATAAACGATTATAACTCTTAAACATCAAGATTATTTCCAATTTTAACATGAAAGGCAGCGACGAACTTACCAACACAATAATCGAATATGACAACTCCAAAATTAGTAAAATTAGTCCCAAGATTGGTTATAACACCCAACAATCACATGCATTATCTTAAATTCCAAGTTCTCTTTATCAAGAGTTTATTCCTTAACTATAATATCATTTAATCTTCCAAATACTCTATGAAAAGAGAAATTTTACCTTAAGTTCCAAGCCAAAACAGTCCCTATAAGTCTCGGCTACTGTTTCATCAATTTTGCTCAAATTTTTTCACTTCTTCAACTCTAAATTGACATGCATACATTCTACAATGTTAATCCCTCATTCATACACACTTTCCTTCCTTAAATTCTTGTCCAAAAACTGGGCAAATTCTCTCGGCAGTGGCAACGTTTTTGCTCACTGTTTTGGGATGATTTTTGGCCTAATTTTTTGTAGAAAACTTAATCAATGAAGAAGAATCCAAAAACTTCAATTTTTGCGTGGAAATGTTGAGATTCACGGCTGGAAGGGAAAAGAGGAGAGGGGTTTTCCCTTTGTTTGAATTAGAAAAAGAAATGAAGAAGAAGAAAGTTAATAGGTTAAATAAGGTTTAACATAAAATCTGAAAATTACTTTATTACACTTTGATCCCTAACTGTATAATTAAGTTAATTCAGCTTCCTTTAATTCTCAAAAGTTTCATAAAACCTCGTATTCTCGTTGTCGTAACTTATATACGTTACAAATCCATAACGGGTTATATATAATAACTATCATTTTCAATTTCCATTGTCACGCCCGTAGTAATCAAAAAACATTCGGGCAAGTCCTTCGGTCCAGACTTTGAAGCTTATTTGGTTCAGAATGAACCACAGACAATCGCCAAAAGCATTGTCAACTCCAGAAGCACCGCTCTGGAAGGCAGCTTTAGAAAGTGAGATAGAATCCATCCTGCATAACCACACCTGAGAGTTGGTTGAACTTCCCCCGGGACACAAACCGTTGGGTTGTAAGTGGATCCTTAAATGGAAGTTAAAGGTAGATGGATCTATCGATAAACACAAAGCTAGGTTAGTAGTCAAGGGCTATCGCCAAAAGGATGGCCTTGATTACTTCGACACCTATGCTCCGGTGTCAAGAATGACATCCATACGTATGTTCATAGCTATTGCCGCCTTGCGGGATCTTAAAATACATCAAATGGATGTTAAGACTGCCTTCCTAAATGGTGATTTGAAAGAAGAGATATCTATGGATCAACCCGAAGGGTATGTGGTTCCAGGACAAGAGACAAAAGTGTGTCGGCTTGTCAAATCATTGTATGGGCTGAAATAGGCTCCTAAACAATGGCACGAGAAATTTGATAGTACTCTACTATCAAAAGGGTTCGCCATTAATGAAGGTGACAAATGTGTCTACATGAAAGGAAATGTCGAATCCTTCGTCATGATATGTCTTTATGTAGATGACTTGTTGATCACTGGAAGCAGTTCTGGGATAATCCTAGAGACTAAAAACATGTTAAAACAGTGTTTTGACATGAAAGATATGAGCATTGTAGATGTCATCTTAGGGATCAAGATCTCTTAGACATCTAATGGACTGGTCTTGTCTCAATCTCACTACATCGAGGATGTACTGAAGAAATTTGGGATGTTCGACAGTTCACCGGTATCGACACCATTGGATATAAGTCAAAAGATTGACAAACATCTTAAGACCGTACGTCAGGAGCGATATGCGCAGGTGATTGGTAGTCTGATATATATCACAAACTGCACTCGATTTGATATCGCTCATGCAATCAATAAATTGGTTAGGTTCACTCGAAATCCAAGTGAGGATCACTGAAAAGCATTGAATAGGGTACTACGATTCCTAAAGTTCACGATAAATTTCGGGTTACACTATTCAAGGTATCCAACAGTACTAGAAGGGTACAATGATGGCTCCGTCTAGTCAGGGCTAACGTTAATAATGTTCTGAGCCAAAAAAGAAGAAGGTGTAAAGCTACTTTAGGGATGAGAGGAAGTTATGGTCTCCGAAAAGAGGAAATGGAGAATTGTGGGGGATTTGGTATGTTTCCTTGAGGACATACATTTGCCTGTGTCACCCTCATCTTTTCCTTCTTTGGCCTCACTTCACCACTCTTCATTATCTTGTTCCTAAAATAAGTTAATTAAATTAGCTCTGCCAACTGCCAAACAATGTTACTATTGTATATTTATCATATTTTATGATATAAGAGGTTCAAATAAGCTAAGCTAGTAGTATATGTTATTAGTCAAATTTTGAGAAATATGAGGCTGCATAATTTTTAGAAATAATATAGTGTGTATATCAAACTTTGAAAAACCCTTGTATAACTCATATTGTACACGCTTGCAGTCTTTAATTCATTGTTCGTAACTGACTTCACCAAATGCCAATAGGTTTTCTCACAATTGTCTTTTAGCTAATCTCAAGTATTGTTGATCATATCTAAGTTCAATCACCAGTAGATTGTAATTAATTCCATCTCTTTTTTGCCCCTTTTGGAGGTAATTTAAAGTTAAAAGGTAGGGTTGAGGAGGCATTTATGTAGTGTCAGATTCAAAGTTTAAATTTATGAGTTCTGGATTATAACTTTTTTTTGGATAATATTTTATTTAAGTGATTTTTGTAATATTAATACAAAATCTATATCAAATTAAAGATACTACTCCATTTATTCACTTTTACTTGTCTACTATAATAAATATAAATTTTTATTTTTATTTGTCACTTTTTCCATAGTATTAATTATTCATTCAAATCATTTTTCAAGTTCATTAAAATTATGCACCAATTAATATGGGTATCATAATAAATTGTGCACTTCATTTATTATTTCTTAAGGATGTGTAAATTTAATAATGGATAAGTAAAAGTGAGCGGACGGAGTAACTTAAGTGTAAATCCGCCTCCGCTTATGGTAGATTATTTTTCATATGAAGGCGCACAAGAATGTAATGGTACCTACTTCAAACAAAAGAATGTCCTTAAAGTAAAACTATAATCACTCAGAATCTTTTTCTGCGGAATTTGTTTTTACTTATTCATGTATTTCTTAAAGTCCCTTTTCACTATTGTCATCCAATTATGAGTGCAAGGTTGAACATATCACTAGAGTTTCTGAAATTCCGTGATTTTTTTTCAGATTTATAATCAAAATTCAAGAGACTTAAATGAAACTCTTCAAGATGAACTCAATTTTATGTAAGAAAATCCTAGTTGTAAAAGCCTGAACAAGTAGACAAAACATGACAACAGATTCACTAATATTTATTCTCTTCATTTTGTTGTATACTTTCAACATAAACCATAACTCCTTTATTCCAGCCTGCCTCTAGCTTCCCAACCTCTCTTAATTTAACATGATGAAGGGGCTAGAATTCTCTGAAAATTCTTCAAGAAATTCTCTTTATTTATCCATCATGAGATCAGTTGGGGAGCAGCCAATATTAGAAAATAACAATAATAAATCATCAGGGGTAAGACCATATGTAAGATCAAAAATGCCGAGACTGAGATGGACACATGACCTTCATCGTAGCTTTGTACATGCTGTTGAAAGACTTGGTGGAGAAGAACGTAAGCTTGTTCTCGATTTCCCTTTTCTTGCATGAAAACTATATACTGTATGTGCCTTTGGATGAGTTATATATAGAAGTGCATGAAAAGAGGGCATTTTCCTTGATTCTTAATTATTGCATTCATTTAGTTGGTACTCTTAAAAAATGGTGTGGACCTATATATGATGACTTAATTATTGCCTATTATTTAATTGTTGATTTGTTGTGGTACTAATAATTAGGAGCAACACCAAAGATGGTGCTACAGTTGATGGATGTGAAGGGCCTCACCATATCTCACGTTAAGAGTCACCTTCAGGTTAGAAAACAAAACTTAAATTCTATGGGTTTGTAAATTCAATTTTTTTCCTTTGTTTTTTTCACCACCCTGTCTTTACTCTTTAGTTTAAGATGTATTTTTATATGAACAGATGTACAGAAGCATGAAGCATGAACAGATGATGCAAGGTATCCTTTTCTTTGGTTAATTTAAACTCCATCTCTTCTATATGTTAATTACTACTACTATGCTTTTGTGTATAGTACTTGTATTATATATCAAGGAGTTAAAAAAAGGCATTTCAGTCTAACTTTTCATTATCTTGTGAGAGTTCGGGAAGGACCGGATCACAAGGATCTGTTTCGATCTTATCTTACATTCTGCAGATCAAGCTTCACAGTCGCGTACATGACATCAACTTTACGAGTTATTCCAAGACTTTCCTCAAATAGTATCAAATTAACTTCTTTTCATTTGAGATTCTTTTTTTAAATTCTTTCAAGTCTTGGAGGTTGCTTGATTTTATATCAATAGAAGCTGAGTCAATAGAAAGTTTATGTCAATTTTTGACAAAATAGTAAGTAAATGAGCAGTCAGCACTCAGCAGTGACGCAATCAAGAACAGATAGTGGAATTCCATTTGAGGAATCTTTTTATGTTTCATTTTACCCTTTGTGTTTTGTTGACTCCATATATTCCGTAGGATTACGCCTTTTGGTTATTAAAATTGAAAAGGTTCTTAGAACTATTGGGTTCTTACTACTATTGTTAGCAAGGCCAACATTGAGAATTCACTTTTCATCCTTTATTTTACTTTGGGTAAATTTTATTTGGAAGAGTCAAAAATATTTGCCATGTGGTGGTTGCATTATTCAAACAAATACTCTTTTAATACAAGGAAAGTGTTCATATAATAGAATGTGGATTCAAAATTTAACATTAGTGTTTAGATGAGTGAATCTTATACATTGCTTTTATACTTGTTTCTTCTTAATTTAATTTTCTCACGCATATATATTTATGTTATTACGAGTTAATTAAGTTTACCACAAATTCATTTGAGTTTTTATTTTTTGTTACTGCTGATCAAGCAGAAGCTGCAAATGGGAGTAAGAGGAATATAATGGATGATGCAGATCAAATGAATTATCCCCATGGAAACTTTCATTACTATAATGGCAAATCCTTCTTTGATGGACATCCTAATTTGACAGTAACGAGTAACTATTCGAACCTAATTGCCTCCAGGCCTACTATTTTAGCTCCTCCATGGTTCGTCTAATTTCTCAAATGTTTTTGTTTTTGCTAATCCTATAAATTTATATTGGTCCAGTTAAGTTGCCTAATTTGGTCCTCTCTTTTTTCTTTACTTATGCATAGACCTTTGTTTTAATTGAACAGGAAACATATGCAAGAGATGAGAGAAAATAAGTTCACGGGCTTTGAAGGAAGATCCAGTCCTTGCACTATGTTCAAGGATTTCTTCAATGGTTGCAATGTTCAAGTAATTAACGAAATTCTTCCCTTTTTAATAAGTTAACTTTCGTTATAAATTGGAAGCAATTAATACAATAGATTGGTGTCACTACTTAACTAATTGGAATTCTTTTGATCTTTGCAGGATGGCAATGGGAGTAAAATGGTACTACAATATGGTAACAGTTTGTCGATTATTGAAACAGCAGAAGAGGAAGACTCGGGTACCACTATGTCCTTAGAAGCATGTGCCAGTTTAGATATGAAAAATATCTCTCTAGAGCTCACTCTTGGATAAAATCCTTTTTTGTTTATGGGCTAATACAATTAGGAAGTAACCGTCTTGTTTTTGTGCAAACTAACCGAGCTAGCTAGCTAGGTTAGGGCTTTGTAACTTAATTAATCAGTTTTGTAAACCACCTGAGACAGGCAAAGGGGCAGTCGCCAATCTCTGTCCTATGATCATTGAATAGTTCATAACGAGCTTTCAACTTTATGAATATTGTTGAAATATAAAATCATCTCATGTAAGAGTTTAAAGGAATGACGAACACACTTTTACGTCATATATATTTCAAGACGTCCCTTGATGTGTGTGGGCTTGATTTTTTTTATAAGCCAGTTGGTACTTTAAACCTCCTTGAATGCTTTCTGATTGTTTTGCTACCGGTTAAGTCTTAATTGTATGTATTAGGCTTATGGTGCATATTTCTTTAACGATCTTACATCATGAACTAGATTAGGATGGATTTAATTCTTCGCTTAATTAATGATGTAAAAGAAGGGCTTATGCCCCCCCCCCCCCCTCATGCTAGTATTTCGTTTTAATTTACGTGGTTGGGGTCATGCCAAACCCCCCATCACCTTAAAAAGAAAAAGTTATTAGAGAGAGCACATTTTTATGTTCTTAATTATGGATAAATGTGAGTAGTAAGGTGTTGGGTGATTTAGGACTTATAAGCGCACGAAAAACAGTGTTAACATTAAAAGGATAAGACCTTTCTTTTTTAACCCCTCCCTAGCTCCCTCTTTTCTACCTTGATTCGAACTCGTAACATTCGGATTGAAAGTGGAGAGCACTTATTATCTAGCAATCCCCTCTTGTCAAAGAATAATACCTTTAAGTTAATCTTTTGAACGAAAAGTAAAGGAGAAAAGTTAAACATTAAATCGTAGTTAATTTGTTTGGTGTGTGTTAGACTTAGATTGATCATGAAATCGAGAAGGTGTTAATTAAAGTATGTCTATGGAAGGATGTAGTTCGCTTTTTTCTTCTTCTAATGTGCATGATTATATTACACGCAATATGCATGAGCTAGTGATATTCCTACCTTTCAAATTCTTCATTATTGTAGCAATTTCTGGACACCTATATAACTTAAGCTTGCAAACCCAAAGTTCCTCACACTCAAAACATCATTAAAATCTCCACTTCTACTAGTTTAAAATGGCAACAAAGATGCTCGTTATTGTTCTTATTATCACTAGTGTTCTTGCTTATCCTGCAATTGCGAGGAGCCTTGGGATGGAGCCAAAAGCAGCAGCTGATGAGCAGAAGGAATATTTTCATCACCCTTTACCGCCTTTTTTTGGCGGTTTTGGTGGTATGCGAGGTGGAATTAGGCCTCCATTTGGTTTAGGAGCCGGTATTGGTGGACTTGGTGGTGGTTTTGGAAGCGGGTTTGGTCCTTTTATTGGAGGTGGTGGAACAAGTAGTGTTGGAGCTGGAACTGGAAATGGATTTGGTTCTAGTATTAATGAAGGATTTGGTGACAATAATGGTGGCAATAATCCTAATAATGAAATTAATGGTGAACTTGGTACAGGTGACCTAGTGGAAGGAGGTGATGCAGCAATTGGACATGACCTGCCTTGAACTTGAACTCACAAATTAAACTATATAGTATGTTTAATTTCTATGAACAAATAATAGCATATTAGTAACTTCAAATTGCACCTGGATGAACTATTTATGTTCTTTCCCTTTACTTTTATGTTATTCGAATGCTAGCTGTAGCACGACATTTCGTGAGTCAGATCTCTAGTTATTGTTTGACTAGTGTGCAAGTTTAATGATACTTTTGTTTAATATTCGTGGTTGCTTGAAATTCTGTATCTTTTCTTTCTGGTTTTATTTCCAATCTTCTTATTTCAATGGGATTGAAGTAAAATTAAGAGTAGAAATTTGAGGAAATGGAGAGGAGCCAGTTCCATAAGCTACCGACTTTTGTTAAGGTGAGCAAGACGAAAACGATGACCCTCTAAATTCCAGTATTGACATCAAAACAAAACCTTGGTAGATTCAATGTTCCAAATGGGCCTTGCACATCCCAAATGGGCTAACACATGTGAAAATGAGGAGGAAATTGCACAGTTTTCCCTTCAAATGGTTTGGTCTTTAATTTTTGTCCTTTAAATGGTCTGGTCTTCAATTTTTTCTCTTCAAAATTGAATTTATGCCTAGTGGGACATAAGTTATTTAAGGGCGCGAGCATGAGTTGTGGGATATTACAACAACAACATACCTAGTGTAATCCCACAAGTGAGGTCTAGAAATGGTAGGCTGTACGCATATTTTATCTCTATCTTGAAATATCGACTAGAAAACTTATCTGATATTATAATACGAAAATATAAACTTATGCACCACCAGAAAGTTGTTTGCATTGAGGGACAAAAATTAAAGACCAACACAAAATAGTGAAAAAGTGCAAATGACCCGACAATGAGACCATGTCCCTTCACATGTTCTGAAGTAATGAGTCAATTGGACCTTCTGCAATTTGAATAGAAGAATATTATGACTGCAAATATTTTTTATGTTTTATTTTTAGATTTTTTATTTGTAAATATAAAAAATTCTTATAAAATTTAAAATAAATCCGTAAAGGACTACAAAATCAATCGACCCATTCTGATAGGTATTTGGTAGAAATTCATCGCTTCGAGTCGCAGGTAGCTGTATAAAAGGAAGAATTAAGTCACTGAAAAATGATCTAGAGCTAGGTAAAGTTTTACATGGTAACCAAAAAAAATAGTGCCTAACTTGTATAAATCGGTCAAATTACGTGTGCCTCTAGCTACCATGCCAATGGATTAATTTTAAATGCTCTTGGTTTTGGTAGTCCAATTATTCTTGCCTGTTGTACGAAAAATCGTTTCAAATATAGTGTCAAAGACACTAATTAAAGGCTAGGTCTCTCTAAGCCCTTCATTTGGTAATCAATACCTGAGCAAGTTTTATCACGGAGATATTCTTTGATTAAAGTACTGATTTATTAATCCACAACAAATAGTCTATTTGTTTTCTAAGAAACAATGATTAAGAAAAACAAAAAGGTACATTTGTTTAATGTTTGAACGCCGCTCTACAGCCAGACATGTCCAGTCGTATTCTTTAATTTGTTTATCAATTTAATTACCTTATATAAAAGATAATGTAAGAAATCTTTTACATTATCATATGAAGTAAAATAACTATATATAATAAGTGAGATTAGGAACTTAGAAAATTAATCAGATCATTTACTATAATAACTGTAAATTTTCTAAAGTATAGTAACTATAATTTTAAGTTAAACACAGAATAAAGACAACTAAATCAGACAGCCAGGATTGCTTAATTTCTGTTACTATGGTAGTACTTTTGTTAAATATACATCCTATATATACAATATACATGTGTATATAGGATCTATACAGCCCAGGCCCATCTCGGGTTTACTGCCGTTACAGCCCATCTCGGTTCCAGCATTATTATTGGGCAGATTTTGTATACATTGTATATTAGTCGTGTACTTTAATTAGTCTTGTACACTTTATCGTAATTGTATAGTTAGTCTCCAAATAGAATAGAGTTTTAAGAGTAGAATAGGAATGTGATTCTCCTATTATGAAAATATGTAAAGTGTATATATTGTCTTTCAATTAACGAAAATAATCAAGAGATTATTTCTTTCATGGTATCAAAAGTATAGGTTATTTTTCTTGCTTCCGCCAATCTCTCTTTCGATTTCCGTGTAAATCAGCCTCCCCCCTCTCGGTTTATCCTTAACCCGAGACTAACCAGAGAACCTCCCCCCTAAAATTCTTGTCCAAATTTTTTCGTTCTATTCACTATAACTGATAAGAACGTGTTTCATCCTATCCTAACCGTTTCTAACATCAAGAGTGTTCTTCCTATTGTTCTTGACTTAGAAAACGTTCGATATGGGACATGAACAGAGTTGTTCAAGATTCATGCACTGACACATCAAGTTTTCCACCACATAATTCCTCTGGCTCCTGGTACAAAGGGAGTACCCGCCAAGGAGGAAGATCTGAAGTTGTGGATTACTCTTGATGTTAAGGTTCTCCAATGGATTTATGCTACTATCTCCGAAAGAAATAATTCCTTGATTATTTTCATTAATTGAAAGACAATATATACACTTTACATATTTCCATAATAGGAGAATCCTATTCCTATTCTACTCATAAAACCCTATTCTATTTGAAGACTAACTATACAATTATGATAAAATGTACACGATTAATTAAGGTACAAGACTAATATACAATGTATACAAAATCTGCCCAATAATAATGTTGGAACCGAGATGGATTGTAACGGCAGTAAACCCGAGATGGGCCTGGGATGTATACATCATATATACATATGTATATTGAATGTATATTTAACACACACCCGTAGTCTTAGAGGGCGGACTTCGTACGCTGAGACTATCTCAAAAATCTTCAAAAAGGACCGAGGGAAGACCCTTTGTAAAGATGTCTGCATTTTTGATACTTGGAAGGAACATGACAGACGCGTACTTGTCCACGAGCTACCTTTTCACGAACAATGTGAATGTTCATCTCGATATGTTTAGTGCACTGGTGCTGAACTGGATTCCCAGAAAGGTAGATGACACTAACATTATCACAATAAATCAAGGTAGCTTTCTCAATAGGACAATGAAGTTCTAAAAGAAGATTATGTAACCAACATGATTCAGAGACCACATTGGCTATCCCTCGATACTCCTCATCTGCACTGGAATGTGATAAAGTCGACTGACGCTTGTCCGACCAAGAGACTAAGTTATTACCAAGAAACATACAATAGCCAGACGTAGACCGTTTCTGGTGTCTGGACATTCTCCCCAATCAGCATCTGTATACGAGACAAATGTGGATGTCGATGAAGGATATAAATGTAAGCATAGTCAAGTGTCCCCTGGATGTACCTAATAATGTGTTTGAGTGCATTCATGTGCTCAACTCTAGGATCATGCATAAACGAACACACCTATTGTACGACATACGTAATTACCGGTCTCGTGAAAGTCAGATACTGAAGAGCACCGACCAGACTGTGATAGCGGGTCGGATCCTCGTACGGGGAGTCAACCGCAGCACACAACTTGGGTTTAATGTCAACGGGATGAAATCAGCATATGTATACGTGTGCATCGCGGATTCAGGTACTCTCTCATCTTATTCCAATTGGAGCAACCCTCGTGGCATAATAGTTGGTAATGGTAATACAATTCCGATTCGTGGTTATGGTCATAAAATTTTGTCTCCCCCACATCTACCACTTGTATTGAAAAATACCCTTCATGCCCCTAAATTGATTAAAATTTAGTGTATGTCCGTAAATTCACAAGTGATAATTACATTTCAATTGAATTTGATCCATTTGGTTTTTCTGTGAAGGATTTGAAGACGGAGAGTCCTCTCATGAGGTGTGATAGTAGGGGAGAACTTTATCCTATCATGTCGAGCTCTGGTTTTTCAAGTCAAATTTTGTCATCAACTTTTGCAGATCTTGCTCCTTCGTTATGGCATGCTCATATAGGTCATCCGGGGACGTCTATTTTGTTTTCTTTAGCTAAAAATAATTTTATTTCATATAAGGGTACACGTAGTACTCCGAATTTTCAATCTTGTTCTTTAGGAAAAAAGTGTTAGATTGTCGTTTGTAGACTCTAATTCTCGTACTTTAATGTCATTTGATATTAGTCATAGCGATTTATGGATATCTCTCGTTCTCAGTTCTTTGGGTCATCGTTATTATGTTCTATAATTGGATGATTATTCTAATTTTTTATGGACCTTTTCTATCACTAAAAAATCTCAAATTTTTTCTTCTTAAAATTTAGAGCTTTCATTAGAACCTAATTTGAACATAAAATCAAAAATATTCAATGTGATAATGGCAAAGAGTATGGTAGTGGGGTGTTTCGGGAATTTTGTGATACTAATGGGATCGATTTTCGTTTTTCTTGTCCTCATACGTCTTCACAAAATGGAAAAGCCGAACGCAAAATTCGTACCATTAATAACATTGTCTGAACTTTATTGATTCATGCATCCTTACTGTTAGCCGATTTCCAATTTCTCACGCAAGTGTACGTATCGTTACAAGTAATATAGTCTGGTAAGACCGTGTCACGTTGCCAGGGGCCATGGCGGTACCTACCGGGTACCTGTCGGTATATGTCAGAGAATAGCAGCGGAACATACATAACACATACGTATAAAAAGGTAACATCACCGGCGGTAGGTCGCTTTCCATAAAACATACTTAACAAAAGTATAATAGTACAACTGGTTCTTATAGCCCAAAACATAAATGTGACCACAGACCTCTAAAGATAACAACTGTGGCGGGACAGGGCCCCGCCATACCCCCTGAATATACAAAGTACCTATAGCATCAGGGAAATCCGTACCAAAATAACAAGCGTCCGGAGGGATGGAGCTTCTGACACTGGAAGAGTGATCCTAAGAATGAGGATCCACAATCTGCTTACCCTTACCGCGGCATTTAACGCGGCCAGGAAGGGGGTCGACAATATGTACCAAGTATGTAAAGCTGGAAAAATACTGTAATACTGATATCAAGTCTAAAAGCAAGCTGGAGTCATGAAAGACAATAAAATACCTTTTACTGTGCCTTACTAACAATGAGAGTGACAAGTATATATATATAATACTGCATAAAATAGGAGGCTCATGATCAAAACAGGGTACCTCGCCCGTAGTATCAATAAAACCATCCTACTCCTGGGACTATTTCACCGCGTGGGTCCCAGTGGACCCGCATGAGGTACTCCTCGCATCATTGTACCGTGGCGTGAGACTATTTCACCCGCGTAAGCCCATAAGGACTCGCGTGAGGTATTCCTCGCGTCATGGGTAGCAAATCCACGGAGCAATTGGTATAACGATCTTGGGGACTTTCCGCCGGATATACTCTTACCCCGGCGGATGGTATAACGATCTTGGGGTCAGACTCGGATATACTCTTACACCTGGAGCGGATGGTATAACGATCTTGGGGCTTGCCGCCGGATATACTCTTATCTTGGTGCGGATGGTATAACGATCTTGGATCCGCCTCGGATATACTCTTGCAGGCGGATGGTATGGCGATCTTGGGGTGGCCCCTCGGACATACTCTTACAGAAGGAGGTGGTATGACGATCTTGGGGCTTGCCGCCGGACATACTCTTACCCTATCTCAAATCACATCATATCATAAATAAGTTAAGAAAACTTATAACTTCTTTTAGTCTTGTTCATATACTCTCTCATTTTAGTTTACTTAAGGCACTTAATCATATCTTTAATAAAAGAACACCGGGAGTTTAACCCAAGTACTATATCTTGACTCTTTCAAAAATGATTCTTCTTTATACATAAAAACCTTTGGACAATTGATACCTTAAAATCAATTTGCCTCTTCACATACTTATCTTATTTAGAGAAAATCTCTTCTCATTAACCTTTTATGAAGCTAATAAACCAACTTCCCATAAAGTTGCTATATTAACTCTATACTTTAGTAAAATCATACTTTTTTTCCTAACTAAGGGAATTATACATTCTTAAAATGAAACAAGTCATTATATACTTAAAACAAGTAAGAATACCAAATCTTGTACGTCTACCGTACTACATAGTTTCATCTATTCATGCTCAAGAGATAGGAAAGCTTCACATACCTCTTTGGTCAATCCACTTGCCAAGTCCAAACTACCGCAAGTAATATTTCAACCTATAATAGTCATGATACGTTTATTAACCTCTAATCTTAATGTAGAACAATCCAAGTTCAAAGTCACTAAATTCTAAGGAAAATTGGGCAGCATTTCCTTTGTTTCTACTCACTTTGCCACCTTTCTCAAGGACGAATTTATCATCCAAAACACCACATTTAAGGCTCAATCAATCCAACAATTCAAAGGGGATTTCACACCCAAAATTCTGCCCAATAAGTTTACAACAATTCACTTAACAATTCTAAGGTAGTTTTTAGGCTACAACATGCTCATAATCTCTTCTTAACTCATCCTTCATATCCAAGCCACATTTTCTAGCATGCAATGACTCTAAGTGCATTATTTTACTACCACAAGATCTTTCTTCTAAGCATGCAACACTAGAACTAAATCTAAAGGAAGAAATGTTACCTTAAAGTTTTAGCCAAACCTTATCCCAAATATTGCTAGCTTCCTTGCCAAGAACACCACCACAATAATGCCAACAAGCTAGCTACAAGCTTCCTTTTCGTGTTCTTAACTTTCAGATTTTTCTTGGGTTTTTAGAGAGAAGGAGGAGCTGATTTTTAGAGAGAGGAAGATGTTTGAGAGATGACCAAGTCTACAAGACTTGGTCAATATAAGCCATGCAAGCAAAATCAGATGGGGGGGGGGACACTTGTCACCCTCCCATGGCCTTTTTAAAAGAGAAATCAGACTTTCCTAAGTTTTTCCGCCCAAAATCCGCCTACTGAAACCTCCGGCTCTGGACTTTCGGCGCGCGGCCTGGCTGCTCAGCGCGCGCTGAAACTTCAGCGACCCTCAACTTTAGGCGCCGCGCCTGCATCGGCGCCGCGACCTGCCGCTTTGCACGAAACGCATTTACGCGCGATCGCCGAACTTGTAACTCTCGTAACTTTCTACTCCGACGCCCTATCGATTTAGCGGTTGGTGCGTTGGAATCTAGACTCGACTAACTACGCCCTAGGCCTTTAAAATACTTAGGAACTCTCAATGAATCGGGTCATAACGCCCCAAAGTTGACTAAAACCCGTCCGAATAATCCGTCAACCTATCCTTTGAAAATTTTAAGTCTTACATGCTTTTATGCGCTCTCATACGTAGGGTCGAACTACGGTATAACATTCTCCCTTAGAAACATTCGTCCCGAATGTTCCTTCTAAACTTACTCAAATCATATTATCGACATAGACCCTCTCAACTACTCCTTTGCAAAAATAAAGGAAGCTCGCGAGCCACAGACTTAGCGAACTTCTTGAATCAAAACTAACAAGCGGAAAGTAGGTTACCCGGAGGTATAGGGAATAAGTGAGATACTTCTTCATCATATCGCCCTCGCTTCCCATGTCATTTCCTCCTTGTTTTGGCTCCGCCATAACACCTTGTGGAAGCCACATCTTTCGTTCGAAGTCGCCTAACCTGACGATCGAGTATCGCTATGAGACTCTCCTCATACGATAACTCCTCTGTCACTTGGACATCCTGAACCGGGTGCACTCTAGATGGATCTCCAATACATTTCCATAACATAGACACATGAAAAACTGGATGCACCGCCTCCAAATCGGACGGAAGATCTAACTCATAGGCAACCTTGCCTACCCTACGGACAATCGTCTGATCACCCAATGTACTTAGGCTAAGCTTCCTTCTTTCCAAATCTCATCACGCCTTCATGGGTGATACTTTTAGAAAAACCCAATCATCTATCTCGAATTCCAAATGTCGACCGATGATCTGCATACGACTTTTGCCGACTCGAGCCGCTAACAATCGCTCTGGATAAGCTTCACCTTATCACTGCTGTGAACTAAGTCCGCCCGACTAAGCTGGACTTCTCCCACCTCGAACCGACTATCGGTGACTGCACTTTCTCCCATATAAGGCCTCATGGCGCCATCCGAATCTTTGGAATGGTAGTTGTTGTAAGCAAACTCCACAAGAGGCAAATGATCCTCCCACTACCGAAATCAATAACACAAGCCCGCAGATATCCTCGTGTGCGGATAGTGCGCTCGGCCATCCGCTCACGAGGGTGAAACGCCGTACTCAGACTCACCTGTATCCCTAATCCCTTCTGAAAAGACCTCCAGAAGTTAGCCGAGAACTGGGCTCTTCTATCTGATATAATCGACACCGGGACTCCGTGCAGTCTCACAATCTCCCTAATATATAATCGGCATAGTCTCACCGAGAACGTCGTTCGATCGGAAGAAAATGGTGATTTCACAAGATGTCGACAATCACCCAAATGGAATCATGCTTCCTCCGAGTGGTAGGTAGCCACGTAATAAAATCCATATTTATCACCTCCCACTTCCAAGTCGGAATATCAATAGCTGCAATGACCACCGGCTTCGGTGCTCAATCTTAACTAGCGACAATTCCGGGCATCGTGCCACGAACTCCGCAACGTCCCTCTTTAGGCCGTCCCACCAATACACGCATCTGAGGTCATGGTACATCTTAGTCGACCCCGGATGAATAGAATAACGAGCACTGTGTGCCTCCGAAATCTGGCGACGAAGTCTCGCCACATCGGGAACACACAACCGGCCCTCAAATCTTAGCACCCCATCAGGTGCTACCTCAAACAGACTCTTCTCCTTCTGAACAGCGGCATCTCGGTACCGTACCAAAATTGGATCCTCATATTGTCTCCTCTTTACCTCCTCGACGATAGAAGACTCGGCAACCTCTCGAACCCGAATTCCCTCACTATCAGAATCAACCAAACGAACCCCAAGGCTCATTAGTGATGTAACTCTCGGACCGTATCCTCTTCTCTGGCTGAACATCAGACAGACTACCCATCGACCTGCGACTAAGGGCATCTGCAACCACATTGGACTTCCCTGGGTGGTATAGAATATCAACATCGTAATCCTTAAGTAGCTCCAACCACCGTCTCTGCCGCAAGTTCAGCTCCCTCTGGCTGAAGATGTACTGGAGACTCTTGTGAGTCCGTAAATGTCCACGTGAACTCCATATAAATAATGTCTCCGGATCTTTAAGGCATGAATCATCACGCCAACTCCAAGTCATGCGTGAGATAGTTCTTCATGTTTCCTGCCGTCGAGATGCATAAGCTATAACTCTGCCTTGCTGCATCAGCACGCACCCAAGACCGACACTTGACGCGTCACAATAAACCACCTATCCATCTAAGCCCTCTGGAAGAGTAAGAAGCTGGGCGGGTCAACTTCTCCTTTAGCAATGAAAACTTTCCTCACAAGTATCCGTCATCGAACATAGCCTTCGAGTCGGCTTAGTCAAAATCTTTGAAATAGAAGCAAACTTCTACAAACCGATAATAACCTGCAAGGCCCAAAAAGCTGCGCACCTCCGTCGGTGTAGTGGGTCTGGGCCATGTCTTGACTGCTTCAATCTTCGCTGTATCAACCCGAATACCATCGGCCCCGATAACATGCCCTAAGAAAGCCACTGACGCCAGCCAGAACTCGCACTTCGAGAACTTGGCATACAACTGCCGGTCTCGGAGGACTCCCAATACCGTCCTCAAATGATCTGTATGCTCCTGCTCTGTGCGCGAATACACCAAGATATCATCAATGAAAACTATAACGAACATATCCAAGAATGGCACAACACCTATTCATCAAATTCATGAATCTTTGGGGCGTTGGTCAACCCGAAAGACATCACCCTGAACTCATAGTGCCCATACCGGGTCCTGAATGCAGTCTTTGGGATATCTATCTCTCTAACTCGTACCTGATGATAACCAGACCGCAGGTCTATCTTGGAAAAACACTTTGCACCCTGCAACTGGTCAAACAAATCGTCAATCCTGGGGAGGGGATATCTGTTCTTGATAGTCACCTTGTTCAGCTGCCTGTAATCAATACACATACGCAGCGTCCCATCCTTCTTCTTCACAAACAATACTGGTGCTCCCCAAGGAGAAACACTTGGCCTAATAAAGCCTTTCTCCAGCAAATCTTTCAGCTGGTCCTTCAACTCCTTCAGCTCGGCGGGTGCCATCCTGTATGGCGGAATAGATATCGGTCGAGTATCTGGCGCCAAGTCAATGCAAAACTCAATCTCCCTCTCAGGAGGGATACCCGGAAGCTCATCTGGGAATACGTCTGGAAACTCTCTAACGACCGGAACTGACTGAAGGTCCGGTACCTCGGCCTCAGTGTCGAATACCCGAACCATATGATAGATGTACCCTTTTCGCACCATCTTCCTAGCCTTGAGGTAAGAAATAAACTTACCCTCGGCGTCGCAGATTCCCTTCCACTCGATAACGGCTCGTAGAAAGCTGAACCGAACTAATCTCTTTCTGATCCACGTTAGCATAGCAAGATGCTAGCCAATCCATACCCATAATCACATCAAAGTCATATCCAACTCTATCAAGTGGCTGAGTCCGGCGGTATCTATAGTCGCAGACAAGCCTTATACACTCGCTCAGCTACCACTAAATCACCTACTGGCGTAGCCACCTCAAAAGGTCTTATGGACTCAGGCTCTATCCCTATTCTACTGGCAATATGAGGAGATATGTAGGACAAGGTAGAAACTGGATCTATCAAAGCATATACATCACAGCAAGAAACCAATAATGTACTGGCGACATCAGCGACGCCTCGTGGTCCCGCTGACCGACATAGCATATATGCGGTTCGAGGACCGCTAGAACTGGAACCCCTACCACGACCTCTGCCGCGGCCTGCTGGCCCATAAGTACCCTGCCCTCCGGGGCGTCTAACCATCGAAGATGAAGATCCGGCAACAGACCCCGTCGGCTGAACCGTAATGCTCCCGCCGCCTAAGGACGGACAATCCTTCTTCAGATGGCCCTGCTGGCCACAAGAGTAACATGATCTCGAACCCATACGGCACTCGCCCGTATGACAACTACCGCAGCGACCGCAGCAGAGGTAGGTGGTCTCGATTAGTCTTGGTCTCGCCTCGAAAACTCGGCGTCCGGAGCCGACCGCTTCGCGAATAACCTTGCTGATCAGACCTCCTGCCGGAAAACTGTGAAGGAGCACTCTGTGCTGGCTGGAAGGTGGATCTAGTTCGCCGAGGCCGCCTCGAAAATCGCCACGAGAACCCGATGTCACAGCCTCTTAGGGTGGCCCAAATCTAATCGATCCCGCCTCTCTGCCTCAATCGCATGCGTATGCTGCGTCACAGCAATATCCATCCACGGTGAAGAGCCACCCCAAGCATGCGATAATCATGTGACGGTCGATCCGTCACGTATCTATGAACCACATGCGCCATATCAGCTACAATGGTGTGTGCATATCTGGCCAAGGAGTCAAACTCCAGTCTGTACTCCATGATAGTCCTCCCGTCCTGTCTCAAGGTCAAGAACCTATCTACGCGGGCTCTCCTCACCTCGTGAGGCAAGAAGTGGTCTAGAACGCCTCTGTGAACTCCTCCCAATCACCGGAAGAGCGTCCTCACCTCGACAATACCCATGACTCAAACTTCAACGCAATATCGCATAACCTAAGAAGCTAGTATAATGCACTCGGTCTCGATGCCCTAAGAACCTGCATGGTCCGTCAGAATGCCGGACAAACTCCTGCGGATCCTCATCAAATCTCGAACCATAGAACTTCGGGTGGGTGACAACCCAAGAAATCCGAATCCGTAAATCATCGGCTCACAGGTTGGCCGCTCTGCTTGCCCGCTGCGCCATTACTTTGGTCGCAACCGAATCATTCCCGTAATCTGCACTCGGCGCACTGTCTGCGTGGATCGAGGCCTCGCACGCGGTCTCGTGATGGCGCGTCCGGCGCCTCGAACTGCTGAGAAATGGCGGCGGCGTGGAACTCGCCGCCACTAAACATCATCTCCGTAGTGGGCACGTGCCTCGTGACTCTCCGCCCCACTAGCGGGACCTCACCGCTTGCCGCCGGGCCGCGTTGCCTTGCGTGGAGGCATAATCACATAAAGGAAAACATCGGAGGAGGTTCAACCTATAACTCGGCTACATTGCGATCTTAGAGTGAAAGAATGGAAACCAATCCTAAATATCCTGCGACCTCACGATTATAGATGTAGTGCACGACACAGCGATAATCAAGACTTACTAGACACGATGCTGTGGACACTTTCCGAGGACTAAGCGCTTTGATACCACTTTTGTCACGACCGGCCGGGGCCGATCGTACTCCTACCGGTACCACTGTATATGTCGAGAATAGCAATGAACATACATAACACATACGTATAAAATGGTAACATCACTGGCCAGCCGGTATGGCTGGCTTCCATAAAACATACTTAACAAAAGTATAATAGTACAACCGTTCTTATAGCCCAAAACATAAATGTGACCACGCACTCTAAAGATAACAAGCGTGGCGGACGGAGGCCCGCCATACCCTGAATATACAAAGTACCTATAGCATCGTGGAAATCCGTACCAAAATAACAAGCGTCAGGAGGATGGAGCTTCGACTTTGGAAGAGTGATCCAGAATGAGGATCCACACCGCTTACCCTTACTGCGGCGTGAACGCATTGGGAAGGGTCGACACAATATGTACTAAGTATGTAAAGTTGGAAAAATAATGTAATCGATATCAAGTCTAAAAGCAAGTCGAGTCATGAAAGACAATAAAATACCTTTTCTTGTGCCTTACTAACAATGAGAGTGACAAGTATATATATATAATCTGCATAAAATAGGAGGCTCGTGATCAAAGCAGGTACCTCGCCAGTAGTATCAATAAAACCATCCTACTCGGGACTATTTCACCGCGTGGGTCCAGTGGACCCGCATGAGGTACTCGCATCGGTTTGTACCATGGCATGGGACTATTTCACCCGCGTAAGCCCATAAGGACTCGCGTGAGGTATTCCTCGTCATGGGTAGCAAATCCACGGGCAATGTGGTATAACGATCTTGGGGACTTTCGCGATATACTCTTACCCAGGCGGATGGTATAACGATCTTGAATGTACCTCGGATATACTCTTACACCTGGAGCGGATGGTATAACGATCTTGGGGCTTGCCCGCGATATACTCTTATCTCGTGCGGATGGTATAACGATCTTGGATCTGCCCGCCGGATATACTCTACATCGGCCGGATGGTATGGCGATCTTGGTGGCCGCCTCGGACATACTCTTACATGAAGGAGGTGGTATGACGATCTTGGGGCTTGCCCGCATATACTCTTACCCTATCTCAAATCACATCATATCATAAATAAGTTAAGAAAACTTATAACTTCTTTTAGTCTTGTTCATATACTCTCTCATTTTAGTTTACTTAAGGCACTTAATCATATCTTTAATAAAGAACAGGAGTTTAACCCAAGTACTATATCTTGACTCTTTCAAAAATGATTCTTCTTTATACATAAAAACCTTTGGACAATTGATACCTTAAAATCAATTTGCCTCTTCACATACTTATCTTATTTAGAAAATCTCTTCTCATTAACCTTTTATGAAGCTAATAAACCAACTTCCCATAAAGTTGTTATATTAACTCTATACTTTAGTAAAATCATACTTTTTTTCCTAACTAAGGGAATTATACATTCTTAAAATGAAACAAGTCATTATATACTTAAACCAAGTAAGAATACCAAATCTTGTCGTCACCGTACTACATAGTTTCATCTACTCATGCTCAAGAGATAGGAAAGCTTCACATACCTCTTTGGTCAATCCACTTGCCAAGTCCAAACTAACGCAAGTAATATTTCAACCTATAATAGTCATGATACTTTTATTAACCTCTAATCTTAATGTAGAACAATCCAAGTTCAAAGTCACTAAATTTTAAGGAAAATTGGGCAGCATTTCCTTTGTTTCTACTCACTTTGCCACCTTTCTCAAGGCCGAATTTATCATCCAAAACACCACATTTAAGGCTCAATCAATCCAACAATTCAAAGGGGATTTCACACCCAAAATTCTGCCCAATAAGTTTACAACAATTCACTTAACAATTCTAAGGTAGTTTTTAGGCTACAACATGCTCATAATCTCTTCTTAACTCATCCTTCATATCCAAGCCACATTTTCTAGCATGCAATGACTCTAAGTGCATTATTTTACTACCACAAGATCTTTCTTCTACGCATGCAACACTAGAACTAAATCTAAAGGAAGAAATGTTACCTTAAAGTTTTAGCCAAAACTTATCCCAAATATTGCTAGCTTCCTTGCCAAGAACACCACCACAATAATGCCAACAAGCTAGCTACAAGCTTCCTTTTCTTGTTCTTAACTTTCAGATTTTTCTTGGGTTTTTAGAGAGAAGGAGGAGCTGATTTTTAGAGAGAGGAAGATGTTTGAGAGATGACCAAGTCTACAAGACTTGGTCAATATAAGCCATGCAAGCAAAATCAGATGGGGGGACACTTGTCACCCTCCCATGACCTGTTTAAAAGAGAAATCGGACTTTCCTAAGTTTTTCGCCCAAAAAATCCGCCTCGGCGCGCTGCCCCGGCCGGCCATGGCGTGAAACCTCCGCGGCTCTGGACTTTGGCGCCGCCACCTGCTGTTCTGGCGCCGCGGCGCTGAAACTTCAGCGACCCCTCAGTACTTTAGGCGCCGCGGCCCTGCATCCGGCGCCGCGGCCCTGTCGCCTTTGCCTGAAACGCATTTCTGCCCGACTGCGCGCTGAACTTGTAACTCTCATAACTTTCTACTCCGACGTCCTATCGACGAACGGTTGGTTGCGTTGAAATCTAGACTCAACGAACTACGCCCTAGGCCTTTAAAATACTTAGGAACTCTCAATGAATCGGGTCATAACCCGCCCCAAAGTTGACTAAAACCCGTCCGGAATAATCCGTCAACCTATCCTTTGAAAATTTTAAGTCTTACATGCTTTTGTACGCTCTCATACGTAGGGTCAGAACTACGGGGTATAACAGACCGAATATCATCCTCAGAGACTGGTTTCTAATGGCCGAACATCTATTCTAGGTTATCTATTTGGCAAACGATAATTGATTTGGGTTTTTATCTAACTACTAGAATAACTTCAAGAAGTAAACTAAATTGTTGAGGTTTAATCAGTTATGAAGGAATTAGGGCTTCCAATATCTTCGACTATCTACTCCTTTCAATCCTTAATGCAACTAGAATGACTTCTTCTTCTACGTTAAGATAGCGGTTAACTAGACTGTCTTATATTCCGGTTAGGATATATAATCGCTCAACCCCAGTGCAGAACTTTTCTATATTTCTATGATAGAATTTACCACATATGAGGATTAAGAACAATAACCTATAATGCTACACAAGTATCGGAGTACTTTCGTCCGCAATTTTAACCTATGTCTATTCAATTACAGCATATTCAAATCTCTCCTCTCGGTTCTTGATTCGAAATCATATAGATTATGATAATTAGTGATCAATTAACTATCAAACATTCATACCAATATTGAATAAATCTTAATCAAGTGAAGAAGAAATCAAACTAATGCATTAAGTCATGAAAGAGAGTTTCAAGCGATTCAATAGGAAAATCCTAATAAAGTGTTTAGCTCCTAGCCATAGACATGCTAAGAACTAATACAAATCCAAACATGAATTGAATGAAAATAAAGAAAGAAAAATTACTTAGAACTAGGTCTCCAATTGTAGCCTCCAAAGTTGTGTTGCGTTCTGAGAGATGATATGTGATAGGTTATGCCCAAAAATCTGTCCCAATGGTTTATTTATGTTGTTAAAAACGTGTGCCTTGGACCCTTTTTGCCCCTTGCCAATTCTATTTCAGATTGGAAATTCCGCGCGACGCATGATCCTGCGAGAATGGCATGCGGCCGAAATCTTCTGCGCTTCGCACTCGCACCGCGGTCCTGCGCTCTTTCGTCCTGATCTGCCAATTTTCGTCCTTTTTGATTCGGGAGCTCCTTTCCTGCCTTTTCTGCCCACTTTTAGTTTCTTTTTGTCATTTTTCCATTTAGAACCGCTGTGACTCAAAATAAAGGAAAATGACCCTACACGACACTTACTTAAACGAAAATGGAAAAAATACTAACTAAAAATGACTCAAAAAGCGTATACAAAATACGCCTAACAAATACCCCAAACTTAACCGTTGCTCGCCCTCGAGCAATGATCAAAACAAAATCAGAGAAACAGAAAGAAAAATGACTCAAAATACTCTAATCAAGCAGCTGCACAATGTTACTTAGAGAAGCATGAATGTCAGTTGGGATAATATGCTAGAACATATATAGCATGAATATTGCAATCTAGAATTTCAAGCCAGATATTTTGCAAATTCATTTCAAACATAATTAATGGAAGCATGAACACTAACATATGCATGTCAATTTCATTTAGTTTTATGGACTTGTTTACTTGTTATTCTCCACTAATCATAGACATACATACTAGAGATATTCAGGACTTGTCAGGTAGGCTTAGGCAGGGGTAGGTAAGATTAGGCATTTATGCTCAATTTACATACCATAAGAGTTTTCCTCATTCAACCATTTTGTTCTTCTTTTTTGTATCATTTTCAATTCATACTTATCACTCCCCTTTTCTCTTTTTGAGAGCATGAAACACATTCACATAGGTACCCCCAAACTTAGGCTTTTACATTTTTTTTCATTGGGGTGCATTACTTTTTCACTCCTTTTTTATATTTCTTTTTCACTCTTTTTCATCCCTATTTTCAATTAATGCTTATTGAACACAAGAGAATCATAGAGTTTCAAAGAAATAACTTATTTTAGGCTCAATGGGAGACTAGAAATACAATTTACTGCATGGTAGATAATAAAAGGTAAGAAGGGCTAACAAAGAAATGTCTGAATCATCTCCCTAAACATGTACATCTTTATCTATTTCGCCTCAAATAACAAGCAAGTAGACTCATAGACATTTTTCATAATTGACAACACATAGGCTAAGCACAATTATCCCAAATAATTAAATGTTCATGAATTTTTGGCATATCTAACTCAATCACACAGATTTTTGCTTCTCATTTCATTACATTATTCCACTTAATCCACTAGGTGTTTCAAGCAACTACATCATGCATGATCATAAAAAATTGACTCATATAAGACACAAAAACACAAAAAAAAAAAAAAACTCAAAAACAGACACACAAAATACTAAGACCCCCCCCAAACTTAAACGACACATTGTCCCCAATGTGTAAAGACTAAAAATTAAAAGGGACGACTTACAGACATCAAAACAGCGGTTCAAAATGGTGTTGATGGCGATGGATGTTGCATTGAGGCGGTATCTGGAGATGTCGTGTTTTATCAACGGGCGCCGCGACGCTGTGCCAAATTTCTCTCATTTTTGCAACATTTTTCTCAATCTCTGCTTTTATCTGTCATCCACAACACTCAACATACCAGATCGTGAGACTATTCAATTCAAAATAAAACAAACTAAAACAAAAATTTAAATAACATAATTAAAACATTGGGTTGCCTCCCAAGTAGCGTTGTCTTTAACGTCTTTTAGTCGGACGCAATTAATCTTTACTAGTGCCCAGTGGATCCTTCTGCGAACTACTTGCAATCCGCACAGTTATTGTTGCAGATCTCACTTCACCAACAACACTTTTTTCAAACAAGGGCCTCATATCTAA
This sequence comes from Przewalskia tangutica, assembly GCA_029844215.1. NCBI lineage: Eukaryota > Viridiplantae > Streptophyta > Magnoliopsida > Solanales > Solanaceae > Przewalskia > Przewalskia tangutica. The sequence goes on along the minus strand of CM056727.1, from coordinate 35,954,861 downwards.
AATTATCCTCCAATTACTCAAGGCAGGCTTGTCTTCTAGGCCATCTATAATGTAGGGATCAGTGAAACTCTCTACATCTCTCAACTTTTGGGGGTGCCATTGAGGTTATGGACTTTCTGGTTGGGGCTCAGCAATGATAGTTGGTGGTGTCTTTTCTGCAACGGGTATAGAAAAAAAAAATCAAAGGAATCCAAAAAGGTGAAAATTTGGATCTCGGTAACCTCTTCTTTCTCTACACCAACTATCTCTCTCAATTCCTTATTATTCTCAACAACTTGTTGTGGTTCAGGTTCCTCACTCTACTTATCACCCCCCGCAACTGTGTCGCTAGGCAGATTTTCTTGCGGTACATTGATCACCATATCCATCAGCTGCCCTATTTGTGTCTTCAAATTTTTTAGGGACACCTTTGTCTCAGTCGTAAACTGAGTCTGGCACTTGGTGAGTCTGAGTATGGATGTCTGCAACTCATTTTGATCTTTCTGTGGAACCTGTGAGTTAAGCTGTTGTTGTTGATTCCACTGCCCCTGATAGTAGTAGCTTTTTTTTCCAACTTTACCTACAAAATAAGAAAAATAACAAAAAGTGATAAAAATATGCTCGCAGAATAAGTTAGAAACTTGTTCATGGAGCAACCAAATTAGAAATAAAATAACATAACCGAATATATACAAACCAAATTAGAAATAGAATGGATAATTCGATATTATTAAAAATCGTCGGTCCAAATTCGCCAAAACGTGTTAGTCGATTTCCAATTGCTCACGCAAGTGTACGTATCGTTACAAGTAATATATTCTAGTAAGACCGAATATCGTCCTCAGAGACTGGTTTCTAATTACCGAACATCTATTCTAGGTTATCTATTTGGCAAACGATAATTTTTGGATTTTTATCTAACTACTAGAATAACTGCAAGAAGTAAACTAAATTATTGAGGTTTAATCAGTTATGAAGGAATTAGGGCTTTCAATATCATCGACTATCCACTCATTTCAATCCTTAATGCAGCTAGAATGACTTTTTCTTCTACGTTAAGATATCGGTTAACTAGACTGTCTTATATTCCGGTTAGGATATATAATCGCTCAACCCCAGTGCAGAACCCTTCTATATTTCTATGATAGGATTTACCACATAGGAGGATTAAGAATAATAACCTATAATGCTACACAAGTATCAGGGTACTTTCGTCCGCGATTTTAACCTATGTTTATTCAATTACAGCATATCCAAATTTCTCCTCTCGGTTCTTGATTCGAAATCATATAGATTATGATAATTAGTGATCAATTAACTATCAAACATTCATACCAATATTGAATAAATCTTAATCAAGTGAAGAAGAAATCAAACTAATGCATTAAGTCATGAAACAGAGTTTCAAGCGATTCAATAGGAAATCCCTAATAAAGTGTTTAGCTCCTAGCCATAGACATGCTAAGAACTAATACAAATCCAAACATGAATTGAATGAAAATAAAGAAAGAAAAATTACTTAGAACTAGGTCTCCAATTGTAGCCTCCAAAGTTGTGTTGCGCTATGAGAGATGATATGTGATAGGTTATGCCCTAAAATCTGTCCCAATGGTTTATTTATGTTGTCAAAAACGTGTGCCTTGGACCCTTTTTGCCCCTTGCCAATTCTATTTCGGATTGGAAATTTCAGACGGCATCATGGCCTCGCAGAATGGCAGCGGCCGAAAGATCGCGACTTCTCGCATCAGGCATCATGGCCCCGCATCCGACATCAGCGGCCCCGCAGATCTTCGTCCCGACCACACTTCGCCCTTTGCTTCGAGCTCATTTCTCGCTTTTCTGCCCACTTTTAGCTTCTTTTTGCCATTTAGAACCGCTGTGACTCAAAAAAAAGAAAAAACGACCCTACACGACACTTATTTAAACGAAAATGAGAAAAATACTAACTAAAAATGACTCATAAAGCGTATACAAAATACGCCTAACACTTACCCCCTTCGTTTTGGCATCATGCTACAAATGGATACAGATCTTCTTAACATTCTTTCTATCAAAGGTTTAACATATTCGTCTCCTCTTCAAATTTTATATAATAAGACCCCTTTGTATTTCACATCTTAGGGTCTTTGGGTGCTTATGCTATCTGTTGTTTCCGTCCACCACAATTAATAAAGTTCAGGCCCGGTCTTCTCCTTGTGTTTTTTTGGGATATTCGTATAGTCATCGTGGGTATAAATGTTTTGATTTATCCTCTAATAAAATCATCATTAGTCTTCAAATAAAATAGGATTTTAGGAATAGAATAGAAATAAGATTCTCCTATTATGAAAATACGTAAAGTATATATATTATCTTTTAATTAATGAAAATAATCAACGATTATTTCTTTCAACTTGCAATATCGTGGGTCATATAATTACTTGGGAGAGAGCATGAATAATCATAAACATGCATATTTGATGGGGGGGAAGGGGTGATCTAGAATATACAGATTAGAAGATTTTTAAAATTTGATGGTTAGATAAGCAACTGAAGAGGCTACTGGACTGGAGGGCACTATAATTTTAAAACTTAAAATTGAAGTTAAAGATATACCTATATATAGTTGCTCAAGTGGGAGTAGTTTGTATACAATTGTACTCCATTTAGAAGATTTAAGAAGCAGCTTGAATATTTGGTGCATGGAAAAAGACAAAGTAGAGAATTCCCAAAATCACATGTGCTAGAAAATGATGAACAAGAAAATGGAATAATATTATGTTACTTTCCAAAACTGTCTACATTGCTTTATCGTTTTCCATCTTTACGACTTCATGATGAAAAAACAAGATGCACAAACATAGACACTCCATTTGGTATGTTATTTGGTGATCAATATAGTAATTTTAAACAAATCTGTAAAGAATGGATTTTGAGTCTAACTCAACTCAAAAAGCTAGTTTGTAGGATAAAAATTGTCCAAGTCCATATAAGAACTTAATTTTCTGATTTCATTTTGGATGTGAGACTCTTAACAAAATTAATAATTCATTTTTTAATAAAATTATTTAACCCAACTGAAATAAGCAAAACGAAAAAGGAAGAAATATTATCAAAACGTTGATCTAAAGATAATAAATTTCATCAAGGTATTACTTTTTTTTTTTTTTGACGAAGGAACATGCTTACTCTTTCGAAGCATGCAGAAACCCCGGCCGACGCAATAGCGCAAACCACGCCACCGATTAACTACATTTGGCAGTCCATATGTGACAGCCAACCAAGAAGGTTTATGCAGGGATCGAACTCGTGACTATGCCCCGCGCTTTCTTCAAGCATAATTAATCCTGCTTGAGTTCAAGGTATTACTTTTGGGGTTATTAAGTTCCGAAAGTGAATTATAATGTCATGACTAATCACATGTAGAAAAAACGTATTCGCATTATCCATTGTTTACCCAAACCAATAAATGCACTATATGTGTAGAATAAGATTTATTTCATTTAATATCATGACTAATCACATATTGTATAGACTTATACACAACTGTTTGGTTGTTTAAACAAATATATTTACTTTATTAAATTACTTAATTATAATAATAAATTGATATAATTTTATGTAAGCACTAAATGCCAATAATTTCATACCAATCACATATTGCATCAGGCCACCCAAGTTGGGAGCATCAAAATTGCTACCTAAGCACTTGTAGTTGTCCATATCACTAGTCAGCCACCATGAACATTATTGGTTGACTGGAAGTGTATTAAGAGTAATACAAATGATAGTTGAATGATTAGATGCTTCGACGTAGTAAATTATTCTAAGTAAAGTGCAAGAACCACTTAGTACTAGTATATTTTTCGATAACTACATAGGAGTAGTTACTACTTACTACTTTATACGTGTGACCGTATCAATTTATGTAATATAATTTAACTCAGCATGAAGTTTAAGAAATAAAGAAATATTTTTAAATTTTGTGGTCTAAAACAAGTCAAAGATATTTGTGTGATTATAAATTTAAGCGTAAAAAGTAAAGTTGAAGTTAAATTGTTGTAAAATAAGAAAATATATCATTTGTTTACGGACTAAAAAAAAGCATATCAGATAAATTGGGACCGATGAAGTAATACTTTATTGTACTTTCAGCTCACTCTTCTTTTTCCTGTATGTATTCATGTTTCCTTCTGACTACTGGAGCTTTGTAATTATTTATGCTACTTAAATAAAAAAATTGTTTGGTCAAGCGGCTAAAAACGGCTTATTTTGAGAAGTATTTTTTTAAAAGTGCTTTTCAAAATGTATTTTTGATGAGAAGTCGTTTGCGTTTGGATAATTTATCTAAAAAGTGCTTTTGAGTGATTTTGATAAGCAGATTGTGTTTGATTAATCTTCTTTAAAAAATGTTTTTGAGTGTCAAATTACCAAAAAGGATAATTATCAATGAATATATGTTATATTAAAATTATTTTAAATATCTATATGAAAGACTTTAATTAGTAAGTTTTTACCTTTATTTAATTAAAATTTTAAAGTTCATATTAAAATTTTCAATTAATTTAATACATAGATAAACCCAAAAATATTAAATATTGATATATTATCAACATAGTGATTCAAATATACTAAAAAATATCAATGAAAATAAAACTTAGAATCATTCCACAAATTAAAATGCAACACAAAAATACAACGTAAAATAGAATAAAGGAGTATTAATTATAAGTTAATGGATTAATGAGGGACATACTTGGTAAATATGTATTTATGATAGAATATTTTTGTCCAGAAGAAAATAAATTTCTGCTTTGCTTCTTTAGAGAAGTAGAAAAAACTACTTTTGTTTCTACTTAAAAATGATTTTACTAATTGACCAAACACTTCAAATAATAATTAAAAAAATGTTTTTTCTTAGAAAAAAATGCTTTTGACCTCAAAACTGTTTGACCAAACATGGTAGAAGTAATCAATAATTAAAATAAAGTGTTCAACACAACCAAAAAAACACCACAAAATTAGGAGAATTTTAAGGAGATAACTACTTCATCTATTTGTCTATCTTTTGTTTGGTGGATTCCGCCAAGAGTTTAAGTTCTTGACACTATATTAGTGAGAAACCTCTACTTCGTTTGTTAAGAGTCTCACATCGGATATGAAATGGAAATATGGACTCCTTATATAGACTTGGACAATCCTCACCCAACAAGCTAGCTTTTGTGATTGAGTTAGGTACAAGATCCATTCTTTACATGGTATCAGAATCAGACTTATTTCAATTCTTTGTTCGTCGATGTTGGACCCTCAAATTATATTGTTCATGCTCCAGTTAACGAGGTCCGGATGTGCGGGGAGTGTTAAGAGTCTCACGTCGGATATGAAATGAGAACATGAACTCCTTATATGGACTTGGACAAACATCACTCTACAAGCTAGCTTTTGGGGTTAGTTAAGCCCAAAATTCATTCTTTATACCGTTAAATTAAATTTACATATAATAACAAGTAATCTGATATGTAATAATCTAACCTAAAAAATAAAGTATAGTTAATTAAAGACCGATTCGTCCTTTTCCTCAAAAGGCGAATATGATTGAATTAGCTTTGAACTACGAGAGAGGTAGACGACTTGGATGAAAGGTTTGCAAGAAGAATCAATGGGTATAACTTAAATTGCACATATAAAATTTCTTTACCCTTTCTATATGTATAGCTTATATTGTATGGGCGTAAGTGGATACTGATTGAACTAGTTCATCAATGAAATTAGTCACAAATCTGTCCACTCACTGACCAAAGGTTAAATTAGAAAAGGAAACTTCTACTCAAAAATATAAATAAAATATTCATTATGCTTAACTCAATTAGCGTAAATCAGAATCGATAGAACCGATCAAATAAATCTCCTACCGCAGGTACATATAACCAATCATAAATTTACATTGAATGCAATGTACAATTGTGATCGTCAAATCTTGAGTTCATCTCTAAGCGTAGCTGGATTTTATGTTGATTGAAGTAGAATGACTAGTTCGATGAAATTAGTCACAAATGTGTCCACTCATTAAACAAAGTTCAATTAGATACACGTATATAAAGTGGTCCTTGAGATAAAAAAAACTCTCCAAGTAAACGGAAGGATTGCTGACTTTCTGATAATGTTTGGACCATGGGTGCCATTATCGGCTGGATTTTGTTCCTTGCCATTAGTACATTTCAAGTATCCAATAGAATGCCACTATACCTATAATACTACCAAACGAGTTCTTCCTACTTCTTTTGTATTTCCTTCTTTATTCATTTGGTTTGTCAATAATTATTTTCCAATTATAACTCCTACACTCACATGGGCTGCACAAACAATTTCTCGAAATTAAAATTACTTTTATCTATGGCTGGCCAGTGGACCGGGAAGACCCGGTCCCGGCCCGACCCCGCTATTTAAAAAAATAATAATTACGGTATCGGAACTCGATCGAATCGGGACGGGACATGGTCTCGTCCCTCTCGGACCCGGCCCGCCACAATCCTGCCAGCCCGCCCCGGTCCGGGTTCCGCCACGATCCCGCCCAATTCGTTCTCTTTGCATAAAATAGTCGTTGCACCAACGGTCTTTTATATTTTGGCCGTTGTGCAACGACCATTTTTGGCCTCCCCTACCCTTTACTATTTATTTCTAACCCCTAAGTTATTATATTTATACTTTAACCCAATTTTACAACTATAAATACCTCATTTTCTCTTCATCTTTCTCACAAATCTTCCTACAATCTCTCAATTTATCTCTCTACAAGACTACATTGTGTACTAAATATTCAATTTTATTTATTCATTTGGGAGTAAAGTTGGCAACTAGCTTGAGGATCTACCATCGAGCAAAGTTTCAATTTTCAACCTCTCGATTACACGTCGGCGTTTGGTAAATTCGTTCCTTCATTAAATTATTATTGTTTCTTTATTTTATTTAGAGCACTTAATTTTATTATCTTTAATTATTTATTTGCATAATTATAATGGAACGCCTTGGACATATGATTAAGGGTAAGGCTTCTTCTACTAAGGGTAACAAGGGTCGGAGTACTTCTTCTAGTTCTAGTCATCATATTCCTAGACAGGATCCTATTCCTAGACTGAATGATTTTGTTGATACTGAAGATTTTCCTGAAATACCATTTGGTTTAGACGAGGAGATATTTTCTGAAACTCAACAAGACTTTAATTTAGAAGATGATGATAATCTAGATGACACACCCACTAATTTAGAAGACACACCACTAATGTAGATGACACACCCACTAGTACGCCTCCAACTGAAATGACTCCTATTCCCCCAGTATGAGATGAGGTCCAGCAAAACGACCATTAAAATTAGATGCATGACACTTTTTTGTTATGGACGTAGAGAATCAAGTAGTTATATGTAAAATTTGTAAAGGGGTTTATAAATTTAAAATCGGAAAAGGTAGCGGTGGGGTCAATGAGACACATTGCAAAGGCTCACAAAGCTAGGTATGTCCAATACGAGGCTCAAAAATTGGGTGCGCAAGTGCCCTCTCCATCTGGACAAGGTTCACATACTGTTCAGGACCAAGTACATGCTCAAATTAGCCCTATGATGGGGGAAATTGTAGGCCCTAAATATGATAAACATAGAGATAGGGAAGCACTAGCAAAATTAGTTGTTGTGGAGGGTTTGCCTTTTTCATTTCTGAATCTCCTGATTTTATTCATTACATTAGAGAAATGTATAATCCTGTTTTTAAAGGTTTTCCTAGATCAACTGTTAAGAGAGATGTATTTAAATTTTCATGAATATCAACAGTATTTACGTTACTCATTATATCATTTTAATGACAAAGTAACTATCACTTCTGATATAAGTCGTAGTACTAACGGCTAGGGATGTCAGTGGGGCGGGTAAATGCGGGTACCGCCCCGCACCCGCTCCAGTTGGGGCGGGTATGGAGGATGGTTTGGTGGGTGGTGGGGCGGGTATGGGTATCAAAAGTGCTACCCGCCATGGGTAGTGGGGCGGAGGTGGATTTCATATAAGACCAGACCGCACTGCCCCGCTACCCGCACCGTACCCGCACCGCCCGTACCCGTCTTTCTTCCTTTTTAATACCATACGTGCATTTCACTCTCGAGTTTAGCATCCTTTCTCCTTCTCCAGTAAGTAAAACTCACTATATTTGCCTTACAAAAATCTCCTCTATACCACTTATTTACAAAGTACCAAACAAGTAGAGATATAAAGTATAACAATACGAAGTGTTGCGTAAAAATGGGAACAGATTGGGCGCCATCGATAATAACGGTGGGATTATTCATATTATTGTCACCGGGGCTGCTATTCCAGTTGTCTTCAAGAACAAGATTCTGCGAGTTCGAGAATATGTACACCAGTGAGATTTCAGTACTTGCTCATGCCATCTTATACTTTTGTATATTTACCCTTTGTATTATCGCCTTTAATCTCCACATGGTCCGATTTTTCCTTCCCTCCAATCAAGATTTAGTAATAATCGTAACCTTTTTTTTGTGTTTCTTCCTCGTATAGTTATACTATTTCACAGATAATTCTAAAAGTGTTTTTCAGGGTGTTATCATGATCAGTTCATGCAAATGAAATAAATATTTTTTGGATCAACTTTTGATCATGAGATACTCTCTATATCTTCAAGATACTACATAGTATCTTTAAACTAGCTACTTAGGTTCATAGATGTTAGAGATTCACTACTAAAAAAACAAAATTCTGCTATGCAGTTTCATTCAACTTATTTAGGTGGGTACCACGGGTAAGTGGTACCGGTAGTGGGTACCTTGGGATAGATAGGCGGGGCGGGTGGAGGAATTACTATCCGTGATGGGTGGTGGGCGGGGATGGGGTGGGTTTAGGTGGTAGCGAATGCACGGGTACCCTTCCCCGCCCCCGCCCCGCCCCATTGACATCCCTACTAACGGCCATGATTATTTAACGGTAACCTGTCATTGGATAGATTATAAATGGTCTATGCAAAAACGTATTTTAGCGTATATATATATATATATATATATATGATAGGCACACTGGTAATTTTATTGCAGAAAATATTTATTATATTTGTCATTATTACGGAATAACTGATAAAATTATGTCTATTACATTAAATAACACTGCTTCTAATAATTATGCTATTACAATTTTAAGAAATAGTTTAACTCCATCTTTTCTGGATGATTTTCATATAAGATGTGCGTGCCATATATATAACTTAGTTGTAAATGATGGTCTATCACTTTTTGCAGACATTGTTGATAAAATACAATTTGCTATAAACTATATTTTTAAGAATAATAGAATACAACGAAAAAAAGAATATAAAAAAACTTGTCACGATTGCGAACTACCTTATAGAAAAAATTTCGAAGAAGTACCCACTAGGTGAAATTCTTTGTACGAGCAACTACTTGTTGCTTATGACTATAGAAAACCTATAACTTTATTTTTTAACACCCACAATCAAAATTCAACTTATATGGTTGTAGATAGTGATTGGGATAAAATTGCCGAACTTATTGTATTTTTAGAGAAATTTTTTCAAGCAACAATAGAATTGTCCGGTATATATTATCCTACTATTTCAACTATGTTGTTTTATATAGCTCTTATATTTTTATTACTTAATGAATATATGGCTAAACCAACTTATAATGCAGCTATTAGAAAATGTTTATCAAAATAATAATAAAATTATTCCTATTCCCACTATTTATATTATTGGTGTTGTATTAAATCCGACTATTAAAATAGACGGATGTAAATCACTTATTGAAATTATTTATAATTGTATAGCAGTACTACCACCTCCAAGTCCCAAAATCCAAATGACCCACCACCTATTGAACAAACTAAAGAAGAAGTGTTGTCTAGCATAGAAAACAAATGCAAAAAAGTTTATAGGTATTACCAACAAGAAAGTGCTAGCAATCAACCGGCTTCCATACCAGCATCTTCTTCTTCAACACAACCTCAAAAAAGGCATGTTGTTTCTGCGGCTAGTATTGAAAGCCTCATAAATAGAATGTGTTGTGGTAACACTACTAACCAAATTAGCGAGTTTGATGTATTTGTTTTACAGGGTTCTTTACCGTACCAAGCGGTTGTCAATGAAGAAAGAAAAGAAGACTTGTTGAAATACTGGAAAAGAAATGAGAAGACCTTTCCGACACTTTCAATGATGGCCTGAGATGTTTTGAACATTCAAGCGTCATCAACGGAGTCTGAAAGCGTTTTTTCTGCCGGCAGATTTCAAATAGGAGAACAGATACACTCATTAGCCGGAGACAACTTGGAGATTGTAGTATTATTCAGAGATTGGATACGAGCGTAGCGGAGAAGGTGCGGTCAATCGGAGATCAACGAAGAAGAAGACGAAAACTACAACGACATCTTATCCGAAGGTGGTGAAAGCGACATGGAGCAATTTGACTAACAAATATCAATTTCAACCGAAGAACCACTTGAAATTATAAAGAAAATAGAACTGGTTTTTTTGAAAATGTAATTTGTATTTCTTTAATTGCAATTTTACTATGCCATTTGCAATTTTTGAACAACACCAAAGTTACAATTATAACAATTGTATTTGTATACTGTATTACAAAAAAAATATTTATATTAAATAATATAAAAGGCACAAAAATAACCTTGGGGTGTTTTTATTACACTCTCTTGTTCAATTATTGACTTGTTTATATATATATATATATATTATTTTTAATTAAGTGCAAAAAAAAAAAAACTACACCGCCCGCATCAGACCGATCCAACGGATCGGGCAATCGAGGACTTGGTATCGTCCCGTTCGGACCCGTCCCGACCCAGCCCGATCCCTCCACCCTCCCCGTCCCGCCAAACCCGCCCTGATTAGGCTCGGCCCACTGGCCAACCATAATTTTATCATCAAAGATTAGATCCCCTCCGTTCTTAACAAAACATTTTGAATTCGAGCTCCTGGAAATGAGAAAAATCTGGACGAAATAGATAAATCTTTCCACACCCGCTATCAAATATTAGCCACTATTTTAAAAGCTATTACTAACATTTAGCCACTCTTTATACGAAAAAATTTTTGGACAAAATTAAAACACCTCCAAACTAAAACACAGACCAACTCCAGCAGAAACTTCGAAGGATTAGCAAGTGGAACCCAAAGAAAGCTTCGGGGGGTTCAAAATCAAGTAAGAATTCATGGAGTTCAAACCTTTATAAGTTCAAAACTAAAGAACAGTTAAAAAATATTTGGAGTTTCAAAATCAAGGAAGAAATCATAAGGTTCAAATCTTTATAAGTTCAAAAATAAGGCACGAGTTGGGGTTCAAAATTTGTTGGAGTTTCAAAACCAAGGAAATTTGGATTCATGAGATTCAAACATTTATAAGTTTAAAGCCAAAAAACATATTACGGGGCTCAAAACTTTATAAGTTCTTTCATCTTTTGAGTAGGGTTATTTTTGTTCGAGTTTTATTTTCGCATTAAAGTGTGGCTATTTCTCTATTAGTTTTTCAAATGATGGCTAAAAGCTCATAGCAGGTCCTAATACTGGCCACATCCCACTTAATTTTTACAATAAATCTTATTAGAGTGCAATATTTTTTAATGGATCTTACACGATGAAATTCGAATTAGTCGGGCCTCAAAACAAGAGTATCAAAGGGGGGAAAAGGTTCTGCTGCTTGCCCTTTCCCTTTCTCTATGCCAATAGAAATACAATCTTTCTACAATAATCTTTGGTATTATTAGAAAATTACATGTACGAGCTATAAAATAGAATGACACACCTGGAGCTCATGATCAAACGAATACAAATCTTTGTTAAGAATTACCTTAATTTAGTGAAGATATAGTCACCAACTCCACTAGTTCATTGTCGATTACCATAATGTACAACACTAACATGTGTAAGCCATAGGTTTAATCACATGCATTCCCATTGTCTATACTAAGTTAAAAAAAAATCATAGATATCTATTTGGTTCGCCAATTTTGAGATTTCTCTTGTCGTTAAACATATTTGGAATTGGACCAAACCAAGATCCTTTAGTTAAGGGAATTTCTAGTAATGGCAGATGCAAAAAGTAAGGACAGCAGATATTGCACACTAGTGATATTTTACTACCAATTAAATATCGAAAATTTTAAGTGCCCGATAGTTAGTGGCCTGTCAATTCAATGTTGACCTTTTTTCTTTTTAAAATTCCAACACATGGATTTTTCAACTTACCAGTTGAGGTATGACCAAATGATTGCATGAATAATATGCTTATAAATAGAGGAGGCATTTGCACAGTGAAGAACCAAGAAGTGGAAGCTCAAAAGTTGGTCACTAGACTCACTACTCAGTACTGAGCTTACACTAATTGTTATCTGATCAAGAGTCATGGCTACTTCTAGTCGTTCTTTGTGCATGACTCTTCTTATACTAAGTATTGTTATAGCGTGTATGAAGGAGGGTCATGGGGAGGATGGAGATGATTATTGCAACTATGGTGGCTGGCGTGGCTGCAAAAGCTTTTATAATCATGTAGGAGGAGGAGGAGGTGGAGGCGGTGGTGGTGGAAGTGGTAATGGAGGTTCTGGGCATGGAGAGGGTCATGGTGCAGGGGCAGGTGTGGGTACGGGAGGTGGTGGAGGTGGAGGAAGCCATGGTGGTGGTGATGGGAATGGAGCTGGTGGTTCTGGTCATGGTGAAGGGTTTGGGGCCGAAGATGGAGCTGGAGTTGGTGCAGAAGGTGGTGGAGGTGGTGGAGGGTCCGGTGGTGGAGGTGGTAGTGGTGTAGATGGAGGGTATGGTCATGGTAGTGGTTTTGGAGCGGGTTTTGGAACTTTTGGTGGACGTAGAGGTGGTGGCGTTTTTGCAGGAGGAGGTGGAGGTGGAGGAGGTGGTGGTAGAGGCGGTGGTGGGAGTGGTTCTACAGGAGGATCAGGTCATGGTAGTGGCTTTGGTGCTGGAGTTGGTGGAGGAGTCAGTGGGGCAAGTGGAGGTGGAGGAGGAGGCGATGGTGGTGGTAGCAGTGGCACCAACGGTGGATACGGTCATGGCAGTGGTTTCGGGATGGGTGTAGGTTTTGGTGGAAATGGTGGTGGTGGTGGTGGAGGTGGAGGTGGAGGTGGAGGTGGAGGTGGTGGTAGCAATGGCACTGGTGAAGGTTCTGGCCACGGCTCTGGATTTGGAGCAGGTGGTGGAGTTGGTGGCGCTGCTGGTGGCGGTGGAGGAGGAGGTGGAGAAGGAGGAGGAGGTAGAAACACTAGTGATGACAATGGTGGTGGTGAAGGTTATGGTGAAGGATATGGGCATGGAGAAGGCAGTGGGTATGGTGGTAATAATAATGGTGGCATTGGAATGGGATTTGGAATGGGTATGGGATTTGGTTTTGGCATTGGAACAGGTACAAGTGCAAATTCTAGTCCTGTTGATGAAGCTAGCAAGAATGTTGACAAACAACCCTAAAGTCTCAGTGCCAAACTTGCTCAAAAGCTGAAGAACTAAATGGTCAACCAACCATTTGCCATGCAAATTGTATTTGTTTTTTCATGTTCTAGTATGAAGAGAATAATTCGGATAACGTCACTGGGAGAGAGAGATTCATGAGTGACAATGGTATTTACAATGCCACAATGAGCAGAAGTTACATATTTGTATTCTTTCTTTGCCAATTCATTTCGATTAAAGGAGCTTTTACCATTTTGTGAAGTTTGTTTTTTTCCTTTTCTGTTGTATGATTGAACCATTTGATTCATTCTCCAACTGTCCTAAATTATAATCCTATATCTTATTTTTTACTAAACATATATGTTAAAGTGAGAGTTGAAAACATTTTCTTATCAAAAAGGCGTGAGATAATAGTAGATAGAAAGTTTGTTAATGAAAATTATTGACTTGTTTGATGAAAAAGTTAGTACTGCAACGTTCTTTTTAATCTCCTACTTAATATTAAAAGGAGTTAAATAGCACTATAAAAACTTGGTTTTTAGCGAAGTGGACTAAGATTCAGGCAAACGTTTTCCTTTCATCAAATTTGGGTGAACAGAATTAAGGAATAAAATGACAATATCACATGATCCAAATTTCCTCATTAAAAAACCTCTTCCTCTGGTTAGTTATGCAGATCATACCTTGACTTGAACTATACAACAACATACCCAGTGAAAATCCCACAATTTGGGGTTTGGAAAGGGTAGAATGTACATACACCTCACCTCCACCTTGGTAGGTAGAGCGGCTGTTTCCGGGAGACAATCGGCTCAAACCAAAGAATAATCAGGCAAAACAAGCAAAGCAAAATAAAGTATGAGAAACGATCAGACTCAGACGAGAAATTAAAGCATTTTGAACAACAGATAGTAAAAATCAAAACGCAATGGTAGGGCATTCTACCAAAAAGGAAGCAGTAGCTAACACGACTAAATAAGATAAATAAATTACGCTAAAGAACACATAGCAGCGGGAATCAAACTACAGAGTACTATAGAGCAATAATGCGTCTATTAGTGTGACAAGCTAATCGAGCCTATAGTAATAATACTACATTATCATTTTATAAGCGTAAAGAGGACTACGCTCGACTACCTACTACCCTTCTACCCTAATTTGTGTCCTCCACAACCCCCTATCTAACGTCATGTCCTTAGTAAGTTGCACCTGCGTCATATCCCGTCTAATCACCTCTCCCCAATACTTCTTTGGCCTACCTCTACCCCTCCTGAACCCGTCCATTGCCAACCTCTCACACCTCCGCACTGGAGCATCTGTGTCTCTCCTCTGCACATGCCCGATCCATCTCAACCTCGCTTCCCGCATCTTATCCTCCACCGAAGCCACTCCCACTTTATCCCGGATATCGTCATTCCTAATCCTATCTCTCCTTGTATGCCCACACATCCATCTCAGCATCCTCATCTCCGCAACTCTCATCTTTTGTATGTGCGAAGTCTTGACTGGCCAACACTCTGACACATACAACATAGTTGGTCTAACCACCGCCCTATAGAACTTGCCTTTAAGTTTAGTTGCCACCTTTTTGTCACACAAAACTCCATATGCGAGCCTCCATTTCATCCACCCTGTCCCAATACGATGTGTGACATCGTCATCAATCTCTCAATTCCCTTGGATAATAGACCCTAGGTATTTGAAGCTTCCTTTCTTCGGAATGACCTGAGTACCAAGTCTCACCTCTACGCCTGTCTCAGGATCGCTCCTGTTGCTGAACTTGCACTCCAAATATTCTGTCTTGGTCCTACTCAACTTGAACCCTTTAGACTCCAGAGCCTGTCTCCAAACCTCTAGTTTGACGTTCAGTCCGCTGCGAGTCTCATCAATCAGGACTATGTCGTCTGCGAATAACATACCCCATTATACCTGCCCTTGGATTTGTCGCGTCAGTCCGTCCATGACCAAGGCAAATAGAAATGGAATAAGAGTCGATCCTGGTGTAGCCCCATCGTCACTGGAAAGTGCTCTGAGTCTCCTCCTACTTGAACTATATATATATATATATATATATATATGAAATTCAAAGACAAGTTTAAAGATATGCATATCCAAAGAACATAATTAAATCCTAGATCTGCTTCTGATGAGATAAGTGATCCAATTTGACTTGGGAATTTACTCCAAATTTGACTTGGAAATATTGTTCTAACCAAAGTTGTTAGGAGTATTTAGTTTTAATTTTTTTATGACAGGTGATTTAAGGTGTCTTGCCCCCTTAGATACTGAGCTTCCCCTGTTGGTTAGCCTATCTTGATCAACATCAGAATTAAGAATAGCATTCAGTTATATGGTTTTGGAGGAGAAGGTTAATTATTGTATACATTATTTTTTTCAAAATGGCAACTATCATTATTTAATTTGTTTCTTGGACATGTCAACAGCAAGAGCTTTCACACACATGATCTCATGGACATATGTGTTCACAAGATACACATCTGTCAAGTTTATATGTCTATCTGGTCACTAATCATGTTTAAGTGTCTAACTTAGAAATCATGCTAAGTTTAAGGGGCTATCTAGGTATTAAGCCTATGGTTTTTGATCTGATATGCTGAGTCACTGCGAAAGTATAGCAATATGTTCAAGCAAGAGTTCACAGTGAGCAGTGTTCAAAGCAGCAGACTAGCTTGTTGAAAATATTTATTAAACGTGAAATAAAGTTAATCCTATTTAATTATGACTCGAACAATTGGGGTCCCGCACGTGGAAAACCTTGTTTCCACACACGTGCACACGTAATGCCAAGGATCATATTTCCTCAATGGAAGAGATATTGGTACAAATATGAATTGTTTGAGACGTAAGGTAATAGACGGTTATTGGTCAAATGACGTTGATTTCACGTTGGTAAATGAAGGAAGAAGTGTACAATATGTTTAAAGATGAAACGAGTGTGCCAACTCTCTGAAGTTTTGGTGTCGCGGCGTCAACTCTCTGAAGTTGGGGCGCCGCGGCGCTGGTTGTCCAGAGGCTGCGACGGGAGACGAAAAGACATGACTCTTGGGCTGGTTTTGAGGCATTAAACCTCCATTACATCCCAAATGAATTCAGTCATTATTTGGCTGAATTAACACTCCATAATCAAGGTCATTACATGGTCATTCAAATGGGCAATTGGAAAGTCATCTTCTCAACACTATAAAATGAAGCCTTTGGCTCATTTGCAAAATACTACACACTTAACACATTCTCTAGACAATTTCCTGAAATTGTTCTTCCTCTTTAGTAATCAAACACTCTAATATCTTTTTCCTATAGCGAACTCTTGAATCTCCTTTGCTCATTAGTTTGGTTGCTGTTTTATCTTGGGAGATAAGTTGCCATTACTCCGTTGAAAAGAATATACGGGGAAATATTATCTTAAAGAAAGATTGATCATCAATCGACTCAGCGAGACAAGTTTCTTTGTTCACATTGGTTGTTGTTGTGACTTTTTCGTTCCTTGTTATTATCAATATATTCCAACATAGCTTTACTCAATTTATCCTTTTGAATTTTTTGCCCTCTGAAGTTTCAGTGGAAGTTTGCATGTCAAATATACATTTTAGTCGCAGAATATTAGCATGGACAGAGAAAATAAATGTAGATATATCTTGTTGAATAATGTTTTTCAATATTTGTGAGGTCCAAATTCTCGATGTACCTGCTTCATCCTCTAGGCCACTGCGGACTCACAACCTAAAAGATTCAAGGAAAACAGATACTTGGTAAAGAAGAAAAAGAACATGTTACTAATGGAAAATCAGTATTTCAACGTTTTTGTGTTTCTGGTCCATTGAAACCATAAAAATTTGAAACCAACAGCTATTAATATGGATGTAAGTAAAAGTTATTATTAGTTTCTTTGTAAATAGAAATTTTGACTTCTTGTTATGTAAGGATATACCCAAAAAGTAATTAGTCCTCGAACAGTTGAGATATAATTTACATCCAAACTAGACTTTCTTTGAGGTTAAAGGAATTAGTTTATGTTTATACTAATTGTATCATATTTTTTTGTTAGTAAGTAATTATTATATCATAAAACAAGAGAAGAACTTTATATTCAATACTTTTTTCTTAATGATTTGCAATTGCTATGTTCGTTTATTGCTTTTTTATGTCGATTGTCTGAGTTGTTTTGAGATCCCTTTTTTAACACAAGGGAAAAAAGGTTTCTAAACCTTGCTAAATCAAATCAAGCCAACTAATACTGGCAACAACATTGCCTTTTAATAGTCCTGGTTTAGTTTTAATTGTGGAAATTTAGGATTTGGTTTTGCTCTGAGGCAAAAACTGGACCATTTAAATCATGAACACTGGGACACACAGTTGTGTCATGTTTCTGATGGCGAGTCTAGAATTTAGACATTGTGAGTTCTGAGGTGAGATCTAAGTCAATCTATACTCGTATTTCACATGCCAAACCGGCAAATCTATCATTCAATCCACCACTGCATATTTCCATTGATGTTTTTTTCAATAATGATAACAGTTTCTATTGATGTTGGTTTGGAAAGATTATTAGAAGTAGAAAGATGTCTATTGAACTTACCTCTAGTGTGGTAAAAAATAATCTCATCCGGCTAGCAACCACTGATGGCTCTTCAGCTTGACCCACAACTGCCATCTGCTCTAGTTGAAGAGTCTTCACTGGAAGCCTTCAGGAGAACAGCATGTTAAGACACATGATACCTACTTTCTTATTGAGCTGAATGAAAGTATATCAACCAATTAACCACATCAATTCTTGAACTAAACGAAATATTAAAAATAAACTTTTAATAAATTCCTCAAAAGAAAATATTGATCACAGGTTTTCCTCTTAAAGAAAAAAATATCTCCTTTAGGAGGGTATGCCCTCCGGCAATCTTACCATGCCATTCCTCTCACGAAGTATGCATTTGATATGATTGCACAGAAGCCTTTCCACTGGACTATCATTTCATCAGAAACTGGAGGTGTGGATGACCAACGAACTATAGTTGGTTGAGGTGTACATAGGATGGTGATGAATATAATGCTCAACCACATAATACACTCATCAACCTGCACCATAACCAGGTGTTGTTAATAGTTGTAATCACAGATATTTTAGTAGTTATGGTGGTTCTCATAACAATAGAAAGACTTGTGTAAAATACATTTAATCAGTACTGATTTAAAAATCTTGTAGATGAGGAAACTCAGACAACTTGAGAGAAACTTTAACACCTACGGAACAATTCGGGCAACTGAACTCTATGCAGTAGCATGAATGAAATGTAACACGTTATAATTAGCAAGCCTGTTCTTTTTCAGACACCTTTTCCCATCCCAAAATTTGGGAGGAATCCTGGAAAAATCAGCCAAAATTTTCAGAATGAGAGCTGATTTCTTAGAGTTTCCAAGGAAAACTCTCAAGAAACTAGTCTCCCTCAAAGCAAACAGCAACGAAACATTATATTTGGCGTATGCTAGTGTTACAGTTACTTTAAGAAAAAAGGCAGTCTAGTAAGAACCCTTCGAGATATTCTACCTTGGTCCCTATAGAAGTGCACTTTTCACACTCAATGGAAATAAAGTTAACAATTTGGCAATTGAACAGCAAAGATAAGGTGATACTTCAGGTTTGAACAGATCTGGCTAATTGAATCATCATAAAACACAAATCAAAAGTAGGGTTCTCACTTTATTTGACTCGGCATTGATTAGGGTGAAGAACATCACTAATTGAAAACACTGATTCTGAAAACATTTCTTTCTTGTTTTGACCCTAGAACCTACTTACACGAAAACTTTAGACTTCAGATATATACAATACAGTTACTTCTTTAGTTATAATGTCATTATTTTCTTGAGAAGTAACAAAGAACAGTATGCTTCTCCTTATCACATTCTACAATATTATCTCAGTAAAACAAAATACTGCTTCCACGTGATTTTAACAGGTTAACAGAGTCTTTTGTCTTGTTTAATTGATAATTTTCTCAAGAAAATAAAGCCATCTTTTATCAAATCAATGTATATTGTTGGAAGCATAATCTAGGATTTGCAAATGCATCCTTTTAAATTTAGGGGTGATAAAACATATTGTTCTACAAAGGAAAACTAGAACCCTTTGGAGTTTCTCGATTGTGAGTCTAAACAGTTAGGGGTTTTGTAATGTGGGATAGTGGAGTGGTCCTTGGGAAATTCTTGGAGCATGCTGTAGAATCAGGAAGTATTCATCTTCAAGGAAGAAGGTCGTTGAGGGATAGGAAATTATAATAGGAATAGGATAAACTAAAATGCTCCCAGGCACCCTTCCCCAAGATATTTCTCTCTCCTACTTCTTAGGAGGGGGAACTACCCCTTTTCCGGTGGCTCTCCACCGGAAGTTTTCTTTCCTTTCTCTCTTCTTCTCAAGTTATTACCTTCTGTGATAGCTTATCCTTTTTCTTTTTCTGAATCGAAGACATAGATCTTTATTTTCCAACAACGGGGGATAATAGGATTTATTTTAATGCAGGTCTTAAATCATTTTATATTACTAGATGGTCCTCTGGTAACTCTGAATGGTACGAATGGGTAGAAAGGTGATGAGAAGGACATCCATGAGCAGCAAAATCATGGAGTGGATCTGTTTCACTTTGAAAGAAGCCTCGAGAGATCAGAAGAAGGTGGTGAGGAGATGGAAAACTTCTGAATGAGAAGCAGAACACTTTTGCACAAGAAAACACAATAAGCATGGGAGATATATGAGCATTCTATCATTAAATGGAAGTGGAAGATCAGTCCTAATCACTCCAGAACCGGTATTGAATGCTGGATGGGTTGACTTAGCATTTAAAATTGAAAGGTCCATTAAATGCCAGTCAAAGCAGGAACAACCAGCCCCTCCAAGAGTTAATGAAGCCAACTAACCCTTTCTCGAAAGCAGTACAGGAGAGTAAATGGCAGTCGAGAAATACGTACAGCAGAGATTAAAAGCAAGAAAGGAAGCATTGAAATATCAGAAGCATATGGTAATCAGGAAGACGGGCTTCTGAAGAGATGTTTGGTTGGACAGTGTGAAGGAAAGTCAAAGGAAAAACCTACTCTAGCCGATATTAGGAGATGGACTGCATCCAACTGGAAAAAGGCTGTTGGGATAAACATTTATGAGCTGTACAATGAATGTTCTTATTTGAGTTCCCGAACAGACATATGTCTGAACAAACCCTTCAAGGACAATGGAGGTGGAAGAATTTCAGTTTTCATCTCGAATGGTGGAGCCCAATAACAGGGAGTGTTTCAAACTCCATTGCTGTGAAGGAAACATGGATTAGAGCTGTGGGCATCCCTCTACACTTGTGGTCACAAAAAGTTTTTCAAGAAACAGGGCAATATTGTGGGGGATGGGTGGCTACAGAGGAGGAGACAGAGCTTAAAAATCACATGAAGTGGGCTAGAATGTTGGTGTCCAACGATGGCAGATCTATACCAAGGGAAGTCTCAATCAAACGTAACGGAATCATATATGATTTTTCAATCTCTTAAATAGATTTCCAAGGTGAGAACAACTGTGGTCGGGTCTGTGAACCCATATCAAAGAAATCTCTTAAAGTGCTAAATGGGCCGGATTTTGCTGGACAAGTCATATTTAATGACTTACAAGGTGAGAACACCTCTTTATCAACATCGTTCAGCAACAATTTTATTACTGCAGCCATGATGGAGCTCGCAGAACAAAAAGACACACATGCGAGCACCCAAGATGGAACGGAAGTGAATACATGCTACGGCAATGATGAATTTGTCCGGGGAGATGATTGGGGAAACTTCAAAGAAGGGTGAAGATGCGGTCTGGCAGATGGTGGCTGGGAAAGTGGTAGGAAGACGATGGTAGAGAACTCGACAGAGCTAGCGCCTAGCAGACCCTAATCCTTTCAATGCTATTGAAACTTGGGAAGCTGAGGAAGCAGAACCTATCCAAATTCAACAGCTACAAACAATCCAGGAAAAAGAACAAGCAGGTTCAGTTTGGGTTCAACAAAATATGGGTAAATTTCACAAAATTTCCGGGGTAGATTTCCAGGGGCATGAAGAAGAGGCTATGGAATTATTGTTACAGATTGACCGTTGTAGACAAGCAAGAAAATGGTACAGGATTCTGATTGTAAAAAGACAAGATTTAAAGGTGTATAAGAATTAAAGGGTCTTGTCACTTTTGATGTTAAATTTAAGAGCAATGGTAAAAAGGACAAGAGGAGAAGTACCAGCCCTGTTTCTTGATGCAATTCAAATTAGTATCATGAAATGTTAGGGGTCTGAACAACAGGGATAAAAGGAGACTGGTGAGCAGTTTAGTTTTTGACTGGAGAGCAGATATCATATGTTTTCAAGAAACAAAAATTGAAGGTGACTTTACAGAATTGGTGAAACAAATCTGGGGAGGAAGATGGATTAGATTTGCTTGTTTGGAAGCTAGTGGAACAAGGGGAGGGATTCTGTTGATGTGGGATAAAAGAGTATGGAAGGGGGAATTCTTGAAATAGGAGCCTACACATTGACTTGTAAGTTTCAAGCACAGCTATAAGATTTCTCATGTCATATCATAAGAGTATATGCTCCAAATTCCTAATTGAAAGGAGATTGGTGTGGGAAGAGTTAGGATCTGTGAGGGGTTTAATGGAAGGGTCATAGGCTGTATGTGGTGATTTTAATGTCACCAAGTTTATATCAGAGGAAGAAAAATTGTACTAGTAGAACCAGGAGAATGAATGAATTCTTTGATTTCATTGAAGACATTAACTTAATTGATTTACAACTGGAGGATGCTACTTATACTTGGTTTAAGGAGATAATCAAAAGATAGCCTCCAGAATTGACAGGATTTTAATCTCAGAAGAGTTTGATGACAGTTTCAGCAATTTGAAGCAAATCCCTCTCCAAAGACTGATTTCAAATCATATTCCGGTTGCCTTACAAGGGGGTACTTTGAATAGCAGTAGGAGTTAATTTTGAAAATTGATGGCTAGGATCAGATGGCTTTGAGGACAGAGTTAGAAAATGGTGGAACTCTTTCAACTTTACAGGCAAAGCAGACTACATTCTAGCATGTAAGCTAAAAGCTCTAAAATCTAAGCTTAAGATCTGGAGCAGAAGTGAGAATGGTAATTTGGGTTCTCAAAGAAGAAGCTTGCTAGAACAGATGGCTGAATTTGATGCAGTGCTAGAAAGAAGAGCACTAACAGAAGAGGAATCAGTCAAGAAGGCAGCTTTACTTGCAAAGGACGGAAACTGATGGAGAATTGTCCTGCCAGCATATGGTGGACAATATGGAAAGAGAAATTCTAGATGTTTTGAGAGCATAGAGAATGAAGTGTAGAAGATCAAGTTGAATTGTATTTTACTGCTTTGTTTTTGGTGTAACCACGCTTACTCAGATGATACTGTTACCATTATTGATAGTAGAGTCTTGGAGTACTTATGTAAATATGGTTTCAGTACAACCTATGTAATGTTTTGCTCATATGAGGGGAGGAGTCTCCAAGCCTCTAGAATTGATAGGTTCCTCATCTCACTAGAATGGAGTGAAAAATGGAGTGAGCAGTTCAATGCTATCAAACAATACCCTCTACCTAGAGTATTTTCAGATCATAAACCAATTATCCTAGAGAGTGGGGATTGGGAGGCCACACCTTCCTATTTCAAATTTGAAAACATGTGGCTGCAAGTTGAGGGTTTCATGGACATGGTAGAAGGATGGTGAAATTCTCTGATACAGGCATCCTAGCCTTTGTGCTAATGCAGAACTAAGAAATCTCAAGAAAGACATTATTAAATGGAACTGAGAGGTTTATGGAAGAATTGAGGCTCAAAGGAATAATGCACTTAAGGAACTGGAGAAGATGGATCAGTTAGCTGAATTCAGAACTAAGAGAAAGGCCGGACATTAAATCTTAAACTTGAACTACAATAAATAACAATTGTTGAAGAGATCTCATAGAGACAAAAATCAAGATGTTTATGGTTAAAAGAAGGGGATAAGAATACAAAGTTTTTCCAAAAAATGGCCAATTCTCATAGAAAGGGTAATTCCATTGACATACTCAAAATAGGGGATGAAGTAATTGAGGATAAAGAAAGGATCAATGATGGTATTATGGAGTATTATCAACAAATCTACAAAGAGACAAAATCTTGGAGACCCTCAGCTGTCTTTGAAGGTTTGCTCAGTCTCAACACAATTGATAAAGAGGACCTTGAACTTCCTTTCACTGAACTGGAGATCTCAAAAGCTCTCATGAGTTGTGCCCCTGACAAAGCTCCAGACCCTGATGGTTTCACCATGGCCTTCTTTCAGAAATCATGAAATTTTATCAATGAAGACTTGTTTGCAGCTTTTAATTTCTTTCATCAAAATTGCCAAATTGTGAGACCATGCAATGCCTCATTTATTGCTCTTATCCCAAAGAAGAAAGGTGCTACAGAACTTAAAGATTATAGGCCTATAAGTCTTATATGCATTGTCTACAAATTGCTAGCCAAAATCCTAGTTGGAAGTTGAAAAAAGTGGTGGATTCATCGATTTCTAGACAACATAGTGCATTTCTAAAGAATAGCCAGATTACTAATGCATCTATGATTGTCAATGAAGTTCTAGACTGGAAAATTAAAAGTGGAGAGTCTAAGATCTTATGCAAATTGGACACAACTTAATTGGACTTACTTAATCAACATTTTGAAACAAATGGATTTTGGGGAAAAGTGGATTTATTTCTGCATTTCAACAATGAAGTTTTCAATTTTGGTGAACTTAAATCCAGTTGGTTTTTTTCTTCTCAAAAGGAACTCAGGCAGGAGGATCCACTATCCCCTTTTCTCTTTATCATTGTCATGGAATGATTATCGCGCATTGCGGGAGCTTAATGCACCGGGCTGCTCTTTTTTTCAGCTAAGGCCAAAGAACTTCAGTAGATTCAAGGTCCAAGTGGGCAAAAAATTCTCTCACCTCAGTCTTAGTGATGACACCCTTATATTTTATGGAGCTGATTGTCATCAGGTTTTCAATCTCAACACCACCCTCATGATCTTTGAGGTTATTTCTGGACTTCATACCAATATGCTTAAAAGCACTATCTATCCAGTGAATGAAGTGGCAAACCTAGAAGCTCTTGCTAACATTCTTAGTTGCAAAACAGACTCGTTTCCCACCACATATTTGGTACTTCCTTTGGATGATAAATTCAAATCATCTGGAATATGGAGTAGTCATTGAAAAAATGGAGAAGAGACTAGCCACTTGGCAGATGCAATACCTCTCCTTGGGTGGTAGACTCACTCTCATCAGCAGTATCCTAGACAACATTCCCACTTACTGTATGTCACTCTTCCCTATTCCAAGTTCAGTCCTAAAGCAAATTGACAGGCTCAGAAGAAAATTCTTATGGGAGGGAAACAGTGTTACTTACAAATTCTCTTTGGTCAAATGACAATCAGTTATTCAACCTAAAGGCCAAGGAGGGTTGGGGATCAAAAATCATAAGCTTCATAACAATAGCCTTCTCATGAAGTGGCTCTGGAGATATGGTCAAAATGAGACAGGGTCCTGAAAGGAAATCATCAAGGCTAAATATGGTATTCAAGACCATTGACTGCAAAGAGAAGCAATGAACCTCATGGTATTAGAGTATGGAAGCACATCAGTACTCTCCAAGAGTAATTCCTCCGGAATGTCTCATTCAAGGCTGGAAATATGCTCAAGATTAGATTTTGGCAGGACAAATGGCTTGGGGACGCTTTAGTAAAAGACTCATTTTCTTCATTATTTCTGATAGCTTCTAACAAAGAAGCAACATTAGTTCAATATAACGAAATAATTGTTGGACACCAATTTTCAGAAGAAACTTACAGGATTGAGAATTTGATGAATTCCCTTCTCTCTTACAAACATTGGGACAAAATATTTTGGTGGCAGAATCTCAATACAATCCTATGGGGCAATTCCAAGAAAAAAAATCATTGTGAAGGAATGTTACAACTACTGGAGTTCTCAAAATAGCCTTTTAGAGGTTTGGCCGTGGAAACATGTATACAGCCTCTCAGAGTTACTTGCTTCATTTGGACTGCTCTGAATGAAGCATGCCTAACACAAGACAATCTCAGGAGGAGAGGTGTGATGTGTGCCATGTGCAAGTAAACCAATGAAAGTGTCAACCACCTATTTTTGCACTGCACTACAGCAGATAGCCTTTGATATTTCTTCTATTCTATGTTTGGACTCCAATGGGTAATGTCTTCCAACATCAAAGATGCCTATGCTAACCGGATACTTTGGAGAATTGACAAATTCATCAAAAGGATCTGGAGAATGATCCCAGCATAATTTTTTGGACCCTATGGAAGGAGAGAAACAGTAGATGCTTTGATGGAATCTCAACTCCTATTTTTACTATAAAGTCTAGGTGTTTAGTTAGTCTTCCCAGTTGGCATTTTTTTGCTCCCGTAAACAGTGTGGATAACTTTCTGAATTTTGTTAACTCCCCTCTAACATAGTAGAGATGCAGGGATTTCTTTAGACTGTTTTACAGGTTTGTTTAGTCTGCTTCATGTTTTGTTTGAAGCAGTTTTTTGCCCAGCTGTAACCTTGCATCTTCTTGATGCTTTTGTAATGAAATTTTATTACTTTACCAAAGAAAAAAAGTACAAGATAGTTACCGGTTTCAAAAAAAAAATCTAAACAGTTAGTGTTTCAGTCACCTACTGCTAATTCTGGCAACAACAAATTTGAAGCTTCATGAGCAGCTATGAATTTTCTTCCATGCTGGTTGATCATACTATGTAGATTATACAAACAATAAAACTTAGTTGATGAGTTTCTAGCATATATTGCACACACAAAGCTGTTAATTGATCTGGATACTTTCTCTATCTTGTCACAAATGATAAAAACTGTAACCCTTAAGCCTAGTTATGTACTTCAGTTTTATAAATGCTAATTAATCAATGGAATATTAACAGTGGTTCCATCAATGATCTGATGATGAGACAGAACAAAAAAGAAGCACATAGAATTTATAAGAAATAATACATATGCATCTGTATTAGGTTGGCCATCCAGCCAACTGTAGAATAATAATGTCCCAAACAAAAAGGATAGAATAATCAAATCTTGTTTCATAAGCTCGTGATGAAACAATTTAATCTGCTTGGGAGTGTTTTACTTTTGAGTATCTACTGAAAAATCATCATCCAATTTCCTGTGTATCATATAATGGAATATGTAAATGTTGCAAAATCCAGACGCAGAGATAGTAACTTCTACAAGGTGCCAGAAAGGTGCCAATCATTGATAAAATATATGCAATTACTTTCCACACACACCCAAGGCCTGGTTGTGTATTACAAAAGAGACTCACCTCCTCAGATAAAATCTTTGACTTCAGGCTGGTACTTCCTCCATATGTTTCCATGGCTTTAATTTCAACACCAGACTCCTGTGAGTTACAATGGATGTACGGAATTAGTATACAACTACTATAAATGCTTCGAAAGGATAAACAATAAGAAATTACAACACAACAGGCTTAAAGCCTAACAAGAGTTATGACAACAACAATGAGTTTGGTGATCTTGATCTTCTGTTCTTGAATGATTCTTGAGTCCGTCTTGAGTTTTCGTTCCAATTGCAACAAGCTCCTAGATCTTGATATCCTGAAACCAAGAGACACTAAATCTGATAGCGTTACAATTTCGCTGCTGAGTCGATATTCACTCTATCCTTAAGACATTATTGCCCCGTATATATCCTTTTACGATATGGGCAATTGTCTCCCAAGATAAAACAACAACTAAACAAATGAGCAAAGAAAACTCAAATGTTTCTTAAGAATAACCTTTGAGTGTTTGAAAGATATGCTAGAGAGGAAAAAGTTCAGAAAAATCTGAACTAGACAAGAGTGAGGTGTGTTCTACAATTGAGCCAAGGGCCTCAATTTATAGTGTGTGTAAGATGTCCTTTCATCTAACCAACTAATGGCAATCAATGGCCATGTAATGGCACTTATGGAGAGGTGTTATTCAGCCAAATAATGGTTGAATTCAAGTGCCAAGTAATGGAGGATCAATGCTCCAAAACCAGCCCAAAAGTCAGAAACTTCCTATCTTCCGTCGACCATTCTGCCTCCGGCGCTTGCGCCAGACTCGATGACAGTGACGCTGGCTGGAGGCGTCGCGGTCCTTCATGGCTCCGCGACGATTTCCGACTCATTTCATCTTTTACACATCGCACATTTCTTCCTTCATTTACCACGACTGTCCATCATTTCATGTCTCAAATGTTTACTCACGTACCAATATCTCTTTCACTAATGAAATTTACGATATTTGGCACTACGTGTGCACGTGTAAACGACGTTTCCGACGTGCGAGGCCTCAATTGATCGAGTCATAAATAATGGGTTAAACTTAATTCCACATTAGTAAATTTCCAACAATCCCTCTTGAAAGAGATTTTGGCGCACCCACATGGTGTTTTTCTAGCAATCTTTCGGCGGATCGATTTTGCATCTGGATAGGCAGTCGTGGCTTTGAACCTTCTATAGTAGAATATCACCGAACTTACTTACTGTGCGGTGAATGTGATGTCTTGAACCGTTAGTGTTTAGTGTAAGCCAAGACAATGGTACCAACACAACAACTTTCCTTACTTTGTTCTTCTTAATGTTTTGTCCGTTGTGGCCGTGGACATACTTGGATTCTTAAGTGCGTTCATGTGAGGAGGTCAGTCCTCGCACTTAAATAGGTGGTCTCCTACAAGGTATCCTGATATACCCCACTTTACAAGTGTTAGGCACCATTAAAAGTTTCCCTAAACCTAACCTCAACCGGTGAGGATCATTAAAGGTTTTGAAAACTTAACCTCTACCCACCATGCATGTAGAACTTTAAGGTCTATCGCGGGAACGACTTTGGATTCATGTTTCTTTACCGAAATCATCATCTGAAGTGCTCTTGCTTCCACAAAAGCGCTCAACTGAACCTTTACGACTTGGTTTTTCCATTGAACCAAATTCTTGGGATCTCCAGTCAGTATGGTTGGGTATCCACCGTATCAGTTCTTATAGTTTGGGTTTAAAGACCATTCCCCTAGACCGGTAAAACTCTTGATCTTTGGGTAATCCCTTAATTAAAGGGTCCGTTATTGAAGGATTTCATCGTGGGTTCGTACACAACGGAATTTGAAAATTTATGTTTCAAACCCAACAACGGTAATACTGTAGTATGATAATGTAATGCAAAGTAAAACACCAAGTTAATGTAATACTTCGAAATAAGACTTACATTATGAAGCAAATAAGCCAAGCAGTTGAAATCTTCAAGCTTTGTGTAGTCCGGGGTGCACACTCAAAAATCCCTTGATTTACAAGTTCTCAAGAACTTTGATGTAATTTTCTAACTTTAGAAATGCTAGGAATTTCTTCAGAGTGTTAGAAGAGATTAACCCCTCTTAGGTTTCAAGTATCTCAAATGGAATGAGAAGCCCCTCTATTTATAGTTGAGAGGGAGAACCAGCCAGGGGTAAAATAGTCATTCGGACCCCCTGGACGTGCCTCAGAGCCGCGGCCCTTCCACGCGCACAGGCGCCGCGGCCCTTAATCAATGGAGCCGCGACCCTCGCCCAATTTTCAGCCTTCTTCCATTTTTAATGTCCCGGTTATCAACCGAACATTTATATAATCTCTTCCTAATTACATCCTTCAATCAACGGAATATTTGACTTGTGTTTACCCTTCAGGACAATACATATTGACACCAATTACATAAGGATCTTCACGGAACTCCTAGACTGCGCCGGAAGACGAACCTCAATATGTAAAGTTTAGCTACACAAAATATGTGAACCGAACCTCTATGTGGGAAGATAAAATTCTTTCATTCACAACACACTCAACCAAGCTTAGAATTCGTCAAGTGTCTATCCAAATGGCTTGATCAATCTATCTCATCTACATTAGTTGACAACAGGACCATATCGAAGACATGTCCATTGCGTTGGTCAACGACTTAGTCAACCTAATGTCTTATGAGAACCCGAGTGCTCTCTCGAAGATGCATTCGAGGAATGAATTCTATTCTTGGCTCAACTACCACCTTTAATCTACTTCGCAATGTACCCAAAATAAGTCGCGTCTCAACGTATAAGGCATTTGAGCTTAGGACAGGATCAAAGCACATTGCTCCGTAAATAAGGTGATATCGACCTCAAGTCTAAGGACTTCTATCTCCCACACATTGAATACACTAAAGACATATAAAACAAATAGCATATCAGTAGGGTATACCAATACTTCAACAAGTATCCATGTGTCCACCACGAGTTGTCATAACTCGTAGCAAGTGAGACATACTATATCTCCGAAGGATATGATGCAGACCACATGTCGACATATAACATATCATCAATATCCCAATCTTGATGATCATTAGTCGAGGCAGTTTAAGAGCGTCACGCTATGATATTAATCCTCACTCCATTAATAACCACGTAACCTCTAGGGATGCATTTATAGAATATTACAGACAATCAATTAACAATTCAACAAATGCAAATGTCATAATAATAATCAACATTATTATATATCAATACGAATGTGTATAAAGTACATTTGTCATAATACAGATTGTCTCTAGGACATACATATACTTTCAGTTATATCCTTTGATTTAGTAATCAAGGATGTGTCACCCGAGAAGATCAACTGCCATACGGTCTTATGTGTGCGACAGATATGTCCAGACGCCGTCATCCGTGCTCTTACAGTGTATAACTGACGAAGGCACGAGTTACTCCCAATAAGGGACATCCTCTAAGAGGTCGTGAAGTTACTCAATTTCTCATCATGCTTTGTACAAAGCGATAAACTCCGATTCCATCACGAATCGGCCGATGCAAGTTTACTTAGAGGAATTTGCAAAGACACACCATGCACATCCACTTATGGCTTTGGTGTTCTTCAAGTCTGATGTCCAGTTTGATCACTGAGTTCTCCCAGAACCGTTGGACATCCAGAATACAATAACACATAGATAAGCGAATAATTTTCTATCGATCATTACCAGTGAACCTTAGTTCAACCGATCTTCTTTATGAGCCGATACCAGGTTAGTTGTAGTATGTAAGATACATTGAACTACATGTGACCTGCGCATACCCCTCCTGGTATATGGCTGCACCATGATTCCAATCAAGTCTATGATTCATATTCATTGGTGACTTCAACGAGACTGTCAAAACACCTCACAAATGAGTTTTTTTAGACCAGTCCGTTAGATGTCTTAGAAATCTCAATTCCTAAGATGTGATCTGCAATACCCATATCATTCATATCGAAACATCGTTTCAACATACTCTTAGCCTCTAGGATCAACCTAGGACATCTCCATGTGATCAACATGTTGACTACGTAAAGGCACATCATGACGAACGAGTCAGAATTACCTTTCATGTAGACACATTTGTCACACTCATTAATAGAGAAACCCTTCGATAGTAGAGTACTATCACAATTTTCGTGCCATTGCTTTAGGGCCTGTTTCAGCCCGCACAGAGATTTGACAAGTCAGCAGACTTTCTTCTCTTCCCTAAAACCACATACCCCTCGGGTTGTTTCGTATTACTTTCTTCTTCCACTTTCGGACTTTTGGTTTTCCAACTATTGACTTTCTAACTTCAGAGTCAATGTTTCTGTAGTCAGATTCATTGTTTCTGTTTTATCTAAAACTTCCGGGACCAAAATGTAAATATTTCAGGGACCAGAATGGAAGTTCAGGAAGAAGTCCAACAGTCCACTGAACCAACTCTCCGGTTAGGAAGGTTGTCTCAACATCCATGTCTCGCAAGACTGCGGTGACCCTGGAGGTTAAGATATTCACATAGGAGCACATGTACAAGTAGCCGAGGCCTTATACTTGTCAGTAGATCCATCTACTTTGTACTCAATTTGAGTATCCACTTTTACAACCCGGAGGTTCTTTTTCCGGAGGAAGATCAACTATCACACAAGTATGATTCTATGTGATGGAGTCTATTTCTCTCTTTTTAGCTTCTTTCCCAAAGCAATGCATCTGGCGATGACAATTCTTTGTTAATCGTTCATGGTTCATTCTCAACCATATAAGCTAGAAGGCCTGGAACAAGTCTTTGTCCCCTCTTTTTGCTCTGTCTCGGTTCACATCTAGAATCTCTGAATTCTGTAGATCTGGAACATTAAGTTCCGGATAGTCAGCAACTTTCGAGTCCTATAGATCTGGAACGTCTAGTTTCGTACAATCAGGCACTCGCGGGTTCTTGTTAACCTTGAGCAATTACTACTTTTTCCTTCTTAAGGAAAGTTATCTTCAAAGAATTTAGCATTCTTTGGCACCAGGATGAGATAAGCACTACTGTTCTTTGCAGATCCAGTGGATATACAATCTACAGTCTTAGGTACGACTTGACCTGCTTTGGCTTTGGTATCTCAACACTTGCCACACTACCCCATATCACAACATTTGTATATGGGATTCTTTTCATGTTTCACATGGAGGGTTATCCTTATCCTTATGCGGAGTTCTGTTGAGAATCGCATTAGCGGTAAGGATTGTCTTGCCCCACATATCTTGGGCGTCCGGATCTACGCTTGGCTAACACCGTTAGACTGAGGTGAGTAAAGAGCAGTCGTTTGATAAACGATGCTTCGCATTCTCTCCCTCTATCACTACGAATTCCTCAATCTGTAGACTTAGTAGTTTTGAATTTTCTGCTTTGTAGCGCTCATCCGCTTCAACAAATTTGTTCTTCAACAAAGGATGCAATACGTTGTACCATCGTCGATGAAGATCACAACGTACTTGTCTCCCCCCTCTATTTGTACAAGCGTCAAATCACCCACGTAGGCGTGACTATGTTATAGAAGAGCGGTGCTTCTTTTGCTATTTCTTTTGACGGAATGGAAAGGTGATTTTGCCTCTTCGCCTACCTCATACTCATTTTGAGGTTTTATGTCGACAGACGGCAACAATCTCAACTTAGTTGGCTTTTGAATGACTTTCTATTCAACGTGTCTTAATCTATGAAGTCATAGATGCACGGATTACAAATATATCATTCATTTGGCTACAGTTTTACTGTACCACTCTTAGTTATTATAGAATAGACCTGTTGGACTAGACTCAAGTCAGTTTGATCAACAGCGTTCTTGAACAAGTTTGGGACATGTGTCACCTCTTTTTAGAGTGATCTCATTCCCTTAAGTCCTTTTGAGAACAACCTCTTCAATTCATTTTACCTTGGAGGTGGCGTTGCTTCACATGAACAACCTTTTGCCCGTGATTAGGGCGCAACCGGATCATAAGTGATCTAGATACTACGGCCCACTTCAGTTGCCTTGGCAACCTGAGTGTCCAAATTCTTTTTTGTCTTTCTTTTGGCCTTCAAATCATTTAAGATCTGGAAACTCTGGCCCACTCCAGTCGCCCGTAGGCTTTGTATGAATGAGTGTCCAATACTATCCTGTCAAAAGACGGATCTTCTGTCGAAAACGGTGACAGATTTATCTCTAGTCCTCTAGTCCTTGTATTTAGTCCTCTTCTCTTGTGATTGGTGCCCAGGGAAATTTCTGGCGCTTACTTAGGATTGTCCATAATTCCAATTTTATTACAACCTAAGTCCATAACTTTTAAGCCATTGTTCACAACAGTCCAATCATAAACGGGAAGGAAAGTGAGATTTAACTTCTGATCTTAAGGTGTAGGGAATGTATGTTTTAATGAAAAACACTTCATATTCCTAGCCTTGCTTTATTCACTTTTATTCAGAAATTATCTTTTAATCTCATTTTTTACAAGGAAGACTAATTAACTCATACCTTTGGAATCTGGCCCACGTGTCCAAATCCTCCTTACCATAAGATAGAGGCTTTCTACTATAAGATGGAACATCATCTTCAGCATTCTCCTCATGTCCAGTTGACATCCTCAACCTCTCATGGACGCTTGTTTCCACTACTCTCGGGAGCGGTGACATCAACTCTTCATTGATCCTTAGCCTTTCCAGAATGACTATCAGCAGTATCTTCAAGTTGAGCATCAATCCAGAGATCCCACCTTTGACTGAGATAGATTTGTAACTGTCGTCAAAGATAGAGCCAAAATTAGGACCAGATTTGAAACATTTGTTGTTGACAGAGACAGTGTTAGAACTATCAACACAACTGTTTTCAATAAGAAAACCACAGCCAGATTTGGAATCAGATCAGCTGGCATACATCTTTCTAGCACTAGTACGGATAATGTCTTAAGATTGTGAGTTACAATGGATGTACGGAAATAGTATACAACTACTGCTAGTGCTTCGAAAGGATAAACAATAAGGAATTACAACATAACAGGTTTGAAGCCTAACAAGAGTTATGACAATAACAATGAGTTTGGTGATCTTGATCTTCTGTTCTTGAATGATTTTTGAGTCCGTTTTGAGTCTTCGTTCCAATTGCAACAAGCTCCTATATCTTGATAGTCTGAAACCAAGAGACACTAAATCTGGTAGCGTTACAATTTCGCTGCTGAGTCGAGTAATATTCACTATGTCCTTAAGACATTATTGCCCCGTATATATCCTTTTACGATATGGGCAACTGTCTCCCAAGATAAAACAACAATTAAACAAATGAGCAAAGGAAACTCAAGTGTTTCTCAAGAAGAACCTTTGAGTGTTTGAAAGATATGCTAGAGAGGAAGAAGTTCAAAAAAATCTGAACTAGACAAGAACGAGGTGTGTTCTACAATTGAATCAAGGGCCTCAATTTATAGTGTGTGTAAGATGTCCTTTCATCTAGCCAACTAATGGCAATCAATGGTCATGTAATGGCACTTATTGAGAGGTGTTATTCAGCCAAATAATGGTTGAATTCAAGTGTCAAGTAATGGAGGATCAATGCTTCAAACCAGCCCAAAAGTTAGAAACTTCCCATCTTCCGTCGACCATTCTACCTCCGAAGCGCCGCGGCGCCGCAGCTCCAGTGACCAACTGACACCAAGGCATCGCGGCGCCGACTAGAGGCTCCGACGGTGTTGCGCCGCGGCCCTTCACGGCTTCGCGGTGATTTCCGACTTGTTTCATCTTTTGCACATACACATATCTTCCTTCATTTACCAACGTGGAACATGTGTCATTTAACCAACGTGGAACATGTGTCATTTAACCAACGTGGAACATGTGTCATTTAACCAACGACCGTCCATCATTTCATGTCTCAAACATTTACTCACGTACCAATATCTCTTTCACTAATGAAATTTACGATACTTGGCACTACGTGTGCACGTGTGTGGAAACGACGTTTCCGACGTGCGAGGCCTCAATTGTTCGAGTCATAAATAATGGGTTAAACTTAATTCTACATTAGTTAATTTCCAACAGCTCCTTCAAAGCAATCAGTTCTTTCCTCAATCCTTCATCAGTACATCCCAAAGCATATCCATTTACACCAGCACTGATGAACTCCTGAAAGATCAGAACCATAGCAATGCACAAAGAAAACAACAAACAAATGTTACAGAGGAAGAACTAAATGACTGAGAATACTTTTAAGTTGTCACCTCCTCCACGCTCAAAAAACTTCTTGTATCGTCTGAACAGGCTGATAGCTATATTTTGAGAGGATCGATACTCATTTTCAGGTGAAGTGGCATCTTGTGACCGGCACTGAAGCAATCACGAAAAGAAGAATTACATAAAGATAAGTCCAATGTCACGAGAGGGAAAAT
This sequence comes from Przewalskia tangutica, assembly GCA_029844215.1. Classification (NCBI taxonomy): domain Eukaryota; kingdom Viridiplantae; phylum Streptophyta; class Magnoliopsida; order Solanales; family Solanaceae; genus Przewalskia; species Przewalskia tangutica. The sequence goes on along the minus strand of CM056727.1, from coordinate 35,919,628 downwards.
GTTCTAGTAAGCACTTACCAGTAATCTATATGAAGTGGCATGCTGAGAGAGTTTATATGTTTTCAGCTGACTTGTCCAATCCCAAGAGAAAGAATAACTGCTGACTCCGTTAGGAGAACTCACAAGACTAGTAGAACTACGACTACTAATCAAAGGATTGACATATTTAGTCTTGCAAGTAATGGCTTCACGCAGCAAACTAGTATCCAGAAATGATTGACAGCTGCTAAAGGCTTGTAGATTCTGAAGCCTTAACATTGCTGAACCGTGATACTCTCACCTTTAAGAAATAACAAAACAGAAGAATTAAATTCAAAGTAATTTTGTTTCCTCTAGTTACCAAATACTATGTAGTAATTTAGAATATATAACTGCTGTGGAAATAAATTTTGTACTTTGTCAAGTTGGTGCTGCAAGAATGACTGTAGTTACTAAGCCCTTTCTACGTTTTGTTGAGTTGGTGAAATTGGGAAAACTAAAAGGTAAACAAAAGCTATGCCTTTTATGACTCAATTTCTTTGTTTCTTCTTGACACCACAACATCAAATGGCTTGGCTTTAGTGCTCATATATTCAAAAAAAATCCCAAATAAATCAGTTTAATGATCAGCAACTAAGAAAGTTCATATACATAAATTAACACTTTGAAATAGTTCACTAACATTATGATCATATCTATTAACTTTAGACCTTCATTGATAATCCAACAAATGGATTTTTCTTTTACTAGCAAGCATCACCAGTTACAACAACGGAAAGTGTCAGTATGGACTAATAGTCTAATACAATAACAACTATGCATCAAGCTCAAACAAATGTCATTGACTATTTGAAGGGGAAAGTGAATCTACGGTATTCAACATCAAGACTCACATGAATAATTTTGAAATAAGAACAAACTTGCAAAAGTTCTGAAAGTTTAAACTAATCTTATCAGGGGTTTAGCGATCTCATAAGATGAGAAGTTTAGTTTAACAACAACTGAAATATAAAGAAAGATCAAGAAGATAGCCACATATTTACAGGCAGACACCTATAAATATACACAAACAAAAAGGATACTTGGAGGATTTTGTGAAGATATATGGGAAGAATCTACTGGACAATTTGCTAGGGCCACGAATTTCATGAATGCTTCGTCAAGCGTCCTAGCTGCAATAGTAAAATAGCTTTAACTAGAAATAGAAAATGTTTCAAAAGACACGGGCAAATTGGAGTATAAGAGATGACTCATACAATATTTTCCTTAAAAGACTTTGTTCCATTAGGTAAGAATATATACATCTTTACACTAACTAGGAAGAATATAAAATAATTCTAAGAATATTCCTATACATTAAACTACTTACCATATTAAACATGGGATACTACATTAATATAAGATACTACACAATATTACTATAATAATGGTATTAACTCTAGAATATTCTATTCTAGAATATTCTAACACACTCGCTGAAGTTGGAGGGCGCCAATCTTGAGATCGTCCAAATTCTTCAAATAAAATCGGTGAAGCCCTTTCGTGAATATATCGGCGATTTGATGACGCGTTGGGACATGTAGTACTCGCACTTGTCCGCGTGCCACCTTTTCACGGACAAAATGGATATCCAACTCTATATGTTTAGTGCGCTGATGATGTATTGGATTTCCAGAAAGATATATTGCACTAATGTTGTCACAGTAAACCATAGTAGCTTTGAATTTGGCAACGGCTCCAAGAAAAGATTTGAATCCAGCGTAATCGACACAACATCGCAACGCGACGTGATTCACTTCAAAGATCGAGCACGATATTGTGGGTTGCCGTTTGGAAGACCATGAAACTAAATTATCACCGAGGAATACACAATACCCAGATGTGGGCGTGCGGTGTCCGGACACGCCTGCGATCTGCAGATAAGTGACAAGTTTGGAGACGCAAGATGGGTAAAGATGTAATCCATATTCCCGAGTGCTTAATGTAGCGTCATAATCCGTTTGAGTGCTGCGTATGTTCTTCCATGGATTACGTGAATAGGCACACTTGTTGTCTGGCGTAGGTTATGCAGTCCGTAAAAGTGAGATATCGCAACGCCGCTCAGTCATGCAGACAATGTTGGATCAAAAGGTTTGCTAGAGATGGCACTTAATTTGGACTTTGTATCCACCTGTTGCGAGGTTTGCAAGAGGCCATTCCACCGTTCCACGATCTCGGATGCATACTTCTTCCGGGAGAGAAAGAGCCCACCGCACGCCTTGTCACAGCAATTCCTAGAAAGAAGTGTAATGGACCAAGATCCTTCATAGCAAATTCTGAACCAAGCTGAGACATGATATTCTTGCGAAGAGAGTTTGAGGAAGCTGTCAGAATAATATCATCCACATACAATAGAAGATAAGCCGTATGATTACCCTGATGATAGATAAAAAGAGAATTATCGGACCGGCTGTGTGAAAACCCCATCTGTGATACAAAATCTGCAAACCGATGATACCAGGCCCTGGGTGCTTGTTTGAGGCCATACAAAGACTTGTTTAGCAGGCATACATGATTGGGATATTTTGAATCTTTGTACCCCAATGGTTGGTGCATGTAAATAGTCTCATTTAGGTGACCATGGAGAAATGCATTTTTAACATCCAACTGGTGAAGTGACCATCCTCCGAGAGAGCATGTCGAGCACTATTCGATAGAAATGGTTTGACTCATCGGATGAATGTCTCTCCACAATCGATACCAACCTGCTGTGTCTTCCCATTACCTACAAGACGGGCCTTATGCCGCTCAAAAGAACCATCAGATTTTTCTTTATGGGTAAAAATCCACATAGACCGAATGATGTTAGCATTAGATGGACGGGACACTAAATCCCATGTCCTATTTTTAATAAGAGCTTGATATTCATCATCCATGGCCATTTTCCAATTTGGGTCTTTCAGAGCAGACACATGGTTACATGGTAAATGTGATTTGGAAACTTGGGTGTGAAGGCTGTATTTAGTGTTGGGTTTGACAATACCATGTTGACTACGCGATCGGGCGTGTTGTCGCCAGCTGGATCGACGCCACCGCCAAATGTGGTATTTGTAAAGTTCGGGCTGGATCGGGGCTTGGGTTGCGTTAGAGGCAGTTGCTATTGGTAGGTGTCAAAGCACACGGGCCCGAATGTGTATCGATGTCAAGACAAGTGGGTTGAGCGCCATTTGGTAATGACACGTAATAGGTTAAAAGAATTTTGTCCATTACAGCAGCGATGTGAACTATGGGACAACATGGTTGGGTAAAAATTGGGTGTATTCCAAAGATCCAAAACTCATAAGTGGGAGATTGTGACTCATTGATTTTTCTAAATGGGAATTGAGTTTCATCAAAGATAACATGACGACTAATAAAAATCCTATTGGAGGATAGGTCATAACACTCAGATCCCCGATGATGGGATGGGTATCCCAAAAACGCATGAGTAGATCTCGGTTGTAATTTATGGATGGTGGTGGATGGGAACAATGGAAAACACAAGCACCCAAAAACCCGGAGATGAGAGTATGTCGGTTTCCGAAGGTATAGTAATTGAAGGGGTGTTTGGTGTGATGTATGTTTGTTTGGTAGTATATTCAACAAATAAGTAGTCATCTGAAGTGCATGATGCCAAAAGTTAGGGGGAAGTGAGGCATGAGCAAGGGATGTCCTGACAATATTATTTATGGTTCGTATTTTGCGTTCGCTGTCCATTCTCGAGAAGATGTGTGGGGCGTAGAAGCGAAAATTCAAACCATTTGTTTTGCAAAAATCCTGCATTGTCTATTATCAAACTCCCGCCTGCTATCACATCGATGTTTTGATATCCCTTTCAAATTGTTTTTGGATGAAAGCTCTAAAACTAAGGAATGTAGAAAACACTTGTGATTTTTTCGATATGGGAAATGTCCACAAGAATTTAGAGTAATCATCTAAAACAAGCAAATAATATTTATGCCCCGAAGAGCTCAAAACTGGGGATGTTCAAATATCACAATGTATAGTCTCAAATGGCAAAAAAGTGCAATTAGAAGAAGACTCAAAAGGTAGTTGAATATGCTTACCCAAAGGACACGACTGACACTTATTAAGAGTTCGTGTACATGAAATTGAATTATTGCGTTTGAGAGAGTTTAAAACAGACTCTCCCGGATGTCCCAAACGCTCACGCCATAAATTGGAATTAAAAACAAAAATTAAAGTGTTTCTTGTCAGTTGTAGTAGTGAAGTAATGGATAAAGTTCTCCTCGCTATCACATCTCATTAGCCGTGCCGCATCAAAATCACACACAAAAACCAAAAGGATCAAAAGTTACAGAACCCGCTTATCTCAAGTAAACGTCGAACGGAGATTAGGTTTTGATTAATTGTGGTGCATGAATAACATTTTTCAAGGCTAATGGTGGATTTGGTTTGGACAATTTAGTAGAACCATAACCTTTTATTGGAATGGAATGGCCATTTCCGACAGTTATACCATTTGATTTGCTCAAATTAAAATAGGACGTAAGATTACCTCGATGACGTCATATGTGACGCGCACTGAGTCCATATACCAATTCGTGTCGTGGATTAAGTCCAGGCGTGCATGGCATGTTCAATTTCCGCCGATCGCCCATCGCTGAGTGGGCCTCGTTCCACGCCTGAGGCCCAAAGCCGGCTGCTTCCATCGCCGCCGCCTCCGCCCATCGGGCTGGCCGCCCACGGCTTCTTCCGCCGCTCCACGCTGGCCCACCGCCGCCAGACCGAAACTCTTCGCCGCTTCCACCGCTGCCCATCATTGGCCGCCCAAATCCGCTGATGCTTCATCGCTCCAGCTGGCCGGGCAAAGGCGTCAACTCGCGGTGATTTCTTGGTAGTTGAAATGGGCCCGCCTGGGCCAGGGTGGTAAGGACAAGGGGTCACCCAAGTCCATTGTGGCGGTGCCCATCGCTGCCGCCGCCGCCATCGCCATCGCTGAGCCGCCGCCGCCGCTGCCGAGCCGCCAGAATTCACCGCGAATTCGCCGCCACGACCGCGATTATTCCTGCTTCGCTGCGGTTTCCACCTTTTTATTTCCATGCCGCCTTTTGACCCGGTTATTTCCATCATCGTGATCATGACGCGATCTTGGCCAGGTTAGCAACCTTTTGCAGAAGTCTTGTTCTTCTGGATTAACATAGATCTGGCTTTTTAGAATAACTTAATTGGGTTACTTTGACGGATAACGGTGGCAACTCCGTTATATGCCTCTGTCACAATCCGGCAACAAGTTGTAGAACCAAACGGTTTTGAGACGGGAACCAACATTTTTAATTGATCCGCCAACACTTGAGGCGTTGACAATAAGCGACGATTAGGAAAATCCTCCATATCAACATCGAGAATTCTTGTTCCAAAGCAATCGCACGAGAATTTTGATTATCATAAAAATGTCCGTAATCGATTCCAAGCGTCAATTGCCTTAGAATCTGTTTCCATGATCGTGCAACAAATCCGTGGATATTGTTGAATATATCCAACCAAGAACAGTGGCATCTAGGACATCCCACAATTCTTTGTCTTCATCCGTTGTCAAGACTTTTTCTTTTTCTTTTTCCGGGGAAATGATGTGGTGAAGAACCCGGTGAGAACGACAACATATTTTGAAAAGTTCCGCCCAGGAAGCATAATGCACATTCTCCATTTGTAAGGTTATGGGAACATGAGTTTTGATATTGGAAACCGCAGGTGGGTGATAAAACGATTTGGATTCAGACATGTTGATAATAGTTGGATGAAAAACACAAAAAACACGATGAACAGGAAAAAAAAAATCAGAATTTCGATTTGGAGGAGACGAAATTCGAAAACAAAAGAAGAAAAAAACAATTTTGGTGTTAGGAAGATGAATCTTTTCCCTAAGATCTTGATACCATGATAGAATATTTTCCTCAAAAGACTTTGTTCCATTAGGTAAGAATATATACATCTTTACACTAACTAGGAAGAATATAGAATAATCCTAAGAATATTCCTATACATTAAACTACTTACCATATAACATGGGATACTACATTAATATAAGATACTACACAATATTACTATAATAATGGTATTAACTCTAGAATATTCTATTCTAGAATATTCTAACAATGACAAAATTGCTTAATGAATAAACTGCTCGTGCCAAAATACTTAAAGATAGTATAATGATAATTTTCCTTAGTAGTAGTAGTACCTTGTTGTCGCGCCCTTTTCCGACCGCGACATTTTTAATAGCGAACCCTGCTTAAAATGCAATGTTAGAAAATAAAATAAATAGTTAAAAATGCTTAAAGTGTTGAAAAGAGTGCTAAAGTATTAATTTTAAAATAAAGGGTGCTAAAAGTGCAAAATGCTTGCTAGAATGCTAAAGAGTTCGCGGAGTCGCAACCTAATTAATTGGGTGAATTAGGACATCTAAATGTCAACTAGGTTTAAGTCAACACTAACTCCATTTTTATGGTCTGCTAAACTTATTGAGATTCCGGGCAAGGGTTCTTTATTAATCTAGAGGGAAGGGGTTAGGCACCCTCTAAGATCCGCTAACTTGCGGTTATCCTGCCAAACCTAGGGGGTAATTATTATGCTAAAAAATACTTGTTTTAAAAAAATATAAAAGAGAAAATAAATAATAAATGCTAAAATGCAAAAGAATGCTAAAATGTTAAATGATGCTTAAAAGGTGCTAAATGTCAAGGGGTGCTAAAGTATTAAAAGGATGCTAGGGTGCAAAATGCTAGAAATGCTAAAGTTATTTATGGACTAATTATGTGTGTATGCAACAGTTGTTTATGGACTAATTATGTGTATTGCTAGCTAAATTGATCTTGCTTAACCTGCGTATAATATGATATAAAAGATGCTTTAAGATGATTTTTGAGAGTTTAGGAGAAATCTGTTATGTTTAGGGATTTAACAAACTGTTGGTTTTGTGATGCAAGTTAGATTATTTTGGCAAAATTAGACATGCATGACAATCCTAAAAGGCAAGTAAGTTAAGCGGTGAACTTTAAATTACCTTCCTCACTTATATGTTTAAAGGCTAATTGCTAGAAGTTCTCCTATTAATTACAAAATTAGATAATAAAATTACAATAAACAAATAAAGGCATAAAATAAGACAAGAAAGTTAAGAGAGTGAAGGGATTGGAGCGGATGACTCCGTCTTATTTGTTTTTCTAGGAGTTTCTGAAGCGGGAATGCGAACGCGGATGCGGGTTGCCATTTGAAATGGCTTGCGATGAGTCTCGCCGTGAGACCCTTTATTTTGCTCCGATGCGTGCCATGTAAAAATAAAAGAAGATAAGGATTAGTACGAGCCCAAATAATAATTGATACAAATAATTAGGACGAGCACATATGTTAGCTGCCTAACGTGTCACAATGACTCGCACTCGAAAAGCGCCTGCGGGCGTCACGGGCCCCGGTGCAAACAAGCAGAAATGCGAAAATGGCCCAAAACATGCAATTTCCAGATTTGAAGTAAGGACAAATCAACATGCAGGGAGGCCCAGTTAATTACTTATATACCAAACGAAACAGGTACCAGTTTCTTTAAGCCAGCTGGGAAATTCAGATTTTTCAAGTTATAATCAAAGCCTGAGATACTACACACTCATTTATGCAGGGAGGCAAACCAAGGTCGAACAAATGAGAAGATATGTGTACAACCATACATATGTACCTTCTATATTCATTAAGAGATACTATCCTAGATAAAACATATTCAAGAGAAGACATGCAGGATACAAATAAACTCAACATCTACAGAAAGAAGCTAAGATACATAATATTCCTTGAGGATACAACATTCAATTAACTAAACTTGCTTATAACATCGGATCTTATGCAACCTATCAAGTTAATAAGAAAGAAATGATGATCTACACTAGTTCTAACAAAATCAACTTCGACAGATACCAAACAAATTCACATAGGCTACAGACTTGTATACAAATGACTCAATTAGCAACAACAAAGACACAATACGTCATTTATCTATCTAAAACATATTGCATGTGACTTAATAGGCTCAACAATAATAATGAATGTTAACGCGTCTTAAATTTGAATCATTATCGAATACGACTAATCGAAAATCAAACAACCATCAAAATAATGAATTCAGGTAGCATTGAGACATCGTACACATCCTACAATCTTCAACATCTTCATCATTTAACACATATTTGATACAAATACGCACAGAAATACAAGAATGAACTGAAATCGAGAGGGAGTCGAATTTACCTTCTCCGGACAGCGACCGCAGGCGTATCAAGTCGTCGGTCCAATCGATGAGTTTTGGTTTGCGATGCGAATAAGGGCAAGGTTTGTTTGCTGATTCTTGGTTTGAATTGAAAGAAGGAGATTTGAACTACCTATTCGTGCTTGCTAGTGATGCTCTGTGTCTGCCCTTGCCTATCGTCTGCTTCCCCTACATCGATGCCCTAAATTGCTAGGTGGTTCCTAACTATTGCTAAGGGTGAAACGATTGCTATCTCCCTCTGACTGAGCCCTCAGAATTCGACCCTGAGCTCTCTCTTATATGCTCTCATATGCTCTGCCCGTCTCTGGACTATCGATGCTATCGGTCCCTTTCTCCCTCTGCCCTTGCATGTGCTTATATAGCCCTCGTTTGAGTTCTAATAGTGGTAAGTAAATAAAGGCGGAGACTTGTGCTTGATTCGACGAGATTTGTACTAATTTCGTGCGATTTGAATAGATTATGGTAAGTTGCGATTTTCGGAAGATCTGGTTTTGGTTATGGTAAGGACACGTTGGCTGGGTGCGTGGGTAAGGAAAGCCCGAATTCTCCGGCGAGAAATCCGGGCGGCGACGAAAGCAGAAGGTTTTAGGGTTTAGGTTTCGCAGGGCTTTCTCTGTTGAGGACGATGGGAATGAAGTCTGGGGTAATGGGTTGTGTATAAGGGCTGATGAAACAAGGCTTGGGCTGGGGCGGCGGGTTTGGGCCACGCGGGTGTGGGTTGTGGGTTATTTAAAGGGTAAGGGCTGATGGGCTAATTAGCTAGGGTATTAGATTTAATTAGTGTTAGTTTTAGGTGCTATTTAGTGTTTAATTAAATTAATAAATTGTGCTCAAATTTTAGGTGCTTAATTAGTCTAATTGTTATAAATGCGGGCGTGCTATTTAATTAGTGCTTAATATTTTAGAATGCGGCGCTATTATTTAAAATCTTATTATAGTGCATTATTGCGAAGTTAAATTAAAATTGAATTGAGTTTAGATTAAATTATTTAAATGCCAAATGCAAGTATGATATTTAAGAATTGTTTAAAGCTTTTATAAATGCGACGCTATTAAATGCATGTATTAGATTAATTGATTTTAAATATGAATTATTATGAAATTCTCTTGCGTGTTAATAAATGCGGCTATGCTACATGACACGACGTTATTGCTAAATTATTTATTTTATGTATTTATTAATTATTTAAGAATTACGACAGAGCTTGAAATCAATTAACGCGGACGCGGGACTCTAAGTGCTTGAAACTCTACGTAAGATGCGATGCCATTATTAAATTGTTTATTTATGCATGTATTTATGTTTTATCGCTGCATTTTATTATAAAAAACCCAAAAAAATTATTTTACAAAATTAGCCTAATTTTATAGTTAATGACTGGACGGGAGGGTCAAAATTGGGTGTCAACACTTGTTATATAGGAGCAGTTTCATTGCTCTTTTTTTTTTTTGACGAAGGAACCCGTCGGCCGCTACTCTTTCGAGTGCGCTCTGGATAAACCTCGGGCTGACGCAATAGTCTGCAAACTACGTCAGCCGTTTAACCACACTTTGGCAAGCTATGTGTGACAGGCTCAACCAAGAAGGTTTATGCAGGGGATCGAACTCGTGACCTTGCGGTCTCGCGCTCTACTGCTACACCAACTTGACTACCCTTGCGGGTTCAATTTCATTGCTCTAAATGATGCCACGGTGGTCCTATTTCTTCGCAGAGATAATTGTAGTCCAACTTTAATTTCACTTGATGGTAAAATTAAGAGCATTTTGGACATAATTTGTTGAAGTTTTTGTGTGGACATGCAATTTGGGCTTAAGTTGTATTTTTTTTCCATTGACATAAAAAACCCACAAGTTATGAAAATCATCAAAACTTTCATAATTCTTATGCAATCTTACCAAATGAGCAAGTCATAGTTCATAACAAAATTAATATGCAGCTAAAAGACATTTCTAAAAAATACAACATCAATTGATCAAATTTTAGTTTAATAAAAAAGAAAATTGAACATGAATAGTAGTGTAACTACTCTTTAATATAATCCTCCCATATTGTATGGACAATTTCTTCACACTGAGCATGCATTTTCCGATCAGATGACCGAGAAGATGAAGCTACTTTGTTATTTTGAGTCTGTTGTTGGTCAGTATCATTAGCAATTGTATCATCATGTTTATATTTCGTGAATATTTCATCACTCTTTTGGTATTCCAATAAAAAAAACTTTGTAACACTGCACAAAAGCTATGACAATGATTACATGTGTATCAATATCATAATGGTTCATGCCTTGTTTCCAATTGCCATTTAAATGCATGTATCAATATTATAATGGTTCATGCCTTGTTTCCAATTGCTATTTTAAATGCATTATAACTGTAGTCATACATTTGTATATATCTAATACAATATAAATTATGTATTGGACAATTATATCCAATACAATATAAAGTCGATCAATTGGTATATATCTACTAATTTATGAATTTTTTTATATAAAATATAAACTTATGTTGTATAGGGTAGTGGTTAAACTGACTATGTTGTATGGGGCGGAGTGTTGACCAGTCAAGACTTCGCACATCCAAAAGATGAAAGTTGCGGAGATGAAGATGTTGAGATGGATGTGTGGGCATACAAGGAGGGATAAGATTAGAAATGATGATATTCAGGACAGAGTGGGAGTGGCATCGGTGGAGAATAAGAAGCGGGAAGCGAGGTTGAGATAGTTCGGGCATGTGCAGAGGAGAGATACAAATGCTCAAGTGCGGAGGTATGAGATGTTGGCTATGGATGGATTCAGGAGGGTTAGAGGTAGGCCGAAGAAGTGTTGTAGGGAGGTGATTAGACGGGATATGACGCATGTTACACCCCGAAATTTCAGGTCCTGTATTAGGAACGTACGAGGGGAAATAAGAATTGAAATTGGAAAGATAAGTTGACAGAATGTTTAGGTCAGTTTTTGAATCAACTTTGGAGCGGTATATCTCCTAGATCATTAGGAGTTTTTAGGTGTTTCAATAGCCCAGTATGAAGTTCGTTGAGTGTAGTTTCCAACGCAACAAACCGCTCGTCGATAGGACATCGGAGTAGGAAGTTATGGAGGTTACAAATTCAGTGGGCATACGAACAGGAAAGTGTTTTTGATCAGTGCCACAGTACGCGGGCGCCGGATGCAGGTCAGGCGCGGAAGTGCTGAGATGTTCGGAAGTTTCAGCACCGCGGCGCCGAGGCGGGAAATTTCGCGAAAAACAGGGGAAAATCAGAAGATATTTTGTTAAAAGCCTGTGGGAGGGTGACAAGTGTCCCTCCCATCCTGTTGACCAAGAAGAAGTCTTATTTATTGACCAAGTCTTGAAGACTTGGTCATTTTTCAAAGAACCTTTCTCTCTAAAAATTCCTTTCCCTTCTCTCTATAAATTTCAAGGAAAAACCCAGGGCCTAATAGAATTTTGGAAAAACGACAAGAAGGAATTATGTTGGCAAGCTTGTAGAGGGTTCGTGTGGGTGATTTTAGCGTGAAGAAGATTTCGGAAAGAGGGATTTTTGAGGTAAAACCTTCACCTTCTCATGTAATTGAAGATTACAAGTTATAGTAGTTAAGAAATGAGCATGTGGTTTAAATATTAAAGTTTGAAAAGATTTGGATCATGTCGACTTGTTGAAAATCGAAAATGGGCATGTTAGTCACTAATGTTGAAATCAATTCGGTTGTCAGCTAAAATCGTTACATGTTATATATAGAAAGGTATATTGTTGTTATAATTGGTTATGACTTATATAACATGTTGAATTAACGAGTTGAATTGAAAGGATTTGAAAAGTTGCTATGTGAGCATGTTATAGCCAAGGAGTTACCCTAAAACTAGTTGGATTGTTTTACTATGAATTGTGGGGCAGAATTTTATACGTCCTGTAAGGCGTATAATCCCCTTTGATTGGTTTTTATGTTGAGCCCTAAAGGTGGCATGTTTGGTTATTGGATTCGGACCTTGAAAAGGGTGAAAAAGTACGTAGAAACAAAGGAAGTGCTGTCCAAATTTTCCGTAGAATAAGGGACCTTACAATTAGAATATTCTACGTTGAAGCTAGAAGCTAATGGACGTATTCTGGTCGTTATAGGTTGGCATACTACGGACGGCATATTGGACTTGGCAAGTGGATTAAGCCGGAGAGGTATGTGGAAACTTTCTTATCTCTTGAGCATGAGTAGTTATAATTGTATAGTACGGTAGACGTACGTGATTTAAATGAAGTAAATATATTCGATATGCTTGACTTGGTAAAAGAATGTCTAAGTTGGTTGAGTAGAGAATTAACTCACCTGTTACTAAGGGAAGGTTATAAGAATGGTTTATTCTAATAAGGTAGACAAGGATGTCTTGATGTGGAAAGGTATGTAATACTTGATTTGTAAGTATTGATTCTGGAAATATTCTAAAGATAAGAAACTTGTTTTCTAAGCTAAAGAACTTGAAATATTTTGAAAGTGGTGTAGCTCGGTTTGAAGGTATAAGTCTCTTGGTCGTAAAAAGAATAAAGTTATCTTGATTTCGAAAATGAGAGTAGTTGTCCTTGGTTGGTTTAAAACATAAAGTGTTATAATAAGCTTTGTGGAAAGTTAGTTATAACGACTTTATGAAAACAAAAGAATGGTTTATTATTGGATTTAAAATGGCAACTTGACATTTGTTTTAAAAAGATAAGAGATTTGATTTCCCATGTTATGGGACGTGATTTAAAAAAAATAAGAGACTTGAGAATTTGAAGTTTTGAAACTTATATTATTTTGAGAAGTGAGTTAGTTTAAAAAGAAGACATGGTATTATCTTGACTTGGTTTAAAAAGAAGGCATGGTATTGTCTTGGTTTATTTAAAAAGAAAGTATGGAGATTGTTTTGGTTTACTTAAAATAATAGTTACTCTATTTTGATACTACGGGTGTTAGTATCATGTGACTTTTGTGAAAGAAATGGACCTTTTTAAAGAGATAAAGTACGTAGTACCTTGGGGTTAAAACCCGGATTTTTGGCATAAAATGAAAGTACCTTGGGTGTGAATAACTTGCCTATGTTTGCTTGTGATAGTCTTGTTGTACAAGTATTGTATCCTTATGCTACCGCGTCTCTCGATGGAGGGTCGGTCATGTTATTCTCGATCACTTTGGGCATACTGACTCGATGGAAGGTCCACGGGTATGCGGCCATCATGAGGGTTCGTTCCCTGTTGATAGTGTTATTCCATGGGCTAGCTCCCCATGAGGTTTCGTGACGCAAGAGGTATCTGGTAGTTAGCTTTCGTACTTGCCCCGGTCGTAGCTGATGCAGGCGGTATCTAGTAGTTGGTTTTCGTACTTGCCCCGGTCAATATTATGGCGAAGTCTCGTGACGCAGGAGGTATCTGGTAGTTGTCTTTCAGATTGCCCTCGGCGATGTGACGCAGAGGTATCCGTAGTCGGCGCCGTCTTGCCGGTCGCCACCGTGAGTTGTGTTATAGCGCTTTATGACGGTCTCGTGACGCAGCGGTATCGGTAGTTAGCTTTCAGACTTGCCCCGGCCGACGTGATGCAGTGGTATCCGGTAGTGGCTTTACGTACTTGCCGCCCGTGGTACGCTTATACTGATGTTGTTGGTACGGTAGGTTACGTAGCTTCAGATTGCCGGCCGACGATGTGCGACGCAGAGGTATCCGTAGTCGACGCCAGACTTGCCTCCAGACGGTTCTTATGACACAGTGGGACACGTGTTCATGTACTCGCGTTGTTATATCATGATCGCAGCCGGCGAGGAAGGAATTCCACGGACACGATTGATATTGTGGGCGTGAGACCCGTGGTTATATTTGAGTAATGACTTTGAGGTATCGTCCCGACTTGACACGATTTATGTATTGTGAAATGGTCTTTTAAAAGACGGTTGATTTTCATTACTCTTGTTGTTAACCAAAGCTTTGTATCAGATTTTGGTTATCATACACGCCTCTTGTTTTATATAGATCGTTATGATTTCATTACCGTATTTTTCGCCCACATACTGGTACTGTTAGATCGACCTCCTTCGGTGCCGCTCATGCCGCGGTAGAGAGGTACACCGGTGGTTGATCCTCGCTCCTGTGGTCACGATTCTGCGTTTTGGGAAGCTCCGCTTCTCGAGGCTTATCTTTTAGTATAGTCCTCGTCATTGTAGGTACTTGTATATTCGTGGTATGACGGCCCCGTCCGTCATAGTTGTTACATTCTTAGGTGCAGTAATCGTTGTGGCGGGATTTGTAAAGGATAACTATTCAAGATTTCATTTTTATATGTATGAGTAAGGCGACTTTTTGGTTAGCCCGTTGTTGTATCACTATTTATTTTTCATGAGTTTTATTTTCCGGTGATTTTTCTCTGATGTTTTATCACTAGGGTGTCCGGGGTAAGGCACCAGTCGCGGGCCCGAGGTCGGGTCGTGACAACGCAGGTTCAACTTACTGAGTACATGACATTAGATAGGAGGTTGTGGAGGACACGGATTAGGGTATTAGTTAGTTGAGTGTAGTCCTAATTAAGCTTACATACTGGTAGTTGTAGTGTTATTATTGTAGGTCTCTTAGCCTATCATACTAGTATGTGCAGTATTACTTTATAATCTCCTATCGTTTGATTTCGGTTGTTATGTGTTCTTTAGTGTCATTTGTTTATCTTATATACTTGCGTTAGTTACTGCTTCTTTTTTCAGAATGCTATATGACTTATTCGCTTTTGTTACCATCATTTTCATATTGCTTTAAATTTCTTGATCCGGTCTGATTGTTTCTCTTGCTTGCTGGTGCTTATGCGTTGTCTTGAGCCGAGTCGTGCTCCCTTTCGTAAAATTTGGGTCATTTGCACTTTTGACCCTATTTTGTATTGATATTTAATTTTTGTCAATCAAAATGAAAATTATACCTTCCGGACATAAGTTATTTACGGAATCCGACACAATTTATTTACATGGCTTACCCTTCAAATGGGTTGGTCTTTAATTTTTTTCTCAATGGAAGTTATGCCTTCTAAGGAATTATTCTTTATGGGATCTGGCACGACTTGTGTGAATCTCATAAATAATTTGTACCCCGAAAGCCGTAACTTCCATTTGAGGGCCCCGCTCTACCTATCAAGATAGAGATAAGGTCTGCGTACATTTTACCCTCTTCAGATCCACGTTGTAAGGATTTAACTGGGTATGTTGTTGTTGTATAAACTTATGGGTCAAATTCTATATTTAAAATCATGATTTGAAATGCCAAATCACACCTTTTTGAATATGAAGTTGAAGTTATGTCCAAATCGCATAAACATACGTGATTTAAAATCAAATTATGAAACAATGATTTGAAAACGCATGATCAAACGCCTACTTAGACACATGCCAGTTTGAAAAAGGGCGACATTGAGATTATTCCTGTCCGAAATTTTCATTATCTCAATATGGATTTTTCAGCCTGAAATTATAGATATTTGAGGGGCCACTTTGGCACCACTCTGCCACCCCCACAACCAGCAAATCTTGAAAGAAAAAATCACTAATTTGATTAAAATTTCCTTTCTTATCTACTACAGATATCCTGGCTCAACAAGAAGATACTGAAGAAATAATAAACACTAAAGACTAATCTGTCAGTAGTCAATAACATCTTTAAATCTCATATTACAATGATCATCTATATTGTATGAGGTCTTTCCACCAACGTCTAAACCCCATTATCCTTGATACAACATGATTCAAACCCTATGCACATCTGAGCTCTCCACTCAAGATCAGGGAGAGAACTAAATATGGCTCCTCCCCAAATAACATGGTGGGAAGGGGGGAAAATAATTTATTTGAACCATACAGTATCTCTAACTCAGGGTACATGAACATGCCGTCTAGTCAGTTTGCAGAATAACTGGTGATGCACACTAACAAATTGGCTTCAAAAGTTAGCAATTCATATGTGATTGGAAGGACAGCTTCCTCAATGTTCAAACTTGGCACCTTATCTAGGAGAATTCCTTTCTCTTAGCTGCAATAGGACTGGCCAGTGGGCCGGGCCGGGCCCACCGGGGTCGGGTTTAGCGGGATCGGGACGGGGTCGGGGCGGAGAAGAGGGGCGGGGTCGAGCTGGGGCGGGTCGGGCGGGACCATATCGTGTCCCGGTCCCGTTGGGTAGGGGTCGGGTCGGGACGGGTCAGGCGGGTTTTGTTTTTGTTTTTTTATTTTTATTTTTTATTTTTTCACTAAATTAAAAATACTAAATTACTAACAAAGTAACATTAACATATACTTGTCATATAGTCATAATGTCATATACATATACTATAATATTATAGACTTATAGTATTATACTCATATATATAATATATTTATAAAGTATAAACTATAAAGTATAAACTAAATAATTAAACAAAGACAAGAAGAGTTTAAAAAAACATCCTTTGTTTTTGTCTTATATATTATTAATTATTTCATTGAAATATACAAGATTCAAAATTACAACATTGTAGTGTACTGTTGTTGAAAAAAATTGCAAAAGACATAGAAAAATTAAAAAATTGCAATGAAATAAATTACCAATTTAAAAATATTTTTTCTAGTTTCTTTATAATTTTTTGTGGTTCTTCGGTTGGAATTGGTATATCTTGGTCAAATTGTTCCACGTCGCTACTCATGCCTTCAGATAAAATGTCGTTGTAGTTGTCGTCTTCTTCTTCGTTAATCTCGATCACGTTCCTTCGCCTCCGCTCGCTCGTATCCAATCTCTGAATAGTACCGCCATCTCCAAGTCAGTTGTCTCGGCTAATGAGTGTCCAGGTTTCCTATTTGAAATCGCTGCAGAAAGCGCTTTCAGAAGCGATTGATGACGCTTGAATGTTCAAAATATCTCGGACCATCATTGAAAGTGTCGGAAATGTCTTCTCATTCTGCATTCAATATTTCAGCAAGTCTTCCTTTCCTTCTTCATTGATAACTGTTTGGTAAGGTAAATTACCCTGCAAAACAAAAACATCGAACTCGCTAATTTGGTTAGCATCAGTTACATCAAGACATTCTATTTCTCGAGGCTTTCAATAGAATTAATACTAGCCCCGTAAACAAGATGTCTTTTTTAGTCAGGTTGAAGAAGAAGATGGTACAAAAGTCGGTTGGTTACTAGCACTTTCTTGCTGGTAATGCCGATATACTTTTTTGCATTCATCTTCTACGCTATTCAACACTTCTTCTAGCGTTAGTTCAATAGGTGGCTCAACTTTTAAATTTTTGGGAGTTGGAGGTGGTAGTACGTCCATACAGGTATAAATATTCAATAAGACTTTTACAACCCTCTACTTTAATAGTCGGGTTTAATACAACACCAATAATATAAATAGGGGGAATAAGAATAAAATATTTCTTTAATTTCATAAACATTTTTTTAATAGCTGCCTTATAAGCAGTTTTTTCCATATATTCTTTAAGAAGTAAAAATATTATAGCTATATAAAACAACATAGTTGAAATAGTAGGATAATATAAAGTAGAGAATTCTTTTGTTGCTCGTTGAAATTTTTCTAGAAATACAATAAGTTCTCTAATTTTGTCCTAATCATTATCCACAATCATATCATTTGAATTTTGATTATGGACGTTAAAAAATAAAGTAATAGGTTTTATATAGTCATAAGCAACAACTAGTTGGTCATATAAAGAATTCCACCTAGTTGGTACTTCTTCGGGAATTTTTCTGCAAGATAGTCCACAATCGTGACAAATTTTTTTATATTCTTTTCTCTGTTGAATTCTATTATTTTTAAAAATAAAGTGTATATCAAATTGTATTTTTTCAAGAATATCTTGAAAAAGTGAAAGAACATCCTTTACAACTAAGTTATAAATATGGCACGCACATTTGATATGAAAATGTTTTGGAAAAGACGGAGTTAAAACATCTCTTAAAATACTAATAGCAGAATTGTTAGAAGATGCATTATCTAATGTAATACTCATAACTTTATCGGTTATTCCGTAATAATCGCAGATCAATAAATATTTTCTCAAATAAACTCACCAAATATGCCTACTATCTATATATCTATATGTTAAAATCGTTTTGCATAGACCATTTATAATCTATCCAATGACATGTTACCGTTAAATAATCATGGCTAAGATTTACTTACCTATATCGTAAGTTAGAGCGACTTTGCAATTTAAATGATATAATGCATAACGTAAATATCATTGATATTCATGTGCAAATTTAAATACATCTCTTTTAATTGATCTAGGAAAACCTTTATAAGCGAGGATTATACATATCTCTAATATAATGAATAAAATCGGAGATTCAGAAATGAAAAAGGCAAACCCTCCACAACAACTAATTTTGCTAGTCCTTCCCTATCTTTATGTTTATCGTATTTAGGGCCTACAACTCCCTCCGTCATAGGGTTAATTTGACCCTGTACTTTGTCCGGGACAGTATGTGAACCTTGTCTCGATTGAGAGGACGCTTGCTCACCATTTTTTTCAATCATGTATTGGGCATACAAGGCTTTGTGTTTTTGCAATAGGTGTCTTCCTAAACCCCCGTCCCACCATGACCTTGTCCAGTTTTAAAAGAATAAACATTTTTACAAGTTTTACATCTGACTACTTGATTCGGACGTCCCTCACAAAATATTTCCATACAACCGATTTTAATGGTCGCTTTCTGACTGCCTCATAGTAGGGGGGATAGGAGACATTTCACTAGTGGGTGTATCATCATCTTCATTAGTAGGTGTATCATCATCTAGAGTGTCATCTAAATTAAAATCTTGTTCAATTTGAGGATAATCATTTGTGTCAAGATCATATGGTATTTCAGGAAACAGTTCAGGATCTATAAAATCATCTTGTCTAGGAATACTAGAAGAAGTACCCTTGCCCTTGTTATCTGCCCTACTAGAAGAAGTACCCTTACCAAAAACATTTTTTACTCTTTTCATGGTAATAAATAGTTAAAGACTTAAAGATAATGAAATTAAATGTGCTAAATGAAATAAAAACAAAATAATAATTTAATGAGAGAACGAATGTACCAAACGCCGACGTAGAGTCGACGTGTAATCGAGAGGTTGAAAATTGAACTTTGCTCGATAGATAATCCTCAAGCTAGTTGCCAACTTCACTCCCAATTCTCAAATTAATAAATAGATTGAATATGTAGTAGACAATGTTGTATAGAGAATAGAGATTGATTGATTGAGAGATTAGAGAGTAGAAAGATTTGTGAAAATAATAAGAGGAGAAAATGAGGTATTTATAGTTGGAAAATTGGGTTAAAGTGTAAATATAATAACTTAGGGGTAAAAAATAAATATAAAGGGGGTAGGGGGGTTGGGGGAGGGGGGACGCCAAAAATGACCGTTGTCTAACGGCCAAAATGTAAAATGGCCGTTAGACAACGGCTATTTTCTGCAAAGGGCGGGGTCGGGGCGGGATCGGGGCGGGATCGGGCCTGGCGGGGTCGGGCGGGACCATACCCTGTCCCGCCCCGGTTCGAGCCCCGGTCCCGCATTTTTTTTTTACCGGGGTCGGGTCGGCCCGGCCCACTGGCCAGCCCTAGCTGCAAATGTCTCAGCTACTAATATGGGAAATGCAATTGTTGCATCACAATGTACCTGCAAAGTAAGAGACATTAGAATCACACATCATTTGAAGTCTATAGTCAATGATAAATTAATAGCAGGGCTGGAGAGGCAGTAAAAGACCTTGTTCCTCAAATGATCTAATTTTAATCCCAGCCGGGAAAACATAAAAGATTTAACAGATAGATAAAAACTGATTTTTGAGGATGAGCATCTCTCCAAACTTTCGCCACTATAGCACTTTGGTCCTCAAGAAAATTTATATTATGTTTCCCTGCTGAAACTTTTGTAAAATGAAACTACGCCACCTCTGAGTTTATGACACTACGTTACAAACTCAACACCCCATCACCAACTGTCAGACACACCTTTTCCCGTAGAAAAGATCTCATGACAACAAATCCAAAGGTCAGAAAGTAGATGTTGAAGGTAAGATTGTTAACCTTCACAGTCTTGGCACCACCACGTATTTTTCCCCATGATACAGCTTCATCAGGACGGGCACCACAGTCACTACCATCAAACTCTTGTGCAGTGTTGATGTAGACCGCAAAATCTGCACCATTGCGCATCATATTGGCATTGCAAACATGGTGCTTAGGAAGCCCTCCACCCAGGATAATCAATCCCGTCTTCCTTGAACCAGCATGGACAGCTTCACTGTTGATGGCCCTAATATCTGATTACAAAACTTAATTATGTTAATTCGTTTGTCAAATAAATTCTTGATGAGAGAAAAGAATCACTTGATAAGATACTTATGTACCTCCCACAATGTCATGACTAGACCAGGATTAAGATCTGGATTATCTGGATCTCCCTTTTTGAAAGAATGGAAGTATAGCATGTCACCCAGCGATCCATCGGTTAAGCCAGGACAGAAGACGGTTCTGAAAATGATAAATATGGGAGCAATATTAAATTACAAACTCAAAGAAAATGCATGTTTTTCCTTTTATTTTCTGGACTGAAATAAGCACTAAACCATCCCTTCTTCTCAATAGAATGTAGACAACTTTTCAAAAAATAGCCCAAGTAAAAATTAGAAAAAATTCCAAGATGAACTTCTGAGTTCTGATCATCCAAAAATTATCATAACATGTTGATAATTGGGCTTTGAATCAGTGTAGTGGAATTGCTAATATTGGGATCAGTATTCTGGTATTAAACCCAAAGTGCAACTAGTATTCTGGTATGTTGTTGTTGTTGTAATTCTTGTTTATTGATACAACCCTGAATCCCTGATAGGTTTGTTCTCCTTTTATCCTTTTTTTCTCATTCTATCCTTCTTCTTTATGATATGAAATGAGCTTAAATGAAAAGTGGGATTCATATAGCCAACCCAACTTGTTTGAGACTGAGGCGGTGTTGCTGTATCCTTCCACTTCCTCTTGATTTCACTTGCTACTGTGACACATGCAAATTCATTTTCTCTCGGTTAATATCTCTTACTCTTTCTACTTCTTTCTCATTCATGAAAATAATTTTCCGAAATTACTCCCTCAGTTTTAACTTACATGTCCTACTTCCCGTTTTAGTTTGTTTAAAAAAGAGTGTCTCTTTCTATATTTAGTAAGTTTTTAACTACAACAAACCCTTGTGACATTCCCTTATATAAATTATATGGCATGCTCAAGACCACAAGATTCAACTGATACTTTTGGTATGATATACAAAGTCCTCTTTGCATACTTAAACTTTGTGTCCAGTCAAACTAAGACAAAAAAAAAATGGAAAGGAGAGTAGTAATTATTATATGTGGGACCAAATCATTTGGCGTTCTAACTTTACTAATATAATTTATCAAATATGTAATGAAAGGGAAGTGATTAGAAATGCACCTTGTAAGCCCAATACAAGTATGAGGCTTCATCATTAATTTCTTTACCCAGGCGAGCAATGACTTTAGATGGTGTCCATAGAACCTTCTGTGGTACAAAAAGAAGCTTAAAAGGTCAGATATATCACAAGCCAAAGCTAAGATGGCCAGTAAAATGAATAGTAATCATCATCCTGAAATGATAAGTATATCATATTCGAAAGAATTTCACAAACGCAATAATCCAAGTCAAAAATCCATTTGTTTGAAAGTATTCCAAAACACAGGTTAGATGCTAAAGCTTCAGCCAATATTAAACAATTCGCGGGAAGATCTAACACTGGACTTGACAAGAGTAAATACCTTTTTAATCTGCTCTTCATACATCTGGTCAAAAATTGGGATGATCCAATTCTCAAATTTGCAGTAGTTGTCATTAGGAACCAATAAGTTACCAATACGGTTCAATCCTTTCGAGCGTAGAACAGCTCCAGCCAAAGAAAAGTCACCCTTGTAGGTTGGTGCAAGGCATTTTATAAGATCCTCCACAATACCTCCAGCTGTAGTAACGACAACATCAACCTGCAGCGAGGGAAGACAATTTGCTAGGTCCGAGACGCAATAAATAATAAAAAATTATTCCATATAGTAACAACAATTTCATTTGATCAATGCTAAGCATGACAGCTAGCCTAAAACTTTAAAATAATATTTGCCACCATAACATTTACTACCTATGTCCCAATTTATATGACACACTTTTCTTTTTAGTCAATTCCAAAAAGAATGACATATTTCCTTATTTGGCAATAATTTAATTTTAATTTTACCTTTTACGCTTAACGAGATTCTATAACCACACAAATAATTGACTTGTTTTAGACCACAAGATTTAAAAGTTTTCATTTATTTTTTAAAATTCGTGTCCAGTCAAACTACATCATATAAATTAGCACGGATGGAGCAGTACTTGTGTGGCAGAGAAAGGCGGCGAGATATTCTAGTTCGCATAACCAATAAATTAGAGAGGAAAGGAAAGAGGGTAACATGGAAAATAACGTCAAAATCCTTAAATCTTTTATACAAACCAAGGCTAGCAGTGATTCAATGCTTCATATAACAAACCATATGAAATAGTATGAAGGTTGATTGAGAGGATGTGCGTACAACAATAACATATCCGGTTCCCACAACTTGGGGTATGGAGAATGTGCTATTATTAGTGTGGTAAGAATAACTTTAAGAGTTATAAGGGGGTGTACATAAAAAAAAATTGGAAGTATATATTAAGATGCTCTTATATGAAAGTAGACCGCAAGGTTAAAACTTGACGGTACAACACAGTACAGACATAAAAGTTAATAGAACAGAAACGAGTGGAACTATTCCTCAAATGCTACTCACCATACGGTGCTGAACAAGGTAGCGTACAGTGTCTCTGACACCAGAAGAAACAAGATTTGAAGTGAACCCAAAAAGATTTTGCAGGTCACCGACTCTCTGTATGCAACATCTCTTTCTTCTTCGCTGCAATCATCCACGGGAAGCTCATGTGAAAGCCTCCAATCTAGCTTCAAATACACAAGTTTCAAAATTCGGGAATCAATCTCAAGAACTGGAAAATGTGATAATTTTCATAAATCGATAAACTTTTTTAGGGTAAGTTAAAGAAAGAAGTGAAATCTGACTATTTGATTGACAATTTGAATGGCGTCACCAAGATTAGAAGCTTGGAAACCAGTGGACATCATTGATTTGAATAGCTCGGCATAGTTAACTCCTTTATTGAAATCGTAGCCTTCGATGTTTGTGCAACAACCTTCTAGATTTTCTGATTCTTTGAACACCACGGATCTTACTGAGTCCATAATGTGGTGGTCTTTCAGGGTCTCTCCCATGGAACATGTAGGACTGCGCGGCGCGTTTTAAAAACGCGAATTTATGTAGTAATACATCATTCTTTTCAGTTCCTATTGCCCATCAATTGTCGAGGCCCAGACCCATAGGTAAAACTCCCTTTGATATATTGGATGGACAACTTTTCACATGGCAGACGGAGATATTGAATTCAAAAGAAAGAAAAAAAAGGTCGTGCATATTTTCCACTTTTTAAAATTGTGCACATTATACTTTAATGTTTAAATAACCTATAAAATAGAAGTTCCCTCCCGGGACTTAAACTCGTGATCCCCCTCCCTACTTTAGAAAGGGTGTTATTGTTAGGTAGTTGTGAGACTTAAACTCGTGATTTCCCTCCCTACTTTTAGACCACGTTGAAATTTTATGGACAGATTAAACTTTTATTTATTTAAAGTATACAGAAAAAAACATTGATTGGCTTTGAAATCTTTGCGTGTTGGAGATAATAGAGCCCATGATTTGTTTTTTATATTTTTAATCTTAATAGACTTTGCACCACAACGGATTCTTTCCCATGAAATCGCTAATAGCTCCATCAGTATGGACGCCACAGTCACTCCCATAGTCTCTCACCGTATTTGGCATGGCAAATATGGTGCTTAGAACTTGTCTTAATACCTTAGATACTTTAGACTTTTTAGTAGAAGAAAGCTTAATAAATTAACATCAGAAGATTAGCAGACTAGCTCCATTAAGTATATACATTCCATACTTTTTTGCAATTTGTTTAACTGTCCAGTTTTACCATCGTTATAGTGGTACTTAGTCAGATTAGCCCTTTCCAGATTTTCATCATCTCTGGCAACTGAGATAATACTTGGTCATCGGTCACGTTATAAGAAAAATGCGATTAAAATTTTAAAATGTTTTGTTTGTCATGGAAGATAAGTTGTAACCAAGTCATCAGATGGTATATTTCTGACTACTAGCTGCTGTCCAAGCAAGGAAAAGATTTGCAATCAACAACTAAAGCCACATATGTGCTTTACACATCCCATTATGTAACCTCTTCAAAACTGCAGCACCAGGAGCAGGAGAGATTCATCTGATATAAATGCCAACATTTGCAGAATGAAAAGAGACCAACACAATCGAGGACAAACTAACTAATTTATGTACATTACTATATCTACCGAGATCAAAGCCCCACCGATAACTTAAAAGACAATGCCAGAAGAAGGTGCACGGGAAATACACACATCATCATTGAAAAAACAGAGGAAGTGATCCATGTTTCATTGAAAGGAACTTATTAAGCAAAAGACGGAACATGTAGATTGAAGTATTTCCGTTTCACTTTCACCAAAAAACATTAAGAAGAAGGGTAGCAATTGGAGGAAACAAAGAGTTATTATGGCTTGTAGTACTTGGTGGGTACAAAAGGCATCTTGGTAACTGCCCCATCATAAGACTTCCCTCGAATCACAATCTTGACATTGGTCCCTGCCTTGTGGTTACCGGATTTTACGTATCCCATTGCTATGTTCTTCTTAAGACAAGGGCTAAAACCACCACTGGTGATTTCCCCAATATTTTGACCATTCGTATCTTGAATCTTACTGTGACTTCTAGGGGGTGGGCCTGAAGAGAAAAAGCCAACTCTCCTGATTTTAGGACCTTCTTCAATTTGCTTTAGTATTACGTCAGCACCAAGGAAGCCTCCTTCTGCCCTTCTTCTCTTCCCTATGGCCCATGTCAGTCCTGCCTCTACAGGTGTTATGTGCTGCTCCATGTCATTACCGTATAAGCACAAACCAGCCTCAAGCCGAAGACTGTCACGAGCTCCTAAACCTGTTAACCGAATCTTCCCTTCTGATTTCTCCAGAATAGCTTTTGCAAGGTCAACAGCATTTTCTGAAGGTACTGAAATTTCAAATCCATCTTCACCAGTATACCTGAAAACCTCTCAAAATACCAAAATTATGTCAGAGCCTGTCTCAAGACAAGATTACTTGCACAAGGATCAACCAAGCGTAGATCGGAAGTAGGAAACGATTGCATGGAGAAAATAGCACAATTACATATTTAGTGTGCAATAACAAAGGGGAATTCAACCAACCAGACCATGATAGAATCCAGGAATAACCCATTAGTTAGCACTTAATGAAGGAACTGTCCGACATGTTTGGCACTTTTCATTTATCTGAAACGATTCTGATTTTGAACTTTGAATTTTTTTAATAAGTTTATCAAACTAAGGATTACTGTTTTTCATCCTTTTCTCGGGCACAGACTCGACACTTAATTGTGAAGAGGAAAGCGAGAGAAGAAACATACCCTGTCCTTGTGAGGAAGCATGGCGCCCCATTGATATCCAAAACCCTAAATTCCCCAAAGTACATCTTGCTCAAATCATCTTTTGTTAGATATTGAAGAACTGGAGCAGCAAGGGGTCCCTGCACAAAAGAAGTCAAGAAAAGTTTTTTACTATTGAAACCATTAATAAATCGAATTATACCATGAAAAGGAGCTTCTGTTCGTTTCCTAAGATAAGTGAAGTGATTTCATTACGAGCTTGAAAAATCAAACAAAAAGAACAAATGCTGAAACGTTCTCCTCCATTACAATACAAGCAGAAAAAAAAAGCAACTGAATATCTTCAATTCCTCTCGAATAGGGCTGGGATGTGCATCAATTAATGCTGTATCTGGAGAGAAAGAATGTAGAAGTACAACCTACAGTGTAAGTATGTAACTGCATTCTATCCGTCTAATGTTGTGGGAATGAGCAATTTATTCAAGTTTGTAAGGAACAAAACTAGCAGGGAAGGTAAAACAGAATATGTAAGCATGTAAGCATGTAAGCCTTCCAATGGTAATTTTCCCTCCTCAATATTCCGGTTCCACCCACCTATTCTTTTTTCCTCTCAAACAAAGCCCTCAAACTAGAGGAGCAAATTCTTTTTCCTTAAGGAATAGGACATACAGTAGGATATGATGAAAAAACTCCAATATGTTCACTAAACAACTTGGAGAAGAAGCGAAATGAAAAGAATATTTTCATGAAAAGAAGAAAATGAAAGATATTATTTTATGATGTTGCCAAA
The DNA here is from genome assembly GCA_029844215.1 of Przewalskia tangutica. Lineage (NCBI taxonomy): Eukaryota > Viridiplantae > Streptophyta > Magnoliopsida > Solanales > Solanaceae > Przewalskia > Przewalskia tangutica. The sequence goes on along the minus strand of CM056727.1, from coordinate 35,892,962 downwards.
GACACAAGAAAATTCTAGAGATGTATCGAGAGAAATAAGATTCACTAGCTGGGGGGAAGATGCTGATGATTTGGTAATATCTTGCAAGCTGCACATTCTTTTAGTCAGATGAAGCAGGGAGAGAAAGAGAGAGGGGATGGCTAGCAAAGAAGTTTACCCCAAAACCGATGAAAATAAGTTTAGCGAAAGAAGAAAAAACAGAAGCGTGAGGGATTAATATGCATGGATTCGCAATAGTTGCAGAAAGGGAAAGAAAAAACTTAGTAATAGAATGAGAAAAGGTCCTACAGAAAGTATATTCATTTAGATCTATATATCATTGCCAGATGTGATCATTGCAATTACCTTAAGCCAGACAAATCCACATTTCTACAGATAGTCTAATAATTCTATGAGCTGAATCTCAATTTTTTAACATTCTGTATCCACTGTGATGTTTAATATCACTTTTTTCTTATCCTTGTCTACAAAATCACCCATTCTCAATATCTTGATCAGTTCTCAGTGCATGTGATTAACATTACTTATAATTCATGATAAGAGAATATTCATATACCAATTGTTGGAAAGAGCGAGCTAACCTGAAGAGCTAAAAGTGATCTCTCATCATGGATGTGCCATGAAACATCACCACCTTTTGACTTGAATGCTTTCATATGCTCCTCAATGTGTGCAAGATCCTTGTCCCTGCAACCCGCATTCACAACAAGGTAGATGTGATCATTTGTCACCTTGGTGACAACTGAATCATCAATCGCACCTCCCTTCTCATTTGTGAAGACTGTGAGGGTGCCAGTCCCAGGAGCAAGCCCAGCAACATCACCAATAACAAGCTTTTCCAGGAAAGGGATAGTATCTTTCCCCTTAAGGCTTAGCCCACACATATGAGAAACATCAAAGAGGCTACCATTCTCCCTACAATTTACTGTAGAGTCCATAATTGAGTCCTTATACTGGATAGGCATACTCCAACCAGCAAAAGGCACCATCTTTCCCCCATGGACAACATGGAAGTCGTATAGAACAGTCTTCTTGAGATCAGCATCTGAAGCAAAGCATCTCCGACCAATAGTCTTCTTATCAGCCTGAGCCAGACGCCTAGTGATCGATTGCCCAAGTTGCCACAATCCTCCTCTCATCTTTCCAAATAATCTAAAACAGTTTATAGACAAATCATCAAAATTCAGACAATAAGAAGTAGGATTTTTTCAAGGCAAAAAGTGATGAGAATAAACAGAAAGTCAGAACATGTGAATAATACTAACCAACTTGTAATCTTCTAGAAATGTTAAAAAAAATGTGTTAACTTTTTTTGAATAAGTATGATGATTTAACTTTTCATGAGACACTTTGTGCAAGAATCGCTTAAATATCAATGGCTAAAGTAAAAGAAGAATTTAAAGAGTATATAAACTTCCACAAACAGATGTATAAATCCATTTGATTCAATGACCCTTAACAATAATATTTCTTAATTATGATTCTTCACTGCTTTTAACCATTCTAAATCACAGCACAACTTAGAAATGTTGAACTCCCTGAACCAACCACTTTAAAACTGCTTTCCTTTCTTGATGTAAATTGGCATACCTTGGGCTTCTAACAATATTATATCTATCCTTAAGGGCTAATTGCTTTTAAATCTATTTGAATTAGGAGGAACTCCTCTATATACACAATTGGATGTAAAATAAAAACATTGGGAACCATATAAAAGAAAACAATGAATAAAAAATGTGCCAATTCAGATCCAAATAAAATGATATATAAGGTCATACAATGACAGATCCCTAACACTGCTGAAAGAGAATAAAATGGAGGACAAAAAGATACAATCTTGTGATTCAATATGAAAGGGAATGCTAATTACATGAGAAGAGTTGATGAAGAGAGAAAATAACAGTTACCACCTTGCAAAAAGATTGAATCTTTTTCTATTCTTGAAAGATAAATCTGATAGCTTAAAAGAGCTTACTCATATATGGGCAGGGAAAAAAAGGTGGTAGTACTTACCTTTTAATTGATAAAAATACCAATCTTGGAGTTGGTGGTAGGCTAGGCAGCAAGGATAAATATTGTATATATATATTTTAAAAGGAAAATAAAAATTTGTTGGTGGGAGAGAGTGGGTGGAGGAGGCTTTCTATTCCAAATCTATAACTCATCTTTAGTGAGTGGTAGTAATTTCGATAGTCCTCTCTCTCCTTGTCCTTTGGGATTTTGGGTTGTCTTGTCTTTGGTTGGTATGGGATTTTGGGTTTAACAAACTTGCAATTTCTCATTGAGTTGAGATGGCCTTTTCACAAGCGCTCTAACTCTATTCTCTTTCTTTTATTTGGTACTTTGACGTTTCGGTATAGAATGTATTTTTGGTCTAATTCAATCATAAAAGCTAACTTGTAAAGTGAGAATTGTCAAAGTTCATATAAGAAATTTATGTTCTCATTTTATATCCGGTGTGGGACTCTTAACACTCCACGCATGCTCAAACCTTGTTAATTGGAGCGTGAATAATATAATTTGGGGGCCCAACATCGGTGAACAAAGAATTTGAATGAGTCTGACTCTTATATCATGTAAAGAATGGATATTGAGTCTAACTCAACCCCAAAAACTAGCTTGTAGGGTGAGAATTGTCCAAGTCCATATAAAAAGTTCATGTTGTTATTTCATATCTGATGTCACTCTTAAAAGTTTGTGTTAGGCTCCAAAATTACAATTTTTTCAAGGCTAAGTGCATTTAGGAGTAGTTTGTGTTAAACAGTGTCCAAAAGTTGGCATTAGCGCCGCGACTCAAGGACACCGTAGCGGCTTTGATTGCGTCGGTGGGCCGGTCAAAACCATATCGGGGCCCATGGCGTGTCCAAAGGTGGACACACATTATTATTGTATTATTATAAATTTGATAGAGTTAGTCTTGTACCATAATTAAAATTATTCTATTACCTTAATTGTATATAATAGGGATTTATATGTAAAGTAGGAATATGATTCTCCTATTGTAACTTGTATATATATGTCTTCAATCAATAAGAATAATCAAGGGATTATTTCTTTCATGGTATCAAGAGTCTAGGTTCTCTTTACCTTGCTTCCGCTCTTCAAAATCTCCTCTCTATTCTATTCGAAATTTTGCCCTAAATTCTCGATTTTTTTGTGTTCTTCCTCTTTCACAAAAACCGAGTATCTTCTCTTCCAAAATCCTTTCTCACAAAGTCCCTTCTCTGAATCTTGTTGTTATATTCCCTATGGCTGATAAGAACACTTTTCACCCTGCTCTCACAGTTTCTAATATCAAGAGCGTTCTTCTTATCGTTCTTGACCTAAAAAACGTCCAATATGGGACATGAGCGGAGTTATTTAAGATTCATGCTCTGTCACATAAAGTTCTCCACCACATCATTCCTCAAACTCCTCCAAAGGCGGGTGATGTTGCGTCTACTTCTACGACGGTTGTGTCCACTAAAGAAGTCGATCCAGAATTATGGGTCATGCTTGATGTCAAGGTTCTTCAGTGGATTTATGTCACTATCTCCTTGGATCTTTTACAGACGATTATGGAACCCAACTCCACAGTCATGGTGGCGTGGGATCGATTGCGAGACATATTCCAAGATAACAGTCATTCTCGAATTGTTATCCTTGAGCAAGAATTCTCCCAGGTGGCTATGGCGAGTTTTCCCAACGTTTCCTCTTATTGCACACACCTCAAGGACTTGGCAGACCAACTCAGCAACGTGGTTCTCCTATTTCTCAAAGTCGTCTAGTTCTTCAGATGGTTGCAGGCCTGTCAGAGCCCTATATCGGTGTTGCTTCGGTTATTCGTCAGAGTTACCCCCTGCCAGGATTTTATCAAGCCCGTTTTATGCTTACTTTGGAGGAAGCCAGATTGGCTAAGAAAGTGGCGATTGGGTCACCGTCGCTACGATGATCGCTTCCATTTTTTTCTCCTTCCAATCCAGCCAACGTGCCTCAAAATCACAACAACAGGGGTGGTAAGAAGGGCCAGAATCGGAAGAATAATGGCAAGAATTATGGCGGCAACAATGGAGGCAACCGTCAGCAGTCTGGAGCCCACAGAGGCCCCCTGGACAGTGGCAGTGGGTCCCAGCACCTCACAGCGCCATGGCACCTCGCCACAACCCGCTTTTCCCGCGGACTGTGGTTCGGACTCAACAGAAGCCTACTTGGGCCTTGCCCCCATCAGGTCCACAACGCAGTGGGCCCCACCCAGAACGACATTGAAGCAGTGATGCATACACTTGGCTTGACTCAACCGAATCCTAATTGGTACATGGACACCGGCGCCACTACCCACATGACATCCGATCAAGGTACTCTCTCGTCTTATTCCAATTTGAGCACTAATCGTGGTATAACTGTTGGTAATGACAATTCTATTCCAATTAAGGGTTATGGTCATAAAACTTTGTCCTCTCATCATCCACCTCTTGTCCTGAAACATACTCTTCAATGCCCTAAAATTGATTAAGAATTTGGTGTCTGTCCGTAAATTCACCACTGAAAATTGGGTTTCTATTAATTTTGATCCGTTTGGATTTTCTGTGAAGGATTTCAAGACGGGGAGTCATCTCATGAGGTGTAACAGTAGGGGTGATCTTTATCCAATCACTCCAAGTCTCAGCGTCTCACGTCAAGTTATGCCATCCACTTTTGCAGTTTTTGCTCCTTCCTTGTGCCATGCTCGGCTAGGTCATCCAGGGTCGTCTATTTTATCTTCTTTAGATAGACATAAGTTTACTTTTTGTAAGGGTACGCGTACTACCCCACTTTGTCAATCCTGTACTTTGGAAAAAATTATTAAGTTACCATTTGTAGCGTCAAATTCTAATACTTCAATGTTATTTGATATTATTCATAGTGATTTGTGGACATCTCCGGTTCTCTGTTCTATGGGTCATCGTTAATATGTTTTATTCTTAGATGACTATTCTAAATATTTATGGACGTTTTCAATTGCAAAAAAATCTCAAGTTTTTTCCATTTTCATAAAATTTAGAGCTTTCATAAGAACGCAATTCGAACGAAAAATAAAAAACATTCAATGTGATAATGACAAAGAGTATGACAATGGGGAATTTAGGGAGTTTTGTGCTCAAAATGGGATAATTTTTTATTTTTCTTGTCCTCATACGTCTTCACAAAATGGAAAAGCTGAGCGAAAAATTCGTACCATTAATAATATTGTCTGCACTTTGTTGGTTCATTCTTATGTTCCTCCATTATTTTGGCATCATGCGCTACAAATGGCTACCGATCTACTCAATATTCTTCCTTCCAAAGGTTTGACATATTCATTCCCTCTCAAAGTCTTATACAATAAGTCTCCGTCATATTCTCAACTTAGGGTCTTCGGATACTTATGTTTTCCACTGTTCCCATCCACTACAATCAACAAACTTCAGACATGTTCTACTCCTTGCGTGTTTTTGGACTTTTCGTCAAAATCACTGTGGTTATAAATGCTTTGATTTTTCCTCTAAACGAATCATCATTAGTCGTCATGTTCTCTGATGAATCTTAATGTCCCTTTTCTAAAGCCACTCCAGTTGATACTAAACCCAAGTTGGGTGCTGCAACTGGCTCTCCATATGAGGATCCGACCCACTATCGCAGCTTTCGCGCGCCTTCGATTCGGCGTTCACGAGACTTGATATTACATATGTCGTACATCATGTGTGTTTGTTTATGCATGATCCTAGAGTTGAACATATATGCGCTAAAACGCATTCTTAGGTACATTCAGGGAACACTTGAGTATGGTTTGCATTTGTATACATCATCGACGTCTACACTTGTCTCTTACACAGATGCTGATTGGAGTGGTTGTCCTGACACCAGACGGTCTACGTCTGGCTATTGCATGTTTTTAGGTAATAACTTGGTCTCATGGTCTACCAAGCGTCAATCAACTCTTTCACGTTCAAGTGCAGAGGCCGAGTATAGAGGGGTAACCAATGTAGTTTCTGAGTCATGTTGGTTACGAAATCTACTGTTAGAGCTTCATTGTCCTATTGAGAAAGCTACATTGGTGTATTGTGATAATATAAGTGTCATCTACCTTTCTGGTAATCCAGTTCAGCACCAGCGTACTAAACACATAGAGATGGATATTCACTTTGTTCGAGAGAAGGTAGCCAAAGGGTCTTCCTGGCTTTTGAAGATTTTAGAGCGATGCCGTCACAGACCTCCCGCTGTGACTGCGGGGGAGTGTTAAACAGTGTCCAAAAGTTGGCATTAGCGTCGCGGCTCAAGGGACACGGCGCCGCGGCACAGGCCCACGTCCAGTGGGCCCCGGTCAGGCCATATCCAGGGCCCACAACGTGTCCAGCAGTGGACACACATTATTATTGTATTATTATATATTTGGTAGAGTTAGTCTTGTACTATAATTAAAATTATTCTATTATCTTAATTGTATAGAATAGGGATTTAGATGTAAAGTAGGAATAAGATTCTCCTATTGTAATTTATATATATGTCTTCAATCAATAAGAATAATCAAGGGATTATTTCTTTCAGTTTGGTTTGAGGTATAAGTTAAGCTAATCTTGTTAAGTAAATCGGTATTATCCTATATCATGTTTGGTTTCCCGTATTAAAATTCGTATAAGTTTGCAAAAGTTGGAAATGAAATATTGTGTAACTAATATTGTGTGAGTTATATGAGCATTTATATATTATTTTATATGAAATTGAAGGTGAAATAAGTAAAATGTGTATTAGCAATACGTGGATGAAAGTATCTTAAAACAAAATTGCCCTTACAAGAGGTAATCCTGAAAACATAATTCCCGTTTTATTTATTCATTGTATAACCATCCTTGTATTATTTTGTTCCCCGCCTAACAATCTCCCTATTATTAGCCCTTACAAATAATTCATGTATTACAAATCCTATAAAATAATTCATGTATTACTAAGGCTTGTTTGGTTTAGATATAATTTATGGAAGGATTAGCAATAAATAAATTAATTATGCAGATATAAGTTATACATAAATTAGTACTATAGGAATTAATTATGTAAAAATATCAATACATAAATTATTTGTTTGGATGTTTGGTTTTGAAAGAGAATAATCCTTTGATTATTTTTATTAATGAAAAGGTATATATACATGATATATAATATTTAATTAAGAAAATTAAATATATCTTTTACTAATACAAGACTAAGTTTTTTCTAATACAAGACTAATATCATAATTATACATGTACAAAAACTCTACTAATTATGGTAATAAATATACAAAATTTACTCATGTGATATACACGGTCAAACCGTGTATAATGAATAGCTTTCACACACCTGCAGTCATAGCGGGCAGTTGTGGTATGCTGATACTATCCCTAAAATCTTCAAACATAACCAAAGGAAGACCTTTAGTATAGATGTCAATAATTTGGTACCGTGAAGGGACATGCATGACACATACTTGTCCACGAGCTACCTTTTCGCAAACAAAGTTAATATTCATCTTGATATGTTTAGTGCGTTGATGTTGGACCGGATTTCCAAAGAGATAGATTGCACTAACATTATCGCATTAGACGAAGGTAACCTTCTGAAAAGGAAAGTGAAGCTCTAATAGGAGAGTACGCATCCAACATGACTCAGACACCACATTGATTATCCCTCGATACTCGGCCTCCATACTGGATAGCGATAAAGTAGCCTGACGTTTAGCCGACCAAGAGGCCAAGTTATTACTAAGAAACATACAATAACCAGATGTCGAACGTCTGGTATCTGGACATCCACCCCAATATGCATTTGTATAAGACACGAGAGTAGATACAGAGGATAGATATAAGTGCAAACCATAATCAAGAGTGCTCTGAATGTAACACAAAATGCGTTTGAGAGCATGCATGTGCTCGTCCCTTAGATCATGCATAAATAAGCATGCATGCTGCACTGCATAAGTAATATCGAGCCTTGTAAAAGTAAGATATTGAAGATCTCTTGCAAGACTGCGATAGTGGGAGGGATCATCGTAATGTGTGATAGAATTAGCACTCAGCTTCGGTTTGGTATCAACCAGTGTAGGAAAGGACTTACAGGATGACATGTCAGTTCTCTCAATAATCTCAGTTGCATACTTCCTCTGAGATAAAAAATAGTCCACATGCATGACGAGTTACAACTATACCAAAAAATAACTCAAGAGTCCCAAGTCTTTCATAACAAATTTTGAATTGAGAAGAGGCATGATAGACTTGTGCAACTTACAGAAGAGGTAGTAAATATAATAGAATGTATACCAAAGAAGTACCATGACGATAGATGAACAAAGAATGATCAGACCTGTTGTGAGAAAACCCAATAGTCGACACATAATCTGGAAACCTTTTATACCAAGCACAAGGAGCATGTTTAAGCCCATATAAAGACTTCTTCAGCAAATAAACATGGTTAGGATGATTGGGGTCCCTAAAACCCAATGGTTGATGCATGTATATTGTCTCATTAAGATCACTGTATAAGAAAATATTTTTCACATCGAGTTGGTGAATGTGTCATGCTTTCGAAAGATCCAAACTAAGAACAGTGTGAATGTTGGTTTGACCACCGGACTAAACGTCTCTCCACAATCTATGACAACCTGTTAAGTTTTGCCATCTGTTAGCCGATTTCCAATTGCTCACGCAAGTGTACGTATCGTTACAAGTAATATAGTCTGGTAAGACCTAATATCGTCCACAGAGACTGATTTCTAATTACCGAACATCTATTCTAGGTTATCTATTTGACAAACGATGGTTGATTTGGGTTTTTATCTAACACTACTAGAGTAATTGCTAAACTAAATTACTTTGGTTTAATCAGTTATGATGGAAATAGGGCTTCCAATATCCTCGACTATCCACTCTTTTCAATACATAATGCAACAAGAATGACTTCTTTTTCTACGTTAAGATAGCAGGTTAACTAGACTGTCTTATATTCCGGTTAGGATATATAATCACTAAATCCCAGTGCAGAATTTCTATTATAGGTTTTTGTCACGATCCAACTCATGAGTCGTGATGACACCTACCCTATTCCCCCGAGTAAGCGAACCACATTCTCAATAACAAGTTAATCAGCAGAAAATAAAATAAAGAAAGAAGTTATTAAGTCTTAAATACTTATAATCCCTAGAAATGTTACGATCTTCCCAAAATCTGGTCAAAAGGGTACAAAATCACTAAACATGGTCTGGATTAGAAGTCTGAAAAATAAATGCCCGAAGGCTACATATTGTATGTCTACTACAAAAGAAAATGGAATCAACTAAGAAGCCCTTCAGGGGCCACGGATGATCAAGTAGCTCACCTCGAATGATCAAAATGTCACCTCGCGAATCACCACGGGCGTAGAATCGAACTGGATCGTACTCTGCACTCAACAAAAGTGCAGCAAGAGTAGTATCAGTACAACACTAGTACCGGTAAGCATCATAGGCCGACAGTGATTAGATAACGCATGAAGAAGTTGAAACTAACAAGTAGCACATAGAACAAACAAGCATGATCACATATCATAAACAGGTAAAGTGTAAAGAATTCGAGAATCAACCAAGACAGATATAATTTCACCAAATGATCAGTCAATTATAAGAGTGGATGAATGCAATGCAATGCAATAGTCACCTCTCTCTCTCACTCCACTCTCGTACACACATGCTAAGGCAGTGCATGAGTCATGACCATTGGGGACCTCTTAGTCCATGTACTCTGCGCTTTCTCCGGATAGAACCTCGGAGGCCATCAATCACTCACGCTCTCCGGTAGAAACCTCGGAGGCCAATCACTCACGCTCTCCGGCAGAAACCTCGGAGGACAATCACTCACGCTCTCCGTCAAAAACCTCGGAGGCCATAAATTATCAAGAATAATATGGAAAGTATGTCACTCATGATATCAAGTCTCAACACAAGCACTAACATACAATCAGATGATAATCACAGAAAAATAACACATATGAAGATATGTCACATAAAAGTGACGAAACCAACGTAATTATAATTCAGCTCCACTTCATGCCCGAAGGCCTATCATGCTATCCCTGTCACTTTCTACAACTACATATGATTCTCTAATCAGAGTCTAACTCAAGTAAACCGTAACCTACCTCAATGTCGAGCGGGTGCCACGAACAATCAAACCACTGCCTTCCCCTTGCGTAGAGCCTCTGAACGATTAAAATCTAGAAAATATTCGAATTATGTTATAATACGAATCTAAGGACACCCATATTTCTATATTTATATTAACCATATTTTTACCATTTCGATTGCATGACTAAACCCCTACACATATATAATTATTAGCATAACTTCAGGATTTCACATAACATTCATTTCTTTCAAATTTTCAGAATTTCTTTTTATAAAATAAGGCAGAACTTGGAACAGTCATATCTTTCAAACCACAAGTCAGATTTATCTCTGTAAGATCTCAAACTAATGGGAACAGGGTAATCTACACCTTTCATTCAGCCGATATTTTCATATTCCTTACGGACTTGTACAATTTTCACGTTTTATATGATGTGTCGCCTGGATTTCGGTAAAACGAGGCAGAAACTTCAAATAGTCATAACTTTCAAACCATAAGTCGGATTTATCTTCGTAAGATATAAAATTGACGGGAACAGAATAATATACAACTCTCATTCAGACCATACTTTTATATTCCTTACGGATTTGTACAGTTTTTACGTTTTACCAACTGCTGTAATCATTTAGCCACGACAATCCCTCAAGTTTCTCTTGTTCAAACGGATTGTGGAATTTTCATGTAATGACTCCTTAAAACAAAATTGATTTCATTCTACAACACATCATTACAAGGATTATAAATAGATTAACTCAACCATAAACATAGATTATAACCTGAATTTAATAGAGCGTTTCCTTCTCGTTTCTTGCTACTAGGGTTTTCTTTATTTTCTTTCTTGCCTTCTCTTCTCTTGTTTCTACTGCTGCTTGCTGCGTTATTTAATGAATACCAAAATATTATGATTTAAGACACTAGTTTCTCTTAAACTATTTATTGCTCCATGTTTGCTCATCATTACATTATGATTACCTAATGATTAATTCTATAAGTTAGTAAGAAGAAGAACCAAATGTAAAGAATTTACATGATGCCTCTAAATTGTTTTGGTCAGCGAAAGAAATGTTTCAATTGTCGTTAGTTGTGTCTAGGTGTTTTATCCCTTCTTCTTTATTTTTTTCTCCTTGGCCGTCCCTCTCCCCTCTTCCTAGATTAGTAGGGTTTTGTGTATTTTATTTAGTGAATTAGCGTCCCCCCCCTCCCTGATCGGTGTATTTTATATACACTTTTTGAGTCATTTTTAATTAGTATTTTACTCATTTTATTTATGTTTAGTATAGTATTAGGGTCGTTTTCATTTCTTTTGTGTCACAGCGGTCATAAATGGAGAAATGGCGAAAATAAGATGAAATGAGCATAAATGAGATGGAATTGCACACAAAAAGGACCAAGAAATAAAGTCTAAGAAGTTCCGGGAATTATAGAGGAGTTCAGACGAAGTCCGGACGAAAAAAGGGCAACGAGACGAAATCGCGAAAAAGCGTTCACGGAGCCATGGCGCTGCGCGCCATACCATAGTGCTGAAAGTCCCGAGAGTTGCTGAATTTCAGGCGCCGCGACGCCAGTCTGCAGGGCCGCGGCGCCGACGCGGGAATTATGAAGTGTTGGGCCGAATTTGACATGTTTTCAGAATCCTAAAGGGATAAATTTTCCTACCTAAAGGGATAACTTTTCCTACCTAAAGGGATAACTTTTCCTACCTTAAAACCCTTACCTAAAAGGATTCTAATAACTTTTCCTACATACAAAATCCCTAACCCTTCACCAAAAGGATTCTTTGGCTATAAATACTCTACATCATTAGAAGAATTATTCATTCTCCATTCCACCATTCACCATTCTACATCCATCCTTCCACCAATCCATCTTGTAAATATTTCACAACACAACCCTTGGATGCTTGACTTGGAGACTCGTTCTTAAGTAATTTTCTTTACTTTATTTCAGTTTTTGTATGATGAACATGGGATTAGTTCTTGTCATATCAATGGCTAGGAACTAATTCCTCTATAGGGCTTTCCATGTTAAATCTCTAGAAACTTTTGTTATGAGTTAATGCATGCTTATGGTTATTTTTCTTATTGTGAGATCTATCCAATATTTGAGTTGAATTCTTGGTAATTAATTGACAACTAATTATCACTATATGATTTCTAATCGATTAGAAAGGGGATTGTGAATATCTTTGTAAGTTGGATAGACATTCTGGATTGGGGATGAAAATACCTCAATTATTTATGTAGCGTTAATGAGAGGCTTAACAACCCTAATTTTGCGCATTGTGCGTGACGGTTAACTAGGTTCTTGTTCTTAATCCTCCTATAGAGTTATCCTTATCACCGAAAGGTAGGTAAGGTGCAATCTTTGGTTGAGTGTTTATATAACCTAACGGAGTATAAAACGATTTAGTGAACCTGCTTTCTCCAAAATAAAAAGACCATAAGTTATTGCATTAATAAGTAACATAAGCGGATAGTGAGGAAACGTGGAAGCCCTATTCTCATCATCACTGAAGTAAACCTTTATAGTTAAAATAGCTTTTATAATTCTTAGTTATAATCAACAAATCTAAATATCAATTTACCAAATAGATACAAAAAAATAGATAGTTGGTAATTGAACCCTAATCCTTGAGGACGATATTCGGTCTTATCAAGACTATACTACTTGTTATGATAACGTGCACTTGCGTTTAAAGTGTGTGCATCTTACCGCGCATCAAGTTTTTGGCGCGTAGTCTTGGATTAGGCATAGTTCAATATCAAATTTATCTATTTTTAATTTCTAATTTGGTTTTTATTTTTGTTTCTTTAAATTATTTATTTTATTTTCTTTTAAAAAAAAAAAAAAAAAACAAGTGTGCCGTGATTCGTTGTTGGTTTTGATTCATCTCAGGGATCCTTAAGACATGGATTTCTACTGTCAATATGATCGAGCTTCAACCATAGAGGAAGAGAGGGAGGAATTACGAGAAGCTATACTCAGTCTCACGAGGTACCAAAATCAGTTCATAGACGAAACGAGAATAGCCATGAAGAAGTTGGAAACGCAAATAGCAGAGCTCGCGATCATATTCAACAGCGAAACACAAGAAGAGCAATCTGCACCTGGGGTAGGCAATGAGGAAACACAATGTCAGGCAATTGACCTGAAGGATGCCGAATCAGGGGAGATAGAGAGTTCGCAGCAGCAGCAGCGCCGCGGCGCCGATGAGCAGGGCCGCGGCGCCCAGAACCCAGAAATCGAGGTGATTTTGAACAGCGAACAACAAATTGAGGAGCCTGAACCACACCAATCTGGTGAGATAGTTGGTGTAGAGAAGGAAAAGATTGCAGAGATCCAATTATTTACCTTCTTGGATTCTGTGGAAATTCTTTTTCTTGCACCTATTACAGAAGAAACACCACTAGCTATCACGGCTGATTCCCAATTAGGAAGCCCATACCATCAAGGGTACCCCCTAGAGTTGAGAGATGTAGAAGTTCACGATTCCTACATTATAGAAAGCATAAAAGACAAGCCTACTTGGGGATAATTGTATATGTAAGGCTCTTGTTTGAACAAATGGTCGTAGGAAATTGAGACTACAACAATAACTCTGCAGTTGCAAGCGATTGCGAAGGATCGATGGGCACTCGAAAATGTTAATTGCGTCCGGCTAAAAGACGTTAAAGACAGCGCTTGTTGGGAGGCAACCCAATATTTTTAATTATGTTATTTTAATTTCTGTCTTTATTTTATTTTATTTTGTCTTGAAACGATCTCACGGTCTTGGTTCTTGTTTTGTGTTGTTGGATGACATGTGGATCAAAGCTAAAACCGAGGAAAAAGGAGCAAAACGCTAAAAGGAAAAGCGTCGTCGTGGCGCAGAATCGTGGCCGCGACGCCAGAAACCCGTAAGAGCCACGATTAGCAGCGCCGAATCTCGTGCGCGGCGTCAGAACTTCGAGAGCCATATTTCCGCAAATTCCATAATTTTTCCTCCTAAACCTCCATTATGACCGTGTTGTGTCGAAGTTGTCCATTTTTAGTATTGCACACATTGGGGACAATGTGTGATTTAAGTTGAGGGTGTTTTATTTGTGTCTTGTTATGTTTTGATTAAGTCTTTTTATTTGTTTTGTGTTTATTTTTGAGTCACAATTTTTTTCTCCTCTTTTAAGTCATAATTGCTGTCACAAAGATCATGTATCTTTGTAGTTACTAGAAACACCTAGTGAAGTAAGGTGAAATAATGTAATGGAATTAGAAGCAACTATCTAAACACCTAGGTTAGATATGCCAAAAGCTCACATAACTGGCCTATTCGAGTTTCGCTTGAATTGTGCATGCTAAATGACTTAAACCTATGTGTTATGATTGCTTGCTATTTGAGGCGAAATAGTTAGGATATGCGTGTTAGGGAGATGACTACATTTCTTTAATAGTCAATTCTTACCACTCTTTTCTACCCCGAACTTTAAAAGTATCCTAGTCACCCATTGAGCCTAAAAATTGAAACTTCTTTGACACCCTATATTCCCACAGATTGTGCCATAAGTAAAAATGTGAAGTAGTGGAATCAATTGTGTTAAAAAGAGACAAAAAGTGAATGAGCTTGTTGCACCCCAATAAAAAGTAATAAGAAAGAGGCAAAAGCCTAAGTTTGGGGTGCTTGTTATTATAATACTCTTCATTCTCCCAAAACAAAAGAGGAAAAGATAGAATTGAAGTGAAGAAAAGAACAAAAGAAAAGGAAATCTTGAAAAGCTAAAGAGCTTATGGTACACAAAATGAGCCTAAATGCCTATTTTTACCAACCCTACCTAAGCCTACATTACAACCCTTAAAGTCCTGAAGATCTCTTTTATGCATATCCAGGATTAGTGGAGAATAGCAAGTAAACATGTGATAGGAATTTTGAAATTAACATGCATGATTCAGTATTAGACTTCCATTAAGCATGATAAAAATGAGTTTGCGAAATATCTAGCTTAATGTGTTTAGAATCTTTGAAATTTCATGCTATATGTTCCCGTATTATTCTACTAATCTTCATGTTTTTCCAAGTAGCGCAAATGCAGCAAAGTGATCAATGTCATGAGTCTTTATTTTTCGCTTTCCTTGAGTCCGTATTTCTTTCTTTTGATCTTTGCTCGAGGCGAGCAAAGGTTAAGTTTGGGGTATTTGATCGGTGTATTTTATATACACTTTTGAGTCATTTTTAATTAGTATTTTACTCATTTTATTTATGTTTAGTATAGTATTAGGGTCGTTTTCCTTTCTTTTGTGTCACAGCGGTCATAAATGGAGAAATGGCGAAAATAAGATGAAATGAGCATAAATGAGATGAAATTGCACACAAAAAGGGCCAAGAAATAAAGTCTAAGAAGTTCCGGGAATTATAGAGGAGTTCAGAAGAAGTCCGGACGAAAAGGGCAACGACGAATCGCCAAAAACGCCACCGGAAAGCCGCGGCAGTGGCAGCGGCGCCATAGTGCTAAAAGTCCCGAGAGTTGCTGAATTTGGTAGCGCGCTGATCAGTGGCGCAGAAGCGTGAATTATGAAGTGCTGGCCGAATTTGACATGTTTTCAGAATCCTAAAGGGATAAATTTTCCTACCTAAAGGGATAACTTTTCCTACCTAAAGGGATAACTTTTCCTACCTTAAAACCCTTACCTAAAAGGATTCTAATAACTTTTCCTACATACAAAATCCCTAACCCTTCACCAAAAGGATTCTTTGGCTATAAATACTCTACATCATTAGAAGAATTATTCATTCTCCATTCCACCATTCACCATTCTACATCCATCCTTCCACCAATCCATCTTGTAAATATTCCACAACACAACCCTTGGATGCTTGGCTTGGAGACTCGTTCTTAAGTAATTTTCTTTTCCTTTTCTTTACTTTATTTCAGTTTTTGTATGATGAACATGGGATTAGTTCTTGTCATATCAATGGCTAGGAACTAATTCCTCTATAGGGCTTTCCATGTTAAATCTCTAGAAACTTTTGTTATGAGTTAATGCATGCTTATGGTTATTTTTCTTATTGTGAGATCTATCAAATATTTGAGTTGAATTCTTGGTAATTAAATGACAACTAATTATCACTATATGATTTCTAATCAGATTCCGAAAGGGGGGGATTGTGAATATGCTGTAAGTTGGATAGACATTCTTGGATTGGGGATGAAAATACCTCAATTATTTATGTAGCGTTAATGAGAGGCTTAACAACCCTAATTTTGCGCATTGTGCGTGACGGTTAACTAGGTTCTTGTTCTTAATCCTCCTATAGAGTTATCCTTATCACCGAAAGGTAGGTAAGGTGCAATACTGGGGTTGAGTGTTTATATAACCCTAATGGGAGTATAAAACGATTTAGTAAACCTGCTTTCTCCAAAAGAAAAAGTCCATAAGTTATTGCATTAATAAGTAACATAAACGGATAGTGAGGAAACGTGGAAGCCCTATTCTCATCATCACTGAAGTAAACCTTTATAGTTAAAATAGCTTTTATAATTCTTAGTTATAATCAACAAATCTAAATATCAATTTACCAAATAGATACCAAAAAATAGATAGTTGGTAATTGAACCCTAACCCTTGAGGACGATATTCGGTCTTATCAAGACTATACTACTTGTCACGATAACGTGCACTTGCGTTTAAAGTGTGTGCATCTTACCGCGCATCACTCCCCCCCTTTCTTTTAGTCATTACCGTGTTGTCCTATTAAGGATGGTGGGCTTGGCCCACTATTCACTTAATTAATTTCATGCATATATCATATGTTAATCATATAGTTAATTACCCTATGGTCTCATACTCCTTTCGTAGTCTTAAAGTGCTAAACGACTATGGGTCGTTACATTAGATACCAATCAAACAATCGCTCGTCCTCGAGCGACAAGGATATGGGTGGAGGAAAGGGGGTACCTGAACTGTCGAACAACTGAGGATATCTACTCCGCATATCTGCTTCGGTCTCCCAAGTGGCCTCCTCAATCGGACGATGCTTCCAGTGAACCTTGACTGACGCAATCTCCTTGGACCTCAACTTCCTCACTTGCCTATCCAAGATTGCTACCGGCTCTTTCTCGAAGGACATGTTCTGATCAAACAATACTGAATCCCATCGAATGATATAAGACCCATCTGAATGGTACTTCTTCAACATGGAATACCGGGTGAACACCTACCAAACCTGGTGGCAAAGCTAACTCGTACGCCACATCGCCAACTCGACGAAGAATCTCAAAAGGCCCAATAAACCTAGGGCTCAACTTTCCCTTCTTCCCGAACCGCATTACACCCTTCATGGGTGAAACCTTCAATAGGACCTGCTCACCCGCCATGAACTCTGTATCGCGAACCTTCCGGTCCGCATACTCCTTTTGCCTACTCTGAGCTGCCAGAAGCTTTTCCTGGATAAGCTTCACATTGTCCAAAGACTCCCTCAGCAAATCTATGCCCCGCGGTCGTACCTCAAAAACATCAAACCACCCAATAGGAGAACGACACCTCCTACCATATAAAGCCTCGAATGGCGCCATGTCAATACTGGAATGGTAGCTATTGTTGTACGCGAACTCTGACAAGGGTAAGAAACCGTCCCACTGGCCACCAAAATCAATAACACAAGTCCTCAACATATCCTCAAGCACGTGAATAGTCCTCTCGGACTGACCATCTGTCCGCGGGTGGAACGCGGTGCTAAGATCTAACTGAGTCCCTAATTCCTTCTGCAAAGTCCTCCAAAAATGGGAAGTAAACTGAGTACCTCTGTCGGAAATGATAGAAATAGGAACCCCGTGCAATCGCACTATCTCTCGAATGTAGATCCTGGACGACTTCTCCGCGTTATAAGTAGTCTGAACCGGAATGAAGTGCTCAGACTTAGTCAACCTATCCACGATAACCCAAATCGAATAAAACTTGCCCAAGGTCTTCGAAAGACCAACCACAAAATCCATAGTGATTCCTTCCCATTTCCATACGGGAATGGGTATCCTCTGAAGCACACCACCTGGTCTCTGGTGCTCATACTTAACCTGCTGGCAATTCGAACACTGAGCAACAAACTCCAAAATGTCCCTCTTCATTCTACCCCACCAATAGTGTTGCCTCAAGTCGCGATACATCTTCGTTGCTTCTGGATGAATGAAGTATCTGGAACTATGAGCCTCTCCCAAGATCAACAGAATCAAATCACCAACTCTAGGAACGCAAATGCGCCCTTTAACCCTCAAAATCCCCTCGTCATCAAGAATAGCCTCTTTGGATTCTCCACTTAGCACCTTATCCCGAATCTTGCACAATTTCACATCCTCAAACTGTTGGGCCCGAATCTGCTCTAAAAGAGACGACCTCGCCTCCACACAAGATAACACCTTACCGGGTTCTGAAATATCGAGCCTCACCATACTATTAGCCAAACACTGAACCTCCATAGCTAAAGGACGCTCTCCCGCCAAACGCGCTGATCGCCATACTCATCGCTTTCGGCCAACGACGGCTACCACATTAGCCTTTCCCGGATGATAAAGGATAGTAATATCATAATCCTTGAGAAACTCTATCAATCTACGCTGCCTCGAGTTCAAATCTCTCTGACTAAACACATGCTGAAGGCTACGATGGTTCGTGAAGACCTCACAATGAACTCCATACAAGTAATGCCTTCAAATTTTTAAAGCGAAGACTACTGCAACCAACTCCAAGTCGTGGGTGGGGTAGTTCTTCTCATGAACTTTCAACTGTCTCGAAGCATACACGATCACCTTACCCTCTTGCATCAACACACAACCCAAGCCAATGCGTGAAGCATCACAGTAAACAGTAAAGTCCTTTCCCTCCACTGGTAGAGCCAAAATCGGGGCTGAAGTCAATACAGTCTTGAGCTTCTGGAATCTCTCCTAACACTCATCGGATCACTGGAAATGTCACGCCCCGACTTTTCCTAAGTCTTTACTTAGGGCGTGATGGCACCTGGACAATTATTTACCACCAGGAGCACCATTTAATTCTCTTTATTTAGAAATTTGAACTTATATTCAAATACGGAGCTATTAATAAAAATAACAATAAAGAAATCTGTTTATGACTTTATTAAAAACATAACGCGAGCCCATGCTCGTGCAAATATTGTTTCTACCTAGACATACTGACAAAGATTATTCTAAGTTGGAAGGGAGATCATTCCACACCGCATTTCCGAGACACCGAATCGACATCCGAACTCGACGAATACCAAGCCCAAGCGATGGACTTGGTATGACAAGAGGCTGCGGGACGATCGCTAGCCTTGGCGTGGAGTCTTTCCTCTATCACGCTTTCCTGAAACATATTAAATAAAGAGTCAGCCCTACCATCTGGGGCTGAGTGAGAACCTTACCCTGTAATTCAAAGTAACACCACAATATTCCAATCGCAATCACATTATAACGTAATAAGCATATTGCAAAAATATATCAGGCTACAACATTTTTAAATATGCAACAACTCCTCATAGGAAATTCTCGGTTTAACTAACACTTCATTTTATCTCGTATTATACGTTAAGACATTCCCCTGCATTTCCACATGTTTATTACATTTATGTATTTGTGAACGCGTATTCACTTTTCATATTTATATATAGGTGAACATGTATTCATCTTTCATATTTGTTGCGGCGTGCAACCCGATCCATTATATTTACGTATTTGTGAACACGTATTCACTTTACGTTTTGTTGCGGCGTGCAACCCAATCCATTATGTTTACGTATTTGGGAACGCGTATTCACTTTACGTTTTGTTGCGGCGTGCAACCCGACCCATTATATTTACGTATTTGTGAACACGTATTCACTTTACGTTTTGTTGCGGCGTGCAACCCGATCCATTATGTTTACGTATTTGTGAACGCGTATTCACTTTACATTTTGTTGCGGCGTTCAACCCGACCCATTATATTTACGTATTTGTGAACACGTATTCACTTTACGTTTTGTTGCGGCGTGCAACCCGATCTATTATGTTTATATTTATATATTTATGTGAACACGAATTCACTTTTCATATTTTTCAGAAGATCGAATAAATAATATTCTCTTTCCCAACATTCTGTCATTCATACTTGTAACGATTATAACTTTTAACCATAACTCCAACTAAGGTGTTTCTCAAGCGGAAACTAAGGTAAGACGGTGATCTTTCTCTGTACCAAATTTCATTTAAAACTACTTTGGGTAACTAACACAAATTTATCCTCAAAACAACCACATAAAATTTGTTTCGGCAGAATTTTTATTAAACAGAACCCAATCTTAGAATAGTCATAACTCCTAATCTGTAAACCCGTTCAAGCCCCATAAAATCTCAAAACGACGAAAACAGAGAGCTACACGTCTCCATGTGAACCACCCTTTCATATTCTGTACCATTTGGTACAGTTTTACACTTTTATTCGCTGCCCTTCCTGGATCTTGATAGATCCGAGGCAGAAACTTTAAACAGCGATAACTCTCAATCTGTAAGTCGGATAGACCCCCGTACGGTCTAAATGTCCACAACAGAGAGATATAGAACTTTTATTTAGCAACAATTTTCATATTCCCCACAGATTAGTACAGTTTTACGTTTCCACGTCCTGTCCTTCTGGATTCCGATGAATCCGAGGCAGCAACTTCAAACTACAATAACTCTCAACTCGTAAGTCCGTTTTAATAACTATTTATCTATATCTGTCCGTAACAGAGAGATTTACAACCATGTAAATTTTCATACAATTCTAATAAGTAAAACGCAATAAAAACAGTCTGTAATTATGCCTTTCTGAATTTCGACCAAATCTAAGGCAGGAACTTTGAACTATGATAACTTTCAAACCGTATGTCCATTTTACCTCATTTTTGGTTCTATATGATCATATTAGAGAGGTGTACCACTCTTACGAATTTCATCAAATTCTAACAATTATAACTCAGTGAGAACAGTTCGTAAAGTTCATGACGCAACTAGTTGTCTAAACAATCAAAAGTTCAATATTTCTTTTCAACACTCAATTCTTATTCTAACATGTATTGAACTAAAAATAAATGATGTTACCAAGAATTTCTGAGTGAGAAAACTCACCTTGTAAGTGTGAAGATTATTGTTGTGTGGTTGCTAAAATTATCCTTACTCTCTAGTATTTTGATTCTTGTTCTTCTTGCCCTCTTGGTATTTTTTTCCTCTTCTTTTCCCTTGTTTTTTCTGATTTTCTAACCTTTATGTTATGTACTTTGTTTGTGTGTAAATACAATGTATAAGTGGAGAGTTTCTATAACTTATGGGAGGTGGAATGACAAGAGTTGGAGGGGAAATGAAAAGGGGTGAAGGGAAGGGATGCACCATGCACGTACTGCTGCATTTTTTTTTTTTTGTTTTTTTTTGTTTTTCTTTTGTTTTTTTGTTTTCTTATTTTCATTTCCTCTATCTATTTATCCAACTTTAACACTAACTCTATCTCATGCAATTTATTCTTTATTTTCTTATATATATATATTTTTATTACCCAACCACAACTATATATTATTATTTTTTTCCGGATTTTACAGGAAAGGCATACCCTTTTGAGTCAACCTAGTCAAATGGGAGGCGATAGATGAGAATCCCTTCACAAATCGACGATAATAACTCGCAAGACCTACGAAGCTCCAAATCTCAGTCACCGAGGTAGGACTGGCCCAATCTCTAACCGCCTCGATCTTTTTGGGATCAACCATAATCCCATCCTTAGACACAACATGTCCCAAAAATGCTACAGAACTGAGCCAGAACTTGCACTTGGAAAACTTGGCATACAATTTCTTCTTCTTCTTCAACAGGCCAAGAACGATCCCCAGATGCCTCTCATGATCTTCCTTACTCCGAGAGTACACCAGTATGTCATCAATAAACACTATCACAAATGAATCCAAGTAAGGCTTGAAGATTCCATTCATCAAATCCATGAAGGCTACAGGGGCGTTAATAAGCCCGAATGACATCACCAAGAACTCATACGGGTCCTGAAAGCGGTCTTCGGAACATCCTCCGCTCGAATCTTCAACTGGTGATAGCCTGACCTTAAATCAATCTTAGAAAATATTGACGCATCCTGAAGCTGATCAAATAAGTCATCAATGCGGGGTATTGGATACTTATTTCTGATTTTTACCTTGTTCAATTTCCGATAATCGATACACATTCGCATGGTACCGTCTTTTTCTTCACAAACTGGACGGGAGCACCGCAAGGAGAAATACTGGGTCTAATAAATCCTTTACTCAACAAGTCTTGCAACTGCTCCTTCAACTCTCTCAACTCTGCCGGAGCCATCCGATAGGGTGGAATAGAAATAGTTCGGGTACCGGGCTCCAAGTCGATGCAAAAATCAATATCTCGATCAGGCGGTATACCAGGCAAATCTGTAGGGAAGACCTCTGAGAACTCACAAACAACAGGTACCGACCCTATAGAAGGAGTATCCACACTAGTATCCCGAATATATGCCAAATATGTTAAACATCCTTTATCCATTAACTTCTTCGCCCGAAGAACTGATATGATCTTCCTAGGTGCTGGGCTAGGAGTACCTTTCCACTCTAACTGTGGAATACCTGGCATGACCAACGTGACGGTCTTGGAATGACAGTCTAAGATGGCATGATAAGGAGATAACCAGTACATGCCCAAAATAATATCGAAGTCCACCATATTCAGAACGACCAAGTCTACCCAAGTATCATACCCCATAAACGTGACCACACAAGACCTATAGACTCGATCCACTATCACCGAATCCATGACAAAAGTAGAAACACGAATAGGTACATCAAGCATATCACACATCATATCCAAACCCGTAGAGAAATAGGTGGACACATAAGAGAAAGTAGAACCTGGATCAAATAAGACAGAAGCTGGCCGGTGACAAACCGAAATAATACCTGTGATAATCGCATCAGAGGCCTCAGCTTCTGGTCTACCCGGAAAAGCATAAAAATGGGCGATCCACCTCGCATCGGTGCCTCACGACCACCACGGATCGCCCGAGATCCTCCTTTCACCGATCGAGTGTTGCCACTGACCGGGTGACCACCTCTACTAGGCTGATAACCACCCCTGCCTGTCTGCGAACCTCCTCTACTAGAATGTCTTTCTCCTCTAGCTGGCAGTGCTGGAGGCCTAGATTTCGAAACTCTGAATCCCTGTCTGGACCTAGAACACTCTCTCGCGAAATGCCCTGTCTCACCGCACTCATAACATGCTCCCTTAGCCATAGGCTACTGAACTGTCATAGAAGAACCAGAATACCCCTCACGGTTTGAAGGTCGAGAGTAAGTCCCTCAGAAAGTCTGCTCAGAACTGGGCCCGCTATAACCTGAAGAACCACCTGCTGAAACCTGTAGTGATGACTGGATGGGACGACTGTAAGGATGATGACGAACCCTGTCTTGGTGTCCCCAACCTCTAATCGGACCTCTGAAGCTGTCAACTCCACGAGTTGTCTTGTCACCACCCCCTACGTGCCCGACCCATCTATGACTCAACCTTCCTGGCATGCTCTACTACTGACAGGAATGAGGCCCCAGAAGCCTTCAACTGCAAGGTCGCCAGTCGAAGCGGAAGATCCAAGCCCTTCACAAATCTCTTCACTCTCTCAGCCTATGTGGGAAGTAATGCTGACGCATAATGGGACAATGCGAGAAATCTTGTCTCATACTCCGCAACTGACCTACCTCACTGCTCCAATGTTGAAAATGCATCATTTTTGTTGTCTCTCAGAGTACGAGGGACATACTTCTACAGGAACACCTGGTAGAACTGGGTCCAGGTCAAAGGTGGCGATCCGGCTGGTAGACACTCTACGTACGATCTCCACCACTGCTTGGCGTCTCCAACCAACTGAAAAGAAACATAATCGACCCTGTGAGACTCCACTATACCCATCTTATGAAGTATCTCGTGGCAACTAACAATGAACTCGTACGCATCCTCCCCGGGAGTACCATAAAACCAAGGAGGAGACATTTTGGTAAACCCTTAGAACAATTTCCGCTCCTCAGTGGTCATCACTAGCCCATCCATAGGCCTTATAATGAAATCAGGCGCTGGAGTAGCATCAATACGGGGAGCCACTGCTGCCCCCGACAATACCCTCTGTGTCTGAAACCCTGGAGCAACCATAACATCGGGAGTATGACCTCCCACTATAGTCTGCGAGCCCCCTGGAGAAACTGGAAGCATGCCCGTCTGAGCCAAATTGTCAAAGTATCCCAATACTTGAAACACAGCCTCCTGAAAATTAGGAGTAGCAGCGACCCCAGGCTGTGCCTCAGCATCTCTAATCTCCTCCTCCAAAATGTCGTCAAGCTCCGGAGTCAACTCTCTGTCCGGGTCCTGAGCAGGTGTTGGTGCGGGTGCTAGTGCTGGGTTCCTACCCGGAATAGTTGCACGACCTCTGCCCCTGCCACGTCCCCTGCCTCGCCCACAAACAACTGTTCTAGCAACGGGTATGGATGTGGGTGCGGGTGCAGGTGCAGCCTCCTGGCATCCAGTAGCAGTCGATAGCATCCTAACCATCTGTGATAGAACATAAAAATGAGTGTAAGATACCAATTTGAACAATGTCGCACGAAAAGAATGAATCAGATACCAATAGGATTGAACTAGCACGAAAAGAGTAAAGAAGTGAAATGTTTCCTAAATGTCTTATAGCCTCTCGAGGATGGGTACGGACGTCTACGTACCAATCCGCAAGACTTTACTAGACATTGCTCTTGTACTGATTAGAGCGAACCACATTCTCAATAACAAGTTAATCAGCGGAAAATAAAATAAAGAAAGAATTTATTAAGTCTTAAATACTTATAATCCTTAGAAATGTTACGACCTTCCCAAAATCTGGTCAAAAGGGTACAAGAACACTAAACATGGTCTGGAATAGAAGTCTGAAAAATAAATGCTCGAAGGCTACATACTGTGTCTGTCTACTACAAAAGAAAATGAAATCAAATAAGAAGCCCTTCAGGGGCCACGGATGATCAAGTAGCTCACCCTGAATGACTGAAAAATATCACCCTCGCGAATCAGCCACGGAGCGTAGAACTGGAACCTGAATCGTACTATGTACTCAACAAAAGTGTAGCAAGAGTAGTATCAGTACAACACTAGTATCGGTAAGCATCATATGCCGACAGTGATTAGATAACGCATAAAGAAGTTGAAACTAACAAGTAGCACATAGAACAAACAAACATGGTCATGTATTATAAACAGGTAAAGTGTAAAGGATTCGAGAATCAACCAAGACAGATATAATTTCATCAAATGATCAGTCAATTATAAGAGTGGATGAATGCAATGCAATGCAATAGTCACCTCTCTCTCTCTCACTCCACTCTCGTACACACATGCTAAGGCAGTGCCTTCAAGTCATGACCCATGGGGGACCCGCGAAGTCCATGTACTACTCGTGCTCTCCGGATAGAACCTCAAAGCCATCAATCATTCACGCTCTCCGGTAGAAACCTCGGAGGCCAATCACTCACGCTCTCCGGCAGAAATCTCGGAGGCCAATCACTTACGCTCTCCGGCAAAAACCTCGGAGGCCATAAAGTGTAGCAAGAGTAATATGGAAAGTATGTCAGACATGATATCAAGTCTCAACACAAGCACTAACATACAATCAGATGATAATCACAGAAAAATAACACATATGAAGACATGTCACATAAAAGTGACGAAACCAACGTAATTATAATTCAGCTCAACTTCATGCCCGAAGGCCTATCATGCTATCCCTGTCACTTTCTACAACTACATACGATTCTCTAATCAGAGTCTAACTCAAGTAAACCGTAACCTACCTCAATGTCGAGCGGGTGCCACGAACAATCAAACCACTGCATTCCCCTTGCGTAGAGCCTCTGAACGATTAAAATCTAGAAAATATTCGAATTACGTTATAATACGAATCTAAAGACACCCATATTGCTATATTTATATTAACCATATTTTTACCATTTTGATTGCATGACTAAACCCCTACGCATATAAAATTATTAGCATAACTTCAGGAATTTCACATAACATTCCTTTCTTTCAACTTTCCGGAATTTCTTTTTGTAAAACAAGGTAGAACTTCGAACAATCATATCTTTCAAACCACAAGTCGGATTTATCTCCGTAAGATCTAAAATTGACGGAAACAAGGTAATCTACAACTTTCATTCAGCCGATATTTTCATATTCCTTACGGACTTGTACAATTTTCACGTTTTATATGCTGTGTCGCCTGGATTTCGGTAAAACGAGGCAGAAACTTCAAATAGTCATAACTTTCAAACCATAAGTCGGATTTATCTTCGTAAGATATAAAATTGACGGGAACAGAATAATATACAACTCTCATTCAGACCATACTTTTATATTCCTTATGGATTTGTACAGTTTTTACGTTTTACCAACTACTGTAATCATTTAGCCACGATAATCCCTCAAGTTTCTCTTGTTCAAACGGATTGTGGAATTTTCGTGTAATGACTCCTTAAAAAAATTGATTTCATTCTACAATACATCATTATAAGGATTATAAATAGATTAACTCAATCATAAACATAGATTCTAACCTGAATTTAATAGAGTGTTTTCTTCTCGTTTCTTGCTACTAGGGTTTTCTTTATTTTCTTTCTTGCCTTCTCTTCTCTTGTTTCTACTGCTGCTTGTTGTGTTATTTAATGAATACTAAAATATTATGATTTAAGACACTAGTTTCTCTTAAACTATTTATTGCTCCATGATTGCTCATCATTACATTATGATTACCTAATGATTAAGTCTATAAGTTAGTAAGAAGAAGAACCAAATGTAAAAAATTTACCTGATGCCTCTAAATTGTTTTGGTCAGCGAAAGAAATGCTTCAATTGTCGTTAGCTGTGTCTAGGTGTTTTATCCCTTCTTCTTTATTTTTTTCTCCTTGGCCGTCCCTCTCCCCTCTTCCTAGATTAGTAGGGTTTTGTGTATTTTATTTAGTGAATTAACGTCCCCCCTTCCCCCTTTCTTTTAGTCATTACGGTGTTGCCCTATTAAGGGTGGTAGGCTTGGCCCACTATTCACTTAATTAATTTTATGCATATATCATATGTTATAATCATATAGTTAATTACCCTATGATCTCATACTCCTTTCGTAGTCTTAAAGTGCTAAACGACTACGGGTCGTTACAGTTTTACCACATAGGAGGATCAAGAACAATAACCTATAATGTTACACAAGTATCAGGGTACTCTCGTCCGCGATTTTAACCTATGTCTATTCAATTACAGCACATCCAAATCTCTCCTCTCGGTTCTTGATTCGAAATCATATAGATTATGATAATTAGTGATCAGTTAACTATCAAACATTATACCAATATTGAATAAATCTTAATCAAGTGAAGAAGAAATCAAACTAATGCATTAATTCATGAAAAAGAGTTTCAAGCAATTCAATAGGAAAGCCCTAATAAAGTGTTTAGCTCTTAGTCATATACATGCTAAGAACTAATACAAATTCAAACATGAACTGAATTGAAATAAAGAAAAGAAAAGAAAATACTTAGAACTAGGTCTCCAATCTTGTAGCCTCCAAGGTTGTGATATGTTGTTCGTTCCCAAAATCCCTCTCCAAAATCTGTCCCAAGGGCTTAAATATGCTACAAAAATCGTGTGTCTTGGACCCTTCTTTCCCTAGCCAATTTCACTTCGGATATGGAAAATCCCGCGCCAGTAATGTGGCGCCACGGCGCAGAATCTCAAGGGCTCTCGATTAAATGGCGTCATGGCCATGCTGAATCGCTCCACTCGCCATGCTCGTTAAATGCGAATCTCCAATTTTTGCTTCTTTTCGCCATTTTGCCTTTTTGAACCGTTGTGACTCAAAAGAAAGAAAAATGACCCTAACACGACACTTATTTAAACGAAAATGGGGAAAATACTAACTAAAAATGACTCAAAAACTTATACAAAATACACCTAACACCATCACCTACAAGACGGGCCTTATGCCTCTCAAAACAACCGTCAGATTTTTCCTTATGAGTAAAAATCCATATAGAACGAATAACATTGACATCAGGCGGATGGGGCACCAACTCCCACATCTTATTTTCAATAAGAGCATTATATTCATCATCCATGACCATTTTCTAATTCTGGTCATGAATGGCAGACACTGGGTTACGTGATAGGGGTGATTTAGTGATATTTAAATTGAGATTAAAATATAGTTTTAATTTAAAAATACCTCATTGGCTATGAGTAACGGGCCATGAATCTGAATAGAAGTGGACTGGATTTGGGATGGTGTCGGGTCATCTCAGGACTGGACCGACAGACTGTATAATTGGACCAACAGGCAGTAGACCTGCTGGCCGTGAAACAGAAGATCGATAGGGAGTATTTAAGCCAGCAGGAAGTGGGGCTTGAAGTTTGTTAATTATAGTGGACGAGAAAAGTGGATAGCACAACCACCCAAACTCCTAAGATGAAAATACGAAAGATCTTTACGATAAAGAATTTTTAGTGGATATTGATATGCCAATCCTTTGCTAGGGAGTATGTTAAGGAGGTAAGCAGTCATTTATAATGCAGGATGCCAAAAAGAAGGTGGTAATGAAGCATGAGCTAGTAAAGTTCGAATAATATTATTAATGGTACACATTTTTCTTTCGACTTTCCCATTTTGTGAGAACGTATGAGGACAAGAAAACCGAAAAGATATGCCATTAGTGTTACAAAATTACTGAAACTGCCATTATCGAATTCTTTTCCATTATCACATTGAATATTTTTAATTTTCCATTTAAATTAGGTACGGATGAACGCTCTAAACGTTAGGAATGTGTAAAAAACTTGAGACTTTTTAGATAAAGAAAAGGCCCGCAAAAAATTAGAATAATCATCCAAATATAACACATAATAATGGTGGCCTAAAGAGCTTAAAATGGGAGATGTCCACAAATCTATGAATAATATCAAATGACAACAAAGTACTAGAATTTGAGGCTACAAATGGTAATTTAACTTGTTTCTCAAGCAGACAAGAAGAACAAATATTAGTACTACGCGTACTATTACATTCAATAAAAGAACATACACTCTCGGATGGTCCAAACGTGCATGTCACAAGGAATGAGCTAGAGCGGCAAACGTGGACGGTGTGGCTTGATTAGTGGAAGTGGGTGGTGATAGTGGTGGTGATTGGATAAAACTCTCCCCGACTATTACATCTCATTAGAGGTATCCCCGTCGTAAAATCCTTAACAAAAAATCTAAAAGGGTCAAAGTCAACAGAAACTCAATTATCAGTTGTAAATTTGCAAACAGATACCAAATTTTTATTTAAGTGAGGAACATTAAGGACATTTTTCAATACTAAAGGTCGGTTTGGGAGAGATAAATTTATGTGACCATAACCACGAATTGGAATTGAATGATCATTACTAACAATTATGCCACGATTTTTGCTCAAACTGAAATAAGATGAGAGATTACCTGGCGCGAACGTCATATGAGAGGTGGCCCCGGTGTCCATGTATCAATTTGCATTTAGAGGATTTAATCTAAGTATATACATCGCTGCCTCGATATCCGTGGGAACCGGCGCTGGGCCCACAGTAGCAAATGTCTGCTGAGGCTGGGGCCCAAGCAGGCCAGCCTGCTGACAAGGCCTAGTCCATGATTGTTGGGTTGCTTGGAACTGTTGGGCAACATTAGGCCTGACCCAATTTCCTAGGAACTGTGGCGTGTGCCACTGCCCACTGGCCCAGCCCCACAACCACTGTACACTGGCCCAAGGCTGCGACCAGTTGTGATGTGGCCCAGCCGAATGGCCACCGCCATCACGTCCTCTGCCACTACCACCCTGCTGTCGCGCACTGCCACAGTTTTTGCCACTATTTTATTTTATTTTGGCCCTTTTTGCCGCCACTATTATTTCAGTTTTAGCTAGAATTGTCCGCGAATGAGTGAGGGTCATTGGATGTGGCTACCATAATGGAAAAACTGGCTCCCATTTCCACTTTTTTAGCCAACATGACTTCTTCTAAGGTGAGCATGAAACCTGCTTGATAGAACGACGAGAGAGGATTGCTTTGACGAAGAAGAGTTCCAATGCCATTATAAGAATCAGATATGCCTACAACCATCTGAAGAACAAGACAATCGTTCATGACGGGCGCGCCAACGTCCTTGTGTTGATCCGACAACTTCTTGAGCCTCTTATAATATATTGAGACATTCGAAAAATCCTCCATGTTGATGTGGAAGAATTCCTGCTCAAGGGTCATGACATGAAATTTTTTGTTATCCTAGAATATATCACGCAACCTATTTCAAGTGTCCATTGTCATGACGTCGGGTTCAATAATAGTATGCAAGAGGTCCGTAGAGATAGTGAAATAAATCCACTAGAGTACCGTAGCATCAAGAGTTGCCCACAACTTTATTTAATCATCGGTGGTAGGCACCTTATCTTTGTCTGTTGCCGGGGGATGATGTGATGATCGAATCGATTAGATCATGCGTGAACTTTAAATAGTTCTGCCCACGTCGCGTATTGGACGTTTTCCATCTCTAGAATGATAGGGATGTTGTTCTTGATATTGGAGACTTTAAGAGTATGATGAAACATGTTCTTTGTGGTAGACATGATGAAAGAAAAAGAGGAGAATTAGGGATTTGAAAAAACAATATTTAAAAAGAACGAAGAGGAGTCGATCGGCCGGTGACCGAGGGGTAATCCGAGAGGAAGGGCGTCGGAAGAGAGGATATAGAGAAGGAAAATTTGTGTTACCCCTCGTAAGTTTAAGGCGATAATTAAAGAACATCATTAAGGAAGTAAGATTCGAATATTGGATATAAAATATACTTACATATGTTAATACGGAAATTAGTATACGAGAGTTCCGAAAAAAATGTGGGTTACTACGTGTGTGATGTTGGAAATTAGTAATAATAGTTGTATATTCTCACTATGGACTAGTGTCATATTATAAGAATTATGACATTGAGAATACGAGGCCTTATGAAATTTTCGGGATTAAAAAGAAGTGGGATTTAAGATTGATTAATTGTGATAACTTGCACCAAGTTGCAATTAAAAAATTTCAGCACTCATTAATGTTGGCATGCTCACATATCTTTATATTCTACTCATCTTCTCCACCCCCCATTTTCGAAAATCCCTCCCCAGCCTCCCCCACCAAAACTAACACCTCCCATGCAAGAATTGAAGTTTTTTTGCTCCTCCTTTCTAGTCTAAATTCTACTACAAATTACAAGCTAAAGGGACACCCAAAAACAGTGGGCTGGATAAGAAAACTGCCCAAGAAAATTCCAATTTTAAGATGAATTTTTGATAGAAAAACATTTGAGAAAGGTGGATTAATATTATAGAATACATGCATGTCATTTTGGAGTTGAAGAAACGATAAAAATGGTGAAGAGAGCTTAAGCATTGGACCGAAATCTGGGACTGTTTTGGGCTACAAATTAAGGTAAGAATTCTTATTTTTATAAAGTATTTGGAAGGTTAAATGATGTTCTAGTTAAGAAATAAACTCATGTTAAAGAGGAATTGAAAATAAGAGATTCCATGTGATTGTTGTTGAAGTTGTTGAAGTTGTTGAGTTGAATGGCATTGCTATTACCGAATTAGGGACTGTTTTGTGTGTTATGGCTTTGATTGTTGTTGTTGTTGTTGTTATTGTCACGATTTGCATGTTGAGAATTGAAGAAAACATTGATGTTTAAGTTATAATTGGTTATATGAAAGTGTTGAAACATGAATTGGACTTTAAGGAATTAGAAGAAGAGTTTTAGGCATTGTAGGTCGAGACTTGTAGGAAATAGTTGGACATCGTTGTGTTGTATTTTAGGGGCTGTTTTGTTGATGTTATAATGCTGGAATTGTAAGCTATGTATATGCATATATCTTGGTGTAATTGTGGATATATGTCCTAAAGGAATTAAGGTATAAAATGTGTAGAAAAGCTACACATTCCACTCTCGTTATTGTTAAAGTGTGGGCTATTTTAATGGACTGTTTAAAAATGGTTAGAGAAGTTGGATTAACATGATAAATAGGTGTATTAATCACCTTGGTCGTTGTTTTGGTTATAATCCATGAGTGAAAGGAGAAAGAATGTATAATGGTGATATACGTCGAGTATGTGGAACTATTTTAGTATACCCTTGATTTGTGACTTGTTAATTGGTATTGTTGGCATTTGTTGAAAGTTGTGGAAGCGCGTATAAATAGGGGAAATGCTGCCCAAATTTCTATAGAAAAGAAAGACGTCATTCGATATAACTTACGCTAGAGATCACATAAGTTAATAAGACATGTTATTATTGTTATAGGTTGAAGTACTAGACGAGACGTATTCAAATATAGAATTGGTTAGTTCAACTAAAAGGTATGTAAAACTCTTTCTTCTTTCTTTTTTGCATGATTTAATGAACGTACGGCGGACGTACATGATTTCTACACAGTTTAATTCCTAAAGATATGTGTCATGAGAAATGCCTTTGACTTTCTAGTAAAATGTTCATTTAATGATTTTATCGAGTTTCCAAATCACGTTTCAAAATGATTCATGATATGATAAGTGTCTTGAGTTTCCAAAGGATGTTTTAAAATGATACATAATATGATAGCGTCTTTTTTCTATTCCATTGAGAGACAAGTGATGATTTGATATGTATAAAGCTACTCAGGATATTCTATTAGTGCTAATGTGATTA
The DNA here is from genome assembly GCA_029844215.1 of Przewalskia tangutica. Lineage (NCBI taxonomy): Eukaryota > Viridiplantae > Streptophyta > Magnoliopsida > Solanales > Solanaceae > Przewalskia > Przewalskia tangutica. Next base: position 35,860,045 of record CM056727.1, on the reverse strand, counting down.
CATGACTTTACCACATCCCAGAATGGGCCGGGAAGTATACCTTACATGACTTTACTGCGTCCCAGAATGGGCCGGACAATATACCTTATATGACTTTACCGCGTCCCAGAATGAGTCGAGCAGTATACCTTATATGACTTTACCGCGTTCCAGAATGGGCCGGGCAGTATACCTTTTATGTTCACCTCGCCCTTTCCCATAGGGCCGAACAATTTATGTATATATGATGATTTTATATGGACATACATGACTCTCACTTCATAAGGCACAGTTGACTCTTATTCGTATAAGACACGGTTGAAATGGTAATTTGATTATTATACTTGTCTCATGATATCCTTTGGCCAGTTATGATCTTTCTTACAGTACTTCATGTTTTACATACTCAGTACATTATTCCGTACTAACCCCCCTTTCCTCGGGGGGGCTGAGTTCATGCCTTCAGGTACATATATTTTGTTCGGCGTTCTTCCGGCTTAGGATTCCTGCCCAGCTGTTTTCTTGGGAGCTCCATTGTTCTGGAGTTAGTCATTTTTGTATAGATTCGCTATTATAGACTTATGCATATTTAGGGGTATGACGGGGCCCTGTCCCGTCATATTTTATTATCGTATTATTAGAGGTCTGTAGATAGTTGTGGGTGGTAGATGTGCTTTTGTATATGTGTTTTAGCGAGTTGTATTGTGATACTCATTTTGGGATGTTCCCGTATATAGTGGCAGCCTTTATCGGCTTGCGTCCCTTGTTATAATTGAGTTTTGATGTGACTCCTCTAGAGACAGGGTTATTCATGTGTAAAGGCAGCCTTGCCGGCTTGCCTATTCAGACATATGTCATGTTTGCAGCGTTATGCTGCCGGATTTCATATTGTCCTTAATGTTAGTCTGATTACGTGACAGGTTAGTATAATGACGTCCAATTAGGGCGTTTAGTTGCGGCCCGTCGGGTCAGGTCGTGACAAAAATGATATCAGAGCAGTTAGTCCTCGGAATGTCTACAAACCGTGTCTAGTAGAGTCTTGTGATGGGGCTGGATCACTACTTGTTCGATGGGTGTATGGCAGTGGCTCTCCAACTGGGTATGGATATTACTCGGATCCAGGCATATGCGCAGGGAGTTGAGGATCGACCACGAGCGGCGATCGAGCGAGATCATGGCGAGGACAACATAAGAGGGCTAGGTCGGCGAGTTATTACGGTGAGTCTCGGCGGCGACGCCGGCGAGTCGAGATATCTTCCCGGCCGGCCGAGTACTCCCTGCAGTTCCACGGTAGGAGATTTGACCGTCCAAGGTATTCGAGGCGGTCGAACTCGGGGCTTGATTCTCGGAGGAGCGGGGTTACTCGATCGGGGCCACCTTTGCATCAATGTTCTCAGTGCGGTAGGCCCCATTCTGGGATATGTCGTTCTGGTATAAGTGCTTGTTTTTCTTGCGGCCGTCAAGGCCATATGATGAGAGAGTGTCTGTATAGAAGTGGTGCGGGTGGTATGGTTCAACCTACTGGATCGGTTGTTGGTTCGTCTCCTTCTGTAGTTATGCACCCCGCAGAGCAGGGTGTTCATATGCCACGTAGAGGTCGTGGTGGAGTGTTAGCGATATTTCGACTGCTCACGCAAGCGCACGCATCGTTCACAAATAATATAGTCTGATAAGACCGAATATCATCCTCAGAGACTGATTATCAAGTACCGATTATCTAAGCTATGATTTCTATTTGGTAAACGGTAATTTGTTTGTATTTTTATCTAATAGCTAAGACTAAGTGCATAAATTAAACTAAATTACTTAGGTTTAATCAGTTATGATGGATATAGGGCTTTCAATATCCTCAACTATCCACTCTATTCAATCCTTAATGCAACTAGAATGACTTCTTCTTCTACGTTAAGATAGCGGTTAACTAGACTGTCTTATATTCCGGTTATGATATATAATCACTCAACCCCAGTGCAGAATCCTTCTATATTTCTATGATAGGATTTACCACATAGGAGGATTAAGAACAGTAACCTATAATGCTACACAAGTATCGGGGTACTTTCGTCCGCGATTTTAACCTATGTCTAGTCAGTTACATCATATCCAAATCTCTTCTCTCGATTTTTGATTCGAAATCATATAGGTTATGATAATTAGTGATTAATTAATTATCAAACATTCATACCAAATATTGACTAAATCTTAATCAAGCGAAGAAGAAATCAAACTACTGCATTAGTTCATGAATAACAGTTTCAAGCGATTTATAAGGAAAGCCCTAATAGAGTGTTTAGCTCATAGTCATACTCACGCTAAGAACTAATACAGAATCTAACATTAACTGAAATAAAATAAAGAAAAGAGAAAAGAAAATAACTTGAACTAGGTCTCCAATATTGATGCCTCCAAGAGTTGTGTTGTGGAATATGTACAAGGATTTCAAGATAGCATCCATAATATGACCTAGGGTATAGGGTTTTATATTTATAAACTATATTGCTTTGGACTCTTATACCCCTGTCCAATTTCGACTCGGATCTGCAAAATTCCGCGTCGGCAACACGGTCCTGCAGAATGGCACTGCGGTGCTGGAAGTCCTGTAGCCAACCTAAACTTGCGGATCTTTTGGCACGCGATCTTTGCGTAATGGCCATGATCCGAAAATCTTGATAAATATTTTCCGAAACCTTGTCATTTTCTCATCCGGACTTCGTCTGATTTCTTCTATACTTCACGGGACTTCTTAAGCTTAATTTCTTGGCCTTTTCTTGTGCAATTTACACCTCAATTAAGCTCATCTCATCTTCTTTTTGCCATTTCTCCATTTTGGACCGCTGTGACTCAAAAGAAAGAAAAACGACCATAATACTATATTAAACACAAATGAAATGAGTAAAATACTAACTAAAAATGACGCAAAAGGTGTATACAAAATACGCCTAACTAACGCATCCAAACCTAACCTTTGCTCGCCCTCGAGCAAAGATCAAAACAAAACAAAGACACAAAAACAAAAGACTCAAAGACTCAAATCAAGCAGCTGCACAAGTACTTAGAAACACATGAACGTCAGTTGAAATAATATGTAGGAATAGATATAACATGAATTTAACAATCTAGAATTTCAAGTCAGATATTTCGCAAATTCATTTCAATCGTAAGTAATGGAAGCATGAATACCTAACCTATGCATATCAATTTTATTTAGTTATATGGGTATGTTTACTTGCTATTCTTCACTAATCATAGACATACATTCTAGAGATCATCAGGACTTTTCAGGGTTGTAATGTAGGCTTAGGCAGGGGTAGATAAAATTAGACATTTAGGCTCAATTTATGTACCATAAGCGTTTTTCTTATTCAACCATTTTGTCCTTCTCTTTGGTACTCTTTTCAGTTCATACCTATCTGTCACGACCCGACGGGCAGACCGCGACGACGCTTCTAATGGGCGTCATTACACTAACTCGCTACATAATCAATCGACCGCTTGTAATAGAAAATTTCGGCAGCACAACGCTGCATCTATAATGTTACACCCCGTAAGTCCAGGACATGTATAAGAGAATGTACGTAAGGAATCAAGACTTGGAAATTGGAACGAAAGGAAGAATTGTTTTTCCGACGGAAAATCTTCCGAACGTCGGAAAGGAAAAATGTTCGTTGAGGAGAATTAGATTCTCAAAATGCATTATTTGAAGAATATGGAACTTATTAACATTATGAAATTTATTTTTACGGATTTGGTCACGTGGGGCCCACCCGAGGAATTTTACGTTTTGTGGGGCCCACGAGGGTTACGGAATTTTATGGACGAATGAGAGGGCGACACGTGACACCTCCCCCCACATGGTCTTGGTCGAAAAATTGCAAGGGTAAAATGGTCATTGACCATGGTAAAAGATCAAGTCTTGCTAGCTTGAGATTGTTGACTTGTCAACTTGTCCACTCGGCTTAACATTAATTGTCCTTCATCCTAGCCCACAAGTGTTTTAATCTAAGTCATCCAATGTGTTATATAAGCATACTACTAGTGCAAGAAAAGGTCTTCCAACACTTAGAATTAATTCACTCATTCTTGTGCAAGAACATGTGCTCTCGGGTTGGTCCTATTTCCCACACAAAAAATTTGTAGTTTTGATCCATTATTCACAATACTTGAACCCAAGGTCCCTAAGGGTATTGTAAGGATATCTCAATAGAAAAATTTCGGAAAAACGACGTTTTCACGTTAGTCGTAAGGCGAAAACCTAAGTAGTTTTCCTAATTTTGGATTGGAAGAAGTTGGTTGTGAACTTCTAGAGGCTTCAAATAGCGGATTGGAGCGTAAAGGAAAGGAGCTAAGAATTGCTAAGGAGCGACTTTGAATCTTGGAATTTTTAAGGGCTTGTAAAGGTATAAATCTTGTCGTTTTAGCAATTAAAGTCTACTTATAATTGTAGTTATGGATATTAGCAAGTATGAGATGTTTAGTATGAAGTTTGATAATTGTATTGGCTATTGGAACCCTAATCCGAAAACTAGCATGTTTAGTCTTAAGATTACAATTCTTGATTATTAGTTTAAGTCGTCGCATGTTGTATAAAGAAGGAAATTGTAGTTGTTGAAGTTGTTTATGACTATATAACATGTTAGACCTTAGAACTTGGAATTTGGAAAAGGATTGGAAAAGGATTGGAAAAGGACTTAGAATTGGTTATAAGTTGGCCGAGAATGGCTTGGGTTTTAAACTACTTGGTATGAATTGTGGGGCGGAATTTTACACGTATTGTAAGGCGTGTAATCCCCTTTGATTGGTTGGTATGTTGAGCCTTAAATGTGGCATGTTTGGTTATTGTATTCGGCCTTGAAAAAGGTGGCAAAGTTTGTAGAAACAAAGGAAGTGCTGCCCGATTTTCCGTAGAATAAGAGACCGTATACTTAGTATTATTCTACGTTAGAAACTAGAAATTGATAGTCATGTTGTGACCATTATAGGTTGACAATTCTACGTACGGCGTATTCAGCTTAGCTTGTGGATTTAGCCGAAAAGGTATGTGAGCTATCTCCTCTTCTAGCATGATTCCTTATGATAAAGAAAGTATGTCCTACTCCTTAAATGATCCATTCCTTGGTTGTATTTGGATTGCCTATAATAGAATTTGTTCTATGTACTTCCTTGATTGTACTTTGATGTTTAAATTGTAAGTTGTATAATCCATTTCCTTAGTGAAGTTTGGATTCTTAAAAGTGAAAGTATTTTACTTAAAGTACATAGAGTCTTGAAAAGGAAGTGGTTTCCAAACCTTTTGGCTAGTGCCTTAGTTCCAAAACCTAAGGGTTGTTGTAATGACTTTAGGGGAGTCAAAAGGAGTGATTTACTTAATTGTTTTAAAAGAGGAGAAATGACACGATTTAAGAGAAGTAACTTGTTTTAAAGGTGTGAGTTACTTGAGGTTTAAAAGTAGAAGAAACTTGTTTTCTAAATATTAAGAGACTTGAAGTATTTTGAAAGTTAAGAACTTGATTTGTAAGTATGTGATACTTGGTTTTAAAAAGTATAAGTCTCTTGGTTATAAAAGGAATGAATATGTCTAAAACCATAAAGGGTTATAACGGCTTTATGAGAAGTTGGTTATAACGGCTTTATGGAAGGTTAAGAAAATTGTCTATTTTGATTAATGGGCATAAGTTGCCTAGATGGTGAAAATTTGAAGTTACTTGATTTCAAGCTTTGAAATGAGTTTTCTAAAAGTGTAGTAACTTACTTTGAAAAATAGACATACCTTGATACTACGGGTGTTAGTATCTTGGGGTTTTACATAAAAAAAAGTCTTTTGAAAAGAATGTACGTACGTAGTACTTTGGCTTGTTTAATTGAGAATTATTCTATGTGTGCCTTGATAAGTACTTTGGCTTGTTTAATTGAGAATTATTCTATAAGTGCCTTGAGTTTATAAAATGAAAGTCTATAGATTTTATGAACTTGCCTATGTGTGCTGGTGATAGTCTTTGAGTGCAAGTATTATGTTTTATTACGTTCTGCGACTCTGCTTGGAGTGGTATCTTGTTGTAAGATTACTTGGGCGTCGACAATGATGATGTGGGATTCCACGGGTATGCTTCCATTATTTGTATTACTCGTGGGCGTCTTATACGATGTGGGATTCGGCATGTGACCGAGGCGGGTTAGATTCGAATTTGTTTGTATTACCCGTAGTGTCATGCTTATACGATGTGGGATTAGGCACGCGACCACGTGGGATATTGTTGTTCCATGGATTGGCCTCCATGAGATTTAGTAGCCTTGGTGGATCCGTAGTTAGCTTCGTACTTGCCACTTTCGATTGATAGCCTGGATCTGGTAGATAGCTTTCGTCTTGCCGTCGATCTTTATTACGATTTGGTACGATGAACTCGGTAGATAGCTTTCGCACTTGCCGGTCATATCTCGTGACGACAGTGAATCCGTAGTTAGCTTCGTACTTGCCCGTCGATTGTTAGCCGAGTTGAATCGATAGTTGGCTTTTCGTACTTGCCGTCGGTTTTATGATGCGGTGGATCACGGTGGTTCGTTTTCTACTTGGCGTCTGATTTTAGGACACAGTGGGACTTGGTGTTCACGTATGCCTATTGGTGTTATATTATATCATGGATCGCCGGTGAGGAAGGATTCCACGCATGATTGATATTATGGCGTGAGACCCGTGGTTATATTTTAGTAATGACATTGAGGCGTCGTCCACGACTTGATATATGGCTTAAGTATTGTATCGTAGGTTGGCTATCATACATGTCTCTGTTTGTTTATCATTATGATTTCATTACTGATTTCATTTCACATACTTGGTACATTCTTCGTCTCGACCTCCTTCGCGGCTGCGTTAAATCCGCAGTTTAGGTCTGCAGATTTGGTGATCTGCAGTGTAGGACCGCTCGAGTTTTGGATAGCTCCTGCTCGGGAGTTTATCTTTTGGTATAGTTCCTTGATGCAGGCTTTTATGCGATTATGGGTACAGCGGGGCCTTGTCCGTCATAGTTGATAAAACTCTTAAGTGCGTATTCATATGTGGGATTGGACTCATGTACAGTGTAGTGTCTTTTGATTATGTATATTATATGGAAGCCTTGTCGGCTTTGCCCTTGTACGTACGTTGGTTTTAAAAAAAAAATGATGAGGCGTTATTTAAATTCCGCAGTTTACTTGTGTTGTTAAGGTAGAAGGGTGCCCAGGTAGGGCACCAGTCACGGGCCCGGGGTTCGGGGCGTGACATATAACATATACCCAAAATAGGCGAGCCGACAAAACTGTCTTACACAACTATCCAACCATCACAACAGGCTAGCCGACTAGGCTGCCACCAAATAGCATCACATAAGCAAAAGAGTAATCACAATAGGCAAGCCGGCAAGACTGTCACTATATACGAGAACATCCCAAAACAAGTGCAACAATACCGCTAGCTCAACCGTATAAACGTTCTACACAAGTCCAAAACACATCTATCACCCACAACTGTCTACAGACCTCTAAGAGTACAATACTGACATATGACGGGACAAGACCCCGTCGTGCCCAAAATATACATAAGTCTGGAATGTAAAGATCTGTACCAAAATAATTGGCTCCGGAACAAGGGAGCTCTTTAGCAGTGGTAGATGTCCTAAACTGGAGGGTTACCTAACTGATCATCTATACCTGCGGGCATGAGCGACCACTGGGAAAAGGGTCGATGCGATAGATGTACAAGTAAGTGGCGAAAACTAAATCAGAATTGAGATCATAACAATTCAACGTATAACAGGAGGCAAGTATGAAATCAACTTAACAGTATAACTGTGCCTTACCAAATGAGAGTAATGAAAATCAGTTCTTACCTTTTTCAAAATATGCAAATCATGCCAAAGTCATGAACTCATATCCTCAGGATATAATGGCACGGGACTCGAACCCGTCTATGTACATATATATCATGGGACTCGAACCCAAGTAAGTATGTATATATCATGAGACTCGAACCCAAGTAAGTATATATATCGTGGGACTCGAACCCACGTAAGTATATGGAATAATATAATGTCATGAGACTCGAACCCGCATCATGGAGAGCTAATCCATGAAATAATAGTAATCTGGGAGTTTAACCCGCTTGGGACTCGAACCCAAGTAATATAATAATAATAGCCGTGACTCGAATCCGGAACATACAATATAATGCCGGCCCTCTATATGAGATACTCGGTGAATGTGTAATAAGACATGACACGAGTAGATATCATGAGCAACTATATGCAAATAGAAATCATCTTTGACTTTCGAAATATCATCATAATAAGCTCTTTAATGAAAATCATAGGCACTTGTCATAACAATTTTCCTTTAAAACTAACTTTGTAGAAAATCATGTACGTCCGCCGTACTTTTATTAAAATCATGTCAAATAAAAGTTCTTTCACAAAGTCATGCCAAAAGAAAGAAGGATAGTCTCACGTACCTTATAGTCGAGCTAACCAACTCACTACTAGAATATGTCTCGTCTAATACTCCAACCTATAATAATAACATTAGACCTGTCAACTTTATGATTCCTAACATAAGTTAAATTGAATGAAGACTTCCTATTCTACAGAAATTTGGGCAGCATTTTCCCTGTTTATATGTACATCCACAAATTTCAAACCAAGCCAGCAATACCAACAGTAAGTCATAACTCAAATATATAACCACAATAATCTCAGATATTCCATTTATGTCATCATAACGTATTCCTTCTCTTTTATTTTTAAGCGATATCACAACTACAACAAACCATGTGATTACTACGCCTATTTCTCATGTTAATTCAGTCCTTAGTTCATATTAGAACAATCTTAAAATAATCCATCAACTCTAATGACAACAACAATAACCAAGTTCTATAATTTGTAACATAACACCATTTTTACACTTTACTTTCTTTAAGACATGTATTAGTAATTACCATAACTTATATACATTTTCATAGTCAAATTTCCAACATTTAAACTTCACAAAATCAGCCCCTAATCTTGACGCGATAATATCCAAAAATTCCAAGCAAGTCTTTGGCCAATATTTACAAAACCAATCATTTTCTTAATTCCTTAGAATCTAATCTTGTTCCAATAATTCTTTATGAACAATTATAAGTTATATGTCAAGATTCTCTTCCAATATCAACATGCCAAGTAGCGACGAATTTCACAACACAATAATCGAATACGACAATTCCAAGATTAGTAACATTAGTCCTAATATCGGCTACAACATTCAAATTATTCACATGCAATGTCTAAATTCAAGATTTCTTCCTAACACAAGTCCATTAATTCAACTACAACAATATGCAACTTCAATTATAGCATAGAAAGAAGAATTTTCATACCTTAATTTAATCCCCAAAACAGTCCCGATTTTTAACCACTGCTTCGTCAGCTGAACTTGTGACGTCCATAACTCTCTACTCCGGTGTCCTATAGATGAGTGGTTTATTGTTATAGAAACTAGACTCGACGAACTTCATTTTACGCTTTTGAAACACCCAAAAACTCCTAATATGCTAGAATATATGCCCTCCCAAAGTTGACTAACAATCTGCCCAGCAGTCCCGATTTTGCCACTGTTTTCGCTCCAATTTTTTGCTTCAATTTCACACTTCTTCAACCCCAATTCAACATGCAACATCTCTACCTTGATAACTCATCATTTATACATGCTTCACATCCAACAATTTCATCAAAAACTTAAAGAAAACACCCCTACAATTCTCGGGCAGAGAAGCCGAGAATGCCCACTGTTTTGGGTGATTTAAATGTTCTAATTTCTTGGCTTAATTATGTAGGATAACTAGCCTAATAAGATGGAGTAAACTTAATTTTCTTGCTAGGGAAAGGGGAGAATTTTCTACCAATGGAAATGAAGAAGGAGGAGAGAATTTTGACTTGTGTTTTAGTTGAAGAATGAAAGGTATTAGGGTATAAATTAAGTATTTTCAGATTTTAAGTAAATACACTTTGGTCCCCCTTACAATTACACTTTGCCCCTTTAAGTGTCTTCTTAACTAATTTAATTCCCCAAGTAATAAATCTTCAACCCACTTCTTTAAATCTGGATTCCCGTTTTCTTTAATTCCCGGGAATTCCATAAGGTTTCGTATTCTTAACGAGAATATATATACGACTATCCTTTTCCATTTCCACTGACACCCTTGTTGTAACCAAAATTATTACATATTAACATGTAAGAATATACTTAATTTTCCAATTTCGGATCTTATTCCTAATGAGGTTCTTAATTATTATCTTAACTTGCGAGGTGTAACATCGTTCCCCCCTTAGAAACATTCGTCCTCGAATGTTCATAACAAGTCTTATGCTAGAATTGTTTTGGCAGAATCTCATTTATAACTATGTCTATCCACCTATACCCAGCAAACCAACAGATGCCTCACAGGGCCACAATATAACACACATGCGATTCACCAATTCAAAATAGTTAAGTATGGAATCAAATTACTTGTGAATATTCAACTGAATCTCATGTAACACCTTGAAAAAAGTTAAAGAGCCTCCATGCAGTACTATATTCCTTCATTTTTAAATTTGCCACAATATTATAGCTAATACTACCTTGTACACTTGCTTCAATTTGTAATGGCATGTAGTGTGCACCATATCTGCACTGCATGCTTAACATGACGACAATTCATGTGTATACCCGCTGCATTATTAAAATAGCTCCATATAGATTTGACAAACTCCCTTGTAAGAAACAAGTGACCTATCATTTCTTGATGTAAAACATTACCTCAGCAGCATCTTGATACTATATTAATTCCAATACTTTGCAACACTTCATCCGCTGGAATTTTAAATTTCCCTACCGTCCATAGGAAGAAATATATCTTGAATGACACACATTTGTTTTACCCACATTTACTTATATACATCAGAAGGATATAATTTTTATCTTAACAAATCTCATGCACTTGACACAGTAAATTTACTAAAACTTGTCATTATCCACCAAGGACTATGTATATATCAAGTATGTAGTGACATGTGAGACAATGTCATCGGGTAGATACTGTTCTAGCTTTGACAAATCTCATCAATCCCCACGTAGTAGTTTTTGACATCTTCCACCCTTTCATCACTAAGAAACTTTGATAGTAGTACATGGTGTAATGTTTCCAATCTGGTCCGATTATCAAATCAAATGTTAGCGGTCCCACTCTTTGTTTCCCACCATATTTCTTGTTCCATGTTATCCTTTACCTCAACAACCATTTTCAAGGCCTGAGAACCACCTTCAACTGATTTTCATTACTCTCATTTGGTAAGACACAGTTATACTGTTAAGTTGATTTCATACTTGTCTCCTGTTATACGTTGAACTGTTATGATCTCAATTATAGTATTTTGTTTTCAGTTTCACATACTTGGTACATCTATCGTAATGACCCCCTTTTCCCCGGGGGGGCTGCGTTCATGCCCGCATGTATAGGTGATCGGTTAGGTGACCCTTCAGTTTAGGACATCTATCGCTGCTAAAGAGCTCCCTTGTTCCGGAGTCAGTTATTTTGGTACAGATCTTTACATTTCAGACTTATGTATATTTTAGGCACGACGGGGTCCTGTCCCGTCATATGTCAGTATTGTACTCTTAGAGGTCTGTAGACAGTTGTGGGTGATAGATGTGTTTTGGACTTGTGTAGAACGTTTATGCGGTTGAGCTAGCTGTATTGTTGCACTTGTTTTGGGATGTTCCCGTATATAGTGGCAGCCTTGCCGGCTTGCCTATTGTGATTACTCCTTTGCTTATGTGATGCTATTTGGTGGCAGCCTAGTCGGCTAGCCTGTTGTGATGGTTGGATAGTTGTGTAAGACAGCCTTGTCGGCTCGCCTATTTTGGGTATATGTTATAGATGCAGCGTTGTGCTGCCGAAATTTTCTATTACCCTTAAGGGTCAGTTGATTACGTGACAAGTTAGTGTAATGACGTCCAATTAGGGCGTCGGGTCACGGCCCGTCGGGTTGGGTCATGACAAAAGTGGTATCAGAGCCAGGTTTCGATCCTGGGACCTGTGGGTTATGGGCCCACCACGCTTCCGCTGCGCTGTTCTGCTCCACATTGGGCATCATTATCCCATCTTCCTTTAATATCACTGCGTTATTATTATTAGAGTTGTTACCATTGGTGCACACCTCATGACTCTTGTCAACATTCCGCTCCTTCATTCCACTACTTAAAAGACTCCATTTAAAGCAGTTTCAAACATTTCACATGCAATGTCTAAATTCAAGATTTCTTCCTAACACAAGTCCATTACTTCAACTACAACAATATACAACTTCAATTATAGCATAGAAAGAAGAATTTTCATACCTTAATTTAATCCCCAAAACAGTCCCGATTTTTAACCACTGCTTCGTCAACTGCACTTGTGATGTCCATAACTCTCTACTCCGGTGTCCTATCGACGAGTGGTTTATTTTTATGGAAACTAGACACGACGAACTTCATTTTAGGCTTTTGAAATACCCAAAAACTCCTAATATGCTAGGAGATATGCCCTTCCAAAGTTGACTAATAATCTGCCCAGTAGTCCCGATTTTGCCACTGTTTTCGCTCCAATTGTTTGCTTCAATTTCACACTTCTTCAACCCCAATTCAACATGCAACATATCTACTATGATAACTCATCATTTATACATACTTAACATCCAACAATTTCACCAAAAACTTAAAGAAAACACCCCTACAATTCTCGGGCAGAGAAGCCGAGAATGCCCACTGTTTTGGGTGATTTAAATGTTCTAATTTCTTGGCTTAATTATGTAGGATAACTAGCATAATAAGATGGAGTAAAAACTTAATTTTCTTGCTAGGGAAAGGGGGGAATTTTCGACCAAGGGAAATGAAGAAGGATGAGAGGATTTTGACTTGTGTTTTAGTTGAAGAATGAAAGGTATTAGGGTATAAATTAAATATTTTCAGATTTTAAGTAAATACACTTTGTTCCCCCTTACAATTACACTTTGCCCCTTTAAGTGTCTTCTTAACTAATTTAATTCCCAAAGTAATAAATCTTAAACCCACTTCTTTAAATCTTGATTCCCGTTTTCTTTAATTCCCGGGAATTCCATAAGGTTTCGTATTCTTAACGAGAATATATATACGACTATCCTTTTCCATTTCCACTGACACCCTTGTTGTAACCAAAATTATTACATATTAACATGTAAGAATATACTTAATTTTCCAATTTCGGATCTTTATTCCTAATGAGGTTCTTAATTATTATCTTAACTTACGAGGTGTAACACTATCATTCCCTTTTCTCTTTTGAGAGAATGAGATACATTGTAAATAACAGGCACCCCCAAACTTAAGCTTTTGCATATTTTTCATTGGGGTGCATCAAATTTTCCACTTTTTTTTTATCTATTTTTCAACACTTCTCATTCCAATACTTTTTTCATTATCACGCACAACAAATGAATCATAGGTTGTCAAAGAAATAACTTATTTTAGGCTCAACGAGGCTGACTAGGGATACAATTTATTGCAAGGTAGGTAATGAATGGTAAGAAGGGCTAACAAAGAAATGCCTGAATCATCTCCATGTACATTTTAACTATTTCGCCTCAAATAACAAGCAAGCAGACTTTACAGACATTTTTCAATTGACAACACATAGGCTAAGCATCAAATATTCCAAATAATCAAATTTTCATGAATTTTCGGCATATCTAACTTAAGCACACAGATTTTAACTTCTCATTCCATTACATTATCCCACTTAGTTAACTAGGCATTCCAAATAAGCACAGTATGCATGATATATAAAAAAATTGACTCACATAAAACACAAAAACAATAAAAGATTCACAAAAATAAAATAAAATGAACCCCCCCCCCCCAAACTTAAACTACACATTGTCCCAAATGTGTAAAAGACTGAAAAATTAAAGGGACGACTTACAGACATACAACAGTTCAGAACGGTGGTGGTGGCGGCTGATATTGCACTGAGATGGTGTCTGTGGGAGGAGATTTGGCGATTCAGGGCCTTTTTATTTTTTGGAAATCGCTATCGGCACCGCGGTTCTGCATAGTGGCACCGCGGTACCTAAATTCCTGCGTCCTCTCTGATCTTCTGGCACCGCGGTTCTGCATGATAGCACCGCGGTGCTGAACTCCCGATTCGGTGTTTTCTAGCATTTTTCCCTGCTTCATGTCCCATTCCTTCACCTGGCATCACAACACAACAAAAATACCAAAAGTTAGACTGTTCTAATTAAACTAAAACAAACTAAAATGAAAAATTTAAATAACATAATTAAAACCTTGGGTTGCCTCCCAAGTAGCGTTGTCTTTAACGTCTTTTAGCCGGACGCAATTAACCTTTACTAGTGCCCAGTGGATCCTTCTGTGAACTGCTTGCAATCCGCACAGTCATTGTTGCAGGTCTCACTTTTCCTACAACACGTTTTTCAAACAAGGGCCTCATATCTAAGATTATCCCTCAATTACACAAGGCAGACTTGTCTTCTAGGCTCTCTATAATGTAGGGATCAGTGAAACTCCCTACATCTCTCAACTTTTGGGGGTGCCCTTCAGAGTATGGACTTTCTTTTTTAGGGCCAACAATGACATTTGGTGTTATCTCTTCTGCAATAGGGTGGTCCTCAGTGACCTCTTCTTTCTCTACATCAACTATCTCTCCAAATTCCTCAACAGCTTGTAGGTCAGGCTCTACCATCTGCTCACCACTCCTCGTAACTGGGTCACTCGGTGGACTTTCTTGAGGTGTAACGGGTACCATGTCCATCAGTTGCCCGATTTGTGGTTCCAAATTCAGAATTTATCCCACTTGAGTCACCAAGTTCTGCAAAGAAGATCTTACATCCACCATGAACTAAGTTTGGGAATTTGTGAGTTCCAATAATGATTCTCTCAATTCATCCCGCTCCTCTGATGGGGCCTGACTCTGTGGCTGCTGGAATTGCCCTTGAGGAGTCTGGGACTGGGTGAGCCTGGGTAAGACTTCCTACAGCTCGTTTCGATCTTCATGTGGAATCTGTGGGTTAAATTGCTGTTGATGATATTGATGCTGCAGATAGTAGTCGAAGTATTGCTGCCTCTGATAGTAGTAGTAGTCCATTTATTTTTTCAACTTTACCTACAAAATAAGAAAAATAACAAAAACTGATAAAAAGGTGCTCGCAGAACAAGTTAGAAACTTATTCCTGGAGCAACCAAATTAGAAATAAAATAACATAATCAAATATATACAAACCAAATTAGAAATAAGATTAGATAATTCGATATTGAAAGTACGCCAGTCCCCGACAACGGCGCCAAAAACTTGTTAGCGATATTTCGACTGCTCACGCAAGCATCGTTCACAAGTAATATAGTCTGGTAAGACCGAATATCGTCCTCAGAGACTGGTTATCAAGTACCGATTATCTAAGCTATGATTTCTATTTGGTAAACGGTAATTTGTTTGTAATTTTATCTAATAACTAAGATTAAGTGCAGTAATTAAACTAAATTACTTAGGTTTAATCAGTTATGATGGAGATATGACTTCCAATATCCTCAACTATCCACTCTATTCAATCCTTAATGCAACTAGAATGATTTCTTCTTCTACGTTAAGATAGCGGTTAACTAGACTGTCTTATATTCCGGTTAGGACATATAATCACCCAACCCCAGTGCAGAACTCTTCTACATTTATATGATAGGATTTACCACATAGGAGGATTAAGAACAGTAACCTATAATGCTACACAAGTATCGAGGTACTTTCGTCCGCGATTTTAACATATGTCTAGTCAATTACAGCATATCTAAATCTCTTCTCTCGGTTTTTGATTCGAAATCATATAGGTTATGATAATTAGTGATCAATTAAGTATCAAACATTCATACCAAATATTGACTAAATCTTAATCAAGCGAAGAAGAAATCAAACTACTGCATTAATTCATGAATAACAGTTTCAAGCGATTCATAAGAAAAACCCTAATAGAGTGTTTAACTCATAGCCATAGCCACGCTAAGAACTAATACAGAATCCAACATGAACTGAAATAAAATAAAGAAAAGAGAAAAGAAAATAACTTGAACTAGGTCTCCAATCTTGATGCCTCCAAGAGTTGTGTTGTGGAATATGTACAAGAATTCCAAGCTAGCATCCATAATATGACCTAGGGTATAGGGTTTTATACTTATATACTATATTGCTTTAGACCCTTATACCCCTGTCCAATTTCGGCTCGGATCTGCAAAATTCCGCGTCGGCACCACGGTCCTGCTGAATGGCACCGCGGTGCCAAAAGTCCTGTAGTCAACCTGAACTCGCAGATCTTTTGGCACCGCGGCGCTGTATAATGGCACTGCGGTGCCGAAAGTACTGCAATAAATATTTTCTGAAACCTTGTCCTTTTCTCGTCCGGATTTCGTCTGATTTCTTCTATACTTCCTGAGACTTCTTAGGCTTCATTTCTTGGCCTTTTCTTGTGCAATTTACACCTCAATTAAGCTCATCTCTTCTTCTTTTTGTCATTTCTCCATTTTGGACCGTTGTGACTCAAAAGAAAGAAAAACGACCATAATACTATACTAAACACAAACGAAATGAGTAAAATACTAACTAAAAATGACTCAAAAGGTATATACAAAATACGCCTAACATGGAGCTCCTAGTTCCAGTGGTCCCTCGCACTGTATATATGCTTTGGCCAGTAGGCATGATCAGGAGGCGTCACCAGATGTTGTTACAGGTATATTATCGACCTTTTTCTGTGACGTATATGCATTAATAGATCCAGGTTCCACCTTGTCATATATCTCCCCTTGTTGTTAATAGACCGGGATAGAACCTGAGTCGATAGAACCATTTGAGGTAGCTACACCGGTAGGAGATTCGGTCATAGCTAAGCGGGTATAAAATTTTTCGGTGGTCATATATAGTCGTCATACCATAGCAGATTTGATAGAGTTAGATATGACTGACTTTGATGTTATCATGTGTATGGGTTGGTTGGCTTCTTGTTTTGGTAACGTCGATTGTAGAGAGAAGTTAGTTTGATATCAGTTTCCAGGTGAGCCAATTATAGAGTGGAAGGGGAATACAGCAGCGCCGAGGGGTAAGTTTATTTCATACCTCAGGCAAGGAAAAGGAAAAGAGGATTACAATAATTTGATAAAGAATGTGAGAAATAAATTATAAGTCTGAAAATGAAGATTTCTATCACTTGAAGAAAAATCTACTTTGATAACCAGTGTTCTTTTAAGTATGCTAATCCATCTATTATTAACTATAAAGTCTCCAAAATATTTCATAAATGCGTTACCTAAAGTCTTTGCAAGATTTTATTGGAATTAGAAATGATGGCAGAATGAGGCATTGGTCCTCGTGGTTGGATATGTGTTTGCCTAGAGAT
Source organism: Przewalskia tangutica (assembly GCA_029844215.1). Taxonomy (NCBI): domain Eukaryota; kingdom Viridiplantae; phylum Streptophyta; class Magnoliopsida; order Solanales; family Solanaceae; genus Przewalskia; species Przewalskia tangutica. The sequence continues at coordinate 35,842,604 of CM056727.1, read as the reverse complement.
AAAGGAAGCATAAGACCTAGATTGTTGTTTGATATGTCTAAAGTCTTGTGTTAAACTTTAAGTGAAATTCTGAACATCTAAAAGATCGTGAAATAATTTTACGTATTGCAAAAGACATTATCCTCTAAATACCCAATAGAAATGATGCTCTCGTGTATGGAAAATGATGTTGGAAGCTAAAGATGGCATAAAGCAGGAGATATGGAAGGAGCCAAGGAGTGGAACTGCTAATTTCTGGTTTGACAAGTGAAAACTAGGAGTTTTGTAGTATATTGTTCCTACACGGTGGATGAGAGTATTCAAGATTACCTTTTAGGATTTTATTCTTCTTCTAGAGATTATGGGAGTTTAAGATACAAGTGGGGATGTCCTAAGAAAAGTTGGAAAAGAGACTGAGGCTAGATGCTATTGTGGTGATAATAGACAATATGAGACCGCGGATTATTTATTTGTTTTTGGAGATACGGTAACACTGATGTAGGTATTACAACTCAATTTCTAGGTGACACAAGTATTACAAGTGTGGTGAATGGCTATTTCCCCCTTTAAGTTCAAAGTAGTATTCAGAGATGTACCACTTATCACTATGCGGTAGATATGGAAATGGGGAAATATTGTGTTGCATGAAGGCAGATGACTATCCACAGGGTGATATAGGAGATCAATATGACTATCTATAAGATGTGCCGACTCATATTTTCATGGCAACAAAATATTCTAAAGTACATTCCTCAGATAATGCAGATGTTTGAAGGTTACAGGCTAAGACTAGTAAGTAAGATAGTTAAATGGGAGGTGATTAATATGGACCTCATTACAGGCTTACCTCATACTCAGAAGAAGTATCCTCAATTATTCCCTAGGCCTACAGGTAATTCAATTCAACCCCTTATTTGATTATAGTAATTGATGAATTGTATGTGTGATATATTGTGGCCTTGTGTGACATCTGTTGGTTTACTGAATGTAGGTGGATAGACATAGTTATAAAGGAAACTCCGCTGAAATTTTTCTAGCATGAGACCTATTATGAACATTCGAGGACGAATGTTTCTAAGGGGGGAAGGATGTTACACCTCGTAAGTTTAAGGCGATAATTAAGAACGTCATTAAGGAAGTAAGATTCGAATTTTGAATATAAAGTATACTTACATATGTTAATACGAAAATTAGTATACGAGAGGATGTGATTCCGAAAAAAATGTGGGTTACTACGTGTGTGATGTTGGAAATTAGTAATAATAGTTGTATATTCCCGCTATGGACTAGTGTCGTATTATAAGAATTATTACATTGAGAATACGAGGCCTTATGAAATTTTCGGGATTTAAAAGAAGTGGGATTTAAGATTGATTAATTGTGAGAACTTGGACCAAGTTGCAATTAAAAAATTTCAGCACTCATTAATGTTGACATGTTCACATATCTCTATATTCCACTCATCTTCTCCACCCCCCATTTTCGAAAATCCCCTCCCCTCAACCTCTCCCCCCAGCCGAAACTAACACCCTCCCCCATAGCCAAGAATTGAAGTTTTTTTTGTTCCTCCTTTCTAGCCTAAATTCTACTACAAATTACAAGCTAAAGGGACACCAAAAAATAGTGGGCTGGACAAGAAAACTGCCCAAGAAAATTCCAATTTTAAGACGAATATTTGAAAGAAAAACATGTGAGAAAGGTGGATTAAAATTATAGAACACATGCATGTCATTTTGGAGTTGAAGAAACGATAAAAATGGTGAAGAGAGCTTGAGCATTGGACCGAAATCTGGGACTGTTTTGGGCTACAAATTAAGGTAAGAATTCTTTTTTTTTTATGGAGTATTTGGAAGGTTAAATTATGTTCTAGTTAAGAAATAAACTCATGTTAAAGAGGAATTGAAAATAAGAGATTGCATGTGATTGTTGTTGAAGTTGTTGAGTCGAATGACATTGCTATTGCCGAATTAGGGATTGTTTTGTGTGTTATGACTTTGATTGTTGTTGTTGTTGTTATTGTCACAATTTGCATGTTGAGAATTGAAGGAAAACCTTGATGTTTAAGTTATAATTGGTTATATGAAAGTGTTGAAACAAGAATTGGACTTTAAGGAATTAGAAGAAGAGTTTTGGGCATTGTTGGCCGAGACTTGTATGAAATAGTTGGACATCGTTGTGTTGTATTTTAGGGGTTGTTTTGTTGATGTTATAATGCTGGAATTGTAAGCTATGTATATGCATATATCTTGGTGTAATTGTGGATATATGTCCTAAAGGAATTAAGGTATAAAAGGTGTAGAAAAGCTACACATTCCACTCTCGTTATTGTTAAAGTGTGGGATGTTTTAATGGACTGTTTAAACATGGTTAGAGAAGTTGGATTAACATGATAAATAGGTGTATTAATCACCTTGGTCGCTGTTTTGGTTATAATCCATGAATGAAAGGAGAAAGAATGTATAATGGTGATATACGTCGAGTATGTGGAACTATTTTAGTATACCCTTGATTTGTGACTTGTTAATTGGTATTGTTGACATTTGTTGGAAGTTGTGGAAGCGCATATAAATAGGGGAAATGCTGCCCAAATTTCTATAGAAAAGAAAGTCGTCATTCAATATAACTTACGCTAGAAATCACAGAAGTTAATAAGACATGTTACTATTGTTATAGGTTGAAGTACTAGACGAGACGTATTCAAATATTGAATTGGTTAGTTCGACTAAAAGGTATGTAAAACTCTTACTTCTTTCTTTTGACATGATTTAATGAACGTACGACGGATGTACATGATTGCTACACAGTTTAATTCCTAAAGATATGTGTCATGAGAAATGCCTTTGACTTTCTAGTAAAAAGTTCATTTAATGATTTTATCGAGTTTCCAAATGGCATTTCAAAATGATTCATGATATGATAAGTGTCTTGAGTTTCCAAAGAATGTTTTAAAATGATACATAATATGATAGCACATTTTTTCTATTCAATTGAGAGACAAGTGATGATTTGATATGTATAAAGCTACTCAGGATATTCTATTAGTGCTAATGTGATTACATGACTTTCTGGCGTCCCGTAATGGTAGGCAAGATACCTTACATGACTTTCGCTGCGAGAACGGGTAGGCAGATACCTTACATGACTTTACCGCGTCCCAGAATGGACCGGACACTATATCTTACATGACTTTATCGCGTCCCAGAATGGGTCGGACAGTATACCTTATATGACTTTACCGCGTCCCAGAATGGGCCGGGCAATATACCTTATATGACTTTACCGAGTCCCAGAATGGGCCGGGCAGTATACCTTATATGACTTTACCGCGTCCCAGAATGGGCCAGACAATATACCTTATATGTTCACCGCGCCCTTTCCTAGAGGGCCGGATAGTTTATGTATATATGATGATTTTATATTGACATACATGACTCTCACTTTATAAGGCACCGTTGACTCTCATTCGTATAAGACACAGTTGAAATAGTAATTTGATTATTATACTTGTCTCATGATATCCTTTGGCCAGTTATGATATTTCTTACAGTACTTCATGTTTTACATACTTAGTACATTATTCCGTACTGACCCCCCTTTCCTCGGGGGGTTGCGTTCATGCCCGCAGGTACAAATATTCTGTTCGACGATCCTCCGGCTTAGGATTCCTGCTCAGCTGTTTTCTTGGGAGCTCCATTGTTCTGGAGTTAGTCATTTTGGTACAGATTCGCTATTATAGACTTATGCATATTTAGAATGCAGCGGGGCCCTGTCGTCATATTTCATTATCGTATTCTTGTAGTGCATGAGCGGTTGTGGGTGGTAGATGTGCTTTTGTATATGTGTTTTAGCCAGCTGTATAGTAATACTCGTTTTGGGATGTTCCCGTATATAGTGGCAGCCTTTATCGGCTTGCGTCCCTTGTTATAATTGAGTTTTGATGTGACTCATACAGACGGGGTTATTAAATGTAAAGCGGCCTTGCAGCACTTATTCAGACATATGTCATGTTTGCAGCGTTATGCTGCCGGATTTCATATTGTCCTTAATGTTAGTCTGATTACGTGACATGTTAGTATAATGACGTCCAATTAGGGCGTTTAGTCGCGGCCCGTCGGGTCAGATCATGACAAAAATGGTATCAGAGCAGTTAGTCCTCGGAATGTCTACAGACAGTGTCTAGTAGAGTCTTTTGTATGGGTATGTTGTGCACCATACTTATATGCAGGAGGTACAACCACCCCGACGTCGCAGGTTTGAATCCATGTGGTGACAGTCTTTGCTGAAATATTGCAAGGGTTGTTGCTGGATTCGTGTCCCGTTGGTCATCTCTCTTTGCAGGGCTGCCACTCGCGCATATCCCTCGATTTATATCCCACATGACCAAGGGGCCTCTGATGCAGGTGGAGGGTTTCGCCTTCAGGACTTTGCCCCTCATCAAAACAAAGACATTGTGATCCTCGATGATAAAGACCTTCCTAGAAACACGATTGGACCTTTTGCGTTAGACAAAGCACAAATGACCTTCATATGATACGAGCAGAGGAGAAATATTTTATAATTTCATATGATCTTCCGATTATCTTTTAGGCATAATCATTAGTTTATTTGGGTTGCTGATTTATGATGAGTCAATTTGGGCTCCCAAACCAACTCATCATCAAAATTACTATTGTCCAAATTCATGAAACTTTGGACGAGTCATTTGAGTTTGAACTAATTTTACCACGCCTACTTTTATGTGAGATGTTACTTGGCTTCACCGGTTTTTTTCTTAATTTAATGTAAAATATAGACAGAGACATTTAAATACAAAAATAACACTGTAAATAATAGTAACTAATAAGTTATTTGGTTGTATTTTTATTTGACTTTTAATAATAGAAATAAAAGATTAATCTGCTTTTAGAGGGCACACAATGTTACCGTCCCAATTTATGGATCTAAGTTAAAATAAGACAATTAAAATGAGACGGGGTGAATAATATTTTAGGTGCAATTCACTAAATTGTTGTACTAATGTAAGGGAGGTCAGAAGAAGCTAGTGACTAAAGTGTAAGATCGATTCTGTTCCCTCTTTCTCAGTTCTTGGAGTTGAACAAGTGAAGAAAATCAAACAAGAATTATGGGGTCAATTGCCAAAAAAGGTCTGCAACACTACTTGTTACAGCTTCAGCAACACCCTTTACGAACAAAGGTCAAACCTTTTACCCCATTTCTTGATCAATCTGTCTCTTTTTCTTTTTTCTTTAACTTTTCTCTATGATTTGTGAAGTGGGTGTTGGCTATTTGAGCTGTTAGCTTAATTGTGATGTGGGGTTTCTTTAATTTTCTGAGAAGTTGCTATTTTGGTACAAAGATTTCACCTTTATTGGATTTTCTTGATGTTTTTGCTTAAGTTTTAGCAAAATTGGTACTGGAATATTATTTGATTGTTTGAATATTTGGAATTTATGATGGCAGGCAATAACAGCGGGGGTGTTGTCAGCGATCAGTGATATAGTGGCTCAAAAGATCACTGGCATTCAGAAACTTCAAGTCAGACGTCTTCTTCTCAAAGTGGTATGGTTCCTCTTGGTTCTCTTTGCATAGGTTTATATTTTTACTGCAAATGTTTATGCTTTCCTATGGTTACAATTATGTATCTGAGCTCGAGTACAATGAATTTGTAAATAGGATGAAGCTTTGGCATTATGTTTTCTCTGAAGCCGAAAATAATCTATCAGTAAAATGTTACATTGACTGCCCTGAGTCCCTCATGTTCCAAATTATAGGTTCTTTGGTATTCTGCTTCTTTTGATAAAAAAGTCAACTTGGTTCTGTAACACTACCTTAAACCATAGTCTTTTATTTCTTGTCTGATCACAGTGGTGACCAGCCATCGAATAATACTTGTGGCAGTCTGATATAACCCACAAGTACTTGCCCATCACGGTTAGAGTGGACACACATAGTGTCGTAGCTTGGAATGTAGAACTCCTATGCCTCAACCACTCAGCCATAACCTTAAATTCTAGCCTCTTTATGTAATGACAACTATGGATCAATTTTAGCCTTTGAGTGCATCAGCTACAGGAAGTAAACGCAAAGTGAATCCATGTGGGCGTTAGCATGCTATTTGGCTTAGATTGGAAGTGGTAAATTTGCACTAGAACTGTCACCCTGGCAATGTGATAAGCTTTTCTCAAAAGTTTCTTAAAGTGACAGAATTAACGTGCTGAAGAGAGTGCATATTTCAGCAGAATTGATCATAAATGCACTCTGGTTTACTTTGGCACACATGATACCATTGTCTCTGAATCTTCATTTATTTTTTTGTTTTAGAGAATCCCAATGTTCCAATCTCCTTCTGATAAATACTTCTGTTGTGCCCATCTGGTGGTTGAATGGTAACTTGATTTCAGATTCTAGTGTTTCTTCTAAACAAATTTTTTACAACTTAAGGCAAAATGTGTTTTGGTTATGAGCTGGAAAGGATGTTACTGATATTTCTTCTTTTGCGTGAAATCTCTTTACTTATACTGGCCTTACTGCACAAAGGCTTCTGCAATGAGTCTTGGAACTGTAGCCTTTGTTGCGGAGACGAGGGGCTATTTCTGGCTAATCCTCTAATTCCCTATTCGAGATTTGTTAAATCCTGAAACAGGAGCGAGGTCTCACAAGTTAGAATTGTAGCATGTGGAATATTATTACCTGTCACACCACTATTCTAGGAGATCAGAAGAAAAGTAAATGTTTCAAACAATCGACAGCTAGTATGGATGCTTCTTGAGAACACTTCAATGTCTTGAGTTGCTTTTTAGATTTGTCTTTGAGGTTTGAGAAACTGAAAACTGAGCAAGTAGTTGCCAGTAAGCATATATAATAAAACTTTATCTCCTAACTAACTTTAATTGCAATGAGAGAATGGAGCTGAATGGATGTAGATGATTCATATAGCCGACCTCAGCTAGTTTGGTATTTAGGCGGAGTTGTTGTTGGTGTAGGTCAAGTTTAGTTGCAATTCTGTATCAAATTCTCTTCAAATTTCAGGGTTGTTTCTAACATGGCAGCTCAAAATCATTTGATTCATTTAGTATCAGATTCCTCTGCTTCTTTGTATAAGTTGCTATTTGGGATGTCATAATCTGCTCTGACTTTAACTACATCCAGCTTTTTGGCTTTGCCTATCTTGGACCATTTGGGCATTTTCTTCACTTATTACTGGACAAACTTTTTAAGGAGAAGAGAGACAAGAGTACAGTTGCTAAAAAGGTACCAAACCCTCTCTTCTTTGGATGATTTAGTATAAGCATCAGGGAACCAGTATATGGTGTCTTGTACATAAAAGTTAGACATTACCTCGTTACTTATATGGATCTGATCTAGCTTCTTTTTTGTGTTCAACGAGGATTTATATTAATAGAACTGCTTAACTGTACACTCATGACCTGGTAAATTGCTATGTTGCCTACTTGCAAGTTTTACTTGTTTACTGTTTTGCCAAATAATGTAACCAGATAGAGAAAGAAATCAAGAAGTAAATAAGCAGTGAGCTGATAAATATACTAGAATGTGAACTTGCATTTTGAATGATTTCAGGTGTTGCTGGAACAAGTTACTTCGTCACCCTGGAATAACTTGCTTTTCATGGTTTACTATGGATTAGTTGTTGAAAGTGAGTTTCTTTCTTGAGTTACCACTGCCTTTTAATATTGCAACTTATAAACTATTGCATGTTATAGCATCACGTGAAAAATCAACATCATGTTCTACAACTAAACGTCCAAGTAGACAAAATTGGCCTTAAGCAATCAAATTAGGATTTGTTATTTAAGAAGTCAAAGGGCAGAGTTTTTTTGGTTTCCCATCCGGTGTCCGGTACCCGCATTCGGGCCCCGACTAATCTGGATTCACGCCAGTAAGGCCCAGTTAAGGGGGAACAAAGAACCTTGTATTCATGTGGTACTTTCTGGCCATTCTTTCAAATCCAGTTTTAGCAAAAGAATTTCATCTACAAAAACACATTGTTTTGTTAAGTAAATTATAAAATTTGCACTTTCCAACTATTTATCTCTTTAAACAAAGCTTGATAAGGTTACTAAGTTCTCATCATGTGAAAGCCTCAAATCCCTGATTTATATTTCTTGTTTAAACGATAGTTTTGTTATTTCCAATTTTTATTCTTTTACCCTTGTGCCTTGTGGGAAATATCCTCAAAATGGGGAGTTACTGAAAAAAATCTCTACTTTACTTTAACGGGTGTTTTATTCCAATAAAATTTATATTATGTTTGGCTGGATTAAGAAGAGAGACAGTGGGAGCGGAGTAAGTTTAAAAATTTGCTGATGAAGTAATAGAGGAGCTCTTGAACCCTCTGAAATAGGACTGAAGAGGTTTTAGCACTCTTCCATAAACTAGTAAACAACAACATACTTAATGTAATCCCACAAGTGGGGTCTAAGGAGGGTAGGATTGACGCAGACCTTATCCCTATCTTTGTGAGGTAAAGAGGCTGTTTCCGATAGACCCCCGACCCAGAAAAAAAGTATTGTAAGTAAAAAAGAAACAAGATACAAAACAAATGCAACAACTGATAGTAATACACGTTGAAGAATAAGAAACTACGCGATAACTAAATAATACTAGTAAAGGAGTAAGTATATCTTTTTATTTTTTTGATAAGGTAACATTTGTATATATTTGACTAAATCAGTAGATCGGTTGTATTGAAAACCATATTTACATCATAGCATTGGAACTGGTACATGAGAGAAATTCTAACAAGAACCTAGGATTTCTATTATGGACTCAGTATCCTCAAGGTAGATCTGCATTTGCTTACACCAAAAACAAAAAAGTTTAATGCAATTCAATTTAATCTTCTGAACTTCACTGTTGCTGTCTTCAAAACACCTAGTGTTTCTCTCCTTCCATATTGTCCACCAAATGCATGCTGGGACAATCCTCTATCTGTCTTTGTCTGAGGCTCCTACTCCTGCCTCCTCCCAGCTATAAAGTAATTGGGTTATCCTTTTTGGCATCACCCAGGCAATGCCTCTTAGTTTAATAAAGATCCTCCATAGCTGAGCTGCAATCCTACATTGTAAGAATAGATGACTGACCGTCTCTTCCTCTTCACCACATAAATAGCATCTCGAACATAGAGAGAACTTCCTTTTCTTGAGTCAAAACAGCTTCCCTTGCCACCAACCAAGTAAAGCATGCAACTTTGTAAGGCATCTTCACTTTCCATATGTGCTTCCAAGGCCAAGTTTGCACTTGTTGATTCCCCTGGATAAAAAATTTGTAGGCTGAGCTCACTTTGTAGACGCCTTTACTGTCTTCTTGCTACCATAGTTTGTCTGATACTTCTTCTATGCCTTTAAATTCTTCCAGTTTCTTGAAGAATTTTGTCAATGTGTTAATTTCCCAATCATTGAAGTTTCTTTTAAATTGAATGCCCCACCCTTGAGCAGACCAAATCTCTGCTACCTTCTTGTGTTGATGTACTGCCAGTCCATGAATGCTGGGAAAGAGATCCTTTAAAGGAATGTTACCCAACCATTTGTCTTCCCAGAAAGAAGTGCTTTCACATTGTTCACTTTAATAATGGAGTGGATCCTCATGAAAGGCCAAAAGTTTCTTATGGATCTCCACAAATTGACTCCATAAGGGGTGTTTACCTCCTTGGTCATCCATTTGTTGTCTTCCCCATATTTTGTTTTGATGATTCTTCCCCAGTAAGATTGAGGTGTTTGTGAATACCTCCATAGCCATTTTACTCTGCAACTTTAAGTTCCTGATTCCTAGACCACCCTGCTTCTTTCCCAATAGCACATCACACCTATGAAGCACAGACACCTCATTTAGGGTGAGGTGTCCGTGTCGGACACTGGGGGGACACGAAACGCGTCGGACACGCCTCAGACACGTGTCCGGGACGTGTCCTAGTGGGCCAGCCCAAAAAAAAAAATGCTCGGACACGGTGGGGACACGGGATGGACACGTACGGGACACGGGAATTAAAAAAAAGTGTAAAAAACCCTAGGAATTTCATTTTCAGAAAACGCAGGTCGCGATTTCCCCTTCCAACATCGCGACATCGGCCTGTGTCGCGACTTCCCCTTCCACTCCGGCGACTCTGCGTCTCTGCGAAGTTCATCCATGTCCGGCGCAGCTGCTGAAGAGAGAGGGAAGGGCGCAGCCTCTGAATAGAGGCATTTAGGGTTTTTTTTTTTCATTTTGTTTAGAGGGCTTAGGAGATTTAGGTGTTGGGAAAATAAGGGATGGGCTGGACAAGGTGGTGTTTGGGCTTGGAGAAATATAAAGTGGGAATGGGTTTTAGTGGACTTCAATTTGTAAGGGAAAAGAATGAGTAGTTTTAGGTATTCTATTTTAAAAATAAGTTATGGTATATAAAAAAAAATGATTTATAACTATAAATTATAAGAAAAAGAAATATCAATGATGACAAATAATACAATAATATTTTGGAAAATGTTTTAAATTGAATATCCTATTTAAAAATATTAATTTTAGTATTTTATATATTATATTATATATATAAAAATATTTATTTATTTATTTATTTATTTATTTATTTATTTATTTTTACAGCCGTGTCCCTGCCGTATCGTGTCCCCTATTTTTCAAAATTGCCGTTTCCGCGTGTCCGTGTCCTATCGGACACCTCTCACGTGTCCGTGCTACATAGCATCACACCATTTAACTAGATGCAATACCTTATTGTCTTGATTACCTTTCCAAAGAAAATCCCTTCTGATTTTATCAAGTCTTTGGATAACCCCCTCTGGAATGGGTAGATGGACATCATGTAGGTTGGGAGTGCATCCAATACAGAGTTAATGGGAGTGGTGACTTCCACCTAGACAATTTCTTCTCACATTTTTCAATCACTGAATTCCAAATGTTCATTGACTTTGATTTGGCACCCAGAGGCATTCCCAGATAAGTAGTTGGCAATGACCCTACTTCTCCACCCAGAATCCTGGACAATTCTTCCATGTTATTCACTTCATTGATAGGATACATATGACTCTTTCTCCAGTTAACATGTAAACCAGAAATTCCTTCAAACAATACCAAAATAGTTCTCAAAATCTTTAGTTGATTTACATCAGCATCACATAAAATTAAGGTGTTATCTGCATACTGTAAATGTGTGATTTCCATGTTGGCATTTGTGTTAGAACTTATGGCAATTTCAAAACCTCTGATCCAGTTGTTGGTTTTTGCCACTTTGATCATATTATTCAGACCCTTCATGACTAAAATGACAAGAAAGGGGATAGAGGGTCACTTTGCCTTAACCCTTTATGTGCCGGAAAAAACCTTTCAGGTGATTCATTGATAAGGATTGAGAACCTCACTTAAGAAATACAATATTCCATCCACTTAATCCATTTCGTTCCAAAACCCATACACGAAAGTACTTTCAGCAAAAATACCCTGTTAACATGATCATATGCCTTCTCAATGTCCAAGTTGCACAAAATTCCTGGCTTACCTTGTTTAATTCTAGAATCTACTGCTTCATTGGCAATTAGGATGACATTCATAATTTGCCTATCTTTAATAAACACCATTTGATGCACATCTACCAGCTTGCCAATAACTCTTTTTAGCCTCATTGTGAGCACCTTAGAGATCAGTTTATAGATACTGCCTATACGACTAATGGGTCTGAAATCTCTCAACTCCCTGGCACCTGTTTTCTTTGGGGTTAAGGCAATGTAAGTAGCATTGAGACTTTTTTCAAAATTCCATTAGAGTGGAAATTTTGAAAAGTGGCCATGATATCTAGCTTCAACACATCCCGAGCATTTGATAAGAAAACCCATTGTGTAGCCATCAGGACCAGGAGCTTTGTCCATGACACACATCTTCAAACATGAGAGCACCTCTTGTTCTTCAAAATCCCCTTGTATAGCTGCTTTTTCGTCTTCACTAATCACTGGGCAATTAATTAGGTTGCATGAAGGCCTCCAATCTGTAGACTCAGAGTACAAACTCTGGTAAAATCAATAATCTCCCCCTTTATCTTTGTTGGATCTTCGATTGTTTCTCCTTTTATCTCCAGCTGATCAATGTTGTTGTATCTCTTATGTGAATTGACCATCTTATGAAAGAACCTGGTGTTCCTATCCCCTTCTTTAAGCCAAAGAGCTTTAGATCTTTGTCTCCATGCAATTTCTTCATTTTTGAGATGTTTTTCATATTCCATTAAAAGAGAAGCCTTCAACATTGATTCTTCCTCTGTAAGTACTCTATTCACTACCACAACATCTATTGAAGCCAATTGAATCAAAATATGAGTCTTTTGAGCTCCCAGGTTTCCTTGGCTAGTTCTACTCCATTCTTTCAACATGTCTTTTAAAGCTTTGAGTTTACAGGCCAGAATGAAGTCAGGTTTGCCTAGAAAGACAAATGAGCTCCACCAGTACCTGATTCTTTCTACAAACCCATCAATATTTAGCCACCAGTTTTCAAATTTAAAGTAGGACTTGTTGTGCTCCCACATTCCACACTACAGCTCAATTGGGAAGTGATCTGATTCCAGTCTTTGCAACAGAGATTGCTTGATGTTTACGAACTTATCATCCCAATCATGTGAAAAGAGTATCCTATCAATTCTGGATGTCGTTTTACAGTTATCACCCTTATACCAAGTAAAACATCCTCCCTTAAGCTGAGGGTCTACCAATTCCATGTCTTCTATGAAGTCTGAAAATTCCTCTATGGCAACGCTCCTTCTTCTGCAGTTCATTTTCTTAGAGGGGAATCTAGTAACATTGAAGTCTCCATAGACAGCCAAGGACCATCTATCAAACCCCTGATTGCCCCTAATTCATCCCACACTTTTCCCTCTCTGTTCTGCAGTTTGGTGCATATACTCCAGTTATATGACACTAAAAAATTTGAAGGAGTGCCACAAACTTGCAAGATAAGGTATAATGCACCAATCTCCAAAATCTCTCCTTTCCACACTCTACTATCCTACATCATCAAAATTCCCCCTCTCCCTCTGGTACCACTAGCTTGCAGGCATGCAAACTTCACCCATCTCCTTCCCCAAAGATCTTTGATAATCACTTTAACCTCCCCATCCAACTTAGTTTCTTGAAGACAAATAACATCAGGATTCCAATTGAAAATAAGGCTCTTGACTAATCTTCTCTTATCCCCAATATTCAAACCCCTCACATTCCAAGACACCAATTTTAACTTCATTACAAATGGTTCTCATCATCCCCCTACCTTTCTTCCCATCACTCTTAAATTTTACATTAAAAGTGGTGAGACCCTTAAGCTCCTGGATGCCTTTGAATTTGGGCCTCTTTGAAACACTCTCCATTTCTAATTTCCTTGCCCGTATGCAACTATCAATTTGCATCAGTAATTCCAACGCCTCCTCCTCATGTCCCTTTTAATCGGCCCCAAACATTCTCCCCAATCTCAGTATGTTTTGTTTTACCCATGTAGATGTAGTCACCTCTTTCTGCCGAATTAAACTCTTGTCTTGCTGAATTGGTTCTGCATCTTCGAGTACCCATTCTTCAATTTCTGTTTCATCTTGCCTAAATACAGTGACAAATTGATCTTTTTGTGATTGTGCCTCTGATTCAGGATTATCAGCGATTAGGGTTATCACCATATTTTCGATGGTCTCCTTCATATGTATGTCATCGTTGCCTTTATCTGAGTCTTCTCCCCCGTAATATCTTATTCCCAGGTGCTTAGAAGTTTCTTCGAGAACAGAAGCCTCTGTTTCTGGAGACAACGACTGAGACTCAATTGTCGTATAGTCTACAACTAAAGGATCAAAGTTTTTTATAGCATGTGGCCATTTAAATCATTAAAGATGACCTGGGCTGCTCCATGTAGGCCAGACCACTTGTTGTATTTGGGCCTGTTTTGGCCCAAAGAACAATAAGTGGAGAGCAAGGGTACAACCTTCTCCTTGTCACGTGTCTGCATATTGTTTTTTAAAAATCTTCCAGCTGTGTTTGCAGGTCCCACGTGATCCCCCTCTCCATCTTCAAAAGATTTGCATGCTCCCTTGTACTTTCTTCGAAACGATGGACTCTTTTATCCAAAGGTTCGTAGCCGACCTCGTACCTCTGGGTTCTTCTAAGGAGTCAACAAATTCCGGCAACCCAGACCGTGTCGGCGGCGAAACAATTTGGAAACGAACTCTCTGTTCCACCCATATCGGAATAAAAAACTTGATACCATCTCTTACTAATGTTACATCGCTTGGGCAATTCCGCCCATGGCCTGATATTTGAATTCGTGCCCACTTTTTCAGATCCGTCTCTTCTTCAGTAGAGACCCATCCGCCACAAATGTTCCCAATTTCAGTGAATATCCCCTGAGACCATAGTTGAAGAGGGATTCCCAAAGCTCTTATTCAAGTGGTGTTGCAATTTGAGTCGATAGTTCGCATCCGGCTGTAGGGTTCCACCATTGGAGTTTCAGATTGGTCTTCTTCCACCTCCATTCCTTCTGAATTATCTGTTCTACCATGTTCCTATTAGGGAACTCAAATAGGAACACATTGTTGGCCATTTCATAAATATTGATCCCAAACACCGCTTTCCATGTAACCACCACCCATCTCCTAATATCTGACAAGGTGGGGATCTTTGCTTCTTCTGCAGCAAAAGAGCCAACTATACACCTCTTAAAAATTCCAGTATCTTTTATCCCTGGAGACTCTGTGACACATGTCTCTCCTTTGTTGGACTGTCGATTCTCGAAGAGTGTTTGATTGCCATTTACTCTCTCATACTGCTCTGCTCTGGCAAACGGGAAATCTTTTTTGACAAGTCTGGGAGGTTTGCTTGGAGCATTAAATGAACCTTTCTATCTATAATGCTATCTCTTTCCAACCTGCATTTATGGCCAGTTCTGGAATTATAATAACTGATCTCTCCATTCCATGCCGCAAGAGAATACTCATGTATCTTTCATGCTCATTTGCTTTCTTCGTATTTCTGAAAGTTTCTCCTTGGTTTTCCACCTCCTGATCTCACTCTTCCCATCCTTAGATGCTTCTTTGAGAGTAGAGCAGACCCAACTCATGCTCATCATACTCATAGTTGATCTTCTCATCATGTTGCGACTTCTCACCACCCATTCAAACCAAATGTATCTGCCAATAGACCATCTGGTGATATCAAAAGATTTGAAGCCTGCATTGAAATAAATTCTATTTTCTTCCATTGAAAAGTCAGATTGATGGCTATTCGAGAAAGAAGAAGGTTGAGGAATGAGGTAAAACTATCACAGAAGGTGACAACTTAGGGGTGGCAGAAGAACAAAAGGGTTAATTCCGGTTGAAGAACCACCGGAAAAGGGTTGTTCCTCCCTCCTAGGAAGTAGGAGAGAGAAAGGTCTTGGGGAATGTGCCTGAGAGAGAACTTTGGACTCTTTTATAAAAATGCTTTATAAATCTCATTCATTTTATTCTCAAAGAGTTCTAAATATATCTTTTTACCTTTCACCCTATCCTAGAAACAATTCAAAAAGAGATGATGAATGCTCCGTAAGAAAAGTAAACCATGAGTTTCTCGTTTCTTTACAATTTTGTTCTCTCATTGAGCCATATGTAACATAAGATTTTGAAAGACCCGCAGGGATGAAGCTTATAAGAGTGGCTCATTTTAAGTTTGCTGACATTCCATTAGTTAGAGGTATGATTATGTACACACAGAACAAAGGATTTGACTGAATATTATCTTATAATTTGCACAGGTAGACCCTGGATCCAGGTGAAATCTAATATCAAGAGGGAATATCCAAAAGTGCAGTATACAGCTTGGGCGGTTAGTCAAATTCGCCCTCTCCGAAGTCCAATTCTTTTTTATGTTCTGTTCATTAGTGAATGATAACTCAAAGTATTGTTTATAAATGTGCAGTTTTGGCCAGTTGTTGGGTGGGTAAATCACTTGTACGTTCCACTGCAATTCAGAGTCATCTTTCACAGCATTATTGCATGTTGCTGGTATGCACCACAATTTCCCTGCTTGTTATTGTTTCTGCTACTGTCAAACATGTTCCCATCTCTATGCGCTTTCACAGTACTGTTAATGCTCTGTTTTTATTTTTAAATCAATTGTAGGGGAATATTTTTGAATCTACGTGCAAGGTCGATGGTTTTGAAAAAGGCTTGAAAGTTGAAATCCTCAGACGTTGATATATGAACATGATGATATATCTCCTAGTGTAGTTCAAAGATATTGAAAATGGTAGCTTGTGGTGCTTTTGTTTTGGTTTTCACTTTTTCTCTAATCCCCTTAAAACCAAAGACATCTTCATTCTCACACAACTTATGTGAGACAATGTTCCATCTCACAATTTGATGGATCCAATTCTTACACTTTTGGGTCCACAAACTTTGATCTACTAAGTGCCCGTTTGGTTGGGCTTATGGGAAGTTCATAAGTGCTTATTTTTTAAAATAAGTACTTATGAAAAGTTTTAGAGGTGTTTGGTTGAAAAAGGTAATAGAACTTATGAGTGTTATAAACATTTACTCCATAAGCTCAAATATTTGGGCTTATGGGAGTAGAACTTTTTTTGGCCTACAACTTTTTGTTTTTTATACAAAATTACTTTTTTTTATTGACAATCAAACACCTAACAACTTTTTGATAAAAACTCTACTTGAAAAAACTCTACTCCTATAAGCTCTTTTTTAATAAACTGTACCAAACGGGCACTAAGTCGTTGGACAAAAAGAAGCCTCATTCAAGTAGGTCACTTGTGTGAGACACAAAATAAATATTTTCAGCAAGTGCATATAGAAATGTGAATGCAATGTGAAAAGTTGTCCGTTTAAAAAAGTAACGCCCTTCAAATGTGACTCAAAAATGCAAGAGTGTGGCAAGAGATTACGGTATATTGTATTTCACAATCCAACATGATTTATGTAGCTATACTATCTTGGCTTTGACCAAAATCACCAAATTGTCTTTGTTCCCCACATGAACTTCTCAAAACTGAAACTGTGCTATTATTTCTATACCAAGTACTGGATGGATTGGTTCACCAGAATATCAAATGATGAAAAAAGTGGGGTTTTTTTTTCTACACTTTCTCACACTAAATTTTTTGGAATATCAACTTGAGATTTCTCACACTACATTTCAACCATCTGCTACTCTTTTCTCGTCCATTTATTAATTGTTTTGGTCAATTAAAGATCTCAAGATATTTGACATTTTAGAAAAAACAAAATTCATTTACCTAATACTGTCCCCCCCCCCCCCCCCCCCCCAAATTCTACCTTTTAGTGTTTCTAGTTAACAGAATGTTAATTAGGTTAGACGTTTGAGGGAGATATAAATAGTACTTTCCACAATTTGTGCGATTAGATTATTAGTAGATGTTTTTTCTCAAGATGTATCTAAAATTTGTAAAATCAGATAACATGTATCGGAAGAAGCAGTAGCTTTCTACGTGTCATATAATGTTATTAATGTAAACATGTATATTATAGAAACAATTGTATCTCTATCCATAATTAAAATATTTTTATATATTGTGTAAATATAATTATGGTAAGATTAGAATTCCTCTTTTGTATATGCTTAGGATTCCTATTGTATAAGGGATGAATATTGTACTAATATATACTTTGATATTAATGAGAAGACTCCCCAAGGGAGATTAATATCATCTTACATGGTATCAAGAGCCTAACACAAAAATCCTAAGAATTTTTTTGCAGCTGCCGCCGCCGAACCCCTCTCCCCCCTCGGGTTTCTCAGCCGCGGCGCTCCTCCCCTCTCCTCTCAAAATTCTTGGTTTTTTCCTACATTCCTCTCTTCTCTAAATGGATACTCAGGGTTACTAGTCTGATTCTGACGCTTCTACCTCCACAAATCCCACCACCACGTCGTCATCTTCTTTTCATCCCGCCCTAACTGTTTCCAACATCAAGAATTATATTCCCATTCTTCTTGATCAGGAAAACAGTCAGTATTCTCCTTGGGTTGAACTGTTTCGTAATCACGCATGTCTCTATAACGTGCTTGACCACATCGACGACACTATACCGCGCCCTCCGGAGGTTGATGAGTCTGCTTGGCGTCGTCTAGACGCCGGCGTCAAATAATGGATTTATGGTAGTATTTCTCAGGATCTTTTTCTTACTATCATGAAATCTGGCGCCACAACCCGTGATTTATGGAACCGCTTGGAGGAAATATTTCAAGACAACAAGCACACTCGTGCGGTGTATTTGGAGGAACAGTTTAACAATACACGCCTTGAAAATTTCTCCAACATGACTGAATACTGCAGACAGTTGAAACTACTGGTGGATCAACTCTTCAACGTCAACATGCCTGTCTCGGATACTAAGATGATGTTGAAATTGATTGCAGGTCTTCCCAAAGGCGACTATGATACGTTAGCCGCCATAATTCAATAGGCAGATCCGCTTCCCAGTTTTAACAAATCTCGCTCACAGTTGTTGCTCGAAGAGACTCGTCGTGCTAAGCAGGATGAACATACTCAGAAGGCGTTAACTGTTGAAACACGCCATCAAGATCCAACGCCGCCAGAAAACTCTCAACCGCAGCAGGGACGCGGTGGTAAGGGTGGCAAAGGTCGCGGCAGAGGAGGTCGTGGTCGTGGTAGGGGTCGCGGACAGCAGAATCAGCAGCAGCAACAACAAAGCCCACAGATTCAGTTCAGTGCCGCGGCGTCCCAACAATACCCTACCAGTCTGTGCCACGCGCGCCGCGATTCGATGCAAAGAACCCTTCCACCAGTTCTCCTACCACGATGTGTTGGGCGCACTCGCCACCGAAGACGTCCGATACCAGCGAGCCCACTTCACGATCGCCAATGCGATTTCTCATCCAACATGACACCCACTGAGTTAGGTCAGACATTCAACAATCTCAACGTGCAACAGCCTGACAACAACTGGTACATGGAATCCGGAGCCACTTCTCACCTCACCCGGACTGCAGGTAATATTCTCAAACTATTTGGTTTAAAACATCCTCAATTTGTGACAGTTGGTAGTGGTCACCGCATTCCAGTAAAGGGTTTTGGTACATCATACACACCACCTCCTAATCCATTCTCACTCCAAAATACCCTATATGCCCCACATGTCATTAAGAATCTAATCTCTATCCGCAAATTCACTCGTAATAATTCTGTCTCTGTTGATTTTGACCCTTTTGGTTTCACTGTGAATGATCTTCATACGGGGACACCTCTTACGAGATGCAATAGCATGAGGGATCTATATCCATTCACTCCCACCTCCGCTGCCAGATCTAGCTCTCCCGTCTCTCTAGCGGTCATTTCTTCTTCAACATGACATAATAGGCTTGGTCATCCAGGAGCTCTAGTTTTTCGTTTTCTTAGAGGCAATAATTTCATTACTTGTAATGGGAAGCTTGCCCAAAACAATGTCTTTTGTTCTTTAGGCAAACATACTCGTCTTCCATTTAAATCATCTACTAGTGTTACTTTTGTACCTTTTGATATTATACATGTCGATTTATGGACATCACCTGTTGCTAGTTCTCTCGGTCATAAATATTATATTATCTTACTAGATGATTTTTCTCACTTTATTTGGTTGTATCCTCTCAATTTAAATCGTAAGTGTTTGCCAAATTTTTTGAGTTTCGAAAATTCATTCACACACAGTTTGAAAAAAGGTATAAATTTTTTTCAGTGCGATAATGGTCTGAATTCAATAACTCTATGTTTCACCGGTTTTGTACTAATAATGTCATGGTCTTTCGGTTCTCCTGCCCCACACCTCCCCACAAAACGGTAAAGCTGAAAGAATCATTCGCACCATTAACAATATGATTCACACTCTTTTGATTCTTGCCTCCATACCTCTGTCTTTCTGGGTTTATGCTGCTAAAATGTCAGAATACGTTCTAAATATTCTCCCAACTAGCACCCTTCACAATATGACCCCTACCGAAATTCTATATCATAGAGTCCCCTCTTATGATCATCTCCGAATATTCGGTTGTCTATGCTATCCTAATCTTGCCTCTACTGTCCCTCACAAACTAGCCCCCCGGTCCACTCCATATGTATACCTAGGCTTCCCCCCGAACCTTAGGGGCTATCTATGTTATGATTTGTCCACTCGTCAGATCTACATCTCTCGTCATGACACATTCGACGAGACCACATTCCCATTTTTGAATCTTAAACAGTTCCAAAAACTGGATTACTCTTTTCTTAACGAGCCTGCTATTTCTCCCATCATCCTCAGTCAACTAGGCATAGCAGTTCCTCTTTAGCGTCAGCGCCGCGGCGCCAAAACTCCTGCGAACAGGTCCACGATTCCGTCGGCAATGGCGCGGCCAGTCTTGAGGCACCGGCGCTAAAACATCGAGTGCGTCTGATCCTCCAACGACCGCCCGATCACGGCGCCGACGACCCCTTCCAAAGATCGCGTCCATGATCTAGGCACCGCGGCGCCTCCTCCGGTGTCAGCCCCTCCTACTCCATATCCGACAAATCCCTCCGTCTTTGAGCCTCCAACTATCCCCACTCACCAAATGGAAACTCGTGCAAAACATGAAATTTTCAAACCCTAAGTTCAATTTAACTTGTCTGCCTAAACCATTTCACCAATTCCTAAGAACCCTATATTGACTAAACAAGACCCTAATTGGAATGCGGCTATGTATGAGGAATTCAATGCTTTAACTAAACATCACACATGAGATCTAGTACCTAGACCTGAGGGGGTGATTGTGATTCGTTGTCTGTGGCTATTTCGTCACAAATTTGAGACAGTGGAGTTCTTGAGAGGTATAAGATATGACTTGTGGCTAATGACACAAATCAACAGGAGGGCATTGATTGTGGTGAGACCTTCAGTCCGGTTGTCAAACCAGCTACCATTCACACAATTTTGAGCATTGTCATGGGCAAACACTGGTCGATGCATTCTTACGTGCATGGGGATATGAGAGGCGATCTACGTCACATCGCGAGTTCACCCATCCAGCAGTTCCTCACTATGTGTGTCGTCTCCGTAAGTCACTATATGACCTGAAACAGGCCCCCCGTGCGTGATATGATCGCTTTGTCAGGTATATCTTACATATTGGATTTGTATGCAGCAAGAGTGATACATTACTCTTCATTTTTCATCGAGGTAGTAGCACTTCTTACTTATTACTTTACGTGGATGATCTTGTTCTTACTGCCTCCTTCGACGGATTGAAAAATAAGATTATTGTCTTGCTTAAGTCTGAATTTGCAATGACTGATTTGGGGAAGCTGAGTTACTTTTTGGGGATATCAGTGACCAGGTCTGCCAATCATATGTTCTTGTGTCAGCGTAAGTATGCAGAGGAGATTGTGTACAGGGCTAAGATGACGAACTGCAAAGAGGTGCCTACTCCAGTTGATTCTAAATCTAAGCTCAGTGCCATGGATGGTGCTCCAGTCTCTGATCCTACTCTGTATAGGAGCCTTGCAGGTGCACTCCAGTATCTCACCTTCACCAGGCCAGACATAGCTTATGATGTTCAGCAGGTGTGCTTATTCATGCATGCCCCTAGTGAGTCTCATTTAATTGCTTTTAAGCGTATAATTCGATACATTAAGGACACTCTTGATTATGGTTTACACCTATACCCCTCTGCACCAAACAGGTTGCTTTCATATACGGATGCAGATTGGGCAGGGTGTCCGGACACGCGACGCTCCACCTCCGGCTTTTGTGTTTTTTTAGGAGATAATCTGATTTCTTGGTCTGCTGATCGGTGTATTTTATATACACCTTTTGAGTCATTTTTAGTTAGTATTTTACTCATTTCATTTATGTTTAGTATAGTATTAGGGTTGTTTTCCTTTCTTTTGTGTCACAGCGGTCAGAAATGAAGAAATGACAAAAAGGAGATGAAATGAGCATAAATGAGATGGAATTACACACAAAATGGCCAAGAAATGAAGTCTAAGAAGTTCCGGGAATTATAGAGGAGATCAGACGAAGACCGGACGAACAAAGGACGAAGAAATGAAAAATCCGGAAGAATGCCGTCACCGCGCGTAAGCGGCCCGGCAGCCGCTGACCACCGGCCGTCCAAGCTCTCGATTTTGGTAGCGCCGTGGGCCGGATTGCGGCACCGACGCGGGATTTCTGAGTTTTTGGGCTGAATTTGACACATTTTCAGAGTCCAAAAGGGATAACTTTTCCTACCTACATATTCCTTAACCCTTTTCCATAACTTTTCCTAAACCCTTTACCTAAAAGGATTCCATAACCTTTCCTGCCTACATATTCCTTAACCCTTTTCCATAACTTTTCCTAAACCCTTTACCTAAAATGATTCCATAACCTTTCCTACCTACATAATTTTTAACCCTTTACCTAAAGGATTCTTGGGTTATAAATAGTCTCTACATCATTAGAAGAATCCATCCTTCATCACCCATTCCATCCACCATCCATCACCCATCCCATTCTCCATCCACCATTCCATTCCATCTTGTAAATATTCCACAACACAATCCTTGGATGCTAGAAGGCTTGGAGACTTGTTCTTGAGTAATTTTCTTTTCTTTCTTTTGCTTTGTTTATTTCAGTTCATGTATGGAGATTGTATTAGTTCTTAGCGTGACTATGGCTAGGAGCTAATTACTTTGTTAGGGATTTCCTTGTGATTCTCTTGAAATTCTTATTCATGAATTAATACATTAGTTAATTTCTTCTTCACTTATTTAATATTTATTCAATAATTGCTTTGATTGCTTGATAATTAATTGATCACTAATTATCATCACTTATATGAGTTCTAATCGAAATCCGAAAGGGGAGATTGTGAATATGCTACAGTTGAATAAACATAGGTTTAAATCGTGGACGAAAGTACCCCGATACTTGTGTAGCTTAATAGGTTATTGCTCTTAATCCTCCTTTGTAGTCAATCTTGTCACCGAAAGGTAGAAGGGTTCTCCATTGGAGTTGAGTGTTTATATTACCTTAACAGGAGTATAAAACGGTCTAGTTAACCTACTATCTTAACGTAGAAGAAGAAGTTAGTCTAATTGTATTAAGGATTGAATAAAGTGGATAGTTGATGATCTTGGAAGCCCTAATTCTCCATCACAACTGATTTAAATCAAAGTATTTTCATAATTAGTTTATTTCCTGCATTATTAGTTTAGAATTCCAACTCAATTAACGTTAACCAAATAGAAACCAAAGCATAGATAATCGGTACTTGAAAACCAGTCTCTGAGAACGATATTCGGTCTTACCTAGACTATATTACTTGTCACGACACGTGCACTTGCGTTTAGCGTGTGCATAAATCGCACATCAAGTTTTTGGCGCCGTTGCCGGGGATTGACGTACTTTCAATATAGATTTATCTATTCTTATTTCTAATTTGGTTGCTCCAAGAACAAGTGCGAACATTTTTTTATCACCTTTTGTTGTTTTCTTATTTTGCAGGTTAAATTCGGGAAAAAAAAATCAGGACACATGGACTACTACTATCAGAGACAATGGAGTCATCAACAACAGCTTAACCCACAGGTTCTAGAGGAAGATTTAGATGAGTTGCAGACAGACATACTCAGGCTCACCAAGTGCCAGACTCAGTTTATGGCTGAGACAAGAGTGTCCCTCAGAAATTTGGAGACACAAATAGGGCAACTAATGGAAAGGATGAACAATACACCTCAAGCAAATTTGCCTAGCGACACCATTGTGGGAAGTGATAAGCAAATTCAGGAGCATGAACCAAACCCAGTTGTTGAGGAATCTGGCGAGATAGTTGGTGTAGAGAAGGAAAATATTACTGAGATCCAATTATTCACCTTTTTGGATTCTGTGGAAATTCTTTTTCCTGTACCTATTGCAGAAGAAACACCACCATCTGTCACTGTTGATCCTCAAATAGGAAGTCCATACCATCAAGAGCACCCCCTAGAGTTGAGAGATGTAGGGAGATTCACTGATCCTTACATTATAGAGAGCCTAAAAGACAAACATGTCTTGTTTACTTGGGGGATAATCGTATATCTGAGGCCCTTGTTTGAAGCAATTGTTGTAGTTGAAGTGAGACCTGCAACAATAACTATGCGGATTGCAAGCAATTCGCAGAAGGATCCAATGGGCACTCGTAAAGGTTAATTGCGTCCGGCTAAAAGATGTTAAAGACATCGTTTGTTGAGAGGCAACCCAATATTTTTAATTATGTTATTTTTATTTTATTTTTGGTTTGTTTTATTTTGTCTTGAACAGTCTCACGGTCTTGGGTTCTTGTTTTGTGTTGTTGGATAACATGGATCAAAGCTAAATCGAGGAAAAAAGGCAAAACGAAAAAAGGAAAAAGCGATCGTGTACGCGGCGCTGTAATCAGCCGTGGCGCGAACCAGAGAGCCACAATACTTGTGGCGCGTATCGAATCAGAGAGCCATATTCCGTGCAAATTCCAGAATTTTTTCTCCTAGACCTCCGTTATGACCGCTGTGTTGTGTCAGTAAGTTGTCCCTATTTTTTTTTTTGAGTCTTGCACACATTGGGGACAATGTGTGATTTAAGTTTGGGGGGATGTTTTATTATTTTTGAGTCTTTTTGATTTGTTTAGGTATTTTTGAGTATTTTTTTTTAGTCATAATTTTTTTTTTAAGATCATGCATGATGTAGTTACTGGAAACGCCTAGTGAAGTAAAAGTTGAATAATGTAATGGAATTAGAAGCAACCATCTGAACACTTAGGTTAGATATGCCAAAAATTCATGAAATCAAACTATTTGGGGTATCTTGTTTGATTTATGCATTGTTAGTGATTAAACCTATGTGTCTGCTTGCTTGCTATTTGAGGCGAAATAGTTAGGATATGCATGTTAGGGAGATGATTCAGACATTTCTTTGTTAGCCCTTTCTTACCATTCTTTGTCTATCCATGACATTACAATTGATTCCCTTTGAGCCAAAAATAAGATCTTTTCTTTGACACCCTAAAATTTCATATTTGTGCCATAAGTGGAAAAATTGAGTTGTTTGGAATATAAAGTGTTGAAAAAAAGATAAAAGAGAGTGAACAATTTTGATGCACCCCAATGAAAAAGTAATAATAAATAGGCAAAAGCCTAAGTTTGGGGGTGCTTACTATTCATCAAACACCTCATTTTCTCAAAATAAAAGAGAGGAAAGATAGGTACGAGGTTAAAAAGAGAATCAAAAGAAAAGGAAAGAATTTAAAGCAAAATAGCTTATGGTACGTAAATTGAGCCTAAATGCCTATTTTTACCTACCCCTGCCTAAGCCTACATTACAACTCCCAAAAATACCAAGATCTCTAATATGTGTATCAATGATTAGTGGAGAATAGCAAGTAAACATGTCATATGATTTTGAAATTAGCATGCATAGTTAGGTATTCTTACTTCCATTGAGCATGATTAAATTGAATTTGCGAAATATCTGATTTGAGTGTTTAGAATGCTAAAAATCCATGCTATATGTTCCTACATATTATCCTACTAACCTTCATGCTTTTCTAAGTGACAATTGTGCAGCAAAATGATCAGTGTCTTTGAGTCATTTTATTTTTCTTTTTCTTTCGTGTCTTTTTTTTTTTTTTTTAATCTTTGCTCGAGGGCGAGCAAAGGTTAAATTTGGGGGTGTTTGATCGGTGTATTTTATATACACCTTTTGAGTCATTTTTAGTTAATATTTTACTCATTTCATTTATGTTTAGTATAGTATTAGGGTTGTTTTCCTTTCTTTTGTGTCACAACGATCAGAAATGGAGAAATGACAAAAAGGAGATGAAATGAGCATAAATGAGATGGAATTACACACAAAGGGCGAAATGAAGTCTAAGAAGTTAGGGAATTATAGAGGAGATCATACGGCCAGGACGAACAAAGGGCGAAGAAAAAATCGGAAGAATGTCGTCACGCCTTGTCTGCCGCGCGACCACCAAGCCGTCCGGCTCTTCGATTTTCGGTAGCCGTGGCGCCGGATTCTGGTCGCGGCGCCGACGCGATTTCGAATTTTGGGCGGGTGACACATTTTCGAGTCAAAAGGGATAACTTTTCCTACCTACATATTCATTAACCCTTTTCCATAACTTTTCCTAAACCCTTTACCTAAAAGGATTCCATAATCTTTCCTACCTACATATTCCCTAACCATTTTTCATAACTTTTCCTAAACCCTTTACCTAAACCCTTTACCTAAAAGGATTCCATAACCTTTCCTACCTACATAATCCCTAACCCTTTACCTAAAGGATTCTTGGGTTAAAAATAGTCTCTACATCATTAGTAGAATCCATCCTTCATCACCCATTCCATCCACCATCCATCACCCATCCCATTCTCCATCCACCATTCAATTTCATCTTGTAAATATTCCACAACAAAATCCTTGGATGCTAGAAGGCTTGGAGACTTGTTCTTGAGTATTTTTCTTTTCTTTCTTTTGCTTTGTTTATTTCAGTTCATGTATGGAAATTGTATTAGTTCTTAGCGTGACTATGGCTAGGAGCTAATTACTTTGTTAGAGATTTCCTTGTGATTCTCTTGAAACTCTTATTCATGAATTAATACATTAGTTAATTTCTTCTTCACTTATTTAAGATTTATTCAATAATTGCTTTGATTGCTTGATAATTAATTGATCACTAGTTATCATCACTTATATGAGTTCTAATCGAAATCCGAAAGGGGAGATTGTGAATATGCTCTGATTGAATAAACATAGGTTTAAATCGTGGACGAAAGTACCCGATACTTGTGTAGCTTAATAGGTTATTGCTCTTAATCCTCCTTTGTAGTCAATCTTGTCACCAAAGGTAGAAGGGTTCTCCATTGGGGTTGAGTGTTTATATTACCTTAAGAGTATAAAGCGGTCTAGTTAACTCTGCTATCTTAACGTAGAAGAAGTTAGTCTAATTGTATTAAGGATTGAATAGAGTGGATAGTTGATGATCTTGGAAGCCCTAATTCTCCATCATAATCGATTTAAATCAAAGTATTTTCATAATTAGTTTATTTCCTGCATTATTAGTTTAGAATTCCGACTCAATTAACGTTAACCAAATAGAAACTAAAGCATAGATAATCGGTACTTGAAAACCAGTCTCTGAGGGCGATATTCGGTCTTACCTAGACTATATTACTTGTCACGACACGTGCACTTGCGTTTAGCGTGTGCATAAATCGCACATCATCCGCGGCGGGCTACCTATCTCACGTCTGGACCGAGTCTGGCATTGCAAATGTAGTAAGTAATCGTCCATAAATAAAATGGGCTCGAGCTCTCGGCCTGGGGTGAGTAAGAAATTCACTATTAAAATTGACATGACACAATCCCTGAGATTTGTATAGGCTTAGTATTCCTATTGTATAAGGAGTGAATATTGTATTCTATTTATACTTTGATATTAATGAGAAGACTCCCCAAGAGAGATTAATATCATCTTACAATTACTAACTTAAAATTACTAACTTAAGTTCAACCATGAGTTAGAAATATTGTACTTAGGAAATTCAAAATAAATAAATACATTAAGAAGTTAATGGGATTTAATATATATACATACATAAAAATTATTTTTAAACTTATATATACGATATATTTCACGCTTAGGGATTCATCCCCTTGCCCCTATCAACCGTCAAACTGCTTATTGCCTAAATTCATTGATCAAATATTGTGTATTGCTGCTCGCCTGATTCATGTTATTATTTAACTAATTGTGGCCTTGTGGGTGTTTAAGAAATGAACAAAGGTTGCCCGCATAAACGTAGCTAAGGTGATAGATTGATTCGAACAAAGGTTGAGTAAGTTTGATTTATTGGAAAGCGAGCATGTGTATTGAGCTAGAGTATTTCATTTCATGGGTTGGGAACGAGATATTTGATTTATTATTCCTTATTCCACCCTACCCCTAACACACGTATTAAAAGGTCCACACGTACGCTCAGTACTGAACACGAGGCTTATACAACTTTCAAGAAAGTAAAATCTGATGAGCTTCAGCATTTCAACAGTGGCTGACTGATATTAAAAGTTTCTATTCTTTGAAATATTTAAGTATATTAGACGGTTGCACTTTCTCATTATATATTCATATCCCTCGATATTTGAATTGACGAGTACTGATAGTCATATACTTGTTGTTTTCTAAAGTAGGAATATATTTGAATTTTTAAAACTACAGTATCCTAAAGTTCCAAAAATCTCGTCAAATTGAAAATCCACGTGATTTGAAGAAAGAAACAGGGAATTGTTAACACGCCTTCCCATAAAGTTTTATGAAAGTAATTATGGCTACTTTGTGTTAATTGAGGAAATTTATTTTCTTTCCCAATAAAGTTTATTCTTCTCATCACTTTGCAACACAAGTTGAGGTAATAACTTGGGAGCAAAAGGCGAAATCCGTCGCCCACAGGGCCTCCATCCCTCCGACCCGATAGAGATTGGTAGAGGAAGATAAATCATGATATTCAGCCGTCCACTAGGTGGGAGGCGCGATCTTGGATCTTGCGAGCCATCCTCACAGAAGAAATGAACTCCCATGGTATTGCTACCTCAAGTTATAAGTTGAGGTAATAACTTGATTGTGCCAATGGAAAAAATAGGCATGATGGATTTTATTATCAATAAGTATGATCTATCTTATCGAAAACCGATTCTAGCAAATATGCATTAGGTGTTTATATCAAATTATATAAATTTACATGTCTGGTGTTTGCTTATCATAACAATTGAAAATGTAAACTAGATGATTGTAATTGTATTTTTTCATCATCTATTTATTGTTATTATTATTAGTATCATTTGCTTGTAGCTGATTGATTAATGAACTGAATCTACTTATAAGTTTATTCACAACGTCATTCTACTTTCAAGAAATTAACGTGGTTCACTCTTAATTATATTGAATAATGGAAAGAATATGATTATTTATGCCAAATATCACCAAGCATGAAATATAAAATTGGATACAAGGATTAAGAGTTAATCAACGGTCTTATAATCTTGGTTGACCGTTTCAAATACAAGGAAAGGAGCTCCAGGCCGGAATTTCACTCTTCTTTAAAGCCGTGGCCTGACTCTAAAGAAAGGGTTGAGGAGAAAATATAGAATGGGCGTGCGGTAATAATTCCATATTGATTCGAATTAATCCATACGCTCCCATTTTTAATAAGATTCCGGCTAGAAGCATACAAGTACAACCGATTCAAGTAGACAAAGAGATGGTTGAATAAATTTTTTTTGTTTAAAGTTAAATTTTTCCAGAGGGCAAGGCAATATGAATGTAAGATTTTCTGCCTCCTAGGCGGGAACCGAGGGTCCTTAATTTTCTCTAACAGATAAGATAAAGAGAAATAACAATTATGAGCCTTGTTAACAAAACGCATCCACATATTCTGAAGCTAAATAGAGTTTTCTTAAATTGAAAGTCAATAAGAGTAAGTAGAGTCAGGCTAAGCCAAATAGTGTTGACCATGTACCCATTCAAACTAAGCTCAATAGTAGTTGTTTTGTCAACTACTCTCCCTATATATGCGTCCCATGTCCTGTCTTCTTTACCATAATAATCATAAATCAAAACTCAACTTCCAGGTTTTCTCTTCTTTGTTTTTCCAATCATAGATCTTTAATTAACATCCCATTGAATTAAGTAACAAAAAAGATGGCAATCATTCTCCAGTCTTTAAATTTCTTGAATTCATGTAATTCTGTTCCTTCAACATCATGTTGCAGTACTTGTAGAAGAGGATTGATTAGATCGATTATTAATATTCCAAATAATCAGACATTAAAAATGTCCCTTCCAATGCTTCAAAGAAGAGCCAGATCAGTGCAGGAACAGGAGTTGTTTAGTGTGTTCTCAACAAGCAGCAGTCCAATTGAGAAACAATTTAGTCCTTCAAGAAGAAGCGATCCGTTGGTTATCGAGAAGCTTTACGCAATCAAAGAGGCAATTGCAGATAGAGTGGAGATGCATAGAAATATTGGAGAACAGAGAACCCAATGGAACAATATGCTTTTGACATCTATTAATGGGATTACTCTAGCAGCTGCCACAATGGTTGGAATTGCAGCTAGCAGTGGTGCTAGCGGTGATGCTATTTTGGGACTAAAAATGTCATCCACTTTCATGTATTTAGCTGCTACTGCCATGTTGGTGACCATGAACCAAATACAGCCATCCCAACTTGCTGAAGAACAAAGAGATGCAGCAAGGCTGTTTCAAGATCTCCATAACCAAATCGAAACAACTTTATCAATCGGTCATCCTTCAGCTATTGATGTCAAAGAAGCTATGGACAGAGTCTTGGCTCTTGACAAGGCATACCCCCTTCCTCTTCTTGGAGTAATGCTAGAGAAATTCCCATCTTCTGTTGAGCCTGCTGTTTGGTGGCCACAACAACGTCGAAGACAGCCTAAAAGGGTCAGTGATAATGGAAACGACTGGAATGGCTGGAACGGAAAATTAGAGGAGGAAATGAAAGAAATAATGGGAGTTTTGGGCAGAAAAGACCAAGAAGAATATATTAGGCTTGGGGAAAAGGCCTTGAAATTGAACAAATTTTTAGCCATGTCTGGTCCTTTGTTCACAGGCCTAGCAGCAGTTGGCTCTGCATTTGCAGGTCATTCCCATGCTGGATCATGGGCAGCCATGCTAGGAATTGTTGGTGGAGCATTGGCGAGTGTGGTTAACACAGTAGAGCATGGTGGACAAGTTGGAATGGTATTCGAAATGTATAGGAGCAACTCTGGTTTCTTCCAGTACATGAAAGAAGACATCGAATTAAACTTGACAGAAACAGAAATGGACAGAAGAGAAAATGGTGAAGTGTTTGAATTGAAGCTGGCTTTGAAATTAGGAAGAAGCTTATCCGATCTGAGAAATCTTGCTGCTTCTTCATCATGTAAAGCAGAAGATGTAGACGAATTTGGGAGCAAACTATTTTAGAGTAGCTATTCACAGTATAACGCATCGACACAATGCAGTACATATGTTGTTTATGCGAGTAGGACTAACTCATTCTTTGATTCAATTGTATTAACTGTTTATAAGACCATCATGCAAATGTCTAATTGCTTGGTTCTTTATTTTTTTACTCTACTTGGAATGAAATATATCATTATTTCTTGCCTTTAATTTTATCTCCTACACAATAAATAGTAAGCAGCTTATGTCACTCTATAGACTGTTGCACATTTGCTTTCACTTCAATATGACACGGTGGACATGCCAGATTGTCAACTCTACCCCAGTGAGCAAGTTTATCTCTAGTATATAGCTTATCTAAAGCTGCTAATCTCATGATGAAGATCCACTTAGGAGAACCAAAATTGTTACACACAAGCCTTCTCCAAGGTACCTTAAGGATATCCCCTCTTAGCTTGACATCACTGGGCACATAGCCGGTATCTTCGAAGTATTTTCTGACCTTTATGATCCTCTGTACCATCAATGATGCTTGCATATCCCTAACAGAATCACCCTTTACATAGTTATGGACTAACTAGCCCCAAAATTTGTCTTTCTTACATAGATTCGGAGAAGTTTGCATATTGCTGCTCTATTTGCAAGTCAAGATATCAAGAATGTTAAGCCCTTTAGAAGACATAAGACCTTATCGCAAGATATTAAAGCTTAATGTGACTGCTTTGTTCCCAGAGGCGGATCCTTTTCGGGTGCCATGCGTCATTCAATTAATTTTGGCTTCGGGTCGGATTATTCGTATTTTCGAGCTTTGATTCGGATTATTCGTTTTTTCCGATGAAACATTTATTTATAACAATATACAGAAGAAGAGAAAAGCATAAAACTTTCAATAATATTACTAATATCATAAATATCCATCATTCATTTACAATTTGTCCTCGACGAGGTTTTATTTTCTGAAAATGATCAATGACGACATCATTACTTACATTTGTAAATACATCACGCTCTATGTAACAAATTAAACAATCATTTAAATAATAATCACCAATGCTATTTCGCACTTCATTTTTGATCCGCTTCATGGATGAGAATGCTCTCTCCACAGTTGCGGTAGCAACAGATAAGATCAGAGTTAATTTCACAAGTAAATAAATAAGTGAATAAGTATCCACAAGATTTGCCTCAACTAATGCTTTTGCCAAATCACGAATTCCTTGCAAGTTGGAGGAAGCAGCCGAATGGGATTTTGGCTTTGCAGCAATGAAGAGGGTTTGTATAGTTGACGAGAATTGAGAAGAGAGGATTTGTTTCTTTGATGAGAATTGAGAAGAGAGAGAAAGAGTTTGTGTCTTTTTTTAATGAGAAGGAAGAGAGGGAAACTTCTATTTTTAACTTTAAGAAATAAAAAAGTCAAAGATTAATAAATTAAATTAAGTCAACAATAATTATAGAAATGAGAAAAGAGAATATAAAGTTAATGGGAAATTGAGAATTATTTTATATTCACTGCTCTGTCCAGTCACGTTGCTACAGCTCATTGTTGTCTGTTGAGCAAAGAGTTAAAAAAAAGAATTAAAGTGCAGTGATCTACATAAAGAAGTCTTCGTTCATTGACATACACATCTTGTGCTTCTCTACCCATATTTTATACACTTTTTAATTGATTTGTTTATTGCAATAACTGAATTTACACCTTTAAATTGTCTTTTTCTATTCCAACAATAAAGTTATCATTTATGTTCACCCTCTATTTACCCTCTCTAATTGCACATTAAATAAATAAGGATTTGGAAAGAAAATAAACCAAATAAGAGAGATATGTATGCTAAAAAAAAAAGGAGAAAAAAGATAAATATCAATAGTAGTAGAGATGCCACATATGATTGTCTATTTCTAGCTTTATATTATATACATAATAGTCCAAAATATCTTACGGATACCATATAAAGTGAAAAAGAAAATAACTGTTAGATATACACAATATTACCGTGATATACACTTGATGTATATCACAGTTTAGGACCCAAAGTCGGTCAGTGTATATTACCTTATTTGTTGTCCGTGTAATTACCTTATTTGGTGTATAATTTTATTACATTAAAATTACCATGGTAGAAATAAGGTCTGCGTACACTCTACCCTCTCAGACCCCACGTTGTGAGATTTCACTGGGTATGTTGCTGTATATTATATTAACTAACTTATCCTTTATCAAAAAATTATATTAACTATCTAATTTTTCGAAAAATTATAATAATGATATTTTATTAGGTTAAACTAATTAGTTTCCGTGTGTGTTAACATTAACCTTTGACTAGTATTTTTTGCTCTAGTGGCTTTGGTGAATATGGTAGACTAGGGTCATATTCTCGGTCGGAAACGGAGGTGAGGGTTAGGGGGGGGGGTAAGGGTAATACTAGGTTGAGATTAGGGTCTTGGAATATTGAAACTTTAACGGTGAAGTCCATAGAACTAGTTAAGATTCATAAGAAGAGGAGGATTAATATAGCCTGTGTCCAGGAGACAAAAAGGGTAGGACCCAAGGCTAAGGATGTAGACGGGTATAAGCTATGGTTCTTTGGTAGATCTAAGTATAGGAATTGAGTAGGCATTTTGGTAGACAGCGAGCTAAGTGATCAGGTGGTAGAGGTTATGAGGGTCAATGGCAGGATGGTGTCGTTTAAGTTGGTAATTGGAGGGTGCACTATGAACATTATTAGTGCGTATGCGCCGCAGACGGGCTTGAACGAGGAGGAGAATAGGCGTTTTTGAGAAGATTTGAACGAAGTGGTAGGAGGTATACCACCCACTGGGAAACTATTTGTAGGAGGGGATTTTAATGGACATATCGGGGCACTTTCATGGGGTTAAGACGATGTTCATGAAGGTTTTGGCCTTGGGTACAGGAACGGGGGAGGCGTATCACTTTTGGAGTTTGCTAGAGCTTTTGGGATGACGATAGCTAATTCGAGGTTCCTGAAGAAGGAGGAGCATTTGATGACTTTTCGTAGTTCGGTGGCTAAGACTCAGATAGAGTTTTTTCTCCTTAGTAAGGTTGACAAAGGTCTTTGTAAATACTGCAAGGTTATTCCGAAGGAGGATCTTATAACCCAACATAAAATTTGGGTGATGTATTTGGAGATCAAGATAAAAAAGAAGAAGAAGAGGGTTGTGAATGACAAGTTAAGAATCAAATGGGGGAGTTTGACCATGGATAGTGCAAAGGAGATGGGACAGAGGTTGATGGACAAGGGGGCTTGGGGAAGTAGTGGGGATGCGACCGATATGTGGGACAAGACAACCATTTGCATTCGGGAGGTTTCTAGAAAAGTGCTAGGGGTCTCACGGGGTAGCCATGGTGGACATCGAGGGGACTGCTGGTGGAATGGTAAAGTTCAAGAGAAGGTGGAAGCAAAAAAAAACAGCGTATGCGAAATTGGTAGAAAGCAAGGATGAGGTGGAGAAGTGGACAAATAGGAAATTATATAAGATGGCGAGGAAAGAGGCAAATCGAGCGGTTACGTGTTGCGATATTTCTAAGTGCTTACGCAAATGTACGTATCGTTCAAGTAGTAAAGATCTGTAAGACCGAGTTTATCATCCACAAAGACTGATTTATTAAGTACCGATTATCTATTCTATGATATCTATTTGGTTGTCGTTCTTTAGTTTGAGAATTATAACTAAGAATTATGACTAAGTGCTGAAATTAAACTAAAAATTATAATACTTTGGGCTTATAATAGTTATGAAGGAAATATGTCATTCCAATCTCCTCAACTATCCACTCTTCACATGTTAATGCAATTGCTAATGATTCTTCTTCTTATTAAGATAGCAGGTTAACTAATCTGTCATTATATTCTGGTTTGGACATATAAGAGCTCAACCTAGTGCAGAAATCTTCTATATTTCTATGATAAGTTTTACCAGATAGGAGGATTAAGAACAGTAACCTTAATTACTACACAAGTATTGGGGTACTTTCGTCCACGATTTTAATCTATGTCTAGACAATTACAACATATTCAAATCTCACATTTCAGACTTTTGATTCGAAATCATATAATTGATGACAATTAGTAGTTAGTTAATTATCAAGCAATCATAACAATATTTAATAGATCTTAATATGCCGAAGAAGAAATCAATAATCAATGCATTAACTATATGAAAGAGCTTCAAGAAGATTCGATGGAAACCCTACTAAATTAATTAGCTCATAAACATTGTCATGTCAAGACCTAAATTACAATCCAACATAAACTGAAATAAAATAAGGGAAAAAAGATAACTTGAACAATAATATGTCTTGTAGCCGTCGTTCTCCTCTCCAAAGTCCGATTTGTAATATGGTATAAGGTCTTCTATAATGAGCAGGGTTTAGGGTATTTATATCTAGGGCTGGTCAGTGGGCCAGGCCGGGCCCACTGGGATCGGGATAGGCGAGGTCGGGACGGAAAGGAGGGGCGGGGTCGGGCTGGGGCGGGCCAGGCAGGATCGGTACTAGCGGGACGATACCGTGTCCCGTCCCAGTACCGGTCCCGGTGGGCAGTTGGTCGGGACGGGACGGGCAGGACATTTTTCTTTTTAAAAGTTTTTCCAACTAATTAAAAATACTAAATTATTAACAAAGTAACATATAGTCATATTATAGTGATAGTCATATACTCATATTATACTATTATAGTATTATACTCATATATATTTATAAACTAAATAATTAAACAAAGACAAGAAGAGTGTAAAAAAAAATATCCCAATGTTGTTTTTGTGCCTCTTATATTATTAAGTATTTCATTGAAATATACAAGATTCAGAATTACAACATTGTAGTGTATTGTTGTTGAATTTTTTTGCAAAAGACATAGAAAAAAAATACTAAAATTGCAATAAAATATAATAATATATTACCAATTTGAAAATACTTTTTCTAGTTTCTTTATAATTTCGTGTGGTTCTTCGGTTGAAATTGGTATATCTTGGTCAAATTGTTCCACGTCGCTACTCATGCCTTCAGATAAGATGTCGTTGTAGTTTTCGTCTTCTTCTTCGTTAATCTCTGGGTGACCGCACATTCTTCGCTCCGCTCGTATTCAATCTCTGAATAGTACCGCCATCTCCAAGCTGTCTCCGGCTAATGAGTGTATGTGCTCTCCTATTTGAAATCTGCCTGCAGAAAAAACGCTTTCAGAAGCGATTGATGACGCTTGAATGTTCAAAATATCTTCTCATTCTGCATCCAATATTTCAGCAAGTCTTCATTTCCGTCTTCATTGACAACTGCTTGATAAGGTAAAGTGCCCTGAAAAACAAAAACATCGAATTCGCTAATTTGGTTAGCAGTGCTACCACAACACATTCTATTTCTGAGGCTTTCAATACTGTCCGCAGAAACATCATGTCTTTTTTGAGGTTGTGTTGAAGCAGAAGAAGATGGTACGAAAGCCGGTTGGTTACTAGCACTTTCTTGCTGGTAATGCTGATATACTTTTTGCATTCATCTTCAACGCTATCCAACACTTCTTCTAGCGTTTGTTCAATAGGTGGCTCAACATTTAAATTTTTGGGAGTTGGAGGTGGTAGTACGTCCATACAGTTATAAATATTTTCAATAAGACTTTTACAACCGTCTACTTTAATAGTCGGGTTTAATACAACACCAATAATATAAATAGGGGGAATAGGAATAAAATATTTCTTTAATTTCATAAACATTTTTTAATAGCTGCCTTATAAGCAGGTTTTTCCATATATTCTTTAAGAAGTAAAAATATTATAGCTATATAAAACAACATAGTTGAAATAGTAGGATAATATAAAGTAGAAAATTCTTTTGTTTCTCGTTGAAAATTCTCTAAAAATACAATAAGTTCTTTAATTTTGTCCCAATCATTATCCACGATCATATCAATTGGATTTTGATTATGGACGTTAAAAAATAAAGTGATAGGTTTTCTATAGTCATAAGCAACAAATAGTTGGTCATATAAAGAATTCCACCTAGTTGGTACTTCTTCGGGAATTTTTCTGTAAGATAGTCCACAATCGTGACAAGTTTTTTTATATTCTTTTCTCTGTTGAATTCTATTATTTTTAAAAATAAAGTTTATAGCAAATTGTATTTTTTCAAGAATATCTTGAAAAAGTGAAAGACCATCCTTTACAACTAAGTTATAAATATGGCACGCATATTTGATATGAAAATGTTTTGAAAAAGACGGAGTTAAAACTTCTTTTAAAACATAAATATCAGAATTGTTAGAAGCTGCATTATCTAATGTAATACTCATAACTTTATCAGTTATTCCGTAATAATCGCAGACTAAATAAATATTTTGTGAAATAAACTCACCAGTGTGCCTACTATCTATATATCTATATGCTAAAATACGTTTTTGCATAGACCATTTATAATTTATCTAATGACAGGTTACCGTTAAATAATCATGGTCGTTAGTACTACGATCTATATCAGAAGTTAGGGCGACTTTGCAATTTAAATAATATAATGAATAACGCAAATATTGTTGATATTCGTGTGCAAATTTAAACACGTCTCTCTTAACCGTTGATATAAGAAAACCTTTATAAGCAGGATTATACATATCTCTAATATAATGAATAAAACCAGACGATTCAGGAAATGAAAAAGGCAAATCCTCCACAACAACTAATTTTGCTAGTGCTTCCCTATCTTTATGTTTATCGTATTTAGGGCCTACAACTCCCTCACCATCTTTTTCAATAAGGTATTGGGCATGCAAAGCTTTGTGTTTTTGCAATAGGTGTCTTGCTAAACCCCCCCGTCCCACCATGACCTTGTCCAGTTTTAAAAGTATAAGCAGATTTAGAAGTTTTACATATAACTACTTGATTCGGTACATCCCTGTGAAAATATTTCCATACATCTGATGTTAATGGTCGTTTTGCCAGACCTCGTCTCATACTAGGGGGGATAGGAGACATTTCACTAGTGGATGTATCATCATCTACATTAGTAGGTGTATCATCATCTAGAGTGTCATCTAAATTAAAATCTTATTCATTTTTAGGATAAACATTTGTGTCAAGATCATATGGTATTTTAGGAAACAGTTCAGGATCCATAAAAGCATCTTGTCTAGGAATACTAGAAGAAGTACCCTTGCCCTTGATACCCAAGGGCTTGCCCAAAACATTTTTTGTTCTTTTCATTTTAATTATGACAATAAATAGTTAAAGACTTAAAAAGTTAAAGATAATGAAATTAAATGTGCTAAATGAAATAAAAACAAAATAATAATTTAATGAGAGAACGAATGTACCAAACGCCGACGTATAGTCGATGTGTAATCGAGAGAGGTTGAAAATTGAAACTTTGCTCGATAGATTAATCCTCAAGCTAGTTGCCAACTTCACTCCCAATTCTCAAATTAATAAATAGAGTGAATATGTAGTAGATAATGTTGTATAGAAATAAATTGATTGAGATTTGAGAGATTAGAGATTGTAGGAAGATTTGTGAGGAATAAGAAGAGAAAATGAGGTATTTATAGTTGGAAAATTGGGTTAAAGTGTAAATATAATAACTTAGGGGTTAAAAATAAATATAAAGAGGGTAGGGGGGGTTGGGGGAGTAGGGGAAGCCAAAAATGGCCGTTGTCCAACGGCCAAAATGTAAAATGACCGTTATTGCAACGACTATTTTTGGCAAGTGGCGGGACTGGGATGGGACGGGTCCTAGCGGGACCGGGTCGGGTGGGACCATACCATGTCCCGTCTCGGTTCGAGCCCCGGACCCGCTAATTTTTTTTTTAATTTAATCGGGGCCGGGACCGGGACCGGGTTGGGCGACCCGGCTCGCCACCTATTTATATCGAGAAAAAGCGTTTCGCACCATAAAAACCACTGTCGGTCGACCCAAGAAACCTGAAAATTACGCGTCGGCACCTCGGTGCTAATTCATCACAAAATCGCTGGAGCTTACTGGAAACATGGCACCGCGGTGCCTTCGACGGTATTTCAGTTTCGGACATTCTGGAAATTTTACACCGCGGCGCTAATTCACTTGACCACGATTCCTCTGGCACCGCGGTGCTACTTGGCCAGGCACCGCTGTGCCTCTCTGATTTTTGTCCGGTTTCGCCTGATTTGTTCTATTCTTCGTGGCACTTTTTAAGCTTCATTCCTTGGGTTGTGCTTGTGCAATTGTCATCTCAATTAAGCTCATTTCATCCTCAAAAGTGACATTTCACCTTTATGATCGTTGTGACTCAAAAAGAAAGAAAAACACACCTAACACTATACTAAACGCAAAATAAAAGAATAAAATGCTAACTAAAAGGACTCAAAATAGTGTATAAAATACACTCAACAAACACCCCAAACTTACACTTTACTCGCCCTCGAGTAAAACACAAAATAAAAACAAAAAAATAAAAATAAAGACTATATGAAATGGATCAAGTATTTATAGCAATGCTTATTCAAAATCATGGATGAAAGTTAGGATAATATGTTAGAACATATATAGCATGAATTATTAGCAATCTAGAATTTCAAGTTAGATATTTCGAAAATTCACTTAGATCACAATCACTGGAAATGCAAGCACCTAACCTATGCATGTCAATTTCATTCCATCTTTCCCAAAATACTATAGATCTGTTTACTTGCTATTTTCCACTAATCATAGACATACATCTTAAAGATCATTTTTCATTCAACTCCTTTTTCCTTCTTTTTGACTTTCTTTTTAATCTCATTCCTATTTTTTCCGCTCTTCCTTTGAGAGAATGATATGTATTATAAATAACAGGCACCCCCAAACTTAGGCTTTTGCATATTTTACATTGGGGTGCATCAAATTTTCACTCTCTTTTTATCTCTTTTTCAACACTTCTCATTCTAAGAGTTTTCAATTATAACTTATGACAAAAACAGGGAATCATAGGGTGTAAAAAAAAAATATTATCCAATCACTCTCCTTCCTTCCCCAAGAGTCAACCATGGCATTCGATGCATCAACAATTTCATTGACTTCCTTTAGGCTCAAAGGGGCTGACTAAGGATACAATTTATGTCAGGGTAGGTAATGAATGGTCAGCAGGGTGTTAGGCGTATTTTGTATACGCCTTTTGAGTCATTTTTTAATTGGTATTTCACTCGTTTTTGTTGTGTTTAGTACAATAGTAGGTTTATTTTTCTTTCTTTTGAGTCACAGCGGTGTAAAAAGGCAAAATGACAAAAAGGAACGAGAAATGGGCAGAAAAGGTGCTCCCGAGGTGAAAGAACGAAAGTCGGAAACTCAGAGCGAAAGAAGGAAGCACCGCGGTGCCACTATGCAGTACCGCGGTGCCATATTTACCAAGGAGTCACATGACTTTCAGCACCGCGGTGCCATCAGGCAGTACCGCGGTGCCATTTGTGCTGAGAAGCTGCAGGAGTTTCGGCACCGCAGTGCCGGTATGCAGAACCGCGGTGCCGACACGAGAAATTTCAGTTCCGAAGGAAAATTGGCTAAGGGCAGATTGGTCCATAGGGCACGAAAATTAGAGGATGTTTAAGCCCTAGGGATTGATGCTATGAGGGAGGTTGGTCATTCTACAACACAACACAACACAAGACGGATTTGGAGCTACAATTGGAGACTTTGTTCTACGTAATTTTCTTTCTTTCATTTTTAATTCAGTTTATGTATGAATATTGTGTTAGTTCTTAGCGTGACTATGGCTAGAAGCTAAACACTCTATTAGGATTTTTCTTATGAATCGCTTGAAATTTTTATTCATGAATTAATGCAGTAGTTTAATTTCTTCTTCACTTGATTAAGATTTAGTCAATAATTGGTATGAATGTTTGATAATTAATTGATCACTAATTATCATAACCTATATTATTTCGAATCAAAAGTCGAAAGGAGAGATTTGGATATGCTGTAATTGACTAGACATATGTTAAAATCGCGGACGAGAGTACCCCGATACTTGTGTATCATTATAGGTTACTGTTCTTAATCCTCCTATGTGGTAAATCCTATCATAGAAATATAGAAGGGTTCTACTCTGGGGTTGAATGATTATATGTCCTAACCAGAATATAAGACAGTCTAGTTAACCGCTATCTTAACGAAGAGGAAGAATCATTCTAGTCTCATTAAGGATTGAATAAAGTGGATAGTCGAGGATTTTGGAAGCCCTAATTCATTCATAACTGATTACAACTTTATAGGTTTAAATCTTGCAATTATTCTAGTAGTTAAATAAAAACTCCAATCAAATATCGATTGCCAAATAGATAACATAAAATAGATGAACGGTACTTAGAAACCAGTCTTTGTGGACGATATTCGGTCTTACATACTATATTACTTGTGAACGATGTGTACGCTTGCGTGAGCATTCGAAATATCGCTAACAAGTTTTTGACGCCGTTGCCGGGGACTGGCGTACATCTAATATCGAATCATTTGTTTTTATTTCTACTTTGGCTTTATTTTTTATTTTAGTTTTTACTGTCAGAACCGTGTGCCTTGATTTGTTTGTTGATTTTGATCTATTTCAGGAATCTAGTGTATGTGAAGAAGGAGAGGAGCATATACACTTGTTCCCTTCAATCCTGAAATTGAGAAAACCTGCAAACAAAACAGACGTAACAAATGGATATCTGAGTCAGTGACCAAGAACAACGAACCAAATCAGAATGGGGCAGACAATGAGGTTCCTGAGAATGCAGGGGAGCCAATACAGGTCCCAACAGAGAGAAATTTGGGGGACTATGTTCTTCCCACGGTCACAGGTGCACAGACTTGCATCAGGCTCCCAGCTATAGGGGCCAACAACTTTGAGATCAAGCCAGCCATCCTGAGTATGGTCCAGAACACGATCTGATTGTCACGACCAACCCGGGTCGCGGCGGTACCTACCGGTACCTGTCGGTATATGTCGAGAGAATAGCAATGAACATACATAACACATAGCTTATAAAAAGGGTAAACATCACTGGCCAGCCGATAAAGCTGCCTTCCATAAACATACTTAACAATGTATAGTAGTACAACTGGTTCTTAGAGCCCAAACATAAATGTGACCACAGACCTCTAAAGATAACAACTATGGCGGGACAGGGCCCCGCCATGCCCCTGAATGTACAAAATACCTATAGCATCAGGGAATATCCGTACCAACAAAACAAGCTTCCGGAGGAATGGAGCTTCTGACACCTGAGTAAAAGATCCTAGGAATGAGGATCGCCACCGCTTCTTACTGCGGCATGAACGCGGCCCGGAAGGGGTCGATCACAACGTACCAAGTATGTAAATCGGAAAATATCGTAGTAATATCATAAGTCAAAATAAGCCGAGTCATAGATAAAATCAATTTCTCTTGCCGTGCCGTACTAACCATGAGAGTAATAAGTATAAATCTTATAGCATAAAAATAGGAGGCTCACGATCAAAACAGGGTACCTCGCCCGTAGTATCATTAAGCAATCCTACTCCTGGGACTATTTCACCCGCATGGGTCCTGTGGACCCGCATGAGGTCATCCGCCTCGTCGTGGGACTATTTCACCCGCACGGACTATTTCGTGGACCCGCATGAGTACCATCGCCGTACTCGCGTGGGACTATTTCACCCGCATGGATCCCGTGGTCCGATCCGCGTGAGTGCAAGCGCGCTCGCATCATGGGTAGCAAATCCATGGCATAGATAATAACCCGGGGTTTACCCCGTAATAATACAAATATATAACATAGCTCATCCGGCTATCATACATAACATAAGCACTACCGGCCTATCATATCATACATAAGCACTACCGGCCTATCATATCACAACATAAGCACTACCGGCCTATCATATCATACATAAGCACTACCGACTTATCGTAACATAAGCAAGTTAAGAAATCCCTAACTTATTAACATTATTAATATACCCTCTCATTTTAGTATCCTAAGGCACTAACATGTCTTTTAATAGAAAATCCGGGAATTCAACCCAAGTACCATGTACTTCTAGCTTTTTAAGAAAACTCTTTTTATACAAAGATTCCAAGATACTAATCACCATAGTATCAAGTTACAAGTTCTTTTCAAAACAAGTCACATTTCCTTTTAGAAATATAATAGGCTTCTAAATCAAGTGACTTCATTCCTTTAAAACCTTAGGCAACCAATGCCTAAAACCAATCCACCTTCCATAGTTTCGAATCCTTTACCCGTACTTGTTTTAATTAGAGTAAACCATTCTTTGTGAACCTTTCAAAAACTAATATAACCAACTTCCCATAAAGTCATTATATTTAGCGTTATTCCTTTGTCAAATACATTTTCCCTAAATCCAAGGGACTTATACTTTTAAAATGAAACAAGTATCATATACTTTAAAGCACGTGTAGATTATCAACTCTTGTACGTATACCGTACTACATAGATACAACTAATCATGCTCAAGAGATAGGAAAGCTCTACATACCTCTTTGGTCAATCCACTTGCTAAGTCCAACTACCGCAAGTAATATGTCAACCTATAATAACCATAGTGCGTTGATTAACCTCTAATTTCAATGTAGAAATTCCAAATTCAAGTTACAATTCCTAAGGAAAATTGGGCAGCATTTCCTTTGTTTCTACTCACTTTGCCACCTTTTCAAAGGCCGATTTTTAACCTCAAACGCCTCATTAAGGCCCAACATCCAAACCAATACAAAGGGGTTTACATACCTAATCTTGGGTGTGTAAAATTCTGCCCCATAAGTTATAATAATACACTTAACAATTCTAAAGTGGTTTGTAGGCTACAACATGCTCATAATATCTCTTTAGCCAAAACCTTCATACCCAACCCACATTTCTTGCATGCAATGACTCTAATAGCATAATTTACTACCACAAGTACTTCTTTCTTAACATGCAACAATAAAAACTAATAATAGAGAAAGAATCATTACCTTAGAGCTTTAGCCAAATTTATCCAACAATTTGCTAGCCTCTATTCCAAGAACACCACCACAACAACCTTCACAAGCTAGCCCCAAACTTCCTTCTTGCCTTTTACTTTTCTTGATTTTCCTAAGGCTAGAATACCTCTTAGAGTTTTAGAGAAAAGGAGGAGCTTGAAATAATTTAAGAGATAAGGAGGAGCTTTTCTAAGAGAGAGATGAAGGATGACCAAGTCTTTAAGACTTGGTCAATAAAATGCATGCAAAAATCAGATGGGGGGGGGACACTTGTCCCCACCTGTGCCCTTTCTAAAGAAAATCGACTTTTCCTAAGTTTTTCCGCCGATTTCCGCCACATGGCCGCTTCCCGGCGCACAACTCTGCGGACTCGGATCTTTCGCGCCACGGCTCGCTTCCGGCCAGCGCTGAAACTTCGACCCTCAGTTTTCCGCGCCGCGCTCGACTTCCGCGCGCCACGCATAATCACTCACTGCTCTTGGCGCTGCCGCTCCCGGCCATGCGCTGAGACTCGACGCGTCCCGCCAACCACGGATATAACATTCTCCCCCCCTTAGAAACATTCATCCCGAATGTTCCTTCTAGGCTTACTCAAATCACAATATCGTGATGACTCAAATAACGACGCTCCACACGACCACAACAAAACTCAAGCATAAATACTAAATTTAAAGACCAACAATTTAGAACGTGGGTTACCTGGAGGTATAGGGAATAAGTGAGGATACTTCTTCATCATGTCATCCTCTGCTTCCCACGTCATTTCCTCCCTGTTCTTATTCCGCCATAAGACTCGACGGAAGCCACGCCCTTCGTCCGGTCGCTAACTCGCCGATCGAGTATTGCTAGGGACTCTCCTCATACGATAACTCCTCACACCGACATCATGAACCGTGCACTCGATGGATCTCCAATACATTTCCGCAACATGGACACATGGAAATCGGATGTACCGCCTCCAATCGGACGGTAGATCTAACTCATAGCAACCCCGCCACCCTACTGACAACCGATACGCCCAATGTACTGGGC
This sequence comes from Przewalskia tangutica, assembly GCA_029844215.1. Lineage (NCBI taxonomy): Eukaryota > Viridiplantae > Streptophyta > Magnoliopsida > Solanales > Solanaceae > Przewalskia > Przewalskia tangutica. The sequence continues at coordinate 35,797,702 of CM056727.1, read as the reverse complement.
TAAGCTTCCCTTCTTTCCAAATCTCATCACGCCTTCACGGGCGATACCTTTAGAAAAACCCAATCATCCGCTCTCAAATTCCAAGTGTCGACGCCGATGATCTGTGATACGACTTCGCCGACTCGAGCCGCCAACAACCGCCTCCCGGATAAGCTTCACCTTATCCATCGCCGAACTAAGTCCGCCCGACTAATCGAACTTCTCCCACCTCGAACCAAATTTATTGGTGACTGCACTTCCTCCCGTATAAGGCCTCATAAGGCGCCATCCGAATATTGGAATGGTAGCCGTTGTTGTAAGCAAACTCCACAAGAGGCAAATGATCCTCCCAATACCTCGAAATCAATAACACAAGCCCGCAGATATCCTCGTTGTCCGATAGTGCGCCGCCTGCTCGCTTGGCCCGAGGTGAAATGCGATCGAGACTCACTGTGTCCCTAATCCTTCGAAAAAGACCTCCGAGTTAGCCGAGAACTGGCTCTCTATTCGATATAATCGACACCGAGACTCGTGCGCCTCACAATCTCTCTAATATATAATCGCATAGTCTCACCGAGAACGCTGCTCGATCGAAGAAAATGGGCCGATTTCGCCACCGCCGACAATCACCCAAATGGAATCATGCTTCTCCGAGGGTAGGTAGCCCCGTAATAAAATCCATATTTATCACCTCCCACTTCCAAGTCGAATATCAATAGCCGCAATGTTCACCGCTTCGTGCTCAATCTTAACTCATCGACAATTCGCACGTGCACGAACTCCGCAACGCCCCTCTTTAGGCCATCCCACCAATACACGATTCGAGGTCATGATACATCTTAGTCGACCGGATGAATAGAATAACGAGCACCGCAGTGCCTCCTGCATCTGGCCGACGGTCCTCACATCGGAACACACAACCGCCTCGAATCTTAGCACTTCATCAGCGCCACTCAAATAGACTCTCTTCTCGAACAGCGGATCTCTGCATCGCACCAAAATCGGATCCTCATATCGCCGCCTCTTCACCTCCTCGACGATAGAAGACTCGGCAACCTCTCGAACCCGAATTCCTTCACTAACAGACCAACCAAACGAACCCCAAGGCTCGCTACGATGTATCTCTGACCATATCCTCTCGCTCGTGAACATCGATAGACTACCCATCGATCTGCGACTAAGGGCATCCGCAACTACATTCGCCTTCCCGGGTGGTATGTAATATCAACATCATAATCCTTAAGTAGCTCCAACCACCGCCTTCGCCGCAAGTTCACCTCCTCTCGGTCAAGATGTACCGAGACTTCGCGTTCTGTAAATGTCCACATGAACTCCATATAAATAGTGTCTCCGCATCTTCAAGGCATGAATCATCACGCTAACTCCAAGTCATGTGTGGGATAGTTCTTCATGCTTCCTAAGCCGCCGACGCATAAGCTATAACTCGCTGGATGCATCAAGACGCACTCCAAGCCCGACACTGCGCCACAATAAACCACATATCCATCTAAGCCCTCCGGAAGAGTAAGAATCAAGGCTGCCAACTTCTCCTTTAGCAACCGAAACTTTCTCACAAGTATCCGCTCACGAACATAGCCGCTTTCCGAGTCGCCTTAGTCAAAGGTGTGAAATAGAAGCAAACTTTTCTACAAACCTCCGATAATAGCTCGCAAGGCCCAAAGCCGCGCACTCCGCCAGTAGCTGGTCCGCCAAGTCTTGATCGCTTCAATCTTCGCAGACAACCCGAATATCATCTACCCCGATAACATGTCCTAAGAAAGCCATCGACGCCAACCGTAACTCGTGACTTCGAACTTGGCATACAACCGTTTGGCCTCGAGGACTCCTAATACCGCCCTCAAATGATCAGATGCTCGCGTTTCGCGAGTACACCAAGATATCATCAATAAACACTATAACGAACATATCCAAGAATGGCTCAACACCCTATTCATCAAATCCATGAATACCGCCGGCGTTGTCAACCCGAAAGACATCACCGAACTCATAGGCCTATACCGGTCCCGAATGCGCTTTGGGATATTTATCTCTAACTCGCACTGATGATAACTGCATCGCAGTCTATCTTGAAAACACTTTGCACTCGCAATCGGTCAAACAAATTGTCAATCCCGGGAGGATATCTGCTTGATAGTTACATTGTTCACCGCTCGTAATCAATACACATACGCAGGCCCCATCCTTCTTCTTTACAAATAACACTGGCGCCCAAGGAGAAACACTTGGCCTAATAAAGCCTTTCTCCAAAGAAATCTTTCACCGGTCCTTCAATTCTCAACTCGGCAGTGCCATCCTCGTATGGCGAAATAGATATCGGTCGAGTGTCCGGGCCAAATCGATGCAAACTCAATCTCCTCTCGGGAGGATACCCTAAGCTCGTCTGGGAATATGTCCGAAACTCTCTAACAACCGGACCGATCAAGGTCCCAGATCTCACCTCGATGTCGAATACCCGAACCAAATGGTAAATATACCCTTCCGTATCATCTTCCTAGCCGAGGTAAGAAATAAACCTACCCTGGCGATGCAAGATTCTTCCACTCGATAACCGCTCACCAGAAACCGAACCGAACTAACCTCTCTCTGCGGTCCACATTGGCATAGCAAGACGCTAGCCAATCCATACCCATAATCACATCAAGTCCGTCATATCCAACTCTATCAAGTCACAGAGTCCGACGACCATCTATAGTCATCGGGCAAGCCTTATATACCCGCCGCCTACCATCGGCACCTACGGCGTAGCCACCTCAAAAGATTCTATGGACTCTGCTCTATCCCTATTCTACCAAGAATATGAGGAGATATATAGGACAAGGTAGAACTCGGATCTATCAAAGCATATACATCACATCAAGAAACCAATAATGCGTACGACATGGCGACGCGACGCCCCGTCCGACGATCGACATTGCATAGATGCGGTTCTGAGGACCGTTGGAACTAGAACCCCTGCCATGACTTCGCCCGCCGCCTGCGTGAACACCCGCCCGGGCGCATAACAATCAAGATGAAGACCCAACAATCGAATCGGTGGTGGCCGTAGCATTTCCGCCGCCTCTGGTCGGACAATCTCTCTTCAAATGGCCCTGCTGGGCACAAGAGTAACAAGCTCCTGGAGGAACACGACACCCCCCATAATGGCAATCACCACATCGACCACACCGAGGCATAGGTGACCTCATCTGACCGGAACTCGTCCTCCGAAACCCAAGCCCGGAACCATGTCCGCTTCCCGAATACTCAGACGCCCCGAAGATGGTGGAGGAGCGCTCAGACCGGCCGTGGTGCAAATCCGTCTGGCCGGGTTGTCTACCCTAAAATTACCGAGGACCTGCTGTCTGGCCCTCTTCTCGATACTGCCGATCCGCTTACCGCTGCGTTCACACCTGCGCATATGCTCGCACGCGGCAATGTCCATGCCCGAAGAGCTACTCCGCAACTCGCCAAGTGATCATCGAGTCTTGTGACATACCGGTGCACTCGCCTCCATGCGCTACCAAAGCGGGCACATACCGAGCCAATGAGTCAAACTCACATTGTACTCCGAACCGTCCCGCCCACTCGCCTCGGCGTCAAAAATCTATCGGCGAGCCCTCCTCATCTGCGGAGGCGAAATGGCCAAGTAACGCCTCGAGAACTCGTCCTAAATAGCCGAAGCGCATGCTCCCCGACGCTTCCCATGAATCATACCGATCCAATCGCGGTGTCCCGCACCGACGAACCTAGTACCACCGACTCGGTCTCCAAGCCCCGATCACCGCCATGATCCGTCAGAATCGTCGGATAAACTCCCGAGGATCATCTCGTGCCTCACCCATAAAACTTCGGGTGGGCTGCAACTCAAAAGTCCTCGCCTCAAGCTAGCGACTGTCAACTACGGTACATGAATCGCTGTCTCCACTATCTCATGCCGCCACGATCCTCGCTAGTAATCGCCATCTCCTTGTAGCCTATCCTCCGCCCGGCCGCTGGATCGAGGCTCGTGTACCGCGGTCTCGTGAGCCGGCCGCCGCTCACTGGGATTGGCGACGTTGTAGAACTCGCCGTCTGAAACACCTCATCCGGTGGGGATCGGGCTCGTGCCTGGTAACCCTCGGTGCCCTACTAGTAGTTCCCTCTACTGTCTTGCCCTTCTGGGCCGCGGTTGCCTTGCGTGGAGGCATAACTGATACATAAAGGAAAACATCAGAGGAGGTTCAACCTATAACTCAGCTCTATTGCACGATCTTAGAGTGAAAGAATGGAAACCAATCCTAAATATCCCGCACTCCCGATTATAGATGTGGTGCACACACCGATAATCAAGACTCTACTAGACACGATCAGGACACTTTCCGAGGACTAATCGCTCGATACCACTTTTGTCACGACTCCAACCTCGGCCGCGATCGTACTCACCGGTACTCGCCGTATATGTCGAGAATAGCAATGAACATACATAACACATAGCTTATAAAAGTGGTAACATCACCGCCACCGATAAGGCCGCTTCCATAAACATACTTAACAATGTATAGTAGTACAACCGGTTCTGTAGAGCCCAAACATAAATGTGACCACGCACTCTAAAGATAACAACTATAATGACGGGGCCGCCATGCCCCTGAATGTACAAAATACCTATAGCATCGTGAATATCCGCACTAACAAAACAAGCTTCCGAGGAATGGAGCTTCGACACTGAGTAAAAGATCCTAGAATGAGGATTCGCCACCGCTTCTTAATCTGCAGATTAACGCATTTCCAGGAAGGGGTCGACACAACGCATCAAGTATGTAAAATCGAAAATATCAGTAGTAATATCATAAGTCAAAATAAGCCGGAGTCATAGATAAAATCAATTTCTCAGACCGTGCCTTACTAACAATGAGAGTAATAAGTATAAATCTTATAGCATAAAAATAGGAGGCTCACGATCAAAACAGGGTACCTCGCCCGTAGTATCATTAAGCAATCCTACTCCTGGGACTATTTCACCCGCATGGGTCCTGTGGACCCGCATGAGGTCATCCGCCTCGTCATGGGACTATTTCACCCGCATGAGACTATTTCACCCGCATGGATCCTGTGGACCCGCATGAGTACCATCGCCGCACTCGCACGGACTATTTCACCCGCATGGATCCCGTGGTCCGATCCGCACGAGTGCAAGCGCGCGACTCGCGTCACGGGTAGCAAATCCATGGCATAGATAATAACCCGGGGTTTACCCCGTAATAATACAAATATATAACATAGCTCATCCGGCTATCATACATAACATAAGTACTACCGGCCTATCATATCATACATAAGCACTACCGGCCTATCATATCACAACATAAGCACTACCGGCCTATCATATCATACATAAGCACTACCGGCTTATCGTAACATAAGCAAGTTAAGAAATCCCCTAACTTCTTATTAACATTATTAATATACCCTCTCATTTTAGTATCCTAAGGCACTAACATGTCTTTTAATAGAAAATCCGGGAATTCAACCCAAGTACCATGTACTTCTAGCTTTTTAAGAAAACTCTTTTTATACAAAGATTCCAAGATACTAATCACCATAGTATCAAGTTACAAGTTCTTTTCAAAACAAGTCACATTTCCTTTTAGAAATATAATAGGCTTCTAAATCAAGTGACTTCATTCCTTTAAAACCTTAGGCAACCAATGCCTAAAACCAATCCACCTTCCATAGTTTCGAATCCTTTACCCGTACTTGTTTTAATTAGAGTAAACCATTCTTTGTGAACCTTTCAAAACTAATATAACCAACTTCCCATAAAGTCATTATATTTAGCGTTATTCCTTTGTCAAATACATTTTCCCTAAATCCAAGGGACTTATACTTTTAAAATGAAACAAGTATCATATACTTTAAAGCACGTGTAGATTATCAACTCTTGTACGTATACCGTACTACATAGATACAACTAATCATGCTCAAGAGATAGGAAAGCTCTACATACCTCTTTGGTCAATCCACTTGCTAAGTCCAACTACCGCAAGTAATATGTCAACCTATAATAACCATAGTGCGTTGATTAACCTCTAATTTCAATGTAGAAATTCCAAATTCAAGTTACCAATTCCTAAGGAAAATTGGGCAGCATTTCCTTTGTTTCTACTCACTTTGCCACCTTTTTCAAAGGCCGATTTTTAACCCTCAAACGCCTCATTAAGGCCCAACATCCAAACCAATACAAAGGGGTTTACATACCTAATCTTGGGTGTGTAAAATTCTGCCCCATAAGTTATAATAATACACTTAACAATTCTAAAGTGGTTTGTAGGCTACAACATGCTCATAATATCTCTTTAGCCAAAACCTTCATACCCAACCCACATTTCTTGCATGCAATGACTCTAATAGCATAATTTACTACCACAAGTACTTCCTTCTTAACATGCAACAATAAAAACTAATAATAGAGAAAGAATCATTACCTTAGAGCTTTAGCCAAATTTATCCAACAATTTGCTAGCCTCTATTCCAAGAACACCACCACAACAACCTACACAAGCTAGCCCCAAACTTCCTTCTTGCCTTTTTACTTTTTCAGATTTTCCTAAGGCTAGAATACCTCTTAGAGTTTTAGAGAGAAGGAGGAGCTTGAAAATAATTTAAGAGAGAAAGAGGAGCTTTTCTAAGAGAGAGATGAAAGATGACCAAGTCTTTAAGACTTGGTCAATAAAATGCATGCAAAAATCAGATGGGGGGGGGGGGACACTTGTCCCCCACCCAGGCCCTTTCTAAAGAAAAATCTGACTTTTCCTAAGTTTTTCCGCCTGATTTCCCGCCTGCCGCTGCCCTGGCGCAACTCATCGCGACCTCGGATCTTCGCGTCGCGGCCTCGCTTCCGGCGGGCGCTGAAACTTCAGCGACCTCGTGTTTCCGGCGCCGACCGGCGCCATACAATCACTGTCTTGGCGCGCGACCACGCCTCGGCCATGCGCCGAGACCCGATCATGTCCCGACCCGAACCACGGGGTATAACAACAATTTGGGGGACTGCCATCTGAAGATCCCCATATGCACATTACAAACTTTCTGGAGTTGTGTGCCACTTTCAAATACAATGGTGTTACTGACGATGCCATTAGATTGAGGCTCTTCCCGTTCTCACTGAGGGATAGAGCCAAAAGCTGGTTGAACTCACTGCCTACCAACTCCGTCATTACCTGGCAGGACCTGGACCAAAGGTTTCTAACAAAGTTCTTCCCTCATTCAAAGGCTGCAAAGTTAAGGAGAGAGCTGAACAATTACTAACAGGTGGATGGTGAGTCGCTTTATGATGCATGAGAGCGATTCAAGGATTTTCAAAGGAAGTTCCCACATCATGGAATATAGAAGTGGATGCTGGTCCACATTTTTTATAATGGATTGAGTGGTACTACTCGTACCATCATTGATGCTGCAGGTGGAGCGTTCATGAGAAAGAGTGCCAATGAGGCACATGACTTACTAGAAGACATGGATGCCAACAATCATCAAGGGGCAGATGACAGGTCAGTGAATAGCAGGAAGACTATGGGCATACATGAAATAGATGCCATCAATGCCTTGAATGCACAAGTGGCCCTTCTAACGAAGCAACTGCAGCAGAACACCATGTTTGTGAATGCAGTCCAGATGCCAGTGAATTGCGAGATTTGTGGTGGACCATATTCCTTTGACAGATGCACAGCGGTGGACCCTAATAATGTGCTAATAGAGCAAGTACATGCGGTGGGGAACTTTCAGAGACCTTATAATTCCAACACATACAACCCAGGGTGGAGAAATCACCATAACTTTTCGTGGATGAGCGATCAGCCTCAGCAACAACCATATCAATGTGGTTACCAGAACCAACAGGTGCAAAATCAGGCCACTTCATCCCAGCAGTTTAGACCACCTACACAACAGGAGAAGTCTGATGAACTGAGAGTTGCATTGCTGACACTTACCAATTCGCAGAATCAGTTCATATCTGAAACCTGGTCCGCTCTCGGGAACTTGGAAACGCAGGTTGGACAACTGGCAAACATGGCAACCAACAGGCCGCAGGGCACTCTCCCAAGCAATACAGAGGTAAATCCTAGAGAGCAGTGTCAAGCAGTGTTGTTGAGGAGTGGAAAGCAGTTGGAGCAGGTTGCTCCCAATCCCGCAGAGGTAAGTGAGAAGGAGTGTGGAAAGCAGATGAGTTGGAGAATGAGGGGGTCACTGGGGACCGCCCTACAATTGAGACAGCTCCACGAACACCTTTGAGGAAGTACGTTGATAGAATCCCTTACCCTCAAAGGTTATAAAGAAGGCAATTGACAAGCAGTTCTCCAAGTTTTTGGAGATGTTTAAGAAGCTTCACATAAATATCCTCTTTATTGAAGCACTAGAACAAATGCCAGCATACTTTAAATTCATGAAGGAGATACTTGGAAAAAAGAGAAGGCTAGCGGATTATGAGACAATATCTTTGACAGAGGAGTGCAGTGCCATCCTGCAAAAGAAACTGCCTCCTAAGATGAAGGATCCAAGGAGCTTCACATTGCCTTGCACAATTAGTAAGGTGACATGCAACAAGGCGCTGTGTGATCTAGGGGCCATTATCAATCTCATGCCTCTGTCTATCTTCAAGAGATTGGGTTTGGGAGAAGCCAAACCAACTACAGTAAATTTGCAGTTGGCCGACCGAACCGTAGTGCACCCCAGAGGCGTAATAGAAGATATGCTGGTCAAGATGGAAAAGTTCTTCTTCCCAGCAGACTTCCTCATTCTTGATATGAAAGAAGATGATAAAATACCCATCATTTTGGGGAGACCATTCCTTGCAACTGGGAGAGCCCTAATTGATGTAGAAAAGGAAGAATTGAGACTAAGGGTTCATGAGGAAGAGATGGTGTTCAAAGTGTTCAATTCCTCCATTGAATCCCAAGCCATCAACAAGTGCCACAAGACCGGTGACACAAGAGTTCACCAAGACATGCCACGCCTAGGAGATCATTCATACTGCGGTGAACCCACAGGTCAGCAAGAATGCTGAAACAAAAATGAATGCCATGGAAACCATCGAACAGGTAAGTCTTACTGAACCCCCTTCTGTGAAAAAGAAAAATAGAGTGAGAAAGAGGAGGATAATTTTGAAATGGATAGGTAGTGGGGTTAAAATACCCCAATGGGTTAATGAGTAACCTGCGTCCGGCTACAAGACCGTTAAAGACAACGCTACTTGGGAGGCAACCCAAGGTTTTAATTATGTTATTTAAATTTTTCATTTTAGTTTGTTTTAGTTTAATTAGAACAGTCTAACTTTTGGTATTTTTGTTGTGTTGTGATGCCAGGTGAAGGAATGAGACATGAAGTAGGGAAAAACACTGAAAAACACCGAATCAGGAGTTCAGCACTGCGGTTCCATCATGAAGAACCGCGGTGCCAGAAGATCATAGAGGGCGCAGGAATTTAGGCACCGCAGTGCCACTTTGCAGAACCGCGGTGTCGATAGCGATTTCCGAAAAATAAAAAGGCCCTGAATCGCTAAATCTTCTCCCACAGATACCGTCTCAGTGCAATATCCGCTGCCACCACCACCGTTCTGAACCGCTGTATGTCTATAAGTCATTCATTTTAATTTTTGAGTCTTTTACACATTTAGGAAAATGTGTAGTTTAAGTTTGGGGCGGGGGAGTTTTCATTTTATTTTATTTTTGTGAGTCTTTTATTGTTTTTGTGTTTTGTGTGAGTCAATTTTTTTTATATATATCATGCATGCTGTGCTTATTTGGAATGCCTAGTGAACTAAGTGGGATAATGTAATGAAATGAGAAGCTAAAATCTGTGTGCTTAAGTTAGATATGCCAAAAATTCATGAAAATCTGATTATTTGGAATATTTGATGCTTAGCCTATGTGTTGTCAATTGAAAAATGTCTGTGAAGTATGCTTGATTGTTATTTGAGGCGAAATAGTTAAGATGTACATGTTAGGGAGATGATTCGGGCATTTCTTGTTAGCCCTTCTTACCATTCATTACATACCTTGCAATAAATTGTATCCCTAGTCAGCCCCTTTGAGCCTAAAATAAGTTATTTCTTTGACACCCTATGATTCCCTTGTGTGCCATAAGCAGTAATTGAAAAAATTGGAATGAAGAAGTGTGAAAAAGAAATACAAAAGAGAGTGAAAAATTGATGCACCCCAAAAAAATATATGCTAGAGCTTAAGTTTGGGGGTGTCTATGTGAATGTGTTTCATGCTCTCAAAAAGAGAAGAAGGGAACGATAGGTATGAACTGAAAAAGAATACCAAAAAGAAGGACCAAATGGTTCAATGAGAACAACGCTTATGGTACATAATTTGAGCCTAAATGCCAACTTTTACCTACCCTTGCCTAAGCCTACATTACAACCCTGAAAAGTTACGAGGATCTCTAGTATGTATGTCTATGATTAGTGGAGAATATCAAGTACACAGGCCCGTAGACTAAATAAAATTGACATGCATAGGTTAGGTATTCATGCTTCCATTACTTGTGATTGAAATGAATTTGCGAAATATCTGACTTGAAATTCTAGATTGCTGAATTCATGCTATATTTGTTCCTGCATATTATCCCAACTGACGTTCATGTGTTTCTAAGTCTTTGTGCAGCTGCTTGATTTGAGTCTTTTATTTTTGTGTCTGTATTTTTGTTTTGATCTTTGCTCGAGAGCGAGCAAATGTTAAGTTTGGGGGTGTTTGTTAGGCGTAATTTGTATATGCCTTTTGAGTCATTTTTTAGTTGGTATTTCACTCGTTTTTGTTGTGTTTAGTATAGTAGTAGGTTTGTTTTTCTTTCTTTTGAGTCACAGCGGTGCAAAAAGGCAAAATGACAAAAAGGAACGAGAAATTGGCAAAAAAGGTGTTCCCAAGGCGAAAAGGACGAAAGTTGGCAGCTCAGAGCGAAAGAAGACAGCACCGCGGTGCCACTATGCAGTACCGCGGTGCCATATTTACCTAGGAGTCACAGGAATTTCAGCACCGCGGTGCCATCAGCAAGATCACAGCGCCATTTGTCAGGCCGAGAAGTCGCAGAGTTTTGATCATGCCGATACGGGAAATTTTAATTCCGAAGGTAAATTGGCTAAGGGCAGATTGGTCCATAGGGAACGAAAATTAGAGGATATTTAAGTCCTAGGGATTGATGTTATGAGGGAGGTTGGTCATTCTACAACACAACACAACACAACACAAGGCGGATTTGAAGCTACAATTGAAGACTTTGTTCTACGTAATTTTCTTTATTTCGTTTTTAATTCAGTTTATGTATGGATATTGTGTTAGTTATTAGCGTGACTATGGCTAGAAGCTAAACACTCTATTAGGGCCTTCCTTATGAATCGCTTGAAACTTTTATTCATGAATTAATGCAGTAGTTTGATTTCTTCTTCACTTGATTAAGATTTAGTCAATAATTGGTATGAATGCTTGATAATTAATTGATCACTAATTATCATAACCTGTATGATTTAGAATCAAAAGCCGAAAGGAGAGATTGGATATGCTGTAATTGGCTAGACATAGGTTAAAATTGCGGACGAAAGTACCTCGATACTTGTGTAGCATTATAGGTTACTGTTCTTAATCCTCATATGTGGTAAATCCTATCATAGAATTATAGAAGGTTTCTACACTGGGGTTGAGTGATTATATGTCCTAACCAGAATATAAGACAGTCTAGTTAACCGCTATCTTAGCGAAGAAGAAGAATCATTCTAGTCGCATTAATGATTGAATAAAGTGGATAATCGAGGATTTTGAAAGCCCTAATTCAATCATAACTGATTATAACTTTATTGATTTAAACCTTGCAATTATTCTAGTAGTTAAATAAAAACCCCAATCAAATATCGATTGCCAAATAGATAACATAAAATAGATGAACGGTACTTAGAAACCAGTCTCTGTGAATGATATTCGGTCTTACAGACTATATTACTTGTGAACGATGCGTACGCTTGCGTGAGCATTCGAAATATCGCTAACAAAGGGCTATCAACGAAATGTCTGAATCATCTCCCTAAACATGTATATCTTAACTATTTCGCCTCAAATAACAAGCAAACAGATTTCTAGACATTTTTCAACCTTTCTTTCCATAATTGACAAGACATAGGCTAAACACAAATATCTCAAATAATTAAATGTCATGAATTTTTGGCATATCTAACTTAAGCACACAATTTTTTGCTTTCAATTCCATTACATTATCCCAATTGATCCACTTAGTATCTTTAGCAACTATAACATACATGATCCATAAAAAAAATTCATGACTCACAAACGTATAAAACAAAAAACAAAAAGACATCAAAAAGACTAAAAAACAAGACAATAAAACAAAATAAGACACCCCCCCAAACTTAATCGACACATTGTCCCCAATTTGTGAAGACTAAAAATAGAGATAACTTACTAACACACACAGCGGTCATACAGAGGTCTGGATGGAAGGACAATACCATCGTAAATCGGGCGAGGAATCGCGGTCCTCGACCTGCAGTTGCTAATTCTTGCAGAATTCCAGTGTCTTCATTTTTCTGCATTGCTAACAATTCGCTCTTTGGAGTGAGTTCTGCCTTTCATCTGTCATCCAAAAACACTAACATACCAGATCGTGAGACTGTTCAAGATAAAATTAAAATAAACTAAAACAAAACTTGAAATATCATAATTTAAAACATTGTGTTGCCTCCCAAGTAGCGCTATATTAAACGTATTTTAGCCAGACGCAGGTTACTTACTAAATCAAGAGGGTAGTGTGTCCCCTCCGCATATCTATTTTAGCACCATTTTCTTTCTCCCCATTCTCTTCTTTTTTCACAATTCTGATTTCAGAGGAGTTCAATTCTTTTTCATCAATAGTTAGTTCAGAAGTCTTACCATCAGGTTCTTCATGCTGCTTTGGTGGTACCCCACGAGCGTCAGTACTTGTGAGGCTTTTCTCAGGCACAACCTTGTCAACTACCCCAATAGCAAAACATCTATCAGTGACTTGAGGTTCAGTGGGCTGCTTGAAGACTATGAATACCATTTCCTCACCTTGGACTATGAGTTTTAACTCCCCCTTTTCAACATCAACGAGGGCTCTCCCTGTGGCTAGAAATAGTCTCCCAAGGATCATGGATATATTTTCATCTTCATCCATGTCTAAAATGATGAAATCAGCAGGAAGGATGAATTTACCCACTTGTACCAACACATCTTCAATAATTCCTTGGGGATGCACAATCGAGCGATCAGCTAGCTGCAAGGTGACTGTGGTTGGTATCGCTTCCCCCAAACCAAGTCTTTTGAACACAGAGAGGGGCATACGATTGATACTTTCCCCCAAATCACATAAAGCCATTTTGCATGTAACACTCTCTATGGTGCAAGTTAAGGTGAAACTCCCTGGGTCTCACAACTTAGGGGGGAGTTTCTTTTGTAATATAACACTGCACTCCTCTGTCAGCACCACTGTCTCATAATCTGCCAGCTTCCTCTTCTTAAACAGGACGCCTTTCATGAATTTCACATAAGCTGGCATCTGCTCCAAAGCTTCAATGAATGGAAGATTGATATGCAGTTTTTTGAATACCTCCAAAAATTTCAAAAACTGCTTATCCAAATTCTTCTTCTGTAGTATTTGAGGGCAAGTAATTTTGTCTGTATACTCCCTCATCACTGCGGGTGGAGCCTTCTCTAAAATAGGGTGGTCATCAGTAACCCCCTCCTTTTCTACCTCAACTGCCTTCCCCACATCATTCTCCTTTTCAACCACCGTCAGTGCCTCTGCTCTAATCGCTTCACTTCTCAAACTGATTGCTTGGCATTGCTCCTCGATTCATCATCAGACATTAGGAAGGTTACCTTGCTCTCTATTATCCAACGTGTTTACCAGTTGTCCCACATGTGTTTCCAAACTCCTGATGGATGACCTAGTCTCGATCATGAACTGGGTGGTCTCCTTCATGAATTGAGTCTGGGAGTATGGATTCTGTCTGAGATTTAGCCAAGGTCATCAGTGCTGCTCTTATTTCTCTTATTTCATCTGACTTCTCTTGGAGTCCATGGGTGAATCTGTGAGGACGATGCCTGAAATTGTGGTTACTGCCCTTGTTCATTCTTCCATGAAAAATTTGGGTGATTTCTCCACCCCAGATTATATGTGTTGGAGAATGCATGGTTGTAGGGCCCCTGAAAATTCCCCACTGCCTGAACCTGCTCCATGGACACATTATTTGGGTCCACTGCTGTACACCTATCAAAGGTATGGGGACCCCCACAAATTTCGCATCTCACTGATGTCTGAACTGCTTTAACTGTCATGGTACTCTGCTGCATCTGTTTTGTCAAAGTACCTACCTGCGCAGTCAATGCAGTGATAGCATCTAGCTCATGAATCCCAGCCATCTTCCTACTGCTCATTGCTCTCTCATCGGCCCCCTGATAGTTGTTTGTGGTCATATCCTCTAGCAAATTATGTGCCTCATTGACACTCTTTCTCATGAATGTACCTCCTGCTGCAGCATCAATGATGGTACGAATTGTACCACTCAGCCCATTGTAAAATATGCGGATTAACATCCACTTCTCAATCCCATGATGTGGACACTTCCTCTGCAAATCTTTGAACCACTCCCATGCATCATAGAGTGACTCTCCATCCATCTCATAGTAATTATTAAGCTCCCCTCTGAGCTTTGCTGCTTTGGATGGAGGGAAGAACTTGGAAAGGAACCTCTGGGCTAAGTCTTGCCATGTAATGATGGAGTTCGCCTGTAATGAATTCAACCAGCACTTTGCTCTCTCCCTGAGTGAGAATGGGAAGAGCCTCAACCGAATGACATCACAGTAACGTCATTATATTTAAATGTTGCACACATCTCTAGGAAGTTTTCTAGATACAGATGGGGATCTTCTGTTAGTAATCCCCCAAACTGGACTGAACCTTGGACCATGTGCAAGATTACTGGTTTGATTTCGAAATTATTGGTTTCAACAGCTGGTAGCCTGATGCAAGTCTGCACCTTTATAATAGTAGGCATCACATAGTCCCCCAAGCTCCTTTATGCAGGGACTTGTCTTAAGACAGACGGTAACTCATCATCCACCAAATTGTTGTTTCGCTGATCTGCCATTGCTAAGGAATCAACTGCTCTTTTCTCTTTCCTGTTCTGTCTGCACAATCTCTCAATCTCAGGGTTCAGAGGGATAGGAATGTCAGCTCCTCTCCTACTTCGCATAAACTAAGTTACTGAGATTAATCAAAAACAGCAAAATAGATCACGGCAAACAACACTAAAACAAAAAAAAACTGAAATAAAAACCAAATTAGAAATAAGAATAAATAAATCGATACTAACAGTACGCCAGTCCCCGGCAACAGCACCAAAAACTTGTTGCGATATTTCTAAGTGCTTACGCAAGTGTACGTATCGTTCAAGTAATAAAGATCTGTAAGACCGAGTTTATCGTCCACATAAACTGGTTTATTAAGTACCGACTATCTATTCTATGGTATCTATTTGGTTGGCGTTCTTTAGTTTGAGAATTATAACTAAGAATTATGACTAAGTGCAGAAATTAAACTAAAAATTATAATACTTTGGGCTTATAATAGTTATGAAGGAAATAGGGCATTCCAATCTCCTCAACTATCAACTCTTCACGTGTTAATGAAATTGCTAATGATTCTTCTTCTTATTAAGATAGCATGTTAACTAACACTATACTAAACGCAAAATAAAAGAGTAAAATGCTAACTAAAAATGTCTCAAAAGAGTGTATAATACACTCAACATTACGACAGTGAAAACGACGACTTTTGAACGTCTATATGTGAAATTAGAGGAAAAAAGTGGTGATAAGAAGTTGTACAGACTAGCCAAGGCGATGGAGAGAAAGGCATGGGACTTGGATCACGTGAGGTGCGTCAAGGATAAGGACGACAAAGTACTGGTGGAGGACGCGCATATTAGGCGGAGGTGATAGAATTACCTCCATAAACTCTTGAATGAAAAAAGAAGATAGAGACATTGTGCTGGGAGATCTGGAGCACTCTGGTAGGTACCGGGATTTTGGATATTGTGAAAAAAATTAAGATTGAGGAGGTTCAAAGTGTTGTTCGTAGGATGCGTAGGGGACGAGTGACCGGGCCTGATGAGAGCCCGGTTAAATTTTGGAAGAGCGCAGGTAGGGAAGGTTTGGAGTGGCTGACAGAGTTGTTTAACGTTATTTTTAAGACGGCGAGGATGCCCGAAGAATGGAGGTGGAGTACATTGATTCATTTGTACATGAACAAATGTGATATTCAGAGTTGCAACAACTATATGGGTATCAAGCTGCTAAGCCACAATATGAAAGTTTAGGAAAGAGTCATGGAGATGAAGGTGAAAAGAGGCGTGTCTATCTCCGAGAATCAGTTTGGATTCATGTCGGGGAGTTCGACTACATAAGCTATTCATCTTATTATGAGGTTGGTGGAGCATTATAGAGAGAGAAAGAGAGACCTACATATGGTTTTCATCGACCTCGAGAAGGCATACGACAAAGTCCATAGGGAGGTTCTATGGAGATGTTTGGAGGTTAGATGTGTACTTGTGGCATACACTAGGAAATTCAAAGATATGTATGATGGTGCCAAGATCAGGGTACAGACAGTAGGAGAAGACTCAGAGTTTTTCTCATTGATGATGGGGCTACACAAGGGATCAACTCTTAGCTCATTCTCATTTGCATTGGTGATGGATGGACTGACGCGATAAATTCAAGGGGAGGTACCATGATGTATGTTATTCGCAGATGACATAGTCCTGATTGTTGGTTTAGTTTATCATTCGTTGTTGATTTTATGAGAAGTTTGAAGTCATCATTTATTCTAATTTTGTGAATTAGAATAATTATTTTGTATTATATTTTTATGAATAATTAAAAATTACTTAATTAATTAATCACTTAACTAATAATGTATATAAAATAACTAAACTATATATTTAACGGGAAGACTAACTAATATTTTATCGGGAAATTATATTAACTAAATAATATTTGACCAAAAAGTTATATTAATGATGTTCAATCCTAAATTAAGGATTAACTATTACTAATTAATAATTGCCAATTAATTATAATTCTAACTATAATTAACAAAAAATTATATTATCTAACTAATTCTTTATCGAAATATTATATTAATGATGTTTAATTCTAATTAACACATGAAACAATTAACAATTAAAAATTAACCCACTATTATTCTTCTAACTACAATTAACTCACAACTAACAATTGATAAATTAATTAGCAAAAAAATCTCGATATATTAAAAATAAAGCCATGCCTTGACTAAAACATAACACACTTAAATCAAAATTCTAAAAATAAAACACTTAAACCTAATAATAACAAGTTTCCAAAGAAAACTTACTTCGAACACTTTACAACCCTTAAAACGACAATCCGGACATTTAGGTATCCTTGATGTATTGAATCTACATTATTGTTCGCAGAAAAAAATATCAGATTCTATATAAAATATTGACGTTTTGGAGTCTTGACACATAACTAATCTTTGATCAAAGTATGAAAACATAAATTTCAAACCTTTGAAATAATACTAAATGTTGAAAAATAAAAAAGTTAATATAAAAAAATCATATCCATATTGCGCAAAAGGAGTTAACTGTGCCGTTACGGTAAACTCCTTTTGCACAATAATTTATTGCGTAGAACGTACTGGCGATTTGTTTTTTTTTGGGTCAATTAAGTTCCGAACTCTACGTTACAATTGCCACAGAGCTATTGTTACGGTTTACCAAAAAAGTCGAAGAACATTTTTTTTTTGAATTTTGTCTATATATATAACAAGTATTCAAATAGTCAGGTCAGCCTTTGACACTTGTAGAATCAAGTGCATGCGTTTAATTAATATTTGACATAATCTTGGTTAAAGATGGTCTCCGCATTCCAAATCAATATTCTCAACATCTCATATATATCTTGTTAGTATTAAATCGAAATTTTCAACATTGTTTTGCATTATTCGACATAATGTCGTCTATGTTGTGCAATATTTACTGAAATTGTAGCAGTACAATATGCACCAAACATAGGTATTTGAACGAAACTTGAATATTGCTTGCATTTCACTGGAATCGTCATCATCTTTGTCAAATCATACGTGCAGAATTTGTAGTGGACCAACAAGCATGACAAATACATTTTCTCTCCATTCCAATTTGGGTGCTCACTAACATATTACTATGATAAAAAATCAAAATATAAATAATATAATACCTTTTGTTAGGAAAAAATTTCATGAAACATATATTAGTTTTT
Organism: Przewalskia tangutica; assembly: GCA_029844215.1. Taxonomy (NCBI): domain Eukaryota; kingdom Viridiplantae; phylum Streptophyta; class Magnoliopsida; order Solanales; family Solanaceae; genus Przewalskia; species Przewalskia tangutica. The sequence continues at coordinate 35,779,370 of CM056727.1, read as the reverse complement.
TGTTAACGGAAAGTAATTTTTTTTAAATAAAATTATAAGAGAAAATTAAAGGGAGTCCAACAAAATTCTTGGCTCTCTATTAAATGTAGTACCAAATTTCCATTTAAAAGGAAATGGAGTACTAAAACGAGTATTTAAGGACAAATATAAAACGATAATGACCAATTACATACCAAATAAAAATGAAAAATTTGATCCAATATCATTAACATTTTACAGCGTACGTAAAGGTAGTAGAGTTAAATGAAGAGGGAAGGTGGCTTGTTTTACATAATCTACATGTATAAACATGTTCTATATTTAATAATAGCTATATTTATTTTTATTGGTTTTGAAGATATCTCCTAATAGAGAATATATGTTTCCAAGAAAATGAAAACCCCTGGGGTTGGCCGTTTAAAAATTCATAATTAACCTACAAAAGTTTGTGTTGAAAGTCAATGTCAAAGCAGCCAATTATACTTGACAACAAAGACAATATCAAAGCTTGTGACTGCGCCAAATTACCAAGACTGAACCCCAAAAACATAGTCTAATTAGCCAAGTACCCATTCAATTCAACTGCTGAAAAGCAAAACTACAATAGAACTAGTATTGTCTATCATGCACCAACTTCCCTTATATATATGCCATCTCCAACCCCTCCTTTGCCATAATAACAAACATATATATAACCATTCAGTATAGCAACAAAGAGTTCAAAGGAGATTCATTTTTTCCCTCTAATTTTACTAGCCTAAACCAATCTTTTACATATCAACAGATTTAGAGAAAATATATGGCAACTCTTCAAGCTTCAAGTTTCTTGACTTCGTTTTGTTCTGTTACCTCGTCTTCATCTTGCCGAGGAGGAACCATTACAGCTAAGATTAATATTCCCAAGATTCAGACAAACAAAATCTCCCTCCCTGGGCTAATTCAAAGAAGAGGAATATCAGGGTATGAACAATTTACCAGCAATCCAATTGAGGAACTGCTTAGCCCATCAAGAATACCAAGTGATAATGATGGTCCTGATATGCTGGTTATCGAGAAGCTTTACGCTATCAAGGAGGCAGTTGCAGATAGAGTGGAGATGCATAGGAATATTGGAGAGCAGAGAAGCCAATGGAACAGTATGCTTTTGACATCCATTAACGGCATAACTCTAGCTGCTGCTACAATGGCTGGCATTGCAGCTAGCAGTGGTGCTGGTGGTGATGCTATTGTGGGACTAAAGATGTCATCCACTTTGATGTATTTGGCTGCTACTGGCATGTTGACGACCATCAACCAGATTCAACCCTCCCAGCTTGCTGAAGAACAAAGAAACGCGACAAGGTTATTCCAAGATCTCCATAACCAAATTGAAACAACTTTATCAATCGGTCACCCTTCTGCTATTGACGTCAAAGAAGCCATGGACAAAGTCTTGGCTCTTGACAAGGCCTACCCACTACCTCTTCTTGGCGTAATGCTAGAGAAGTTTCCATCTTCTGTTGAACCTGCTGTTTGGTGGCCTCAACAACGTCGAAGACAGCCCAAAAGAGCAAGTGATAATACTGAAAACAAGTGGAATGGATGGAACAGTAAACTGGAGGAGGAAATGAAAGAAATAATGGGAGTTTTGGGCAGAAAAGACCAAGAAGAATATATTAGCCTGGGGAAAAAGGCCTTGAAATTGAACAAGCTTTTAGCCATATCTGGTCCTTTGCTCACAGGCCTAGCAGCATTAGGGTCAATGTTTATACAATCTTCTCCTTCTCACGGATCTAACTGGGCAGCTATGCTTGGAATTGTTGGTGGCGCATTGGCAAGCGTAGTTAATACAATTGAGCATGGTGGACAAGTTGGAATGGTATTCGAGATGTATAGGTGCAATGCTGGTTTCTTCGAGTACATGCAAGAATCCATTGAATCTAACTTGACAGAAACAGAAATGGACAGAAGAGAAAATGGTGAAGTGTTGGAAATGAAAGTGGCTTTGAAGTTAGGAAGGAGCTTGTCAGACCTAAGAGATCTTGCAGCTTCTTCATCATGGAAAGCAGAAAATTTAGACGAGTTTGCAAGCAAGCTTTTTTAATGTTTTAACTGTTTATTGTATAACGCATAGAGACAAGAGTATGGCTAACTCATTCTTTTGATTCATTTGTTAATTGCTTATATGTAGAAAGCTTCTCTTTTCTCAGGCAATATTGCAAGCTGCAAATGGCTTGATTCGTGATCTTTTTTCTTGACTTCATGAGGAATGAATCATCTCTTTATTTAACTATTTTTCCGAATTAGTGACGTACTCAAATTTTTTCATAAGCGATGTTAATATTTAAAAAGGTAGATAAACAACCAATCATAATAACAACATCATACTAAAAACCACAAGCATATTACTAAATCTATCTTTCACAAGCTTTCAATAATAATACATACTAAATTCTCTCTCTATATATATAAGGCATGACCAAATAATGTTAGCTGGGTTAGAGTCTCATATTGATTGGTGAATGGACGGGTAATTAGTTTGTTTATATGGATTTGAACAATCCTCTATTCATGAGCTAGCTCTTGAGGTCATTTAATTGCACTATTTTTCCTTCAAATGGGTTGGTCTTCAATTTTTGCTCTTCAAAATTGAACTTTAAGGGCGGGAGGCATAACGAGGCATTATGTGATGTTATGATATGAAAATATAAATTTATGCTCCGCGAAAAAAGTTATTTGCAATTAGAGGCAACAATTAAATACCAACACAAAATAGGGAAAAAAATGCAAATGACGGTCTTGAGGTTTAGTGAGGCTCAATTGTCATATCTTTACATTTTCATATATTAGATATGAAGGATTTAAATTAACTCTTTCCCTTTGTCAGCTTTGTTCCGACTCATCAATCCTTTCTTTCAATATATATATATATATATATATATATATACTTGGGACTCATTAGTTGAATTATAAGATGAAATAATCATGATACAAAGTTTGTTATTGCTTGTTCTAGTGTTTGGTTTGTATTTCGAATTTTGAGCATAGCTAATCCTGATACAATTTAATATATCAATTGGTGTATTATTTTATACCTCGTATAGCAATAAGGGATACCAATACATGGATAAACAGTTAAACACTTATAAATAGAATTGCCCTTTTTTTACCTCAAACACATTATCAAAATATATATATATATATATATATATATATATATATATATATATATATATATATATATATACCCATCTTTAGTACAAAAACCAAGCACCTAATAAAAAACAACCAATGCATTACAATGCTCGTAAGAATCTCTACCCATCTGTGAATTACACTTCATGCATCACTTGGTTGGTGTATGGATATTTGAGGAAATACACTAGAAAACATTATGTCATATGTCCCAATTTATGTAAAAATATTCGAAGTACGAAAGTCAAAACACTTAATTTTGACTATGAATTTGGATATAGATTCTTCAAATATTTTAAAATAAAATATAAGTTTTTAAAAACTTTATGAAGAGTACTACAAGTCAAGATAGTTGTTGATTCAAAGTACCTAAAAATTTGAGAAACGTATAATTAAAGAAAAAAATATTTGATTACCGAAATAGTAACATCTTCACATAAAATAGGGCAGCTAAATTAATTTTTATTTATTTGTATATCATAAATTTTATATATGTCTGTATATATATATATATATATATTTTTCTCTTTCTTTTTGTTAAAATCAAGATAGAGCCGAGAATTAAGAGAGACGAGAATAATGAGAGAACTATTTTCTATTTTATATTCATCGTAATAACCTCCTTATAATATAAAAGTAAGGTTCTCCGTCTTCTAGTCTTATAAGTAACTCTATTCCAATAGGACTACAAATCTTATATTTACCATAATTATAATTGTACCATAAATAGACTAACCTATTATAATTAGACTAGAATAGGGTATTCAATACCACCCTCCTCAAGTTGGAACATAAGGGTCTCGAATGTCTAACTTGCTAAGTAAATATTGATGTTGCGATTTTTCCAAAGCCTTTGTAAACACATCAGCTAAATTCTCACTGATTGACACATGACTGGAGAATATTGTACCTGATTGGATTGCATCCCGGACATAGTAATGATCTACTTCAATGTGTTTAGTCGTTTATAAAATACAAGATTTCGAACAATATACAAAGTTGTTTGATTGTCACAATACATTTTAACCGGAGACTTGTGTTCAACGCCCAAACTATGCAAAATTCCCTTTAGCCATTTCAACTCACAAACAATCATTGCCATCGATCTATATTCAACCTCCGCTAACGAGTTGGAGACAATATGTTGCTTCTTGATTTTCCATGACACTGGAGAATTCCCGAGGGAGATAAACCAACGTGTACGTGATTTATGAGTCAACGAACATCCAGCCTGTCACGATCGGACCTGACGGGCCGCGACTCGGTGCCCTACCTGGGCACCCTTATACCCACATATCACATATAATCACACAGATACCAAGGATAATGTAGAAATCTGAAAACCATATCAAAATAGGCAAATCGACAAGGCTGTAACTATATACGGGAACATCCCAAAATGAAGTACAACAGTACAAATGACCAACACACGTCTATAATCCACATAAGTCCAAAACACATCTACCACCCACACATGTCTACAGACCTCTAAGAGTATGATAGTGAAACACTTTATTAGGGTTTTCCTTATGAATCGCTTGAAACTTCTATTCATGAATTAATGCAGTAGTTTGATTTTTTCTTCACTTGATTAAGATTTAGTCAATAATTGGTATGAATGCTTGATAATTAATTGATAACTAATTATCATAATATATATGATTTCGAATCAAGAACCGAGAGGAGAGATTTGGATATGCTGTAATTGACTAGACATAGGTTAAAATCGCGGACGACAGTACCCCGATACTTGTGTAGCACTATATGTTACTGTTCTTAATCCTCATATGTGGTAAATCCTATCATAGAAATATAGAAGTGTTCTGCACTGGGGTTGAGTGATTATATGTCCTAACCGGAATATAAGACAGTTTAGTTAACCGCTATCTTAACGTAGAAGAAGAAGTCATTCTAGTTGCATTAAGGATTGAATAGAGTGGATAGTCGATGATTTTGGAAGCCCTAATTCATTCATAATTGATTATAACTTAAATAGTTTAGTTAATTCTTGCAATTATTCTACTAGTTAAACAAAAACCCAACTCAAATATCGATTGCCAAATAGATAACATAAAATAGATGAACGGTAATTAGAAACCAGTATCTGAGGACGATATTCGGTCTTATCAGACTATATTACTTGTCAACGATGCGTGTGCTTGCGTGAGCATTCAAAATATCGCTAACAAGTTTTTGGCGCCGTTACCGGGGACTGGCGTACTTCTAATATCGAACCATCTATTTTTATTTCTAATTTGGCCTTATTTGTATTTTTATTTTTACTATTAGAACCATGTTGACTTGATTTTGTGTGTTGATTTTGGTCTATTTCAGAAATCTAGTGTATGCGAAGAAGGAGAGGAGCAGATACACTTGTTCCCTTCAACCCTGAAATTGAAAAATTATGCAAGCAAAACAGGAGTGAGAAAAGAGTTGTTGATTTACTAGCCATGGAAAATCAGCAGAACAACAACGGGGTACCTGACGAGGGGTTGAATAATGAGGTACCGACTGCCATGGGACAAGTTCCACCACCTGCAGAAATGAGCTTGGGAAATTATGTTCTACCCACGGTTACTGGTGCATAGACATGTATCAGGATCTCAGCAATAGGGGCAAACAACTTTGAGATCAAGCCAGCCATCCTGAGCATGGTCCAGAACACAGTACAGTTTGGGGGATTGCCATCTGAAGACCCCCACATGCACATTTCCAACTTTCTAGAGCTGTGTGTCACTTTCAAGTACAATAGCGTTACTGACGATGCCATTAGACTGAGGCTCTTCCCGTTCTCACTTAGGGACAAGGCCAAGAGCTGGTTGAACTCACTGCCTTCCAACTCCGTCACCACCTGGCAGGACCTAGCCTAAAAGTTTCTTGCAAAGTTCTTCCCTCCTTCAAAAGCTGCAAAGTTAAGGGGAGAGTTAAACAATTATTACCAGGTGAATGGTGAGTCACTCTATGATGCGTGAGAGCGATTTAAGGATCTGCAAAGGAAATGCCCACATCATGAAATAGAGAAGTGAATGCTAGTCCACATTTTTTATAATGGATTGAGTAGTACTACTCATACCATCATCGATGCTGCAGCAGGTGGAGCATTCATGAGAAAGAGTGTCAATGAGGCACATGACTTACTAGAAGACATGACTGCCAACAATCATCAAGGGGAAGATGATAGGTCAGTGAATAGCAGGAAGGCTATGGGCATACATGAACTAGATGCCATCACTGCTCTGAATGCACAGATAACCCTTTTGACGAAGCAACTGCAGCAGAACACCATGTCTGTGAATGCAGTTCAGATGTCGGTTAATTGTGAGATTTGTAGTGGGCCGCACTCTTTTGACATATGCACAACGGTGGATCCCAATAATGTGCCAATGGAGCAGGTGCAAACAGTTGGGAATTTTCAGCGGTCGTATAACTCCAATACATACAATCCAGGGTGGAGAAATCACCCTAACTTTTCGTGGAGGAACGATTAACCCCAGCAGCAACCATATCAAGGTGGTTACCAGAACCAGCAGGTACAAAATCAGGTCACTTCATCCCAACAGTTTAGACCACCTATACAACAAGAGAAGCCTGATGAACTGAAAGTTGCATTGCTTACACTCACCAATTCGCAGAATCAGTTCATGTCTGAAACAATGTCCTCTCTCAGGAGCTTGAAAACACAGGTTGGGCAACTTGCAAAGATGGTAACCAACAGGCCGCAGGGCACTCTCCCAAGCAATACAAAGGAAAATCCTAGAGAGCAATGTCAGGCAAGTGTTGTTGAGGAGTGGAAAGCAGTTGGAGCAAGGTGACCCCCAGCCCGCAGTGGTAAGTGAGAAGGAGTATGAGAAAGCAGTTGAGGTGGAGAAGGAGGGGGTCACTGAGGATCTCCCTACAGTAGAGAAAGCTCCATCGGCACCTTTGAGGGAATACGTTGATAGAATTCCTTACCCTCAGAGGTTGCAAAAGAAGGCAATAGACAAGCAGTTCTCCAAGTTCTTGGAGGTATTTAAGAAACTTCTCATAAATATCCCCTTCATTGAAGCACTAGAACATATGACAGCATACTTTAAATTCATGAAGGAGATACTTGGAAAAAAAAAGGCTGGCGGATTATGAGACAGTATCTTTGACAGAGGAGTGCAGCGCCATTCTGCAAAAGAAACTACCTCCTCAGCTAAAGGATCCAGGAAGATTCACCTTGCCCTGCACTATTGGAAAGGTAACATGCAACAGGGCCCTATGTGACTTATGAGCTAGTATCAATCTCATGCCTCTGTCTGTATTTAAGAGATTGAGTTTGGGAGAAGCCAAACCAACCACAGTAAATTTGCAGTTGGCAGATCGAACGGTGGTGCACCCCAGAGGCATAATTGAAGATGTGATTGTCAAGGTGGGAAAGTTCTTCTTCCCAGCAGACTTCCTCATCCTTGATATGGAAGAAGATGATAAAATACCCATCATTTTGGGGAGACCATTCCGTGCAACCGGGAGAGCCCTAATTGATATAGAAAAGGGAGAACTGAGACTAAGGTTCCAGGAAGAGGAGATGGTCTTCAAGGTGTTAAAATTCATCAGTGAATCCCAAGTCATCAACAAGTGTTTCGCAGTCAACACAGCTGACACCGCAGTTCAGCCAATACAGGACAAAGCTAAGAAGATCATTCCTACAGTGGTGAACCCACATGTCAGCAAGAATGCTGAAACAAAAATTGATGTCATGGAAGCCATCGAACAGGTAAGTCTTACTGAGCCCCCTCTTGTGAAAAAGAAAAATAGAGTACGAAAGAGGAGGATGATTTTGAAATGGATAGGTTGTGCGGTTAAATTACCCCAATGATTTTTGATAAGGAACTTGTGTCCGACTACAAGACGTTAAAGACAGCGCTACGTGGGAGGCAACCCAAGGTTTAATTTATGCAATTTAGTTTTGTTTGAACAGTCTCACTTGTGGTATTTTTGTGGTGTTGTGATGACAGGTGAAGGAATGAGACAAGAAGCACAGAAAAATATGGAAGGAAGAAAATCGGTCTGTGCATGATGCGGCGCGAAAGTCGAACATGTGCGGGGAAATTGGGCACCGCAGCTTGCGGTGCGGCGCCAATGAGAAATGTCTCCGAAATGTAGTATCCGCCGCCACCACCACCAATTTGAGTCGTTGTATATCTGTAAGTCATCCCTTTTTAATTTATTGAGTTTTACACATTTGAGACAATGTGTAGTTTAAGTTTGGGGGGGGGGGGGGTTATTCTATGTGTTTTTGAGTTTTTTTTATATTCTATTTGTGTTTTTGAGTCTTTTTTATTATGTTTTTGTGTTTATATGAGTCAATTTATTTTTTATAATCATGCATTTTGTAGTGCTTGAAACGCCTAGTGAATTAAGTAAGATAATGTAATGGAATGATATGCAAAAAATTATGTGCTTAAGTTAAATATGCTAAAGATTCATGAAAATCTGATTAGTTGGAATATTTTGTGTTTAGCCTGTGTAAGTCAATTGCGAAAAATGTCCTGCGTGCTTGTTATTTGAGGTGAAATAATTAGGATGTACATGTTAGGGGAAGGATTCAGGCAGTTCTTTGATAGTCCATCTGACCATTCATTACCTACTCTGACATAAATTGTATTACTAGTCAGCCTTTTTGAGCCTAAAATAAAAAGTTATTTCTTTGACACCCCAAATTCCCTTATGTGCCATAAGCAATAATTGATGATAGAGATGAAAAAAGTGAAAAAGAAATACAAAAAGAGCGAAAATTATGCACCCCAATTAAAATATGGAAAAGCTTAAGTTTGGGGGGTGCCGATGTGAATGTGTGTTATGATCTCAACAAAAAGAGAAAGAGGATTAATGAGTATGAACTAAAAAGAATCCCGCAAAGAAGGAGAAAAAAGTTGAATGAAAAGCGCTTATGGTACGCAATTGAGCCTAAATGCCTAATCTTACCTACCCCTGCCTAAGCTACATTACAATCCTGAAAAGTCATGATGATCTCTATTATGTATGTCCATGATTAGTGGAGAATAACAAGTGAACATGCTATATTACTTCGAGAAAAATTAAATGAAATTGACATGCATTGGTTATGTATTCATGCTTTCAGTGATTGTGACTAAAATGAATCTGCGAAATATCTAACTTGAAATTCTATATTGTTAAATGCATGCTACATCTATTCCTGCATATTATCCTAACTAACGTTCATGTGTTTCTAAGTGACATTGTGCAGCTGCTTGACCTGAGTCTTTGAGTTTTTTATTTTATTTTTGTTTCTTTGTTTTGTTTTGTTCTTTGCTCGAGGGTGAGCAAAGTTCAAGTTTGGGGGTTTGTTAGACATATTTTATATACCATTTTTGAGTCATTTTTAATTAGTATTGTACTCGTTTTTGTTGTGTTTAGTATAGTATTAGGCTTTTTTTCTTTCTTTTGAGTCACAACGGTCCAAAATGACAAAATGGCAAAAAGGAATGAAAAAGGGGCATAAAAGGAGGAATCTGAGGCAGGAAAGGATTGAAAATGAAGATCCGGATGAAAGCCAGGCAGCGCCAGTCATCGTAGCGGGCAGGCTGAATCGAATACCCACAGAAGATTGGGCGCGGCTGATCATGACGCGGCGCGCTACGAAAAATCCAGTTCCGATGTTAAATTGGCTAAGGGCAAAGTGGTCCATAGGGCACGAAAATTGATAGATACAAAAGCCCTAGTGATTATTCTTGGAGGGAGGGTGGTTCATTCCAACACACAATACAACTCAGGGCAAGGGTTGAGGCTACAATTGGAGACTTAGTTCTACGTAATTTTTCTTTCTTTTTAATTCAGTTTATGTATGGATTTTGTGTTACTTCTTAGCGTGACTATGACTAGGAGCTAAACATTTTATTAGGGCTTTTCTTATGAATCTCTTGAAACTTCTATTGATGAATTAATGCAGTAGTTTGATTTTTTCTTCACTTGATTAAGATTTAGTCAATAATTGGTATGAATGCTTGATAATTAATTGATCACTAATTATAATAATATATATGATTTCGTATCAAGAACCGAGAGGAGAGATTTGAATATGCTGTAATTGACTAGACATATGTTAAAATCGCGGACGACAGTACCCTGATACTTGTGTAGCACTATAGGTTACTGTTCTTAATCCTCCTATGTGGTAAATCATATCATAGAAATATAGAAGGGTTCTGCACTGGGGTTGAGTGATTATATGTCCTAACTGGAATATAAGACAGTTAAGTTAACCGCTATCTTAACGTAGAAGAAGTCATTCTAGTTGCATTAAAGATTGAATAGAGTGGATAGTCGAGGATTTTGGAAGCCATAATTCATTCATAACTGATTACAACTTAAATAGTTTAGTTAATTCTTACAATTATTCTAGTAGTTAAACAAAAATCCAACTCAAATATCGATTGCCAAATAGATAACATAAAATAGATGAACGATAATTAGAAACCAGTCTCTGAGGACGATATTCGGTCTTATCAGACTATATTACTTGTCAACGATGCGTGAGCATTTGAAATATCGCTAATGTAAACGCAAATTCCAGGGAAAAGGTGGTCGATTTAAATAATGTCGAGTATATAAAATGTGAAGTACTGTAAAGAAGATCATAACTGGCCAAAAGATAACAGGAGACAAGTATGATAACCAAAATACCAATACAACTGTGTCATATAAAAATGAGAGTCATATCAAAATCATGGATGCCTGTCCATAGAATCATCATATATAACGTGTCCCAGCCCTCTAGAGAGGGACTTGGTGGAATCATCAAATCATGGATACTTGTCCATATAACATACCCGACCCATTCTGGGACTCGGTGAGCTCATCATCATCATGAATGTCTGTCCATGGAATCATCATATATATATATAACGTGTCCCGACCCTCTAGTGAGGGATTCGGTGAATCAATGCAAAGTTGCGCACGAACATACCCGGCCCGTGACTCGGTGAAATGATATAATCACATCAAGCGCGAATAGATTATCATGAGTAACCATATGCAATTTAAATCATCATTTGACTCTCAATGGAATAAATAGACTGAACTATCACTTGTAAAATCAAAGGCAACTATCATATCAAGTGTCACTAAGAGTTAGGATTCAATGGAATTATGTACGTCCGCCGTACACTCACTTTAAATAAACCATGTCAAAAAGAAGAAATGATAGTTTCACATACCTTATTGTCGAACTAACCAACTTAATATTTAGAATACGTCTCGATTAGCACTTCGACCTATAATAATAATAACATGTTCGTCAACTCTATGATCACTAGTGATACTTTATACGTATCGAATGATGACTCTCTTGTTATATAAAGTTGGACATCACTTTCACTATTTATACACACCTCCACAACTTACAAACAAGGCCAATAATACTAATAACAAGGCACAACTCAAGGATATACCAAAACAATCCCATATATCTGATATACCCTACCTTTTACATTCGAGGAGTACAACAACTACAACAACCAAGGTGATTAATACACCTATTTCTCATGTTAATCCAGCCCCTTAATCCATATTAAAACAACCTTAAAACAGTCCATTAAAATAGTCCATATTCAAACAACAACGAGAGTGCAATGTTCAACCTTCTTATACCTTAATTCCTTTAGGACATATGTTAGCAATTACAACAATGTATATGCATGTGCATAGCTTATAATTCCAGCATTATAATCTCAACAAAACAGCCCCTAAATACAACACAACCATGTCCAATAATTTCATACATGTCTCGGCCACAAGACTTATTACCAAAACTCTTTTCATAACTCCTTAAAAGCCAAATCATATTTCAACACTTTCATATAAACCATTTCAACTTTAGATATCAAGATTTCCTTCAATCTTTAACATGCAATTAGTGACGATAATAAAAACAACAACAATCAAACCAAATGTATACAAAACAGCCCCAAAATCGGCTCAACAACATCAACAACAACCACATGAATTTTCTTACTTCCAATTCTTCTTAATATAAGTTCATATCTTAGCTACACCATCATTTAACTCCAATAACTCAAATAAGAAGAAGAAATCTTACCTTCAATTTGTTAAAGCAGTCCCTAAAGTCTCGGTTTCACCACTGCTCCATTTTCACTATTTCTTCATGTTTTAATTACATGCATGCATCCTTTACAAGTTGGAGGTCATCTTACTTACTTGTTCTTCTTCCAAAATGTTCATCTTCAATGCTGAAGATTTCTGGGCGGATTCTCGGCCAGAATATTATCGAAACTGCACTACTTTAGAAGTTTACTATGGCTTGAAACTTGTAGAGGAACTTTATCTTGGAAGGGGAGTTGGTTTGGTCTCTAACTTGGCTATGGAAGCCAAGAAAAATCTGTTTTGAGAGGAGAGAGGATGGAGGAGGAGAGAAGGCTGAATTTTCGAAAATAAGGGGAGGGGTGAGAGGGTCATGGGTATACGGGCTGATTTAGTCTTGCATGTTGTGTGCTATTGCCACATGGAGGGCACAAGGTGCCATTTGTATTCCACTAGTCTCCCACTTAACATCCTTTCTACTAAATTTAATCCCACACTTAGCTTAAATTTGAAAATTTCGAAATGTTCCTATTCTAAATGTCAAGATTTTATAATACAACACTAAGTCCATAACCCCATTGGAAAAATTCAACTACTAGTATTAATTATCATCGCCACATATGGTATATCCAAAATTATTTTGTATTAGCATATGAAATTATATTTTATATCCAATATTCGAATCTTATTTTCTTAATTACATTCTCAATTTATTGTCCTAAAATTATGGGGTGTAACACAACCCAGTCTGAATCACACCATCCATACAACTGAAGATCACAATCTTTTCTCATCATTATGCCTTTTTCCTGAGTTATTCTTCAAGTAACGCACCACACGGATAGCCACATTCCAGTGTGCTTCCTTAGTTGCTGCATGAATTGGGATAAAACATGTACACAATATGACAACTCGGGTCACGTAAAATTGAGGTATATCAATCGACCGATCAAATGTCGGTATAGTTCCAAATCACCCAAATTGGCTCCTCCGGCCAATGCCAAGTCATGATTTGTTCTATGAGAGTATTGATTATTTTAGCTCCAATAATCTAGACTCAGAACTTATATCCACATTGATAGGGAAATAACTCGGTTGGTCCACGTGTTACTTCAACTCCAAGAAAATACTTTAGAGGGCCCAAATCCTTTATGTGAAAATAGATGCGCAGATAATATTTGAATCATTTGATGGCACTATGGTCATTTTCAGAGATAATTAAGTCATCCACATATATTAAGACGTTAAGCTGCACACCTCCCTGATGCATAGTAAAAAGAGAATAATCTAAGTATGATTGTTTGAATTCATATTTCATCAAAGCACTTGACAATTTCGCAAACCAATACCTTGGAGCTTGCTTCAAATCATACAAAGATTTTCAGAGTAGATATACTTGCACCATATTAGGAACACGGAATCCCGGTGAGCTCGCCGTGTAAGAAAGTATTATGCACATCCATTTTGTCACGACCCGACGATCCGCGATCCGGTGCCCTACTTGGGTACCCTTATACCCACTTGTCACATATAATCACACAACTACCAAGGATAATGTAGCAATCCGTAAATCATATCAAAATAGGCAAGCCGGAAAGGCTGCCATTATATACGGGAACACCCCAAAACGAGTACAATAATACAGCTTGCCAAAACACATATACAATCCACACAAGTCCAAAACACATCTACCACCCACAACTGTCTACAGACCTCTAAGAGTATGATAGTGAAACATGACGGGACAGGGCCCCGTTGTACCCCTGTATATATATAAGTCTATAACAAAAGGGTCTGTACCAAAATGACTTGGCTCCGGATCAATGGAGCTCTCTAAATCGCTGAACAAGAATCCTAGACTGGAGGATCACCAAACTGAATATATGTACCTGCGGGCATGAAACGCAAACCAGGAGAAAGGGGTCGATCAAATAATGTCTTTGAGTATATAAAATATGAAATCTTAAGGAAGATCATAATCGGCCAAAAGGTAACATCGCATAAGTATAATAATCAAAATATCAATGCACGTGCCTTATGAAATGAGTCAAAACATCTCCATATAAAATAAGTCATATCCGTGGATCTTGTCACATAAATCGCGTATCCGCCTACAATGAGGGTCTCGGTGAACATATAATGTGTACACACAGTCATATCCGTGGATACCTGTCCACATATATCATATCCGTGGATGCCTGTCCGCATATCTCATATATTTGGATGCCTGTCCACATCATCATATATATATATACATTGTTGTCCATCTAGCGAGGGACTCGGTAAACAATGCAAGGAACTGCGCACGGACATTGTCGGCCCGGGACTCGGTGAAATGATATAATCACACCAAGCACGAATAGATTATCATGAGAAATCATATGCAAATTAAATCATCATTTGACTCTCAATGGAATAAATAGAATGAACCATCACTTGTAAAATCAAAGGCAACTATCATATCAAGTGTCACTAAGAATTAAGATTCAATGGAATTATGTACGTCTGCACTCACTTAATATAAATCATGCCAAAATAAAGAAGGATAGTTTCACATACCTTATTGTCGAATTAACCAACTCAATAATTAAAACTCGTCTCGATTAGCACATCTACCTATAACAATAGTAATACGTCTGTCAACTTTATGATTACTAGCATACTTCATATGTGTCGAATGATGACTCTCTTGTTATATAAAATTGGGCAGCACTTCCCCTACTTATATACGCATCCTCAACTTACAAACAAGGCCAACAATACCAATAACAAGATACAACTCAAGGATATACCAAAACAGTCTCATATACTCCATATACGCTACCATTATACGTTCTTTTTCCTTACATTCATGGAGTACAACCAAAACAGCAACCAAGGTGATTAATATACCTATTTCTCATGTTAATTCAGCCCCTTAACCATATTAAAACAGTCCTCGAAAACAATCCATACACGGTCCATGTTCTAGAAACGACAAGAGTGCAATGTATAACTTTTCTACACATTTATTCCTTTAGGACATATATTAGTAATTACCACAACGTATGTGCATGTTCATAACTTATAATTTCAGCATTATAACTCAACAAAACAGCCCTTAAATTTGACACAACAATACCCATGATTTTGGGAAGGTTTCGGCCATAACAACATAATTCCATAACTCTTTTTTTAACTCCTTAAAATCCAATTTCATGTTTCAATACTTTCATATAACCAATTACAGTTTTAAATATCAAGATTTCTTTTCAATTTCAACATGCAATTAGTGACAATAATAACAACAACAACAATCAAAGCCAATGTATACAAAACAACCTCAAAATCGGTAATCACAACTCCAACAACAACCATATGCATTTCTCTTATTTCCAATTCCTCTTTATCATGAGTTTATCCCTTAACTACAACATCGTTTAATCTTCCAAATACTCTATAAAAAGAAGAATTCTTACCTTAATTGTTAGCCCGAAACAGTCCCTATAGCTCTCGGCCACTGCACCATTTTGCTCCATTTTACCAATTCTTCACTTTTAATTACATGCATGCATCCTTATGAGTTTAAATCTATCTTACTTGCATGTTTTTCTTCCAAATATCTTATCTCCAAGACTTACAATTTCTGGAGCAATCTCGGCCAGTGCATTACCGAAATAGTGGTGGTGATGGGTTTACCATGGCTTAGACTTAGTAGAAGAGCTTAATCTAGAAAGAGGGAGGTATTTAAAGCTTCACTTAGCTATGGAAGGAGAAGAAAAATATGTTTGGAGGGAGAGAGAGATGTGAGGGATGAGTGAGGGAGTGGTTCGAAAATGGAGGGGGAGAAATGAGTGAGTATGGGCAGATTTTTTTAGGCGGGGCAGTTCGAAGAGAGGGGGGATGTACAAGTTCCCATAATTTTGTCCACTAATTATCATTCCCTCCAGTAAAATTAAATCCATAATTAATTAATCTCCCACATAATCAACCTTATATAAAATCTGAAAATTTCATGTCCTAATTTTTATCATACACGACACTTGTCCATACCACATTTGTTGTATCCCAAAATTATTCCGGGATTACATCTTTTTGTATACTAATCTCCGTATTAGGATATGTAATTATACTTTATATCCAATATTTGAATCTTATCTCCTTAATTACGTTCACAAATTATTGCCTTAAAATGACGAGGTGTAACATCCTTCCCCCCTTAGAAACATTCATCCTCGAATGTTCATAATTGGTCTTATGCTAGAAAAATTTCGGCATAGTCTCCTTTATAACTATACATACCAACCAATATTCAGTAAACTGAAAGGTGCCTCACAAGGCCACAATATATCACACATATTATTCATCAATCAATGTAGTCAAGTAAGAAATCGAATTACTTGCAGGCATAGGGAACAAGTGAGGATACTTCTTCTTCATTTCATCTTCTGCTTGCCAAGTCATCTCTTCCCTATTAATGTTTTGCCATAAAACTTTGACGGAAGACATATCCTTAGTACGCAACCTTCTAACCTGTCGATCAAGTATAGCTATGGGGCTCTCCTCATAAGATAATTCCTCTGTCACCTGGACATCATCTACCGGAAATACTCTAGAAGGATCACCAATACACTTACGCAGTATCGATACATGAAAGACTGGATGTACTGCTTCCAAATCAGATGAAAGATTCAACTCATAGGCAACCGATAGGTGACCTGCACTTCCTCCCATATAAGGCCTCGTACGGTGCCATCTGGATACTAAAATGGTAGCTATTATTATAACAAAATTCAATAAGTGGTAAATGATCATCCCAGCTACCTCTGAAGTCAATAATACAGGCTCTCAATATATCCTCTAGTGTCTAAATAGTACGATCTGCCTGCCCATCAGTCTGAGGATGAAATATTGTGCTAAGACTCACCTGCGTCCCCAATCCCTTTTGGAACGACCTCCAAAAGTTAGCTGTAAACTGAGCTCCTCTGTCAGATATAATAGATGTGTGAACCCCATGAAGTCTCACTATCTCCCTGATGTACATTCTAGCATAGTCTTCAGCTGAATAAGTAGTCCTGACTGGAAGAAAATGAGCTGATGTCGTCAGCCTATCCACAATCACCCATCTAGAGTCATACTTCCGCCGAGTACGAGGTAAGCCTGTAATGAAGTCCATATTAATCACTTCCCATTTCCAAGTTGGGACCTCTATCTCCTGCAGTAATCCACCAGGCTTCTGGTGCTTGACCTTAACCTGTTGACAATTCGGGCACTGAACAACAAACTCCGCTATGTCCATTTTCATGTCATCCCACCAATATAAGAATCTGAGGTCATGATACATCTTCATTGACCCTGGATGAACAGAATAACGGGCATTTTGTGCCTCTCCCATAAACTGCCGTCGTAGCCCTGCAACATCAGGTACACACAATCTGATGTCATACTGTAGCACCCCGTTAGGTGCAACCTCAAATAGAGTCTTCTCCTTTCAAATAGTTGCATCACTATACTGTGTCAGAACAGGATCCTCATACTGGTGTCCATTTACCTCTTCTATGATAGAAGACTCAACAACTCCTCAAACAATAACTCCACTATCTCCAGAATCAACCAAACGGACTCTAAGACTAGCTAGCTGGTATATCTCACGAACTATCTCCTTCCTTTCTGGGTGCACATCCGTCAAGCTACCCATAGATCTACGGCTAAGAGCACCTGCTACAACATTTGCTTTCCCTGGATGGTATAAAATATCAACATCATACTCCTTTAGTAACTCTAGCCACAATCTCTGTCGTAAATTCAGCTCCTTCTGATTAAAGATATATTGGATACTCTTGTGGTCCGTATAAATATCAACATGAACACCATATAAATAATGTCTCCATATCTTCAAAGCGTGAATCACTGCCGCTAACTCCAAATCATGAGTAGGATTGTTCTTCTCGTGCTTTCTTAGCTATCGGAAGGCATAAGCTATAACCCTGCCATGCTGCATCAACACACAAACTAGTCCAACACCCGAAGCATCACAATAAATAACATATCCATCTGGTCCCTCCGGAAGAGTTAGAACTGGAGCCGTGGTCAACTTGTCTTTCAACAACTGGAAGTTATGCTCACAAGCAGCAGTCTACTGGAACTTAGCTGCCTTCTGAGTTAGCCTGGTTAAAGGTGCTGAAATCGAGGCAAACTTCTCTATAAACCTCCTGTAATATCCTGCTAGCCCTATAAAACTGTGTACCTCAGTAGGCGTCGTAGGTCTGGGACAAGTCTTTATTGCCTCAATATTCTGTGTATCTACCCAAATATCATCCGCCCCGATAATATGCCCCAAGAATGCTACTGAAGTCAACCAAAACTCGCACTTAGAAACTTTGGCATACAACTTCTGGTGCTGGAGCACCCTCAGTACCGTCCTCAAATGGTCTACATGATCCTATTCTGAACGTGAATAAACCAGAATGTTATCAATGAATACAATAACGAACATATCTAGAAATGGCTTGAACACCCGATTCATCAAATCCATAAATACTGCTGGAGCATTGGTCAACCCAAAAGACATCACTCTGAACTCATAATGTATGTATCGGGTCCTGAACGCTGTCTTAGAAATATCTGCCTCGCTTACCCTCACCTGGTGGTAACCTGACCGCAAGTCTATCTTCGAAAAACACTTAACACCCTGCAACTAGTCATATAGATCATCAATCCTGGAGAGGGGATACCTGTTCTTGATTGTTACATTATTCAGCTTCCTATAATCAATACACATCCGTAGCGATCCATCTTTCTTTCTCACAAATAGCACCGGTGCTCCCCAATGTGATGTACTAGGCCTGATGAAGCCTTTTCCAACAAGTCCCTCAGCTGCTCCTTCAATTCCTTCAACTCTGCAGGTGCCATTCTATAGGGAGGAATAGATATGGGTTGGGTACCTGACAATACATCTATAGTGAACTCTATCTCCCGTTCTGGAGGAAGACCTGGAAGATCATCTAGGAATACATCTTGGAATTCACCAACTACCGGGACTAACTGAAGAGCCGGTACCTCTGCTTCCGTATCATGCACCCGAACCAAGTGATAAATATACCATTTTCTAACCATCTTCCTTGCCTTGAGGCATGAAATAAACTTACCCTTCGGCGATGCTGTATTCCCTTTCCACTCTACATTGGTTCGCCTGAAAACTAAAATCGAACCATCTTTTCTCTACAATCGACATTAACATAACAAAAATCCAACCAATCCATATCCATAATAACATCAAAGTCAGTCATGTCTAACTCTATCAAATCTTCTATGGTATGACGACTATATATAACCATCGAACAATTTTTATATACTCGCTTAGCTATGACAGAATCTCCTACTGGTGTAGCTACCTCAAATGATTCTATCGACTCAGGTTCTATTCCGATTCTACTAGCAACAAGGGGAGATATATATGATAAGGTGGAAACTAGATCTATCAATGTATATACGTCTCGGAAAATAATCGATAATATACTTGTACCCACATTTGGTGACGCCTCCTGATCCTTCCTACTAGCCAAGGCATATATGTGGTTCGAGGGACCGCTAGAACTGGGAACTCCGCCACGACCTCTACTATGTCCTGCTGGCATATGAACACCCTTTCCTGCGGGGCGCATAACTATAGATGAAGATGAACCAGCAACCGACCCAGTAGGCTGAGCCATACCGCATGTACCACTTCTATAAGGACATTCTCTCCTCATATGGCCTTGACGGCCGCAGGAGAAACAATCACCTGTAGTGAGGCAGCATTCCCCAACATGGGACCTACCATACCGAGAACACCGAGGCAAAAATGGACCCGACTGACTCAAACCTTTGTTCGCCTGTGAACTTGAAGCCCTGGAGCTCTGACCAGCTCCTGCATACCCTGTGCGGTCAAATATCCTCCCTGTGAACTATGTGGGTGCACTCTGCGCTGGGTGGGAAGAATATCTAACATGCTGTTGAGGCTGCCCGCCTCGAAACTCACCAGTATATCCAGCTGACCTAGCCCTCTTATGATGGCCTCTGTCGTGATCCCTATCCGGTTGACGCCCTCTGTGTCGGTCCTCTACCCCTGTGCATATGCGTGTATCCGAGCAATATCTATACCGGGCTGAAGCGCCACTGCCATGCAACCATCAATCAAATAGCGATCTAGTCCCATCACATAATGGTGTACTCTATTCGCCATCTCAGCTACAATAGTGGGCGCATATCTAGCCAATGAGTCAAACTCAAGGCTATACTCTCGAATTCTCCTGCCATTCTACCTCAACTGCAAGAATCTATCAACTCTAGCTCGTCTCATCTCTGGAGGCAAGAAGTGGCCAAGGAAGGCCTCCGCAAACTCATCCCATACTGCTGGAGGAGCACCCTCGCCCCTAGATAACTCTCAAAACTCATACCAATTAACAGCTACATCCCGCAATCGATACGAAGCCAACTCAACAGACTCAGTCTCAGAAGCCTTGATTACCTTCAATGTACGTTGTAGCTGCCGAATAAACTCATGTGGATCATCCTCGGGCTTTGACCCGAAAAACTCTGGAGGATTACAACTCAAGAAGTCACGAACCCTAAAACTATCTGATCTAGAGTCAACTCCTAGTCCCTGCCACTAGTCTGATCAGGAGTTGAACTGCATCTCTCAAGGCCCTATCCTCCCGGGTGAGGCTGGAGGCTCAGTCTTTGGGGCCTCGAGGCTCGTGGTCTTGCCCGCGAACTGGAGCCTCTGGAGGTGGCGATGTAGCAGAGCTCGTGGACTGGGGTACAGTCTAAGGCATAGACTGGGTACGGGACCTGGTAACTCTCTGGATCTGACTAGTAGCTCCGACTACTGATTTGCCCTTCTGGGCAGCTGTCGCTTTCTTCGGAGGCATAGCTGTAAACACACTAATTCGTCAGAGAGGGATTAATCTAATAACATAGCTCTATCGCACGATCTAGAATGAGAAGAAAAGATAACATCCTAAACGTCCGGCAGCCTCCTGCGTATAAGCATGGTGCACAACATACCCATACACAAGTCTCTACTAGACACGGTTTGTAGACATTCCGAGGACGAACTGCTCTGATACCACTAAATTTCACGACCCGACCCGACCCGACGCGACCGACCTGCACCGACACCGTTATACCTACATTGTTGTGATCGATTTTGATCCGTTTTTCGTATATTTGTTGCAATTTTATGTGTTTTAAGACACCGCATTTTAATCATCATTTTTTGCATTTTTTTTTACATAATATTCTATATTTATTTTTTTCACAAAATGCATTGCATCTTTATATTTTAATTTAAGCATTATGTCTTTGTTAATATTATGTTTATATTATTATTATGTTTGCATCTCTTTAAATAATTAATTGACATCCCGTTGTAATTAGGCATTAAACATTTGCTTAAATATTATTTTTATTATTATTACTGCGTCAGCATTTGCATTTTAATAATCTTGCATCTTTTTAAATAATTTTTCTTTTAAATAATTAATCCGCTTTGCAAATTACCCCCCTTTATTAAAAGGAGGGGGGCAACCTTACACAACAATCAGCCGCAGGACCCATTCCCCTTTCCCCATTTTTAAATTGCTCATCTCCTTTAGCATACAACATGAGCAGCCCAACATCCCTCCCCATTTTCATTTTTCAACCCCCTCACCTTTCCCAACATCACCGACTACTGCTTTCACTCTGGCGAAGTCACGCCGCCGGAGTTCGAGTACCACCACCGTCAGCACACTGCCCGTCGACCCCACGAGCCCCATTTCCGTCGACCTTACCTCGCTGTGACCGACGAACTATTGTCACACCATTAACTCCGGTGAAGTCACGCCGCCGGAGTTTAAACTCTTCACCATCATCGCTGACTATCGTCATTCCGCCATCGAACTCCCATTCCGTTAACCGAACCATCACATCATCGCCTCCGTTCGCCATTAGCGTCGGTGAACAGCAATGGCGGCGTTGCTCCGGCGATCTCGCCGTTGTAGTGATGTCACTGTACCGTACGCTATTACTCGCTCTTAATCTTTATTATTATTACGTGTGTGGTGGACTGATTTGGTTTCTTTTCCTGTTTTTGGGTATGTAGTTCTTGATAGATTGGTTTTGGATCTATTATGTATAGTTTCCGTGGGACTGATTTTGATTCTTTTTCTTTCCGGCGACATTTTGAATTCCCGTTGTTTGTTGTTGCTGCGGGACTGATTTTGTGAGTTTGCTTCTTTCCGGTGATGCACGTTGATCGCGACTCCATTTTGCCACTGTTTAATACTCAAGTCGGCTGCGTTTTGACATTTTTGTTGGTTGTGCTGTTCTCGCGAACCATTTTGTTTCTTTTCGTTTTGGTTATTGTTGATGTCTATTGTTCGACTGGGACTGATTTGGACGATTATTCCCTTTTGTTGTTCATTTTATTTAACTGTTTGAACAGACGCTGCACTGTTGGTTACTGATATGAACAAGATACTACACTTGAATGGCCAATGAAAAAGTTATCCGTCGATTTTTTAGGCCTCCACAGTTGGAAAGACGGAAAATAAAATAAATGAAGCTTTCTGGGCGTTGATGATTTCTTCTACTTACACAGTATAACCAACATGCGCTGGCAGGGCGAATTCTCGCAGCCGCACTTGTTTAGGATGTCCCACTTTATTTTTTTATATATCTGAGCCCTCCGTGTTTAAAACTATTACAGTTTTGGCGCGGATCTGAAGGTTTTATTTATTTTATTGCTTTTAACAATATTGACCGATGAAGGAATCTCCGTCTGATTTCCAAGGCCTCATTTGTGCAAAAGACGGATTGATTTATTTTTTTGGCTTTACTTATTAATTCTTGTCATTGCATTAAAATTATTTATTCTATTACTAACACTTTTACTAAGTGTTTATGCAGGTACCCGGAGATCATCTTGTGCAGAAGGCCTAAAAGGGGCTAAAAGATATCCCGGAGTTTTATTTTATGTCGCATTTAATTTTAGTTTTATTATTCTGTATTGTACTTTATTTTAATTATAAATTATGAAAAAATGCTTAGAATAGGTAGAATAAAAAAGGCAATAAATAATTAACTTAGGTTTGAACGAATAACCGCAAGTTAGCGGATCTTAAAGGATGCCTAATCCCTTCCCTTTAGGATAATAAAGAACCCTGATCCAGAATCTCATTAATTTCGCAGACCATTAAATGAAGATTAATTGCAGTATTTTACTGCAATAAATCAAGTGTCCTAATTCACTTACTAATTAGGTGGCGACCCTCAAAATCATCATTATTGCTCCATCCAGGGAACCGCGCCAAAGAGCAACGTTGCGGATACCGTTCAGACCCCGAGGTCAAAAACGGGCGCGACAGCATGACGACTCCGTTGGGGATATCAGGTTTTTGATCATAGCAAATCCAGGCTAATTAAATATTGCGCCTTATTTTGCTTTTATATTTGTTGTAAATGTTTTATATTGTTTGTTGTTATTTTGTAATTAACTACTTTAATTGCTACATTCTTTTACTGCTTACCTTAAATTGTCATTACGCTCATATTTCCTCCATTCTGGAAAATTGACACTATCACACACTACATGCGAGGTGTGCTTTGCACACCCGCAAATTTCTTTAAAATACCCAAATTTAGGAGAGTCGGCATTTTACGTGGAGAATCCGGTCCAACCGGTGGCCGCGTAGCCTTCTCACTCGAGTAGTCCGCTCGGGAACAATTGTGTCTAGTAAGCCAAAGTTTAGAAAATTTAAGATAGAGCTATACCGCCCTCTTTATTTTAAGTCATGCATGCATACACTCTAGGTGGGTCGATCCTTGATATCGTCTCCACGATTAGCAAATCCACCAAATTGTCGTTGGGTTTCACCACCCGTCGACCAATAAGGATATATGTGTAGCGTGATAATGATAGACGGATCCAAGCCTTGTCATGACACGCCGAAATTGGGAAAAGTGAACCGTCATTTGGTCGCCATTTCCAACAAAACATTGCAGTTTAATGACTTGGACTTATTTATCATAATCTCGCATATTTGGCGTTTAGGCTCACCTCTGGCATAAGAGATGTCACATACATATTAGGGCGCGTGCTTGATTTGCATACTTTTGTTTACTATTGTTGTCGCTAGCAATTCTGTACATATTATTTAATGCAATAATTATCCTTTTGTGATTTCGGGCTCGAGCATTTGCATTTTTGCACTTTTTGCTGTCACATTGCAATCAGGACTTCTACTGCATAAATCACTCTTGAATAGCGTGACTTGGACTTTGTGAAGCATCAACCACCAGTCCGGTCAAACCAATCAGGGGAGTCTTTGACTATATTGTCACACCTCTTCATTTTTATTATTTTGTCATTTTTCTACTCACCCATTTCTCATATTTTTGCAGGAAGGTCGTCCTCGCAAACAGCCGAGGGCGGTCGGAAAAAGAAAAAAAATCATCACAAGAATGAGCGAGAATTATGTTTACTAATAGAAGTCAGTCTATATCATATTCAACGAGACATCGTTCTCAATTCTTCTATATTTTGTATCTTTATACATATTTGCAAATTCAATTGATATGTTTAGCGTTGATTACATAGTTCTTTCATATCATGCATTTTACAGCATAATCATTCCGAACTACGCGTGTCTGATTCTCACCACACGGTGTGATACGTAGGCAACTCATTTTGGGTTCGACACCACCACAAAAAAATAAAAAAAATAAATAAAGAAGCATATTTTTCTCACTCATGCATCTCATTCATCATGTTTTCGGGCATTCAGTTTTCCGTTACATTCATTTTACTTTGCATTCGTCCATAGTGGACAATCATTTCTTTTGCACAACTTTATATTGCTATCATTTCATTGATAAATTCTTTTCAAGCATACATTTTATAACATATTTGAATGAACTACACGCACCTGATTCCCTCGGCGGGATACGTAGGCAGCCCTATTCGGGTTCGGTACCCCTTATTCAAAAAATAAAAATAAAAATATTTTGTTCATAAATACAAAAAAAAATGTTATTCAAAAATACAAAAACATTTTTTAAGTATTATTGTTTGACTTTGTTGATACCAACACAGTTACAAGTGTGCATAAAAAAAACAGTATGGGTTGACTTTGTGGTAAACCATAAATTCTTTAGGTACCTCTTATTCACACCCGTAAATGATATTGTCTTGCGTGTTTCCAAGATAAGGACGAAACCAACCTCATCATTTCATATGCATTGTGTGGTGAGTGTTTGAATAAGTTCAATTGCGTTGCATTGTGATCTAGAACTTGGCCTGAATGTTTGTTGAGGCGAAATCCTGA
Organism: Przewalskia tangutica; assembly: GCA_029844215.1. Classification (NCBI taxonomy): domain Eukaryota; kingdom Viridiplantae; phylum Streptophyta; class Magnoliopsida; order Solanales; family Solanaceae; genus Przewalskia; species Przewalskia tangutica. The sequence goes on along the minus strand of CM056727.1, from coordinate 35,753,805 downwards.
GTAACACTCGGTGTAGGAAATGATCGTAGGCTTTCTTTGACCCGTTTGAGCCTTTTCAGCCTACCAAATAACATTATCCCTAGTACACCCCTTTGAGCCTAAAACCTATTTTTTGACAACCGCATATTACATCTATACCGCTACGAGTGCGTCGCACTATCCTCTCTTGACCGACCTCGCCGGCGCTTTAGAAATGTGCAAGTGGCTGACAAATCCTACGTTGAAGTTTGCAAAGACAAAAATTGTCAAAGTCTCAAAAAGAAAATAAAATAAAAGCAGAGATGACTTCACACAGAGGGGAAATCAAAAGCCCCGATAATAAAAAAAAAGGAATATATAACCCCGAAAAAAAAAGGGCTCCAAATGAAAGATTCAAAAGAAGTCAGTACAGAAAAACTGGGACAAAAAGAAAGCAAGTCAGCATTAAAGCGCACAAATATCAAGCATGGACGTAGTCCAACTCTCGAGGATTGATTAGTCACTTTTATCCAAATGATATTCATTCCTTTCCCCAAGCCTACATTACAAGTCCGTGACAAGCCCTACATGATCTTATACTGAGGGTTCTCACATTAGTGGATACTTACATGACGGCCAAGTCTGTGGTATCACAATTGCATGCATTAAACATCTTTCTGAGTGTGAGTGTTTCTTCTCTAAACGTCCCAAAATTCAAAATACTGGAATATATGTGAGAAATGAGACTTTCTTTCTGTGAGGACATTTGAAACGTGAGATTACGTGTAGTTCGAAACCTTAGATGCAAGCAGGTGTGTCGACACTCATGTATGTCTGAGGTACTATCTGAAGCTGTGTGAATTACACCCGAGTCAATCTCGGTTAGACTGAAAGCAATAAAAGAATATCCTTATGTACAATACTAATTATTGGTATCAACTGGAGTCAAAACGTAATGTCGTCTTCCATTTTTTCAGAAAAAACAACAAAACGCATATTACATAAAAATTCTTATTTTGCATCACGAACTACGTCTTGACCTGATTCCCTCTGCGGGATACGTAGGCGGCCACATCGGCTTCGGTCCCACATCATTTTAAAATCATAAAAATCGTTATTTTGCATCACGAACTACGTCTTGACCTGATTCCCTCAGCGGGATACATAGGCGGCCACATCGGATCGGTCCCGCATCATTTTAAAATCATAAAAAAATTCTTATTTTGCATCACGAACTACGTCTTAACCTGATTACCTCTTCGGGATACGTAGGCGGCCACATCGGCTTCGGTTCCACATCATTTTAAAATGATAAAATCCTTATTTTGCATCACGGACTACGTCTTGACCTGATTCCCTCTGCGGGATACGTAGGCGGCCACATCGGCTTCGGTCCCACATCATTTTAAAATGATAAAAATCCTTATTTTGCATCACGAACTACGTCTTGACCTGATTCCCTCTGCGGGATACGTAGGCGGCCACATCGGCTTCGGTCCCACATCATTTTAAAATGATAAAAATCCTTATTTTGCATCATGAACTACGTCTTGACCTGATTCCCTCAGTGGGATACGCAGGCGGCCACATCGGCTTCGGTCCCACATCATTTTAAAATCATAAAAATCGTTATTTTGCATCACGAACTACGTCTTGACCTGATTCCCTCAGCGGGATACGTAGGCGGTCACATCGGCTTCGGTCCCGCATCATTTTAAAATCATAAAAAAAAATTATTTTGCATCATGAACTATGTCTTGACCTGATTCCCTCGGCGGGATATGTAGGCAGCCATATCAGCTTCGGTCATACCATTAGAAATATTTCTCCCTTGTTTTGCACAGGACTCGATTTTGTCCATTAGAGAGTTTAGCATTCTCATATATTTTGCATCCATGACTACCTACACATGACTGGACATATTTTGAGGGTTGCATTCTCATCTACTCAATTGTACATTGTTCATATTCTCGCATTAGGTTTTCATTCATGATTGAAGGAAAAAAAATTTGCTTACCTGATCGCCTTGATAGCGTCAAGATGCAACCTTACCCAGTTCAACATCTTCATTTACCAGAAACTGGAACATTTTAAGGATTCACTGCAAGAAAATGGCAATAGACAGGAAAAAGCAGGCCAACTAGGTCTTCAGTCCAAACCAATTTGAGAATGCAAACGTCAAGAGCCAAAGCTACAAAGTCGACGCTAATCAACCACTCATTTCCTAAAAAACTGACAAGTTTTCTTTGAGTGCAGGATCTTCATATCAACAAAGTCGGGAGCACAACAATAAGCCTATGCGGGTTACAAACGCACAACGTCTATGCAATGACGTTATCTCAACTCAGGCGAGTCACAAAGCAGGTACGTCCATAAAACAACGTCATTTCATTTAAGCATGTGCAACGGCTTCATCCATGTTTCGTCTATGCAACGACGAACATCTGCATCGCGTCTATGCAACGACGTCATCTTATTTAAGCCTATGCAACGACTTCATATATGTTTCGTCTACGCAACGACGAACATCTGCATCGCGTCTATGCAACGACGCATTTCATAAAAGCATATGCAACGACTTCATTCATATTTCGTCTATGCAACGACGAACATCTGCATCGCGTCTATGCAACGACGCATTTCATCAAAACCTATGCAACGGCTTCATCCATGTTTCCTCTATGCAACGACGAACACTGCATCGCGTCTATGCAACGACACATTTTATAAAAGTCTATGCAACGGCTTCATCCATGTTTCGTCTATGCAACGACGAACATCTGCATTGCGTCTATGCAGCGACGCATTTCATAAAAGCCTATGCAATGACTTCATCTATATTTCGTCTATGCAACGACGAACATCTGCATCGCGTCTATGCAACGACGCATTTCATCAAAGCCTATGCAACGGCTTCATCTATATTTCGTCTATGCAACGACGAACATCTGCATCGCGTCTATGCAACGACGTATTTCATCAAAGCCTATGCAACGGCTTCATCTATGTTTCGTCTATGCAACGACGAACATCTGTATCGTGTCTATGCAACGACGCTATTTCATCTAAGCCTATGCAACGGCTTCATCTATGTTTCGTCTATGCAACGACGAACATCTGCATCGCGTCTATGCAACGACGCCATTTCATCTAAGCCTATGCAACGATTTCATCTATGTTTCGTCTATGCGACGACGAGCATCTACATTGCGTCTATGCAATGACGTCATTTCATGTAAGCCTATGCAACAACTTCATCCATGTTTCGTCTATGCAACGACAAACATCTGCATCGCGTCTATGCAACGACGCCATTTCATCTAAGTCTATGCAACGATTTCATCCATGTTTCGTCTACGCAACGACGAGCATCTGCATCGCGTCTATGCAACGACGCCATTTCATTAAAGCCTATGCAACAGCTTCATTTATGTTTCGTCCACGCAATGACGCCATCAACATCTACAAACACCATGTTTTTTTCAGCACCACATCACCTGCAACCCAATGTCAATCATAATTTGACACTGGGACAAGTTTTAAATATGCGTCGGCATTGTCTTTAATTTTGCAGCATCACAGCAGCCCAGTGTCATCATGATTCGACACTAGGACATTTTTGAATCGGCGTCTGCCTGCTTTAGTTTTCTAACATCGCAGCAACCCAGTGTCATCAAGATTCGATACTGGGACATGTTTTTGAATCGGTATTCGTCCGTTCATAATTTTAGCATCGCAGCAACCCAGTGTCCTCATGATTCGACACTGGGACATTTTTAAATCAGCGTCAGCTTTGCTTTTTATTTTTCTCATCATAACGACCCAGTGTCATCATAATTCGACAATGAGACAATTTTGAGTCTGCATCATCCCCACTTTTGAGTTCTAGTTTATAAAACATGACAAAATTGGCTACAAGTCAACATCTTTGTCTGAAGACTCTTTCATCATCTCCGTACAAAGAGAGACATGCTGTTGACAGTAAATTTTGACCCGTTTTTCGTATATTTGTTGCAATTTTATGTGTTTTAAGACACCGCATTTTAATCATCATTTTTTGCATTTTTTTACATAATATTCTATGTTTATTTTTTTTTTACAAAATGCATTGCATCTTTTTATTTTAATTTAAGCATTATGTCTTTGTTAATGTTATGTTTATATTATTATTATGTTTGCATCTCTTTAAATAATTAATTGACATCCCGTTGTAATTAGGAATTAAACATTTGCTTAAATATTGTTTATATTATTATTACTGCGTCGGCATTTGCATTTTAATAATCTTGCATCTTTTTAAATAATTTTTCTTTTAAATAATTAACCCGCTTTGCATTTTGTCAAACCAGTCCAGTGCGAGATACAATTCGGATCAGTCCAATCCAACACCCTTCTTACTTTTTTATTTTAATCCAACACTCTTTTATTTTTTCCCCCCAAAACAATATCACTTTTCATTTTCTCCCCCAAATACCAAAAAAACCTACCCTATATAATAACCATTACCCCCCTTTATTAAAAGGAGGGGGCAGCCCTACACAACAATCAGCCGCAGGACCCATTCCCCTTTCCCCATTTTTAAATTTCTCATCTCCTTTAGCATACAACATGTGCAGCCCAACATCCCTCCCCATTTTCATTTTTCAACCCCCTCACATTTCCCAACATCACCGACCACTGCTTTCACTCCGGCGAAGTCACGCCGTCGGAGTTCGAGTACCACCACCGTCAGCACACTGCCCATCGACCCCACGAGCCTTATTTCCGTCGACCTTACCTCGATGTGATCGACGAACCACTGTCACGCCATTAACTCCGGCGAAGTCACGCCGCCGGAGTTTGAACTCTTCGCCATCATCGCTGACTATCGTCATTCCGTCATTGGAACTCCCATTCCGATTAACCGAACCATCACATCATCGCCTCCGTTCGCCATTGGCGTCGGTGAACAGAATGGCGGCGTTGCTCGGCGATCTCATTGTTGTAGTGATGTCACTATACCGCACGCTATTACTCGCTCTTAATCTTTATTATTATTACGTGTGTGGTGGAGTGATTTGGTTTCTTTTCTGTTTTTGGGTATGTAGTTCTTGTGATTGGTTTTGGATCTATTATGTATAGTTGTCGTGGACCGATTTTGATTCTTTTCTTCCGCGACATTCGAATTCCGTTGTTTGTTGTTCTTTGCGGACTGATTTTGTGAGTTTGCTTCTTTTTGGTGATGCACGTTGATCGCGGCTCCATTTTGCCACTGTTTAATACTCTAGTCGGCTGCGTTTTGACATTTTTGTTGGTTGTGCTGTTCTCGCGAACCATTTTTTTCTTTTCGTTTTGGTTACTGTTGATGTCTATTATTCGACTGGGACTGATTTGGACGATTATGCCCTTTTGTTGTTCATTTTATTTAACTGTTTGAACAGACGATGCACTGTTGGTTACTGATATGAACAAGATACTACACTTGAATGGTCAATGAAAAAGTTATCCGTCGATTTTTGAGGCCTCCAGTTGCAAAGACGGAAAATAAAATAAATGAAGCTTTTTGGGCGTTGATGATTTCTTCTACTTACACAGTATAACCAACATGCGCTGGCAGGGCGAATTCTCGCAGCCGCACTTGTTTAGGATGTCCCACTTTATTTTTATATATATCTGAGCACTCCGTGTTTAAAACTATTACTGTTTTGGCGCGGATCTGAAGGTTTTATTTATTTTATTGCTTTTAATAATATTGGCCGATGAAGGAATCTCCGTCTGATTTCCAAGGCCTCCTCTGTGCAAAAGACGGATTGATTTATTTTTTTGGCTTTACTTATTAATTCTTGTCATTGCATTAAAATTATTTATTCTATTACTAACACTTTTCTAAGTGTTTATGCAGGTACCCGGAGATCATCTTGTGCAGAAGGCCTAAAATGGGCTAAAAGATATCCCGGAGTTTTATTTTATGTCGCATTTAATTTTAGTTTTATTATTCTGTATTGTACTTTATTTTAATTATAAATTATGAAAAAATGCTTAGAATATGTAGAATAAAAAAGGCAATAAATAATTAACTTAGGTTTGAACGAATAACCGCAAGTTAGCGGATCTTAAAGGATGCCTAATCCCTTCCCTTTAGGATAATAAAGAATCCTGATCCAGAATCTCATTAATTTTGCAGACCATTAAATGAAGATTAATTGCAGTATTTTATTGCAATAAATCAAGTGTCCTAATTCACTTAACTAATTAGGTGGCGACTCCTCAAAATCAACATTATTGCTCCATCCAGGGAACCGCGCCAAAGAGCAACATTGCGGATACCGTTCAGACCCCGAGGTCAAAAACGGGCGCGACACCTGTCATATATAATCACATAGATACCAATGATAATGTAGAAATCCATAAATCATATCAAAATAGGCAAGCCGGTAAGACTGCCACTATATACGGTAACACCCCAAAACGAGTACAACAATACAACTGGCCAAAACACATATACAATCCACACAAGTCCAAAACACATCTACCACTCACCCTTGTCTATAGACCTCTAAGAGTATGATTGTGAAACATGACGGGTCAGGGCCCCGCCGTACCCCTGTATATACATAAGTCTATAACAAAAGGGTCTGTACCAAAATGACTTGGCTCCGGATCAATGGAGCTCTCCAAATCCCTGAACAGGAATCCTAGACTGGAGGATCACCAAACTGAATATTTGTACCTGCGAGCATGAAATGCAGCCCCCCGGGGAAGGGGGTCAGTACGAAATAATGTACTGAGTATATAAAACATGAAGTACTGTAAGGAAGATCATAACTGGCCAAAAAGGTAACATGAGACAAGTATAATAATCAAAATATTAATGCACCTGTGCCTTATGAAATGAGAGTCAAAACATCTCCATATAAAATAAGTCATATTCGTGGATGCATGTCCACATAAACCATATTCGGCCCTCTAGTGAGGGTCTCGTTGAACATATAATGTGTACACATAGTCATATCTGTGGATACCTGTCCACATATATCATATTCGCAGATGCCTGTCCACATATCTCATATCCGTGTATGCATGTCCACATCATCATCATCTATATATACATTGTCGGCCCTCTAGCGAGGGACTCGGTGAACAATGCATGGAACTGCGCACGAACATTACCGGCCCGGGACTCAGTGAAATGATATAATCACACCAAACACGAATAGATTATCATGAGCAATCATATGCAAATTAAATCATCATTTGACTCTCAATGGAATAAATAGAATGAACCATCACATGTAAAATCAAAGGCAACTATCATATCAAGTGTCACTAGGAATTAGGATTCAATGAAATTATGTACATCCGCCGTACACTCACTTAATATAAATCATACCAAAAGAAAGAAGGATAGTTTCACATACCTTATTGTCGAACTAACCAACTCAATAATTAAAATTCGTCTCGATTAGCAGCTCTACCTATAACAATAGTAATACGTCCGTCAACTCTATGATTACTAGCATACTTAATATGTGTTGAATGATGATTCTCTTGTTATATAAAATTGGGCAGCACTTCCCCTACTTATATACACATCCACAACTTACAAACAAGGACAACAATACCAGTAACAAGATACAACTCAAGGATTTACCAAAACATTCCCATATACTCCATATACGCTACCATTATACGTTCTTTTTCCTTACATTCATAAAGTACAACCAAAACAACAACCAAGGTGATTACTATATCTATTTCTCATTTTAATTCAGCCACTTAACCATATTAAAACAATCCTCGAAAACAGTCCATACACGGTCCATGTTTTCTAGCAACGACAAGAGTGCAATGTATAACTTTTCTATACCTTTATTCCTTTAGGACATATATTAGTAATTACCACAAAGTATGTGCATGTTCATAACTTATAATTTCAGCATTATAACTTAACAAAAGAGCCCTTAAATTTGACACAACAATACCCACGATTTTGGGAAGGTTTTGGCCATAACAACATAATTCCATAACTCTTTTATTAACTCCTTAAAATCCAATTTCATGTTTCAATACTTTCATATAACCAATTACAACTTTAAATATCAAGATTTCTTTTCAATTTCAACATGCAATTAGTGACAATAATAACAACAACAACAATCAAAGCCAATGTATACAAAACAACCCCAAAATCGGTAATCACAACTCCAACAACAACCACATGCATTTCTCTTATTTCCAATTCCTCTTTATCATGAGTTTATCCCTTAACTACAACATCATTTAATCTTCCAAATACTCTATAAAAAAAAGAATTCTTACCTTAATTTTTAGCCCGAAACAGTCCCTATAACTCTCGGCCACTGCACAATTTTTGCTCCATTTTACCACTTCTTCACTTTTAATTACATGTATGCATCCTTATGAGTTTAAATTCATCTTACTTGCATGTTTTTCTTCCAAATATCTTGTCTCCAAGACTTACAATTTCTGGGGCAGTCTCGGCCAGTGCATTACCGAAACAGTGGTGGTGATGGGTTTACCATGGCTTAGACTTAGTAGAAGAGCTTAATCTAGGAAGATGGAGGTGTTTAAAGCTTCACTTAGCTATGGAGGGAGTAGAACAATCTGTTTGGAGGGAGAGAGAGATGTGATGGAAGAGTGAGAGAGTGGTTCGAAAATGGAGGGGAGAAATGAGTGAGTATGGGTATGTGTGAGCATGGGAAGATTTTTTTAGGGGGGGGCAGTTCGACGAGAGTGGGGGGGGGGGGGTGAGTACAAGTTCCCATAATTTTGTCCACTAATTATTATCCCTCCATTAAAATTAATCTCACAATTAATTAATCTCCCACATAATCAACCTTATATAAAATCTGAAAATTCCATGTCCTAATTTTTATTATACACGACACTTAGTCCATACCACATTTGTTGTATCCCAAAATTATTCTGGGATTACATCTTTTTCTATACTAATCTCCGTATTAGGATATGTAATTATATTTTATATCCAATATTCGAATCTTATCTTCTTAATTACGTTCACAAATTATTGCCTTAAAATGACGAGGTGTAACACATTTGATGCAACTCCCAATTTCGGAGTCGCAATAGCCAGGAATGTCCGAACAGTTACTACCTTAGCAACCGGATTAAATTTTTTGTTATAGTCAATTATTTCCTCCTATTTGTTTCCGAAGATGACCAAATGAGCTTTATAACGCTCGATTGTCCCGTCAGGATTGTACTTGATTTTGTACACCAATCTACATTAGAGTGCTTTCTTATCCGATGGAAAAATTTCTAGTGTCTATATTTCATTATCTTCCAATGCTTGGATCTCTTGTTGCATGACTATTTTTCAATGTTAATTTTTCATTGTCTCATAGAAGGTTTTTGGTTTATTACCTGTGGTAATTGCTGCAAGGAACCTTTGGTGTTGCGAGGAAAAATTATCACATGATATATAGTTAGCTAAAGGATAAGGTGCACCTGAGGGTTGTTGATGATCGGGAGGACGTGTTGACGGACTTTGTTTCAGGAATATTTCTATGACATAGTCACGCAACCGAGTCGATTCATGCTTTGGATGGTTACCCCGATCCAATTGTTCTTCCGGTGGCATTTCATTAGACTGGTTACCTTCAGTTTGTACTTCATCCGTGCTTTCTTTATCCAGATCGGCATCTGTCTGGTGTAATGCAGGATGATCCGTAGGTTTACTATCCGATGTTCATACTTCATCTATCCAAGTATCGTTCGTACTTATATTATTGGTCGTGTCTTATTCGAAGTCATGTTGATTTATTTCTTCCTCCGTTTCATCTGATCACTTCTATATTGTCTCTCAAGATACCTGATCCTACAACAAAGGGGAACTTAGTCTCGTAGAAGTCAACATCTCTTGAGACTAAATATTCATCATTCTCTAAGTCATACAATCTCCAATCTTTCTTTCTGTATGGGTATCCTAAGAAGACGTACCTACGACTCCGACTCTCAAACTTGTCCCCCGTTCTTCCTTTTGTGTGTGCATAGCATAGTGACCCTATCACCCTTAAATGATCATATTGAGGTGTTTCCCCATATAAAATTTCATAGGGGGGTATCCTTTAATCACCGAAGATGGCGTTATTTTGATCAAATACCCTGCAGTAAAAATACATTCTCCCTAGAATTAGATCGGAAGATGACCCTAAAATCTCAATGCTCGCGCCACATTAAGAATATGATGGTGTTTTCTTTCGACTCTTCCATTCTGCCGTAGTTATCATGTACAAGATGTTTGGAGAAGAATTTTATGTTCGAAGAAGTAAGTCTTCATACATGTGAACTTAGTTCCGTTATCACTTTTAAAAATATTTACTTTCTTACCAAATTTTATATCCACCAAGGCAAAGAAATTTTTCAAGATTTGGAATACTTCTTTCTTATCAACTAAGAGAAATATCCACACAACCCGTGAATGATCATCCACAATAGTAAAAAAAATGAAGCACCAAAAGAGGAAGGGGTGCTATATGGTTCCCATAAATCGTAATGAATCATCCCAAAAGTATCTGAAGCAATATTGTCAATTAAAGGAAAAACACTTCTCATTTGCTTTGCCCGTTGGCATACGTCACTTTCTCTATCTGATTTATCACCAATTTTCTTTAAGCCTAATGTCGTAATAGACTTTGTTACTTGTGACTAAGGATGACCCAACTATTTGTACCAACGATCAAACCAATCAACTGTCTCTACCTTCATAGCCCATATCAGCGACATATTCCAAAAATAGTAAAGTCCACATCGACGTTTACCCTTTCCAATCAGTTTTCTCATGGTGGAGTCCAATATAGCACACATAACTCTATTAAATATCATATCACAATCTAAATATTCAACTAGTTGTGATACAAAAATTAAATTACATGTAAAATTTGGAACATAAAGAACATTCTTCAACCATATCGTGTCATTCAGCCTGGTTGTTCTTTCTTTTATAGCCACCGAGCTACTTTCGGTCGGAAGACCAACCAGACACTTACGAATTTCTCGCGTATTTCTCAGTTCTTTCGGATTACCTGTACATAGTTGGTAGCTCCGGAGTCTATGATCCAGGATGAGTTTTCAGTCTTACTATCTATCTTCTCGTTTTGTTTATTCTTTGGGAATTCAACATTGTGAATCACAGTCTTTCGGATCTCATCTCTCAAATTATGAAGTCATGTGCCGCTTATTTCACCGTTTCTATCTCCATCTGAGTTCCTTCTTTGGCAACTATGTCATTAGCTCGGTAGTTGCCTCTACCACGACCATATCCTGATCATAAAAAAATTGACTCACATAAAACACAAAAACAAATAAAAGACTAAAAAATAGACACAAAAATAAAATAACCCCCCCCCCCAAACTTAAACTACACATTGTTTCAAATGTGTAAAAGACTCAAAAATTAAAAAGGGACGACTTACAGACATAAAGCGACTCAAATTGGTGGTAGTGGCGGATATTGCATTGAGACGGTATCTGTGGGAGGATATTTGGCGATTCATGGCCTTTTTATTAGTCGGAAATCGCTAATCGACACCACGGTTCTGCATAACGGCACCGCGGTACCGAAACTCCTGCACCTTCTCAACAAATATGGCACCACGATTTTGCATAGTGGCACCGCGGTGCTGAAAGTCATTCGTCCTGATGTGCCAAATTTCGTCCTTTTTGCCTCGGGAGCACCTTTTCTGCCCAATTCTCGCTCCTTTTCGCCATTTTGCCTTTTGAAACCGTTGTGACTCAAAAGAAATAAAAACAAACCTAATAATATACTAAACACAACAGAAACGAGTAAAATACTAACTAAAAATGACTCAAAAGACGTTTATAAAATACGCCTAACAAACACCCCCAAACTTAACATTTGCTCGCCCTAGAGCAAAGATCAAAACAAAGACACAAAAATAAAAGACTCAAAGACTCAAATCAAGCAGTTGCACAAGTACTTAGAAACACATGAACGTCAGTTGAGATAATATGTAGGAACAAATATAGCATGAATTTAGCAATCTAGAATTTCAAGTCAGATATTTCGCAAATTCATTTCAATCATAAGTAATGGAAGTATGAATACCTAACCTATGCATATCAATTTCATTTAGTTCTATGAGTCTATTTACTTGTTATTCTCCACTAATCATAGACATACATTCTAGAGATCATCATGACTTTTCAGGGTTGTAATGTAGGCTTAGGAAGGAGTAGGTAAGATTAGACATTTAGGCTCAATTTACGTACCATAAGCATTTTTCTTACTCAACCATTTTGTCCTTCCTTTTGGTATTCTTTTCAGTTCATACCTATATCCCCCTTTCTCTTTTTGAGAGCATGAAACAATTCACATAGGCACCCCCAAACTTAAGTTTTTACATTTTTTTCATTGGGGTGCCTCACTTTTTCACTCTCTTTTTGTATTCCTTTTTCACTCTTTTTCATCCCAAATTTTCAATTACCGCTTATGGCACACGAGGGAATCATGGGGTGTCAAAGAAAATAACTTAATTTAGGCTCAAAGGGGATGACTAGAGATACAATTTATTGCAAGGTAGGTAATGAATGGTAAGAAGGGCTAACAAAGAAATGTCTGAATCATCTCTCTAACATGTACATCTTAACTATTTCGTCTCAAATAACAAGCAAGCTGACTTCACAGACATTTTTCAATTGACAACACATAGACTAAGCACCAAATATTCCAAATAATCAAATTTTCATGAATTTTTGGCATATCTAACTTAAGCACACAGATTTTAGCTTCTCATTCCACTACGTTATCCCACTTAGTTCACTAGACATTCCAAATAAACGCAACATGCATGATCATAAAAAAAAAATTGACTCACATAAAACACAAAAATAAACAAAAGACTCAAAAATAAAATAAAAACTCCCCCCAAACGTAAACTACATATTATCCCAAATGTGTAAAAAACTCAAAAATTAAAAAGGGACGACTTACAGACATACATCGGCTCAAATTGGTGGTGGTGGTGGATATTGCACTGAGACAGTATCTGTGGGAGGAGATTTGGCGATTCAGTGCCTTTTTATTAGTCGGAAATCTCTAATCGGCACCGCGGTTCTGCATAATGGCACCGCGGTGCATAAACTCTTGCGATCTCTCTGAACATTAGGCATCGCGGTCCTGCACAATGGCACCGCGATGCTTCTCCGATTATATGTTTTCAATCCTCTTCTTCGTGCTTAGTCTCCGACTTCTTCACCTGGCATCACAACACAAAAAATACCAAAAGTGAGACTGTTCTAATTAAACTAAATTGCATAATTTAAACATTGGGTTACCTCCCAAGTAGCGTTGTCTTTAATATCTTGTAGTCGGACGCAAGTTCTTTATCAAATCATTGGAGTAAATTAACTCCACAAGCTATCCACTTAAGGATCATTCTTCTCTTCCTCACTCTATTTTTATTCTTCACAGTAGTAGGTTCAGTAGGATTTACCTGTTTGTCAGCTTTCATGTCATCTACTTTTATTGTAGCTTTCAAACTAGACTGTGGGTTCACAGCTATAGGGATGATCTCCCTAGTTTTGGTCTGAGTCTGCTGAACTGTTGTGTCAGTTGTGCTTACTGCGAAGCACTTGTTGCTGGCATGTGACTCAATGGTGGATTTAGACACCTTGAATACCATTTCTTCTTCTTGAACCCTTAGCCTCAATTCTCCCTTCTCCACATCAATTAGGGCTCTACCAGTAGCTAGGAACATTCTCCCCAAAATGATGGGTATTTCATCATGTTCCTCCATGTCAAGAATGAGGAAGTCTGCTGGGAAAAAGAATTTTTCCACCTTGACAAACACATCTTCAACTATGCCTCTGGGTGCACCACGGTTCGGTCAGCTAGTTGCGGATCAACTGTGGTTGGTTTGACTTCTCCCAAACCCAATCTCTTGAACACAGACAAAGGCATGAGATTTATAATAGCCCCTAAGTCACACAGCGCCCGGTTGCATGTTACGTTGCCAATAATGCAGGGCAGGGTGAAGCTTCCTGGATCTTTCAACTTAGGAGGCAATTTCTTTTGTAGGATGACGCTACACTCATCTGTCAGTGCTACTGAAAATAATCCGACAACCTTCTTTTCTTCCCAAGTATGTCCTTCATGAATTTGAAGTATGTGTACATTTGTTCTAACGCCTCAATGAAGGGGATATTAATTTGCAATTTCTTAAATACCTCCAAGAACTTGGAGAACTGCTTGTTTATGACCTTCTTCTGGAGCCTCTGAGGGTAAGGGATTCTATCAGTGTATTCCCGCAAAGGTGCTGATGGAGATTTCTCAACTGTAGGGTGGTCCTCAGTGACCTCCTCATTTTCTTCCTCAACTGCTTTCCCGCCCTCTTTCTCCTGAACCACTGTAGGTTGGGGAGCAATCTGCTCGAACTGCTTTCCACTCCTTAACAATACTGCCTGACACTTTTGTAACGACCCGACCGGGCGCGGCCCGTACTACCGGGTACCTGTCAGTATACATCGAGAATAGCAATGAACATACATAACACATAACTTATAAAAGGTAAACATCATTGGCGGTAGATAAGGTGCCTTCCATAAAACATACTTAATCAAAAGTATAGAAGTACAACTTGTTCTTATAGCCCAAACACATATATGACCACGCACTTAAGGATAACAATCGTGGCGGACAGGCCCCGCCATACCCCGAATGTACAAAATACCTATAGCGTCGGGAATATCCGTACCAACAAACAAGCTTCCGAGGAATGGAGCTTCGACACCGAGCGGTGATCCTAAGAACGAGGATCCACACCGCTTACCCTGCGGCATGAACGTAGCCCCAGGAAGGGGTCGATTACCTGATATGTACCAAGTATGTAAAGCCGGAAAATCGTAATAATGATATCATAAGTCTAAAAGTAAGTGGAGTCATGGAAGACAATCAAAATACATTTTATCGTGCCTTACTAACAATGAGAGTGACAAGTATATATATAATCTGCATAAAATAGGGCCTCATGATCAAAGCAGGTACCTCGCCTGTAGTATCAATAAGCACCCCTACTCGCGGGACTATTTCACCGCATAGGTCCCGTGGACCCGCATGAGGTATTTCTCGCATAGGTTGTACCGCCGCGTGGGACTATTTCACCGCGTAAGCCCATAAGGACTCGCGTGAGGTATTCCTCGCATCGTGGGTAGCAAATCCACTAACAGTGGTATAACGATCTTGGGGACTTACCCTCCGGATATACTCTTACCACAGCGGATGGTATAACGATCTTGGGGACTTACCCTCGGATATACTCTTTACAGGCGGATGGTATAACGATCTTGGGGACTTACCCCTCAGATATACTCTTACACTGGAGAAGGTGGTATGACGATCTTGGGGCTTGCCCCTCAGACATACTCTTACCCTGGAGAAGGTGATATAACGATCTTGGGGCTTTCCCCTCAGATATACTCTTACCCTAGCTCAAACTGTCATAATATCATAATCATAAATAAGTTAAGAAAACTTATAACTTCTTATTAGTCTTGTTCATATACCCTCTCATTTTAGTTTACTTAAGGCACTTAACCATATCTTTAATAAAAGGAAACCGGGAATTTAACCCAAGTATTACATACTTCAACTCTTTTAAAAGTGACTCTTTTTCATATAAAACATTTGGGCAATTGATGCCTTAAAATCAATTTGCCTTTCATAAATCAAATCATTTGTCCTTACTTTTCTTACGTAGAATAAATCTCTTCTTATCAACCTTTTATAAAGCTAATAAACCAACTTTCCATAAAGTTGTTATATTAACCTTATACTTTAATAAAATCATACTTTTCCCTTAACCAAGAGACTTATACATCTTAAAACGAAACAAGTCTTTATATACTCAAAACAAGTAAGAATACTAAATCTTGTACGTCTACCGTACTACATAGATACAACTACTCATGCTCAAGAGATAGGAAAGCTTCACATACCTCTTTGATCAATCAACTTGCTAAGTCCAAACTACCGCAAGTAATATGTCAACCTAAAATAACCATGATACGTTTATTAACCTCTAATTTCAATGTAGAATAATCCAAGTTCAAAGTCACTAAATTCTATGGAAAATTGGGCAGCATTTTCTTTGTTTCTACATACTTTGCCACCTTTCTCAAGGCCGAATTCAACATCCAAACGCCACATTTAAGGCTCAACAATCCAAACATTTCAAAGGGGATTACGCACCTAAACTTGGGTGTGTAAAATTCCGCCCCATAAGGTACAACAATTCACTTAACAATTCTAAGGTAGTTTTTAGGCTACAACATGCTCATAATATCTTTTTAGTCAATTCTTTCATATCCAAACCACATTTCTTACATGCAAGGATTCTAAGTGCATTATTTACTACTACACATCCCTTCTTCTTCACATGCAACATCAATAACTAATCACAAGAGAAGAAATGTTACCTTAAAGCTTTAGCCAAACTTATTCCAACAACTTTGCTAGCCTCCTTTCCAAGAACACCACCACAATAACACCAACAAGCTAGCCACAAGCTTCCTTCTTGTTCTTAACTTTTCAGATTTCTCATAGGCTTGATTCCTCTTGAAATTTTAGAGAGAAGTGGGAGCTTAAGCTTAGAGAGAGAGAGAGATTTGAAAGATGACCAAGTCTTCAAGACTTGGTCAATATAAGGCATGCAAGAAAACAGGTGGGGGACACTGGTCACCCTCCCAAGGTCTTTTAAAAGAAAAATCTGATTTTTCCTAAGTTTTTCCGCCAGAATCTGCCTCGCCAGCGCGCGGCTGCGTGGCGCGACCTGCGGCCGGCGCGCGCTGAAACTCTGCGGACTTACGGAACTTCCGCGCGGCCACTGTTGTCTGGCGCGGCGCTGCAACTTCAGCGACCCCTCAGTATATCCGGCGCCGCGGCCCTGCATCCGGTGCCGCGGCCCTGTCGCCTTTGCCTGAAACGCATTTTTGTCCGTCTGCGCACTGAACTTGTAACTCCCATAACTTTCTACTCCGACGTCCTATCGACGAACGGTTGGCTGCGTTGGAAACTAGACTCAACGAACTACGCCCTAGGCCCTTGAAACACTTAGGA
This sequence comes from Przewalskia tangutica, assembly GCA_029844215.1. Classification (NCBI taxonomy): domain Eukaryota; kingdom Viridiplantae; phylum Streptophyta; class Magnoliopsida; order Solanales; family Solanaceae; genus Przewalskia; species Przewalskia tangutica. Next base: position 35,736,752 of record CM056727.1, on the reverse strand, counting down.
ACTCTCAATGTACCGGATCATAACCCGCCTCAAAGTTGACTAAAACCCGTCCGAAACAATCCGTCAACTTATCTTTCGAAAATTTTAAGTCTTACTCCCTTTCGCACGCTCTCACACGTGTGGCCAGAACTACGGGGTATAACATTCTCCCCCCCTTAGAAACATTCGTCCCGAATGTTCCTTCTAGGCTTACTCAAATCACACTATCGACATAGACCCTCTTAGCTATTCTTTTGCAAATAAAACGCTCCACATAGCCACAGCATTACTCAAGCATAATTGCTAAATCAAACTAATAATCAAGGAAGTAGGTTACCTGGAGGTGTAGGGAATAAGTGAGGATACTTCTTCATCATGTCATCCTCTGCTTCCCACGTCATCTCTTTCCTATTCTCGTTCCGCCACAAGACTTTGACGGAAGCCACATCCTTCGTCCGAAGTCGCCTAACCTGACGATCGAGTATCGCTATGGGACTCTTCTCATACGATAACTCCTCTGTCACCTGGACATCATGAATCGGGTGCACTCTAGATGGATCTCCAATACATTTCCGTAACATGGACACATGGAAAACTAGATGTACCGCCTCCAAATCGGACGGCAGATCTAACTCATAAGCAACCTTGCCTACCTTGCGGACAATCTGATAAGGCCCAATGTACCTTGGGCTAAGTTTCCCCTTCTTTCAAATCTCATCACGCCCTTCATGGGCGATACTGTCACGACCCGACCCCGGGGCCGCGACTGGTACCCTGTCAGGTATATGTCAGAGAATAGCAGCGGAACATACATAACACATAATTTATAAAAAGGGTAAACATCACTGGCCAACCGATAAGGCTGCCTTCCATAAAACATACTTAAACAAAGTATAGTAGTACAACTGGTTCTTATAGCCCAAAACATATATGTGACCACAGACCTCTAAAGATAACAATTGTGGCGGGACAGGGGCCATACCCTGAATGTACAAAATACCTATAGCATCGGGGAATGTCGTACCGATAAACAAGCTTAGGAGGAATGGAGCTTCGACAGGAATAGTGATCCTAAGAACGAGGATCCACAATGCTTACCCTTACCTGCGGCATGACGCAGCCAGGAAGGGTCGATTACACAATATGTACCAAGTATGTAAAGCTGGAAAAATACTGTAATAATGATATCATAAGTCTAAAAGTAAGCTGAGGTCATAGAAGAAAGCAAAATACCTTTTACTGTGCCTTACTAACAATGAGAGTGACAAGTATATATATATAATACTGCATAAAATAGGGGCCTTAGGATCAAAACAGGGTACCTCGCCCGTAGCATCAATAAGTACCCCTACTCCTGGGACTATTTCACCCGCATAGGTCCTGTGGACCCGCATGAGGTATTCCTCGCATAGGTTGTACCCGCCCGCATGAGACTATTTCACCCGCATAAGCCCATAAGGACTCGCATGAGGTATTCCTCGCATCATGGGTAGCAAATCCACGGAACAGGTGGTATAACGATCTTGGGGACTTACCCCTCAGATATACTCTTACCCCGAAGCAGATGGTATAACGATCTTGGGGACTTTCCCCTCAGATATACTCTTACACTGAAGCAGCTGGTATGGCGATCTTGGGGCTTGCCCCTCAGATATACTCTTACACTGAAGAAGGTGGTATGACGATCTTGGGGCTTGCCCCTCAGACATACTCTTACCCTGGAGAAGGTGGTATAACGATCTTGGGGCTTGCCCCTCAGATATACTCTTACCCTAGCTCAAACTGTCATCATATCATAATCATAAATAAGTTAAGAAAACTTATAACTTCTTATTAGTCTTGTTCATATACCCTCTCATTTTAGTTTACTTAAGGCACTTAATCATATCTTTAATAAAAGAAAACCGGGAATTTAACCCAAGTACCACATACTTCAACTCTTTTAAAAAAATGACTCTTCTTTATACATAAAAACCCTTGGGCAATTGATGCCTTAAAACCAATTTGCCTCTTCATATACTTATCTTACTTTAGAGTAAATCTCTTCTCATTAACCTTTTATGAAGCTAATAAACCAACTTCCCATAAAGTTGTTATATTAACTCTATACTTTAGTAAAATCATACTTTTCCCCTAACCAAGAGACTTATACATTCTTAAAACGAAACAAGTCATTATATACTTAAAACAAGTAAGAATACCAAATCTTGTACGTCTACCGTACTACATAGTTTCATCTATTCATGCTCAAGAGATAGGAAAACTTCACATACCTTTTTGATCAATCCACTTGCTAAGTCCAAACTACCGCAAGTAATATGTCAACCTAAAATAACCATGATACGTTTATTAACCTCTAATTTCAATGTAGAATAATCTAAACTCAAAGCCACTAAATTCTATGGAAAATTGGGCAGCATTTCCTTTGTTTCTACATACTTTGCCACCTTTCACAAGGCCGAATTTATCATCCAAACGCCACATTTAAGGCTCAACAATCCAACACTTCAAAGGGATTACACACCTAAACTTGGGTGTGTAAAATTCTGCCCCAATAGGTACAACAATTCACTTAACAATTCTAAGGTAGTTTTTAGGCTACAACATGCTCATAATATCTTCTTAACCAATTCCTTCACATTCAAACCATAGTTCTTACATGCAATGAGTCTAAGAGCATTATTTACTATCACAAGTTCTTTCTTCTTAACATGCAACACTAAAAACTAATTATAAAGGAGGAACCATTACCTTAGAGCTTTAGCCAAATTTATTCCAACAATTTTGCTAGCCTCCTTTCCAAGAATACCACCACAATAACCTTCACAAGCTAGCCACAAGTTTTCTTCTTGCCTTTTTCTTTTCAGATTTCTCCTAAGGCTAAAATATCTCTTGGAATTTTAGAGAGAAGTGAGAACTTAAGCTTTAGAGAGAGAGAGAAATTGGAAGATGACCAAGTCTTCAAGACTTGGTCAATATATTGCATGCAAGAAATCAGATGGGGGGGAACACTTGTCACCCTCCCAAGGTCTTTTAAAAGAAAAATCTGACTTTTCCTAAGTTTTTTCCGCCAAATCCGCCTCGCGCCAGCGCTGCTTCCAGTGCATGCTGAAACTCCGCAGCTTTCTCGAACTTCCAGCGCGCGCTGCTCCCGCGCGCTGCAACTTCAGCGGCCTCAGTACTTTCGCGCCATGCCCGCATCCGCTGCGCCCGCCGCTTTGTCCAAACACATTTTTGTCCGATCACGCCGAACTTGTGATTCTCATAACTTTCTACTCCGACGTCCTTTCGACGAACGGTTGGTTGCGTTGGAATCTAGACTCGACGAACTACGCCCTAGGCCTTTGAAACACTTAGGAATTCGCAATGTACCGGGTCGTAACCCGCCTTAAAGTTGACTAAAACCCGTCCGGAATAATCCGTCAACCTATCCTTTGAAAATTTTAAGTCTTACATGCTTTCGTATGCTCTAATACGTAGGGTCAGAACTACGGGGTATAACAGATACCTTTAGGAAAACCCAATCATCTATCTCAAATTCCAAGTGTCGACGCCGATGATCTGCATACGACTTCTGCCGACTCTGAGCTGCCAACAACCGCTCCTGGATAAGCTTCACCTTATCCACTGCCTGCTGAACCAAGTCTGGCCCGACTAACTGAACTTCTCCCACCTCAAACCAACCTATTGGTGACCTGCACTTCCTCCCATATAAGGCCTCATAAGGCGCCATCTGAATACTGGAATGGTAGCTGTTGTTGTAAGCAAACTCCACAAGAGGTAAATGATCCTCCCAGCTACCCCTGAAATCAATAACACAAGCTCGCAGCATATCCTCAAGTGTCTGGATAGTGCGCTCGGCCTGTCCGTCGGTCTGAGGATGAAACGTCGTACTGAGACTCACCTGGGTCCCTAATCCCTTCTGAAAAGACCTCCAGAAATTAGTTGTAAACTGTGCTCCTCTGTCTGAGATAATCGATATAGGAACTCCGTGCAGTCTCACAATCTCCCTGATATACAGCCTAGCATAATCCTCGGCCGAAAAAGTCATCTTGACTGGGAGAAAATTGGCTAATTTCCTCAACCTGTCGACAATAACCCAAATAGAATCATGCTTCTTCTGGTGCTCAATCTTAACATGCTGACAGTTCGGGCACTGCGCCACGAACTCCGCAACTGTTATACCCCGTAGTTCTGACCCTACGTATGAGAGAGTACGAAAGCATGTAAGACTTAAAATTTCCAAAGGATAGGTTGACGGATTGTTCCGGAAGGGTTTTAGTCAACTTTGAGGCGGGTTATGACCCGGTACATTGAGAGTTCCTAAGTGTTTCAAAGGCCTAGGGCGTAGTTCGTTGAGTCTAGTTTCCAACGCAACCAACCGTTCATCGATAGGACATCGCAGTAGGAAGTTACGGGAGTTACAAGTTCAGTGCGCAGACGGACTCGAAATCAGAAAACTTCGGTCAGGGGCCTCAGCGCCGCGGCACCGGAGGCAGGGCCGCGGCGCCGAGGCGGGGAACTCATGGCCACGGAACCAGAAATCAGTGCCGCGGCGCCTAAAGTTCCGAGTCCGCAGAGCGCGCGGCAGTCACGATCGCAGCGGGAAATCTGGCGGAAAAACTTAGGAAAATCTGATCTTTTCTTTTAAAAGGGCATGGGTGGGTGACAAGTGTCCCCCCCTCCCCCATCTGATTTTTGCATGCATTATATTGACCAAGTCTTAAATACTTGGTCATCTTTCATCTCTCTCTTAGAAAAAGCTCCTCCTTCTCTCTTAATTATTTCAAGCTCCTCCTTCTCTCTAAAACTCCAAGAGATATTCTAGCCTTAGGAAAAATCTGAAAAGTAAAAGGCAAGAAGGAGGCTTGTGGCTAGCTTGTGAAGGTTGTTGTGGTGGTGTTCTTGGAATAGAAGCTAGCAAATTGTTGGATAAATTTGGCTAAAGCTCTAAGGTAATGATTCTTCCTCTATTATTAGTTTTTAGTGTTGCATGTTAAGAAGAAAGTACTTGTGGTAGTAAATAATTCTATTAGAGTCATTGCATGCAAGAAACGTGGGTTGGGTATGAAGGATTTGGCTAAAAAGATATTATGAGCATGTTGTAGCCTAAAAACTACTTTAGAATTGTTAAGTGAATTGTTGTACCTTTTGGGGTAGAATTTTACACACACAAGTTTAGGTGTGTAATCCCCTTTGATATGTTTGGATTGTTGAGCCTTAAATGTGGCATTTGGATGTTGAATTCGGCCTTGAGAAATGGGGAAAAGTATGTAGAAACAAAGGAAATGCTGCCCAATTTTCCATAGAATTAGGGGATTTGAACTTAGATTATTTCTACATTGAAATTAGAGGTTAATAAACGCACTATGGTTATTATAGGTTGACATATTACTTGCGGTAGTTGGACTTAGCAAGTGGATTGACCGAAGAGGTATGTAGAGCTTTCCTATCTCTTGAGCATGAATAGTTGTATCTATGTAGTATGGTATACGTACAAGATTTGATAATCTACACTTGTTTTAAAGTATATGATACTTGTTTCATTTCAAAAGTATAAGTCCCTTGGATTGAGGGAAAAATGTATTTGACAAAGGGATAACGCTAATATAATGACTTTATGGGAAGTTGGTTATATTAGTTTTCTTGAAAGGTTCACAAAGAAAGGTTTACTCTAATTAAAACAAGTATGTGTAAAGGATTTGAAACTAAGAAAGGTGAATTGATTTTTAGGCATTGGTTGCCTAAGGTTTTAAAGGAAATGAAGTCACTTGATTTAGAAGCCTATTATATTTCTAAAAGGAAATGTGACTTGTCTTGAAAAGAAATCGTAACTTGATACTATGGTGAATAGTATCTTGGAATCTTTGTATAAAAAGAGTTTTTCTTAAAAAGTTAGAAGTGCATGGTACTTGGGTTGAATTCCCGGATTTTTCCATTAAAAGACATGTTGGTGCCTTAGGTATACTAAAATGAGAGGATATGTTAATAATGTTAATAAGAAGTTAGGGGATTTCTTAACTTGCTTATGTTATGATAAGCCGGTAGCGCTTATGTTATGATATGATAGCCGGTTGTGCTAGGTGATATGTTCTTACGGGGTAAACCCCGGGTTATTCTTGTTATTTCCTTTTGGCATACTGACACGTTGGGTGGCCCACGGGTATGCAGATTCTTGTTATTTCCTTTGGACATACTGACACGATGGATGGTCCACGGGTATGCGTCCATTAGGATGGTTTACTACTTATGCCATGGATTTGCTACCCATGATGCGAGTGCGGCGCTTGTACTCATGCGGATCCGGTCCACAGGATCCATGCGGGTGAAATAGTCCCATGCGAGTGTGGCGATGGTACTCATGCGGGTCCACAGGATCCATGCGGGTGAAATAGTCTCATGCGGGTGAAATAGTCCTATGCGAGGCGGATGGCCTTATGCGGGTCCACAGGATCCATGCAGGTGAAACAGTCCCAGGAGTAGGATTGCTTAATGATACTACGGGCGAGAGATCCTGTCTTGATCATGAGCCTCCTATTTTCATGCAGTATTATACTTATACTTGTTACTCTCATTGTTAGTAAGGCACAGTGCAACATAATTTGATTTTTATCTATATCGTCAGTGTATTTTGGACTTATGATATTATTACAGTATTTTCCAGTTTTACATACTTGGTACGTTGTGTACTGACCCCCTTCCTGGGCCGTTCATGCCGCAGGTAAGGGTAAGCAGGTGGTGGATCCTCATTCTTAGGATCTTTGCTCAGGTGTCAGAAGCTCCATTACTCCGGAGGCTTGACTTGATTTTTGGTACGGTTCTCCCTGACGTGGTAGGTTTTGTGTACATTCAGGGGTATGACGGGGCCTTGTCCCGTCATGGTGGTTACAAACTCTTAGAGGCCTGTAGTCCGGTTATAAATTGGGTTATTAAGGATGTAACTGTTCAGTTCTGTTTTATTTATGTTACGGGAAGGTAGCCATTTTTGGGTTAGCCTATTTTATCTTATATGGTTCTTGTTTGTGAGTTTATTTCCGCTGGTTTTCTCTGATGTTGTATCACAAGGGTGCCCGGGGTAAGGCACCAGTCACGGATCCGAGGTCGGGTCGTGACAAAAGTGGTATCAGAGCAGTTAATCCTCGGAAAGGGTCTACAGGCCGTATCTAGTAGAGTCTTGATTATCGGTGTGTTGTGCACCACATCTATAATCAGGAGGCTGCAGGATATTTAGGATTGGTTTCCATTCTTTCACTCTAAGATCGTGCAATAGAGCTGTGTTATAGGTTGAATTTCCTCTGACGTATTTTTCCTGTATCAGTTATGCCTCCACGCAAGGCAACCGCGGCCCAGAAGGGCAAGGCAGTAGAGGGAACTACTAGTAGGGCACCGAGGGTTACCAGGGCACAGGCCCAGTCCTTACCGGATGAGGTGTTTCGGACGGCGAGTTCTACAACGTCGCCAACCCCAGCAGAGTCTGAGGCAGCAGCGGCCATCGAGACCGCGGTACACGAGCCTCCATCCAGCCGGCGCAGGATATGGGCTACAAGGAGATGGCGATTCGCCGTGATCGTGGCGAACGAGGATAGTAGGAGATGCAGCGATTCGGCTGTACCCGTAGTTCAGCACAGAGCTGCTAGCTTGAGACTGAGGGACTTTTTGAGTTGCAGCCCACCGGAGTTTTATGGGTCGAGGCCTGAGGATGATCCTCAGGAGTTTATCCGACAGTTACAGCGGATCATGAGGGTGATCGGGGCTTCGGAGACCGAGTCGGTGGTACTAGGTTCGCGTCACGCGGGACACTGCAGATTGGCGGTATGATTCATGGAACCGCCCCGGGAGCATGCGCTTCCAGCTGTTTGGGACGAGTTCTCAGAGGCCTTTCTTGCACACTTCTTGCCTTCGCAGATGAGGAGGGCGCGGGCGGATAGATTTTTGATGTTGAGGCAGAACGGGCGGGCGGTTCGGGATTACAATGTAGAGTTTGATTCGTTGGCCCGATATGTACCCGCCTTAGTGGCAGACATGGAGGATAGGGTACACCGCTATGTCACAGGACTGGACGATTACTTGGCCGAGAGTTGCACGGGAGTAGCTCTTCAGCCGGGCATGGACATTTCCCGTATGCAGGCTTATGCACTCGGGTGTGAGGAGCGTAAGTCGACGGAATAACCAAGATCAGCGAAGAGGGCGAAGCAGGTCCTTTGGTAACTTTTGAGGCGGACAGCGCGGCGAGCTAGTTATGCCCCTCCGCCAGTTCTGAGTGGTTCTCCACAGTCTTCAGGACGTTCGGGATATTCAGGGGCAGGTCAGGGCTCCAAGGTTTCCGGTTCTCGGGGAAGTGGGGGTGCTAGCCGGATGGGGCCACCCCTACCTCGTTGCGGCCGTTGTGGTAGGCTCCATGGTGGAGAGTGTCGTCTTTGGGTTGGGAGTTTGTTTTACATGCGGCGGCAGGCCATTTGCGAGGAATTGTCCGACCAGAGATAACACGGATGAAGAGATTCAGCCTTCGGGATCAGTGGCTGGTTCATCGCCTTCTTTTGCTATGCGCCGTGCAGGGCAGGATCATGATTAGAACGACAAGGGGGAAGTGAAGCAATAGTTGCAGGTATATCCTTAACTCTCTAAAGATTAGTAGGTGTGATAAGATGGTTACATGTTAAGTGTTATGTGCGGGAAATTTTATGTAAATTGTGACTTGGAGAGCCTGGCTTGTAGATAGGGGTAAGTTTAAGGACATGAAAGTGGGGAGTCCTTAGGATTTTGATAACCGTGGGAACCTTAGCTACAGGGCCATCGTGAGTGGAAGATTTTACGGGTGATCTTTTTCGAGTAACATAGTACACGTAGGGTATACGCGGGTAATAAGTCCATGAGTGGTGTGAAATGATAGTGGGTAGCTAGGCTAGGGAACCCACTAGGTTTTCGTGACTTGGATAGTGAGGTTTTCTCGGGCCGGGAACAAGAGTGTGGTACGTATGCTAGGAAGAGTCGAGTGTGTAAGGAGGATACGACAGGTGGAAGAAGAAGCGAACATGTGTTGAGAAGATGGGAGTGATCTTTTGTGAGGAGAATACCCTTAGACCGCGGATGGGGACTAATAAGTTGTTATACGTGTTAGAGGTAATTCCTCGTAGGCGGGGAGGTAAGATTTTGCGTGGTTAGTATATTATGACCATGTGTGGCATAATTGGTTTTATAAGTATAGTAGTGAAGACTACACCGGCACATGCGTTCTGGAGACGTAGAAGGAACATTCGGGACGAATGTTTCTAGGGGGGGAGAATTTTATACCCCGTAGTTCTGAACCTACATATGAGAGTGTACGAAAGCATGTAAGACTTAAAATTTCCAAAGGATAGGTTGACGGATTGTTCCGGACGGGTTTTAGTCAACTTTGAGGCGGGTTATGACCCGGTACATTGAGAGTTCCTAAGTATTTCAAAGGCCTAGGGCGTAGTTCGTTGAGTCTAGTTTCCAACGCAACCAACCGTTCATCGATAGGACATCGGAGTAGGAAGTTACGGGAGTTACAAGTTCAGTGCGCAGACGGACTCGAAATCACAAAACTTCGGTCGTGGCTCTGTACGCGCCACGAGCAGCGCGCGCCAAGGCTGGAACTCATGGCGCGCCGTAAATCAGGGCCATACGCGAGGCGGAAATCATGGAAAAACTTAGGAAAATCGATATTTTCTTTTAAAGGGCATGGGTGGGTGACTGTCCCCATCTGATTTTTGCATGCATTATATTGACCAAGTCTTAAAGACTTGGTCATCTTTCATCTCTCTCTTAGAAAAAACTCTTCCTTCTCTCTTAATTATTTCAAGCTCCTCCTTCTGTCTAAAACTCCAAGAGATATTCTAGCCTTAGGAAAATCGGAAAAGTAAAAGGCAAGAAGGAGGCTTGTGGCTAGCTTGTGAAGGTTGTTGTGGTGGTGTTCTTGGAATAGAAGCTAGCAAATTGTTGGATAAATTTGGCTAAAGCTCTAAGGTAATGATTCTTCCTCTATTATTATTTTTTAGTGTTGCATGTTAAGAAGAAAGTACTTGTGGTAGTAAATAATGCTATTAGAGTCATTGATATGTTTAGGTATGTAATCCCCTTTGATATGTTTGGATTGTTGAGCCTTAAATGTGGCATTTGGATGTTGAATTCGGCCTTGAGAAAGGTGGCAAAGTATGTAGAAACAAAGGAAATGCTGCCCAATTTTCCATAGAATTAGGGGCTTTGAACTTAGATTATTTCTACATTGAAATTAGAGGTTAATAAACGCACTATGGTTATTATAGGTTGACATATTACTTGCGGTAGTTGGACTTAGCAAGTGGATTGACCGAAGAGGTATGTAGAGCTTTCCTATCTCTTGAGCATGAATAGTTGTATCTATGTAGTACGGTATACGTACAAGATTTGATAATCTACACTTGTTTTAAAGTAAATGATACTTGTTTCATTTCAAAAGTATAAGTCCCTTGGATTGAGGGAAAAATGTATTTGACAAAGGGATAACGCTAATATAATGACTTTATGGGAAGTTGGTTATATTAGTTTTCTTGAAAGGTTCACAAAGAAAGGTTTACTCTAATTAAAACAAGTACGGGTAAAGGATTTGAAACTAAGAAATGTGAATTGATTTTTAGGCATTGGTTGCCTAAGGTTTTAAAGGAAATGAAGTCACTTGATTTAGAAGCCTATTATATTTCTAAAAGGAAATGTGACTTGTCTTGAAAAGAAATCGTAACTTGATACTATGGTGAATAGTATCTTGGAATCTTTGTATAAAAAGAGTTTTTCTTAAAAAGTTAGAAGTGCATGGTACTTGGGTTGAATTCCCGGATTTTTCCATTAAAAGACATGTTGGTGCCTTAGGTATACTAAAATGAGAGGATATGTTAATAATGTTAATAAGAAGTTAGGGGATTTCTTAACTTGCTTATGTTATGATAAGCCGGTAGCGCTTATGTTATGATATGATAGCCGGTTGTGCTAGGTGATATGTTCTTACGGGGTAGACCCCGGGTTATTCTTGTTATTTCCTTTTGGCATACTGACACGTTGGGTGGCCCACGGGTATGCGGATTCTTGTTATTTCCTTTGGACATACTGACACGATGGATGGTCCACGGGTATGCGTCCATTAGGATGGTTTACTACTTATGTCATGGATTTGCTACCCATGATGCGAGTGCGGCGCTTGTACTCATGCGGATCCGGTCCACAGGATCCATGCGGGTGAAATAGTCCCATGCGAGTGCGGCGATGGTACTCATGCGGGTCCACAGGATCCATGCGGGTGAAATAGTCCCATGCGGGTGAAATAGTCCCATGCGAGGCGGATGGCCTTATGCGGATCCACAGGATCCATGCGGGTGAAACAGTCCCAGGAGTAGGATTGCTTAATGATACTACGGGCGAGAGATCCTGTCTTGATCATGAGCCTCCTATTTTCATGCAGTATTATACTTATACTTGTTACTCTCATTGTTAGTAAGGCACAGTGCAACATAATTTGATTTTTATCTATATCGTCAGTGTATTTTGGACTTATGATATTATTACAGTATTTTCCAGTTTTACATACTTGGTACGTTGTGTACTGACCCCCTTCCTCGGGGGCTGCGTTCATGCCGCAGGTAAGGGTAAGCAGGTGGTGGATCCTCATTCTTAGGATCTTTGCTCAGGTGTCAGAAGCTCCATTACTCCGGAGGCTTGACTTGATTTTTGGTACGGTTCTCCCTGACGTGGTAGGTTTTGTGTACATTCAGGGGTATGACGGGGCCCTGTCCCGTCATGGTTGTTACAAACTCTTAGAGGCCTGTAGTCCGGTTATAAATTGGGTTATTAAGGATGTAACTGTTCAGTTCTGTTTTATTTATGTTACGGGAAGGTAGCCATTTTTGGGTTAGCCTATTTTATCTTATATGGTTCTTGTTTGTGAGTTTATTTCCGCTGGTTTTCTCTGATGTTGTATCACAAGGGTGCCCGGGGTAAGGCACCAGTCACGGATCCGAGGTCGGGTCGTGACAGCAACGTCCCTCTTAAGGTCATCCCACCAATACACGCATCTGAGGTCATGATACATCTTAGTCGACCCCGAATGAATAGAATAACGAGCATTGTGTGCCTCCCCCAGAATCTGCTGACGAAGTCCTGTCATATCGGGAACACACAACCGGCCCTCGAATCTTAGCACCCCATCAGGCGCTACCTCAAATAGACTCTTCTCCTTCTGGAGAGCTGCATCTCGATGCATGCCAAAATCGGATCCTCATACTGTCGCCTCTTCACCTCCTCGACGATGGAAGACTCGGCAACCTCTCGAATCCGAACTCCATCACTATCAGAATCAACCAAACGAACCCCAAGGCTTGCTAGCTGATGTAACTCTCGGATCATATCCCTCTTCTCTGGCTGTACATCAGACAGACTACCCATCGATCTGCGACTAAGGGCATCTGCAACTACATTGGCCTTCCCTGGGTGGTATAGAATATCAACATCGTAATCCTTGCGGCTCAACCACCGCCTCGCCGCAGTTCACTCCTGCGGATGAAGATATACTGGAGACTCTTGTGGTCTGTGTAAATGTCCACATGTACTCCATACAAATAATGTCTCCAGATTTTCAAGGCATGAATCACTGCTGCCAACTCCAAGTCATGTGTGGGATAGTTCTTCTCATGCTTCCTAAGCTGTCGAGATGCATAAGCTATAACTTTGTTGTGCTGCATCAGTACGCACCCAAGCCCGACACCTGACGCGTCACAATAAACCACATATCCATCTAAACCCTCTGGAAGAGTAAGAACTGGGGCGGTCGTCAACTTCTCCTTTAGCAACTGGAAACTTCCCTCACAATTATCCGTCCACCGGAACATAGCTGCTTTCTGAGTCAGCTTAGTCAATGGTGCTGAAATAGAAGCAAACTTCTCCACAAATCTCCGATAGTAACCTGCAAGGCCTAAAAAGCTGCGCACCTTCGTCGGTGTAGTGGGTCTGGGCCAAGTCTTGACTGCCTCAATCTTCGCTGTATCAACCCGAATACCATCGGCCCCGATAACATGTCCTAAGAAAGCCACTGACGCTAACCAGAACTCGCACTTCGAGAACTTGGCATACAATCGCGGCCTCGGAGGACTCCAATACCGCCTCAAATGCTCAGATGCTCCGCTCGTGCGCGAATAAACCAAGATATCATCAATGAAAACTATAACGAACATATCCAAGAATGGCTTGAACACCCTGTTCATAAAATCCATGAATACTGCTGGGGCGTTGGTCAACCCGAAAGACATCACCCTGAACTCATAATGCCCATACCGGGTCCTGAATGCAGTCTTTGGGATATCTATCTCTCTAACTCGCACCTGATGATAACCAGACCGCAGGTCTATCTTGGAAAAATATCTTGCACCCTGCAACTGGTCAAACAAATCGTCAATCCTGGGGAGGGGGTATCTGTTCTTGATAGTTACTTTGTTCAGCTGCCTGTAATCAATACACATGCGCAGCGTCCCATCCTTCTTCTTTACAAATAACACTGGCACTCCCCAAGGAGAAACACTTGGCCTGATAAAGCCCTTTTCCAGCAAGTCCTTCAGCTGGTCCTTCAATTCTTTCAACTAGGCAGGTGCCATCCTGTATGGCGGAATAGATATCGGTCGAGTATCTGGCGCCAAATTAATGCAAAACTCAATCTCCCTCTCCGGAGGGATACCCGGAAGCTCGTCTGGGAATACATCTGGAAACTCTCTAACGACCGAATCGGCGATGGTCCGGTATTTCAGCCTCAGTGTCGAATACTCGAACCATATGGTAGATATACCCTTTCCGCACCATCTTCCTAGCCTTGAGGTAAGAAATAAACTTACCCCTCGGCGATGCAGTATTCCCCTTCCACTCGATAACCTGCTCGCCAGGAAACTGGAATCGAACTAATCTCTCTCTACAGTCTACATTGGCATAGCAAGACGCTAGCCAATCCATACCCATAATCACATCAAAGTCTGTCATATCCAACTCTATCAAGTCGGCTAAAGTCCGACGACTGTCTATAGTCACTGGGCAAGCTCTATATATCCGATCGGCTACCACCGAATCACCTACTGGCGTAGCCACCTCAAAGGGTCTTATGGATTCGGGCTCTATCCCTATTCTACTGGCAATATGAGGAGATATATAGGACAAGGTAGAACCTGGATCTATCAAAGCATATACACCACAGCAAGAAACCAATAATGTACCTGTGACGACATCTGGTGACGCCTCCTGGTCCTGTCGGCTGGACATAGAATAGATGCGATTACGAACCGCTAATCGGGACCCTACCATGACCTCTGCGCGGCTCGCCGCCCATAAGTACCACCGCCTCGGCGTCGACCATCAAGACGAAGATCCAAAGAATCGGCCGACCGTTGGTGAACCATAACACCTCCGCCGCCCAAGGACGGACAATCCTTCTTCAGATGGCCATGCTGGCCACACGAGTAACAAGCTCCCGAACCCATACGGCACTCGCCCGGATGAGACCTACCGCATCGAACGCACCGAGATGTGGGTGGCCTCGATTGGTGACGGTCCCTGCCTCGCGAAACCTCAAGTCCTGGAGCCACGACTGCTCACGAATAACGGCCGATCGTACCTCCCGCCGGAAGCGAGAAGGAGAACTCTGTCGGCCGGAATGTGGACCTAGTATCTTCTTGGCCGCCGCCTCAAAATCGCCGAGACCTGCTGTCCCGGCCTCTTGGGCTGGCCTAAATCTAGCCGATCCCGCCTCTCTCGCTCAATCCTCGCGTGCGCTGCATCCTGGCAATATCCATCCCTGGCTGAAGAGCCACTCCCAAGCATGTAGTAATCATATGACGGTCTAACCCCATCACATACCGATGAACCCTGTCTGCCATGTCCGCTACAATGGTGTGCGCATACAGCCAAGAGTCAAACTCAGTGTACTCTCGATAGTCCTCCGTCGCCCTCAAGGTCAAGAACCTATCTACGCGGGCTCTCCTCATCTCAGGAGGTAAGAAATGATCCAGGAAGGCCTCTGTGAACTCCTCCCAAACAGCTGGAAGAGCATCCTCACCTCTCGACAACACCCATGACTCAAACCAGTTCAATGCAATATCGCGTAACCGGTAAGAAGCTAGTATAATGCACTCGGTCTCAATGCCCTAAGCACTGCATGGTCCGTCAGAATCGCCGGACAAACTCCTGCGGATCCTCCTCAAATCTCGAACCATAGAACTCGGGTAGGTGACAACCCAGGAAATCCCGAATTCGTAAACTGTCGGCTCTAGGGTTGGCCGCTTTGCTCTGTCGTGCGCCGCCACTATCTTTGGTCGATGCCGAATCTGTTCCCGTAATCTCTATACTCGGACCACGTGGGGATGGAGGCTCCGTCTGCGGTCTCGATGCCGCGTCCACGCCTCGAACTCTTGGCCTGGCGGCGACGTGGAACTCGCCGCCCTAAATATCATCTCTGTAGGATCGGGCCTGTGCCCTCGTGACCTCCGCGTCCACTAGCGACCTCACCGCCTTTGCCTTCGCCGGGCCGCGGTTGCCTTGCGTGGAGGCATAACTGATACATAAAGGAAAACATCAGAGGAGGTTCAACCTATAACTCAGCTCTATTGCACGATCTTAGAGTGAAAGAATGGAAACCAATCCTAAATATCCTGCAGCCTCTTGATTATAGATGTGGTGCGCATACACCGATAATCAAGACTCTACTAGACACGCGTAGACACTTTCCGAGGACTAATCGCTCGATACCACTTTTGTCACGATTCGACCGGTCGCGGCGGTACCCTGCGGTACCACTGTCGGTATACATCAGAGAATAGCAGCGGAACATATATAACACATAACTTATAAAAAGGTAAACATCACTGGCTAGCCGATAAGGCTGCCTTCCATAAAACATACTTAATCAAAAGTATAGAAGTACAACTTGTTCTTATAGCCCAAAACACATATGTGACCACAAACCTCTAAGGATAACAACTGTGGCGGGACAGGGCCCCGCCATACCCCTGAATGTACAAAATACCTATAGCATCAGGGAATATCCGTGCAACAAACAAGCTTAGGAGGAATGGAGCTTCGACACCGAACGGTGATCCTAAGAACGAGGATCCACAATCGCTTACCACCTGCGGCGTGAGCAGCCCAGGAAGGGGGTCGATACAATATGTACCAAGTATGTAAAGTGGAAAATCAGTAATAATGATATCATAAGTCTAAAAGTAAGTGAGTCATGGAAGACAATCAAAATACCTTTTATTGTGTCTTACTAACAATGAGAGTGACAAGTATATATATAATCGCATAAAATAGGGGCCTCGTGATCAAACAGGTACCTCGCCGTAGTATCAATAAGCACCCCTACTCACGGGACTATTTCACTGCATAGGTCCCTGTGGACCCGCATGAGGTATTCTCGCATAGTGTACCGCCCGCGTGAGACTATTTCACCCGCATAAGCCCATAAGGACTCGCGTGAGGTATTCCTCGCGTCGTGGGTAGCAAATCCACTAACAGGTGGTATAACGATCTTGGGGACTTACCCCTCAGATATACTCTTACCCTGAAACAGATGGTATAACGATCTTGGGGACTTACCCCTCAGATATACTCTTACACTGAAGCAGATGGTATAACGATCTTGGGGACTTACCCCTCAGATATACTCTTACACTGGAGAAGGTGGTATGACGATCTTGGGGCTTGCCCCTCAGACATACTCTTACCCTGGAGAAGGTGGTATAACGATCTTGGGGCTTGCCCCTCAGATATACTCTTACCCTAGCTCAAACTGTCATCATATCATAATCATAAATAAGTTAAGAAAACTTATAACTTCTTATTAGTCTTGTTCATATACCCTCTCATTTTAGTTTACTTAAGGCACTTAACCATATCTTTAATAAAAGGAAACCGGGAATTTAACCCAAGTATTACATACTTCAACTCTTTTAAAAGTGACTCTTTTTCATATAAAACCTTTGGGCAATTGATGTCTTAAAATCAATTTGCCTTTCATAAATCAAATCATTTGTCCTTACTTTTCTTACTTAGAATAAATCTCTTCTTATCAACCTTTTATAAAGCTAATAAACCAACTTCCCATAAAGTTGTTATATTAACCCTATACTTTAATAAAATCATACTTTTCCCTTAACCAAAGGACTTATACATCTTAAAACGAAACAAGTCTTTATATACTCAAAACAAGTAAGAATACTAAATCTTGTACGTCTACCGTACTACATAGATACAACTACTCATGCTCAAGAGATAGGAAAGCTTCACATACCTCTTTGATCAATCCACTTGCTAAGTCCAAACTACCGTAAGTAATATGTCAACCTAAAATAACCATGATACGTTTATTAACCTCTAATTTCAATGTAGAATAATCCAAGTTCAAAGTCACTAAATTCTATGGAAAATTGGGCAGCATTTTCTTTGTTTCTACATACTTTGTCACCTTTCTCAAGGCCGAATTCAACATCCAAACGCCACATTTAAGGCTCAACAATCCAAACATTTCAAAGGGGATTACGCACCTAAACTTGGGTGTGTAAAATTCCGCCCCATAAGGTACAACAATTCACTTAACAATTCTAAGGTAGTTTTTAGGCTACAACATGCTCATAATATCTTTTTAGTCAATTCTTTCATATCCAAACCACATTTCTTACATGCAAGGATTCTAAGTGCATTATTTACTACTACACATCCCTTATTCTTCACATGCAACATTAATAACTAATCACAAGAGAAGAAATGTTACCTTAAAGTTTTAGCCAAACTTATTCCAACAACTTTGCTAGCCTCTTTTCCAAGAACACCACCACAATAACACCAACAATCTAGCCACAAGCTTCCTTCTTGTTCTTAACTTTTCAGATTTCTCTTAGGCTTGAATTCCTCTTGGAATTTTAGAGAGAAGTGGGAGCTTAAGCTTAGAGAGAGAGAGAGATTTGAAAGATGACCAAGTCTTCAAGACTTGGTCAATATAAGGCATGCAAGAAATCAGATGGGGGGGACACTTGTCACCCTCCCAAGGTCTTTTAAAAGAAAAATCTGATTTTTCCTAAGTTTTTCCGCCAGGAATCCCGCCTCGGCGCCGCGGTGCTGAAACTTCTGCGGACTTACGGAACTTTCGGCGCCGCAGCCCTGCTGTACTGGCGCTGCGGCGCTGCAACTTCAGCGACCCCTCAGTATATCCGGCGCCGCGGCCCTGCATCCGGTGTCGCGGCCCTGTCGCCTTTGCCTGAAACGCATTTATGTCCGTCTGCGCACTGAACTTTTAACTCCCATAACTTTCTACTCCGACGTCCTATCGACGAACGGTTGGCTGCGTTGGAAACTAGACTCAACGAACTACGCCCTAGGCCCTTGAAACACTTAGGAACTCTCAATGTACCGGGTCATAACCCGCCTCAAAGTTGACTAAAACCCGTCCGAAACAATCCGTCAACTTATCTTTCGAAAATTTTAAGTCTTACTCCCTTTCGCACGCTCTCACACGTGTGGCCAGAACTACGGGGTATAACAACTGTTCTCTGGGATTTACCTCTGTGTTTCTTGGGAGAGTACCCTGCGATCTGTTAGTTACCATCTTTGCCAGTTTTCCAACCTGCGTTTCCAGGTTCCTGAGAGAGGACATTGTTTCAGACATGAACTGATTCTGCGAATTAGTGAGTGTAAGCAATGCGACCCTCAGCTCATCAGGCTTCTCCTGCTGTGTAGGTGGTCTAAACTGCTGGGATGAGGTAGTCTGATTCTGTCCTTGCTGGTTCTGGTAACTACCTTGATATGGTTGCTGCTGGGCCTGATCGTTCCTCCATAAAAGGTTAGGGTGATTCCTCCACCATGGATTATATGTGTTGGAATTATAAGGCCACTGAAAGTTTCCAACTGCTTGAACCTGCTCCATTGGCACATTATTAAGGTACACCATTGTGCATCTGTCAAAGGAATGCGGTCCACCACAAATCTCACAATTTATAGGCATCTGGACTGCATTCACAGACATGGTGTTCTGTTGCAGTTGTTTCGTCAGAAGGGCCACCTGTGCATTCAGGGCAGTGATGACATCTAATTCATGTATGCCCATAGTCTTCATGTTATTCACTGACCTGTAATATGCTCCTTGGTGATTGTTGGCAGCCATGTCTTCCAGTAACTCATGTGCCTCATTGACACTCTTTCTCATAAAGGCTCCCCCTGCTGCAGCATCAATGATGGTACGAGTAGTATCACTCAGCCCATTATAAAAAATGTGGACTAACATTCACTTCTCTATGCCATGATGTGGTCATTTCCTTTGCAGATCCTTAAATCGCTCTCATGCATCATAGAGCGACTCACCATCCACCTGGTAAAAATTGTTTAACTCTCCCCTTAACTTTGCCGCTTTTGAAGGTGGGAAGAACTTTGCAAGAAACTTTTGGGCTAGGTCCTGCCAGGTAGTGACGGAGTTGGTAGGTAGCGAGTTCAACCAGCTCTTGGCTCTGTCCCTAAGTGAGAACGGGAAGAGCCTCAGTCTAATGGCATCGTCAGTAACACCGTTGTACTTAAAAGTGGCACACAACTCCAGAAAGTTGGCAATGTGCATGTGGGGGTCTTCAGATGGCAATCCACCAAACTGTACTGTGTTCTGGACCATGCTCAGAATGGATGGCTTGATCTCAAAGTTCTTTGCCCCTATTGCTGGGAACCTGATACATGTATGTGCACCAGTAACCGTGGGCAAAATATAATCTCCCAAGCTTATCTCTGCAGGCGGTGGGACTTTTCCCATGTCAGCCGATACTTCATTATTCAACACCTCTTCAGGTACCCCGTTGTTGTTATTCTGCTGATTTTCCATGGCTAGTAAATCAGTAATTCTTTTCACACGCCTGTTTTGCTTGCATAGTTTTTCGATTTCAGGGTTGAAGGGAACAAGTGTATCTGCTCTTCTCCTTTTTCGCATACACTAGATTCCTGAAATAGACCAAAATCAACAAACCAATCAAGGCAACAGTGTTCTAACACTAAGAAAAAATAAAAATAAAGCCAAAGTAGAAATAAAAATAGATGGTTCGATATTAGATGTACGCCAGTCCCCGGCAACGGCGCCAAAAACTTGTTAGTGATATTTCGAATGCTCACGCAAGCGTACGCATCGTTGACAAGTAATATAGTCTGATAAGACTGAATATCGTCCTCATAGACTGGTTTCTAATTACCGTTCATCTACTTTATGTTATCTAATTGGCAATCGATATTTGAGTTGAGTTTTTGTTTAACTACTAGAATAATTGCAAGAATTACTGAACTATTTAAGTTGTAATCAGTTATGAATGAATTAGGGCTTCCAAAATCCTCGATTATCCACTCTATTCAATCCTTAATGCAACTAGAATGACTTCTTCTTCTACGTTAAGATAATGGTTAACTAAACTGTCATATATTCCGGTTAGGACATATAATCACTCAACCCCAGTGCAGAACCCTTCTATATTTCTATTATAAGATTTACTACATAGGAGGATTAAGAACGGTAACCTATAATGCTACACAAGTATCGGGGTACTGTCGTCCGCGATTTTAACCTATGTCTAGTCAATTACAGCATATCCAAATCTCTCCTCTCGGTTCTTGATTCGAAATCATATATATTATGATAATTAGTGATCAATTAATTATCAAATATTCATATCAATTATTGACTAAATCTTAATCAAGTGAAGAAGAAATCAAACTACTGCATTAATTCATGAATAGAAGTTTCAAGTGATTCATAAGGAAAGCCCTAATAAAGTTTTTAGCTCCTAGTCATAGTCACGCTAAGAACTAACACAAAATCCATACATAAACTGAATTAAAAACGAAAGAAAAGAAATTACTGCGAACTAAGTCTCCAATTGTAGCCTCCCTTGTTGTCTTGTGTTGTGTTATTCTGTAGAATGACCAACCTCTCATAGAATTAATCCCTATGGCTTAAATATGTTCCAAATTTCGTGCCCTATGGACCAATATCTCTTAGCCAATTCTTCTTCGGAACTGAGATTTTCTGCACCGGCACCGCGGTTCTGCATAACGGCACCGCGGTGCCGAAACTACTGCACCTTCTCAGCAAATACGGCATCGCGGTTCTGCATAGTAGCACCGCGGTGCTGAAAGTCTTTCGTCCTGATGTGCCAACTTTCGTCCTTTTTGCCTCGGGAGCACCTTTTCTGCCCAATTCTCGCTCCTTTTCGTCATTTTGCCTTTTGGAACCGCTGTGACTCAAAAGAAAGAAAAACAAACCTAATACTATACTAAACACAACAGAAACGAGTAAAATACTAACTAAAAATGACTCAAAAGGCTTATACAAAATACGCCTAACACTCGGTAGTTGCCTCTACCACGACCATATCCTAATCTACTCCTCTGTTGTTGTTGTCGTCCTCGTCCTCGTCCTCTTCCTTCGATTTTCTCATCTCATTTTTTATTTCCCGGATAACCAATGAGTCGAAAACGTCCATCCACAACGTGTCAGAATCTCTTGTAATGTGTGCAGAATGCACCATTATTTTTTCCTCCACTTCGGTCACGATAAGGGTTTCTCCCTAATACGGCAAAAGTCATGGTCACTCCGGTCCTCTGTATTTCATGTGATTTCTCTCACATGCTCTTCTTGCACCAACTTTGAGTAGACATTGTTCAATGATGACAACAATTTCTTGGTTCGATCTCACAATTCCATACATTCCCTCATCCAATTCCATGAGGAAACGATGCAATTTTTTTTCTTCTCTTTTGTCTTCTAAGACTGTTCCTAGATTGCATGTGCATTTTTAGCACGTACAAGTTGGGATCTGTTTGTAAGTAGTCAAGTCCTCCCACATCTTAGTGAGTTTTTCATAGTAATTCACTATGGTCCTTCCCTTTTGCTTGCACTTCGCTAGTTCCTCCTTTAGTAGTTACATCAGAGGGTCGCTAATAACGGTGAACCGCTCTCGGATGCTCGTCCATAATTCTTCCACTTCCTCTTTATGTGTAATCGCTAAGCGAAATATTGGTTCTATGGTATTGCGAATTCACAACACCAACAGTGAGTTTATAGTCCACCAATCTTCCAAGTCCGGCAACTCTTCGTCCATTTTTTTATTGTACCATCGACGAAGTCAAATTTCTTTTTTGCTCTTAGGGTTGTCCTCGTGGATCTAGCCTATTCTTCATAATTTTTGCCTTTCAATTGGACTTGTGTCACCACAATTCCAGGGTTATCATTCGACGTAATGTCGTAGGGAGAGATTGTTTTCTTTAGATTTTGTTTATTTCACCGGTGATTCCTTTACCTTATCGCCCGTTTCTTTACCGTCACCTGCCATTATAATAAAATTTTGGTGTTCTTTTCTAACGTGACTCTAATACCATGTTAAAATCAAGATAGAGACGAGAATTTAAAGAGATAAGAATAATAGGAGAATTCTTTTCTACTTTGTATTTATCATAATGACCTTATATAGAAGTAAGGTTTCTCCTTCTCATAGTTTTATAAGTAACCATATTCCAATAGGGCTACAAATCATATATTTATCATAATTACAATTGTACAATAAATAGACTAAACTATTATAATTAGACTAGAATAGGGTCTTGAATATCTTTTTTTTTCTTTTCTTTTTGGGTCTCATGCGATGCTAAATTCATTCACCAATTCGTAATACAGGTAATGTGACGTAACAAATTTGATCGTGAAAGAAGTAGATGTTGACTCTTTAGTCTTTAAGACAATTCAGATTATCTTGAACATGATGTATCCATAGTCTATAAAAATATCAAAATGCAGAGTCAAAAAATTGTATAATTTTTACTACTTAAAAAATGTGTTTGATGCTTAATGCCATTCCATAATATAAAGAATAAATTACCCAAATGAAGTAGAATTGGTGTAGCGATGGCGCGGGGCCATGGTCGCGAGTTCGATCCTGCATAAACCTTGGTTGGTCTGTCGCCACGTGGGCTTGCAGTGTGGTTTACATGGCGGCGTGGTTTGCGCCATCTGCGTCGGTCGGGGTTTACCTGCTTGCACTCGAAAGAGTAGCGGCTGCGGGTTCCTTCGTCAAAAAAAAAAAAAAAAAAAAAAAAGTGATTGTTTATGCTCATGCATGAAATATATAATTTGGACAGAAAGTTTAGTTGGTCATCAGGTTGGCGGTTTCTAAATTGGGACACCATAAAAGTTTTCCTATGTTGAAAGTCAATATAGGGCATGTGCAAGCAGTCAAAACATGACAAATAAACAAAGGAGGCTGAAAATTTTCGTGAGATCTAAACTTAACGGAAGCCAAATAAGAAAGTCTTGGCCATATACCCGTTCAATTCAAACTTAGTATATTAGGTATTAACTATGGAACGGTTTTTGAGAACATAGCAGAGGAATTAGGACAAATTTTTCTCTTTCTCCGCATAAGTTCTCTTAGCTATCGTTACATTTTTTGACTTGTTTTCAGTCAAGTCTTATTCCAATGTCAACTCTCCCTATATATATGTCCCATATCCTGTCTTCTTTTCTCTCCTTTTCACCATAATCTCTCTACTGCACAAGAAACTTTTTCATCCTAAATCAATTAACATCTCATTGGAGAAAGAAAACATGGCAATCCTCCAATAAGAGCAAATATTAATATTCCAAGAATTCAAACAAGAAAAATCTCTCTTCCCATTCTTCAATCAGTGCTTGAACAAGAGTTGATTAGCTATATCAGAGTCGTTTCTATACTTTTAAAAAAAGAAATAGAAGAACCTAATGGATCGAACTTGAACTCCGGGTGACTGGATCGCCCCGGCGGGGTCACTCTGACGCAGAGGGCCCTAAGGGCTTTCTGAAAGCTCCATTTGAAGCAGGTGCCTAAACAGATGAACCACCATTCGTTGTACCACTTTATTCATATTCCAATGACAGGCGGAACACCAATCAAATTTGACAAGATCGATTAGGTACGGTCGTAAGTAAGCGGGGACAGCCTTTAAAGAACATTCTAAGAAAAGATATTAATAGATATCAGTAGTTGTCCGGTCGTACCCAAACAATAATATTCCAGAGGGAAATGCACCTAAGATCAAATATTAAGGCCTGATGCGAAAAATAAAAAGAGATCATTTTTTATTCAAATGAAAAATTAAAATTAACTAATTAATCAATATTAAAAAAATTATTGATCAAAACATCAAATAAATGTATAGTAAACATTATATTCGATTTAATGTTTTCAAATTCAGTACAATAAATTACAATGTTACGAAAGAGATACCTTAATATTATTACATGAAAGATTTATAAGAAAACCTATCATTACATTAGACATAGAACATTGATATACTTGCATTTTTATTTGCAAAGTCATCAAGCAATCTTTCATAATCAAGAATGTCTGGACAAATCTATATAATGTACCTCTTTGAGACTTGATAAACTCTTCTTCGTGTCTTATTTTTTTACGTTTTTAATGTCCAAACAGATATTTTCGAGTATGAGACATTTATAATTCTCCTATTGAAACAAAAAGACAACTCAAATTTAATGTAATCATGTAAAATACAAGTCATCCATTACATACATTACCAATAAAAGTAATGTAAAATCTAAGCTAAACACAATTAATTTAATGTAATATTGAGAAAATAATATTGGGATTTGAAAATTTTAAAACCCTAAACAAAATAGAATAAACATTGATGCAATCTAGCCATGTTAATAATGAATTAAATCAAAATAATTCTCAAAACAATAACTTATCAAAAAAATCTTTACTTGAAAGTTGAGATTTCTACAATAATTAATGGAGAATTATTTTTTTTGGATTGTATTTATGGTGTTTTTAAAGAGGGATGGAGACATGTTTTTTTTGTATAAAGAGGGAGGGGGGCGTCGGGCCGCCGGGTTGGGTTGGGGATTTGGAAACCTAATGAATATTTATTTTTTTGTTTAAAGAGGAAGGTACACACGATCTCTCATTAATGAATGACTTTTGGAAAGAGCCTCAACCGCTAAGCTACAGATATCACTGATAAGATTAGAGATATTTTTAATATATATCTTAATATTTGAAACATATAAAATAAAAATAAAAATAAAAATTCAGGCCATGTGCGGCGGCACCACCTGACCGCCCAAGCGACGGCTGCTATACAACCATAGCAAACAACAACCTAGTCGAGATACAACTTAGCCCAGCTACAAGAAGAAACCATATGGTTAATGGTCCGAATCCCCTGGTTATCGAGAAGCTTTATGCAATCAAAGAGGCAGTTGCAGATAGAGTGGAGATGCATAGAAATATAGGGGATCAAAGAAGCCAGTGGAACAGTATGCTTTTGACATCGATTAATGGCATAATTCTAGCAGCTGCTACAATGGTTGGAATTGCAGCTAGCAGTGGTGCTGATGGTGATTCTGTTTTTGGACTGAAAATATCATCATCCACTTTGACGTATTTGGCTGCAACTGGCATGTTGGCGATCATCAATACGATTCAACCATCTCAGCTAAGAACAAAGAAACGCGACAAGGTTGTTTCAAGATCTCCATAACCAAATCGAAACAACTTTATCAATCGGTCATCCCAAAAGGGTCAACGATAATGGAAACGATTGGATCATGGGCATCCATGCTTGGAATTGTTGGTGGCGCTTTGGCAAGTGTAGTTAACACAATAGAGCATGGTGGACAAGTTGGAATGGTATTTGAGAAGTATGAGGGCAACACTGGTTTCTTCCAGTACATGCAAGAATCAATTGACTCTAACTTGACAGAAACAGATAAGGAGAGAAGAGAAAATGGGGAAGTGTTGGAAATGAAGGTGGCTTTGAAGTTAGGAAGGAGCTTATCAGATCTAAGAAATCTTGCTGCTGCTTCTTCATTGAAAGCAGAAGATTTAGACGAGTTTGCAAGCAAGCTTTTCTGATGTTGACACATATTGTACATATTTTTGTAGTAGTAACAGAACATATTCTTTAATTCTTTTAAATATATATTCTTGAACATAGTTAATTGTTTGAAAACAGTGTTGGTTATCAGTATCTTTTGCTAATTTATTGGTTAATTCTTGAACTTCAGAGCAATGAAAGGTAGATATTTCTTACCGAATTTTAGTTATCAGTATCACTATCCAAATTGAGGAGGCCGGGAGTGGCACTTAGCGAGCATCTACTAAGCGAATCAACATTTATATTATATAAGCATAAAGCAACAACATACAAGAATAATAATAGTAATTGAACATAAATTTGTGACCTTCGGGTGGCAGGTTCGATTCTCAACTCGGCGGATATCGTCCTTCGAGGCATATACCGTGGTAAAGTCTGGGCGCTAAAAGCCGCACGGGCATGTTGCAGTGTGGGTTCGATCCCCGCCAAGCCTTTGAGGGGGTCAACCTTGTAGCATTGATCTGTTCGACGCAAGACACTGACCACGGGTGCATATCCCGCGATTTACCTGGTGGTGGGTGATGAAGGACCGGTCCCATCATTCCCAGGAGTCTAGTACCAGTACTTGTGCAGGTACTAGCGATATGGAGGCACAAGTCGTCTCGAGACCTGGATTATCAAAAAAAAAAAAAAGTAATTGAACATAACTCTGCCATAGCAACGGAAACGGTATAAAGCATCATCATATTCATAGACAAAATCTAATAAACTCACAATGTAATCACGGAGCATCAAACATAATCTGAGTACAAAAAGTTGGGTCATAAAACTTAATAATAGAATGTCTTACCCTCATGGTACGTTGGGCCTATACCTGTCTACCGGGTCGATCCGGTCCGGACCGATTGACCAATACCGGGTTGAACCGTCCGGATTCCCGGATTATCGGGCCTACCGAACCGGTGCCTTATCAGATTTTTGGTAGGCCACGCAGTTCTGGGTCAATCCGGTCGAACCGATCCGGGTTTTTTTATTTTATTTTTCTGAAAATGTAAACTAAATTCAAATTAAGTATTTAATATAATATAATTTTATATTTTAAAATTTAAAGTTAAATTTGTATTTTATAATTTATAACTTTATACTTTATATTGTTGTAGTTATACTTTTATTAAATTAGAAGACTAAAAAAATAATAAAATAAAAATTAATGATAAGATGTAAACTTTCGAACTTTCATTATTCATAATGCTAAAAAAGGTATATAATAAAATAATAATAATTTTATTTATATATTATGCATCTTTCTAACAAGTTCTTCGTAATTTATAGGTTGATTGAATTGTTGTGGTCACATAGCCTCTAAATCATGGATATTTATTCCAGTCCCGTTTCCATCGCAACTTGTGCTCTCGCTTTTCAAAATATTGCCGATTTCTTCATCTTCCGGATCGTCAACGTCTACGTATCCTTGATTTCTTCTCTCTGATATGATTCAATCCCTTAAGCAGACTAAGACTTCTAATGTGGTTCCGCTCAATGAGTAACGCGTGTCTCCTATTTGGTCTCGTGCTTGGCTGAATGCACTTTCAGAAGCCACTGTTGAGATAGTCACATTAAGAACATCCCGTGCCATAGCTGCAAGTACCGAAAATTGACTTTTGTTATCCTGCCACCATTGTAAAGGTTGAAAGTTCTTCTTCGACTCTGTTGGCTTTTGTAAATAAAATTGCATCTCATCACAATTTCGACTTGTGGTTGAAAGTGCTCCATATATCTAAAGATTCATTATCATCGTATTCATTGAATCCTGCAGATGTAGACACAAAAGCAGAACTAGAAGGAAGATTAGTAGCCGAGTTCTTCTTCGACTCTGTTGGCTTTTGTAAATAAAATTGCATCTCATCACAATTTCGACTTGTGGTTGAAAGTGCTCCATATATCTAAAGATTCATTATCATCGTATTCATTGAATCCTGCAGATGTAGACACAAAAGCAGAACTAGAAGGAAGATTAGTAGCCGAGTTGTTGTTATCAAATAATGTAACATAATATTATATAATTTAGTTAAATTACTATAAAGTTTACTTATGCAATCAATTGAAGATGGAATTTCTGTTGCACCTACTTCCATATAATTATATAAACTAAATATTAAATTATGACAATCTACTTTTTTAATAGAAGGATTTAAGACTGCACCAATACAATAAATATCAGAAATAGAAAAAAATTAAACTTTTCAAACATAACTGTAACTGCAACTTTATATTTTATATTTGATTTTAAACTAAATATGAAATTTCAGCTATATGAGCTAAACCATTACAAATTGTTGGGTAATAAGATCCTGAAAATTCAACAGTAGCAGTGTAAAATTTACGTAAAAATTCAAAAGTTCAGAAATTGATTTCCAATGTTCGTCGGTTAACATATGAATCACGTTCTACATTGAGCATTTGAAACATGTGTTATGGGTCTTTATATTTGTAACATTCTTTTAAAAAATAAATAAGTATAATTCCACCGTGTAACAACCTCACCTGCATGTATTTTGGTGTCAAATTAAATTGTTTACATTTTTCTTTAAATTCTATTATTCTATTTTTCTATTATTACCTTGAATAACTCCAACAACTCTTTAGACAAGAGATAATTCAGTTTCAAATAAATTTAGACCACTTTGAACAATTAAATTATAAATATGGCAAGCACAACGAACATGAAATATATCAGGAAGTGACAGTTTTAATTCCACTTTTAAAAGATCTACAGCAACAGTATTATTATATGCAATATCGAATGATATACAAAATACTTTTTTTATAAAATTCATACTTATTGCAACAACACAAATAATTTAAAACATGTAAAATAATCTAACATTAGAGAATATTGCAATTAAATATAATTAGGGCTTGCTGGGGAGGGGGCACAGGGAGGAGTGGTGGGGAGGTGGGCTCATTGGGGATGGGGTTGTGGGGGTTCTGAGTATTTTACCAAGTTACTGATCCAGCTCCTTATCGGTCCGGATAATTTTTTGGTACTCGTATCCGGACCGTTAACTTTTCGGTCCGGGTTTACCAATCCGATTCTCGGGTAATTACCAGGAATATACGAACCGATAACAGCCCTACTTCTGGTAAAGGAGGTCTACTACTAGTAGTACTAACATTGACAGAAGGCACATTAGTAGGCGTAAGAAGTTTCAGTTTCAACAATATTATCTATATGAACATTATTATATTCATTATCTTTTATTTCAAAATCTGCTTGCATTTGATCATAATATATATTTTGATTAGATGATGAAGAACCTTTAAATTTTTTACCCCTTAAAATAGATTTACCTTTACCCATTGATCTCTTCATCATATCTGTCACACCCCATTTTAATCGGAGTCGAAATGGAATACAACATATGGTTGATTTCTGAAATTATATTTAAGGAGTCGCCATCTAATTATTTTAAAGATGAATTAGGACACTCTACTTAGCAAAAATTTACTAAAAATAACTCTATTTAATGGTCTACAAAACTTAATGAGATTCTAGGTTATGTTCTTTATTATCCTAAAGGGAAGGGATTAGGCATCCTTTAAGATCCGCTAACTTGCGGTTATCCAGTCAAACTTATGTCAATTATTTATGTTTAAAAATGCATGTTTTGAAAGGCTTTAGAGTTAAAGGGATGTTGCAAATAAATACTTGAAAGATGTATTTCCATAAGAATTTTGCATGGAGCTTATTTTAAAAAATGCATAAAAGTAATTTATTTGAAAATTATATGTTGTGTATGAAATTAAAGTTTTATGAAAATATGCACTTGTAGGACATTATTAAAATGCACATTTTAGAGATAAAAATAAATCTATGTTAAGCTACCCTCCCCTTTTTATTTAATTCTAGACCTAACTTATTCTAAGCATTCTTATAATCATACAAATAATAAAACGGCGGAATTTAAAGAGTTTAAAAGAAGTGACTAGGATGGATGAAGATATCAACCTGCCCTATTTGTTTGATGATTTTTGAGGCCGGAAGATACAGTGTGTTGGATGCGGGTCTTCATTTGACGAGAGTGAGGATGAGTCTCATAACGGAACTCTTCGTTGCTCCCGATATATTTCATGCAAACAAAGAAAAGATAAGTATTAGTACGCGCATAAATCTCATCAACCATGCGAATATATAAATAATCACATAAACTCAAACATATATAATAATCCTGAAACCATCAGGTAGCTTTAATAAAAATTGGACTTCTGGATGACAATGCAAGCCTAAATACAAACGACGGTCCATTAATGAGAAGCAAACACATTCACCATTGACTAGTTCTTAAATAGGACGCACATATACATTCTTAGTAGGCCTTTTTCTTTTGGACCTGGGCAAATATTATTTCAAAGGGTTTGGACAGTTAGACCAAACAAAAGAGTTAGCCAATTTGGTCATATTCAAGACTTTTAAATAAACACCGTATGTTAGCTAGACCTATACATACTTGCATAAAAAAAGGGTGTATACGAGTAAAAATTTATGATTAATATAGTATGACTAATTTTTAGTGAAGAAACAAAACAGCATACTAGCATAGATATAATTCAATATCTCTAGTAATAGAGAAGCTTATGGAGCACTGTATGTTGTTATGAAGTCTCCTCAGGCAGATAAAGGCATGTAAATAATCAGACAAGCACATAAAGGGACAGGGACCAAGCTGGGTGCATGGGACTGTCTAGACTTAAACAGGTATACATATCATTTTAAAAGGCTAATTGGGCATGGTGGCAGTTTTACACTAGGATATGCAAGGATGATTATGTAACCCATTCAGTAGGTACATTATACAAACAAGGATGACAAGGAAATCAATACAGACAACATTTTAGATACCTGAGGCATAGAAATGAACAAATAATCAATCAAAGGTAATATTCTAAAGATACAGAATCATTTAAATTAAGATTTGTCATGTTATCATGCTATATACTAGGCATGCTACACAAATAGAATACTTGATATAATACTAATAATGACCGAGACAACCAGATAAAATCCAACAAACAAACACACAGGATTACATAACTGATTGAAAATAGAACACACTGACTCTGGACCATACAAACAAGCAGAGTTTCCCTACAATCCAAACTTAAGACTACCTCTAATCACTTGGACATTTAGGAGACTATGCATCATGCTTTTAAAATGTCATTTATGGCTCAACACATAACATTGGGATATAAGAATAGAGAGCAACATAGCATTTTATGGGAGCATCACATATAGCATTGAAAACAAACCAAAATGAGCAGAAACTAAAGTTCAGACTTGAGGTCCTCATCCTCATTCCATCCAAACAGCAGACATAAGAGTCAAATTTAGCTTTTTGAAATTATAACTCTAAGTATGCAGGCATGATTCAACTTAATTATATAAAACCAACTTGAACCAATTTCTCACTATTTAATCAAGCGTAAATAGCAGTTTCATGTCATTTGAGACTTGTTACGTAAAATACTGAATCATAAACAGCTATGAGTTCATCTGAACAGTTTCATTAACATACAATCACACAATTTAACTAAAAACTAACTAAAGCAATATAAAACTTCAAACGAAATAGGATTACCTTCTCCGGGTAGCGAACTTCGTCTCGACTCGTCAAATCCGCTCGGAGAGTATGTGTGTGCGCGACTGAAACGAAGCAAGACTTAGTGTATTTGGATTTGGTCGAAATAATACGAAAAATAGGAATTGGTTTTGAGATCTATTATAAAGAAAAGCCTTTGTTTTCTGATTTTTGAGCTCTATATATCACTGGAAGGAGAATTTATATTCTTAATTTCAGCAAGAGCCTTGTTTTTTTTCAGAAGAAGGTCCTTTCCTTAAACACAACCCAAAGAGGTTGTATTTATAGTATCGAAACTCTCCTCGCACACCACCCCCTTCCCCAATTCGAAATTTGAATTAAAGGGAGCAAAATCTGAAACAAAATCGTGGCAGGGGTGATGGGATTTCAGCTTTTCAGGTTTGATTTGGTGGAATAGAGCCGTTGGTGCTGTATTTCGGGGGTGAAGTGATGGGTGATGGTAGGTCGCGGATTTTAGGGGGTTTTGCAGGGTATGGGTATGGGCGTGGAAGATGTCTGATGGGTAAAGGGGAGGGTGATTGTCACTGGTAAGGTCGCTGGTTGGGGATTTTCTGGTTTTGTTGTGAAGGACTGAAGGGGAAGGTTATCGTCCAGTTGGAAAGGGGCCCAATCGATGGGGGTGTTTTAGATGGGAATAGGGATGACAACGGGTAGGATCTGGACCGGATCCTACTAGATTCAGATCCAGATCCGTTTTACATACATGTATCCATATTCAAATTCAGATCCATCGGATTCACCGGATCCACGGATCGGATCTGGATCCAAATCAAAGTGACTGATTATTAAGTTATACCTTCTAATCAGTCCAAATTTTCTAGAAAAAGAGTCAATTTAATTTAACGGAATCATGGGTAGTGCATCCGTAAATTAGGACTAAATGACATTGTTGACAATTGTTATGCTTATTGGCTATTGCTGTAGTGAGAAACAATCCTCTCAATACCTAAGCTACTACATAAGTATCACATAAATGATTAATATAATGATTAAAGAATAACACGCAAAACGTGTCTCAATAAAAAAAAAAATGGCCTTCGGCCCTTTGAATATAAAATAAAATTAAGATTACAAAGGATTCGGTACCATGATGTATAAATAGTAAATGTATAATTAATTTAATAAAAAATGGATTCACGGGTCGGATGCGGGCCGGATCTGGATCTGAAGACAAGATCCAGATCCAGATCCGATCCATCATAAACGGATCCGGGTCCGATCCGGATCCGTCGGGTCCAAACTTTGAATATCCATATCCTATAAAACGGATCTGGATCCACCGAATCCGGATCGGGTCCGGGATCCATTGCCATCTCTAGATGGGAATAAGAAGTGAAGTTGTGGACCGGGTCAAGGAATTGGGCCGATGGGTTTGGGAGTTGTTGGGCTGGTTTAAGGGTTGGGAAATGATGGGAAAATTGTGGTATTAGTAGGTAATTAATCCAAATCCCTTAATTAATTAAAATATGCTTCGTTGTCCTAATTAATTTCAAAAGTGCACACACATAAATTATGGTGCGAGTGAATTAATATATGTATTTAATTTTGAGTAAAATACAATATTCATAAAAAATGATTAATTTAGTAATTATAAAATACAATACTAATATTTTAAAATTTATACTATAATTAGTGAAAAAAATATTAAAAGTATTTATTTTTTGGGAATTTTCAAGACTAAGAAGCCTAGTGAAATTAATTAAAGATAAAAAGACGATCTGAATGAAATGCGGTAAAGATAGGACAAAATTGAGTGTCAACAATATCCATTATAAAAAAATTAATTTAATATTTAATTTAAATAATTAACAAATAAATATGACAATTTAATAAAATAATTAGAGAATGAAACGAGTGTACCAAACTTCAGAATTCAATTGAAAATCGAAGCTCGAAGTCTTGTGTCTTGCTACTTTGAAAACTAATAATAATAATAATAACTTGAGAATTGTTGAAGTATAGATATAGATATACGATATACCACATATATACACACATATATATATATATGTGGTTAGTTTGTTAGTTTTACTTAGCTTTCGTTCCTATAAATAGAGCACTTGTATTCACTTTACTCTTTAACTGAAATATTCCAGAAGCTCACATTTGAGCACCAAAAACATCACTCTCTCCCCATTTTCTCTCCTACGTTCCTCATTTTATAGTTTTCAATCGTTGTTATTTATTCCTCTGTTATAATATCCAAAATCTACACATTATTAAGAAATTTAACATGATATCAAAGCCTAGATCTTATCAGATCTGGTGATTATCATATATAAATTTTGAAATTGAAAAGCAACAAAAAAAACACTTTGGATCTGCGAAGCTGTTTTTGATGATGCAGTGGAGTCTAGAGACTCGCGATGCAGTGATTACTGATGGACGGAGAGTTGATCAATGTTCAACGATCGATTCAAATCGAAGAAGCGAAGGAACTGAAAAATTGAAATCGCGACTTCCTTTGGTTTGGAATTGAAATTGAAGAAAAATCTAAATCGCAAATCTAAATCGCTGTTTTCGATTGATCTGTGAGGTAACTGTATTTTGATTTCCAATAACTGGTTTCGATCTTCTGGTCTGGATCGAACGATATATTTCTGGATTTTTGTTTCTGGTTTTCGACTGATTTCGATTGATATATCACTTTATATTATGTTTACAAATCAAAACTGAATCTGTTTAAAGTAGAGATTCAACTATCGAAAATGTTATCATTTTCTGCGGATACACTCCGCCTCTGGTTGTCATTGCGGCGATGAAGATCGCTGGAGTTCCAGGCTTTACTGATCATAATATTTCTGACTGAGTTGGATGAAATAGAAGAGAGTGTATTTCAAAGTTATATACAAATATGTGTCTACTGTTTCTGTGGTGGTGAATTGGTTCTGTATTGTTAGAATGGTATTTGTGTTGGTGACTTGACGAATTGGATAAAAGTTCTCGGGTAGGGCATTTTTCATTTTTATAGGAACTTCTGTACCAGAAAGAATGGTATCTCCAATTATAGCCCCTTTGGGATGTAAAATATATCTCTTCTCACCATCCCCATAGTGTATGAGACAAATGTATGCATTTCTATTAGGTTCGTATTCGTAGGTTACGATTCTACCATATATGTCTTTTTCATTCCGTCGAAAATAGATTTTCTTCCCTATGAGTGAAAGTCTCAGTAAGAACTAGTTTGTCGTTGTTGTGCTGTGTTGGCAATTGTTGTTGTTTCTAATGTGGCTGCTAATGTGGCTTGTTGTTAATAGTTGTTTTTATGTTAGTTTCTATTTCGTGTTGGTGTTGTTTCTCATAGTTGAAGGAATGTTCATTACTATGTGATGGACTTGGAGAATATTCTTTGCTTGCGTGTCTGATTGGTGTAGCTCTGTGCTTTGTGCTACAATTGCTTGTACACATTGCAGGTGATTGTTTCAGGGTGAGCAGTTGGTGTGGATGTTGCTATTGCATCTTAGGTTAGGGATATTAATGGATTTTTGTGGTTGAGAAGACCATAGAATAAGAAATGTCTATCTATAGGAGGATCGATGAGTTCTTAACAACAAATAGACTGAGAACTGAGGGATACTTCGTCGGAGACAATATGGATTGAGTTGAAGCTCAATTCAAAGATTCAAAGAGTTATTCACAGGTCGATCAAGTGTTAGATTGCCTGTTTTTACATGTGTAGCTCAGGATAGGAGAATTGAGGAGTTTCTAGCCGGATTTGTACTAGAAATTGAGGGAGACTCCATTGCATATTCGAGCTTATTAAAATTGTTTGCGTGATGAGAATCGAGGGATTCTCTAGTCCAAGCGAGACTAGAGAACGAGGGGTTCTTGTCGTCATTTTACACAAGGAGAATTGAAAGATTCTCTAGTCCGAGTGATACTAGAGAACGAGATGTTCTTCATAACAACTATTGATAATTACTGATAGTTGTGCTGGGATTGCGTATGTTACTGCGGTTGATGCAAGTACATCTATTACTGCATTCTTTGAATATGTTCTTTGCGAGGACGGTCGAACAAAATTATGTTGACATATTGTTGATGCTTTTGCGGTGAGACAAGGCATGAATGTTGCAATCTATGAAGAAGGAGTTATGGGGCAACCTGCGTCCTTAGATCACGGCGGTGTTCTTTGGTTTCCTTATGCAAAAGGAACTTGACTATTTAGTTAGAGCTGTGTCAAATCCACAGAAACCATTTGCTACCATTGTTGGTGGTAAGTAAGATTGGTGTTATAGAGTCTATCATGGAGAAGGGAAAGACAAAAGGGGTATCATTATTGCTTCCATTGATGTAGTGATTGCGAACAAGTTTCTTTGCTATGGATATTGTTTCTTTGGAGATATTGTTGTTGTTGCACTAGAGGTATTTGTTCTTTGAATAAGTCGATGATCTGATAGCGTGGATATGGATGCCGTATGCCTTACGTGGTGCTTTCAAGGACATCCGGACTACTTGCGTTGCATTGTTGCACGAAATTCTCATAATTAGGTTATAAGCGGTTCGGAGGATGGGACATCACGAATATGGGATTGCGAAGTGGTAAATGTATTCAAATAATTGATCCCAGGAAGGATAAGAAGTTGAAGGAGTTGTTTCCATATATCGATTGCATAACTCTTGATCTGAATGAGAGTTAGTAGGCTTGTGGAAGTGGGGTCCTGACAATGGTAGTTACGGAGGAATAGTGGATATTGTATCACAATTGGGAACTCATTTGTGCACATTCCTGTGCAGGGGAGTTCAGAAGGGACTGTCAATGCAACTTATTTAACTTTGGGACATTGTTAGATGATGTAGTCAAGATAAGAAAAAAAAAATTGTCTATAAAGAAACTTGTCACTGGAATGCCATGGTCAAGGAAAAGTTGAAAAACATTAGAGTTTTTTAGTGAAGTATGGTGTTCTTTGCTCTTATTCTTGGTGATCTTTGGTAGTTCCCAGCTAGAATTTGAAACCTATGTTTTCAGTGCCTAGCTTGAGGAAGGGTTTGAAATATAGATATAGATATACCACATATATACACAATATATATATGTGGTTAGTTTGTTAGTTTTACTTAGCTTTCGTTCCTATAAATAGAGCACTTGTATTCACATTACTCTTTAACTGAAATATTCCAGAAGCTCACATTTGAGCACCAAAAACATAACTCTCTCACTCCCTTTCTTCTCTCCTACGTTCCTCATTTTCTAGTTTTCCATCGCTGTTCTTTCTTCCTCTGTTATAATATCTAAAATCTACACATTATTAAGAAATTTAACAAGAATTGATAATAGAGAGAATTACGAGAGTATGAGAATTGAGAAAACTGTAAAAATAATTGTGTAATAAAAATGAGAAGAATATAGAATATTTATAGATTTTTTAAAGGATAAAAATGTAATTAATATAGAAATAATGATTAAAAAAAGAGCCAAAAACGGTCAAATGACCGTTTCCCCCCACCCTCCCCCCCAGACCCCCCCAACCGTAATGTTACCGTTGGCCCAACAACCTTTTTTTAATTTTTTTTTAACGTTATCGGTTTCCGTTACCGGTTCCAACCGGTCCGGTCCTTACCCTATTTTGCTATAATCCGTGCGGGTTCGGGGCAAACCAACCCCCAATCCGTTAAAGCTTACCGGTCCGATCCGGACCGGACCGGGTTCCTTACCGGGTCGACTGGTCCGATTACCGGTTAACCCGGACCAGTTGACAGGTTTACTTTAACACTAAGAGACGAGAGGCATTCTTGCTCCATATGTACTTCAACTTGAAAAATCAAAAAATTGAAACTAAATCAAGTTGTGTGATCTTCGTCAGATATAATACACCTACTCAGAATCAGTAGTTATAACAAATAAAAGATTAAAGTAAGTTTAAACGATTCTCAGTTTGTTTATAAACTGAT
Source organism: Przewalskia tangutica (assembly GCA_029844215.1). Lineage (NCBI taxonomy): Eukaryota > Viridiplantae > Streptophyta > Magnoliopsida > Solanales > Solanaceae > Przewalskia > Przewalskia tangutica. The sequence goes on along the minus strand of CM056727.1, from coordinate 35,699,310 downwards.
AAATTAGTACAAAATTATCAAGGTCTAGCTAGTTAGCTTGATTAATTATATGACAAAATTCAAGGACTTGAGAGTGATAACCAAGGGTGGTTAACCAAGAGTGAGCTCAAGAGAGATATTATTCACATGATCTAAACTGGCAGATGGCTCTAAGGACTTGGTGCTACCAGAGTCTTCCTCTTCTTCAGTATCAATAATTGAAGCTGGACGCTTATAAGTTGACAAACTGCTACCATATTCTACTACCACTTTATTACCATCCTGTAAAGAACAAAACAATTCTATTAGTTACCACTCTATTGCTTCCAATTTATTGTATCAACTTGAGGAAGTTAAGTTATAAAGAGCGAATGATTTCGTTAACTACTTGAACACTGCAGCCATTGAAGAAATCCCTGAACATGTTGCAACCTGGGTTGGACCGTCCTTCCAATCTCATGGTCTTACTATAATTTTCCCTCGTATCTTGCATCTGTTTCCTATTCAATTGAAACAAGGGAAAGGGGTGAAGGCAATGCCGTTCCATTTTAGTGTTTAGGCTGGTTAGCTGCCTTATTTTTTCAGGTTACTAATTCACTTGTTAGTAAGTTATATAATGCGCAGTCATAAATATATATGGTGGAATTAGCGGCCTGAAAAATAAGACATGCGAGTACTTATTAATTATAACATGTTGAGTCACATTAATTATATTTATATGTAAAAGATTTTCATATTGTCAGTGTATAAAGATTAAACTCAGCAAGTCCACAAGAAAATATAATTTTTTAATATAAAAAGGAAATTTAAATGAATTAGTAGACGTGGGAGATGAACAAGATATGAAATTAGACGAACGTACGTACCATGTAGAAGCCAAAACAGAAGACCTTGAGGCAAGGTCCAAATAGTTACTGGTTACAGTGGAATTAGGATGGACATCAAAGAAGGCTTGGCCATTATAGGAGTAATGAAGAAAATTTCCATGGGGATAATTCATTTTCTCTGAGCCATCCATTCTATTCTTCTTACTCGCATTTGCAGCTTCAGCTGTAACCCAAAAAAAGGTCTAATGATGTATTATAATGGATTATTTTCATGTATTATGAAATAACTTCAGCTTTATAAGATGTATTATTTTCATTCTTGGACATAACATTTTCTTTTGGGAGAAATGGTTTTTTACCAGAGATTTTCATTTTTTTTTACACATAAGTGATCTGAAAAAAACACATAAAATAATTTAATTCGCACTACTTCGAGCTTAACTCGTACCTCCTACTTATTATAGTGTGTGAAAAATTGAAGAAGAAACATGTATACAAGCAATAAGTTTAAGTTAATCATTAGCATTGATTTTAAATTTTGAATCTGGATTAATTCTATTATATGAATGCTTTCTCTGTATAAAGAATTTTTTTTGGGTAATAAAATGCAACCACCACCACACATGGCAATTTCTCACACGTATTTTTAACTCTTCCAAATAATTCTACCCAAAATAAAAAAAGGATGAAATTAGGAAAGTGAATTCTCAGTTTTGGCCTCGCTAGCCATAGACTAGTAGTCTAGTACCAGTAGTTCTAAGTCGATTTTAGTAATTCAAGGGCTCGTTTGGTACGTCGCACTGAATTCTATATTTTTATATTAGATTGTACTGTATTATAATGAACTGAACTGTATTAATATATAATGAACGGTATTAGAGTATTAATATATAATGTACTGTATTTTTTTATTTTTAGTATAGTCCAGGAAAAATTCATCTACTAGATAAGTCTAAAAAATGGCAGTTGGAATGTACTATTTTTTGAAATAGTATAGTCCAGTCCGGCTGAAAACGCGCACCAAACGCTGTATTGCAATCCAGTATAATACAGTGTACGAGTGCCCGAAAGTTATTATCCTAAGGAATATATTTGAAGGGTCAGATGAAACATAAAAAGATTCCTCAAATGTAACTTCACCATCTTTTCTTGATTGCATCATGCTCGCTCATTTCCTTACTATTTTCTCAAAAATTGACAAATTAAGCATGAACTTTCAATTGATTCATCAGCTTCTCTTTAGATAATAAAATCAAATTTCAAGCTGCTAATAGAGACTAGATAGAATAATAAAAAGAAAAAAAGAATCCCAAATGAAAAGAAGTTAATTTGGTGCGCCTGAACTCCATACTTACAAGTATTATATATACACAAAAGCATATATATAACATATAGAAGAGATGGAGTTTAAATAAACCAAAGAAAAGGATACCTTGCATCATCTGTCCATGCTTCATGCTTCTGTACATCTGTTCATATAAAAATACATCTTAAAGCCAAAGACACGCTGAAAAAACAAAGGAAAAAAATTGAATTTACAAACCTCATAGAATTAAAGCCTTTTTTCTAACCTGAAGGTGACTCTTAACGTGAGATATGGTGAGGCCCTTCACATCCATCAACTGTAGCACCATCTTTGGTGTTGCTCCTAATTATTAGTACCACAACAAATCAACAATTAAATACTAGCCAATAATTAAGTCATCATATATAGGTCCACTCCTCTTTTTAAGAGAACCAAAAGGAATGTAAATCTTTAATTAAGAATTAAGGAAAATATGTCCCCCTTTTCATGCACTTGCATATATATATATATAGTTTTCATGCAAGAAAAGAAAAATAGAGAAGAAGCTTACGATCTTCTCCACCAAGTCTTTCAACAGCATGTACAAAACTGCGATGAAGGTCTTGTGTCCATCTCAGCCTCGGCATTTTTGATCTTACATATGGTCTTACCCCTGATGATTCATTATTGTTATTTTCTAATATTATTGGTTGCTCCATAACTCTCATGGATAAACAAGGAGATTTTTTTGAAGAATTTTCAGACAACTCTAGCCCCTTCATCATGTTACAAGATGAGAGGTTGGGAAGTTAGAAGTAGTCTGGAATGAAGGGAGAAATAAAAGGAGTTATGGTCTATGTTGAAGTATACAACAAAAAGGGAATAAATATTAGTGAATCTGTTGTCATGTTTTGTCTACTTGTGCAGGCTTTTACAACTAGGATTTTCTTACATAAAATTGAGTTCATCTTGAAGAGTTTCATTTAAGTCTCTTGAATTTTGATTATGTATCTGAAAATAATTCACGGAATTTCAGAAACACTAGTGATATGTTCAACCTTGCACTCATAATTGGATGAAAATAGTGAAAAAAGGACTAAAAAAAAAAAGAAAAGAAAAATCCGCAGAAAAAGATTCTGAGTGATGATAGTGCTACTTTACATGACATTCTATGTTGAAGTCGGAATCAAAACATTCTTGTGTGCCCTCATATGAGAAATTATCTACCATAAAGGCCACCTCCCCCCCCCTCCTCCATCTACCATAAGGGTATGTTTTAACCTTAACATACCCCTCCAAAATGGCCTAAAGAGATGGCATTAATGACTATTCAGTACTAGTAATTGAACTTAGAAATGAACGAAAATCTTAAGATTAGCTAAAAGACAAGTGTGAGAAAACCTCTTTTGGCCTTTGGTGAAGCCTTTGGATGTCAGTTACGAACAATTAAGCGTGTACATGATGAGATACAAGTGTTTGTTTCTCAAAGTTTGATATACCTATTACATTATTTTAAAAAAATTATGCAGCCTCGTATTTCTCAAACTTTGACTAATAACATATACTTAGCTTATTATTTGAACCACTTCACGACTTTAAATTAATATGTAAGCTTCTTAATGTCATTACTCATTAACTATGATAAAAGTACAATAGTAACCTTCTTTGGCAGTTGACAGAGATAATTTAATTAACTTATTTGAGGAACAAGATAGTGAAGAGTGGTGAAGTGAGGCCAAAGAAGGTAAAGATGTGGGTGACATAGGCAAATGTATGTCCTCAAGGAAACATACCAAATCCCCCCACAATTCTCCTTTTACTCTTTCCGGAGACCATAACTCCCTCTCCTCCCTAAAGTAGCTTTACAATTTTTTTTTTTGGGGGGGGGGTTCAGAACATTATTAATGTCACCCCTGAATATACGGAGCCAATGAAATTGCGACGCGCAATGACACGTGGCAAATTTATGATAACCGTTGTAAATAAATGAGGATACCGATAATTAAATGAGATCTCGAAATATCAAAGTATGTTCATGATGTTTTAGAATGACGGCACATTATATTTTTCACGTCATATATCATCGTCTGAATCTTCATATGATACTTATATCATCGTCTAAATGTCTTACGTTGGATAGATGGAATTTGGGGGAAATCCATTCCCAAATTCCAGTCACGGCTACTATGGCCGAATGTAGCCAAAATTCGGTACGTAAGTGGACAAAAGTTTGGGATGAAAACGGGAAGAGAGATGTTTTAGAAAATGGCAGGAATATTCTCTGGAAGGATTTGAGAGAATTCGTAAGCATGAAATACTATGGACAGTGCTCAACAAATTTGAGATTTTTTCTGTTGGATATTATGTGTGAAACAACGAAATGAGAAATGTAACAACAATAACAATTATGTTAGAATTTGAAAAATGAACAAAGTAAATTGTCTTGCTGAGTCGATTGGATGAACAATCTATTTTTAAGATAATATTGTCCCGTATATCCTTTAAACGGTGTAATGACAATTTATCTCTCAAGATAAAATAACAATCAAACAAATGAGCAAAGAAAACTCAAGTATTTACTTAGGAAGAAGAATTTTTGAGTGTTTTGTGATTGCAAGAGAGGAATACAATTTCAGAGAATTGCTACGTGAATGTGTATTTTGTAATTATGCCAAAGGCATCAATTTATAGGTAGATGAATTTGTCTTCTCAATTAACTAAATGAATGGCCATCAATGTCAAGTAATGACCATTGATATTGAGGTTAATTCAGCCTAGTAATGGCTGAAATCAATAGCTAAATAATGGAGATTAATTGCTCCAGAGTCAGCTCAAGAATCAGTCTTATTTCGCCTCCAACGTTAGAGGGATCGCGGTGCGTAAATTCCAGTAAGTCACTAGAATCGAAAACCGAATTTGCACCGCGGTTCTAGGGAGGAGGCACCGCGGTGCTTCCAAGCATCGCGGTCCTGTCCTTGTGGCACCGCAGTCCTCTTCGGTTTTTTATTTTTCGTGGCGATTTCTGATTCGTTTCATCTTTTACACATTTCTTCCTTTCATTTACCAACGTGAAACCATTTGTCATTTGGCCAATAACCGTCTATTCTCATACGTCTCAAACAATTTGTATACGTGTTAACCGATATTTCGAATGCTCACGCAAGCGTACGCATCGTTGACAAGTAATATAGTCTGATAAGACTGAATATCGTTCTCAGAGACTGGTTTCTAATTACCGTTCATCTACTTTATGTTATCTATTTGACAATCGATATTTGAGTTGGATTTTTGTTTAACTATTAGAATAATTGCAAGAATTTCTGAACTATTTAAGTTGTAATCAGTTATGAATGAATTAGGGCTTCCAAAATCCTCGACTATCCACTCTATTCAATCCCAAATGTAACTAGAATGACTTCTTATTCTACGTTAAGATAACGGTTAACTAAACTGTCTTATATTCCGGTTAGGACATATAATCACCCAACCTCAGTGCAGAACCCTTCTATATTTCTATGGTAGAATTTACCACATAGGAGGATTACGAACAATAACCTATAATGCTACACAAGTATCGGGGTACTGTCGTCCACGATTTTAACATATGTCTAGTCAATTACAGCATATTCAAATCTCTCCTCTCGGTTCTTGATTCGAAATCATATATAATATGATAATTAATGATCAATTAATTATCAAACATTCATACCAATTACTGACTAAATCTTAATCAAGTGAAGAAAAAATCAAACTACTGCATTAATTCATGAATAGAAGTTTCAAGCGATTCATAAGGAAAGTCCTAATAAAGTGTTTAGCTCCTAGCCATAGTCACGCTAAGAACTAACACAAAATCCATACATAAACTGAATTAAAAACGAAAGAAAAGAAATTATTGCGAACTAAGTCTCCAATTGTAGCCTCCCTTGTTGTCTTATGTTGTGCTATGTTGTAGAATGACCAACCCCTCATAACATTAATTTATAGGGCTTAAATATGTTCTAAATTTCGTGTCATATGCACCAATTTAGTCTTAGCCAATTCTTCTTCGGAACTGAGATTTTTCGCACCGCGATTCTCGCATAACGCACGCCGTGCGAGACGACATCGGCATTCGCGGCGTCCAAAGAAAGTCCTGCAGGCGTCATCGGCATTCACACGGATTGGCGTTCGTAGCATCCAGCAAGTCCGTGCAGAGACGACATCAACATTTCACAGTATCCAGCACTCGCAGAATCCATCAAGTTCGTGCGAGACGATCTAAACATTCGCAGCATTCAACATTCGCAGCATCCAGCAAATCTGCGCATAGACGACCTAGGCATTCGCATCATCCAGCATTCGCAGCATCCGGAAAATCCGTGTAGAGACGACATCAGCATTCGCAGCATTAAGTCCGTGCAGAGACGACCTAAGCATTCGCAACATCCAGCAAGTCCGTACATAGACGACATCAGCATTCGCAGCATCCAGCAACCTACACGATCCTCAATTTACAGGAGCATTTGCAGCACGTTCATACAACGACGTCATCAACACAAACGTCCAGACAACGTCATTGTATCATTCACAATCACATCATTCAACACATCTCAGCATAACGCAGGGACACCGTCAATAACATCGCCAACACGCAACTCAGGATAACATCTCTACTCTCAGAATTACATTGCTTATAAATTCACGCGTTATCTTTTTTGCCTTAACAGTTATGCACTAACTGTTTGCTTAAGTTTTAGCATGCAAGAGTAGGAGCACAACGTGAATTTTTCTCTTACAGTGAACCGGGACAATTTATTGGGGGACCAGTCTTCCCAACAATGGCAGAAGTGGCCTCGAGCGTCGGTCCACTCATCCCACATCACCAATAACTCAGTGTCATCATAACTCGACACTGGGACAAATTTTAAATTTTTAGGTCAGCCCATTGGTCCGCCGTTTTAATTTTTTGATACCAACAACCTAGTGTCACCATGGTAGCCCAGTGTCGTCATAACTCGACACTGAGATAAATTTTGAGTCTGCGTCAGCCCGCCTTGGTGTTTGACCATGGTAGCCCAGTGTTGTCATAACTCGACACCGGGATAAATTTTGAGTCCGCGTCAGCCCGCCTTGGTGTTTGACCATGGTAGCCCAATATCGTCATAACTCGACGCTGAGACAAATTTTGAGTCCGCGTCAACCCGTCTTGGTGTTTGACCATGGTATCCCAGTGTCGTCATAACTCGACACTGAGACAAATTTTGAGTTCGCGTCAGCCCGCCTTGGTGTTTGACCATGGTAGCCCTGTGTCGTCATAACTCGACACTGAGACAAGTTTTGAGTCCGCGTCATCCCGCCTTGGTGTTTGACCATGGTAGCCCAGTGTCGTCATAATTCGATACTTGGACAATTTTTGAATTCGCGTCAGCCATGTCTCAATTGCCCAGCATTTTTAATTCTGAGGATGGAGTCAAAATTGTCTATAAGTCAACGTCTTTGTCCGGAGACTCTTTCATCGTCTTCGGTCAAAAAGGGAAAAGTTTTTTACACTCAATTTTGACCCTCTCCTCTGATTATTATTCGTAAAATTAGACAATTTTCCAAGTTTTAATTTAAAACCGCAAAAAACAATTTTTATAACATTAACAACGTGCATAAATAAGCGATTTACTTATGGCATCGCATTTTACGTAGAGTATATAGCACACTTTGAGTCTCACGTCCGCATTCGTTATTATTCATAATTTAAGTCCTTTTTTATTTCCATTAATCGAAAGCTCAAACAATTCTTAATAATTTTAAAATAATAAACTAATGCACAAAATGAGTAATTTAGCAATGACGTAGCGTATCCGCATAGCAATTATTCGCGATTTAAGTTCCTATTAAACTAATCTTAATCTAGTGCCGTAAATGATAACACATACACATTCTTAATAATAGCGTCGCATTTATAAAAACATTAAGCACACCATAAATAATTATGTCCGCATTTAGCGTTTTAATAATAATAAATACATAAACAAACAAACAAATAATTTAATAATGGCGTCGCATCAAGCATTCCTTAAATTATATTCACATTTGTTAATATCCAAAACAATTTCATAAGCAATTGAAACCCCCCATTAATTCAGTTTTAATTTAACATCGCAAGGTATGTATAATAAATAAGATTTTAATAACGGCAACGCATTATAAAAACATTAAGCACTAATTAAATAACACGCTCGCATTTATTATTGTAATAATTTAAACCTAAGCTAAAACCAATAAAGCACCTAAAGTCATATTAAAATAATTTAATGATAACTTAAACTCATCTACAAACACTTAAAATTTACCACTAATTAAATTACTCTCAAAACTAGCACCTAAACTAATACCACTAAATTAGCCCACCCTTTTAATTTTCAGCAGCCCATAAACCCGCGGCCCAAACCAGTTGGCCCAAACGCCCCAGCCTTTATTTTATCAGCCCCATCACCCGTTACCTTTCCCCACCGCCCAAAGAAAACCAACGAACCCTAGGAGCTCAAGCCGCCTCCACCATCTATTAAACACAAACCTTCCAAAAACACAGCCCCGATATTCAGCACCAGGAATCCCAAAGCCAATCTCCCAAAATATTAACTTACCATAACCATTAACACCCAAATCAGTACCATAATAAATGGTACAAGAATCATCCAGAATAAATACCAAAATATTTACACCAAAATCTTACCAAAATTGGCACCAAAATCGCGTCCCAAATCAGTCATAAAAGCTGTAAGAAGTTTGCCTAATTTACAACCCAAAAATCAAGGCTATATATGTCAAGCTAATATACACACATAAGGCATGTGGGATGGAGTAAAAAAGAACCCATCAACTTCACAATCGAAAAACAGGGAAGTAGGGAAGAACCATCATGGAAATATAGTAAAGCAAATAGAAGAAGCATAGAAAATTAGCAGTCCAGCAAGTAATAAAATCCGAGAATTTGAAGTCTAGGTTCTGCCTTTTCAAATCGCATAAGCAATAAATCCTCCGAGTGGATCGACGACTTGATACGTTGCCTCAGTTCGCCGCCCGGAGAAGGTAAACTCAAATTCTTCTCAGTTATTTTTTCGCATTTCTGTGTGTTTGATGTTAAACGTGTGTTGGTTTGGTTCATTCAGGTTGTTGTGTTCATTAATGCATAAATCTGATGTCGAATGAATTGCTATAATTAATCTAGGTGTATTCTTGCTTTGAGTTGTTAATTAAATTTACATCTAATGCTATACGGTGAAGCTAATGATTAGTAAACTAAATGAGATTGTTAAAATCACTTTGCGGGTGAAGATTGGAAGTGTTCTTATTAGTTGGATGATAAAGATTATTGTGTGCACTGCCTGGTATAACTCTGTTAATGGAACATAGCTGTAAAATCCGGAAAAAAAATAATAATATATAGTTGTGGTTGAGTTAATAAAAATATATATATATATATAAGAAAACAATGAATAAATTGCATGGGATAGAGTTAGTGTTAAAGTTGGATAAATAGATAGATAAAATGAAAATAAGAAAACAAAAAAACAAAAAAAACAAAAAAAAACAAAACAAAAAAAAAACATGCAGAATGTTGCACGTCCTTTGCTCCCCCCTTCCCCTCTTTTCATTTTCCCTCCAACTCTTGTCATTTTACCTCCCATAGGTTATAGAAAACTCTCCACTTATACATTGTATTTACACACAAACAAAGTATATAGCACAAAGAATAGAAAATCAGAAAAAAACAAGTGAAAAGAAGAGGAAAAAATCTGGAAAAAATACCAAGAGGGCAAGAAGAACAAGAATCAAAATACTAGAGAGTAAGGATAATTTTAGCAACCACACAACAATAATCTTCACACTTACAAGGTGAGTTTTCTCACTCAGAAATTCTTGGTAACATCCTTTATTTTAAGTTCAATACGTGTTAGAATAAGAATTGAGTGTTGAAAAGAAATATTGAACTTTTGATTGTTTAGACAACTAGTTGCGTCATGAACTTTACGAACTGTTCTCACTGAGTTATAATTGTTAGAATTTGATGAAATTCGGAGGAGTGGTACACCTCTCTAACATGATCATATAGAACCAAAAATGAAGTAAAATGGACATACGGTTTGAAAGTTATCATAGTTCAAAGTTCCTGCCTTAGATTTGGCCGAAATTCGGAAAGACATAATTACGGATTGTTTTTATTGAGTTTTACTTATTAGAATCATATGAAAATTTACATGGTTGTAAATATCTCTGTTACTGACAGATATAGATAAATAGTTATTAAAACGGACCTACGAGTTGAGAGTTATTGTAGTTTGAAGTTGCTGCCTCGGATTCATCGGAATCCAGAAGGGCAGGACGTTGAAACATAAAACTGTACTAATCTGTGGGGAATATGAAAATTGTTGCTAAATGAAAGTTCTAGATATCTCTGTTATGGACATTTTGAGACCTTACGGGGGTCTATCCGACTTACGGATTGAGAGTTATCTCTGTTTAAAGTTTCTGCCTCGGATCTATCGAGATCCAGAAAAAGCAGCGAATAAAAGGGTAAAACTGTACTAAATGGTATAGAATATGAAAGGATGGTTCATATGGAGATGTGTATCTCTCTGTTCTCGTCGTTTTGAGATTTTATGGGGCTTGAACGGGTTTACAGATTAGGAGTTATGACTATTCTCAGATTTGGTGCTGTTTAATAAAAATTCTGCCGAAACAAATTTTATGGGGCTGTTTTGAGGATAAATTTGTGTTAGTTACCCAAAGTAGTTTTAAATGAAATTTGGTACAGTGAAAGATCTCCGTCTTACCTTAGTTTCCGCTTGAGAAACACCTTAGTTGGAGTTATGGTTAAAAAGTTATAATCGTTACAAGTATGAATGACAGAATGTTGGGAAAGAGAATATTATTTATTCGATCTTCTGAAAAATATGAAAAGTGAATACGTGTTCACATAAATATATAAATATAAACATAATGGATCGGGTTGCACGCCGCAACAAAACGTAAAGTGAATACGTGTTCACAAATACGTAAATATAATGGATCGGGTTGCACGCCGCAACAAAACGTAAAGTGAATACGCGTTCACAAATACGTAAATATAATAGATCGGGTTGCACGCCGCAACAAAACGTAAAGTGAATACGCGTTCACAAATACGTAAATATAATGGATCGGGTTGCACGCCGCAACAAAACGTAAAGTGAATACGTGTTCACAAATACGTAAATATAATGGATCGGGTTGCAGCCGCAACAAAACGTAAAGTGAATACGTTCACGAATACGTAAATATAATGGATCGGGTTGCGCGCAACAAAGCGTAAAGTGAATACGTGTTCATAAATACGTAAATATAATGGATCGGGTTGCACGCAACAAATATGAAAAATGAATACATGTTCACCTATATATAAATATGAAAAGTGAATACACGTTCACAAATATATAAATGTAATAAACATGTGGAAATGCAGGGGAATGTCTTAACGTATAATACGAGATAAAATGAAGTGTTAGTTAAACCGAGAATTTCCTATGAGGAGTTGTTGCATATTTAAAAATGTTGTAACCTGATATGTTTTTGCAATATGCTTATTACGTTATAATGTGATTGCGCTTGGAATATTGTGGTGTTACTTTGAATTGCAGGGTAAGGTTCTCACTCATTGGATGGTAGGTGACTTTATTTAACATGTTTCAGGAAAGCGTGATAGAGGAAAGACTCCACGCCAAGGCTAGCGATCGTCCCGCAGCCTCTTGTCATACCAAGTCCATTGTGTCGGGCTTGGTACTCGTCAGGTTCAGAATGTCAGTTCCAATGTCTCGGGAAATGCCCGTGTGGAATGGTCTCCCTTCCAACTTAGAATAGTATTTGTCAGTATGTCTATGTAGAGACAATATTTGCACGAGGATGGGCTCGCGTTATATTTTTAATAAAGTCATAAACAAATTTATTTATTGTTATTTTTATTAATAGCTCTGTATGTGAATATAAATTTAAATTTCTAAATAAAGAGGATTAAATGGTGCTCCTGGTGGAAAATAATTGTCCAGGTGCCATCACGCCCTAAGTAAATACTTAGGAAAATTTGGGGTGTGACAAGTTGGTATCAAAGCTAAACCAGGTTAGGAGATTCTAGGAAGTTTCTTCGAGTTGGGTGTTTGAATGGTTACTTATTGTGACGGTGTGCGCGCCACCTTAGTAATAAGTAAACGGAATAACATCCTAAAGTTTCACTTCTTTCATACTCTTCTCGTGCCTATCTTGAGTATTTTCAAAGACTTGGTTCTCGTACTACCTCCTTCAAAGGATTGTGGAAGGGAGTGTACAACGATAAAATAACCAGATGTGACTGCACCACCGACCGAAAAGGTAGGAGAGGTACCAGATAGACTATGGGGCAAATTTTGAGAGAAGAAGAGAACATATCTATACAGGGAAGGACTACAAGTCTAACCCAATAGTATTTCTCGATGAGGTAGAAAACCTACTGTTTACACGAGGATGTGTGGAGACGCATGACGTCAATTTGGTAATCGCACGGTTAGTGGACGACACACGGGTGTGGTGGAGAAATTTTAGAAGAGATCATTTTCCGATGTCACCACCGATGATGTGGGGGGAGTTCAGAGCCGCATTCAGTGAAAAGTACATGCCTAACTCCCGAAAAGATGCGCTCAGACGTGAGTTTGAACTGTTGAAACAAGGAGACCGCAATGTGATAGAATACAATACCTAATTCATCCGATTGTCAGCATATAACGCACATATTATTCCTACAGAAAGGGAGAAGGTCAAAAGAGTTGTTAAGGGTTTAAACCCAAACTTAGAAGAGAAGGTAGTGGCATTAGCCCATTATCGGGCATACCTTCATATCGTCGGTATGAAAATGAGGGTAGAAGGTTTCGCTAAAGCAAAAAGAGAATATTCGCAGAAGAGATTTCGAACGTCAGGATCATTTAACCAGAGTCAAAATCAGAAGCAGGAGTTTAGTAAGGGATCTTCAGGACCGAACCAATCTGTGGGCCAGTCTTATTTCAAGTCTAAGGGGCACAGTTGGTCTAATTACCAAGGTAGCAAGGACAAGGCCACCAACCCTAACACAGGAGGTGACAAACCGATTTGTAAGATTTGTCAAAGGAAACACAATGGAGAATGTCGGCTCTTAACGAAGACAAGTTATAACTGTGGAGAGTCAGGCCACTATGCCAGGATTGCAAGAGGACCCAAACTCAATCTATTCGGGAGGTCGAAGCAACCACACCGCCACTGGGAAATCAGGGAAACCAACCCCGCCAGAGTCAGGGAGGTCAACAACCCAACAATTCTAATCGGCTCTACGCTTTGCCCCAGAGGAATGAGGCAGAAGCATCTAATGCGGTGGTCACATGTATTTTGCTAGTCTCGAGTATTCCTGCATTTGTATTATACGATCCCGGCTCTACATTTTCATATGTGTCAATGGGCTTTGCTAAGAATTTACACGTAGAACCTTCTTATTTAAGTGAACCTTTTGAGGTTATGACACCAGTAAGGGCCTCAATTTGGGTCTCTCGGGTGGTAAATAATTTCCATTAGAAGTGAATGGCAGGGGAACAATGGTGAACCTAGTACTACTTGATATGGTAGACTTCGACATTATTTTGGGTATGGATTGGTTGTCGGCATGTTATGCCATGTTAGATTGTCGGCGAAAGATAGTGAGATTAACTTTTCTCGGAGAACCAGAAGTTGTTATAAGGGGTAGGATTGGAATATCCTCAGGTCAGTTTATTTCCTACCTTGGGGCTCAAAAGTTATTGAGAAGTCACAGAGTGGAGTACGATATCCAGCTATCTGATGGATACCCAAAAAGAATCCCCAGCAGTGAATGATATCCTAATTTACAGTAAGAGTCTTGAAGAACATGAAGATCATCTGAGTGTAGTGCTTCAAGTCTTGAAACAGGAGAAACTATATGCTAAATTTTCAAAGTGTGAATTTTGGTTGGAAAAGGTAGCCTTTTTGGGCCATGTTGTGTCAATGGATGGAATTATGGTAGACCCCCAGAAGATAGAAGCAGTGAAGAACTAGCCAAAACCGATCACTCCGACAGAGGTTAGAAGTTTCTTGGGTTTGGCTGGGTATTATAGAAGATTCGTAAAAGGTTTTTCTAGTCTTGCTGCTCCTTTGACCCGGTTGACTCAAAAAGCGGTTAAGTACCAATGGTCAGAAGCATGTGAAGCAAATTTTCAGAAACTAAAGGAATTGTTGACTACTGCACCAGTCCTAACCTTACCATCGGGACAATAAGGGTTCACAGTCTATTACGATGCCTCTAGAGTTGGGTTAGGATGTGTCTTGATGCAGTTTGAAAAGGTTATTGCGTATACATCTAGACAGTTGAAGATACATGAGAAGAATTACCCAACTCATGACTTGGAATTAGCTGCGGTGGTGTTTGCCTTACGAATATGGAGACATTATTTGTATGGTGTGCATGTGGACATATTTACAGGTCATAAGAGTTTGCAATACATAACCACGCAGAAGGATTTGAATCTCCGACAAAGAAGATGGTTAGGGTTGCTTAAGGGTTATGACCTTAGTATTCTTTACCATCATGGGAAAGCCAACGTGGTGGCTGACGCACTCAGTAGGAGATCAATGGACAGCTTGACCCATTTGGCAATACAAAAGAGGGGTATTGTTCGTAAGGTACAAAAATTGGGAAACCTCGGGGTTAACTTAACTGAGATCGGTGAAGGTAGGGTGGTGGTACATGATACCTCGCAGTATGCCTTAGCTTCAGAAATAAAAGAAAGTCAGTTTGAGGATACACAGTTTGTTGGATTTCGGGAGAGGATCCAACAGGGAAACCCTTCACAGTTTACATTGGGAGATAATGACGGAACCCTTCGGTATAAGGGTAGGTTATGTGTTCCTAAGGTAAAGTATCTAAGGAGGATGATCTTAGATGAGGGTCACAACACAAGATATTCCATTCATCCAGGGTCAACAAAAATGTATCAGGACCTCAAGGCAAATTACTGGTGGGACGGAATGAAGAAAGATGTTGCGGAGTTTGTCGGAAGGTGTCTTACATGTCAACAGGTAAAAGCTGAACATAAAAAACCTGGCGGATTACTTCAGGACATTGGAGTCCCCATGTGGAAATGGGAGGCGATTCATATGGATTTCAGAATCGGTCTACCAAAACTCGAGAAAGTGCGATTCTATTTGGGTGATTGTTGATCGGCCACAAAGTCAGCCCATTTCTTAATGGCCAAGACTACGACGCGCACCACAAGACACACAGATTTATTTGAAGGAGATTGTGCGGTTACACGGGATTCCTTACAAATTATTTCAGATAGGGGTTCCCGCCACCTCACACTTTTGGCAAAGTTTCCAGCAGGGTCTCGGAACAAAAGTTAAGTTAAGCACGACTTTCCACCCGCAAACAGATGGGCAAGCTGAGCGAACAATCCAAACACTTGAGGACATGTTGTGATCTTGTGTGTTAGATTTTCGTGAAGTTTGGTGGACCATCTATGTCTAATTGAGTTCGCCTACAAAAATAGTTTTCACTCTAGCATACAAATGGCCCCGTTTGAAGCATTATATGGACGAAAATGTAGGTCTCCACTTGGATGGTTCGAGGTGGGTGAGACACAACTGTTCGGACCTGAAGTCATTCAAGAAACAAATGATAAGGTACATATGATTCAGGAGCGGATCAAAAGCGACTCATAGCCGTCATAAGTCTTATGCGGATCATCAGAAAAGAGATCTTGAATTCCAAGAGGGGGAGAAAGTATTTTTAAAAGTGTCCCCAATGAAGGGAGTGATGCGTTTTGGTAAGAAAGGGAAATTGAGCCCAAGGTTTATTGGGTCATATGAGATCTTGCGAAGAGTGGGGAATGTGACTTACGAATTAGCACTTCCACAAGAGTTGGAAGCAGTGCATCCGGTATTTCATGTGTCAATGTTACGAAAATACTTGCACGATCCAAGTCACGTCATCCTTCCCCAGGAGATAGTTCTTAATAAAGAGCTTCAATATGAAGAGGCTCCGGTAGAAATACTTGATAGAAAGGTCCAACGTCTTAGAAATAAAGATATTGCTTCCGTGAAAGTCCTATGGAAGAATCACTCCACAGAGGAAGCCACCTGGGAAGCGGAAGAGGCGATGAAAGTTAAATATTCATTCCTATTTGACTAAGGTAATAAAAAAAATGCATTACATAGTACTTCATATGTGTGTCATTTGCGTGTCTATATGCATGTGTTACAACCTTATTCTCATTCGATGACGAATGCTTCTTAAGGAAGGGAGAATGTGAAGCCCCAAATTAGTGTTACAATAACAATAAATATTATTGTGTCTATGTGATTATGTTACGACCTTATTCATATTCGAGGACGAATGTTGCTTAAGGAGGAGAGAATGTAAAATCCGGAAAAAAATAATAATAATATATAGTTGTGGTTGAGTTAATAAAAATATATATATATATATATAAGAAAACAATGAATAAATTTCATGGGATAGAGTTAGTGTTAAAGTTGGATAAATAGATAGATAAAATGAAAATAAGAAAACAAAAAAAAAAACAAAACAAAAAAACAAAAAAACAAAAAAAAAAACATGCAGAATGTTGCACGTCCTTTGCTCCCCCCTTCCCCCCTTTTCATTTCCCCTCCAACTCTTGTCATTTCACCTCCCATATGTTATAGAAAACTCTCCACTTATACATTGTATTTACACACAAACAAAGTATATAGCACAAAGAATAGAAAATCAGAAAAAAACAAGTGAAAAGAAGAGGAAAACATCTGGAAAAAATACCAAGAGGGCAAGAAGAACAAGAATCAAAATACTAGAGAGTAAGGATAATTTTAGCAACCACACAACAATAATCTTCACACTTACAAGGTGAGTTTTATCACTCAGAAATTCTTGGTAACATCCTTTATTTTAAGTTCAATACGTGTTAGAATAAGAATTGAGTGTTGAAAAGAAATATTGAACTTTTGATTGTTTAGACAACTAGTTGCGTCATGAACTTTACGAATTGTTCTCACTGAGTTATAATTGTTAGAATTTGATGAAATTAGGAGGAGTGGTACACCTCTCTAATATGATCATATAGAACCAAAAATGAAGTAAAATGGACATACGGTTTGAAAGTTATCATAGTTCAAAGTTTCTGCCTTAGATTTGGCCGAAATTCGGAAAGACATAATTACGGATTGTTTTTATTGAGTTTTACTTATTAGAATCATATGAAAATTTACATGGTTGTAAATCTCTCTGTTACGGACAGATATAGATAAATAGTTATTAAAACGGACTTACGAGTTGAGAGTTATTGTAGTTTGAAGTTGTTGCCTCGGATTCATCGGAATTCAGAAGGGCAGGACGTTGAAACGTAAAGATGTACTAATCTGTGGGGAATATGAAAATTGTTGCTAAATGAAAGTTCTAGATCTCTCTGTTGTGGACATTTTGAGACCTTACGGGGGTCTATCCGACTTACGGATTGAGAGTTATCTCTGTTTAAAGTTTCTGCCTCGGATCTATCGAGATCCAGGAAGGGCAGCGAATAAAAGGGTAAAACTGTACCAAATGGTACATAATATGAAAGGATGGTTCACATGGAGACGTGTATCTCTCTGTTCTCGTCGTTTTGAGATTTTATGGGGATTGAACGGGTTTACAGATTAGGAGTTATGACTATTCTCAGATTGGTGCTGTTTAATAAAAATTCTGCCGAAACAAATTTTATGGGGCTGTTTTGAGGATAAATTTGTGTTAGTTACCCAAAGTAGTTTTAAATGAAATTTGGTACAGTGAAAGATCCCCGTCTTACCTTAGTTTCCGCTTGAGAAACATCTTAGTTGGAGTTATGGTTAAAAAGTTATAATCGTTACAAGTATGAATGACAGAATGTTGGGAAAGAGAATATTATTTATTCGATCTTCTGAAAAATATGCAGAGTGAATACGTGTTCACATAAATATATAAATATAAACATAATGGATCGGGTTGCACGCCGCAACAAAACGTAAAGTGAATACGTGTTCACAAATACGTAAATATAATGGATCGGGTTGCACGCCGCAACAAAACGTAAAGTGAATACGCGTTCACAAATACGTAAATATAATAGATCGGGTTGCACGCCGCAACAAAACGTAAAGTGAAGACTCGTTCAAAAATAATTAATTATAATTGATCGGGTTGCACGCCGCAACAAAACGTAAAGTGAATACGTGTTCACAAATATGTAAATATAATGGATCGGGTTGCACGCCGCAACAAAACGTAAAGTGAATACGCGTTCACAAATACGTAAATATAATGGATCGGGTTGCACGCCGCAACAAAACGTAAAGTGAATACGTGTTCACAAATACGTAAATATAATGGATCGGGTTGCACGCCGCAACAAATATGAAAGATGAATACATGTTCACCTATATATAAATATGAAAAGTGAATACACGTTCACAAATATATAAATGTAATAAACATGTGGAAATGCAGGGGAATGTCTTAACGTATAATACGAGATAAAATGAAGTGTTAGTTAAACCGAGAATTTCATATGAGGAGTTGTTGCATATTTAAAAATGTTGTAACCTGATATGTTTTTGCAATATGCTTATTACGTTATAATGTGATTGTGCTTGGAATATTGTGGTGTTACTTTGAATTGCAGGGTAAGGTTCTCACTCAGCCCCAGATGGTAGGGCTGACTCTTTATTTAACATGTTTCAGGAAAGCGTGATAGAGGAAAGACTCCACGCCAAGGCTAGCGATCGTCCCGCAGCCTCTTGTCATACCAAGTCCATTATTTCGGGCTTGGTACTCGTCAGGTTCAGAATGTCAGTTCCAATATCTCGGGAAATGCTCGTGTGGAATGTGTGGAATGGTCTCCCTTCCAACTTAGAATAATATTTGTCAGTATGTCTACGTAGAAACAATATTTGCACAAGCATAGACTCGCGTTATATTTTCAATAAAGTCATAAATAAATTTCTTTATTGTTATTTTTATTAATAGCTCCGTATGTGAATATAAATTTAAATTTCTAAATAAAGAGGATTAAATGGTGCTCCTGGTGGAAAATAATTGTCCAGGTGTCATCACGTCCTAAGTAAAGACTTAGGAAAATTTGGGGCGTGACAATAGCACTAACCTGGATAAGCTTGTAGCCAATATTAATCATGGATTAGATGCTGTAAGCCCAAATGTCATTTCTTAAAGTGTAATTGGACAGGTAAATCAGCAGTTTAGGAATTTATTTGCTTATCTCAGCATGTTAGCACATTAGTTCCAGTTTTGTTCATTTCCGTTTTGGCCTAAATTAGTTCAGTTAGGTATAGTCAGCATTTTTACTAATTTTCTCAGTCCTTTCCCCTCTTATGTGTTCAGAGCCTTGCAGATATATAGTGTGATTGAGTTTTTTTGAGGTGGGATGCTTGATTTCTTTTAAAATGCAATATGCACGCCAAATTAAGAATTTGTCTCTCCTGTTTGTTTACATTTCAGTGCATTTAACCTTTAAGCATATTGGTTTGATTAAAAGGTCAACATTTTTATAGCCCATTTACATGGATAGCTTAAGTCATAATTCGAATTTACGTCTAGGAATAATGGGTTGCAAATCCGATTCTCTAGTAATATATTGAAACAGTATAGTCTCTGGTCTGTCCTATTTTCCTTCATGTGCCCCTGAAACATGAAGCCCAGTTCTTGTTAATAATTGTTTTACTGTGGTTCAGATCCATTTGCCCTGTGAGAAATGAAATGATTTATGCTTTTTCTTAAATTTTTGTATCAATGTTTGTTTGTTGTTGACAAGACTTGGATATGTACTAATCTTTATCTTTTCTTTATTTTTACATGAAATGCATCGTAGCCGAATGAAGAGTCTCATTGCGAGACTCACCGCGACTTTCGTCAAATAAGACCCACATCTATGTGCATCAGTATCCGCATACGCAATTCCAAGCCTCAGACGTCACACCGTCATTCCTTCGAGTCTTTATCATTGATCCTCTTTCCCCATTTATTTGTTATTTAATTGTCTAACATAACACTAACATTAGTATACTTAGTTAAATGTTGAGTTGCCACTAGAAATTAGTTTAACGTTAGAAATTTACCTTCTCTTAGGTTAATTATTCTAGCTTGACGTACATTGCTTAATTTATAATTAAACCATTTAATCGCGTAATCATTTGGGTAGCTACGATATTATTACTAAATCCTAACATGAGAAAAATCATTTTTTTTATATAAATTCCTATTAGTACTCACATAGGAAAAATTATTTAAATCGCAAGATTGTTGGCCTTCGCATTGCTTAAAAATTTAATAGAAGAATTAATCTTGGAAGAGGAGTTAAGAAAAATCTTCAATCTTGGCTATGGAAATGGGGGTTTTCGGCTGGAGAGAAGTGAGGGAGTGTGAAAGAGGTGTTTTGAAATAAAAGAGTGGGGAGATGAAGAGTTATATGTGTATAAGTGCTGAAAATTCATGTACAAGCTGTCCACATTTTTTAATGGTCCAAGTCTCAATAATTGTCCACTTAAATTAATCTCATAATTAAACAAATCTTCCAATACCACTTCATTTAAATCTGAAAATTTCATGTCCTAATCTCATAATACACGTCACTTAGTCCACCCTTATTAGGAATATACAACTACTAGTATAAATTCTCATCGTCACACTTGTAGTATTCAAAAATTATTCCGGGACCACATTCTTTGTATACTAATTTCCGTATTAACATATGTAAATATACTTTATATCCAATATTAGTATCTTATTTTCTTAATTACGTTCTTAATTTATCGCCCTAGAATTACGAGGTGTAACATCCTTCCCCCCTTAGAAACATTCATCCTCGAATGTTCGTAATAGGTCATATGCTATAAAACTTTCGGCAGAGTCACCTTTATAACTATACCTATCCACCTATATTCAGCAAACCTACAGATGTCTCACAGGGCCACAATACATCACATATACAATTCATCAATCAATAAAGTCAAGTAAGGAGTTGAATTACCTGCAGGCATAGGGAACAAATGAGGATACTTCTTCTTCATTTCGTCTTCTGCTTTCCAAGTCATCTCTTCCCTATTATTGTTTTGCCATAACACTTTGACAGAAAACACATCCTTAGTACGCAGCCTTCTAACCTGTCGATCCAGTATAACTATGGGGATCTCCTAATAAGACAACTCCTCAGTCACCTGAATATCATCTACCGGGAATACTCTAGAAGGATCACCCATACACTTATGTAGCATCGATACATGAAAGACTGGATGTACCGCCTCCAAATCTGATGGTAAGTCCAACTCATAGGCAACCTTGCCTACCCTGCGAATAATTTGATAAGGCCCAATGTACCTCGGGCTAAGCTTCCCTTTCTTACCGAATCTCATCACACCCTTCATGGGTGACACCTTCAGGAATACCCTATCACCAATCTGAAACTCTAAGTGTCGACGTCTATTATCTGCATATGACTTCTGTCGACTCTGGGCTGCCAACAATCTCTCCTGAATAATCACCTTATCAACAGCTTGCTGAATCATGTCTGGTCCTAGACTGGAGGACCACCAAACTGAGTATATGTACCTGCGTGCATGAAACGTAGCCCCCCGGAGAAAGGGGGTCAGTACGAAATAATGTACTGAGTATATAAAACATGAAGTACTGTAATGAATATCATAACTGGCCAAAAGATAACATGAGACAAGTATAATAATCAAGATATCAATGCACATGTGCCTTATGAAATGAGAGTCAAAACATGTCCATATAAAATAAGTCATATCCGTGGATATCTGTCCACATAAACCGTAACTCGGCCCTCTAGTGAGGGTCTCGGTGAACATATAATATGTACACATAGTCATATCCGTGGATGCCTGTCCACATATATCATATCCGCGGATGTCTGTCCGCATATCTCATATCCGTGGACGCCTATCCACATCATCATATATATATATATATATATTGCAAGCCCGAGACTCAGTGAAATTGATAGAAACACATCAAGCACAAGTAGATTATCATGAGCAACCATATGCAAAGTAAATCATCATTTGACTCTCAATAGAATAAATAGAATGAACTATCCCTGTAAAATCAAAAGCAACTATCATATCAAGTATCACTAGGAAATAGGATTCAATGGAATTACGTACGTCCGTCGTACGATCATTTTATGTAAATCATGCCAAAAAGAAAGAAGGGATAGTTTCACATACCTTATAGTCGAACTAACCAACTCAATGTTTAAAATACGTCTCAATTAGCACTTCAACCTATAATAATAATAATATGTCTGCCAACTCTATGATTACTAGTATACTTTATATGTATCGAATGATGACTCTCTTGTTATATAAAATTGGGCAGCACTTCTCCTACTTATATACACATCCACAACTTACCAACAAGGCCAACAATACCAATAACAAGATACAACTCAAGAATATACCAAAGCAGTCTCATATGCTCTATATACGCTACCATTATACGTTCTCTTGCCTTACATTCATGGAGTACAACCACAACAACAACCAAGGTGATTAATACACCTATTTCTTATGTTAATTCAGCCCCTTAACCATATTAAAACATTCCTCGAAAATAGTCCACACACGGTCCATGTTCTAGCAACGACAAGAGTGCAATGTACAATTTTTCTACACCTTTATTCCTTTAGGACATATATTAGTAATTACCACAACGTATATGTATGTTCATAACTTATATTTCCATCATTCTTACTTAACAAAAACAACCCTTAAGAATATAAAATATCCAGCAATGTCACGGCACACACACTACAATACATAATACCATAGCTCTTCTCACAATTCCTTAAAGTCCAACTTATATTTCAACAATTTCATATAAACATCTACAACTCGAACATCAAGATTTCTTTCACTTTAACACATAATTAATGGTGACAATAATAACACAACAACAATCGAATCCCATGTAATTTGAGCAACTCCAATGCGGTAAAACATCCCCAAATCGGCTACAACACCAAAAACATTCACATGCATTATCTCATTTCCATTTTCTCTTAACACAAGTTCATTTCTTAAATTACAACATCATTTAACTCCCATTATTCTATAAGAAGAAGAAGAAATCTTACCTTTATTAGCCAAAACAGTCCCTATTGAAATCGGTACTCACTGCTTCATTTTCTTCACCATTTCTTCAACTCAAAATGACATTCATGTATTCTACAAGTTTAAGTCCATTTTTCTTACATGTTTTTCTTCCAAATAACTCATCTTCAAAAATGAAATTTCTTGAAGGAATTCGGTCCAGCATTACCGAAATTTCACTGCTTTGGAGCTTACCATTGCTTAGAAATTTAATAGAAGGATTAATCTTGAAAGAGGAGTTAAGAAAAATCTTCAATCTTGGCTATGTAAATGGGGGTTTTCGGCTGGAGAGAAGTGAGGGAGTGTGAAAGAGGTGTTTTGAAATAAAAGAGTAGGGAGATGAAGAGTTATATGTGTATAAGTGCTGAAAATTCATGTACAAGCTGCCCACGCTTTTTAATGGTCCAAGTCTCCATAATTGTCCATTTAACTTAATCTCATAATTAAACAAATCTTCCAATACCAATTCATTTAAATCTGAAAATTCCATGTCCTAATCTCATAATACACTACACTTAGTCCACCCTTATTAGGAATATACAACTACTAGTATAAATTCTCATCGTCCCACTTGTAGTATTCAAAAATTATTCCGGGACCACATCATTTGTATACTAATTTTCGTATTAGCATATGTAAATATACTTTATATCCAATATTCAAATCTTATTTTCTTAATTACGTTCTTAATTTATCGCCCTAGAATTACGAGGTGTAACAACCGCGGTCCCTCGGGAGGGCCCCGCGGTGCCTAAATTCCAGTAAGTCACTGGAACCGAAAATCGAATTTGCACCGCGGTTCTAGGGAGGAGGCACCGCGGTGCTTCCAGGCACTGCGGTCCTATCCTTGTGGCACTGCGGTCCTCTTCGGTTTTTTATTTTCCGTGGCGATTTCTGATTCGTTTTATCTTTTACACATTTCTTCCTTTCATTTACCAACGTGAAACCATTTGTCATTTGACCAATAACCGTCTATTATCTTACGTCTCAAACAATTCGTATACGTATCAAAATCTCTTCCATTTAAGGAAATTACGATCCTTGATACTTTATGTGCACGTTTGTGGAAACCATGTTTCCGACGTGCGGAACCCCAATTGTTCGAGTCATAATTAATAGGATTAATTTATTTGTAAATTGCCAATATTTTCTTCAAATGGTTCTTTAATTGGGTGACCAGTCATGCTGGATGTAAATTGTGAACACACTACTATATTTTGAAAGATTGAAGGCAGAGAATGAGGATAGCCAACTTAGCCATAATTTGAGGGCAGAGATTAATGTAGCTAAATTTAACTTGAAAACCCGTGACCAACATCTGCGTGTGTCATACATATTTTGCTCAACATCGGTCCAATGTAAAGCAAGCCTTGGGAATGATGGTGGCTCCATTCGGGATCCCTTCATAAGTTCTAAAGGTTTGGGCGTCGAACCGGGTTGAGCCAAGTCCAATTGAATTGAGTTTGAGTTTGAGAGTTCGTAAAAAAAATTACATTACCGAGTCGAGCCTTCCCACAACTGAACTTTACTAGCTAATTAATTGGGCCCGAGCCAAGCTGGGGTCGGCTCTTCAAAATAGAGACAAAAAGAAAGTAGGGTAGAATGTGGTGGTGGAAGTTGCGTTTAGACAATGGGTTCATCCAAACTTAGTAATTTTTATGTTGAACACAAATTTGCATATAAATATTCACTAAAATTATAATAAAATATCAAATTTTGAACCCATAGTTTTTTTAAACCATCTTTGGGTAGATATCAAACTTATCAAGTTCAAATTTTGAATTAATCCATCTTTGGGTAGATATCAAACTTTTCATGGTCATTAATTTACATCTCAAAAATCAAGTCCATTTTTATGATTAGTCATAATACTCGTGGAGCAATTTGTCCAAGAGGAGTGATGATCAATTGACACCCTTTTGCAGTAAAATTACACTGTGTAAATAGGCCACTGTTTTAAGTATATATACTATATGTTAATCTTCTTAATTTTTTTTAATTTACTTCTTTATATTTTAAATCTACTCAGTGAAAAATTCTGATTTCGCCATGTATAATAATATTCAGTAAATCCGTCATTCGAAGAATAATGCCAAGACAAACTTCTCCATATACTTCCTGTAAGATGATATTAATCTCCCTTGGGGAGTCTTTCTCATTAATATCAATATATATAGTGTACAATGTTCATCTCATATACAAGAGGAATCCTAGTCCCATATACAAGAGGAATCCTAGTCCTATATACAAGAGGAATCCTAGTCTTACCATAATTATATTTATACAATATTCTAATTATGTGTAGGGATATTATTATACTACTATACACGTTTACACACCCCCTCAGTCGCAGCGGGAGGAGGCCGGACGCTGAGACTGGATCTGAAGTCAAGAAACAATTGTCTGGGAAGTCCTTTGGTAAATATATTTGCATACTGATATGATGAAGGAACATGTAACACTCTGACATGGCCTAACGCAACTTTCTCACGAACGAACTGTATGTCCATCTCAACGTACTTGGTTCGCTGATGTTGAACCGGGTTGTGAGAAAGGTAGATTGCAGAGATGTTATCACAGTACACAATAGATGCCTGACGCAAATGACACTGAAGTTCTAACAGTAAATTTCTAAGCCAACAAATTTCTGCTACCACATTTGCAACGCCTCTATACTCAGCCTCGACACTGGAACGAGATAGGGTGGTATGTCGCTTGGCAGACCATGAAATCAGATTATCCCCTAAAAAACACAAAAGTCGGAGGTGGAGCGTCGCGTGTCCGAACACCCTGCCCAATCTGCATCCGTATATGAGAGCAACCTGTTTGGTGCAGAGGGATATATGTGAAAACCATAATTGTGCCCTTAATGTATCAGATGATACGCTTAAGGGCAGTGAAATAAGACTCCCTGGGGGCATGCATAAATCAGCATACCTGCTGAACAACATAAGTAATGTCTGGACTTGTAAATGTGAGATACTGAAGTTCACCTGCAAGGCTCCTATACAGGGTATGATCGGAGACTGGAGCACCATCCATAACACTGAGCTTAGATTTTGAATCAACAGGAGTAGGCATAACTTTGCAATTCGCCATCTTAGGCCTGTACACAATCTCATCTGCATACTTATGCTTACACAAGAAAATGTGGTCGGCAGACCTGGTCACTGATATCCCCAAGAAATAACTCAGTTTTCCCAAATCAGTCATTGCAAATTCGGTTTTAAGCAAGGCAATAATCTCATTTTCAACCCATCGGAAGAGGCAGTAAGAATAATATCATCCACGTAAAGTAATAAGTAAGCAGTGTTACTACATCGATGAAAAATGAAGAGTGATATATCACTTTTGCTGCATACAAACCCAATCTGCAAGATATACCTGACAAAGCGATCATACTACCATATATCCACTGTTTGACGGCAGCGTCGAGACGATGTCATGTAGAATCATCATCCTCCGGGAGGCGAGGAATAGTGTTATCGATATGATCAAGCACGTTATAGACACATGCATGAATGCGAAACAATTCAACCCAAGGCGAATACTGACCGTTTTCTTAATAAAAAAGAATGGAAATGCAGTTCTTGATGTTGGTAACGGTTAGGACTGGGTGAAAAGATGGTTTTGATGTTTCGGGAGTGATATCGCTGGAGGAGGAGGCTATAGTGGATGTAATTTAGAAGAGAAGAAAAGAACCCTAGAGGGGGAGGGGGCGCCGCGACCGAGACGAGAAAAAAATGGGGGGGAGGTCGGCGGCGCTGGAGATATTTTAGAGAAGAAGTATGGTTTTGGCTATTGATACCATGTAAGATGATATTAATCTCTCTTAGGGAGT
The DNA here is from genome assembly GCA_029844215.1 of Przewalskia tangutica. Classification (NCBI taxonomy): domain Eukaryota; kingdom Viridiplantae; phylum Streptophyta; class Magnoliopsida; order Solanales; family Solanaceae; genus Przewalskia; species Przewalskia tangutica. The sequence continues at coordinate 35,672,165 of CM056727.1, read as the reverse complement.
CTTTCTCATTAATATCAAATATATAGTGTACAATGTTTATCCCATATACAAGAGAAATTCTGGTCCCATATACAAGAGGAATTCTAGTCTTACCATAATTATATTTACACAATATTCTAGTTATGGATAGAGATGTTATTATACTACTATACAAGTTTATACTTTTACTTCGAAAATGGAAAAAGAAATATTTTTGAGATTTGAGAAATTTGACAAACCATGCTGGAGGCATAATAAAGTAGGCTTAGAGATTAATGTCAAAGGACGATGGAGATAATTCATTTGCTCTACGTCATCCGTTCTACTCTCTTACTCGCATTTTCAAGTACTTCTGCTTCCGTGACCAAAAATAAATAGTGTTAAGCGAATATTTTAATATTCGCAGTATATATTGTATTTATTAGTATCATGTATTTAAAATAACTTAGGATTCTTACTGTATTAAGAATCACCTTTGTACAACTATATATATATTGTGATTAATGAAAGAAATTTGTAAGGAAAATTACTCAAACTTATAACTAACTAGGAGTAATATCTCTCAAGATGTTATGATTGACATCTCCCAACTAGTCGAAACATATCTACTTATGCAGATTTTAACTTTCTAGACTTCATTCTCGTAATTAATAGATGTATGTCGGATTTGGATGCAACATTTTCAGTATGAAAGATCAAAGTTGTTACATTAAAAAGGTATTACACCTGCCACGCGCATACAACATCAATTTTTCTGACGGATAACGTAAAAAAATATGTTTATACCAAATCAAATAATTTAATTTTAACAGTTAAAAATTACATGTCACTTAACCATCAGTACTAATGATAAATGTATGTACATATGAAAGACTCATATCTTATATTCATCAATATTGTGTAAACAACTAGAATAATGAGTTTACTTCTATATATTGTATAAAGAAACATTACGATACACTAGCTATCAGGTTACATGCATTGCTTGTCAAGTGTGGTTAATCGGCTGACGTGATTTACAGGTTATTGTGTCAGTCCGGGGTTTACCCTGTGCGCACTCGAAAGAGTAGCGGTTGCGAATTCCCTAATAAAAAAAAATTACTGAATTCACGTGAATTCGTAGCTTACCAGCTAATTATTGACGAGGAGAGGTGAAACTAAATGTTTCTAGAAATCCTAATGCCAAACTTTTCAGTTACTTCAAGTCAATATTGAACCTTATCGAAATTATACGTACGTTGGCTTTGCCTCTGTCATCAAACGCAACTAATTCCAGAATAACAGTAAATACACACTTTTCTTATACCTCGGGAAAGAACTTTCGTTCACATTCATTCATTTATGTTCCAACCTTGTTATCATATGGAATATGGAGTCAGCAAACACACGAAAGGTCAAATATAACATAAAAAGATTCCCGAAGAAGGGAATTTTCTCTATATTTTCTTTATTGCATCATTGCATACATTTACTTACTTCTCAATAATTGAAAAATCATAGGGTTCACAACTGACACAGAGATAAAAATATCAAGTTTCAAATCAGTCAATACATTCTACGGTATAAATAGTAGAAATAATTTTAAAAGAAAAGAACAGATTAAATCAAGTTAATTAGTTTGGTGCAAGGGAACAATTGCAACATACATAAACTGACAAAGTATAGATAAGTTTAACCAAAGGAAGTAAATAAAAAAAATATCACGTAGAATAGTGTAATTCTCCTTGTTTGACACGTCTAGTCTCATTCAATAGTAATTGTGATCGGACCTTGTTGAAACTAGGGAGGGGATCAGCCTGTTGAATCATCGATCGTCGCAAGTGTGTCGTACTCACCCTTTGGCGGACCATTAATTAATTGTAGGACCATCTTTGTTTCTGAAATTGGATTGCCAACATTAGATAACTGGTTTACCATAGGTGGACATATTAGCAAAATTCTCAAGACGGGTGTTATTAAATTGCTCCTCCAGATACACAGCACGTGTGTGTTTGTTGTCTTGAAAGATTACCTCTAACCTAATTCATAGTTCGTGAGCCGACGCACCTGTCTTTATAATAGTATGAAGCAAATCCTTGGATATGGTGTGATATATTCACTGTTTAACAACTGCATCTAGCCTCTTCCACGTCGGGTTGTCGACGTCGGGTGGACGAGGCGTGGTGGCATCAATGTGATCAAGGACATTGTATGCACAAGCATATATTTGAAATAGTTCAACCCACGATGAGTATTGTCCATCCTCTTGATCAAGAACCAAAGGGATAAAGTTCTTGATATTTGTTACGATGAAGGTTGGATGAAAGGAGTTAGGAGAGGACTGGAGGATGTGTGACGTCGGGGGTGGACGAGGAACCCTTAGGAGATTCAGGAGTAGCCATGAAGTGGTTGTTTTCGGTGGTTCAAGAGAAACAAAATTAGGGTTAGTGGAAGGGGTGCCGCCGGAAGCAAGGAGAGAGGGGCGGCCAAAAGAGTAGTAGGGATAGTGTTTAGGGTTTGGATCTGATATCATGTAGAATAGTGTAATTCTTCTTGTTTGGAGTCTTCTCATTAATACAATATATATAGGTGTTTATAATCCTAATCCTAATCGTATGAGAATATCTACACTACAACAAATCGCCTCAAAGAGGGCGATTTTTTAAAACCAAAAAGGGCGACTTCAAAATGCCTTGTTAGTTAGTACCAAAAAGGGCGACATACAATCGCCCTTTTTAATTTCACCAAAGGGGACGACTTCAAGTCGCGAGCCTTTGGTCCTAACCAAAGGGGGCGACTTTTCCAAGTCGCCCTTTTTAGTCCGAACCAAAATGAGTCTACTAGTTTTGTTTTCATTTTGGACTTTTCGGATCCAATTAACTGGAACCCGATGTAGAGAAAGAAAATACGAGCAAAGAATCAGATTCAGATCCAAAGAATCCCTTTAATTGATCCTCTTGGTTTTTTCTATTGACAAATTAAAAGATCACTAAAAATAAATAAATTAAAAGATACTACTAATATCTCTATTTATATTTTGTAGTAATTTGATTTTTTTTAATAAAATATGATAGATAAATTTAAACATCGAAACATTTATGGGCAGTGGAATAAAAGTTTAGAAATAAATCAAAATTTTAAAACTTAGAAAAATACATATTTATTTATATCTTATTAAAAATAAATAATAAAAGCAAGAACATTAGGTAAAATGTCAAGCTAGAGTCATATGATAATGTAAAAATACAAAACGAGGGATGTTAGCAATTTTCACACGCTTAACGCAAGTGTACGTATCGGGACAAGTAATATAGTCTAGGTAAGACTGAATATCGTCCTCATGGACTGGTGTTCAATTACCAAACATTTATTCTATGTTATCTATTTGGTTGTCGATAGTGTGTTGTTGTTTTTATCTATAACTACTGAATAGTTGCAGAAATTAACTAAAATACTTTACTTAAATCAGATATGGTGGAAATAGGGCTTCCAATCTCCTCAACTATTCGTTCTCTTTAATCCTTAATGCAACAAATATGGTTCTTCTTCTGTGTTAAGATAGCAGGTTAACTGAATTGTTTTATATTCCGGTTAAGATATATAAACACTCAACCCCAGTGCAAAAATCTTCTATATTTCTATGACAAATTTTATCACATATGAGGATTAAGCACAATAACCTAGTAAACTACACAAGTATCGGGGTACTTTCGTCCACGATTTTAACCTATGTTTATTCAACTATAGCATATTCAAATCTCCCCTTTCGGATTTCGATTTGAAATCATATAAGTGATGATAACTAGTGATCAGTTAATTACCAAGCAATCAAAACAACTATTGAATAAATCTTAACTATATGAAGAAGAAATCAAATTAATGCATTAAGTCATAAAGACGAGGTTCAAGCGATTCGAAAGGAAAGCCCTAAATAAAGTTTAGCTCCTAGTCATAGACATGCTAAGAACCAAAATATATCCAACATAAACTGAAAGTAAATAAAGTAAAGAAAGAAAAATACTTAAGAACAAGTCTTCAATCTTGAAATCTCCAAGAATTAAGTTATGTTGTGAATAGAGGAATGAGCAACCCTTGAAAAATATGCCCAAAGGGCCTTTTATAACTCTAAAAAAATGTGTGCAACTTTTCCTTCATGTACCTTGGCCCATTCCTGCTCGGATCTGGCAATTTCCCGCAGCGCGCGGCGTGAACTCTGGCGCCGCAAGGCCCAAACTCTGCGACCTCTCAAGATTTCGTGGCCGTACGATCCTGCGATTTAGCCACGGCGCCCAACTCCTATGTTGCCAATTTTTGTCCAATTTTTACTCGGGAACCTCCTTTTCTGCCCACGTTTTGCTCCTTTTCGCCATTTCACTTTTTTAAACCACTTTGACTCAAAAGAAAGAAAAACTACCCTAACACAACACATATTTACACAAAAATAGACAAAATACTAACTAAAAATAACTCTAAAAGTGTATATAAAATACACCGATCAAATACCCTCAAACTTAACCTTTGCTCGCTCTCGAGTAAAGATCAAAAATAAAATAAAAGACACGAAAGAAAAGAAAAATAAAAGACTCAAAGACTATGATCAATCTACTGCACAATAGTCACTAGAAAAGCATGAAGGTTAGTTGAGATAATATACATGAACATGTATAGCATGAATTTTTAGCATTCTAAACTTTCAAGTCAGATATTTCGCAAATTCATTTCAATCATGCTCAATGGAAGTAAGAGTACCTAACCTATGCATGTCAATTTCAAAATTATATGGCCTGTTCACTTGCTATTCTCCACTAATCATAGATGTACATGCTAGAAATCTTCAGAACTTTTGTAATGTAGACTTAGACAGGGGTTGGTAAAAGTAGGCATTTAGGCTCAATTTACGTACCATAAGCTCTTTTCATTCAACTCATTTTCCTTCCTTTTTATTTTCTCTTTAATCTCATACCTATCTTTCCCTTCTTTTGTTTTGAGAGAATGGGGTGCATTATGAATAACAGACACCCCCAAACTTAGGCTTTTGCCTATTTTTCATTGGGGTGCATCAATTTTTCACATTGTAAGGTGTGACAATGGGTGAGAATCTGGTGCATCTCATCCTCTGGTATACATCGCCTGATGACTTGGTCGGCTCAGTGCTTGTATAGGATTGGCTCCTCCCAATAGTAATGTTTTACCTTTGAGTAGAACCTCTTCACCTGCTGCCTTGTTAATCCTGGGGGTACTACCTTAGCTGTAAGAAAATTAACAAAATCAGCGTACCAAGGTAAATTAAAGACAACGCTTACCTGAAACAGTTGCTCATCTAGGAAGTGATCATTTATCTGCACATCCTTAGTATTCTGGCTCTCTTTGTTTTCAAGCCTTGATAGGTGGTCAGCAACCGAGTTCGTTGTTCCCTTCTTATCACAGATTTCCATGTCAAATTCTTGTAATAACAATACCCATCGGATAAGACGGGGTTTTGCATCCTTCTTTGTCATCAAGTACTTTATAGCAGAGTGGTCAGTGTACATTATCACCTTATTCCCAATTAGGTATGGCCTGAACTTCTCAAATGCGTAAACTATCGCTAGCAACTCTTTCTCTGTAGTGACATAATTCAATTGTGCATCATTAAGAGTTTTGCTAGCATAGTAAATAGATCTGAATACCTTATCAACTCTCTGCCCAAGAACTGCTCCCACTGCATAATCACTTGCATCACACATTAGCTCAAATGGGAGCTCCCAGTTTGGCGCAATGACTATATGTGCTGAGATTAGCCTCTCCTTGAGTGTCTGAAAAGAGGTCATGCATTCCTCATTGAATTCAAAAGCAACTCCATTCATTAGTAAGGTGGAATGGGGTTTTGACACTTTGGAGAAGTCATTGATGAATCTTCTATAAAAACCAACATACCCAAGGAAACTTCTAACCCCCTTTACTGACACTGGAGGTGGTAGATTTTCAATTACTGAAATATTTGCTCTGTCCACCTCAATACCTTGGTTGGATATTTTGTGGCCAAAGACAATCCCCTCTTTCACCATGAAATGACACTTTTTCCAATTTAGCACAAGGTTGGTCTCTTCACACCGTTTCAACACTGCTTCCAAATGCTTCAAACACTCATCAAAAGAAGACCCAAAGACAGAAAATTCGTCCATGAAAATTTCTATGATCCTCTCCACCATGTCAGAGAAAATTGTCATATTGCACCGCTGAAAGGTAGCAGGTGCATTGCAAAGCCCAAATGACATCCTTCTGAAAGAAAACGTACCAAAAGGGCAGGTGAATGTTGTCTTTTCCTGATCTTCTGGTGCTATAGCAATCTGATGTATCCTGAGTAACCATCCAAGAAGCAATAATAGTTGTGCCCTGCGAGCCTGCCCAGTATATGATCTAGAAAAGGCAATGGAAAGTGGTCTATTCTGGTTGCCTTGTTCAACTTGCGGTAGTCAATGCAAATCCTCCAACCGGTAACTGTTCTAGATGTAATGAGCTCATTCTTATCATTGGTCACCACCGTCATGCCACCCTTCTTGGGAACTACTTGCACAGGACTCACCCATGCACTGTCAGAAATAGGATAGATTACCCCAGCATCAAGCCATTTCATGATTTCTTTCCTCACCACCTCCTTCATGTTTGGATTCAGTCTCCTCTGTTCCTCAATGGAGGATCTGCTCTCATCTTCTAGACGGATTTTATGCATCACTGTTGAAGGGCTTATCCCCTTTATGTCTGCAAATGTCCACCTAATGGCACTCTTGTGAGCCCTCAACACTCTCAGCAGCTTCTCAACCTCCACTGTGGATAGATGACATAATACGATCACTGGAAAGGATTGGTTCTCACCCAGATATCGATACTGCAAGTGATCTGGTAGAGTCTTCAATTCTAACTCTGGAGCTTTTTGTTATACCTCGTGGTTCAGGCCGTGCGTATGGGGCCATGCGGAAGGAGTTAGGACTCGAAATCAGAAAACTTCGGTCAGGGGCCTCAGCGCCGCGGCGCCGGAGGCAGGGCCGCGGCGCCAAGGCAGGGAATTCATGGCCGCGGCGGAATCGTGGCCGCGAGCCTAAAGTTCCGAATACGCAGAGTTGCGCCGCGGCCGATCGCAGGCGGCGCCGAGGCGGGATCTGCGAGAGTTAGTGGAAATTTCTGCACTGTTTTGTTTTAAAAGAGGCCATGGGTGGGTGACAAGTGTCCCCCCATCTGAAATGTTGCATGCCTTATATTGACCAAGTCTTGAAGACTTGGTCATCTTTTCATCTTTCATCTCTCTCTCTCTAAGCTAAAAAACTCTCCCTTCTCTCTAGAAAATCAAGAGAAACTCCAAGCTTAAGAAAAATCTGAAAAGGGTGTTAAGAAGGAAAGTTAATTGCAAGCTTGTGGAGGTTGTTGTAGTGGTATTCTTGAAAAGGAGGCTAGCAAATTGTTGGAATAATTTTGGCTAAAGCTCCAAAGGTAACATTTCTTCTCTTGTAGCTAGTTATTGGTGTTGCATGTGAAGAATAAGGAATTTGTAGTGGTAAAGAATGCTCTTAGAATCATTGCATGTAAGAAAAATGGTTTGGATATGAAGGATTGGTTAAAGAGATATTATGAGCATGTTGTAGCCTACAAACCACTTTAAAATTGTTAAGTATATTGTTTTACCTATTGGGCAGAATTTTACACACCTAAGATTGGTTGTGTAATCCCCTTTGAAATATTGGATTGTTGGGCCTTAAATGTGGCGTTTGGTTATTGATTTCGCCTTGAAAAGGTGGCAAAGTATGTAGAAACAAAGGAAATGCTGCCCAATTTTCCTTAGGAATTAGTAAATTGAATTTGGAATTTCTACATTGAAATTAGGGGTTAATAAGCGTATTATGGTCATTATAGGTTGACTTATTACGTGGTATTTCGGACTTAGCAAGTGGATTAACCAAGAGGTATGTGGAACTTTCCTATCTTTTGAGCATGAGTAGTTGTATCTATGTAGTACGGTAGACGTACAAGATTCGATATCTTTCACTTGTTTTAAAGTATATTGGTACTTGTTTCATTTTAAAAGTATAAGTCCCTTGGATTTAGGAAAATGTATTTGACAAAGGAATAACACTAATATAATGACTTTATGGAAAGTTGGTTATATTAGTTTTGAGAGGTTCACAAAGAAAGGTTTACTCTAATTAAAACAAGTGCGGGTAAAGGATTTGAAACTAAGAAAGGTGAATTGATTTTTAGGCATTGGTTGCCTAAGGTTTTAAAGGAAATGAAGTCACTTGATTTAGAAGCTTATTATATTTCTAAAAGGAAATGTGACTTGTTTTGAAAAGAAATTGTAACTTGATACTATGGTGATTAGTATCTTGGACTTTTTGTATAAAAAGGAGTTATTTCTTAAAAGGTTAGAAGTACATGGTACTTGGGTTAAATTCGGATTTTCTATTAAAAGACATGTTGGTGCCTTAGGTATACTAAAATGAGAGGATATATTAATAATGTTAATAAGAAGTTGGGGATTTCTTAACTTGCTTATGTTATGATAGGCGGTAGTGCTTATGTTATGATATGATATGATAAAGCGGTAGTGCTTATGTTATGATATGATAGGCCGGTAGTGCTTATGTTATGATATGATAGGCCGGTAGTGCTTATGTTATGATATGATAGGCCGGTAGTGCTTATGTTATGTATGATAGCCGGATGAGCTATGTTATATATATATTATTACGGGTAAACCCCGGGTTATTCTTGTTATTTCCTTTGGACATACTGACACGATGGGTGGCCCACGGGTATGCTCCAATAGGATGGTTTACTACTTATGCCATGGATTTTCTACCCATGATGCGAGTGCGGCGTTTGTACTCATGCGGATCCGGTCCACAAGATCAATGCGGGTGAAATAGTCCCATGCGAGTACGGCGATGGTACTCATGCGGGTGAAATAGTCCCATGCGGGTGAAATAGTCTCATGACGAGGCGGATGACCTCATGCGGGTCCACAGGACCTATGCGGGTGAAATAGTCCCAGGAGTAGGATTGCTTAATGATACTACGGGCGAGGTACCCTGTTTTGATCATGAGCTTCCTATTTTTATGCAGTATATATATATACATTTGTTAATCTCATTGTTAGTAAGGCACGGCAAAGTAAACTGATTTTCGTCTATAACTCCAACTTATATTTTGACTTATGATATTATTACAGTATTTTCCAGTTTCGCATATTTGGTACATGTTGTACTGACCTCCTTCGGGGGGCTGCGTTCATGCCGCAGGTTGAGGTTCATAGCTTGCTGATCCGCACTCTTAGGATCACGGTTCGGTTCTCGGAAGGCTCCATTTCTCCGGAGGCCTCGTCTTTTGGTACGATTCCCTGAGGTTGTAGACTTTTGTACATTCAGGGGGTATGGCGGGGCCCTGTCCCGTCATAGTGTTATACCTTCTTAGAGGCTTGTAGTCCTGTCATGAATTGGGGTGTAAGGATGTAACTGTTCGTTTTATTATATTTAGAGGTAGCCACTTTGGGTTAGCCTGTTTTATATTCTTATATGGTTCTTGTTTGTGAGTTTATTTCCGCTGGTTTTCTCTGATGTTGTATCACAAGGGTGCCCGGGGTAAGGCACCAGTCACGGATCCGAGGTCGGGTCGTGACAAAAGTGGTATCAGAGCAGTTAATCCTCGGAAAGGGTCTACAGGCCGTATCTAGTAGAGTCTTGATTATCGGTGTGTTGTGCACCACATCTATAATCAGGAGGCTGCAGGATATTTAGGATTGGTTTTCATTTCTTCTCACTCTAAGATCGTGCGATAGAGCTGTGTGGTTAGGGTCGTCTCTCCCTAACAGGTTATGGTGTTTGCAGCTACGAGGATGCGTGATGACTCAGGGAAGATTATGTGGATTGCGTATCCAGGTTGGTAATACTTGTAGTATAGTTGGTATTGTGACATACAGCTATACAGATTTCTGTATGAGGGTCACATATGTGTTGCCTAGAATGATTTTAGATTACCAGGATTTGGTAAGGACTAAATAGATACCGGGAAGGTATGAGCAGTTAAGGAACTCTCATCGAGGTTTTACGTGCTAGTTTGAGAAAATTAGGAGACGATGAGTTGTCGGAAAAAGTAATGGAACCTTAAGAAGCTTAATTAAGGGGCCCAATGGGAGGCTATGTTTGTAAATTAAGCCACGTGGTATGCTTAAGAGGATAGTACGGATGAGATCCGTGTGGAGTAAGTAATGGTTGTTGTGACCAAGACGACACGACTATGGTATTATGAGAAGTTAGTATACCCGTTTATGGGGTGGGATCAGTTAATAGTAGTCCCGCTACGGGACAGGGTCACGAGGGTACAAGCCCGAGTCTAATTAATCATTTTACGAGTTCGCAGACGTATTCCACCGAACCGGTTGTGGCGAGAAATGGCCTTATATTGTTTAACTTAGTAACTCCAAGATCGAAGGCCAGCTTTATTATGGAAGTTATGTACGTAAGCTAGAATAAGTTTGGAAGTACGGAAAAGAGTACGACCGGTAAGGAAGTGAGCAACCAAGTGTGAAAGAAATGAAGCCAGAATCCATGAGAACCTTTATGAGGTAACCACACCCGTGAGTGTTGGGTGGTAGCTGAGTGGGCAGATAATAATTGTCGGTAACGATACAGTCGTCGGACCCTAGCAGAGCTGTTATGACAGACGTTGAGGTCATAATAAGTACGGGCGCTGCCGGCAGAAAGCTGAGGGCATCTTTGGTAGGTTTTGAAAATCTACACGATTTTAAGGCGGTGCGTAATGATTAGATATTTACAGGACCACGAGAGGACCCGGTGATTAGGGTTGTGACACCAAGGAAAGTTTATTGAAGGGAGATAAGTTCTCTCCCCTACATAAAAGGATAGTCTTACGTATTATGGGGTTATGTGTACCCATGTAGTTAGACGAAGGATGGGAGACTGGTAGGTCTTCGTGATCGCTACGCCATAAGTTACGCTTTAGATAACCGTGGAAAAAGTATTATGTTGGGGTAATTAAGAACGACGTTTAAACGGTCGGGAAGTGTCGTAAGAAGAATGCAGTAGTACGCATATTTGAAATCGCACGATTATGGATCAAATTAGAAACACTTTACTATTAATAAGCATAAGGTAGGTTATGACCAGAAGGATAAAAGAGAATACAACTATGGTTATGTAAGTTGCACGAGATACAGTTACCCCGGACTAGTGTAAGACCATTAGTAGGTAATGGGCAGTAGGAACACCTCGAGGAAAGGTAGTAGCATCTGTACTGACGAGAAAGATAGTAAGAGAATACGGAGAGGTAAGGGACCCCAGGACAACTTGAAATAACTTATAAAGGAAAGACGAGTAGACACTCGAACGATAAGAAATCTTGACAAGTCATTGGATTATGTAATACCGTGAATTGAGGTTGAACACCGGACTATAAGCTCTACGAGCTGAGAGAGGATAATAGGATTACTACTTGACAAGATCAAGGAAGTCTTCCCCCTAAATTGTGATTGGCAGGAAGTCTTAGCCATGCGGCAAGCAAAGGAATCAGATCCAAGTATAGTAACCAAGTTTGGTTGCAACAGGGAAAGGGAAACAGGAACCATAACTGAGATTAAGGATGCCCGAATATTTCGCAAGTACAAGAAAGGCTTCCAGTTATTGGAAGAGAAGTTGACCACGACATAGCTTCTAACCCCTCTTGAAAGACTAGAGGTTAGGGTATTATTGTAACACGTTGGGTGTTGGAGGTTGTGTTGACGCAACACGATAAGGTTAGAGCTTATGTTTCCCGGCGGTTAGGGAAGCAAGAAAGGAATTACGTTACTCACGATTTAGAGTCGGCGGCAGTTAATCGTACCTTGAAGATTTGGAGGCAATTTCCTTATATAGATTTCATGTGGATATTTGCGTAGACCACAAGAAACTCCGGTATATCTTCAGACTGAGGCAGCTGAATTTGCGACAGAGACGGTGGTTAGGGTTACTCAAGGATTGTGATATTGATATCCTATACCACCCAGGGAAGGCCAATGTAGTTGCAGATGCCCTTAGTCGCAGATCGATGGGTAGTCCGTGAAGTGCGGCGGGGAAGAAGGACATGGTCCGCGAGTTACATCAGCTAGCGAGTCTTGGGGTTTGATTGGTTGATTCTGATAGTGATGGAATTCGAGTTCGAGGGGTTGCCGAGTCTTCCATCGTCGAGGAGGTAAAGAGGCGACGGTATGAGGATCCGATTAGGGTACGGTATCGAGATGCCGCTTTTCAGAAAGAGAAGAGTCTATTAGGGGTAGCGCCGGATGGGGTGCTAAGATTTGAGGGCCGATTGTGTGTTTCCGAGGTGACAGGACTTCGTCAGCAGATTCTGGGGGAGGCACACAACGTGCATTATTCTATTCATCCGGGGTCGACTAAGATGTACCATGACCTCATATGTGTGTGTTGGTGGGACGGCCTGAAGAGGGATGTGGCAGGTTTTGTTGCACCGTGTCCTATTTGTCAGCAGGTTAAGGTTGAGCATCAGAAGCCCGGTGGGCTGTTACAGGCTATTGATATTCCGACTTGGGAGTGGGAGGTGGTAAATATGGATTTTATTACAGGGCTACCTACCACTCAGAGGAAGCATGATTCCATTTGGGTGATTGTCGACAGACTGACGAAATAAGCCAATTTTCTTCCGGTCAGAACGACGTTCTCAGCTGAGGACTATGCCAGATTATATATTAGAGAGATTGTGAGACTGTACGGAGTCCCGGTGTCGATTATATCAGATAGAGGAGCCCAATTCTCGGCTAACTTCGGGAGGTCTTTTCAGAAGGGATTAGGGACACAGGTGAGTCTCAGTACGGCATTTCATCCTCAGACCGACGGACAGGCCGAACGCACTATCCAGACACTTGAGGATATGCCGCGGGCTTGTGTTATTGATTTCAGGGGTAATGGGAGGAAGTGTAGGTCACCGATAGGTTGGTTTGAGGTGGGAGAAGTTCAGTTAGTCGGGCCAGACTTGGTACAGCAGGTAGTGGATAAGGTGAAGCTTATCCAGGAGCGGTTATTGTCAGCTCAGAGTCGACAGAAGTCGTATGCAGATCATCGGCGTCGACACTTGGAATTTGAGATAGATGATTGGGTTTTTCTAAAGGTATCGCCCATGAAGGGCGTGATGAGATTGGGAAAGAAGGGGAAGCTTAGCCCAAGGTACATCGTCAGACGATTGTCCGTAGGCAGCGTGGTTACCTATGAGTTAGATCTGCAGTCCGATTTGGAGGCGGTATATCCAGTTTTCCATGTGTCCATGTTGTGGAAATGTATTGGAGATCCATCTAGAGTGCACCCAGTTCATGATGTCCAAGTAACAGAGGAGCTATCGTACGAGGAGAGTCCCATAGCGATACTCGATCGACAGGTTAGGCGACTTCGGACGAAGGACGTGGCTTCCGTCAAGGTCTTATGGCGGAACGAGAACAAGGAGGAAATGACGTGGGAAGCAGAGGATGACATGATGAAGAAGTATCCTCACCTATTCCCTACCCCTCCAGGTAACCTACTTTCCTGCTTGCTAGTTTTGGTTAGCAATTGTGCTTGAGTTTTGTTGTGGCCGTGTGGAGCGTCTTTATTTGAGTCTCTGTCGATATTGTGATTTGAGTAAGCCTAGAAGGAACATTCGGGACGAATGTTTCTAAGGGGAGGAGAATGTTATACCCCGTGGTTCAGGCCGTGCGTATGGGGCCATGCGGAAGGAGTTAGGACTCAAATCGAAAACTTGGTCGGGCTCAGCGCATGGGCCGGAGTGGCGCGCCGCGCAAGGCGGAATTCATGCCGCGCGCACGAATCGGCCGCAGCGCTAAAGTTCCGGAGTCCACAGGAGTTGCGGCCGCGCCTGCAGGCCGCGCCGAGGCGGGATCTGCGAGAGTTAGTGGAAATTTCTGCACTGTTTTGTTTTAAAAGAGGCCATGGGTGGGTGACAAGTGTCCCCCCCATCTGAAATGTTGCATGCCTTATATTGACCAAGTCTTGAAGACTTGGTCATCTTTTCATCTTTCATCTCTCTCTCTCTCTAAGCTAAAAAGCTCTCCCTTCTCTCTAGAAAATCAAGAGAAACTCCAAGCTTAAGAAAAATCTGAAAAGGGTGTTAAGAAGGAAAGTTAATTGCAAGCTTGTGGAGGTTGTTGTAGTGGTATTCTTGAAAAGGAGGCTAGCAAATTGTTGGAATAATTTTGGCTAAAGCTCCAAAGGTAACATTTCTTCTCTTGTAGCTAGTTATTGGTGTTGCATGTGAAGAATAAGGAATTTGTAGTGGTAAAGAATGCTCTTAGAATCATTGCATGTAAGAAAAATGGTTTGGATATGAAGGATTGGTTAAAGAGATATTATGAGCATGTTGTAGCCTACAAACCACTTTAGAATTGTTAAGTATATTGTTTTACCTATTGGGGCAGAATTTTACACACCTAAGATTGGTTGTGTAATCCCCTTTGAAATATTGGATTGTTGGGCCTTAAATGTGGCGTTTGGTTATTGATTTCGGCCTTGAAAAAGGTGACAAAGTATGTAGAAACAAAGGAAATGCTGCCCAATTTTCCTTAGGAATTAGTAACTTGAATTTGGAATTTCTACATTGAAATTAGGGGTTAATAAACGTATTATGGTCATTATAGGTTGACATATTACGTGCGGTATTTCGGTATTAGCAAGTGGATTAACCGAAGAGGTATGTGGAACTTTCCTATCTTTTGAGCATGAGTAGTTGTATCTATGTAGTACGGTAGACGTACAAGATTCGATATCTTTCACTTGTTTTAAAGTATATTGGTACTTGTTTCATTTTAAAAGTATAAGTCCTCGATTTAGGGAAAATGTATTTGACAAAGGAATAACGCTAATATAATGACTTTATGGGAAGTTGGTTATATTAGTTTTTGAGAGGTTCACAAAGAAAGGTTTACTCTAATTAAAACAAGTACGGGTAAAGGATTTGAAACTAAGAAAGGTGAATTGATTTTTAGGCATTGGTTGCCTAAGGTTTTAAAGGAAATGAAGTCACTTGATTTAGAAGCTTATTATATTTCTAAAAGAAAATGTGACTTGTTTTGAAAAGAAATTGTAACTTGATACTATGGTGATTAGTATCTTGGAATTTTTGTATAAAAATGAGTTATTTCTTAAAAGGTTAGAAGTACATGGTACTTGGGTTAAATTCCCGAATTTTCTATTAAAAGACATGTTGGTGCCTTAGGTATACTAAAATGAGAGGATATATTAATAATGTTAATAAGAAGTTAGGGGATTTCTTAACTTGCTTATGTTATGATATGATAGGCCGGTAGTGCTTATGTTATGATATGATAAGCCGGTAGTGCTTATGTTATGATATGATAGGTCGGTAGTGCTTATGTTATGATATGATAGGCCGGTAGTGCTTATGTTATGATATGATAGGCCGGTAGTGCTTATGTTATGTATGATAGCCGGATGAGCTATGTTATATATATATTATTACTGTAAACCCCGGGTTATTCTTGTTATTTCTTTTGGACATACCGACACGGGTGGCCCACGTATGCTCCAATAGGATGGTTTACTACTTATGCCATGGATTTGCTACCCATGACGCGAGCGGCGTTTGTACTACGCGGATCCGGTCCACGGGATCCACGCGGTGAAATAGTCCCACGCGAGTACGGCGATGGTACTCATGCGGGTCCACAGGATCCATGCGGGTGAAATAGTCCTACGCGGTGAAATAGTCCCACGACGAGCGGATGACCTCATGCGGGTCCACAGACCTATGCGGGTGAAATAGTCCCGAGTAGGATTGCTTAATGATACTACGCAGGTACCTGCTTTGATCATGAAGCTTCCTATTTTTACGCAAAGATATATATATACATTTGTTACTCATTGTTAGTAAGACACATTGCAAAGTAAACTGATTTTCGTCTATAACTCCAACTTATATTTTGACTTATGATATTATTACAGTATTTTCCAGTTTCGCATATTTGGTACATGTTAGATCGACCTCCTTCGGGCCGCGTCATGCCGCAGTTGAGGTTCATAGCTTGGCGATCCGCACTCTTAGGATCACGGTTCGGTTCTAAGGCTCCATTTCTCCGAGGCCTCGTCTTTGGTACGATTCCCACGAGGTTGTAGACTTTGTACATTCGGGGTATGGCGGGCCCCGTCCCGTCATAGTGTTATACCTTCTGAGGCTTGTAGTCCCGCCATGAATTGGGGTGTAAGGATGTAATCGCTCGCTTTATTATATTTAGAGGTAGCCACTTTGGGTTAGCCTGTTTTATATTCTTATATGGTTCTTGTTTGTGAGTTTATTTCCGCTGGTTTTCTCTGATGTTGTATCACAAGGGTGCCCGGGGTAAGGCACCAGTCACGGATCCGAGGTCGGGTCGTGACACTTTTTCTGTGGATGGCACTGCTCTCTCTGGAATCTGCCCGAGCCCTTCATATATCTTCTTGTAACATGGCTCATAAGAATCCATCCAATTTGCATACTCTATCAATTTCGGGTCATTGCCACTATCCCCACCCCATTACGTCAGCACTTCTTCAAGAGCATTCGACTTCAACCGCCGTAAACTGCTTCTTCAATCATATCAATAGCATAACAATTGTCACTTGCCTTTGGGAAGGTTGCTGCTTGGAATACATTGAAAATCACTTCTTCTTCCTGAACACGAAGTCTTATCTCACCCTTTTTAACATCAATAAGTGCTTGTCCTGCGGCTAGGAATGGTCTGCCAAGGATAATGGGAATCAGTTCATCTTCTTTCATGTCTAAAATGATGAAATTAGCGGGGAATATAAACTTGTCCACTTTAAACAACACATCCTCGATGACTCCTCTAGGATGGACGATGGAGCGATCAGCTAGCTGCAAAGTGATATTTGTAGGTCGTTCCTCTCCCATTCCAAGTTTGCAAAATACCAGATAGGGCATTAGATTTATACCTGCCCCCAAATCACACAAGACCTTCTGACATTCAAACCTCCCTATAGTGCAAGGGATGGTGAAGCTCCCTAGATCTTTCAGCTTCTTAGGTAGCTTCCTCTGTAGGATGACACGACATTCCTCAGTCAACACCACTATTTCATAGTTATCTAACCTCCTCTTTTTACTGAGAATCTCCTTCATGAACTTTACGTAGCTCGGCATCTGCTCTAGAGCCTCTGCAAATGGGATGTTGATTTGCAGTTGTTTGAAACTTCCAGAAATTTAGAAAACGGTTTGTCAAGGAAACTTTTCTTTAGCCTCTGAGGATATGATATCTTAACCTGAGGATTTCCAACAGCTGCTGGCAATGTCCCTTGCTTCGGATGAAGGTCTCCAGCAATCATTACGTCGTCTGATATTTCGGCGTCGCGACCCTGCTCAGTGGCGCCGCGGCGCTGCGAATCCTGCGATCCTTCTGAGTCTTCCTTCTCCGAACACGGTGGTGGTGGGCTATCTTCCACTAGTTCTCCATTCCTTAGATCAACTGCCTGACACTGCTCTTTTGGATTCGCCCCAATATTTTCAGGGTGATTCATTTGTATTCTGTTGCTCAGCATGACCGCGAGTTGTCCTATTTGTGTCTCCAAATTCTTTAGGGACACTCTTGTCTCATCCATGAACTGAGTTTGGTGCTTAGTTAGCCTGAGTATGGCCGTTCGCAGCCCATTCTGCTCTTCCTGAGGGACAAGAGGGTTACATTGTTGTTGATAGTTCTGTAACCCGTGATAGCTGTAGTCCATGTTTGCTGGATCCCTGAGATGGGTCAAAACTAATAAACAAATCACGGAGCACGGTTCCACAAATAAAAAATAATAAAAAAAGAAAATAAAAGCCAAATTAGAAATTAAGAATAGATAATTTGATATTGAAACTACGTCAATCCCCGGCAACGGCGCCAAAAACTTGTTAGCGATTTTCCACACGCTTAACTCAAGTGTACGTATCGGGACAAGTAATATAGTCTAGGTAAGACCGAATATCGTCCTCAGGGACTGATGTTCAATTACCAAACATCAATTATATGTTATTTATTTGGTTGTCGATAGTGTGTTGTTGTTTTTATCTATAACTACTGAATAGTTGCAGAAATTAACTAAAATACTTTACTTAAATTAGATATGGTAGAAATGGGGCTTCCAATCTCTTCAACTATCCGCTCGCTTTAATCATTAATGCAACAAATATGGTTCTTTTTCTATGTTAAGATAGAAGGTTAACTAAATTGTTTTATATTTCGGTTAAGATATATAAACACTCAACCCCAGTGCAGAAATCTTATATATTTCTATGACAAATTTTACCACATAGGAGGATTAAGCACAATAACCTAGTAAACTACACAAGTATCGGGGTACTTTCGTCCATTATTTTAACTTATGTTTATTCAACTATAGCATATTCAAATCTCTCCTTTCGGATTTCGATTCGAAATCATATAAGTGATTAGTGATCAGTTAATTACCAAGCAATCAAAACAACTATTGAATAACTCTTAACTATATGAAGAATAAACCAAATTAATGCATTAAGTCATAAAGACGAGGTTGAAGCGATTCGAAAGGAAAGCCCTAAATAAAGTTTAGCTTCTAGCCATAGACATGCTAAAAACCAAAAGATTATCCAACATAAACTGAAAGTAAATAAAGTAAAGAAAGAAAAATACTTAAGAACAAGTCTTCAATCTTGAAATCTCCAAGAATTAAGTTATGTTATGAATAGAGGAATGAACAACCCTTGAAAAATATGCCCAAAGGGCCTTTTATAGCTCTAAAAAACGTGTGCAACTTTTCTTTCATGGCCTTGGCCCATTCCTCGCCTGGATCCGCAATTTCCATTTGCCGCGCGCCTAAACTTCGCAGCCTCTCAAGATTTCTGGCGCTGTATGCAATCTCAGCTTGGCGCCACGGCGCCCAACTCCCGTGTTGCCAATTTTTGTCCATTTTTGGCTCTGGAACCTACTTTGCTGCCCACTTTTTGCTCCTTTTCGCCATTTCACCCTTTTAAACCACTTTGACTCAAAAGGAAGAAAAACTACCCTAACACGACACATATTTACACAAAAATGGGAAAAATACTAACTAAAAATGACTCTAAAAGTGTATATAAAATACACCGATCAAGGAAACAAGCTATAACTTATATTGTAAAGTGAAGAACAAAAAATAAAGTGAAGAGCAAAAAATAAAGTGAAGAGCAAAAAATAAAGTGAAGAGTTTTTCAAGTCACCCTTTTTTGTCAGAATCAAAAGGGGCGACTTGAAAAAGTCGCCCATTTTGGTCCTAATCAAAAGGGGCGACTTGAAAAAGTCGCCATTTTTTGTCCTAACCAAAGGGGGCGACTTGGAGTCGCCCTTTTTAGTCCGAATAAAAAAGGGCGACTTGAAAAAGTCGCTCTTTTTGGTCCGAATCAAAAGGGACAACTTGAAAAAGTCGCCCTTTTTGCTCTTCACTTTATTTTTTGCTCTTCACTTTATAGTATAATTTATAGTTTGTTCCCTCGTTTAGTATTTTTACATTATAATATGACTTCTAGCATGCCATTTTACCTAATGTTCTTGCTTTTTAATAAGATATAAATAAATATGTATTTTTCTAAGTTTTGAAATTTTGATTTATTTCTAAACTTTTATTCCACTGCCCATAAATGTTTCGATGTTTAAATTTATCTATCATATTTTATTAAAAAAAATCAAATTACTACAAAATATAAATAGAGATATTACTAGTATCTTTTAATTTGTCAATAGAAAAAACCAAGAGGATCAATTAAAGGAGATTCTTCGGAATTAAACCATAAATCAATTAAAGGAGATTCTTCGGATATCCAATTTTTTGTAGATCCGAAATTATCCTAAAATTACGGATATATGATTTTTTGTATATCCGAAATATTCGGATCCGAATCCGATCCGAAATTATTCGAAAATGACAGATATCCGATTTTTTGTACATTCGAAATATTCGGATCCGAATCCAATCCAAAATTATCCAAAAATTACGGATATCCGATTTTTTGTATATTCGAAATATTCGGATCCGAATCCGATCTGAAATTATTCGAAAATTACGGATATTTGATTTTTGTATATCTGAAATATTCGGATCCGATCCGAAATTTATCCGAAATATTCGGATCCGAATCCGATCCGAAATTATCCAAAAATTACAGATATCCAATTTTTTATATATCCGAAATATTCGGATCCGAATCCGATACGAAATTATCCGAAAATTACGGATATCCGATTTTTTTGTATTTTCGAAATATAAGTGTAAAAAAAGGCATCTTGTTAGAACCAGCCAAGGGATTTATGATTATGAGGAGCATAAATATAACAAGTATTGATGACTGATTTAGTGGTAGAATGACACAAATCCACAGAGGAGGCCCGGGTTTGATTCTTGGCTGGAGGTTGTATTTGTGGTGATTAATATTGCATTAACTAGTGGTCTAGTGGTAGAATAGTACAATGTCACAGTTCAGATCAGAGTTTGAATCCCCTGTTGGTGCATTTAATTTTTTCTCTTTTTTGAACCATATCAAAAAAGACAACTACAGTCAGTCGCCTTTTTGAGATCCATCAAATAGGGCGACTAACAGTCGTCTTTTTTTACATGGTTCAAATAGGGCGACTACAGTCGCTCTTTTTGATGGATCTCAAAAAGGGCGACTGTAGTCGCCCTCTTTGGTCCTTACGAAAGGAGGCGACTTAAAAAATTGCTCTTCTTGATCTAAGACAATGGACGTAATAAGGCGACTTGAATGGCGACTAAAAATCGCCCCCTTTGATCTAAGGGGGAGATATTTCACCAAAAGAGAGCGACTATAGTCGCCTTCTTTGAACCGATTTGTTGTAGTGCTACTTAGGTGATTCTTAACGTGAGATATAGTCATCCCCTTCACGTCCATTAATTGTAGAACCATCTTTGAGGTTGCCAAACAAATAAATGAGGATTTAAATTAAATACGTTGACGGTATAATAAAAAAAATTACATTACTAGTGTAATTTAACATGTTATAACATATTACATAGTACCATTTACTTACTTGAATTGGGGTCTATCGCAAAAAAACCTCTCTACCTTCACAAGCTAATTCGATTGAAGTAAGGCTACGTACACATCACCCTCCCCAAACCCACTAATTTCACTTGGTAATTAATGGTGTAATCATATATTAAATCGAGTTACATATAATTACTAAATAAGTGACTTGACTGTTTAAATAGATTACTTTGAGAGAAATCTAGCCCTTCCTCGTGTTAAAAAGATGAGGGATTGGGAAGATGGAGGGGGGAAATTAAAAGAGTTATGCTCTATGGCTCAATGCTGTACAAATTGTCATGCAAGTTTTGTCTACTTGTGCATGATTTTTGTAAAAGGGAATTTTTTTTCAAAAATTGAGTTCATGCATCTTGAAGAGGTTATTTTTAGTCTTGAATTTTGATTATGAAGCTGAAAAAGTTACAGAATTTCAGAAGCTCTTGGGATAAGTTTCAATCTTGAATTCATTATTGGATGAAAACTGTGAAAGGGAGAACTGAAAAAGGGAAGAAAAAGTTATTATGCTGGAAAGGGCTGATTGATGATTGCGGTCTTACTTGTTAGGACATATACTTTGTTTGAAGTCAGTATCAAGACATTCCTGTGCCCCCATATGAGATATATCTCCTAACATTTTTGCACCTCTTAAAAAGATACTCCATTGTATAGTAGTGTTTGTTGAAAGTATTTATATTAGGTGTGTCCGAAGATTCAAACGACTCTGAGTTCCAACAACTATTTTCCACTGCCAACAACTCCCGTCAAATCAATTCTTCTAGATCAGAGCGCCGCGACGCGTGTGGGTGCGGTGACATCAACACGCTCACGTTGTCATAACTTTAGAGGGGTACAATAGTATAGTTTTGACTTATATATATAAGACTTAGAAGGGAAGGAACCACATCTTGTATTCTCTTGCTCACACTTGTAACCTAAGCTCCATTCTCTCTCAACGCAATACACTGAAAGAAACATTTATCCATTATTTTGCATTACTTATTCTAAATCAAAGCTCTCTTATTCATATTATTTATTTGTCTATTTTCTTGTATGATTTTTACCACTTAATACTGGACTCGCTGAAGGTTCTCCGGATCAAATACAACTCACTTGTCTTTAAATTCCAAAATACAAATATCTAACTGCGTTTCTGGTTAGAACTTATTTCACCGAAAACAATTTGGCGTCGTCTGTGGGGATAGACAATTGTGGTATTGTCCTGATTCGTTGCTTGAAACTCTCAGACATACAAACAGAATCAGTTTATCATACAAAATCCCGATTATAGCTAACCAAACCAACAATGTATCGGGAAGCAGTGTACAGTCCCAAACCAATGACCAACTAGGGACATGCCCAACAGATTTATGAAGCTCTAACAGGGGAAACTACTTGGAGTTGGAGGCACAAAAATAAAGGGATGAGACAATAGCGCTCCCAAAAAAGGTCCTCAACAAACCATTGGTTGGAGAGGACGAACGAAGACACTCGACAGAAAGTAGGGAGGAACGGCCTATAGAGCGTTACCCCAAAAAGATAAAGAGACAACCAACCTCTAAGGTGGAAGGGATGTTCAAAGGAGATGCGTCTCCTTCGGAGTTAGCCTTGGTCACGGTCTTGGCATCGAACAATGCCATAATGGAGCGCATGAAAAAATTCTTACGCGCATCCATTTTCTTGCTGCAGTCATTTTCTTGCTCATGCTAATTCGCAGAACCGGGCAGCCGTCCAACAGACAACCCAGAAGTCGTCGAGGCGCTTGGGACTTATGCAGCAGACGTAGAGAAGACGAAGCCTGCAATACCGGAAGCAAACTTGGCAAGAATCGTCGTGTTAGAGAATAAGCTCCATGAACGAATGAGCCAGATAGCAGGAGCCCCCGTATGTTGAAAGGGGTCGGGGAAAGAAAGTGTGGGAAGATACCTTACCGGGAAAATGAGGCTCCCGAGCCCATCCCGAAGAAGTTAAAAATATCTGACATACTTAGCATACCTAAGTATGATGAAATGACACATCCCATCCGGATGAGCACATCATAAACTTCGAGGCAGCCGTCACCGGACATGACCTATAGCAGCACCAGATCGAATTAGTTATGCTGACGAAATTCAACCAAACGCTCATAAAGGGAGCACTCTTTTGGTATACCTTTTTACCTGAAAATTCTATTGACTCTTTTGCTGCTCTTGCAGATTCGTTCTTGAAAGTCCATGCAGGTGCCTGAAGGGTCGAAACCCACAAGGAGGACATATTCATCGTAAAGCAGAGAAAAAACAAGTTGCTCCACAATTGTGTGGAAACGGTTCTAGTAGGAGAGAATGTTGTTGCTCGCTATTCCTGAAGATTGGGTTGCCACAATATTTATCGATGGCCTAAATGTCAATAATTCGGATGCCTCGAGGAAGTTGAAGAAGAGTTTAAGGGAGTTCCTGGATAAATCCTTGTCCAAAATAAAAAACAGATGTACTACCAAAATAAGGATATAGGACGATCACATGACCGATGCTCGAATGGAAGTCGAATGAGGACATTAGGGAAAACCTTGGAGCATTCGCCCATTCAGACAAAGAGACCTAAGGGGTTGGTACGAACCCCATTCAACTCGAACACTATAGAGAAATGAAGAAAGGTCGAACAGATCGAGAAATGACCATAGTCAGTCAAGAAGAGACAGGGAAACACCCCAGAAAAGGCCCACGAATGACTTAAGTCCACCGAGTGTGACATCTTATCACTTTAACGTGGAAGTCGTGGAATTGGTCATGGCAATAAAAATATGAAAGAAGCTCTGTTCCCGGTGGCCACAAGGTCTAACCCAAATAAATAGGGTGCTACGTGGAGCTTTGGTGTGAGGTTTATGGAATTCTGGGGCATTTGACAGAAGACATCAAACAGTTGTGATACGAGGTGGCAGATCTGCTAAGGAGGGAGCACATGAAAGAATTTGTTAGCATCTGATCCAAATATGTCCTGGAGAAGGGTACTGGGACTTCGCGAGAGCTTCTAGCACAATCGAGAATGGTCAACATGATCATCAAAGGAGAAATAGTTAGGGCATTATCCTAAAGGTGATAGAATGAAGAACCATCCCCATCCAGAAAAATGAGAAGGGATGAACCTGAAGAATCCATCATATTCAGTTGAAAGGAGGAAAAACATCGAGGACCAACACACAGATGCACTGGAAATAATTATCCAAATATTTCAATTTAATGTTAAGCGTGTGTTTGTTGATTCAGGTAGCACTATTAACGTAGTGCAGCTCTATATGATCAAGGAGTTGTAGTTGATTGAGCAAATGATCCTGGTAATAAATAACCCGATGACAAATTGAGCTGACCACCTACGTAAAGGGTATTTTGCTGAATATCTTATTCGATGTTTTCGAAGGATAAATTTCTTACAATATAGTAATTAGGAGGACTTCGCTACATGCCATGAAGGAAGTCCCATTTACCTTTCATCGGGTCATGAAATTCCCAACACTATGGGAATAGCCAAAGTACAGAAAGATGTGGGACTTGATCGAGCGGAAGTGACTTTGGTTGCTGAGAAAGACAGACCGATTATGAGTAACAGCTAGCAACCATAGATGTCCGACCCTGAGACCAATCTGAATGTCGAGTGTAACGAAGAATTGATAAAAAGTTTTGATACATAAGATCCGTCAGATCGGGTCCCTGAGGATTCATCGCGCCAGAAGAATCAGATGTAGAGAGATCCACGGTTGAATAACTTGAGCTGACAATCCGTCATCCGGACCACCACGAGGAACAGGTATACTTGGGCTCTGAGATAAACCCTGAGTTCCGAGAAAAAAT
The DNA here is from genome assembly GCA_029844215.1 of Przewalskia tangutica. Lineage (NCBI taxonomy): Eukaryota > Viridiplantae > Streptophyta > Magnoliopsida > Solanales > Solanaceae > Przewalskia > Przewalskia tangutica. Next base: position 35,647,323 of record CM056727.1, on the reverse strand, counting down.
AATCAAATTTTTAATTGAAGACATGAGTAGCTTCACTTGGTCGGGGTTGGACATTATAAGAGTGCCCCCGAAAGTAGCCGTCTACAATCTAAGTTTTAACTGGGATAGTTAGCCCGTCAAACAGAAAAGGCAGTTGGATCAACAGAATTAAGTTAATTTATTATAGAAGAAGCGACTTGACTCGTCAAATCAGGAGTAATTATAGAGGTAAAATATGTTGACTGACTAGCGAACATGGTAGTACTTCCTAAAAAATCTGATACTTTTCAAATGTTCTTGGATTCAAAAGATTTAAATAAAGCATGCCTATGGAACTTGTACCCCATGCCACGTCTGGACAATATTGTCGACACGGTGGTCGGGAATGAGTTGCTCAATTTACTGGATGTCTCCTCAAGTTTCGATCCAATACGGTTGGACCGGGCGGACTAAGAAAAGACTTCGTTCATAACGGAGCATGGGACTTACTGTACATGGACCATTTTCCATCAATTGACTCAATATATGTTCCAACATCAGTTGGGTCAAAGCGTGGAGGTTTATTTAGATGATATAATCGTTAAGTCCCTGGAAACAGAGAAACATGTTAGCTATTTGGAAGAAACATTTGATATTCTCCGCAACTACAACCTCAATCTAAACCCGAAGAAATGCACCTTTGGTGTAGGCTAGAGGAAGTTCTTAGGTTTCATAGTATCAAACAGGGGCATTGAGGCTAATCCGGATCATACACGTGCAATTGAACAAATATCGAATGTACTCAAGAGTGCTCAAGAAGTGCAATGATTGAGTAGGAGAATAACCTCACTTGGGAGGTTCATATTGAGGTCATCCGAGAAATGTCAAAAATCCTTCGGTATATTGAAGAAAAAGAAAGACTTCAAATGGATCCCGGAGTGCCAACATGCACTGAATGACCCGAAAAGATATGTGGAAAACTCACCCCTACTCGCAAGACCAGAGATAGGGGAACATTTGCTAATTTATCTTGCCGTCTCTGATACCATAGTAAGTATTGTGCTTATTCGGGAAGAAAAGGGTATGCAATCCCATGTTTATTATACCAACAAGACCTTGACTGAGGCCGAAACTCGCTATCCCCATCTTAAAAAATTGGCTTTGGCCCTAGTGGTTATATCTCGCAAGCTAAGGCCATACTTTCAATGTCACCCTGTATGTGTGATCATAACCTTCTCTTTAAGGAATATCTTGTAAAATATCAAACGCTCGAGTAGACTATCGAACTAGTCAATCGAAATTTGTGAATACAATATTACTTATCGACCTCAGCTCAAGCCTTGGCTAACTTCATGACTGATTACAGTCTTGGAATGATACCCCGTGCTCATACGGAGATGATTTGGGAAACTGATATCACGTCCAGGGAATGGGTCTTATACACAGACGGAGCCACAAACATGAAGGACATTGGGCTGGGAACTGTTATGATTACCCTATCAGGGGCAACGATCATGCAAACTATTAAATGTAAGTCTTTAACTATCAATGAGGTCGAGTATACTTCTTTGCATCCGGATCGTCTACCACCGGAGCAGCCCTCGGAATTTGACTAAACTGGCGCTAGCACTCCTGGGCGATTATTTCGCCTTCTCATCATTGGAATAAACTTTGCACATCATGTCTTTCATGAATTTTAAGATCTTTTCCTAGAACGAATCTCTATGGGTGGCTTCACTTTTTGAACCATGATTCTTGATCTACCATGGTTTTTACCTATTTCTCCATTAGCATTTGGTGGAGGCACCGATTTGCCAATTGGAATACTGCCAGCATTTTTGGATATGAACTCCTCTTGAAACCACATCAGACGCTCCAGATGTTCACTCATAGCAGCATTCTGCGTCTTAAGATTATGTATGGCCTCTTCAGGTGTTTCGTTAGTAGGAACATCTTCATGTCGAGTATGTCCACCTCTAGAAGTGGTTCCGTATACAAACATCGGGTCCCCTGGTGTTGTGATTCCTATTGATAAACCATCCGGTCCTATTGAGACGTTGTTTATGTTATCACCGATATTGTGATTGCTTCTGTGTTCTCATATTCCTGTCATCTGTTTGATATGAACAAAGAATACAACTTAAAAGAGAAAATTAGGTTAGTAAAGGGATCACTTGTGACACCACAATTGTCCAGGTGCCACGGTGTACGCCAAACTTTATTTGTAAAACGGTACAGTTGAATTTATATACGTGGTCAAGGACACGTGGATCTCAAGTGACACATTAGACAAGAATTCTATATGAACTGCACTGAAAATAAGTAATAATAAGACAAAGTAAGGTAATAATTAGCGAGAGCTTTGTGATAGTTTCTTAGCAAAGTTACGATAACTTGTATGTAAGCACAAAAATCGAGAGAATATGAGTAATTATATTATAATAACTAGAATCTGATGGATTATAATGGAATAATATGTCATATTTATACATGAGCCACACAGAACACAACCCACGAAATATGTTCTTATTAATACAGGAGAATGAATATTGTAATTATTGAACAATCAATATCTCAATAAATGTCATTAAATCCCCATTGAAAGATGTGTGACTGGTTTCAGTAACGGTCGTCTGTTGCAATTCAAATGGTTACTTCCGTCCTTTCGAGCCACCGATGTCAGGAATGCACGTGTTGCTCCTGGTACTGATTGAATGTTATCGGTAATGTCTCAAGTCGACCTGAACTCGACTCAGCATCAATCACCACGTGTAGCACTATAATTCGTACAGTTGTGTTATACGAATTTTGCCCTATACAACATGCATAAGTTGTGTAGTAATTATTTCGCAAGGTAAGGTTTCATAGAAACTATGCTTATTCGGGCAAAATTGCATAGAACTTATGCCTTGTTCGGTATAGTTATGTAGGAATTAAGTTAACATGCATAAGTTGTGCAGTAACTATTTCGCAAGACAATGTTTCATAAAAACTATACTTATTCGGGCAAAGTTGCATAGAACTTATGTCTTGTCCGACATAGTTCTGTAGAAATTAAGTTAACATGCATAACTTATGTCGGACAAGACATAAGTTCTATTAAAGTTCTTCCTATTTTTAGTAAGTACTCTCTTTATCCCAAAAAGATTATCCTACTTTACTTATTAGTGTGTCCCAAAAAAATTGACATATTTCTATATTTAGAAACAATATAACTATATGAGATGATTTACAGCCACACAAACATCTAAGGCTTGTTTTGGACCACATATTTTAAGTTTTATTTTTATTTTTAAATATTATGTCAAGTAAAACTATGATAATCTTTTTGGGACGAAGAGAATATTATTTTTGTTTCAAGTGAAAATCCGGTATGCTCAACGATGTATCACTTTGTGCGCCTAAGTAGAAAATTTTCATAGTGCCTTTTGAGCAAATAAAGAAGCAACCAAGAAAGAAAGAACCATATATTCATAAATCTAATACCATAATTAAAGCACAAATGCAAGAACATTTTAGAGGCAGAATGAATAGTCTCTAAAGAAATAGAATCGACCAGGAAACGGGCCTTTTAATTATAGGTGACAAATATGTTTTAAAATTGAGTTGGGGTAACTCTAGTTTTTTTAATTGAGTAGGGGTGATAAACTTTGGATTAGTGATTAGAGAGTTTTCACTCACTCCAAAGTTATATTTTTAACACTTTGCCCCCAAGTTTTATTTTTAACATTTTGACCTAACCCATATAAACCCTAGAGAGCCAAAAAAACGCGCCAAATTTTCTGTTTGCCTGCGCCGTTTCCACCATTTTGGCTATTTTTTGCTTCGTTTCTTCTTCTTCTTCTTGCTGCTTCTTCTTGCTTCTTCTTCTTATGATGCTGCTCGTTTCTTCTTCTTCGTCTTGACTGGATTTTGCTCGAGAAAGAAAAAACAAGACCACCTGATTTTACAACTTTTTGACTAGATTTCATTCGTGTAGCACTGGAAATTACTTCATAAATCATTCCATTTTTCTGCTTTCTTCTTATTCTTCTTCGTCTGCCATTGTTGCTCAAGAAAGAAAAAAATGTGACCACTCGATTTTATAATATTTTGACTGGATTTTGTTGGTGTAGCACTGACAATTACTTCATAAGTTTTTTCCGCTCATTTTGTAAGTACAACAATGTTGTTTTATTTCAATTTTTCATCTGGGTATAAATCTACTGATTTTCCAACAACTTACAGTAGTTGTTGTAGTTGTTGCAACATATAATGTGGTTGTTGCAACTTCTACAACAGATTATGAAGTTATTGTAACTGTTAAATAAATAACCTGCAACAACTGAGTGAGTTGTTGCAACATGTATTCCACTTGTTGCAACAACTCAACGATCTGTTGAGTCGCCTTCGCTTTTATGCAAATCAACCCAAAAACTAAAGCCGCTTCCAACAGATTATTGACTTGTTGCAACAAGTTGTATAGTTGTTGCAACAGGTGTTCCACTTGTTGCAACAACTCAACTATCTGTTGGAGTCAGCTTCAAATTTTGTCTGAAACGTAACCCAAAAAACTAAAGCTGCTTCCAGCAGATTATTGACTTGTTGCAACAACTCAACTATTTGTTGGAGTCAGCTTCAGTTTTGTCTGAAACAGAACCAAAAAAACTGAAGTTGCTTCCAACAGATTATTGACTTGTTGCAACAAGTGTACTACTTAATGCAACAAGTAATACACTTGTTGCAATAACTCGAGAATCTGGACATCTTTAATATTCTGAAACATTACCCCAAAAAACTGAAGCTGACTCCAACAGATTAGTGACTTGTTGCAACAATTTTATTACATGTTGTAACAAGTAGTCCACTTGTTCCAACAAGTCAATAATCTGTTGGAACAACTGCTGCAGCTGTTTCATTTTATTATATATTGGTATGTACTCTCATGACCAATTTTTTGTTAAATAAAATATCTTCAGGTACCTCGAACACCACTAATGGGGGACTTAATAACAATAGGGGTTGATTGCAATGGTGAATGAATCGAGAAGAACAATCGATATATTTGGTGATGGAATGGTAGTGACACGTTAGAGACGATAGCGATGACTGTCCAAAGAGATGTTATGTTCGATGATTTTGTGAACCTAATCATCACATATTGCGAATTAACTTGTGAACCAAAAGATCTTGCCATCACTACATGCACAGTTTTTTTGAAAATTAGAGGGTCTTGCCATTTAAGATAACTGATCAGCTTCGTTTGCGTGCTTATTTGAATGATGTAGCTAGGTCCATTTTAAGGGTATACGTTGTTGGAAGCCCGATAGATAACCACAATTTATCTCAAGACCAACAAGATGTGTTAAATGATGAATTAGATGGGGTGGATGTGGATATCCCAGATAATGGAAGTGGGGCTGACCCGATTTCTATACCCGAAGTTGCGAGCAATACATTGGGCACTACACAATCAATAAAGTCTAGCCATGTTCAAGATGATGAAACGGGTTTTTGTAAAGGAATGTCATTCAAAAACAAGAAATAACTAGTCACTTGGTTGAAACTTGCTTACTTGAAGAAAGATTTTAGAATCAAGAAGGTGATTAATTCGCGTACTGTGTATTGCTTCAGATGTGTACATCCGGAGTGCAAGTGGTGGTTGAGGACTGTGAAGCTTTTAAGTTCTGACAGATTTTGTATCAGAACCTACATAAAGCATCACACATGTGGTTCTGAGCACATTACGAGCCATAATCCATACGCTACTGCGAAAGTCATTGGTGAATACTTCAAAGATAAGTTTTCTTACGGTAAAGGCCCATCTACAAAAGATATGAGTCAATTAATCCGTACAGATTTGGGTTGTAAGGTAAGTTATTGGAAGGTCTGGAAGGGCATGGAGATTGCAAAGACTTTGAAAATGGGGACACATGAGCACAGGTATGCGGTGCTTGATGCGTACCATTATATGCTTCATTCTATAAATCCAGGAAGTAAGACGACATTGAAGGTTGATGAAAATGAAAAGTTCAAGTACTTTTTTGTAGCCTATAAGACTTGGATGCTTGGTTTTGCGCAAATGAAAAAAGTTATAGTTGTCGATGAGACATTCTTGAGGAGCAAGTACGAAGGAGTGTTGTTGTCAGCAGTTGCACAAGATGCGAAGAATCATATTTTTCCAGTGACATTTTGTGTAGTGGACAAGGAGTGTGATGATTTGTACAAATATTTTTTTGAACAAATGAGAAGCTATATAGAGGATACCCCTGAGTTATGCATAATTTCTGATAGACATCCAAGTATCAAAAATGAGGTTTCAATTGTCTTCCCTACATGTCATTATGGTTTTTGCATGAGGCACCTAGGGGAAAATCTGAGAACCACCTTTCACTGGGCGGTCGTATCTCAATTTTATAAAGCAGTAAAAGCGTACAATATTGATGTCTTCAATGACCATTTCAATCAAATCAGAGATTTGGTTCCTGGGGCCGCCAAACATCTTGAACGTGCTGGATTCCACAGATGGAGCAGGGCATTCTGCCCCGAAAATAGGTATTTTTACATTAACGTATCTGCTGCAACTAATAGGTAACTTGTTGCGGCAGATATTGTACTTGTTGTGATTTTTGACACAGCTGAGCCTCAGCCACATGTTTCAACACTAATATATTTTTTGTCAGGTATGATTTTATGACGACAAACGCTGCTGAGTGGGTGAACTCAATGTTCAATGTTGAAAGAGAATTTTCCATTACTGCTCTATTTGATTCCATAAACAAGAGGTTTAGTGAGAAATTTCATGAGAGGCGTATGGAGTTCATCGACTCACCAACCATCTTTGTTCCCTTAATGGAAAAAAAATATCAAAATTTGTCAACTTGGGTAATAAGTTATTGGCCCATCAAATTGCCAACTACAAGTTCAGCATCATCGGCCACAGTTCAGTTGCAACAGTCGATCTACAAAGAAGATCTTGTACTTGTAAAGTTTTTGACCTGGACAAATATCTTGCCCACATGATATGGCAGCGCTTCGAGTCCAATATGGTGAAGACTTTAGAAGGCGGATTTATGACTACTCATCTCCATATTACAGGGTGGAGAATTACATAATTGCATACTGTGAGGAAATAAATTTCGTGCCTTCTGAAGAATCTTGGGAAGTTTCTATGGAGATTTTAGAGAGAAATACCTCCTCCACATGTTGATCCGAGCAAACCGGGAAGAAGACGGACAAAGATGAGTCGTGGAATCGGGGAATCACTTGCAACGAGGAAAAACAAATGCTCCATATACAAAACAGCTGGCCATAAAAAAACTACATGCCCAAACTGAATTGTTCCCTAATTGTTAAATTTGCAATGTCTTGTAATAATAATTAATATTGTTTGTGTTTGTGAAATTGGATTTTATGACATTTTTATGTCGTTTCTGTTAGTACAATTGGTTTAAATGATATGTTGATCTTGCTCAAATCACCAATGTATGTTTGTAGTTTTGCAATTTCTGAACAATTTTCACCAAGTAAAAATTATGTTGCAACAACTGTGTAACTTGTTGGGATTTTGCCAACCAGTAATCGAACTTGTTGCAGCAACTAACTTAACTTGGTTTTTCAACAAGTGACAGGACTTGTTACAGTAAGTTCCTATAGTGTTTTGAATTTTTACAACAAATGGAATGAGTTATTGCAGAAAGTCCTTAACTTATTTCATCCAACAAATGGAATGAATTGTTTCATCCAATAAGTGATATGACTTGTTCAACAGCTATGTTACCTGCTGCAACAGAGTATGTACTTATTACAACAGGTTATACAACTGATGCAACAGATTATGCAATTGCTGCAACAGATTATGTACTTGTTGTAATAGATCACAAACTTGTCGCAACAAATTATGCAATTGCTGCAGCAGATTATGTAATTGCTGCAATAGATCATGAAATTGCTGCAACAACTAGGATATAAGTCACATATGTTTAGTTATTAACAGAGGGAACCAATGATATTTAGTGTTAAACAAAGGGATTCAATGATATTTAGTGATCAATATATTTATCTGCTAACATCCTTAATGGATTAGACGGTAATTTCATTGATTTGATGGAAAATTCTAAGTGTATACTTCCCAAATCGAGCGATCGTTGGTGTAATTTGATGAGAACTACTTGATTCACCCATATTTAGGTGTAAACAACGAAAACCAATGATATTTATTATTTACTAAATGTTCCTAACCAATTTGATGGTATTTTTAGTCAGGACATATGATTAACTAAGCGTATACTTCCCAAATCAAGTGATCGTTGATGTAATTTGATAAGAACTACTTGATTCACCCATATTTAGGTGTACACAATGAAAAACCAATGATATTTATTGTTTACGAAATGTTCCTAACCAATTTGATGGTATTCTGAGTCAGGACATATGATCAACTAAGCGTATACTTTTCAAATCGAGCGATCGTTGGTGTATTTTGATGAGAACTACTTGATTCACCCATATTTAGGTGTAAACAACGAAAACCAATGATGCTTATTATTTACTAAATGTGAAGCTTTTAAACAGGTTACTCATCTGTTACAACAGATAATGCACTTGTTGCAACATATTATTAACTTGTTGCAACAACTAACTCATCTGTTGCAACAGATTACAAATTTGTTACAACAGATGGGTTAGTTGTTGTAATTTCTTCAACAATTGAAAGATTTATTGCAACAACTGACTCATCTGTTGCAACAGATCACAAATTTGTTGCAACAGATTATGCAATTGCTGCAGCAGATTATGTAATTGCTGCAACAGATCATGAAATTGCTGCAACAACTAGAATATAAGTCACATATGTTTAGTTATTAACAGAGGGAACCAGTGATATTTAGTGTTAAACAAAGGGATTCAATGATATTTAGTGATCAATATATTTATCTACTAACATCCTTAATGGATTAGACGATAATTTCATTGATTTGATGGGAAATTCTAAGCGTATACTTCCCAAATCGAGCGATCGTTAGTGTAATTTATTGAGAACAACTTGATTCACCCATATTTAGGTGTAAACAACGAAAACCAATGATATTTATTGTTTAGTAAATGTTCATAACCAATTTGATGGTATTCTGAGTCAGGACATATGATCAACTAAGTGTATATTTTCCAAATCGAGCGATCGTTGGTGTAATTTGATGAGAACTACTTGATTCACCCATATTTAGGTGTAAACAACGAAAACTAATGATGCTTATTGTTTACTAAATGTGAAGCTTTTAAACAGGTTACCCATCCGTTACAACAGATAATACACTTGTAGCAACATATTATTAACTTGTTGCAACAACTAACTCATCTGTTGCAACAGATTACAAACTTATTGCAACAGATGGGTTAGTTGTTGTAATTTCTTCTTCAATTGAAAGATTTGTTGCAACAACTGACTCGTCTGTTGCAACAGATCACAAATTTGTTGCAACAGATTATGAAATTGCTGCAACTTCTAAAATATCAGTTAGATTTACCGCAACAACTAACACATATGTTGTAACAACTGAACCATGTGTTGCAACAAATTTACATCTTGTTGCAACAACTGACTCATCTGTTGCAACAGATTATAAACTTGTTGCAACAGATGGGTTAGTCGTTGTAATTCTTCATCAACTGTTAGATTTGTCGCAATAACTTACTCATATATTGCAACAATTGAACCATCTATTGCAACAAATTATAAACTTGTTGCAACATATTAAAAACTTGTTGCAACAGATGGGTCAGTTGTTGCAACTTCTTCAACAACAGTTAGATTTATCGCAACAACTGACCCATATGTTGCAACAACTGAACCGTTTGTTGCAACAAATTACAAACTTATTGCAACAACTTACTCGTCTGTTGTAACATATTAAAAACTTGTTGCAACAGATGGGTCAGTTGTTGCAACTTCTTCAACAGCAGTTAGATATGCCACAACAACTGATCCATACGTTGCAACAACTGAACCATTTGTTGCAACAAATTACAAACTTGTTGCAAAAACTTACTCATCTGTTGCAACATATTAAAAATTTGTTGCAACAGATGGGTCAGTTGTTGCAACTTCTTCAACAACTGTTAAATTTTGTGACTTATTTAAAACTACTGAAACCACTGAACATAATGTATTGAACACAACTTAAATAATGAACACCTATTATATACTTAATAAATGTCTTAGAAAAGTACTGAACACCTAATATATACTTAAATTACATAATGTCATAAAAAAACTCCTAATATATACTTAAATTGTTCAACAAGCCACATTTTGGCTCCAAAAAACGCAAATCAATGAACTATTTATCAACCCATCTTAGGGCTCCAACACCTTTTCAATGACACCTAATGTCCATCTCCATTGCATCCTTCCTACAGAGTTGTCAATGATTAGAATTTCGGGTTTTTTCATAGTTCTGCCGGTAAGCAAAGCCTCCATAAAAGCAATTTACCACGAACCACATGCCCTACTAGTGATATTGCGGGGGAGATTATGTAGTCTATTGAATTCCAACGATTCATTGAGTAACTTTGGAGGCAAGTGTGCGAACATATCACTCTGTTGCAATAACTTGGGCCACAATTCCATTACTGGCTTCATGAAACAAAAGAAATCAAATTCTTCGTAGACAGGAATGTTGCAGTCATACACATTTACCACTTCCTCTTCAATCATGAACTCGAGAGTGACAAAATGTGTAAAATCCGGAAAAAAATAATAATAATATATAGTTGTGGTTGGGCTAATAAAAATATAATATATATATATATATATATATATATATAAGAAAACAAAGAATAAATTGCATGGATAGAGTTAGTGTTAAAGTTGGATAAATAGATAGATGAAATGAAAATAAGAAAAAAAAAAAAAAACATGCAGAAAATTCACGTGAGTCCCTTCCCTTTACCCCTTCCCCCCTTTTCATTTTCCCTCCAACTCTTGTCATTCCACCTCCCATAGGTTATAGAAAACTCTCCACTTATACATTGTATTTACACACAAACAAAGTACATAACATAAAGGTTAGAAAATCAGAAAAAAAACAAGTGAAAAGAAGAGGAAAAAATACCAAGAGGGCAAGAAGAACAAGAAGCAAAATACTAGAGAGTAAGGATAATTTTAGCAACCACACAACAATAATCTTCACACTTACAAGGTGAGTTTTCTCACTCAGAAATTCTTGGTAACATCCTTTATTTTAAGTTCAATACATGTTAGAATAAGAATTGAGTGTTGAAAAGAAATATTGAACTTTTGATTGTTTAAATAACTAGTTGCGTCATGAACTTTACGAACTGTTCTCACTGAGTTATAATTGTTAGAATTTGATGAAATTTGTAGGAGTGGTACACCTCTCTAATATGATCATATAGAACCAAAAAGGAGGTAAAATGGACATACGGTGTGAAAGTTATCATAGTTCAAAGTTCCTGCCTTAGATTTGGCCGAAATTCGGAAAGACATAATTACAGACTATTTTTATTGAGTTTTACTTATTATAATCATATGAAAATTTACATGGTTGTAAATCTCTCTGTTACGGACAGATATAGATAAATATTTATTTAAACGGACTTACGAGTTGAGAGTTATTGTAGTTTGAAGTTGCTGCCTCGGATTCATCGGAATCCAGAAGGGCAGGACGTTGAAACGTAAAACTGTACTAATCTGTGGGGAATATGAAAATTGTTGCTAAATGAAAGTTCTATATCTCTCTGTTGTGGACATTTTGAGACCTTACGGGGGTATATACGACGTACGGATTGAGAATTATCGCTGTTTAAAGTTTCTGCCTCGGATCTATCGAGATCCAGGAAGGGCAGCGAATAAAAGGGTAAAACTGTACCAAATGGTACAGAATATGAAAGGATGGTTCACATGGAGACGTGTAGCTCTATTTTCTCGTCGTTTTGAGATTTTATGGGGCTTTAACGGGTTTACAGATTAGGAGTTATGACTATTCTAAGATTGGGTTCTGTTTAATAAAAATTCCGCCGAAACAAATTTCATGTGGCTGTTTTGAGGATAAATTTGTGTTAGTTACCCAAAGTAGTTTTAAATGAAATTTGGTACAGTGAAAGATCTCCGTCTTACCTTAGTTTCCGCTTGAGAAACACCTTAGTTGGAGTTATGGTTAAAAAGTTATAATTGTTACAAGTATGAATGACAGAATGTTGGGAAATAGATTATTATTTATTCGATCTTCTGAAAAATATGAAAAGTGAATACGTGTTCACATAAATATATAAATATAAACATAATGGATCGGGTTGCACGCCGCAACAAAACGTAAAGTAAATACGTGTTCACAAATACGTAAATATAATGGGTCGGGTTGCGCGCAACAAAACGTAAAGTGAATACGCGTTCACAAATACGTAAATATAATGGGTGGGTTGCGCGCAACAAAATGTAAAGTGAATACGTGTTCACAAATACGTAAACATAATGGATCGGGTTGCGCGCAACAAAACGTAAAGTGAATACGCGTTCACAAATACGTAAATATAATGGGTGGGTTGCACGCGCAACAAAACGTAAAGTGAATACGCGTTCACAAATACGTAAACATAATGGATCGGGTTGCCGCGCAACAAAGCGTAAAGTGAATACGTGTTCACAAATACGTAAATATAATGGATCGGGTTGCGCGCAACAAATATGAAAGATGAATACATGTTCACCTATATATAAATATGAAAAGTGAATACGCGTTCACAAATATATAAATGTAATAAACATGTGGAAATGCAGGGGAATGTTTCAACGTATAATACGAGATAAAATGAAGTGTTAGTTAAACCGAGAATTTCCTATGAGGAGTTGTTGCATATTTAAAAATGTTGTAACCTGATATGTTTTTGCAATATGCTTATTACGTTATAATGTGATTGCTCTTGGAATATTGTGGTGTTACTTTGAATTGCAGGGTAAGGTTCTCACTCAGCCCCAGATGGTAGGGCTGACTCTTTATTTAACATGTTTCAGGAAAGCGTGATAGAGGAAATGCTCCACGCCAAGGCTAGCGATCGTCCATGACCTCTTGTCATACCAAGTCCATTGTTTGGGCTTGGTACTCGTCGAGTTCGTAATGTCAGTTCCAATGTCTCGGGAAATGCCCGTGTGGAATGGTCTCCCTTCCAACTTAGAATAGTATTTGTCAGTATGTCTATGTAGAGACAATATTTGCACGAGCATGGGCTCGCGTTATATTTTTAATAAAGTCATAAACAAATTTCTTTATTGTTATTTTATTAATAGCTCCGTATTTGAATATAAGTTTAAATTTCTAAATAAAGAGAATTAAATGGTGCTCCTGGTGGAAAATAATTGTCCAGGTGCCATCACGTCCTAAGTAAAGACTTAGGAAAAATTTGGGGCGTGACAAGTTGGTATCAAAGCTAAACCAGGTTAGGAGATTCTAGGAAGTTTTTTCGAGTTGGGTGTTTGAACGGTTACTTATTGCGACGGTGTGCGCGCCACCTTAGTAATAAGTAAACGGAATAACATCCTAAAGTTTCACTTCTTTCATACTCTTCTCGTGTCTATCTTGAGTTTTTTCAAAGACTTGGTTCTCGTACTACCTCCTTCAAAGGATTGTGGAAGGGAGTGTACAACGATAAAATAACCAGATGCGATCGCACCACCGAAAAGGTAGGAGAGGTACGAGATAGAATATGGGGCAAATTTTGTGAGAAGAAGAGAACATATCTATACAGGAAGGACTACAAGTCTAACCCAATAGTATTTCTCGATGAGGTAGAAAACCTCATGTTTACGAGGATGTGTGGAGACGCATGACGTCAATTTGGTAATCGCGGTTAGTGGGCGACACACGGGGTGGTGGAGAAAGTTTAGAAGAAATCATTTTCGATGTCACCACCGATGACGTGGGGTTGAGCCGCATTCAGTGAAAAGTACATGCCTAACTCCCGAAAAGATGCGCTCAGACGTGAGTCTGAACTGTTGAAACAAGGAGACCGCAATGTGATAGAATACAATACCTAATTCATCCGATTGTCAAGATACTGACACATATTATTCCTCTGAGAAGGAGAAGGTCAAAAGAGTTGTTAAGGGTTTAAACCCAAACTTGGAAGAGAAGGTAGTGGCATTAGCCCATTATCGGGCATACCTTCAGATCGTTGGTATGACAATGAGGGTAGAAGGTTTCGCTAAAGCAAAAAGAGAATATTCGCAGAAGAGATTTCGGACGTCAGGATCATTTAACCAGAGTCAAAATCAGAAGCAGGAGTTTAGTAAGGGATCTTCAGGACCGAACCAATCTGTGGGCCAGTCTTATTTCAAGCCTAAGGGGCACAGTTGGTCTAATTACCAAGGTAGCAAGGACAAGGCCACCAACCCTAACACAGGAGGTGACAAACCGATTTGTAAGATTTGTCAAAGGAAACACAATGGAGAATGTCGGCTCTTAACGAAGACATGTTATAACTGTGGAGAGTCAGGCCACTATGTCAGGGATTGCAAGAAGAGGACCCAAACTCAATCTATTCAGGGGAGGTCAGAAGCAACCACAGCTGCCTACAGGGGAAATCAGGGAAACCAACCCCGCCAGAGTCAGGGAGGTCAACAACCCAACAATTCTAATCGGCTCTACGCTTTGCCCCAGAGGAATGAGGCAGAAGCATCTAATGCGGTGGTCACATGTATTTTGCTAGTCTCGAGTATTCCTGCATTTGTATTGTACGATCCCGGCTCTACATTTTCATATGTGTCAATGGGCTTTGCTAAGAATTTACACGTAGAACCTTCTTATTTAAGTGAACCTTTTGAGGTTATGACACCAGTAGGGGCCTCAATTTGGGCCTCTCGGGTGGTAAATAATTTCCCATTAGAAGTGAATGGCAGGGGAACAATGGTGAACCTAGTACTACTTGATATGGTAGACTTCGACGTCATTTTGGGTATGGATTGGTTGTCGGCATGTTATGTCATTTTAGATTGTCGGTGAAAGATAGTGAGATTAACTTTTTCCGGAGAACCAGAAGTTGTTATAAGGGGTAGAGTTGGAATATCCTCAGGTCAGTTTATTTCCTACCTTGGGGCTCAAGAGTTATTGAGAAGTCACAGAGTGGAGTATGCATATCTGGCTAATATAGTGGATACCCAAAAGGAATCCCCAGCAGTGAATGGTGTTCCTATTGTTCGAAATTTTCCGGAGGTTTTTCCTGAAGATCTTCCAGGCCTTCCTCCGGATAGAGAAGTGGAGTTTGCTATAGAGTTAATTTCGGGTACAAGACCCATTTCTATTCCTCCATATCGAATGTCCCCAGCTGAATTGAGGGAGTTAAAAGAACAATTGAAGGATCTTCTGGATAAAGGCTTTATAAGGCCTAATGTTTCCCCTTGGGGTGCACCAGTCCTGTTTGTGAAAAAGAAAGACGGATCGCTCCGAATGTGCATCGATTATCGGCAGCTCAATAAGGTCACGATCAAGAACCGATACCCATTACCAAGAATCGATGATCTTTTTGACCAACTTCAGGGAGCTAGCTATGTTTCCAAGATTGATCTTCGTTCGGGATATCACCAGCTGAAAATAAATCCAGATGATATATCCAAAACAACCTTTAGAACCCGATACGACCATTATGAGTTCTTGGTCATGTCTTTTGGGTTAACCAATGCCCCAGCGGCTTTTATGGATTTAATGAACAGAATCTTCAAACCATTCCTAGATTTGTTCGTGATTGTGTTCATAGATGATATCCTAATCTACAGTAAGAGTGTTGAAGAACATGAAGAGCATCTGAGGGTAGTGCTTCAAGTCTTGAAACAGGAGAAACTATATGCTAAATTTTCAAAGTGTGAATTTTGGTTGGAAAAGGTAGCCTTTTTGGGTCATGTTGTGTCAAGGGATGGAATTATGGTAGACCCCCAGAAGATAGAAGCAGTGAAGAACTGGCCAAAATCGACCACTCCGACAGAGGTTAGAAGTATTTTGGGTTTGGCTGGATATTATAGAAGATTCGTAAAAGGTTTTTCTAGTCTTGCTGCTCCTTTGACCCGGTTGACTCAAAAAACGGTTAAGTACCAGTGGTCAGAAGCATGTGAAGCAAGTTTTCAGAAACTAAAGGAATTGTTGACTCGCACGATCCCTAACCTTACCATCGAGACAAGAAGGGTTCACAGTCTATTGCGATGCCTCTAGAGTTGGGTTAGGATGTTTCTTGATGCAGTTTGGAAAGGTTATTGCGTATGCATCTAGACAATTGAAGATACATGAGAAGAATTACTCAACTCATGACTTGGAATTAGCTGCGGTGGTGTTTGCCTTACGAATATGGAGACATTATTTGTATGGTGTGCATGTGGACATATTTACAGATCATAAGAGTTTGCAGTACATAACCACGCAGAAGGATTTGAATCTCCGACAAAGAAGATGGTTAGAGTTTCTTAAGGATTATGACCTTAGTATTCTTTACCATCCTGGAAAAGCCAACGTGGTGGCTGACGCACTCAGTAGGAGATCAATGGGCAGCTTGGCCCATTTGGCAATACAAAAGAGGGGTATTGTTAGTGAGGTACAAAGATTGGGAAACCTCGGGGTTAGTTTAACTGAGATCGGTGAAGGTAGGGTGGTGGTACATGATACCTCGCAGTCTGCCTTAGCATCAGAAATAAAAGAAAGTCAGTTTGAGGATACGGAGTTTGTTGGATTTCGGGAGAGGATCCAACAGGGAAAACCTTCACAGTTTACATTGGGAGATAATGACGGAACCCTTCGGTATAAGGGTAGGTTATGTGTTCCTAAGGTAAAGGATATAAGAAGGAAGATCTTAAATGAGGGTCACAACACAAGATATTCCATTCATCCAGGGTCAACAAAAATGTATCAGGACCTCAAGGCAAATTACTGGTGGGACGGGATGAAGAAAGACGTTACGGAGTTTGTCGGGAGGTGTCTTATATGTCAGCAGGTGAAAGTTGAACATCAAAAACCTAGCGGATTACTTCAGGAAATTGGAGTCCCCATGTGGAAATGGGAGGCGATTCATATGGATTTTGTAACTGGTCTACCGAAAACTCGAGAAGGGTATGATTCTATTTGGGTGATTGTTGATCGGCTTACAAGTCAGCCTATTTCTTACCGGTCAAGACTACGTATCGCGCACCACAGTACGCACAAATTTATTTGAAGGAGATTGTGCGGTTACACGAGATTCCTTTACAAATTATTTCAGATAGGGGTTCCCAGTTCACCTCACACTTTTGGCAAAGTTTCCAGCAGGGTCTCGGGACAAAAGTTAAGTTAAGCGCTTCCCACCCGCAAACAGATGGGAAAGCTGAGCGAACAATTCAAACACTTGAGGACATGTTGAGATCTTGTGTGTTAGATTTTCAGGGAAGCTGGTTGGACCATCTATGTCTAATTGAGTTCGCCTACAACATTAGTTTTCACTCTAGCATACAAATGACCCCGTTTGAAGCATTATATGGACGAAAATGCAGGTCTCCACTTGGATGGTTCGAGGTGGGTGAGACGCAACTGTTCGGACCTGAAGTCATTCAAGAAACAAATGATAAGGTACAAATGATTCGGGAGCGGATCAAAACAGCTCATAGCCGTCATAAGTCCTATGCGGATCATCGGAAAAGAGATCTTGAATTCCAAGAGGGGGAGAAAGTATTTTTAAAAGTGTCCCCAATGAAGGGAGTGATGCGCTTTGGTAAGAAAGGGAAATTGAGTCCAAGGTTTATTAGGTCATATGAGATCTTGCGAAGAGTGGGGAATGTGTCTTACGAATTAGCACTTCCACAAGAGCTGGAAGCAGTGCATCCGGTATTTCATGTGTCAATGTTACGAAAATACTTGCACGATCCAAGTCACGTCGTCCTTCCCCAGGAGATAGTTCTTAATAAAGAGCTTCAATATGAAGAGGCTCCGGTAGAAATACTTGATAGAAAGGTCCAACACCTTAGAAATAAAGATATTGCTTCCGTGAAAGTCCTATGGAAGAATCACTCCAAAGAGGAAGCCACCTGAGAAGCGGAGGAGGCGATGAAAGACAAATATTCATTCCTATTTGACTAAGGTAATAAAAAAAATGCGTTACATAGTACTTCATATGTGTGTCATTTGCGTGTCTATATGCATGCGTTACAACCTTATTCTCATTCGAGGACGAATGCTCCTTAAGGAAGGGAGAATGTAAAACCCCAAATTTGTTACAATAACAATAAACATTATGGTGTCTATGTGATTATGTTATTATTGTGTCTATGTGATTATGTTACGACCTTATTCACATTCGAGGACGAATGTTGCTTAAGGAGGAGAGAATGTAAAATCCGGAAAAAAAAAATATATAGTTGTGGTTGGGTTAATAAATATATATATATATATATATATATATATATATATATATATATATAAGAAAACAAAGAATAAATTGCATGGATAGAGTTAGTGTTAAAGTTGAATAAATAGATAGATGAAATGAAAATAAGAAAACAAAAACAAAAACAAAAAAAAAACATGCAGAAAATTCACGTGAGTCCCTTCCCTTTACCCCTTCCCCCCCCTTTTCATTTTCCCTCCAACTCTTGTCATTCCACCTCTCATAGGTTATAGAAAACTCTCCACTTATACATTGTATTTACACATAAACAAAGTACATAACATAAAGGTTAGAAAATCAGAAAAAAACAAGTGAAAAGAAGAGGAAAAAATACCAAGAGGGCAAGAAGAACAAGAAGCAAAATACTAGAGAGTAAGGATAATTTTAGCAACCACACAACAATAATCTTCACACTTACAAGGTGAGTTTTCTCACTCAGAAATTCTTGGTAACATCCTTTATTTTAAGTTCAATACATGTTAGAATAAGAATTGAGTGTTGAAAAGAAATATTGAACTTTTGATTGTTTAAACAACTAGTTGCGTCATGAACTTTACGAACTGTTCTCACTGAGTTATAATTGTTAGAATTTGATGAAATTTGTAGGAGTGGTACACCTCTCTAATATGATCATATAGAACCAAAAAGGAGGTAAAATGGACATACGGTTTGAAAGTTATCATAGTTCAAAGTTCTTATCTTAGATTTGGCCGAAATTCGGAAAGGCATAATTACAGACTATTTTTATTGAGTTTTACTTATTATAATCATATGAAAATTTACATGGTTGTAAATCTCTCTGTTACGGACAGATATAGATAAATAGTTATTAAAACGGACTTACGAGTTGAGAGTTATTGTAGTTTAAAGTTGCTGCCTCGGATTCAGCGGAATCCAGAAGGGCAGGACGTTGAAACGTAAAACTGTACTAATCTGTGGGGAATATGAAAATTGTTGCTAAATGAAAGTTCTATATCTCTCTGTTGTGGACATTTTGAGACCTTACGGGGGTCTATACGACTTACGGATTGAGAATTATCGCTGTTTAAAGTTTCTGCCTCGGATCTATCGAGATCCAGGAAGGGCAGCGAATAAAAGGGTAAAACTGTACCAAATGGTACATAATATGAAAGGATTGTTCACATGGAGACGTGTAGCTCTCTGTTCTCATCGTTTTGAGATTTTATGGGGCTTGAACGGGTTTACAGATTAGGAGTTATGACTATTCTAAGATTGAGTTCTGTTTAATAAAAATTCCGCCGAAACAAATTTCATGTGGCTGTTTTGAGGATAAATTTGTGTTAGTTACCCAAAGTAGTTTTAAAAGAAATTTGGTACAGTGAAAGATCTCCGTCTTACCTTAGTTTCCGCTTGAGAAACACCTTAGTTGGAGTTATGGTTAAAAGGTTATAATTGTTACAAGTATGAATGACAGAATGTTGAGAAATAGATTATTATTTATTCGATCTTCTGAAAAATATGAAAAGTGAATACGTGTTCACATAAATATATAAATATAAACATAATGGATCGGGTTGCACGCCGCAACAAAACGTAAAGTAAATATGTGTTCACAAATACGTAAATATAATGGGTCGGGTTGCACGCCGCAACAAAACATAAAGTGAATACGCGTTCACAAATACGTAAATATAATGGGTCGGGTTGCACGCCGCAACAAAATGTAAAGTGAATACGTGTTTACAAATACGTAAACATAATGGATCGGGTTGCACGCCGCAACAAAACGTAAAGTGAATACGCGTTCACAAATACGTAAATATAATGGGTCGGGTTGCACGCCGCAACAAAACGTAAAGTGAATACGCGTTCACAAATACGTAAACATAATGGATCGGGTTGCACGCCGCAACAAAACGTAAAGTGAATACGTGTTCACAAATACGTAAATATAATGGATCGGGTTGCACGCTGCAACAAATATGAAAGATGAATACATGTTCACCTATATATAAATATGAAAAGTGAATATGCGTTCACAAATATATAAATGTAATAAACATGTGGAAATGCAGGGGAATGTCTCAACGTATAATACGAGATAAAATGAAGTGTTAGTTAAACCGAGAATTTCCTATGAGGAGTTGTTGCATATTTAAAAATGTTGTAACTCGATATGTTTTGCAATATGCTTATTACGTTATAATGTGATTGCGCTTGGAATATTGTGGTGTTACTTTGAATTGCAGTAAGGTTCTCACTCGGCCCGGATGGTAGGTGACTCTTTTATTAACATGTTTCAGAAAGCGTGATAGAGGAAATGCTCCACGCCAAGGCTAGCGATCGTCCATGACCTCTTGTCATACCAAGTCCATTGTTTCGGGCTTGGTACTCGTCAGGTTCAGAATGTCAGTTCCAATGTCTCGGGAAATGCCCGTGTGGAATGGTCTCCCTTCCAACTTAGAATAATAATTGTCAGTATGTCTATGTAGAGACAATATTTGCACGAGCATGAGCTCGCGTTATATTTTTAATAAAGTCATAAACAAATTTCTTTATTGTTATTTTATTAATAGCTCCGTATTTGAATATAAGTTTAAATTTCTAAATAAAGAGAATTAAATGGTGCTCCTGGTGGAAAATAATTGTCCAGGTGACATCACGCCCTAAGTAAAGACTTAGGAAAAATTTGGGGCGTGACAAAATGTGTGGCATTAATATTCATCACTGTTAAAATCCTTTTTGTACCAGCCCACGAGCAACCTCCTGGGTAGGGTCTGACACCCCTACAATAATCGACCATATCATCATCCCACTTGAATTCAGCAAGTCTAACCTTCAGAGGCACGACATTTAGAAATGTACTCTCTTTTGTCAATGCTGCGTACCTCTTGGACATGTTGTTGTAAAAGTTGAGGTCCAGGATTATTTCAGTGGAATCATAGTACTCAGGAAAATTGATTTGCCTCATACGCATTAGAAGTATGACTTCATCTACATACTAAAGCAAAAGTAGTAAAACAGTTAGTTACTTGGTGCAACAGATTCAACAGATTATCTACTTGTTGCAACAGTTAGTTAACTTGGTGCAGCAGATTCAACAAAATAAAGGAACTGTTGCAACAACTAGTTAACTTGTTGCAACAACATACTGAATTAGATAGATATATACAAGTGTTGAAACTTACCCAATCCTCCCACCAAATTTTCATGCTTGTCAGAGCCTTGAAGTTTGCTGCTCTAAATTCATGCATTGAGTACATGGTTCTCCCACTCTTTTTGGACTTGATTGCGGTCTTAACCTTTTTCTTTCTTTGGGCATGTACAGACTTGAAAATTTTCACATTCTTTAGCACTTTTGGCCCAACATCAAGAAGAGGAGTCTCAATTGACTTACTGGGAGTAGCAACAGATCTTATTGATCTAACTGATGCAAATGTCTTGACAATTGCTTTGCCCCTCCTCCGAGCATGAACATGAGTATAAGGTGAGGAAAGATTCTTTGATGGTTTGATGCCTTTCTTGAATATCAACCTCTGCATAGAAGTGTTTGTGGCTTCTTGGGCCTGCACCAATTGCTCTACCTTTCTAATCAAATTATTCATTTTGTCCTTGCAAGTGGTGCACTCACAAGCACATGAGGGCACCTTAGAAGTACCGGCACCAACATCAACAATTCTTCTACCACTCAATCCACCACCACTAGAATTACCACCAAATCCAGAAAAATCACTCAATACGGGAACTGGAGTAAATCCACCAATATTAGCATCATCATCTCTTAATTTTTCCCCATCAATACTTGTTGGGACATCACCCCCAACACCACCACCAACATCAACAGGATGAACAACACCACCAACAACATCAGCACTACCAACAACATCAACATCAACATCACCACCAGCACCAACAGCAACATGACCACCACCACCAGCTACAACATCATCAACCCTAGTGATGGCTGTCACTCCAGCCAATTCCCCTTTGAACCCATCAATCAATCTGTCAGACACAGATTCTATGGGCACAAAGGTGACAAGGCATGACATCTCCAACTCTCTTATTGTTGGGACAAGCCATGGGTTCACAACCTACAACAAAAAAGTAGATATATCATAATGGTGCTAAATCATAAAAAGCAAAACCTATTTAAAACAAGTTATCAGGTTGCTGCAAAAGGTTACACATCTGTTGGGCAATGTCCAACAGATAGGTAACTTATTGCAGCAGGTATCTCATCTGTTGGAAAATTTCCAACAGATGAGTAACTTGTTGCAGCAGATTGCTCATCTGTTGGATATTGTACAACAGATTAGTAATTTGTTAGAACAAATTATTGTACTTGTTGTAAAAACTTACTGTAACAGATTCAGAAGTTATCAAATTAGCAAATAAAGTGATATGTTGCAACAGCTGTGGTACTTGTTGAAAATTGTCCAACAGATTGTCAACTTGTTGCAGCAGGTTTATCATTTGTTGGACATTTTTCAACAGATGACTAACTTGTTGCAGCAGGTTACTCATCTGTTGTAAAAAACTAGTTGCATGTTATAACAGATTCATATATTGGGTAACTTGTTGCAACATGTTAATTATCTGTTGGACATTGTCCAACAGATGCATAACTTGTTGCAACATGTTAATTATCTGTTGGACATTGTCCAACAGATGCATAACTTGTTACAATAGATGCGTGTGTTGTTGCAGCAGATTATAAAAGTTGTTGCAACACCTAGTCATCTGTTGTGTTCTAATGCTTACAGCTTTCTTAGGGGGGTTGAAAAGGTCAACACTCAATTTTGTGTTGTTCCTGGTAGTGAGTCATCTAAGAATTCTTGGATAGGTAACTTCTTCGGAGTATTCCTTGACTTGATGCCTGAGGTGAGGAATGGCTTCAAATGCCCAAGCCTAAAAAAAAGATACCATCAAAAATCAAAATAGTGATTGAAATAAAAAAAAAGGTAAAACATTAAAAAAAATTACCATGAAAGCCCAAGGGAAGCCATATAGGTTTTGTGTCTTCCCCGTTGGCTTCAAATCCTTCATCAAATATTCAACAGTCAAGCTAAAGCTTTGAAAATCCCAGACATAGTTGTTGAAGGCATCATATTCCTCAGCAAGTTTAATCAATCCAAGCGGTATGTTGTAGTTTACGTCTCTTGTCCAAAGAACACTGTGCACAAACCAAACAAAGCACAATGCCTCCTTGTGCTTTTTTGAGAAAGTTTTGGAATCCAAGTCTTGCAACAATTTCTTTTGAATGTAGCTCTTTCCCACTAAGTTTATCAAAGAGACATCATTCTTATCTTTGGAACCCTTTGCTTTCTTGGCTGCCTTGGGCGTCCGGTCTGGCTTGGTTAATACAACAGTAGAAGGAGGCTCACAATGATAATATCTCAATCCGGTAACTATGACAAACTCCTTCATGCCAAAGCAAACCGGCATGCCATAGTAATAGATCCAAATCTCATCTTTTCTATCACAAATAATCTTACGCTTCAAAAGCTCAGAAACCACTGTCATTTGAAATCGGGCACCGGTATCTTCAGAAAAATCTAAATAGAGTCCAAAGCAGTTAGCCCTAAAGAAATTTTCCAACCCCTGCTGCCGGAGAATGCCCCTGAATGTGTCAAAGCCCTTGCCCATGGTTGATCTAACCACAAAATCATCGGACAAATCCTTATTTCCATTCAGCGGCATCGTCACGCCGTACTTTTCAATGCTGAAACTCTTGACGATCTCCTCAATCGAAGGTCTATTGGCATCCACATTATGTTTTATTTTTCTTCTTAACTCGGCCAAGGTCTGATCTGTTGAGTCTTCTTCTTCTTCATTATTATTTTCAGTTTCTACATCATCTTCACCTCCTTCATCCCCTTCAGCTCCTTCATCCCATTCATCTCCTTCTTCTTCATCTCCTTTAGCATTTTCTTCATCTCATTCAGCAGATTTTTCATCATCTTTTACATTTTCTTCTCTAGTTTCTTCACTTTGTTCATTTCTATCACTTTCTTCTTCATTCCCAACAGAGGTTTCGTAGGTTTCATCTCTTTCTGAAGCCCCAGTTTCACTAACTCTTTCCTCATTTGTTAATTGACAAATAACAATCACAAGTTTATCTAATGATGTTTGCACCTTAGCTCTTTTACTACTTTCTTCCTCAGTTGGTTTCTCCCATTTTCTTTTAACTGGATTCATTTTATCTACACACAGGAGATATAAAAACAATTTTAATTGGTTAGTGCAACATTCAAAGTAAAAAGAGAAAAGGAATATGTTGCAACAAAATACGAAGCTGTTGCAACAACTTATTACTTGTTGCAGCAGAATTTTAATCTGTTGGAAATAGAAAAAAGAGTAAATCACTTTGTTTTGATTTTTTACAACAGCTTGTTAGTATGCTACAACAACTGCTTCAGATGCTGCAAAAACTTCAACAATTGTTTTGATTTTATGCAGTAATTGTTGGATAAAATCAAAAAAAATCCTAAATCATAGCATGACAGCAACAACAACAGCAAAAACATCTAAATTTAACTACAAAACATCTATATGTCACTACAAACACACAACCATTACAAATCTCACTCACAACTTAAACAAAATACACCAAACCATACAACCTCAGCAGATGTTTGCAACTGTCAAACAAGTGCTGAATTTGCTGCAACAGGTAACCTCAGTTGTTGGAAAACATCAACAAAATTGCAAGTTTTTTTTCCGAAACAACAAGGAGAAGAACAACAAAAACAGCACCAAAAACCATAATTTCACAACCATAACCACTATTTACAAACTTACAAACCCCAACAAGTGCAACAAATACACGAAACTACAACAAAACAGACAACATTCAAGAAAAACTCATGTTCTTCTTCATTTTCTCTAACCAAAATCATCATTTTCACACTCTGATTTCAAAATCCTAACTTTTGAACACCATAATTTCACAACCACAACCACTATTTACAAACCCACAAACCCCAACAAGTGCAACAAATACACGAAACTATAACAAAACAAACAACATTCAAGAAAAATTCATGCTCTTCTTCATCTTCTCTAACCAAAATCATCATTTTCACACTCTGATTTCAAAATCCTAACTTTTGAACCAAGTGGGAAAAAAAAGTTTACCTGAGAATGAATAGAGAAGCAACAGTAATGGAGAGAGAGAGAAATAAGCAGCAATGGAGAGAGAGAGGAACGAGTAGCAACAATGGTGGTCGCCGGTCGGAGTGGAAGAAGTTTTTGTAAGGAGTTGGAACGAGCAACATCAATTGAAAGATTGTGTTAAGTTGAGATTTTTGTATAATGTGCATGAGATTTTGTGTATTTTATAAAAGATTATAAGTTTTAAAAATTATAATTCAATCCCAATTTTAGTTAATCACATTTTTAAAATTTGTCACCATTTTTAATTATGAGACTTTTTTATCACCATAAGTTAAATCTTCCACTTACATGGTCACCACTCCACATGAAGAAACATAACAAAACCAAGCATAATTCAGAGAACTTGTCACCATTTTTAATTATGAGACTTTTTTATCACCATAAGTTAAATCTTCCACTTACATGATCACCACTCCGCATGAAGAACATAACAAAACCAAGCATAATTCAGAGAACCATCCCAATCCCAATATACACGTGTTCACAGTAGAAAGCAAAGAAATTTGTTCACCAATGAGATAAGCCCAATCAAGTGGGAAAAAAAATTACCTGAGAATGAATAGAGAAGCAACAACAATGGAGAGAGAGAGAAATGAGCAGCAGCAGCAATGGAGAGAGAGGAACGAGTAGCAACAATGGTGGTCACCGGTCGGAGTGGAAGAAGTTTTTGTAAGGAGTTGGAACGAGCAGCAGCAATTGGAAGATTGGGTTAAGTTGAGATTTTGTATAATTGTATGAGATTTTGTGTATTTTATAAAAGATTATAAGTTTTAAAAATTATAATTCAATCACAATTTTAGTTAATCACATTTTTAAGATAAATTTGACTTTAGATGGTCAAATTTGTCACCATTTTTAATTATGGAACTTTTTTATCACCATAAGTTAAATCTTCCACTTACATGGTCACCACTCCGCATGAAGAAACATAACAAAACCAAGCATAATTCAGAGAACCATCCCAATCCCAATATACACGTGTTCACAGTAGAAAGCAAAGAAATTTGTTCGCCAATGAGATAAGCCCAAGTTTGCTAAATGAAGAAGCTGAAAAGCTTTTACAAACACCTGAAATACCCACCATTAACTGAACGCTCCATAGTTTCCCTCTTCACCTTGTTCCTCACAACCTTAATTTCACTAAATGCCACTCCATTACTCCCCCTTTACCGTCACTACAACAACAATAACCCCTTCTTCATCCGCCTCCATTTTCGTCGAATCAAAGCTTCAATCTTTACCCACCCACCCACCCCCTTCGCCGCCGTGTTTCTCTTATCTCATCTCCGGCGATGGCGGCATGTTGAGGCGGACCCTTTAAGCTCTTTACCATCCTAGTAATCAGTATGTTGTGCATCTTGATGCTGAGTCATCAACCGAAGAGAGGGTTGATTTGCTAACAACACTTGAGATAGAGAGAGACAGAGACATGGAGAGAAGGGATAAATAACTGAACAAATAGAGTCCCGGGCACAGTTCAATGACAAAGGAGGGGGCTTAAGGCAAGTGAGACCACTCTGTTCTCTTCTGGGGTTGATATTCGTAGATGTTATCAGTTGTTCGTTTTTAAATTGGAGCACATCCCGCGATTTACTGGTAGCAGTATTGAGGGACCGATACTACTACCTCCTGGACTAGTAATCCGCAAGTCGAAACCTAAATATAAAAAAATAAAATTCATCCAAAAACAAAAAGGTTCAGAATCAAGTACAAATCGAAGCTCAAACACGAGATGATTTTTTTTCTCGTTGTAGATAAAACCTAATAGGTAACCTTGTATTGGTATATAATAATTTTGTTTAGAATACCGAATTTTGTTTTACTCTAATTACTCAAGTACTCATCCATAGATTCTGAATGCATAAGAATTTGAACTTAGTAACTCCTACCAACTTAGACTTTAAACATTTAGGATTTAGACGCAGTCAGCCGATAAATTATGATGATGGGAGGTTATTAACTGCAAAGCGCAAACTAGCCCAAATTAGTTTTGCTCCACCACAAGACTCTTGTTCATTATCATTACTCCAGGAACAATGTGATAAAAGTAAGAAACACTACTAAATAAAGATAATCTTGCCTTGAAGTAAAGAAGTTATTCCCTGCTCATCTATTTGGCATTAAACCAAAAGTTTAAAAAAAAAATGAAATGATACATTCCAACAATAGAAAACAGGATACAAATCATATAGAAAGAAAAGAAGAGACTACAACTCATTGCTCAAACTCAGCTTCTTTACTCTTCCCGGAATAAATCTTTCCCGGTCACCCTCTCGTGACAGAAAACTAGTAAGTAACTATTAGTGTTTCAAAGAGGCCTAGTGTGGTGATGTCTAGCTTTGCCACAAAGAAGAGCATTCTTTGGTATTGGAAGTTCATCCCTCCAAGAGTGTGCTGGGGAGTAAACTCTTAAGTAGAACTGCTGGCCCAAGTACCTCCTTGACCAATCCTCAGACCTTATGTTCCACATTCCTACATTATCCAGTGCCATGTATATTGCAGTCCATGACTTGGGGTACACCTGAATTACATCAATTGGAACATGAGTTTAAGGATGCTTGCACTGAACAAAGTTGAGATTATGTGTTTTGACAGACCTGAGTGGTGCAACGTGCAACAGTGTCCCTTAAGTTGTAGTGCGATCTACTTGCTGGAGTCCATTGTCCACCATTCATGCTATTCATTCTCAAAGATAAAATTAAGAATCAACAGGTTTAAATGTGTAAAATTGGTATTTTTAATGAAGATAGGAGAGATTTTCTTGTTTTTTGGGCAAGTATGATGATAAAGAGATGATTTACCCAACAACAAAGAAAGAATAGCCATCTATGTGCCATGATTGGACGCTGTTCTCCCAATTTTGGAAAATGATCTCAACGTAACTTCTGAAGTTAGCATCCATAACAGGAGTTCCGATATACGCATTTCCGTTGTAGGGCTGGTCAGAAATGCTACCAAGGTTGTACACTCCTCCAATGTTGAAGTAATCAGCCAGCTTTAACGGGGTGTCTGGATCAACGTACGAGACACTGTTAACAGCATATCTCTGTTTGCCGTTTATATATGGAGCAGAGTTGGTAAGCATGATCGTGCGCGTAGGCTTGATCAATCCATAATGATAAGAACCTTGAGGATTAGGCCTCGGTCCACTTGCAGTTAGATTCCAACGTATAGATAGGGCCTGGTAAATGGACCAAGTAATTTGAGTAGTTGGCCCTCCAGGGATAGGTCCAGAGACTTTTGTCCATGAGTTTCTGTAGTGAAGAACAGCAGTGGTGGTTAGCACTCGTCTGGTGAATCGCGAAGAGACCACAACATAGTAGTCCTTTGGAGCCTGATTAGCAGTGACTAAAACTGAATAAGACTGTCCTAAATGGATGTCAAGTGAAGTGTAGGTTGTTTGGAGTGTATGTGATCCCTCAACTTCGACAAGTTTCATTGTGTGCCCTTGAATTCTGAAATTAATTGATGTTGCAATCCCCACATTAGATATTCTGAACCTATATGTCTTACCTGCACATTGAATTGGAAATGTTAAGAAGACTAGGCACAGTAAAAACAAGATTTTTGTAATCAGACAAGTTGGCAATTTACCTTGATCAACTGTAAATGTGTATCCGTTCCATCCACGACCATTGATAATAAGTCCATCAGGTAATGGAAGACTATGACCACTATCTAAAATGTACTTCAGTTGCTGCAAGAATCAAATCACCGCGTAAATTTAGCACCAAATTTCATTCAGTTAAAATTGATAATTAAGCTAAACAGATAAGACTCACCCTGTGACTTCTCTTGTACAAGTCTCCAGCTAGTACAGTGAAATCATGAGCAGGTGGAGCAAAAGGTACTGGAATTCGAGGACGGCTATAGACTCTGATGGCACCATATCCCCCTGCTGCCTTGTGCATTCCAAGTGATGGGAAGTAGAAAAAACTACCTATTTGGTCTTTTGCTTGGAGGGTGTAAGTGAAGTTTTTCCTTGGTGGAATTGGACAAGTTGTGCCATAAACTCCATCTTGCCATGAGTTTCTCCTTTGTTGTATACCATTCCTTAAACAATTGTCAACAAATTTGAATTGACAGAAAGCAAAAAAGGAAGTGCCAATTGAACAATTCTTGAGTTAGTCCATACCTATAATAAACTCATAATTTTTTGCCAAGTACACTACGTGTGTGTTTGGTTGAGTGAAATTTTGGGAGGTGTTTGGTTGAGCTTATTTTAAAATAGGACTAGAGCTTATTTTAAAATAAGCACTTGTTCCATAAGCCTAAAATTTGGGCTTTTTGGAGTAGAACTTTTTTTGACTTTAATTTTTTTTTTGTTTTTTATACAAAAGTATTTTTTGATTGGCAACCAAACACCTAACAACTTTTTGATAAAAGCTATACTTGAAAAAACTCTACTCTTATAAGCTTTTTTTAATAAGATGTACCAAACGGAGCCTAAAGAGAAGATAGAATAAAAGTATGTTATGTGATCAAGGGTTGCTTATAACATAGAACATTTTAATTTGTTACACCAATTTAATCTATGCAGCAAGAAATATAAAGAAAGAAGCTAAGATGAACTTTATCAGCTTATATTTCATTAATTCAGCTCTTTTGCTATAAATTTTCGATTTTCCCTTCAATTACTTCCTCTCCCTTTCCGCGTGTATGCAGTGCTAATCTTTATACGAGATTGTATCACGTTGAATTGTGTGACAATATTATCTAAAAGTTTAAACGGTTGAAGATATACTTTTATTGTCGTGGATCAAATACGTGCAAGTCTTTTATTGGTGGTTACCAGTACCGGTACTATATCAATTACATGAACAATCTCATCCAATAGTTTAAAATGTATTTTTTTATAAAAACTTTTTTGTTTATTACTGTAGTACTATTTGTTTTTAAGATCTAGACAACATATCCTTGAAAGATACCCTTTTGGTACTAAGCATGGGTTGGTCATTGCACAATCTAATGGAATTAGACTTCAGTAGCCTTCATTATTCAGCTTCTAAGTAATACTAAATCAGTCCCGTAATAAGTATCACCTTAATAAAAAAGAAAGTAATAATGTATTGAATAAAAAACTTGTTAATAAATGTTTTTTGAATAGAAAATTTGTCGGTTTTTGTCTAGGATACAGTAGAAAAAAAGTAACAAATTTATGTTTTGAATTCTTTAGGTGACACTTATTTTGGAATAAAAGTTTTTTGCTAAAATGACACTTTTTTTTTTTTGGTTGTGAAGAAGGCACGTGCATTCTTCTTTCGAGTGCGCCAGAGAGTAAACCGGTGACGGAATAGCGCGCAAATCACGTCGATTAGGTTACATTTGTCAGCCCGTGTGTGAGTTGGCCAAAAGAAGGTTTATGCGAGGATCGAACTGGCGCTTACTGG
Organism: Przewalskia tangutica; assembly: GCA_029844215.1. Taxonomy (NCBI): domain Eukaryota; kingdom Viridiplantae; phylum Streptophyta; class Magnoliopsida; order Solanales; family Solanaceae; genus Przewalskia; species Przewalskia tangutica. The sequence goes on along the minus strand of CM056727.1, from coordinate 35,616,445 downwards.
CCTCGCTTCTGCTACTTCTTCTGGCTTATCTCATGCTAAAATGACACTTATTATTACGAGAAGGGGAGAGTATAAAATTGAGATAAATTTTAGTTAATAGTTCATGTCAGAGATCTATAGATCTAGCACGTGGGCAGTGGGTTTCTTTGATGTACCAAAGATTTGTAACCACGTGCCATATTAATTCCATGTCTCATTAAGTTCCAAGAGAAAACATGAAAGTAAAAAATAAAAGGAGATAACACTATAACAGGACTAGGACCTACTCACATGGACCAGCATACAAAATGATTAGAGAAATCTAATTCCTACAGGCTACAGCTCATATCTTTGCAAAAAGTTGTATTCGTTTGCTACAATGATGTGCACTTTACTATAGTCTATAGTAAACCCCTCCGTCTATCATTTGATTAGATACATAATTTCACAAAGAAATATTTTTCAAATTTGTGATCCTTGAAGATTTGTGTAAAGTCATATTAGGAATAATAGAAAACAAAATCGCTAATAAGCAAAACAAGAAATGAGGAACAAAAACAAATATATTATTGAAGCTAATAAGCTACATTTCACTGTACATGAACGTATGTAGGAGGCAACATATCAAATAGAAGTTTTTTGTATCTAGAATTTCAGTCACATTGCTTAACAGGGGATTATGAAAGAAAAAAAGATTACAGTTTGATTGAATTCTTACCAAGAAATGAGAAATGGCTCATTCAAGTAGTTGTAAACACTGATAATCAAATTGTCATTCGTTACACAGTCAATCTGTGGCCCTGGAAACTGTCCATTTATCAAGATCCCCTGCCACCACCATCATTACATAAATAGAATGTTAGTTAAATCACCTTACTGAAAATCCAAGAAACATACATACAATATGAAGAATTATATACCTGTTGTTTGACACCGAGAGGGTAAATATCACCATAAGTGATTTTCCAAGTGTAGTATCGATAAGGGTTTTCAGCATATACACTTTGTAAAGCAACTAACACAAGAATAATAGTGAGAATGGAACAATAATGAACATTCCTCATTGTGTTGTTTCTTTTTGTTATTTCTTGAAAAGAAAATGAACTTTTTCTGCTTTACCTTCTTCTCAAAGTTGGGAGGGAAGGAGAGAAGAAGTAGCAAAGGCTTGTGAATTGTCAGTGAGAGTGGACAAAATATATCGTGAAGTGAGGGCACGTTTGGTACACTTTATTACGCTGAATGCACTAAACAAAAATTGCGTTGATGAATCAGAATCGCTATTTTTAGGCCCATCGTATCTTAACAAAAAAAAAATTAGAAAAATATAGGTCATTATATATTAATACTATAATACCATTCATTATATATTAATACAATCTCGTTCATACAATATAGTTTAGTCAATACAAAATTATACGGTTCAGTGATACGTACTACACGAACCCTCAAGAGGACTAGTACCCTCTGACCCTCTTTCACATGCAACTGGAATTTCCTGGATTTTAATAATATTAAAAAGGAAACCATAAATCCAGATTAACAAATTAAACTGTTAAGTCTCTAAGACAGCAAATTAAGCATCATCTCATCACCATGTACAGTAGCAGTTATAAAATGATTATTGAATCTCTCCAACTATTCTAAGAGGTTTTGAGATGAAAAAAAAAAAATAGATGCGTTGCGTTAATAACACTTTTGGTCCTTTAATTGGTGTAGAATTCTAATTTTAGTTTTTATAATATCTGACTAAGTGTATTTGATCTTTAATTAATTGAAATATATTTTTTTGATCATTTTATTTGTGAATATTCACAAATTTAACATGATCACCAAATTCTTCCACCAATTAATTACTCATATTATGTTAAACTTGTATTGGTGTTCTATATTTAACAATAATAGTAATTCTTAAAATAGTTAAAATATATATATTTTCTACATAAAAGGATCAAAAATATACATTTCAATTAATTGATAATTAAATATGTTTGATCGAATATCACTAGGACTAAATAAGAACTTATCGATAATTAAAAGATCAAAAGTGCTATTATACCAAGACATATTAATGTTATAGCATATATGGGTTTTATCGAGAGGGAATCTTTATTTAGTACTCCCTCCGTCTATTTTTATCTGTCACGTTTCACTTTTCGAGAGTCAATTTGACTAATTTTTGAAGCTAAATTTGAAAGAAGGTGATATACACAGTCAAAACCGTGTATATCAAAGGACCGATTTTTGTATAGTTACTAACCATAGTTGTAGAATTCTTGTACATGTGTAATTATGGTGTTAGTCTTGTATTAGAAAATGATAAATTTAATTTTCTTAATTAGTTTTGTATATAATGTATATATACATTTTCATTAATGAAAATAATCAAGAGATTATTCTCTTTCATGGTATCAGAAGTCTAGGCCAAAATTTTCTTCTCCCAAATCACCTTCCGCCGCCCACTTCACCTCGGAATTCTAGAATCCGGCCAACGGCCAACACCTAATTTCTCCCTAATTTTCTTCCAAATCTCTAATTCTCCTCTTGTTCTTTCCTCGTGTCTTCCTCAAATAACACGTTTTATCCTGCTCTTACAGTTTTTAACATTAAGAACTACATCCCTATCGTTCTTGAGATGAAAAACGTCCAATACGCGACGTGGGCAGAATTATTTAAAGTGCACGCACGTTCGCATCAAGTCTTTCATCACATCATCCCCTCAGAAATAGGCAAGGAGAAGGTATGTTTTAAAATTAAAATTTAGATATTCGAAAACTATACGAAAAATACTATAAGTTGCAATTTTTCTCCTATTAATATGATGAAAAAATACATCTTAAAATATCAGTCAGAGTTCATGCAGTTTAACTCTCGAAAATCAAAACGTGACAAATAAAAATGAACGGAGGGAGTAATTTATTAGATGGTCAAATATTTAAAGCATCAAAAAGTTAGTAATAAATTTATGAAGTGAACAATCAATTTATATCTTCGCCGCACGCATTATAAGGTGATAATTACGGAGAAATATCTGCTAAAAGTGATTCAACTCTCATAGTACGAAAATCCGTAAGAATTATAAGAAAAAAATCAACTGTAAAAGGTATTTAAGAAAATCATTCAAGATAATAGGAGTATTATACTACTGCATTAAAACCTCTATAAATAAATATTCTTGGGATCTGAAAAATTATTATCTTATACGGAATTATTAATTTATCGATAAATGAACATCAAGCTCTAAAGCCGGGTATTCTGTACCAGCTCGGCTTTTTTTATTATTGAAAAGGTCGTCGTTTTTGCTTTCTCCGGCGAGCTTTCTATCGTAAAGCCAAAGACGTTTATTAATTTATCAATAAATTAATATTTATTAGTTTATAAAATAATTTTATTTTGTACATTATATTTCTCAAATTAAACAATTAATTATTTTTTTCGAAAGAAAAAAATAAACAATTAATTAATGATGGTGCATTGTATCTAAGTTTATTGATCTTGTCAAAAAGAAGTTTATTAATCTTGGGTTGACGTAATTCAAAATAGAATACATGTACATGTACATTAGAATATGAAGTGTTAGAATATGAAGTGTTGTGAATTATTTCAAGTACACAATATAGAGTTTATATTGCAAAATTATTTTCGACATTGTAAAATTCGATCTGAGGAAGATATGCTTCTAGAAGAAGAAACTGATGATGTTGAAGACATTCAAATATTAGAGGAAGTTGTTTCTAATCTACATTATATAAATGTCATGAATGTAAAACAGATTCTGAATTATCCTAGTGAAAATGAAGTTTTAATGGAATCGCCTACGGACGAAGAAATTATTCAAGGAGTAATGAGTATGGAAGATGATGACAATCAAGATCAATATGAAATGTAATTTTTATTTTATGAATTATATATGTAATTTTCATACGTATTTAATTAATTATTTTTTTACTTTTTTAGTGGGTCTCAATATTTATCTTATGTATTTATCGAGGTTATTATTTTATCCCATTGACTTAAGTCGAGATCGGAGAAAATTATTATTTAATCGAGATTATTAATTTATCGAATATTCATTTATCGAGATTTTATTGTATATCGTAAAAATACATCTAAAATGAAAAAGTAATACTTTTAACATCCCTTTGTGCCTTTCAAAAACATGTTGCCAATCATTAAAGTGTCTGTGAGATCTAATGCTTCATTTTTTCATTTATCAAAGTCCATTTGATTTAGAGTTTAAGTTACAGTATATATGATGGTGCAAAATTTTGTACAGGCTAATAATTGCTCTAGCAAAAGAGATTTAGTTGACTATCAGTCTATCCCTCAACTAATGTGTAGCTCCCCCATTGTTACTAACTATGGATAAATAAGGGCAGATATTCAAGATTTAAATTTTTAGTTTTTTTGCACGAATTCATTATATTTTTAAAATTATGAATTCATATATTTTATTTGCTATAATTTAAGTGAATTATTGTCACAGATAAATTTATGCTGCCGATAAAAAATAATGAGTTCAAATGACCTACCAGATCCACCCCTAGGAACGAAGATAGAAATTGATGTATGAGTTCGACCTTATCTTTTAACTTTAGTTCAAATTTTATAATTTGTATTAATAAATTCAGTTACATGTTAATGTTGTCCTGAAATTTAGAACTCAAAAAAGTCATGTGAATATAAAAGGAATTATTTTTATTTCTCGCATCAGACCCTTAAAAATATAGAAACGACATTATAAACTTCAGATAAAACATTATTCTATCGATAGTTTCTAATAGTTTACTTTTTCTCAAATCCTAATTATTTCTTGTGAGCCAAAGGGATCATGGTGTGTCAAACTCTGCTCTGCTTCGTAGTTAAATCCAACTGTCAAAATCCAATTGGCTTCAAGCCAAAATGGTGACAAAAGAAGAAAATTGCCGACAACAGGTATAGCTTTGTCTTTTTGGTACAAATGAATTAAGTTTCAACAAAATTTAGAAAGTCACAAGATTTCTGAAATATAATTAAGTCAGACCAATTTGTATTTTAGCTGAAAACTCAGGGGTTCAGGCGTGAATCGCTGATTCTGCTCAGAATCTATTTTGGAATTAAGTTATATCCAGTATACTTTTAGATTTGATATTAAGTTATATACACATTTACTATGTATACAAATTAAACAACTATGTAAAAATTTCAGCATCCGATAACAAAGAGATTCGAATTTAATAAGATTTTCCGGTATAATTTGAGAATCAACTATGTCTCATTCCAAAATACATTTGGGGCATAATTTGACTATTGTTACATTAGAGATTAACCTATTCCACCATATTCCTTTATTTGGCCTTAGTACACAGTATACCCAACAAACATGGAAATTTTTTTGATGACGGGGAACCCGCGATCAGCTCTTTTATAAGTGCGCCCGAGAACGCATGATAAGCGCGCAACCATGTCGATCGAGTACACGGCAAAACCATGTGCGATCAATCAAGAAGGTGTTGGCAGGAGGAATCGACAGTTGAATGATGCACACAAGAAAAGAAAATGATAACCCGGAAGAAAGAAAATTAAATATCTTGGGCTACGGTAGAAGGCAGCAGCAGCCCGATATACACTTGTTATACAAAGTGTATATCATGGGAATTGTGGGCTACGGTAGAAGGCAGCAGCAGCCCATCTCGGGCTGGCCCATTCCAGAATAGGGTAGTCCGTATAAGGCTAGTGTTTAGTGATGTAATATTGTAGTATAATTAGTCTTGTACTCTTATCAAAATTGTATAGTTAGTCTCCAAATAGAATAGGGTTTTAGATATAGAATAGGAAAAGAATTTTCCTATATGTAACTTGTATATATACCCCTTTTATTAATGAGAATAATCAAGGAATTATTTATTTCACAAAGTATAAGGTCAAATTGGTAATGCTATTTTTGATCACTTTATGTGAACCTCCATTCTCCAACAAAAAGGCATAAAGATCACTAGGCATAACAGGTAGCTTCATAAGGAAAAATAAAATATTAAAACCGAAGAAGGTTTGAGGTTTAATATTATCATGCTCATCACAATATTAATATTATGTTTTATGTGATATTATTTTCTCTTAGAAATGCCAACATCGTTGAAATTTATACATAACATAATGTCAAAAAGATGTATTCTTTTCAAACAAATGTCTTTATGTTAGTAAGCACTTCCATATTACAAACAATCCAACTTCAAGGGTATATGTTCCTGGAAGGAACATCTTTGTCAGCCATGCATACTTCTCTTCCAATGATAGAATTTTTACCCCAAACTTTTAGGGGTAGTTTGGGGCATGAAGTATATTGTGTTCATGCAAGATTCTAGGAAGGACCGCATTCAAGGAGCAGTCTATCCTGACGAAAGTAATAGTTAGGGCCTCAGAGCTAGCGCTTGGTTACGAGTTCGACCAAATCTAGTAGTTTTGGTCTAAACCATGTCTTTATTTTAAAAAAATTAAATGTATTTATATAAAAAAAAACATCTAATTGTATATGTACAAATCATAACTTAGAAGTTAGAACCTAATAACTTCAACGGACCAGGATTCAGAACCATAAGCTTCAAAATCCTGACTCCGCCTCAGACAGTAGTGGTTGATTTTCATGGGTCGAATCCATGAACTATAGATCACACGGAAAACAATTACTTTACCGTTGCTCTGAGGCTCCCCTTCTATAAAATTTCTTAAAGGCATGAAGCTAGATGATTTTATCCATATTGTTCTTATCTGCACAATTCATACTTAAATGAATCTTGATGAATATATGAAGGTTTCAATGGCCAATATGTCGAGGTTTCATGAATACTAAATTGAAGGCACAAATGACCTTACAACTGTTGAGGTGTAACTTGAATTACTTAACATGGATGTCACAGTTACAAAATTATATAAGTTGGGGCACAAATAATCCTCATGTGCATGCAGAAACATGGCTAATTGAAATTGATCTAACTTGTATTCTTCACACAAGTTTGATTGTGTGAGAATGTTGTTCATATAGGTTATCTCTCTTCCTAACAAATTAAAAGGAACAAGAAATATGGATGATAGGGAGATTAGCACACCTGAAAACAAATTACCAAATTTTATAACTTAATATCTCGAGCTTATTTGAAGTACTCTATTGTGAGACTTCCTATAGAGTTTGTTGATAAGCATAAAGTATGGAGGAAAGGACAACTTTCTGGAGGTCAAGAGGTGAAACTGTTGCAATCTTATTGTTTCAGATTCCTCTTTTAAAGAGATAATTTGTTTAGTACAAAAGTTTCAAAATTTCGGCATACCATTGGTATATTTGCAGGTATATATTGGGATATTAGTTTGGAGCTTTCCAGGAGGCCAGACATATATCAATTGTATGCTTCTATGGTTTGAAATTTTCAACCTTTGTTTCATATTCCTTGGACTATAATAACGTGTTTAACCTTCTGTGATTGGGCTGAGAGGTTCAGGTTATAATGTGGTTAATGATTTGTCAAACGGGCTCCCGGAAAGAAAGAGGCACCACCGAGAGTTGCATCCATAACTCAAAAAAAAAGGATGCAACGTGCCAAGGGCTTGCGTAAGATGCAACAGACATTGCATCTAATTTCCAACACCAAGGCAGCCGAAAATCAGGAGATTTTTGCCGTAGCCGAGGCTATCGAGCGGACATTCGACTCAGTTATTTCAGGGGCAATTACACCTGAAGGAGAAACGTCGGGTCAACCAAAAAAAATCATCATTGCGTGCACTAGAGACGAGACGATTGAAGTGACATGCGCGGTTGTTAATTGTTAAGACTGAAACGACGGCTATTTTTGAATACATTAACTCAACAGTCACACTCGAGTTAATGTAGGGGGCAATTGTTAACACTCAAAAATAATTTAAGTGATTAGCTGAAATTCAGTGACAGTCGAACTATTCTGGAGCCGAACTTACTCCTAGCGCTCGACTACAAGAACTTCATCGGCTACTAAGACATCTTAGCCGAAGTCGTTAGTTAGAGGTACGACTGAGACCCACTCAGATGTAGACGCCTCAACGATCAAGTCAAAAAGATTTCTAGACCCCTAAAAGCGATAACGACCAACAACAACTGAAAACAATGGGCATTACTCGAGCAAGAGGAGTAGAGGGAGAGAAATCGGTACCACCTCCCCATGGCCGGCCATTGAACTTAGTGGGTTACTTGATGGCTGACATGGGAGGGAGGCACATTTGTACCGTTTTTCTTCCTTTTTGTATTATAACCAGGAACATTCTTTTGTATATATAACACACAATCAATCAAACAAATCAAAATTTATATATCGTTATCTTTTATCCTTACTTTATCCCTTTATCTTTATTGTACTCAGCTCTATTCATGTTTTCTTACCTCTTAGTTCACTAGTAACACCTTCCTAACGCTTTCTAGAGTAGTTGGAGAACCCATTGCTGGAAATTAGAGTTCCGTTTCCCGCCCAAATCACTTGAATTAAGAAATTAATTTGTATCTCGACTCGATCGGCCGATACAACAGCAGAATGCAGAATTCGGAGCGAGAACAGTAAGCTTTTAACCATTTACCAAAGTTAATATGTTAGTTGAATAATCTAGTAAAAGAAAAAAGGTCACTTGAACATCACTGTCTTTCTTCTTCTTCTTCTTTTCCATATATATCAAGGAATAGCAATAGGACAATATAAAATTATGACAAGCATGATTCTTGCTTTCTTTCTTTAATAAATTGAAAGGCCAGCCAACAAGAACCAATATATTTAATAAACTGTCAATATACAATAAATCCAAATCTCTAGTCAGTAAGTTTATATCTAAGAGTGACCATAATTATGACTTACCAATATGTGGGCTCTTCCATTATTTCACCCATCATAACTTCAATCTAAGAAATAAAGGAACCATACAGGCGATTCATGGCAAAACTTCCCCACGGAAAAGAAATAAGGAGCTTACTAGTGGTCCTATTTAGTTTCAGCACTAAAGAAGGTGCTTTAGTAAAAAAATATTATACTTTTGAGCTAAAAGAAGATCTATTTTCTGTTTTGGTTTCCAAGAAACAAAAGAGAACTAGAGGACTGCTTTTTAGTTTTTTGAAGATAATAAAAAAAAAAACCCTACTTTTATCTCTGAATCCCTTTTTTATTTTTCTTACTATCCAGAAGTAGTTTTATAGCCAAAAAAAGTTTTTTAATTGATTTTGATCTATTAAACTTTACAACTGTTTTAACTGTTTTTCAAAACTAAATCCATATACACATCGTCTTCAAAAGCCCAAACTAAGCCAAATCAAGGGGTGTGTCCAGTACCGAAGAAAAATGTTTTTCATAGAAAATATTTTTCAAAAATATAAGTGAGATTCTTACATATTTTTTGAAAGGAAGTTGAGGATGGCACAAATTCTTCCGCCTATCCCGGGTTTTGGAAATATAGCAATTTTGTATTTTTTATTTTCCGATCGTTGGAAGCAATCTTCCCTGGCACAAAGATCTCCTCCGGCACCCTCCACTATGATAGAAACCGATAATGAGTTTAAAAAAGCTTTGAGTAGTGCGGTATAGGTTAATCACCCGACTACTCTGGAATAGGTTAATCGTTGGAGGCAACGAGCGAATCTAATTTCAAGAGCATGCCTTACTCTAATAGGGGACGTAGAATTCCTAAGTGAAGGCAAACACAACTATATATGTAATACTAATATCCTAGTTGTCAGCACGGCAGGAGTACATAAACAAAAGACAAATATTATACAGAGTAAGATGGGGGTAAGTGTCGGGTGGTGGGGATGAGGGCTACAAGATGGGGTGAAGATTAGGTGTGTGGGAAGGTGGAAAGAATACAATCAATCCAGAATGCTACTTGTAGAACTTGTTTTCCCTATGGAAGTCGTTTTCTCATTTCTGAAAAACTTATTTATCTAGGGAAAATATTTTTTAAAATTTTTAACCAACTGGACATGAAAAAATTGAAAAACATTTCATACCAAACATACCCAAGATTTCCACTTCTTCTGCCCTCTCCAAAGCTCACTCGAGGATTGCACTGAGTTTGTTTTTGTTGTTGTTGTGGTAAGAAAACAGAGTTTCCAAGAATCTCATTAGATACAACTTTTTTACAAAAAGGTCCACCAAAGAATCCCTTACATGTGATCCTCCCAAAAAAATATTCATCCACAGAATAAGCACTCCTCTGCAAAACATTACTGCCCTCCACCACAATGAACTTCTACTTTTTATTAAACAAAGAAAAAGATTTCTGCTAAAGAACTAACTTAATTGTACCTGAATCAATGAATAATAAAACAAACACAAGACAACACCAGATAAAACATGCACATTCTTGTCAATATTCTTGTCTGTGCTCCAAAAAATCTTATTGAGTTTGATCCACTTGCTTGTGTCGCGTTTGCTACTTGACTTGTTTTATTGCTTACCTTCTTACTGCATTTTTAGTAATTTATCTATTATAAGTACAAGTTCTAACCCAAGATAATCACCAAAAGAAATAGGAAAAATACTCAGATTTTACAGCTACATAGCATGGGGAAATGAGAAAGACAAGGACAAAATGGAATGGGAAAAAAGGACAAAAATAATGCTCACCTTCCTGGAAATATGCAACTCCCGTGACCTGCACAAAGAAAGAAAGTTCAGAGTTTCAGCTAAATAATTCAGAGTAGATTTCAATAAAAATGAGGAAACAAGTGGATCCCTACACTTGCTGGCTAAACATATGAACACCATGATGTAAGTTGTCTATTCTATGTAAAAAAAGGTTTAATTAGAAGCCACAACATAGGCTGGTTAAGTTCAACCTCTACAAAACAACAAATGCATTCTTGTGGTTCTATATCCAAGTGGGCACAAATGGTTCCATTCTATTATTGATATGTTACTTTTTTCTAATAACAAAGTTTTCCGGTCCAACTTATGTGCACGTCGACTAAACCACCAGATATTTGCTATCTCCCACACAACACATGTACAAAGGCTTAAGCAAAATTAAAAGAAATCACATAAAGTTGTTTTGTCTTTGCTAAGATTTGAACTCTGGTCACACCCTTGGGTGGTGCAAGTATGTTACTTTATATAATTGAATATCAAGTACATCTCTATTTGTGTGTCCACTAAAATGGAACATAAACTATGAGAAAACTAAAATCCTATTTCCAAACTTTTTCCCAGCATTCAAGTTTGAATGAGCCACTTGTGGTTCCATATCCAAGTGGGCACTAAAGTTCAATTGTGGGTCTGGAAACCACTAGCTCATGAATTATTGTGCAGAACGCGACATTTGTGATTACAGTGTCACTGTATCAACCTAAAAAGGCCATCAAACATTCTGTTTTTGATGGTTCATAAATTATTTTTTGAATTGGATTGCATTTTCAAATGGGATGGTTCACAAAATATTTACCAAAATGTTGAACATAACATAGTTTGGGACAAAATGCTTAAATCACCTAACTAAGAATTATTAACATTCTTGTCATCCATATCAGCTCTCTCATTGTTACAAACTAATTGTAGCTCATAAATCCACAACTAGAACTTCAAGACTTCAGTTTTGATGCATTGAACTAATCTTTTCTTGAAGTAGGAAGAAAAAGAAAATATATAAAGACTAAGGTTAAGATAGACTTACTTGGATCAGTTGTGGTGATCATGGCCACTCCCTTGAAGTCACAAGAACCAGGAGATGACCCTTCCTTCTGATAATAGCTATCAAATGCATATGAAGCATGGTTCTTCACATCATTATGCTGATAACAACTCTCCCCTGGCTGAATTTCCGAGCAATTCGCCCTCCCCGGTCCACAAGCCCAATCTAAAGCAGCCTGCATTGTCCTCTTATCAATCCCCTCCATCGCTATGCAATACGTTTGGTTAGTGGTGTCATTAGCCAAGAATGTACCACTTCCAGACACATGAAGCAAGTAAACGGGCGTCGAATTCCCATGGAACAGCCCCCAATTTGCCTCGGACACGGGAGGTGACCTCAAATCCTCATTGAATAACTCATATATGTACACACTAGATGTAATTTCCGGATGCAATGGTGTACCACTACGATCAATTATATGCTTAATTAAATTCGAGTTATAAGTATCAGCATTGTCAATTGTAGCATAAGGCTCTTTAGAATCCCCCTTTGAAGGCCATCCTGACTCAGTAACAATAACTACCACATCCGTAACGTTGAGGTTTTTCATCGAAAAATAGACTGAATCAATCATTGCATCAAGCACATTAGTGTAATGAAGTAAAGTATTAGGATCCACCATCTCTTTAGAAGGTGTTAAAGGCTTGAAAAGAGAGTTCTCTATAGGAACAACCCCTTTATTCTGCATAAACACATAGTAAGGATACAAATTCATCATCAAAGGTGAATTTGTCCTTGACAAAAACTGCAATAATTGAGAAAGGACTGAGCTCATGGACTGATTGAAAAAAGCTTGAGAAGGTGGAAAAGGGTCAAGAATAATGGAAGCAGCATTTGGGGTTGAAATCTTGATTTGAGTATGCAAATTTGCAGCAACTAAAGCACTATAAAGTGACTCAATTGCTGGCATAAGCAAAGGAGCTGAACTTGACACAGTGGTCAAGAGTTCATCCCCAACTGCTATTGCTGTGATAAGTGTTTCAGGGAAATAAGCTGCCACATTGCGTCCAATCCAAGCAGCTGCAGTAGTATTAGAGGAACCAATTGCAAGAATTTGGTTATTAGGCACACTAATAATCACTCTGATTTTGGTCTTGGCTAATGCTTTGAGAATATCAGGGTCAGCATCATATAGCCTTATGTGTGTTATTTTCTGTAATTGCAGAAAAGCAACCAAGTCTGCAGGTGAAAGCAAATTGGAAACATCTGTACCTATGTTCACTCCCACATATGGCTCATTTTTGTCTTGCTGCACTTTTTTCTCTGTAACACATTCAAGAAACCATATTCATAAGAAAAAAACACAAAATCAAGAAACCCCACAAAAAAAGACATGGTTTTTACTCCCTCTGTCCCATTTTATGTGATAACTCTTTTTTAAAGAACTGGTACATTTCCTTATTTAATAATAATTTAACTTTAAAATTTAACTTTTTATGCTTAACGAGATTATTTATAAACACGTATATATCTTTAGCTTATTTTAGACCACAAGATTGAAAAATCTCATTTCTTAAATTCAATGTCCAATCAAACTATATCACGAAGAGACGGGGAGAGTATGTGTTACCTGGTAAAAAATTGGAACTTGATGTGTAGAAGCAGCAAGAGCAGTAGAAGAGGATAAAGAAGAAGAAAGGAGGGAACTTTTTAGTAATATTTGCCATTAAAGAGAAGCTTGAGGTTTGCTTGTATCATCTTCTTTTTCAGTGTCAGGTAAGGATTGCATTATCTTGGGAATTTTTAGTGTTAGTAATAATAAGAGGGGGCAACAAAGGGGATTTTGACTTGCAAGATCTAAATTTGGAGTAAGGCATAAGAAGAAAAAGCATATTAATAATTCTGGAAAGTAAAATGGACTTTAAGAAAGCTTTGGTGTATTATTTTACTGCAATGCTAAGATCAATGATGGATTTGATGTTTTTCCTGTGGGATATAATGACAATAATGACCTTGTGAACCGACAAGAGAATTGGAGAAAGATTAAAGGAAGTGACAAAGTGTCTGCAATTTCTGAAGCAGCTTTCTTGTTTCTATAATGGGTTTGGTACAAAAGTTGAAATAGCTAAGGGATCGTTTAGTCGGAGGGTAAAAAAATAATTTTTGCATAAATTTTGTATAAAATTATACAGCATTTAGTTTAAAAGAAAATAAATTTCGTAAAACTAATGCAGCATTTAGTAGACGGTAGAAGAAAATGCTCGCATATCTAATGAAGCTTCATAAATCTAGGTGCACACAAAACAAACTAGCATGACTACCTACTATTATCCGAAAAAGAAAAGTAATATCTCCGTTTCAATTTAAGCGTTTTAGTTTGATTAGGTACGTAGGTTAAAAATAAATTGAGATTTTAAATTTATGATTCTAAATTTAAAATGTATTAAAATGTCATTTGAATCTTGTGGTTATAAACTTTTTTTTTTGTGAAGGCCGCGGCATTCTTTCTTTCGAAGTGCGCCGAGAGTAAACCTCGGGTTGTATGATAGTCTAAACCACGTTAACGTCACACTTGGCAAGTCGTATGTGTGAACCAAGAAGATTTATCAGGATCGAACTCGTGACTTTGGCCCGGTCATATTCTTCTCTTCTTCTCTGGCCATTCTTGCGGGTGGTTATAAACTTGTCATATAGCATGTTTGAATTGTCAACTTAATAAATATAGATAAAAAAAATAGACCGGAAATAAAAAGTAAGACACTCGAATTGAAACGGAATGAATATATAAAAACAAAAATGCTACAAGTAAATAATTGAAATAATTCCTACATAGTATTTCATGTATTACTTACGATTAACAATTTTTATACTACTTATTATTCATGTTTAATGAATATAAACAATTTTGACATAATCGAAACAACCCCTTAATGGGCAAAATAATTGGGAATTTTATGAAGATAAAGTGGTTGAACATGATTAGTTTAAATTAAAGTGACGTGTAGAAAGAAGAAAAATCTCTACCTAACTTGTAAAAATTTAACGTTATTTTATATTTTTAGTTGCCGTCCGTGGCTAATAAGTGCCTAGGATTGTTTATCGGTAGCTAATTTTAGTTAGGATTGTTTGCTAGGGGACATTCCATCTCAAATGTTAGCTAGGGCTAAACTCATAGTACTAATTTATGCAGAGGATATTGAGTATACTAATTAGTTATTGTATCAAATCACAAAAAGTAAAGTTAACAGTACACGAATACAACATGGCTTAATCTTTATGCTTACTTGTTCCTAAGAGCATCTATATATATGACAATCACTAGCTCCCAATGATTCTCCATAAAGAGATATGAAACCCCTTTGAGAGGCAAAAAACAAAGGAAAAGAGAGCAACACAAAATAAGAAAAGAAATGTAGGTCCTTCCAGAAAACAGACAAGAAGTAATACCAGTAAAATCACAAGAGTCTCGTCTCTACTAGCTACCAAAAAGACTTGAGGTCAACAGAAGAGAGATTCAGGAACGAATAAGTTCAAATATATGGCCTCTCAATTTCCATGCTTTTATCACAACCTGATTACAAGAGAAGATTTTGTATTCTCTTGAAACTATGTGGTTTTCCAAGTACATAGCTGAGAATCAAGCTCAAGCTCTCCTCCAGTGAATTTCATGAGTTCAGCCTAGAGCCAAGTTCATAATGAATTGACCAAAGCAAACTGAAAGTTCACAGTGAATTGACCAAAACAAGGACAAAAGAAAGCTAGGATGCAAAAAAACATATAAGTTCACTTGGATAAAAAGCTTCGGAATGGACCGGGACATGTCGTATCTTACATGACTTATAGAGCGTTACATCGAGTCCCAAAATGGGACGGGACATGTCGTACCTTACATGACTTATAGAGCGTTACACCGAGTCCCAGAATGGGCCGGGACATGTCGTACCTTGCATGACTTATAGAGCGTTACACCGAGTCCCAGAATGGGCCGGGACATGTCGTACCTCGCATAACAATATTTGTTTATTTGGCCAGACGTTCTTAATTTTGACATAACTCTCATTTTAAAAGGAAGTATCGTGGGCACGGTTGAATCTTATTCTAAAAAGGTACATTGATCTGATGATACAATGATAATCTGATGGTATAGTGAGTACAGGGTATAGTGATCTGAGTCTGATTGGTTCCATATCTCAAACGGTATTTTAAAAGGTAAAGATGACTCATTACTCTATTTTGAAAAGGCAGTTCTTGGTATTTGATTATTATACTTGTCTCTTTTTATCCTTTTAGCCTGTTATAATCTTGTTTATTGTACTTAATTTTTAAATACTTGGTACGCCTTAAATCTTGACCCGGAAGTGCGTTCATGCCATGAGATATTAGTGTCAGTTGGGTGATCTGTGAGCTTAGGATCCTTGTTCAGCGTTTTGGGATAGCTCCAATGTTCTGGAGCTTGTCATTTTGGCACAAGTCTTCCATTATGGCTAGGTATATTCAGGGGTACGGCGGGGCTTTGTCCCGTCATAGTTTACTGTCCAATCTTAGAGGTCTGTATTCATATGTGGGTGGACTTGCGTGAGTTGTATTTATATTTGTGTACAGTTGTAGTCCCATTCGGGTGTTATATATTATGGCAGCCTTGCCGGCTTTGCCCTTGCAAAAAAAAATGATGATGAGTGTTATTTAGCTTCCGCGGGTTACTTGTGTTGTATGGGTAGAAGGGTGCCTAGGTAGGGCACCAGTCGCGGGCCCGGGGTTCGGGTCGTGACAGAGTGGTATCAGAGCAGTTAGTCCTCGGAATGTCTACAGACCGTGTGCAGTAGAGTCTTGGTTATCGGTGTGTTGTGCATCACACCTATAAACAGGAGGCTACAATATTTAGGATTGGTTTCTATTCTTTCATCTCTAAGATCGTGCGATAGAGCTATGTCGTTAGGGTAGTCCCTCCCTAACATATTATTGTGGTTGCAGCTATGAGAAAGCGACAACGGCTCAGAAGGAGAATATATGGACTTGGTATGCAGGTTGGTAAAAATTGTTGTATAGTTGGTATGATGATGTACATCTATACGAACATATTTGTTAGAGCCATGTGTGTGTTGCCTGAAGTGATTGTGGGTGGGTTGGCTAAGCTTTATAAATTGCTGGAAAGGTATGAAACAGTTTAATGAATCCATATCAGGGTTATATATGTGCTAATTTGGAATAATTAGGAGGTGATGAGCTGTCGGAAAGGGTGATGAACCCTTAGGAGGTCATGTTTAATTGACTTAAGAACATACCATGTTGTTAGATTAAGCGGTGTTGTATGCTTAAGTGATGTGTACAAATAATATTTGTATGGAATAAATAGGGTTGTTGTGATTAGGACAACATGATTTTGAGATATTGAAAAGCTATCTTGTCCGTATACGGGGAGAAATAATGTAAGCTTGGGACATGATATATTTGAGGATCTTAGAGTATTGGATAATCGTTGAGACCTTAGATAGACAAGGCCTTCAAGAGTAAATTAATTTATGTGTGATTGTGGTTAAAGTACATGGGTATATGTGAAGTATATTAGAGGTGATGATTCCTTGGTTTGAGTATAAACCACTTGTGATTGAGGTTGATGATTGTTAAGCTGATTAGAAATGGTATTATCAATTTTAAGGAATTGTGATAGGACCTTAGGAATGAGACGTTGATTACAAAGGAAATACAATGTGCTAAAGACTATCCGAAGTAGAATGAGATTATGTGATATATTGTGACCGTGTGTGGCATCGTTGGTTTTTTGGAGTATTGGTTGATAGGTATAGTAAAGACTATGCCGGAATCTGTATAATTTGAGACTCACTATGAACATTCGGGACGAATGTTTCTAAGGGGGGAAGGATGTTACACCCCGTAATAACAGGGCTACTAATTGAGAACGTGATTAAGGATTTTGGAAGGAAAGAATTATTACATTTTCTTAAGGAAAATTTCAGAATAATGTGATGACGGAAAAAATATTAACTTGGAGTTTAATACTTCTAATTGGATTTATGGGATTAGTATTAGATTACGAAGAATTGAAATTGATAATATGGGGTCCGTCGAGAATTTCACAATTTCGCGGGGCCCTTCGATTTTAAGATATTTTGGAAATATCTAGATATTTTTCTAAATAAGGAAATTTTGGCCAATGGGAGAGTGACATGTGTCCTCATCCACTTGTCTTGAAAGGAAAATATCTATATTAGAGATAGTGATTGAAGACTTAGCTCATTATTTCATTATCTTCCAAGACTTTCTTTTCTCTCTTCTCCTTGCTTAATTTTCGAAAATCCCAAGATTTTTCCTAGAATAAGAGTTGATTATTATCCAAGGTTAAGCACCCTAATCAAGTCTTAAACCAAGTTAACTCTCCAAAACCCTCCAAGAAATCATTTGGGCCGAGAATGACCATTAGAACCCTAGCTTGTTCGTCGGCTTTTTGGATGTAAAACGTGAAGATAAGTTGGTTATAAGCTTGTAGTGGATTCTTGTGTGTGATTGGAACTTGAAGAAGTTGAGCAAAACGAAAACGGTGGGCCAAATTGGTGCTGACTGTTTTGGACGTTTTGGGTCATTTTTAAGGTAAAAAATCTGCTTCCTCTTGAAGTAATTGAATATTACATGTTGTTATAGTTAGTATATGAACTTGTATTAAGAAGAATGAAGATTAAAAAGTGTTTGGACCAAATTTGGTGGTTGGGCCGAGAATTGCCCATTTTCGGGTCTTTGGAGTTTGTTGGTTATTGTTGTTGTTATCTTCACCTATTACATGTTAAAATGAAGTAATATGGTTGTTGATAAGTTGATATGTCATATATAGAAGTGTTGGAACTTGAATTGGAATATAATGGATTAAGGAAAGAGTTATCGGATTGTAGTTGTTGGCCGTGGAATCGATAAAACTGTTGGACGTTATTATACAGTTTTTAGGGACTGTTTTAGGGCGTTAGAATTCTGAAAATTCAGCCCTCTTATTACATGATTAAATATGGGGATTGTTAATGGAAGTCCTAAGAGATTAAGGGTGTAGAATGGTATTAAAAGGCTTCACTTTGTACCCTTGTTGTTGTTGGATGTTGGACTGATTTTTATGGACTGTTTTGGTAGATTAAGGGGTTGAATTTTACACGTCAATTAGGCGTGTAATCCCCTTTGGTTAACTGTTGGTTGTGCCTTAAATGGGGCTTGATTGTTGTTGAATTTGGGCCTTGGAAAAGGTGGAAAAGTACGTATAAACGGGGGAAGTGCTGCCTAAATTTTCGTAGAATAAGGGGACCATTACTTGGTATAAGTCTTATACTAGGGTGTATGAAGTTGATAAAAGTATTATTGTTGTTATAGGTTGAAGTACTACTTGTGACATATTCTACTTGGCGTGTGGAATAGTCGATAAGGTTGAAGTACTTATTCGGGGCGTGTTCTACTTGTCGTATTGGTTAGTTGTCAATGAGGTATGTGAACCTCTTCCTTCTCTCTTTTGGCATGTTCTTTGTGTGAACCATAACTGTGGTATTGTTTCAAAAGTTATTCTACTCTTAGGAGTTAGGGAGTATTCACGTTATTGATTCTATGCTAAAGACATGTCTAAATTATTCCTAAGTCTTTACCAAGTCTTATGGGAGATGTTGGTAAGAGGTTTTAGTAAACATTGGAGTCGAATTGATCTTGCTAGTTACAACACTAATGAGAAAAGGTATCGAACAAGCCATTGCAGCGTTAATGAAAAAGGAATCGACAATCTATTATATTGAAATGAGTAGAATTTTCCATCTGCATAGAAGCTAAGAAGCTATGATATAACCAGTTCGTTTTACACTTTCTAGGTTCACAGCTGATTAGATAAGATCATTATTAATATATAACCTAATGGCTCATAAAATGGATTAATTTGCCAATTCGGATCAGTTATCACCATGCAAATGTTTCCATAATGTTAGCCAGATGAGCGAGACGAATTAGATTATCGAGTTGGTACAAACGACGAGTGGATCCTATACTTGACTTGATCTTTATAAACTGAGCGGATCCTAATCCTTAGTGATATTTCCCTTGATAGTACTTTGGATTTTATAAAAGGAAAGTTGTTTACATATTCGTTTGATGATAGCTTGAGTTTTTCTAAAAAGATAGTTCATTCTAATTGTGCTAATGAGAGTCAAAGATGATTTAAATTGTACATAGTTGCTTGTGATAGCTATAGGAGTACATTCCTTTATATTCACACTGAGTCCCAGAATGGGCCGAAACATGTTGTACCTTATTTGACTTATAGCACATTACACCGAGTCCCAGAATGGGCCGGGACATGTCGTACCTTGCATGACTTATAGAGTGTTACACCGAGTCCCATAATGGGCCGGGATAAGTCGTACCTTGCATGACTTATAGAGCGTTACATCGAGTCCCAGAATGGGCCGGGACATGTCGTACCTTGCATGACTTATAGAGCCTTACACCGAGTCCCAGAATGGACCGGGACATGTCATACCTTGCATGACTTATAGAGCGTTACACCGAGTCCCAGAATGGGCCGGGACATGTCGTACCTTACATGACTTATAGAGCGTTACACCGAGTCACAAAATGGATTGGGACATGTCGTACCTTGCATGACTTATAGAGCGTTACACCGAGTCCCAGAATAGGCCGGGACATGTCGTACCTCGCATAACAGTATTTGTTTATTTGGCCAGACGTTCTTAATTTTGACACGACTCTCATTTTAAAAGGAAGTATCGTGGGCACGGTTGAATCTTATTCTAAAAAGGTACAGTGATATAGTGATACTGATGAAATGCGATTAGTACAGATGATACGATGTCTGATGGTACGGTGATACGATGGTACAGTGCGTACAGTGCGATGATACAAGGTACAGTTGGTTCTATATCTGAAACGGTATTTTAAAAAGGTAAAGATGACTCTCATTACTCTATTTTGAAAAGGCACAATATACTGGTATTTGATTATTATACTTGTCTCTTGTTATCCTTTTGGCCTGTTATAATCTTGTTTACTGTACTTCATGTTTACATACTTGGTACCTTGTCGTACTGACCCCCTTCGGGGGGCTGCGTTCATGCCCGCAGGCATTAGGTACTCAGTTGGGTGATCTGTGAGCTTAGGATCCTTGTTCAGCGTTTTGGGATAGCTCCAATGTTCCGGAGCTTGTCATTTTGGCACAATTCTTCCATTAGGCTAGGTATATTCAGGGGTACGGCGGGGCCTTGTCCCGTCATAGTTTACTGTCCAAACTCTTAGAGGTTTGTATTCATATGTGGGCTGGACTTGCGTGAGTTATATTTATAGTTTTATACAGTTGTAGTCCCATTTGAGTGTTATATATTATGACAGTCTTGTCGGCTTTGCCCTTGCAAAAAAAAATGATGATGAGTGTAATTTAGCTTCCGCGGGTTACTTGTGTTGTATGGGTAGAAGGGTGTCTAGGTAGGGCACCAGTCGTGGGCCCGGGGTTCGGGTCGTGACAATTATTTAATTTCAAATGATTGTTATAACTGTCTGGGTAGACGGCGCCTAGTATGTGATTAAAACCATCTTATATCATGCCTATTGGGTTTGATGGTTTCCCATTTAATTGTGTTTAGATATTGCATGATAGGATGTCATATGATGTATGACTTGATTGTTGATCTTGAATGAATCCCCGAAAACTGAAAATGTTCCCCAAAGATTAAATACAAGTCTAATTATAACGCGTCGTCCATTATAATTGTTAGGGTGCTAAGTCCTTTTCGGCGATAAAGGTATTTATGCCAAAACATTTACTCTAAGTCTAAGAGGACCAAGACCCTTTCATAGATGTGTTAAAATGAAAGTGGATAATAAACTTTTGTAGGTATTTACACCAAAGTGTTTGCTTGCAAAGGCTAAATTTACTTAGGCATCTAAACGCAGTCGTGTAATGGGTTTGACTTGTTTAGATGAATCTTGGCGCCAAAGTGTCGGACTAGTCTAAAGACGTAAGATTAAAATGAAAGATATTTAATCAAACCAAAAGTTGTAGATCTGTTTTACAATTGGTTGAGGACCTACGAAAGTGTGCTATTGAAGTTATCAGCCAAAGCAAACGCGTATATAGCATATGTTTGGATCTTGGCCCATTATGACCTTTATATTGATTTAGGTCCGCATTCTACCTTGGGGTCGTAGAAGTATGCAAAATAGTGGGAGCTAATTTAAAACAAAAGGTCATGTTAAAATTAAAAAATTATGAATGTGTATAAATTATTGGAAAATGAAGTATTGATTGCATTTTTCCTATTCTGTCTATTATCTTCAGAGTTCAGAAATGTCAAACTTTTCGTTGAAAATGCTCATGGAGTCAAACAGACTCACCGGACCCAACTTCGTTGACTGGCTTAGAAATGTTAGAATTGTTCTAAGACAAGAAGAGATTGAATATACTTTGGACACAGTATTCCCCACTGCTCCGGCGGAGGACTCTGAAGAGTATGCAACTTTTGACCAGGTTGCTTAGAAGAAACATTATAAGGATGCCACCTCTACTCAATGCCTGATGTTGTCTTCTATTTCTCCTCCACTGCAAAGACAACATGAAACTATGGGGCCCAACGAAATGTTAGCCCATTTGAGGAGTCTCTATGAAACGCAGTCTCAGACAATGGAGTATGACCTGCTAATAGAACTCTTCAAGTGTAGGCTAAATGAAGGGGGCCAAAGTTTCACCTCATGTGTTGAGGATGCTTGAGTTGATTGAGAGGTTGGCCGCCATTGACATAAGGTTTCATGACAGAGTCTCCACCACCTTCATCCTGCACTCACTTCTGAGATCGTTTGAGAGTTTCATTGTAAATTATAATATGAATGGGACTAAAGCGACACTGTCGGAGTTACATAATATGTTGAAAACTTTTGAATCTTCGACCTCTAAGACCAAACATATTCTGATGGTTGGCTCCTCTAGTCGCCCCAAACCGAAAGGTAAGGGACAACAGAAGGGGAAGGGCAAAGCTGCTGCTCCGGCAGCAGCAATGAAGCTCAGGGGAGGGGCGAAGAAGAAGAAGAAACTGCCGGCATTGGATGTTTGCATGAATTGCAATAGGAAGGGGCATTGGAGAAAGGATTGCACTGCTCCAGGTGGAGGAATGGCACCAGGTGCTAATGTGCAAGGTATGTTTGTAATTGAAATTAATCTATCTATAAATGATTCTCATTCCTGGGTACTTGATACTGCTAGTGGCTCACACATTTGTACAAATGTGCAGGGGCTAACTGATAGCAGGAAGGTCGGGCCTCGCGAGGTGGACTTGCGCGTCGAAAATGGAGCACGAGTTGCTGCTGAGCGCGTGGGAACTTATAGGATATATTTACCTTTTGGCAAAGTTTTAATGTTGAACAATTGTTTTTAGGTTCCTTCTTTGACAAAGAATATTATTTCCATTTATGTACTTGATTCAGAAGGTTTTTCCTCAAACACGTCTAATGACAATATGGTTTTGACTTTAGATAATGTTGTGTATGGAATTGCGCCTCTTGTGAATGGATTGTATACATTAAACTGTCACAGGGAAATTTTCAATATACAAAATAAAAGGGCTAAGTTAAATGAAAGAAATTATACCTACTTGTGGCATTGCAGACTTGGTCATATCAATCAAACAAGGATAGAACTGTTGAGGAAATTAAATTACCTCGAACCATTTGACTTACAATCTTATGGTAACTGTGAATCCTGTTTGAAAGGTAAGATGACCATTAAACCTCTTTCTGGAAAGGGGATCCGTGCCAAAGAGGTGCTTGAGTTGGTACATACAGACGTATATGGACCATTTTTGACTCAATCTAGAGAGGGTTTCTCTTACTTCATCACTTTCACAGAAGACTTATCAAGGTTTGGATATGTGTATCTTATGAGACACAAATCTGAGGCTTTTAAGAAGTTTAAGGAGTTTAAGTGTGAAGTTGAGAAACAGCTCTCAAAGAGTATCAAGACTCTCTGATCTGATCGTGGGGGTGAATACTTAAGTAAAGAATTTCTTGACTACTTAAAGCTTCATGGAGTTCATTCTGAATGGACACCTCCTGGAACACCACAAATGAATGGTGTTGCCGAGAGGAGAAACTAAACCTTGCTTGACATGATTCGTTCCATGATGAGCTTTTCAGCTCTTCCTACATACCTTTTGGGATACGCTATTTTGACCTCAATATATGTTCTAAACAGAGTTCCATCTAAATCAGTCGAAAAGACACCATATGAGCTATGGTGTGGCAAGAAGCCATCACTTAGACACATGAGACCATGGGGGTGTCCTGCATATGTCAAGAAGTTGATCACTGATAAGTTGGAATCTAAAAGTGAGAAATGTTACTTTGTTGGGTATCCGAAGGAAACTAAGGGATACTATTTCTATCTTCCTAGAGAACATAAGATATTTATTTCTAGGAACGCAACTTTCCTCGAAAATGAATATGTCTACAAGGATGAGAGTTGCACGGAGATAGAACTTGAAGAAATTCAAGAACAAGGTAACAAAGAGGTTGAATCCTTGCCCAATAATGAAGACAAGAATTCATTGGGAGCTTCTGGCGAAGATTGGGTATTTAGGGTAACCCCTTAGGCCAGTGGGAGTGCTACGAGGAGTAATGCAAAAATGCAAGATCTTCCGGCACATACCTTGGGAGCAAGTGCACCAATTACATTTCCTCTCATTCAGGAAAGACATGAAAATGATATTCCTGAAAGCTATAATGTTGGTTGATCGACCAGCGCACAAGAACCTACTCATAATCAGAACATACCTGTAACTGAACTGCAAGACAATCAACTCCGTAGGTCTACTAGATCTCATCGTCCTCCGAAAAGACTAAATCTGCTTGTGAAAATACAAAATGAGCTAGATATTTCAAATGATGACGAGCCTAGAACCTACAGCGAAGCAATGCTAGACATTGATTCGAAGAGATAGCAAGAAGCCATGAAATTCGGAATGGAATCTATGTATATCAATCAAGTGTGGAACTTGGTTGATTTGCCGAATGGGGTTAAACCCATAGGATGCAAATGGGTCTTCAAGAAGAAGATTGATGCATCTGGCAAGAGTCAGACTTATAAAGTTAGACTAGTGGCTAAAAAATTTACACAACGTCCTGGTGTGGATTATGATGAAACCTTTTCAACGGTGGCTAAGATAAAGTCTATTCGGATTTTGTTTGCAATAGCTACACATTATGATTATGACATTTGGCAGATGGACGTCAAAACTGCATTCCTCAATGGTAATCTAATTGAGGAAGTGTATATGAAACAACCCGAGGGTTTTTCATGTGAGTCCAGACCAAATGCTGGTGCAGGCTACAGAAGTCTATTTATGGACTTAAGCAAGCCTCTAGGAGTTGGAACATTTATTTTGACAATGCTATCAAATCTTTTGATTTTGTCAGAAGCTAAGAGGATCCTTGTGTTTATTTCAAACGCAAGGATGAGGGTATTGTCTTCATTATTATATATGTTGATGACATATTGATAATGGGAGATAATAAGACCCTCATGCAGTCAGTTAAGGATTGGTTGTCCAAGACCTTCATGATGAAGGATGTAGGTGAAGCCTGTTACATTCTGGGAATTAGGATCTATAGAGATAGACCTAATAGATTGTTGGGGCTGTCACAGTCAGTATACATAGACAAAGTGCTTAGACGCTTTTCAATGGAGAATTCCAAGAAAAGCGGTCTTCTAATGGGTCAAGGCATTAAATTATCAAAGAAGGTGTCACGACCCGAACCTCGGGCCCGCGACTGGTGCCCTACCTGGTCACCCTTATACCACACATCACAATATAACCTGCGGAAGCTCTAAGAAAAACTCATGTTATAAAAGCAGCAAGCGATGAAATTTGCCGCTATGTATAACGGGAACATCCGACAACTCAAGATGCAACTGCCAACAATATAAATACAACACACGCAATCTAGCCCACATATGAATACAGACCTCTAAGAGATTGCACAGTAACTATGACGGGACAAGGCTCCGCCGTACCCCTGAATATACATAGCCGTAATGGAAGACCTGTGTCAAAATGACAAGCTCCGAAACATTGGAGCTATCCCAAAAATGTTGAACTAGTATCCTAAGCTCGCGGATCACCCAACTGAGTACCTAATACATGCGGGCATGAACGCAGCCCCTCGAAGGTGGTCAGTACAACATGTATCAAGTATGTAAACATGAAGTACAATAAACAAGATCATAACTGTACAAAAGAATGACAGGGACAAGTATGAAAAATCAAATACTAGATCTTACCGTGCCAAAAATAAGAGCCAACTATACCATGTATCATTGTACCCCTGTACCCCAGTACCATTGTATTGTTGTATCACTGTACTACTGTTTCACTGTACTTTATAAAAATGATTCAACTGTACCATTTTTAAAATAAGAGTCAACTGTGCCTTTAAATACTCTTTTGACCCTCAAAGGAATAAAACCAAGATACCATCATGTCGTGTACCAATCATTAAAATGAACTCTTTTTTTATAAAAACCTGGGCACCAAAATATCATGCACCCAATAATTGATGCGCGACTTATACACACGTTAAACGCAAGCGCACGTATCGTGACAAGTAATATAGTCTAGAAGACCGAGTTATCGTCCTCAGGGATTAGTGTCCAATTACCAATCTCTATTCTGTAGTGTATCTATTTGGTAACCGATAATTTGATGAATTGTTTATGGCTATGATTATAGATGCTAACTAAATTACTTTACTTTACTTCAAATATGGTGGAAATAGGGCTTCCAAATCTCCTCAACTATCCGCTCGCTTTACTCGTTAATGCAAATAATTAAGGTTCTTCTTCTATTTTGAGATAGCATGTTAACTAAGTCGTTTTATACTCATGTTAAGGTAATATAAACACTCAACCCCAATGTAGAACCCTTCTATCTTTCGATGACAAGATTGACTACAAAGGAGGATTAAGAGCAATAACCTATCAAGCTACACAAGTATCGGGGTACTTTCGTCCACGATTTAAACCTATGTTTATTCAACTACAGCATATTCACAATCTCTCCTTTCGGCTTTCGATTAGAAATCATATAAGTTATGATAATTAGTGATCAATTAATTATCAAGCATACAAAACAATTATTAAATAAATCTCAACAATAATAAGAAGAAACCAAAACATGCATTAATTCATAAGAACGAGGTTCAAGCGATTCGACATGGAAAGCCCTAAATTAAGTTAGTTCCTAGCCATAGACATGCCAAGAACTAAAATAATATCCAACATATACTAAAAAGAAATAAAGTAAAGAACAAGAAATTACTTAAAAATAAGTCTCCAATCTTGATCTCCAAGTTGTGATGAATGGTAAGGTGTGGAACTCCTCCAAATCTGACCTAAAAGGTCCTTTTATAACCTCAAAAACGTGCAAAACTTTTTCCTTCTTGGCCTTGGCCCAATCCTATTCGGATTTGTCAATTTTCCCGCGTCGGCGCCGAAACTTCTGCGGCTTTCTGCTTCTTGGGCGCTGTGGCTCTGCTGCTGCAGGTTGGTTGGCGCAACACTTCCCCCGTTTATACGTATTTTTCCACATTTTCCAAGGCCCAAATTCAACAACAATCAAGCCTCATTTAAGGCACAACCAACAGTTAACCAAAAGGAATTACACGCCTACTTGACGTGTAAAATTCAGCCCCTTAATCTACCAAAACAGTCCATAAAAATCAGTCCAATATCCAACAGTTTTATAGATTCCACGGCCAACAACTACAATCCGATAACTCTTTCCTTAATCTTTTTTATTCCAATTCAAGTTCCAAAACTTATATATACGTTATATCAACTTATTAAAAACAATATTACTCCATTATAACACGCGACAAGTGTAACTAACCACAACAATAACCAACGAATCCAATATCGCCAAAATGCCCAATTCGGCCAACACCATTAAAAATGGCCCGAATACTTTTTATCCTTCATTATTTTTAGCACAAGCTCATCTATACATATCACTAATAAGTAATATCCAATTATTTTTAAAGAAGAAGAACCATTACCTTATTCTTAGCCCAAACATTGCCCAAAACAGTCCGAGAAAGATTGGCCCGCAGTTTTCGTTTTGCTCCATTTCTTCAAGTTCCAATCACTTCCATGTATCCACTACAACCTTATATCCAACTTATCTTCACGTTTTACCTCCAAAAAGTCGACGAACAAGCTAGGATTTTTAATGCAAGTTTCGGCCAACACAAGTTCCAAAGGATGGATTATTGATCTTGGCTTAGCACTTGGTTTAGGGGCTTAATCTTGGAGAAAGAAACTAATCAACTCTTGTTGTTCAAGGCCATGGGGTTCTCGAAAATCATGAGTTAAAGGGAGAGAGATGAGAGCTTTCTTTTGGATGAAGTTACAATTAACCAAGTCTTCCAAGACTTGGATATATACAAGTGTATGGACAACTGGAGTGGGACTCACTTGTCCACTTGTCCTCCTCTCAAAATATCTAAAGTGTTGTCATCCTAGCAAGACAAGTGGATGGGTGACACGTGTCACCCTCCTATTGGTCCAAAATAAATCTTTCACCAAAATAATTCTATACTTGGCCAAAATATCACAAAAGCTCGTGGGCCCCACAAAATTATAAAATTCCCAGTTGGTCCCCACATGACCAAATCCAAGACTTCAAAATCCAAAACTAATTCCTTAACTCCAATTAGGAGAATTAAACTCCAAATTAATAAATTGTCGTCTTCTCATTTTTCTGATATTTTCCTTAAGAAAATGTAATAATTCTTTCCTTTCAAAATTCAAATCTTAAATCCTTAATCACGTTCTCAATTAGTAGCCCTGGTATTACGAGGTGTAACATCCTTCCCCCTTTAGAAACATTCGTCCTCGAATGTTCATCAATGGTCTCAAGCTATACAGACTTCGGCATAGTATTTAGCACATTATACTTCCTTTGTAATCAAAGTCACATTCCTAAGGTCCTATTGCAGTATCCCGACAACTCAGTAGCACAACTGGCCAAAAAATATAAATACAACACACGCAGTCCAGCCCACATATGAATACAGACCTCTAAGAGTTTGGACAGTAACTATGACGGGATAAGGCCCCGCCGTACCCCTGAATATACCTAGCCGTAACGGAAGACCTGTGCCAAAATGACAAGCTCCGGAACATTGTAGCTATCCCAAAAACGCTGAACAAGGATACTAAGCTCGCGGATCACCTAACTGAGTACCTAATACCTGCGGGCATGAACGCAGCCCCTCGAAGGTGGTCAGTACAACATGTATCAAGTATGTAAACATGAAGTACAGTAAACAAGATCATAACTGTACAAAAGAATGACAGAGACAAGTATGAAAAATCAAATACTAGATCTTACCGTGCCAAAAATAAGAGCCAACTATACCATGTATCATCGCACTGTACCCACTATCAGTTGTATTGTTATATCATCAGATCATCAGTATCGTTGTACCATTTGTACTCTTGTTTCATCAGACTTTATAAAAATGATTCAATTGTACCCTTTTTAAAATAAGAGTCAACTGTGCCTTTAAATACTCTTTTGGCCCTCAAAGGAATAAAACCAAGTTACCATCATGTCGTGTACCAATCATTAAAATGAACTCTCTTTTTATAAAAAACTGGGCATCAAAATATCATGCCCCCAATAATCTAAGTAACATTTTTTAGAAAATTTGGGCACCAAAATATCATGCACCCAATAATCTAATCAACTATCTTTTTAGAAAATCTGGGCACCAAAATATCATGCACCCAATAATCTAATCAACTATCTTTTTTAGAAAATCTGGGCACCAAAATATCATGCACTCAATAATCTAATCAACTATCTTTTTAAAAAATCTGGGCAACAAAATATCATGCACCCAATAATCTAATCAACTATCTTTTTAGAAAATATGGACACCAAAATATCATGCACCCAATAATCTAATCAACTATCTTTTTAGAAAATCTGGTCACCAAAATATCATGCGCCCAATAATATAAGTAACCTCTTTTTAGAAAATGTGTGGCACCACATATCATGTACCAATCACATAAAAAAACTTTCATTTTAGAAATGTGTGGCACCACATATCATGCACCAATCACATATAAGAACTTTCCTTTTAGAAATGCGTGGCACCACATATCATGTACAAATCACATATAAAAACTTTCCTTTTAGAAACTCAAAGTACTATCAATAGGATATATATAACAATCTTTCATTTTAGAAACCTCAAGTACTATCAATAGAATATCACTAAGAATTAGGATGCGCTCAGTTATAAAGATCAAGTCAAGTATATGGTCCACTCGTCGTTTGTACCAACTCGATAATCTAATTCGTCTCGCTCCTCTGTCTAATATTATAGAAATATTTGCATGGTGATAACGGATCCGAATTGCCAAATTAATCCATTTTATGAGCCATTAGGCTATATATTAATCATGATCTTATCTAATCAGCTGTGAACCTAGAAAGTGTAAAACGAACTGGTTATATCTTAGCTTCTATGCAGATGGAAAATTCTACTCATTTCAATATAATAGACTGTCGATTTCCTTTTTCATTAATGTTGCAGTGGCTCATTCGATACCCTTTTCTCATTAGTACTGTAACTAGCAAGATCAATTCGACTCCAACGTTTACTAAAAGCTCTTACCAACATCTTCCATAAGACTTGGTAAGGACTTAGGAATAATTTAGACATGTCTTTAGCATAGAATCAATAACAAGAATACTCATTAACTTCTAAGAGTAGAATAACTTTTAAAACAATACCACAGTTATGGTTCACATGAAGAACATGCCAAAAGAGATAGGGAAGAGGTTCACATACCTCATTGACGACTAACCAACACGACAAGTAGAATATGCCCCGAATAGGTACTTCAACCTTATCGGCTATTCCACACGCCAAGTAGAATATGCCACAAGTAGTACTTCAACCTATAACAACAATAATATTTCTATCAGCTTCATACACACTAGTATAAGACTTATACCAAGTAATGGTCCTCTTATTCTACGGAAATTTGGGCAGCACTTCCCCCGTTTATACGTACTTTTCCACCTTTTCCAAGGCCCAAATTCAACAACAATCAAGCCCCATTTAAGGCACAACCAACAGTTAACCAAAGGGGATTACACGCCTAATTGACGTGTAAAATTCAGCCCCTTAATCTACCAAAACAGTCCATAAAAATCAGTCCAACATCCAACAGTTTTATAGATTCCACGTGCAACAACTACAATCCGATAACTCTTTCCTTAATTCTTTTTATTCCAATTCAAGTTCCAAAACTTCTATATAAGTTATATCAACTTATTAACAACAATATTACTCCATTATAACATGCGACAAGTGTAACTAACCACAATAATAACCAACGAATCAAATGTCGCCCAAAATGCCCAATTCGGCCAACACCATTAAAAATGGCCCGAATACTTGTTATCCTTCATTCTTTTTAGCACAAGATCATCTATACATATCAACAATAAGTAATATCCAATTACTTTAAAATAAGAAGAACCATTACCTTATTTTTAGCCCAAAAATCACCCAAAACAGTCCGAGGAAGATTGGCCCGCAGTTTTCGTTTTTCTCCACTTCTTCAAGTTCCAATCACTTCCATGTATCCACTACAACCTTATAACCAACTTCTCTCTACATTTTACCTCCAAAAAGTCGACGAACAAGCTATGGTTTTTAATGCAAGTGTCGGCCAACACAAGTTCCAAATGATGGATTATTGATCTTGGCTTAGCACTTGATTTAGGGGCTTAATCTTGGAGAAAGAAACTAATCAACTCTTGTTGTTCAAGGCTATGGGGTTCTCGAAAATCATGAGCTAAAGGGAGAGAGATGAGAGCTTTCTTTTGGATGAAGTTACAATGAACCAAGTCTTCCAAGACTTGAATATATACAAGTGTATGGACAAGTGGAGTGGGACCCACTTGTCCTCCTCTCAAAATATCTAAAGTGTTGTCATCCTAGCAAGACAAGTGGAGGGGTGACACGTGTCACCCTCTTATTGGTCCAAAATAAATCGTTCACCAAAATAATTCAATACTCTTAATAATAGATGTATTTGTAAAGAATGGATCATGGGTCTAACTCAACCCCAAAAACTAGCTTGTATGGTGAGGATTGTCCAAGTCCATATAAGGAGTGCATGTTCTTTCCGATGTGGGACTCTTAACATTCCCCACACGCCCAGACCTCGTTAACTGTAACGTGAACAATATAATTTTGGAACCCAACATCGGTGAACAAATAATTGGAATGCGTCTGACTCTGATACCATAAAAAATGAATCATGGGTCTAACTCAACCTTAAAAGTTAGCTTGTAGGGTGAGAATTGTTCAAGTCCATATAAGGAATTCATGTTTTCATTTCATTTTCGATGTGAGACTCTTAACAGTATTAAAAAATATTAAAATAAGAAAAGTAAGGTAATAACTAGAAGGAAACTTAGTATGAAATATTTGAAGCAATTAATCCCAAATTTTTAGTTGTAAAACCCTTAAATATTTCTATATAGAACTCATTTGCGGTATAAATACAACTTAAGGTTTTAAATTTATTTCACCCACTTCAACGGTGCATAATGTTCCCCGTTGTTCCTTCAAAGTCCAA
This sequence comes from Przewalskia tangutica, assembly GCA_029844215.1. Taxonomy (NCBI): domain Eukaryota; kingdom Viridiplantae; phylum Streptophyta; class Magnoliopsida; order Solanales; family Solanaceae; genus Przewalskia; species Przewalskia tangutica. Next base: position 35,584,161 of record CM056727.1, on the reverse strand, counting down.
ACCAGGATTCTCGTCTCATCCTCTTTTAGACAATTGATTCTTATATTAGAGATCCGAAAAACTAGATAGATTTAACATTTGTAATGAAAATTTTACACAATTTACAGGAGGTAATGAATTATTTTCTTTTCTGCACAACATAATCAAATTCCTTTTCTAATTTTATCCACCACACAAACAAATTAACGAAGTGTAGATGAATTCGGATAAACATAGTAGAGAATTTCCCATCAAAAGTAAGAGAGAGTTCTTAATTATAGAGACATAATTAGAACAAGAATTAATGAGAGGATAGACAAAATTCTATTATATGGAGAAAGTAAACATGAGAAAACTCAAGTCTTCAACCCACAAAACTGAACCACAAAGTCCACCCAAACCGTGTATATCACCATAATCATATTTCGTATATATTTTACTATATTTGTAGAATTCTTATACAATTGTAATTATGGTAATAGTCTTAAAAAAATAGATTTATTTTCATACTTAAATATTGTATCTCAGGTATATATATACATCTTCATTAATGAAAATAATAAAGTGATTATTTTCTTTTCACAGACATACATACAGTATATACTTCTCTACTTGAGAAGGATGGGAAAGTATAAATTTATTGTCTCAATTAAGGAACTAAGAAAAAGAAAATGCAGAGGAGAATGGAGAGCCACCATATACCAACAATATACAAGAAAAACTCAGGGACAGAGGAAGGTGCACTTTGCCACCATTCTTCACTATATTCTACAACCCCTATCTCTCCCTCTTGTATTAACTTCTTTGTGAAAAACAATGGTGATTGATCAAACACCATTTGCCTTTCATCTGAGAGCATTCACAAAAGCCAACAAGGAGTCTACATCCCTCTTCTCTGAAGGGTACTTAATTGGCTTTGAAGAGTGCTTTGGGAAGAAGAGTATTGTAGGGAAGCTGCCGAGCTGCAATTCTTGCTGTGCAAATGCTTTCTGCTCACCGTCTGCCCTGAATTTCCCAACCTTCACACCGGAACCAGCCAACTTGTCAGCCAATTCAACATAGGATCCTTCCATTGCCTGGCAAAATTGGCACCAAGGTGCATAAAGAACGACGAGCCAAGGCTCTCTTCGGTCTTTCAATTTAAGTAGGTTCTCGACTCCAGGCTTACTCAAGGTAACAATGTCCTTGGTATCAAAAATATCAGCAACTGTAGCGGTAGCATTTGTTTGGGCAGCGCCATTTACACTTTCATCCTTGATGTTGCCCTTGTGCAAGCCACACTCCTTGGCCTTGGCATCTTCCCACCACCATCTTCCCTCTCTCTCGTGCTGCCCTGGTAGGACTGGCCTTGTGCAAGGTTCACATCCAATGGAGACATAACCTTGAGAATGTAATGAGTTCACAGGTACATTCATGGCGCGCAGGAAGTTCCAAATATCTTTTCCGTCCACATTAGCCACAGGGTTCCACTTCACCAAGCTACCAGAACCACCATCCAACCCCTCAAACGAAGGGTCCACCTGAACAACGGGGATTTCTGATCGAGTTCCAGGGGACTGATCTTTACGCTGCCCTGTGATCCAGGCGCGTAAGCCCTTGAGGGCTCTCCTTAGGGGCCTAACCTTCCTTACACGGCAGCACTCTTGGTGGCCATCCTCATAGAAAGAGAAAAGCCCTTTGGTCCTAACCAAGGCCTGAACTTCAACTGAATCAGGGAACATGTATTCAATGCGAATGCCATAGTGCTTCTCCACTGCGTCAAAGTATTGATAGGTCTCCGGGTTCAACCTCCCAGTATCAAGGCTGAATACTCTGAATGGTCGAGCAGTCAAATGTGCATACTCTATCAAAGCGACATCTTCAGCACCACTAAACAAGGAAAACATCAAAGAGCAGAATTAGAAAGAGAATCACTTTGCAGGCTCATCATTTTTGCTAGAAAATAAAAGAGAGAGCGCTCTCATATGAAGACATTTTGATGGACAAGTAAGGTCGCACATATCAGGATGCTGAACATAATACTATAATTGATAACTAATGAAATGTCATACCAGAGGCTTCTGATTCACCAAAGTATTTATAACAAAATCTCAAACAAAAAATAGACTAGTGTGCGACAATGAAGAATTAGCAAACTTCGCAAAGTAAAAAAGAGTGCCTCTTGGCTTTAATCAAGGAGTAATGCAGCAGAAGGCCATGACACGATCAGCAAGGTTCATAACTGTCCACTCTTATGATACAACATGATTCTCTTTCTCAGGTAATTCACATGTGACATTAAAAAAAACTTTCCATTCGCTTCAAATACTAAATTCATCAGTATTCCAGCTTGCAATCATTCAAAAACTCATGTTATCTCTATAGGGAAAATTCTCAGTTAAACATATAAGAACATGAAATTCAAGAAATAGAAATAAGCATCATCAATATAGCTATAATGATTTAGATGACCAAAGTTTTCTTTGTCCCCAAATCATGAACCTTCTCAATTAGAAGAAGCCATTGTTTATTTTTTCAACATTTATTATGCACATTAAAGTGGATTTTCATATATCATCAACATAATACAACCTACATAATTAGGTGAACAAACTCAAGGTTAAAAATAGTACCTGAAAGCAATAGCAATGTCATCCCCAAATTTCTCAAGTGCTTTGTCAATAATCTCAAGAGGGGAAGCATTTTGTAGCTCCTTAGCCAAATTCTCAAAGTCCTCTTCCTCAGCTTTCTCTTCTACCTCTGCAAATCCACCAAACAAACACAGCCCAATAAGTCATTTTCCATCCTTCAACATCATCAAAACAAACACATGCAAAGAACAAATATTGAGCATTTCATTTACCAGGAGCCACAATGGTTGCTGCTGAGGGAACTATTGAATCATTCCTCGTAGGCTCAGCATTCAATGGCTTCACAGCACAACGCCTCCAAGAATTCAAAACAGTCGATTTAAGTTGAGGCCTATCCAATGGCTGAAAGGTACCCAATTGAGATACTGCAAACACCAAAAAGAATAAACAAATAAATAAATAAATAAAAGCCAAAACAATTGAAGAACAACCCAAGAATATTTGAACCCAGATGAAAAAATTTCTACAGATATCAAACTCAACTACACAAGGATAAAAATTGAAACTTTAAAGGAAAAAACAACTTTAATCTGGAAAAAAAAAGAACAAAATTATTTTTCAACCCAGATGCATTCTCCATGAACTAATCAAATACATCATAAATCTGATTATCTGAAACAAGAACAGAAGAAAATTCTAACCCATATGCTAAATTGATCCAAAAATACTACAGTCAATTATAAAAATTGAAACTTTGAAGGAAAATAAATAACCCAAAAATCTGAAAGAAAAAGTAACGAAAAGTCCAACCCCTATGCTAAAATGCTTCAAATTAACACATTCTAAGATAAAGATTGAAACTTTGAAAAGAACAAGTAAGGGTACCTTTGAGTTGTTCATAAAATTGAAACTTTGAAGGAAAAATTAACCCAAAAAACTGAAAGAAAAAGTGAAGAAAATTCCAACCAAGATGCTAAAATGCTTCAAATTATCACATTCTAGGATAAAGATTGAAACTTTCGCTCAATTGGTTGGTAAATAAGTTATCCCGAGATTAGTTATTACACATGGTATGTGGGATAAAATAACACTATAACCCGGGATTCTGAAATTTTATTTCAAACAAACATGGGATAAGAAGGTACTAAAATTTTATCTCGGAATTATTTTAGCTTATCCATCATACCAAAAGGAAACAAGTAAATGGGTACCTTTGGGTTGTTCATAAGAAGAAGACAAAGAGCCATGAATTGTAGATGAAGAAGTAAAAGCCAAAGCCATTTGTCTCAACACACAAATAAAGATTTGAAAAACTAAATTTCTTTGTGAAAATTAAGGAAGATGGTGATGGGAAGAAGAGTTTGTATGTGTTGAACAAGAAGAGGGAAACATGGTGGGAAGTATTAAAGGGCACCTGAAGACAGAGCGGCCTTCTAGATTCATTGAACCTGGACATGATTTGGGATTTGAATGTGAGTCTGACGTGGCGATATCTGATTGGATGATGGTCAAGTTGTACATCAGCGCTTGGGTCATGTGGCGGAGAGAGTGCGAATTTCTCACCAGTCAAAAGTTTTTTAGATTTCTTCTTTTTCTCTCTTTGTTTTTTTTTTTTTTGACAAATTTAAGATTTGTGGATTCCAGTTGTATATTTAGGGAAAGATTTGGGGCTATTAGTCTATTACGAATCTAAAAAAAAGTTTATATAACGAAATTACTAATGCAGCTCTATATTATCAAGATGTTATTAATCTTTCTTGGGGAGTCTTTCATTAATATTAAAATATATATAGAGTCTCACACAAAAATCCTAGAATTTTCTTCTAAAGCCGCCGCCCTTGACCCCCCCCTCGGGATTCTCGCCGCGGCACTCCCCCCTCTCCTCCCTAATTTTTTTGGTTTTTCTCTCATTTCCTCTCTTCTCTAAATGACTAGTGAGGATTTTTCCAATACTTCTGATGCTTCAACCTCCACCAATCTCACCACCATGTCATCATCTTCTTTTCATCCCGCTCTAACTGTTATCAATATCAAAAACTCTATTCTCATTCTTCTTGATCAAGAAAACAGTCAGTATTCTCCTTGGATTGAACTATTTCGTAATCATGCATGTTTCTATAACGTGCTTGACCATATTGATGACACCATTCCGCGCCCTCCGGAGGTTGATGAGTCTACTTGGCGTCGCCTCAGACGCCACGCCAAAACGATGAATTTATGGTAGTATTTCGTGATCTTCTTCTTACTATCATGAAATCCGCGCCACAACCTCGAGTTATGGAACCGCTGAGGAAATCTTTCAAGATAACAAGAAACTCGCAAAGCGTATTGGAGGAACAATTTAACAATACCGCGAAAATTTCTCCAACATGACTCAAGATCGCAGACTGAAACTCCCGCGATCAACTCTCCAACGCCGACACACCTATCTCTGACACTAAATCGTGTTGCAATTGATTGCAGGTCTCCCCAAAGGTGACTATGATACGTTAGCCGCCATAATTCAACAGGCAGATCCGCTTCCCAGTTTTAACAAAGATCGCTCGCAGTTGTTGCTCGAAGAAACTCGACGTGCTAAGCAGGATGAGCACAATCAGAAGAAATTAGTTGTCGAAACGCGCCCTCAATATCTAACGCCGCCAGAAAACTCTCAACCGCAGCAGGAACGCGGTGACAAGGATGGAAAGGGCCGCAGCAGGCGAGGTCGCTACGGCGTGGTCGCGACAACAGACCAGCAGCAGAAGAACAACAAGATCCGCATAATCGGGCTTCAGCGGTGCCACAAGAAGATCCATACGTCGCCGCGGCCGCCATCATTTCGATCAGAACCCTTCCACCGCTTCTCCCATCACGGTGTGTTGGGACTCGCCCAAATTCTGAAGTCCAAGACCCGCAGCAGCCCACCTCACGCACGGCCGGGCCAAGAATTTTCATCCAAAGATAACACCCATCGAAGTTAGGTCAGGCCTTCAGCAGTCTCAATATGCAATACCGACAACAATCGTATACGGACTCAAGCCACTTCTCATCTCACCCGATCGCAGTAATATTTCCAAACTGCTTGGTTTAAAGCATCCTCACTCAGGATACTGGTAGTGGTCACCGCATTCCTGTAAAGGGTTTTGGTACATCATATACACCACCTCCTAATCCATTCCCACTTCAAAATACCCTATATGCCCCACATGTAATTAAGAATCTAATCTATATCCGCAAATTTACTCGTAATAATTATGTCTCTGTTGATTTTGACCCTTTTGGTTTCACTGTGAAGGATCTTCATACGGGGACCTCTTACGAGATGCAATAGTACGGGGGATCTATATTTATTCACTCTCACCTCCGCTGCCAGATCTAGCTCTCCCGTCTCTCTAGCGGTCATTTCTTCTTCAACATGACATAATAGACTTGGTCATCCAGGAGCTCCAGTTTTTAGTTTTCTTTGAGGCAATAATTTCATTACTTGTAATGGGAAGCTTGCCCAAAATTGCGTTTCTTGTTCTTTAGGCAAACATACTCGTCTTCCATTTAAATCATCTACTAGTGTTACTTTTGCACCTTTTGATATTATACATGCCGATTTATGGACATCATCTGTTGCTAGGTCCCTCGGTCATAAATATTATCTTATCTTACTAGATTATTTTTCTCACTTTGTTTGGTTGTATCCTCTCAAATTTAAATCGGAAGTGTTTTCTAAATTTCTTGAATTTCGTAAATTCATTCAAACACAATTTGAAAAAGGCATAAAATCTTTTCAGTGCGATAAAGGTCGTGAATTCAATAACTCTATGTTTCACCGGTTTTGTACCAATAATGGCATGGTATTTCGCTTCTCCTGCCCCCACACCTCCTCACAAAACGGTAAAGCTGAAAGAATCATCCGCATCATTAACAATATGATTCGCACTCTTTTGATTCATGTCTCCCTACCTCCATCTTTCTAGGTCTATGCTGCTAAAATGTCAGAAAACGTTCTAAATATTCTCCCAACTAGCACCCTTCACAATATGACCCCTACCGAAATTCTTTATCATAGAGTCCCCTCTTATGATCATCTCCGAATATTCGGTTGTCTATGTTATCCTAACCTTGCCTCTATTACCCCTCACAAACTAGCCCCCCGGTCCACTCTTTGTGTCTACCTAGGCTTCCCGCCGAACCATAGGGTCTATCTATGCTATGACTTGTCCACTCGTCAGATCCACATCTCTCGTCACGTCACATTCGACGAGACCACATTCCCGTTTTCGAATCTTAAAAAGTTCCAAAAATCGGATTACTCTTTTCTTGACGAGCCTGCCATCATCCTAAGTCAACTAGAGCATATCAGTTCTTCTTCAACGTCAGCGCCGCGGTACCAAAACTCCTGCGAACAGGTCCCTGATTCATCGTCGACAGTGCCGCGGCGCAGTGCTGAGGCGCCACGACGTCAAAACATCAGAGAGGTCTGTCAGTCCTCCAACGCCGCAGCACTTGATCACGGTGTCGCCGACGGTTCCCTCCAGCACCGCAGTGCCGGCGTTTGTCCCTCTTTCTCCGTATCCAACAAATACCTCCGCCTTGGAACCTCCCACTATCCCCACTCACCAAATGAAAACTCGTGCAAAGCATGAAATCTTCAAACCCAAAGTCCAATTTAAATTGTCTGCCCAAACTATTTCACCAATTCCTAAGAACCCTATATTGGCCAAACAAGACCCTAATTGGAATGCGGCTATGACTGAGGAATTTAATGCTTTAACTAAACAACACACATGAGATCTAGTACCTAGACCTAAGGGGGTGAATGTGATTCGTTGTCTGTGGTTATTTCATCACAAATACAGAGACAGTGGAGATCTTGAGAGGTATAAGGCAAGACTTGTGGCTAATGGCACAAATCAGCAAGAGGACATTGATTGTGGTGAGACCTTCAGCCCGGTTATTAAACCGGCTACCATCTGCACAGTTTTGAGCATTGCCATGGGCAAACACTGACTGATCCATCATCTTGATGTGAAGAATGCATTCTTACATGGGGATCTGAGAGAGACAGTCTACATGCATCAGCCGCCAGGGTTCACTCATCCAGCAGTTCCTCACTATGTGTGTCGTCTCCGTAAGTCACTATATCTATATAGCCTGAAACAGGCCCCCCGTGCGTGGTATGATCACTTTGTCAGGTATATCTTGCAGATTGGGTTTGTATGCAGCAAGAGTGATACATCACTTTTCATTTTTCATTGAGGTAGTAGCACTGCTTACTTATTACTTTTACGTGGATGACATTGTTCTTATTGCCTCCTGCGACGGATTGAAGAATGAGATTATTGTCTTGCTTAAGTCCGAATTTACAATAACTGATTTGGGGAAGCTGAGTTACTTTTTGGGGATATCAGTGACCAGGTCTGCCAATCATTTGTTCTTGTGTCAACGTAAGTATGCAGAAGAGATTATGTACAGGGCTAAGATGACGAACTGCAAAGAGGTGTCTACTCTAGTTGATTCTAAATCTAAGCTCAATGTCATGGATGGTGCTCCAATCTCTGATCCTACTCTGTATAGGAGCCTTGCAGGTGCACTTCAGTATCTCACCTTCACCAAGTCAGACATAGCTTATGATGTTCAGCAGGTGTGTTTATTCATGCATGCCCCCAGGAAGTCTCATTTCACTGCTCTTAAGCGTATCATTCGATACATTGGGCGGCACTCGATTATGGTTCAGACCTATACCCTCTCGCACCAAACAAAGTTGCTTTCATATACTGGATGCAGATAGGCGGTATCCGAACACGCGACGCCCACCTCCGCTTTTGTGTTTTCTTAGGGATAATCTGATTTTTGTCCGCTGTCGACAGCTACCCTATCCCGCTCCAAAGGTCAGGCTGAGTACAGAGGCGTTGCAAATGTAGTAGCTGAGATTTGTTGGCTCAGAAATTTACTGTTAGAACTTTAGTGTCCTTTGCATCAGGCATCTATTGTGTATTGTTGTTACACCCCGTATTTCCAAGGCAATGAGATGAGAATGTGCGTACGAAATTGAGATTTGAATTTTGAAAAGAAAGAAGAATTACTTTTTCTTAAGGAAAATTCTCGGAAATTGGTGAAGAAAAACGTTTATTAATGGGAATTTGATTCTCAAATTTGATATTTGAGACTTTTGGAATATATTAGAATTATGGATTTTTAAATTCCGGATTTGGTCATGTGGGACCCACACGAGAATTTTACGGTTTTGTGGGGCCCACAATATTTTGAGATATTTTAGCCAATTATGGATATTTTGGGAGATGAAATATTTTTAGACCAATGAGAGGGTGACACGTGTCACCCCCACTTGTCTTGGAAGACTTGACTTGGACTAGATATTTTGGAGACAAGTGGAGGTGGGTCTCACTCCACTTGTCTTGCTACACTTAGGCCATACACTTGTCAAGCATCCACACATAGAGATACATTATATATGGATTGGTCTTGCAAGACTTGCCTTAACACTTAGCCAAATAAGCTCTCATCTTTCTCTCATTTGAGCTCAACACCAAGAACACCTAGTGTTGATTAGTTCATTTCATCCAAGATTAAGGCCCCTAACCAAGTGATTAGCAAGATTAAGCACCCTTAACCCCTAAATCTAGGTTGGGTCGAAAATGGTGATGAAACCCTAGGGGTTTCCGTCGACTTTTTGGAAGCGAAACGTGAAGAGAAGTTGCTCCTAAGGTTGTAGGGGATACATATATGTGATTGAAACTTGAAGAAGTGGAGCGAAACGAAAACTGCGGACCAAAACTTAGCATTCTGCCCGGGACATTTTTGGGCACAAAATTGAGGTAAAAGTTCTTCTTCCTCCGCAGTAATTAGATATTACTCATTGTTATAGTATATAGATGAACTTGTATTAAGGAAGATATGAAAAATAAGGTGTACATGTACCATTTCCAAGTTGAGGCCGAGACTAGGACTTTTCGGACCATTGAATTCGTTGATTTTTATTGTCGTCATCTACACTTGTCGCATGTTATATAAAGAAGGAAATATTGTCGTTGATAGTTAATATAACTTATATAACATGTTGGAACTTGATTTGGATTAAAAAGGAATTAAGGAAAATGGATTTGGATTTAAAGTATGTTGGCCGAGAATGGCCCTTAATGTGGTAAATAATGGACTGTTTTAATATAGATTGTGGGGCAGAATTTTACACGTCTAGTTAGGCATGTAATCCTATTTGGCTAACTGTTGGTTGCGCCTTAAATGTGGCTTGTTGGTTGATGAATACGGGTCTTGGAAAAGGTGGAAAAGTACGTAGAAACAAAGGAAGTGCTGCCCAAATTTCCGTAGAATTAGAGGGTCATTATTTGGTATAAGTCTTATACTAGAAAGTATGATATTGATAGAAGCGCTATCATCATTATAGGTTGAAGTACTACGTGTAGCATATTCTACTTGGAGGGTGGAATAGCCAATAAGGTTGAAGTACATTGGAGCGTATTGCTACTTGTCGTTTGGGTCAGTCACCAACGAGGTATGTGAACTTCTTCCTTCTATCGACATGATTATCCTTGAAGTATACTTGTCTTGTTAGTTGGAGTATACGTGACTTGTTTTCTTGAAGTACTTGCCTTGTCATTAGGAAGTATTCATGTTATTGATTTTTATGCAAAAGGTATGTCTAAAATATTCCTAAGTTCTTACCATGTCTTATGGGGATGTTGGTAAGAGACGTTAGGAAGTATTAGAAACTGGTATAACTTATTCACGGTTCAAATGAGTGTTAATTTTAAATGTATGAGTGACTTGGTTTGAAATGAATAAGTTACTTGAATTACTTTAAAGTTATGAGATTAATTTAAAGATAAGAGACTTGATTATTTTGAAAGTTTGAGACTTTGTTTTTCAAGATATGGGACTTGATTTCTAAAGAAAAGAGACTTAGAAAAATGTGAAACTGCAGAATTCGGGTTCGGGGCCGCGGCGCCAAGTTGCAGGGTCGTGGCTCAGAAACTTCAGAAGGCAACAGAAGTCCCGGCGCCGGCCGTGGTGATGCCCCTGTTGAAGGGAGTCGAGGATTAGTTAGGGGGCGGGGTGGTGTTTTCGTGCCACAGTATCGACCCTATATATTATAAGTGACTTGATGTTTAAAGACTAAGTTACTTGATTGATTTAAAAAGAATAAATGATTTGGTTTGGAAAGAGAAGTTACTTGATTTCAAAACCTTGAATTGAATTTCTAAAGGTGTAGTAACTAGATTTGAAAAGTATAGATTACTTGATTTGAAAAGGTATGGATTACTTGATTCGGAAAGAATAAGTAACTCGATTTGAAAAGTATGGATTACTCGATTTAAGAAGAATGAATGACTTGAGGTTGAAAGAAGAGGTTCTTGGTTTTAAAAGTATAAGTTACTTAAGTTTAAAAGTGTAAGTAACTTGATTTTGATAGCAAAAGTATTTTGGGATTCAACTCCCTAAAATTTCATGAAATGATTCTTTTTATAAAGAATAGATGTATGTAGTACTTTTGGGTTTAATCCCCTAACATTACATGATTTGAGTCTTCTTGTAAAGAAGTGAATGTACGTAGTACTTTGGGTCCAATTCCCTTACATGACATGATAATGTCTTGGTTGTATTAAAAGGAAAGACGTGGTAGTGCTTTAGTTTTCTAAAATGAAAGTGTTATAACGACTTTATGAGAAGTTTGTTATAACAAGGTTTGTGGAAAGTCAAGAGAGGGCTTAAAAGGTTATAAGGAAATCATGTGAGAATGTCCATGATCAAGTCCTTAGTATAGTACATGAAATGAAAGTGCCTTGAGTTTATAAAGTGAATGTACGGAGGACGTACATTGTTGTAATGGATCTTAATCCTTAATGAACTATGTCGTAGTGCCTTGGTGTTATAAAATGAAAGACTTGTTAGTGTCTTGGTTTCTCTAAAAATGATAGTTCATTCTATTTGTGCTAACGAGAGTCAAAAGATGTTTTAAAGTGTACATAGTTGCTTGTGATAGCTTTATGTGTACAATACTTTATATTTACCCCGAGGCCCAGAATGGGCTGGGACATGTTGTACCTCACATGGTATTGTCTTGGTTATTTTAGAAAGGAAGACATAGTATTGTCTTGGTTATTTTAGAAAGGAAGACATGGTATTGTCTTGGTTATTTTAAAAAGGAAGGCATGATATTGTCTTGTTTGATTTTAAAAAGGAAGGCATGATATTGCCTTGGTTGTTTAAAAAGAATGGTGCATTCATTTTGCCTAATGAGAGTTAAAGATTACTTATCTTGTATATGTTGTTCATGATAGCCATTAGTGATAGTATTATAAGTATAATTGCGGGGTAAACCCCCAAGACATTATACATTTCCGTGGATTTGCTCCCCACGATGCGAGTATGACGTATATACTCATTGCGGGCCCACAGGGTGAAATAGTCCTATGCGGGTGAAATAGTCTCATGCGGGGCAAATTGCCCTATGCGGGTCCACAAGACCTATGCGGATGGAATAGTCCCATGAGTAGGATTGCATAATGATACTACCGGCGGGTGACCCTAGATTGATCAAGTCCAAATTTCTAACCAGATTCTTGGCATACTTGCTTTGAGATACAAAGATCCCATCTTCAGTCTGTTTTATTTGCAGGCCTAAGAAAAAAGTTAGTCCCCCGATCATGTTCATCTCAAACATTGTCGACAATGCTTCAACAAATGACTCCAAATAAGATTTTGAAGTCGATCCAAAAACAATGTCGTCAACATAGATTTGAGCAATCACTATATCTACGCCGTGTCTTTTGATGAACAATGTTCTATCAGCTTCTCCACGGATGAAACCAAAGTCTAGATGGAAGTTTGTTAGACGACCATACCATGCACGAGGGGCTTGTTTTAATCCATACAAAGCCTTTTTAAGCTTGTATACATAATGTGGATGGTGGAGATCCTCAAATCCTTTCGGTTGTTCAACATAAACTTCCTTATCCAAATAACCATTGAGAAATGCTCCTTCAATATCCATTGATGCAAGGTAATTTTTAGGTAGCAAGCAATAACAAGTAATAGTCGTATTGACTCAATTCTAGCCACAGGTACAAAGGTTCGTCGTAGTCGATTCCTTTAACCAGGTGTAGCCTTGAGCAACAAGACGAGCTTTGTTTCGAACAATTATCCCTAATTCATCTGATTTGTTCTTGAAAATCCATTTGGTTCCAATAACATTTGTGTTGTTAGGACGTGGAACCAAGTCCCAGACTTCATTTCGGGTGAACTGTTCAAGCTCTTATTGCATTGCTTGAATCCAAAAATTGTCCTTTAAAGCTTCCCCAATGTTCTTTGGTTCAAAGGTAGATATGAGACAAGAAAGACTAACTTGTTGGTATATGGTGGACATACACACATACCTTACCACTTCGCGATAGTTGATTGGTTAATTCTCTCTTGTACGCATCCTCTAAAAAACTCCCCCTATCAACTGGTCGGGTGGATGGTTACTTTTAATCCTTGACGGAGGGTCTCATCTTACTTGGTCATGCAATTCAGTTACAGACTCCTCCACCACTTCAACCTCTGTGGTCTTTTTTTGTGGTTCAGATGTTTCCATTGATGTTGTGACAACATTTGGGACAACATCCGTTTCTTCAGTTTGTTGCTCTTTTCCTACTGTAACCACAATGTTATTTTCTGATGACTTCCCTGAGATATCTATAAGATCATCAAAGATAACATTGACGGACTCTTGTATGGTCTTAGTCCTCAAATTGTATATCCGGTAAGCGTGACTATTCTGTGAATAGCCAATAAATATCCCTTTATAACTTTTTGAGTTAAATTTTGCCAATTGGTCCCTGTCATTTAAAATGTAGCAGACACACCAAAGACTTGAAAGTAACGCAAAGTTGGTTTCTTTCCATTTAAAAGTTCATAGGAGTCATTCTGGTACCTGGCCTTAAACAAACTTTATTAGTGATGTGACATGCAGTGTTTAAGGCTTCTGCCCAAAGCCTTTTTGATAATTGTTTAGAACTTAACATTACTCTATCCATTTCTTGCAATGTTCTGTTCTTCCTCTCAGCTACCCCATTCTGTTGAAGAGTCTTAGGTGCCGAGAATTCATGGAAGATACCTTTCTTTTTGCAAAATTTAGTAAAAGATTGGTTCTTAAATTCATTTCCATGATCGGATTTGATCCGAAAAATGGGAGAACAAAACAAGTTCCTAATCCTATAGTATAGCATTTTAAACATGTCAAAAGTTTGTGTTTTTTTTTAGAAAATAAATCCATGTATATCTAGAAAAATCATCTACTATCACAAAGGAATATCTCATACCCCCTAGGTTGTCTACTTCAATAGGACTCATAAGATCCATATGTAATAATTGAAAACAATGAGACGTACCTGAGTGTTGTCCGTCGTGTTGGACAACATTATGGGGAACACGAGTCTGCTTACCTTTTAAACAATCTTCGCACATTGTCTTATCATTTGAGTTAAGCTTGGGAATGCCTCTAACAGCTTCATAAGAGATTAATTTCTCAAAGTTGCAATAATTGACGTGTCCCAACTTTTGATGTCATAGTGTTGTGTCGCTGACCCTCACAGAATTGCAAAATTCTTGTCCACCGATGAGATATCAATTGTCTTCAATTCGGGTACCTGACATAATACACTTATTGGCAAAATCTGTAACTCTACATTTACGCTTGTTGAATTTTACCTCGAGATCATCGTCACATAACTGACTTATACTAAGTAGATTAGCCACTGAGCCTTCTACATGAAGAACATTCTTCAAGACTGGTACGTCAGGAACATTGAGGGTTCATCTACCAATTATCCTACTCTTGCTTCCCCCACTAAAGGTCACGTATCCTCCGTTGAATGCATCATAAGCCTTCAATAAGTTTTTGGTACCTGTCATGTGTCATGAACAACCACTATCGAAATACCAAGAACATGTAATGTTAGTACGTAAAGTAGTTATGCACACATTACAACGCAGGTTTAGTTTGGGTACCCACATTTTTTCAAAACTCTTCTTCTTTCTTTTCTCAGGATGATTGCTTCGAATGTTGTTAGCAATGTTGGACAACATTGGTGACGACATCTTCGACAACGATCTGAGCACAGAGTTTTGAAGTTTGTAGCAGTAGGGCATTAGATGTCCTAACTTCTTACAGTAGCTTCATCCAAACTTCAATTTATCCTTAGTGTTACATGAGTTATTTTTAACATTGTGTGTTTCTTTAACAAACTTTATCTTTTCACTACTATGGATCTTAGAAGTTTTTGGTTTAAGAGGTGATTGATACCCAAGTCCAGCCTATGTAGGCTTGCTAAAGTTTAAAATTTCGTCGAATTTGGAGGTCCCCGTGTTGAGCCTCTAGAAAGTGGTTTCAGCTAAATTCAATCTTGCACGGATCTTACCAAGTTCTAGGTCCTTCTTGGTAAGTGCTACCTCTAACCGGGAAATTGTGCCTTTAAGATTGTTATTTTCAAGAGTCAAAGATTTTACTTTTGAATTTAGTTGCTCAGATTCTGTGATCAAGGCTTTACAAAGATCTTGTGATTCCTTTATCACTTCATCTTTAGTGTCAACTAGATCCAAGTTTACAGCTTCACATGAAGAAATTAAACCACTAAAATAATTAACATCAGAATAGTCAAAATACGCATACCTTTTCGATGTTACTGGGATTTCAGATGTTGTATCCAATGTTGTTACAGATTTTGTAACAACATTGTAAACAACATCTTCATTGTCGAACAGTGAATGTTCGAACATTGCTGCCAACATTGCCTGTGATTCTTCTTCTCGGTCTCCTTCCTCTTCTTCATTTTCATCATCACTGAGAGACACCCAAAGATTTACCAACTTTTCTAAGGGTGTTTGCACACTCATTAGCATAATGTCCCCAACCCGAACATGCATGACATTGCACTATCTTGAGTTGTTTGGGGTTAAAATTGGTATTGTCTAAGTTTGTTTTTCTTAGTGAATTATCACTTTTTTGTCCTGAAGGTGATCTTATTGGCTGTTTATTGAAGAGTGGGTTTTAGTGCTGCTTATATTTAGCTTTACTTCGATCATTTTTGATATTCCTCATCATCAAATTGAATCGTCGAGTGAGTAAGGCAACAGTTGCACCATCACCTAGTTCTCAAGGTTTTCATCCTCGTCTTCAATGTTTGTTTCTGAGGTTTGTCCTTGGAGTGGCATCGTCTTGTCCCTATACAAGTCCCTTTGGATCTTGATGTTCATCTCATAAGTTTGAAAGATGCTCATCAAGGCATGTAGATCCATTGTGGCAAGATTATGGGTCTCTTCAATAGCACAAATCTTTGTGTTAAACCTTTCAGGAAGAGATCTGAGGGCTTTGTCCACAAGTTGTGTGTTAGTCAAAGGAGAACCAAGCAATTGACACTGATTTGCAATGTCAATCAACTTTTCAAAATATGATTTTATATCATCAGATTCTTCCATCATCAAGTGCTCATATTGGGCCAAAAGCATGCGTAGCTTTGTTCGTCGCACACTTGAGGTACCCTCACAATGAGTTTGCAGGGTCTCCCAGGCGTCCTTAGCTGATTTACAATTCTGAATGAGTTTGAACATGTACAAATCTACCCATCCGAATATAGCATTCAAGGCCTTTACGTTAAAGCTAGCATTATTGATCTCTTCCGCAGTCCACTCGGATTCGGGTTTAGTAAGAATATCACCATCCTCATCCGCTGGATACTTGGGAACAACATATCCTTCGGTGACAGATCTCCATGCCCGAAAATCAATGGATTTGATGTGAGAACGTAGTCGGATCTTCCAATAGACATAATTTATTCCATCAAGAATCAGAAGTCTACCAACATTTTGAATAGCTGAGTCTATAGCCATTAGATATAGGACCAAGTACTTATTGTGTTAAGTGTTGGCTCTGATACCAC
Organism: Przewalskia tangutica; assembly: GCA_029844215.1. Taxonomy (NCBI): domain Eukaryota; kingdom Viridiplantae; phylum Streptophyta; class Magnoliopsida; order Solanales; family Solanaceae; genus Przewalskia; species Przewalskia tangutica. The sequence continues at coordinate 35,567,684 of CM056727.1, read as the reverse complement.
TTGTTAGGTGATTTGAAAGCTGAAAACCTAAACAGTTTCTTATGTTGTCTTCAGTGTTGTGTCAACACTTGAGGCAACACCCGATAAAACAATAATAAATCTTAAAGAGTAAATGCAGCAGAAATGGTAAAAGACACAAGGTTTATATTTTCAATTATATATATTAATATAGCACTTGATGGTCAATGACCGAAGTAATGTATATATTATATATAATTACAATTAAATTTCTTTTTACAATTTGTAGAAATAAAATAAAAAGAAATTACAAAAACGAAGTCGCATATGACTTCAGCCTAAACACAAAACATCTATAAAGAAACATACAACATCTTCATTACAATTGCCTCAACAATAAGCTTGATCTAGAATCTGAACAACAATAGTAATGTGGGACTAGATGTTGTTATACTACTTTAGGCAGTGGTGTTTGATCCAGTTTCTAGAGTGAATTCCCGAGAGCTCCTTTGGTTATTCTTTTCTTTGTGATCTGGGTACCGATACAATGAAGTTCCTCCTCTATTTATAGTGTGAAACTTCCTTGAAATTCTCACTGGTTGGTTGCGGATGTTGAGAGAAAATAGGCAGCAGCTTGAACCGATTCAACCTCCATGAAATCCTCAACTATATTGACTTGATCTTCATGTCGCTTTCCTTCCAAGCTTGACTTATTCTTTTCTCACGTTTTAAACACAACTTCCTGGTTAGCTTGTCTATGTCATTTCTTTGGCCGGAAGAATAGGCAAAATCGTTTATAGAGATGTGTGTTGTGACAACACTGCAGACAACATCCTTATATTCATAATAGATGTTGTCCTGACTAATTTCTCATGTTGTCACAACACTCATCCAACATCAACACACCCTAGCCTTAATGTTCCATCACCTTGCACTAGGCTATAGCCATGAGGGGGTGGGAACATATTCAGTATTAATTGAGCTTGAGCCCTTGAATTTGTACTCATTGGCACTTGCATGAATCCATTTCTTGATAGTTCACTTCTCCAATTGTGATGGGTTCTTCCGAATACTTTTTGTATGATTTGTGTTTTTGTTATGTGTTTTGAGCTTCATTTCTTTATTAGCATCTACAGTATTCATTGAAGTAGAACATGGCGGAAGCTAGTGCACCTGCTGTCCCAAGTACTGAGTTGTTGGAGTGGCCAAAGAAAGATAAATGCAGAATCTTGCATGCTGTATATCGTGTCGGTGACCTTGACATCACCATCAAGTAGGTGTTCCGACATGATGGAGATACTTTACAAAGTGTAGATCTTGTTTTCTTGACCAGATAATAGTAGTATCTTCCTATTGTTGCTAGGTTTTAAACAGAATGTTTTGTGATGAAAGTGTTGAGGAAGAGAGATATTCCAGAGGAGAAGTACTCAAATGCTTTTCTTGGTTTTGGCCCTGAAGAGTCAATTTGTGGTAGAGTTGACATATAGTAATTTTAAAGCTTTTATATGTCTAATAGAACTTACATTTCGATTCTTAATTCTAGATAGGCCCCCTATGTATTTCATAAAAGAAAAAAAGAGTTTGCCCATCTCAATGGATTTCATACCATGTAATAAGCCTCTAAAGAAGTGTGAGCTTTGAGATTTAGTCACCCGTCTTAGACTTCCCTGAAAATTACAGGTTTGTTGCTCTTGCGTTGTTATTTGGGTTCTCCTTGGGGGATGGGAGGAGAGTTGGAGCCTGAAGGATAAAGCATGAGTAACATTTGTCAAGATATTCAGTATATGGTCCAGTACAGAGCCACTTGGAGAAGGGGATGCCAGGAGGGACTTGATTTTACTGAACCAAAGGCACATTATTTGGCCTAGGAACATAGATTTTAATAATAGGTTACTCATTATCCAACACCAATCACTGAATTATATACTGTACTTTGAAGCGTAATTTTCAAATCTTACATAGATACCATTGTACAGTTACGGAGTTGATAAGTATGACATTGGAACCGGCTTTGGGCATTTCGCTATTGCGACACCAGATGTAAGTAATTTTTGGTTTGCAAAATTATGTGGCACCATTTATTTCTTCTAAATGTTCTTTGTTCCTCCTTTCCTTAACGTTTACAAATTGGTTGAGGAGATAAAGGCTAAGGGTGGAACTGTCACAAGGGAGCCTGGTCCTGTCAAGGGTGGATCTACTGTTATTGCTTTTGTCAAAGATCCTGATGGCTACCTATTTGAAATCCTCCAGCGAGAGTGTACTGCTGAACCACTTTGCCAAGTGATGCTTCGTGTGGGTAATCTTGAACGCTCTATCAAATTCTATGAAAAGGTGACTCTCTTATTTATATTTGCTCTTTATAGACATCCTTTTGTGTTATATCCTTGATTTGACAAAGGCAAACTTCATACAGAAATTTCCAGCATGAAATGAAAAGAAAACGCTTGTCATTTTTGTGGACATGTGCATTTGTCTCAATTCTAGTTTATACAATACACCAAAAGCAATGCAATATTTTTTTTTATCCCAAACCAAAATATGGATAGCATTGGGTTAAACATGTTCATGGGGCTAAATCTTTACCTTTCCTTAGCCTTAAACATTGTGGCCCTTCACATTTGTCCAAGGTATACCCACTATGACAGGAATTATAGAAGATAATTGCAATGTGTTCATATTTGTTGCTCTTTTTAGTAGTGTTGTACCCATGATGGCTTTAGACATGAATACAGGTCAGCTTGGGCTATACTGTAATTATCTATGTTGTATTTTTTTCATTTACAGGTGCAGTGTGCAATTTGTGGTTTGTCAGAGTTTGTCTTTGAATGCAGGCACTTGGGATGCAAGTGGTGAAGAAAGTTGATAGACCAGAGCAGAAGGCATGTTTGAATTTTCTCTTGCTAGTGTTGGAGCCCAGATTACATATTTGCAGTATAGCATTGCTATGATGGGATATGCTCCAGAGCATGAGACAGTTGTTCTTGAGTTGACATACAACTATGGTGTGGCTGAGTACACAAAAGGAAATGCTTATGCACAGGTTGGTTTACTAGCGTGCATGTTTGTTTCCTGGACTTGCTCCTCATTCCAACTTTTCTATCCCCTTTTTTATTAGTGTTGTTCAAGAGTGAGCATACTCGCTCAGGGAATTCCTTCCACCAAGTCTTGATCCCTTTCCTTGTTCACTGAAGGAATGATCATTAAAATTCTTTTTGGCTCTTTGTTTTGTGTGTGTGACATCCATGTTTTCTGGCCAAACATAAGAACATAAAAAAAATTACTCTTTCTCGATTGAAATTCCACTTGGAACTGTCATTGGTATCACCATGATCAATGGTTAACCATGAACTTCATTCAAACATCTTATAGGCTGAACATTCATGTGAGTTTTTTCCAGGTTGCAATAAGCACTGATGATGTTTACAAAAGTGTCGAGGTTGTCAATCTTGCTATCCAAGAGCTCGGAGGAAAGATAACTAGACAGCCAGGACCAATTCCTGGACTCAACACCAAGATAACTTCTTTCCTGGACCCAGATGGCTGGAAAACAGTAAGTGGATATCATACCGCTGTATCATTATTTTCTGCCCTTTTGCAGGGCATCTTAATGGGATATGACCTCACTTTCTGTGTCCTTCACCTTGCCATTGTTTTGTTTATGCGTAGGTGCTGGTTGACAATCAGGATTTTCTGAAGGAGCTAGAATCGGCGAAGTAACTGGTCAAGAAGATGCTTGGTTGTATTTTACTAGATATAAATAAATAGTCCGTTGTGGAATTTATCTTCACATGCAGACTTATGCAAATGTTTAGCACAGTAACCAACTATGTTTAAGTACTTTTTCTGAGACATTCTCGTGTGTTACAATACGAATGTGACATCTTTGCCTTATTAGACGATCTCCGGTAGGGGATATTGTCCCCGATAATTACACACAATAGGAAACAATTCGAATGACATGTTGACGTGAAAATAATTGGAAATTATTGAATATATAGGAGATAATCTTGTCACGTGGAGACAATTCTTCTGAGGCAGAAGGTGTAGGAGACATTGTCTCCTGCAGTGCCATGTGGCAGTCTGCGATTGGCTGTCAGAAATTCATTTTCCATCGCTATTTTAATTGCTATTTTTGACCAATAATTTAACCGAATTAAAAAAAACAATTTTTATTTTATTTTTCAAGATCTATAAAAAGAGATTAAGTTTACTTCATTTGGACACCGAAATATTTTGACTATTTTCTCCATATTTCTATCTTCTTCCAAATTATTTGCTATTTTTTTAATATGGATTCTAATCAAAATTTTAATCTTCCTCCAAATTTTATATTTCCTAACCAACTACAAAATCACAATATTCAACGTCCACAAAATTCTCAAAATATGTCATCCAATTTTCAAATGACATATATGAGGTCAACTAATTTTGGTATGCAATATCAATATAACCGAAAATTTTGGAATTTGGCAAAAGTTTGGAACAACCGAAAATTAATTTTCAATTTGTGATTTTAATATTATCAATGTTTGAGTGTGTTTTTAATAAATTGTACGATTAATTTATCTTCATTAATAAAATCATGTATTGTTGTGTATTAATATTATAATAATATTTGATAAGTGTCAAAATTAAATGAATATAAGTAATTTATAATTTTATTATTATATGTGTAATAATATGAATTACAAGAATAATATCATATACAAAATAGAAAATGAGATAAAATGAATATATATGATGGGGTATATGTATTGATGTGGAGGAAAAAGAAAATGAATTATTTTATGAAATATCTCCTGCTGTGGAGTGTATGTGATAATTGAAGATATTTGATGATGTGGCAGATGAATAATCTGATGTGGCAGGAGATAAAAGTGATTTTAATTATGGTCTTATGAGTATGTCTTACTGGTTCCTCTTCACCTCAGTTTTCTATAATGTATAAAATTGTCCCGTCAACAAGTACGTATAGTTTCTGATATCCCACAGGCAGGGGCTGATGTAATAGCTTTGCGTTAGCAATTATGACTGTTACAACAATAAGTTCAGGCATAGAAACAAACAAGGAGACTAAATAAATTTTATCAATGGAAAACTTTGAATCTTTTCTAGGAACATAAAATGGGTATTTGAATATAAGGATTGAAGTTAAAAGATGTATAACACAAGGGCACTGGATTTCATCTCATGGGTACACTTAGCAAGTACATCCTTTTCCTCAGCAAAGGGGGAAACTCCAAATGAGGTAGATAAACTTTTTGGAACTTTGAATCACTATTGACTTACAATTTACTCTTTGGACAAAAGCTACAGGTGAAGCAATGGTTAATTGCTACACTTTGATTTGCAGAAAGTTATCCTAGAAAAATAGGGGTTGGGTGTGAATTTTAACAAATAAATCTTCTAAAATGCAGATGGAAAGAATATGATATCACAGGGCAGGTACAACTATGGGACTGGTAGTTCGTCGCCAGATAATACACAAACAACAATTTCAAGTTGGGTAACTCCTCTGCAAGTTGAATCTCCCACATAACCTACTTTTGGTAGGTAACCAATTATAGATCTGTGTCCATGGGATAGCAGCCAAGAACTCGAATGAGTCTTGCAAATTCCTGTATAGAGGATATGTTAAGACATTTAGAAAGGTGGCACAAGACAGCAATTTCAACAGCAACAAGAGAACACATGTAGATGGTAATAGAGCCACCTAAGCAACTTGTTTGCGGGCTGAGGGGTCATACAAGATATAGTTGTACTAACCTGAAGATGCCCAAGAGCATATTGAGCACGAGGGTCTGCCATCGATGCTTCAAAGTCAATGTAAAAGAGGTAGTCAAAGTACCTGCCATCAAAATTCAGTCACTTTCTTACGTTCCACAACATGAGTAGGCCTAGTTATAATGTACCCTAGCCAAGAGAGAGTGAAGTGCAACATGTGCTGGTGTGTAAATGTGAAGGATCATCCTGCACTTGTTCCTTCAGCTGGAAAAGTTGAAGGACTGGAGCTGTTTGGATGTTGTTCAGTCTTGCTATGACTTAACAACCACATTTATGGTTTGGAAATGTGGGAAAAGAAAAGATGATAATAAAGAGAAGGAAGTATTGTGACATAAATATATGGTTTGAAAAGGAAGTGGCGGGGAACTAAAGATAGTCACATTCATGGGTGCAGTTATCCACCCTAATTCTTTTGCTTCTCCCATGAAAATTAAACAAGGATGAACACAAATTCAAAACTTCCAATTCCACCTTTCTCTTCCCCGGCAAAGTGAAAAGGATAAACAAACACAGTCATCTCAATGACTTGTGCGATTCCATTTGTTTTCAAGGCACCGATAAGCTTTAGGCACTTGAACTATTTATGAAGCTATATATCTCTGTATATTTAACAATTTGACAACCAGAAAATTATTAGTACACAGTGCTATCAAGGAGCTCTATAGTAGCATATCAAATCTATACCAGACGAAAGGACAAATCAATTGCTTGAAGATCCATCTTTCCTATAAATAATGCTGCTTTACCTGCATGCTTCAGTAACCCACAACCTTGTAGAAGGGTTGTGGGGTCTAGAGTGGGACAAGGGCATAATAAGGAATATATTGTGGGAGGGAAAGGACTGGTTAAATACACCTTAAAACAAATCTTTCATTTTTTCCAGAATTGCAAATGAAACTAGGGGTGTGTTTTGGTATGAAGGAAAGTGTTTTTCACGGAAAATGTTTTCTTCGAAATAAGGAGTTTTCTTACTTGTTTTATGTTATTTCGTAAGCAGAAAATAGTATCCCAAAAGTATCTAAACATAATCTAGTAAAGTACCGTGGAATGGGGATAGAGGCAGGGTGGTGGGGTGGAGGGTGAGGGTGGTTGGGGTTGGGGTATAGCGGTGGGGAGGAGATAATGAGCATATAAATTCGACTTATGGAACTTGTTTTTCCTACTCCACCAAGAAAGTCATTTTCCTGATTTTTAAGGAACTTGTTTTCCTAAAAAATAAATGTTTTCCAAAACATTTTGACCAACTAAACATGAGAAAATTTGAAACATTTTCGTAAAAAGTTTTCCTCCATGCCTAACACACCTTAGAATATGATTTTTATGAAATCATTTTTTTCTTTAGGAAGAAATTAGCAAAAGTTGCGGGTGTAAAGCCAACTTTGAATGTTTAGAGAACTATTATATCAATCAATCAACTATGCCAATCCGAAACTAGTTGGAGTCGGCTATATGAACCCTTTAAATCCATTCCATTCTATTCACGAATTCAATATTTAAAGGGTTCTGCTGTACTTTGCGAAACTCACTGCAACCCTCATCTATTTTTACATCGGCTTTTAACCCACTGCAACCCTCCTCTATTTGGATTTGGGACAGCTGTACCTTGCGAAACACATACCCGTTCAAGCTTATATTTTTTAAAATTCCTAAACTGAATCGAGATAATAGATTATATTAATGGAAGCAAAGGATTATAATTTGAAGACATGCGGGAAAGATAAATTAAACAAAGCACACACGGCTTCAGTCAGTTACTATTCCATAGTGCTTAGCGCAATAAACAGATTTAAGACTCACTTGGCACTTCCTTTGTTGGAGTCATCTACTACCCTTAACGGGCGCTTCTCTTGTGGTCGGCTCTCAATCTGTATGAATGTAATAGAACATGTCTCAGAACCTTTTAACTGGACAAGGGAACTCGAAGCATTTACAAGGAAATACCTTTGTTAAATTGATCTCCCTCAGCGCAAAAACCCCTAAGGCCTTGAATAGAACTCCAGGCCCTTCTTCCAGAGTGAAGACAATGCTAGTCTACAAGATGTTTGGGAAATGAATAGGGAACAACAATTCTTTGTATGAACAAAATAAGTTGGACAAAAAAAGAAATATGATGCTACCTTATATGGCCTATCAGTTCCTGGAATTATGGGCTCCCTTGCTAGTATCAGATATCTGGTGATATTATCTGGATCGTCCTGGTTATTGGGTCATTAAGCTAAAATCACATTACTGAAGTTTTACAGCATACTATAGCAAATAGATTTGACTAATTGTGATAAAGCTTCTAAATAAGAGAAAAGATCTAAACAATTAAACATCTTTTACGGATCAGGAACAAGTAGGTCTCAGACTGCATTAATAATTATGTTGATCGGATAAGGGTGCAAGTATCCAACACGGGTGTGGATCTAGAGACCGAATTCGTCATCACATAAATTTTAGGATTCGAAGGTGTTGGTTGGCACATTGTTTTGTTGAAAAATAACTACTCCAATATTTTTAGTCAACAACGTTATATGACTCGTTTTCTATATAATTAAGTAAAATGACCATTGATTATTGTGTAATTAAGACTTGGCCTTTTATGTTTAATTGATTAAAAATTCAAAGTTTACTAGTTACTCTACTATTCAACGTTATTGCGGGTGCTGGGATACAGTTGGCATTATTGGAGAATTCAACATGGGTGGATGGCATTTTTGGAGGATCCGGAATAGCTTAATAAGACAGTCATTATAATAGACACAACGACGCATCATGCTAAAACTTCTACTCACCCATCCAGACAAGTTTTAATTTGTTATCTTGAAACTGCACAAACCAGAGATTTTTTCTTCACATTCTGAAATCCACATGATTCCACTCAGTATCCATAAAGTTGATTAGATGAAGGAAAAAAGGGAAAGTAGAAAAGCATGTACAGACAGAGTTTCAATATTCCACTAATCTCCTGCAGCATAACACTAGAGCCCGAGATGAAGCTCAAAAGTTTCTAATACAGCTAAGAAATTTGCATTCAAAACTTAGGAGCATTACTATCTGCAAAGAAGCATTGTCAAATCACCAATTTGATTCATTCGACAAGAAAGAAATTAGTGATCGTGGAATAACCTCGCCACATCCCAAACAACATCTTTGTGGTTTAACTATTTTTACGCTAGCCATTAACCTACCATACTCCTAATTTATCTGGGTTTGCAACCAGTTATGAGAAGCAACCATGGGTGGAGTTGCGCCCAAACACCAATGGAAATAAAATATTTTAGCGGACTGGTTCACAGTTGGAACTACCTCTGAAAGCTCTTTCTTTCTATTCCCAGATTTACCAAAATGAAAAAACATTTTTCCTCATTTTGACACGCATGCAAGTTCCTTTAAGGAAATGTATTTCTTGCTCATTACAGGCTGGACGAGGAGTAAAATGGAAAGTGTTTATGTATAAGCCAAGACCAAATCCAATTGAATTCCATGATCTGTTTCTTTATCATTCAATTCCATCCATATTGCTCACTCTTACTCCTGAAATTGCTTATGGTTCCATGTGATGATAGAGACAAGATGTGAAGGGCTAACAAGAAGTGTGCAAACTATACCTTCTGTAAACCGCATTATTCACAATAGTTCTTAGATAGGGATAACTATAGTGAGGAAAACGGAAGACCAGCTACTAAGCAATATCCAGTGTAGATAGAGTATCATATAAATTTACAAAAAAATGAACTACTTAGCAATTAGATTACATTTCTGAACAAAGGAAATAATTCTTCCTCTGACCCTTCTGGCAATTTGAGTGAGATTAAAGATAAAAGTCCAATGATGGAGTCCTGTCATTCTAATTCCACTCATAAATCAAGAAAAAAATGGGTGCAAATAACTAGAAGTATAAAAGAATCTGTAAAATTTTCACAAACTTTAAAACCTCTAACCCCTCCAGGGGTTGGTGAATTTTTGAACCAAGAAAATCCCATACTCCAGCAAATCTAAACATTTAACATTCTGGAGTTGGATCAGATCATCAAAGGTCAGCCAAGATCCTCAAGAGAGTTATTGGTCGATACAGCCTATGCAAATGCTATTATTTTATGAACATGTAAACACACTGGATTTCATACACTCAAGTCATGAGGTGTCCATATCGTCTGTGAATGTGGGCTCAAGAACTATATTATTAAAAAGACAATCAAGTGCAGTTTCAAAAGATACAAGATGACATGTAGTAAAAACAAAAGGAAAATCTCAGAAATGCAAAATCCTAACCTGAATTCTTTCTGCAAGAATGCTGAGCCCGTAAATCTCAGCAGCTCGAGCACTTGCAACTGCTCCAGCATCTCTCATCCCTTCAGATGCGACAATCTATCGAGATGTCAAATAATGTGGAAACAAAAACCAGAGAGAATTTAATGGAATACCTGAGCAGCAATGGAAGTATCATCACTACTGACCCTTGCAACGCCTAACTTATTTAACATAACATTACATTGTTCAAGTGCCTGAAAGCAAGTACTGTCTGTATTAGCATTTACCAAGTAGAAACGGAAACAAGAAATATTCAGTGTGCAAAACTAAAGGAAGTAACTGTTTTGTTTTATTTTATAAAAAAAGGTCATAACTCAACCACAAAAGTTATCCAATATTTCTATATTTTTTCAATTAATCAGGAGAAAAATGAGATTCTTCTCAAATCCCAACACAGACAAAATACTAAGTGATTTCTTCCCATTTGTCCTAGCATTGGTGGACAGAGTTACCTGGTACTTGCTGCTAGTGGGAGGTGGCAGGTATCCCACGAATTAGTCGAGGTGTGCGCAAGCTGGCCCGGACCCCACGGTTATAAAAAAAGATGAGATTCTTCTGAATAATGAAATGAAACGATTACCTGAGGGTGGCTCACGACGCGCTTTAGTTCCTCTTTCCTGATTCCTGGCAAGCCCAAAAGGCAATGGTTAACAAGCAACTGAACTTCTCCCACAATATGCAGCCTGTGCCGAAGGAGTAGATCGTAATTACGGTGGATGCTCCCACCAACTGAGTTTTCGATTGGGAGTACGGCTTTGTCTACTAACCACAATTCAACTGCCTGAGAAATGAGAACTAATACTATAAAGGTATGAAAAATTGCAAAGTTTCTTCAGGAACAAAATCAGTTTGGTTGAAAAACACAAATACCTTAAACGCGGCCTCAAACTGATCACATGGGACAGTTTCACATTTCGGGTATGCTTTAAGTGCAGCTGCCTCACTATATGAACCTGGAATTCCCTATATTAGACAAAGAAGATTAATTTTTACGAGGAATCTCACTTAAGAAAGGTGTTAAAAAGTTAAGAGCATGGAGGTCCTTGCTGTCTACCTGATATGCAACTCGCACCTTTGAACCATCACGGTGTCCACAAGAAGGATCTGTTGCAGATAAGGGTTCTGCAATAAAAAAATCGTGCCTCGTAATGTAGACAAAAATTGCACAAGAATTTAATGTGACAAATATTTATTGCGCAAATATTCAGCCAAATGCTTTCTTGTTTTTTTCATCCATGACAAAATGTACATTACATTAACCTATTGTTGAAAGAGGTTGCCTGCATTCACTTATATCTTCCATGACAATTGTGGAGTAAATGAAATTTATAAAGCCATCTACAGAAATGCACAACGTTTTCAACCAGATATTTCTTTTCTTTTTCACTGTCAACAAAGGCAACAATTTGAAATTATATTTCCTTCTAACTTAAGTAGCTTTGTGGATGCTGTAAACACAAAGTAACAAATTTGGAGAGAAATTGTCAAAACTACAGTTCTGCTTACGCATTCAGCAGAACCCAGTAGCTTTAGCCGAGACCCTATATTTGTTTAAAAAATCACTTAATTTGTATAAACAGTTTATCCAGAACCCAATAAGTTACTTTTTCTAGAAGCTATAAATTCAAAATTCTAGCTCCGCCTCTGATAGTCTTAGCAGATTCTTACACAGATTCTCACATGTTATGTACAAACTGTAAGAGACCCCATAAGAAGCAGTGGCGTAGCTACATAGACTGAAGGGTCGAAAGTTGAACACCCTTCATTGAAAAATAATTGTACTCTAAAAATAATTGATCTTTAAGACAGTGACATGGACTTAAAAAGGTTACAACTTTATTCAAAGATCAGTCTTTTTTCATCCAATTCTAACTTGTTATTACCACAAAGACCTCCTTTTTTAGTATTCTAAAAGCAACCCAAGATTATTCTCATTCTGTAGAACCTAAAAAGGAAATAACATCAAAAGGGACTTCATTTATTCTGATTTTGTCTCAAATCACACAATCCCAAATTAACAAAACATTACAACAACAACAACAAAATAGCCGCTATAATCCCACCAGGTGGGGTCTGGGAGGTAGAGTGTACACAGACTTTAACCCTCCCTTGTGAAGGCACAAGGTAGGGAGGCTGTTTCCGAAAATTAACAAAACATTGAAAGAAAAAAGAACTAACTTGGTAAAGATTGTAAATCCCTGTGAAATCCTTTGGACTGAATGATCTGAGTGTCTTCAACAGTACCAGGAGAAGCCAATGGCTCCTCATCTTCAACAGGAGTTATAGCTCTATCAGACAACACAACCAAACATTCCCATTTCCTATGGGCCCTGAAATTCAAGAAACTTGACCCGGAACGCCTAGACCCATGATCCAATTTCAAAGAACGATGCTGCTGATTAGTACAACAGGCCCAAATTGGGACAGCTTTCAAAGCCATGGTTCAGTGTACCAATACCAATGTGGTGAGCAATTACTATGAGCATACAAATTCAGACACATCAGAAAGATAAGACAGTGTCCTATGTCGTTGGGGTCTTATTAGTTCTTGAAAATTTTATCAGTTAAGAAATGGTCTAATGTAATGAATAAAAAGTGGCAGGAGGGATTCTTGGGAAACTAAGGAGAAAATGTAGAAATGGTGGAGAGGTTGGTAAGCAGAATGTTGGCAACACGTTTTCAATTGTGTTGAAGAAAAAAAGGAGACGGCCTACACTGGAAAACCAGTCAATTGCATACACCCCATATTGTAGAGTTTTAAATTTTAAACTATATATTATTACAATTAAATTTCGAAAAAATCTACTAGAGATTGTTTAGAGTAAGGTTATAATTATTACTAGTATCTTACAACCATAAGTAAGGAGGTACTATAGTACTATAAGCTTTCTTTATAGATTTAGGTTAGTACAACAGTTTGTTACAAGGTCGGGGAAAAGAGTGTCATTAGGTGTAAATTACTTTTTAAGCTAAAAGTTAAAAAGTACTGTAACTAGATCAAATCGATTCTTAGATATTGAAACCTAGCTTTGAACTCAGGGTGAGAATCAGTTATTTTCAAAGTTAAAAGATAAAATTGATTTTTAGAGATTGAAATTGAGCTCTTGACTCGAGGGTGAGAATCTGTTATTTTGTTAAAGTTCGATAGGTATAGGGATTAATGTTTTCTTTTTTGTGTCAATTTTTTATTTCTTAATCGTAATTAGTATGGAGTAATAAAATTTACATGTCTAGAAATTGCATAAAGGTGTCATAAATCACAATGCTTTTACCGTTAAAGAGATATAAAATGAAAAAATAAATATCAAAAACCTATTTTACCCTCTAAATAATAAAAGTGTCATTATTTTAAAGATAAAAATAATAATTCCATCTTTAAATTATAATAATAAAAGAGAGTGTGGCAAAAGACTCCAACTTTAATTTTATGTTGGAAATTTGCCTTGATGGTCTGCTTTTGGACTGCTTACTAATATTTAGTCACTATTTAAAAATTAATTGAGATATAATCATTTATAAATGGAAAATAATATCTAGATAAACAATGAAGATGTACACTGAAATTCCATGTAACACACATACATTAGATAACTAGATATTTGTGGAAGTTAGTGTAGATATTTGTGAAAATTAGTGAAGTAGTTAGATTTATTAAACATGTGCTTAAATGTCAATTAGCTAGTAGTTAACACTGTGTATAATAGACACAGTCATTGTAATGATATCGATAACATTCATTCTTCTCTTATCAATACAAGATATCTTCTTTCTTCTTCTGTACACTCTCTCTCTCTCAAACCGCCTCTCCTTCACCGTCTCTCCTTCTCGATCTTCTTCTTTCTCTTTTCTCTCTTTCAATTACTGTTATATAACTCGCATATACAATGTGAATTACCGATCTTGTGCACATATACAGACACAAAGCAGTAATTCAAGATGGCATCAAAGCTTATGAAGATCGATTGATGCGATTTAACTGATCGACAGATTGATTCTCGATACATGCAAGATAATTGAGGAACAGAATACAATGGAGTCGATTGCATGCAACATTCAATTTGTGGATGAATTGATGGATTGTTGCTATGGCGGACAGATCGATGTTGTGACTGAAACTAAGAAATAGATCTGAGAAGCAGATTACTGGACTTTCAGCATGGATTGATGCTTGAGTAGTTTCGGTCTAGTTTCATCCTGTAATTCTTTTTGTATTTGAGTAGAATTTTTTTCTTCTCGATTTTCTTTTCTCTCTGTGTTGGATATAATGGGGAGCAGTGGAGAAGATACAATGAGTGAGGATACATCGTTGATCACAATAGATCACAATCATCTATTGTATTTATTTCCCTCGGATGCACCTGGTTTCTTGTCGGTGGAAATCATCTTGAGTGGAATGGAGAATTATACATTGTGGAGTAGAGCTATGAAGCTAGCTTTACTAGAAAAGAATAAAATAGGCTTCATAGATGGCAGTGTGAGAATGGAATTGTTTACTGGAAATCTGGAAAGAGTGTGGGATAGATGCAATGCAATTGTAGTATCTTGGCTTATGGGAATGTGAGTAAAAGTTTACTCACTGGAATGCTGTATAATTCAAATTCATACACTATATGGGAAGAATTGAAGGAAAGATTTGACAAGATCAACAGTTCCAGAGCTTTCCAACTACACAAAGACATAGTTTCTGTGAGGCAGGGATCACTTTCTATGTCAATGTATTATTCTCGACTTAAGGATCTATGGGATGAATATGATTCTATCATACCATACCCATCTTGCTGCCCAAAAGCAAAGGAGTTTGTGGATCACTTACAGTATCAATGGTTACTGCAGTTCCTGATGGGAATGGATGACAGCTATGGCCAAGTAAGGAGTCAAATACTTATGATGCAGCAGATGCCTACACTAAATCAGGTGTATGCGATGATTAATCAAGAATAAAGTCAGAGAGTGGTGCCAGGAAACAGTAAGGTGATGTTCGAATCAGGGGAGTCTTCTTCTGCCATGTTCACATCCAATAATGAAAACTTCAGGAGTGGAGGTGGAAATCAGGCACAAAACAAGAAATATAATCCCAGTGTAGTCTGTGATTTTTGCCACATGAAAGGTCATTCAAGATTGGAGTGCAATAAGTTGATTGTTACAGACTGATTGGATATCCAGAGAATTTTAAAACAAAATGGAAGAAGGCCTATGCAGTCACAGGAGGGAATATGATGTGTGATGAAACTGGTCAAGAGACGACATCAGTACAACATCATGGCATGAAGACACAGTATAATCCTCTTCAGACATAGTATAATCCCTTTCAAAATGTACATTCATTCACAGGACAAGGATTCAATCATCAACATGTTCCATTGATGCGCGAAAAGATGCACACATTTTAACGCAAGTGCACGTTATCGTGACAAGTAATATAGTTTAGGTAAGACCGAATATCGTCCACAAGGATTAGGGTTCAAGTACCAATTATCTATCTTTTGTTATCTATTTGGTAACCGATATTTGATTTTGTTGATTATAACTAACAATTATAAATACTAATTAACTAAGTGTTTACTTCAGTGATGATGGAAATAGGGCTTCCAAGTCTCCTCAACTATCCGCTTATATTACTTATTAATGCAATGAATTATGGTTCTTCTTCTTTTGGAGCTAGCAGGTTTACTAAACCGTTTTATACTCCCGTTAAGGCTATATAAACACTCAACCCCAGTAGCGCTCATTTCTACCTTTCGGTGATAAGGATGACTCTATAGGAGGATTAAGACAAAAAACCTAGTTAATCGTCACGCGCAATGCGTGAAATTAGGTGTTTAAACCTCTCATTAACGCTACACAAGTAATTGAGGTATTTTCATCCCCAATCCAAAATATGTCTACCCAACTTACAGCATAGTCACAACCTCCTCCTTTCGAAGTTTGATTAGAAATCATATAAGTAATGATAATTAGTGATCAATTAATTATCAAGCATTCAAAGCAATTATTGGGTAAATCTCAACAATAAGAAGAAAACCATAAACATGCATTAACTCATAACATAAGTTTCAAGTGATTTAACATGGAAAGCCCTATAATGGAATTAGTTCCTAGTCATTGACATGACAAGAATTAATTCAATATCCAACATAAAAACTGAAAGTAAAGTAAAGAAAAGAAAAGAAAATTACTAAGTTAAGGTCTCCAATCTTCAACTTCAAGAAATCTTGTGTTTTTGCAAGAAAGGGAACCCTTAAAAACTGCCTAGGATTCTCCTTTTATAGGCTCAAAACCGCCTCAAACTTTTCCCTTCAGGCCTGGCCCAAAACACGTCTGAAAACCTGAATTTCCCGCATCGGTGCCGGAACTTCTGAAAGCCCTCTGATCATTAGGCGCCGCGGCTCTTCAACTCTGGCATGCAGGCGCGCGTGCTGAAACTTCGTGACCCTCTGATATTGGCGCGGGCGCTGGACTGTTGGCGAGGCGCGTGACTGGGCCGTGTCCGTGCCTGGTTCGCCACTTTCTCTGCTTTTAAGCTCTGGAACCTCCACTTTTGTCCTCTTTTTGCTCATTTTCCGCCATTTGACCATTTTAACCACTTTGACTCAAAATAAAGAAAATCTATCCTAATACGACACATATTTGTACAAAAAGGGACAAAAGACTAACTAAAAACGACTCAAAAAGTGTATATAAAATACACCGATCAAATACCCCCAAACTTAACCTTTGCTCGCCCTCGAGCAAAGATAGAAAACCCTATAATGGAATTAGTTCCTAGCCATTGACATGACAAGAACTAATTCAATATCCAACATAAAAACTGAAAGTAAAGTAAAGAAAAGAAAATAAAATTACTAAGTTAAGGTCTCCAATCTTCAACTTCAAGAAATCTTGTGTTTTTGCAAGAAAGGGAACCCTTAAAAACTGTCTAGGGTTCTCCTTTTATAGGCTCAAAACCGCCTCAAACTTTTCCCTTCAGGCCTGGCCCAAAACACGTCTGAAAACCTGATTTTCCCGCGTCGGCGCCGGAACTTCTGAAAGCCCTCTGATGTTTAGGCGTCGCGACTCTTCAACTCTGCTGTCTGGAGGCGCCGCGGCGCTGAAACTTCTGCGACCCTCTGGATATTGGGCGCCGGGGCGCTGGCCCGTGTCCGTGCCTGGTTCGCCACTTTCTCTGCTTTTAAACTCTGGAACCTCCACTTTTGCCCTCTTTTTGCTCCTTTTCCGCCATTTGGCCATTTTAACCACTTTGACTCAAAAGAAAGAAAATATATCCTAATACGACACGTATTTGTATAAAAGGGACAAAAGACTAACTAAAAACGACTCAAAAAGTGTATATAAAATACACCGATCATCCATACAGTCAGTTTACACCTAATCAACACCAGAAGCTGCTGAATCTGTTGAACAACAAAGAACTTGCCAATGTCAATGCTAACATGGCAAGTAAGTTTGTCTCTGACTCAGGGGGTCTAATTAGATAGATAGTTGATACAAGAGCAACTAATCACATTATATGTGATAAGAAATACTTACATAACAACTTGTTGACAGAGGGAACAGGAAAAGTATAGTTACCTACTGGAGATTCAGTCAAAATTTCACATATTGGGGACTGCCACATAGGAGGAGGTGATGTACTTAAAAGTGTTTTGTGTGTACCAACCTTTAAGTTCAACCTGCTGTCTGTGTCAAAGATAACCAAAGAATTGAGGTGTAGTGTTTCATTCTTTCCAACATTCTGTGTGTTTCAGGATCGTTCGTCTGGGAAGGTAAGGGGGATTGGTAGTGAGGAAGATGACATGTATATACTGTCCCTAGATGATCAGAATAAAGGAGGGGAAGTGAGCATATGTATGTACACAGCCAGAGACCATGTTGATGCAAATATATGGCATCAAAGATTATGTTATGTGCCTATGAATGTCTTGAAGAAGATGATATATTTCAAAGACAAACCTGATTTTACCTTGGATAATTGTGAAGTGTGTCCTCTAGCTAGACAAACTAGACTTCCTTTCCCTATTAGTGAGAGTAAAACAATAAAGTCATTCCAATTATTACATATGGATGTATGGGGACCTTACAAAACTGAAACATACAATGCAATGAGATATTTTCTAATAATTGTGGATGACTACAGTAGATGGACGTGGATTTTCTTACTGAGATTAAAGTCAGATCTTTTTACTAAAATCAAATTTTTTTTTTGCAGAAGTCAGTACTCAATTTGATACTAAAGTTCAGAGAGTCAGGACAGACAATGGCTCTGAGTTTTTTAATCATAGTTGTGGAGATATGTTTCTCCAAAGTGGTGTCATTCATGAAAGTTCTTGTCCACACACACCACAACAAAATGGTGTAGTGAAAAGAAAACATAGACATATCCTAAAAATAGCAAGAGCCATTAAAATCCATGGGGGTATACCAGATAGATTTTGGAGAATATATATTGAGAATGCAGCATACATAATCAATAGAGTAGCCTCCACTGTTCTGAGAAATAAGTCACCATTTGAAATACTATACAAAAGAGCTCCATCACTTAATCATCTAAGAGTGTTAGGCTGCTTGTGTTTTGCGACTGTCTTAATTAAGCATGATAAATTTAGTCCAAGAGTTGTGAAAGCAGTACATCTTGTATATGGATCCACTCAAAAGGGTTATAGAATCTATGATATGGAGAATAGAGTATTTCTTATGAGTAGGGATGTGTTGTTTATGGAGATTATTTTTCCTTTCAAAAGCAGTGCCAGTGAGGATACAGAACACATCAAGACACAAGATATACCAGATAGTGTTCTTTATGAAAATGTAATATGTCGTGAGTTCGCACCATATCAACAATCGTTGGACAACAGTAGATGAAGCGGTACGTATACGTGAGGATATTCAAGATGTGATACAAAATGATGCAACACAAGCTCATGACCATGGTGATATAACCCAGGATGCACTTGCTGAAATTCAATCTTCCAATATTGATGAGATACATATAAAGTCACAGTGTCCTGCAGTCAGAAAATCCATCAGAAGCAGCAAATCTCCCATATGGCACAAGGATTACATTACCACACATGGCTCATCTAGTTGCTTGTATTCTATATCTGACAACATCTCTTATACTGTTTTATCCACAGGATATCAACACTTAGTGGCTAAGGTGTCCACTGACACAGAACCACAGAACTATACAACAACAGCAAAAGATCACAGATGGGTTGATGCAATGAAAGCTGAGATTAAAGCTCTGGAGTATAATGGAACCTGGACACTTGTTTCCTTACCAGAAGGAAAAAAGGTCATAGGTTGCAGATGGGTGTACAAAATAAAGTACAAGGCAACAGGAGAAGTGAAGAGATTTAAAGCTAGATTGGTGGCAAAAGGGTACAACCAGAAGGAGGGTATTGACTACCAAAAGACATTCTCACCAGTGGTGAAAATGACCAATGTGAGGACTGTTTTTTCCCTGACATCAGCAAATCAATGGACAATACACCAAATGGATGTCTACAATGCATTTTTGCAAAGAGATCTATGTGAGGAGGTGTACATGAATGTACCAGAAGGGTTTATTAACCAAGGAGGACAGAAACAACAGAACCAAGTGTGTAGATTGATGAAGTCTTTATATGGTTTAAAGCAGGCATCCAGGCAGTGGAATATCAAGTTGAACACAACCCTCATTTCCTCTGGTTTTAAACAAAGCCACAAAGATTATTCATTGTTCACTAAACAGCAGCAGGGCATCATTATCATAGTGTTGGTATATGTTGATGATTTTCTGCTTACTGGAAATGATCTAGTCTACTAAGGAGTCCTTACAATCTGTTTTCAAGATAAAGGACTTAGGAGAGCTTCGATACTTCCTTAGAATTGAATTTGCAAGGAGTGCACAAGGCATTCTTATGCACCAAAGAAAGTATGCACTCAAACTAATCTCAGATATGGGACTGGCAGGTGCAAAACCTGTTTCATCTCCCGTGGATATGAACCATAAATTCACCACTTTTGAATTTGATGAACATGTTACCTCTGCAGCTGGAAACAGACAATTCTGATCCTTTATTGAATGATCCAAGTGCATACAGGAGACTGATTGGGAGGCTCTTATATCTAACCACAAAAAGACCAGACATTGCATTTGATGTGCACTGTTTGAGCCAATTTATGCATGAACCCAAGACATCACACTTGGAAGCTGGCCTCAGGATTGTCAAGTATGTTAAGCAAGCTCCATGATTGGGTATTCTAATGTCCAGTTCTCACAGTTCACTTCTAAAGGTATTTTGATATGTAGACTGGGGACCTGTATGAACAACAGGAGATCGGTCACTGGTTACTTGGTAATGTATGAGGATTCTCCTATCTCATGGAAGTCGAAGAAGCGAATCTGATGTCGAGTCCTGAAGCGAGAATCTGAGGCCATGGCATCTTCAGTGGCAGAAATAGTATGGATTACAGGTTTATTCCAAGATCTTGGTGTCGATATCCAGGTTCCAGCATCAGTGTTTACGGATAGCAAATCTTCTATCCAGATTGCCGCGAATCCAGTATTTCACGAGAGAACAAAACACATCGACATAGATTGTCACTTCATCCGGGAGAAGATACAAAAGGGCCTAATCAATACGGTATATATACCATTTGTAGATCAGCCTGCTGACTTGCTTACGAAAGCACTTGGTCGCCAACAACATAGTGTACTACTATCCAAGCAAGGAATGAAGAACATCTTCATACATCCTAGCTTGAGGTGGGGGGAGGGGGGGGGGGTGAAGATGTACACTGAAATTCCATGTAATACACATACACTAGATAACTAGATATTTATGGAAGTTAGTGTAGATATTTGTGGAAGTTAGTGAAGTAGTTAGATTAATTAAGCATGTGCTTAAATGTCAATTAGTTAGTAGTTAACACTGTGTATAAATAGACACAGTCATTGTAATGATATCGATAACATTCATTCTTCTCTTATCAATACAAAATATCTTTTTTCTTCTTATGTACACTCTCTCTCTCAAACTGCCTCTCCTTCACCGCCTCTCCTTCTCAATCTTCTTCTTTCTCTTTTCTCTCTTTCAATTACTGTTTTATAACTCGCATATACAATGTGAATTACTGATCTTGTGCATATATACAGACACAAATCAGTAATTCAAGAAATAATTCTTAGCTAAAATCGGGGAAAAAGATTATTGAATTCCAATTTCTTATAATTAATGGAACTCCAATATAATGTGTTAGTTCATACTGTATGAATTTCTTGTGGAATTTGAAATAGATATCATAGGCACAATAATGCTAAAGGATTATTACACTCGTGATAATATTTTAAAATAGATATAGTGAGTAAAACAATGATAAAATGCATAAATTTTGAAATAGGTATCATGAGTGAAATATGTTCATTAAATAATGTGAAAATGAGTATTCCATTAATGAGTACCTTTTTTGAACTCAACTTCCACCATGACTGCGTCCTCTAATTCTAACAAGCATTTAATTTTTATAAAATAAAAAATCAAATAAGTGAAACTTTAAGAATGTGTTCTAGAGTTCAAAGTTTTATAATTGAAACTTCAGTACTCTAGCATTGTATTTAGTGAAAATTCTAGAGTTCTAACTCAAACTCCATAAGAAATTTATGAAATTTGAAATGATAAAAATTGAAAGTTCATGAATTATTTTTTAGAGTTTGAACAGTGTCCAACTCCAATAACGTTATTTGGAGTCCCTGTACTCTAAGTGATAAATATCGTGTACAGTTATGTTGTATAACTATCATAATTGTAGAATTCTTGTACAAGTAGAATTAGAATATTTAAAAGTATAGTAAGAATAAAAATTTCCATATTTGGAGATTCTAAATTGTATATTTACCTATTTATTCAATAAGAATAATTAATGGATTATTTCTTTCATGATATCAGAAGTCTAAAGCTAAAATATCTTTTCTCAAACACTTCAAATGCCCCCTTCTTTTCTCTGTTTCCGTGACTCCTCTCAGATTCTGTGGATTTTTTTCTCCTCCTCTATTCCCAAAATTTCTTCCAAATCCCTAATTCAGCTATTGTTCTTTCGTTATGTCTACGTCAAAGAACATGTTTCATCATGCCCTTACAGTTTTCAACATCAAGAATTACATCTCTATTGTTCTTAAAATGGAAAACGTCCAATACGCGACGTGGACGAACTTATTCAAAGTTCACGCACGCTCGCATTACTTAGTGAAAATATATTGAAAATCTTTAGCACAATTAATATATCATATATTCGAAATAAATTAAGAATTAAATTTAATAGATGTATCTAGGGAGAATTCGCTTTGAATAAACTATTCCCTAGATACACATGTCGTGTTATTTCACAATTGAATCAATTAAAAAAATTAAAAAAGACCTAAAGTACGCTTCTAAGCGGAATAAAGTCAAGTGGCTTCTACGCTTCTAATACTTAAAGCTTGGAACTCCTCTCCTGTAAGTCGAGTTTCTTTCCACTCCTGTAAGTCTCGTTGCTTTCCACTCCTGTAAGTCTCTAAGGAAGGCAAGTTATTCAAGTCCTCCATCACATAATCCCCTCGATACCTGGCGTGGAGAAGGTTCCTACCCCCGAGGAAAATCCTACGTTATTATTAGGCGTATTTTGTAAACGCTTTTTGAGTCATTTTTAGTTAGTATTTTTCCCATTTTCGTTTAAATAAGTGTCGTGTTATGATCGTTTTTCTTTCTTTTGAGTCACAGCGGTTCAAAAAGGCAAAATGGCAAAAAGGAGCGAAACGTAGACACAAAAGGAGGGTCCCGAGGTAAAAAGGACGAAAGTTGGAAATTCAGGACAAAAGACTTCAGGACCGCGGTGCCATAATTACTGAGAGGTTGCAGGACTTTCGGCACCGCGGTGCTATTCTGCAGGACCGCGGTGCCAATGCGGGGAATTTCAGATCCGAAGTAAATTTGGCCAAGGGCATAAGGGTCCATAGGGCACGAAATTTGCAACATACTTAAGCCCTAGGGATTAGTCTAGTGAGGGGAGTTGGTCATTCTAACACACAACACATCACAGAGAAAGGATTGGAAGCTACAATTAGTTCGTAGTACTTTTTTTTCTTTCTTTTTAATTCAGTTTATGCTTGGAATTGTATTAGTTCTTAGAGTGACTATGGCTATCAGCTAAACACTTTATTAGGGCTTTACTTTTGAATCGCTTGAAACTCTATCTCATGACTTAATGCATTAGTTTGATTTCTTCTTCACTTGATTAAGATTTATTCAATAATTGGTATGAATGTTTGATAGTTAATTGATCACTAATTATCATAACCTATATAATTTCGAATCAAGAACCGAGAGGAGAGATTTGGATATGTTGTAATTGAATAGACATAGGTTAAAATCGCGGACGAAAGTATCCCGATACTTGTGTAGCATTATAGGTTACTGTTCTTAATTCTCCTATGTGGTAAATCCTATCATAGAAATATAGAAGGGTTCTGCACTGGGGTTGAACGATTATATATCCTAACCGGAATATAAAACAGTCTAGTTAACCGTTATCTTAACGTAGAAGAATAAGTCATTCTAGTTGCATTAAGGATTGAATAGAGTGGATAGTCGAGGATTTTGGAAGCCCTAATTTCTTCATAAATGATTAAACCCCAATTATTTAGATTACTTCTCGCAATTATTCTAGTAGTTAGATAAAAACTAAAATCAAATATCGTTTGCCAAATAGGTAATCTAGAATAGATGTTCGGTAATTAGAAATCAGTCTCTGTGGACGATAAACTCGGTCTTACAGACTATATGTAAAATCCAGAAAAAATGAATAATAATATATAGTTGTGGTTGAGTTAATAAAAATATATATATATATATATAAGAAAACAAAGAATAAATTGCATGGGATAAAGTTAGTGTTAAAGTTGGATAAATAGATAGATGAAATGAAAATAAGAAAAAAAAAAACAAAAGAAAAAAAAAGGGAAACAAACATGCAGCACATTTGCACGTACTCCACCCCTTTCCCTTCTCCTCCCCTTTTCATTTCCCCTCCAACTCTTGTCATTTCACCTCTCATAGGTTATAGAAAACCCTCCACTTATACATTGTATTTACACACAAACAAAGTACATAACATAAAGGTTAGAAAATCAGAAAAAAACAAGTGAAAAGAAGAGGAAAAAATACCAAGAGGGCAAGAAGAACAAGAAGCAAAATACTAAAGAGTAAGGATAATTTTAGCAACCACACAACAATAATCTTCACACTTACAAGGTGAGTTTTCTCACTCAGAAATTCTAGGTAACATCCTTTATTTTTAGTTCAATACATGTTAGAATAAGAATTGAGTGTTGAAAAGAAATATTGAACTTTTGATTGTTTAGACAACTAGTTGCGTCATGAAATTTACGAACTGTTCTCACTGAATTATAATTGTTAGAATTTGATGAAATTCGGAGGAGTGGTACACCTCTCTAATATGATCATATAGAACCAAAAATGAGGTAAAATGGACATACGGTTTGAAAGTTATAATAGTTCAAAGTTCCTGCCTTAGATTTGGCCGAAATTCGGAAATGCATAATTACGGACTGTTTTTATTGAGTTTTACTTATTATAATTATATGAAAATTTACATGGTTGTAAATCTCTCTGTTACGGACAGATATAGATAAAGAGTTATTAAAACGGACTTACGAGTTGAGAGTTATTGTATTTTGAAGTTGCTGCCTCGGATTCATCGGAATCCAGAAGGCAGGACGTTTAAACGTAAAACTGTACTAATATGTGGGGAATATGAAAATTGTTGCTAAATGAAAGTTCTAGATCTCTCTGTTGTGGACATTTTGAGACCTTACGGGGGTCTATACAACTTACGGATTGAGAGTTATCGCTGTTTAAAGTTTCTGCCTCGGATCTATCGAGATCCAGAAAGGGCAGCGAATAAAAGTGTAAAACTGTACCAAACGGTACAGAATATGAAAGGATGGTTCACATGGAGACGTGTAGCTCTCTGTTCTCGTCGTTTTGAGAATTTATGGGGCTTGAACGGGTTTACAGATTAGGAGTTATGACTATTATAAGATTGGGTGCTGTTTAATAAAAAAATTCTGCCGAAACAAATTTTATGTGGCTGTTTTGAGAATAAATTTGTGTTAGTTACCCAAAGTAGTTTTAAATGAAATTTGGTACAGTGAAAGATCCCCGTCTTACCTTAGTTTCCGCTTGAGAAACACCTTAGTTGGAGTTATGGTT
The DNA here is from genome assembly GCA_029844215.1 of Przewalskia tangutica. Lineage (NCBI taxonomy): Eukaryota > Viridiplantae > Streptophyta > Magnoliopsida > Solanales > Solanaceae > Przewalskia > Przewalskia tangutica. The sequence goes on along the minus strand of CM056727.1, from coordinate 35,542,398 downwards.
AAAAGTTATAATCGTTACGTATGAATGATGTAATGTTAGAAAAGAGAATAGTATTTATTCGATCTTCGAAAAATATGAAAAGTGAATACGTGTTCACATAAATATATAAATATATAATGGATCGGGTTGCGCCGCAACAAAACGTAAAGTGAATACGCGTTCACAAATACGTAAACATAATGGATCGGGTTGCGCGCAACAAAGCGTAAAGTGAATATGCGTTCACAAATACGTAAATATAATGGATCGGGTTGCGCGCGCAACAAAACGTAAAGTGAATACGCGTTCACAAATACGTAAACATAATGGATCGGGTTGCGCGCAACAAAGCGTAAAGTGAATACGTGTTCACAAATACGTAAATACAATGGATCGGGTTGCCGCGCAACAAATATGAAAAATGAATACATGTTCACCTATATATAAATATGAAAAGTGAATACGAGTTCACAAATATATAAATGTAACAAACATATGAAAATGCGGGGAATGTCTTAACGTATAATACGAGATAAAATGAAGTGTTAGTTAAGCGAGAATTTCCTATGAGGAGTTCTTTGCATATTTAAAAATGTTGTAACCTGATATGTTTTGCAATATGCTTATTACGTTATAATGTGATTGCACTTGGAATATTGTGGTGTTACTTTGAATTGCATGGTAAGGTTCTCACTCACTTGGATGGTAGGGTGACTCTTTTATTAACATGTTTGAAAAGCGTGATAGAGGAAAGGCTCACGCCAAGGCTAACGATCGTCCATGACCTCTTGTCATACCAAGTCCATCGCTTCGGGCTTGGTATTCGTCAGGTTCAGGATGTCAGTTCCAGTGTCTCGGGAAATGCCCGTATGGAATGGTCTCCCTTCCAACTTAGAATAATATTTGTCAGTATGTCTATGTAGAGACAATATTTGCACGAGCATGGGCTCGCGTTATATTTTCAATAAAGTCATAAACAAATTTCTTTATTGTTATTTTTATTAATAGCTCTGTATTTGAATATAAGTTCAAATATTTAAATAAAGAGAATTAAATGGTGCTCCTGGTGGAAAATAATTGTCCAGGTGCCATCACGCCCTAAGTAAAGACTTAGGAAAAGTCGGGGCGTGACAAGTTGGTATCAGAGCTAAACCAGGTTAGGAGATTCTAGGAATTTTCTTCGAGTTGGGTGTTTGAACGGTTACTTATTGCGACGGTGTGCGCGCCACCTTAGTAATAAGTAAACGGAATAACATCCTAAAGTTTCACTTCTTTCATACTCTTCTCGTGCCTATCTTGAGTCTTTTCAAAGACTTGGTTCTCGTACTACCTCCTTCAAAGGATTGTGGAAGGGAGTGTCTGACGATAAAATAACCAGATGTATCGCACCACCGACCGAAAAGATAGGAGAGGTACCAGATAGACTATGGGGCAAATTTTGTGAGAAGAATGGAACATATCTATACAGGGAATGACTACAAGTCTAACCCAATAGTATTTCTCGATGAGGTAGAAAACCTACTGTTTACACAAGGATGTGTGGAGACGCATGACGTCAATTTGGTAATCGCACGGTTAGTGGACAACACACGGGTGTGGTGGAGAAATTTTAGAAGAAATCATTTTTCGATGTCACCACCGATGACGTGGGGGGAGTTCAGAGCCGCATTCAGTGAAAAGTACATGCCTAACTCCCGAAAAGATGCGCTCAGACGTGAGTTTGAACCGTTGAAACAAGGAGACCGCAATGTGATAGAATACAATACATAATTCATCTGATTGTCAGCATACAACGCACATATTATTCCTACAGAAAGGGAGAAGGTCAAAAGAGTTGTTAAGGGTTTAAACCCAAACTTGGAAGAGAAGGTAGTGGCATTAGCCCATTATCGGGCATACCTTCAGATCGTCGGTATGACAATGAGGATAGAAGGTTTTGCTAAAGCAACATCAAAAAAAAAAGTATTCGCAGAAAAGGTTTCGGACGTCAGGATCATTTAGTCAGAGTCAAAATCAGAAGTAGGAGTTTAGTAAGGGATCTTCAAGACCGAATCAATCTATGGGCCAGTCCTATTTCAAGCCTAAGGGGAACAGTTGGTTTAATCACCAAGTGAGCAAGGACAAGACCATCAATCCTAACACAGGAGGGGACAAACCGGTTTGTAAGATTTGTCAAAGGAAATACGCTGGAGAATGTCGGCTTTAAGTCATGTTATAATCATGGAGAATCGGGCCACTATGTCGGGATTGCAAAAGATGACTCAAATACAATCTATTCGGGAGGTCGGCTACCACAACCGCCTCTGGGAAATCGGAAACCCCGCCAGAGTCAGGGAGGTCAACAACCCAACAATTCTAATCGGCTCTACGCTTTGCCCCGGAGGAATGAGGCAGAAGCATCTAATGCGGTGGTCACATGTATTTTGCTAAGTCTCGAGTATTCCTGCATTTGTATTATACGATCCCGACTCTACATTTTCATATGTGTCAATGGGCTTTGCTAAGAATTTACACGTAGAACCTTCTTATTTAAGTGAACCTTTTGAGGTTATGACACCAGTAGGGGCCTCAATTTGGGCCTCTCGGGTGGTAAATAATTTCCCATTAGAAGTGAATGGCAGGGGAACAATGGTGAACCTAGTACTACTTGATATGGTAGACTTCGACGTCATTTTGGGTATGGATTGGTTGTCAGCATGTTATGCCATGTTAGATTGTCGGCGAAAGATAGTGAGATTAACTTTTCCCGGAGAACCAGAAGTTGTTATAAGGGGTAGGATTGGAATATCCTCAGGTCAGTTTATTTCCTACCTTGGGGCTCAAAAGTTATTGAGACGCCAAAGAGTGGAGTACGCATATCTGGCTAATATAGTGGATACCAAAAAAGAATCCCCAGCAGTGAATGATGTCCCTATTGTTCAAAATTTTCCGGAGGTTTTTTCTGAAGATCTTCCCGGTCTTCCTCCGGATCGAGAAGTGGAGTTTGCTATAGAGTTAATTCCGGGTACAAGACCCATTTCTATCCCTCCATATCGAATGGCCCCAGCTGAATTGAGGGAGTTAAAAGAACAATTGAAGGATCTTCTGGATAAAGGCTTTATAAGGCCTAGTGTTTCTCCTTGGGGTGCACCAGTCCTGTTTGTGAAAAAGAAAGACGGATCGCTCCGAATGTGCATCGATTATCGGCAGCTCAATAAGGTCACGATCAAGAACCGATACCCATTACCAAGAATCGATGATCTTTTTGACCAACTTCAGAGAGCTAGCTATTTTTCCAAGATTGATCTCCGTTCGGGATATCACCAGCTGAAAATAAATCCAGATGATATATCCAAAACAGCCTTTACAACCCGATACGACCATTATGAGTTCTTGGTCATGTCTTTTGGGTTAACCAATGCCCCAACAACTTTTATGGATTTAATGAACAGAATCTTCAAACCATTCCTAGATTTGTTCGTGATTATGTTCATAGATGATATCCTAATCTACAGTAAGAGTGTTGAAGAACATGAAGAGCATCTGAGGGTAGTGCTTCAAGTCTTGAAACAGGAGAAACTATATGCTAAATTTTCAAAGTATGAATTTTGGTTGGAAAAGGTAGCCTTTTTGGGTCATGTTGTGTCAAGGGATGGAATTATGGTAGACCCCCAGAAGATAGAAGCAGTGAAGAACTGGCCAAAACCGACCACTCCGACAGAGGTTAGAAGTTTCTTGGGTTTGGCTGGGTATTATAGAAGATTCGTAAAAGGTTTTTCTAGTCTTGCTGCTCCTTTGACCCGGTTGACTCAAAAAGCGATTAAGTACCGATGGTCGAAGCATGAGAGGCAAGTTTTGAAACTAAAGAAATTGTTGACTCATCGCATCCCCAACCTTACCATCGGGACAAGAAGGGTTCACGATCATTGCGATGCCTCAGAGTTGGGTTAGGATGTGTCTTGATGCAGTTTGGAAAGGTTATTGCGTATGCATCTAGACAATTGAAGATACATGAGAAGAATTACCCAACTCATGACTTGGAATTAGCTGCGGTGGTGTTTGCCTTACGAATATGGAGACATTATTTGTATGGTGTGCATGTGGACATATTCTGAGATCATAAGAGTTTGCGATACATAACCACGCAGAAGGATTTGAATCTCAGACAAAGAAGATGGTTAGAGTTGCTTAAGGATTATGACCTTAGTATTCTTTACCATCCCAGGAAAGCTAACGTGGTGGTGACGACTCGATAGGAGATCAATGGGCAGCAGCCCATTTGACAATACAAAGAGGGTATTGTTCGAGGTACAAAGATCGGGAAACCTCGGTTAGCTTAATCGAGATCGGTGAAGGTAGGGTGGTGGTACATGATACCTCGCATGCCTTAGCTTTAAATAAAAGAAAGTCAGTTTGAGGATACGGAGTTTGTTGGATTTCGGGAGAGGATCCAACAGGGAAAACCTTCACAGTTTACATTGGGAGATAATGACGGAACCCTTCGGTATAAGGGTAGGCTATGTGTTCCTAAGGTAAAGGATCTAAGGAGGAAGATCTTAGATGAGGGTCACAACACAAGATATTCCATTCATCCAGGGTCAACAAAAATGTATCAGGACCTCAAGGCAAATGCGGTGGGGATGGGATGAAGAAGGACGTTGCGGAGTTTGTCGGGAGGTGTCTTATATGTCAGCAGGTGAAAGCTGAACATCAAAAACCTGGCGGATTACTTCAGGACATTGGGGTCCCCATGTGGAAATGGGAGGCGATTCATATGGATTTTGTAATTGGTCTACCGAAAACTCGAGAAGGGTATGATTCTATTTGGGTGATTGTTGATCGACTTACAAAGTCAGCCCATTTCTTAAGCCAAGACTACGTATCGCGCACCACAAGATACACAGATTTATTTGAAGGAGATTGTGCGTTACACGGATTCCCTTACAAATTATTTCAGATAGGGTTCCCGATTCACCTCACACTTTTGGCAAAGTTTCCAGCAGGTCTCGACAAAAGTTAAGTTAAGCACGGCTTTTCACCCGCAAAACAGATGGGCAGTGAGCGAACAATCCAAACATTTGAGGGCGTGTCGCGATCTTGTGTGTTAGATTTTCGGGAAGCTGGTTGGACCATCTATGTCTAATTGAGTTCGCCACAACAATAGTTTTCACTCTAGCATACAAATGACCCGTTTGAAGCATTATATGAACGAAAATGTAGGTCTCCACTGATGGTTCGAGGTGGGTGAGGCCAGTATTCGGACAAGTCATTCAGGAAACAAATGATAAGGTACAGATGATTCGGGAGAGGATCAAAACAGCTCATAGCCGTCATAAGTCCTATGCGGATCATCGGAAAAGAGATCTTGAATTTCAAGAGGGGGAGAAAGTATTTTTAGAAGTGTCCCCAATGAAGTGAGTTATGCGCTTTGGTAAGAAAGGGAAATTGAGCCCAAGGTTTATTGGGCCATATGAGATCTTGCGAAGAGTGGGGAATGTGGCTTACGAATTAGCACTTCCACAAGAGCTGGAAGCAGTGCATCCGGTATTTCATGTGTCAATGTTACGAAAATACTTGCACGATCCAAGTCACGTCATCCTTCCCCAGGAGATAGTTCTTAATAAAGAGCTTCAATATGAAGAGGCTCCGGTAGAAATACTTGATAGAAAGGTCCAACGCCTTAGAAATAAAGATATTGCTTCCGTGAAAGTCCTATGGAAGAATCACTCCACAGAGGAAGCCACCTGGAAGCGGAAGAGGCGATTAAAGTCAAATATCCATTCCTATTTGACTAAGGTAATAAAAAAAAATGTATTACATAGTACTTCATATGTGTGTCATTTAGTGTCTATACGTGTGTTCTGACCTTATTCTCATTCGAGGACGAATGCTTCTTAAGGAAGGGAGAATGTGAAGCCCCAAATTTGTTTCAATAACAATAAACATTATTGTGATTATGTTATTATTGTGTCTATGTGATTATGTTACGACCTTATTCACATTCGAGGACGAATGTTGCTTAAGGAGGAGAGAATGTAAAATCCGGAAAAAATGAATAATAATATATAGTTGTGGTTGAGTTAATAAAAATATATATATATATATAAGAAAACAAAGAATAAATTGCATGGGATAAAGTTAGTGTTAAAGTTGGATAAATAGATAGATGAAATGAAAATAAGAAAAAGAAAAAGAAAACAAAAGAAAAAAAAAGGGAAACAAACATGCAGCACATTTGCACGTACTCCACCCCTTTCCCTTCTCCTCCCCTTTTCATTTCCCCTCCAACTCTTGTCATTTCACCTCTCATAGGTTATAGAAAACCCTCCACTTATACATTGTATTTACACACAAACAAAGTACATAACATAAAGGTTAGAAAATCAGAAAAAAACAAGTGAAAAGAAGAGGAAAAAATACCAAGAGGGCAAGAAGAACAAGAAGCAAAATACTAAAGAGTAAGGATAATTTTAGCAACCACACAACAATAATCTTCACACTTACAAGGTGAGTTTTCTCACTCAGAAATTCTTGGTAACATCCTTTATTTTTAGTTCAATACATGTTAGAATAAGAATTGAGTGTTGAAAAGAAATATTGAACTTTTGATTGTTTAGACAACTAGTTGCGTCATGAAATTTACGAACTGTTCTCACTGAATTATAATTGTTAGAATTTGATGAAATTCGGAGGAGTGGTACACCTCTCTAATATGATCATATAGAACCAAAAATGAGGTAAAATGGACATACGGTTTGAAAGTTATCATAGTTCAAAGTTCCTGCCTTAGATTTGGCCGAAATTCGGAAATGCATAATTACGGACTGTTTTTATTGAGTTTTACTTATTAGAATTATATGAAAATTTACATGGTTGTAAATCTCTCTGTTACGGACAGATATAGATAAAGAGTTATTAAAACGGACTTACGAGTTGAGAGTTATTGTATTTTGAAGTTGCTGCCTCGGATTCATCGGAATCCAGAAGGCAGGACGTTTAAACGTAAAACTGTACTAATCTGTGGGGAATATGAAAATTGTTGCTAAATTAAAGTTCTAGATCTCTCTGTTGTGGACATTTTGAGACCTTACGGGGGTCTATACAACTTACGGATTGAGAGTTATCGCTGTTTAAAGTTTCTGCCTCGGATCTATCGAGATCCAGAAAGGGCAGCGAATAAAAGTGTAAAACTGTACCAAACGGTACAGAATATGAAAGGATGGTTCACATGGAGACGTGTAGCTCTCTATTCTCGTCGTTTTGAGAATTTATGGGGCTTGAACGGGTTTACAGATTAGGAGTTATGACTATTATAAGATTGGGTGCTGTTTAATAAATAAATTCTGCCGAAACAAATTTTATGTGGCTGTTTTGAGAATAAATTTGTGTTAGTTACCCAAAGTAGTTTTAAATGAAATTTGGTACAGTGAAAGATCCCCGTCTTACCTTAGTTTCTGCTTGAGAAACACCTTAGTTGGAGTTATGGTTAAAAAGTTATAATCGTTACACGTATGAATGACAGAATGTTAGAAAAGAGAATAGTATTTATTCGATCTTCTGAAAAATATGAAAAGTGAATACGTGTTCACATAAATATATAAATATATAATGGATCGGGTTGCACGCCGCAACAAAACGTAAAGTGAATACGCGTTCACAAATACGTAAACATAATGGATCGGGTTGCACGCCGCAACAAAACGTAAAGTGAATATGCGTTCACAAATACGTAAATATAATGGATCGGGTTGCACGCCGCAACAAAACGTAAAGTGAATACGCGTTCACAAATACGTAAACATAATGGATCGGGTTGCACGCCGCAACAAAACGTAAAGTGAATACGTGTTCACAAATACGTAAATACAATGGATCGGGTTGCACGCCGCAACAAATATGAAAAATGAATACAGGTTCACCTATATATAAATATGAAAAGTGAATACGAGTTCACAAATATATAAATGTAACAAACATATGAAAATGCAGGGGAATGTCTTAACGTATAATACGAGATAAAATGAAGTGTTAGTTAAACTGAGAATTTCCTATGAGGAGTTGCTGCATATTTAAAAATGTTGTAACCTGATATGTTTTTGCAATATGCTTATTACGTTATAATGTGATTGCACTTGGAATATTGTGGTGTTACTTTGAATTGCAGGGTAAGGTTCTCACTCAGCCCCAGATGGTAGGGCTGACTCTTTATTTAACATGTTTCAGGAAAACGTGATAGAGGAAAGGCTCCACGCCAAGGCTAGCGATCGTCCCGCAGCCTCTTGTCATACCAAGTCCATTGCTTCGGGCTTGGTATTCGTCAGGTTCAGGATGTCAGTTCCAGTGTCTCGGGAAATGCCCGTATGGAATGGTCTCCCTTCCAACTTAGAATAATATTTGTCAGTATGTCTATGTAGAAACAATATTTGCACGAGCATGGGCTCGCGTTATATTTTCAATAAAGTCATAAACAAATTTCTTTATTGTTATTTTTATTAATAGCTCCGTATTTGAATATAAGTTCAAATATTTAAATAAAGAGAATTAAATGGTGCTCCTGGTGGAAAATAATTGTCCAGGTGCCATCACGCCCTAAGTAAAGACTTAGGAAAAGTCGGGGCGTGACACTATATTACTTGTGAATGATACGTACACTTGCGTGAGCAATTGGACACGGTTCTAACAAGTTTTTGGCGCCTTTGCCGGGGACTGACGTACTTCTATTATCGAACCATCTATTTTATTTCTACTTTGGCTTTATTTTTATTTTTATTTTACTGTTAGAACCCTGTTGCCTTGATTTGTTTGTTAATTTTAGTCTATTTCAGGGATATAGTGTATGCGAAGAAGGAGAGGAGCAGATACGCTTGTTCCCTTCAACCCTGAAATTGAGAAAACGTGCAAGCAAAACAGGCGAAATAAAAAGATAGCTGATTCAGTGACTATGGACAACCAACCACCGAATCAGAATGGGGAAAACAACGAGGTTCCTGAACATGTAGAGGAGCCAATGCCGGTCCCAGCAGAAAAAAGCTTGGGAGATTATGTTACGCCGCGATTCTTGGTGCATGCATACGCATCGTGCTCCCGATAAGGGCAAACAACCTTGAGATCAAGCCAGCCATCCTGAGCATGGTCCAGAATATGGTACAGTTTGGAAGATTGTCATCTGAAGACCCCACATGCACATTGCCAACTTTCCGGAGCTGTGTGCCACTTTCAAGTACAATGACCCTACTGACGATGTCATTTGTCACACCCTTTTTCAACCGCGACATTTTTTCTAGCGAACCCTGCTTAAATAAAATGTTAGAAAATAAAAATGCTAAATAAAATGATAAATGTTAAAGAGGTTGCTTAAAAAGGTGCTAGGATATTAAAAGTGCTAAAAGGGATAGAAATGCTAAAATGCTAAAGTGCTAAAAAGTAGTGTTATGGGTTCGCGGAGTCGCCACCTAATTAATTGGGTGAATTAGGACACCTAAATGTTAACTAGTTTAAAGTGAACATTAACTCAATTTTAATGGTCTGCTAAACTTAATGAGATTTCGGGCAAGGATTCTTTATTAATCTAGAGGGAAGGGGTTAGGCACCCTCTAAGATCCGCTAACTTGCGGTTATCCTGCCAAACCTAGGGTTAGTTATTTATGCTAAGAATGCGTGTTTTGAAAATATAAAGGATGCTTCAAAATATTTTATAAAAGGAGGCATGTTGATAAAAGTTTGTAAGACTAATGCTATAAAAAATAAAGTTTTTAAAGTGTGCGTTTATATTGTTTATGATGTAAGCGGTGCCAAGTTGATTTATGGACTATAGATATGCATTTATCTGCGAAATCAAAAAGTGGTGCGTTAGTTTTAGATATGCAATTTTAAGGATTAGGCAAAAGATTAGATATGAAATGACAAGCCTAAGATAAATGATTAGAAGTGCATTTAATTCTAAATCACCTTCCCACCTTTTATGTTCAAAGATTAATTGAACTAGCTTTACTATTAATTACAAGGTTAGATAATAAAATTGCAATAAACAAATAAAGGCATAAAATGAGGCAATTAAATTTAAAGAGTTGAGACGGATGACAACGTCATCTTGTCCTATTTTGTTGAGGAATTTCTGAAGCGGGAATGCAAATGCGGATGTACATAGACGCAGGTTGCCATTTGAAGTAGCTCATGATGAGTTTCGCCGTGAGACTCTTCATTTTGCTCCGGTGCATTTCATGTAACAAAAGAAAGATAAGGATTAGTATATGCCTTATATCTTTATCAAATTATAAATTAGCATAAGACCTAAACACATAATCACCAAATGTTCATGCAAGGAAAAATGATATAGGGCAGCTTATGTATAACCTGGGCAGTGAAGCCTAAAGGGGCCCAAATTCCCTTATGCACAAATTGGGTTTCGCCCAAACCTTACACACAACCATAGCAGGTGAAGCCTTAGATAGTCCATTTCTTTAAACACTAAAGGAGTAGGTTGGCCCATATATTTCGTTAATCATGGACTGACCCAACAGGCAACACAGAGGCATATATATGACTATGTGAAGGCAATAAGAAATTGTATAATAATGGGCAGGACCCAGATATGAACACTGCAGAGATATGCTCAATTTATAATGAACCCACTTAACACAAATTCACAAATACAAATACCAAGGCAGGGGTATTTAGAGTTACATGAACATGCTAAAGATTCAAAGACAAGCTAATACAAATTCTTTAATTATCCAAGAGCAAACAAAGAACTAATATATGCGAGATTCTATATAATTTTACGACTGGGCTGATGTAGTTCCAATTACTATGAGCATTGACGATTGTCCTAGCCATAACTTATCTTTTAAACAGGTTCAGGTGCTAAGAAAAAGGGATATATACATACTGAAGATATACCATTGGTGAAATCAGGTTCTTCTAAAATGGAAGGATCCTGTGCGAGTCGTATTTCTTACATGCGATCAAACTAAGCAGCAAGTTCAGAAACCAGACCATTCATGTCAAAATGCATAAACATGGGTTAACAGTCAAGATTCTAACTCCATATATTACGCTGGTAGCCTTTACCATTCCAAGTGCAAATAGATATAGCCACAGAAGCAAGGTAGACTTTTGTACTTAACTTATATGCGCAGACATACTATAATCTTGCATATCAGATGATTCAGGTTACTATACCAAGACACTGGCACAGCTCAAGAGGAAACAGGTTGCAAAACATGACAAATAGTACAAGTCGATAACATGAGGAAGCACTGATAAACCATTTCGACCCGCAAAATTCATAAGATTACAACAGACACAGGAAGACAACCAGATGTTAAAAAGAAACTGATTTAGACTAGTCAGGAATTAACACCAGGTAATCAAACACATAAACTGCACCAAACCAACTGGTTATCATCAGTCCCTTTGCCAACACATATTTAAGCAACATGATAAGCTTAGTATATTAAACATCAATCCTAACAGATAACTTAGAAAATCAGAATCTTGCTAAGATAAACTAAGACATGCCGAACACTCATATAACAATGTTAACAAATTTATCAAGAAGTATATAACAGAAAGCACATAAATTCACGTAAAGAAACGAAATTTGAAAGGGAGATGAGTTTACCTTCTCCGGACAGCGAACCGAGGCAGCGTATCAAGTCGTCGACTCGCTCGGGTTTTGGTTTTGCGATGCGAATAAAAAGGGTAAGCTTGTTTGCTGATTTCTTGGCTGATTTTGAAAGAAAGGGGTTTCGAACTTCCTATTCTTGTGATGCTAATGGTCTGGGTGCTGAGCCCCCTAACTCCCGATGCTCTGCTTTCTAAATGCCTGTTCGGTTCAATTGATTTTCGATCCGTCTATTCTAGTGCTTGCTTAAAGGTTGGGGGCTGTGCGATACTAGTGTTTGAGGGTGTTCTTACTTTAGTGCGGCCATTAACTGATTGTTACTCCCCTGCCTTATGCGAATCTGCTGGGTTCTCCCCGATCCAAGATGCTCTCCTCCGTCTGAGCTCTGCCCATCGTTCTGCCTTTGCATGTGCTTTATATAGCCATGGTTTGGGTTCTAATGTTGGTAAGTAATCAAGGTGCGATTTTGGCTAATATTTGGTGCTGATTCGTGCGATTTGAACAGGTTATGGTAAGGAAATGATTGAGGTGTTAAAGGGAGATCTTGGCTACGATTTCTATGGTAAGGACAGGGGTATCGATATGGGAGGTGATTCGTCGGATTCTCCGGCGAGAATCCCGGCATGGGCGAGGTGCGGCGATCTGCTTTTAGGTTTAGGGTTCGTTCATTGTTTTTTTTAGGGTTGTCGATGAGGATAAGGTAAAGGGCTGAGGGGAGGTAAAGGTATAGGGGTGAGCTGGGCTGAGAGGGAAATAAGGGGGCTGGTCGCGATGGGCTTCTGGACTGATAAGGGGAAATAAAGGGGTAGGGTGCTGGGCCGCGGGTGTTGGGCCTGCGGGTGTGGGCTGGGTTAGTTGGTAGAGGGTAGTATTTTATTGGGTATTAGTTTGAGGTATTTAATTTTAGGTAAAATTAATTTGGGTAGTGTATTATTAATCAATTAGTGGTAAAATAAATGCGAGTGTGCTATTTAATTAGTGTTTAATGTTTATAATGCGATGCCGTTATTGAAACTTATTAATTATGCGTATTCTGCGAAGTTAAATTAAAATTGAATTGAGTTTAGATTAAATTATTTAAATGCTAAATGCAGGTATGATATTTAAAGATTGCTTAATGCTTTTACTTAAACTGCGGTACTATTATTTAAAATCTTATTTATTGTGCATTATTATTTAATTATTTAAAATAAGTTATGAAATTGTTTAGCGTATTAATAAATGCGACTATGCTACTTGACACGACGTCATTGCTAAATTATTTATTTTATGTATTTATTATTAATTATTAAGAATTGTTTGACAGGGCTTAAAATTAATAAATGCGGGCGCGAGACTCTAAGTGCTTAATACTCTACGTAAAATGCGGTGTTATTATTAAATTGCTTATTTATGCATGTATTAACGTTTTATCGTCGCATTTTATTATAAAAAATTATTTGCGAAATTAGTGTAATTTTATAGCTAATGACTGGACGAGAGGGTCAAAATTGGGTGTCAACAACCTGTCCCTATTTGTATGGAGATGATGGAAGAATCTTCGGACAAAGACGTTGACTCATAGCCAATTTTGTCTCGATCCTCAGAATTGCAAAAATGTTGGGCAATTAAGACAAGACTGACGCGCACTCAAAACTGTCCCAGTGTCGAGTTATGACGACACTGGGCTACCATGGTCAAACATCAAGGTGGGCTAATGCGGACTCAAAATTTGTCCCAGTGTCGAGTTATGACGACACTGGGCTATCATGGTCAAAACACCAAGGCGGGCTAACGCGGACTCAAAATTTGTCCCAGTGTCGAGTTATGACGACACTAAGCTGTGGTACTAAAAATAAAAAATAAGAGTAACTGGCTTGAACCTGGGGTGTACCGCTATCAATTTATGATGCTGGGTTTTATGGTGATGGGGAACGAGTGGACCGACGCTTGAGGCCGCTTCTGCCATTCATTGGTAGGGATGTCAGTGGGGCGGGTATATGCGGGTACCGCCCCGCACCCGCTCCAATTGGGGCGGGTATGGGGGATGGTTTGGTGGGTGGTGGGGCGGGTATGGGTATTAAAAGTGCTACCCGCCATGGGTAGTGGGGCGGAGGTGGATTTCATATAAGACCCGCCCCGCACCCGCCCCGCCCCTCTACCCGCACCATACCCACACCGACCGTACCCGCACCGCCCATATCCGTATCATCTATTAGTTTATTTACGAATTTATTTGGCCCTTTCTTGATTTAAAATGTGACTTGAGCTAACCCGCACCGTAATGCACCACGTTTCTTTTTCTTATTCTCTTTGTTCTCCTTTTTTTTGTTAAATATTTTCATCTTTTTAATATTCATAATGTTTTGACAAGGTTTTAGAATTAATATTCGATACACAATAGTGGAAATGTTCCTTTTTTTTTCTTTTTTCTTATATAACTTTCATTTTGGTGACTAAAATAATTGCTAGACATTATTTGAGCATTTTATTAATGGGTACCCGCCGGGTAAGTGGGTATCCGCCTGAAGTAAGTGGGGCGGGGGCGGGTGGAAGAATTACTACCCGTGATGGGTGGTGGGCGGGCGGGGATGTGTTTTAGGTGGTGGGTACGTATGGGATACCTTCCCCGCCCGCCCGCCCCATCGACATCCCTATTCATCGAAGGTTGCCCCAACAAATTGCTCCGGTCAGTAAGAGAAAATCCACGTTGTCCAGCTCGCTTCGTACGCTAAGACTTAAACAAACGGTTTGTGCATAACTGTTAAGGCAAAATGATGATGCATAATTTTAAAAGCAATGCAACTGCGAGTAGAAAATGTTATCCTACAAAAATGTGATGCCTGCTGCAAATGCTATGATTTCGCCCTTGTACGGACGTGTTGCGATTGTGGATTTTGATATGTTGTCCTTGCTGCAACTGCCCCTGTAAACTAAAGCTCAAGAAAAGAGTTAGTGCATAACTGCTAAGACAGAATAATAAAGCATGAGTAAGAAATGCAATTTCGAGAGTATAGAAATCATCCTTGCGTAGATGTGATATGCCGATGACGTCGTTTTGGACGTGACGCCGTTTTTTGGACTTGTTGTGTTGATAACGTCGTTGCCTGGACGTGTTGTTGTCGGCGTCGTTTCGTAGACGTAATGCTGATGACGTTGTTGCCTGGACGTATTGTTGCTGGCGTCGTTTTTGGACTTGTTGTGCTGATAATGTCGTTGCCTGGACGGGTTGCTGCTGGCGTCGTTGCGTAGACGCAATGCTGATGACGTCGTTGCCTAGACGTGTTGATGCTGACGTCGTTGCCTAGACGTATTCTTCTTTGGCGTCTTTGCGTGACGCCAATCTTGATAGCGTCGTTACTGGACGTATTGTTGTTGGCGTCGTTGCGTAGACGCAATGCTGATGATGTCGTTGCCTGGACATAATGCTGATAACGTCGTTGCTTGGACGTATTGCTGATGGCGTCGTTGCGTAGACGCAATGCTGATGATGTCGTTGCTTGGACGTATTGCTGTTGGCGTCGTTGCGTAGACATAATGTTGATCACGTCGTTGTCTGGACATGTTCTTCTTGGCGTCATTTGGACTTCTTTGTCTTGATAACGTCGTTACTGGGCGTGTTCTTTCGCTCGCGTAGAATAAATGTTCCTGCAAGCTAAGTTTGAGAAAAATTAGTGTATACCTGTTTAAACGAAATGATAAATACATATGAGAAGTGCAATTTTGTAGGTAGAGATGTCATCCCTGATACGCCTGACGAATATTGAGATGTTGCCCTTGCACGGACATGCTAAACGCTGCAACTGACGAATTGCCATGATGTCTTTGTTGTGTGAGATGTGTGGGTTGCAAATTTGACTTTATGCCCGAGCTGATGCGCTAGCCTTTGTTGCGGAATTCAGAATTCTGACTGTTGATGCCCTTTTCTGCTTCTGCTGCTTCTGATGCGGACTTTGAATTTTGGATTGTTGTCATATCCTCTGCCTCTGCTGCTTCTTTCTGCTTCTGCGAAGAAACTTTTTACCGTATTTTACGCCGGTACATTGCACTTTCTGCATTGATATGAAAAACCTGCGCTCAAAGAAAATTTGTGAGTTTTGGGGGGGGGTCGATTTGTATTTGACTTCGCCGCCTTGTTCCTTGACATCTGCGTGCCTGGCCTGTTTGGACTTGCAACCTCTGCAGTTTCCTACCTCGTCGATTTTGAATATCTGAAAGCGCTTGGCCTAAAGTGGGTCTCCATGGGGTTGCTTGTATATTATGTGTGTTTTCGTTATTTTCAAAAATAAGGGAAGGTTTCCTAATGGTGTGACCGAAACCGATTTAGGCCGCCTACGTATCCCCATGAGGGAATCAGGTCATGACGTAGTTCATTACAAGCAAAACTTAAGCGAAACATTATTAAAGCTTAAATATGAGTCTTAAATTATTCTGCTAAACTAAATTTCTTTTTCTTATCCGGGCTCTAGGCGGACCAAAACAAGGGTGCAAATCCAACCAATACGCCTTCTTGCTCTGCATCGTGGCTGGCTGGGTCTTCATGCTCTGCTATCAGTACCTCCTTCTTGCACGGTGCATGCTTGGATAAATGACTGATTCAGGCGGAGCGGGTTCTGGCCAGGGAACACCTCTCTTCCTTTGGGGTTCATTATACTTATTGGGGGAGGCCTCCTCCACCTGAATGACTCCCTATTTGATTAACTCCTCTATTTTTTCCTTGAGTGTATAGCAATTTTCGATGTCGTGCCCCTCGACACCGGAGTGGTATGCACAATGTTTGGTTTTATCATGCCCTCGGGAAGTAGGCCTGGGGGTATTTCTGGGAATTCGCTGGAGTATTCCTGCGGCTTTCAGCTCCTCATACACTTGGGTTATGGGTTTGGCTAAAGGTGTATAGGTTCTGGTTGGCTTTCTCTCAGCATCTATGCGTGGTTTGAAGATGTTTAGTGAACGGGCCTTTGGCTGTGGCGTATATACGGATGGGTATCGCAAGGGGTTGTCGTATGCACTGCGAAAGTAGGTTTGTGGTGGCCTTTGGTTTGTGTTTGGATGGAGTATGGTAGGCATTTGTGTGGGATATATGGGTGCATTGTATATTGGTTGAATGAGATATGTAGTAAGAGGGTACTGGTAATAATTTGGAGAATTTTGGTTATTTGCAGTGACGAGTGCTTTAGTGATGTTTCTGAGCCATCTGATTTCGGCCTGCAGGGTTGCCATTTGCTGCGGTAATTGGGCGAGGTGTTCGATCGGATCTACGCTGCTTTTCTTTTCTGAGACCCCTACTTTGCCTATAGGAACCAAGACAGGTTCCGACTCGTTCTACTCAAATGCCCTTGAATTAGTCATGTCGCTGGACCGTGCCTTTGATCTTGTGAGATATCGATGCTCTGTCATTGCTTAGTCAAATACAAATCAACCTTCGGGGAAGATGATAAATCCTTTTAGACAAAATGCAGCAAACTGCGTTAGTGTAAAGCACGTGATTTTGCAGAAGTGTAAAAATATTTAGCAAGTACATGTTGCACATAAATTGTCACATTGCAAGCGAGTCCTAACATGCATGGGGACCCTTTATGCCAGAGGTAGGCCTAAACGTCACATATGCGAGGCTGTGATAGATTTGTCCAAGTCGTCCAACTGTAATGTTTTTGTTGGAAGTGGCGACCAAATGACGGTGCACTTTTCCAATTTCAGTATGACATGATTAGGTTTGGGTTTGTCTATCATTGTCACGCTACACATAATATGCTGGTTGATCGTTGGGTTGAGAAACCCGTCGACAAGTTTGGTGGGTTTTTCCTAATTGTGGTGTCGATACCAAGGATTGACCCACCTAGGGTAAATGCATGCATGCTTTAAATAAGGGGTGGTATAGCTGTATCCTGAGTTTCTAAGATTTGACTTTCTTGGGCCTTGAGTTCAGGCGGACAACTCGAGTGAGAAGACTACGCGGCCACCGGTTAGACCGGACACTCCACGTATATTACCAACTCTCCTAAATTTGGGTTTTGAAGAAAGAATTTTGCTGATGCACCAAGCGCACCTCGCATGTAGTGTGTGTTTGTGTGAATTTTCCAGAGTGGAAGAAATATGAGCGGAATGCCAGTTTAAGGAAAGCAGTAAAACAAATAGCAATCAAAATGAATAAAACAAAATACAACACGCAAAAATTAAATGCAAAAATAATGCCCAATAATAACCCTAGGTCTGTTATGGTTAAGAACCTTAATCCCCAGCGGAGTCGCCATTCTGTCGCGCCCATTTCCGACCGCGACATTTTTTAGCGAATCTCCTGCTTAAATAAAATGTTAGAAAATAAAAATGCTAAATAAAATGATATATGTTAAAGAGGTTGCTTAAAAAGGTGCTAGGATATTAAAAGTGCTAAAAGGGCTAGAAATGCTAAAATGCTAAAGTGCTAAAAAGTTGTGCTAAGGGTTCGCGGAGTCGCCACCTAATTAATTGGGTGAATTAGAACACCTAAATGTTAACTAGTTTAAAGTGAACATTAACTCCATTTTAATGGTCTGCTAAACTTAATGAGATTCTGGGCAAGGGTTCTTTATTAATCTAGAGGGAAGGGGTTAGGCACCCTCTAAGATCCGCTAACTTGCGGTTATCCTGCCAAACCTAGGGTTAGTTATTTATGCTAAGAATGCGTGTTTTGAAAATATAAAGGATGCTTCAAAATATTTTATAAAAGGAGGCATGTTGATAAAAGTTTGTAAGACTAATGCTATAAAAAATAAAGTTTTTAAAGTGTGCGTTTATATTGTTTATGATGTAAGCGGTGCCAAGTTGATTTATGGACTATAGATATGCATTTATCTGCGAAATCAAAAAGTGGTGCGTTAGTTTTAGATATGCAATTTTAAGGATTAGGCAAAAGATTAGATATGAAATGACAAGCCTAAGATAAATGATTAGAAGTGCATTTAATTCTAAATCACCTTCCCACCTTTTATGTTCAAAGATTAATTGAACTAGCTCTCCTATTAATTACAAGGTTAGATAATAAAATTGCAATAAACAAATAAAGGCATAAAATGAGGCAATTAAATTTAAAGAGTTGAGACGGATGACAACGTCATCTTGTCCTATTTTGTTGAGGAATTTCTGAAGCGGGAATGCAAATGCGGATGTACATAGACGCGGGTTGCCATTTGAAGTAGCTCATGATGAGTTTCGCCGTGAGACTCTTCATTTTGCTCCGGTGCATTTCATGTAACAAAAGAAAGATAAGGATTAGTATATGCCTTATATCTTTATCAAATTATAAATTAGCATAAGACCTAAACACATAATCACCAAATGTTCATGCAAGGAAAAACGATATAGGGCAGCTTATGTATAACCTGGGCAGTGAAGCCTAAAGGGGCCCAAATTCCCTTATGCACAAATTGGATTTCGCCTAAACCTTACACACAACCATAGCAGGTGAAGCCTTAGATAGTCCATTTCTTTAAACACTAAAGGAGTAGGCTGGCCCATATATTCTGTTAATCATGGACTGACCCAACAGGCAGCACAGAGGCATATATATGACTATGTGAAGGCAATAAGAAATTGTATAATAATGGGCAGGACCCAGATATGAACACTGCAGAGATATGCTCAATTTATGATGAACCCACTTAACACAAATTCACAAATACAAATACAAATACCAAGGCAGGGGTATTTAGAGTTACATGAACATGCTAAAGATTCAAAGGCAAACTAATACAAATTCTTTAATTATCCAAGAGCAAACAAAGAACTAATATATGCGAGATTCTATATAATTTTACGACTGGGCTGATGTAGTTCCAATTACTATGAGCATTGACGATTGTCCTAGCCATAACTTATCTTTTAAACAGGTTCAGGTGCTAATAAAAAAAGATATATACATACTGAAGATATACCATTGGTGAAATCAGGTTCTTCTAAAATGGAAGGATCCTGTGCGAGTCGTATTTCTTACATGCGATCAAACTAAGCAGCAAGTTCAGAAACCAGACCATTCATGTGAAAATGCATAAGCATGGGTTAACAGTCAAGATTCTAACTCCATATATTACGCTGGTAGCCTTTACCATTCCAAGTGCAAATAGATATAGCCACAGAAGCAAGATAGACTTTTGTACTTAACTTATATGCGCAGACATACTATAATCTTGCATATCAGATGATTCAGGTTACTATACCAAGACACTGGCCTGGCTACTGAAGAGGAAACAGGTTGCAAAACATGGCAAATAGTACAAGTCGATAACATGAGGAAGCACTGATAAACCATTTCGACCCGCAAAATTCATAAGATTACAACAGACACAGGAATACAACCAGATGTTAAAAAGAAACTGATTTAGACTAGTCAGGAATTAACACCAGGTAATCAAACACATAAACTGCACCAAACCAACTGGTTATCATCAGTCCCTTTGCCAACACATATTTAAGCAACATGATAAGCTTAGTATATTAAACATCAATCCTAACAGATAACTTAGAAAATCAGAATCTTGCTAAGATAAACTAAGACATGCCGAACACTCATATAACAATGTTAACAAATTTATCAAGAAGTTTATAACAGAAAGCACATAAATTCACGTAAAGAAACGAAATTTGAAAGGGAGGTGAGTTTACCTGATAGGACGAGCAGAGGCAGCGTATCAAGTCGTCGACTCGCTCGGGTTTTGTTTTGCGATGCGAATAAAAAGGGTAAGCTTGTTTGCTGATTTCTTGGCTGATTTTGAAAGAAGGGGTTTCGAACTTCCTATTCTTGTGATGCTAATGGTCTGGGTGCTGAGCCCCCTAACTCCCGATGCTCTGCTTTCTAAATGTCTGTTCGGTTCAATTGATTTTCGATCCGTCTATTCTAGTGCTTGCTTAAAGGTTGGGGGCTGTGCGACACTAGTGTTTGAGGGTGTGCTTACTTGAGTGCGGCCATTAACTGATTGTTACTCCCCTGCCTTATGCGAATCTGCTGGGTTCTCCCCGATCCAAGATGCTCTGCTCAAGGTGCGATTTTGGCTAATATTTGGTGCTGATTCGTGCGATTTGAACAGGTTATGGTAAGGAAATGATTGAGGTGTTAAAGGGAGATCTTGGTTACGATTTCTATGGTAAGGACAGGGATATCGATATGGGAGGTGATTCGCCGGATTCTCCGGCGAGAATCCCGGCATGGGCGAGGTGCGACGATCTGGTTTTAGGTTTAGGGTTCGTTCATTGTTTTTTTTTTAGGGTTGTCGATGAGGATAAGGTAAAGGGCTGAGGGGAGGTAAAGGTATAGGGGTGAGCTGGGCTGAGAGGAAATAAAGTGAGTCGCGATGGGCTTACGGGTGATAAGGGGAAATAAAGGGGTAGGGTGCTGGGCCGCGGGTGTTGGGCCTGCGGGTGTGGGCTGGGTTAGTTGGTAGAGGGTAGTATTTTATTGGGTATTAGTTTTAGGTATTTAATTTTAGGTAAAATTAATTTGGGTAGTGTATTATTAATCAATTAGTGGTAAAATAAATGCGAGTGTGCTATTTAATTAGTGCTTAATGTTTATAATGCGATGCCGTTATTGAAACTTATTAATTATGCGTATTCTGCGAAGTTAAATTAAAATTGAATTGAGTTTAGATTAAATTATTTAAATGCTAAATGCAGGTATGATATTTAAAGATTGCTTAATGCTTTTACTTAAAATGCGGTGCTATTATTTAAAATCTTATTTATTGTGCATTATTATTTAATTATTTAAAATAAGTTATGAAATTGCTTTGCGTATTAATAAATGCGACTATGCTACTTGACACGACGTCATTGATAAATTATTTATTTTATGTATTTATTATTAATTATTAAGAATTGTTTGACATGGCTTAAAATTAATAAATGCGGGCGCGAGACTCTAAGTGCTTAATACTCTACGTAAAATGCGGTGTTATTATTAAATTGCTTATTTATGCATGTATTAACGTTTTATCGTCGCATTTTATTATAAAAAATTATTTGCAAAATTAGTGTAATTTTATAGCTAATGACTGGACGAGAGGGTCAAAATTGGGTGTCAACACCATTAGACTGAGTCTCTTCCCGTTCTCACTTAGGGACAGAGCCAAGAGCTGGTTGAAGTCACTACATGCCAACTCCGTCACCACCTGGCAGGACCTAGCCCAAAAGTTTCTTGCAAAGTTCTTCCCTCCTTCAAAAGCGGCAATGTTAAGGGGAGAGTTAAATAATTATTACCAGGTGGATGGTGAGTCACTCTACGATGCATGGAAGTGATTTAAGGATTTGCAAACGAAATTCCCACATCATGGCATAGAGAAGTGGATGTTAGTCCACATTTTTTATAATGGGCTGAGTGGTACTACTCGTACCATCATTGATGCTGCAACAGGGGGAGCGTTCATGAGAAAGAGTGCCAATGAGGCACATGAGTTACTGGAAGACATGCCTGCCAACAATCATCAAGGGGCAGATGACATGTCAGTGAATAGCAGGAAGACTATGGGCATACATGAATTAGTTGCCATCACTGCCCTGAATGCACAGGTGGCCCTTCTGACGAAGCAACTGCAGCAGAACACTATGTATGTGAATGTCGTCCAGATGTCGGTAAATTGTGAGATTTGTGGTGGACCACACTCCTTTGACAGATGCACAGCGGTAGACCCTAATAATGTGCCAATGGAGCAGGTTCAGGCAGTTGAGAACTTTCAGCGGCCTTATAATTCCAACACATACAATCCAGGGTGGAGAAATCACCCTAACTTTTCGTGGAGGAACGACCAGGCCCAGCATCAACCATATCAAGGTAATTACCAGAATCATCAAGCACAGAATCAGGCTACCTCATCCCAGCAGTTTAGACCACCTACACAACAAGAGAAGCCTGATGAGCTGAGGGCTGCATTGCTTACACTCACCAATTCGCAGAATCAGTTTATGTCTGAAACCAGGTCCTCTCTCAGGAACTTGGAAACGCAGGTTGGGCAACTAGCGAAGATAGTAACCAACAGTCCGCAGGTTACTCTCCCAAGCAATACAGAGGTCAATCCAAGAGATCAGTGTCAGGCAGTGTTGTTAAGGAGTGGAAAACAGTTGGAGCAGGTTGCTCCCCAACCGGCAGTGGTTCATGAGAAAAGGGTGAGAAAGCAGTTGAGGAAGGAAAAAAGGGGGTCACTGAGGACCACCCTATAGTTGAGAAAGCTCCACCAGCACCTTTGAGGGAATACACTGATAGAATCCCTTACCCTCAGAGGCTTCAAAAGAAGGTCATAGACAAGCAGTTCTCCAAGTTCTTGGAGGTATTTAAGAAGTTTCACATCAATATCCCCTTCATTGAGGCGTTAGAACAAATTCCCGCATACTTCAAATTCATGAAGGAGATACTTGAGAAAAATATAAGGTTGACGGATTATGAGACAGTAGCGCTGATAGAGGAGTGCAGCTCCATCTTACAAAAGAAACTTCCTTCTAAGTTGAAAGATCCAGGAAGCTTCACCATGCCATGCACTATTGGCAAAGTAACATGCAACAGGGCACTTTGTGACTTAGGGGCTAGTATCAATCGCATGCCTCTGTCTGTGTTCAAGAGATTGGGTTTGGGGGAAGCAAAACCAACCACAGTTAATCTGCAGCTAGCTGACCGACAGAGGCATAGTGGAAGATGTACTTGTCAAGGTGGGAAAATTCTTCTTTCCTTCAGACTTCCTCATTCTTGACATAGAGGAAGATGATGAAATACCCATCATTTTAGGGAGACTATTCCTAGCCACGAGCAGAGCTCTAATCGATGTGGAGAATGGAGAATTGAGACTACAGGTTCAGGAAGAAGAGATGGTATTCAAGGTGTACAAATCCACCATTGAGTCCCCGGCCAGCAACAAGTGTTGCGCAGATAACCTGGCCCGACACAACAAGATTCGGTAAGCACAAACCAACACTAGGGAGATCATTCCTACAGCTGCGAACCCACAGGCTAGTTTGAAAGCTGCAACAAAAGTTCATGACATGAAAGCTGATAAACATGTAAATCTTACTGAACCCAATGATGTGAAAAAGAAAAATAGAGTGAGAAAGAGGAAAATGATTTTTAAGTGGATAGGTTGTGGGGTTAATTTACCCCAATGATTTGATAAGGAACGTCCATTCTGAGGCGTTAAATCTGGCGCTACTTGGGAGGCAACCCAATGTTTAAATTCTGTAATTAGTTTAAATTGAACAGTCTCACTTTTGATATTTTTTTGGTTGTGATGTGATGACAAGTGCGGGAATCGAAGAATGAGCAGGAAGAAAAGGGTGGAAAATACGGAATCGGGTCGGCACCACGGTGTCATTCTTCAGGACTACGGTGCCGAATGTTCAGAGGGGTCACAGTACTTTAGGCACCGCGGTGCCACTCTGCAGGACCGCGGTGCCTGGGCGCAAATTCAAAAAATAAAAGCCCTAAATCCCCAAATCTGCAGGACCGTGGTGCCTGGGCGTATTTTGTATACTCTTTTTGAGTCATTTTTAGTTAGTATTTTTCCCATTTTCATTTAAATAAGTGTCGTGTTAGGTCATTTTTCTTTCTTTTGAGTCATAGCGGTTCAAAAAGGCAAAATGGCGAAAAAGAGCGAAAAGTGGGCACAAAAGGAGGGTCCCGAG
Organism: Przewalskia tangutica; assembly: GCA_029844215.1. Classification (NCBI taxonomy): domain Eukaryota; kingdom Viridiplantae; phylum Streptophyta; class Magnoliopsida; order Solanales; family Solanaceae; genus Przewalskia; species Przewalskia tangutica. The sequence goes on along the minus strand of CM056727.1, from coordinate 35,518,202 downwards.
GTAAAAAGGACGAAAGTTGGCAATTCAGGACAAAAGACTTGACCAGCGGTCGCTTCATCTGAGGACCGCGGTGCCATAATTACTGAGAGGGTGCAGGACTTTCGGCACCGCGGTGCTATTCTGCAGGACTGCGGTGCCAATGCGGGGAATTTCAGATCCGAAGTAAAATTGGCCAAGGGCAGAAGGGTCCATAAGGCACGAAATTTGCAACATACTTAAGCCCTAGGGATTTGTCTAGTGAGGGGAGTTGGTCATTCTAACACACAACACATCACAGGGCAAGGATTGAAATATGAACAACTCTTGATGCTACCGTTCTCCAGTGGATTTACTCCATTATATCTACCGACCTCTTACAGATTGACGAATGGGAAGATTTCCTCATTAAACGTGACATGACGGAACACGATGATCTTACGAGAAGACACGTCATAACACAGATACCCCCTATGATTGAGTGGGAATCCTAAGAAGATACACGGGGTGGTACGAGGTGCTAATGGGGAGTTGTGAATGCAAGATTTGGGTAGAACAGACAACCAAAATTTTAAGGTGGTCATAGAACGGGATCCGACAGTAGAAAATTTCAGTGGGGGCTTTGTTATGAAGAATGCTGATAGGTAAAATATTAAGGATGTATTCTACCATTTTGACTGCATAGACCCAGAATAACGGGGGGAGAGAGACATGAAAAAGAATGGTGTGAATTATGTTGTTGATAGTACGAATTATTCATTCGGCTTTTCCATTTTGGGGTGAGGTATGGGGACAAGAAACGGAAGACCATGCCATTCTCAGTGCAAAAGGGATGAAACACGGAATTATTAAACTCACGGCCGTTGTCACATTGGAATGATTTAATGGATTTTTCAAATTGTGTTTTGATAAAGTTACGAAACTCAAGAAATTTGGTAAACACTTCAGACTTAATTTTTAGAGTGTAAATTCAGATAAAGTGAGAAAAGTCATGATAAAATTTATGACCTAGGGAACTAATAACATGAGATGTACATAAGTCTACATGAATAATATCAAACGGGGGAAATGTAACACTTAACGATGACTGTAAAAGGAGGCGAACGTGTTTGCCTAAAGCGCAAGAAAAACATTGTTGGGAAGATTTCCCACTAGAACAACGAATAAAATTATTGGTTCGAAGAAAATTAAAAATATGAGCTCCTAGGTGTCCAAGTCGATTTTGTCAGGTTGATGGAGAGATTATTGCTAAAGCGGTGGGAGAAGAGACTTGGGCAGTTAGACATGTGGGGTAGAGACACTGGCAGTGGATGCAGATAGGAAAGGATAGAGGTCCCCGTCACTATCACATCTCGTAAGGAGTTTCTCGGTACGTAGGTCCGTTACAGAAAATCCAAATGGGTCAAAATTAATTGATACGGAATTATATGTGGAAAATTTTCTAACATAGATTAGATTTTTGATAATATGTGGGGCATAGAGAAAGTTATTTAGGGAGAAGTGGGGATATGGTGGTGGAATCATCGTGTGGCCAAACCCTTGAATTAGAATGCGATGACCGCTTTCGACCATAATAGAATGCAGAGTATTTAAGTTTTGCAGTTGAGTAAGATTACCAGAATTATTGGTGAGGTGATATGTGTCGCTCGTATCCATATACCACGCGTTATCGGGCTGTCGAGGAGTCAATGTGGCGAAAGCCTGACCCAAATTAGATTGGAGAGGGCCTGAAGCGGACTGTTGGGCCCTAAGAAGTTGGGCCTGGGTACCGTGGCCCATTAATGGGGCTCCTTGTCTGATGGACTACTGTTGGGCCTCACGAAAATGGACCGGATGATTAAGGCCAATCGACTGGATTGGGGCCTGCGTGTTGTGGTTGCTGATGAGGCTGCCTGAGGATGGGCCTATTGGTTGTGACCCATTGACCATGTGCCTAGGCAGTTGGACGCCTGTTGCCACCAGTGGCTTGCTTGAGCCATGCTGGCACCAAGACCTCGGTGGCTACTGCCACACCCAAGGTTATTCTCTGCCATGGAGTCTGCCGGAGAGGAGGCGAGAGACAAGAAAAAAATATGGAGGGTTGAGACGTATAGATTTGGGGCAGTATAGTGGCTTAAGAAAGTTGTATATGTCACGACCCGACCCGACGGGCCGTGACCCGGTGCCCTGTCTGTGCACCCTTATACCCACATGTCACATATAATCACACGGATACCAAGGATAATGTAAACATCGGTAATAAACCTGTCTCCCAGGAAGTCACAACTAATTCATATAATAAAATAGGCAAGCCGACGAGGCCGCCACTGTACATAGAGATATCCAAAACTGCTCACAATTGTACACATATACAAAATCATATCTACCACCCACAACTGTCTGCATACCTCAAATAATACGATAATGAAGTATGACGGGACAGGGCCCCGTCATGCCCCTAAATATGCATAAGTCCGAAAATAAGGTTCTGTACCAAAATGACTAACCTCCGAATCAATAGAGCTCTCCAACCAGCGGAACAGAAATCCTAGACCGGAGGATCACCAAACGGAGTACATGTACCTGCGGGCATGAACGCATCCTCCGAAAAAAGGGGGTCAGTATAAAATAATGTACTGAGTATGTAAAACATGAAGTGCTGTAAATAAGATCATAATTGTCCAAGAGATGTCAGGAGACAAATATAATAATCTGAATATCAATACAACTGTGCCTTATGAAATGAGAGTCAATTGTACCTTATAAAAATGAGAGTCATATACATATATATATCATACCTGGACCATTATGGGACTCGGTGTGAATGAAATCATATACATATATATACCGTACCCGGCCCCCTAGTGAGGGTCTCGGTGTGAATGAGATCATATACATATATATACCGTATCTGGCCCCGTAGTGAGGGTCTCGGTGTGAATGAAATCATATACATATATATACCGTACCCGACTCCCTAGTGAGGGTCTCGATGTGAATTAAATCATATACATATATACCGTACCCGGCCCCCTAGTGAGGGTCTTGGTGTGATCATATAATGTGCACATACCGTACCTGGCCCATTATGGAACTCGGTGTGAAATCATCATATATGTACATATCCGGCTCGGGACTCGGTGAAATCATATAGTCATATTCGCACGAATAGAACATCATGAGTAACTTTATACAAATTAAATCATCATTTGACTCTCAATGGAATAAATGGAATAATATTTACTTAGAAAATCAAGGCACTATCATATCATATATCATTAAGAATTAGGATTCAATAGAATCATGTACGTCCGCCGTACACTCATTTTATATAAATCATGCCAAAAGAAGAAAGGATAGTTTCACATACCTTTTAGTCGAACTAACCAACTCAATATTAGAATACGTCTCGTCTAGCACTTCAACCTATAATAAAGGGTAATACGTCTGTCAATTCTATGATTTCTAGCATAAGTTATATCGAATGACGACTCTCTTTTCTATAGAAATTTGGGCATCACTTCCCCTATTTATATACATATCCACAACTCATAAACAATGCCAACAATACCAATAACCAAGCATAATTCCAAGATATAACAAGATCAGTCCATGTACTATACCATAGTTATGCATTCTTTCTCTTTACCTTCATGTACTACAATAATCACAATAACCAAGGTGATTTATACACATATTTTTCATGTTAATTCATCATCTTAATTCATATCAAATCAGCCCCTAAACAGTTCATATACCAATAATAACGAGAATACAAAGTAACACATTTCTACACTTTAATTTCTTTAAGACATGTATTAGTAATTACCACAACGTATATACATGTTCATAACTTATATTTTCAGCATTATAATCTTAACAAAAACAGCCCCTAATACATCACAACAATGTCCAACAATTTCATGAAGTTCTCGGCCACAACATATCATAATTCCATAACTCTTCTTCTTAATTCCTAAAATCCAATTTCATATTTCAATACTTCCATATAACTAATTACAACTTTATATATCAAAGTTTCTTTTCAAATTCAACGTGCAATTAGTGACAATAATAACAACAACAACAATCGAAGCCAATGTATACCAAAACAGTCTCCATAATCGGTAACATCAACTCCAATCGGCTCAACAACATCAACAACAATCACATGCAATCTCTTATTTCCAATTCTTATTTAACATGAGTTTATCTCTTAACTACAACATCATTTAATCTTCCAAATACTTCATAAAAAGAAGAATTCTTACCTTAATTTTTACCCCCAAACAGTCCCTAAAAATCGGCACTGCTCCATTTTCTTTTGCACCATTTTCACCATTTCTTCAACTTAGAATGACATGCATGTATTCTACAAGTTTAATCCATCATTCTTACATGTTTTTCTTCCAAAAATATTCAACTTTCAAAGCTGAAATTTATCGGCTAATCTCGGTCCAGCGACATTACCGTGACCCACTGTTTTTGGGTTTAACCTTGGCTTAGAACTTTATAGAGGACTTAATCTTGGAATGGGGGTTAGTTTAGTCTCTAATTTGGCTATGGAGATGAGAGGAAATCTGTTTTTCTTGGAGGAGAGAGGATGGGGGATGAGGGAGGGGAGATTCTCGAGCAAATGGAGAAAAATGGGAGGGGAATGGGTTTAAATGGGCAAATTTTTAGCCCATGCATGTTAGTGGTCTTGCCACTTGTCCCATGCCTTGTGCCACTTGTCTTCCACTAGTCTCCCACTTATCATCATTTCCACTTAAATTAATCTCCACATAATCAATCACATATAAAATCTGAAAATTTCGATATCCTCATGCTTCACAATGCCAAAATTTTATAATATAACACTAATTCCATAACCTCATTGGAAATACGCAACTACTATTGTAAATTCTCATTGACACATTTGTTATATTCAAGATTATTCCAGATTAGCATGTATAAGTACAATTTATTTCCAATACTCAGATATTATTATCTTAATTACGTTCTCTAATCATCGCCTTAAACTTATGAGGTGTAACATCCTTCCCCCTTAGAAACATTCGTTTTCGAATGTTCATAATAGGTCTTATGCTAGAAAAATTTCGGCATAGTCTCTTTTATAACTATACCTACCAACCTATCTTCAACAAACCAAAGATGTCTCACAGGGCCACAATATATCGCACATATTATTCATCAATCAACATAATCAAGTAGGGGATGGAATTACCTGTAGGTATATGGAACAAGTGAGGATACTTCTTCTTCATTTCGTCCTCCGCTTCCCAAGTCATCTCTTTCTTATTGTTGTTTCGCCATAACACTTTGACGGAAGGCACATCCTTGGTACGCAACCTTCTGACTTGGCGGTCAAGTATAACTATAGGGCTCTCCTCATAAGATAACTCATCCGTCACCTGAACATCATCTACATGGAACACTCTGGAAGGATCACCAATACACTTACGCATCATCGATACATGAAAGACTGGATGTACCGCTTCCAAATCAGATGGTAAATCCAACTCATAGGCAACCTTGTCTACCCTACGAATAATCTGGTAAGGTCCAATATATCTTGGGCTAAGTTTCCCCTTCTTACCAAATTTCATCACACCCTTCATGAGTGATACCTTCAGGAATACCCAATTACCAACCTGAAACTCTAATAATCTCTCCTGGATAAGTTTCACCTTATCCACAGCTTGCTAAACCATATCTCGATCGATTAACTTAGTCTCGCCAACATCGAACCAACCGTTAGGTGACCTGCACTTCCTCTCATATAAGACCTCGTACGGGTCATCTGGATACTAGAATGGTAGCTATTATTATACGCAACTCAATGAGTGGTAAATGATCATCCCAGCTACCTTTGAAGTCAATAATACAGGCTCTCAACATATCCTCTAGAGTCTGAATAGTACGCTCAGCCTGCCCATCAGTCTGAGGATGAAATATTGTGCTAAGACTCACATGTGTCCCCAATTCCTTCTGGAACGACCTCCAAAATTTAGTTGTAAACTAAGCTCCTCTGTCCGATATAATAGATGTGGGGACCCCATGAAGTCTCACTATCTCCCTGATGTACAATCTCGCATAGTCCTCAGCTGAATAAGTAGTCCTGACTGGAAGAAAATGGACTGATTTCGTCAGCCTATCCACAATTACCCATATAGAGTCACACTTCCGCTGAGTGCGAGGTAAGCCTTTAATGAAGTCCATATTAATCACTTCCCACTTCCAAGTTGGGATCTCCATCTCCTGCAATAAACCATCAGGCTTCTGATGCTCAACCTTAACCTGTTGATAATTCGGGCACTGAGCAACAAACTCCGCTACGTCTCTGTTCATGACATCCCACCAATACAAGCATCTGAGGTCATGATACATCTTCGTTGACCCTGGATTAACATAATAACAGGCATTGTGCTCCTCCCCATAACCTGCCGTCGTAGCCCTGCAACATCAGGTACACATAATCTGCTGCCATACCGTAATACCCCATCAGGTGCAACGTCGAATATGGTCTTCTCCTTTCGGAGAGCTGCATCTCTATACTGTGCCAGAACAGGGTCCTCATACTGACGTCTTTTTACCTTTTCTATGATAGAGGACTCGGAAACTCCTCGAACAACAACTCCACTATCTCCAGAATCAGGCAAACGGACTCCAAGGCTGGCTAGCTGGTGTATCTCACGAACCATCTCCTTTCTGTCTGGCTGCACATCCGTCAAGCTACCCATAGATCTACGGCTAAGAGCATCTGCCACAATATTTGCTTTCCCGGGATGGTACAGAATATCAACATCATAATCCTTCAGTAACTCTAGCCACCGCCTCTGTCGCAGATTCAACTCTTTCTGCTTAAATATATATTGAAGACTCTTGTGATCCGTATAAATATCAACATGAACTCCATATAAATAATGTCTCCATATCTTCAAAGCATGAATCACTACTGCTAACTCCAAATCATGAGTAGGATAATTCTTTTCGTGCTTTTTGAGCTGTCGGGAGGCATAAGCTATAACTCTGTCATGCTGCATCAACACACAACCTAGTCCAACACCTGAAGCATCAAAATAAATAACATAACCATCTAATCCCTCAGGAAGAGTTAGAACTGGAGTCGTAGTCAACTTGTCCTTCAACAACTGGAAGATGTGCTTACAAGCATAATTCCAAGATATAACAAAATCAGTCCATGTACTATATCTACACCATAGTTATGCATTATTTCTCTTTACCTTCATGTACTACAACAACCACAATAACCAAGGTGATTTATACATCTATTTCTCATGTTAATCCATCCTTTTAATCCATATCAAAGCAGCCCCTAAAACAGTCCATATACCAACAATAACAAGAATACAAATTAACACATTTCTACACTTTAATTTCTTTAAGACATGTATTAGTAATTACCACAACGTATATACATGTTCATAACTTATATTTCCAGCATTATAATCTTAACAAAAACAGCCCCTAATACATCACAACAATGTCTAACAATTTCATGAAGTTCTCGGCCACAACATGTCATAATTCCATAACTCTTCTTCTTGATTCCTAAAATCCAATTTCATATTTCAATACTTCCATATAACTAATTACAACTTTAAATATCAATGTTTCTTTTCAAATTCAACATGCAATTAGTGAAAATAATAACAACAACAACAAATCGAAGTCAATGTATACCAAAACAGTCCCCAAAATCGGTAACATCAACTCTAATCGGCTCAACAACAATCACATGCAATCTCTTATTTCCAATCCTTCTTTAACATGAGTTTATATCTTAACTACAACATCATATAATCTTCCAAATACTCCATAAAAAGAAGAATTTTTACCTTAATATTTTTCCCAAAACAATCCCTAAAAATCGGCACTGCTTCATTTCCATTTGCACCATTTCTTCAACTTAGAATGACATGCATGTATTCTACAAGTTTAATCCATCATTCTTACATGTTTTTCTTCCAAAAATGTACATCTTTCAAAGTTGAAATTTCTCGGCTAATCTCGGTCCTGCGACATTATCGTGACTCACTGTTTTTGGGTTTAACCTTGGCTTAAAACTTTATAGAAAACTTAATCTTGGAATGTGGGTTGATTTAGTCTCTAATTTGGCTATGAATATGAGAGGAAATCTGTTTTTCTTGGAGGAGAGAGGATGGGGGATGAGGGAGGGGAGGCTCTCGAACAAATGGAGAAAAATGGGAGGGAAATGGGTTTAAATGGGCAGATTTGTAGTCCATGCATGTTAGTGGTCTTGCCACTTGTCCCATGCCTTGTGCCACTTGTCTTCCACTAGTCTCCCACTTATCATCTTTTCCACTAAAATTAATCTCCACATAATCAATCACATATAAAATCTGAAAATTTCGATAGCCTCATGCTTCACAATGCCAAAATTTTATAATATAACACTAATTCCATAACCTCATTGGAAATACGCAACTACTATTATAAATTCTCATCGCACATTTGTTATATTCAAGATTGTTCCGGATTAGCATGTATAAGTACACTTTATTTCCAATACTCAAATCTTATTATCTTAATTACGTTCTCTAATCATCGCCTTAAACTTACGAGGTGTAACAGTATACTGGTAGTATACAATTACGAGAATGATATAACAGCCGTATACAAAGTGTATATCAGCGTGTATGGGTTGTATATGAGAGGTATACAGCCTGTGATAGAGATAGAGAAAAATAAAGGGTTGTATATCAGAGATTTACCAGATGTATCAGGGGTGTTTGTAGAATCAGAGGGATAAAAAGTTGTATATCAGTGTATATCAAAGGTATACAAGTGATATATTGGTGGTTTGGCGCCAGAAATAGCAAGGTAAGGGTGACTGAACTTTAGGTTTTAAGATTATTGGCTCTTGATACCATGTAAGACTGTATTAATCTCCATTGGGGAGTCTTTCTCATTAATACAAATATATATAGTGTACAATGTGGAATCCTAATACAATAAGGATCATATTTCTATCATAATTATACATCACTAAATATTATACAATATATGAAATATATTCTAATTATGGTAGTATGTATGTACACGTTAATAAAAATATTTAAAATTACTATTTGTTCAATAATAAAAAGTGTAATAAACTTTTGATACAATATTCTTCGTACAACAACAACAACATACCTAGTGTAATCCTACAAAGTGGGTCAAAGGAAGGTAAGATGTACGTAGACCTTACCTCAACCTTTATGGAGTAGAGAGAGTATTTCCGATAGACATATGCTTAAAAGGAAGCAGTAGATGCAGAATTGCAAGAAAAATAAGACAACAAAATATCAGGATATAAAGCAAATGGAGCAACACATAGTAATACACATATAAAAAGTAAGGTTCTACGCGATATCTAAACAATACGATTAAGAAAAATGATACAATATTCTTCTTAATTTGACATTTTGCGCTTTAAAATAAATTAGTAATCAAATATGGAAAGAAAACTTCATAAATGGGTAAAAGACTTGCCGACATCTAGTGTTTACGTCAAATCAATAAATGCATGGCATGTATGTGTTTGCGCATAGATTTATGGAGTAATTAACTATATGGATTCTTCAACAGAGTTTGTGAAGTTTTGAGTAACCGAATTCATATGTAATCATATCCTTCTTTATAATTATCTTGACATTATTTCCGGCTCCCTTTACCAACTCTCTTTTTCATTTCTTTACTTTTATTTATTTAATTCCTATGAAAAATCAACAATTATTGTTATTCTTATTTAAAATAATCAAACTGACTTTTCTTTCTCCTTCTACTAATTCATTACAGAAATGCCAAAATTAATTTTTCTCTAAACTAAATTTTACATACATTTTTCATGATTTATGTGTCATATTAAATATCTTAAAATAACTTCATAAATAATTTTGGTTATAAGTGATTATCTTCCTCTTCTATCTCCCACATTTTTATGTTAATTTTTTTCTTAATTAAAATTTTCATATTTTTGTGCTTTATGTGTATATTGCACATTCAAAAATAACTTCATAAATAATTTTGGTTATAAGTGATTATCTTCCTCTTCTATCTCCCACATTTTTATGTTAATTTTTTTCTTAATTAAAATTTTCATATTTTTGTGCTTTATGTGTATATTGCACATTCAAAAATAACTTCATAAATAATTTTGGTTATAAGTGATTATCTTCCTCTTCTATCTCCCACATTTTTATGTTAATTTTTTTCTTAATTAAAATTTTCATATTTTTGTGCTTTATGTGTATATTGCACATTCAAAAATAACTTCATAAATAATTTTGGTTATAAGTGATTATCTTCCTCTTCTATCTCCCACATTTTTATGTTAATTTTTTTCTTAATTAAAATTTTCATATTTTTGTGCTTTATGTATATTGCACATTCAAAATAACCTTCATAAAATTTTTATTATAAGTGATTATCTTCCTCTTCTATCTCCCACATTTTTATTTTTTATTTAATTAAAATTTTATTTTTTTATTGTATATTGCACATTCAAAAATACTTCATAAATAATTTTGGTTATAAGTGATTATCTTCCTCTTCTATCTCCCACATTTTTATGTTAATTTTTTTCTTAATTAAAATTTTCATATTTTTGTGCTTTATGTGTATATTGCACATTCAAAAATAACTTCATAAATAATTTTGGTTATAATTGATTATCTTCCTATTCTATCTTTCACGTTCTTTAGTACATAAAGATCACATGTCGTTGACGTGCATCAACAAACGTCTTTCAATGTCTCTCGAAAATTATTAATAAAAAATCTTAACAATAATCTTACTCTTAACATATTTTATACAAAGTAACATTATAAATTTTAGAGACCTCAGAACGTCAAAATTCTATCATCCTCCTTGTCCAATCATTTCGAAATATTTATTGCAGTTCAAGTAGGCACCAATTACAACTTTTTAGATTTAGTTACTTTTTTCATCCAAATATTATACTCTATCTATTCTTAAAGAATTCTTGATCGAACCATTATCTTAAATTATGCATATATAATTCTTCTAAAAACATAAGTTATTTAATTAAATATTAAATATATCATAAGTTATCAATCGTATACATATTTTTTTTCTTTTCATATATATACCCTTCAGATATTTTCATCCTTCCTTGAGTAACCGAATAAATTCTCCTTCACCTTTTACTAATTTTATGCAATAGTATAAAAAATAGTTTTTATTTTGACTAATTTCTCTTACAATCTGTCTTAATATTTCTTTTATGTTTTAAACTAAGAAAAAATATATATTTATATCCCTTGCCATGTTTTGAATCAAGAAAAAAAATTCGATGCCAACACTAAAACTTCATTCCTCGATAAATGATGAATCAAGGTCTAGAGAAGAACAACCATTCTTCTATTAGAATAGAGAGAGACAAATAATTTTACTAAATCTTTTTTATTGTAGCCTAATATTTTTGCATTTTTCAAGTAGTAAGATCGAAGAATTCAAACCCAAAAGACGGTAATAAAGATCTATGAAAATTTGAAAAACTTTATGACTTTTATCAGCAACAAAACATGAAAATCCTAAATACAACAATTTTATGTTTTTAATAACAACTTTACTATAAATTAAATTGTATTTCAAAATTACAAACTAATTTTACATTCACATATACTATCATTAGGCTTATTAAACGTTGATCCACGTGACTATGAAATAATATATACGTACTTCTTTAAGCAGCATGCACATACACGTGACTTCTTTTTTCTGCTTCAACTTTCGAAAACACAATGGCCTAAAAACACAATAAGTTAACCTCATCAACAAAGAAAATAAACAAATAATAAAATTAACTAAGCAAACGAACATTTTAGAGGATACGACATAACATAATCAAATTCCTAACAAATAAGAAGAGAAGCTGAGAGAAAAATTGAAATCATTATTTACCTAATTCCTCTGTCTACACTCTACATCAAACACCCAAAAAATGCCCTCTATTGGTGATAGCTATTGCAATACAAAAATATAGGATAATCAAGATGACTCAAAATAAATTTATATGAATAAAAATTGGTGTGATTTTAAGGTGTCATAAATTTGTATACTAAATAATTGGGGGTTATGAACATGAAAGGTTTGAGTGTTATGAATATTACTAATATTAATTAAGAGTAGAATTTATGAAAAATAAAGAAGTATGAGTTATGAATATGACTTTTTAAATTAAAAATTTGAGAAAAATGAAAGAAAACTTTAAAAATTTAAGAAAAAAAGATAAATATTTTTCTTGGCTAAAGAGAAACGTCACATCAAGAAGAATGAGAATATAATTCTTGATGTTGGTAACAGTTAGGGCAGGATGAAAAGAGGACGACAACGTGATGATGAGATTTGTGGAGATGGAAAGGTCAGAAAGTGTGGAAGAATCAGGGGTAGCCATTTAGAGAAGAGAGGAATGAAGAAAAAAACCTAGAAATTGGAGATAGGGCCGCGGCGAGATCCGAGAGGGGGGGGGAGGGTGTTCTCGACGGCAAAGAAGAAAAAATTCTAGGGTTTTGGGTGTTTGGCTCTTGATACCATGTAAGATGATATTAATCTTCCTTAGGGAGTCTTCTCATTAATATCAAAATATATATAGAGTCTATATATAACATATAACATGATATTACCATAATTATATTTACACAATATATGAAAATATTTTAATTATGAATAGAAATACAATTATTTCTATAATATACATGTTTACGAAAGAAATGTCACATCACCTCTCTATTCCTAACTTTATTATATATATATATATATATATATAGATTTGGTGGAGGTTGGAAGATGCTTAGCCAAATTCACCTATGTGGTTGTGACAGCTTGTGAGATATCAACTAACTTCTCCTGCATGGTTATAATTTATTTTTATTTTTCCTGATACTCCAGTTATATAGTGGATATTGAAGTGATTTGGGGGCCATATTTGTTGAAAAGGACATTGTTATAATAACATGTTTATTGTTTGTAATTATTAGTCATGGCTTGTGCCACATGATGTGGACTTCTAGATATATGGTACAAAAATTATTGTAGTCTTAATTCTCATGTGAGTCACGTCGCATCACATTTTCCTCCATATATAGCGTTTGCTTATACTTTATTTAGCTTATAAGTACTATAATTGTGGAGTACAATTTCATTTTACGTAAGCAATAAGAGTCTTTTACATAAAAATATTCTTAAATTAATAGTTTGTGTGGTTTTAATTAAACACGCCATGATATTTTTTGTAGCTAGTCATAAGAGTCTTTTATTAAGCGTAAAGTAAAATGAGAAGTAATTAAAATTTAATAATTTGATTAAAGTATAGAAAGATGTAATTTTTTTGAAATAAATTCAATAAAAGTATGTCATATAAAATAACTGGAGTATTAATTACTCCTTAGTTGACATGCACATGAGAGTACATGATGAGGATACGAAGATTGAGTAGGCAAATTAAAGCATGTCGATGGTAATGAAACATAAAAAAGGAAAAGTATCCCATGTTTGGTTTGACAATGAGTGTATATTAGTAAGTTTAATTTCCATTTAGAATTGCGTTTCCTTATTGTATTATGTTTGTAGTCCTAAAAGTGATTAAGATATTAATTATCACGAGCTAATAATTTAATTTAGCACCAATTCGTTGTCATGTGTCTAATCAGACAATTATTAAGCTACTCGCCATGTCTTCAAATATTGATAATTGCCAGAGAGTCATGTCTGAAAATAAATAGTAAACTCAATTAAATATTATCTAAAACGTAACCCACTGACAGTCATTAGCCTCTAAGAAATTGATATCTAATATATACATAGTCAAGACATTCCCCGAGAATAATATGAAACGTCTAAAACATGTAAAAGATGGAGAAGGATCCACTATAGCTGGGATGAATCAACGAAGTCGATTCTAGAACGTCTGCCTTTAGCCATGAGTTTCATCACCCGCGCACTCAACTCTTGCCACACAACGCGGCAGGCCCAAAAGGGTAAGTATCTCCAAGGGTACCCAGTAAGTTTCATAGACTACCTCCTAAAAGGGACAGATCTAGACTTTGTGGGATAAAAGCATAATAAATAAGAAAAAACACGTTTCAATAGAAAATGTATAAATCATATAAAATTTTGAAAACTAACATAAGCTGATAATCTAGGGTTGTGAACTGATAAGTGAACGAGAAACTGAATTTAAAATTGATAACTAAAACTGAACATTAAGCTAATAGCTAAACCGTAATGGAAATTGAGTTACACATAATGGCGCTATGTTGAATAATTAGTTACAAATATCTTTAAAACTGGTAATTAGAGGTCCATAACGTCTAGGAGTTTTAACCTTTTTTTTTCAAATACATGTATTAATCCATCAAATAAAACAACTACTTCGCTTGACCAATCTTTTAGCCTAACTTTTTTGGAAAGCAGCCCAAGACAAGGTGATCTTCCACTCAGTTGGATCTTAACATTATTTGTCATTGTCAGTAGGCTAAAAAGAATCATACATCTCGTAAAAGATTGTAGCAAAAGCCGTGTATACTCAGGTGCGTTTGGTTCGCGATTGGTAAATAGAATGAAATCCAATAAGGGAATGAAATTGAAAGGAATTACCTGATTGTCCCTACATGTTTGGTTCTAGGTGGTCCGGGGTCCGGAATTCGAGGTCGGAGGTCTGGGATGGTCCGAGTGGTCCGGGGTCCAGGTTGGGAAAGGAAATCCAAATATCTAGGGGTGGGGGAATTAAGGAAAGGAAGTAGAAAATGGATAAAGAAAATGAAAAAATAAGATCAATCAAACAACAACACGGAGAATTCTATCTCCTAACAACATTTATTTTGTCAGGTATTTTTGTATGCAATTGGAATTTACAAAAATATCAACTAAAGCTATTAAAACACAGTTAAAATCTTGATTAAAAGGCAATTAATTTAATTATACTAACCGTTGGATTTACCCAATCAAATTTAATTTGGCCGACACAGAGATGGGACACCTGATTTTACTTTGGACTGATTAGCTAGTGATCGGAATTGCAAAAGGTGACAACAACTTTTGCTATATTTATTACTCCCTCCCCGTGACGGACGCAGAGAATTTTTCAACCGGGTGCACACATTTAATAAAGTTTACAAATCATCTGGGTGCCCAAATTTAATAAAGTTTACAAATCATCTGGGTGCCCAAATTTAATAAAGTTTACAAATCATAATTGTCCTCTACGCGTTTTCATATTTTGAAAACGTTTAATTACATCATCATTTGTAACACTCCTAAGCAAATCTTTTTAAATAAAACATACACGACAATCATTTAAAAATGATTACAAATTCAGTTTATAAGAAAAATCTCATAGAGGGCATGTTTGGTACTGTCAGTATTACTGGATTGATCGACAAAAAAATAATCTGACGTTTGGTGGGCGTTTTCAACCGTATCTTGTCTTATTTCTAAAAATAGTACACTCCAACTGCCATTTTTGAGACTCATATAGTATATGATTCTTTCCTGGACTATACTAAACCTAAAAAATAAAAATAAAATACAATTCATTATATATTAATACTATAATACCGTTCATTATATATTAATACATTCCAGTTTATTACATAAGCTTGGGATCTTTCTTTCCTAAAGCGGATACTGGAATCTGCCCAAAAGTCCTGCCTTTTTCGAGGCAGGGCTTCGATCCGTATCTGGCCAACTCCTCGAACTGCTGGGTGCGTATTCTATCTCGAGTCGCATCAACAGGAAAGAGCCAAGCAAGGGTTACGAGAGCTTTCTAAGAGCAAACAAAAGATTCGTGGTTGATACCAGTTGTACAATCCAATATAAAAATATATAGTCCAGTGCGACGTACCAAATGAGCCCACACAGATTATGCCCATTTGGGCTTTTTATTTAATGGGGAACACCAAAATAAATCTTCCAAGAGGCCCAGCCCAAAAAATAAAAAATAAATTGCAGAAATTAAAAAAGACAACAAAAAAACTTTAATCGTAAAGGCAAAAATAGGAAACTTCTCGACCCATTTCCCTCTCTAATTTGTTCCTCTCCGATGAGCTTTTCTGACGGAGCTCCTCTGTCCCAAAACATAAAATACCTTTTTGTTCTTCTTGTTCATCTGCATGTGGCTCATATATATGGTAGCTGTGATTTGTCACTGTTGATTATTTGCCTAAGTTTTACATCCAGTCTGGCAACCGTGCGTCAGCCGTCGTGACACATTGAAAATGATAGGTGAGTCACCTTGTAAAACGACATCGTTTTACAAGGTGATAAAAAAAATGAAAGTGGGTGCATTTGCACCCAGTTTGGTGTGTGTGTGTCCGCACTGCTCCCTCCGGATTAAAAATAGTGTCAACTTATCCTCTCTTTTTTTGAGTAAAAAAGAGTGTTCACTTATCAAATTATATTTCCTGATTTGTCCCTATTAAATGTTATGTGATCAAATCCCAAACTTATTTAATTAGGAACAGTTTAGTCAAATTAACTTTTTTTATCTAGAAGTTATGTTTTTTAATGGTTGTTCAAATAACTAAGTAAACACTCTTTTTTATCTGAAGGGAGTACTATTAGCTCATGATTAAAAATATCCTAATCAATTACTTCCTGTGACCAAAAATAAGTGTTACCTTAACAAAAAATATTTATCTTGAAATACATGTCGCTTTAGAAATTCAAGAAAAAAACTGGCAAGTATTCTCAACTATGTCCTTAGCATTAAAAGTAGTCCTCTTTAATATTGCTCAATTCTCAAAGATAGGTTAATAAACTCCACATTGTATTTTTTTGATTTCTTAATGAGCTTGATTTTCGCTAAGATGACACTTATTTTGAGACGAATGAAGTAGTATTCCCTTCGTCACATATTAGTTGGCCACATTACTAAAAATATTTATCTTAAATTACTTGGCCACTTTCTAAAAACAAGATAGAATTAATTATGTTTTTCTTATTTTATCCTTACCAATAATTATTTTTAAAGTAATCAATATTAATTAGACTACAATTAATTAGAGCGAGATAAGAATAATATAGTAAAAATATCATTCTTATTTATGATTTCTTTAAGAGCGTGTAAAAGAAAAAGTGATCAATGGAAGGAGGGAACTACCTAATGCAACAAGGAACACAAATCTTTATGGAAAACGAAACTGCCACACTTGCATTTATTTTGAAACTATTCTCTCCCCTTCAATTTTTAAGTTGAGCACTTCTATTTTTACGTAACATAATAAATACTCATCTGCAGAGTATTAATGCTCCATTGTTTTACTCCTACAACACGTTCTTGTATAATGGTCAAGACTCTCGACTGAGTAGCAGAAGCAACTTTTAATTTATTATGAGGCCAAACAATAAATTCAATAAGTTCTTGTCAATAACCACGTCTCAAAAGCCACCATTATAGTGGGGTTAAACTTAGACCCCCCCCCCCCTCTCAAAAACGTGCATATTTTCAAGTGTTCATAATCGATGATTTATCCTATCCAAAAGAGGTATTCCAAAAATATCTGCAGTTGATTTAAGTAATTTAATCATGATATCAACCATTATATATCATGTGTAGGTGATATTTGATATATATGAAAATAACATGTTGGGAAAAATACTTTAAATGCATCTTCTATTCTCTATTGTTACTTTTACTTTAATTTGTATACAACAATACTAATATGTCCAATTATTGTACCATCACCTATATAATTCCATGTCTCTTGGCATAAAGTCATTTTCTAAATTTGCAAGAATAAGCTTATCAAACACAAATGGCCACCAAACACATTCAATCCAAGATGGTAATATTAAAGTTATTGGAAATCTAACTTTTTTCTTCATTTTAGAGTGGGAAAACTACAATAAGAAGTTTAACTGCTAATTGCAACATCAAAAAGTAAAACCAAAAGTATTAAAAAATAAAAATATGCGTCTGCCGGGAGTCGAACCCGGGTCTATTGCTTGGAAGGCAATTATCCTAACCGTTGGACTACAAACGCTTGTGTTGTTTGAAATGGTTTAATCATATATATTCTAGGAGAAGTAACAATTTATTATATCAACCACGACTTATTAAGAAAAAAATAAAGTACTAATTCCAATTGCACAACTAAGCACTAAACATTTCAAGACTTTTACAGTCTCAACAATTCTATAGTAATTTGAAATTTCACAACTTCTATATAGAAGTAGCAAATTACCTAAAGCTTTGTAAAAGTCTTCGTTTGGATTGACTTATTTTAAGTGTTTTAAAGTCATTTTGTAGTATTTGAATAAAGTAAAAAAGTGCTTATCAACACTTATTTTTAAATTAAAATAGCAAAAATAAATCAAAAATCAAAAGCTAGAATTTCTAACTTATGACTTTCGGCTTATAAGTCAAAAGTTAAAGAGGACAAAAAATGATTTTCCTAAAGGCCATCATTTGGATGCTAAGAAATGTGAAGCTAATAATGTTGGCCAAGTCCATCATCATTACAAGTTAGTGAATTAAAATGCATTCTTCTAGCTCCAAAATATGGTGGCCCAACTAGTACTTTATAAAAGAACAATTGTGATAGAAGGTATACACGGTCAAAATCATAATTAAACTTGTACAAAAAAATTACAAATATGATAATTTGTGCCATTAATTCTACAAATTGTTCTTTCTTCATAATTGCTGCCCAACTACTACGTGTTTACATCTTTCATATGAATACAACCTTCTAGCTCACATTCAAGAAGAAGTAAGCCTCTTAAATGGGTCGGGTCAGCTCCCCGATAAAAACTCAAATCGGAACAGTCTAGCCCGGAAGAGGGCTTGGCTGGGTATATCGATGAGGGGGCTGAATCTAATAAGGCATTGGCTCGGTAGACCTGCCTATGTCCTAGTCAGGGTCTTAGCCCGCCGGGACACCGACCTGAACAAGTCTGGTTAGTTGCCATTTTTTTTTAACAATAGCCTAATCTAATTCAAAAACTCAAATTATAAGTCAAATAGACAAAATAGTAAATTAGCCATAGAAAGAAAGCTAGTTGTACTTGTACATGGTTGAAACTTTAAATGATCATAAATTTGTGCTCGTTTATCCAATTTATATGATTTTTTTTTAGACCTAGATGGATGACCAAGCCAATTTCAAGAAAAATAATTATTGTCCTACTCAATTTTTTTTCTTCAAATTGGTACAAAATTTTAATCTTTCAATATATAATTTTTTATGCAAAAGAATAGAGTTTAATAACAAAATGGGTTGCCAATAGAGGTGCATGTCAATTTCATAATAAAGTAAAATATTAAAAAAATTAAAATATAAATTGTCCCATCACGACTCGGCCAAGCCCACCTAAATTCCTTAACGTATAGGGGTTGAGCCGAACACCCTTTTTCTCTTGAAAAAATCGGCTCCCAACCTGATCCGTTAATGGAATCGGGATCGACAAGGCTCACCCTGAATGGTCGGATTGGGTCCGGCCCAGTAAACAAGTTTAATCAGAAGAGCATTCAAATTTTTAAGACATCATCCGTCGAGTCTAATTCATCCATCTTGTTGTCATAATATCGGTTCCGATCTTAGTATAATTTTTTAAGACATGTACATTAACAGTGTATCGTCATCAATGTTATTTTTTTTTCATGCAATGTAACTGCAATTATGCTAATAATATATTTATAGTGTTTACGTTTCCTGTAAATTTGGGAGCAATCTGCCACCCTGAAACCAACTGAGCTACAGTCATGCGGGTACGTTTCCTGTAAACTAATTTAGGTTTATGCATGTTTCTTTACTGAATGAATTCACTTTTTTTTATTCCATATTAACGGTGAAAATTAAAGTAACAAGGACACCATGGTAGAGTTCTTTAAAAAAGGAGGAGAATGGATTGTAGTCAAAAAAGAAATCTTAGTTGTAAAACTGGGATTGCACACAAATCCATGGGATTTGCACAGAAATCAAAGTTAACTTCTTTAGGATCCATAGCAAAGGAAATTTGGTAATAATTGTGTTGTGATTTGGAAATCCAGTTAAGATTTCTCCCTTTGTCTTTGCATTAACAAGTACTCCCTCCGTTCCACGGTGATTGTCTAGAAATAAAGTATTTTATTAAGGAATTGTGATAGTTTATTAATATTTTTTAAAATCATTAAAAGTAAATTAATCATTATATATTTATCTCATAAAAAATATTTTCAAAATAGAGAAAATAAGATTAAAAGTACATTAAAATTGCAAACAATAAACTATTGTGAAAAAGTAATTTTTTTTTAGATAATCATCTATTTTGAAACGGAGGGAGTAGTAATTTTTATAAATTTTATGCTCATCGACTAGTCTTGCTTCTCTCTTTTTATACACAACGAACCCCACTTGATGAATTGCCCAACCGACCATTCCTCAATTATGTCCCTTTTCAACCTTCTTTATTGAGTTCAACTATGCACCATCCTTTTGATTAATTGATTTGCTAGCTCATAGATTGGAGATATTTTGGAGAAAATAGACAATAAGGGTAATCCATTGTGCAACTCGATGTTTTTTTAAATATTACACATCCCATTTGCAAATTATTTAACATTGTTTGACAGGACGTGGAGTTTGGAAAGGAAAGAAAAATATTTTGAAATTTGTTATCTATAAGTTTTAGATATTTTTTTAGTTATATATCATCTCATTAAGGATAAATTTAAAAAATAATAATTAAATTAATTTTAAGTATAAAATGTACCATTCATTCTTTGGATAGATTAAATCATTAAAAGGATAGGACATTGAGAGTAGTTCTTTTAAATTGAGGCCATTGATGGATTTAGAATGAAGATGTTGTGAGTTAGTAGTATAGGTTAAAATATGAGTTGAGAAATGTTAATCTAAATCTATTTATACTTGTGTTTCGCACATCTATATATGAGATGTAGAATCGTATGATCTTACGGTTCATACCTATATTAAATCAACGTAGCGAGTTGTATATATATAGTTTACCCATAAAACGGTACATTTAAATTTGTATACGCGATTAAGGACACGTTAGATAAGAATTTTGGATGAATTATATTAAAAACAAATAATAATCAGATAAAGTAAAGTAATGATTAATCTGAGTCTTATGACAGCTTATGGCCAGAGCTTCGATAACTTGTATGAAAGTACAGAAATTGAGAGAATATAAGCAAATATCTTGTAATAACTAGGATGTGATGGGTTACAATGGAATAACATGTTCTATTTATACACGAGCTTCACTGGTACACATCCCTGAAATATGCCCTCATTAATATAGGAGATGAATGTTGTAATAATTAAACAATCAATATCACAATAAATGCTATTAAAGTTTCTTGGAAGACGTATAACCGGTTTAGTAACGGTCGTCCGTTACAATTCAAACAACTTTTAGCCTTATGTATTACCGGTACATGTTATGCTTGTATCGCTCGCGGTATCACGCGTACATAATCGATAGTGCCTTAAGTTGACGTGGTCCTGACTCAACATCGTACTCCATGCATCATATTATAATTCATACAACTATCTTATACGAATTTTGCCTCATATAGATAGTCCTTACACTTTTCGAGCATGACTCTTGTGTAACCGGGAAGTGGATTTGAACTCCCGACCGGATAAATCTAATACTTCAGCGAAAAATTTGAATCGTAATGAGTACAAACCCTGTCAAACATCACATTCATTCAATGTTTCTGAAACGGCAGCAACTGAACCATCGCTCTGATCGAAGTGAACTACAGCAATGATGGTCCACGTCTTTTCACCTCTAAAATGCTATAGTTTTTTTACCGTAAATAGGAGGTCAAATATTTCACAAAAGGCACCCACAAACTTTGCAGAATTTCCTGAAAACTTTACCTTATTTCCTTCTTAAAAAAATTCCTCAACAGTGTCTTCCACCAAATCTTCTCCTTCTCACTCCTCTAGGGAAATGACAACCCTCCAAGCCGATGTCATGGGAAGGAACCCATTTTTTCTACAACTCAAAGAAACAACTTACACTCTATGCTGTCGAAATCATTCATTCGGACTTTGACTTCTCAGGAGATCTCTGTATTCAAAGCAACTTTGAATATGTCGATAATTTTGAATCCAACATAACAGCTAAGATTTTTCTTGACGTCGTAAATGATTGTGGGTTTTCCTCTGACATAGTTGTCAGAACAGTCAATCATGTCGACCGAGTGAATTGTCATATTGATGGTTTTTCATGACATACACTTATCCATTCACTATTGGTTTTAAACTCCCCATCCAAAAGATTATAGAGAATTTTTGTCGTCACTATAAGATCTGTTTAGGCCAAGTTGTTATGCAGATTTGGAGATCACTCTTTTGCATTCAGATATTATCCAACACTGCCGATGTTCCATTCACTATCGACCACCTTCTCTTCCTCTATTATCCTAGGGTTTTACAAGGTGGAATTATCCATTTGTACCCCTAGGAAATCCGCAACCTCATTAATACGGAGGATGATTATGACTGGGGCTAGTTGGCCTGCTTTATTTTAATCAAAACTGACTAAACCCATCAACCTTCCTCGGATCCTTTTACATAAGAGTGGAGTTATTCCCGTAAGTATTCCTTTTCAACAAACGTATTTGCATGATTTTTCAAATAAAGGAAAATTCCTTCTTAATGCAAATGTTATAACTTTTCAGCCATTTTGGTTGAGCCGCAACTGATTGAAGAGATTTTTGAATGAGTGGTAAGTTTTCTTCATGCTTCCACAATATCACTAGGACATGAAAGATTACTACCGCCGCATGGTGATAGGGGCACGATAAGCCTTAACCTTGACTCTTTCTTAAGCGTTTCATCCTGAATTCCCCGGGAATCCTTTTCAATCATCTCTTCTCTATTCGTAGGGCTTTCGGCACGAAAGTCCTCAGCCCAAAAAGTGTCATCTCGTGCAGTTGCTCTGTCAAACATCCTCCAATCTGCTTCTAGCAACAACAAAAAAAGCTCGAGATGAGGCTCTCGAGACTCCAGTGGAAATTGATTCCTGGATGAGAAATCGCCACCGACTCATGGAGTACTGAAAATAGCTGCAGGTGGAGTATAAGGTGGGTGTTATTCAAATTGATGATGAGAAAAAGGTGACCAGTGAAAGCACCGACCCTAGTACTCTCCGGCAGGATACTCTGATGGCGAAGACACCCATTCCCCCTAAGGACCCTTCTAAGCACAACTCAATCCCTACTTCTGTCACTGAGGCCCGGACATCTGATACTTCCCCCCAGAAATATCTCCATGATACCCTCGAGGCTTTTCTTGTACATCTTGCAGATTTATTTCTATAGGTATAATATTTTTTCATTTTTATTGTTCTTTACATAACCTTTATCGGTCACAATCCATTCATTCAGGGGCACGCCTCTACTTTCTCCACTGCTGATTTAGCTAATGTGATGGGCCTTGTCCCTGGAAAAAAAAGTTGAAAGAAGAAATACAACATCTCAGGGCAGAAGTTGAAGACCTCCTAGTATTCTTCTTCTTTAAAAGTGAGAAGAACTAGTGACATTTTTTCGAGGATCGAGATATAAACCTGCTTAGGGCCGTTATGCGTTTGATCAACCGTTGCACTACTTTAACATCTTCCATCATGTCCGGTATATCTATTATTTTGTCAGCGTTTATCTTGATCCCCATCTGGGAAACTAAAAAACCTAAAAATTTACCGAAGCCAACCTAAAAAATACACTTCTCGGGATTTGACTTTATATTATATTTTTTCATCACCTCAAAAATTTCCTGCAAATGACTCAAATGGTCTTCTGCACGAAGACTCTTAACAAGAATATCATCTATGTATACTTATATTATTTTATCAATTTGATTTTCAAATATTTTATTTACTAACTTGTGATACGTGACCCCAATATTTTTATACCAAAAGGCATAACATTATAGCAATAAGTATGGTAGGTAGTTAAGAAAAATGTTTTTTCTCGGTCTTCCGGGTGCATCCTTATTTGGTTATACCCAGAATACACATCGAGAAAACTCATTATCTCATGCCCAGTTATAGCATCGATCATTAGATCTATGTTCGGTAGAGGGAATGAGTCTTTAGAACATGCTTTATTTAAATCCTTGTAATCAATGCACATTCTAAATTTATTTCCCTTTTTAGGTACTACGATTACGTTGGCTAACAAGTCTTGGTATTTTAATTTCCAGATTTATCCTATATTAAGTAATCTAGCTATCTCTTATTTAACAAACATGTTGCAGAGTTGGGCGATCGGTCATTTTTTCTGTCGTACGGGAGGGAAACTGAGATCCAGACCCAACTTATAAGTTGTAACTTCTGGAGGAAATGTATGTCATATCTTTGTGAGACCATGCAAAACAATCTATATTAGATATAAGATATGTAAGAATTAAATCTCTAAGCTCTGGGGTTAGTCCGATGCCCATGTATACCTTCCTATCGGGAGTTTTCGGATGTAGTGCAATATTTTCCAATTCCTCTACAGTGGACTTGGTAGCATCTAATTCATCTGGTATCTGAAAGTATCTGGGTACTTGGTACCGATCTGAAAATTTCTCCTCCGGATAGGCTACTACTGATTCTGTTTCTACCAGAAGAACCTGGTGTATATCTTTCGACACTAACTATGCTTCCTGTAATTGCTATTTGGGGTTTGATGCTACCTTTGGTTCCTCTATGGCGTACATTTCCCTGGCAGCGGGTTGCTCACCTCGGATTTGCTGAATTCTTTTTGGCATAGGAAATTTCACCAACAGATGTAGAGTTGATGAGACCTCATTCATATCATGTATTCATGATATTTCAAATATTTCACTATACCTCATGTCCCCATCGAGGACATAGAACTTTGTCAACTTAATAACCCCTATTGCGTCCACCGATAGACCCACTTCCTCTTTTATGGTGTCGCTTAACATGTTAAAATATAATAGGGTCCTGGCAGTTGAGATTATTTTGTCTGCCATATTCATTTCTTCTATCACCTTTAGTCGGATTATATCAGCTGAGCTTCTGGGATCAATTAGAACTCTCTTCACCTGGAAGCAATCGATGTGTACAGTGACCACTAGCACATCATTGTGAGGAAAAATTACTCTGGTTGCGTCTTCTTCGGTGAGCGTAATAGTATGTTCATCAGGTATCTCCCGGAACCTCTTTTCCTGGGTTACTGACATCTTCGTTTTCCTAGTCGCAATGATAGATGTAGTGACAACCATTGATCTTCCAAAGATCATGTTTATAACATGAGGTGGAACAATCAGATTTAACTTATCTTCTGCGGGTGGTCCCTGCTCATAATTGTTTCGAGCTCTCTCATTCAAATATGCTCAGCTTAGAATTCATGCCACCTCTTCTCGTATATACTTATAATCCGCAGTTTTATGTTTGTGAATGCTATGGAAATCGCACTAGACAAACTAATCTCTTTTATTTGGATCCAACTGTAGTGATTTTGGTGGTCGGGATGCCATATGAGTTCTTAAAAATACTGCCACCATTTGTTCTTCATCATTATTGAAATTGTACTCGGATAACTTTGGATATCCGATACCTTTCTCGGAATTCACAAATCTTTGATTGTTTCATCTTGAACCTCCATTGTTATTTGATTTTCCAAAGGAGAGGAAAACATGTCCACCTACCTACTTTCTGGTGGTAGGATAAGGTTGGTAATAGTTTTTCGACGAATTCCCTTTATCGAATTTTGCATAGATACTCCAGGCTTCATATCCAAGCATATCATCCTCAATCTAGATTTTGGATTCATATCAGTTCTGCACGTCCTCCCAAATCGTAGCCTGAAATTTCAAGAGATGTTCCTTGAGCTTTCGTGAAGCATCTGAACTTGAAGGGTTCGAACCCTTCGTGAAGGCCTCTATAACTCATTCATCCAGAACTGTGGGTAGTATCATACATTCCTTATGGAGTTGTGTAATGAAATTTTTAAAGAATTTTGTTTTTCCTTGTGCAATGCGGAAGATATCCACTTTGCATGTCTTTACTTTCTGAGCCCCTACATGAGCCTCAATGAACATGTCGGCTAGCTGGGCGAACAAACCAATCAAATTCTCAAGGAGATGTGAATACCATGTTAGAGCTCTCTTATCAAGTGTTTTGCAAACTTTTTTATCAGAACCAATTCTATTTCGTGTTCTCTTAGATCATTTTCTTTCACAGCCGTAGTGTAGGCCATTATCTGTTCTTGTGGATCAGTAGTTTCATCGTATTTGTCTACAAAAAGGTATTTTGAATATTTTGGAGATCAGTTCGGGCTAGCCTTTGGCTTATACACCAACTAAATGTACTTATTTGCATCCGGACCATCAACCACGACAGGAGCCCCCGGTATTTGATTGAACCGGCGTCAAAATTCTTGGACGGTTTTTTCGCCTTCTCTGCATTGATATCAACTTTGCTTGTCATGTCCTTTATGAATTTCAATACCTTTTTCTGGAACGAGCTTTCAGGGACGTCTTCGCTCTCTGAACCATCATTTCCTATTATCGATTTCTCCATGTGCGTTCGGTGGAGGCATATGTTCTTCTGATGGAGTACTACCAATATTTTTGGACATGAACTCCTCTTAAAATCGCTTCAGACGCTCCAACTGCTAACTCCTTGCAGCATTCTGAGCCCGAAGATTCAGTATGCTTCTTCAGGTGTTTCGTCAGTGGAACATCTCCATGTTGAGTCTGTCCGTCTCTAGAAGTGACTCTGTCTATGTGCATCGGGTCTTTGGGTGTCGTGGTCCTATTGGCAAACCATCCGACCCAAGATTGTTTGTGTGTGTCCCCGATATTGCGGTTGCCTTCCCCTATTCCTTTCATCTGTATGATCTGAACAAAGAATAAGACTTAAAGAAAAAATTTAATTTGTCGAGAGTTCGTTTGTGACACCATAATTGTTCAGGACCCACGGTGGGTGCCAAATTGTTTGCCCGTAAAACGATACTGTTAAATTTGTATACGTGATCAAGGACACGTGGAACTCAAGTGACATGTTAGAAAATAATTCTTGATGAATTACACTGAAAATAAATAATAATCAGATAAAGTAAAGTAATGATTAGCCTGAGCCTTATGACATCTTTTGGGTAGAGCTTCGATAACTTGTGTGAATGCACAAAAATCAAGAGAATATAAGCAAGTATCTTGTAATAACTAGAATGTGATTGGTTACTATGGAATAACATGTCTTATTTATAAATGAGCTTCACGGGTACACAACCCACGAAATATGTCATCATTAATATAGGAGAATAAATGTTGTAATAATTGGACAATCAATATCTCAATAAATGTCATTAAAGCTTCTTGGAAGACGTATAACCGATTTAGTAATGGTCGTCTGTTACAATTCAAACGACTTTCAACCTTATGTATTACATTTTGATTATGCTTGTAAACCGGTACCGCATTACATAATCGGTAGTGCCTTAAGGTGTCGAGTCTGACTACGCAGTACTCGCGTGTTATATTATAATTCGTACAACTATCTTATACGAATTTTGTCTCATACATACTAAGATTTATATATATAATGAATTGGAAGGCCTAAATCGAAATCTTAGTTTGAAGCCGTGTGTATTTGAATTTTTCACTTTCTAACCTTATAGAAGCAAAGATTCTAATGATTATTTTGTTATAATCAATTTTTATAATATTTTTATTTGATAGAATATAATTAGTAGAGTATTATTTACTAATTATACAATTTTTTCTGGAACTTCTCGTTCTAAATTGAGTCTAAAATGTCACTATTGAGCTAATTAACTAAAAGCATGTATAAAAGTCGTTGTAAAGTAAAAATCAATTCAATTTGAAAAGTAAATATGAGTAATGAAACATGAAATAGTTTTAAACGTAAAATCTTCTAGTGTTTATATCAAATTATAGTAATTTATCATAGTTAAGTCATATACTGTCAAATTTGATTTTAATAAATTATAGAATGTAAAGACATATTCACATGTTCATTAATTTGGTGTAAAATCTAAGGCGAGTAAGTTTTTACAATGTCAATGATTATTGACAAAGTTAGCAATAAATAGTTAATCTAAAATGAGTAGTTGTCATTAATAATAAGTATAATATTCATTTAAATGTAAATTGAATATTTAAAATAAAATCTCAAATGTATACTCTTTTCGTCTCAATTTAAGAGTTTTCTTTTTCTTTTTAGTCTGTCAAAAAAAGAGTGTATCTTTCTATATTTACTTCATTCGGATAAAAAAAAAGTCTAATTAGCCTTTTTTTCTTGGGTCAAAAAGAGTGTCCACTTATTAAGTCAAGAAAGAATTAACCTTATTTTTTCAGATTTGCCCCTATTAAGTGTTATGTGATCAAATCCCAATGACTATTTAATTAGAGATAGTTTAGTCAAATTATTCATTTTTGTTTAGAAGTTAGCATTTGTTTAAGGGGTGTGCAAATGAATGGCTAAGTGGACACTTTTTTTAATCTGAAGGGAGTAGTAATCTAGTTTGATTTGATACAGAATTTTAAAAAAAAAACTATGGTACAAAATAAATTTTAGATATTTTTATGATCGTAAATGATTTCATAAAGTTAAATTGTTTATAAATATAGAAAGATGACAATCTTTTTTAAACAGGTGGAATATTAAGTTATGATTTCACGCTATTTTAGTAGGTTGAATATATTACTATTATATTGAGTTTCGTAGAAAAATATGCTCAAATTAATTAGTATTTACAATATCAAATCAAGCTAGGGCTAGCAAAAGAATATTTGCTCACATAATAACTTTGCACGGTTGGATGGAATTTTTTATCAAAATAAAGTCAGAAATTGAATTATACATTCTCCTAAAATAAATTGTTTATTGTTTCAGGAAACAACAACAGTGTAAGACCGAAGAATTACCAAAATAAGGAAAAATCAAAAGGGAAAAGTGGACTAAAACAGAACCTGCAGAGAAACTAGAATAAAATATTCTTTATCCTATCCCCGTAATTCAGATAAAGCGTCCATAAAAGACGCGCCCATTGGCCAAACAGTACTTGGCGTACTCCGTTTTTTGGAAAGACTATAGGCTATGTTTGAATTAGCGGTGAGATAGAAGTGATTCTCACAGAAGTGATTTTGTCAAAAATGATTTTAGTAGAAGTGATTTATGTTTGAATGAAATAATGTAAAAGTAATTGTTATAATTGATTTATGTTTGAATAATTTTGATCAAAATTATTTTTGAATATAGAATTACCAAAATGGATATTTAGTCAATATATATAAATAAAAATTACTAAAACATGAAAGTACGTAAATAAAAATTACAAATAGATAATAGAATTTAAAGTGCAATATAATACTTAAATCTAAATATTAAATATTAGAATACCATAATTATTTTGAAACTCATAATAAGAATTCATTATTAACACTCTAAATTTAACATAACAATAAAAACTACCCCTCAATTCTAAATAAATAGGGATCAACTATATTAATCCTCACTTATAAATAAAAGAAATGAATTAATATTATCATAAAAATATATATGAATTAATGTTGATTCATTAATTACGGTAATATTTTTTCATTATTTAAAGTATAACTTATATAAAAGTTGATATTTAATAATTTAATGTTGATTCCTGCAATTATATTTTATTAAAATGAAGATAAGTTATATTTTTATAAAGAAGGTGTATTATCAAACGAGGGAAGTAGATTAAGGAGAATTACTTAGAATTATTTAAAGAAGGTGTATTACCGAATTGTTATATTTCATTTTTTTAGTAATTATTTATAAATATTTAAAGAGAGTAATGAAAATGGATATAGTTGTTGATGAAAATTAAAGAGGGTAATAAAGGAAAGGGTAAAATTCAAATTGAAATAAATGACAAAATTGATTCTGCCAGAATTGATTCTGGCAGAAGCTACAAATTTTAGCTTCTGCCAGAATCAATTCTGGAGATTCTGGGTATCCAAACATGTCAATTTTTTTATTTTCACGAAAGTAGGTACCCAGAAGTCAATCCAAACATGCACTATATTGCCCTACCCTACAAAACAACTAGGTTTAGTAGAATGTTGTTAAGAGTTCTATATCGGAAATGGAATGAAATATAGACTACTTATATGGATTTGAACAATCCTCACCCCCAAAAGCTAGCTTATAGGATGAGGATTATTCAAATCCATATAAAGAGTCCATGTTTCCATTTTATTTCCGATGCGAGACTCTTAACAAATATGATCCTCCTTTTAATTTTAAAAAGTGTAATCAAGCAAATTAATTACTACATATTACTCCCTCTGTCATCTTAAGTGGCATCTTAGTAAAAAAATACATATATTAAGAAATTAATAATGAAATATAAAGTTTACCGAACTATCTCTATTTAATAAAAATAGAATATTTCCCCTCTTGATTAAAGCATGCATGGGTAGTAATTATTTATGTCTTGAATAAAGAACTTGTCACTAAATGTTTATTGAATATAAAATTTATCAGCTTTTGTCTAAGGGTATCGTAGGGAAAAAACAATAATTTATGTTTTGAATTTTTAAGATAACATTTATTTTAGGACAAATTTTTTTTGATAAGATAACACTTATTATGAGGAAGAGGAAGTAACAATAAGATATTACACCCTTCATCTTGCACTATTTCCGTGCATTTTGTTGTTATAAGAAATTCACTTCAAAAAAAGGCAATGACATTCGAATCAATACTTAATTACAAAAGATATTGATATTTATACACTACTCTTAATAGTAATTGGTCATTATTTAGCCGATAATCGAAATTGGCACTTATTAGCCTAAAAAGGTAGCAATAAAAAACTCTTACTATCTCTGTCCTAATTTATTTGATATAATAACTCTCCTTACGGTAAAAGCGAGCAGTCAACACGACGAGACGAAAAGGAATTTGACTGAGTCTAAAATTTGATGTAATTTGAGTGGGTATGGAATTTAAAAAATAATGAAAGACTTTTGAATCTTATAGTCTAAAATAAAAATAAAAAATGTGTGGTTATAAATCATATTATTAAATATAAAATTTAAAATTTAAAATTAAATTATTATCAACTAAGAAAGATCATTATTTTTAAGATAAATCAAAAAGGAAAAACGTGTCATATAAATAAGATCACAGTAAATAAAATTTGACAGCTGCTTCTTCATATTTTTCTTAATACACTTCAAATTTATTCCCAACAACTTCTTTTTACTCATAGGATTTTCAAAATAGTCCTAAATGATAGCTGAAATCTGAAAAGTTTCTCTTTATTATTTCTCAAATGAACAGAAAAAGAAAAATGTGTCGCTAAAGGAGCATCTTATCCACCTCTTTCTTTTGTACATCATTTTACTATACTAGCATTTGCCTACTTAAATCTATACCTGTCAAACGGATCGATTCGGATCGATAGCCCGTTATCGGATTGAACCGGTTATCGATCCGGTTTACTGGCTTATCGGGCCTATCGGTCCGATTCATTACACGAATTTCCGGTCAGCTCGTGCGGATCCGGGTTGAACCGGGCCTACCGGTCCAGATTTTTTTTTTGTAAATTTCGAAAATTTAACTAAATTCAAATTAAATATGTAATATAATAATATAATATAGTTTATAACTTTATACTTTATATATTATTATTTTTTAATTTTTTTTATTCCGAAAATTTATTAATTTATTAAATTAATAGACATAAGTTAACAAATAACAACTAAATAGATAATAAAATAAAAAATAATGATAAGATGTAAACTTTCGAACTTTCATTATTCATAATGTTAATTGTTAATAAGAGTATATAATGAAGTAATAATAATTGTTATTTACATATTATGCATCCTTCTTGCAAGTTCTTCGTAATTTATAGGTTGATTAAATTGGTTATGCTCCATAGCCTCTATGTCACACGCCCCGAACCCCGGGCCCGCAACTGGTGTCCTACCTGGGCACCATTTTATTTACACAACTCAAATAAACTGCGGAAGGTAAATGACACTAAATCTCATTAGCATGCCAAAACGGATGAAAACTGGGTTTACAAGACCTCTTTTACGATTTTTTTTCTTAAACAAAGGCAAAGTCGATAAGGCTGCCACCATAATATATATATCACACCCGAATGAGTCTACACTGTACAACAATGTAAATACAACTCTAGAACAGTCCAGCCCGCATATGAATACATACCTCTAAGAATTTGGACAGTAAACTGCGACGGGACAAGGCCCCACCGTACCCCTGAATATACCTAGCCATACTGACAAGTTCCGGAACATTGGAGCCATCTCAAAATGCTGAACCAGGATCCTAAGCTCGCGGATCCACAACTGGGTACCTAGACCTACGGACATTTAACGCAACCCCGGCGGGCCAAGACAACAGTACTAAGTATGGAACGGAAATAAAGTACAGTAAACAAATCATAACGGTACCAAAGAATGACAGGGGCAAGTATGAAAATCAAATACCAGATCCTACCGTGTCATATAAAATCAGAGCCAATTGTACCTTGTCTCACTGTACTATTGTATCACTGTAACACTGTACAACATACTGTCCGACTTTTAGTGAAGGACACGATAAAGTCATGTAAAACTGTAAGTACTGTAAAGGAGATCGTACAGTCCAAATATAAAGCAGGAGGCAAGTATGATAACCAAATCAACAATACATTGTGCCTTATTAACAATAAGAGTAATAAGAGTAAACTTTACATGCTTTAAAATAGGAAGCTTATGATCAATCTAGGGTCACCCGCCCGTAGTATCATTATACAATCCTACTCCTGAGACTGTTTCACCCGCAAGGGTCTTGTGGACCGTATAGGACAATTTGCCCTACATAGGACTATTTCACCCGCTTAGGCCCTACGGGCCCGCAATGAGTATATACGTAATACTCGCATCGTGGGGAGCAAATCCACAGAGATGTATAATGTCTTTGGGCCCCCCGCAATTATACTTATAACACTAGCACTAATGACTATCAGGAACAACATATGCAAATTGAGTAATCTTTAACTCTCATTAGATCAAATATGAGGTACTCTCATCCTTAGAAAAACCAAGGCAATATCATGCCTTCAGTTTTTAGAATTACCAAGACAATGTCATGTCTTCCTTTCTAAAATAACCCAAACAATACTGTCATGCGAGGTACAACATGTCCCGGCTCATTCTGGGACTCGGGATAAATATAAAGGACTGTACACATAAAGTTATCACAAGCAACTATGTACACTTTAAATCACCTTTTGACTCTCGTTAGCACAAATAGAATGAACTATCATTCTCTTTGAAAAATCAAGACACTAACAAGTCTTTCATTTTATAGTACCAAGGCACTATCACATAGTTCATTAAGGATTAAGATCCATTACAACAATTGTACGTCCGCCGTACATTCACTTTATAAACTCAAGACACTTTCGTTTCATGTACTATATTAAGGACTTAATCATGGACATTCTCACATGATTCCCATATAACATTTTAAACCATCTCTTGACTTTCCACAAAACTGTTATAACAAACTTCCCATAAAGCCGTTATAACAACTTTCATTTTAGAAAACTAAAGCACTACCACGTCTTTTCTTTTAATACAACCAAGGCATTATCATGTCATATAAGGGAATTGAACCCAAAGTACTATGTACATCTATTCTTTATACAGAGAATCACATCATGCAATATAGGGGAGTTGAACCCCGTAGCACCATGTACGTCTGTCGTACATCATTTCCCTTATAAAACCCCAAGATACTAATGTCACGACCCGACCACGGATCCGTGACTGGTGCCTAACCCCGGGCACCCATGTGATACAACATCAGAGAAAAATAGCGGAAAATAAACTCACAGCAAGAACCCATATAGAATATAAAGCAGGCTAACCCAAAATGACTACCTTTAAATATAACAAAAACTGAACAGTTACATCCTTAACAACCCAATTTATAACAGGACTACAGACCTCTAAGAATGTGTAACCACTATGACGGGACAGGGCCCCGTCATACCCCTGAATGTACAAAACATCTACAACACTAGGGAGAACCGTACCAAAAGTCAAGCCTCCGGAGAAATGGAGCTTCTGACACATGAGCAAAGATCCTAAAAGTGAGGATCCACCACCTGCTTACCTCTACCTGCGGCATGAACGCATCCCCCGAGGAAGGGGGTCAGTACACAATATGTACCAAGTATGTAAAACTGGAAAATACTGTAATAATATCATAAGTCTAAAATAAGTTGGAGTCATAGATGAAAATCAAATTACATTGCACTGTGCCTTACTAACAATGAGAGTAACAAATATAAACTTTACTGCATAAAAATAGGAGGCTCATGATCAAAACAGGGTCTCTTGCCCGTAGTATCATTAAGCAATCCTACTCCTGGGACTATTTCACCCGCATAGGTCCTGTGGACCCGCATGAGGTCATCCGCCTCGCATGAGACTATTTCACCCGCATGGGACTATTTCACCCGCATGAGGTCATCCGCCTCGCATGAGACTATTTCACCCGCATGGACCCGGTGGACCCGCATGAGTACAAGCGCCGCACTCGCATCATGGGTAGCAAATCCATGACATAAGTAGTAAACCATCCTAATGGACGCATACCCGTGGACCATTCATCGTGTCAGTATGTCCAAAGGAAATAACAAGAATAACCCGGGGTCTACCCCGTAAGAATACATAACCTAGCACAACCGACTATCATATATAACATAAGCGCTACCGGCTTATCATAACATAAGCAAGTTAAGAAATCCCCTAACTTCTTATTAACATTATTAATATATCCTCTTATTTTAGTTTACTTAAGGCACTAACATGTCATTTAAGAGAAAAATTCGGGAATTCAACCCAAGTACCACGTACTTCTAACATTTTGAGAATGACTCCTTTTTTTATATAAAACTTTCCAAGATACTAATAACCGTAGTATCAAGTCACGACTACTTTTCAAGACAAGTCACATTTCCTTTTAGAAATATCATAGGCTTCTAAATCAAGTGACTTCATTTCCTTTAAAACCTTAGGCACTTAGTGCCTTAAAATCAATTTGTCTTTCACAAATTCAAATCATTTATCCGCACTTACCTTGCTTAGAGTAAATCCTTCTTTTGATAACCTTCCATAAAGCTAATATAACCAACTTTCCATAAAGTCGTTATATTAACTTTATACACTAGTCAAATACATTTCCCTATATCCAAGGGACTTATATTTTTAAAACGAAACAAGTATCATATACTTAAAACACATCAAGTCCCTTAACTTTGAAAACTTAAGACATCCTTAATACTTTTTTAAAGAAATGAGTTAATCCCCTTACTTACCAAACTTGGCCATTCTTAAAACAAGTAAGGGACATCAAAGTCTTGTACGTCTACCGTACTATATAAATACAACTACTCATGCTCAAGAGATAGGAAAGTTCCACATACCTCTTCGGGTCAATCCACTTGCTAAGTCGATATCTTTGCACGTGACGTCAACCTATAATGACTATAATACGTTTATTAACCTCTAGCTTCAACGTAGAATATTCCAAGTGCAAAGTCACTAAATTCTAAGAAACATCGGCGGATTTCCTTTATTTCTCGCATTTGTCACTTTTTCAAGTAGAATTCAACATCCAAACGTCACTTTTAAGGCCCAACAATCCAATCAATACAAAGGAGATTACACACCTAATCTTGGATGTATAAAATTCTTCCCCACAATGCATATTAACTAAATTAATAAGTTAAAGGTAGTATTTTGGCTACAACATGTTCAATTACTAATTATTGAATATATATGAGATAATCTTGCCACGTGGAGACAATGTCTCCGACTAGAGAAAGAGAAGGAGACAATGTCTCCTGCAATTTCATGCGGCAGTCTGCGATTGACTGCCAGAAATTCATTTTCCACCGCTACTTTAATTATTATTTTTGACCAATATTTTGACCGAATAAAAAAATAAAATAAAAACTATTTATTTTTTATTTTTCAAGATCTATAAAAAGAGACTAAGTTTACTTCATTTGGACACCGAAATATTTTGGTTATTTTCTCCAAATTTCTATTTTCTTCTAAATTATTTGCTATTTTTTTAATATGGATCATAATCAAAATTCTAATCTTCCTCCAAATTTTATATTTTCTAACCACATACAAAATCTCAATATTCAACGTTCACAAAATTCTCAAAATATGTCATCCAATTTTCAAATGCCATATATGATGCCAACTAATTTTTTATGCAATATTCGTATAACCGAAAAATTTGGAATTTGGCAAAAGTTTGGAACAATCGAAAATTAATTTTTAATTTGTGATTTTAATATTATCAATATTTTAGTGTGTTTTTGATAAATTGTACGATTAATTTATATTCATTAATAAAATAAGATATTGTTGTGTTTTAATATTATAATAAATTTGATAAGTGTCAAAATTAAATGATTATAAGTAATTTATAATTTTATTATTATATGTGTAATAATATGAATTACAAGAATAATATCATATACAAAATATAAAATGAGATAGAATGAATATATATAGCGGGATATATGTATTGATGTGAAGGAAAGAGAAAATGAATTATTTTATAAAATATCTATCGATATGGAGTGTATGTGATAAATGAAGATATTTAATAACGTGACATATGAATAATGTGATGTGGCGTGATTTCAATTAGGCAGGTAGCCATGTAGCATATCATACTCAAAAGGACCACTTTGCCCTTGCCTTTCTCGTTCTTCAATAACATTCCATTCCAAAATCACACTCCATTCTTTCCTCTACAAAAAATCTGCTTTCACCAATTCTCAATTTCACGTAAAAATGTCCAGACCGGCAACGACACCACCGGCGCCGGCGTCGATAAAACCAGAAGATTACAAATATAGCCCTGTACATTACGCCGTCGTTTTAGGAGATCACTCTACACTAAGCAAACTCATCGCTTCTCTTCCTCGACTCGCCGATCCAACTCAGATACACACCGAGTCCGACTCACTTTCTCAGGAACGAATCGCTGATAAAATCACATACCTCCTTGACCGCCGTGACAATCCTAACCGTGAAACTCCACTACACCTCGCCATCCGTTTGAATGACGTGTACGCTGTTCGTACACTCGCCGTTGCCGGTGCTGACATTTCGCTACAAAATGCCGCTGGTTGGAATGCGTTACAGGAAGCTATTATGCGGAGATGCTCCGACGTCGTTTCGGTTCTTGTACAGCATCATCATTTAGGTGCTTGGTCTAAGTGGCGCCGCCGTTTACCTCGCCTTGTTGCAGTTCTCCGACGTATGCGTGACTTCTACATGGAAATTTCTTTCCATTTCGAGAGTTCTATTGTTCCGTTTGTCGGAAAAATTGCGCCTTCTGATACGTATAAGATCTGGAAACGTGACGGTAATCTCCGAGCAGATACGTCATTAGCCGGTTATGACGGATTAAAAGTTCAACGAGCTAATCAGAGTTTTCTCTTCCTTGGTGACGGTGACCGGAAATTCGATATTACGGCTGGTTCATTACTAGTTTTGAACCACGATGACCGTAAAATGTATGATGCGTTTGAGAATGCTGGTTCTCCTTTAAGCGATTCTGATATCTCGTGTTTCTGTAATCAAACAAGTGTTTATCGTCCTGGAATGGACGTAACGAAATCCACACTAGTTAGTCGTACTAATTGGAGAGGTCTAGACAAAACGGAGAACGTTTATGAATGGAAAGCTAGGGTTTATGATGTGAATAACGTTGTTTTCAGTTTCCGATCACGGAAAATCACCGGAGCTGAAAGCGAACAAATATTGCCATTAGATTTAGAACTCGAAGAAGATTCCGACGACGGTTTCCTCGTCGCAGAGAATCCACGGTTTAGTGTAAGTAACAGACAAAGACGTCATAGTAGTTTCATTCGAGAGGAAAGAGAGTTCATTACAGTTTCTCGAAAAAGTGTGGATATTATACCAGAACCACGGCGGAGATCGGCGATACCAGTTGCGGCGCCACCGAATACCAAGGAGAAAGAGTATGTGAAGAGTTTAAAACCGTCAGTTTGGTTAACGGAGCAGTTTCCGTTAAAGACGGAGGAGTTACTGCCGTTACTTGACATATTAGCAAATAAAGTCAAAGCCGTTAGACGAATGAGAGAGCTGTTAACTACCAAGTTCCCTCCAGGGACATTTCCAGTAAAGGTAAGGGGTAAATTTGGTATTTTGAATAAATTCTTATAGGTCCCACGAGATTCTCATTACTTCTGATGAAATTAAAGCTTTGATATATTGTGTTTCTGTTGTTTTAGATGCATACAAGCTTAAAGACCTTAGCTGGTCTGTTTTGCTTCAGCTCCCTGACACTTTTTCTAGTGTTGAACCTTCCTGGGACCCACTTTTTCACCATGTTTACATAAACTAATAAATACAGTCAAAGTATTATTTATTCATTTTTTTTATTGTTATAGCTAAGTACTGTTATAGAATCTAAAATATAATAACATGAATCAATTTTAATGAAAACCTCATCGTTATAGTAAAATATTGTTATACATGTCAATTTAAATTTTAAAGATTAGAGGGAGTGAGAATATGCACTATCATACACTTGCATCAGCCATCAATGGTTGAAACATCCCAAAATAGATAAAGTATGATATAAAATAGGAAATTTTGTTCACTCTAAATGCCAATATAGTATAAGTACCCTTTTTAACAATTTTTCTTTAGTTACACATACAGTGAGGTCGCACCGTATAATTTTGTATGGACTATATTGTATTATAATGAATTGTATTGTATTAATATATAATGAACGGTATTAGAGTATTAATATATAATGGACTGTATTTTTTATTTTTAGTACAGTTCATGGGAGATCCATCTATTAGATTGTCTAAAAAATGGCAGTTGAAGTGTACTATTTCTAAAAATAGTACAGTCTATTCCGGTTGAAAACGCACGTCAAACACTATATTATTTTTTGTCCAGTGCAGTTTAGCGTAATACAACGTAGGTTTGCCCGAGTGCATCCACTATTGTATACTTGCTTCTGCCATAAGTTGTTGGGCAAAGCAGTTTCAAGAGGGACCCAGTGTAAATCTGTTTCTTACCTTTGATTTGAATGTTTATATGTCTGTGATTCACATATTCTGATTGATCTAACGGCAATTATTTTGTTTGGGTGATGACAGTTAGCAATACCGGTGGTCCCTACAGTGAGGGTAGTAATCACATTCACAAAGTTTGTGGAGTTACAGCCAATTGAACAGTTCTACACTCCATTTTCAAGTCCAAGACACCTTGTTCATGGTGGTGGTGAGGATGGAAGTTCAGGCAGCAATTATTATTCACTTCCGTCATC
Organism: Przewalskia tangutica; assembly: GCA_029844215.1. Taxonomy (NCBI): domain Eukaryota; kingdom Viridiplantae; phylum Streptophyta; class Magnoliopsida; order Solanales; family Solanaceae; genus Przewalskia; species Przewalskia tangutica. Next base: position 35,478,848 of record CM056727.1, on the reverse strand, counting down.
TTTGTCTTCATCGTCATCATCGTGGCTGTCCAGGAGCAATAGCCGCACGACGAGCAAGCAGCCACATCAGAGCTGTAATGGAGCACAACAAGCAGATCCATTTGCAATACCTGGTGGTTATAGTTGGAGTAGTTTTGATGAGAAGAATAGGAAAATGAAGAAATCTAAGTCCACTAGGAGAACCAAGTGATTGATTGTCTTACTAGTAATTCTTCTAACATCGAATGTGATCAACTAGCTCTGTTTTTTATTTACTTTCTGATTTCTAATATAGTTTGTAGATATTAAGGAGAATCTAACTTTGAATCTCCTAAACTCTGTTCTTGGATTGTCAATTCTCATCGTTGTTATTCGACTGAGTTTCTCAATCTAATAGTAGAATTTACAATTATTGAATGGAAATATTAAATTCTTTCATGAAGTGCTTTGACTTAGCTAAAAACAGAAAAAAGTGGAAGCTCAGTCTAAATGTCAATCAATCATGTTGCGTGATGAAAGCTGAGTTTCTTATCAGATGGAGTAGAGTACGTACTATATGGTGTGGGAGTAAAAGAAGGCCTGCAAATATTGTGGGGTTTGGAGTTTTGCAATGTGACACGAGGCCATGTTACAAAGGCTATTGTGGGGTTGTAGATATTATAGTTGTTGCTCAAAGCAAAGACATTATTTTTTTGGTTTTCTTCCGACAAAGCAAAGACATTTTGACTTGTGTGTATTTTTCAATAATTAGCAACTACCACATGACGAGGGCAAATTACGATTTAAGAGGTCAAAAATAGGTGAAAACTGGATATTACGACTTATATATAAGGGACAATGAAATCTATCTTGTTAGCTTACTAATTAAAACAGTTTGCTCTTTCAAATATGCCATTGTATTTGTTATTTGTTACTTGTCTATCGAAGTATGTTCAAACTATTTTTGGTAATACATAGCTCCTTAGACTAACATTTTTGTAGGTGAAGTATGTAACATAACTTCTCTCTCTCTCTCTTATATTTTTTTACTTAGGTTACCACATTCAATTTAGTAAACATAGTTAAGAGTCCCACATCGGATATGAAATGAAAATATAGACTCTTTATATGGACTTGGACAATCCTCACCCTACGAGCTAGCTTTTGGGTTGAGTTAGACCCAAGATCCATTCTTTACATGATATCAGAGTCAGACCCGTTTCAATTCATTGTTTACGATGTTGGCCCCCCTCTTATATTGTCCACACTCCATATGTCCAGTCCTGGACGTGAGGCGTGGTGTTGAGTTCTCCCATATTGTTTACGATGTTGGGGCCCCCCCTTATATTGTCCACGCTCCATATGTCCAGCCCTGGACGTGAGACGGGGTGTTAAGTTCTCCGACATCGGTGGAATAAGTAGTCCTTGGTCTCCTTATATGGCTTGGGCAATCATCCTCACTTTGAGCTAGCTTTTGGGATTGCTTTAGGCCCATGAACCATTTCTTTACAACGTGAGGGCTAGCTTTAGGCCCATGAACCATTTCTTTACAACGTGAGGCGGGGTGCATGGTATCAGAGTCAAACTCTTTCCAATTCTTTGTTCACCGATGTTGTCCCCCAAATTATATTATACACGCTCCAGTTAACAAGGTCTGGACGTGCGGGGAGTGTTAAGAGCCTCACATCGGATAGAATGGGAACACGGACTCCTTATATGAACTTGAACAATTCTCACCCTACAAACTAGCTTTTGGGGTTAAGTTAGGTCCAAGATCCATTCTTTACAATACACTTTGAGCCCTTCAAAATGCTTAAAAAGTTGTGAATGTTTACGCCACTCAAACTTCTGTTAGCGATCACTATGACCCCCTCAGCCGGGTTTACGTCACTCGGACTCTGTAGCGAACACTGCCACCCTCTCGGTCGATTTTACGCCGCTCGGACTCTTTAGCGAACACTGCAACTCTCTCGATCAAATTTGCGCTGCTTGACTCTTCAAAGAACACTACGACTCTTTCGGCTGAATTTACGCTGCTTGACTCTTTAGCGAACACTATGACCCCTTCGGCCGGATTTGCACCGCTTGACCCTTTGAGCAAACACTGTGACCTCTTCGGACGGATGCCGCTTGACCTTATTAAGAGAACAATGCAACCCTCTAGGCCGGTTTTACGCTACTCAGACTTCCGATTATGACCCTTTAGGTTCGATAATCCTTGTTTATCTTATCGACTGTGACCCTCTTGATCTGATAACTCTTTTACACTGTCATGTGCTAGTTGTGGCACTTTCCTTATTTTATAAACATGAACAAACATATTAGTAATAATGTGTTGTCGCCCCACGACGATAGACTTGGACCTGCATCCACAGAAAAATCGTTAGTTGGTTGAGGTTAGCTCGTGTCTTTAGTTCTTCAAAAGTCACTTTATGGTCAGAAACAAGATTCTAGGCAGTGGTATGCAAATCTGTCTCAGGATTTGTGCAGTAGAGGTTATTCCCACTCTATAAATGATTATTCTTTATTTTCAAAGCATTTTGGTTCCTCCATTGTCTTATTAGTTGTGTAGGTAGATGATATCATCTTAACTGGTGATAATGTGGTGGAAATATCTGCTTTGAAGTCTTTCTTGGATAATAAGTTCAAAATAAAGGATCTAGGGACTGAATTATTTCTTAGGCATTAAGGTTGCCTATTCCCCTACTAGTTACTGCTCCATCAAAGAAAATTTATTAGAGACCTTTTTCAGGAGTATAATTGTTCTGATGTTAGTCCTGTAGTTTGTCCCCTTAACCTGACTGTCAATTTGAGAGTTGATATGGGTGTTCCCTTGCCCAATTCTGAGACCTACAGAAGTCTTGCGGGTAAACTTAATTTTTTGATTCATACTAGGCCACACCTGTCCTTTGTTGTGCAACATTTGAGTCAATATCTTCAGAAGCCTTCTCACTTACACATGCAAAGCTGCATTGCATCTTCTTCGATACCTTAAAGGTTCTTCTGGGTTGGTGTTTTCCTCAACAATGGTCACGATCTTTCTCTTCATGCTTATTGTAATAGTGAATGGGATGCATGTTCTGATACAAGGCGCTCTGATTTTGGTTTTTGTGTTCTACTGGGTGGTTCCCTTATTGGTTGGAAGGCCAAAAAGCAGTCTGCAGTCTTTTTTTCCTCTGCTGAAGCAGAATACAGGGTCATGAGCAAAATTGTGGCTGAATTAGCTTGGGTTGTGCGACAATTATCTGATCTTTGCATTGTTATATCTATTTCTATACCAGTATTTTGTGACAACCATGCAACTATTCATATTGCAAAGAACCCTGTTTTCCACGAATACACCAAACACATTGAGGTGGATTGACACTTCATCCGGGCTTAAGCTTGGTGATGGATTAGTAGCTCCTCGTTATATTCGTACTGGCTCACAACTAGCAGATGTCTTTACAAAGCCTCTCACCGGCCTTTTGCATCATTTTATTCTCTCTAAGTTGAGAGTCTTACCCTTCTCCAACTTTGCCAGGGTGGGGGGTGGGGTGTTGAAACTCAGGCCCAATCTTCTCCTGACCCAACGTAACAGCTATGGCCCAATTCATTTATTTATCTGTAATACGGGCTGAGGTCCAATATGTTAGTGAGTGGTAATGTGTAGAGCGTGAAAATAACAACAACTATTTGTTAGAAATTCGGAAATGATCAAATATGAGGGCTTGTTGAGTCGACCAAATTCTTGATCTATCCTTAAGATAATATTGCCTCGTATATCCTTTCAACGGTGGTAATGACAACTCATCTCCCAAGATAAAACAACAATCAAACAAATGAGCAAAGGAAACTTAAGTGTTTGCTTTGGAAGAAAAATCTTTTGAGTGTTTGTGATTGCAAGAGAGGAAGACAATTTTAGAGAATTGTTTAGTGAATGTGTGTTTTGCAATTGAGCCAAAGGCCTCAATTTAGAGGTAGATGAATTGTCTTCTTAATTAACCAAATGAATGATCATCAATGTCAAGTAATGACCATTGATATTGAGGTTAATTCAGCCTAGTAATGGCTGAATTCAATTGCCAAATAATGGAGAGTAATTGCTCCAAAGTCAGTCCAAGAATCAACTTTAATTCGCCCATAACGGTACTGAAAATCGTTGAGGCACCGCGGTCCCTAAATTCCAGTAAGTCACTGGAACCAAAAATGGAATTAGCCCCGCAGTTCCTTGGTGGAGGCACCGCGGTGCCTAAATTTCAGTAATTCACTGGAACTGGAAAGTGAATTAGCACCGCAGTTCCTAGGTGGAGGCACCGCTGTCCCCTTTATTTCCGTGGCGATTTCTGATTCGTTTCATCTTTTACACATTGTCTTCCTTTCATTTACCAACGTGAAACCATTTGTCATTTTGGTCAATAATCATCTATTATCTTACGTCTCAAACAATTCGTATATGTACCAACATCTCTTCCATTTAAGGAAATTACGATCTTTGACATTTTATGTGCACGTGTGTGGAAATCAAGTTTTCGACGTGCGGGACACCAATTATTCGAGTCATAATTTATAATAGAAATTTATTTCACATTTAGTAAATTTTCAACATATATAATAGATTAGTTTTATTTTTCCTTTATTTTGTTTTGTATATAAATGGGAAGATATTTCTAGAACAAGTTAGTTCATTTGACTGAGATTGGAAATAAAAGTTCTCTTCGTAGTCAAAACCCTAGCTATAAACAATGGTTTTTCGTGTCGATTTCCTCATGTTTACACTTGTCGCGGCAGCACGTTCCTTACACTGAATAGAAGTAAACTTCTCATGAGAAGTTATACGACCTCCAGCCTCGTCATAGGAGTCAACTTGACTTCCAATGCAATCTTAACGTGGCTACTATTCTAAGGGTTCGTTTGGTCCGCGCAGGGTAAACAAAATGGAATCCAGTAAGAGAATGAAATGGAAATGAATTATCTGATTGTCCCTACATGTTTGATTCTGGGTGGTCCAGGATCCGGAGTCCGGGGTCAGGGTGGTCCGAGTGGTCCGGGGTCCGGATTGGGAAAAGAAAATCCAAATACCTAGTGGGGTGGGGAATCAAGGAAAGATAATGAAAGTGGAAAAGGAGTAAAGGAAATGAAAAAATAAGACCAAACAAACAATAACAAAGAAAATTTCATTCCTCCATTTCCTTTCCCTTTCCCTTTCCTGTTTACCTCGAACCAAACTCACCCTAAATGTGATAAAATGATCATCCTGAGATTATATACTTTCAAGGAACTTATTCCATCTCATTAATTAATTGTTTAAAGTCCATTGATAACACTTCAAATTGATATAATGAAATATGCATATATCGATGTACAAATTTCTTCATCTACTACTGTTGTTTTCCCTGATCCAAGAAGATTTATCCACCTATGCCTTGCCCCTATAAGTACACTACTCTCAACCATTAGTAGAGCCAATAATTTATATAAAAAGATTCGAAAACTAAGAGTGTCTGTTAGTTGAAACATTTTCAAGACTTTCTCTTTATTAGGATTTTCCTCTATATCATGGGAGATTCAACAGTTTTTATATAACCATAAAAATATATATATTTCTCTTATAAGCACAGTATAACTTTTCAACAAAGGACATTCAAACACCTTTACTCACTTAGCTCTGTCCCTGATCACCATACAACATTTATGCATGTGGGAGAATGTATCATTTATCATACACACGCTATCTAAGTCCACATCAATCCAAAACTTTTGTTATCTTACATGTGGAAGCAAGCATAAGTGGCAGTGGAGTTAGGGTGAGGACAACAATTTTGTTGCAAGTGCTTGTCATTTGAGGAAAAGCCAAAGCATGAGTCTTACTTTTGGTTAAAACTAAATCCTTCCACTTCATCCACTAAATTCTACTTTTATACACAAGCACTCACAACTCACAAGGTAGGTAGGTGATGATTGAGAACCTTTAAGCCCTTCTTTTTCAGAAGAATAAACTAATAATGTAATGCCCAACAACGTTTACTTCAAGAGAAAGTAATCTTATGAGTTAGCAAGTCTTCTATAAAAGGAACACACTTATAAGTTTAAGAGACATCCTAATTCCTCAGCTCTCCTCCTAACTACATAAAAAATTCTACCAATTACAAGCTCTAGTAAGGTAAATCCCTCAACCCCTTCTCTGTTTTCTCTTTTCTTCTTTTCAAAATAATTTTATCTTGTTCACAGTTTAATTTGGTTAAAAGTTTCTTGATTTTTTTTTATTGGAAAGGATTTATGGCTAGTGATGGACCAAGCTGGGCGGATCAATGGGGTGCAGGAGGCATAGGTGCAATGGATGAAGATGATAGCTATTATAAAAGCAGCAAAGAAAATGGAAACAAGAAGAAAGCTAGTACTTCATCATCAGCAGGAATTGGCAAAGTTAAAGCAGTGGCAGTGGCTGGTGCACAGAAGGTGAAAAATGGTCCTTCAATGTTCATCAAATGGGTTAGGAGCAAATCCCAAAAGAAACATTCCTCCATTTCATGAAATAAGAGAGATAAAAGATTGTCTAATCTTTATCTTGCCTTCTGTAAAAGGATTTCAGATTAAACATGTCTATTTAGGGGCTACAAATAGAAATCATGGATTGTAATGCTTCATTTATATCTTGACTTGCTTAGGTTTAACCAGTTTCATTTGGTTAGTGTTGCTAGCTTCCGGTAGTGGCTTGTTTCTGGGCGAGTTTAAGTTCCATGCACTGCACTGATGGTGTAAAGAATATGTGTACATTAGATTACTTATAGACCCTTGTTGTCCGGCTCTTCCACGGACCCCGCGCATACTGGGATCTTAATGCACCGGGCTGCCCTTTAAATTACTTATAAGATAATTACAATCTACATCAAGTCTCTCTGATATAGGTTGATTGGTATCTGACTAAAAAGTGTAACTAACTTAATATTACAAGTTAAACTATACTAGCAGTATAAATTTTGCACTGTCCATGCGTATAACTCCGAGTGATGTGCAAAGAAAAGAAGAAACTTAGCACATATACAATCACGGTTGTGTGCGAAGGACAAATATCTTAATCATAATCATGTCTAATTTATCAAACTTTTGAAGTTTCTAACATGATTTAAAAAACCAAAGTGAATATTAGCTCATGATAGTTAATTGCTAGCAAGATGTAATCTTAGCCGCAAGGTCAAGGTATTAGTTCCAATAACTGCGGTGGATTCATAAACAACAACACACTAGTGTAATCCCACAACTCATAGTGATCATTTATCAAAGAATGATTGATTATCAAATGATTGAACAACCGCGAGCTATTTACTTACGATACTTAGTTGACATTCATAAAAAACATCTAATGAATTTTGAGTTAAATCCATCCTGTTTAGCAAAAAGACGGAACATACTAGTGTAATCCCACAAGTGGAATCTGAGGAAGGTAGGATATACTTAGCGGGGTAGGGAGGTTGTTTCCGATAAGTTGGGTTCATAAACATTAAAAAAAAAAATTACAATAAAAAGATCAACTTAGATGAAAGGGATTATAGGATAAGAGATCAAACAGTTGCAATCTGTACATTGTAAGGTTATTCCAACAAAGACAATATATTTAATGTATATGTCAAATGAAAACAAATGACTAACGTTAGCAATCCACCACGAGATCAAAGAAATGGCAGATTTACAATTGAGATAGTAACCATTAGAGATGGCAACTTTATTTATTACTTTCCAAGCTCAACGAACCCAAATGTGTTTTCTCCACTGTATGTCATGTAGAGAAATCCATCTTCATCCTTGTTTTCCTCGTAAATTGCAGACATCAGAGCAGCTGCAATGAAAAAAGATGTAATCATACAACAATCCTAACAAGTAAAAGACCTACTCAATCACTCTGCTTACCCGTGGGAGGCAAAGTGTTCTTGACAAATACAAAGATGGCCTTCTCAGCACCGAGCTTGATCCTCTTCCGCACCACATAAACAAACTGGCCAACAGTCAAATCAGCTGGGACGAGGTATCTGCATCACAAGTTAAGACAACTGAGTATTACTAGAGCAGCTACCACAATTCAACTTTATCAACTCATGTGTAAGATCCATAAACGACAATAACAGTATTGGATACTGCCGGCATTTTGACCACTAAGGAACACTTAACATGTCACTTGAACATCACCTGACTGCGCTTAGTTACACAGAAGAAACATCCAAATGGTCATAGGTCCATTCTCACCAAGTCACTAAATTAAGCTGAGCTTTCTAAACACAATTCCATTCTCCATGGAAAGAAAGCGAGCACATGCATTCACTTATTTAATTACGATAACCTCAAGGATAGACAATAGTCACATTAGTTAAAATTTGAATTTATCAAAAATGCATAGCATTTTCCATCAACCTTCCCAGTTCTCCTAATGGCTGTTGGTATGAAAAAAAATGTGTTTTTTACCCATCTCATAAAGTGGTATGAAAGATGAATACAACACACCTAGAAAAGCTTGCAGCATTCATAAAGTGTAATCACCCCAACTTCCCCTGATAATATCCTTATCTCATAAAGTGGTATGAAAGATGAATACAACATGATAATATCCTTATCTTATAAAGTGGTATGAAAGATGAATACAACATGATAATATCCTTATCTCAAACTAATAGGTACAAACATGAAACCAAATTATCATGGCAAACAAAACCAGCTTGCAGCCAGAATTGGTGTTTCATAAAACACCAAAAGTTTGATGCAAAAATTGAGTAAGATGCATAAAGACATTTCTGTACCTAGATGTGAACAATAACCACAAATGGCAACAAGAATGCAAACTTACCTGTAGCACATGCCAAAATACAATCAATATAATTGGATTCCACAAATTTAATTACCTTAGGGTAGAAGCTCATAAAAGAACTTTATTCTGAAATTGAACGTTAAAAACACTGAAAAAGGAAAGTAGCAACATACTTCTTCTTATCAATGTCAGGGACATCACTCCTCTCTGCCTTCTCAACAATCACCTGAAATAGGAAACATGAATGTCAGAGAGAAGCTAATAAGAGTACTAGCTGTGACTTAATGCCAAGACTATCTTCAAATAACAATGATCATACCGGAATTCGATCAGGATACTTCTCCCTGATGCGAGAAGATTCTGACTGCCTCCTCTCTATAAATAAATCAAAATTTGCAATCATCAGAATTTAAAACCTCAAATACTAGCTATTTTGTTTGATCTTTCAAGAAAATAAGGATAAGCTACGGAGAAATATAGAAAATCTGATACACTGTCTCATCCAAAAGCTAACTTCAGTTCATAAATTTGTTAGTAATTCAAAAGAGTACATAAACGTTTTTGACAAAAAGTCGAAAAGTCAACAAAAGAATCCAACGTTTTTCTTATTTATAAACATACGCACACTAAAAAGAAGCCAATCATGCAAACTCTAACAAGAGCATATCTTATGCCCTACTGTACAAGCAAGCTTGTTTTAAGAGAGCATTCTCAAGAAAAAAAATGAAGACTCAATGCCATGAAAGAACACTCAGAATTGTCATTTTTCAGCTCAAAATTCTCAAACCAGATATCAACATATTCAGGTAGACTAAAAACAGAACATACACCACTATATCAGCATCATAGCTTCAATTGTGAGATTTTTTTCCCGATAAGGTCATTAAACTGTAAAATACAGTTCAAGCACAAGATAGTCATAGTATAAATGTCAATTAGGAGAGCTTAAACTCTCATACATATGTAAACTATTCAAGTCACAATTTTGCCTCACCTAATCAGTTAATAAACCTAATGAACTGACCAGAAGAATCTAATAGCATCAAACAACTTGGATACAAGAAGGTAAATGTATAATAATCACCAGAAACCCTACACCATATCCCAGAAATAATCCATATTAAGTTTTTCAGCACGATCGAAACAACAAATACATGAACTATGATCATCTGAGAAAATTCAAGAATGACAAATAAACAAGGACACATACACACAATCAAACAACTTGTAGTATAAGTACAACAACAACAACATCCCCCCACAAAGTAGGGTCTAGGGAGGGTGGGAAGGGTAGAGTGTAAGCAGACCTTACTTCTACCTTGGGATAAGGTAGGCTGTTTTCGAAAACACCTCGGCTCAAGAGAAAGCATGACAAAAAAGGTCAGATAAGGATTGAAGAAAGTAAAGAGATCATGGCAAATTTACCATAGATAAGCATTAAGTTCTACTACCTCTAACCTTATACCCTAATATGCATCCTCCACGACCTCTATCTAACGTCATGTCGTCGGTTACTGTTAGTATAAGTATAACAATAAAAAGCTGAATTAGAAAGAAAAAAAGATTACCCAAGGGGTGTTCAAGCTTGAATGAACTTTTGGCCATGACAAGACTCAAACTTTGATCTCTACCTGCAAATTCCAAGAAAATACTTTCACACCCAAAAGAGAACAACACACAATTATATTTTAAAGGACTGATAACACTAAAAATCAGCAATTTAGTCAATTCACTCAAAAGGGTATCTTTAAAACTCACCAAAAGAGAAGAAAATCGAAGAGGGTTGTGATCAATTACAAAAAAGGTTGGAGCTTTAAGTATCAAGAACCGATGATTGTGAACAATTTATGACTATTTAAAGGGAAAGATATAAAGGGTATCAAGAACTGATTAGGCTTTTGTATTACACGGAATCAATTAGATGAAGTTTGGATTCACAAGGAAACTCACAATTACAAGTATTTGTTTTGCTTTCTACTCTATTTGGTGAGAATTTGTCGTAGTAGTACGGCGCCGTTTTGGTGTCTTTCGAAGTATAAACGACTTCGTTTTAAGATTCGTTGCCTTTTGAGTGAGGATATGTTTTGCTCATTTAATATTTTAATTCTAATAGGGGTACCTAACCTATTTGATTTACAATTCCCTCCTACAAAGTTAAAGTAAAGAATAAGGGTGCGTTTGGTTCGCGCAGAGTAAACGGAATGAAATTCATGTAAAAGAATGGAATAGAAAGAAATTATCTGATTGTCCCTACATGTTTAGGTCTGGGTGGTCTGGGGTGATCCGGGGTTCGGAGTTCGGGGTCGAGGGTCCTGGTTGGGGAAAGAGAATTCAAATACCTGGTGGGGTGGGGGAATCAAGGAAAGGGAATGAAAGTGGAAAATGGTTAAATTGAATGAAAAAATAAGGCCAAACAAACAACAACAAAGGAAATTTCATTCCTCCATTCTCTTTTCCTTTCTTGTTTACCCCGAACTAAACACACCCTAAATAAATTATATCATGGAATCAAGTTGCTATATAGTATATACTCCCTCATTTTAAAATAATTATCTGTTTTTTTACAAGTGCACACTGAGTAAACTCTCGGACTGACGCAATAGCCTGCAAAACACTTCAGCCAGGTAAACCACACTTGGCAAACCATGTGTGACAGACTCAACCAAGAAGGTGTTGACAGGGTAAATCGAACTCGTGACCTTTCGGTCTCGGGCTCTCCTACTCCACCAACTTGACTACCCTTACGGATAATAATTAACTTGATTTTGAGTAAATTATTGAGAAGATAACTTCTTTTAAAAAAACCTTATCAATTAGAAATGAGTAGTTTTAGTTTTTAGAAGATAGATATATCATATTTAATTAGATTATAGATGTCAATTTAATTTGATCCATAAATATGCACCTACCTAGTGGAACGGCAAATTGCTGGGGGTCATATATTAAGGCTTAAAATAGATGTTCAAAACTTACAGATCGATCTATTCAAGTTGACCGGGTCCAAATTAACCCTTAATGATTTAAAACCAAAAAAAATAGAGTAAACAGACAAATTAATGATTTTGAAGGTATGCAATAATTTTACTTGTAAAATATATTTTTATAACACTCAATTGTATAGTAAAAGATTTAAAATAAATAATTTAAAAATAGAAATATTAACTTTGTGAAGTCTGTCTCATGTTCTATTCTTATTATAAATGAAGTGCTATCAGGATTATTCTTTCTCAGAAAAGGTATAAGACAATGTGCCCGAATCGGCGTAGCTCAGTTAATTCCAGAATGATAGATTGCCCTCAAGTAGGCATGTTCGAGATTTGACAGCTGCATGAGAGTTCAATTCCTTTTTTGTGGGGGGATGATTCCTTTTGGACACCGGACAATGTGTCTCCCACCTAATTACTTTGATCACCGTGATTTCTTATCACTACGTCTGCCGGGCGAAGAATGAAGCCCCGTCGACGAGGAATTTCGCCTTTCGCCCCCACGTATAAGACAATGTGACCTTTTATTATTCTTTTTTTTGTTTTAGTAAGGATTATTTTAATAGATGACAGAAGATATTGAATAACAAGGCTAGTTCAAGTTCCATTCAAAATTTGTCAGAATGAATCTTATACAATTAAATTTTACAGATGATCTTTTTTTGTTTTGCGCCAGCGATATCTGCTCGACTGCTCCATCCAGAAGAATATATACAAAACCCTATTCTATTTGTATAAAAAAATTATAATTATTTTAAGTGTACAATGCTAATTAAATATAATAATATTTATTTAAAATAGAACTTCCAAAGGATGGTAACTTTCTTGGTTGTACCGTGATATATATGGTAAACATAACCGTATATATCACGGTATATTTTCAATAACTATAAATTAAAAAGTATCAAAGAGGAAAACTTTATTAGTGATCCGAACTTTCACCTTGTTGATAAAAACTTGATTTTCCAGTAAGTTCGTTGTCCGCCCCTTCCCCTTCTCCTACCCCATGTATAGTAAAAAAAAAATTAAAAAAGTATTGAAGAAATCAAGTACCAGTATGAATGCCTTAGCTTAAACTTTGGGTATTTAAAAAGTATTTAACTTCTATATTGTACAAATATATTTAGATTATCAGCCCACTCAAAAACCTGTTACAAGTAGTATTCTTAAGCAAACATGACTAACAACTAAATTATGGTATAAGTGACATGTCAAAGTAGGTAAAATTATATTGATTAATATAAGAGTTTACTTTGTTAGTGAAAAAAAGAATTTGGTGCACGAAACATCTGTATTCACGTAGGATTTGAAGAAGGGACACATCCCGAGGGTATATATATATTATTTATCGTGATATAGATCAGTTGCTTCCAAGCTCGAACACCTAACCTATAGGTCAGAGAGAATGACGTTGGCGTTCTTTCAGTGGCTAACGTTGATTCCATAGCTCAAACTCGAAGTCTATAAATCACATAAACATAATTTTATCGTTGCTCCAAAATTTCCTTCAATTTACCGGGTTAGTATATCCTGATTTAAATTTATTCTATACGTGGATTTTGGCTCATCATTCTCCGGCTCTTGGCGACCAGTAAAGTTCAACCAAACGAAAAAGGAACAAGGAAAACAAGAACGTAAAAGCACAAGGAAGGTACTAGTACTACTATAGTTTATATTAAGGCAATTATTAATTTTTTGGCTACTAGTCAGCTATTGCTTATACCTAGACGGCTAGATGGCTAGATCTTAAATAATTTTGCGAATGAATTATTACTAGTATTAAATTATCAGTTGAATTTTTGCCACTAGCTATTTCTCGCATGTAGTTAGTTGTGAGTTGTGACTACTCATGTAGCTGCCTAGTTATCCCAGTTATTTTCTGAAAGCATTTGAATTCATTATAGTTCAAGTCAATTGGAGGTGAGGTGACGGACATTAATTAGACCATTCACAGGATAGACGTATTATCTAACACACCACTGCGGACGGTCTTCGTACGCTGATACTGTCTCTAAAATCTTCAAAAAAACCCGAGGGAAGACCCATTGTAAAGATGTCTGCAATTTGATATCTGGAAGAGACATGTCAGACACGTACTTGTCCTTTAGTTACCTTCTCTCGAACGAAGTGAATATTCATCTCTATGTGTTTACTGCGCTGGAGCTGAACTGGATTACCAGAAAGGTAGATGACACTTATATTATCACAATATACCAAGATAACCTTCTGAATAGAACAATGAAGCTCTAAAAGTAGATTTCCTAACCAACATGACTCAGAGACCACATTGACTATCCCTCGATACCCGACCTCTGCACTTGAACGTGAAAGCATAGATTGACGCTTTGCAGATCATGAGGCCAAGTTATTACCTAAAAACATACAATAGCCAGACGTAGACCGTTTGGTGTCAGAAAAACCACCCCAATCAACATCTGTATAGGAGACAAGTGTAGACGTCGACGAATGATACAAATGCAGGCCATAATCAAGTGTTCCCTGAATGTACCTAAGAATGCATTTGAGCGCATTCATATGTTCAACTCTGGAATCATGCATAAACAAACACACCTGCTGGACGACATATGTAATGTCTGATCGCGTGAACGCAAGATACTAAAGGGCGCCTGCAAGACTACGATAGCGGGTCGGATCCTCATAAGGAGAGTCAGCTGCAGCTAGGGGTGTACATTTTCGGATCGGAATGGACCGGAACCGGAATGGACCGGATCAGACCGGTGGATTCCGGTCCGATCCTTCAAAATGTAGGATTCTGATTTTTCGGTCCGGGTAGGGTAAAAACCGGAATTTTCCTATCCGGACCGGAATGGACCAATTTTTTTTTAAAAATTGAATTTCCAATACTGAATGACATTCTCGGACACATTACCACGAAATTTGAACGTTGAAATCTATTGTATATCGCGAGATATTTAGCTTTGAAAAGAGAAAAAACGTAATGATTGTTGACACCCAATTTTGACCCTCCCGTCCAGTCATTAACTATAAAATTACATTAATTTTCAACAATAATTCTAATAATTTTTATAATAAAATGCAGCAAATAAAACATTAATACATGCATAAATAAGCAATTTAATAATGGCACCGCGTCTCACGTAGAAAATTACGCACTCAGAGTCTCGCGCCCATATTAATTAATTTAAGCTCTGTCATGGTTCTTAATTGATAATAAATACATAAAATAAATAATTTGACAATGACGTCGTATTAAATAGCACACCCGCATTTATTATGGTAGTAATTTTAAAACTCAAGCTTAGGCTAATAAAATACCTAAATAATTTAATCACAACTTATTAATTTAATTTACCACTAATTAATCAATACACCTAAATTAACTCTTAAACACTAATACCCTAATTAATCCCCCAGCCCAATACCCCAAACCCTAATCTCACCCTACTTCTACCCCTACTTAATCAGCCGCATGACATTTTTTTAACGGGGGGGACGCTCAGACCTAACCTATTATATCCCTCAACCTATCCAGCCGCCGCCTAGCTCTTGCTCCCTCGTCTCTCTCAACCCACTCCCTCACTAGCCGCCCTCACTCTCACCTCTCCCGTCACCTCTCCCTCGCCCTCTCTCTGTCATCCCCTACATCACCGACGAACTCTCGTCTCTCTCCCTGCAACACACCCGTCACTTTCCTCCCACTGTCCCGCCAACGAACCACCGTCGAAAACCCATTTCCCGTCATCACCGGCGAACCACCACGTCGGCGAACACACGCTACAGTCGCAACCAGTCACTGAACCGAGACCCCTGTCGCTGAACCCATTAACACCACTGCTCTGTCAAACCCCCACTCCGGCGAAGTCACGCCGCCGGAGTTCACTGAGCCAGCGAACCATCAACACCCTGCCTTGTCCATCAATCCCGTCGCCGATCTACCCCTGCAAATCCAAGCCTCGCCAACGACCATCGCGTGCTAACACCGCCGCATGACCTCTCCCATCAACCTCAATAGTAGTGGCGTCGCTCGCGACCGGCCATGGAAGTGACGCCGCCACTCTCACAGCATGGTTTGGCTCTATTTTTTATTTAATGGCGTATTTTTATTTTTGACTGATTTCCTTTTATTCGAATCTCGCCGGAGTTTGAAGAACTCCGACGACCTATATCATGTTTCGTTACGGATGCATCGCGTCTTGTTGATCGTTGGACTATTGGGTATTACGATTTTTGAATCTTTACGGTGACCTTGCGGATTTATTCTTTATTTAGATGGCTTTGTGCGACCCATTGTTATTCCATTTCTGGGATCATTTCGTTGCTATGTTTGTTGTATCCACTGTCACGGATATTTTTGCTCGCTGGTTTGCTATCGGTGTCAACTGTTTGTCGGGTCCAGATGATTTCGACGATTCTATTCCTTTATTTATTAAACTGTAGTTGATCATGATACTACCCTGTTGTTATTAAACTGATTTTGAACAAGATACTACATTTTGGTATTTTACTGTTTTTTGAACAAGATACTACATTTTGGTTATTGATTTGAACAAGATACTACATGTTGGTATTTTACTGTTTTTTGAACTAGATACTACACTTTGGCCAAAGAAGGATTTATCCGTCGATCTGGAGGCCTCCATGGTAAGCGAGACGGAATATGTGGGCAAGGAGGAAAGTGAAAAAAGATTGGACGAGAATGCATAGTATCGTTCACCAGGAGGCGAGTCGACCACCGCGTGACGATATTGGCTTCATGTCTTAGTATCCTTGGCATAACACTAGCTGAGCCCACACTATATAAAAAATATATTTTTACAATATCTTCTACATATATATCTATATATATACATGCATTGTGTCTGTTTGGTAATTTATTAATTATTTACTAACTCTTCTATTAAGTGTCTTTGCAGGTACCCGGAGGCGCACCTCAAAGTTAAAGCATTCGCGTACCCGGAGGCGCACCTCAGAGTTAAAGCATTCGCATAAGATAAAAGCGAAATGTTGCTAATTTCTCTTCATTACACCTTTTATGATTATTTGCTTTTATTTATTATTTATTAACTCTTCTACTAAGTGTCTTTGCAGGTACCCGGAGGCGCACCTCAAAGTTAAAGCATTCGCATAAAAAATAAAACAAAAGCGAAATATTGTTAATTTCTTCTCATTACATCTTCTATGATTATTTGCTGTTATTACCATCTTGTCAAATATGTATCTATTTTAAATATTTGCATGCATAGTTCAAATGTCTCTTGGCTAGTTTAATAATTAAAACACTTTTAGAATTATAGATTACATGTTAGCACAATAATATTAAACCTAAGTTTGAACGGACAATATGAGTTAGCGGATCTTAAAGATGCCTAACCCCTTCCTTTAGGATAATAAAGAACCACGATCCGAGAATCTCACATAGCTTTTGCAGACCTTTAAATGGAGATCATTTATAGCATTTTATGCTATTTAAAAGTGTCCTAATTCACTATAATAATTAGGTGGCGACTCCTTAAAATACATTTAGGAATCAACCGTACGTAGTACTCCCGTTTTCGACTCCGGTTTAAAATGGGGTGTTACAGATGGCGACTCCGCTGGGGATATACAGGTTCTTAACCATAACAAACATAGGTTAATCATTGTGCTTCATTTTTTTTTCTTTCTTTTTTCTTATTTGCTTAATTTGCTTGTTTTTTTTACGTTTCACACTTATTTGCTTTTATGTTTTGCCTGAACTATTCTGCTTTACATATAAAATATTTGCATATTGACTTAACTGCTATTTGTTACTGCTTTCCTTAAACTGACATTCCGTTCATATTTCTTCCACTCTGGAAAATTCACACAATCACACACTATATGCGAGGTGCGCTGGGTGCATCAGCAAAATTCTTTCTTCAAAACCCAAATTTAGGAGAGTTGGTAACATACGTGGAGTGTCCGGTCTAACCGGTGGCCGCGTAGCCTTCTCACTCGAGTTGTCCGCTCGGGAACCTTGCGTCTAGTAAAGCCAAATCTTAGAGACTTAAGATAGAGCTATACCACCCTTTATTTTTAGGGCATACATGCATTTACCTTAGGTGGGTCGGTCCTTGGCATCGCCACCACAATTAGGAAAACACCAAACTTGTCGACGGGTTTTTCACGACCCAACGACCAATCAACATATTATGTGTAGTGTGGCAATGATAGACAAATCCTAACCTAATCATGTCATGCTGAAATTGGAAAAAGTGCACCGTCATTTGGTCGCCATTTTCAACAAAGGCATTATAGTTGGACGACTTGGACAAATCTATCATGGCCTCGCATATGTGACGTTTAGGCCTACCCCTGGCATCAAAGGATCCCCATGCATGCTAGGACTCGCTTGCAATGTGACAATTTATATGCAACATGTACTTGCTAAATGTTTTTACACTCTTGCAAAATCACGTGCTTTACACTAACGCAGTTTGCTACATTTTGTCTAAAAAGGATTTATCACCTTCCCCAAAGGTCGATTTGTATTTGACTAAGCAAAAACAGAGTATGAAGTCGGCCGGCCTTACTTGCAGCGATGAGGCGTATTGAAAGATTGGATTTGCATCCCTATTCAGTACCCAGATTGCATATTCAAAGCTGGGACAAAATAGGAAACCAGACAGGGGTTGCGAGTCCAAAGCAGGCCAAAGACCGATATCGAAATAAAGCGGCGAAGTCAAATATGAATCGACCGCCCCAAACTCACAAATTTTCTTTGGCGCGAGTCTTTCATATTAAGCGAGAAAGTGCAACAGAAGCAAAAATGCGGCAATTGTTTTTCCATGACGAGAAAGAAGTTGCGAGGCGAGAGGATATGACAACAATCCAAAGTCGCGTCGAAGCGGCAAAGCGAGAAAAAGACGCCGGCAATCGGCGATTCGCAACAAAGCCTAGCGCGTCGGCTCGGACATAAAGTCAAAGTTGCAACCACGCGCGCAGCAAAGGACACTATGGCGATTAAATCGATCGTGCAAGGACAACGTCTCGATATTTATCCGGCATATCGGGGGCGGCGTCTACGCCCGTAAAATTGCACTTCTCGTATGTACTTATCATTTCGTTTAAGCGGTATACACTCACTTTTCTCAAGCTTAGCTTGCGGGAGCATTTTTCTCTGAGCATCAAGACACGTCGAACGCGGCGTTATCAACATTATATCCGGCGACATATATCCAGGCTCGGTTTCGTCGGTCAAAGCGGGACAATTTTAAGGACTTCGCCACGAAAGGACAAGCAAATATGATTTCATATGCTCGAGAGAAGGCGACAATCAGCGATCGAATTCAAAAGACCGCAACAAAGTCTAAGCGCGTCGGCTCGGGCATAAAGCACGCAACAAAAGCATCGTGGCATTGTCGGTTGCGAGGAAACATCTCGGCTTGCGGGAGCATTTATTCCACGGGAGCAGCGGCCACATCGAACGGCGGCGTTATCGGCATTATGTCGGCGGCGACATATATCAGGCTTCGGTTCGCCCGATCAAAGCGGGACATTTTTTTAAGGGTTTCGCCACGAAAGGACATCGACAGATATGATTCCATATGCTCGAAAGATCGACATAAACTGGGACAATTTTAAGGACTTTACTACAAATGACATCAATGGACATGGTCAATTTACGCAAAGGGTTCCATGTCCCAAAAGCGGGACATGTTTTAAAGAGAACTGGCGGCGAGCAGAGTATGGGAGAATATCTGCGATTTCGGATAAAGAAGTTCGTTTTGTTTCCTGACATGTATCCTTTATTCAAATATCGACATAATTTCCTACTCGCGTATATAAGTATATTTTCTCGAGATTAGAATATTTTCTAACAAATGTTTTGGCCGAGACTCGAAATCGACGGGGTTACATGTCGGACAAGACAACGCGTGCAAATATCAAGCGACACAAATTGGCGACCCACTCCCGAACTCACAATTTTTCTTTGAGTGAATTTTGCGGGACAACGAAACAAGGAGGCAACAACGTTCCAATACAGCAGATCGCTCACGAAGTCCATGCACAAGTCACATCAAATACATCTCGCGAAAAACCACATCTTCGTTACTCGAGCTCATCATTTACACTTTAATTATTTCATCTAGCTTTGATTATGCATAACACGATTTTTAGCTATGCATTTCGTCCATCTGAGCGATAAGCGCCCATCTGGCGTCATTTGCATTTCGTCCATCTGAGGCGATAAGCGCCCATCTGGCGTCATTTGCATTTAAATCCATCTGAGCGATAAGCGCCCATCTGGCGTCATTTGCATTCTGGCGTCGTTGCATTTACGTCCATCTGAACGATAAGCGCCCATCTGGCGTCATTGCATTTCGTCCATCTGAAAGCGATAAGCGCCCATCTGGCGTCATTGCATTTCGTCCATCTGAGCGATAACGCCCATCTGGCGTCATTTGCATTCGTCCATCTGAGCGATAACGCGCCCATCTGGCGTCATTGCATTCGTCCATCTGAGCGATAACGCCCATCTGGCGTCATTGCATTTAAATCGTCATGAGCGATAACGCCCATCTGGCGTCATTTGCATTTCGTCCATCTGAGCGATACGCCCATCTGGCGTCATTGCATCGTCGTCCATCTGAGACAACGCCCATCTGGCGTCATTTGCGTCGTCCATCTGAGCGACAATGCCCATCTGGCGTCATTTGCATTCGTCCATCTGAGCGACAACGCCCATCTGGCGTCATTTGTATCTCGTCCATCTGAGCGACAACGCCCATCTGGCGTCGTTGCATTCGTCCATCTGAGCGATTCGCCCATCTGGCGTCATTTGCATTCGTCCATCAAAGCGATAACGCCCATCTGGCGTCATTTGCATCTCGTCCATCTGAGCGACAACGCCCATCTGGCGTCATTTGCATCTACGTCCATCTGAGCGACAACGCCCATCTGGCGTCATTTGCATTCGTAAATCCATGAAGCGATAACGCCCATCTGGCGTCATTTGCATCTCGTCCATCTGAAGCGACAACGCCCATCTGGCGTCATTTGCATCGTCCATCTGAAAGCGACAACGCGCTCATCTGGCGTCATTTGCATTTACGTCCATCTGAGCGACAACGCCCATCTGGCGTCATTTGCATCGTCCATCTGAGCGACGCGCCCATCTGGCGTCATTTGCATCTCGTCATCTGAGCGATTCCGCCATCTGGCGTCATTTGCATTCGTCCATCTGAAAGCGATAACGCCCATCTGGCGTCATTTGCATCTAAATCCATCTGAGCGACAACGCCCATCTGGCGTCATTGCATCTCGTCCATCACAAGGCGAAGCGCCATCTGGCGTCATTGCATTCGTCCATCTGAGCGGTCGCCCATCTGGCGTCATTGCATTCGTCCATACAAGGCGATAACGCCCATCTGGCGTCATTGCATCGTCCATCTGAGCGACAACGCCCATTCAGCGTCATTTGCATCGTCCATCTGAGCGGTCGCCCATCTGGCGTCATTTGCATCTCGTCCATACAAGCGATTCCGCCCATCTGGCGTCATTGCATTCGTCCATCTGAGCGATAACGCCCATCTGGCGTCATTTGCATTCGTCCATCTGAGCGATAACGCCCATCTGGCGTCATTTGCATTTCGTCCATCTGAGCGAATACGCCCATCTGGCGTCATTTGCATCTCGTCCATACAAAGCGACCGCGCCCATCTGGCGTCATTTGCATCTAAATCATCTGAGCGACAACGCCCATCTGGCGTCATTTGCATTCGTCCATCTGAGCGATTCGCCCATCTGGCGTCATTTGCATTTCGTCCATACAAGCGATAACGCCCATCAAGGCGTCGTTGCATTTCGTCCATCTGAAGGCGATAACGCCCATCTGGCGTCGTTGCATTTCGTCCATCTGAGCGATAACGCCCATCTGGCGTCGTTTGCATTTCGTCCATCTGAGCGATAACGCCCATCTGGCGTCGTTGCATTTCGTCCATCTGAGCGATAACGCGCCCATCTGGCGTCGTTTGCATTTCGTCCATCTGAGCGATAACGCCAATACAAGGCGTCGTTTGCATTTCGTCCATCTGAGCGATAACGCATCTGGCGTCGTTGCATTTCGTCCATCTGAGCGATAACGCCACATGGCGTCATCTGCGTCCGTCCATCAAGCGATAACGCCCGCGGCGTCATTTGCATTCGTCCATCTGACGATAACGCCACTATGGCGCCATTTGCATTTCGTCCATCTGAGCGATTACGCCCATCTGGCGACATTTGCATTTCGTCATCTGAGCGATAACGCCAGCGCGGCGTCGCTGCGTCTCGTCATTCTGAGCGGCGTATCATCACATCATTCCATATGCGATTTGACTACAACGCGACACAAAATTTACATTCCTACATTATTTTGTTTTGGTGATTTATGCACTAATGCTTATCTTGGCAATCTACGAGGCGCACAAGATGGAGCCTGGCGTGGATTTTCTCTTCTGACAGAGGCAATTTGTTGGGGCCAACCTTCGACAAGCGGCGAAGCGACCTCAGCATCGGTCCACTCGTTCGCGTCACCGTAAAACCCAAAGAACGTAAGTCGCGCGATACTCGAGTTGAAGCGATTATTTTAATTTTTATCTTTTATGTTTTAGCACGCATACCCAAGGTCGTCGTAACTTCGACCTTTGGGACAAGATGAGTCGCGTTAGCGCTTTGGTTTTGACCATGGTAGCCCGATGTCGTCATAACTCGACCATGGACAATTTTAGTCGCGTCGGCCTTGCCTAAGCGACATTTCTAATTACGAGGTCGAGACAAAATTGGCTATGAGTCAACGTCTTTGTCAGAAGATTCTTCCATCGTCTCCATACAAAGAGGACAATCGCTGACACTCGATTTTGACCTCGTCGATCATTAACTATAAAATTACATTAATTTTCAACAATAATTCTAATAATTTTTATAATAAAATGCGACAAATAAAACATTAATACATGCGTAAATAAGCAATTTAATAATGGCACCGTCTCGCGTGAAAATTACGCACTCGAGTCTCGCGCCATTAATTAATTTAAGCTCTGTCATGATTCTTAATTGATAATAAATACATAAAATAAATAATTTGACAATGACGTCGTATTAAATAGCACACCCGCATTTATTATGGTAGTAATTTTAAAACTCAAGCTTAGGCTAATAAAGCACCTAAATAATTTAATCACAACTTATTAATTTAATTTACCACTAATTAATCAATACACCTAAAGTAACTCTTAAACACTAATACCCTAATTAATCCCCATTGATACCCCAAACCCTAATCTCGCTTCTACCCCTACTTAATCACCGCATGACATTTTTTTAGCAGGGGCGCTCGGACCTAACTATTATATCCTCAACCTATCCGGTAGCTTTAGCTCTTGCTCCTCGTCTCTCAACCCACTCCCTCACTAGCCGCCCTCACTCTCACCTCTCCCGTCACCTCTCCCTCGCCCTCTCTCTGTCATCCCCTACATCACCGACGAACTCTCGTCTCTCTCCCTGCAACACACCCGTCACTTTCTCCATCCCGGCCAACGAACCATCGTGAAAACCCATTTCCGTCATCACCGGCGAACCACCGCGTCGGCGAACACAGCTCTGATCGCCGATCAGGCAACCGAGACCCTGTCATTTGAACCCATTAACACCATCTCTGTCAAACCCGCTCCGTGAAGTCACGCGCGGAGTTCGAGCAATGAACCGTCAACACCGCCTTGTCCATCAATCCGTCGGCCGATCTACCCCGCAAATCCAAGCCTCGCGGCGACGGCTGCGTGCTGCCGCGTGACCCTCCCATGAACCTCAATAGTAGTGGCGTCGCTCGTGACCGCCGTGGAAGTAGCCGCCACTCTCGCGGCGTGGTTTGGCTCTATTTTTATTTAATGGCGTATTTTTATTTTTGGTGATTTCCTTTTATTCGAATCTCGCGGAGTTTGAAGAACTCGAAGCGACCTATATCATGTTTCGTTACGGATCCGCATCGCGTCTTGTTATTGTTGAATTTGTTGGTATTCGATTTTTGAATCTTTCCGGTGACCTTGCGGATTGTTATTCTATTCAGATGGCTTTGTGCGACCCATTGTTATTCCATTTGCAGGATCATTTCGTTGCTATGTTTGTTGTATCCATTATCACGAGATATTTTTGCTCATTTGGTTTGCTATCGGTGTCATTGTTTGTCGGTCGGATGATTTCGGCGATTATTCCTTTATTTATTAAAGCGTAGTTGATCATGATACTACCTGTTGTTATTAAAGCGATTTTGAACAAGATACTACATTTTGGTATTTTACTGTTTTTTTGAACAAGATACTACATTTTGGTTACTGATTTGAACAAGATACTACATGTTGGTATTTTACTGTTTTTGAACAAGATACTGCTTTGGCCAAGAAGGATTTATCAGTCGATCTGGAGGCCTCCGTAGTAGCGAGACGGAATATGTGGGCAGGAGGAAAGTGAAAAAGATTGGGCGAGAATGCATAGTATCGTTCACGGGAGGCGAGTCGGCCTTGCCAC
This sequence comes from Przewalskia tangutica, assembly GCA_029844215.1. Lineage (NCBI taxonomy): Eukaryota > Viridiplantae > Streptophyta > Magnoliopsida > Solanales > Solanaceae > Przewalskia > Przewalskia tangutica. The sequence goes on along the minus strand of CM056727.1, from coordinate 35,454,626 downwards.
GTGGCGATATTGGCTTCTCGTGTCTTAGTATCCTTGGCATAACACTAGTGAGCCCAGCTATATAAAAAATATATTTTTACAATATCTTCTACATATATATCTATATATATACATGCATTGTGTCTGTTTGGTAATTTATTAATTATTTACTAACTCTTCTATTAAGTGTCTTTGCAGGTACCCGGAGGCGCACCTCAAAGTTAAAGCATTCGCGTACCCGGAGGCGCACCTCAGAGTTAAAGCATTCGCATAAGATAAAAGCGAAATGTTGCTAATTTCTCTTCATTACACCTTTTATGATTATTTGCTTTTATTTATTATTTATTAACTCTTACTAAGTGTCTTTGCAGTGCGGGGCGGCACCAAAGTTAAAGCATTCGCGTAAAAATAAAATAAAAGCGAAATGTTGTTAATTTCTTCTCATTACATCTTCTATGATTATTTGCTGTTATTACCATCTTGTCAAATATGTATCTATTTTAAATATTTGCATGCATAGTTCAAATGTCTCTTGGCTAGTTTAATAATTAAAACACTTTTAGAATTATAGATTACATGTTAGCACAATAATATTAAACCTAAGTTTGAACGGACAATATGAGTTAAGCGGATCTTAAAGGATGCCTAACCCCTTCCCTTTAGGATAATAAAGAACCCTGATCCAGAATCTCACATAGCTTTTGCAGACCTTTAAATGGAGATCATTTATAGCATTTTATGCTATTTAAAAGTGTCCTAATTCACTATAATAATTAGGTGACGACTCCTTAAAATACATTTAGGAATCAACCGTACGTAGTACTCCCGTTTTCGACTCCGGTTTAAAATGGGGTGTTACAATGATTTTGGGGAAAAGTGAAATTGATTGGCAAGATTGACGTTTTTGGAGAAATCGGCTGAATAAAACAGTCGGTTTCGTCTCGAAAGAATACGCGAAATATTTTTTTTTAGGTGAAACGGACGTCCTAGCGCAGAGTTATGACAATTTAAAATTTCACCAATTTACAACTAGTTTACTTTCTTCTCTCCATACCTATATTTTATATCAATGCTTCAGGAATGTCCAAATACAAAATATAAATGTGTTATGTAACTTTAATTAATGAGTAGTCCAGTAGTTCGTATACGAACCAAGTACATTTGTTGGTTTTCTTTAAATTAGTCATATTTAATGAAATAAAATATATTGAAGGATAAGGAAAAAAATAAACATATTTAATGAGATTGATAAACGAACACATTGTAAAAAAATTACAATTAAAAATTGCATTTAAAAAAGCAGGTCAATAGGTCCAAAACCGGACGGTGTACACCTACTGCGGCGCTGACTTGGGTTTAGTATCAACTGGAGTAGAAGTGGATTTACAGGATGACATCCCAACCCTCTCAATGATCTCTGTTGCATACTTCCTCTGTGATAAGAACAATCCACTTGCATGACGAGTGACAACAATCCCCAAAAAATAACTCAATGGGCCATAGTCTTTCATGGCAAACTCAGAACATAGCATTGTCATAATAGACTTTCGCAAAGCATCAGAAGAGGCAGTCAAGATAATATCATCCACATATAACAGTATATAAGCCATGGAAGAACCTTGGCGATATATGAATAATGAATTATCAGACCTGCTGTGAGAGAAAACCCATAGTCAGCAAACCTCATATACCAAGCCCGTGGAGACTGCTTAAGCACATACAAGGACTTCTTCAATAGACAGTCATGATTAGAATATCTAGTATCCCTAAATCCCAATGACTGATGCATATACACTGTCTCCTTGAGATCACCATGTAGGAAAACATTCTTCACATCTAGCTGATGAATGTGCCAGGATTTAGAAAGGGTCAAGCTGAGCACAGTGCGAATGGTAGCCGACTTGACCACCGGGCTAAATATCTCACCACAATCCACGCCAACTGGCTGAGTCTTACCATCACCTACAAGCCGAACCTTATGCCTTGCAAACGAACCGTCATAATTTTCCTTATGAGCAAAAATCTACATAGACCGAATAATATTAACACCAGATGGACGGACACCAACTCCCACGTCTTATTATCAATAAGAACATTATATTCATCGGTCATGACAATTTTTCAAATGGGGCATTTAAGGCAGACACAAGATTATGGGGTAAAGGTGACTTAAGACATTAGAATTTAAATTAAAATGTCTTTTTGGTTTAAAAATACCTCTTTGACTGCGAGTGATTGGACAAAGACTCGGTGCTGGATTGAGTGAATTTTGGAAATTTTTGAGAGAAGGTACGGACTGACCAGCATGCAGTGGGCTTGTTGGCTTATTTTCGGAAAATTTCGTCTAAGCCGCCGCAATCTAGGGTCGCGCCTTCGTTCCAGTGGCTACTGAAACTTAGGCACCGCGACGCTTCCCTAAAAGGCTGCGGCGCTGACGATGATGAAAAAATAGGTTGGTTACTGGAAGTTGGGCGTCGCGGCGCCTCCCCTAAGGGTTGTGACGCTAGAGACAAACATTGGGACAAATCTGAAAAATGACGGAGAACATAGGGGGAGATATCATCATCCCGAAAATCATACGAACTAGGCATGAATTTTTCTACTTTAGAAAACGAGAATTAGGACGAAAAAGCTGGCAGTAGCGCCGATGCGCCAATATTCCTGCAAGCTCTGATTTTTCTTGACCTAGGGCAGCGCCGCGACGCCGAGGCGGAAAATCTGTTTTTCTGGGCCAAATTTTGACACGGTTTCTAGGGTTCATAATACAACTTTTCTCAACTATAAAATCCATAAACCCTAACCTTATGGAGGCATCTTGTACATATTCAATAGCATACTTTGGTAGGCTAGGAAAGGAGGCAAGACACAAGATTGGAGACAACTTGGTTCAAGTTCTTTTCTTTTCTCTTTTATTTATTTCAGTTTATGTTGGATTGTTATTTATTTCTTGACATGACAATGTTTAGGAGCTAATTACTTTAGTAGGATTTTTCATCGAATCTTCTTGAAGCTCTTTCATATAGTTAATGCATTAGTTATTGATTTCTTCTTCAGCTATTAAGATCTATTTAATATTTTTATAATTGCTTGATAATTAACTAACTATTAATTATCATAACTTGTATGATTTCGAATCGAGATTCGAGAGGAGAGATTTGAATATGCTGTAGTTGTTTAGACATAGATTAAAATCGTGGACGAAAGTACCCCGATACTTGTATAGTAATTAAAGTTATTGTTCTTAATCCTCCTGTGTGGTAAAATCTATCATAAAAATATAGAAGATTTATGCACAAGGTTGAGCTCTTGTATGTCCTAACCGGAATATAATGAAAGATTAGTTAACATGCTATCTTAATAAGAAGAAGAGTCATTAGCATTGCATTAACACGTGAAAGAGTGGATAGTTGAGGAGATTGGAAGCCATATTTCCTTCAAAACTGTTATAAACCCAAAATATTATAATCTTTAGTTTATTTTCTGCACTTAGTCATAATTCTTAGTTATAATCCTCAAACTAAAGAACGCCAACCAAATAGATACCATATGATAGATAATCGGTACTTAATAAACCAGTCTCTGTGGACGATAAACTCGGTCTTACAGATCTTTATTACTTGAACGATACGTACACTTGTGAAAACATCTAGAAATATCGCAATAAGTTTTTGGCGTCGTTGCTGAGGACTGACGTACTGTTAATATAAGATTATCTATTCTTATTTTTAATTTGGTTTGTATATAATTGGTTATGTTATTTTATTTCTAATTTGGTTGCTCCAAAAACAAGTTTCTAACTTGTTCTGCGGGCAACTATTTTTATCCGTTTTTGTTGTTTTTCTTATTTTATAGGTAAAGTTAGTATAAGTGCATGGACTATTACTATCAGGGGCAGCAGTACTACTACCACTATCAACAACAGCAGTACCATTAACAACAATTTAATCCACAGGTTCCACAGGAAGATCGAAATGAGCCTTACTCAGGCTCACCAAGTGCCAGACTCCTTAAGGGAAATTTCAGCAGCCACGGAGTCAGGCTTCATCAGAGTGGCGTGATGAATTGAGAGAAGCATTGTTGGCACTCTCAAACGCCCAAACTCAGTTCATAGTGGAAGCAAGATCCTCTTTGCGGAACTTGAAGACTCAAATGGGACAACTTATGAATTTGGAACCACAAATCGGGCAACCAATGAATATGGTAATCAGTACACCTCAAGAAAGTCTACCAAGTGACCCAGTTACTAGGAGTGGTGATCATATTGAGGAACCTGAACCACAACAAGTTGTTGAGGAATTTGGAGAGATAGTTAGTGTAGAGAAAGAAGAGGTCACTGAGGACCACCCTATTGCAGAAAAGACAACGCCAAATATCATTGCTGACCCTAAAAAAGAAAGTCCATACTCTGAAGGGCACCCCCAAAAGTTGAGAGATATAGGAAGTTTCACTGATCCCTACATTATAGAGAGTCTTGAAGACAAGTCTGTCTTGTGGAAATGAGGGACAATCTTAAATTTGACGCCCTTTTTTGGAAAAATTGTTGTAGGTGAAGTTATACCTATAACAATAACTGTGCGGATTGCAAACCTTTCGCAGAAGGATCCACTGGGCACTAGTGAAGATTAATTGCGTCCGGCTAAATGACGTTAACGACAACGCTACTTGGGAGGCAACCCAATGGTTTTTAATTATGTTATTTCAATTCTGTTTTAGTTGTTTTATTTTGTCTTGAACAGTCTCACGGTCTTGGGTCTTGTCTTATGTTTTGATAGCAGGTGGACTAGGGACTGACCCTGAGTGGAAAATGATCAAAGGCGCTGAAACTTCAGAGAGCCCAGATGCCGTGCAATTTCCAGAATATTTCCTCCCAGACATCCGTTATGACCGATGTGTTGTGTCAGTAAGTTGTCCCTTTATTGTTAGTCTTCACACATTGGGGACAATGTGTCGATTAAGTTTGGGGGGGTGTCTTATTTTATTTTATTATTCTGTTTTTGAGTCTTTTGATTTGTCTTTGTGTTGTTTTGTGTGTTTTTGAGTCATATTTCTTTTATGAATCATGTATGTTGTAGTTTCTAACGATATTGAGTGGATAAGTGGGATAATGTAATGGAATTAAAGCAAATAAATCTGTGTGATTAAGTTAGATATGCTAAAAATTCATTACATCTAATTATTTGAGATATTTTTGCTTCGCTTATGTGTGTCAGTTATGGAAAGAAAGATGGAAAAATGTCTAGAAAATCTGTTTGCTTGTTATTTGAAGCGAAATAGTTAAAATATACATGTTTAGGGAGATGATTCAGACATTTATTTGATAGCCCTTCTGATCATTCATTACCTATCCTGACATAAATTGTATCACTAGTCAGCCTCTTTGAGCCTAAAATAAAATCTTTCTTTGACACCCTATGATTCCCGATTTGTGCCATAAGTAATAATTGAAAATATTGGGATGAAAATTATTGAAAAGGAAACAAGAAGAGAATGAAAATTTGATGCACCTCAATGAAAAATATGCAAAAACTGAAGTTTGGGGGTGCTTGTTATTTATAATATATCTCATTATCTCAAAAGAAAAGAGGAGAAAAATAGGTATGAGATTAAAAAGAAAGTCAAAAGAAGGAAAATAGAGTTGAATGAAAAATGCTTATGGTACGTAATTGAGCCTAAATGTCTACCTTTACCTACTCCTGCCTAAGCCTACATTACAACCCTTGAAAGTCTTGATGATCTTTAATGTGTATGTCTATGATTAATGTAGAATAGCAAATAAACATGTCTATAGAATTTTGGGAAAGATGGAATGAGATTGACATGCATAGGTTAGGTGTTTGTATTTTCAGTGATCATGACATAATTGAATTTGCGAAATATCTAACTTGAAATTCTAGATTGCTAAATATTCATGCTATGTATGTTCTAACATATTATCCCAACTTTCATCCATGATTTTGAAGAAGCATTGCTATAACTACGTGATCCATGTCATTGAGTCTTTTATTTGATTTTGATTTTGTTTTTGTTTATGTTTAGTGCTTTACTCGAGGGCGAGTAAGTGTAAGTTTGGGGGTGTTTGTTGAGTGTATTTTATACACTCTTTTGAGTCATTTTTAGTTAGTATTTTACTCTTTTGTTTTGCGTTTAGTATCGTGTTAGGTGTATTTTTCATTCATTTGTGTCACAACGGTTATAAAGGAGAAGATACTACTTTTGAGGATGAAATTGCACAAGAAAATGCCAAGAAATGAAGTCTAAGAAATCCCGGGAAGTATAGAAGAAATCTGACGAAGTCTGGATGAAAAACCGAAAATTGACGTCGCAGGCGCCGGGGCGCCAATATTCCTGCAAGCTCTGGTTTTTCTCGTCCGAGGGCAGCGCCGCGGCTCCACCCAGCAGGGCCGTGACGGAAAATCTGATTTTCTGGGCTGAATTTTGACACGGTTTTTAGGGTCCATAATGCAATTTTTCTCAACTATAAAATCCCTAAACCTTAATCTTATGGAGGCATCTTGTACATATTCAATAACATACTTTGGGAGGCTAGGAAAGGAGACAAGACACAAGATTGGAGACAACTTGGTTCAAGTTCTTTTCTTTTCTCTTTTATCTATTTCAGTTTATGTTGGATTGTAATTTAGTTCTTGACATGACAATGTTTAGGAGCTAATTACTTTAGTAGGGTTTTCCATCGAATCTTCTTGAAGCTATTTCATATAGTTAATGCATTAGTTATTGATTTCTTCTTCAGCGTATTAAGATCTATTCAATATTGTTATGATTGCTTGATAATTAACTAGTTATTAATTGTCATAACTTGTATGATTTCGAATCGAGATCCGAGAGGGGAGATTTGAATATGCTGTAGTTGTTTAGACATAAGTTAAAATCGTGGACGAAAGTACCCCGATACTTGTGTAGTAATTAAGGTTATTGTTCTTAATCCTCATGTGTGGTAAAATCTATCATAGAAATATATAAGGTTTCTGCACAAGGTGAGCTCTTGTATGTCCTAACCGGAATATAATGAAAGATTAGTTAACCTGCTATCTTAATAAGAAGAGGAGTCATTAGCATTGCATTAACATGTGAAAGAGTGGATAGTTGAGGAGATTTGAAGCCCTATTTTCTTCAAAACTGTTATAAACCCAAAATATTATTATCTTTAGTTTATTTTCTGCACTTAGTCATAATTCTTAGTTATAATCCTCAAACTAAAGAACGCCAACCAAATAGATACCATAGGATAGATAATCGGTACTTAATAAACCAGTCTCTGTGGACGATAAACTCGGTCTTACAGATCTTTATTACTTGAACGATACGTACACTTGCGTAAGCATCTAGAAATATCGCAACAATAACCCAAAAACACACAAGGGTAGAACGTGTCTGAATTTTGTTGATTGTAGTAGATGGAAAAAGTGGATAACATAAGCATCCGAAGACCCTAAGATGAGAATACGAAGAAGTCTTTTTGTATAATACTTGAAGAGGGGATGAATATTGCAAACCTTTAGAAGGAATAATATTAAGTAGATATGTAGCCATTTGGCACATGATGCCAAAACAACGGAGGGATGGAGGAATGAATCAATAAGGTGCGAATAATGTTATTAATGGTATGAATTTTCCGTTCAGCTTTCCTATTTTGTGAGAACGTATGAGGACAAGAAAAATGAAAATTTATCTCATTTTGAGCACAAAACTCCCGAAACTCCCCATTGTCATACTCTTTGCCATTATCACATTGAATGTTCTTTATTTTCCGATCGAATTAAGTTCTTATGAAAGCTCTAAATTTTACAAAGATGGAAAAAACTTGTGATTTTTTCGCAATTGAAAACGTCCATAAAAATTTAGAATAATCATCCAAGAATAAAACATAATATCGATGACCCATAGAACTGATAACTGTAGATGTCCATAAATCGCTATGTATAATATCAAATGTCATTGAAGTATGAGAATTCGAAGCTACAAACGGTAACTTAATAATTTTTCCTAAAGCACATGATTGACAATTTGGAGTACTATGCGTACCCTTACAGGAAATGAACTTATGTTTATCTAAAACAGATAAAATAGACGATCCCGGATGATCTAGACGAGCATGCCACAAGGAAGGAGCAAGAGCTACAAAAGTGGATGACATGGCTTGACACGAGAGGCTGAGACTTGGTATGATTGGATAAAGATCCCTCCTACTGTCACACCTCATTAGAGGACTACCCGTCTTGAAATCTTTCACATAAAACCCAAACAGATCAAAATCAATAGAAACCCAATTATCAATGGTGAATTTACGGACATACACCAAATTTTTAATTAGTTTTGTGGCATGAAGGGTATTTTTCAAGACTAGTGGTGGATGAGGAGGGGACAAAGTTTTATGACCGTAACTTTTAATTGAATTGAAGTGTCATTACCAATAATTATACCACGATTACTGCTCAAATTAGAATATGACGAGAGAGTACCTTGGTCGGATGTCATGTGGGTAGTGACGCCTGTGTCCATGTACCAATTAGGGTCCGGTTGAGTCAAGACAAGTGTGTGCATCGCGACTTCAATGTCGGTCTGTGTGGGTCCTGTTGCGTGATGGGCTTGAGGGGGCCAAAGCCCGAGTATTCGATCTTGCCAGCCCATGCTAGTCTGAACCGGGCTGGACGAGAACTAACCTTGGAAGAAGGCGGGCCTTGTGGCATGGCACGAGGCGGCGTCGTGGTCTTTGGTGGGACCAGCCGCCAGTCGGGGGCCCAGCTGTGGAGCCCAGGCTGCTTCGCTCTTGGACACCTCGCGGTGTACTACCGCCCCCGCCACTATTCCGATTGCCGCCACGATTTTTATTTTTGCCAGTTTGACCTTTCTTGCCTCCACCGTTGGTATGATTTTGGTTTAAATTGTCAAAAACTGCGGGGGAATTCTGTGATGTGGCGATAAATTGAACCTTGGCCAGAGCGCCTTTTAGCGGTGGCCTCGCCGATGTAAGCATGGATCGAGCCTGGTAGAATTCTGGAAGGGGGTTACTCTGATGAAGAATCTAAGCAACACCATTTTAGTCCACTGAAATGTCTGTCACCATCTGAAGAACAAGACAACTATTGCTCACAGGAGCACCCACATTTCGAAGTTGATCTGCCAAGCCTTTGTGACGTTTGCAATAAAACGAAACGCTCGGAAAATTTTCCATCTTGACTTGAGAAAATTCATGTTCATGAATAACAATACGGAAATGACTGTTATATTGGAATATGTCACGCAATCGATTCCAAGATACCATAGCTGTGGAGTTGGGTTCCATAATCGTCTGTAAAAGGTCAAGGGAAATAGTGGCATAAATCCACTGGAGAACTTTTGCATCAAGTGTGACCCATGATTTTGGATCATCTGCTTTGGTGGGAACCGCCTCTGAAGTACCCTTCGTAACACTCCTCATAGCCCCTTGTAGTAGTAGCAGGAGGGATGAAGTGGTGGAGAACTTGATGTGCCGTAGCATGAATCTTGAATAACTCTGCCCACATTCCATATTGGACGTTTTCTAGGTCAAAAACGATAGGAAGGACACTCTTGATGTTAGAAACTGTGAGGGCAGGATGAAAAGTGTTTTTATCAGTCATGGTGAATAGAACGAACTTTGGACAAGATTTGTAGGGGGAGAAGGGTCTCGGAATTTCAGAGAAACCGAGGAGGGGAAGGGAGATTTCACACAGTATTTGTCAAGAATTTGAGAAAGAAGTGAGGAGAGGAAGCAAGGAAAAGAACTTAGACTCTTGATACCATGAAAGAATTAATCCCTTGATTATTCTTATTGATGAAAGACATATATATACAAGTTACAATAGGAGAATCCTATTCCTACTTTACATCTAAAACTCTATTCTATGTGGAGACTAACTATACAATTATGGTAATGTTACAATACTAATTTAGGTACAAGTCTAATATACAAACTACCATAATTCTGGAAACTAGAACACGGACCAGTAGCGTATGTGAAATTTGAGCATTGCGCTTAATTTGTATTATTTATCAGTAATAAAACTTAGTTTCATGCTATAATTTCCTCAATTGAGATTCATGATTTGAAGTTTATGTGTTCAAAATTCTAACTCGTTTATGTTACTGGACTATAAATTAATAATTTATTCATATAAATATAGAGTTTACACCAAGCTATAGGTTCATGAAACCTGTAATCAAATGTCTACCTCCACCTCTATCAATTAGCACTTATAAGCTATAATGAATAACATCATATATCGAGGGCACGATAGATAGTTGGAATGTAAGAATTCGTGGCCTTTATGACCACATTAAAGTATCATACCCATAACCAGTGGTAGATTATGGTATGGGCTAGGGGGTTGCGGCCCCCCTAAAAAAACTTAATTTTTATATATACCTCTCTCTTATACGTCACTCTATTTTCACGTTCTAAACAAGACATCAGCTCCCATTTTGCTCTTACCCACTGCGGCCACCCCCACCACATCTCAGCCCTAACAGTGGCAATCTCTCTTTTTCTCTCCTCTTTGCTATTCTGTGAGTTCTTAATGACTTTTAATTTTTATACTATTTATTGTACTGAGGACGAAAAGCAACGTATCCCATTGGTGAGAATAAAATATTTTCGAAAAAAATAAACAATTGATAAAATCCACTTGTAGTTGTCCCACATCGATTTCAAGAAGAACTTATGAGGTTTTGGAGTTCTATCTTTTCTACTAATTCAAGAACCCTTACAAGTCTCATTTTTAACATAGAAACCCTAGATTTTGAAATTACGATTTTGAAACCATGCTGATATAATGTTTGTTATACATGTCTAAAGTATGATCAGCATGTGAAGATAGAAGTCCTTATACTTGAGGTCAATACACACCTTGTCTACAAAGTAATATACTTTGATCATGTCCTAAGCTCAAATGCCTTATAGGCTTAGATACAGTTTGTATTGGGCACATTGCGATGTGGATTAAAGGTGGTAGTTGAGTCAAGATATGATTCATTCCTCGAATGTATATTCGAGAGAACACTCAGCTTCTCAGTGATATTAGGTTGACTAAGTCGTTGGCCAACACAATAGACATATCTAGGATATGGTCTTGCTGTCAACCAATATAGATGAGATATAATGATCAAGCCATTTGGATAGACACTTGACAAATCCTAAGCTTGATCGAGTGTATCGTGAATAAAGGATTTTATCTTCCTACATAGAGGTTCAATTTATTAGATTCGTGTAAATATACTTCACATATTGAGTTCGTCTTCCGACGCCGTCTAGGAGTTCCGTGTAGACCCTAATATGATTAGTGTCGATATGTGAATGCATGTAGGGTAACACTATGTCAATTGTTCCTTCGATCTAAGTATGTAATGATAGAATATAAATGCTCGATTTATAATCGACACATTTGAATGAATAATGATTATTTAATTAAGTTGAAATTGGATTTCAGATTTAATTAAAATGAAAACGAGACGGCGTCCCACACTGGACGTCGAGGGCCGCGACGCCTCCTATTTAGAGCCGCGCCGCCGCCTAGGCAGTCGGTTAGTTTGACTGACCCATTGCACCTCGTTTTCTGGGTCTGACCCACGAGAAACCCTAGCTGTGTTTTAAACCTAAAACACAACTATAAATAAAGGGTTTCTATTCATTATTCAATGCACTACACACAATATTCATATATTATTCTAAGTCTTAGAGACCTAAAATTAAATTCTCTCTCGAACCTCTGTCGAATTTCCTAGTCGTTCGAAGGAGGTATACATCGGAATTCTTGGAACTTGCTGTCGAGGATCAATTGTGTGCGCACCCTCGAAATTACTAAAATACTCCAGAATTTCAAACCGAAGTATTCTATCGAAGTATTACTGTTATACATGTTAAGTATTTACATGTATTTTATATTACTGCATAATCATCCTACAGTTCGTCACTTGTTGGGTTTGAAATATAAATTTTCAAATTTCGCTGCGTACACAAACCCAACAAAACCCTACAATTTTATCGTCTTGTAGTATTTTTGGCTCAAGTTATTACTCCAGGTTTTCTTTCAGGAAATATGTCCAACATCCCTGAGTTGAATAGTTTCAACTTTAGTGAATGGAAGGAACAATTGAAAATTACTTTGGGATATTTGATTTGGATTTATGTTTCAGAACTGATAAACCATCAGAGCAAAGTGCTGAATATGCTACTTGAGAACGCTTCAACCGCTTAAGTCTTATAATTTTGAAAAGTAAGATTGCTAAGAACATTCGCAAATCAATACCAGAATCAACTCAAGCAAAAGAGTTCTTGGCATCTGTTGAACAACAGTTTAAGGCTTCTGATAAGGCATTGGCAGATACGTTCATGTGACTTTTAACTCTAAGGTATGATGGGACTGATGGTGTGTGTGAGCACATTATGAAAATGAAATACGTTACAAGTAGAAAACCAAATGAGAGTGAAACGTCTATTGCCATGGGAAATAAAGTCCAAACTCTAGTTAAAGCTATAGGGACCTATAAACTTATTTTAAGTAGTGGTTATTTACTAGCGTTGAATAATACCTATTATGTTTGGTCTATATTTAGAAATTTTATTTCTATTTTTTTCCCTTGATGATCAAGGATATCATGTGAAGTTTGGAAAAAAAGCTTTTGAGCTATGTATATAAAAATAATCTATTACTTGGGAGTGGTTCCTTATGTGATCATTTAAATAAAATAAAAATTGTTCCTTCCCTTACTTTCTGTCAATCATCTTCGACCTTACATGTTGCAATAAATAATGGCACCAAAAGAACTCATCAAAATTAAACTTCATCTATATTGTGGCATAAAAAATTAGAACACATCTCTAAACAAAGGCTAGAAAGACTAGACAAAGATGGAGTCCTACAAAATTTTGATTTTTCAAATTTTGATACTTGTATTGATTGCATCAAAGGAAAGCAAAATAAAAGTACCAAGAAAGGTGCCACAAGAAGTTCATCCCTACTTGAAGTGATACATATAAATATATGTGGACCATTTTCTCCCGGTACAGGTGGTAAAAAATATTTTATCACCATTATCGATGACTTCTAACGTTATGGATACCTTTATCTTAATAAGAAAAAAATCTCCTGCTTTAAAAGTCTATAAGATTCTTAAAGTAGATGTAGAAAATTAATTAAATAAAAAGATAAAAATTTTGAGATTCGATAGAGGAGGTGAGTATTATGAAAAATACGATGAAACAAGTCATAATATAGGACTATTCCGCTACATTTCTTCAAGAAAATGATATTGTAGCACTATATACTATGCCTGAAACACCTCAAACAAAATAGTGTTGTTGAATGGCACAACTGTATATGGTAAGGTATATGATTAGCAACACTTCTTTACCCTTGTTTTTATGGGAAGAAGCCATTGAGATGAAAATGTATATATTAAATCGAGTTCCTACGCAGGAAGTCTCAAAAACTTCTTTTGAGTTTTGGGTGGGTAGGAAACCGAGTTTGAATCATATGCATATTTGGGGTGTCCAGCTGAAGCAAGGCTTTATAATACTCATGAAAAGAAATTGGATCCAAGAACTATAAGTTGTTACTTCATTGGTTATTCGAAGGGGATAAATTTTATTGTCCTAATTTATACACCAGAATAATAGAAACATGTACAGTAAAATTCCTTGAAGATGGAATTGATAGTGGGAGTCATGAGCAAAAAAATATTGAATTGTCTCCAAATAAGGATTTAGCTAGGTTCCTTTTTACCAATCTTTCGGCGGACCGATGTCGCATCTGGATAGGTAGCCTTGGCTTTGAACCTTCCATAGTTGAATACCATCTGACTTACTTACAACGCGGTGAACGTGATGTCTTGAACCATCAGTATTTAGTGTAGCCAAGACAATGGTACCAACACAACAACTTTCCTTACTCTGTTCTTCTTAATGTTTTATCCGTTATGGTCGTGGACACTTCTTGGATTCTTAAGTACGTTCATTTGAGGCGGCCTGTCCTCGCACTTAAATAGATGGTCTCGTACAAGGTATCTTGTTATACCCCACTTCACAAGTGTTAGACACCATTAAAAGTTTCCCAAAACCTAACCTCAACCGGTGATGATCATGAAAGGTTTTGGAAAACTTAACCTCTACCCACCATGCATGTAGCACTTTAAGGTCTATCGTGGGAACGACTTTGAATTCATGTTTCTTTACAGAAATCATCATCCGAAGTGCTCTTACTTCCACCGAAACGCTCAACTGAACTTTTACGATTTAGTTTTTCCATTGAATCTAATTCCTGGGATCTCCAGTCAGTAAGGTTGGGTATCCACCGTATCAGTTCTTACTGTTTGGGTTTTACGCCTATTCCCCTAGACATGCAGAACTTTTGATCTTCGGGTAGTCCCTTAGTTAAAAGGTCTGCTATATCATTTGATTAGTAATCAAGGAAGTGACACCCATGCTGATCAACTGCAACACGGTCTTATGTCTCCGATAGATATGTCCAAATGTCGTCATCCGTTCCCTCACAATGTATAACCGATGAAGGCATGGGTTTCTCCCAATAAGGGACATCCTCTAAGAGGTCGTGAAGTTACTCAACTTCTCATCGTGTTTTGTCTAAAGCGATAAACTCCAATTCCATCACGAATTAGTCGATGTAAGTTTGCTTAGAGGAGTTTTTAGGACACACCATACATATCCACCTGTGGCTTTGGTATTCTTCAAGTATGATGTACAGTTTGTATCACTGTGTTATCCCAGAACCGCTGGACATCCAGAATACCATAATCCATAGATAAGCGAGTATTTTAGATATCGTCATATCCGATTTAACGCTTTCTATCTATCATTTCCAGAATCACGAGTGAACCTTAGTTCAACTGATCTTCTTTACAAGCCGATAACAGGTCAGTTATAGTGTGTAAAATACATTGAACTACATGTGACATGCGCATATCGCTCCTGGTATACGGGTGCACCATGATTCCTATCAATTCTATGATTCATATCCATTGGTGACTTTCAACGAGACTGTCAAACACCTCACGAATGAGTTTGGAATTAGACCAGTCTGTTAGATGTCTTAGAAATCCCAATTCCTAAGAAGTCATCTACAATACCTATGTCTTTCATATCGAAACATCGTTCAACCTATTCTCCGTCTCTAGTATCAAACTAGGACTATTTTCTGTGATCAACATATCATCTACGTAAAGGCATATTATGACGAACGAATCAGAATTATCTTTCATGTGGACACATTTGTGACACTCATTAGTGGAGACACCCTTCGATAGTAGAGTACTATCAAAGCTTTCGAGCCATTTCTTCGGGCCTGTTTCAGCCCACACAGAGACTTGACAAGTCGATAGACTTTCTTCTCTTCCATGGAACCACATACATCTCAGATTGTTCTTTATTACTTTCTTCTTCCACTTTCGGACTGTTGGTTTTCCAACTGTTGGCTTTTTAACTTCAGAGTCAATATTTCTATTGTCAGATTCATTATTTTTGTTTTATCTAAAACTTTCAGAATCAAAATATAAACATTTCAGGGACCAAAAAGGAAGTTCAGGAAGAAGTCCAACAGTCCTCCAAACCAATTTTTTGGTTAGGAAGGCTGTCTCAACATCCATGTCACGCACGACTACGGTGGCCCTGGATGTTAAGCTATTCACAGAGGAGCACATGTCCAAGTAGCCGACGCCTAATACTCGTCAATAGATCCATCTACTTCATACGCAATTTGAGTATCCACTTTTACAATCCAAAGGTTCTATTTTCGGAGGAAGATCAACCATCACACAAGTATGGTTTTATCTGATGAAATCTATTTCTCTTTTTGTAGCTTCATTCCAAAGCAGTGCTTCTGGAGATGACAATTCTTTCTTAATTGTCCATGGTTCATTCTCAACCATATAAGCTAGAAGACCTAGAACACGTCTTTGTCCCCTCTCTTTGCTCAGTATCGGTTTAACATCTAGAATCCCTAAGTTCTGTAGATCTAGAATATTAAGTTCCAGATAGTTAGCAACTATCGAGTTCTATATATCTGGAACGTCTAGTTTCAGATATTCAGGCACTCGCGGGTTCTTATTAACCTCGAGCAATTACTTCTTTTTCATTCTTAAGAAAAGTTATCTTCACATAATTCAGCATTCTTTGACACTAATATGCGATAAACACTACTGTTATTTCCAAATCCAGTGGATTTGCAATCTACGGTCTTAGGTCCAACTTAACCCGTTTCGATATTCCAACCTCTACCAAGCCACCCCACATCATAACATTTGTATGTGGGATCCTTTTCATATTTCATATGCAAGGTCATCATTATCCTCATACAAAGTTTTATTTTAGAATCGCATTAGCGGTAAGGATCGTTTTGCCCTACATTTCTTGGGCGTATGGCTCTATGCTTTGGCTAACAACGTTAGACTGAGGTGAGTAAGGAGCAATCATTTGATGAACGATACTTCACATTCCCCCATCTATTACTACGAATTCCTCAATCCGTAGGCTCTTTAACAACTTCATATTTGTTTTTCAACTAACAAAGGATACAATACGTTGTACTATCATCAATGAGGGTCACAACGTACTTGTCTCTCCCCTCTATTTGGTATAAGCTTCAAATCACCCATGTAGGTATGACTAAGTTCTAGAGGAGCGGTTCTTCTTTCGTTATTCCTTTTACGAAATGGAAAGGTGATTTTGCCTCTTTGTCTACCTAACATTCATCTTGAGGGTTTATGTCGACAGTCGATAATAATCTCAACTTAATTAGATTTTGAATGACTTCTATTTAACATGTCTTAATCTATGATGACATAGATGCACGGATTACAAATACATCATTCATTTGGCTACAGATATACTGTACCTTTTTTAGTTATTGTAGACCTGTTGGACTAGACTCAAACCAGTTTGACCAACAACGTCCCTAAGACCAGGTTTGGGACATGTATCACCTCATTTTAGAGTGATCTTATTCCTTTAAGTCCTTTTCAAGATTGCCTCTCTAACCCCTTATACTTTAGAGGTAGCGTTGCTTCATATGAACAACCTCTTGCCTGTGGTTAGGGCGTAACCGGATCATATGTGATCTTGATACTCTGTCCCACTCCGGTTTCCTTGGCAGACTGAGTGTCCAATTTTTTTTTTGCTTTTCTTTCGGCCTTCAGATCATTTAAGATATGGAAATTCTGACCCACTCCAGTCGCCCGCAGGCTTTGTATGACTGAGTGTCCAATATCATCCTGTCAAATGAAAGATCTTGTGTCAGAAACGGTGACAAGTTTGTCTTTAGTCCTCTAGTCCTCTTCCCTTGTGATTGGTTACCAGGGAAATTCCTGGTGCTTATTTAGAATTATCCATAATTCTAATTTTATTATAATTTAAGATCATATCTTTTAAGACGTTGTTTACAATAGTCCAATCTTAAGCAGGAAGGAATGTGAGATTAAACTTCTAGTTTTAAAGCATAAGAAATATAATTTTTCAGGAAAACCTCTTCATATTCCTAACTTTACTTCAAGCCCTTTAATATCATTATTGAAAATGAAGAAATTTAAGTTAGACCTTTTGGATTCTGGACCACATCAGTCACGTGTCCAAATCCTCCTTACCATGGTTCGGATATTTTGTCTGGGACAGATGTAGGCCTTCTTCTACAAGGTAGAACAACATCTTTAGCCTTCTCATCTTGTCCCAATTGACATCCTCAACCTCTCGTGGCCGCTTGCTTCCACCACTCTCGGGAGCGGTGACTCAAACTCTTCTTTGATCCTTAGTCATACTAGCATGACTATCAGCAGTGTCTTGAAGCTCATCATCAGATCCAGAGATCTCACCTTTGACCGAAACAGATTTGTAACTATCATCAAAGAGAGGCCCAAAACTTGGACCATATCTGAAAGCACGATTGTTGACAGATACAATGTTTGAACTGTTAACAAAACTGGTTTCAATAATAAAACCACAGCCAGATTTATGATCATATATGTTGGCAAACATTTTTGGAGCACTAGTACAGATCTTGTCTTAAGATTGTTGGAGAAACAATAGATGTATGAGAATAGTAAATTACTATTACAAGTGCTTCGAAAAGGTATGC
Source organism: Przewalskia tangutica (assembly GCA_029844215.1). Lineage (NCBI taxonomy): Eukaryota > Viridiplantae > Streptophyta > Magnoliopsida > Solanales > Solanaceae > Przewalskia > Przewalskia tangutica. The sequence continues at coordinate 35,436,531 of CM056727.1, read as the reverse complement.
AATGAGAATTACAATAACAACAGACTTGTAGCCAACACGGATTATGGCTACAATAAGCTATTGAGTACTAGAATTAGTCTTGAAGTCTTGGATTTCGTTCCAACTGCAGCAAGCTCCTTGATCTTGATAACCTAAAACCAAGAGACACTAAATCTGGTAGTGTTACAAGGGCGTTGCTGAGTCGGGTGATATTCACTCTGTCCTTAAGATAAGATTGCCCCGTATATATCCTTTTACGTTAGTGGAAAATTCTTCCAAGATAAAACAACAACTAACAAATGAGCAAAGAAAACTCAAGTGTTTACTAAAAGAAGAACCTTGAGTGTTTGAAAGATGTTAGAGAGGAAAAAGTTCAGAAAATTTGAGTGTAGTATTTCAAGTGTGGTCCTCAACAATTGAGCCAAAGACCTCAATTTATAGTAGTGTAAGAGGTCTCTTCAAGTGCCCATGAAATGGCCATTTAAATGACATGTAATGGCAATTCAATCCGCCAAGTAATGCTTCCAAATAATGGCTGAGTTATGGAGGAAAAACTGACATTTCAATGCTCCAAAACGTCCCCATGATCAGCCAAACTTTTGGACTTCCGTCGAGCAGTCACTGCATCAGAAGCGCCGCGACTCCAGTGAGCTTCTGCCACCCAAGCGCCGCAACTCAGGCTTTAGGCGCCGCGGCTCCCCAGCTCCGCGGTAACGTCGCAACCCTTTTCCGACCAGTTTCAATCTTACACTTATTCATTCATTTACCAACGCGGAACACTCATTATTTAACCAACGACCGTCCATCATTTTACGTCTCAAACATTTACTTACATACCAATATCTATTTCACTAATGCAATTTACGATACTTGGCACTGCGAGTGCACGCGTGTGAAAACTACGTTTACGACGTGCGAGATCCCAATTGTTCGAGTCATAAATAATGGGTTAAACTTAATTCCACATTAGTAAATTTCCAACACATAGTTCAATTGTTGAAATTGAGAATGATCCAACAACGTTTTCACAAGCCTTAAAAAGTAAATAATATGATAAAGGATGGAAGCTATGAAAGATGAAATGACATTCATGAAATTCAATCAAATTTGAAAATGTGTAAATATACCAGATGGAGTTGTTCTAACCCATTGTAGATGAATATTTAAAACAAAAAGAAACTCTAAAGAAAATATTGATCGATATAAGGCCATACTTGTAGCAAAAGGATTCACTCAAAGAGAAGTTTGATTATAATGAAACATTTCTCCAGTTTCAAGAAGAGATTCCTTAGAATTCTTATTGCTTTAGTATCTTATTTTGATCTTGAGTTACATCAAATGAATGTGAAGACCGTATTTTTAATAAAAATCCAAAAGAAAATATTTACATGAAACAACCTGAATGATTTGAGGAGAAAGAAAAAGAGCAATTAGTGTGTAAATTACATAATTCATATATGGACTTAAACAAATTTCCTGTTAGTGGTATATTAGGTTTCATGATACCGTGACGTTTTGTGTAAGGATTATGGTCTATTACATGAAATCAAGAAAAAAAATTCAAAGAATTTTGAAATGAAAGATATGGATGAATCATTTTATGTGCTTAGTATTGAAATTCATAGAGGTCTAAGAGATTACTTGGTTTATCTCAAAAAACCTATATAAATAGAGTTCTTGAAAGATTTTGTAAGTAAATTGTTCACCAAGACCAACACCTATTGTGAAAGGAGATAAATTAAACTTCGGTGCTACACTTGATGAGAATGGCAACGGGATGTATCTCTTCGAGTCTGACCCCTTCAAGATCGGAGGTGCCCCAAGAATCTGGTCTACCCATGAATTGTAGGTTTCAACTTTCTTTTCATTGGTGTTAATTCATTTAGTTAAGGCTTAAAGCATTTTCAAGACATCCGAGGATTCATTAGTTCTTGAATCATTGGTGTTCTCGTTAACTCGATCCTCTTCCCGGCATGGTTCATCATTGTGGACGGGACGAGCTTCATCCGCCACACTTGCTCATCTGCTTTCTTTTGCAACTACGTTATAGCCTCATGTTTCTACTTTAGCATAGAAAATATTCGAGCCAAATTTATTTCACCATCCTCGTCATCGTATGGTGTCTTCTGACGTGATCTTCTAGACGATCGAGGTGAAATTATGGGCTTGTTGTTATTCATTGTATCAACGGGTGAAACGTCATTCGGCAGAATTTGGTGGAACACCATTCAGTGGATCAATGGGTGGAACGCTATTGTTGTTATTGACGTTGTGGGCACCATTGTCACCGTTGTTGTCCTTGTGGTTGCTAACCTCAACATTGATTTCACTAGCCATACTGTTAGTACTTAGTATTGACCTGTAACCACAAAAATCTCGAAAGAAACAAGTAAAATTTGAGTTTGAAGCAAATCATCACTATTATTCTTAGCACCACGGTGAACGCCAAACTGTTTACCCTAAAAATGTACAGTTGAATTTGTAAGTGATTTTAAGGATACATGGATAGATTTGTAGATAATTTTGATAAACAATTAACAATAAATAGGTAAATGAATATGATAAGCAAGTAATTAGCCTGAAAAGTCATGATCTTGATTGAAATTGAATTAAGAGTTTGGTCCGGTCTTTAGCTAAATTGCTTCTGGCGTGAGCCAATAACAAGAGTACTCTTGAATGTAAATTATGAGAGTATCAGCAATGAGAATGATATGCCCTTTCAACATGAGAGTCTTTTTATAGCTAAGACTACAAGACATTTATGTCCAAGAATCACTCCCTTATTATACACAATTAAATGATAAAAACGACCACTTAATGAATAAATAGTAATGGCTGGCGCTATATCCGAAATGGGTAGACGCTGAGCTCCTTCGATCTTCCACCCGATGACACCAGGCCCGGTCGGTGTCACCTGATTCGACCATCAACCGGTCTTGTTATGACACCCGAACTTACCACCGATACAAATTATTACTTCTTTCGACTTCCATTCCTAAACTATGCCACGTGTTGTGCCGATTTTCATCACAAAAGACTTATTTACTCATTGTGAATATGAATTAATAAGATTGTGAGAACAAGAGTGTAATAACAAGAAAATGGGAAATGTAACAACAACAACAAGAATGTAAGAAATCTAGAAACTAACAAGTAATTGGCTTGCTGAGTCGATTGATTTTTCAATCTATCCTTAAGATAATATTGCCCCGTATATTCCTTTCAACGGTGTAATGATAACTTATCTTCCAAAATAAAACAACAATCAAACAAATAAGCAAAGGAGACTCAAGTGTTCGCTTAGGAAGAAATATCTTTGAGTGTTTGGAGATTGCAAGAGATGAAGATAATTTTTGAAATTGTTAAGTGTAGTGTGTATTTTGTAAATGAGCCCAAGGCTACATTTTATAGTGTGGAGAAGATGATCTTCCACATAGCCTAGTAATGATCAATAAAGACTATGTAATGGCCTTGAATGTGAAGTTATAATTCAACCAAATAATGGCTGAATTCATGAGCCAAATAATGGAGAATTAATGCTCCAAAGTCAGCCCAAAAATCAGTTTCCAACGGTCTGAAACGTCCGCAGCGCCGAAACTTCAGAGAGTTTCGGGCGTCGCGGCGCCAAAACTTCAGAGTTTCGGGCGTCGCAGGCGTCGCGACATTTTTCAGATTCGTTTCATCTTTACACATTGTACACGTCTTCCTTTCGTTTACCAACGTGAAACCATTGTCATTTGGCCAATAACCATCTATTATCTTACGTCTCAAACAATTCGTATACGTACCAATATCTCTTCAATTAAGGAAATTATGATCCTTGGAACTTTATGTGCACGTGTATGGAAACTATGTTTCCGACGTGCGGGGCCCCAATTGTTCGAGTCATAATTAATAGGATTAACTTTATTTCACGTTTAGTAAATTTCCAACAATCCCCTCTTGGAAGAGATTTTGGCGCACGCACATGGTGCCTTTCCAACAATCATTCGGCGGATCGATGATGCATCTGGAGAGGTAGCGGGAGCTTTGAACCTTCCATAGTAGAATACCATCTGACATATTTACTGTGCGGTGAACGTGATGTCTTGAACCATCAGTGTTTAGTATATGCCAAGACAATGGTACCAACAAAACACCTTTTCTACTCAATCTTTCTTTATGTGTTTGTCCGTCGTGGGCCATGAATACACTTGGATTCTTAAGTGCGTTCATTTGAGGCGGTCTGTCCTCGCACTTAACTAGGTGGTCTCCTGCAATACCCTGCTACACAGGCGTTAGGAACCATTAAAAATTTCCCCAACCTAACCTCAATTATTGAGGATCATTAAAAGTTTGGAAACTTATCCTTTACCCCTCTACATGTTACACTTTTTGTCTATCACATGAACGACCTTGGATTATGTTTCTTAAGAAGAAATCATTATCTGAAGTGCTCTTGCTTCCACCGAAGCGCTCAACTGAACCTTTACAGTTTAGTTTTCCCATTGAACCTTATTCATGGGATCTCCAGTCTGTAAGGTTGGTTGTCCACTTTATTGGTTCTTATTGATTGAGTTTTAAGCCTATTCCCATAGACAGGAAGAACATCTGATCTTTGGGTATTCCCTTCATCAAGGGATCTGCTATATTTTATATTTTATGTAATCAATGGAAATAACATCCGAGGTGATCAGCTGCCTAACAGACTCATACTCCGTCGAATATGACGAGACTTGCCATTGTACATAGAACTTCGTGCCCTTCCTAGAGCCGACTGACTATCGCAGTGGATCATTACAGAAGACACGAGTTTATCCCAACATGGGACATCCTCTAGAAAACCATAAAGCCACTCAGCTTCTTCTCCCACTTTGTCTAAAACGATAAATTTCGACTCCATCGTGGATCAGGCAATATGTATTTTCCTAGAGGATTTCCAAGACACAGCTCCACCACCGATTATAAAAATATATCCGCTGGTGGACTTGATGTCTTAGCTATCAGATATCCAGTTTGCATCACTGTACCCCTCTAGTACCGCTGGATATCTCGAATAGTGTAACTCGAACTTTAGTATTAACTTCAGGAATCGTAGTACCCTATTCAACGCTTTACAGTGATCCTCACTTGGATTACGAGTGAACCTAGCCAATTTGTTGATTCCATGAGCGATATCAGGTCGAGTGCATTTTGTGGTATACATCAGACTACCAATCACCAGCGCATACCGCTCCTGGCGTACGGGCTCACCAAGATGTTTATTAATCTTTTGACTTATATCCAATAGTGTCATTACCGATAAACTGTCGAACATCCCAAATTTCTTCAGTACATCCTCGATGTAGTGAGAATGAGACAAGACCAGTCCATCAGATGTCTTAGAGATCTTGATCCCTAAGATGACATCTGCAATGCCCATATCTTTCATGTCAAAACATTATTTTAACATGTTCTTATTCTCTAAGATTATTCCAGGACTGCTTCCAGTGATCAACAAGTCGTCTACATAGAGGCATATAATGACGAAAGAATCGACATTTCCTTTCATGTAAACACATTTGTCACATCTATTAATGGCGAACCCTTTTGATAGTAGGGTACTATCAAATTTCTCGTGCCATTGTTTAGGGGCCTGATTCAGCCCGTACAATGATTTGGCAAGCCGACACACTTTTGTCTCTTGTCCTGGAACAACATACCCCTCAGGTTGATCCATATATATTTCTTCATCCAAATCACCATTTAGGAAGGCTGTCTTGACATCCATTTGATGTATTTCAAGATCCCGCAAGGCGGCGATAGCTATGAACATACGTATGGATGTAATTCTGGACACCGGAGCGTAGGTGTCGAAGTAATCAAGGCCCTCATTTTGGCGATAGCCCTTGACTACCAACCTAGCCTTGTATTTGTCGATAGATCCATCTGCCTTTAACTTCTGTTTAAGGATCCACTTACAACCCAAAGATTTATGTCACGGAGAAGTTCAGCCAACTCCCAGGTGTGGTTTATCTCACCTTCTAAAGCTTTCTTCCAGAGCGGTGCTTCTGGAGTTGACAATGCTTCGGCGATTGTCCGTGGTTCATCCTGAACCAAATAAGCTTCAAAGTCTGGACCGAAATACTTGTCCTTCCGAGCCATTTTTCCTTGCATTGGTTCCATCTCTGAATCTTCCAAGTCCTGAGAATCTGAAATACTGGATTCCGGATAATCAGCCACTTGAGAATTCACTAGATCTGAACCGTTTGGGTTTAGGTAGTCAGCGACTCCTAGATCCTCAGAGGTTTGCTCATAACTTCATTTGCGAGAGGTTATGTTGTTTTTCTTATATGGAAACATGTCTTCAAAGAACCACGCGTTCCTTGATTCCATGATCGTACCTTCATAAATGTCTGATACATCCAACTTATGCACTATGAAGCGATAAACACTACTGTTATTGGCATATCTGATGAATATGTAATACACAGTCTTAGGTCCAATCTTGACCTGCTTTGACATAGGTACTTTTACCTTGACCAGACAACCCCATACATTCAAATATTTCTAGGTAGGTTTCTTTCCTTTTCATAACTCATATGGAGTCTTGTCCTTACCTTTGTGTGAGACTTTATTAAGAATCTTATTTGCGGTAAGGAAAACGTATCCCCACATGTGTTGGGGAAGGCCTAAATTGATGAGTAAAGCATTCATCATTTCCTTTAGTGTTCGGTTCTTGCGTTCCGCCACGCCGTTTGATTGAGGTAAGTAAGGAGCCGTCGTTTGATGAACTATACCCGATTGGATACAAAATTCTTCAAAAGGCGCTACATATTCTCCCCCTTTATCGCTACGGATTGTTTTAATCCGTCCGCTTAGTTGGTTCTCAACTTCTGCTTTGTAGCGTTTGAATGCTTCAAAGCCGTCTTTACTTTTAGTAAGTAAAGGTAACAAAACCTTGTGCCATCATCTATGAAAGTCACAAAGTACTTGTTCCCCCCTCTTGTTTGAGCGAACTTCAAATCACATATATCAGTGTGTATGAGTTCTAGAGGAGTGGTTTCCCTTTCGACGGATCTAAAGGGATTCTTGGAAAGTTTTGCCTCTACGCACACCTCACACTTACGTTGAGGGTTTATGTCGATAGACGACAATAATTCCAACTTTACCAATCTTTGGATAGATTGATAGTTAACGTGTCCTAATCTATGATGCCATAAATTAGATGAATCAATCAAGTAAGTAGAAGACTCAATTTTATTAATAGTTGAAACATAATGCATTACAGGTGCAACATTAACCTTAAAGAGACCTTCACAGACGAAGCCTCTTCCTACAAATGTTCCGTTTTTAGTGATTACAAATTTGTTAGCTTCTAACACTAGCCTAAAAGCAGTGTTTACTAACACATGTCTAAAAATTAAATTTATTCAAATTTTTGGGACATGCATCACTTCCTTCAGAGTCAGCTCCTTCCCGGACGTCATCTTTAGGATCACATTTCCTACCCTCAGCACCTCTGAGAAGAATTGTTTCCCATGAACAACTTCTTGTCTGTGACTGGTGTATAAGTGGAGAAGACTTCTTTATTGGATAAGTGGATGAGTTCACGGAAGCCTTCCTCGGTCACTTTTTGCCCCCTGAGACGAGGAGAGCTCGCTTGGATAGTTAACGGCATTGGCGAATGGGAGAACCATCGTGAATACAACCGAGTTTGATTCATTGGCGGTATCGCCCACTATTGGCGCATATGGCGGACCAGTTCACCGCTATGTGATGGGGTTAGATCGTTACATGGTTCTGCGTATGCAGGAGTGGCTCTTCACCCGGTATGGATATTGCCGGGATGCAGCGTATGCGCGAATTGAGGTGAGAGAGTGAGGGCGGCCAGTCGGCCCGACCCGAGAGGTCGGGACGGCGGGGTTTAAGGATAGCTTTGGGGTGGACAACCTCGGCGGTGAGTCACATTCTCGCCAACAGAGTGCCCATTCCGGTCTTCCGGGTGGTTGGACGCCGGGATATTGAGGCGGTCGAGCCGGCTCCGGCAACAGTTCACGGTATCCAAGATAGTATGCAGGAGGCCACGCTTTGCCTCGGTGTAGTCAGCGTGGTAGATCTCATTTTGGAGAATGTCGGACTAGGTCGACAACTTGTTATCTTTACGGCAGCGGGGCCATTTGGCGAAGGCGTCCGACAGAGTAGCGGTGGGATGGCACAACCTATTGTATCGATTGCATGTTCTTCACCTTGATGGCTAGGCAGATATTCATACCTGGCGGCGCGCCAGAGGCCGTGGTAGCAGTTCTTAGTTTTAGCGGTCCTTTGACCCGCCTATGTGACGTCATGTATCTCTTTGACCCTTTGGAGATTTGTAGGCATGATAGGATTGTTGTATGGTGAAATGTCATGAATGAATAATATTAAGGTTATGTATGTATGCTAACAGTAGGTTGGAAGTACAATAAGAGAATCCTTTTAGGCCTTGAATGGGAGTAAGATAGCGTTGGTACACCCTTGGGATCTGTTTTCTTGTGTGATAGTGATGGATGGATATGCGTGTGCGATATCTTAGGACCATAGGTGGCATAATGAAGTTCCATTAGTGTAAAGTACGAGGATGTACCGAGGAATATTAGATTGACTCCAAAAGAACATTCGGGGACGAATGTTTCTAAGGGGGGGAGAATATAACACCCCGTAGTTCAGGTAATGCGTATGAGTGCGTACGAAAGGGAGTAAGACTTAAAATTTTCGAAAGATAGGTTGACGGATTGTTTTGGACGGGTTTTAGTCAACTTTGAGGCGGGTTATGACCCGCTACATTGAGAGTTCCTAAGTGTTTCAAAGGCCTAGGGCGTAGTTCGTTGAGTCTAGTCTCCAACGCAACCAACCGTTCGTCGATAGGATATCGGAGTAGAAAGTTATGGTAGTTACAAGTTCGGTCTTGATCGGGTAGAAAGGGTTTGGTCGGGAGCCACGGGCGCGGCCGGATCACGAGGCGCGCGCGGTTGTCGAGGAGCATAAGTTGCAGCGCGCGGCTTTCGAGGCAGAGCGCCGAAAGTTCGAAGGGTGGCGGAGATTTCAGCCGCATGGCCGCAGCACGCGGCGAGGCGAACTTTTTGGCGAAAAGAAATCGATAATTTCTTTTAAAGAGGCCATGGGTGAGTGACAAGTGTCCTCCCCCATCTGATTTTGCATGCACTACTTATTGACCAAGTCTTGAAGATTTGGTCATTCTTCAAGTTCATCCCTCTCTAGAAAATTAAGCTCTCCTTCTCTAGAAAATTAAGAAGAAAACAAGGCTTGGAGAAAAATCTGAAAATGTGGCAAGAAGGAAACTTGTTAGCAAGCTTGTAGGAGTTGTTGTGGTGGTGATTGTGGAAAGGAGGCTAGCAAATTTGTTGGATTAATTTGGCTAAAACTCTAAGGTAACATTTCCTCTCTCTTTGCTAGTTTATGGTATTGCATGTGAAGAAGAAAGAACTTGTAGTGGTAAATATTGCTCTTAGAAGGATTGCATGTGAGAATTATGATTTGGAATTGAAGAAATTGAATAAGGTTGGGATGTAAGCATGTTGTAGCCTAAATTTTACCTTAAAGTTGTTAAGTTAGTTATTTGTACCTAATGGGGCGAATTTTACACACAAGTTTAGTTGTGTAATCCTTTGAAATGATTGGATTGTTGGGCCTTAAATGTGGCGTTTGGATGATGAATTCGGCCTTTAAAAGGTGGCAAAGTATGTAGAAACAAAGGAAATCTGCAATTTTCCATAGAATTTAGTGACTTGAACTTGGATTATTCTACATTGAACTAGAGGTTAATAAACGTACTATGGTCATTTTAGGTTGACGTACTACGTGTGGTGTATTGGACTTAGCGAGTGGATTAATCGGAGAGGTATGTGGAAAGTTTCTTATCTCTTGAGCATGAGTAGTTATAACTATATAGTACAGTAGACGTACGTGTTTTAAATGAAGTAAATCCATTTGTTATACTTGACTTGTTTTAAGAAAATGTGTAAGTTGGTTGGGTTAAGGAGTTAACCCACTTGTTCTTGAGGAATGGTTTATTCTAAATAAGGTAGACAAGGATTTCTTGACATGAAGAAGTATTTTGAAAATTGTGTAAATTTGATTTGAAGTATAAGCCTCTTGGTTAATAAAAGAACGAAATCTTTTGAAACATAAGGAGTTATAACGGTTTTATGGGTAGTTAGTTATAACGGCCTTATGAAAGGGTAAGAATGACTTAATTTCTAAAAACATAAAGTTAGTATAACGGCTTTATGGGGAGTTGGTTATAATAATTTTATGGAAGGTTAAAGAGTTGGTTTTTCTTGAATAAGGTCATGAAAATGAGATCCATTTTGTATGTTAATGAAAGCCTAAAGAAGTTATGAGTTTATTGGACGTGCCGCCAGTGATGAAGGATTCCACGGGTATGCTTCCATTGTTTTAGTATGAGTTTATTGGACGTGCCGCCAGTGATGAAGGATTCCACGGGTATGCTTCCATGGTCTTTATATGAGTTTACTTGGACGTGCCGCCAGTGATGAAGGATTCTACGGGTATGCTTCCATGGTATTTATATGAGTTTACTTGGACGTGCCGCCAGTGATGAAGGATTCCACGGGTATGCTTCCATTGTTTTAGTATGAGTTTATTGGACGTGCCGCCAGTGATGAAGGATTCCACGGGTATGCTTCCATGGTCTTTATATGAGTTTATTTGGACGTACCGTCAGTGATGTGGGATTCCACGGGTATGCACCTTGGACATGCTTACGATGAGGATTCCGGCATGCGATATGAGGGTAAGAGTATATCGGCGGTAAATCCCAAGATCGTTATACCACCTTCTTCGAGTAAGAGTATATCGAGGTAAATCCCAAGATCGTTATACCACCGCATGTGGTAAGAGTATAAATGAGGTAAATCCCAAGATCGTTATACCACTGTTAGTGGATTTGCTACCCACGATCGAGGAATACCTCATGCGAGTCCGCTTGGCTTATCGCGGGTGAAATAGTCCCGTGCGGGTGAGTCTGACTATGCGAGGAATACCTCACGCGGGTCCACATGACCCGTGCGGGTGTAATAGTCCCGAGTAGGAGTGCTTAATGAATCTTGTGCGCGGATGACCTTGCTTTGATTATGAGTGCCTATTTTCATGCAAGATAGTATATGATTGATATTCATTGTTGGTAAGGCACGTGGTTACGTAACCGATTTTATACATGTCTCGATTATTTTAGACTTGTGAGGTATTTCGATTTTTTCGATTTGAATACTTGGTACTTGTTGTCTTGACCTCGCCCGGCTGCGTTCACTGCGCAGTTGAGGTACGTAGCTTGTTGATCCGCACACTTAGGATCACTGTTCAGTTCTTGGAAAGCTCAATTTCTATGGAGGCTTTGTCTTTTGGTACGATTTCCTGAGGTTGTAGACTTTGTACATTCAGGGGTTTGGCGGGACCACTGTCCATACGATTGTTATTCTTAAGTGCGTAGTCACGTTTGTGGTTTGGCTGTAAGAATAAGTTATCTTATTTCACTTTCGATTAAGTTTATTTTATGGAAGCGGCATCGGCTTGCGAGAATGTTTACTTTGTTCAGTTTATGTGTATGTATGTTCATTGCTATTCTCGATGTATACGGCGGTGTGCCCCGATCGGCACGATCGCGGCCCGGTGGTCGTGACAAAAGTGGTATTATAGCGATTAGTTCTCGGAAAGTGTCTGAGCCGTGTCTAGTAGAGTCTTGATTATCGGTGTGTTGTGCGCATCTATAATCGTGAGTGCAGGATATTTAGGATTGGTTTCCATTATTCTCTCTCTAAGATCGTGCGATGAGAGCCGTCTACTAGGTTGAATCCTCTCGACCTATTCTTATGTACGATTATGCCTCGCAGGCAACTTGAGCCTGAAGGGCAAGGCGGTTGAGGAGGCTGCGAGTAGGGCCTTGAGAGAGCTACGAGGCACGAGCCCGTCTTTCGGAGATGATGTTTGGCGGCGAGTTCCACGACGTCGCCCGGCCTCAACGAGTTCGGCGGCAGCCCGCTATCGAGACGCGTACGAGCCTCCATTCCACAAATGGTGAGTATAAGGATTACGGAGAGCGGTCGGTTGTTGACTAGCATTGTGGCGGCGGTGCGCCGAGCCGGTGACTAACCAGTGCAGATTTAAGGATTGGGACTTTACGAGTTGTGATCCTCCGAGTTCTATGGGTCGAGGTCCGGAGGATCCTCGGGGAGTTCATTCGGCAGGTGCGGCGGACTATGCAGGTGCTTAGGACCTCGGAGACGGAGTCCGTTGTGTTAGCTTTTTACCGGTTACGCGATATTGCGTTAAATTGGTTTGAGGCGTGGGTGTTGTCTAGAGGTGTGGGTGCACCTCCAGCTGTTTGGGATGAGTTCACGGAAGCCTTCCTCGGTAACTTTTTGCCCACGAGGCGAGAGAGCTCGCTTGGATAGGTTCTTGGCATTGAGGCGAATGGGAGGACCATCGTGAATACAACCCAGGTTTGATTCATTGGCGGTATCGCCACTATTGTAGCGGACATACGGCGGACCGAGTTCACCGCCATGTGATGGGTTAGATCGTTACATGGTTATGCGTGCACGGAGTGGCTCTTCATCCAGGTATGGATATTGCCAGGATGCAGGCGTATGCACAAGGAATTGAGGACAAGGAGTGAGGGCCGAGTCGGCCAAATTTTGCCAAGAGGTGGGGCGACGGGGTTTCGGGATAGCTTTGGGGTGGGCGGCCTCGGTGATCTACATTCTCGCCAACACATGTGCCCTTCCGGTCTTCCGGGTGGTTGGACCGCCGGGGATATTCGGGAGCAGGTCAAGGCTCCGGGGCGACAGGTTCACAGGTATCCGAAGATAGTATGCATGAGAGGCCACCTTTGCCTCGGTGTGGTCACTGTGGTAGATCTCATTTTGGAGAATGTCGGACTAGGTCGACAATTTGTTATGCTTGCGGCCAACATGGCCATTTGGCGAGAGACTGTCCGACCAGAGGTAGCACTGGTGGGATGACACAACCTATTGGATCAGTTGCGGGTTCTTCACCTTCAATGGCTAGGCAGGATATTCATACACCGGCAGGACGCGGCAGAGGCCGTGGTAGCAGTTCTCAGTTTTAGCGGTCCTTTGACCCGCCTATGTGACGTCAGGTATCTCTTTGACCCTTTGGAGATTTGTAGGCATGATAGGATTGTTGTATGGTGGAATGTCATGAATGAATAATATTAAGGTTATGTATGTATGCTAACAGTAGGTTGGAAGTACAATAAGAGAATCCTTTTAGGCCTTGAATGGGAGTAAGATAGCGTTGGTACACCCTTGGGATCTGTTTTCTTGTGTGATAGTGATGGATGGATATGCGTGTGCGATATCTTAGGACCATAGGTGGCATAATGAAGTTCCATTAGTGTAAAGTACGAGGATGTACCGAAGAATATTAGATTGGCTCCAAAAGAACATTCGGGGATGAATGTTTCTAAGGGGGGGAGAATGTTACACCCCGTAGTTCAGGTCATGCGTATGAGTGCGTACGAAAGGGAGTAAGACTTAAAATTTTCGAAAGATAGGTTGACGGATTGTTTCGAACGAGTTTTAGTCAACTTTGGCGGATTATGACCGCTACATTGAGAGTTCCTAAGTGTTTCAAAGGCCTAGGCGTAGTTCGTTGGTCAGTCTAGTCTAAACGCAACCAACCGCTCGATAGGACATCGGAGTAGAAAGTTATGGAAGTTACAAGTTCGGTCGCGATCGGGCGAAAGGGTTTGATCGGGCCACGAGGCGCGGCGCGGATCGAGGGCATGGCGGTGTGTCGAGGCGCGAGATTGCAGCAGCGCTTGAAGCAGCGCGTGGCCTAAGTTAGAAGGCGGAGATTTCACGTGTGCGCTGCGATGCAGCGGCGGCGGAACTTTGGCGGAAAAATCGAAATCGATAATTTCTTTTAAAGAGGCCATGGGTGGGTGGCAAGTGTCCTCCCCCATCTGATTTTGCATGCACTACTTATTGACCAAGTCTTGAAGACTTGGTCATTCTTCAAGTTCATCCCTCTCTCTAGAAAATTAAGCTCTCCCTTCTCTCTAGAAAATTAAGAAGAAAGCAAGGCTTGGAGAAAAATCTGAAAATGTGGCAAGAAGGAAACTTGTTGGCAAGCTTGTAGGAGTTGTTGTGGTGGTGATTGTGGAAAGGAGGCTAGCAAATTTGTTGGATTAATTTAGCTAAAACTCTAAGGTAACATTTCCTATCTCTTTGCTAGTTTATGGTATTTCATGTGAAGAAGAAAGAACTTGTAGTGGTAAATATTGCTCTTAGAAGGATTGCATGTGAGAATTATGATTTGGAATTGAAGAAATTGAATAAGGTTGGGATGTAAGCATGTTGTAGCCTAAATTTTACCTTAAAGTTGTTAAGTTAGTTGTTGTACCTAATGGGGCAGAATTTTACACACCCAAGTTTAGTTGTGTAATCCCCTTTGAAAATGTTTGGATTGTTGAGCCTTAAATGTGGCGTTTGGATGATGAATTCGGCCTTTAAAAAGGTGGCAAAGTATGTAGAAACAAAGAAAATGCTGCCCAATTTTCCATAGAATTTAGTGACTTGAACTTGGATTATTCTACATTGAACTAGAGGTTAATAAACGTACTATGGTAATTTTAGGTTGACGTACTACGTGTGGTGTATTGGACTTAGCGAGTGGATTAACCGGAGAGGTATGTGGAAACTTTCTTATCTCTTGAGCATGAGTAGTTATAACTATATAGTACGGTAGACGTACGTGTTTTAAATGAAGTAAATCCATTTGTTATACTTGACTTGTTTTAAGAAAATGTGTAAGTTGGTTGGGTTAAGGAGTTAACCCACTTGTTCTTGAGGAATGGTTTATTCTAAATAAGGTAGACAAGGATTTCTTGACATGAAGAAGTATTTTGAAAATTGTGTAAATTTGATTTGAAGTATAAGCCTATTGGTTAATAAAAGAACGAAATCTTTTGAAACATAAGGAGTTATAACGGCTTTATGGAAAGTTAGTTATAACGGCCTTATGAAAAGGTAAGAATGTCTTAATTTCTAAAAACATAAAGTTAGTATAACGACTTTATGGGGAGTTGGTTATAATAACTTTATGGAAGGTTAAAGAGTTGGTTTTTCTTGAATAAGGTCATGAAAATGAGATCCATTTTGTATGTTAATGAAAGCCTAAAGAAGTTATGAGTTTATTGGGCGTCTTGATGATGAAGGATTCCACGGGTATGCTTCCATGGTCTTTATATGAGTTTACTTGGACGTGCCGCCAGTGATGAAGGATTCCACGGGTATGCTTCCATGGTCTTTATATGAGTTTACTTGGACGTGCCGCCAGTGATGAAGGATTCCACGGGTATGCTTCCATTGTTTTAGTATGAGTTTATTGAACGTGCACTTGATGACGAAGCGATTCCACGGGTATGCTTCCATGGTCTTTATATGAGTTTACTTGGGCGGCATCGGTGATGTGGGATTCCACCGTACGCACTCGACATGCTTACGATGAGGAATTCCGAGGCATGCAGTATGAGGGGTAAGAGTATATCTGAGGGGTAAATCCCCAAGATCGTTATACCACCTTCTTCAGGGTAAGAGTATATCTGAGGGGTAAATCCCCAAGATCGTTATACCACCTGATTCAGGGTAAGAGTATAAATGACGGGTAAATCCCCAAGATCGTTATACCACCTGTTCCGTGGATTTGCTACCCACAATGCGAGGAATACCTCATGCGAGTCTGTTGGGCTTATGCGGGTGAAATAGTCCTATGCGGGTGAGTACAACCTATGCGAGGAATAACTCATGCGGGTCCACATGATCCATGCGGGTGAAATAGTCCCAGGAGTAGGAGTGCTTAAAGATACTGTGAGGCGGATGACCTTGCTTTGATTATGAGCTGCCTATTTTCATGCAGTATAGTATATGATTGATATTCTCATTGTTGGTAAGGCACGTGGTTCTCAAACCGATTTTATACATGTCTCAATTATTTTAGACTTGTGAGGTATTTTCAAGATTTTTCGGTTCACATACTTGGTACTGTTATCGACCTCGCCCGAAGTGCGTTCACGCCGCGAGTCGAGGCACGTAGCTGGCGATCCGCTCTTAGGATCACCGTCGGTTCTTCGAAAGCTCCATTTCTCGGAGGCTTTGTCTTTTGGCACGATTCCTCGAGGTTGTAGACTTTGTACATTCAGGTATGGCGGGGCCCCGTCACGCCTTGTTATTCTTAAGTGCGTAGTCACGTTTGTGGTTTGGGCTGTAAGAATAAGTTGTACTGTTTCACTTTCGATTAAGTTTATTTTATGGAAGGCGGCCTTGTCGGCTTGCCATTAATGTTTACTTTGTTCAGGTTTATGTGTATGTATGTTCCACTGCTATTCTCTGATGTATACGACGCGTGCCCCTAGTGGCACCAGCGCCCTGGCCTGGTCGTGATGATTTTTAGCGTTGAATTGGTTGAATTAATCTTGTACAGTCATGTTGTTGTTGAAACAACAAATATTATCTTAAGCTTGTGAGAACAAGAGTGTAATAACAAGGAAATGAGAAATGTAACAACAACAACAAGTATGTAAGAAATCTGGAAACTAACAAGTAATTGGCTTGCTGAGTCGATTGATTTTTCAATCTATCCTTAAGATAATATTGCCCCGTATATTCCTTTCAACGGTGTAATGAAAACTTATCTTCTAAGATAAAACAACAAATCAAATAAATGTGCAAAGAAGACTCAAGTGTTCGCTTAGGAAAAAAGTTCTTTAAATATTTGGAGATTGCAAGAGAGGAAGACAATTTCGGAAATTATTAAGTGTAGTGTGTATTTTGCAAATGAGCCCAAGGCTCCATTTTATAGTGTGGAGAATAAGATCTTCCACATAGCCTAGTAATGATAAATAAAGACCATGTAATGGCCGTGTCGTACGCGGGAGTAGGCTGAGGTTGACTGTATACACGAGTAGGTGGTTGAACATAGGCCAACAAGGTCAGTGAATGTGGAGTTATAATTCAGCCAAATAATGAAGAATTAATGCTCCAAAGTCAGCCCAAAAATAAATTTTCGTGCTTCTCCAACGGTCTGAAACGTCTGCAGCGCCGAAACTTCAGAGTTTCGGGCTTCGCGGCGCCAAAACTTCAGAGTTTCGGGCGTCGCCGGCGCCGCGACATTTTTCAGATTTGTTTCATCTTTTACACATTGTACACGTCTTCCTTTCGTTTACCAACGTGAAACCATTGTCATGATTTGACCAATAACAATCTATTATCTTACGTCTTAAACAATTTGTATACGTACCAATATCTCTTCCATTAAGCAAATTACAATCTTTGACACTTTATGTGCACGTGTGTAAAAACCATTTTTCCGACGTGTGGGGCCTCAATTGTCAAGTCATAATTAATAGAATTAACTTTATTTTAAGTTTATTAAATATCCAACAAAGATAAGTGGATTTTAAATACCAGCATCAACTTGCAACTCCACTGTGCATATGCGGAGCAAAGGACGTACAGAGCGGTCATAGATTTGTCATTTGAGCATTCAATGCTTTGTTCTCTGAAAGGAGAGGCAAAATGCACTTCAGAGTTTTCACGTGAAAATCTTCATTTAAACTTCTTCTAAAGGTAAAAGCTCTTTAATTCTTCATTTATAGACAAAAGCAGTACTATAGAAATTGACCCCTCTACGTGCAATATGCCATAACAGAAAATCGAAAGGGAAAAAAAACAAAACAAAAAGTTTAATAAAAGATACAAAAGACAAAACATAACTAGAAAGTAAAACATTTGCCACGTATGATCACATTTAAGTTTATATGGTTCCCTTTTATCTTTGATGAGGGAAAAGTCCCGAAGGCGAAACCCCAATCTGTCTGTGGCGCTTTGTAGTGAGATATAAATCGGCGATATCTTTCAGTGGCACTGCAGAGATATGACCAACGAGGCATAACTCAAAGAACAACCCTTGCAATATTTGCCACGTATGATCACATTTAAGTTTATATGGTTCCCTTTTATCTTTGATGAGGGAAAAGTCCCGAAGGCGAAACCCCCACCTGTACCAGAGGCCTTTTAGCCAGGTGGGATATAAATCGAGGGATATGCGCGAGTGAGTGACAGCCCTGCAAGGGAGAGGACCAACGAGACACGAACTTAACAACAACCCTTGCAATATTTCAGCAAAGTATTGTCACCACACGGGTTCGAACCCGCGACGTCGGAGTGGTTGTACCCCAATCACCTTGCCACTTACCAACTAGCCTGTGCCCCTGGAGGCTTAAATTTTGAGGGTAAACTTTTTATATTAGCCAGCCCCACCGCACTGCCCCATCATAAGAAACCCCAAAGGGATTTTATTAGAAGCATGGTTCTAATGATATCTGCCGAGGGGATTCGAACATGTGACCTTACGCTACAGGTAAGAACCTTTTACCAGCTAAGCTGGCCTCAACTGATTGGTTCCGTTTTATCTTGTTTTAGGTTTAGATGTACCAACATTTAATACATCTAATTAAGTACATATCAACATGTAATAAAAGAAGTTTAATTTGTTGTTAAAAAATTAAGGACATATAGTTCTTTCTTTTTCTTTTTGCAATTGTTTTTTTGCTCTAGAGTAGTCGGTTTTTGCTCTCATCATCATATTTGTAGACGAACAATAGCAAGAAAGATTCAAATACTTAAGTAAACAACAACCGGAAAAGTGGGCTAGATAGAAGTTTGAAATTTAAAAACAAATTAGGTGTCATAGTATTGATTCTTGAAATGCCATTTTTTTAATTTTATAAGTATAATAAATGCATATGAAAAAGGCGACAGAATTGCTTCACTGAGCTTTTTAAGTTTCCTAGCTTTAGAGTAATTATACCAGCCTCCTTTTTCTTGTTGGGTTGTTGGCAATATTCAATGCCTGTTCCTCCCACCTTTCCTTAGTCATATCCCATATTTTTCTCTTCCTCCACCCCACCCCTCCCCCATCTAGGAATGACAATTGAGACGGGGCAGGACAAGCTTTTAACAGGGCAAGGCGGGGCAAGATAAGATTAGTTTTGTTAAAAATTAAATGGAGCAGGGCAGGTGGTAATCAGGCCCAAATATTATATAAGTTCGTTTAGAAAATAGAAGAAATTTGCAACTAACTTAAGTAATATTTAGCGATTGAGTTTTGTTTTCTCTGCTCAGCTATCGGTTAAGAAACAAAAACAAAAATAAATTAGTATTTTAATGAATAGATCAAAATTTGCCCCGCCCTAACCCGTCCGATTGCCATCCCTACCCCCACCTCACACTATCTAGGTTGCTCGACTTTCGACTCTCCTAAAATGATGTACTAATGTTTGATCCTTCAAAAACGTACTCCCTCCGTCTCAATTTAGGTATTTTAGTTTGGCTTAGCACAAAATTTAAGAAATTAAAGTAGATTTTTGAATCTCGTGGTCTTAAATTAAAGATGTGTGTGGTCTTTTAGATCTTGTGGTCTTAAACTTGCTTTGAAATTGGAAAACCTACTAAATATAGAAAAAAACGCTCTTTTTGGGACAGACAAAAAAAAAGTAAGACACTTAAATTAGGACGGAAGGAGTATTATTTTTGGAATATTTAACGGTATTTTTAAGAATCCGAATAACATATATAATCCACTAGTGGCAGATGTCACACTAAAGCAACGGGTTCATCCAAATTCAATTTTTTTGTTGAAATATGTGTGTGAAAACTTACTAAAATTTTAACAAAGTATTAGATTTGAACACATGATTTTATTATAAGTTTAAGTTATATACGTTGTCTTTTATAATATTAGATCACCCAAAGAAGATCTATAGGTAAGCCTCCTTAAAATGTAGAATTTGTAATCTTAATTTTTTTATAGATCCTTCTTCAAGTCTATAACAGTTAATATGAGCTGATGGTATAAAAATTCATTACACTGACGTGACCTTTTACTAATACAATAAATTTAACGTGCTAAAAACGTTAAAGGTGAACTTATCAAATTGAAAGTTTAGAGTCGTCAGGGCCTCCACCCCTATATATCAGCATATTCAATTATAAGGGGGTTCATGAAGAGATATATATATATATAGAAAGACCATATATAACAGGGCATAATATTCTTGATTACAACTAAGATATGCCAATTACTTCCCTACCACTATATTTATTCTGTATCCTGAAGATTCCTATTTGTCTATCTATATATCCCATCCTTCTCAGTTTCCTTCTTCCTCCTCCAGCTTATTAAAATCTGCTACCTATTCGTGCGTGCGTGTGTAAAATTCTTTGCTTGAATATCATGGTAAGATTTAAATTCTTCTTGATATTTGAAAATGTGCATACGAGATATTGGTGCGGTTCAATTAGAAAGCGTAGTTCTGTGTTTAGAACTTTGTTATTTGATTGAGCCGTGCCAATATCACGTATTACTATTATCTCACTCTGCACCCGTTTTGAATATCAGTTGTTGTTTTGTTCTTCTTGATTATATTTATATGTTTTCCATTCTTTCTTTAGTTTCTTGATTTTAGTTGTTGAAGATATATCTCTCTCTCTACATTGTCTATTTTTGAATATCTCAACAATCAACTAATTAAAATGACAAGGATTGCTGATTGTTGAGTGGCTACAAGTTTTTCTTCTGTAAATCCCAGAAAATAAAAGAAAATCTTGAAATATTATCTTCATTTCTAGTTTTTTCTTGAGGGTAACTTATTATTTTTTATTCGTAGATAATATAATCATGCATTCATATATATATATATATATATATATTCTTCGTGACTGCTATATGATGATGATGATAAACATTATCATTGGGATCAGTTGATAATTAATTATCGATGTTGTTATATATGTAGTAGGTATAAATGCAAGTAGGGCAGAAAAGATCGGTGTTGTTGGTTTGGAGCTAAAAAGGTTGCCTGCTTTTGACAAAAGAAGTGTTGAGTAGGTGAAAGATTTATGATTATATGCTTTCTTGACCTCATTATTAAAGTTCCAATATTCGCACATTATAATCAGTTTTCTTTCTTAGTGGGTAGTAATTATATATTATTGAACAACTTGACGAACAACACATGAAATTAAGTTGCTTCTAAGAAGCATTTTTAGAATATTGGTTATGTTGTCTAACGATGCAATAAACAAAAACTTTGTAACATTATTATTAGGTTGTCTAGTTAAGAGATAACTGCATGTAATCGTCTAATAAAAAATGAAACACTAATTAGTTAGAGAGAGATAACGCCATTGAATTTGAAGAAATGAAAATTATACGAGGATTATATATTGTTGAATTTGAACAAAAGAAAATCATATGAACATTATATTATCCTTTTTGTTTTGTCCTAGATTTTTCAATTCTTTAGGTCACTTTTTGTTAGTATGTCTGCGTTCAAAATCAGAAAACGGAAATCAACACTGAAAACGGAAAAAATCAAAAACTGAAAAAATAAATAATAATGCAGACAGTAAAAAAAATATCCGAGACCACATAATTCACTATGTGTCTTTAAGGAATTTAATCCCCTCACTGTACCCGAGATTATGGATTACTTTCTCCCAGGATAAAACGGATATACCTGTCGCATGAATAGCGGTACGTCAAACGCCTACGACTTCGACAAACTCAAAGTTGGCAACGAAACACAGTAAGACTCGATAGTTTTATTTGTGAAAAAGAATGCAGAATTTGCAAATCAGAAAATTATTTTCAATGTTTAAAAATGAGGCATTGCCTTAGTTTATATAGCCTCGAAGGTGCCTGTTCAGAAAGACGAAGGAGCTCATTTTCAAAGGAAATTTGCTTTGAACTTCATTCTCCTTCCATTGTCTTCCCTCCATTTCTCATTCACACCAACTTAGCTAGCTTCAATCATTAACTAGCTTTAACACTTTTTTATGCAACTTAGTTTACCAATCATAAATATCTGGAATTAGTACTTTCTTATTGAGTCAATATATATATTGTCACATTAAGTTGGGAATTTTGTTAATTTGATATTATAACTATAGGCAACCAAAAAAGGAAGTTTAATATATATATATACACACACTTCTAGTTCTAAGCCTTACACAATGAAGATTAACAGCTCTCCTTCAGGAGGATTTTGCAGCTGCAGAAATTCAGAACCTCGGTTGTTCTATGTCGAAACTTAACCTTCCAGTAAAGTAGCTTCATATGTGACCATATTTGAAGGAATCAAATGAACTTATCCCTAAAAAGAAGAAAAAAAGAACTATAATGGGAGAAAATAGTTATTGAAAAAAATGTTTCTGTCAGGGACGAGAATGTGAGCGGTAGAAACTTACCTAGGTTTCTTTGATACAATTAACACACAAGTCCTCTCAAAGTCTCAATACCATGCATGTATTGGGATTAAAGTTTGCCTAGAGCCGGAAGATCAAGAAAATTGGTGATCTGATCTGTTGACAGGTCGGTGATCGAAGCTGGTTGGGTGAACTGGAATCATACATATACAGTCTTAAAGTAGCAAAGTTCCTTGATGGATAAGAACAAGTTAACTCGCACATCAAAAGCGTAACGACCCGGACAATCTCAGATATAGACTTTGGTGAAACAAGCATAAATGTATATGAATAGGGCTGTGAGTGAGCCAAATTATTCGATTCGATTAGCAAAATTCGGCTCGAAAAAATTCGATTTGAGTTCGATTCGTTGCATCAAATATAGGGCCGAACCTTAGGATTTTGATTCAGCCCAAATCGAGCTGAATATTCGGTCCGATCCGATTTGCCGAATCGGATCGAACCTTAACTGCTCTAAAATAACGTCGAACCCGAATCGAGCCTTAATTTTTAAAATATATGTATTATTCGGTAGGGTTCGGCTCGGTAACAACCATATATATGAAGATTCTAATTACCGCACTTTGGCCAAAAATTACCCGATAAATGCTTCATTGTTTCCTGAAAATTGCAAATAAAGTGGCAGCCCGATACACTAAGCTATCGCTATGCGCGAAATTCTGGAAAGGGTCGAACCACAATATATAATTAGTGAATTTATCCACGCTTCGCGCGGTCATAAAAAACATTAATAATTTACTAAATATAATATAAGTATAAGAGATACTTACAATATATATATTGACTAAATTAGAAATATAACGCACTTCCAATAATATGATGGTAATTTTCATATTTCAAGCAATTTGTAAAGTTTATACGTATTTCTCAATAAATTACCTACTTAGTTTCTTAAAATGCAATTGCTGGCAATAGAGAGATGTAGCATCACCTAAATAATAAAAAAATGTAAAATATGAAGAAAAAATACAATCACTTGGTCGTTTCTATATAAATACCAGATATACAATTGATTTCATAAAGGAAACAACAACAACAACATACACAGTGTAATCCACACGGTGGGGTCTGAGGAGAGTAGAGTATACACATGTCTTACCTCTACCTTGGAAGGTAGAGAGACTGTTTCCGAAAGATCCTCGACTCAAGAGAAAATATGAGAACATGGCAAAAAAATTAGAGAAAAATGACTGGTTATTAGTATTAGACTTCCTACAAACTCATAAGTTACTATTTTGAAACAAAAGAAATTACAGACTTATAACAATCATAAATTCATATAAAAATTAAACTAAAAAGGAATTATAGAGAGAACACACGAAAAAAATAAAGAAGAAAATAATACAATACATGTCACGAACCGAACCCCGGGCCCGCGACTGGTGCCCTACCTATACAATACAAGTAACCCGCGGAAGCTAAATAACACTCATCATTTTTTGCAAAGACAAAGCCGGCAAGGCTGCCATAATATATAACACCCGAATGAGACTACAACTGTACAACAATATAAATACAACTCACGCAAGTCCAACCCACATATGAATACAGACCTCTAAGAGTTTGGACAGTAAATTATGACGGGACAAGGCCCCGTCGTACCCCTAAATATACCTAGCCGTAATGGAAGACCTGTGTCAAAATGACAAGCTCCGGAACATTGGAGCTATCCCACAACGTTGAACAAGGATCCTAAACTCGCGGATCACCCAACTGAGTACCTAATACTGCGGCGTGACGCAACTTCAGAAGAAGTCGATGCAACATGGTACCAAGTATGTAAGCATGAAATCTGATAAACAAGATCATAATCGTACAAAAGAATGGCGAGGGACAAGTATGAAAATCAAATACTAGATCCTAGTGCCAAAAATAAGAGTCAATTGTACTCAGTATCACTTTGTATTGTTGTATCAGACACTGTACTCTTTGTATCAGATCATTTGTACCATCAGTACTACTATATCACTGTATCGTTGTACCTTACTCTTTGTATGTTTGTATCATCAGACACTATATTCTTGTGTACTTTATAAAAATTATTCAACTGTATCCTTTTAAAAATAAGATTCAACCGTGCCCACGGTACTTTCTTTTAAAAATGAGAGTCATGTCAAAATTAAGAACGTCTATCCAAATAAACAAATACTGTCATGCGAGGTTCGACATATCCCGGCCCATTCTGGGACTCGGTGTAACGCTCTATAAGTCATGCAAGGTACGACATGTCCCGGCCCATTCTGAGACTCGGTGTAACGCTCTATAAGTCATGCAAGGTACGACATGTCCCGGCCCATTCTGAGACTCGGTGTAACGCTCTATAAGTCATGCAAGGTACGACATGTCCCGGCCCATTCTAGGACTCGGTATAACACTCTATAAGTCAAATAAGGTACGACATGTTCCGGCCCATTCTGGGACTCGGTGTGAATATAAAGGACTGTAGACCTATAGCTATCACAAGCAACTATGTACAATTTAGATCATCTTTGACTCTCATTAGCACAATTAGAATGAACTATCTTTTTAGAAAAACTCAAGGCATTATCAAACGAATAGGTAAACAACTTTCCTTTTATAAAACCCAAAGTACTATCAAGGGAAAATATCACTAAGGATTAGGATCCGCTGAGTTTATAAAGATCAAGTCAAGTATAGGATCCACTCGTCGTTTGTACCAACTCGATAATCTAATTTGTCTCGCTCCTCTGGCTAACATTATGGAAACATTTGCATGGTGATAACTGATCCGAATTGGCAAATTAATCCATTTTATGAGCCATTAGTAGGTTATATATTAATAATGATCTTATCTAATCAACTGTGAACCTAGAAAGTGTAAAACGAATTGGTTATATCTTAGCTTCTATGCAAATGGAAAATTCTACTCATTTCAATATAATAGATTGTCGATTCCTTTTTCATTAACGCTGCAATGGCTTGTTCGATACTTTTTCTCATTAGTGATGTAACTAGCAAGATCAATTCGACTCCAACGTTTACTAAAAGCTCTTACCAACATCTCCCATAAGACTTGGTAAGGACTTAGGAATAATTTAGACATGGATTTAGCATAGAATCAATAACAAGAATACTATTTAACTTCTAAGAGTAGAATAACTTTTGAAACAATACCACAGTTATGGTTCACACGAAGAACATGCCAAAAGAGAGAAGGAAGAGGTTCACATACCTTATTGACGACTAACCAACACGATAAGGAGAATACGTCCCGATTAGGTACTTCAACCTATAAATACAATAATACTTCTATCAACTTCATACACACTAGTATAAGACTTATACTAAGTAATGGTCCTCTTATTCTACGAAAATTTGGGCAGCACTTCCCCAGTTTATACGTACTTTTCCACCTTTTCCAAGGCCTGAATTCAACAACAAATCAAGTCCCATTTAAGGCACAATCAAAATAATAACCAAAGGGGATTACACGCCTACTTGACGTGTAAAATTCTGCCCCACAATCATATAAAAACAGTTCATAAAATCAGTCCAATATCCAACAACAATAAGGGTAAAATGTAACGCCTTTTAACACATTTTTATACCCTAATCTCTTAGGACTTTCATTAGCAATTACCATACTTAAACACACATAATGAGGGCTGAATTTCCAGAATTCCAACGCCCTAAAATAGTCCCCAAAACTGTATAATAACAATCAACAATTTTATAGATTCCACGGCCAACAACTACAATCCGATAACTCTCTTCTTAATTCATTTTAATCCAATTCAAGTTCCAAAACTTCTATATATGATTTACCAACTTATCAACAACCATATTACTTCATTTTAACATGCGACAAGTGTAAATAACAACAACAGTATGACTATAGGATAATGTACTAAAAGACCGTGGCGAAGATATGAACCTACGTGGCGTGTATAAGATCATTTTCCATTTCAATCG
Source organism: Przewalskia tangutica (assembly GCA_029844215.1). Classification (NCBI taxonomy): domain Eukaryota; kingdom Viridiplantae; phylum Streptophyta; class Magnoliopsida; order Solanales; family Solanaceae; genus Przewalskia; species Przewalskia tangutica. The sequence goes on along the minus strand of CM056727.1, from coordinate 35,410,288 downwards.
ATCAGATGTCAAGACTGTGGTCCGACGGAAAAACAGAAGTCGTCTATATCAAGTGATACGTGAATTGCTTAACCAACAAATCCAATGGAACCCGAAACTGTCCATTCACAGTTTCAACACTAAAAATCGTCCAAACCCTTTTTATTCTTCATTATTTTTAGCACAAGCCCATCTATACATAACAACAATAAGTAATATCCAATTACTTCAAAAGGAAGAAAAGGTTTACCTTTTATTTTAGCCTAAAAATGTCCCAAACAGTCTGAGGAAGATTGGCCCACAGTTTTCGTTTTGCTCCACCTCTTCAAGTTCTAATCACATATATGTATCCTCTACAACCTTACACTCATCTTCCCTTCACATTTCACCAACAAAAAGTGGATAACGAGTTAGGGATTCACTCCTCCAATTTCGGCCAACAACATGATTTTTGTTCTTGGAATAATATCTTGGCTTAACACTTGGTTTAGGGACTTAATATTGGATCAACAAACTAACTTGGAAGAGAAAAGAAATCTTGTTCTTCAATTTTCAAGCCATGGCCGAGAGCTTCAAAGAGAGGAGAGATAGAAGTGGCTAAGTGTGAAATGTCTTGCAAGGCCAATCCATATATATAAATATCTCAAGTCAAAGTCTTCAAGACAAGTGGGCCAATCAATGAGGGACACTTGTCTTCCTCCCTATGGCCGAAATTTCATTCAACAAATATCTAGATATTTCCAATTCTCCTACAAACGAAGGGCGCCACGAAATTGTGAAATTTTGACGGGCCCTATATTATTAGATCCAATACCTCAATATACTATACTAATTCCATATACCAAATTTGAGAATCAAATTTCAAGATAAACTTTTTACTTCACAAAGTTCCGAAATTATTCTTTAAGAAAAAGAAATCTTCTTTCGTTCCAAAATTCAAATCTTAATTTCTTAAGTACGTTCTCACATCATTTCCTTGGAAATACGGGGTGTAAGATCCTTCCCCCCTTAGAAACATTCGTCCTCGAATGTTCATTTAAGGTCTCAAGCTATACAACTTTCGTCATAGTCTTCTTTAACTATACTTACACACATATACTCGTTAGTGTCAGCACCGCAGTCCTGCACGTCAGCACCGCGATTTCGGAATTCCTGCAACCCTCTGAAGTTTTAGCACCACGGTGTTGTGCTTGAATTTCACATCACACATTTTTCCACTTAATCTCTTCTTTTCCTACAAGTTTCAACAATACTCCGCAAACCCAAAGATGCCTTACATGGCCACCATATAACACATAGTCTCATTCTACTTCGGATAGTCCTTAGCACATTGTACTCCTTTTGTAATCAAAGTCACATTCCTAAGGTCCTATTACAGTTCCTTAAAATCGATAATACAATTTCTAATCGGCTCAACAATCATCAACATCAATCACAAGTGGTTTATACTCAAATCAAGGAATCATCACCTTTAATATACTTCACATATACCATGTACTTTAACCACGATCACACATAAAATACTTTACTCTTGAAGGCCTTGTCTATCTAAGGTCTCAACGATTATCCAATACTCTAAGATCCTCAAATATTTCATGTCTCAAGCTTACATTATTTCTCCATGTATACGGGCAAGATGACTTCTCAATATCTCAAAATCATGTTGTCCTAATCACAACAACCCTATTTACTCCATACAAATATTATCTGTACACATCACTTAAGTATTCAACACAGCTTAATCTAACAACATGGTATGTCCTTAAGTCAATTAAACATGATCTCCTAAGGGTTCATCACCCTTCCCGACAGCTCATCACCTACTAATTATTCCAAATTAGCACATATATAACCTTGATGTGGATTCATTAAACTGTTTCACACATTCCAATCAATTTATAAAGCTTAACCATCACATGATAACCCATAATTTCTTAGACAACACACACATGGCCCCAAATAAATATGTTCGCATAGATATACATCATCATTATACCAACTCTACAACAATTTTACCAACCTGGATACCAAGTCCAAATATTCCTTTCCGGGCCGCTGTCGCTTTCTCATAGCAGCAATCACAATAATATGTTAGGGAGGGACTACCCTAACCACACAGCTCTATCGCACGATCTTGGAGTAAGAAGAATAGAAATCAATCCTAAATGTACTATAGCCTCTTATTTATGGGTGTGGTGCACAACACACCGATAACCAAGACTCTACTGCACACGGTCTGTAGACATCCCGAGGACTAACTGCTCTGATACCACTCTTGTCATGACTCGAACCCCGGGCCCGCGACTGGTGCCCTACCTGGGCACCCTTCTACCCATACAACACAAGTAACCCGCGGAAGCTAAATAACACTGATCATTTTTTCATTTTTTGCAATGGAAAAGTCGACAAGGCTGCTATAATATATAACACCCGAATGAGACTACAAATGTACAACAATATATATACAACTCACGCAACTCCAGCCCACATATGAATACAGACCTCTAAGAGTTTGGACAGTAAACTATGACGGGACAAGGTCCCGCCGTACCCCTGAATATACCTAGCCGTAATGGAAGACATGTGTTAAAATGACAAGTTCCGAAACATTGGAGCTATCCCACAACGCTGAACAAGGATCCTAATCTCGCGGATCACCCAACTGAGTACCTAATATCTGCGGGCATGAACACAATCCCCCCGAAGGGGGTCAGTACAACAAGGTACCAAGTATGTAAACATGAAGTACAATAAACAAGATCATAACTGTACAAAAGAATGACAGAGATAAGTATGAAAATCAAATACTAGATCCTACCGTGCCAAAAATAAGAGCCAATTGTACATTGTATCATTTGTACCCTTTGTATTGTTGTATCAACTGTACCAGTATTCTTGTATCAGACATCAGATCATTGTACCATCAGTACTACTATATCATCAGTCGATGTACCATCAGTACTCAGTATCGATGTATCTGTACTCAGTATTCTTTGTATCAGACTTTATAAAAATGATTCAAATGTATCCTTTTAAAAATAAGATTCAACCGTGCCACGATACTTCCTTTTAAAAATGAGAGTCATGTCAAAATTAAGAACGTCTGTCCAAATAAACAAATATTGTCATGCGAGGTACGATATGTCCCGGTCCATTCTGGGACTCGGTGTAACGCTCTATAAGTCATGCAAGATACGACATGTCCCGGTCTATTCTGGGACTCGGTGTAACACTCTATAAGTCATGCAAGGTACGACGTGTCCCGGCCCATTATGGAACTCGGTGTAACTCTTTATAAGTCATGCAAGGTACGACATGTCCCGACCCATTCTAGGACTCGATATAACACTCTATAAGTCAAATAAGGTACGACATGTTCCGGTCCATTCTGGGACTCGGTGTGAATATAAAGGACTGTAGACCTATAGCTATCACAAGCAACTATGTACAATTTAGATCATCTTTGACTCTCATTAGCACAATTAGAATGAACTATCTTTTTAGAAAAACTCAAGGCATTATCAAACGAATAGGTAAACAACTTTCCTTTTATAAAACCCAAAGTACTATCAAGGGAAAATATCACTAAGGATTAGGATCCGCTGAGTTTATAAAGATCAAGTCAAGTATAGGATCCACTCGTCGTTTGTACCAACTCGATAATCTAATTTGTCTCGCTCCTCTGGCTAACATTATGGAAACATTTGCATGGTGATAACTGATCCGAATTGGCAAATTAATCCATTTTATGAGCCATTAGTAAGTTATATATTAATAATGATCTTATCTAATCAGCTGTGAACCTAGAAAGTGTAAAACGAACTGGTTATATCTTAGCTTCTATGCAGATGGAAAATTCTACTCATTTCAATATAATAGATTGTCGATTCATTTTTCATTAACGCTGCAATGACTTGTTCGATACCTTTTCTCATTAGTGTTGTAACTAGCAAGATCAATTCGACTCCAACGTTTACTAAAAGCTCTTACCAACATCTCTCATAAGACTTGGTAAGGACTTAAGAATAATTTAGACATGTCTTTAGCATAGAATCAATAATAAGAATACTCATTAACTTCTAAGAGTAGAATAACTTTTGAAATAATACCACAGTTATGGCTCACACGAAGAACATGCCAAAAGAGAGAAGGAAGAGGTTCACATACCTTATTGACGACTAACCAACACGATAAGGAGAATACGTCCCGATTAGGTACTTCAACCTATAAATACAATAATACTTCTATCTACTTCATACACACTAGTATAAGACTTATACCAAGTAATGGTCCTCTTATTCTACGAAAATTTGAGCAGCATTTCCCCCGTTTATGTCACGACCCTACCAGACGGGCCGCGACTAAACGTCCTTACTGGACGTCATTACCGACCTGTCACTCTTAATCCATTTAATATCGAGATCTTATAGAAATTTCGGCAGCACAACGCTGCTTTTACAACATCTCCCCAAAATGGGCGAGCCAAGTGCCGCTTATATAAGGTGTACTGCCTCGCGAGAGTCAAAACTAACCAACACAATATAACAGACTAGCCGACAAGGCTGCCACTAAATAAGGGAACATCCCAATAATAGAAATATAAGAGTGCTGCTGAACAAAACATGATTATCATTTTCACCAACCAGCCCAAGCATATACAACCCACAACTGTCTACAGACCTCTATGAGAAAAATAAGAACATATGACGGGACAGGGCCCCGTCGTGCCCCTAAATATATACATAAGTCTAAAAGAGATTCTGTACCAAAACGACAAGCTCTGGATCAAGGAGCTTCCCCAACAGCTGAGTAGGAACTTAGATCGGAGGGTCACCAAACTGAACACCTGTACCTGCGGGCATGAACGCAGCCCCCCGAGGAAAGGGGGGTCAGTACGAAATAATGTACTGAATATGTAAAACATGAAAGATTGTAAATGAGACCATAACTGTACCAAGTAAAATAGAGAGTCAACTGTGTCTATAAAAATGAGAGTCATATCAGAACCCATGAATGCCTACCATAAAATCATCATGTCCATATACCTGTCTGTAACTCTGTACAACGTGTCTCGGCCCTCTAAAGAGGGACTCGATGATATCTGTATATATATATATATGTATGTATAACGTGTCTCGGCCCTGTAATGAGGGACTCGATGAATGTATATATGTATAACATGTCTCGGCCCTGTAATGAGGGACTCGATGGAATTATCAATATAACATGTCTCGGCCCTGTAATGAGGGACTCGATGGAATTATCAATATAACATGTCTCGGCCCTGTAATGAGGGACTCGATGAAATTATCAATATAACATGTCTCAGCCCTGTAATGAGGGACTCGATGAAACGAGTAATAACACTTGGCACGAGCAGAATATCATGAGCAACCATATATAACTTAGATTATCATTTGACTCTCAATGGAATAAAAAAAAAGCATTATCATATCATATATCATTTAAGTCATCTTTTAGAAAATCAAGGCGCTTAGCGTATCACATATCATCTTTTGGAAAGTCAAGACACTAACATATCATGAATCATTATTTGATTAAAACTAGCCTTTGAAGGAATAACGTACGTCCGCCGTACTTTCATTAAAATCATGCCAAAGTAAAGAAGAAAGATTTTCACAAAATCATGTCAAAGAAGGAAAGGATAGTCTCACATACCTTATTGACGAACTAACCAGCTCTATAAATATATCTTGTCCCACTTAGTATTCCACCTATAACAATAGTAATTCGTTCGTTAACTTTATGAAGACATGAGAAACCTATATATCTATTTGGAAGGTACGACTACGTGCATTCGATCTATACCATTCTAAATCTGTCTTTTTCTCAAATCAAGACCAAGTGTAGCAATCTATTCAAAGTCAACAAAAAAAAGTAAAGGTATTCTTGCAAACAATATGCCCTCTCAATGCGTATCCTCCCCTAATCCATGCATACGTAATGAACCAGAATGAACCAAGGCAAAAAACACAACAAAGAACCAAAGCAGCGAAGCCGAAAGTATGGCGCGACAAAAATGCTCCGCGAAGAAGCAGACGGCGGGGAATGGGAATGTATCGGTGAAGAGAAAGGAGAAGGTGGTGTGTGTGCGGGAGCTTTTTGAGAGAGAGAGGTGAGGATGGGTGATAAATTTTTGGCGGTTTATTTGGTCATGTGTTGTGCCTTAATTGTTTAGTTTAAAAATGTTGAGTGTCGAATGATCTCTAACGTAAGTTAAATAGCGACTTCCTATTTCTATAGAAATTTGGGCAGCATCTCATCTGTTTATGTGCGTTTCCACAGTTAACCAACAAGCCAATTCTCCCCACAATCGACTATCATTCAAAGATTTAATCAAAATTATCTCAATTACTCCACTTATGACGTTAGCGCGCACACCTTCTCTTTATAATTATTCCATTTAATTATATTCTTGAACTAGGAGATGTTGCTAGAAGATTAGATTGCTCACATGAATAATTCTAATATAACCAAATGATTGACTAATATAAGAAGTAAAATGTAGTAGTTGCCTTTGCTATTGAAACTAACACTTTTCTACTCTTAAATTCTTTTAAGGCATGTGTGTAACTTATATTTGACTACTAATTCAGTCCGTAACACATTACCATAATGTTCAATGATTTCCATCAACTCTTCGGTCATATCAACATGTTATAATTCCAAAACCTTTCCTTTTAATTCTTAAAATTCCAATTCATCTTGTAATATCTTTCATATCTAATTATCTCTTAATTATTAAGGCTATATTTCAATTCTCAACATGCAAATGGTAACAACTAACAATTCAACCATTCGAAGCCAAAGTATACCCAATAAGCTCAACATCGGCTAACCCAATTCCAACAACGACCACATGCAATTCTTATTCTCATTTTCTCTTAGTCTAAGTTTATTTCTAAACACAAATTCAATACTTCAACTACAACAACATGCACTTCAATTATAACTTAAGGGAAGAATTATTACCTTAATCAAATCACCAAAACAGTCCCTAATCGAGCCCCATCACTTGACGCGATACAGCGGTTTAAATGCGACTTTTCTTCGCTAAATGGTCGTCGTTTCGACTTCAATCCAACATGCAGCATTCTACAATGTTAGACCAACATTCTTTCGCGTTTTCTTCTCAAAACTTGTCCGAAAATCTGAAAATTCTTACTTTGATTCTCACCAAGACTCAAATAATTGGCCACTGTTTTGTGCCCTTTTGCTTCAAAATTTTCACACTTTTTAATTCCCAATCGACATACAATATCTAAAATATTTTCTCCATCATTCCTTATGTTCTTCTTGCTGAAATTTCACTCAAAATGTTGGAAAATCTGGCTTCAATCTTGGCCTAGCAGACCCGCGGTAAACCCACTGTTTGGCTGCTTAAATTATACTTAGAGTTAGGGATGAATTAATCTAAGAAAGAAGGGATGAAACTTAATTGTTGGCTATGGGTGTTGGGGTGTTCACGATTTGGAGTGAAGAAATTTCCTCTTTTTTTCTTCTTTTTTTTTCTTTTGATTTCCAAGTGTGGAAGATAGGTGTAGTTAGGTTATAGTGTAGATTTTTTTCAGATTTTTAATATTACCAATTAGTCCCCTTAAAATTTACACTTTGACCCTCTAAGTGTCTACTAACTAGATTAATTCCCCCAAGTAGTAATTCTTAAACCCACTTCTTTAAGTCTTGAATTCCGATTTCCTTTAATGAAAATAAAAAAAAATGTAAATAACTTATCATATTAAATACTCATTGACGTATTCGTAGCTTGTGTAATTATATCTCACCCCCATTATTCGAATCTTAACCTTAATGATGTTTTTAATCCTTAATGATGTTTTTAATCCTTGTCTTAAACTTACGAGGTGTAACAGTTTATACGTACTTTTTCACCTTTTACAAGGCCCGAATTCAACAACAAATCAAACCCCATTTAAGGCACAATCAAAACAATAACCAAAGGGGATTACACGCCTACTTGACGTGTAAAATTCTGCCCCACAATCATATAAATAGACCATAAAATCAGTCAAATATCCAATAACAATAAGGGTAAAATGTGACGCCTTTTAACACCTTTTTATACCCTTAATCTCTTAGGACTTTCATTAGCAATTACCATACTTAAACACACATAATGAGGGCTGAATTTCCAGAATTCCAACGCCCTAAAACAGTCCCCAAAACTGTATAATAACATCCAACAGTTTTATAGATTCCACGGCCAACAACTACAATCCGATAACTCTCTTCTTAATCCATTTTATTCCAATTCAAGTTCCAAAATTTTTATATATGACATACCAACTTATCAACAACCATATTACTTCATTTTAACATGCGACAAGTGTAAATAACAACAACAATAACCAACGAATCCAATGGAACCCGAAACTGTCCATTCACGGTTTCAACACTAAAAATCGTTCAAACCCTTTTTATTCTTCGTTCTTTTTAGCACAAGCTCATCTATACATAACAACAATAAGTAATATCCAATTACTTCAAAAGGAAGAAGAGTTTTACCTTTTATTTTAGCCCAAAAATGTCCCAAATAGTCCGGGAAGATTGGCCCGCAGTTTTTGTTTTGCTCCATCTCTTCAAGTTCCAATCACATATATGTATCTTCTACAACCTTACACTCATCTTCTCTTCACGTTTCACCTCCAAAAAGTGGATAACGAGTTAGGGTTTCACTCCCACAATTTAGGCCAACAACATAATTTTTGTTCTTGGAATAATATCTTGGCTTAACACTTGGTTTAGGGACTTAATATTGGATCAACAAATTAACTTGGAAGAGAAAAGAAATCTTGTTCTTCAATTTTCAAGCCATGGCCGAGAGCTTCAAAGAGATAAGAGATAGAAGTTTTCTTGAAATGGCTAAGTGGGCCAATCAATGAGGGACACTTGTCCTCCTCCCTATGGTCGAAAATCCATTCAATAAATATCTAGATATTTCCAATTCTCATACAAACGAAGGGCCCCCGCGAAATTGTAAAATTTTGGTGGGTCCTATATTATTAGATCCAATACCTCAATATACTACACTAATTCCATATACCAAATTTGAGAATCAAATTCTAAGTTATAAACTTTCTCCTTCACAAAGTTCCGAAATTATTCCTTAAGAAAAAAAAATCTTCTTTCGTTCCAAAATTCAAATCTTAATTCCTTAAGTACGTTCTCACATCTTTTCCATGGAAATATGGGGTGTAACAATACACATCATTCTTACGACCTTAATCATAAAAATAGTAGAAGAAAATATGAAATTAATGCATAATTTTCCGAGCTCTTGTTGATATTATCCACTCCTACGAGTCGATCATCATTCATGAGTCTCCACCTCCTTTTTCTTCATCTCAAACTAAAGCATGAATATAATACTACAGTAAATATGACAACATTACTATGTACTTCATATATATTAATGAAAGGATAATCTTAGGTAGGATCTCAGAAAACAAAAAATATGAATTTACAATATGTGATGCTCTAAGAGGGTGGCATTCTTGAGTAATGTGATCATCTTCTTTGCAACAAAGTCTTACAATACCTCTATTTGTAGGACTATTATATGGAATATCAAATAATGTCATGAACATGGCTATTAATTATTTAGATGTTATGGTAGTAAAAAGTGGGAGTAATGGAAATAAAGACTAATTATTTAAAGGTTATGATAATAAAAAGTGGTAGGAGTAATGAAAATAAAGACCATTAAGTTTTTACATTAAAGAATATAGATGAATAGAAGAGCAATTGAAATATTTATTTTTGTAAAATAAAATAGAGAATTAGGAGAAATTATCAAAAATGAAAAAAAAGATAAATAGAATCATTTGGCCGTCATATCACTCTCCTATTTCCTATTTATATATATATATATATTACTATTTTTTTGGTAATTCAGAGCCATATTATACATTGGGAAAAGGGTCAAATATACCCTAAAACTTTGGTAAAAGAATCATATATACGCTTTGTCAAAGTATGGGGTCATATATATCATCCGTTAACTAAAACTTATCAAATTTACCCTATATTAACGGATTGGACACGTGGCATCGACGCGACCACGTCATGGCGACGATCAACATTGCGGCCATGTCGCCGCGATCATTGGAAAAAATAGTGATTCTCCCAAAATCGAAAATCGAGCAGCTGGACTGGGTGTAAGTTGTAGAGGATGTTGAGACGAACACAGTGGTATCACCCACACCCGTCGTCGTCGCGTCGATTGGAAAAGTTCAATCAAAGCCGCCGGAAAATCGAAATGGTCGATCAGCCGACTGGGGACGAAGTGAGAGTCGTGGGTGGGTGCAAAATGTCGGCGTGGGGACGACGAAGCTAATGGTACCCACCACGACCTTCAATTCTTGCTCAGTTCGTCGGAATGTCGTCGACGACGCTTAGGGTTTTGGACGAAATCGATTTGGTCGATTTGGTTGTCGGGGAAGAGTCGAGACACGGGGTGATTTGGAAAGAACGGCCTTGTGATGGTGATCACAATGGTGTTATCCACTCCCGTCGAATCTTCCTCAGGTCGCCGGAATTGATGAAAACCGGCGGAGTGTTGGCGGCATGGCCGCGGCAGTGACTGGTCGCCGGTGACGTGGCTGCCATGTATCTGCCACGTGGCGGTCACGTGTCCAATCCGTTAATATAGGGTAAATTTGATAAGTTTTGGCTAATGGAGGGTATATATGACTCCATACTTTAACAAAGGGTATATATGATCATTTTACCAAAATTTTAGAGTATATTTGACCATTTTTCCTTATACATTTAACAAACACAACTACAAGGGAGCATAATGTTGTGGCCCTGCCACCATATTACAGTCATTAGCGTTAGTAGGCATAGTAGAAATATTTACAGTAGTAGAACTATTAGTAAGCAACAAAAATGTTTGTCCAGCAGGTGATGTGCGCGATACCATACGCATGATTGGTTCGCCCAGTTGATCCTTAGACAAAGTGTTGGCAACTGCTGGTGGATCTACAGGGAGAAGAATTCTCTAGCAGACAGTTTAGCGACTCTAGCAACAGGACAAGAGCCACAGACTTCTCTACGACTTTTTTGGGATCCACCACCAGCAGTTGCCAACATTTTGTCTAAGGATCAACTGGGCGAGCCGATCATACGTATGGTATCGCGCACATCACCTGCTGGACAAACATTTTTGTGGCTTACTAATAGTTCTACTACTTGTAAATATTTCTACTATGCCTACTAGCGCTAATGACGGTAATATGGTGGCTGGGCCACAGTGGCGGATCCAGACAACAAAATCCGGTGGTGCAAACATACGAAGTAATATTTTTTTGTGTAGCAAAAGAAAAATTGTGAGTCAATGTGGGTAGAGTACAAAACGACGTCATTTTTTGCTATTGACAATAAAACGACGTCGTTTTGTATATATAAAAAACAAATACTGCACCACCATGCTTGTATGTAGATCCGCCATTGCTGGGCCACACCATTATGCTCCCTTGTAGTTGTTTTTGTTAAATGTATAATATGGCTCTGAATTACCAAAATAACAGTAATATATATATATATAATAAAGTTAAGAAATAGAAGAGTGATATGCCACCTCTCTGTGATCAATGATTTTATTTATCTTTTTTTTTTTTGATAATTTCTCCTAATTCTCTATTTTTTATTTTACAAAAATAAATATATCAATTACTCTTTCATTCATCTATATTCTTTAATGTAAAAACTTAATGGTCTTTATTTTCATTACTCCCACAATTATTTATTATCATAACTTTTTAAATAATTAGTCTTTATTTTCATTACTCCCATAACTTTTTACTACCATAACATCTAAATAATTAATAGGCATGTTCATGGCATTATTTGATATTTGATATTGTAGTCCTATAAATAGAGGCATTGTAAGACTTTGTTGCAAAGAAAATGATCACATTACTCAAGAATGCCACCCAGCTCTTAGAGCACCATATATTGTAAATTCATATTTTTTGTTTCCTGAGACCCTACCTAAGGTTATACTTTCATTATATATTTGAAGTACATAGTAATGCTGTCATATTTACTGCATTATTATATTCATGCTTTAGTTTGAGATGAAGAAAAAGGAGGAGGAGACTCGTCAATGATGATCGACTCGTAGGAGTGGATAATATCAACAAGAGCTCGAAAAATTATGCATTAATTTCATATTTTCTTCTTCTATTTTTTATGATTAAGGTCGTAAGAATGATATGTATTGTATTTTTTTCTCCCCATTGTTCTCTCTATAATTCCTTTTTAGTTTAATTTTTATATGAATTTATGATTGTTATAAGTCTGTAATTTCTTTTGTTTCAAAAATAGTAACTTATGACTTTGTAGGAAGTCTAATACTAATAACCAGATATTTTCTCTAATTTTTTTGTCATGTTCTCATATTTTCTCTTGAGCCGAGGGTCTTTCGGAAACAAACTATCTACCTTCCAAGGTATAGGTAAGACATGTGTACACTTTACCCTTCTCAGACCCCACTGTGTGGGATTACAATGGGTATGTTTTTGTTTCTTTTATGAAATCAATTGTACATATGGTATTTATATAGGAACGGCCAAGTGATTGTATTTTTTTCTTCATATTTTACATTTCTTTTTATTTAGGTGATGTGACATCTCTCTATTGCGGCATTTTAAGAAACTAAGTAGGTAATTGATTGAGAAATACATATAAACTTTACAAATTACTTGAAATATATATATATTGTAAGTATCTCTTCTATTTATATTATATTTAATAAATTATTAATGTTTTTATGATCGCGCGAAACACGAATAAATCTGAACATGTAGAGGTCGGAGATTACATTGCAAAGCAAGCTTTAGAGAGACAACAGTCAAACCTCTCTATAATGATAGCGGTTGTCCGAGAATTTCATGGTCGCTATAGTGAGGTGATGCTATACGTGTGTACTGACATTTGATGTTTAGATCTCATCCCAAGTAGCAATAGGTTGAGACTAGACCTGTTCAAAACTCGGGTCGGGCCGGGTCAAGTGACTTTTTTCCTGCTTGCACGATCCTGGCCCAACCCTTACATTGTTTTATTTTTAAATTTTCAGACCCCGGCCATGAACCTTCGGGAACCCTACAGGTCATGGGTCGGCCCTGACCCGCTCTACAAAATAAAATAACACAGTAAGCAAACACTGCAATTCTACTCAATCCGTTATTCGATATAATTTGTCACCAATTAAAAATTGCAACAAACAGAAGCATGAAATCATTAAAAATTACACAAAAAAGAACTGAATCAGATTCCACACTTTTAGCTGAGTCGAATATAATAATTGAATTATGTCAAATAAGAAAAAAAAAGTTAAAATATAAATGCAAACTTTATATTTTAAATGCAAATACTTCAAGAAATAAATAGGTGAAAATAAATTGATATTCCCCACACAAATTAGCAATAATTAGTATCAACAACCACATATACAAGAAAATATAACTTTATACTATCTGACATTGATTTAAACTCAAATAAGAAAACACAATAACAAGATGCAAAATAACAAACTTTAGCAATTTGAGACTGAGAAAGCTTAAAAACTAATTTTGAACTATTTTTCTTCAAATAAAATAGAGCCATATTAAGAAAACTAAAAAATTAGTGAAGGGTTAAGTCATGCGGGTAGGGTTGGGTCGGGCGGGTAAAAAATTTTGATTCTGACCCGACTCTACATATGAACGTCCTCGCTTTTGGGTCGTGGTGGCTCACTGGTCGATATAAGTGACTCGTCCCGCTTATTCTGACCGGCCCAAGTGGTCCCAAGCCTGATGAACAGGTCTAGTTGAGACTCTTCATCAACACTTTCGTTGTCACCTTCTGTATATGCTGTCTCTTGTTCTTTCACTCCAATCACTTGTGCAATAATCTCTTCATCATTGTAAGTTTCAATAATTGGAAGAAATGATAGCATCGCTTGATTGATGGTATAAGATTTAGTTGTTACATATTAAAAGGAATAAAAATATATGTGTCATAGCAATATAATTTGGTCTTACAAAATTTCAAACTTAAAATAAACCGATTACAATAACCAAAATAAAGTAAATAAGTATCAAATTTATACAAAATCGATAGATAGAAAATATATGATTTTGAAAATTTCAAGTCTAAATCAGATCACTATGAGAAATATATATTTTTCTTTTAGATATTACTTGAAATTTACTATGTGCATGACATTAATGATGATTATCATAAATATTTTGATATTGTATTTTTTTTATACATAATATACTTTTTACAAAAATTATTACACAATATTTGAGTGATTGTTATAGAGAAGTAATTTTATAAATATTGTACCACTATAATGAATGACATTGTTGTTATAAGTAAAATGTTACTATAGAGAAGTAAAATATAACAAAAAAATTAGAATCTGAGATAATCAGGCCGGCCGAAGCACGTCTCCCTATAGCTTTGATTGTCAGAGGTTGGGAAGAAGGGAGGTGACTGGGCCCTATCACAAAATGAGCAAGTTAGCGACTTTCCAAAGTTTAGTGGCAGGTTTTATCGAAAAATGAATGTTTTTTAGTGGGAGTCTCATCCGGGTGGTTGATTCAGACGCTTTCGAGAACTCAGATTAACGGGTATGCTAGAAAGGATGTTTGGACGTTTACTGGGATCAGACGTGTATAACGTGTTTTTCAAGTAAATGTTTGATGTTCAGGTGTCATAACTTGTATATTAGATTAGAAATTATAAAAGTAATTATTAATACTAATTAACCGTAGAAGTTAATTATGAAAATGAAGGGGTATGAGTTATGAAAATGACTTTTTAAATTAAAATTTAAAATATATATATATAAATAGCCAAATTAAAGGGGGAAATAAGTTCTTTGGCTATAGAGAGGTGCCACATAACATTGACACATTATATATTTCTAACTGTATATTATATATAAATTAAAAGTTTACATGCATGAATGTAGGAGAATAGAGATAGGGAACGGAAGTCCTCTGAGGCCTTTTGACTTCAACAAGACAACAACTGTAAGAAGAGTAGCTTGTCTATAGCTTGTAAGTTGTAATCTCATGATTAACAACGACTACACAGTTCTATTGATATTATAGGGTTTAGCATAACAATGTGCATCCACTAATTAAATACCATGCTCGTTTACCAGACAAAGCATTTCTCGCAAAAAAAAAATGTAAACCATGATGACAAAAAGACCCGTAAATCGATTCCCAGTCTGAATTACTAATACTGTTTTTCACAAAATTTGAAAAGAACTCAATTAAATATTTAAATAGTACTATTAAACAAGAAAGATATATAGTCAATGCGGTTTGTCATGACCTTAAGTTCATTACTAGACCTATATTTAAAATAAGAGAAGTTAGTGCACTACAAGAAAGATGATCTACGATAACAGTCAGAGTGTGACGGTTTTTGCAACTGTCACATAGTATGACGGTTTTTCCCTTGACTTCTTAGTCAACAGATACTTATGACATAAGTGTGACAGTTATATAAATTGTCATAAATTTATGACACACATATAATAGTTATTTGCACTGTCACAAGTTGTGTGACGTTTTTTTTGCGTTGACCCATTTATTTGAAGTTGACCGTAAATATCCGAATCATTTTTCTTTTTCTTTTTTTAATTACCACATAGGCCCATACCCGACCCAACTCAATTTCGGCCTATAGCCGTCCCCTTTCATTTAATTGAATTTGGACCCTTCCCCTTTTAACTTCAGCTAAGTCCTTCATTTAACTTCCACTAATGAAAAAGAGAAAAGCCCTTAGGGTTGAATAAACTCTAGTAGCCACCGTGCCGCCGCCCCACCCCTTCGTCCTCTTCGACTACAGAGAACTTCCGCTGGTGACATATCTTGCATGGACATTTCTGGCAAGGGTCTTAGTGATCCTTGTCTTCTTCACCAGAATACCACCCATGCGAAGGTAAATTCCCCACCCCTTCTCTGTTGTTTTTTCTCACCAAGGACGAAGCCTTTTAATGATTTTTATCTCGTTTTCAATTTGAAATCCGCGATTTTCATCGGTCAATAGTTGTTCTTTCAAAACTTAAATTGAAATCCTATGATTTTTCAAAGTCCCACATTGGTGGGTTGAATGATTTTTGAGGCTTTTGGCTTCTATAAAAGGAACCACTATCCCCTCAACAAAACCAAGTCTTAAGCATTGAATTTTCTCCCAAAGTTTGTGAATAAGGTCTTAACACTCAAATTTTAGAGAGTTGAGAAATTAAGTCTCTATTTGAGTATTTTTTAAACCCTGCAATATTTTCTTAGGTGTCAATAATCAAAAACTTTAATTTATTTTGTATGGTCCGAGTATCGAGTATTGGAGAAAGACTTTTCACTCTGGATCTCATCGTCGGCTACACATCGAAGAAGTAAACCAAATTCCCTCTCGACTTTAGTTTATTTGAGTGTTCTATGATTTTGAAATACTTCACTATACTTTTAATAACAGTAAAACTTGTTTCTCTATAATAAGTACTACTATGCTAGTACCTCTTGGTTGTGGCCTACTGGTGCAAGCCTGTTATAACAACAAGTAGATTTTTCAGGAGCTTCATAAGTTTGATTAGAAGTTGTATTATAATGTAGGGAGAGATGTGAGATTTAGATGATTCCTAATTATTCACTAGTGGATGAATATAGAAGATTCATGACAAAACTAGTTTGAGATTTAT
Organism: Przewalskia tangutica; assembly: GCA_029844215.1. NCBI lineage: Eukaryota > Viridiplantae > Streptophyta > Magnoliopsida > Solanales > Solanaceae > Przewalskia > Przewalskia tangutica. The sequence goes on along the minus strand of CM056727.1, from coordinate 35,393,565 downwards.
GTACAGCAATTGTCTACCTATTATCTTTCTGACTAACCTTTGATCAATGATAGGAAGCAACACTTGTGTTGAATGCTTTACGCCGATTTAGGTATACTCTCGACTTGAGAAAAGCTGAAGAGAAATAAAAAAGAAGAAGGATGATCATAGCACACACTCAAGTCATAAGAGTAATGATGAAATTCATTTCTATGGTGTTCTTTTGATTGCCTTAATGAGTATATCATCATCCTTGATTTGCTTTTATAGGCTACACTACTTTTTAAACTTGCTGGACAAAGAGCTATTGGTATATACTTTGCAAATCATTTTCAACTAATGTTTTATCTCGAATATCTATCAAATATTGCATCTTACCTTGCATAACACTGATAAAAAATAAGTATTGCTGATAGATCATTGGCATTGGTCATTGAATGTCTACTAGTAGATTGTGAATTTAGATTTCCCGGAAAACATTTATCACATGAAAAAATATGAAAGAGAATTTGTTTGATTGATTGATCTTTAATTGTAGTTGTTATATTTCTTAACTCATTGCTTGCGAACTCTTTGCTCCCTTTCTCTGTCTCACTCCCGTATTCTCTTTTTCTTCTATCTATTGAGATTGTCTAGTTGTAAAATTCTTCTTCTTTTCTAGGTTACTATTTCATTATATATGACATGTTTGGTGCACATGTGAAGTTAGTGCTATCATTTTGTCTTATGGTTACACAATTTGTCTATCGAGAGATCTATCTTATTGACATATAGTTCCTTTCGCTATGTTCCTCATTCTATTGCAGTTCGATGTTCACTCTTCCCTTGGTGAAGTAAATAAGAAACAAATGAAAATGTTGCTCTAGTACATTCTATTGTTTCACACTTTGTCTTTTGGAAGCACATACAAGATATCCAAGCCACTTGAAGCTAATTTTAAGATAGATAGCAGAAGTCTCAAGATCTTAAACATCAAATAAATTTAACGATATAGTTAAATGCAAGCTTTTGTTCTTTAACCGTTGGTAGCTTAGATACTAATTGTTTATATCAGTAACTGACCTTAAACTCTGTCCTTCGCTTTATTTTTGGAATTTGTTATGTTTGCTAGTGTTGGGTACCGAAGTTTCTCATCTACCTCCCAGTGGTGACTTTGGAATTTCACTTGAACATCTAGCTTCAGTGACTAGGGATTATAATCTTTCTGCAACATTATGGAGGAGTAAGTTAACTTCAGTGAGTTTTAATTTATCTTATATAAAACCATGCTACTAGAAGAAGGAGTTCATCTCTATAGGAATACTGATATTGATGTTGACATCTTCGGGCCAAAGTTTATCATAAAAGTTAAAACAAATATTGATTCAGGAATTGTTGATGATGGTGATGAATTGTCAAAAAGAAAAAAATGGGTTTGGGGCAAATACATATCCCATGAAAAAGGGTCGCAGTTACTTGGTATTACTTTTTCCTAAGTTGTCTTGTTGAATTGATTTTTGTAAGGAGAAGTGAGATGTAATTATTATCTTTGTTCTTTGTAGAGGTTCCTTTGGTAGGCTTGGCAAGATATGACTCTAATCATCTTAATTGTAGTTATTGTACTATCACTGGCACTTGAAATACACACAAAGGTATTTTACTCTATGTGTTGCAAGTTTCAATCATGATAAAGGTTAGTCGGAAAGATAATAGGTAGTTGAGCGTAATTTTGATGAACATGAAATGCAGGATGTGCCCACAAGCACAGTTTCCTCAGCTAATGAGAATCAAGTTTAATTTGCCTGTCCTGTGGTACATTTGTTGAATTAGAAAAGTGATATTAGTTTTTCTTTATCCTTGCTCGTTTGTTATATTTGGTTGCAGTCTCTTCTTTATCTTGTTAAACTGATACTTGGTTAATTTTACAGCACTGTAACTCCAAATGCAGTTTTCCTAAGTGGTTAAGAGGTCAATCTGATGTTCAAATCACTGCTAGAATGGAGAGTTTAAAAATTTTGAAGTTAAGTGTGGTGGAGCTTAAGGGTGCAGTGCATACCCTTAAAGAAGATCTTCAGAAGACACAGGATAAGCTGGATGCTATTTCTTATTGAGTCAGCTTTTGATGAAGATGTTATCTTTATGTTCTAGTCGAAAGTAGTATTTACTTAACAAAGCTGCTCTCTTAATAACTTGTTTTGGATACATTTGAGAACATTTTGTTTTGTAAAATAATTCGTAAATGTTTCAATATTATGTATTAAAATGATTTGATTAATTAAGTTACATTTTAGTTACAATATGCTATTTTCCCACTAATTTAACTATTATTGAAAAATTAAAAATTTAATTAATTAAATTAAATTAATTATTATATAAAATGCACCAAAATTAAATTTTCTGCAATAGTTTTATATTTAAATTAAATTAATTAAAATTAAAATTTATTTAAAAATTTACCGCAAAAACATATATTAAATTAATAAAATTCAAATATTTTACCGCATTTTTTTAAAAATACACGGGAAAAATTTGTGACGGTTTATGTCCGACACATATTTTGTGACAGTTGTTGAAAACGTCATCTATTCGTGACACTGGCTACAATGACACTTACAAAAATCGTCATTCACCCCCTCAGATAACAATTTTTAACCGTCACTGTAGGTCCTTTTTTATGTAGTGGTGGGGAAACAAAATCCACTCAAGAATAAAGATACAACAACAACATACCCAGTGAAGTCTCCCAACGTGGGGTCTGGGGAGGGTAGAGTGTACACAGACCATACCTCTACTTTGGTAGGTAGAGCGATTGTTTCCGAGAGATCCTCAACTCAGGACAAGCAAAACAGAAAAAGTCAGACCCGGTTAACAATTTAGAGCAGTAAGAAAATGTTGATAGCAAACGCGAATACGTCATGATAGCGCATCCTGAAAAGAAGCAGTAACTACGCAGATAAATGAGATAAATCAAGTACATTAAAAAACGCATAGCAAAAGAAATAAAACTACAAAAGACTATAGAGCGGTACTACGTCTATTCGTATGATATGCTAAGCATGCCTATAGTAATAATACTACACCTACCAGTTTGTAAGCGTAAGTAGGACTACACTCGATTACCTACTACACTAATATGTGACCTCAGGAATAAAGATCTTTGCAATAATTTACTAATTTGAGTTTTTTTTAAAACATTGGTATGAGTAAGTTTTTTTCCCTTCTACTTTAGTATAGGTAAAAAAGTTTAAAAGTTCATTTATGCTAAACTCAGACTTATTATTAGAAACAATTATTTAAAAAGTGGGTGCGGTGATATTTTAAGTCTGCTGAGTTAAGACACTGGTCGGGGGGTCATTGGCAGTTATGGCCCTATTTTGTGCTGGTATTTATTTTTTTGCCTCTCATAATAAATAATTTTTTCGTGGGCATAAATTTATATTTTCGTATCATAATATCCCACAAATTATGTCTCGCATGATTTATATCCCACATAAGTTCAATTACTAAAAAACAAAAAATAAAGACTAGCCCATTTGAAGGGAAAAACGTGCAATTTCTTCCGTGCAATTCGCACGATTACCCTATTTTAAGGTGGTCTTAATATTTGCCCCTCAGATTGGTGGTTTTTAATTTTTGTCTTTCACCTAAAAAAATGACCAAAAATACTTTAAGGTTGTGGGTTCGAATCTCAGCAGAGTAAAAAAGAAAAAATAATTCGCAAGACAAGATGTCATAAAAATTATGTCTATTCGGCCAAAATTGTATAAAAACTATGCCTTAAGAGACATAATTTCTATGTAACTATGTCTGAAGGCAAAGTTTCGTTGAAAATTAAGATTATGCCTTGTCTGACTAGTTTAATAGAAATTATGCCGGTACAAGTCCTATTCATGTTGAGCTTGATGATCTAATTCCGCGATAAAAGAGTTCTGTTTCCAAACAGATTTGTCAATCAGTAATAGGGATCACATTGATGGAAATATAGGCCGATACGTCTCCAACTTGTGTTTCAATGACGGGTAAGGCGGTCAAGCTACCTGCGAAAGACATCACAATTTCTTGTGAAAAAAAAAAGTCATTTGCTGAGGCAAGAGACATAGTAGTCTCATGTAATTTTGGTCGAATAGACATAGTTTCTATTAAAATCTTGTCTTGCAATTTTTTTTTTTGACTCCGATAAAATTTGAACCCCGAATCTCTAATTTAATAAACTAGCAAATAAAGGATACTTTGACTTGCAAATTTTGATTAAATGAAAAATAGGGGCAAAAATTAAAGACCTGTCCATAAGAAGGATGATCTGCGCAAGAAAAAGATTTCTTCCACTAGTCTACTTTGCAAATTATGCTCTGTTTTCCATTTCATTTTTTGTGCGTATTGTTCTCAAAACGCATTGTTCTTTAACTTTTGTCCTTTTATATTTGTGGTCTTTAATTTTATTTTTGCTATTTATTTTATCAAAATATCCAAGTCTACTTCGTAAGGCATAGTCTTTATAATATTATTTTCTTCAAGAACTGAATTTTTACCTCGCGTGTCATAAACTATGTAGGAATTAAGTTATGCGGCATAATTTTATAGTAATTTTTTAAATTATGTTGAGTGTTGAAAATTATGTCGTATCCGGCATAGTTTGTGTGGATGTTATGATACGTATGTTGAAATTAAACGCTAACTATGTATGCCGAAATATGAAATTATGTCATTTTTCATATTATGTTAAGTGTTGACAATTATGGCTTATCCGACATAATCTGTGAGTTGTGTATAATATATATGTCAAAGATAAACACTAATTATGTTGTGACAAAAATAATAAACTGCAAAAATAAAAGAATTTAGATTTGAAGCACAAAATTAAAGACCATCCCAAAATAGGGGACATTTGTGTGAATGTCCAAAACGTCGCGCACTAATAGCTCAGCTAAAAGCCCAAACAACTCGGGTATAGTTGAGCCCATCTGGTCAGATTTATTTTTCTTCTTTATTTGAAGTAAATCATGCTGGGGTGGTATGAACTATTTAAAAAACTAAATAAAATAAAGAAGTGGAAATCGAATGGATATTGAATACATGAAACATCTAATTGAAATTGCAAAATATGACATGAAGGTCAAAGTAAAAAAACAACAAGAAAACTATGTTGGTATTTAGATTTCTCTACGATTTAACTCGAGAAAGTTCGTGAGGGAGTTTGAAGAGTTAGTAGTGGAATGAATAGGATTTAGTGGTGAAATTAATAAAGATATTCAAAATTTAATATATATGTACAAAAAGAAACTTTTACCTACATTAATTAGTGAATTCGCCTGCGATTCGCGCGGTTATTTAAAAAATTATAATATAACTAATATTTATTATTTAATTTTTCTAATAAAAAATATCAATCTTTACTCATCCATCAATTTTATCTCTTATCTCCTGAAAATTAATGGTCCTTTATTTAACATTAATCCAATAAGTATAAAATCTCATAACATAATATGAAAAGGAAATCCTCTCGGGTGTAGGAATGTAAATAAAATGAAGAAACAAAAACAACAAAGAAACATAGAAGAGTATAATATGAGAGATAAGTGAATACTTATATATTTTCTCATGTATACACCAATTTCTCTCCCATAGTTTCTTCAATTTGAATGTCAAATCGGGTATGCCCTTAAAATAACATTTTCATAGGAATATGTATAATTATTTGGTAAAACTTATTTTAAAATAACACATGCCCTTATTACTACTAATGTAGTTCTCGACGATAGTACCTAAAAGTAAATATGTTGAAACTCTTCAATTAACTATGAAAAAGAATTCGAAGAATCCAAGTTTGTTCCAAAAATGAAGGGAATGATACCGAACCAAAGGGAAAGAAAGCATTTTAACAAGAGAAATGAAAGAAGAGCTTATTCGTATTTAATGCTAGCCGACCCAGCTATTAGAACTTGTATGGGATAAGAAAAAACTAGTGATCAAATAAAGTTTTGAAATTTTTTGGTGAAGCGCCGCGACGCCCAGGGAGAGTGCCGGAACAGGGAAAAATTCTCGTACTCAGCGCCGCAGCGCCAAAACTCCTGAGAGATCTGATAGAGTTTAGCGCCGCGATGCTAAGAGGAGGAGCCGCGGTGCTGTGACGAGGTCCATGTTGGCACTGTGGCGCTAAGGGTAAAGCGCCCCGGCGCTGTCCAACGGTCAGATTTCCAGAACAGACTAAAAGTTGTATCCTTTCACAACAATCACAACCTTTGGTGTGAAAGGCTGCATATGGACAAAAATGTTGTTATATAAAGGATGTTGATCACTTGATTAAAAAGAAGAGACAACACTATCAATCATTTAACACAATTAATGATTTGAGATTATTGCTTTCCTTCTTCTTCTTCCCAAAATACATTTCTGAAAAAGACATAAAGTAAATTCGTCAGGGTCAAGTTCTTGGGCAAGAACTTGAACCAGATAGTTGTATCCTCTAGATAGACGTCCGTTACCAATTACCAACAATTATACCACGATTACTGCTCAAATTGGAATAAGACGAGAGAGTACATTGGTCGGATGTCAAGTGGATAGTGGCGCCTGTGTCTATATACCAATTAGGGTCCGGTTGAGTCAAGCCAAGTGTGTGCATTGCGGCTTCAATGTCGGTTTGTGTGGGTCCTGTTGCGTGATGGTCTTGAGGGGGCCTAGGCCCGAGTATTTCGGACTGCTATCTTGACCCATAAGTTGATCTGAAACACGGAGCATGACCCGAGAACTAGCTGGGCCGCGGCGCTGGCATGGGCTGAGACTGCGGCGCCGCGGCATTGTAATGAGCTAGGACCCACTACCACTTTCTATAGGCCCACTGTGGGCCCAGAACTGCTGCTGACTTCGGTGGCTGACCCGTCACCGCCACTGTTCTGGTTGCCTCCGTTGTTGTCGCCGCGATTTTCGCCATATTTTTCTGATTTTGGCCTTTTTTACCACCACCATTGTTGTGATTATGGGTCACGTTGGCGGAATTGAAAGGGGAAAATTTGAAGAAGTCATCGTGACGACGGGACTAGCCCCTATAGACGTCTTTTTAGTTAAATCCGCTTCTTCCAAAGTGAGCATAGAGCATGCTTGATAGAACTCCGGAAGGGGTTACTTTGACGAATAATCAAAGCAACCCCTGTATAGGCTTCGGACAACCATCTGAAGGACGAGAAGCCTATTAGTAACAGGAGCACCCACGTTACGAAGTTGATTTGTCAAGTCCTTGAGTCATTTACAATAAGAAGAAACGTTAGGAAAATTCGCCATAGCTACTTGCGAAAATTCCTGCTCAAGGATAACAATGCGGGAATGACTGTTATCTTGGAAAATATCACGCAATCGATTCAATGCAGCCATAGGTGTGGAGTTGGGCTCCATAATCGTCTGTAAAAGGTCCATGTGGATAGTAGCATAAATCCATTGGAGAACCTTTGTATCAAGTGTGACCCATAATTTTGGATCGTCTTCTTTGGTAGGCACAACCTCTGTAGTCTCCGTATCACCCTCCGTATGAGTAGGTGGAGGGATGATGTGGTGAAGAACCTGATATGTCATAGCATGAATCTTGAATAATTATGTCCACATCCCATATTGGACGTTTTCGAGGTCAAGAACAATATGGAGAATGCTCTTGATGTTAGAAACTGTGAAGGCATAATGAAACGTGTTTTTATCAGTCATGATGAATAAAACACGAAGATTCGGAGAAGGGAATTTGTGAGGAAGAAAAGATGAGGCTCAGATTTTTGGAATTTCGAGGGGGGAGGGATAGTGTCACGATTTTCAAGACTTGTCAAGAACAAAAGTGAGAAGCGGAAGTAAGGAAAAAAACCTAGACTCTTGATATCATGAAATAACTAATCTCTTGATTATTTTTATTGAATGCATATATATACAAGTTACAATAGGAGAATCATATTCCTACTTTACATCTAAATATCTATTCTATAAGGAAACTAACTATACAATTATGGTAATATTACAATCCTAATTAAGGTACAAACCTAATATGAAAAATATACAAATTATATGAAAATTCCGTGAACAGTCTTTGGACTGGGCCGCGACGCTATGAAGGCTTGGGCCGAGGCGTTGGCCTCTGGGCCTCATTTAACATTTTTTATACTATCAACATATTTATTTTCAAAAGGTGGATGGAGGGTACTTATTAATCATTCAGTTGGCCATTTTCCGTAAACATAATAATGCAACAACAATAACAAAAGTCCTCCGGGGTATAGTCCAGTGGTAAAGCCTGGACGCTATAACGTGCTCTGGCATGGACAGCGTGTGTTCGATTCCCCGCAAGCACGAAGAAACACTCTTAAGTACTACTCTGTTTGTTGGGGAATTTGATCTTGTCTCATTGATCAGTTGTACGCTCCCAGAAACTGGTCACTGAAGCACATTCCGCGATTTACCTGGTGATGGTGTTGAAGGACCGGTGTCATTACCTCGAGGACGTCTGAGTAATATCAGTGAAATAGTCAGGCGCAAGCCTGAAAATCTCAATTATCAAAAAAAAAAAAATGCAACAAAAGCTATTCACAACATACTAAAAGATTACTAGTACCAAATACAAAAAACAACGCGTTATACCGAATACAAAAGCATATACTCATATAAACCTTCAGACAAAATCCCAGAGCCTGCTATTCTTTTTCCTCACCAAAATTGCATCTCTAAGCTCAAAATAAGAAGGCCATAATACTTGGACATAATAAGGAAAAAAAATAGTAGAAGGTGGACCTTTAGCTAGCTAACTAATGATAGTAGTTTGATGATACTAAAAATGATGATAATGACATATGATGAAGATGGATGGCCTATTTTTTTTGTTAATACTTGCTAATAAAGATTATGAGAACTATTCCAAGAAACCAGTCTTAGTTAAAATGTCATTCCTCAATTTGCTAAGGTCCCTTCCCTTAAGAGTCCTTCCAACTCCTTCCATCATAGAGAATGAAGCTATCTGATTCCTTGCTAACCTTCTTGCTATATACTCATGTGGTGGCACCATTCCATCACCATAATCATCTTCTTCATCATTAATAATACTATCAACATTATTTCCACCATCACTAGCAGCAACAACTGATGATGATGAACCTTGATCTGTTATAGTACTAACTCTTCTTGATTTCTTGTTATTGGTATTCTTGGACCACTCTGGAATCTTAACAGGACTTGATGATGATGATTTTTGAACCATTGACTTATTACTACTCCTACTACTACTAATGTTACCTTTTGGAATAATCACCCTTGATAGAGCCCATACATCTTCTTCTTCAAAGTCTCCATCTTTCTCTGTTTTTCCACTGTTTCTCTTGCTATATCCACCATTATACTCTTCCATTTTTGGGTTTTAATTAGATCTCCCAACTTTTCAAGAATAAGTAGATAAAAAAATCTCAAACTTTTCTTTTTGAAGTACCAAAAAAGCTTTCCAGCTAGAAAGCCTTACAAGTTACAAACTATTTATAGCTAAAAGAAAGGGGCTTGTTTGTTTGTTTTCATGATTTATTTTGGTATTTTGGGGAATCATTAAGAAAAAGAAGGGGATGTAAGGGAATGGTATAAGGAATCTTCCTTTGCCTTAAGGTTCAATAACTCCAAAAAAAAAAAGTAGAAGCTTTTCTCTGAATAGCAAAACCAAACAGAGAAAAAGAAATGTGAAGTATGTTTTTTAAAAAACAACAACAAAGAAGATCACAGATTTCAAGGGTCTATAGCTTTAATATAAGTTCCCTGCAGTAGTATCAGAAGGAAAAAGACAAGCACACCAGCGATTTTTGCATAGTTAAATATGACATGAACTTTGAAACTTCCCTCAAAACTGGAAACTGAAGCCAAAAAGCTACTAGTAAAATGAAAATGATGATTTTCATGAAATGCAATTCCCAACTCTCAGCCAAAAATAGTTTGAAACTGAAAGCTAAAGACAGGAATATTTTTTAACCAAATGAAAGCCCACAGAAAAAAAAATAGTGCTTAGAGTTTTTGAAAGAACCTTACAACTTACAAGCTGCCAAGTGTCAAGATAAATATCTGAAAAAACTTTATGATATAGTACAATGATTTTTCCATTTTATCATGTGAATTCAATGTTAGATGTATGTGGTGGATAAAAGGGTACATAAACATCAATCAATTCTGCTGAATTCTTGAAAAGCTGGTAAATTTTTTAGCCAATGGGTACACTGTAGTCTTGTCTTATATGAAGTAAATATTTTTGGTAATGATTTCATTTCATAATGTCATATTATATACAAATTTACAAATTTTAATTTAGGCTACAATTATAGTAGAATATACTAAGAATATTTAAACCTAAATATAAATTATTTACATTGATTATGGAAATAATTTTCCATAATCTATCATTCCCCGCAGTCTTAGCTGGAGATTTTCGTACGCTGAGACATTCTCTGAAATCATTAAAGAGTATCTGCGGAAGACCTTTTGTGAATATATCGTCTATCTGATAGTGAGTCGGGGCATGGAGAACACAGACTTATTCACGGACAAATAAAATATTCACCTCTATATGTTTAGTGCATTGATGTTGTACGGGGTTCCCTGACAGATATTTCGCACTCACATTATTAAAATAAACCACGATTGCCTTTTTGATTGGACAATGAAGCTCCAATAACAGATTACAGAGCCAACATGATTCAGAGACAACATTCGCTGCCCCTCTATATTCAGCTTCAACACTAGACCGAGATAGCGTGGGTTGGTGTGTGGACGACCACGAGATCAAATTGTCTCTGAGAAATACACAATAATCAGAGGTGGAACGTCTGGTAGTCAGGCATCCTCCCCAATCATCATCGGTATAAGACGTGAGATCAGAGATGGCTGACTTGTACAGGTGTAAGCCAAAATCAAGTAACATGAATATACCGCATAATTCATTTGATAGCACCCATATGTTCCTCCTTTGGGTCATGCATAGACATACATATTGAACAACATATGAGATATCCGATCTCATAAAAGTGAGACTGCAATGCCCCTTCTAAACTGTGATAATGTGTCGAATCACTGTATAGAGACCCTGAAGAGTTACTCAACTTAGCCTTGGTATCCACCGAAGTAGGTGATGGCTTATAGGAAGACATGTCGGCTCTGTCAATTATCTCTTTAGCATATTTTTTTGGCAATTAAATAGACCATTTCATGTTGAGTTACAACAATGCCCAAAAAATAATTCAAATGACCCAAATCCTCCATAGTAAATTCAGATGCAAGCAGGGAAATAATTGACTGACGAAGAGATACAAATGACGTTGTGAGGATGATGTCATCCACATATAGGAGAAGGTATGTCATGTCATTCCATTTCTGATAAATAAACAAAGACTGATCAGATTTGCTATGTGAGAATCCATTGTGGAAACAAATCCAGCAAACCTGTAATATCATGCCCGGGGGGCTTGTTTGAGACCATATAAAGATTTCTTCAACAAGCAAACATAATCAGGATGAATAGGATCTCGGAACCCCAAAAGCTGGTGCATGTAAATCGTTTCTTGTAGGTAACCGTGTAGGAATGCATTCTTTACATCCAACTTATGAATGAATCATGATTTTGACAAAGTCAGGCTAAGAACTGTCCGGATAGTTGTTGATTTAACCATTGGACTAAAAGTTTCATCACAGTCCACTCCAACCTGTTGAGACCTGCCATAACCAACAAGACGGGCTTTGTGCCTCTCAAAGGAACCATCAGATTTCTTTTTATGACAAAAAATTCACATAGAGCGTATTATGTTTACATTAGAAGGACGGGACACCAACTACCACGTCTTATTTTTAATAAGAGCATCAATTTCATCTAACATGGTAGCTTTCTAATTCGGGTATGATAAGGAAGCTTTTGAATTTTTAGGAATCGAGGATGGTTGGACAGAGAATGTTAGATTAAAATGGTGCTTAGGCCAAAAAATTTCATGAATGGAACGAGTTTCAATGGACCGGGATGGGGCCGAGATAGACTGTTGGGGCAGTGGAATGTTTTGGGTTTGATTTTTGGTAACTGGACTGGGCAAAGAGGGACTGCTCAGTTGGGCTTGAGGCATTGGGCCGAGGACCCGGGTCGGTGAAGAGGGAGATGGAGTAGTAGAATCCCTCATTTGGGCTGACTGGTTTTAGTAACTGGACTGGGCCGATGCTGATGGTGAGGGAGCAGTGGGCTCCCTCATTTGGGCTGGCCCAGTTCGGTTTGGTGGCTAGACAGACGGGAATGGAGATGGAGCAGTGGGGCCCCTCATTTGGGCTTGTGGAGATGGGTTGTTTAAATGATATTTCAATATTGGATATAGTCCGTCGTCCAAAAAATCATATGAAGGTGGGGAAGACGTGTGTATGTTGGCAAACGGGAATTTGGCCTCATCGAAAACAACGTGAAGAGAGGTGATAATTTTTCCACTAGACATATCATAATACTTATAGCCCCTATGATTTTGTGGGTATCCAAAAAATACACATGAAGCGGAACGATCCTGAAGTTTGTTTATGGTTGTTGAAGGAAAATGAGGATAACACAAAAACCCAAAAACTCTCAAATATGTGTAGGAAGTAATATGACGATAAAGAATTTGTGTGGGTGATAGGTTTGAAAGTAGCTTACTAGGGAGAATGTTTAAGAAATATGTGGTCATTTGAAGAGCATGATGCCAACATGATGGTGGTATGGACGAATGAGCAAGAAATGTGCGAATTAAATTATTTATTGTTTGTATTTTTCATTCGGCTTTACCATTTTTAGGAGAAGTATGTGGACATGAGAGATGAAATGACATACCATTTTTGTGACAAAATTCCTTAAATTGGTCATTTATGAATTCTCTCCCATTATCTCATTGGAAACATTTAATAGATTTCTCAAATTGAGTTTGGATGAAAATAGTGTGAACCTGTGATTATTTTTCAATGGGAAATGTCCATAGAAAATTAGAGTAATCATCCAAAATAAGCATGTAACATTTATGACCCGTTGAACTTAAAACTGGGAATGTCCATAAGTCACTATGCATGATATCACATGACATAATAGTATTTGGAGTAGATAAAGAGAAAGGTAGTTTAATATGTTTCTCAAAAACGCAAGACTGACAAACATGAGAACTCAACGATTGTTTACAAGTTATAAATTTATTCTTTCTAATAGAATTTAACACATGTGCTCCCAGGTGTCACAAACGACCATGCCATAACATAGGAGAAAGAACAACAAAAGTTGATGAAGAGATGGCCTGGTTGTTGTTGTTGGTGGTGATGGGATAGAAATCTCAGTGCTAGTACATCTCATTAGTGACATCCTCGTCTGAATGTCCTTCACAGTAAACCCAAAAGGATCAAATTCAATAGAAACATTATTGGCAGTGGTGAACCGACGCACAAATACCAAGTTTTTAATAAGTTTGGGTGCATGTAGGACATTATTTAACTGTAAATATGGGTAAATGGGGTAGGTTTAATTCCAATACCACAAATTGGAATTTTCTGCCCACTGTCAACCACAATATTTTTATTACTGCTCATATTAAAATAAGACGAGAGAGTACCTTGAGATGCCGTTATGTGTGAGGTTGCCCTCGTGTCCATATATTATGTGTCGTCGGGAACATTGAGAGTCATATTGTTCATGACTTGCTCGATGTCCGTTGGAACATAACTCGAAGAAGATGGTTCATCTGCTGAAAATACTTGTTGTGGATGACTATCAAGTCGAGTTACTGGGTTGGTGTGTTAGGCCTGGCCCAGGCTGCTCAGTGCACGGGTAGGTAGGCCATTGCGAGTTCGGCCAAGATAGAATTGCCCACCGTCATGTCGTTGAACTGCTGCGACTGCCAGTGGGGTCAGTTCTTCCCCCTTCCACCATTATTTATTTCTTAGTTGTTGCGATTTTGACCCCGTTTGATCCATTGTTGTTGCGATTTGAACCACTTCCCGAACCCGAATTTTGAGGGCCAAAATCATTGGCAAACGCGTTGGGGGAAATGAGGACGATGCCGACATTGTTTGTCGTCGTCGCCGCCCGTTTTATTCCGAGTTTCTTCAAGAATCAACCTCGAACGAGCCTCATAAAATGCCGGTTACGGGTTACTTTATTGAATGAACGTAGCAACTCCATCATATTGTTCATTCAAACGCACAATTAATTAGAGAACTAACCTTTGATTTATCATCAGTGCACCAACGTTGAATAGTTGATCGACAAACATGTTTAACTCTTGACAATATGAGGAGACATTTAGAAATTCATCCAATTTGACATTAGTGAATTGATTTTTAAGATAAACCGCACGAGGAATCTTGTTATCTTGAAAAATATTTTACAAACGCTCTCATGCTTGTTGAGCCGTAGAATTTGGTTCCAAAATGGTGTGCAAAAAGTCATTTGATATGGTGTCGTAAATCCATTGAAAGACTATAGCATCCAAGCGAGACCAAAGAGTCATGTCAATATCGGTGGATTTTTCCATGACCCTCAATTGAGACTTAGGAGGAAGAATATGATCGATGACTTGGTATGCGCGATAATGAATTTTGAATAACTCCACCCAAGATGACCCATTTTTCATCTCAAGTATTATCGGAATGAAGTTCTTGACGTTGTTTACGGCAAGAGTGGGATGAAATTTGTGTTGGTCGGCCATTATTGCCCTAGAGAAAGGAAAAAAAAACAAGGAAGAGAAGGTAGAGTTTTGAGGCGGCGGAACTAGGGTTCCGTCCGAGAAGGGCTGCCGGAAAAGAAGAAAAAAATTAGGATTGGGCTAGAGTTAATTTTTTGCTCTTGATATCATGAAGGAAATATTTTCCGTAATGATTTCATTTCATAATGTCATATTATATACAAATTTACAAATTTTAATTTAGACTACAATTATGATAGAATATACTAATAATATATTAAAATTATTTACATTTAAATATAAACTATTTACATTGATTATGGAAATCCATAATGTATCATTATCCAATACAGGAAGAAGAGCCAACTAAGCTTTGCATTAAACCAGAGCAAAAGGTTCAGTAAGTAAGTGAAAACAACTTTATTAGGGGCCTAGAAAATGGAGCACCCATTTAGTTGGTTCATGCACATTGAGATTTGTGGTGGAGTTTTCTTTGTGGTATTTTAGCTTCAGTATATTACAATGTTATATCAACTTAAAGATAATTATATTAGCTATTCGTAATAAATGAAACTAGTAATCTAAAATATAAGGCAGGTTGCTCATTTCAATTCTTGTTTTTTTCCTATATTGAACCTTATATTATGTTGTTCACGCTTCTATTATCAGGTTTGAGCATGTGGAGGGTTTTGGATATCCCACATCAGTGTGGATGTGATCCTTTGATCTCCTTATATACAATGACAGATTTAGTACCTAAATAATGATAGCATGTGAACCATTGTCTTTACTTCACTATTGAGAACCATAAGAAGAGCGTCAAAACACTAGCACAAACTGTTCTCATAGACACGCATTATAAGCGGGTGTGGGGACAATCAGTCCACCATTTTTATCAGATATGGGTCCGGAAGACCCAAGAGCCTGCCACTAGAACTCAACCCTTAAAAGGCTAAGGTCCAAGGGGATACCGCAGGAAGTAAGCTTCACCTCTAATCTTAAGGAATCCAGTAAGTTGCCCGAAATTCCTAGCAAGGACTTTGCCTTCTATTCATTCCTAAATCTTTCACCCAACTTTATGTATATATGTTGATAGAATTTGATCTAATATTATTTGTGGCATCCTTGCTACAAAAAGACAAAATGGTGCACTTGGTTGAATGTTACTCCTTTGTTTCAATTGTTTGTTTTACTTTTCTTTTTAGTGTATTTAATAAAAGAATGTATCTTTCCTTATTTGATAACTTTTTAATTCCAACATCCAATATGACATGTTAAGATCACAAGATTAAATGACATTTTGATACATTATACATATAGCTAGTTTAAAATTATAAAATTTAAAAATCTTTTTTACCCTCTCAAATTTGTATCTAGTCAAATTAAGATAAATAAATTAAAACGGAAGTGTAATGTAATTTAATATGTTGATGGTAATAAAGGAAACATTATATTGTCAGTCACTTGTAGTGTATATATTAACGTAAATGAGTAATTATTGAAACACTTTAACTGGACTTGAACTTTGGAACATATTATCCCACTAGTCATTATCAATTCCCAATTCTTTCGTCCCATTCCTATCCTATCTCAAACTTCAATGCTTTCTGGTTTTTGGGATTGTTGCTGAATTGACTGCTAAAGTGAAAAAAGCAAAGTGATTGTCCTGAGATCTGGGATTATTACTGAACAGTGACAGACAGATGACAGTGTACCAACCAACCAAGTCCTATTAAGAGTTATGGCTGTAACCAAAAAAAAATTAAGAGTTATGGGATGAGACATTGCCAGAGCCAAGAATTTTACTGAGTAAAACTTGAATTTTGAATGATGTAGCTTCCATTCTTGGTGGGTGGAGGTGGGAGCAAAGGGGGATCTACCGTAAGTGTCACCTATAGGTTCACCTGAATGTGTACTTTTTTTTCATGCCTATACATGTATATTAAGAAAATTATTAAATATTTATAAATATTTGATTGTGAATTCAGTTATTTTATACTCTATCTATTTTAATTTATGTGATTTAGTTTGACTCGATACATAATTAACTTGATGTTGTTACAAGACTTCAAATTCGGAATATATACTCGCTAGAATATGCTGTCATATTGGTTGGAGTTATAGGGGGTAAACGGGAGTAGTGACAATTCCAATGTCAGGAGGCTATGGGATTGAGGGGTCTTCTCAGCTCATTTTATCCGTATATGTGTTATGGATGGAGACACCACAATGATCTTGTGGGTCAACGTTTATCTTTTTTTCGTTTTTTTAGAATTTAAGTCATCAGGTGTCCATGCTTTTCCATAAAACAAAAAATGTACTTTCTCTCATGGAGTTGAGGTTGATCCTCAGATCTTGCTCGGTTCTCAAACTCGATTATTGGAAAGACATCCCGCGATTTCTCGATAGTTGTGTTGAGGGGCCATTACCTGCGACTAAATGACATGCCTAAACTGAATATCAATATATATATATATATATATATATATACTAGCTTAACCCGACCCCCACCCCCGCCCACTCATCTTCCAATTTTCCCATAATTTAGTTGGAAAAAAATTAAACTTAGACACAACAAAAAATTATAGAAATTGCAATTCCACCTTAGGTGCAGGGTTTAAATGTCACCAAAAGCTCTTTTGACGTAGGGTCATATCAACTGGTCTAAGAAAATCAACATAATTAATCTTGTAATGAAAGAAGAGCTTCTTGTTGGAATGTCAATACTATGATAAGATATAAAATTAAGGAAAGGGTAATTTATTATTATCGTGATCGGCAGATATCGAAACTAATTAATTTTATATTTACCGACCATTAAGAGTAAAGCAAATCCATAATCTTGCAATTTTATATAAAGTAATTGTTAGAATATTATGTTAGATGTGTAATTAATTGGTAATATTATGTTAGAATATTATGTTAGATGTGTAATTAATTGGTAATATTATGTTAGAATATTATGTTAGAATATTCTAGATATATAATTAATTAGTAATATTATATTTATGTAGAATCCTAATATATATGGTAGGAAGACATTATTAGGTAGGATTTCTTAGTTATTATGAGGCATGATTTCCTCCTCATAATTAATGTATATTACTTGTATATATTCTCCCTTATGGGATGAGAATAATCAAGGAAGATTTTTCAATTCTAAATATTACTTACATGGTATCAGAAGGTAATTCAAAGATCCTATTCTAAATAAAATTTTCCTTCCAAATTCGGTCATCTTCCCCATCCTTCCAACCGAATTTGTTTTCTCCATTGTTATACTTTATTTTATTTTTTTCTCCATTATTGTTGTCAACCATGTCTGAATCAAAATCTTCGTTTCACTCAAATTTACTATTTCCAACATTAAAACACATATTTCACAAACTAGAGATGGAAACTGCTCACTACGCAAATACGTGGCGGAGTTGTTCAAAATATGTTGTAGGCTCACAAAGTTCTTCATCATATAATTCCACCAAAAATGGTACAACAACTAACAATCGTCTCAAGGCACAAAGAATTGTAGGATACCCGATGCCACGCTTGGTTGATTTATGCAACAATATCCACGCATTTGTCTGATACAATAATGGAACCAGATTCTACTGCATGACGGCGCACGGGAACGCTGAGAGACATTTTTCAAGATAATCAAAACTCTCGTCTTTGTGCGTTGGAACAAGAATTTTCAACCATTGTCACGACAGACTTTCCTAACGTTTCAACCCATCAGAACGCCTTAAAGTGGTGGCGCATCAATTGAGAACGTAGTTCACCCGTTTCGACAACCTGTTAGTTTTACGATTAGTTGTCGGTCACGGATGCTTATAGTGGCGTGGGGACTCTAATCCACAAAGTAATCCTTACCAAAGTTTTATCAAGCAAGATCCATGCTTGTTCTTGAAGAATCGGGTTTGATTAAGAAGGTTTCAACGAATTAGCCATGGTTGCCACGTATTCAAATGAAGGTAATTATTTTGACTATTCTTCACAAAATAAGAGTCAAAGGGCGTGGTAATAATAATAAGAATGGTGGAAATCGCGGAAATAATAAATGTGAAGTCACGGAATTTCGTGGCGAGGCGGCAAGAAGAAGAATCTCCGGCGGCGCATCGGCAAAGACCAAAGCCGCGGCAGCAGAAATGCAGAATCGGCAGAAGCTGGCCGAAACATGGTCGAGACGTATCGGGCGAGCAAACCAATCGCCCAATGGCGGCCAACCCGCCCCAAAGAAGTCCAGGCAGCCTTTCTTCAAGAAAGCCACCAGCAAGCCCGTGCCCGCGAGCGCCTTCATTCTTCAAAGAGTAGCGATTCTCGCGAGCCCGAACGCCGGGTCTCTTCAGCAAGAGCGATTTTGGGCCTCCTCCGGCCAAATGGCAGGAGGCCGATTCAACCATGACCCATCCTACGGATATTGAGCAGGCTATGCACACTTGGACTCAATCCACCGGATTCTAATGGTATATGGACTCGGCTCGTCGCATATGACGGCGTCCCAAGGTACACTCTCACCCTATTATAATGTGAGCAAAGAAAATGGTATTATTGTCGGAAATGGCCATACAATTCCAATAAAAGGTTATGGGACAAACACACTGTCACCACCACACCCGCCACTAGTTTTAAAAAATGTCCTGCATGCTCCCAAATTAATAAAAAATTTGGTTTTTGTTAGGAAGTTTACTAGTGATAATTGGGTTTCTGTTAAATTTGACCCATTTGGTTTTTCCGCATACGACTTTCAGACGGGAAGCTTCATGAGATGTGATAGCAGGGAGCTCTATCCAATAAGTTTACCAAATCCACGTCTAAAGTTCCTTCCACTTTGCACCTTGGCTCCATCACTATGGCATGAGCGATTGGGACATCCGGAGTCTCAGATTGGCCTCTTAAACAAAACAATTTTATTTCTTGTACTCAAACTCATGTTTTGAATAAGTGTCAGGCTTGTGTTCTTGGTAAACATGTTAGGTTGCCATTTACTTCTTCAACTTCATGCACTATTATGCCATTTGATATTTTACATTGTGATATTTGGACATCACCTGTTTTGAGTTCCTCAGGTCATAGATACTATTTACTGTTTCTTGATGATTACTCTAATTATTTGTGGACATTCCCTTTGTCGAAAAAATCACAAGTGTTTTCCACTTTCCTAAACTTTAGAGCATTTATCCGAACTCAGTTTGAACGGGAGATTAAAAGTATTCAATGTGACAATGGGAGGGAATTTGACAATAATCAGTTTTGGGATTTTTTTCAAAACAAATGGTTTACAATTTCGTTTATCCTGTCCTCACACATCTTCACGTAATGGGAAGGCGAACGCAAAATTAGAACCATTAACAATATTGTGAGAACATCCCTTGCTCATGCTTCTATACCCCCCATTTTTTGGCATCATGCACTTCAAATGGCAACCTACATGTTAAATATCCTTCCCCACAAAAACATGTCTTACCAAGCTCCACTAAAGATACTTTATTTACGAGAGCCCTCATATCATCATTTGAGAGTTTTTGGATGTACGTACCCCTATTTCCATCCACCACAATCACAAAACTTCAACCCCGGTCTACTCCATGTGTCTTCTTGGGATATCCTATGAATCACCGTGGTTACATGTGTTATGACATTTCCTCCAAACGTATGTTTATATGTCGTCATGTAATTTTTGATGAGTCACAATTTCCCTTTGCCAAGATACATGACACAGGGACAAATACTTATGAATTTTTGGATGATGATAGGCCCCCGAATCTAACTCATTTCCTCCACAAATGACTCACAAAAATACATCCAACAAATCCGGGCCATCGCCCAAGGCCCAGTGAACAAGAACCCCCTACTTTACACCAGCTGCCCCCTCAGTTGGGCCAACCTCCAAATCCAGGCCCAAATACACATCCTGGCGGTGGCGTTCACCATCTGTCTCACTCCCGCCGATGGCGTCGATCATGGACCACTAAACCGCGATCACCCATAGTCAACATGGAATTACAAACCCAATGCCAAATACGCCACACACTCAAGTCTCCAAATCACTTGCTTGTAACCCCGTGTCCGCCTCTAAAAGATCCTAATTGGAAAATGGCCATGGATGATGAATATCATGCTCTAATTAAAAATAGGACATGGGAGTTAGTACCGTCCATCTAATGCTAATATAATTCTACATGTGGATTTTTAGCCATAAAGAAAAATCGATGATTCTTTTGAGCGAAGATAAGACCCGACTTGTAGGTGATGGCAAGACTCAGCGGTGGGATTAGATTGCGGCGAGACATTCGATCCGGTGGTTAAACCAAAGAACCATCGAATTGTTCTCGCTTAGCCCTCTCAAAAGGATGGTTACTTCATCAATTGGATGTCAAGAATGTCTTCATACGGACATTTGAGTGAGGCGGTATACACGCACCAACCATTGGGGTACGAGATTCTCGTTATCCCAATCACGTGTGTTTACTTAAAAATCATTATATGGACTCAAACAGCTCCCGGGACTCGTACATGCGGTTTGCGATTTTGTGTTCAATATGGGTTTCTCAAACATTGCTCGGATAATTCACTATTTATTTATCAACAGGAAAATCATACTGCTTATATTCTCTTATATGTAGATGATATTATCCTAACAACCTCTTCAGACTCTCTTCGCAAGGATATCATGACCCAGCTGAGTTCCGAATTTGCTATGAAGAATCTTGGTCCACTTCACTACTTTCTAGGAATTGCGGTGACACGTCATGCAGGAGGTCTATTTCTTTCCCAGAAGAAGTATGCATCAGAAATTGTAGAACGGGCCGAATGTCATCTTGCAAACCGTCTGCAACTCCGGAGATACCAAGTCAAAACCGAGTGCCATATCCGAGTCCTTTTGCTAATCCGACATTGTATCGCGGCTGGCGAGCTTTACAATATCTCACATTCACGGGCCGGATATTACATATGCGATAACAAGTGTGTTTGTTCATGCACAATCACATGGAAGAACATACGACGCACTCAGCGTATTATCACGATATATTCGTGGCACTCGCATTATGGATTTCATCTGCACCCATCTTCCATGACCAAGCTTGTCACTACAGACGCAGATCGGGCGGGATGTCCAGACACCCGACGCCCACCTCGGCTATCGTTCCTCTGATAATTTAATATCTTGGTCCTCCAAAAGGCAACCCACCGTATCACGTTCGGTCTTTGAGTTGAATACCGCATAGCCAATGTTCATGTCGACTACGCCGATTCGAATCTTTTACTGAGCTTCATTGTCTATTAAGTACCACCATGGTATACTGTGATAACATTAGTGCAATTTATCTCTCCGGAAATCCAATCCATCATCAACGCACTAAGCATATTGAGTTAGATATTCATTTTGTCCGTGAAAAGGTGGCTCGCGGACAAGTCACGAGTGTTACGTGTCGACGCGACATCGATTGCGGATATCTTCACAAAAGGGCTTCCACGATCTTATTTGAAGAATTTCGACGCCAAGATTCGCCTCCTCCCGCTTCGATCATGAGTGTTAGAATATTATGTTAGATGTGTAATTAATTGGTAATATTATGTTAGAATATTATGTTAGAATATTCTAGATATATAATTAATTAGTAATATTATATTTATGTAGAATCCTAATATATATGGTAGGAAGACATTATTAGGTAGGATTTCTTAGTTATTATGAGGCATGATTTTCTCCTCATAATTAATGTATATTACTTGTATATATTCTCCCTTATGGGATGAGAATAATCAAGGAAGATTTTTCAATTTTAAATATTACTTACAGTAACTTCAAAAAGATCCATATCCTAGTAAAACTTTTTCCACCTCTTTTTCATTATCGCGATAGGAGTGTTAAAACTATTTCAAAAATAGATCGAACCGATTTTCACATATTTTAAGTAAATCGAGGTTTCTAATATTAACTTATAACCGTATCGAATAATTAGATTAATTTTTTTTGAAAAGAAAATACCAAAACAATACCAAACCGAATATATATAATATTTCATATGTTAAGTTTAAAATTATAATTTACAAAGCATTAAATTTTTTACTTTGGGCCTTAGGCTTTTGTGTGGATTATAAGCCATATGAAAACCTACATTACCACTCTAAAGTTTTTGTGTTATTTGTGTTACTGCTTAGAATTTGAGATTATGCATTTCTTCTTAAATCTCAACAAAAAGTTTTTCTTCTCCCTTTTCTTCCCTTTTATATTTTGTGATATTTAGTCAAATCTAATAGTATAATCTACCTCCTATATAATCATATTTCGAACCATATTTTATTTACAATCACATTGATTTTTCGTTTATTAATTTTCTTTATATAAAATAGTGATAACTTCATTTTTTTGTTCTTTACGGATGTAGAATTATAAGTGCAGTTTTCATAATTACATATCGTAAAGTAGGATTATTGTTGATTTTTTATTTCCTGTTGTGCTGACCTTCTAGTTGCTAGTTACATTTTTATTCCATTAATTTATATAGCTTTTAATAACTTTATGCTACGTATATTTTCTGGAAGAAATAAAAAGGATTACGTAAAGCTTAAGGACGGAGATCTGACGTCAAAAAGTTAGATTACTCGTTATATTATTGATACGCCCAAATTACACCTCCGAAAAGAATGTAAAGCGATCGAAGCAAATATAGAACCCACCAAAGGTTGGGGTCGAACCCCACAGGGAATACGATGAGAAAAAGTACAATTCAAATGTAAACCTCGATACTTAGTCTATATTTCAAAGGTATTGAGAAATAATGTTTATTTTGATTAAAATTTACTTTTCAATTCAAGTATGAACCAATTGCAAATTTGGAGTGCAAGTAAGGAGAGGACTAGGGTTGTGTTCCCTCTAGGTGGATTAATGTAATTGGTGATACGCTTGATTTCAATTGGATACCTACTACACTAGATGATGGGCCAATTAAAGATTTATACCTAGTTTTTCAACGTATGTGATAAATTTCATCATTGGGCTTTTCCAAGCCCTAGAATGTGCTAATCAATACACACATTCAATTCTCATATTACCCATTCTATTCCTAGCTTTGAGTATTAAATAGAAGTTAAAGTCCAAAATCAATGCCATTAATGTTTTTTCCCACCAATTATTCTTTTTCAAGCAATAAATGGATGTGGAGCACTACCAAAGTTGGCCATCATTGATATCAATACATAAGAAGCATCAATAGAGTATAACATTGACACACAATCTAGTAAAACTTTAAAACACCCAAATCATTAACCACACCCTTTGAGGTCCACAGCACTAGCTAAGTATTTAGCTACTTATGATAATTAAAATAAAAAACATTAAGTTGATATGAAAATATTGTCACTTACAAAGTAATTAAGAACTAAGATGAATTTGAATTCAAAGATGTTAAATCCTCCTCAAAAGATTAAAAAAAACAAGAATAATGAAATATCTGAGTATTGAGAATACAAATTGATATGGAATCCTCGGGCACAAAACCCTAGGACACTATTTAAAACCTCTAGAATTTATGCACACAGTTTGGACAAAAATACATCTGCGTCAGCATTGGCGAACCGCAGACCATGTCACAGACATGACCTGCAGTTCACATGTCGTGTCAATCCATCGCAAGTTGTGTCTTCAGTGGCATGGTATGCGGTTGGTCTGCGATTCACAGACACGACCTACGGTTCGCAGGTCAGATCGCAGACCATGCTTCTATTTTGTTCAATTTCTCCAAGTTTCTACTGTGGTATGTGATCCTTCTGCGGTCCGCATGTCATATTTTTGGTCTTTTTACTCCTTTTTGCTTGTATTTCATCTCTACACTCCTTGTCCTAAAAAACAACACATATACGTAAGAAATAACGTAAAATATACTTTAAGATAAACAAAAGCATAAGTAAAAGACATCAAATGTACAGTCATTTCACGGTTCAACAACAACCCCAAACTTAGACTCTTGTTTGTTCTCAAGCAACTAAAACAACAGAAACTCTTACGACACATGCTCAAGAATACCCAAAGTAGAATGACTACAATAGTGATAACAATTAGCCATAAGCATGTACTCAATACACTCTTTACCCTCACACTGCATTGTCAAAACATGGTGCAACACTCAATAGATAATGACTAACTCTACAGGTTCAAATGATGACAAAAAGCTATTAGCATGAAAGATACAACCAAGAGATATCGGTTCGATAAGTGCTTATCAACTAACTATTGCAATCCATATGCCCTCACAAAAACCAAAGAAAGTCCCCTAAAACACACATATTCACAAACATAGGGGACAAAGGACGAAGAAGAAAAGAACACACTCACACTCACAAAGATGTTTGAAATGCACTCATGCAATACCATAGGTTTCCCTTTCATATAATCATCAACTAATGTAGACACACTTGGTTTGAAATTAACTAGGACGTTGTCAGGTTGTAATTTAGACTTCGTGTCAAGGTAGGGATACAATTTGTAAATAGTGACTCAAGACCTCCCTAAGCACTACACTAGCACAAGTTCAGGGATACTTTCTTTACTCACTTTTTCAACATTCCTATTCACTTTTTGATATCACCTCTAGTCTTTCCCTTTTATTAAAAAATTTATCTTACCTTCCTTATTTTATACATTTTTTTTTATTGTTTTCTCTTTTGAAATGCCAATACCTAGGAAAGTTCGTTCTCCTCGTATGTAGCTCGTACCTTTGTTTGTAAAGTGTATCTAACTCGGTTCCTCTATTTTTTTTATTTTTCTATTTTCCTTACTCTTTTCTTCTTTTTTATTCACCTCTTCACCTTTCAAAATAACTCTCACGTCACACTTTCTCAACTACTACCATCAAACTTAGGCTTTTAGCCTATGTATGCACTTTAAAAACACTTAAGAAGGTCGGGCGTCAAAAGATGGATTAATCAAATGGTAAGACTTGTAATGTGGTTGCCAAAGAAAAGGTTAAAAGGCTCAAAGGAGTTGACTAGGGAATATATATATATAAGGGTAGGAAATTTAAGGATACGAGACGGTCCAAGGAAGGCCTAACATCCTTTTTCAAACCAAGCATAGTCTAGGGTTTCTTCTTGGAAAGCATACCGGGCAAGTTCTAGATCACACTAATTCAAAAAAACCTCACACACACACCATACAAATTACAACCACTTCTTTCATCACACTTCTAAACCAAATTCTCAAGGCATCTATCAATCACGACTATAATAGGCAAATGATTCATGCATGTCAATTCATCATCCATTAAGTACATATGCACATCAACCAAAAATTTGGGGGGGGGGGGGGTGTACACAAACTTTACATGCCATAGACTAAATAAACTAACATTATATAAGTCACAATCTTCAATTATCTTCGAGCACCGGGATGTATTTTCGCATAGGTTTTGCAAAACAATCCCATATTGATACATTTAATTTTCAAATAATGTTGGGGAACTCACTCTTCAACCCGTTCCAACTCATCTTCTTTTTTCGTGTATTATTTGTGTCAGATTTCCGTCTTGTTTTACCTCGAGACCCGCTAGGTATAGTTCTTTGGATCCGGGCATGGAAAATAGTAGGGAAATTTCTTCCTCCTTTCTCTTCTTGACTAGCTCCCCCGAAGTATCTACTTCCAGCAATTTAGAACTCTCGGGTACAGTAGTTGTCCCTTCTTCAGACTGGGGGACATCATCCATTGGTGCTTTCCTTTTCTGTAAGGTAGTCTTTTAGAGTCTTTGGATTTGTTCATAGGTGACATCCTGTAATTCAAATAAGGAAATATTTATGGTTTTTCTTAATTATGAAAGCAAATATGAAAAGGAAATCAACATTATATTTATGCGAGGTTGACGTTATCTGTGACGTAACCTGCGGTTCGCATATGTGACATGCGATGTCGCAGGCTATGTCATAGAAAATGCCACCAAAAGGGAGTCAGTGACCAAGAATTACTGTCACGGTATGCGATTTACCTGCGGATTGTAGTAATTGCCTGCGATTCACACGTGATGCCGCATACTGTGATAATGAATAATTTTCACATGAAACCTTTTGATCCTTAATTTTTGTGTATTTTCTACGGACTACCAACATTAATAATCAACACACACATGAACACACGTCAATTTTTCTTAAGAAAGTTGTCACGCCATCTATCATCGGGAACTTTAATTCGTACGCGTCATACAAACACACTCAAACATACAAGGCACACTCACTTTCAAACGCTTATGGTCAATACCAACTAATTGAGGTTCTTAGCATAATAAAAAAAAATTGGGTACTCAAGACTTCCCTGAATTTGTTCTTTACCCTCAGACATTTCATACGAGTCACAATAACAACAATTTCAGTTCAAACGTTCATTCAGACTTTATATCAAACATGTAGTGAGCATGAGGTTGCAAGTGATTTTGTTTCGAACCCCACAGGGAATACGACGAGAAAAAGTACAATTCAAATGTAAACCTCGATACTTAGTCTATATTTCAAAGGTATTGAGAAATAATGTTTATTTTGATTAAAATCTACTTTTCAATTCAAGTATGAACTAATTGCAAATTTGGAATGCAAGCAAGGAGAGGACTAGGGTTGTGTTCCCTCTAGGTAGATCAATGTAATTGGTTATACGTTTGATTTCAATTGGCTACCTACTATACTAGATGATGGGCCAATTAAAGTTTATACCTAATTTTCCAATCTATGTGATAAATTTCATCATTGGGCTTTTCCAAGCCCTAGAATGTGCTAATCAACACACCCATCATATTACCTATTTTATTCCTAGCTTTGAGTATTAAATAGAAGTTAAAAGTCCTAAATTGATGCCATTAATGTTTTTCCCCGTCAATTATTCCTTTTTAAGCAATAAATGGTTGTGGAGCACTACCAAAGTTCGCCACCGTTGATATCAACACATAAAGAAACATCAATTGGAGTATAACATTGACACCCAATCTAGTCAATCATTAAAACACCAAATCATTAATCACATTCCTTAAGGTCCACAACCCTAGCAAAGTATTTAGCTACTCATGATAATTAAAATAAATGCATTAAATTAATATAAAAATATTATCACTTACAAAGTAATTAAGAACTAAGCTGAATTTAAATCCAAAGATATTGTTAAATCCTCAAAAGTTAAAAACAATAACAATGGAATATTTGAAAATATAAACTGATATGGAACCCTCATGCACAAAACCCAAGGACACTATTTAAAGCTCCCAAAATGTATGCATACAGTTTGGACAAAAATATCCCGTGTCAGCATTGGCGAACCGCAGATCATGTCGCAGCATCACAGGTTGTGTCTTCAGTTGAGTCTTTAGTGGCATGGTATGCGGTTCACAGACACGACCTGTGGTTCGCAGGTCACGCCGCCAATCATGCTTCTATTTTGTTCAATTTCCCCAAGTTCCTGCTATGGTCTGCGATATTGCCTGCAGCATGACCTATGGTTCTGAAGTTATATTTTTGCCATTTTTGCTTGTATTTCATCTCTGCACTCCTTGTCCTATAAAACAACACGTATACATAAGAAATGACGTAAAATATATTTTAAGATAAACAATAGCGTAAGTAAAAGACATCAAATGTACCGTGATTTTATGGTACATCAATTATCTATAAATCAATAATTTTTTCATAATATTATAAAAATTGACGATTTAAAAATAAACTATCGAAAATTAATCGAACTGTGTCGATACTGAAGAGAAATCGAGATGATTAGTACGATTTTGAAAAGTTCAATTTTGGTTATATTTATAAATTAACTGGAAAATTGGTATAGTTTAATTTTTACAAAAAAAAAATGACCAAACTGTACCATTGAAACCCTCATCGTGATGGTGATTCTATCATGATACCATGTAAGAAAATTGTTTTTAATATATAATAACTTGACTAAGAAATTTTGACAATTAAGGACGTAGGTGGACATATTAATTATGTGGGAAGTTTAATGCTTGAATCATTTATACGGCGAACAATGAAGAGATTATATCCGATAAAAATAATGTCAGAGTTGTTACGTAAGAATGACTTATTTTAAAAGAACTTTCATGTTTAAATAGTTTCATTCTCTTATTAAGAGCTAATACATGTATTTTACTTTCATAATCTATCTCGCTTAAAATAATACAATAGCGTAACTTAATGTAAGTATTATTTATTATCTATTACTCAAAATCATAAACTAAAAATTATTTACTTAAACGGTGATTACTTTTTCTTATACGGCCAATCAAACGCTGCTATAATTAAGTCGGGATTATTTTTCCTTGTCCCTCCAAGTAAACATTATATTATGTTACTTTATGTACAATTATTTTTTCAAATCCCTCCAACAAACCCCAAGTTTGTACCTCTTAATTAAGAAACTTTCACCTCACTAATTAGTTCTAGTAATTTGAGCGCATTCTGTTGCACCATTTATTTATTTCCTTGATGATTTTCTCCTCCCGTTTGGTTTATTGAACATGAATTGGCAAAATTGAAACAACTTTAGTTTCAAGTATGCACTTGAGTTGGATTGATTGAGTGAAAAAAATGCACAGAATTTTATACACTTTTCACCTTTATGTATTTGTTTTACCTATTCATCTTACGAAGATAAGTAGGGACAAAAGCTTAATGTAGAATAGTGTAATTTTCTTTGGTTGGAGGCTTCTTATTAATGTAATACATATAGGTGTTTACAAATACAAAACTTAATTGGAGAAGGATCTCCACTTTACATAATTACACTTGAATCTAATTACACTTGGATCGAATCTCTGTTACACCCCCTCAGTCGGAATGGGAGGAGGTCGAACGCTCATATTGGATCTGAAGTCAAGGAACAGCTGCCGAGGAAGTCCCTTAGTAAATATACTTGCGTACTGATATGAAGAATGAATATGTAACACCCGAACATGACCCATGTCAACCTTCTCACGAACAAAATGAATATTCATCTCAATATGTTTGGTCTGTTAATGCTGAACCGGGTTATGAGACAAAATAAACAGCAGATATGTTATCACAGTAGACAATAGATGCCTTATATAGGCGACAATGAAGTTCTAGAAGAATATTACTGAGCCAACAGATCTCGGCAACAACGTTCGTTAACGCCTTTATATTCTGCTTATGTACTCGAACGGGAAAGTGTGGCCGATCGTTTGGCATATCACGAGATGAGATTATCACCCAAGAATACACAGTAGCCGGAAGTAGATCGACGTGTGTATGGACATCTGCCCCAATCAGCATCTATATGCGATAGTAGACTGGTCGGTGCAGATGGATAAAGATGTAAACCGTAGTCAAGTGTACCCTTAATGTACCGAAGGCGCTAGCTAGCGCCCAACCTGTACAAGGGCTTTCCAACTCCATTTGGTCGTGTTGCTATGATGTAACGTGCAGTCATCCCAAGGCAGCAGGATGTAGAATGATACGTTTAATAGCGGTAAAGTGTGGCTCACTGGGAGCATGCATGAACAAACACACCTGATGAACGACATATGCAATATCGGGTCTAGTGAAAGTAAGATACCGAAGTGCACCAGCAAGACTCCTATATAGAGAAGGATCGAGCACCGGATCCCCGTCATCGACACTAAGTTTCGACTTTGAGTTGACTAGAGTGGGCATGATCTTGCAGTTTACCATTTTAACCCTTTAAAAACAATTTCTTCGGCATATTTACGCTGACACATGAACATTGCATTGTCTGATCTAGTCACTGAAATCCCCAAAAAATAACTCAACTTATCCAAGTTTGTCATAGTAAATTCGAATTTGAGCAAGGTAATGATCTCGTGTTTCAGCACATCAGATGAAACAGTCAGAAATAATATCATCCACATATAATAAAAGGTATGCAGTGTCATTACCTCGATGAAAAATAAAAAGTGAGTTATCACTTTTGCTGCACATGAATCCTATCTGCATGATGTAAGTGACAAAACGGTCAGTTGTTGATGCATATATACGATTTGTTTCAAATCCTCATGTAAGAACGCATTTTCACATCAAGTTGATGAATCGGCCAGTTCTTTTCCATAGCTATGCTCAAAATAGTGTGAATGGTAGCTGGTTTAACCACTAGACTGAATGTCTCCCCACAATCAACTCCATCGTGTTGGCCCATGCCATTAGCCACAAGTCTCTCCTTATGGCGTTTAAGTTCACCATTATCTCTGAATTTGTGAAGATATAACCACATGCAACGAATTACATTTATCCCATCTGGCCTCAGAACAAGATCCCAAGTGTGTTATGTAGTAAGCGCATTAAATTCCTCACGCATGACCGCATTCCAATTTGAGTCAAGCTTGGCTAGTTTTGGGTTTTTAGGGGGTGAAATGGTTTGAGTGGATAGGTTAAAGTGGACTTTCGATTTGAAAATCTTGTGTTGAGCACGAGTTTCCATATAGTGGGTTGGTGGCGGTACTTGCGACTGGATTCGGGGCAGTGAGGGTAATGGACTAGGTTGGTTGGCGGTAGTCTCGGGAACTGGGGGCTGGGTTCAGGGAAGTGGGGTCACTAGATTTTCTGTGACGGGATTTTCTGTTATGGAATTTTCCATCACGGGGCCATTATGTGGGGCGGAGACAAGACTGATGGGGTGGATGGGGCAGTGAGGGCAATGACATGACGAGATGGAGTGCATTTCGAATGAGAAGGGAGGTGTCCGAATCGTCAAGGAATCTATAGTCGGTGACTTGGAATTTTTGGACGGAGGCAAAGGGTAAGAAGTTCTCCTCAAACGTGACATGACGAGACAAAGACTTTAATTGTGGACAAATCATAATATAAGTACCTCATATGATTCGACGGTAAGAAGATGCACAGAGTGGTCCTAGGTGCCAATTTGTGCGGTGTCGTGGAGGCGAGATTAGGGTAGCATAGACACCAAAAAATTCGAAGATGATCATAAGAAGGAATCCGACGGAATAAAATTTTGGTGGGGGTTTTATTTGAATTGTTCGGGTAGGTAATATATTAAGGAGATAGGCGACCATGTGAAGTGTATAGACCCAAAAAATAGAGGGAATAGATGCATGTAGAGCATGGTACGAATCATATTATTAATGGTGTGGAGGATTCTTTCGGCTTTATCATTTTGAGGTGATGCATGGGGGCACGAGAATCGAAACATCATGTCATTGGTGTACAAAACTTATAAAAGGAGGAATTGTTAAACTCGCGACTGTATCACATGGAAATGTTTTAATGGACTTTTCAAATTGGGTCTTAACATAAGCTTGAAATTCTAGGAAAATTGAGCAAACTTGGGATTTATATTTTAAGGAAAAAGCCTAGAGAAAGTGAGAGAAATCATCCAAAAATATCAAATAGTATTTGTGACCCATATTTCTAGTAATGGCCTAATGGGGGATGTCCATAAATTCGCATGAATAATATCAAAATGAGAAAAGTAACACTTAAAGAAGATTTAAATTGAAGTCGAACATGTTTCCCTAAAGGACAAGACTGGCAATTTTGGGTCAACTTCCCATTATTACATCGAATGAAATTTCTATTTCTAAGAAAACTAAAAACTAGTGTTCCTGAGTGCCCAAATCTATTGTGTCAGGTTGATGGAGAGATTGTAGTTAGAGAGGTATGTGGAGTGACACGTGCAGTGGAACTGGATGAGAAAGGATAGAGGTCCCCCACATTATTGCATCTCGTAAGAAGTATCCCCGTATGTAGGTCTTTCACAGAAAAATCAAAAGGATCAAACTCAATAGATATCAAATTGTCACTAACAAATTTTCTAACAAAGATTAAATTTTTGATGATGTTAGGATCATAGAGGACGTTTTTAGGGAAAATAGAGGGTGAGGGTTAGGCGTATGAGTAGTGACATAACCTTGAATTGGAATGCGATTGTCATTTTTGACCAAAGTATTGAGGATTTTGCAAATTAAATAGTCGAGGAAGATTACCAGAAGTGTGAGTGAGGTGGGATGTTGTTACACCTCATAAGTTTAAGGCGATAATTAGAGAACGTAATTAAGAAATAAGATTCGAATCTTGGATATAGAGTATATTTATATATGCTAATCCAGATTTTGTATACAAAGGATGTGATTTTGGAAAAAAATTGGATACTACAAGTGTGACGACGGGAATTAATACTAATAATTGCATACTCCTAATAGGCTTAGGGGCTAAAGTGTCGTGTATATATATATATATATATATGAATGGACATGCAATTTTCGGAATTTAAATAAGATGGGTTATGTGGGAGATTGATTAATAAATTGTGGGATTAATTTAAGTGAAGGGAATGAAAAAGGTGTGGATAAGACAAGTGGCAATTATCGGCCACATGGACAACATGCAAAACAATTTCAGATTTTTACTTAGACCCCTACCCCTCTCCCCTCCTCACCTTGTTCTCGAAAACACTCTTTCCCTCACCCTTCATTCCCTCCTCTTCCAAAAACAGATTTTACCTCATCCTCCATAGCTAAGAAAGACCAAACAACTCCCCTTTCAAGAATAAACTCTTCTACTAAAGTTCTATGTCATGGTAAACTTCTTACCCACTGTTTTTCGAATGTTGAGACCGAAATTGTCCAAGGAAATTGTGGCTTGAAGGATGAACATTTTGGAAGAAAAACAAGTAAGTAAGAGGGTCTCAAACTTGTAGAACACATGCATGTCAATATAAGTTGAAGAAATGGTGAAAAATGATGCAAAAGGAAGTGGAGCAGTGACCGAAATATAGGGACTGTTTTGGGGCAAAAATTAAGGTAAGAATTTTTCTTTTTATAGAGTATTTGAAAGATTAAATGATGTTGTAGTTAAGAGATAAACTCATGTTAAAGAAGAATTAAAAATGAGAGATTGCATGTGATTGTTGTTGAGCCAAATGGAATGGCTATTACCAATTTTTAGGGACTGCTTTGGTATACCTTGGATTTGATTATTGTTGTTATGATTGTCACTAATTGCATGTTGAAATTGAAAAGAAACATTGATATTTAAAGTTGTAATTAGTTATATGGAAGTGTTGAAACATGAATTGGATTTTAAGGAAGTTATGAGAAGAGTTATGGATTTTGTGGGTGGGCCGTGACCTTCAAATTGTTGGACATTGTTGTGATGCATTAGGGGCTGTTTTTGGTTAAGTTATAATGCTGGAAATATAAGTTATGAACATGTATATACGTTGTGGTAATTACTAATACATGTCTTAAAGAAATTAAAGTGTAGAAATATGTTACTTTGTATTCTCGTTATTGTTGGTATATGGACTGTTTTAGGGGATGATTTGATATGAATTAAGAGGATGGATTAACATGAGAAATAGGTGTATAAATCACCTTGGTTGCTGTTTTGGTTGTACTCCATGAATGTAAGGAAAAGGAGTGTATAATGGTAGTGTAATGGAGTATATGGGACTGTTTTGGTACATTCTTGAGTTGTATCTTATTATTGGTATTGTTGGCCTTGTTTGTAAGTTGTGGATGTGTATATAAATAGGGGAGGTGCTGCTCAAATTTCTATAGAAAAGAGAGTCGTCATTCGATACAACACATTAGTAATCATAGAATTGACGGACGTACTACCCTTTATTATAGGTTGAAGTGTTAGACGAGACGTATTCTAATATTGAGTTGGTTAGTTCGACTAAAAGGTATGTGAAACTATCATTTCTTCTTTATGGCATGACATATATAAAATGAGTGTACGACGGACGTACATGATTCTATTAAATCCTAATTCCTAATGATATGTGATATGATAGTGCCTTTGATTTTTCAAATGATGATTTAAAATGATACATGATATGATAGTGTCTTTTATTTAATCCATTGAGAGTCAAATGATGATTTAAATTGCATATGATTTCTCATGATACTCTATTCGTGTCTGATGTGATTATATCATTTCACCGAGTCCCGGGCCGGGTCATGTTCGTGCACTGATTTATTGTATTGATTCACTGAGTCCCTCACTAGAGGGCCGGGACACGTTATGTGTATATATGATAATTCCATGGACAGGCATCCATGATGATGATGAGCTCACCGAGTCCGAGAATGGGTCGGGACACGTTATATGGACAGGTATCCATGATATGATAATTTCACCGAGTCCCTCACTAGAGGGCCGGGACACATTATATGTATATGTATAGATAATGATACTATGGACAGGCATCCATGATTTGGATATGACTCTCATTTTTAAAAGGCAAAGTTGACTCTCATTTTTATATGACACAGTTGCATTGGTATTTTGATTATTATACATGTCTCTTGTTATCCTTGGCCAGTTATGATCTTCTTGTCACGACCCGACCCCGGGGCCGCAACTGGTGCCCTACCGGGGCACCCCGACAGGTATACATCAGAGAATAGCAACGGAACATACATAACACATAACCTGTATAAAGTAAACATCACTGGCCAACCGATAAGGCTGCCTTCCATAAAAATATACTTAATCAAAAGTACAACTTATTCTTACAGCCCAAAACACAGACGTGACCACGCACTTAAGAATAACAAGCTGGCGGGACAGGGCCGTCATACCTCGAATGTACACAATACCTATAGCATCGGGAAGAACTGCATCAACAAAACAAGCTTCCGAGGAATGGAGCTTCAAACCGAACAGTGATCCTAAGAACGAGGATCCACCACCGCTACCTCTACTGCGGATGAACGCAGGCCCCGATGAAGGGTGACACTGATATGTACTAAGTATGCGAAACTGGAAAATACCTCAAGTATAAAATAACTAAAGACATGTATAAAAATCAGTTTACAGAACACTGTGCCTTACCAATAATGAGAATATCAACATATACCATACTGCATAAAATAGGAAGCTCATGGTCAAAGCAAGGTCATCCGCCCCGCATTATCATTAAGCACTCATACTCTTGTGACTATTTCACCTGCATGGGTCATGTGGACCCGCATGAGGTATTCTCGCGTAAAGTGTACTCACCGCATGGGACTATTTCACCGCGCATAAGCCCTACGGACTCGCATGAGGTATTCCTCGTCGTGGGTAGCAAATCCACTAATAGGTGGTATAACGTCTTGAGGATTTACCCTCATTTATACTCTTACCAAGGCAGTGGTATAACGTCTTGGGGATTTACCCCTCATTTATACTCTTACCCTGGAGAAGGTGGTATAACGTCTTGGGGATTTACCCCTCATTTATACTCTTACCCTAGCTCAACCGACCATCATACATAACATAAATAAGGTAACATATCTTAGTAAAAGGAAATCCGGAAATTTAACTCAAAGTACTACATACTTTCATTCTTTTGAAAATGACTCTTTTTCACATAAAACCTTTGGGCAATTGATGCCTTAAAACCAATTTTCCTTTCACAACCTCAAATCATTTATCCGTACTCATTTTACTTAAAGTAAATCTTTCTTTGTTAACCTTTCTTAAAGCTAATATAATCAACTTCCCATAAAGTTACTATATTAACGTTATACCTTAGTCAAATACATTTTTCCTAAAACCCAAGGGACTTACACTTTTAAAAAGGAAAACAAGAATCATATACTTGAACACATCAAGTCCCTTAACTTTGAAAACTCAAGACATCCTTAAAACAAGTAAGGGATATCAAACCTTGTACGTCTATCGTACTACATAGGTAAAACCATTCATGCTCAAGAGATAGGAAAGTTCCACATACCTCTTCGGTCAATTCACTTGCTAAGCCCAAAATACCGCACGTAATATGTCAACCTATAATGACCATAATACGTTTATTAACCTCTAATTCAATGTAGAATAATCCAAGTTCAAGTCACTAAATCCTATGGAAAATTGGGCAGCATTTCCTTTGTTTCTACATACTTTACCACCTTTTTCAAGGCCGAATTCAACATCCAAACGCCACATTTAAGGCCCAACAATCCAAACATCTCAAAGGGGATTACACAACCAAACTTGGGTGTGTAAAATTCTGCCCCATAAGGTACAACAATTAACTTAACAAGTTTAATGTAGTTTTTAGGCTACAACATGCTCACATAACCTTCTTATCCAATCCTATCATATCCAAACCATATTTCTTACATGTAATGAATCTAAGAGCATTATTTACTACTACAAGTTCCTTCTTCTTCACATGCAACACAAATAACTAGCTACAAGAGAAGAATTGTTACCTTAGAGCTTTAGCCAAAATTATTCCAACAATTTTGCTAGCCTCTTTTCCAAGAACACCACCACAACAACCATTACAAGCTAGCCACAAGCTTCCTTCTTGTCCTAACTTTTCAGATTTTCCTTAAGCTTTGAATTCCTCTTGGAATTCTAGAGAGAAGTGAGAGCTTTAGCTTAGAGAGAGAGAAGGATTTGAAAGATGACCAAGTCTTCAAGACTTGGTCAATATATAAGACATGCAAAAATCAGATGCGGGGGGACACTTGTCACCCACCCATGACCTCTTTTAAAACAAAACAGTGCAGAAGTTCCCACTTAACCCGCGGCGCTGCGGCGCTGAAACTTTGCCGACTTCAGCTCATTTCCGCCCACAGCTTCTTTCGCTGCAACTTCAGCGAGCCCTCAGATCTTTCCGGCGCCGCGGCCCTGTGGCTCCTGCCCGAAACACCTTTCTGTCCGTCTGCGCACTGAACTTGTAACTCCCATAACTTCCTACTCCGATGTCCTATCGACGAACGGTTGGTTGCGTTGGAAACTAGACTCAACGAACTACGCATCAGGCCTTTGAAACACCTAGGAACTCTCAATGTACCAGGTCATAACCCGCCACAAAGTTGACTAAAACCCGTCCGAAACAATCCGTCAACTTATCTTTCGAAAATTTTAAGTCTTACTCCTTTCGTACGCTCTCATACGCATGGCCAGAACTACGGGGTATAACACTTCTTTACAGTACTTCATATTTTATATACTCAGTACATTATTTCGTACTGACCCCCTTTCCTCGGGGTGCGTTAAATGCCCGCAGTACAGTGCTCGGTTGGTGATCCTCCTCAGATTCATGTTAAGCTGTTTGGAAAGCTCCATTGATTCGGAGCTTAGTCATTTTGGTACAGAACCGTATTTTTGACTTATGCATATTTAGGGGCACGACGGGGCCCTGTCCCGTCATATTACATTATCGTATTCTTAGAGGTCTATAGACAGTTGTGGGTGGTAGATGTGTTTTGGACTTTTGTGAATTGTATGAGTTTTGGCCAGTTGTAAAGTTGTACTCATTGTGGGATGATCCCGTATTCAGTGGCTGCCTTGTCGGCTTGCCTATTTTGATATGATTTACAGATTCCTACATTATCCTTGGTATCCATGTGATTATATGTGACATGTGGGTATAAGAGTGCCCAGGTAGGGCACCGGGTCGCGGCCCGTCGGGTCGGGTCGTGACAGATGTGGCGCCCGTTTCTATGTATCCGGAATCGTCGGGCTGTTGAATATTCATAGTGTTATAAGTCTGGGTTAATTCGGTAGGCGTGATGAGGCCGAAACTCGGCTGCTGTTGTTGGGCCGATGTGAGATGGGCACTGGCCGGGCTCGCTGACGACTTCGGCGAGGACCCGATCACGATGGGTTGTTACATCGCCGCACTGGCCCTCGCTACATTAGGTACGGCAGATCGCGCCCGATTTCTTCGTAATTAGCCTGGCGATGGCCGGCAAGTCCGGATAGGCATGTTGTGTTGGGCTGGTGGAATTGGGTCATCCATCGCATCCCCTTCCTCTTCGGCCACGTCCATTGTCGCGGCCACGCCCCCTACCGCTGTCTCGGCCACCAGGTGGGATAGATTGTCCGTGTGTGGCGGTGGTCCGGTGGGCGTAGTGGTGGTCGGCGGCGCGTTGATCGCCAAAGCCTGTTGATTATGCCCGTCTTGTTTTGCTCGTCTAGTTTCCTCTAACATTAATTGAGACTGGGCCTTGTTGAAGCCAGTGAG
Source organism: Przewalskia tangutica (assembly GCA_029844215.1). Taxonomy (NCBI): domain Eukaryota; kingdom Viridiplantae; phylum Streptophyta; class Magnoliopsida; order Solanales; family Solanaceae; genus Przewalskia; species Przewalskia tangutica. The sequence continues at coordinate 35,355,009 of CM056727.1, read as the reverse complement.
GGGATCGACTTGTTGGATCATCATGGCCAGCGTATCGTACTCGCCTTTCAGTAAACCATTGATGAGTTGCAAAACTATCTTTGTTTTAGAAATTGGGCTGCCAACATTAGACAATTGACCGGCCACTAGTTTAAGTTTTTTACAATAGTCTAACATGTTGGCAAAATTCTCAAGATGAGTGTTGTTGAATTGCTCTTCCAGATACACGACACGTGTATGTTTATTGTCGTGAAATATTTCCGCTAGCCTTGTCCATAATTCATGAGCTAACGCACATGTCTTCATAAAAGTATGAAGTAGGTCTTTGGATCTGGTGTCATACATCCATTGCTTGACGATTGCGTCAAGCCTTTTCCACGTCGGGTCATCGACGTTTGGTGGACGGGGGTGAGTGGTATCAATGTGATCAAGCGCGTTGTATGCACATGCATGAATGTGAAATAGTTCAACCCATGACGAGTATTAACCATCCTCTTGATCAAGAATCAAAGAGATAAAATTCTTGATATTTGTTATGGTAAAAGCCGGATGAAAGAAGTTAGGAGAGGAGGAGGGAGGAGGATGTGTGACGTCGGGGTTGTAGGGGGAGGAACCCTCATGTGACTCATGAGTAGCCATGTGCAGGAGAGGGAAAAAATTAGGGTAAAAAAAAAGGGCTTGGGGGGCTGCCGCCGAAGAACAAAGAGGGGGCGAACAAGATGTAAGAAAGGTGTTTAGGATTTGTCTCTTGATACTATGTAGAATAGTGTAATTCTCCTTGGTTGGAGGCTTCTCATTAATGTAATATATATAGTTTTTTACATATACAAAATCTAATTAGAGAATGATCTCTACTTTACATAATTACACTTGAATCCTAATTATACTTGGATCGGATCTCTATCACTTAATGCTCAGTGTCTTTATCATATATGCTAAACTAATTTCAATCATGTCACACTCATCCACCACTTAGCACAAATCTCTCTTCATAATGGAAGGCCACCACAAGTAAATTTAATGGTTCTTAGAGCAAGATTGACTTAAGCTACTTGAGAAACTTTCTTTTTCTTCTTCTAATTTGACTCCAAGTGCAGTAATTAGTATGATCATGAAATTAATTGCTGAACACTTTTGTTGTACTGCCATCATCAATGAAATGAAAATGAAAATGGGGAAACCAACGGGAAATTAGGCTCAACTTGAATTCAGTATGTCATGAAATGATGATTATCTCTTTGATCTTAAGCTTGATAAATACCTGGTGTAGTTCTTTTCACTCTCACAAAATTATCAAGAAAATCAGGGTATACCATGTGACAAGTACACACATATATATATATATATATATATATATATATATGATATTTTAAAAGGTAAGTAAATAGCAAAGGACATTGTAGAGCCCCTTTTCCCCTCCAATGACGACTTCACACAAAATCAGGAAAAACACAGCCAGGCAAAAAATGTTGACCCTCCAGAAACATGAGCATGAAACTTTAAGTTATGTTGCTCGAACTGTTCAAAAATGCCAACAGGTTCGTGTCAGATCCTCCAAGAGTAGTGCATTTTCGGAGAATCTGACACGTATGCCACAACATTTTTGGAGAGTCCGATTAAGTACATGCTTAAGTAACGTAGTACGGATTTAGTACCCAAAGTTCAATCTTGATGAGCCAGTCGGAGAATTTTGCATCTTTTGTGTTAATGTTAGGTTATGTGTCATGACATTTTTCCTAACATATCATTTTTCGTACTAAGTCCAAAACAGAAAATGTCGACACAAATGTCTTGACATTCTGGCCGACATTCTGAAAACAATTTTGCCTATCTTCACGGGCAGTTTATCAGATAACTGTGATCTTTTTTTAAACGTGGCAATTTGACTTGGCAAGGAGTTATTAGAGTTGATTAGGATCGATGAAGACTAAGTCCAAGTCGAGCATAACTTGAGGAGCAAGACGTGGAAGAAACAGTCCACACTGTTGGAGAGTTTTCAACCGTAATCCACTGCCACGTGCTCCATGTTTGGCTCAACCTCCACAACAAATTGAGGAGTCTTTCAAGTGGACTATCTACTATAAATAGAGAGGTCACTTCAAGAATTCGATATCCAGAAATTACAAGAGAAAAGATCGAGAGAGCTCTCCAGATTTTAAGATCGAAAACTGGATCAACATGTGTTGCCTGTATTTGTGACGACATTCTGTACGACATTACAAGTGCTGCCTAGATTCTAGATTTGTACTTTCATTGAAGCAATTGTAATGAGGTATTGTCACTTCTATTTAGATAGATTTTTCAAGCATAAGTCATCTGCGACTTAATCTTTTATTCCTTTTGTATCTTCTTATAAACATTGTAAAGAAGGAATATTTCAATTGTATATGAATATATACAATACCTTTGGTCATTGACCATCATGGGTTAAATTAATATATAACCTATGAAAATTAAACCTTTGTATTCTTTATTTTATTCCGCTGCATTTTAAATTCTTACAAAGGTTTTTCTTAAGTTTTATCTTAGTGTCGTCACTTGTGTCAGACGACATTTTTGCTGACATTTGACATTGTTTCAGCATACTGTTTGTGATTGTTTTGCTGTTTGATTTTAATTATTCCATAGTTGTACTCCCGGGACCCAACAAGTGGTATCAGAGCCGACACTTAACATAATAAGTGCTAAGGTCCTTTTACTTTAACTATGGATCCGGCTAATCCAAACATTGGTAGACTTCCTATTTTAGATGGATCAAATTATCCATATTGGAAAATTCACCTACGTTCTCATATCAAATCAATTGATATGAGAGCATGGAGATCTATTATAAATGGATATATTGTTCCTATGCTCCCACCGGACGAGGAAGGCGACATATTACCTAAGCCTGAGGCCGAATGGAGAGTGAAAGAAACTAATAGTGTTGGCTTCAATGAAAAGGCTCTTAATGCTATTTTTGGATGGGTAGATCTTTATATATTAAAACTCATTCAAAATTGCTCAACTGCCAAGGATGCTTGGGATACCCTACAAACTCATTGTGAAGGTAGCTCAATTGTTCATAGAATGAAGCTCCGCATGCTCATGAGTAAATACGAACGTTTAAGGATAGAAGAGTCGGAGGATATCAAAACTTATTTTGAAAAGTTGATTGACATTTCTAATGAATGTCAAATGTTTGGGTATCCATTGATTGTTAACTTGTGGAAAAGGCACTCCGCTCTTTTCCTGAAAAGTTCAATATTAATATATGTGCGATTGAAGAAGCTCACAACCTTGCTACAATGGACCTCCATACGCTAATGAGCATTCTCACAACATATGTGATGAATATGGAAAACCAAAGGACATTGTATAGAGGCAAAAATGTTGCACTTCAAGCAAAATCCTTAGAGATGCAAGTCAATGAAGAGGACGAAAATCTTGAAGAGATTGGGGATGGTGCTAACGTTGTCATTCTCACTCGAAAATTCAATACGATGTTAAGAAGGATCAACGGTGACAATAATAAATCTAAAACCAAAGAGCACCAAAATCAAGGCTTCAATCCACGATTCACTAAAACCCTTCCTACAACACAGAAAGGAAACCAACTTAGGAGAACCAGCTCAGACCAAACCAGGTTTGATCCTAAGCAGCTCGAAAGTGTACAATGTCATGTGTGCTCGGGATGGGGCCATTATGTCAACGAGTGCGCAAACACGTTAAGAAAAGCTGAGAAAAGTCTTTGGATTTCTCTAAGTGACGATGAAGGTGAAGAGGAAGAGGATCCAGAAATGGAGTCACATGCTACGCCACATCGTTTTGAACAGCCATCATATGATGAAAATACCGCTGACTATGTTGTCCCGAATGTCACAACATTTTCGGCAACATCAGCGATGACATCTGCAGACCCAGTAACATCCGACAGGTATGAATTTTTTAACTATCCCGATATCAATTGCTTTAGTGGTTTTATTTCTAATTGTGAATCTGTCCCTGAGATTCAAGTCGACTCGAAGGACGACATGATTAAAGAATTGCAAGAATTTTGCAAGGACTTAATTGTTGAATCCAAACAACTTGACTCAAAGGTAAAAAGTTTAACTCTTGAGAATGCAGGTTTGAAAGACACAATAACCCGACTAGAGGTTACCCTTACCAAGAAGGATCTTGAACTTGGTAAGGTCAGTGCGAAGTTGGATCTGGCCGAAGCTACCTTCCGAAAGCTGAACACAAGTACTTCCAAACTAGATGAAATCCTAAGTGTTAGTCAACCACAACATGCAAGTTTGGGCTACAAGAACTCCCTCAATGTGAAATGCTCCAACTTGTTTGACAAAAATGAGACAATGGGCTTCATAAGATAAAGGGATTGCGTGTGACATCACTGTAAGAAGGCTGGCCATTTTAAACCTTACTGCTTTAAATTGCACAAGTCCAGGAGCAGAATGTCATCGAGAATGTTGTCCAACATTCCAGACAGCACTCGATGCGACATTCCAGAATCGAGAAACCGTAAAAAGGTAAAGAAAGTTTGGAGGCCCAAAATGAATGTGCGATGTAATGTTGCTTTAACAGCTTTAAGGACTAACATTCCAGGATCGTGGTACTTTGACAGTAGATGTTCTCGACATATGACGGGGACAAAATAGTGTCTAAAGAACTACGAGACACTAAATGGAGGTAATGTTACTTATGAGAGGTGGCAAAAGCAAAATCATAGGCAGAGGAACCTTGAATGTTCCAGGAATTTTGGCCTTGAAGAATGTCTTGCACGTCGATGGTTTAATGGCTAACCTTGTTATCATAAGTCAATTGTGTGATGACGATCTAGAGGTGAAGTTCAATAAGTATGCTTTTACATTTACAAATGAGTCTAACCAATGTGTAATGTCAGGTACAAGAACAGGCGATAATTGCTATCATGTTGAAGAATAAGAGATTTGCAATAATGTTAGGACGGATGACACGGCCTTATGACATCAAAAATTGTGGCATGTTAACTATCGTAATCTTGAAAGACTAATTTCTTATGAGGCTATATGAGACATCCCTAAACTCAGTCCTAAAGATAAAACAATGATTTGTGGAGAATGTCTCAAAGGTAAGCAGACCCGTGTCTCCCATAATGTTATCCAAAATGACGGGCAACATTCAGGTACGTCTCACTGTTTTTAACTTTTACATATGGATCCAATTGAGGTAGACAGCCTAGGAGGTATGCGGTATTCTTATGTGATTGTAGATGACTTTTCCAGGTATTGTTGGATATTCTTTTTGAAGGAAAAGTCTCAAATGTTTGGCATGTTTAAAGTACTACACTCTAGGATAAGAAATCTTTATCATTCCTCTATTTTCGGATTAGATCCGACCATGGAAAAGAGTTTGAGAATAGTCAGTTTTCTACATTTTGTGAGGAAAAGGGTATTTTCCATGAGTTTTCTGCTCCCATAACCCCACAACAAAACGGTGTAGCAGAGAGGAAGAATTGGACTTTACAAGAGATGGCTAGAGTAATGCTTAGTTCTAAAAAGTTGTCTAAACGTTTTTTGACAGAAGCTCTAAATACCGCAAGTCATATCACCAATAGAGTCTATCTTAGGTCGGGAACTAAAATGACACCCTATGAGATACCTAATGGAAAGAAGCCTACTGTGCGCTATTTTCACATTTTTGGGTGTGTGTGCTACATCTTGAATGATCGAGATCACCTAACTAAGTTTGATTCCAAAAGTGATAAGGGAATTTTTGTTGGCTATTTCCAAAATAGCCATGCTTACCGAGTGTATAACCTTAGAACCAAAACCATACAAGAATCTGTTAACATTGTTTTCGATGACTATGCTGATCTTGCAGGAAACAATCCAGAAAATAATGTTATAATTACTATGGAAGAGCCGCAGAATGCAGGAAATTTAGATGTTGCCCCAAATGTCACGACATCTGCTGCAACACCTGAAACAGAACCAGCGAACACTGAAGGTTCGGATGAGGAAACAGAGGTTGAAATTCATGACCCAGTACATCGAGATCCCTCATCCAGGATTAGAAAGAACCATCCCACTGGCCAAGTAATATGAGAAGTACATGAAGGAATGAGGACAAGAAGGAAAGAACCACTGAATTACCGAGACATGGTGAGATATGTGTGTATGTCTACCATGTATTCTAAGGTAAGTCTTTCTTGTTATATATCTACCTTGAAACCTAAGAATTTCAATGAAGCACTAAAAGATAGTTGGTGGATACAAGATATGCAAGAATAATTAGAACAGTTCAGTAGAAATGAAGTTTGGGATTTAGTTCCTCGCCCCAACAACACTAATGTTATTGGAACTAAATGGATCTTCAAAAACAAATCAGATGAATATGGAACTGTTGTGAGAAATAAAGCTAGACTAGTTGCTCAAGGATACTCTCAAGTGGAAGGGATTGACTATGAGAAAACCTTCGCCCCAGTTGCTAGAATTGAGTCAATTAGATTTTTGATTGCCATAGGTTGCTGTTTAAAGATCACTCTCCATCGAATGGATGTAAAAGGTTCTTTCTTGAATGGATATATTGATAAGGAAGTGTACGTTGAACAACCTAAAGGATTCGAAGATCCCTACCATCCACAATTTGTATACAAGCTGAAAAAGGCCTTGTATGGATTAAAACAAGCTCCACGTGCATGGTATGGTCGTTTAACTCAATTTCTTCTTGAATTTGGTTTCAAACGTGGTGTATCTGATTGTAATTTATTTATAAAACACAATGGAGTAGATATGGTCATTGCTCAAATCTATGTAAATGACATAGTTTTTTGTTCGACTTCACAGTCTCATCTTAAGACTTTTGTCGAAGTTATGTCCTAACATTTGAGATGAGCATGATAGGGGAATTAACCTTTTTCTTATGCTTGCAGATAAAGCAAAATGAGGAGGGAATCTTCATCTCCCAAAGAAAGTATGCCAAGAATTTGGTCAAGAAGTTTGGATTGGAGAATTCTAAACATATGAAGACTCCAATAAGATCAACTCAGACTATACGCAAAGATGAGGTTGGGGAAAATGTCGACCCAACTTTGTATCGCTCTATGATAGGTAGTCTCTTATATCTCACCACGAGTCGTCCTGGTCTAATGTTTAGTGTGTGTGTGTGTGTGCTCGATTCCAAGCATGTCCCAAAATCTCCCACTTAAATGTCGTTAAACGTGTCATCAGATATGTCGCCGGCACATGTGAGTTGGGAATTTGGTATTCCAAAGACACTAATCCTAATCTAATAGGATATAATGACTCGGATTGAGCTGGTGATGTGGAGGACATAAAGAGTACTAGTGGATGATGTTTTTACCTTGGCAATAATTTGGTTCTTGGTATAGTCGCAAACAAAACTGTGTTTCACTCTCAATTGCTGAATCTAAATATGTAGCAGCTGGGAGTTGTTGCTCAATTGATATGGTTAAGACACATGTTAGACGACTATGGTTTTCAAATAATGTCTTAGTTTTGTACTGTGATAATATGAGTTCCATTAACATTTCAAAAAATCCAGTTCAGCACTCTCGTACAAAACATATAGATATTAAGCATCATTTTCTAAGAGATTTGGTTGAAAAACAGCTAGTGCGAATTGATTATGTTGACACATTTCATCAACTAGCTGATATCTTTAAAAAAGCTTTATATCATGAGAGATTTTTCAACTTGAAAAGCTCTCTTGGTCTCTGTTCTGTCTGAATTCGGCACTGTTGGGCGAATGTCGTCTGAAATGTCACTAACATTTCAGGTGACATTTACCCTTATAATATCATAATCTGATTTTCAGTATTTCGTAATGGCTGATTTGTGTTCACACAGGCATCTTTTTAAGTAAGAACATGATTTTAATGTGATATCGTTCTTTGCGATGATATTATCATAAAAAGGGAGTATCAAAAATAAGGCAAAGCCTTTGTTCAAGTCTCGGCAACTGGAAAAAAAAACTTTGGGCAAAGCCCTTGAGAGTTGATACCGTTCCTATTCTATAGGAGTATCAAAGTGTTTAATCAAAAGATATTATGAGAATACTAAATAAGTATTTTTTTATTTTTGGCACGAAATTTATTTTGTATGTATTTTTGTGATTAGATTTAGGACTCAATGGGAAAATGTTACATTGGTCTGAAGATTAAACTCACAAAATCATGTACAAAAACGTGTCTTGATTTGTTGCCGATAGAAATGTGTTCTTAAGAAATAATGATACATGTGTTGTCCAAAATGTTGCCAACATTACTGATGACATTCTCAGATTATGATATTTTTGGGATGCAGTATGTAACTGATTTTGTGAAAATTCAGTTATTTTTTTCCTGTAAATGTGCCACTGTTTTTTTTTTTAAAATGTTTTTGTTGATAATTGTAAAATCATGATGTCTATCCTATTATCTCTAAATTTCAGGAAAAATAAGTGGAGTAAAAATCAAATTCCTAAAATTTGAGAACAAGAATATTTTGCCAAGTGTATAAATGTATCTTCATTTGTTATTTTTTTCTACTCCAAGTTTTTCCCGTCCAAAAACAAAAACAAAAAAAGGGAAAAGCCACAAATATCATCTCAGTTTTAATAAGCCGATGGAGTTCTTTGCAAAATCACAAAGCACACAATACACTCCAATATCCAAAACCCTAGAAAACCCTAATCCTAATACTCCTTCATTTTCTTCACTTTTCTCACACATGGATATTTCACCAATGTCACAGAAAATGTCTCCCAACATTTCTGAGAGCACTCCAATGAGCACAAGTCCCCTATATTTGCAAAGACATGTGTTGAGTGAGTTTAAAGAACCACTTGACACTGCGTACCCAGGCGAAACAAATAACCCAATAGATCTAGATGCAACCCCCAATGTTACAGGGTTACCGAAGAGGGAAGGGACTTCAAAATTTCCATCAAGAAGGTCCAATCGACAGTTTGAAAAAGGATTCGGCAGGGATGAACCGAGAACAAACGACTAACGGTCGATTCCACTCTCGATCGATCCCATCGCCTCAAGTTTCGAAAGTGAAGGAAGGAGTTTCGACTGCAGTTGGACCAGCGACGATGATGCTGAGAGGACTCATTCAGTCGAACAACCACAAAAAGCTCCAGCGTCACCATCATACTCAAATCTCTTTGTGCCTAATATTGTGGATTCAAGTGCCGAGGAGGAAATCCCAGATGAGACTCCTTTAAGGATGTTCTGCTCCAGAAACTTGCAAAAAGCAGTGAATGACGGGTCATCAGAAGGTACCCCAGATGTTGCTGAAAATGTCACAACATTCGTCAACATCCCAACATGCAACAAAAGAATCAAGTTCTCCAACCTCATCAAGCAAAGCTTAATCGGAAAATGAGGTAAACCCTTACTCAGACAAATTTCTAACAAAAGAAAAATCTACACATTGGTCGTGGTACAAGAATAAAACAATAAGAACTGAAAAAGTAATGGACATTGGATCGTGTAGTGAATATGGCCTAATAGATTTCTTCACCGAGAGAAATCTATTGGGCTTTGTGAACAACAAATGTCCATACTCTGAAGATACTGTGAGGTTGTTCTATGCAAACCTAGAAACTGAATTGGAGAAAAACAAGTCGAAGAAATTTGGCAAAATTTATCTCTATAACAAATTTTACAACTTCACACTTGCCACAATAAGCTAATGTATGGGTCTGAATGATGGATTAAAGGAGATAGAAGAGAAGGATGTATTTGTGAGGATTCTTTCAAGTGGACTCTCTACTATAAATAGAGAGGTCACTTCAAGGATTCAATATCCAGAAATTACAAGAGAAAAGATCGAGAGAGCTCTCCAGATTTTAAGATCGAAAACTAAATCAACAAGTGTTGCATGTATTTGTGACGACATTCTGTACGACATTACAAGTGCTGCCTAGATTCTAAATTTGTTCTTTCATTGAAGCAATTGTAATGAGGTGTTGATCACTTCTATTTAGATAGATTTTTCAAGCATAAGTCATCTGCGACTTAATCTTTTTATTCCTTTTGTATCTTCTTGTAAACATTGTAAAGAAGGAATATTTCAATTGTATATAAATATATACAATACCTTTGGTCATTGACCATCGTGGGTTATATTAATATATAACCTATGAAAATTAAACATTTATGTTCTTTATTTTATTTCGCTGCATTTTAAACTCTTACAAAGGTTTTTCTTAAGTTTTATCTTAGTGCGCCACTTGTGTCAGATGACATTTTTGCTGACATTCGACATCGCTTCAAAGATATCTTGTGATCGCTTTGTTTCTTTGTTTGATTTTAATTATTCCATAGTTGTACCCCCGGACCCAACACTTTGATTTCTCATTCTTCTTAAAATCAATAAATATCAGTAGACTACATTATTTGAGGCTAAACTATTTCATATGCTGCAGAAAAGTTTAACTTGCACAAAAGTTTAACTTAACTGAGTACTGTCTACTATATTGATCTCAGGGTAGACTTGCATTATACTTTGCTATAGGAAAAGAAATGTAGTCCAAACGCTATCACTGGATCTGTACAGATTGAAGATCTCGTGAATCTTTCTGCTAGTATCTCTCAAACTAATTATTATAATTTCCTTGCTGCATGGTAAAGCTCCAAATAATCAAGAGCAGGTCTATTCCAAGACCAATCTTGTTCCATGACCTGTTTGCATAAAGAGTTGAACCAATCCCGACCATCGTACCAAGCAGAGAGAGCTCTGAAACGTAGAACCGTAAATGAGTCCATACAAATCAACAAACTAGGAGAAGAGGGAGGAAGCATGCAGGATTTTAAGAGTTCAATTATTACTGTTGCAACATTCCTTATATTTTGTTTTTTCTTATTTGTGTATGCCATCACAATTACTTCCCTTTCCCTCTAAACATGCAAAGACAAGAGATAATTGAAAAGTGCAAGTATACTTGCCTATTCAGAGCATAATCAACTCCGGCAGCATCTGCTCCATCAAAGCTGAATCCGTTTGGTTCAAGACCACACTGTTGTGATCTCTCTTTGTCATGGTCAACATCAAATACAGTATCATAAAGTCCTAATATACAGAATCCAGAGGTTAAAACACTCATTCAGAAGTAAATGACTGATATCTACTAAGATAATAATTAAGTCAACGGCACCAAAAGAAAATTCTGGCATGTGCCGACAAATATTTATTCTCGCACTTAATTCAAGAGAGTGCAATATGCTCTTTTGAATCCAATATGCATCAAGTGAATTCACTATCAAAAGAGGAAACTACGATTGAAACATTCTGATCGGTAGCATCACACAGACACAGTAGTAGTTAGTTTATAGGTGGCTTGCAAACCACATATGAACATCTGCAGTTGCAATGCTACAAGAGATCGAAAGCTGTTATAGTGTGTGATCACCACATCTAAAAGCTTAAATTGTTAGGGAAATTGTTTTTTATTATTTATTGTCTTTTTCATTTTGACAAGGAATAAATTGTCTTTTTTTATTAAGTAAAATTTTATGAATTGTGTGTTAAACTTGAGGACCTGATTCTTTTTCTTGGTCCAAGGTGGTAGTGAAATTATTTTTTATGGGTAATGAGTGGTAATGATACAGGTAATGATACTTGAACCCAAAAACACTATCTATTCTGCTACCATGTTGAATTGTTGCAACTGCCTCTAGAAGCTTAAGTAGTCAAAAAAGGGACTCTTATTTATTTAATTATGGCTTAACTGAAAAAGATGGTCATTCATATATATGCACCTGTAGTTCCAATAATATAGTCACATCATGAAAAAGTAATGCCAAGGTCGAGAGAGAGAAGCTTCGCTAGAAAAATTGAGTTGCTAAACCTTCATATCAAAATATACAGTGCAAGTGGAAGAGCGGTACTAAACAAGATGCACATGGTAGATATTCGAATTTCTAAAACTACAGGTTATAAGAAAAAGACACCTCCAGTTTTACGCACGACTGGAATTGAACCATATCTCATCGCCGTAAGTTGAGTTAGTCCACATGGCTCAAATATTGAAGGAACTAGAATGAAATCAGCACCAGAATATATCTGCAATTGTATCAAAAGTAATGATATAATAAAAAGGTAGCATAAGGCTTGAGGACAAAAATATGCAACAAGCAAGGAAAGGAGAAACAATACCAGGTGAGAAAGTGGCTCATCATATGTTAAAACGAGCCGTGCACGGTCATTATATGTGGAGTGCAATTGATTTGCCAAATTAACAAAATCGTTTTGTATCCTAGGATCAGGAGCAGAACCAAGCAAGACCACCTGTCAGAACTTTTTGTCAATGAAAGATCGTAGCATTCTATAATAGACTTTCTAAAATGAGACTTCATTAAGAATAAAACTACCCACGTTGTGGGATTTCACTGGATATGTTGTTGTTGTTGTTGTTGTTGTAGTATTAAGAATAAAACTAGAGAGAACGAGATGCAAGAATTGGTAACAAGCATGCAAGAACAGGTATTCTCTGGCTTTATCCCCAAAAAAATGAACTGGTATTCTCTGGCATCTTAGATCAGTTACTATGTCCAAATTAGATATGCCATCCAAAACTAAAAAATTATACTAGTTATTATCAGAGCATATAACAATATCTAGACAAGCCAAAAGCTTAATATGAGTACATTCCCCCCTCCCCCAAGAAGAAGGGGGGGGGGGGGGATCTGAAGAACTTTAAGAAAATATACCTGTCCGTTCCATTCCAAGGTGCGCCAAATAGCATGTTTAATGAGGTGGATTCCTTTCTGGTGAGTTAAGCGGGTGATAATTCCTACCAAAGGAAGGTCGGCCTGTTTCAGTCCAAGTTTTTGCTGCAAAGCTTCCTTGGCTGCTGCTTTGCCTTCAACAACATTTTCTGAGGTGTACGAAATCTGCAATTGCATGCATTCCAACAGTGCCACAACCGTCAGACAAATAAAGATGACACATGATTTAATCCAACAACTTAAAGCTACAAAGAATAAGCAAATATAATACTCCCTTTATGTGACACTTTCCTTTTTAATTTGTCCCAATAATCAGTTACGATAACATCTTCAGGGTGGAGGCCACTGTCAAGAACTGCAGTAGACAGTTTATATGCAGAGAAAGATAGAGGGAAGAAGAGAATATGGAGACTTATATTAAACTAAATTGCACTCCTAAGATAGTCTTATCAATATAGAGCAATTATAGGGCAAAACCCTTTTAACCCACCAAACTAAAGCAGACAATCTAGCAAGTTGTTCAGAACAAATTTATCAAAGATCTAGGAGTTGAGCACATGAAATTCACAAAATAGCGTCAACTTTTTCCAATGTGTGCACTTATAGGTAATGTAATAATTGAGAAAAGAAGAGACAACTTACCGGAATGAACTTATCGTTTAACGGGTCCCAAATATCGGGGTCAATCCCATTCACTATACCATGTAACTTGTAAAGGTGAGGTGCAATTATAGGGTTTCCAGACACCTCCTGTGAATAAGTTGGTGAAACCTGCATGTAAATCCTGTTAGGATAGAGTTTTATCTTTCATTGAAAACCCTTTACAGTTTTGCTACAACCAAAGAATAATGTTACGTTTTATTTTTATTTTTGATAAAACCATAAAGGAAGTATACTTGAAGCCCTTAACACTTTTTCTGTCTATACTCGTTGTATTTGTGTAGCTTCCATACATTTCTTTTGTCTGTCCTAACTTTATCTCCAACAGAGTCCGTAGCTGTAGGTCATCAGGCAGTGTTTGCCTGCTATACTAGTTCGGAAGCCAGCAAAATAATGTTTTTCCCCTAGAGGGCATTTTACAATCTCTTCAAGAAATGAGAAGGCAAAATGAACATAAACAAATATGAAGCCTGATAAAATGATGACCATTGTCTTCGGGAATTCAAATCCAAAAATTGTCCAGCAAGTGCCGAAATAGGCTGTCGGTTAAAGCATAGCCATATTTTTCAAGAGACGACAACATAAAGCACAAAACAGCTAACTATAAGGTACAGGCAATAGAAACACTTACTGTTGTAGCTTTGTCTGCAAAAGTCATTGCTTTCCCAATGAGATGTGCACCAAATTCAAGATTGTGTATTGTGAAGACAATACGAGACTTGCTTAGACCATAGTGTGTATATTTCTCCTTAAAGAGCCACGCAACTGGAGCACTAGACCAATCATGGCAATGGATGATGTCCTGCCGGACAAATGAACAGTAAGAAGACATGCATATAAATCTAATTAACAAAAGAATATATCACTTCGGCGTGAAAATTGAAATTCTTATTTTGGTGATAAAGAGCTCCCGTTTATTTTAGCAAGCAGTAAGACATAGGGAGAAAACTAAGAAAGAGGTAAGTAGAACTCAGTTCATCCCACTTTAGCAAGCAGTAAGACATAGAGCTTCAAATTTGGAAACTAAAGTTGGTATAATTAAACTATGATAGAATTATATTTCACCACAGAGCTTAAATTTTGGAAACTTAAATCACGCTTTTTGGTTGTAAAAGATTGACATTATGATTAATTTCATGGTCAAATTTCATAATTTTGATGCTCAAAAGTCAACTTAGGAAGTTAATTTGGGACCAAGGAAGCATGTCGCAGAGACAATTAATGCAACAACTTCAGTGATTATACTCATTGGTAATTTGCAGTTCATTCACTACCATAAGCTCTATCCTGAGGCTGTTCCAATAAATATCTGCTATCAACTTGCCTCCTTCAGATATTATTTATAGCTTTCCCAGGTAAGCTACTATATAAAGAATTTTACAAAGTGTTTTGGACAATAACATGGTTACAAAAATGAGAATCAAGAAATATGAGACCTCAAAATTAGCATAATGAAACAATCTGGAACATACCGGATGAAATCCACCTTGCAGAAGAAACTCCAAAGCCGCGTGACAGAAGAAACCAAATCGTTCACCATCATTGTTACAACCGTATACACACCCCTTCCAAAATAACCTAAAAGAACAATAATGAAGCACTAAACTTATGAAGGCATCCAAAATGCCTAATTCACCTATGCTCGATCATCAAAAAAAACCAGGCGCACATAGTTGAGAATGTGATTTCATATTCTGCTGGACTAAATACCAATATATGGTTACAATCAAAAGGACATGATTAGCAGCTCGTAAACAGCCATACCAAAGCTAATTATAAACCATGAAACTACAAATTTCATTTTTTCTGCATAATTTTGCATACCCGTTTTGAGGCTCCAAAAAGTAGACCGAGAGACCTTCCACCTTTCCAAACCATACTTTTATTTCAGTCCCACCCCAAAAGTAGCTTTTGTGAAACCGAAAGTCCTTTACCTAATAAGAACACATAGCAACATGCAATAATATTAGTGAAAGTATGTATCTCATTACTTCTTTTTTGGCGCAACATGGCTTCATTTAATGATGTAGAGGCCATGATCGACTTTTGAGCTATTTACACGATATGTAATAGCTTTTCTGTACATGCTTCGCAGCATACTCTTATTTCTGGTAAAAAATATTGAAACTGAGTTTCTGGTAATTAATATCTATGTTGATCGGACTCTCCAAAAATGCTACCGCACCCGTGTCGGATTCTCCAAAAACACACTATTTTTGGAGTATCCGACACGCACCATCGGCGTTTTTGAAGAGTCCGAGCAACATAGATTAATATAACTATATCTTTACTGATCAAAAAACATATTAGTGGAAGTATGTGATACATGTACACCTCAAATGATCTATAGCAATCGTGTTTCAACATTCTCTTGCCTCTCTACCCAACAAGGTGGGGGTAAGGTCTGCGTACATTCTACCCTCCCAAGACCCCACTGCTGGGATTACACTGAATATGTTGTTGTTGTGTTTGAACATTCTCTAGAATAATGACGTATTTAGAATTGTACTTTTACCAGATATCTAAGAATCTGCTGCACATTTACAAGTGATTGGCAGGAAGATCAAGGCTTTTATGTTTCATTTTTAGTAACAAAATATTGATGCAAAAAGGTAGCAATTGTAAGTGCCAATGAGAAGCCTTCTGGGGTTGCAGACAGTGTGTGGGAGTTGATTGAAGAATAACAACCAGACTTGGTAAATGAAGCAGTAACCTTACATGATTCATCTTCAGACAGTCATATTTAGGTAAGATGATATCCACATTATGGTTTAAATCTTGAACAGCACGGGAAAGACTAGTAACAACATCACCAAGGCCTCCCACCTGCAAATACAAAGTAATGACAACTTAACAGCTGTTACCACATACCAAGGCATGGAATAGAATCACTCTTTTAATAGGTAAATGAACAGGCATTTGTTGCATGTATTCAAAGTATATCTCAAACAATTCTCATGGTATTCTTTTTCCCTCTTTTTGTGCCTAAACACCTATCTCTACATTATTATGTAAACCACTGACTCTACTAAACTAACTGGTGATTTTTCTAATTTCTATCACCCAGAATGATATCCGTTGTTCCTAATAGGAAAACTGTCCATTTTCTTTCAAATTGAAAGTCAAAAAAAAAAAAGGCCAGTGCATTAAGCTCCCGCTATGCGCGGGGTCCGGTGAAGGGCCGGACCATAAGGGTCTATTGTACACAGTCTTACCTCAAATTTCTGCAAGAGGCTGTTTCCACGGCTTTAACCCATGACCTCCTGGTCATGGGTTCACTTTACAATTCCCAATAGCTTCACTTTTCTCTCCCTCAAATATACAATAAACATTGACTCTAAGCTAATAACCGTTTTTTTATGAGAAAGGTGAACTCTAAGCTAAATAACCATAAAGGGCACAAGAGTATCATTTATTTTAAAATGGAATACATTTATTTGATTAACTGTTTGCTCTGTAACTGCCAAACATCTGCTACTACATAGTGTAGCTGGGTATCATCAAAGAAAAAACTTCTTTTGCAATTAACGAGGATGCAGCATGGCTCTCCTGAAAACATTTCCACACAAACTCAATTCCCCTTTTGTTATAATCGGCACTTTATCTCTCCTCCTCCAGAGATTACCGGTCCCAAATATAGTTACTCAGTCGAATTCCTTGTCCACAATATAGTATCTTCGCGTTTATTCACAATACATGCTCTACAATTACATTCCACATAGGCAGTCTTGCTACTGCTGAACATTAGATCACCACATCCCAAATTCTATAGATATCTCAAAGTCCAATTAAACATCTGGTAAGACATCATCAAAAAATAGAACTTCTGTTTTAGGCCGTCTCACCTACACAGAGATCCAAGAAATGTTCCAAGATATCACTTGACCGCTTGCTGAAATTTTTCTCATAAGAAGCTGTCCACGAAATCAATTGAATCTAATTGTCCGGAGGAATTCTTTTTAAGTAAAACATTGAAGTCGGAAAATTTTACAACACTAGAAATGCATAGCAAGTGATGTTTTTATCTAACTTGGAGGGGAGAGGTAGCTACAAGAAACCATGAATTGCAGTAAAGAAGGATCATTTAAAGCACAAAGGTATTATATTTAGCATAAACCAAAAGTTGGAATCACTCGACTCTACCTTTGCAATAGGTGCCATTTCGACAGCAATATGGACAATATGCATTGGAGGTTCTTTAGCGACTCCTCCAAACACAGGTATGTGATAGTCCATTCCGCTCTTATTGTCAAATATTCCACCATCTTCTCTCTCAGAAAATACAAAATCCATCATATATACATCCAATGGAACCTTCACTGCAATACGATGGAAAGAGAAAGTGAAGATGTTTCTCAGATAAAACTAGTTTTTGGTCAGCAAAAAGTGATGCTTATATGTAATAAAATGTTTACATACATCAGTTACTCAAATTTATTCCACATCAATGCACTGGAGACTTAAGTTACTTTCTCTACTTAGAATCCTAAGGTCTTATATTCCATGTCATGATATTCATCTCAGCTCATAATTTGCATTCCAGCTATCAGTTACAGAGAGAACTTTCATTTGTCCAGTAAAATAGAGAAATATATGTGCAAGAAAGTTCAACTCAAATTCTATTTCTTTATAATATTAAAGATACTACTAAGCCTGCGTCAAAATTATTTCTACTTGAAGCTATAATGATGGAACAATCTGTAGTGTTTGTAAACTGACATCAGAGTGCATGAAAACTAACCAGTTGCTTTGACATGGGTACCATTTTCAGCAGACAACATTTTCTGAGGTGGCAATGGACCCAGGCGGTGAGTCCAGCGATTAAATGAACATCTGAACCAAATTTCAGGTTTACCATTAAGTACTGTATTGGCGGGATTATAGTAAACTGTGACGCTGCTTCCAGCTTGGATATCAAGAGGCTCGGTATACACTATGTGCTTCTGAGACAACAAAAATGATTTCATAGTTCTTTCCTTTGTTTCAGCTTTCAGGAGTGCTGTTTTTTGGGCCTGGAAGTGAGAGATCATAAAACAATAGATGGAAACATATATGAGAGGTAAACAATGGAATTCAGTAATATAAGAAAAACAACCTGCAGGAGGACTCTAGAAACAAAACAAAAAAGTCAGGAGGTCTTTTTGCTCTTTTGGAATAACAAGACCACAACTGTTGAGGATTTCTAAATTTGACCCATCAAATCCACTTCACCAGTTTTAACCTTGAGTAGGACATTACAACCAACCTTAGCATGCATAGCCACTTCTCTAAGCCTTCTCTCCTCCTGAAGTGTCTTAAAGATCTGATGCTCTTCCTCAACCCAATATAATTCCTCCGGAATGTGCTTGGTGACAATGGCATGGAAGTCTTGCCGATGATTGTTATCATAAGCAATGGCATTCTTGGGTGGACCATCAGAAAAAACCCAATCCAAGACAAGTGCCCGATCAGGGATGATAACTGCATAAAAGTACATTCCTCGGATGAGGGTAGCCTAATATTTGGAAGAAAGAAAAGGAGATCGACAAAAGTACAATTGTGTAAACTCGTGCAAGGCCAATAACTGAAAAGCTTATATGAGACAACAATAGGTTAAAGTGACCTCAACTTCCAAAACTAAGCACACTGTTGAAAGTTGAAACCTATATCACGCAAGAAAAAAATGATATGCTCAATCTTGTAATTAGCCATTAGGAAACTAAAACCAGAGTCTTACGTTTCATATATAACCTGTTACAGATCACAATCAAAATGCTCTGTGGACATGGTAACCAAGTTCTTTTTATAAATTACAATGTGTTTGCAATCGTATGAGATGCTAATTCCATTTCAAGCATACATCACACACCAAATTTATTCCAACCCATATGTTGGGTCTTATCTCATCTTTGCCTTCACTTAACCATGAGGGCAGATTGAAAAGAACTAGTGCATTGTAAAAATAACAAGTTTCAACTTCTGATGTGAAAGATTGCATGGTACACAGTATTTTAGACCGACAAAGAATGTTGTGTTAAAACTATAAACATAGCAAATAATCACATTGGCCAGGTACAAATATACAAACCATTCTGGATAGTCGAAGACATAATCTGGAAACACAAAGGAAAATTCATCTGTTCATGTATTAGATCTACATACATATGTGAAGCAATAATTTGGAAATAAAGAACATGTTTTTTAACATAAACAGATGATTGTGTTTAAATCAAGAGTAATGGTACACTAATATTCAAGTTTATGGCAAATTTCTCCTCATGAAAAGCCTGTGGAAAGCTTATACATAATACTTCCACTTGTTCTTTGAACAACAGAAAGTGGAGGTTGATTCCAAAGAAGAGTAGTAGCAAACTTTTCTTTGCTACCATAATTTTAGAAGTGTGAAAATGCAATAAGAAAACAGATATCTAAAAAACAATTTGGAAGTACTATCAGACTACTACTTTTTTTTTGATAGGTAATATCAGACTACTACTAATCCTTGTCCACCATCAATTCTTCTCAGAAGTCAAATTAAACAGAAAATATGACATTAAGAATACTATCTGAATTATATAGTACATCGAGCGACCCAATTCAGATGAATTCCTAGCAGTGATAATAACATCAATTCATTATTACACGTAGAAGGTGTCAAATGCAACCTACGCAGCACAGTGAAAAAGTAACTAAAGGACAACCCGGTGCACTAAGCTCTCGCTATGCACAGGGTCCAGGGAAGGGCCGGACCACAAGGGTCTATTGTATGCAGTCTTACCCTACATTTCTGCAAGAGGCTGTTTCCACGGCTTGAACCCCTGACCTCCTTGTCACATGGCAGAACTTCAGCAGTTACGCCAAGGCTCCCCTTCACAGTGAATAAGTAACAAAAGCTTTGAATTCATTTAGGGTATTAACTAAGCATTGGAATTATTTTAAGAGCAAAGTAAAAATGCTACAGAGAAAAGAAATCCGCAATGATTAGCATATGTAGTAATTAATTATGTAACGAACATCATTGACACCAGAAGTGAAGTAGTTTTACCAGAAAGATCAAAACAATGAACCACTCAATGCAGGAAAAACTAGCGACCGAAACAACAAACCACTCAATGCAGGAAACCTAGCAAAGAAATGAACAAAGAACTTGCATACGCACAGAAATGAACAAAGGACGTGCATATTGAAGAGAAATGGTCTCCAGAAGCAATTAACCATCGCCTCTGACAAAGAAAGAAAGAATAAAAGAAAGCTAAGCAAAAGAATGGGCATCACAACCACGTGCAGGGAAATTAGTTGTTGACTGTACATTTCCCTAAAGAAATTTACAAAAAAGGGTCCCCGCCACACATAGCTTCCAATTGTGGGTTTGACTCCGTGAATTGTGTGCATGTGAAGAGAATAATTCTCTTTCTATGATTCATAATGAGTATAAGTTACTTTACCATTCAAGTGATAAAAAAAGGGCAGCCCGGTGCACTAAACTCACGCTATGCGCGGGGTCCGGGGAAGAGCCGGACCACAAGGGTCTCAAGTGATAAATTCATATTATCCAGATTTTAAATAAGCAAATTCCTATGACTCCAGCACCGACTAAAAGAAGTGCAAGTAAGAGAATGTATATAATAATATCCCCACTTACCCTCTGCATACCACCAATCACCATCTATTCTCTCAGATTTAACAAGCTTTTCAACGATTGACAAACCATCCTTCCAATTGTTATATCCTCCATGGATCCACAAGTCCTTAGCATGGGAGAGAGGACCTGAACTTTTGTTATAGTATAACCTGACCTTGTC
This sequence comes from Przewalskia tangutica, assembly GCA_029844215.1. Taxonomy (NCBI): domain Eukaryota; kingdom Viridiplantae; phylum Streptophyta; class Magnoliopsida; order Solanales; family Solanaceae; genus Przewalskia; species Przewalskia tangutica. The sequence continues at coordinate 35,333,889 of CM056727.1, read as the reverse complement.
CTCGCATTCAAATACACTTGGCTCTATGTACCAGGTGATATCACGAGTCCTCGAGGCTTTTGCCATCAGTGCTTGCAATACTTCCCTTTTCTTTGCAGCCTCTTCCTTTGCCTGTGCTCTGTCAGCTTCAATTGCAGCTTTCTCTGCTTCTATTTGTCTTTGTTCTTCTGCTAGTCTTTCTCTTTCAGCTTGTTCTTTAGCAAGTTTCTCTTGTTCTCTCTGTTTCTCCTCGAGCAAGAAATTTTCAAAATCAATAATTTGCATACCACCTTCCACAGTTATACTGAAGTCATTTCCATCATTGTTGTCATAGACATCTTGTCCATTAAAAAACACAAAATCAATCCTGTATGCTTCCTTGGAAACATGGATCTTGCAAGACCACCAATCTCCATTGAGATGAGTCTTAGTTAGCGTAGTAGTAAAAGATCTCCAGCGCCAGTCATTAAAACCTCCCACAATCAAGACATCAGGCTCATTATTCAAAGTGGAAAGACTTCTGTTAAGGTATATTTCGACGTCTTCATCAGGTTTTACAACCTCTGGAAAACAAAATAATCTGATTCCTTGCAATAAATTTTCCTCGGCAAGCCTTTCTATAGCCTGCCTACGTATATTTGCTTCCATCTCCAATCTTAAGTTTAGAGAAGTATCTTCAGTCTCTAATGTTCCTGCAGTTAATGGCTCACCCTCTTCAACTGAATCTGATTTTAAGAAACTACTACTCTCTAAGTCATCAATCTCATTGCTTTCCGTATGTTCCACATCACTAGGCTTAGTAATTTCCAATACCTCACTTGCTACAGGTCCTTTGTATTCGACATTTCCATCATTATTTTCTTTCAATTTTTGTGGCTCATCCAACTCATCACGGTTGTATTGTTCAAATTTATAACCTCCATCGCTATCCACCTGCAATATCTCAGAAAGTTTTGTACCCACATCATGGCTGCCCTTGCTACTGGCATTAGTTTCCCTTTGAGAATTTTCGGAGAAGTCACCTCCACTTTTTTCTCTTATTACGGAATCGATTCGAAAATCACTCTCTTCTTCTCTCTTTGATTTAGTGGAACCAGTGATTTCATCATCAGCATCCTGAAACTTGAAGTCCCTTACCACTCCTTTAGTGTCATCATCACTAGTTTCAACTTTGGCTTCAACTGCCTTCTGGTTGGAAATTTCAGATTCTTTAGATAATGAAGTACTTTGACTTTCTTTATCACCGTTGCTCTTCTGATCCCTTCTTTGTGTGCTCATCCCTGAAGGCTTCCTTGGCACAAACCCCTTTGGTGAAGAGCCTTGACTCCTAGGAGTTGAAACTTTTCTCCTTCTTCTCGAGAAATCTACAGCATACAATCTTTCCAATTAGTTTGACAAAATAGACTAATATTTACAACTAAATAACAATAGCAACGAACCCTCACTTGCACAAAATGGAAATGTAACCCCAGCAACCACTCCATCGTTCCTCCATGAAGATGACTGCAGGAATAGCGACATGTATAAGAGAATTAACAACAAAATTGTCCACCTGAAATTGCTTTAGGAATGGAAACCATAAATTTGGGCACACCAGTATCATACATAGTTCTCAAGAACAATTAGCACCAATCAACTGGAAACACTAACATACACCAAGAACCAATAAATATGCAAATACTGATGATGATTGGTAATCACAAATTGCCCAACTCCAAGACCATATAAAATGCCAATCAAGATTCCATTTTGAGCTCAAATTACTCCATATATGAAAGAATTGCTATCGAAATTGGAAAGTATGAAACATGGGTGTACTCAAAATCTAAAAAACAGTTAAAAATAATAACTATATGTATCCCCAAGTTAGTGCAAATGTACACACACACACATAGAGTATATATTCAGTGAAAAGAAACAACTTCACACACACACACACACATGAATTAACTGGAACCATGAGCACTACTATACACCAAGAACCAACAAATGTGCAAAAACTAATGATGATTAATAACCACAAAATGCCCAACTCCAAGACAGTGTTGTCAAGGCACGCTTAAGCCCTGAAGCGAGGTTCAAAACGTGTTGAGCGCTTCGCCTCGCTTTATGTGCGCTTTGGTGTCATCATCAAGGCTCTAAGACATATTTTTCCTTCCCGATGAGCCTCTCTTGAAGAGGTGACACTAGATAATTGATATTTCACTTTATCGTAATGTTTTTACAATTTCTTTGTCCATATATTTATAATTCATACTTATTATTAATGGTCTTGGACTAAACATATATATATTTGTATTTTTGCACCATTGAGCCTTTTTTCATTAAAGCCCACGCTTTATTTGCGCTTTGTGCTTAAAGCCCCAGCTGACCTTAGAGCTTTTTTTGTGCTTTTCGCATTTGATAACACTGCTCCAAGACCCATGGAAAATGCCGATCAACGTTCCATTTTGAGCTCAAATTACTCCATACATGAAAGAATTGCTATCGAAATTGGGAAGTATGAAACATGGGTGTACTCAAAATCTAAGAAAACAGTTAAAAGTACTAACAAAATGTATCCCCAAGTTAGTGCAAATGGACACACACACACACAATATAATCAGTGAAAGTAAACATCACACACACACATATGATATACCAGCAATTAACTGGAACCATGAGCACTACTATACACCAAGAACCAACAAATATACAAATACTAATGATGATGAATAATCACAAAATGCCCAACTCCAAGACCCATTGAAAATGCCAATCAAGATTCCATTTTGAGCTCAAATTACTCCATATATGAAAGAATTGCTATCTAATTGGGAAGTATGAAACATGGGTGTACTCAAAATCTAAGAAAACAGTTAAAAGTACTACCAATATGTATCCACAAGTTAGTGCAAATGGACACACACACACACAATATAATCAGTGAAAATAAATATCACACCCACACATATGATATACCATCAATTATCTGGAACTATGAGCACTACTATACACCAAGAACCAACAAATATACAAATACTAATGATGATTAATAACCACAAAATGCCCAACTCCAAGACTCATTGAAAATGCCAATCAAGATTCCATTTTGAGCTCACATTACTCCATGTATGACAGAATTGCTATCAAAATTGCAAAATATGAAGTATGGGTGTACTCAAAATCTAAGAAAACAGTTAAACGTACTAACAAAATATATCCACAAGTTAGTGCAAATGGACACACACACACAATATAATCATACACAATATAATCAGTCAAAGTAAACATCACACACAACAACATATTCAGTGAGTAGAGGCAATTTTACACACACACATACATGATATACCATCAAGCACTAAAATACACCAAGATCCAACACTATGCAAACGCTCATGATGGTAAGTATCACAAATGACCAACTACAATACCCATGAAAAATGCCAATCAAGAATTCATTTTGACGTCAAATTACTCCATATATGAAAGAATTGCTATCTAAATTGGGAAGTATGAAACATGGGTGTACTCAAAATCTAAGAAAACGGTTAAAAGTACTACCAAAATGCATCCACAAGTTAGTGCAAATGGACACACACACACACACACACACAATATAATCAGTGAAAATAAACATCACACACACATATGATATACCATCAATTAACTGGAACCATGAGCACTAGTATACACCAAGAACCAACAAATATACAAATACTAATGATGATTAATAACCACCAAATGCCCAACTCCAAGACTCGTTGAAAATGCCAATCAAGATTCCATTTTGAGCTCACATTACTCCATATATGACAGAATTGCTATCAAAATTGCAAACTATGAAATATGGGTGTACTCAAAATCTAAGAAAACAGTTAAACGTACTAACAAAATGTATCCACAAGTTAGTGCAAATGGACACAGACACACACACAACATATTCAGTGAGAAGAGACGATTTTACACACACACATACATGATATACCATCAAGCACTAAAATACACCAAGAACCAACACTATGCAAACACTCAATTATTATTTTTTGATAACGTAAAATTTTATTAAAAACATTATCAAGATGATACTGTGAAAGTACAAAGAAAATGCAGGCTAGATTACATTACAAGCCTAGGCAATCTAGCATGTCATCTAAATTCATAACAACATTTCCATCCTTCCAATAGTATAAGCTATGCAAACAACTATATTTCACAGACTGCAACGGCTCCTTTTTGCCTTCAAAAGACCTCTTATCTCGTTCTTTCCATGTAGTCCAAGCAATGCTAAGAGGAATGGCACTCCAAATCTTATTCAGGGATTCATTTGGACACGCAGCTTCCCAACACTCTAACACACTTCTGAATGTCATAGGACTTGTCCAATGAATGCCAAAATTAGCTATGAACATGGCTCACACCTGCCAGGTAAATTCACAATGCACAAATATGTGGTTCACAGAGCTTTCTCACAAAAGTAACATCTGTTGACCATCTTCCAACCTCTTCTCTTCAAATTTTCTAACGTTAGACATGCTTCATGAGTCACTAGCCAACCAAAGAAGGCAACTTTTGTTGGGACTATGGTCTTCCAGATCATCCTCCAAGGACACTTTTGTGCTTGCATCGGCTGAATAGAATTTAGTATTTTATAGTAAGAGCTGACGGTAAAAAACCTTTTTTTACTCGCTTCCGAAGTTATGCTATCTTCTCTATTTGGAACTAACACCACTGATTGCATCTTCTGGATAAATAAATCAACTTCTTGCGTTTCTCCGTCAAAGAAAATCTTTCTGAACGGGAAGTTCCATCCTGAATCCGTAAATATATCTGCTAAGAGGGCTTCTGGATTATAGGTCAATCAAGCACTAAAATACACCAAGAACCAACACTATACAAACACTCATGATGATAAGTAACCACAAAATGCCAACTACAATACCCATGAAAAATGTCAATCAAGATTCCATTTTGAGCTCAAATTACTCCATATATGAAAGAATTGCTATCTAAATTGGGAAGTATGAAACATAGGTGTACTCAAAATCTAAGAAAACTGTTAAAAGTACTACCAAAATGTATCCACAAGTTAGTGCAAATGGACACACACACACACACAATATAATCAGTGAAAATAAACATCACACACACACACACACACAATATAATCAGTGAAAATAAACATCACACACACACACACACACACATATGATATACCATCAATTAACTGGAACCATGAGCACTACTATACACCAAGAACCAACAAATATACAAATACTAATGATGATTAATAACCACCAAATGCCCAACTCCAAGACTCGTTGAAAATGCCAATCAAGATTCCATTTTGAGCTCACATTACTCCATATATGACAGAATTGCTATCAAAATTGCAAAATACGAAATATGGGTGCACTCAAAATCTAAGAAAACAGTTAAATGTACTACCAAAATGTATCCACAAGTTAGTACAAATGGACACACACACACACACAATAATCAGTGAAAATAAACATCACACACACACACATATGATATACCATCAATTAACTGGAACCATGAGCACTACTATACACCAAGAACCAACAAATATACAAATACTAATGATGATTAATAACCACCAAATGCCCAACTCCAAGACTCGTTGAAAATGCCAATCAAGATTCCATTTTGAGCTCACATTACTCCATATATGACAGAATTGCTATCAAAATTGCAAAATACGAAATATGGGTGCACTCAAAATCTAAGAAAACAGTTAAATGTACTACCAAAATGTATCCACAAGTTAGTACAAATGGACACACACACACACACAATAATCAGTGAAAATAAACATCACACACACATATGATATACCATCAATTAACTGGAACCATGATCACTACTATACACCAAGAACCAACAAATATACAAATACTAATGATGACTAATAACCACAAAATTCCCAACTCCAAGACCCATTGAAAATACCAATCAAGATTACATTTTGAGCTCAAATTACTCCATATATGACAGAATTGCTATCAGAATTACAAAATGTGAAATATGGGTGTACTCAAAATCTAAGAAAACAGTTAAAAGTAATAACCATAATGCATCCCCAAGTTAGTGCAAATGGACACACACACACAAAAAAAAACAATTTCAGACACACACAATGGTATACTGAGTGAGAAGAGAATTTTACTTGTAGTGATAGAGTTGTGGTTCCATGAGGGACAAATCCAAGAGAAGGTTTGATCTTGAGGTGGGTTCTTTCATTGGAAACACTTGTGCAACTCAATGATCTTTGTAGTGGCAATGGAACATCCATAGCTGACCCAAATCCAAAAAAGGAATGTTCTTTGTAAAACTACTGTTCACGACAGAATCAAATAGAACAACATCCCATGTGAACTATATCTCCTTCTCCTTCATCTACACGTCCCATGTGAAATGTGTGTATTTTTTATTTGAGGCAAAAGGTCAAGTTTATATTAGTCAATTTTGTACCCCAAAGTAGTGAAATATATACCTAATATTTAAAAATACATTTTTTAAAAAATAAATATTTTGAAAAATTATTTTTTTGTTTAAAAAAAGTGTCCTAAATTATTATTATTTAAATTGGATTAATTTTAAAAATAAATCTGAAAAAACTAATTTTTGAAAAAAAATCAAGATTTTTTAATAAAAATCCAATTTTCCATAATATTTTAAAAACGAGCTTTATAAAATCAAGCAAATTTCATATTTTTAACAAAAGCCATTTTTAATATTTTTTTAATTAGAAAATTCAATTTTCCATATTTTTTAAAAAAATTGTCACGTATGCACCATATAGAATAAGTTAAATATTACATGTCACCCAAATTATATACAATATTATATAGGGAAATACACACTAATACACCTCATTTTAACATATTATATAGGTATATATAACATTTAACTTATTCTATGTGGTGTTTGTGTGACAATTTTTAAAAAATAATTTGAAATTTTGATTTTTCTAAATAAATAAATCTTTGAAAATTTTATTTTAAAATACGAAGATGTTTTTATTTTAAAATCTTGATTTTTTTTTAAATCAGTTTTTAAAAATTTAAAAAAAAATCTTGGACACTTTATTCTTTTTAAAAATACTTTACAGTTTTCTAGATTAAAAAAATCCAGATTTTTTAATTAAAATCCAATTTTTCATAATATTTTATTCTTTTCCCTTAATTTGATGGGGTCTTTTAATATTTATTAAATAATTAAAACAAATCAAGTGTCCAATGTACTTAAAATACTCCTTTTGAGATTCTGGACCTGTGATTACAAGTTGGAGTTCTTTCTGTGTAATGCTGTGTAGTTTACTTAAGTTGTACCTGCAAAATCTGATGGTTGAAATTGCTTGGTTGGGCTATGAGAAGAGTGACCGATTATTTTGACACGTGTACTTGAAACCAGATTTTTTCTTTTAAATATAATTATTTTTCTTGGAAATGAACAAAAAAAATGGAATGGATGGAGAGTGATAGCAGTGGATTTAACTTATATGTAGTATAAATTATAATATACTACTGCTATTATTTACATTGTTTTATATGTTATCAAATTAAATATACTCGGTCTGTGTAATATTTGATTGAAACTGATAAAATGAATATTTGAAATTACAATTAAAAAGAGTATTTAGTAAAAAGTGTGTTCATCTAAAGTCTCCTCAAAAGTTAAATTCTCTATTTCAAGTTGATGTTGAAATTTGTGATAAAATTATAAAATAATCAGTAATTTATAAATAATATTTGAGTATTTGCACATAATATATATGTGTAAAGAATGGATTTTTGGTCTAATTCAACCCCAAAAGCTAGTTTAGAGGTGAAGATTGTTCAAGTTCATATAAAGAGTCAATGTTTCCCCGCACGCACAGACTTCGTTAACTGGAGTGCGGACAATATAATTTAGGGGCCAACACCGGTGAACAAATCTTGGTTGTTCCATTCAACTACATTTGTTCCTTTAATCATAGCTTAAAAGAACGCAGCAGCGAGGGCGTTTGACTTTAATATCATGTAAAGAATGAATAATGAGTCTAACTTAACTTCAAAAGTTAGCTTGTAGGGTGAGGATCATGTTCTCATTTCATATCCGATGTGTGATTCTTACCAATATGTTTCAAACGCCCGGAAATTTGGTTGTAATAAATAATTTAAATTTGATGATGTGAAATCCAATAGCAACGCTTTTAGAACATTTCAATTTAAATTATAAGTGAATAAAGAAGATTATTTTGTGTGTACCACATGCATACATATTACAACTCTTCTTTTCTTCTTGTTATTTAGCCAAATAAAGTAGTATATGGAAATAGTTGATTGCAAGCAAACCAGAATAGCACGTGAAGTCTTTTCCTAATGCTATTATTTTCCTCAATATGGATATGTCATACACACATTTTCAATGATAAACTTTTACCACGTGAAGTTTTTTTTTTAAAATCTGAAAGGAAATATCAGTAACAACTAACAAGTGTGCTTTCTGATATAATTATTGCTTCTTCAGTTCAATTTGCAGAAAAAGGAACATCAATTGAAGAAGAAGCCAACATTTTGGAAGTATTGACCAAACAAGAAAAGAAGATGAAAAAGCTTATTGGACTACTTGACAACATTCAGAAGCCCAATTCATAAAATTAATAAAAGAGAATATTCCAAAACCCTATTCTGATAGTATAAGAATCATATAATTATGGTAAGTATACAATACTAATTATTCTCTAATATTCTAAAATAAATAATCCCATTATTTTTATTAATAAAAGAGAATATTCCAAAACCCTTCGTAAAGATGTCTGCAATTTGATTTCTGGAAGGGACATGGCAGACGCGTACTTGTCCACGAGCTACCTTTTTCGCGAACAAAGTGTATATCTATCTCGATGTGTTTAGTGCGCTGGTGTTGGACCGGATTACCATAAAGATAGATGACACTAACATTATCACAATAAACTAATGTAGCCTTCTGAATGAGACAATGAAGTTCTAAGAAAAGATTACGTAATCAAAATGATTCAGAGATCACATTGGTTACCCCTTGATACTCGGCCTCTACACTAGAACCAGGAAACCAAGTTATTATCAAGAAATATACAATAGTCAAACGTCGAGCGTCTGGTATCTGAACAACCACCCCAATCATCATTTGTATACAAGACAAGTATAGAAGGCGACGACGGATAAAGATGCAAGTCATAGTCAAGTGTGCCCTGAATGCAACGGATAATACGTTTGAGCGCGTTCATGTGCTCAACCCTAGGATCATGCATAAACAAACAGACTTGTTGTACGACATATGTAATATATGATCTCGTGAAAGTAAGATACTGAAGAGCCCCTATGAGATCGTGATATTGGGTCGGATCCTCGCAAGGGGAGCCAGCCGCAACACCCAACTTTGATTTAGTATCAACTGGAGTGGAAGTACACGAGGACATACCACCTTGCTCAATGATCTCAGCTGCATACTTTCTTTGTGATAAGAATAACCCACATGCATGATGAGTGATAACAATCCCCAAAAAGTAACTCAAGGGCCCCAAGTCTTTCATAACAAACTCAGAACTGAGCATCGTCATAATAAACTTGCGCAAAGCATAATAAGAAGCAGTCAAGATAATATCATTCACATATAAGAGTATATAAGTCAGGGAAGTACTAATAGATTAAACATAGTCTGCAAATCTCTTATACCAATTCCGTGGGGACTGCTTAAGCTCACACAAAGACTTCTTTAATAAACAGACATGATGAAGATATTTGGGGTCTCAAAAACCCAAGGGTTGATGCATGTAAACGGGAAAATTCAATTTAGAAGAAATCATCACTGCATGCACTGGAGACGAGACTATTGAGTGACATGCACGGCTGTCAGACCGAAACGACGGCTACTTTCGAATACATCAACTCAACAGTCACACTCGAGTTAATGTAGGGGACAATTGTTAACACTAAAAAATAATTTAAGTGTTTAGCCGAATTCAGTGACAACCGAATTGTTCCAGAGCCGAATTTACTCATAGCCATCGACTACAATAACTTCATCGGCTACTAAGGCATCTCAGCCGAATTGTCAGCCACTCAGATGTAGACGTCTCAATGACCAAGTCAAAAGGATTTCTGAACCCCTAGAAACGGTAATGACCAACAAAACCTAAAAGAAGGACCATTATTCGAGCAAGAGGAGTAGAGGATGAGAAAATTGTCACCACCTCCATCATAATCGGCCATTGAACTTAGTGGGTTACTTGATGGCTGACATGGGGATCATGTTGTACATTTTTCTTTTTCTTTTTGTACTATAAATAAGAACACTCTTTGTACATACAGGACACAATCAATCAATCAAACAACTTAATTTTTATCTATCTTTATCCTTTGTCCTTTACTTTACTGTGCTCAGCTGCATCATGTTTCTTACTTCTTAGTGTACTCATACCACAGTTCTAACGCTTTTTAGAGTAGTTGGAGAACTCATTGCTAGAAATTAGAATTTCGTTTCCAGCTCAAATCGCTTAAGTTAAGGAATTAATTTGTCTTCCGATTTATCACCCGATAAAACGGCAGAGAACATAATTCGGGGGGAGAATAATAACTGATAGCAAGTATACACAAACTTCAGAAAAAAATATTTTTCCTCGGCTTTTTCCCCCTTCTCCTTCTTCTTAGTATTTATTCATCCCCGCTTCTTAATTGTTGTACAACAATATTGAAGTATAATGTTTGAATCAAAACACCAGTTATTGCTATTTTTGATTTAGTTTATCCTTCATTGCTATTGAAGTTTCTATTGATATTGCTATTTATTTTTACATTGGTGTTGTTTCATTTTGTTTGTAATTTCATTAGCTTTAAATATGATGGCATTTCAAGTTCATTGGTCTGTCAATATCAACAATTTGTTAGACATTAGAAAGTAGTCTAAACTTTTTAAAAAAATATTCTCAATCTCGAATATATATTGAAAACTTCAGACATTGATGGTTATAGCTTTCTAGATATATGTATGAAGTTTGTCCTTGGCAAGCCGAACATATGATGAGATTATTATTTTTTTGACAAGCGGAACTTCAAACGCGTTTGTCCAAAGTTTGTTTACAGAAATAATATGTCAAACTTTAGATAAAATTTATTACTTTCTCTGTTTCAAATTATTTATCGTGGTTATTAAAAGTAGTTGTCTCAAATTATTTATCGTTTTAGAAATTCAAAACACAATTAATTTTTAATTTTTCCTTAGTAATATTTGTTATTAATAGAGATAACACATAAATAGAGTAAACATTTAATGGAGATACACTATAACTTGGACATAAATTAAGGTAAAGTAATTAAATAAATCTTTTAATTAATATTTTTTAATAGACGTATAAAATAAAAAAATAACAAATCATTTAAAACATGGAGTACTTCACTCTAGATTTTTATTAGTTCAATCTGAAGTGGATAAATTACAAAATTTCTGAACTTAAGTCCCAAAATGGGCTAATGTTTGCACTTATATCCGCCTAAACATATTTTTCCCGCCTTTCAATTGTCCTTATTTTGAACCCTTATATCATCCCTCTCTTTGTTCAGTGTTTTCACCACAAGTTCCCCTTTGATCTCCAAGAATGAAATCATCCATTAGAACAAGAAGTACCAGATCTACAACAACTCCATCATTTCACACATTCTTGAAACCAGGTGCACTTTCCCAAATCAGATACTCCAAAATCTCTGCCAAATCAATATTGAAAAATGCTCAATCTCAGTTTGCTATTTATCAACATATACCCTTTTCAGGGTTACCCTCATCTGACCCTTTACCAACTATGGAAGGTCTTCCTTGTTTCAATTCTTCCATCCGAATTCGTTACCCTCGTTGTATGCAGAGAAAGAAGCTCAGTGCTGTTGCTCCCATTTTTACTGAATCCAATTCTTGATCCTTTAGTTGCTCTGTGTGGGTGACCTTTTTTTGTAATGGGGGGTCTCAAATTGGTTACTTATAGTGAAAACAATATGTAACTTTGTGAAATGTTTGGTTATTTAGTTGGAGCTGGTGGTAAGGGTTGTTTAATTGCAACAAAAAAAATGTAGATTAAATTACTTTATTGCAATATTAATGTTCAACACTTAGTTTATTGAAAGTATTTAATTATGTGTCATGAAAGGAAATTTGATGTATTGAAGTGATATTTCTTTGTAAAGAAGATTGCTTTATGGTTGTGCTATTATGATGTGTTCTGTGCTTATTCAATGGTGACTTCTTACAATAGTTGATATGAATAAAGAGATCTACATTGTTATCTTTTCTGTTTTAGTTATCTTTTTGTAAAGAAGATAACTTTATGATTGTGAAATTATGATGTCTTCTGTGCTTATCCAATGGTGACTTCTTACTACTCCCACAGTCCCTCTATTCCAAAATACTTGTCACATTACACTTTTCAAAAGTCAAAACTATACGAACTTTGACCAACATTTTAAGCTATATTTTTTCATCATATTAATATGAGAAAATTGCAACTTATAGTCTTTTTCGTATTGTTTCCGAATACCTAAATTTTAATTTTAAAATATTGAGTTAACCTAATCTAATTTAGCTTTGAACTTTAGTTAAATTGACTTTTAAAATGAAAAACATGACAAGTATTTTAGGACGGAGGGAGTATAATTTTGGTCTTGATTGCGTTTCTTTTGAGCTTAGGGTTTATCGGAAACAACCTCTCTACCACACAAAGGTAGAGATAAGGTATGTTGTTGTTGTATTCATTCATGGAATGAACAGACTTGACTTGAAGGGGTCTCTAGTTAATCATTCCTCGTGCTATACATCCAATGGTAAGCTAAGTTTTCCTATAAATTTGGTGACTCTGTTCTTTCTGTGTTCATAAATGCACACTACAGGCTGATCTGCTACTTTTAACAGATTAAAGAGTAAACTTTCCCACAAAAATTGCTTCCCTTGCTAATGTTCAGACTATTGGCTGCTTCCATTTGCCAGTTTGATAATCAATCATCAATGTCTACCTGAATTAGTATGCAGAGTTGATATTTATTGCCGGCATCAATTACATGTTTTTATACCATTTTGGGTTTTACAGAAACATTATAGTCTTTTACTGCAGTTTACTTAAGGTATCATGGGTTTCCTTATTATTCCAAGCAGCAAAACACTTGAGCTTTCTTTTGTGATTGAAATTATTGCTACTTGTTCTTTGTAGCCACTTCATAACTTTTCTTCCATCCTTAAGTAGATTTATTGCTTCTTGCTACATTTTGTAGCCACTTCATAGCTTTTCTTCTATCCTTCAGTTATATTTATTGCTACTTGTTCGTTGTAGCCACTTCAAAACTGTTCTTCTATCCTTCAGTTAGATTTATTGCTACTTGTTCTTTGTAGCCACTTCAAAGCTTTTCGTTTAATAATTTAACTTTACGAACGTTTTTTTACCAAGTCATCTCGTAAGGGGTATAAATTATACTTTGAATGAAATTAGGAGATAAAAAAATATCCTCAAAGTTAAATTAAAATTTAGAGACGAAGTTTAAGGGATGAAAAAAAAAAATTCTCTATAAATTAAAATAAAGGTAAGTAATCAAATTTTCCAAGGATATAAAAAGATTTAGATCAAATCTATGACCCGCCTACCATTTTCTCGCTTTTACCCCCTCCTTATTTCCCTCAACATTACTATCAATTTGAGAACAGAACCAACTGATATCAACTACGAGATCTATCCCATAATATAACAAAATGTTCAATATTAAGATTCGAAACCACGATGCAAGTCTATAGCTGTGTTTTAAGTATAATAACTCTGAACATACTTCATACAAGCTATATGCTTTTCCTACTTTTCCAGTTCTGAGTTCCCTGTTTGTTGGAGTTGGGAGAATCTCAACTGTCTGTCATCAATTTAGTTTCCACTTAGATTTTCCAGTTCCCGCCACTTCAGTTTAATTCTCTTCAGAGATTTATCGTCTTCCCAGAAGCTGAAAAATATTTGGCGTCTGACATTTAATTTCTATGTGAGCCTTCTCCTACTTTCATTTTTATTCTTCACCTAGATCTCATAATTATGCCAGTCCGGGCAATTTGTATCTTCAGGCATGCTAGTAAGGACGAAAATAGTGGAACATTAACATTTCAAAAAAGAGCAAATGAGAATAGAAGGTAGGGCATACCAGTGGATATCTCCTTGGTTGACAACCATAAAGACAGCCATAGAAGCATTAGTGATTAGCTAATCCTGCACTAGCTTAAGAAGGTAATGTAGAAATAATGCTGGCAATCCCCGTTAGAAGTTATCCAATTGTTAGTACTTAAAAAGCATTTATAGCTAACCATAGAGATAGCTGTTTGAAGTATCTTTTCACTACAGAAGAAACATTAATACTGGGGTAATGCATAATGATTTCCTTATTCTCTCCTTGTGTGTGGGGGAGCGACATGGCAGTGCAGGTTGTTGGTTTTTGATATTGGTGAATGGAAAATGATGGGATGAAAATTAAAGGGAGTAAAAGGCTCTTTTGTCCCACATCGAAAAAAGAGAAGGAAAGAGAGGTGTATATATTACATTACACCTTTTCTGGTTGCTAAAAGGGTTGAGAGGGCAAGGACCCCTCGCGCCGTCGTCGTCGCTCGGCTTCGGCTTGATAATCTTTTTGGACAAACGTTTCTTTAATTAATTAATTAATTATTTAATTAAAAATAAATCCAAACGGATCTACCCAAGACCCGCGACCGACCCGTCCGGTTTAAGCCCTTTCTTTTCGAATTTCCCTCCAAAATTTGGTGACTATTCTGAATGGTTGCAAACATTCAAAATCAGTACCTCCAAAACCTATAAATTCTCGATTGTTCCAAGAATTTATTCATTCAATTCTTCTCTGAATTTCAACAGTCAACTCGAAAATTTTGTCTTCTTTTTGTGTGATATACTGCTGTTGAGTGGTTCGCTGCTACCGGAATTTGGAGTACTATTATTCTGGTAAGATAATCGTTCTATCCTGGGAGGCGATATTCCGTTAACCTCGAGTACTGTGAGGGGAATAATTTTCTTAAGGACACACTTTGAACTAAGTGAGCTCGATTACATTCTGAAATTATTTTCCAAAACAGATTTTGTTTTCGTTTATTGTTTCATGATCAATTTACTGTTAAGTAATGTTTATATCGTGTAATTTGTTTCACTAAGTGATTAACAGATTGTGTTGAAACATTATTTAGTCAAATACAAATTATTATACCAACAATCTTAAGGAAATTATGTTTATTTTATTTTAATCTGTATTCTGATTTGGAGATTAAAACCTGTGTGGTTTTCTACTCCGTATGAAATTTCATATTCTAACTTGAAGACATAAAAACTTGGTTGGAATATTAAAGTCCAGAAAAGTGTTTTCCAAAAGGAAAAAAAGTGTTTTCGAGAAAGAAAAAGTGTTTTCAGTATGTTGTTTGGAGACTAAAATCTTGGATCTTCTACTCCCATTGAGATTAAAGTTTTCATAACTTTCTACTCATTTGGGTACTTGATTTGAAGATATAAAACTTCATCAAGTATACAACATACACCCATCGCACTTCGTTTCAAGCAATTTTGATTCGGTTTGAAGAAATAAAATCTTCACCGTTGTGTATTATATTTGTTGCTATCAAAATTGATTCGGTTTGAAGAAATAAAATCTTCACCGTTGTGTATGATATTTGTTGCAACGATTTGAAGAACATAAAACTTCATCGCTCATTTAAGGAGATTAAAACTTGTAGTTTTCTACTCCATATGAATATTAGTATTCGACTAAGATATAAAAACTTCGTTGGAATACTAAAGTTTCATAATTATACTACGATTTGAAGAAATAAAATCTTCATCGTTTAAGTTTATAATTCGACTGCGATTTGAAGAAATAAAATCTTCATCGTTGAAGTCTGTGAATTAATTGCTATTTTGGTTTTATTAATTAAAACAGTTTGTCGATTTGTGATGATAAACAATGGCAATTGAAAGCTGGAACTACCTCGCAAATACCGCACTAAGCATTACTACAACCCGCGCGCATGATCACCTACCGAGAAACTGCGAAGTTCATCGGCAACTTTAAAGGATGACAAAGAAAGAATGTTCTTTTGGCTTACCACCTTTGGTTTGCAAAAGTTCACCAAATGAGACCTCCCGTACGCCGACATGCCCGACAACCCAGCTCATAGTTAATGAGGCTTGGAACAGCTGATTTTTTGTGCAAAGGCTACATTTTAAGTGCCTTAGAAGATGACTTGTACAATGTCTACATCTGATGAGACTTCAAAAACTATGGAGTGCACTTGAAAAGAAGTACAAGCATGAAGATGCTTGCTTGAAGAAGTTTGTGGTTGCCAAATTCCTAGACTACAAAATGGTTGATGGAAAAATCGTTGGAACCCAAGTTCAAGAGCTTCAACTTATCTTCCATGACCTTATTGATGAAGGTATGGTAGTGAATGAAGCATTCCAAGTGGCTGCAATGATTGAGAAGTTGCCGTCTTCGTGGAAAGACTTCAAAAACTATCTTAAGCACAAAAGAAAGGAAATGAAGTTGGAGGATCTTGTGATTCGTCTCAAGATCGAGGAAGATAACAAAACCGCTGAGAAGAGGTATCGTAAGAGTTCACCAATTGAAGGGGCCAACATCGCCAAGATCTTTGCTCAAAATGAACAAGAAAAGAAAGAGACCTTCTGGAAAAGAGAAGGGTTCTAACAAGAAAAAGTTCAAGGGCAACTGTTTTAATTGTGGGAAAGCTGGCCACAAAAGCCCAGATTGTCGTCTCCCGAAAAAGGACAAGGGAAAAGGACAAACCAATATGGTGGAAATGAATGATGATCTGAATGATCTGTGTACAATGCTGTCAGAGTGCAATTTGATTGGAAACCCAAAGGAGTGGTGGCTGGATTCTGATGCCACTCTACATGTTTGCGCTGCAAAAGAAGCATTTGCAACCTATGCTCCCGCTGGATCCGAAGAGGTACTGTTTATGGGAAATACTGCAACAACCAAGGTTGAAGGATGTGGGAAGATACTTCTGAAGATGACTTCCGGCAAGGTCCTGACTCTCAACAATGTTCTGCACGTTCCAACAATTCGGAAGAATTTAGTTTCAACCGGACTACTCGTCAAAAAACGGGTTTAAGTGCGTGTTGGTTAGTGAAAAAATTGTAATAAATAAGAATGATATGTTCATAGGAAAGGGCTACCTCACCGAGGGCCTTTTCAAACTCAATGTAATGGTTATTGACAGTATTAATGAAAATTCAAATCTGCCTTACTTATCGAGTCAAATGATTTATGACATGTTCGTTTAGGACATGTCAATTACAAAACCTTGCGAAAATCTATCAATTTAGAAGTATTGCCTAAATTCGAGTGTAACAAATCAAAATGTGAAATTTGTGTTGAATCTAAGTTTGTTAAACATCCATATAAGTCTATTGATAGGAATTCAAATCCTTTAGACTTAATTCACACAGATATATGTGATATGAAGTCAATACCATCTCGGGGTGGGAAAAAGTATTTTATAACTTTCATTGACGATTGCACTCGATACTGTTTTGTGTATTTACTTAATAGTAAGGATGAAGCAATTAATGTATTTAAGCAATACAAGAACGAAGTGGAAAATCAATTGAATAAAAAGATCAAAATGATTAGAAGTGATAGGGGTGGAGAGTACGAATCTCCTTTTGCAGAGACATGTTTGGAATATGGAATTATTCATCAAACTACTGCCCCTTACACACCACAATCAAATGGAATTGCGGAAAGGAAAAACCGAACATTAAAGGAAATGATGAATGCCTTACTAATTAGTTCCGGTTTACCGCAGAGCTTGTGGGGGGAAGCTATCCTTACAGCTAATCGAATACTCAACAGAGTACCCCACAGCAAAACACAATCTATTCCATATGATCTATGGAAAGGAAGAAAACCCAACTTGAAATATTTCAAAGTGTGGGGGTGTTTAGCAAAGGTCCAAGTTCCTTTGCCCAAAAGGGTAAAAATCGGACCAAAAACTGTGGATTGTGTTTTTATTGGCTATGCTACAAACAACAAAGCTTGTCGATTTTTGGTTCACAAATCGGACAATCCCGAAATTCATGTTAATACGGTAATTGAATCAGATAATGCTGAATTCTTTGAAAACATCTATCCGTATAAAACTGAATGTGAGTCGTCAAGTGAAAGATCTAAACGACCGCGGGAAGAACCAAAGGAAAGTATACCAAGCAAAGAGGATCCAAGGCGTAGCAAACGTCAAAAAACATCTACTTCCTTTGGATCAAATTTTGTAACATTCTTGCTTGAAAATGAGCCTCAAACATTTAAAGCAACAATGTCATCTTCTGATTCAACATTTTGGAAAGAAGCAGTCAATAGTGAGATTGAATCAATTTTAAACAACCATACATGGGAATTAGTTGATCTTCCTCCTGGAAATAAACCTTTAGGATCAAAATGGATTTTTAAAAGGAAAATGAAAACTGATGGCACTATTGACAAATATAAGGCAAGACTTGTGGTCAAAGGTTATAGACAAAAAGAAGGCCTTGATTACTTTGACACATACTCGCGTGAACAAGAATAACATCTATTCGGTGCTAGTAATCAAGCGTCAGATATGGTCTTGAAATCCATCAAATGGATGTCAAGACAACTTTCTTAAATGGAGAATCGAGGAAGAAATTTACATGGAACAACCTGAGGGTTTTGTGGTTCCTGGTAAAGAAAGGAAAGTGTGCAGACTTGTTAAGTCACTTTATGGACTTAAACAAGCACCCAAACAATGGCATGCGAAATTTGACCAAACAATGTTGGCAAATAGATTTAAGATTAATGAGTGTGACAAATGTGTTTACATTAAAAATACTCCAAATCATGAAGTCATTGTTTGTTTGTATGTTGATGACATGTTGATAATGAGTAAAGATATTGTCGATGTAAATGCTACGAAGCGTATGCTCGCTAGCAAATTTGACATGAAAGACTTAGAGGTTGCTGATTTGATCTTAGGAATTAGGATCCATTAAACTCCACAAGGTCTGACATTATCACAGTCACATTATATTGAAAAAGTACTTGACAAGTTCAAGTATTTAAATTTCAATGTTGCAAAGACTCCAATTGATGTAAGTTTTGCACTTCAAAAGAATGAAGGTGAAAGTGACTCACAATTGGACTTTGCACGAGTTTTGGGAAGTTTGATGTATATTATGAATTGTACACGACCAGATATATCATGTGCTATAAGCAAGCTGAGTCGATTCACGAGTAATCCCAATCAAACTCATTGGATGGCAATGAAACGAGTCTTGGGATATTTACAACACACCCAAAATTATGCTTTGCATTATAATAAATATCCCGCAGTACTTGAGGGATATAATGATGCAAATTAGATCACCAGATCGTTTGAAGTTAAATCCACGAGTGGATATGTTTTCACCGTTGGCGGAAGAGCAGTGTCTTGGAAATCATCAAAACAGACATGCATCGCCCGCTCTACAATGGAATCAGAATTATAACTTTAGACAAGGCCGGTGAAGAAGCTGAATGGCTCCGGAATTTCTTAGAAGATATTCCATTCTGGCCCAAACCTTTGGCTCATATATGTATACATTGTGACAGTCAAGCAGCAATAGGTAGGGCAGAGAGCGTAATGTATAACGGAAAATCTCGTCACATACGACGGAGACACAATACCGTTAGACAACTCCTCTCTAGTGGCGTTATCACAATTGATTATGTAAAGTCAAGAGATAACGTGGCGGATCCGCTTACAAAAGACTTATCTAGAGAGAGAGTTAGTAGATCATCAATGGGAATGGGGTTAAGGCCAAGGACAAGTCATCATGACGGTAACTCTACCTAGCAGACTGGAGATCCCAAGAGCTAGGTTCAAGGAGATCAAACAAAGTTGTGACAAACGGTTCAACATTGTCAAATAACTCAACCCATTCTCAGATGAAGACAATGGATAAGACTTTATGGCTTGTTAATGAGTTAATAAAACATTAAGGTTTTTTTAATGGTTATCTAAATATGGCAATGTATGACCAGATAATGTGGCTATAGGACCACATGTTTAGAAATTACCTATGTGAGTGTTAAGTGTAAGCCACTTTAAAGGGGAATGACAGTAAAGGCCCATTCTCTATGCACTCATGAGACCAGACGGTGTTCATGGTTGAAACGAACACAACCGTGAGAACCATAAACGGTTGAGGGTTGATTGTGTGTCTTATGTTGTCTAGGTATACAACAAAGTTCGACGGTTCAAAGATATCAAATCTACCGGTTGATCGAGTATATCCGATATAAGTTCACTACGGAAAGTTTAAAGGGAAACATACTTATCCAGATGCAGTCAATTCTCGCTTGTATATCACACTCGTCCGTACATTCTTTTATCTTATAGCCATTCCCCATTCATGTGGGGGATTGTTGGGTTTTGATATTGGTGAATGAGAAATGATGAGATGAAAATTAAAGGGAGTAAAAGACTCTTTTGTCCACATCGAAAAAAGAGAAGGAAAGAGAGGTGTATATATTACATTACACCTTCTCTAGTTGCTAAAAGGGTTGAGAGGGCAAGGACCCCTCGAGCCGTCGTCGTCGCTCGCTCGGCTTCGGCTTTAGATTTGGATTTGGATTTGTCAAAAGATTGATTGATAATCTTTTTGGACAAACGGATCGACCCTCGACCGACCCGTCCGGTTCCGGTTTAAGCCCTTTCTTTTCGAATTTCCCTCCAAAATTTGGTGACTATTCTGAATTGAATGGTTGCAAACATTCAGAATCGGTACCTCCAAAACCTATAAATTCTTGATTGTTTCAAGAATTTATTCATTCAATTCTTCTCTGAATTTCAACATTCAACTCGAAAATTTTGTCTTCTTTCTATGTGATATACTGTCGTTGAGTGGTTCGCTGCTACCGGAATTTGGAGTACTACTATTCTGGTAAGATAATCGTTCTATCCTGGGAGGCGATATTCCGTTAACCTCGAGTACTGTGAGGGGAATAATTTCCTTAAGGACACACTTTGAACTAAGTGGGCTCGATTACATTCTGAAATTATTTTCCAAAACAGATTTTGTTTTCGTTTATTGTTTCATGATCAATTTACTGTTAAGTAATGTTTATATCGTGTAATCTGTTTCACTAAGTGATTAACAGATTGTGTTAAAACATTATTTAGCCAAATACAGATTATTATACCAACACAGGTTTCATTGCCCCTCGCATTAAATGCATTTTCTTGAGTAATGACTTTGTGAGGAAAGAATTTCATGTTCCAGTGTTTAAATTCCACAGTTAACTTATATATCTTGACTTCATAAATTTGGCTTCTGCCTGCTTCTTTCATGCAAGTTCTGAGATATGGTAGCTTATGAAGTTAGATTCCGTCTCATTTTGTTCTATATAGATACAGATCTAATTAGAAAGTCATCATTACATTCTATCAATCCATATAGTAATTAATATGCTGTAGTGGCATCATCTTATACATTGGAGTCAGCCAGCCACACTCCCCACTTGTATTTTAGTAATCACACTTCCAGATTAAGTTATCAGAGAATAACCCTCATACAAATGTCAAGACAAGAAATCAAATGCTTACCGATTGAAGGGCAAAGGTTGGGAGAATGATCAAAAGTTGAGCTTTACTAGAACAACGATTGACCTTTGAACAGTTCTAAATGCTTAAACATTTATTATAGATCATCAGGCATGATTCAGTCTTTACTAGATGATCTGGCATGATTCAACCTTTACTAGATCATCAGGCATGATTCAACATTGAACTTTACTAAATGTTTAAATTGGGGAAGCAATCACTCAGGCGTGATTCAACCTTTATCGAAACAATGTTCCTAGATCATCTACCAATAATGGAAGAGATTTTGGTCAACAATGAAGTTCACAATGTATCCTTGTTGACCTATTGAACCTCATAGTAGATCAGCTTACAGTTCTTAGTTTATCATCAAGGAAAATTTATGAAATCCTAAGCCACATTCTAAAAGTGTAACTACTTGTGGTGCATCTATGTTTAATCTACCTATGTAATTCTTGGTGAAGCTATAAAGACTGGATATGCTATACTATGACATGATTTCTTTAACTGATCTATACAGTTTGATACTATAAAATAAGTAGTGAAATCTTCAGTGTTTCACTAATTCATGTTTTACAAATATAGCAGGAAAAATTGACATACAAATATAAGTTTTGGTCCGGTCTTGTGTACAAAATATAATGTGGTTCTCATCTTGTGCACAAAGTTTTGTACGAGGTTGAGAAGCAGAAAATAAAAATTGTCTACACTTCATTATTGTACCTACAGAGAAGCACAATTGCAGGGATCATACGATGCTTAAACCAAGGCATCTGCTCCAGCAACAATCTCCAATATTTCTCCTGTAATCTTCGCCTGACGCTGTCTGTTGTACACTTGAGAAAGATTCTTCTTCAATTCAGTTGCATTATCTGTTGCAGCGCTCATGGCACTCATCCTAGCAGCAAGCTCACTGGCTAATGACTCCTGCAATGCCCTCAAGATTTGACTGTTTAAGTAAAGTGGCAGCAAGGCATCAAGAATCTGAACAGGGTCCTGCTCGAATTGCAAGATTGGTGAAAAATCTGTTGTTTTAGTCCTCATGACATCTCTTTCCACTGTCAATTTCCCTTCCTTTGTTGTCAACCTAAAGAACTCATCTTCAGCTGCATCAACACAGTTCCCATTGATGTCACAAATCTCTCCCTTTGGTGACAATGGAAGCAGGGTGTGGATCACTGGCTCAGATTTCACTAAAGACACAAACTTTGTGTACAAAAGCTCAACTTTGTCAACCTCTTCACTCACGAAAAGTGAAAAAACATCATCAGCAATGGCCTGAGCATCTTTAGCAGTGGGCTGATTGCTTCCTTCAAGAAATTTATCTACAGGAATGTAAGGCCTGCGGAGGAAATAAGAATTACCCTTTTTGCCAACACTGATGACAGTGTAATCAATGCCAAGAGCTTTCAAATCTCTAATCCTGGCCTCAGCTTTCTTGATGAGATAGTTGTTGAAACCACCGCAAAGACCACGGTCACCAGTGACAACAACCAAAGCCACTTTCTTGACAGGTCTTACTTTGGTGAGGGGAACATCAACATCATCTGTTTGAAGCTGCTCATTGATGTTGTAAAGGACCTCAACCAAAGTCTCAGAGAAAGGCCTAGCACCCACAACAGCTTCTTGAGCTCTTCTGACTTTAGCAGCAGCCACAAGCTTCATAGCCTCAGTGATTTTCTGTGTGTTCTTGACAGAGCTAATTCGATCACGCAGGTCCTTAAGACCACAGTGAATAGACGATGATCTTGAGGGGTTTGAAGGGCTTGATGAGTTATGGTTAGGAAGCTGAAAAGGACTGACAGAAGAGCGGAAAGAAAGCGCAAAGGAGTCAGAAAGAGATGGTTTTGAGGACACCAGCATTGTCAAATTTGAGCAAGACATGGTTTTTTTTAGCTCAAAGAAAAATGTGGCTGCTACGGAGGAGCAAAGAAGCCAGCCAAAGTGGAAGAGAATTCAAGGTTATATGTTAATATAACCCTTGATGGTCAACGATCAAAGTAATGTATATATTATATACAATTACAATTGATTTTCTTTTTACAATGCGTATCAATGAAAACAAAAAAAAATTACAAATAAAAACGAAGTCGCATATGACTTCAGCCTAAAGATAAAACATCTAAAAAAGGAAAGTGGGAGATAATGATTGGTTTTTGTTTGAGGGTCTTTCTTATTCTTATCACAATGGTGGAAATCTTGGTGCTTGGTAGTGTGGGGTGAATGGAGAAGGAGGGAATGAGAGGTGGAGGGAAGAGGCAAACGGATGAGGTTTTGGGATAAGGATATTAGACCGTTGGAGATTGCGGTTGTGATTGAAAGAAAACTATTGATTTGCTACTTGAGAAAGATTTTTTATTTTCTTACTTATAATTCTAAAAAAAATCTATACATGTTTGTTCATCGTGCGAAATCAGAAATGTCACTAAAGATATTTAAAACTAAATGTATATATTTATATAAATATATATGCAGTATAATTTTCTAATGGATCTTCAACTAATTATCTATGCCACTGATTTATGATCGACACGATTGTATTCAAAAGTTTAGCCTAGAGATTAATGAAGTATGTGAAAATTTTGAGAAATCATGTTTAAAATTTGAGCAAATAAAAATCTCCTAGTTATTTCTTACAGTATAGTATCTAAACATTAGTGGACAAAACTATTTGGTATTCATATAGAAAGTAACATGTATGTAATGAAATAGTTAAGTGTGCACAACTAATAGAAACACCACTATTATACAAAAAAAATGGTGTTATGACTGATGAGAATGTTTATGGTCATCATCAGTGTGTGAGGTCTCTCTGTGAACCCATTGAATGACTTCTCTGATGGATTATTCGGCGATCGATTTGTGATTCTCAGATATTTCATGCCTTTGTTATTTTCTCCATTGAGACAAAATTTCAGTGATTACGCGGTTAAGTTTTTGTTAATGGCTAGTAGTTTAATGTCATAAATCATAACTAATTTTATAGTTTGAACTATGGGGTCTTGAGTTGAGTTTTAATGGCGAGTAGTTTAATGTCATAAATCTACACAATCACATAAACTGCTTGCATTTGTCCCTACTCCCTAGTAAACGTTACAAATTGAGCAAAAGAGCCTAATTTAAAAGATCAGCTTTAGGTGAAAGAGTTCGTTGAACCTAATGGTAAAGAATGGATCTTGGGCCTAACTCAATCTCAAGGGTGAAGATTGTTCAGCCGCCTGAAGACCGTTAACGCTAACACTCCGCACGCCCGCACTGCTAATCGCAGTAGATAACATAATTTGGGGACTCAACACCGGTAAACATAGAATTAGAATGAGTCTCATGTAAAAAATGAATATTGGGTCTAACTCAACACCAAAAGCTAGCTTGTAGGGTGAGGATTGTCCAAGTCCATATAAGAAATCCATATTTCTATTTCATTACCGATGTAAAACTCTTAACACTAATAAACTTACTATGAGAGACTCGATAAGTTTGTTACACTAACTTAGCTGTCTTTGTGGAATTTCTTTTTTCTAAAGGTCTCCTTATTAACATGAAGGTATAAAAAAGGTCTCCTATGTACTTTAAAAAGACATTGTGCTCTTTTTTTCCTCTCCAGATAGCTCTGGGCTTCGTGTCGTTAGCTTGAAATTATGACCTTTTGGCTATTCAACACTGAATTATACTTCCTCCTATTCAGGTTGCATGATGGTGTTTGATTGAGAATACAATAAGAAGGAAGAGAACTTTTGACTCATGCCAAAAGAAATCTTTAAACTTGTAATTATAAATATTTCATGACATATGTGTAGCGATAAGAATATTTCATTAAGATTAAATTGAAAGTTTATTTAGAGTTAAAAGATTTTAAAAATTAAAGTATATCATTTAGAACATACTACTAAAAAGAAAAAAGTACACAAAATGAAACGAATGGAATAATTTTCTCAAGGGCCTCCTCTGCCTTTTTAGTGAGATTAAACGTAGAATATTAGAAGTATTGAAACTCTTTGGTTCATTCAACTTGAGGAACATCAACAATAATATACTCAATGTAATTTTATAAACGGGGTGTGAGAATGGTGGCGTGTACTCAACTTTATCCCTACCTTGTTGTTGATGTTGGATGGATGTTAAGGCAACATCTGAAAACTTTCAGGACAACATCTCTTGTGTAGACAAGAATGTTGTCTGCGATGTTGCGATAACATTTCTGCCAACATCTCTGTAACGGTTTTGCCTATTCTTCCGGCCGAAGCAGTTGATATTACTGCGAGTAAAAATGACCTAGGCAAGCTTACAAGAATACTGTGTTAAAACGTGGTGAAAGATGTAGTCAAAGCGTGTAGAGAAAGCAGCGTATGACCAAATCCAAATCGTTGAGGATTTTCAGGAGGAATACTCGGTCCAAGCTGCTGTCATCTTTTGCTCAACCTCCGCAACAATCAGTGATGATTTCAAGGGAAGTTCCAGACTATAAATAGAGGGGAACTTCAGTGTATCGATCATCCAGATTTACAAAGAAAAAAATTGCCAAGAGAGCTCTCGGAGTTTACCTTAGAAAACTGGATCAACACACCTAGCCTAAAGTTGTTTTAACAACATCTAGTCACACATTATAATTGTTATCTTTATTCTAGATTAAGCTTATTGTTCAAGCGATTGTAATGAAGATATTGTCTTTTATCTTTTAGACTTTGTAACTTTAGGTGAAGTCATCTGCGACTTCATTTTTGTTTGTAATTTCTTTTTCGTTTGTAATGCTCAATTTGTAAAAAGAAATTCATTTGTAATTGTATATAATTTATACAATTCTTTTGGTTATTGACTATCAAGGGATATATTTATATATACCTTTGAAAATATAAATTTTGTGTCTCTTTACTTTTTGCCGCTGCATTTACTCTACAAAGGTTTATACTGTTTTATCACAATGTTGTCTCAGATGTTGACATAACATTGAAGGCAACATCCAGTGACTGTTTTTGTTGTTCTAGTTTTTGCAATTTTAATCTTACGCTTTTTACTAATCCGTAGCCCCGGGATCCAACAAATGGTATCAGAGCCTGCACTTGATACAATAAGTGTTTGATTATGAATATTACGACTATGGACTCAACTTTACAAAACATTAGTAGAATTCCAATACTTGACAGATCTAACTACGCCTACTGAAAAATTCTACTACGTTCGCACATCAAATCCATTGATGTTCGATCATGGAGATCAGTTTCCGAAGGCTATGTAATCCCCAAGTACCCAACATACGAGGATGGTGATGTACTCACAATTCTGAATGAACCCAGGAAGAAATCAACACTGCAAGCTTTAATGAAAAGGCTCTAAATGCGATATTTGGATGGGTAGACATCTATATGTTCAAGCTTATCTAGAATTACACAACGGTCAAGGATGCTTGGGAAACCTTACAAACCCATTATGAGGGAACCTCAAGTGTTCGACGTACAAAGCTTCGCATGATCTTGAGTCAATACGAACGCTTAAGGATGGAAGAGTCTGACGACATAAAATCCTATTTTGAAAAGTTGATTAACATTGCAAATCAGTGTCAAGTGCTTGAGTCACCTTTACCAACACACAACTTGTCGGTAAAGCTCTCAGATCTCTTCCTGAAAGATTCAATACTAAAATTTGTGCTATTGAAGAGGCTCATAATCTTGCTACCATGGATCTTCATGCCTTGATGAGCATCTTTCAAACATATGAGATGAACATGAAGAGCCAAGAGATCTGTGCAAATACAAGACGTTGGCACTCCAAGGACAAACCTCAGAATCTGAATTGGAAAACGAGAAAGAAAACATGGAGGAACTGGGAAGAGATGCAACTGTTGCCTTACTCACTCGTCGATTCAATTCGATGGTGAAAAAAATCAACACTGACCGTAACAAAGCCAATTATAATAAGCATCAGAACCCTCTCTTCAATAAGCAACCAATTAGGTCACCTTATGAGCAGAGAAATCCCAATCTAATAAGGAAACCCAACTCCGACGGTACCAATTACAATCCCAAACAACTCGAGGGAGTGCAGTGCCATGCATGCTCGGGTTGGGGACACTATGCTAATGAGTGTGCAAACACCCTTAGGAAAATTGGCAAGGTTATGTGGGTAATCCTCAGTGATGATGATAACGAAGAGGAAGAAGAAGATCAAGAAGAAGAACAACCACAGGCAATGCTTGCAGCCATATTTGAACACTCACTGTCTAACGATGAAGATGTTGTTGACGATGTTGCGACAACATCAGATTCCACATCTGGAATGCCTGCACCATCAGAGAGGTATGTATACTTTGATTATTCTGATGTAAATTATTTTAGTGGATTTATTTCTTCAACTGAGGCTACAAATTTGGATCTAATTGACTCCAAAGACGAAACGATAAAGGAATTACAAAATCTTTGTAAAGCCTTAATCACTAAATCTGAGCAACTAGACTCAAAAGCAAAATCATTGGCTCTTAAGAATAGCAATTTGAAAGGCACAATCAACCGATTAGAGGTGACACTTACCAAGAAGGATCTAGAGCTTGATAAGATTAGTGCACGATTGAACACAACTGAGACCACGTTTTAAAGGCTCAACATGGGAACCTCCAAACTGGATGAAATACTGAACTTCAGAAATCCCATAAGGACTGAGCTTGGTTACCAATCTCCTAGGAAAACCAATACTTTCAGGATCCATAGTCAGACTGAGAGGATAAAATTTGTCAAAGAAAATACTTGTAACTCTCAGAGCACTATGTTTGGATCGAAGTTTGTATGTAGCTTCTGTAAAAAGTCAGGACATCTTATGCCCTACTGCTACAAACTTCAAAACTCTGCACTCAGACAATTGCCTAAAGTGTTGTCACCAATGTTGCTCAATATCACTGACAACATTCAAAACAACAAGCCTGAGAGCAGAAGGAAGAAAATGTTTGAAAAGGAGTGGGTACCCAAACTAAATCTGAAATGTAATATGTGCATAACTGCCTTGCGTACCAACATTACAGGTTCTTGGTACTTTGATAGTGGTTGCTCACGTCATATGACAGGTACCAAAGTCTCTTGAAGGAGTATGGAGGGTACGTGACTTTTGGAGGAGTAAGTAAGAGTAAGATTATTGGTAGAGGAACTCTTAATGTTCCAAATGTACCAGCCTTGAAGAATGTGCTTAATGTAGAAGGTTAGTTGCTAATCTCCTTAGAATAAGCCAACTATGTGATGACGATCTAAAGGTGAAATTCAACAAGCTTGGATGCAAAGTTACAGATTCTACAAACAAGTGTATTATGTCAGGAACCCGAACCAGAGATAATTGATATCTAGTAGGTAGACAAGAGTTTTGCAACTCCGCAAAGGTAGGTGACTTGACACTTTGGCACCAGAAGTTAGGACATGTCAACTACGACACCTTGGAGAAGCTGAGCTCGTTTGAAGCTGTCAAAGACATTCCCATACTGGATTTAAAAAAAACACTGTGTGAAGATCGTTTGAAGGGAAAGCAGACCCGAGTTTCTCACAATGTTGTCCAACATGACAGACAATATTCAAGTACGTCTCATTGTTTCCAATTATTGCATATGGATCTTATGGGTCCAATTGAGGTAGATAGCCTAGGAGGAATGAGATACTATTATGTAATTGTTGATGATTTGTCTAGATTTACTTGGATATATTTCTTAAAAGAAAGATCACAAACCTTTGATATGTTTAGAACACTTTACTCTAGAATTAGGAATCTGTTTTTGTTCTTCAATTTTCAGAATAAGATCTGATCATAGAAATGAATTTGACAATCAAACCTTTGCAAAATTCTGTTAAAAGAAAGACATATTCCATGACTTTTCGGCACCAAAAACACCTCAACAAAATGGAGTTGCTGAGAGAAAGAACAGAACTTTACAGGAAATGGCAAGAGTAATGTTGAGTTCTAAGCAATTATCAAAGAGGTTTTGGGCAGAAGCTTTGAACAAAGCATGTCACATAAGTAATAGAGTATATCTAAGGTCAGGGACTAAGATGACACCCTATGAACTGTTAAATGGAAAGAAACCTACAGTGAGGTACTTTCATGTCTTTGGGTGTGTGTGCTATATTCTTAATGACAGGGATCAATTGACCAAGTTCGACTCTAAGAGTGACAAGGGTGTATTCGTCGGCTACTCCCAAAATAGCCATGCCTACCGAGTATACAATCTTCGGACAAAAACCATACATGAGACTGTTAATGTGATTTTTGATGATCTGTTGGATATATCTGGAAAATCTTCAGAAAATAACATTGTGGTTGCAGTTGAAGAAGAGAGACCCACCGAGAATCAAATGTTGTCCCAACATCAGAAGTCACATCTAAACCTCAAGAAGAGAACACGGGGAATGAAGTCGAGGAGGAGTCTGTTACTGAACTAAATGATCAAGTAAGAAAAGACCCTCCATCGAGGATTAGAAGGAACCATCCGCTCGACCAATTGATAGGGGGAGTCTTTGAGAATAGGTGCACAAGAGAGAAAGAACCAGTCAATTACCGAGAGATGGTAAGGTATGTGTGTATGTCCATCATATACCAACAGGTTAGTCTTTCTTGTTTTACATCTACATTGGAACCTAATAATATTGGGGAAGCATTGAAAGATAATTTTTGGATACAAACTATGCAAGAAGAACTTGAGCAATTTTCCCGAAATGAGGTTTGGGACTTGGTACCATGACCCAACGACACTAATGTTATTGTGACTAAGTAGATATTCAAAAACAAATCGGCTGAATTAGGGAAGATTGTGAGAAATAAAGCTAGACTTGTGGCGAAGGCCCTTTCCTTCGCGCTTGGTAGTTTACTTTTTTCAGGAAGCTAAATTTTTTGAGTCTTTCAGCAAGAAAATGGATTGCGCTAAGATTCACTCGCGCTTACTTACTTTAGTGGTAATTCGAGCTCGCTTCTAGTACCCTTACTACTACTGCTTGAGTAAGCTCTCTCTCCCGAGCTTGCTCAAGTATATACACAAGTCGAAGGGATTGACTATGATGAGACCTTCGCTCCTGTGGCTAGAATTGAATCGATAAGACTGCTACTTGCCATTGCTTGCTATCTAAGGATTACCTTGCACCAAATGGACGTTAAAGGTGCCTTTCTCAATGGATACTTGGACAAAGAAGTGTATGTTGAATAGCCCAAGGGGTTTGAAGATCCTCACCATCCACAACATGTATACAAGCTCAAGAAAGACTTGTATGGATTGAAACAAGCACCACGTGCATGGTATGGCCGTTTAACTAACTTTCTTGTCGAATTCGGTTTCACCCGTGGAGAAGCTGAAAGAACCTTATTCATCAGAAGACACGGAGATGTGATAATAGCTCAGATCTATGTCGACGATATTGTATTTAGTTCGATTTCAGAATCATTCTTGAAGGCCTTCGTCGAGGCAATGTCGACCATATTTGAGATGAGTACGATTGGAGAACTAACATTTTTCTTAGGCTTGCAGATTAAGCAAAATGAAGAAGGGATTTTTGTATCCCAGAGCAAGTATGCCAAGAATCTGGTTAGGAAGTTTGGTCTAGAAAACGCTAAACACATGAAGACTCCAATGGGCTCTACGCAACAGGTATGTAAAGACGATATTGGACAAGATGTTGACCCAACATTGTACCGATCTATGATAGGTAGTCTTTTATACCTTACAGCCAGTCGCTCTGATATCATGTTTAGTGTGTGTGTGTGTGCACGGTTCCAAGCCAGTCCCAAGGTATCTCATCTTAAGGTCGTGAAACGTATCATACGATATATTGCCGGTACAAGTGACTTGAGAATTTGGTATTCTAGAGACACTAATCCTAATCTAATAGGGTATAGTGACTCGGACTGAGCCAGTGATGTAGATGATAGGAAGAGTACTAGTGATGGGTGTTTCTATCTTGGCAATAATCTAGTCTCATGGTATAGTCGTAAACAGAATTGTGTGTCACTTTCGACTGCCGAATCCGAATATGTAGCTGCCGGAAGTTGTTGTGCTCAATTGGTTTGGTTACGACATATGCTAGATGACTATGGATTTTCTGTTACACCTCGTAAGTTTAAGACGTTAATTAAGAACGTCATTAAGGATGTAAGATTCGAATATTTGATATAAAATATGTTTATTTATGCTAATCCGAAAGTTAGTACACGAAGGATGTGCTTATGGAGAAATTTTTTGTTACAACGAGCGTGACGATGGAAATTGAAAATGATAGTTATATATATTCCCGTTATGGATTAGTAACGTATTATGTAAGTTATGACAACAAGGATACGAGACCTTATGAAATTTTCGGGAGTTAAAAAGAAGTGGGACCTAAGATTAATAAATTGTGGGAATTTGACAAAATTGAACTTATAATTTTCAGATTTGCCCTTAAACTTTATAAACCTTTCAACTTCTAATCTCCCACTTCACTTTCAAATCCACACACTCCCTCACTTCTCTCTCCCTCACCCCAGCCGAAAACACCCCTATTCCTTAGCCGAAATTGAAGCTCTCATCTCCTTCTCCCTAGATTGAGTCTTCTATAAATTTCTAAGCCAAGTTTAGCCTCCAAAACAGTGGGCATTACGCCACTGCTGGCTGAAAATATTAGCCCAAAAATTTCCAGATTTCTAGATGAAGTTTTGGAAGAGAAACATATAAGAATGACAGATTAAATTTGTGGAATACATGCTTATCATTGGAGTTGAAGAAATGGTGAAAATGGTGTAAAAATTGGAGCAATTGGACCGAGAGCTTAGGGACTGTTTTGGCTTAAAACATAAGGTATGAATTCTTATTTTCATAGAGTATTTGGAAAATTAAATGATGTTGTTGAGCCAATTGGAATGGTAATTGCCGATTTTGGGCTATGTTTGTATACATTGACTTTGATTGTTGTGTTGTCATTATTATCACTAATTCCATGTTGAAAATTGGAAGAAAACCTTGATGTTTAAGTTATAATTGTTTATATGAAAGTGTTGAAACATGAATTGGACTTTAAGGAATTAGAAGAAGAATTTTGGGCATTGTTGGCCGATACTTGTAGGAATTGTTGGACATCGTTGTGTTGTATTTTAGGGGCTGTTTTGTTGATGTTATAATGCTGGAATTATAAGCTATGTATATGCATATACCTTGGTGTAATTGTGGATATATGTCCTAAAGGAATTAAGGTATAAAAGGTGTAGAAAAGCTTCACATTCCGCTCTCGTTATTGCTAAAGTGTGGGTTGTTTTAATAGGATATTTTAACATGATTAAGGGATTGGGTTAACATGATAAATAGGTGTATTAGTCAACTTGGTTGCTGTTTTGGTTATAATCTATGAATGAACAGATAAAGAATGTATAAGGATGGTATATGTCGAGTATATGGAACTATTTTAGTATACCCTTGATTTGTGCTTGGTTATTGGTGTTGTTGGCTTTGTTTGTGGATTGACGATGCGTGTATATATAGGGGAAATGTTGCCCGAATTTTTATAGAAAAGAGAGTCGTCATTCAATATAACTTACGTTATAAATCATAGAGTTGACGGGCGTGTTATCATTGTTATAGGTTGACGTACTAGTTGAGACAAATCCTAATTATCGAGTCGGAATAGACGAAATGTATTCTAATATTGAGTTGATTAGTTCGACTAAAAGGTATGTAAAACTATCATTTCTTCTTTTGGCATGATTTATATAAAATGAGTGTACGACAGACGTACATAATCCTAATTCCTAATGATACATGATATGATAGTGCCTTTGGGTTTTCAAATGATGATTTCAAAATGATATGATATGATAGTGCCTTTTATTATTCCATGGAGAGTCAAATGATGATTTAAATTGCATATGGTTTCTCCTGATACTCTATTCGTGCTTGATGTGATTATATCATTTCACCGAGTCCCGGGCCGACAATGTTCGTGTGCAGATCCTTGCATTGGTTCACCGATTCCCTCACTAGATGGTCAACAATGTTTATATATATGATGATTCCATGGACAGGTATCCATGATGCGGGTACAGATACGCATGATAGTATATGATGATTTCATGGACACGTAACCATGATGCGGGTACAAGTACCCATGCTAGTATATATATTTATTTGATTATATGGACAGACATTCATGATTTTGATATGACTCTCATATTTTTATAAGGCACAGTTGATTCTCATTTCTATACATGACACAGTTGGATTTGATATTTGATTATCATACTTGTCTCCTGTTATCTTTTGGCCAGATATGATTATCAGTTTGGTACTTTATGTTTCATATACTCGATACATTCTTTCGTACTGACCCCCTTTCCTAGGGGGAATGCGTTCATGCCCGCAGGTACATGTACTCAGTTCGGTGATCCTCCAGTCTAGAATTTATGTTCAGCTATTAAGAGAGCTCCATTGATTCGGAGCTAGTTATTTTGGTACAAAACCTTATTTTTTATTTATGTATATTTAGGGCACGACGGGGACATGTCCCGTCATATTTCGTTATCCTTATCATAGAGGTCTGTAGATAGTTGTGGGTTGTTCGTGTGGGGATTGTATCGTATTTTGGTCAGCTGTATTGTTGTACTTCACTTTCTTTTGTGGGGATGTTCCCGCATATAGTGGCAGCCTTGTCGGCTCGCCTATTTGATATATTGACTAGTTGTGACTCCCTCGGGAGACAGGTTCATTCGCGTACAAAAGTAGCCTTGTCGGCTTGCCTATTCTGATATGTGTTATTATTGCAGCGTTATGTTACCGAATTGCATATTGTCCTTAGTGTCAGTCTGATTATATATGACAGGTCAGTATAAGGGTGTCCAATTAGGGCACCGGGTCGCGGCCCGTCGGGTCGCGGCGTGACAAAAGTGGTATCAGAACAGTTAGTCCTCGGAGTGTCTACATACCGTATCTAGTAGAGTCTTGTGTATGGGTATGTTGTGCACCATACTTATATGCAGGAGTCTGCCGGACATTTAGGATTGATTTCCATTCTTTCATCTCATAGATCGTGCAATAGAGCTATGTTATTAGGATAATCCATTTCTGACGACTTAATATGTTTACAGCTATGCCTCCGAAAGAAAGCGCGTGGCGGCAAACCAGCAATGGGGATACTAGCCGGATTCATAGAGTTACCATGTCACGTCTTTCGATATGCACGAGATCGCACTCGGCCGACGAGCTCGCACGTCGCCACCTCGAGGCTCGATTCGAAGATCACGTCGCCGAGACCCCATCACCTGAGCCTCCAGCTCCTTAGCCAGGGATAGAGGACAGAGCCATGAGAGATGCGGTTCAGCTGCTGATTAGATTAGTGGTAGGGCAGACCCATAGACAGGGACCAGTAGTTGACCCCATATCAGATAGTTTGAGGGTCCGTGATTTCTTGAGCTGTAGTCCACCAGAGTTTTTCGGGTCAAGGCCCGAGGATGATCCACAGGAGTTCATCCGATAGATACAGGCATACAACGTACGTTTAGGGTAATAAAGGCTTCAGAGACTGAGTCTGTCGTGTTGGCTTCATATCAGTTGCGTGACGTGGCTATTAACTGGTATGAGTCGTGGGAGCTATCTAGGGGTGAGGGTGCTCCTCCAACCGTGTGGGATGAGTTTGCGGAGGCCTTCCTTGACCACTTCCTACCTCCAGATATGAAGAGGGCCAGAGTTGACAAGTTCTTAAACTTAAGGCAGAGCGGTAGAAACATTAGAGAGTACATCTTTGAGTTTGATTCATTGGTCAGATATGCACCCACTATTGTAGCAAATATGGCAGACAGGGTGCATCGCTATGTGATGGGGCTCTATCATTATTTGATTGATGGTTGTATGAGGCTCTTCAGCCGGGTATGGATATTACTCGGATCCAGGCATATGCACAGGGGGTTGAGGACCGACACAGAGGGCGGCAACCAGACAGAGGTCATGACAAGGACCAACATAAGAGAGCTAGGTCGGCAGGTTATTCGGGTGAGTCTCGAGGCAGCCAGCCTCAGCAGTAGGTTAGATATTCATCTCAGCTAGCACAGAGTGCTCCCCTACAGTCCACAGGCAGGAGATTCGACTGTCCAGGGTATTCAAGAGCCGGTCAAAGCTCCAGGGCTTCGGGTTCTCAGAGGAACAGGGGTTCTAGTCAGGAGAGGCCACCTTTGCCTCGGTGTTCTCAGTGTGGTAGGTCTAATCTTGAGGAATGTCGTCTTACTACGGGTGCTTGCGACCTTCAAGGCCATATGAGGAGGGAATGTCCTTATAGGAGCAGTACATGTAGTATGGCTCAGCCTACGGGGTCAGTTGCTGGTTCATCATCATCCATAGCTATGCGCCTCATCGGGCAGGGTATTCAGACGCCAGCAGGCCGGGGTAGAGGTCGTGGCGGAGTTTCTAGTTCTGGCGGTCCTTCGAACCGCATATATGCCTCGCCGATGAAGCGTGATCGGAGGCGTCGCGGATGTTATTCTGGTATATTATCAGTCTTTTTCTGTGGCGTATATGCATTAATAGATCCAGGTTCCACCTTGTCATACATATCTCCCCTTATTGCTAGTAGAATCGGGATAGAACCTGAGTCGATAGAACTATTTGAGGTAGCTACACCGGTAGGAGATTCAGTCATAGCTAAGCGTGTATATAAAAATTGTTCGGTGGTTATATATAGTCGTCATAGGTAACAAATTTGATAGAGTTAGATATGACTGACTTTGATGTTCTGGTTGGAAAGCTCATTTGATTCAGAGCTTTGTCATTTTGGTACAGAACCTCTCTTTAGACTTATGTATATATTTCGGGGCACGACGGGGCCCTGTCCCTTCATATGTCGTTATCCTTCTCATAGAGGTCTGTAGACAGTCGTGGGTTGTACGTATGTAGAGTTGTGAACCTGTTTTTTTGTATATGTGTTGTTGTACTCTATTTTTGGAGATTCCCGTATATAGTGGCAGCCTTGTCGGCTTGCCTATTCGTTATATCTGATTTATATGTGACTCATCAGGAGACAGGATTGTTCATGTGTAAAGGCGGCCTTGTCGGCTTGCCTATTTGGACATATGTTATGATTACAGCGTTATGCTGCCGAATTTTCTATTGCCTTAGTGTCAGTGTGATTACGTGACAGGTTAGTGTAATGGCGTCATTAGGGCGCTTAGTCGCGGCCCATCGGGTCGGGTCGTGACATCAAGGTTGCCTATGAGTTGGATCTACCATCTTATTTTGAAGCAGTACATCCAGTCTTCCATATATCTATGCTGCATAAGTGTATTGGTGATCCTTCTAGAGTCTTCCCAGTGGATGATGTCCAGGTGACAGAAGAGTTGTCGTATGAGGAGAGTCTCATAGCCATACGTGATCGTCAGGTTAGAAGATTACGGACTAATAATGTGGCATCCGTCAAAGTATTGTGGCGGAACAACAATAGGGAGGAAATGACTTAGGAGGCAGATGATGAAATGAAGAAGAAGTATCCTCACTTGTTTCCTGTGCCTCCAGGTAATTCAATTTGATCCCTTATTTGATTATAGTAATTGATGAATTGTATGTGTGTTATATTGTGGCCCTGTAAAACATCTGCTGGTTTGCTGAATATAGGTGGATAGGCATAGTTATAAAGGAGACTCTGCCGAAATTTTTCTAGCATGAGACCTATGATTAATATTCGAGGACGAATGTTTCTAAGAGGGGATGTGATTCTGGATTTGGAAGCTTAAGGCGATAATTAAGAACGTCATTAAGGATGTAAGATTCGAATATTTGATATAAAGTATGTTTATATATGCTAATCCGGTAGTTAGTATACGAAGGATGTGATTATGGAGAAATTTTTTGTTACAACGAGCGTGACGATGGAAATTGAAAATGATAGTTATATATATTCCCGTTATGGATTAGTAACGTATTATATAAGTTATGACAACAAGGATACGAGACCTTATGAAATTTTCGGGAGTTAAAAAGAAGTGGGACCTAAGATTAATAAATTGTGGAAATTTGACCAAATTGAACTTATAATTTTCAGATTTGCCCTTAAACTTTATAAACCTTTCAACTTCTAATCTCCCACTTCACTTTCAAATCCACACACTCCCTCACTTCTCCCTCCCTCACCCCAGCCGAAAACACCCATATTCCTTAGCCAAAATTGAAGCTCTCATCTCCTTCTCCTTAGATTAAGTCTTCTACAAATTTCTAAGCCAAGTTTAGCCTCCAAAACAGTGGGCATTACGCCACTGTTGGCCGAAAATATTAGCCCAAAAATTTCCAGATTTTTAGATGAAGTTTTGGAAGAGAAACATGTAAGAATGATAGATTAAATTTGTGGAATACATCCATGTCATTGGAGTTGAAGAAATGGTGAAAATGGTGTAAAAATTGGAGCAATTGGACCGAGAGCTTAGGGACTGTTTTGGCTTAAAACATAAGGTAAGAATTTTTCTTTTCATAGAGTATGGAAAATTAAATGATGTTGTAGTTAAAGGATAAACTCATGTTAAAAAAGAATTGGAAATAAGAGATTGCATGTGATTGTTGTTGATGTTGTTGAGCCAATTAGAATGGTAATTAACGATTTTGGGCTATGTTTGTATACATTGGCTTTGATTGTTGTGTTGTCATTGTCGTGCCCGTTTTTTACCTCGGGGTCTGAACGGTATCCGCAACGTTGCTCTTTGGCGCGGTTCCCTGGATGGAGCAATAATGATAATTTTGAGGAGTCGCCACCTAATTAGTTAAGTGAATTAGGACACTTGATTTATTGCAATAAAAATACTGCAATTAATCTCCATTTAATGGTCTGCGAAATTAATGAGATTCTGGACCAGGGTTCTTTATTATCCTAAAGGGAAGTTAGACATCCTTTAAGATCCGCTAACTTGCGGTTATCCGTTCAAACCTAGGTTAATTATTTATTGCCTTTTTATTCTACATATTCTAAGCAGTTTTCATAATTTACAATTACAATGGAAAACAATGCATAATAATAAAGCTAAAATCGAATAAAACTCCGGGACATCTTTTGGCCCTTTTTAGGCCTTCTGCACAAGATGATCTCCGGGTACCTGCATAAACACTTAGTAAAAGTGTTAGTAATAGAATAAATAATTTTAAAGCAATGACAAGAATTAATAAGTAAAGCCAAAATAAATCCGTCTTTTGTATAGGGGAGGCCTTGAAAATCAGACGGAGATTCCTTCATCGGCCAATATTGTTAAAAACAATAAAATAAATAAAATCTTCAGATCCGCGCCAAAACAGTAATAGTTTTAAACACGGAGGGCTCAGATATATAAAAAAATAAAGTGGGACATCCTAAACAAGTGCGGCTGCGAGAATTCGCCCTGCCAGCGCATGTTGGTTATCCGGTGTAAGTGGAAGAAATCTTCATTGCCCAGAAAGCTTCATTTATTTTATTTTCCGTCTTTGCAATTGTGGAGGCCTCAAAAATCGACGGATAACTTTTTCATTGGCCAACATGTATAATATCTGTTCAAAATCAGCAAAATACCAAGTGTAGTATCATGTTCAAAAATCAGTAAAATACCAAGTGTAGTATCTGTTCTAAAACAATACGATATCAAAAATACCAGCAAAAAATGTCAAGACACAGCCAAATAGAGCCGTGTCAATGGCAAATCAGACCAGCAATCAACATGAATCACCCTTTTAACAAATGAGAATAAACCAGCAAACAGATCAACAACCAACTAAAATGACAATAATATTAAGAGTAATCCGAAAAAGGGCAGAACAGTAGCGGGGCCATAGACAAACCAATCAATACAGCGGCGAACCAACGTCAGAAAACGTCCATTGTCCCGGAAAACATAGAATATAACCAGGACGACCAAAATTTGTGCAAATCAGTCTGTTTCGAAATAGAACCCAAAAGTAAAGCTAGCGAAGGTCGCCGGAGTTTTGAAACTCCAGCGAGATAAAGCAAAATCAGCAAATCAGTCCCAATAAACAGTATGCAATAGATCAAAAGTAAAGCCTAACCAAGGCCAAAAATCAGTCCAACACACACATAAACATATAACAATAAAGTAAATCCAAGAACACACTAAAAGAGGAAAGGGGCGGCGTCGCCTCGTCGGCGAAAGGCCATAGCGACGCCGCTTGGTGGTTTGCGACGGGAAAGTGTGAGACAGTGAGGGTGAGTTGAGTGAAGAAGAGCAGTAGGGTCAGTGGTTCGGCGGTGTGAACGGGAATGGTTGTTCGCCGACGAGGAGGTGTAGTGGAGATGGGTGTTCGATGGGCGGTGTTGGTGTGGTTCGCCGGAGCTTCGAGCTCTGGCGATGGGGTGACGGGAACGGTGTGAACAGTGGGATTCGCTGATGATGGTGTTCAACGACGGGTTGTGCGTGATTTGCCGGCGAATGGGTCCGGCGAACGGGTGATGTGGTTCGACGGGTGTGGTGAGGTGTGTTGATGATAAAGTGAGATGAAAGGATTCCAAATGTTGCGGCTGCTGATTTCTTTTAAAGAAACAGGGGTAGTATTTATTATATAGGGGTAGGATTAGGGTTTAGTTTTGAGGGGGGAAATGAAAAGTGGGTGTTTGGGTTTAAGGGGGAAAATAAAAAGAGGGTGTTTGAATAAAATAAAAAAAAGTGTTGGATTGGACTGATCCAAATTGGGCCTCAGACTAGACTGATTTGACGAACTAGGCTTGAGTAAAAATACAACAGTGTTTATTATTTAAAAAATAAAAATTATTTAAAGATATGCAAACTATTAAAATAAAATAACGGAGTAATAATAATAAAACATGATATTAACAAAGACCTAATGCTTAATAAAAGATGCAATGCCATTTTGTGAATAATAAAACATAGAATATTAGGTAAAAATATGCAAAATAATGATTAAAATGCGGTGTGCTAAAATACTTAAAATTGCAAGAAATGACCGAAAAATGGGTCAAAATTGACTGTCAACAGTCATTATTATCACTAATTACATGTTGAAAATTGGAAAAAAAACCTTGATGTTTAAGTTATAATTGGTTATATGGAAGTGTTGAAACATGAATTGGACTTTAAGGAATTAGAAGAAGAGTTTTGGGCGTTGTTGGCCGAGACTTGTAGGAATTATTAGACATCGTTGTGTTGTATTTTAGGGGCTGTTTTGTTGATGTTATAATGCTGAAATTATAAGCTATGTATATGCATATACCTAGGTGTAATTGTGGATATATGTCCTAAAGGAATTAAGGTATAAAAGGTGTAGAAAAGCTTCACATTCCGCTCTCGTTATTGTTAAAGTGTGGGCTGTTTTAATAGGCTATTTTAACATGATTAAGGGATTGGGTTAACATGATAAATAGGTGTATTAGTCAACTTGGTTGATGTTTTGGTTATAATCTATGAATGAACAGATAAAGAATGTATAAGGATGGTATATGTCGAGTATATGGAACTATTTTAGTATACCCTTGATTCGTGCTTGGTTATTGGTGTTGTTGGCTTTGTTTGTGGATTGACGATGCGTGTATAGATAGGAGAAATGTTGCCCGAATTTTTATAGAAAAGAGAGTCGTTATTCAATATAACTTACGTTATAAATCATAGATTTGACGGGCGTGTTATCATTGTTATAGGTTGACGTACTAGTTGAGACAAATCCTAATTATCGAGTCGGAATAGACGAAACGTATTCTAATAATGAGTTGATTAGTTCGACTAAAAGGTATGTGAAACTATCCTTTCTTCTTTTGGCATGATTTATATAAAATGAGTGTATGGCGGACGTACATAATCCTAATTCCTAATGATACATGATATGATAGTGCCTTTGAGTTTTCAAATGATGATTTCAAAATGATATGATATGATAGTGCCTTTTATTATTCCATGGAGAGTCAAATGATGATTTAAATTGCATATGGTTTCTCCTGATACTCTATTCGTGCTTGATGTGATTATATCATTTCACCGAGTCCCGGGCCGGTAATGTTCGTTCGCAGAACCTTGCATTTGTTCACCGAGTCCCTCACTAGAGGGCCGAAAATGTTTATATATATGATAATTCCATGGACATGTATTCATGACGCGGGTACAAATACGCATGATAGTATATAATGATTTCATGGACACGTAACCATGATACGGGTACAAGTACCCATGATAGTATATATATTTATATGATTATATGGACATGCATTCGTGATTTGATATGACTCTCATATTTTTATAAGGCACAGTTGATTCTCATTTCTATACATGACACAGTTGGATTTGGTATTTGATTATCATACTTGTCTCATATTATCTTTTGGCCAGATATGATTATCAGTTTGGTACTTTATGTTTCATATACTCGGTACATTCTTTCGTATTGACCCCCTTTTCTCGGGGGGCTGCGTTCATGCCCGCAGGTACATGTACTCAGTTCGGTGATCCTCCGATCTAGGCTTCCTGTTCAGCTATTGGGAGAGCTCTATTGATTCGGAGCTAGTTATTTTTGTACAAAACCTTATTTTTTATTTAGGTATATTTAGGGGCACGACGGGGCCCTGTCCCGTCATATTTCGTTATCCTTATCATAGAGGTCTGTAGACAGTTGTGGGTTGTTCGTGTGGGAATTGTATCGTGTTTTGGTCAGCTGTATTGTTGTACTTCACTTTCTTTTGTGGGGATGTTCCTATATATAGTGGCAGCCTTGTCGGCTCGCCTATTTGATATATTGACTAGTTGTGACTCCCTCGGAAGACAGGTTCATTCGCATACAAAAGCAGCCTTGTCAGCTTGCCTATTCTGAGATGTGTTATTATTGCAACGTTATGCTGCCGAATTTCATATTTTCCTTAGTGTCAGTCTGATTATATGTGACAGGTCAGTATAAGGGTGTCCAATTAGGGCACCGGGTCGCGGTCCGTCGGGTCGTGACATTCTCTAACAACTCCATGTTTTGTACTGTGATAATCTGAGTGCTATTAATATTTCTAAAAATCTTGTTCAGCATTCACGTACAAAGCACATAGACATAAGACATCATTTTTTGAGAGACTTAGTGGAAAGAAAGCTAGTTCAAATCGA
Organism: Przewalskia tangutica; assembly: GCA_029844215.1. Classification (NCBI taxonomy): domain Eukaryota; kingdom Viridiplantae; phylum Streptophyta; class Magnoliopsida; order Solanales; family Solanaceae; genus Przewalskia; species Przewalskia tangutica. The sequence continues at coordinate 35,291,241 of CM056727.1, read as the reverse complement.
ACATGTTGATACTCTTCTTCAGCTAGCTGATATTTTTACCAAACCTTTAGATCATGAGAAAATTTTCAACTTTGAAGAAATCTCTTGGTCTCTGTTTTCTTTGAAGATAAGCTGTGTAGGCAGATGTTGTCCTAAATGTTGACCTAACATTCTGGGTAACATTTGTTGATGAATTAAAATACTGGAGATGAGTTGTGAAAATATGGCAATATCCTTCAAGATAATCAAGCATGACTTCCAAGGATAAGGTTTAAATGCGATACCGTTCCCTGCGATGAAGTGCATAGAACAATCATGTATTTCATAAAAAAAGAGTATCAAGAGAAGGCCAAGCCTCCATCAAAGATTTGGTTGTTTGTCAAAAAGAGCAAAACTCTAAGGTTGGTATCGTTCCTATTCTATAGGAGTACCATGTGCTTTAAAAAAATATAGGTGAAAACACCTCAAATTTGTATGTGTTCAACTAAGTTGATTAAGAACAGTGGTAAAATATTACATTAGTCCATCGATCAGTCTCATAGGGAACATATGCAAGGTTTTTATACCAAATCGGAATAATCTTGAAGTCTCATGTTGCTTGCTTAAACTGAAATGTTGCCAACATTCGTAACAACATTGTGTTCCAGTACTTTGATTGATATTTGCTTATCTGAATTTTATTTTGTTTGACTGTTCCTTAAGTCTCATCTGTAACAGAAAATCCCAAAAAATATGGATTTTAAAAAAAATTTAAATGATGTCATGTGCTATGCAAAGTCCTTTATTTTAGGAGTGTAAAAGAGTTTGTATTGTTGTACACTATCTAATTTTTAAGGAAAAATGAGGTGTATGTACTTATATGTTGCCATAATTAAGCCCCCAATTTTGTCTTCTTGAACCGTCACATCACTGTCGCCTACTCAGTCCATTAATCAATAGAACATCAACCATCACCTCACACTTTCTAACCCCAAACGTCTTCAACACACCACCTTCTTCAAAACCCTCTCCCATGTCCATATCGCCCACATTATCACGACCCGACCCCGGGCCCGCGACTGGTGCCCTACCTGGGCACCCTTACAGGTATACATCAGAGAAAATCAGCGGAACATACATACAACTCTTTATAAATAAATAAAAAATCAATAAGGAATAACCAACAGGTTAGCCGATAAGGCTACCTCCCTGGATATATAAATACATAACCGAAAGCAGTTACCTCATTTCTTTTACAAACTGACCCACAAGATATGACTACAAACCTCTAAGAGTTTTAACATAACAACGGTGACGGGACAGGGCCCCGCCATACCCCTGAATGTACATAAATCTACAACCTCAGGGAAACCGTACCAAAAGACAAAGCCTCCGGAGAAATAGAGCTTTCCAAGGACTGAACAGAGATCCTAAGAGCAAGGATCACCAACCTGTGTACCTAACACTGCGGCATTTAACGCACCCGAAAGGTCGATAACAACAATTTAGTATGGAACGAAAATAAGGTACATTAAACAAATCATAACTGTACAAAAGAATGACAGGGGCAAGTATAAAAAGTAAATACCAGATCATACCGTGCCATTACAACTCATGAATTTAATCCCATATTATTATCTTTTCCCATTTTTCAATAAGAGTTATAGTCAAATTCTTACGTACATACTTAGAAAAAATCATCAAGTTCATAAACATATAACTTACGTATCTTGCATAACATAATCCGGCCCTTTATGGAGGGACGTCTCATTTTGGAGTTCACTTTGATTATCCATACGTAATAACGTAACCCGACCCATTTGCGGGACACGACGAATTCATAAAAAGTCTTCCCACGAAGGTATACTGCCCGACCCATTCTGGGACGCGATAAAGTCATTTAAGTCTGCCCATAAAGGTATACTGCCCGGCCCATTCTGGGACGCGATAAAGTCATTTAAGTCTGCCCATAAAGGTATACTGCCCGACCCATTCTGGAACGCGATAAAGTCATATAAGTCTGCCCATAAAGGTATACTGCCCGGCCCATTCTGGGACGCGATAAAGTCATATAAGTCTGCCCATGAAGGTATACTGCCCGGCCCATTCTGGAACGCGATAAAGTCATATAAGTCTGCCTATAAAGGTATACTGCCCGGCCCATTCTGGGACGCGATAAAGTCATATAAGTCTGCCCATAAAGGTATATTGTCCGACCTATTCTGGGACGCGATAAAGTCATATAAGTCTGCCCATAAAGGTATACTGCCCGGCCCATTCTGGGACGCGATAAAGTTTCTTTACATAACATTTTTAAACCATCTTTTCACTTCTTCTTAAGTCGTTATAACAACTTCCCATAAAGCTATTATAACAACCTTTCACTTTAGAGAACTTAAGGCACTTTTATTTCTTATTACATTAGGAAAAATTAAACCCAAAAGTACTACGTACATGCATACTTTTAAAAGAATCATGCCACACCTTCTCTTTTAAATCAATAAACTTCTTCTTTTTTGAAAACTCAAGTTACATTCTCTTTTGAAATCAAGCCTCTTAACTTTTGAAATAAATCATGGAAACCATACTTTTTAAATCAAGTCATTCCTTTCTTTAAGAATCAAGTCCCATAACTTGAAAAATAAAGTCTCATAACCTTTTAAGAAATCAAGGTTCATAGTCTTAAAACTTCATAACTTCCCCTCGTTTAAATTAAGTAACATATACTTTTATGAGTTGTGAATAGGTTATACTCGTTTATAACGATCTTATTAAAGCAGCCATGATCTAGAAAATGTAATACAATTTTGTCTTATCTTAGTTTCTATGCAGATGGAAAATTCTACTCATTTTAATATAATTGATTGTCGATACATTTTCTTTTATTAACGCTGCAATGGCTTGTTCGATACTTATTCTCATTAGTGCAGTAAATTAGCAAAGTCAACTCGACTCCAAATACTTCCCAACGACTCTTACCAACATCCCCCATAAGACTTAGTAAGAACTTAGGATAACTTAGACATACCTTTTACACAGAGTAAATCAACATACGTACCTCTTAACCTCTAAGAGTAGAAGGAATCATGAAATAACACCACATGTATATTTCATACGTAGAACATGCCAAAAGAAGGAAGAGGTTCACATACCTCGCGACGATTATCGACAAGTAGCAAAATGCTCCAAAGTACTTCAACCTTGATAGCTATTCCATCCTTCAAGTAGAATACGCTATACGTAGTACTTTAACCTATAATAACCATAACATGCCTATCAACTCCTAGCTTATTAACGTGGAATAATACTAAGTGCTAAGTCTCTTATTCTACAGAAATTTGGGCAACACTTCCTTTGTTTCTACGTACTTTTCCACCTTTTCAAGTCCCGAATTTAACAACCAAACATGCCACATTTAAGGCTCAACAATTCAGCTATCCAAAGGGGATTACACACCTTACAAGACGTGTAAAATTCTGCCCCACAATTTATATAAAACAGTCCAATATTAAATATCCTTCTCGGCTACAAAGTACAACCACATATAATTCTTTCCACTTCCTTTCAATCCATATTGTCGTTCTAACATGTTATATAGTCGCAAACAACTTTAACAGCTATAATCCCTTTCTTATACAACATGCGACGATTATAACTATCGACCAAATTGATTTCCAATTTTTATGGCTAACATGCCAATTTCGGATTTAAGCTTCCAAATTCCATAACACTTATTAATCTTCATAATATATTTCACATGGTCATCTATCAACTACTACAACATGAAATCTTCAATTACAATAGCAAGACGGAGATTATTACCTCTTTAAGCCCAAAACAATTGTCACGACCGACCGGTCGCGATCGTACCTACCGGTACCACTGTATACATCGAGAATAGCAATGAACATACATAACACATAACTTATAAAAGGTAACATCATCGCCACCGATAAGGTCGCCCATAAAAACATACTTAATCAAAAGTATAGCGAGACAACTTGCTCTTACATTTCAAAACACATACGTTAACACATACCTCTATGGATAACACCTGTGGCGTGACATGGCCCCGCCATACCCCTTAATATAGAAAATGCCTATAACATCGTGGAAAACTGCACTAACAAAACAAGCTTCCGAGGAATGGAGCTTCGACACCGAATGTGATCCTAAGAACGAGGATCCACCACCGCTACCCTTACATGCGGCGTAACGCAGCCCGGGAAGGGGTCGATCACAATATGTACCAAGTATGTAGAATTGAAAAATATTGTAATAATGATATCATAAGTCTGAAAAATAAGCTGGAGTCATGGAAGAAAATCAAAATACAGTACACTGTGCCTTACTAACAATGAGAGTAACAAGTATATACTTTAATGCATAAAAATAGGAGGCTTGTGATCAAAACAGGGTCCCTCTCCCGTAGTATCAATAAGCAATCCTACTCCTGGGACTATTTCACCCGCATGGGTCTTGTGGACCCGCATGAGGTATTCCTCGCATAGGCTGTACCCGCCCGCATGGGACTATTTCACCCGCATAAGTCCATATGACTCGCATGAGGTATTCCTCGCATCGTGGGTAGCAAATCCACGGAACAGGTGGTATAACGATCTTGGGGATTTACCCCTCAGATATACTCTTACCCTGAAGCAGGTGGTATAACGATCTTGGGGATGTACCCCTCAAATATACTCTTACCCTGAAGAATGTGGTATAACGATCTTGGGGATGTACCCCTCAGATATACTATTACCCTGAAGAAGGTGGTATGACGATCTTGGGGCTTACCCCTCATTCATACTCTTACCCTAGAGAAGGTGGTATAACGATCTTGGGGCTTGCCCCTCAGATATACTCTTACCCTAGCTCAATCTGTCATCATATCATAATCATATATACAAGTTACGAAATCTCATACTTTTTATTAGTCTTGTTCATATACCCTCTCATTTTAGTTTACTCAAGGCACCAACATATTTAATAAAAGGAAATCCGGGAATTTAACCCAAAGTACCATATACTTATATTCTTTAAAAATGACTCTTGTTCATATAAAACCTTTGGGCAATTGATGCCTTAAAATCAATTTGTCTTTCATAAATCAAGTCACTTGTCCTTACTTATCTTACTTAGAGTAAATCTCTTCTTCTTAACCTTTTATAAAGCTAATAAACCAACTTCCCATAAAGTTGTTATATTAGCCCTATACTTTAGTAAAATTATACTTTTCCCCTAACCAAGGGACTTATACTTCTTAAAACGAAACAAGTCTTTATATACTTAAAACAAGTAAGATTACCAAATCTTGTACGTCTACCGTACTACATAGATACAGCTACTCATGCTCAAGAGAATAGGAAAGCTTCACATACCTCTTTGGTCAATCCACTTGCTAAGCCCAAACTACCGCAAGTAATATGTCAACTTAAAATAACCATGATACGTTTATTAACCTCTAATTTTAATGTAGAATAATCCAAGTTCAAAGTTACTAATTTCTATGGAAAATTGGACAGCATTTCCTTTGTTTCTACATACTTTGCCACCTTTCACAAGGCCGAATTTAACATCCAAACGCCACATCTTAGGCCCAACAATCCAACATTTCAAAGGGGATTACACACCTAAACTTGGGTGTGTAAAATTCTGCCCCATAAGGTACAACAATTCACTTAACAATTCTAAAGTAGTTTGTAGGCTACAACATGCTCATAATATCTTCTTAACCAATCTTTTCATATCCAAACCACGTTTCTTACATGCAATGACTCTAAGAGCATTATTTACTACTACAAGTTCCTTCTTCTTCACATGCAACATTAATAACTAACCACAAGAGAAGAAATGTTACTTTTAGAGCTTAGCCAAAACTATTTCAACAATTTTGCTAGCCTCTTTTCCAAGAACACCACCACAATGACTCCTACAAGCTAGCCACAAGCTTCCTTCTTGTCCTTAACTTTTCAGATTTTTCTTAGGCTTTGAATTCCTCTTGGAACTTTAGAGAGAAGTGAGAGCTTAGCTTAGAGAGAGAGGGATTTGAAAGATGACCAAGTCTTCAAGACTTGGTCAATATAAGACATGCAAGAATTCAGATGGGGGGGACACTTGTCACCCTCCCATGGCCTTTTTAAAAGAAGAAATCTAATTTTTCTAAGTTTTTCCCAGAATCCCGCCTCGCGTTCGCACTGTGGGCCAGCGCGCTGAAACTTCCGCCACCTCACGGAACTTCGCGCCGCGTAGCCGCTTCCAGGCCATGACGCTGCAACTTCAGCGACCCTATAAATCCGCGCCATGCCTGCATCCGGAGCCGCGGCCCTATCGCTCTTGTCCGAAATACATTTTTGTCCGACTGCGCACTGAACTTGTAACTCCCGTAACTTTCTACTTCGATGTCCTATCGACGAACAGTCGGTTGCGCTGAAAACTAGACTCAACGAAATACGCACTAGGCCTTTGAAATACTTAGGAACTCTCAATGTACCGGGCCATAACCCGCCTCAAAGTTGACAAAAACCCGTCCGAAACAATCCGACAACTTATCTTTCAAAATTTTTAAGTCTTACATGCTTTCGTACGCTCTCACACGTAAGGTCAGAACTACGGGGTATAACATTCTCCCCCCCTTAGAAACATTCATCCCGAATGTTCCTTCTAGGCTTACTCAAATCACAATATCGAAATAGACCCTCTTAACTATTCTTTTTGCAATAAAAGATGCTCTACGAGCCACAATAATACTCAAACATAATTTCCAATTTAAGAATATCAAGCAAGAAAGTAGGTTACCTGGAGGTATAGGAAATAAGTGAGGATACTTCTTCATCATGTCATCCTCTTCTTCCCACGTCATCTCCTCCCTGTTCTCCCACCTCAAACCAGCCTATCGGTGACCTGCACTTCCTCCCATATAAGGCCTCGTAAGGCGCCATCTGAATACTAGAGTGGTAGCTGTTGTTATAAGCAAACTCCACAAGAGGTAAATGATCCTCCCAGCTACCCCTGAAGTCAATAACACAAGCCCGCAGCATATCCTCAAGTGTCTGGATAGTGCGCTCGGCTTGTCCGTCGGTCTGAGGATGAAACGTCGTACTGAGACTCACCTGGGTCTCTAATCCCTTCTGGAAAGACCTCCAGAAATTAGCCGTGAACTGGGCTCCTCTGTCTGAAATAATCGATACCGGCACTCCGTGCAGTCTCACAATCTCCCTGATATACAATCTAGCATAATCCTCGACCGAAAAAGTCATCCTGACAGGAAGAAAATGGGCTGATTTCGTCAGCCTGTCGACGATAACCCAAATGGAATCATGCTTCCTCTGAGTGGAAGGCAACCCTGTAATAAAATACATATTTACCACCTCCCACTTCCAAGTCGAAATATCAATAGCCTGCAACAGCCCACCGGTCTTCTGGTGCTCAACCTTGACCTGCTGGCAATTAGGACACTGCGCTACGAACTCCGCAACGTCCATCTTCAGGCCATCCCACCAATACACGCATCTGAGGTCATGATACATCTTAGTCGACCCCGGATGAATAGAATAACGAGCACCGTGCCTCCCCTGCATCGCCGACGGTCCTCGCTACATCGGGAACACACAACCGCCCTCAAATCTTAGCACCCCATCCGCGCTACCTCAAATAGGCTCTTCTCTTTCAAAAGCGGCGTCTCGATACCGCACCATAATCGGATCCTCATGCGCCGCCTTCACCTCCTCGACGATGGAAGACTCGCAACCTCTCGAACCCGAACTCCATCACTATCGACCAACCAAACGAACCCCAAGGCTCGCGATGATGTAACTCTGACCATATCCCTTTTCTCTGCCGCACATCGCATGCACTACCCATCGATCTGCGACTAGGGCATCTGCAACTACATCGCCTTCCCCGGTGGTATAGAATATCAACATCGTAATCCTTGCCGGCTCAACCACCGCCTCGCCGCGAGTTCACTCCTCGGTGAAGATATACGGAGACTCTTGTGGTGCGTAAATATCCACATGAACTCCATATAAATAATGTCTCCGGATCTTGAGGCATGAATCATCGCTACCAACTCAAGTCATGTGTGGGATAGTTCTTCTCATGCTTCCTAAGTTGTCGAGATCGTAGTTATAACCTTGCCGTCTTCAGACAAGACGCACTCCAAGCCCGACACCGACGCGTCGCAATAAACCACATATCCATCTAAACCTCCGGAAGAGTAAGAATCGTGGTCGTCAATTTCTCCTTTAGCAACTGAAAACTTTCCTCACAAGTATCCGTCCACCGGAACATAGCTGCCTTCTGAGTCAGCTTAGTCAAAGGTGCTCAAATAGAAGCAAACTTCTCCACAAACCTCCGATAATAACCTGCAAGGCCCAAAAAGTTGCGCACTCCGTAGTGCTGGTCCGCCAAGTCTTGATCGCTCAATCTTGTTTGATCAACCCGAATACCATCGGCCCCGATAACATGCCCCAAGAAAGCCACCGAAGCTAACCAAAACTCGCATTTCGAGAACTTGGCATACAACTGCCGGTCCCGGAGGACTCCCAATACCGTCCTCAAATGATATGTATGCTCCTGCTATGTGCGCGAATACACCAGGATATCATCAATGAAAACTATAACAAACATATCTAAGAATGGCCTGAACACCCTATTCGTCAAATCCATGAATACCGCTGGAGCGTTGGTCAATCCGAAAGACATCACCCTGAACTCATAGTGCCCATACCGGGTCCTGAATGCAGTCTTTGGGATATCTGTCTCTCTAACTCGCACCTGATGATAACTGCATCGCAGTCTATCTTGAAAAACACCTTGCACTCGCAATCGGTCAAACAAATCGTCAATCCCGGGAGGATATCGTTATTGATAGTTACCTTGTTCACCGCTGTAATCAATACACATGCGCGGCCCCATCCTTCTTCTTTACAAACAACACCGCGCTCCCTGGAGAAACACTTGGCCCGATAAAGCCCTTCTCCGAAGTCCTTCACCGGTCTTTCAATTCCTTCAACTCGGCAGTGCCATCCTGTATGGTCAATAGATATCGGTCGAGTATCCGCGCCAAATCAATGCAAACTCAACCTCCTCTCGGAGGATACCCTAAGCTCATCCGGGAACACATCCGAAACTTCTGGCGGCCGAATCGATCAAGGTCCAGATCTCACCTCGATGTCGAATACCCGAACCATATGGTAGATATACCCTTTCCGCACCATCTTCCTAGCCTTGAGGTAAGAAATAAACTTACCTCTGGCGCGATATTCCCTTCCACTCGATAACCCGCCACCGTAAAACGGAATCGAACTAATCTCTCTCTCATCCACATTGGCATAGCAAGACGCCAGCCAATCCATATCCATAATCACATCAAAGTCTGTCATATCCAACTCTATCAAGTCGGCTGAGTCCGACGATCGCCTATAGTCACAGGCAAGCCTTATATACCCGCTCGGCTACCACCGAATCACTCATCGCGTAGCCACCTCAAAAGGTCTTATGGACTCGCTCTATCCCTATTCTACCAAAGAATATGAGGAGTATATGGACAAGGTAGAACCTGGATCTATCAAAGCATATACATCACTGTAAGAAACCAACAATGTACCTGTGACGACATCTGGTGACGCCTCCTGGTCCTGGCGGCTGGACATAGCATAGATGCGGTTCTGAGGACCGCTAGAATCGACTACTACCACGACCTTCTCGCCGCGGGCCGTGAACACCTCGCCTCGGGCGTCGACCATCAAGACGAAGATCCAAAGAATCGACCGTCGGGCTGAACCATAACGCCTCGCCGCAGGGCGGACAATCCTTCGGATGGCCCTGCCGCTACAAGAGTAACACGCTCCCAAACCCATACGACTTCGCCGGATGAGACCTACCGCGTCGAACGCACCGAGATGTGGGTGGTCTCGATTGACAGACGCCGCCTCCTCGAAACCCTCAAGTCCTGAGACTGACTGCTCTCGAATAACCCACGATCGACCTCCTACCGAAATCGAGAAGGAGCACTCAGGCCGGTGAAATGTGGACCTAGTTCTGCCGAGGCCGCCCGCCGAAACTACCCTGAGACCCTGCTGTCCTAAATCTAGCTGATCCTGCCTCTCTCTATCCTCAATCCCCTACGCATACGCCTGCATCCTGGCAATATCCATCCCTGGCTGAAGAGCCACCCCCAATCATGCAGTAATCATATGACGGTCTAACCCCATCACATATCGATGAACCCTGTCTGCCATGTCAGCTACAATGGTGTGCGCATATCTAGCCAAGGAGTCAAACTCCAGGCTGTACTCTCTAATAGTCCTCCCGTCCTGCCTCAAGGTCAAGAATCTATCTACGCGGGCTCTCCTCACCTCAGGAGGTAAGAAGTGATCCAGGAAAGCCTCTGTGAACTCCTCCCAAACAGCTGGAAGAGCATCCTCACCTCTCGACAACACCCATGACTCAAACCAGTTCAACGCAATATCGCAGAATCCGTAAGAAGCTAGCATAACGCACTACTCCGAGGCTCGATCATCTGCATGGTCCAGAATCGCCGCACAAACTCTCGCGATCTCGCCGAATCTCGAGCCAAAGAACTCGGGTGGATGACAACCTGAAATCCGAATCCAGAACCGTCGGCTCTAGGTTGGCTTCGCTTCCTGCCGCTGCCCTACCACTATACTGGTCAATAAGCGGATTTGTTCCCCATAATCCCTATACTCACCGATCGTGGACCGAGGCTCCGCATCGCGGTCTCGATGGCCGCTCACGCCGACTGCTGAGGCTGGCGACGTCGTGGAACTCGCCGCCCGAAATACCATCTCTGGTAAAGACTGGGCCTGTACCCTCGTGACCCTCCGCGTCCCACTAGCAGCACCCTCCGCTGCCTTGCCCTTCTGGGCCGCGGTTGCCTTGCGTGGAGGCATAACTGATACATAAGGGAAAACATCAGAGGAGGTTCAACATATAACACAGCTCTATTGTACGATCTTTGAGTGAAAGAATGGAAACCAATCCTAAATGTCCTGCAGCCTCCTGATTATAGATGTGGTGCACGACACACCGATAATCAAGACTCTACTAGACACGGTCTGTAGACACTTTCCGAGGACTAACTGCTCTGATACCACTTTTGTCACGACCCGACCTCGCCGCGATCGTACCTATCGGTACCGTCAGGTATACATCAGAGAATAGCAACGGAACATACATAACACATAACTTATAAAAAGGTAAACATCACTGGCCAGCCGATAAGGCTGCCTTCCATAAAAAAACATACTTAATCAAAAGTATAGCAGTACAACTTGCTCTTACAGCCCAAAATACATACGTGACCACATACCTCTAAGGATAACAACTGTGGCGGGACAGGGCCCCGCCATACCCCTGAATATACACAATGCCTATAACATCGTGGAAAACTGTACTAACAAAACAAGCTTCCGAGGAATGGAGCTTCGACACCGAATGCTGATCCTAAGAACGAGGATCCACCACCGCTACTCCTTACCGTGGTATGAACGCAGCCCAGGGAAGGGGTCAAGACACAATATGTATCAAGTATGTAAATCGAAAATACGTAATAATGATATCATAAGTCGAAAAATAAGCCGAGTCATGGAAGAAAATCAAAATACGATAATCGTGCCTTACTAACAATGAGAGTAACAAGTATATACTTTCGCATAAAAATAGGAGGCTTGTGATCAAAGCAGGTCCTCGCCCGTAGTATCAATAAGCAATCCTACTCGAGACTATTTCACCCGCGTGAGGTATTCTCGCATAGGTGTGCTACCGCGTGGGACTATTTCACCGCGTAAGTCCATAGGACTCGCATGAGGTATTCCTCGTCGTGGGTAGCAAATCCACTGAGCAGTGGTATAACGATCTTGGGGATTTACCCCTCAGATATACTCTTACCCTGAAGCAGGTGGTATAACGATCTTGGGGATGTACCCCTCAGATATACTCTTACCCTGAAGAAGGTGGTATAACGATCTTGGGGATGTACCCCTTAGATATACTCTTACCCTGAAGAAGGTGGTATGACGATCTTGGGGCTTACCCCTCATTCATACTCTTACCCTGGAGAAGGTGGTATAACGATCTTGGGGCTTGCCCCGCCGGATATACTCTTACCCTAGCTCAATCTGTCATCATATCATAATCATATATACAAGTTACGAAAGCTCATACTTTTTATTAGTCTTGTTCATATACCCTCTCATTTTAGTTTACTCAAGGCACCAACATATTTAATAAAAGAAAATCCGGAAATTTAACCCAAAGTACCACATACTTATATTCTTTAAAAATGACTCTTGTTCATATAAAACCTTTGGGCAATTGATGCCTTAAAATCAATTTGCCTTTCATAAATCAAGTCACTTGTCCTTACTTATCTTACTTAGAGTAAATCTCTTCTTCTTAACCTTTTATAAAGCTAATAAACCAACTTCCCATAAAGTTGTTATATTAGCCCTATACTTTAGTAAAATTATACTTTTCCCCTAACCAAGGGACTTATACTTCTTAAAATGAAACAAGTCTTTATATACTTAAAACAAGTAAGATTACCAAATCTTGTACGTCTACCGTACTACATAGATACAACTACTCATGCTCAAGAGAATAGGAAAGCTTCACATACCTCTTTGGTCAATCCACTTGCTAAGCCCAAACTACCGCAAGTAATATGTCAACCTAAAATAACCATGATACGTTTATTAACCTCTAATTTCAATGTAGAATAATCCAAGTTCAAAGTTACTAATTTCTATGGAAAATTGGGCAGCATTTCCTTTGTTTCTACATACTTTGCCACCTTTCACAAGGCCGAATTTAACATCCAAACGCCACATCTTAGGCCCAACAATCCAACATTTCAAAGGGGATTACACACCTAAACTTGGGTGTGTAAAATTCTGCCCCATAAGGTACAACAATTCACTTAACAATTCTAAAGTAGTTTGTAGGCTACAACATGCTCATAATATCTTCTTAACCAATCTTTTCATATCTAAACCACATTTCTTACATGCAATGACTCTAAGAGCATTATTTACTACTACAAGTTCCTTCTTCTTCACATGCAACATTAATAACTAACCACAAGAGAAGAAATGTTACTTTTAGAGCTTAGCCAAAACTATTCCAACAATTTTGCTAGCCTCTTTTCCAAGAACACCACCACAATGACTCCTACAAGCTAGCCACAAGCTTCCTTCTTGTCCTTAACTTTTCAGATTTTTCTTAGGCTTTGAATTCCTCTTGGAACTTTAGAGAGAAGTGAGAGCTTAACTTAGAGAGAGAGAGGGATTTGAAAGATGACCAAGTCTTCAAGACTTGGTCAATATATGACATGCAAGAATTCAGATGGGGGGGGGGGGACACTTGTCACCCTCCCATGGCCTTTTAAAAAGAAGAAATCTGATTTTTCTAAGTTTTTCGCCAGAATCCCGCCGGCGCGCTACCTGCACTGGCGCCACGGCCTGAAACTCCGCCACCTCGCGAACTTAGCGCCATCGCTTCCGAGCGCCGCGGCCAGCTGTAACCGGCTACCCTCGCAATCCGTGCGCTGACCTGCGTCCGGCCGCGGCTTATCGCTCTTGTCCGAAATACATTTCTATCCGACTGCGCACTGAACTTGTAACTCCCGTAACTTTCTACTCCGATGTCCTATCGATGAACAGTCGGTTGCGCTTGAAATACTTAGGAACTCTCAATGTACCGGGTCATAACCCGCCTCAAAGTTGACAAAAACCCGTCCGAAACAATCTGGCAACTTATCTTTCGAAAATTTTAAGTCTTACATGCTTTCGTACGCTCTCACATGTAAGGTCAGAACTACGGGGTATAACAACAATCCAAAACCTAAAGTCGATCCTTAGCAACTTTAACTCCTCTTCTTGACGTTCCAATCCGCTATTTGCAACCCTTAGAAGATTGTGAAGAACTCCTCTTCTATTTCCAACTTCAAAGTTGAAGAACACCTAAGGTTTTCACCTTGCGACTAACGTAAAAATGTAGTTTTCTATTGAGATATCCTTGTAATACTCCTAGGAACCTTGGGTTTAAGTATTGTGAATTAAGAACAACAAACGAAAAAAATTTCTTTTCTTCAAGAGCTTTAGCCGAGAGCTCTCCTTTGTGCACACAAGTTTTTCTTGAAAAATTCTAAGTGTTAGAACTTGTATTGCTATGTGGGTTTATATATAATTAAATGTAGGGTCAAGATTAAAACACTTGTGTGGTCTTGGATAAATTAAATTAAAATATCAAGGGGTCAACTTGACTAGTTGACTTGGTCAATTTTCTCAAGCTTTGTTCATCCATATTAGACTACTTAACCTTGGTCACAAGGCCACTTAATCTTGGTCACTAATTCGACCAAGCCTATGTAGGGGGGGGGGGGGTGACACGTGTCGCCCTCCCATTTGTCACAATATTTCGTTTCCCGACATTTTCAAAATTCCGATAAATTCTACAAATCTCAAATCTTAACGTCCTGATTTCTTACGTACGTTCTTATATACATGTCCTGAAATTACGGGGTGTAACACAAATCTTCCAAATCCAAAGATTACTCACCAATGTCAACAAGCCCAAAAATAGCAACAATATGTACAAATACTATGTAGCTACCAATGATAAAAAACCTGCTGAGGAAGATGTCTCGGTAGCGATGATTTTGTTGGGTTCCGACGAACCCTTGAATGTATGCTACCCTGGAGACTCTGAAAACCCTATAGATGTTGATACAACATTTGATTTCACAAAGCTTGCATCGAGATATTCCAAATCGACAATGACGACAAGAAGGTCGAAAAGGGTTTCTGAACAACGATTCAGTGAAGGCCAATCTACCAACAAGACCAGGATGGAATCAACCTTCCCTGTTGAAGAGTTGACTTTCCCTATTGATTCCATCACTTCCACCAACACTGACTCTGACTTCAGTACCGAGAGTCTACCCAGAACACCAACACCTTCAGCCACCACTCCAACTGTCGAAGCCGAGAAACGAAGGAGAAGAGGAAATGTCTGACGACATTCTTCTAAGGAACTTCATACCAATGAAGGTTCGAAGGACATACTGGAACTTCGGTTCAAATGTTGCCTCAACATCGAAGGCAATCAAGGAAAAAGAAGACATTGACCCTGACTATGTTGCCCCAACATCCGAGGCAACACTAGAATCCACACCATCAGAACAGAAAAATCCAGAATCCGAATCGGATTCTGAGGTAATGCCTTACTCTTCTATGTTCCACAGTAAAACATGCTCTAGTAGATGGAACTGGTTTAAGAATAGAGGTGTTAGAGGAGAAAAAGTGATAGATCTGTCATCATTTTCAGAATATGGTTTAACTGAATTTTAAGCAGTCGTAGGGTTCTTAGTTTTGTGACTAGAAAGAATCCTTATTGTGAAAAGGTTGTTAGGGTGTTTTATGCTAATTTGACACACCTTGCAAGGGATACGACCTCAAAGAAATTTGGGAGAGTGTACATTTACAACAAGGTATATGAATTTACCCCTGAAATCATAAATGTCACAATAGGGATCCCTCATGTTGATAGAACCCCTGAAACTACCCCTACTGCTGAAGAACTTAATGGGATGATCAAATATCTCACTGTAAATTTGATCACCACTTGGGATCCTCGCAGTCCAGTGTCGAAGCTCACAACACTGTTTGCAACATTGTACATAATTGCCATATATAACTGGTTGCCCTCGTTAAATAAAACTGTTGTTACCCTTGAACAAGCAACCCTACTGTATAAGATTGGAAGAAATCACAGAGTTGATCTTGGAATAATAATTTTCAACCATGTTACAAACCTGGCTGAAAGATAATCAAACTCTGCCTTTCCATACCCCTCACTTATTTTTCAAATATTGCTTAACCAAGACTTCAAAACTCTGAAAGGAGAAAAATTGAGCAAAGCCCTAGATATTTATACAATTCAAAGAGCAGTAGTGAATAGCAGGGACGGGGTCATAGACCTGCCCTGGAAGGAAGAAAATTGGGATACTGAAACATCGCAGAATGTTGCCACTAACACAACACAGGATATTGCCAACATTCCTGGCAACATTAAAAGTATTGTCCCTATGTCCAAAGATTGGCTAAGGAAACACATTGCTGAGTTAGAGAGACAGATTCTGGAGCTTGTGTGTGCAAAAAGCTACTATAAGGACATGCTTTCTTCACAAAAAATGGGAGAGAGAGATAATGATGTTGCTACTGGGGGAGCAAACAGAAAGGGGGAAATGTTGCTGCTGAGTCAACCATGTTAGACGATTTACAAATGTTCACGCAAGTGCACGTATCGTTCACAAGTAATATAGTCTGATAAGACCGAATATCGTTCTCAGAGACTGGTTTCTAAGTACCATTCGTCTATTTTATATTATCTATTTGGCAATCGATAATTGAGTTTGACTTTTTATTTAACTACTAGAATAATTGTAAGAATTAACTAAACTATTTAAGTTGTAATCAGTTATGAATGAATTAGGGCTTCCAATTTTCTCGACTATCCACTCTATTCAATCCTTAATGCGACTAGAATGACTCCCCTTCTTCGTTAAGATAGCGGTTAACTAGACTGTCTTATACTCCGGTTAGGATATATAATCACTCAACCCCAGTGCAGAACCCTTCTATATTTCTATGATAGGATTTACTCTATAGGAGGATTAAGAATAGTAACCTATTATGCTACACAAGTATCGGGGTACTTTCGTCCGCGATTTTAACCTATGTCTATTCAATTACAGCATATTTAAATCTCTCTTCTCGGTTCTTGATTTGAAATCATATGAGTTATGATAATTAGTGATCAATTAACTATCAAGCATTCAAACAAATTATTGAATAGATCTTAATCTAAGTGAAGAAGAAATCAACTAGTGCATTAATTCATGAATAAAGTTTCAAGTGATTCCAAAGGAAAGCCCTAATAAAGTGTTTAGCTTCTAGTCATAGTCACGCTAAGAACTAACACAATATTCATACATAAACTGAATTAAAAATGAAAGAAAGAAAATTACGTAGAACAAAGTCTCCAATTGTGGCTCCAAATTCGTCTTGTATTGTGTTCTCTTGTAGAATGACCAAAACTCCCATAAAAGAATAATACCTAGGACTTTTGTATCTTCCAATTTTCGTGCCCTATGGACCAGTTTGTCCTTTGCCAACCAAAACTCGGAACTGGATTTTCCGTCTGCAGGTGTCGTGGGCCTGGCTGATGCGCCTGATTTTCTTTGGTGCTCGATGGTTTAGTGCCGCGCTGCTGACTGGCATCGCGACGCTTCTTGGCTTTCGTCCGGGTCTTCAATTTCTTCCCTTTTCGGCCTCGGATTCCTCCTTTTATGTCTCTTTTTCATTCCTTTTCGCCATTTTTTCATTTTGAACCGCTGTGACTCAAAAGAAAGAAAAACAAGCCTAATACTAAACTAAACACAATAAAAACGAGTAAAATACTAATTAAAAATGACTCAAAAATGATATATAAAATATGCCTAACAAACCACGCAGGGGGAGAGGAGCTAAAGACTGCTTGATGATGAAGATGAAGATGGAGATGATGCTGGTTGAGGTTGATCAATCACAGAAAGCGGCTGGTAGCTACTGTGGTTCGATCAATCCTTTCTAGAAGAATCAGGTTTTTGAATGGAGGGTTGTTTATGCTTAGTGATGTTGTTAGCTGCTAGATGAAAAATTACCTTGTTGATGGTTTGTTTTTAACTGAAATTTGGATACTGTCTTATTTTTGGTTTTGTAATAATTTTTGGGATATTTTTTGTTAATGCTATATGTGGTTACATGTTATGGTATGTTATGAATATTTACTACACATCTGCTGTAAGTAATGAGTAACAGAATGTAACACCTAACTAATCAAAAACATCGATACCACATTGCTTGAAATTTGTAACTGTATGTTCAAGGGGGAGCACGACACTGATCTTACTGTTTCTTAGATTATCAAGGACCATGTTGACACCCAATTTTGACCCTCCCGTCCAGTCATTAACTATAAAATTAGGCTAATTTGGTAAAATAATTTTTATGATTTTTTATAATAAAATGCAGCGATAAAACATAAATACAGGCATAAATAAACAATTTAATAATGGCATCGCATCTTGCGTAGAGTACTAAGCACTTAGAGTCCCGCGCCCGCATTAATTAATTTTAAGCCCTGTCATGATTTCTTAATTATTAATAAATACATAAAATAAGTAATTTAGCAATGACGTCGTGTCAGGTAGCATAGCCGCATTTATTAATAATCATTTGTAATTTAAAATCAATTTTAATCTAATACATGCATTTAATAGCGTCGCATTTATAAAACTTTAAACAATTCTTAAACACCATACTTGCATTTAGCATTTAAATAATTTAATCTAAACTCAATTCAGTTTTTTAACTTAATAATAATGCACAATAAATAAGGTTTTAAATAATAGCACCGCATTTTAAAATATTAGTTTATAATAATAACTTAGGCTAATAAAACACCTAAATAATTTAATCACATTTGTTAATTAATTAATAATACACTTACCTAGAATTAACTAGCTAATTAATTAACTAGCCTAAAACCAAGTTAATCCCTAATGCGTACCCAATACCGCTGCTTTACCTTCAGCCCACCCCATTTAATTTGCAGCAGCCCGTCGACCCGCGACCTGCGAGGCCCACCCGCAAGCCCACACGCCGCCCCTTTATACCTTACCCACGAAGCGCACCTTATACCCATCGTCTCGCGAAGGCCCAAAGCAAACCTAACGAAACCCTAAACACCCCATCGCCGCGAGGCACCAACCGGCCGGATTTCGCTGAGAATCCGGCTTTCCACCCACGCACTCCCATGCTCCTCTTACCATAACCTAACCAAATCCCTTCAAACCTAAATCACGATCGAATCAGCACCAAATCTCGTTCCAATCCGCCTTTATTTACTTACCATTATTAGAACTCAAAGGAGGGCTATATAAGCACATGCAAATCGAGCACAGGGGGCAGACGCAGATAGCATCGAAACGGGAAGAACACAACGACATAGCAATTTAGGGAACCGATAGCATCGAAACCCTTGGCAGCAGTGTCGAACATAGGTCAGAGTCAGACGACAAGACGGAGTTAGAGAAGGTACCCATAACATCGACGGGGACCTTGAGTAGAGTTTAAAACCCTTAGCCATAGTCAGCAACTCATATAGCATCGACACCTTAGCGGCAGTTAAGAAATTCAGACAGAAGCGTGAGCATGAGCATAGGCAGAGTATCGGAGTTGGGGTTCAAAGACTTAGACTATTAGCACCAATAGGAAGCTCAAACCCCTCCTTTTAATTCAGGCCAAGAATCAGCAAGCAAACCTTGCCGTTATTCGCATCGCAAACCCAAAACCTGTCGATTGGACCGACGACTTGATACGCTGCCCCGGGTCGCTGTCCGGAGAAGGTAAAATCGAATCCTTCTCAGTTCATTTCGTATCGCTGTGTTCTTTTGTGATTAAACTCGTATTAGTTCATTTGTATTTGCATTCATTGAGGCATAAAGGCGATCTTTGGTCATCGTTAAGTTATTTGTTAATCTGTCAGCGAGATTATTGATGCCTAAATCGTTGAATCACATATTTTATGTCCCTTGTGTATTTGTTGTATTCATGTCTTTGGTTTACTAAGTGCGAAGCTAACAGTGA
The DNA here is from genome assembly GCA_029844215.1 of Przewalskia tangutica. Taxonomy (NCBI): domain Eukaryota; kingdom Viridiplantae; phylum Streptophyta; class Magnoliopsida; order Solanales; family Solanaceae; genus Przewalskia; species Przewalskia tangutica. The sequence goes on along the minus strand of CM056727.1, from coordinate 35,271,568 downwards.
GTTGCTTTGGAAATACATGAATCTCTACTAAATTGTATTATGAGGCATTACGTCAAGCTCTATAAAACTTGTTTAACATGTATCTAACCAACTAGCGAGCAGTGCTGCCTAAACCGACCAAGTTAAGTCACTTAGATATCATGCTGAGCTGTATTGTAAGAAATCGGTCTAGTTAAAATAGTTTGAATCGTGATTGGCATGTCTCGTTAAAGTCATAACTTGGAGTTCTTAAAGGTAAATTAAATCAGGTTCGATTTGCATTTTTATGGCACATGGGGCGTTTGCGGGATATGTTAGTGCGATGTAATCGCCATTTGCATACGAATTAAAGTATATCTGTTTGGTTCTAAATCTATTTAGTCAATATTAATAGTTATTGATACTCATATTTGTGTTGTGATGTGATTAGGCCAATATTAGCATTAGCGGTGTATCTATGCATCTGGTGATAATTTTACGATCTCGATGTGCTCTGTTTTGGTCTTGACATCGCTATGCACGAGGAAGTAACATGATGTGGTTCCGTCTGCTTTGTCAATTTTACGAACCAATTTCTTTGCTATATCTTTTGAGTAAATGTGTCATTATACTTGGTTCCATTGTATCACTATATTCAAATTTTAATGGTTGGATTATGCAGTCCAAATCATGTATTGTGAAAAGTTAGTCGATGTTAGATTTATGTTATTCTCATCTTATATGGTTGTGTTGTGTGCAAGTACATGTTCGTATGTTTTTCTTTAAATCGGTATGTTTTGTTTGTTGGCCTTATCTTTGGTCATTATCTTTGGTCTTCTCTGATTTCATTAGCCACGAGTTTCAGACCTTTTGACTGAGTAGTCAGACTCGCTTATAAATAATAAGTAATGCTAATAGCAGTAGTATTTTTAGTTGTCTTATGAAGAATCAGGCTAACCAAGGGTGGTAGTTCATTTGGTTCTTTCTGCTAATTGGTTTGTTGCCTTTGGTAATTACAACGTGCCTTTATATATGTCCTATGTTCTCTATATATCCAAAGTAATATAATTTCTATGTTTCTATGAAAATATATGTATTGTTTGGGCTTGCTTGTCTCGGCTACTCCAGTTTACCGAACCGAAGCCCGGTTTGGGTTGAATAACATTTGGGTCTTTACTTTATTTGGATCATTTAGTTTGGTATTGATACAATTAAGTAATAAAATACATATGTGTCGGCATGAATACCTTATTTGTTTACATTATTGTAAGGTTTGAGATATACATTAATCCTTATCATTTTCTTTTCTTACATGAAACGCATCGGAGCAAAAAATGAAGAGTCTCATGGCGAGACTCATCATGAGCCACTTCAAATGGCAACCCGCACCTGCATCCATCGAGTTCCATCTTCAGCAACTCTTAGGAAAAACAAATAGGACAAGATGTCGTGGTCATCCGTCTCGACTCCTCTTACTCTCTAAAATTAATTGCCTCATTATGCCTTTATTTGTTTATTCGCAATTCTATTTATTTTGTAATAATAAGAGACATAGAACAATTATTGTCGAAATAAATAAATTCATGTAGTTTAAAATCGTGAGGCACTTGATTATCTATTTTAGGTTTGTCACTTCATATCTAATCCTTTGCTGAATTATTAAAATTGCATATCTAAAACTAACGCCTCACTTTAACAATTGCAGATAAATCTATGGCCCATAAAGCACCTTTAGCATCTTAGCATTTCTAGCACCTTTTAAAGCATTCTTTAACACTTAGCATTCTTTTTGCACTTTTAGCACCTTTTACTTTCAAAATTAATCTTTAACACTCTTAAGCACTTTTAGCCTTTTAGCCCTTTTAACTTTAACATTTTAGCACTTTAATATTCTAGCACCTTTTAAGCACTTTTAACATTTTAGGCTTTTAGCGTTTATTATTTACCTCTAACAATATTTCTAAACTGGTCATTTTATGAAAAGTCGCGGTGAAATTTATTAAGCGGGAAGAGCCTTTATTTTGCATTTCTTAAACATAATAATTACCCTAGGTTTGGCGGGACAACATGAGTTAAGCGGATCTTAGAGGTGCCTAACCCTTCCTCTAGATTAATAAAGAACCGCACCTGAATCTCATTAAGTTTAGCAGACCATTAAAATGGAGTTAATGTTTTACTTCAAACTAGTTAAACATTTAGGTGTCCTAATTCACCCAATTAATTAGGTGGAGACTCCGCGAACCCTTAGCATTCTAGCAACCCTTTAGCATTTTAGCACCCTTTTAACATTTTAGCCTCTTTGCACTTTTTGCACCTTGTTAAAACATTTAACACTTTTTGCACTTTAGCATTTATTATTTATTTTCTAACTTTGCATTTTTAAGCAGGGTTCGCTTTTTAGAATGCCGCGGTCGAAAAAGGGCGCGACAGAAATGGCGACTCTGCTGGGGATTTTAGGTTCTTAACCACAACAGACCTAGGGCTATTATTTGGCAATTATTTTGCATTTAATTTTTTGTGTATTGTATTTTGTTTATTTTTGCTACTTGCTTTACTGCTTTCCTTAAACTGGCATTCCGCTCATATTTCTTCCATTCTGGAAAATTCATACAAATCACACACTCATATTTGGTGTGCTCGCGCACGCAAATTTCTTTCAAAAATATCCAAATTTTAGGAGAGTTGGCGCTGCGAGTTAGATCGGTTCGTCGATCAGTAGCGTAGCTTCACTCGAGTTGTCGCTTCGGGAACCATGCGTCGGAAAAGCCAAATCTTAGAAACTTAAGATAGAGCTATACCACCCTTTATTCTAGGGCATGCATGCATTTACCTTAGGTGGGTCGGTCCTTGGCATTGACACCACAATTAAGAAGACACCAAACTTGTCGACGGGTTTCTCAACCCAACGACCAACCAGCATATTATGTGTAGCGTGGCAATGACAGACAAATCCAAACCCAATCATGACATGCCGAAATTGGGAAAAGTGCACCGTCATTTGGTCGCCATTTCCAACAAAGGCATTATAGTTGGACGACTTGGACAAATCCGTCATAATCTCGCATGAGTGACGTTTAGGCTTACCTCTGGCATAAAGAGGTCCCCCTGCATGTTGGGAAACATTTGAATGTGCTATGTGCAATATATCTGCTACATACCTGCAGATTATGTGCTTTATGCTAACACCGTTTGTTGCATTTTTTAGAAAGATTTATCATCCTCCCCAAAGGTCGATTTGTATTTGACTAAGCAATGGCAGAGCATCAATACTTCACAAAACCAAAGGCACGGTCCAAATGACATGGCCGATTCAAGGGCATCTGGCGGAACGAGTGAACTCGTCTTAGTTCCTATAGGCAGCAGTCTCGGAATAGAAAAGTAGCATAGATCCGTCGAGCGGCTCGCCCGGTACCACAAATGGCAACCATGCGGCGAAATCGAAGGCCCAAACATAACATACAAGCAACTACATTGAAGACCACGCGTTAGTAGGACACCCTTTTCAAAACGGGACCATGTAGGAAACTGCATGGGTTGCAAGTCCAAACGGGCACGCAGATATGCTCGAGAACAAGGCGTGAAGTCGATCGAATCGACCCCAAAACTCACAAATTTTCTTTGGCGAGTTTTCATATTAAGCGAAAGTGCAATAACCGGCGGAAAATACGGCAAAAAGTTTCTTCAGATAGCGAAGCGACAAAAGCGGCAAAGCGGGATGACAACAATCCAAAGTCGCGGCAAAGCGGCAAGAATGAAAAGAGGCATCAACAATCGATCAAAGTTCAAGTTCGCGACAAAACCTGGCGCCTCGGCTTCGGGTATAAAGTCAAATTGGCAACCCACGATCGCGCAACAAAGGCATCATGACAATTAAATGATTCGGCATTGACGTGTCGTGCAAGGACAACATCTCGAGCATATCGGGGCGATATCTCTACCCGTAAAATTGCACTTCGTATGTATTTATCATTTTGTTTAAGCGGTATACACTAACGTTTTCTCGAGCTTAGCTTGCGGAGCATTTATTCTCTGAGGCGGCGAACACGTCCGAGCAGCGGCGTTATCGGCCTGCAACAAGTCTACGCAGCGACGCCCGGCGCCCGTCGAGCGCGGCGTTATCGGCAAAGTCAGCAGCGCGCCCGGCGGCCCAGCGTCGAACGGCGGCGTTATCGGCGTGTGTCGACGGCGACACCGGCGTGCGTCACGCAGCGGCGCCCGGCGGCAGCGTCCGACGCAGCGTTATCGGCGTGTGTCGAACGACACCGTCGGCGTGCGTCTACGCCAGCGGCAGCGGCAACACGTCGGCGGCGGCGTTATCGGCGTATGTCAAGCGGCGACATCATCGCCGGCGTGCGTCTGCAGCGGCGCCCGGCAACGTCGACGGCGGCGTGGCGTGCGTCTACCGCAGCGGCGCCCGGCAACATTATGTCGGCGGCATCGCCATCGTGTGTCGAGCGGCGACACCGTCGGCGTGCGTCTGCAGCGGCGCCCGGCAACGCGTCCGAACGGCGTTATCGGCGTGTGTCGACGGCGGCACCGTGGCGTGCGTCTGCAGCGGCGCCGGCGGCGCGTCGAACGCGGCGTTATCGGCCAACGTCGAGCGGCGGCGTTATCGGCCAGCGTCGAGCGGCGTTATCAACATTGTGTCGAGCGGCGGACACCATCAGCGTCGCGTCTGCAGCAACGCCCGGCGGCACGTCCGAGCGGCGGCGTTATCAACATTATGTCGGCGGCGACATCGCCGGCGTGTGTCGGCGGCGACACCATCGGCGTGCGTGCGCTGGCAGCGCCAAAGCGGCCGTCGGCGACGGCGTTATCGGCGTGTGTCGGCGGCGACACCATCGCGTGCGTCTACGCAGCGGCGCCCGGCGGCTGCGTCGAGCAGCGGCGTTATCGACCACGTCGAGCGGCGGCGTTATCGGCAACCGCCCGTCGACGGCGGCGTTATCAACATTGTGTCGAGCGGCGACACCGTCGGCGTGCGTCTGCAGCAACGCCGGCGGCGGCCGTCGAGCGGCGTTATCAACATTATGTCCGAACGCGACATCGCCGGCGTTGTGTCGGCGGCGACACCATCGTGCGTCTGCGCAGCGGCGCCGGCAACACGTCGAACGGCGGCGTTATCGGCGTGTGTCGGCGGCGACACGTCGGCGTGCGTCACGCAGACGCCCGGCGGCGGCACGTCCGCGGCGGCGTTATCGGCATTAAGTCCGAAAATGACGCCATCATCGCGATATCACATCTACGCAGGGCGATTGCTCTGTTCTCAAATTGCATTTTTCTCATTCATGCTTTATTATTCGTCTTAGCGATTATGCACTAACTCTTTCTTGAGCTTTAGTATACGAGGGCGATTGCGGCAAAGACAACATATCCGCGTTCACAATCGCAACACGTGCATGCGAGCGAAAATCACAACATTCACATCGCATCAACACAATGGCATCACATTTTTGCGGGATCACGATTACATTGTTTTAAAATTATGCATCATCATTTTGCCTTACGATTATGCACTAACCGTTTGTTCAAGTCTTAGCGTGCGAGCGGGAGCACAACGTGGATTTCTCTTACAATGACGGGGCAATTTGTTGGGGCCAACCTTCCCAACAAATGGCGAGCGACCTCAGCGTCGGTCCACTCGCTCACATCACCATAGAACCCGACCATAAACCATAGCGGTACATCCTGTTCAAGCCGATTATTTTTCTTTTACTTTTGCACCATAACCCAGTGTCATCATAACTCGACACTGGGACAGCTTTGAGTCCGCGTTAGCGCGCCGAGTGTTTTGACCATGGTAGTCGGTGTCGTCATAACTCGACCGGGGCGGCTCAGTCCGCGTTAGCGCGCCCGTGTTTGACCATGGTAGCCCGGTGTCGTCATAACTCGACCTGGGACAATTTGATTTTCGTCGGCGCGTCTACCTTGACATTTTTGCAATTACGAAGATCGAGACAAAATTGGCATGAGTCAGCGTCTTTGTCAGAAGATTCTTCCATCATCTCCATACAAAGAGGGACAGCTGTTGACACCCAATTTTGACCCTCCCGTCCAGTCATTAACTATAAAATTAGGCTAATTTGGTAAAATAATTTTTATGATTTTTTATAATAAAATGCAGCGATAAAACATAAATACAGGCATAAATAAACAATTTAATAATGGCATCGCATCTTGCGTAGAGTACTAAGCACTTAGAGTCCCGCGCCCGCATTAATTAATTTTAAGCCACATGATTTCTTAATTATTAATAAATACATAAAATAAGTAATTTAGCAATGACGTCGTGTCAGGTAGCATAGCCGCATTTATTAATAACCATTTGTAATTTAAAATCAATTTTAATCTAATACATGCATTTAATAGCGTCATATTTATAAAACTTTAAACAATTCTTAAACACCATACTTGCATTTAGCATTTAAATAATTTAATCTAAACTCAATTCAGTTTTTTAACTTAATAATAATGCACAATAAATAAGGTTTTAAATAATAGCACCGCATTTTAAAATATTAGTTTATAATAATAACTTAGGCTAATAAAACACCTAAATAATTTAATCACATTTGTTAATTAATTAATAATACACTTACCTAGAATTAACTAGCTAATTAATTAACTAGCCTAAAACCAATTTAATCCCTAACTCTACCCAGCCCAATACCCTTTGCTTTACCTTCAGCCCACCCCATTTAATTTGCAGCAGCCCGTCGACCCGCGACCCGCGAGGCCCACCCGCAAGCCCACACGCCCCTGCCCTTTATACCTTACCCACAGAAGCCTTACCTTATACCCATCGTCTCTCCCGCAGAAGCCCAAAGCAAACCTAACGAAACCCTAAACACCCCATCGCCGCCAAGGCACCGGATTTCGCTTTGAGAATCGGGCTTCTACCCACGCACGGCAGCTCCTTACCATAACCTAACCAAATCCGCTTCAAACCTAAATCACGATCGAATCGGCGCGAATCTCGTCCCAATCGCGCTTTGTTACTTACCATGATTAGAACTCAAAGGAGGGCTATATAAGCACATGCAAATCGAGCACAGGGGGCAGACGCAGATAGCATCGAAACGGGAAGAACACAACGACATAGCAATTTAGGGAACCGATAGCATCGAAACCCTTGGCAGCAGTGTCGAACATAGGTCAGAGTCAGACGACAAGACGGAGTTAGAGAAGGTACCCATAACATCGACGGGGACCTTGAGTAGAGTTTAAAACCCTTAGCCATAGTCAGCAACTCATATAGCATCGACACCTTAGCGGCAGTTAAGAAATTGACATGAGCGGAACATGAGCATGCGATGCAGTATCGGGAGTTGGGGTTCAGCACTTAGACTATTAGCACCAATAGGAAGCTCAAACCCCTCCTTTTAATTCAGGCCAAGAATCGTGACAAACGCGCGTTATTCGCATGAAACCCAAAACACATCGATTGGACCGACGACTTGATACGCTGCCCCGGGTCGCTGTCCGGAGAAGGTAAAATCGAATCCTTCTCAGTTCATTTCGTATCGCTGTGTTCTTTTGTGATTAAACTCGTATTAGTTCATTTGTATTTGCATTCATTGAGGCATAAAGACGATCGCCGTCATCGTTAAGTTATTTGTTAATCTGTCCGCAGGATTATTGATGCCTAAATACGTTGAATCACATATTTTATGTCCCTTGTGTATTTGTTGTATTCATGTGCTGGTTTACTAAGTGCGAAGCTAACAGGCTGGGTTGCTTTGGAAATACATGAATCTCCTACTAAATTGTATTATGAGGCATTACGTCAAGCTCTATAAAACTTGTTTAACATGTATCTAACCAACTAGCGTCCGCATATTCATGAGCCTAAACCGTTAAGTCACTTAGATATCATGCTAGGCCTATTGTAAGAAATCGATCTAGTTAAAATAGTTTGAATCAAGAATTGGCATGTCTCGTTAAAGTCATAACTTGGAGTTCTTAAAGGGTAAATTCGTCCGGTTCGATTTGCATTTTTATGGCCTGTAGGACGCTTGCAGGATATGTTAGTACAGTGTAATCTGCCATTTGCATACGAATTAAAGTATATCTGTTTGGTTCTAAATCTATTTAGTCAATATTAATAGTTATTGATACTCGCAACTGTGTTGGCCAATGTGATTAGGCCAATATTAGCATTGGCGGTGTATCTATGCATCTGGCTGATAATTTTCTGATCTCGATGTGCTCTGTTTTGGTCTTGACACTGCTATGCCTGAGGAGTAACATGATGTGGTTCCGTCTGCTTTGTCCAATTTTCTGAACCAATTTGCTGCTATATCTTTTGAGTAAATGTGTCATTATACTTGGTTCCATTGTATCACTATATTCAAATTTTAATGGTTGGATTATGCAGTCCAAATGCATGTATTGTGAAAAGTTGGTCAGTGTTAGATTTATGTTATTCTCATCTTATATGGTTGTGTTGTGTGCAAGTACATGTTCGTATGTTTTTCTTTAAATCAGTATGTTTTGTTTGTTGGCCTTATGCTGGTCATGTGCTGGTCTTCTCTGATTTCATTAGCCACGAGTTTTAGACCTTTTGACTGAGTAGTCAGACTCGCTTATAAATAATAAGTAATGCTAATAGCAGTAGTATTTTTAGTTGTCTTATGAAGAATCAGGCTAACCAAGGGTGGTAGTTCATTTGGTTCTTTCTGCTAATTGGTTTGTTGCCTTTGGTAATTACAACGTGCACTGTATATGTCCTATGTTCTCTATATATCCAAAGTAATATAATTTCTATGTTTCTATGAAAATATATGTATTGTTTGGGCTTGCTTGTCTCGGCTACTCCAGTTTACCGAACCGAAGCCCGGTTTGGGTTGAATAACATTTGGGTCTTTACTTTATTTGGATCATTTAGTTTGGTATTGATACAATTAAGTAATAAAATACATATGTGTCGGCATGAATACCTTATTTGTTTACATTATTGTAAGGTTTGAGATATATACTAATCCTTATCATTTTCTTTTCTTACATGAAACGCATCGGAGCAAAAAATGAAGAGTCTCATGGCGAGACTCATCATGAGCCACTTCAAATGGCAACCCGCACCTGCATCCATCGAGTTCCATCTTCAGCAACTCTTAGGAAAAACAAATAGGACAAGATGTCGTGGTCATCCGTCTCGACTCCTCTTACTCTCTAAAATTAATTGCCTCATTATGCCTTTATTTGTTTATTCGCAATTCTATTTATTTTGTAATAATAAGAGACATAGAACAATTATTGTCGAAATAAATAAATTGGGCGGGTAGTTTAAAATCGTGACAACCTTCGATTATCTATTTTAGGTTTGTCACTTCATATCTAATCCTTTGCCTGAATTATTAAAATTGCATATCTAAAACTAACGCCTCACTTCTTTAATTGCGCAGATAAATCTATGGCCCATAAAGCACCTTTAGCATCTTAGCATTTCTAGCACCTTTTAAGCACTCTTTAACATTTAGCATTCTTTTTGCACTTTTAGCACCTTTTACTTTCAAAATTAATCTTTAGCACTCTTAAGCACCTTTAGCCTTTTAGCCCCTTTTAACTTTAACATTTTAGCACTTTAATATTCTAGCACCTTTTAAGCACTTTTAACATTTTAGGCTTTTAGCGTTTATTATTTACCTCCTAACAATATTTCTAAACGGTCATTTTATGAAAAGTCGCGCCTGAAATTTATTAAGCAGGAAGAGCCTTTATTTTGCATTTCTTAAACATAATAATTACCCTAGGTTTGGCAGGACAACCGCAAGTTAGCGGATCTTAGAGGGTGCCTAACCCCTTCCCTCTAGATTAATAAAGAACCACTAATCTCATTAAGTTTAGCAGACCATTAAAATGGAGTTAATGTTTTACTTCAAACTAGTTAAACATTTAGGTGTCCTAATTCACCCAATTAATTAGGTGGCGACTCCGCGAACCCTTAGCATTCTAGCAACCCTTTAGCATTTTAGCACCCTTTTAACATTTTAGCCTCTTTGCACTTTTTGCACCTTGTTAAAACATTTAACACTTTTTGCACTTTAGCATTTATTATTTATTTTCTAACTTTGCATTTTTAAGCAGGGTTCTCTTTTTAGAATGCCGCGGTCGAAAAAGGGCGCGACAGACCACATCAAGATTCAGTATCCTAGTCATTTTTTTATTGCATAGAGTTTTGTGAAGAAAGACAAAAAGGGGGAGATTGTTGATGTTGGATAGATGTTGAGGCAACATCTGAAAACTCTCAATAGAACATCTCTTGTGTAGACAGGAATGTTGCCTGCGATGTTGCGACAACATTTCTGCCAACATCTCTGTAACAGTTTACCTATTCTTCCGGCCGAAGCAGTTGATATTACTGCGAGTAAAAATGACCTAGGCAAGCTTACAAGAATGATGTGTTTAAAACATAGTGAAAGATGTAGTCAAAGCGTGGAGAGAAATCAGTGTATGACCAAGTCCAGATCGTTGAGGATTTTCAGGATGAAGACTCGGTCCAAGCTGCTGCCATCTTTTGCTCAACCTCCGCAACAATCATTGAGGATTTCAAGAAAATCTCCACACTATAAATAGAGGGGAACTTCAGTGTATCGATTATCCAGATTTACAAAGAAAAGAATTGCCAAGAGAGCTCTCGGAGTTTACCTTAGAAAATTGGATCAACACATCTAGCCTAAAGTTATTTTAACAACAGTTAGTCCCACATTGCAATTACTATCTTTATTCTATATTAAGCTTATTGTTCAAGCGATTGTAATGAAGATATTGTATTTCATCTTTTAGACTTTGTAACTTTAGGCGAAGTCATCTGCGACTTCATTTTTGTTTGTAATTTCTTTTTCGTTTGTAACGCTCAATTTGTAAAAAGAAAGCTTTCACTCCTCTTCTGTGATAGCAATTTCCTCGTCTGGGAAGCAATCCTTAAACTCATGTTCCTCCTTGATAGGGTGCAAGGTCTTCTGCTATCGCCCTTCCTTTTTGGTTACATACGTGATGTCGAATTCATACAGAAGCAGTAACCATCTTACGGTCCTTCCCGTTAGCCCTGAATCAATCAAAAAGCTTATTGATTTCATTTCAGGGAACTAAGATGATTAGCTTAGCTAGCGTTTGATGCGCGATTTATGCACACACTAAACGCAAGTGCACGTGTCGTGACAAGTAATATAGTCTAGAAGACCGAGTTATCGTCCTCAGGGATTAGTGTTCAATTATCAACTTATATTCTGTAGTATCTATTTGGTAACCGATAAATTGATGAATTGTTTATAGCTATGATTATAGATACTAACTAATTTACTTTATTTTACTTCGGATATGGTGGAAATAGGGCTTTCAAATCTCCTCAACTATCCGCTCGTTTTACTCGTTAATGCAAATAATTATGGTTCTTCTTCTATTTTGAGATAGCATGTTAACTAAGCCGTTTTATACTCTTGTTAAGGTAATATAAACACCCAACCCCAATGTAGAAGCCTTATATCTTTACATCACGACCGAACACTGGGCGTGGTCGTGCCTTACCGGGCACCTAGTGATACAACATCAGTGTCAATGGAACATAACACACGATATGAAATAATGCAAAGGAAACACATGCCTCTGAAGAAAAGTTGCCTTTCGGCATATATATAAATAACAACTCTTTCAAAATGAACAGTTTAATCCTTTTTACAAACCACACTTGCAAGATTACTGCACCTCTACGAATGATATGACAACAACGACGGGCGGGGCCCGTCGCCCCACGAATGGCACCTACAACACGAGGACTATACGAACAAGCCACCGGAGAAAGCGGAGCTTTCCCAACGCAGCGTGACCCCAGGCGAGGATCAACGGCGGTGTACTTTACTGCGGCATGACGCGGCCCGAGGTCGATCAAGTGCGAGTATGTGGCGAAAATAAATCGTAAATGAAATCATAGTAGTCTATAAAGCGAGAGACATGTATGATAACCAAACTACGATTCGCGATAAATAAGCGATCATGTCAAGTCGAGGACTCACGCCTCAAAGTCATCACTCAAATATAACTATGGGTCTCACGCCACAACATCAATCATGCGTGGAGTACCGCCATTCTGGTGATCACATGATATAAAAGCATCAAGGAATACATGAACACGTGTCCACGTGTCCTAATAAAACGTCTGGGGTAAGTCGAAGGCATAGCCACTACTAAAAACCACGATACCAACAAGGTCATAAAGCGTATCATGAGATCTGTCTAGGCCGTCACATGATCAAAGGCGGCCACTCGCCCGCGATATCTAATGTCGCGTCTAGCCACTGAACTTCCCGCACTCGCGTAGGCCAATCATAGGCGCGTGAGGTATAACCCGCGTCGGTGGTAGCTACTCCGGCGTCTGCTGGACTCGCGATCCGCGTAGCGCGCATAGACCGCGTGCCCATAAAGGGCGCATACTAACTCGGAACTCGTAGCTCGCGTAGGCCACAGGACCGCGTGAGGTATCCTCGAATCATAGGTCACTAGACACTTTGAGTCTACCCGCGTGGAGGCGACAACCTCGGAAACAAGTCAAGGTGGTGGTACCATACCAACATAACGGTGATAGTGAAACTATTTAGGCGCAATCGAGAAACCCTACAAACATTACAAGATACTAACACACGTGGCATCTAGCATATTTACTTAACAAATCAACAAGAAAGTATTACAAGGCTATCACAACCCAACCTGATCAAGTTATACACACAAGGCACTTTCTACTATATGATTAACAAGATCGGGTTTTTATCCCCAAAGTACTTCATACATTAACTCTTTTAAAAGATACGTTACTTTCACAAAGTCACACAATACCCGTAGTATATGAAAATAGAGTGATTATCTTTTGAAGTAAATCAAAAACACTTCTCTTTGTAAAAATCAAGTAACAACATTATTTTCCAAACGTCCAAGTTTGCCTAATTTCAAATGTTCATGTTTCTTATTTAGAAAGGTCTCGTAGTTCATAGTCTTATTCATTTACGAATGTAATTCTCTTTTAAACCATCTAAGAAACATAAGCCTTATATGTGAGTAGAATATTCTTGTTTATAACAATCTTATTACAGCAGCCATGATCTAGGAAATATCATTTTGTCTCATCTTAACTTCTATGCAGAGGGAAGTTTCTACTGGTTTTATTAATACTTTATTAATCAAAACATTTCCCTTTAATGTATTGCGGTGGTTTGTCGATACACATTCTGATTTCCGAAATCAGTAAAACATTATCCCTTTTAAAAATCAAGTACTCATTACTCACGAATGAGGTTTCACACAAAATTCATATAACTTATTTAAGTTAAGTCTCTTAACTTCTAAAATAAATAAATCATTTGTTTTATCACTCTTAAGCCGTTATACCTAACTTCCCATAAAGCTAGTATAACTCTTAAGCTTTTAAAACCAAGTATTACTCTTCTTTTAAAAATAGTTCTTAATTCTCTTGAACTACTTCAAGATTATTATTATTCGGGCTTAAGTCAAAGACATTGCCGTATAACTACGTTCAATTAACATACGTACGTCTACCGTACTACATAGTTACACACATATCATGCTGGAAGAGATAGGAAGAGGTTCACATACCTCGCGACGATTATCGACTAAAAGCAAATCGCTCCACGGCTATAACCCTTGCACAGTCCACCTTCTCAAGTAGCACATGCTACTCGCAGAACATTCAACCTATACAGGTTATACAAGTCTATCAAAGTCTAGACTACTCGGTAGAATAAATCTGGATACAAGATCCTACGGGAAATTGGGCAGCCCTCCCCTACCCGACAAACTACACAAGTCTACTGTAATACAGTCCTACGTAATTACAGTTCAGTTCTCTTCTTTAAATTCAGGTTTAAGTCCAAGGATATTGCCACAAAACTATGTTTAGTTCTTATATATATAGTATACTTCAACTATATATTCCTACAACATGTAATCTCCAATTACAATAGGGGGACAAGATAATTACCTCGATAAGCCCATAATTATCCCAGTATAAATGTCGATCTGGCAACGTTTAGCTCGACTCCATGCGCTCAACCAGCTCCGAACCACCCTTAGAAGTTCTAACCAACTTCTACATAACACTCCAACTAACTAGGAGATTTTCCTTAGGGTTTCGGTTTTGTGGTGACGGAAGTATAATAGTATTTACAGTCTTTTCGTATAGGTATAACCTTAGAATACTACAAGGTATACTGCTAAGGTAATTTGGGTATAATGTAATACTTTTGAGTATTTCTACCAAGAGGGTATTTATACGAGACAACACCACGAGGGGTATTATCTGAAAACAACTAGGCTAGGGGTACCACGGCTAGCACCAAGGAAGGGGTGTATACCCTCGGCCTACCACTAGGGGTACTCTCGACGAGGGGAGAGGGCTCTCGGCGAACTCAACACAAAGGGGAGGGAGGAGGATTTTAACACTTAGAAATATTTAGGAATGGATGAACAAGTCTTCCAAGGGGTATTTATAGGACAAGCCAAGGCCACAATGGCGAGATCATGCCAAGTGCATGCAAGTGTAGGGCGAGATCTTGCCAAGTGCACCCTAACCAACTAACACACAAAATATCCTACCAACCGCCTTGACCACAATGGCCACACTTTCGCCACCTTTACCGCTCACTCCTCCAATGAGAGGGTGCCAAGTGGCGCCTCTTGTTGGTCCAACACGTTTTGTCTCTCGGAAAAATCCGCAAAATAAGAAATGACATAGCGGAATTTTCCCTACGAAAGCTGTGAAAGCGTTTAGTCGAAAACGACTCTAACCGTGTTGTGAACAAATAATTTTCGGCCAAGCCACTTTAAAGTCCAAACTTTCTCGTATGTCTTACGTGCATACTGCGAAATACGGTATAACATTCTCCTCGTAGAAACATTCGTCGAATGTTCCTTCTAAGTCTCAAAACAAGCGTCGTCGAGATAGTCTTCACTACTATAATTAGGAGAACAAACCGCCACGCTTTGTACGTAAACACCCGCCAAAATACTTACATCCACGTCCACGAGGAAACACTTCTAACATCACCACCAAACACCTCTCACCGGGGTCTAAAATATACTTCTTTCGCACCTTCTCTTTACCAAAGAAATGATCACATCTATGCTCGCCATACATGCTCGCTTCTTCCCGATACCACTTTTGTCACTTTGCCGCGAGGTTCTAGTGTCACTCGGCGACCCAACAAAGAGTATCGGGTGTATGCGATCCACGAGGTGTCGTGACACTTCTTGTACACTCGAACTCTTTCATAACCTACCACATTCCACGATCGCTTGGTTCCAAAACTCGGGGTTACTATCTCTAACGTGGTCATCATTAGCGGGAACACTCTGGATGGATCTCAGATACTTTTCGAACATAACAATCTGAAGATCGGACGTCTTGCCTCCTAAGTCGGACGGCAAATGCTAACATATAGGCAACCTGGCCTATTATTCATATGAACTTAAAAAGGCCCAAAGTAACACGGGCTAAGTTTCCTCTATTTTCCGAATCTCGTCACACCCTAACCGGGGTTGTACCTTCAAGACCGATCGTCAACACGAACTCTGGCGTCGTCTCCGATAATCCGAACGATTTCTTTGAGCCGCCAAAACCTCCTCTAGATAAGCTTCACTATCCACGATCTGTTGGAACAAGCTGAACCAACTATCTGAACGCCAACATCAAACCAACGGCCGTGACTTACACTTCCGCCTCTGAGGCTTCATAAGGCGACATCCGAACAACGAAATCGTAGCTAAAACACTCCTTCAACAGAGACAACAATCCTTGCAACTACCGCGAAAATCAAACACCGGCGAGGCGAATGTGGTCTGAGACTCACTGAGTTCTAACCTGCTGGTAAAACTTTTTAGAAAGCGAAAAATAGCCACAACCGGGCTTCATGCGTCATAAGGTGAAGGTAGGCACCCGTGCAGCCTTACAACCTTTACGATATAATCAACACTACCGAGTACGGTCTTTGCTAGAAGACAAGGCGGTGACCTCGCCGGCGACTCTTTGGTCGAATCGTCCACGAACTCGTCTGTTGGTTAACTAAACTTGGGCCTAACACCTCGTGACCCTACCACCGTGGTTCCATGACAACACCACGCTGAAGCAGGCGCGGGTTGACCCGCAACATGGCCTCAACCCGTCCGGCAGCGCAAACACTAGCTCCCCAGGCGGAACAATCTCACTAATCACGTTACGAAAACCTAGCGGTCTTCTTAGCTCAACTACCTCTTTCATTCCGCACTACTCGGGACTTATCCCACAACATAGCTCACGTGCACTATGCACTCCGATAAGGGTCAAACATAGACATCGTCTTTTACTCGAGATGGCCTTACCTGCAAGGTCTCTACGTATAAAGCTCTAAGGCTCACACTTTCTCTATCCCCAAAATCTTACTCGGTTAAACAAACATGATTTCCTAATCACAATTTACACCTTTCTATCGAACATAGCACTTAAGGTATACTCGCTTATCACATAAACAAACTCTGAGGGTTAAAGATATGCATGTATCTCTTCTTGCTCCTTAGTCGTTCTAAACAAACTGCCCGTGAGCGCATAGCTAAGGAAGATGACAAACTACCCGCGACCACGAAGGCTAAGTCCTCCTGAGGACACTCTTGGACATCGGACCTTGGCGGTCGTGAGTACAACAAGTACCCAACTAAAAGACGACATTCCCGGGATGGCGTACGCCTGTATGAACCGAAGATCACGGAGCTCGACCAACTCCTGCATACCGAACGTCCACGAAATTCGTGGAGGACCTCTGCTGCTGGTGGATGTGCATAATATAATCCACGTGAGGTGACTCGCCTCGAAAGTTACCAAAGGACCTTCTGCTCGCCCTCTTCTCGCGTCCTTTGTTAACCCGTCGATCTCTACGTTTCTCGACTGCTGCGCATAAGCGCATACGTGCCATGCTCAGCCTAATCAAGAATTACTCTCGCACAACCTCTCTTAGGTAGTCGTCAAGACTCGCGGTACATCGGTATACTCTCGGTAGCCAAATCTATAGCTAATGTGGTCGCCTCTTTGCAATCTATATTCTCGTCACGCGGTCATTAGGCCCGAAGGTTCAAATGTCATGGCGCGCAGAGGAATCGCCGCCGTGCTAAACTCTGCTGGGGCTAGTGGCGTCCGCAGAACTCCCGAATGAAGCACCTAACTCGGGTGATGGTTGGGCACTGTGCCCTCGTAACCCTCAGACTCAACTCGCAGCCCGCCGCTGCGCGCCTCACGGGCGGGTTGCCTACGGAGGCATAGCGGTAAGGGAAAGAAATACGTTAGAGGTCCAACTTACAACACAACTCTAAGGCACGATCTCGAGTGAGAAGAATAGAAACGATCCTAAATATCCTATAGCCTCACGATTATTGGTGTGGTGCACAACACCGATAATCAAGACTCTCTTGGATACGGCTGTAGACACTTTCCGAGGATTAATCGCTCGATACCACTTTTGTCACGACCGAACTGGGCGTGGTCGTGCCTACCGGGCACCCTAGTGATACAACATCGAGTAATCGAACATAAAACATGATATGAAATAATGCAAAGGAAACACATGCCTCACGAAGAAAAGTTGCCTTTCGGCATATATATAAATAACAACTCTTTCAAAATGAAACAGTTTAATCCTTTTTACAAACCACACTTGCGGTACTCTGACCTCTACGAATGATATGACAACAACGGAGCGGGGCCGTCATACCACGAATGTAGCACCTACAACACGAGGACTATACGAACAAGCCACCGGAGAAAGCGGAGCTTTCCCAAACGGCTAATGTGACCCCAGAGCGAGGATCAACGGCGGTGTACGCTACTGCGGCATGAACGCGGCCGAAGGAGTCGATCTGACAGTCACAGTATGTGGCGAAAATAAATCGTAAATGAAATCATAGTAGTCTATAAAGCAGAGACATGTATGATAACCAAACTACGATTCACATAAATAAGCGATCGTATCGAGTCGTGACTCACGCCTCAAAGTCATCACTCAAATATAACTATGGGTCTCACGCCCACAACATCAATCATGCGTGGAGTACCTTCCTCGCTGGCGATCATGATATAAAAGCATCAAGGAATACACATGAACACGAGTCCCACTGTGTCTAATAAAACCGTCTGAGGTAAATGCGAAGGCATAGCCACTACTAAAAACCCACGATGCAACAAGGTCATAAATCGTATCATGAGATCTGTCTGGCCGTCACATGATCAAAGGCGGCCACTCGCGCGATATCTAATGTCGCGTCTAGCCTGAACTTCCGCACTCCGCGTAGGCCAATCATAGGCCCGCGTGAGGTATAACCCGCGTCGGTGTAGCTACTCCCGGCGTCTGCTGGACTCGCGATCCGCATGGCGTAGACCGCGTCCCCATAAAGGACGATACTAACTGGAACTCTCGTAGCTCGCGTAGGCCCTCAGGACCCGCGTGAGGTATCCTCGAATCATAGGTCACTAGACACTTTGAGTCTACCGCGTGGAGGCGGCTTAACCTCCGAAACAAGTCAAGGTGGTGGTACCATACCAACATAACGGTGATAGTGAAACTATTTAGGCGCAATCGGGAAACCCCTACAAACATTACAAGATACTAACACACGTAGCATCCTAGCATATTTACTTAACAAATCAACAAGAAAGTATTACAAGGCTATCACAACCCAACACAATCAAGTTATACACACAAGGCACTTTCTACTATATGATTAACAAGATCGGGTTTTTATCCCCAAAGTACTTCATACATTAACTCTTTTAAAAGATACGTTACTTTCACAAAGTCACACAATACCCGTAGTATATGAAAATAGAGTGATTATCTTTTGAAGTAAATCAAAAACACTTCTCTTTGTAAAAATCAAGTAACAACATTATTTTCCAAACGTCCAAGTTTGCCTAATTTCAAATGTTCATGTTTCTTATTTAGAAAGGTCTCGTAGTTCATAGTCTTATTCATTTACGAATGTAATTCTCTTTTAAACCATCTAAGAAACATAAGCCTTATATGTGAGTAGAATATTCTTGTTTATAACAATCTTATTACAGCAGCCATGATCTAGGAAATATCATTTTGTCTCATCTTAACTTCTATGCAGAGGGAAGTTTCTACTGGTTTTATTAATACTTTATTAATCAAAACATTTCCCTTTATTAACGCTGCAGTGGTTTGTCGATACACATTCTGATTTCCGAAATCAGTAAAACATTATCCCTTTTAAAAATCAAGTACTCATTACTCACGAATGAGGTTTCACACAAAATTCATATAACTTATTTAAGTTAAGTCTCTTAACTTCTAAAATAAATAAATCATTTGTTTTATCACTCTTAAGCCGTTATACCTAACTTCCCATAAAGATAGTATAACTCTTAAGCTTTTAAAACCAAGTATTACTCTTCTTTTAAAAATAGTTCTTAATTCTCTTGAACTACTTCAAGATTATTATTATTCGGGCTTAAGTCAAAGACATTGCCGTATAACTACGTTCAATTAACATACGTACGTCTACCGTACTACATAGTTACACACATATCATGATGGAAGAGATAGGAAGAGGTTCACATACCTCGCGACAATTATCGACTAAAAGCAAATCGCTCCACGGCTATAACCCGGCTAGCCTGGTCCACCTTCTCAAGTAGCACGTCTTGCTCGCAGAACATTCAACCTATACAGTTATACAAGTCTATCAAAGTCTAGACTACTCGGTAGAATAAATCTGATACAAGATCCTACGGAAATTGGCGCCTCACTGCGACAAACTACCAAGTCTCATAATACGGTCCTGCGTAATTCTGATTCAGTTCTCTTCTTTAAATTCAGGTTTAAGTCCAAGGATATTGCCACAAAACTATGTTTAGTTCTTATATATATAGTATACTTCAACTATATATTCCTACAACATGTAATCTCCAATTACAATAGGGGGACAAGATAATTACCTCGATAAGCCCATAATTATCCCAGTATAAATGTCGATCCTGGGCAACGTTTAGCTCCAACTCCATGCGCTCCAACCCACTCCGAACCACCCTTAGAAGTTCTAACCAACTTCTACATAACACTCCAACTAACTAGGGAGATTTTCCTTAGGGTTTTGGTTTTGTGACTGACGGGAAGTATAATAGTATTTCTGGTCTTTTCGTATAGGTATAACCTTAGAATACTACAAGGTATACGGCTAAGGTAATTTGGGTATAGTAACAATACTTTTGAGAGTATTTCTACCAAGAGGGGGGGTATTTATACGAGACAACACCACAGGGGGTATTATCTGAAACAACTAGGCTAGGGGTACCCGGCTAGCACCACTGGAGGGGGTGTATACCCGCCGGCTACCCCACTGGGGTACTCTCGACGAGGGGAGAGGGGCTCTCGGCCGAACTCAACACAAAGGGGAGGAGGAGGATTTTAACACTTAGAAATATTTAGGAATGGATGAACAAGTCTTCCGAGGGGGTATTTATAGGACAAGCCAAGTCCAACCAATGGCGAATCATGCCAAGTGCATAGCAAGTGTAGGGCCAAGATCTTGCCAAGTGCACCTAACCAACTAACACACAAAATATCCTACCAACCCTTGACCACAACACACTTTCGCCACCTTTACCGCCACACTCGCCAATGAGAGGGTGCAGTGGCGCCTCTTGTTGGTCCAACACGTTTCGTCTCTCGGAAAAATCCGCAAAAATAAGAAATGACATAGCGGAATTTTCCTACGAAAAGTGGAAAGCGTTTACGTCAAAACGACTCTAACCGGGTGTTGTGAACAAATAATTTTCGGCCAAGCCACTTTAAAGTCCAAACTTTTCTACGTACGTCCTTACGTACATACTCTGGAAATACGGGGTATAACACTTTCGATGACAAGATTGACTACAAAGGAGGATTAAGAACAATAACCTATCAAACTACACAAGTATCGGGGTACTTTCATCCACGATTTAAACCTATGTTTATTCAACTATAGCATATTCACAATCTCCCCTTTCGGATTTCGATTAGAAATCATATAAGTTATGATAATTAGTGATCAATTAATTACCAAGCAATCAAAACAAATATTGAATAAATCTCAACAATAATAAGAAGAAACCAAAACATGCATTAATTCGTAAGAACGAGTTTCAAGCGATTCGACATGGAAAGCCCTAAATTAAGTTAGTTCCTAGCCATAGACATGTCAAGAACTAAACTAATATCCAACATAAACTAAAAAGAAATAAAATAAAGAACAAGAAATTACACAAAAGTAAGTCTCCAATCTTGATCTCCAAGTTGTGATGAATTCTCAAGTGTGGAATCCTCTCAAATCTGACCTAAAAAGGTCCTTTTTATAGCCTAAAAAACGTCCAACAACTTTTCCTTCTTGGCATTGGCCCATTCCTATTCGGATTTGGCTGATTTCATGCGTGACCTAATCAGTGGCGCCATGGCTAAACTTCTGGTTCTCTGTTCTTTGGGCGTCGTGGCTCTCGATCTTGTCTTGGTTGGTAGCGCATACTGTTCTCGCCGGGTTGCCAACTTTTTAGCTTTTTGAGCTCTGAAACCTCTGTTTCTGCCCTCTTTTCGCTCCTTTTCACCAATGTGCCACTTTAAACCATTATGACCTAAAAGAAAGAAAATCTATCCTAAGACGACACATAGTTGTACAAAAATGGGCAAAAGACTAACTAAAAATGACTCAAAAGGTGTATATAAAATACACCGATCAAATACCCTCAAACTTTGTCACACCCCGAACCCCGGGCCCGTGACTGGTGCCCTACCTGGGCACCCTTCTACCTTAACAACTAAGTAAAACTGCAGAAATTAAATAACACCTCTTTTTTTTTTTTAAAACCAACATACGTGCAAGGGCAAAGCCGACAAGGCTGCCATATATACATAAACAAAAGACACTACACCGTACATGAGTCCAATCCCACATATGAATACAGACCTCTAAGAGTTACTGAACTATGACGGGACAAGGCCCCACCGTACCCATAAATGTACAAAAGCCTGTACTGAAGGAACTCATACCAAAAAGATAACTCCCGAACAGAAGGAGCTATCCAAAACTCTGAGCAGGGTCCTACACCTGCCGATCACCAAACAGCGTACCTAAACCTGCGGCATGAACGCAACCCCCCGAAGGAGGTCAGTACGAAGAATGTACCAAGTATGTGAAGCGATGAAATGCGTAAGTGAAACCATAACGATCTATATAAAGCAGAGACATGTATGATAACCAAACTACATTTCACAATATATAGCGATCGCGTCAAGTCGTGACTCATGCCTCCAAGTCATCACTCAAAATATAACCCGTTGGTCTCACGCCCACAACATCAATCGTGCGTGGAATTCCTTCCTCACTACCGTATGCATGATAGAACAACACCAAGGAGTACACATGACACCAGGTCCCACCTGTGTCATAAAATCATACGGAGCAAGTACGAAGGCTAACTACCAGATACCATAGCCATACTAACAATACTATACAACCAAACCACGGAGCTGATACGGGGCAAGTCACGGCGACTACGGATACCAAGCGTGTCACTTAGTGGCCGGGCAAGTACGAGGGCTAACTACGGATACCAAGGCGTATCACGAGACTCGCCACGAAGCGTCACGGCAAGTCTGAAGCCGACTACGGATACCAAGCGTGTCACGAAATGAGTGGCAAGCACGAGGGCTAACTACCGGATACCAAGGCGTATCACGAGACTTCGCCACTAAACCGAGCAGGGCAAGTGCGAGGGCTAACTACTGTGTACCAAGGCCGAATCACCACGACGGGGCAAGTACGAAAGTCGACCACCGGATACCAAGGCGAATCGGTAAAAAACCTCGTGGAGAGCTAGTCCATGGAATAACACTATCAGCGAGGCGTGCGGTGGAATTCTCGTCGCTGCCGACGCGTCAGTAATATCATACAAATCAGCCGGCCCTCCATTGAGAGACGCGGCGGTATAGAAATACAATACTAGCACGACAAGGCTATCACACGCAAACATAGGCAAGTCACACACAACTCAAGGTACTTTTTTTTATGTCAAAGTCCGGTTTTAACCCCAAAGTACTACATACATTAATCCTTTCAAAAAGATCTCTTTTTACGTAAAACAACTCGATACTATTATCCGTAGTACCAAACACGTTCATGTTTAAATCAAGTACTTTCTACTTTTTAAACCAAGTGGCTTACACTTTTTAAAACGATGCCAAGTATACTTTTAAACCCAAGTAACTAACTCTTTTAAGATCAAGGTACTCTACCTTTTAAAACCAAGCCACTTATATTTTTTCGTCAAGAAAAGTTCGATATTTGAAAATAAGTTACTTATACTTTTAAACTCAAGTTACTCCTCTTTTCCCAAAATCAAGTTACCATTTTAAATCCAATAATAAAACCATTCTTTTGTTTTCATAAAGTCGTTATAACTAACTTCCCATAAAGCTATTATAACACTTTATGTTTTAAACAAATTTAAGACAAGACCATGCCTTTCTTTTAAACCAAAACACTTCAAATTCTTAAGTCTCTTTTCTTTTAGAAATCAAGTTCCTCCCACTTTTAAACCTCAAGTAACTCACACCTTTTAAAACAAGTTACTTCTCTTAAATCATGTCATTTCTCCTCTTTTTAAAACAATTAAGTAAATCACTCCTTTGACTTTCCTAAAGTCATTATAATGACCTTTAGGTTTTGGAACTAAGGCACTAGCCAAAAGATTTGGAAATCACTTCCTTTTCGAGACTCTACGTACTTTACGTAAAATACTTCCACTCTTTAAGAATCTAAACTTCACTAAGGCAATGGATTATACAACTTACAATTTAAACATCAAAGTATAATCGGAAGTACATAGAACAAATTCTATATTAGGCAATCCAAGTACAACAAGGAATGGATCATTTAAGGAGTAGAGCGTGCTTCTTTATCTTTAGGAATCATGCTAGAAGAGGAGATAGTTCACATACCTTTTCGGCTAAATCCACAAGCTAAGCCGAATACGCCGTACGTAGAAGTGTCAACCTATAATGGTCACAACAAGACTATCAACTTCTAGTCTCTAACGTAGAATAATACTAAGTATCTGATCTAATTCTACGGAAAATCGGCGGCAATTCCTTTGTTTCTACTCACTTTGCCACCTTTTTCAAGGCCGAATACAATAACCAACACGCCACATTTAAGGCTCCAAACAACAACCAAACAAAGGGGATTACACGCCTTATAATACGTGTAAAATTCAGCCCCACAATTCATACCAAGTAGTTTAAAACTCCAAGCCATTCTCGGCCAACTACATACTAACAATTCAAAGTCTTTTCCAATCCTTTTTAAATTCCAAGTTCTAAGGCCTAACATGTTATATAGTTATAAACCACTTCAACAACTACAATTTCCTTCCTACACAACATGCGACGACTTAAACGAATAACCAACTTGAATTATAGTCTTAAGGCTAACATGCTAGTTTTCGGATTTAGGGTTCCAATAGCCAATATACTAATCCAACTACATAATATACATCTCATGCTTGCTAATAACCATAGCTACAACAATAAGTAAACTTAATTGCTAAAACGACAAAATTTATACCTTTCCAAGCCCTTAAAATTTCCAAGAATCAAAGTCGCGCCTTAGCAATTCTTAGCTCCTTTCCTTAAGTTCCAATCCGCTCCAAGCACTCCTTAGAGGCCTAAGAAGAACCCATCTTCAAGTTTCAACTTCAAAGTTGAAGAACTCCCTAAGTTTCCGCCTTGCGACTAATACGAAAACGCCGTTTTTCCGAAATCCTTCTATTGAGATATCCTTATAAAACCCTTATGGACATTGGGTTAAAGTCTTGTGAATATTGGACAACAAACTAAAATTTTTGTGTGCACAAATTGTCCAAACCCGTGAGCCTCAAGAACAAGAAAAATGTTGTGAAATAATTCTAAGTGTTGGAAGACCTTGTCTTGCACTAGCCTAGTATATATAACCTGATGAAGGGCGAGACTTAAACAAATGTGAGGCTAGGATGAGTTTCACTTGGATCAAGCCTAGGTGGACAAGTTGACTTGTCAACAATATCAAGCTTAGGAAGACTTATCTTCTACCATGGTCAATGACCATTTTACCCTTGCAACATTTCGACCAAGACCACATGAGGGGGTGCCACGTGTCGCCCTCTCATTCGTCCATAAAATTCCGTAACTCTCGTGGGCCCCGCAAAACGTAAAATTCCTCGGGTGGGCCCCACGTGACCAAATCCGTAAAAAACATGAATTTCCATATGAATATAAGTTCCATACTCTTCAAATAATATATTTTGAGAATCCAATTCTCAACAACGAGCATTTTTCCTTTCCGACGTCCGGAAGATTTTCCGTCGGAAAAATAATTCTTCCTTTCGTACTAATTTCCAAGTCTTGTGTTCCTTACGTACCTTCACTTATACATGTCCTGAACTTACGGGGTGTAACAAACTTAACCTTTGCTCGCCCTCGAGTAAAGATCAAAAGAAAGAAATAAAGACACGAAGGAAACAGAAAATAAAATGACTCAAAGACATTGATCACTTTGATGCATCATTGTTACTTAAAAAAGCATGAAGGTTAGTAGAATAATATGCAGGAATATATAGCATAAATTTTTAGCATTCTAAACACATCAAGTCAGATATTTCACAAATTCACTTTAATCATGCTCAATGGAAGTAAGAATACCTAACTATGCATGTCAATTTCAAAATCCTATGGCCTGTTCACTTGCTATTCTCCACTAATCATGGATACACACATCAGAGATCATCAGGGCTTTTCAGGGTTGTAATATAGGCTTAGGCAGGGGTAGGTAAAAATAGGCTTTTAGGCTCAACTTACGTACCATAAGCTCTTTTTCTTTCAACTCTTTCATTTTCTTTTGATTTTCTTTTTCACCTCATACCTATCTTTCCCCTCTTTTGTTTTGAAAAAATGAGGTGTATTATGAATAGCAGACACTCCCAAACTTAGGCTTTTGCCTATTTATTATTACTTTTTCATTGTGGTGCATCAAACTTGTTCAATCTCTTTTTGTCTCTTTTCAAAACTTTATATTCCAAACAACTCAATTTTTCACTTATGGCACAAGTATGGAATTATAGAGTGTCTAAGAAAGGTCTTATTTTTAGGCTCAAAGGGGCTGACTAAGGATAGGTAAAAATGGTAAGAAAGGGCTAACAAAGAAATGTCTGAGTCATCTCCCTAACATTCATATCCTAACTATTTCGCCTCAAATAGAAAGCATGCAGACACATAGGTTTTAATTACTAACAATGCATAAATCAATCAAGATACCCAAATAGTTTGATTTCACGAATTTTTGGCATATCTAACCTAAGTGTTCAGATGGTTGCTTCTAATTTCATTACATTATTCAACTTTACTTCACTAGGCGTTTCTAGTAACTACAGCATGCATGATCTTTAAAAAAAATTATGACTAAAAAATACTCAAAAACACACAAAACAAATCACAAAGACTTAAAACAATAAAACACCCCCCAAACTTAAATCACACATTGTCCCCAATGTGTGCAAGACTCAAAAATAAAATAAAAACGGGACAACTTACAAACTTGGTTTAAAATGGTGGTGGTGGCGGCGAATAATGCATGACAGATAACGTCAGAAATCCCGTCAGAATGGAAGAGGGAAATCGTTTCTAGGGCTCTTTTATTTTTCAGATTTTTCGTTGCGGCGCCGTGGCGCCCAAACATCTGAGACCCTCTGAACTTCCGATGCCTTGGCACTCTGATTTGGCGCCGCGGCGCCCAAACTTCAGAGACCTTCTGGACTTTTGGCGCCGCGGCCCTGCATCCGGCGCCATGGCGCCCAACCTCCTGCGCCTTTCTGCATTCTCGGCGTCGTGGCGCCGAGCCGATTTTCTCGTCTCTTCACGTTTTCATCCTCCAATTTTTGGCCATGTACCTGTCATCACAACATGCAAACAATACCTCTCGTGAGACTGTTCTAACTAAAACTAAATTGCATAAAATAAAATAACCTTGGGTTATCTCCCAAGTAGCGCTGTCTTTAACGTCTTTTAGCCGGACGCAGGTTCCCTACTCATTTTGGAGTGAGATGGGTCACTAAGCTCATGTATTTCGTTTCATTGATCACATAGGGTTTCAACCTCTGTTCGTTTACCTTGAAAGAGGCTCCCTCTCTCCCTTTCACTTCAACTGCACCATAGGGGAATGTTCTTACAACGGTGTACGGTCCTGACCAACGCGATTTGAGCTTGCCTGGGAACAACCTCAACCTTGAGTTGAATAAAAGCACTTGTTGTCCTGCTTGAAAGTCTTTTGGGATCAACATCTTATCATGTCATACTTTAGTTCGTTCCTTGTAGATCTTTGCATTCTCATAGGCATTGTGTCTGAATTCATCCAACTCGCTCAGCTGTAGAAACCTCTTCTGCCCTGCTGCCTTGGCATCCATGTTCAGCTTCCTCATTGCCCAATAAGCCCTGTGTTCCAACTCTACTAGCAGATGACATGTTTTACCAAAAACTAACTTATATGGTGACATTCCAATGGGGGTTTTGAATGCTGTTATGTATGCCCATAGTGCGTCATCCAATTTGATAGACCAATCCTTCCTTAAGACATCCATCATCTTTTCCAATATGCTCTTCACTTCCCTGTTTGAAACTTCTGCTTGCCCATTCGCTTGAGGGTGATAGGGAAGTGTGGTGCGGTGGTAGACTCCATATCGGGAAAGCAATGTATCAAGCTGCTTGTTGCAAAAGTGCCTTCCTTCATCACTGATGATGGCCCTAGGAGTACCAAACCTTGTGAATATATTCTTTTGGAGGAACCTTTGGACAGTCTTACTGTCATTTTCTTTAGTGGCTACCGCTTCTACCCATTTGGACACATAATCTACTGCCAGAAGAATGTACTGATTTCCAAAGGATGACGGGAATGGACCCATGAAGTCGATCCCCCATACATCAAATAGTTCCACCTCCAAGATCCCATTCGAAGGCATTTCATTTCGTCTTGATATGTTGTCTGTTCTTTGACAACAATCACAGTTCTTCACAAAGGTGTGGGCATCCTTGAAGAGGGTTGACCAATAGAACCCACTTTGCAATACCTTCGCAGCTGTTCTTGATTCCCCAAAGTGTCCACCACATTATAAGGTGTGACAATGAGTGAGAATCTGGTGCATATCATCCTCTGGTATACATCGCCTGATGACTTGGTCGGCGCAGTGTTTGTATAACATTGGCTCCTCCCAATAGTAGTGTTTACTTCGGAGTAAAACCTCTTCACTTGTTGTCTTGTCAATCCTGGGGGTACTACTTTTGCTGCAAAAAAATTAACAAGATCAGCGTACCAATGTAACTTAAAGACAACACTTACTTGAAACAATTGCTCATCTGGGAAGAGATCATTTATCTGCACATCCTTGGTGTTCTGGCTCTCTATGTTTTCAAGTCTCGACAAGTGGTCCGCAACTGAGTTCTCTGTCCCCTTCTTGTCACGAATCTCCATGTCAAATTCTTGTAAGGCAGAGTGGTCAGTGTATACTATCACCTTATTTCCAATTAAGTATGGCCTGAATTTCTCGAATGCATATACTATTTCTAGCAATTCTTTTTTTGTAGTAGCATAATTCAACTGTGCGTCATTAAGAGTTTTACTAGCATAGTAAATGGATCTGAATGCCTTATCGACCCTCTGCACAAGCACTGCTCCCACTGCATAATCACTTGCATCACACATTAGTTCAAATGGGAGCTCCTAGTTTGGTGCAATGACTATGGGTGCTGAGATAAGCTTATCCTTGAGTGTCTGAAAAGCGGTCATGCATTCCTTATTGAATTCAAAGGCAACCCCTATCATTATCAAGGTGGAAAGAGGTTTTGAAACTTTTGAGAAGTCCTTGATGAATCTTCTATAAAAACCAGCATGCCCAAGGAAACTTCTGACCCCTTTTGTTGATACTGGAGGTGGTAGATTTTCGATTACTGAAATCTTTGCTTTGTCCACCTCAATACCTTGGTTGGATATTTTGTGTCCAAGGACAATCCCCTCTTTTACCATGAAGTGACACTTCTCCCAATTCAGCACAAGGTTGGATTTTTCACACCGTTTCAACACTGCTTCCAAGTGCCTCAAACACTCGTCGAATGGGGATCCAAAGACCGAGAAATCATCCATGAAAATTTCTATAGTCCTATCAACCATATCCGAGAAAATTGTCATCATACACCTCTGAAAGGTCGCAGGTGCATTGCAAAGCCCATTGCAAAGCCCAAATGACATCCTTCTGAATGCAAACGTACCAAAGGGGCAGGTGAATATTGTCTTTTCCTGATCTTCTGGTGCTATGGCAATCTGATGATACCCTGAGTACCCATCCAAAAAGCAGTAGTAATTGTGCCCTACAAGTCTATCCAGCATCTGATCTAAAAATGGCAACGGGAAGTGATCTTTTCTGGTTGCCTTGTTCAACTTGCGATAGTCAATGCAAATTCTCCACCCAGTAACTGTTCTAGATAGAATGAGCTCATTTTTTTCGTTGGTCACTACTGTCATACCACCCTTTTTGGGCACCACTTGCACCGGACTCACCCATGCACTGTCAGAGATAGGATAAATTACCCCTGCGTCAAGTCATTTCATGATTTCTTTTCTGACTACCTCCTTCATGTTTGGATTCAGTCTCCTCTATGCCTCAATGGAGGGTCTACTCTCTTCGTCTAGACGGATTTTATGCATCACTGTTGACGGACTTATCTCCCTTATGTCTGTTAATGTCCACCTAATGGCACGCTTGTGAGCCCTCAGTACTCTCAGCAGCTTCTCACTCTCTAATGTGGATAGATGACATGAGATGATCACTGGTAGGGATTGATTCTCACCTAGATACCGGTACTGCGAATGATCTGGTAGAGTCTTCAACTCTAACTCTGGGGCTTTTTCTGTGGATGGTACTGATCTCTCTGGCATCTGCCCAAGCTCTTCATATCTCTTGTTATCACACTGCTCATAAGAATTCATCCGATTTGCATATTCCATCAGATTCGGGTCATTGCTACTATCCTCATCCCATCGTGTCAGCACTTCTTCAAGCGCATCAGTATTTCTGATCTTCGATCACATCAATGGCGAAGCAGTTGTCACTTGCCTCTGGGAAGGTTGCTGCTCGAAAAACATTGAAAATCACCTCTTCTTCTTCCACACGAAGTCTCAACTCACCTTTTCGGACATCAATGAATGTCTGTCCTGTGGCTAGGAAGGGTCTTCCAAGGATAATGGGGATCATGTCATTATCTCTCATGTCTAAGATGATGAAATCAGCGGGAAAGATGAACTTGTCCACCTTAACCAACACATCCTCGATGACTCCTCTAGGGTGGACGATGGAGCGGTCAGCTAACTGCAAAGTGATGTTTGTAGGTCTGGCTTCTCCTATTCCAAGTTTGCAAAACACCAGATAGGGCATCAAATTTATACTTGCCCCCAGATCACACAACGCCTTCTGACACTCAAACTTTCCTATAGTGCATGGGATGGTGAAACTTCCCGGATCTTTCAACTTCTGAGGTAGCTTTCTCTGTAGGATGGCACTGCATTCTTCAGTCAACACCACTATTTCGTAGTCATCTATCCTCCTCTTTTTGCTGAGAATCTCTTTCATGAACTTTACATAACTCGACATCTGCTCTAGTGCCTCAGCGAACAGGATGTTGAGTTGCAATTGTTTGAGAACTTCAGGAATTTAGAGAACTGTTTGTCAAGAGGACTTGTTTTTAGCTTCTGGGGGTACGATATCTTCACCCGTTGTGCGTCAACAACAGCTTCCAAACTCATTGTACCCTCTGAGCCTTGGGCGCCGCGGCCCTAAGATTCGGCGCCAAAATTCTGCAATGTTTCAGGATTATCGGCGCTGTGGCGCTGCAGCTACTGCGACAAATCTGGGGCCTTCTTTTCTGGACACAGTGATGGTGAGTTTGCTTCCATCGGTTCGCCATTTTTCAGGTCAATCGTCTGGCATTGCTCTTTTATATTCCCTCCAATATGTTCAGGGTGATTCCCTTGTATTCTGTTGCTTAGCATGCCCGCGAGTTGTCCTATTTGCGTTTCCAAATTCTTCAGGGACACTCTCGTTTCGTCCATGAACTGAATTTGGTGCCTAGTTAGCCTGAGTATGGCTGCTCGTAGCCCATCTTGCTCTTCCTGTGGGGCCTGGGGATTACATTGTTGATAGCGGTAATCCATGTTTGCAGGATCCCTGAGATGAATCAAAACCAACAAACGGATCACGGCGCATGGTTCCACCAATAAATAAAAACTTAATAAAAAGAAGAAAAAAACCAAATTAGAAATTAAGAATAGATAGAATGATATTGAACTACGCCATTCCCCGGCAACGGCGCCAAAAACTTGATGCGCGATTTATGCACACACTAAACGCAAGTGCACGTGTCGTGACAAGTAATATAGTCTAGAAGACCGAGTTATCGTCCTCAGAGATTAGTGTTCAATTATCAACTTATATTATGTAGTATCTATTTGGTAACCGATAAATTGATGAATTGTTTATTGCTATGATTATAGACGCTACTAATTTACTTTATTTTACTTTAGATAAGGTGGAAATATGGCTTCCAAATCTCCTCAACTATCCGCTCGTTTTACCCGTTAATGCAAATAATTATGGTTCTTCTTCTATTTTGAGATAGCAGGTTAACTAAGCCATTTTATACTCCTGTTAAGGTAATATAAACACTCAACCCCAATATAGAACCCTTCTATCTTTCGATGACAAGATTGACTACAAAGGAGGATTAAGAACAATAACCTATCAAACTACACAAGTATCGGGGTACTTTCGTCAACGATTTAAACCTATGTTTATTCAACTATAGCATATTCACAATCTCCCCTTTCGGATTTCGATTAGAAATCATATAAGTTATGATAATTAGTGATCAATTAATTATCAAGCAATCAAAACAAATATTGAATAAATCTCAACAATAATAAGAAGAAACCAAAACATGCATTAATTCGTAAGAACGAGTTTCAAGCGATTCAACATGGAAAGCCCTAAATTAAGTTAGTTCCTAGCCATAGACATGTCAAGAACTAAACTAATATCCAACATAAACTAAAAAGAAATAAAATAAAGAACAAGAAATTACACAAAAGTAAATCTCCAATCTTGATCTTCAAGTTGTAATGAATTCTCAAGTGTGACATCCTCTCAAATCTGACCTAAAAAGGTCCTTTTTATAGCCTAAAAAACGTCCAACAACTTTTCCTTCTTGGCCTTGGCCCATTCCTATTCGGATTTGGCTGATTTCCCGCCGCGGCCCTGCAACTGGCGCCGCGGCGCCGAAACTTCTGCGGCTCTCTGTTCTTTGGGCGTCGTGGCGCTCTGATGCTGCTGGTTGGTGGCGCCGCGACGCCACCCTGTTTCTCGCCCGGGTTGCCAACTTTTTAGCTTTTTGAGCTCTGGAACCTCTGTTTCTGCCCTCTTTTCGCTCCTTTTTGCCAATGTGCCACTTTAAACCATTATGACTCAAAATAAAGAAAATATATCCTAAGACGACACATATTTGTACAAAAATGGGCAAAAGACTAACTAAAAATGACTCAAATTATATACACCGATCAGCGTTCTGGGAGAATCTAGTCATTTAAGAACTTGTTGATCCATAGCAATCAGCGATGTCCCGATCATAGGGAGAGGAGTGAAAGAAGAACATCTACGCAACTCTCCTAATTCATTTGTAATTGTATATAATTTATACAATTCTTTTGGTCATTGACCATCAAGAGATATATTTATATATACCCTTGAAAATATAAACCTTGTGTCTCTTTACTTTTTCCTCTGCATTTACTCTACAAAGGTTTATACAATTTTATCACAATGTTGCCTCAGATGTTGACACAACATTGAAGGCAACATCCAGTGACTGTTTTTGTTATTCTAGTTTTTGTAATTTTAATCTTACGCATTTTACTAATCCATATCCCCGGGACCCAACACTTGTGAAGGCAGAGAAGTTATTTCCAATAAACCCTCAGCTAAAATAAAACATGTAAAAAACAAGTATGAAAAGTACAGTAGTAAAGAAGTCATGATAAAAATAAAGGAGAAGATAACATAACTGTAGCAACAACAAATAGTATGGTAACCGAAGTAAAGGAAATAACTGATAATTTGGTAATCGGTAGTTGAAAGTAGATACCAAGTACCGTACCGAAAAAGTTCGATTTAATAATTCGATAAACGGTAAATCAAATTTTGGTTCGGTATGATATTCGGTAATACCGTATTGAGGTAGATTTGGTAAGATCAAGGGCCAGGATGAGGATAGTTATTTAATAATTCGATTTTCGATATTTTATGCCAAACACTAGCTAAAAATGTTGAAAAGACAAAATTTGAGAAAACAATCCTTAATGCATGGGCTTTCGTTTCATTTGGTTTATTGTGCAATCGTTTCATTTGGTTTATTGTGCAAACATTATGGAAATGGTCCTTATTATATCCCAAAGATTGATCAGTTTGGTCCTAACCCATATAAATAAAATCATTATTTTTGCTATTAAAAATAAGCGGAGGCCCTCGACACGTGTACTGTGCACGAGCTATCAAACTATAAAATAAAAAGTTACACGTGTAATGTGTGCGCGAGCTATCAAACTATAAAATAAAAAGGTAACTTGTATCGTTCCATCCGATTTTAAAATTTCACACTTAAAAGAGAATAGTAATTTCATAGTGAATATATTTAATAAAGTATGAAAGAAAGCCTATACTATTTTTTAATTTGACCAAGTAGATGGTATATGGGAGAAGATGTTGGGCGCCTCATTATCTTTATTTATAAATCTTAGGTTCCAATTGATCATTTTAAAGATATATTAAAATTCATTTATATTATGTTTTTTAAGAATCAAAGGAAACCAATGAAAGTATATATGTCCTAAAGACAATCATTATTAGGGACACATGTATTTGAACACATTCGTATTATTAATAAGATTAATATATTTATGGCATTTGCGATTATTAAATTATTATTTGATTATTTGTAATTATTCATTAATGTGCATACATTGAGCTTACGTTGTCATTAATAGAGTGAGATATTAATGATAGAGCGTAACTCTTAAAGTAGCCTCGACAAATGATCATCGAGAATGGGATATCGATGATATGTTATAAGTCGATAGGTGGTCTGCATCACATTCTTAGAGAATGTATTATGTCTCACTTGCTACTAGTGATGGACACGTGGATACTTTTTGAAAGTATTGGTGCCCTGCTGATAAACTATTTGTTATACATGTCTAGAGTGTTATCAGCGTGTGAGAGATAAAGGCCCTTTGACTTGAGGTCAATATGCACCTTGTTTGCGAAGTAATGTACTTTGACCTTGTCCTAAGCTTAAATTCTTATAGGATAAGATACGGCTTGTGTTGGGTACATTGCGTTGTAAACTAAGGTGGTAGTTGAGCCAAGAATATGATTCATTCCTCGATTGGATATTCGAGATAACACTCAACTTCTCCGTGATATTAGGTCGACCAAGTCATTGCCCAATGCAAGAAATATATTTAGAATATGGTCTAGTTGTCGACTAATATAGATGAGATAAAGTGATCAAGTCATTTGGATAGACACACGGCAAATCCTAAGCTTGATCGAGTATGTCACAAATGAAAGGAATTTATCATTTCACATAAAAGTTATATTTGTTGGATTCATGTAAACGCACTTCACATATTGAGTTCGTTATACGGCGCAGTCTAGGAGTTCTGTATGGACCTTAATTTGATTAGTGTCGATATGTGAAGGCATAAAGGGTCACACTATGTCGATTGTCTTTTCGGTATAAGGGTATATTGAGAGAATATTAAATATTCGATGAATCGAGATATTTAAATTGATAATAAATTATGGGATAATTTTCATTTGATGGAATTATTTAATTAAGTCAAAAATGGATTTATGATTTAATTAAACATGCTGAATATATATATTAAATGATGGGACGTGAAGGGCCGCGACGCGGCGCCGACCCGATAGTAGGCCCAGTCCGACTGGCCCACTGCACCTCGAGATTTGGGTCAGGCTTTGAGCTCAACCCTAATCTTATAATTAACCTAATTGTCACTATATAAACAACACTACACTACGCGGTCAAAACAAGACTTACGGATAACAATCAGACCTAGTTTTAGGTTGATCAAAACCTAGACACTTAATTCTTATTTTATGAACTTAGAGTTTAGAAGGAAAAAAATCCTCTCGAACCTCTGCCAAGATTTTCTGGCTTTCCTGACAGAGGTGTATACCATAGCAAGGCTTGCAGTCGAAAATATAGTCGTGTACACTCCCTTTAGTAAATATTCCAGATAACACAAACTGTAAGTTTATGTTTAAGTCTTTACGAGTTTCAATTGTAACGTAATCATACCAGACAGAATTGTTGGGGTAAGTAAGTTGAACAAAATTTTAAACTTCCGTTGTGCCTTACTTACGTGTTTTGGACCAAACAAAACCGTACAGTGGTATCAGAGCCCAGGTTGGTTCAATGGTTACGTAATAATTGAAAGGGAATAATATGGGTTAAACATAAAATTCGTTTTAAACTGAATTAAAACATGACTACTTGAAATCATACACACCCTGACTGAACGTTGACCTTTTGTAATCACCCTAAATTATCAACTAAGCTAAATCGAGGAAGTCATTCCGTTCTAACTCGAACTAAGTCTTGTGCAGAAACCGATTCATTGTGAACATGGTGCACGACGAAAAACGGGTAGGAATGGATGATGGTCGATATATGTGTTATTGATATTGTGGGTGATAATAAAGGACCCGTGATCTGATCCCTAAATTATATTTTGGGTTTGGACGATTTTTAGAAAATCAATACGAAAATAATTCTGACAGGACGCTAGTACCGCGACACTTGCTAGGGTTTTGAGGCGGTGATGCGGCTCCATAGTGGAGCATCGATTACGGTAATAGGCAGGGGCCGCGGATCTAGTTCAAAATCGTTATTAAAAGATTCAGTTTTAAAATTCAGAACTTAAGCGTCATGGCCCCGTGGTGGAAAACTGTGAATCTAATTCACAAAACAGAAACCTTTCGGTTTTTGCCATGCAAGAGTCGCGGCGCTAATTCAGTGCAGAAGTCGAGAGACTATTGCCTCACTGGCGTTGCGGCCCAACAGTTGGGCGTCGCGGCGCCACTTGTCCATAAAGTGAAAATTTCAGTTTTCAGAATGTTAACTCATGATTATTATTATACAATATATGGTATACTGTTTATGTGCTAAATGATTGTCATTTAAAGTACTAGAATAGCGTCCGCAAATAATTATTTGGATAGGCGGTGTCCAATACATGTTTAACCGCTTAATATCATGTTTGGGGGGGGGTACCCAATATGTGCTTAAACATTTTTGAGTGATGTTTGAAGCATGCTAGAGTTGATCTTGATTAAAACCCTAAATTAAAATGTTTCCCAAAATTTTAATACAAGTCTTATTTAAAATGAACCTGTCGTCCGTTATAATTGATTGTAGTGCAAAATCCTTTTGATCGGTGTATTTTATATACACCTTTTGAGTCATTTTTAGTTAGTCTTTTGCCCATTTTTGTACAAATACGTGTCGTCTTCGGATAGATTTTCTCTCTTTTGAGTCATAATGGTTTAAAGTGGCTCATTGGCGAAAAGGAGCAAAACGAGGGCAGAAACAGAGGTCCCAGAGCTCAAAAAGTTAGAAAGTCATGAACCGCAAGAAAGCGAGTGGCCAGCCACGCTTCCAACCAAGAAGAATGGCCATGCGCGCCCAAATTACTGTAGAATCAGATGAGTTTCAGCGCACGCGCGCCGAGGCGGGAATTCTGTCAAATTCGAATGGGAATGGACCAAGGCCTAGAAGGAAAACTGGGAGTACCACTTGGAGGCTATAAAAAGGAGTTTTTAGGTCAGATTAAGGGTTCCAAAACCCTTGAGAATTCATCACAACTTGGAGATCAAGATTGGAGACTTACTTTTGTGTAATTTCTTGTTCTTTATTTTATTTCTTTTTAGTTTATGTTGGATATTAGTTTAGTTCTTGACATGTCTATGGCTAGGAACTAACTTAATTTAGGGCTTTCCATGTCGAATCGCTTGAAACTCGTTTCACGAATTAACGTGTTTTGGTTTCTTCTTATTATTGTTGAGATTTATTCAATATTTGTTTTGATTGCTTGGTAATTAATTGATCACTAATTATCATAACTTATATGATTTCTAATCGAAATCCGAAAGGGGAGATTGTGAATATGCTATAGTTGAATAAACATAGGTTTAAATCGTGGATGAAAGTACCCCGATACTTGTGTAGTTTGATAGGTTATTGTTCTTAATCCTCTTTTGTAGTCAATCTTGTCATCGAAAGATAGAAGGCTTCTACATTGGGGTTGGGTGTTTATATTACCTTAACAGGAGTATAAAACGGCTTAGTTAACATGCTATCTCAAAATAGAAGAAGAACCATAATTAATTGCATTAACAAGTAAGATGAGCGGATAGTTGAGGAGATTTGGAAGCCTTATTTCCACCATATCTGAAGTAAAACAACGTAATTTAGTTAGCATTCATAATTATAGTTATAAACAATTCATCAATCATCGGTTACCAAATAGATACCATAGAATAGAATTTGAGAATTGGACATTAATCCCTGAGGACGATAACTCGGTCTTCTAGACTATATTACTTGTCACGACACGTGCACTTGCGTTAGTGTGTGCATAAATCACGCATCAAGTTTTTGGCGCCGTTGCCGGGGATTGGCATAGTTCAATATCATTTTATCTATTCTTAATTTCTAATTTTTTTTTGTTTTTTTTAATTTTATTTATTACTATATTTTTTTCTTTTATTCGTGAAACCAGTGCGCCGTGACCCGTTTGTTGATTTTGATCTATTGCAGGCATCTAGTTTATGCGAAGGAGAATATACATTTGTTCCCTTCAACCCGGAGATTGAAAAGACTTGCAAACAGAACAGGAGAAACCAACGAAGTTTGGCCTTAATAGCAATGGGGGGCTTGCAGAACAACAATGAGATGAACGAAGGGTTAGGTGATCATCAACCTAACCAAAGGATGCCCCGGAGATTGCCAAAGGGTGTGGAAGAGAGGGTCCAGGTCCAAGCTGAGAGAAGCTTGAGAGATTATGTGCTTCCAAGGGTGAATGGAGCACAAACTTGCATCAGACTCCCAGTAATAGGAGCAAATAATTTTGAAATCAAGCCTGTGATCCTCGACATGGTGCGTATCATCGCTCGCCGAGGGTTGCCATCGTAAGATCCTCATACGTATTACATAGCGAACTTCTTGGAATTGTGTGCAACTTTCAAGTACAATGGCGCATCGACGCCGCTTATCCGACGAGGCTCTTTCCTTCTCACCGTGGGATGAGCGAAAGTTTGGTTGAATTCCTTGCCCACGATTCGATATTCACATGGCGCGAGTCGACACGTGTTTTTAGCAAAGTTCTTTCCACCGTCCAAAGCCGCTAAGCTGAGAGGGGAGTTGAACAATTTTTATCAAGCTGATGGAGAGTCACTCTATGAGGCTTGGGAGAGATTTAAATATTTGCAAAGTAAGTGTCCACATCATAGCATTGAGTTGTGGAATTTGGTCCATACTTTCTACAACGGGCTAAGCGGGACTACCAGAACTATCATTGACGCAGCCGCAGGTGGAACTTTCATGAGAAAGACAGCACACGAAGCTCATGATTTATTGGAAGACATGGTCACCAATAATCATGTAACCGAGGACAGAGGGGTGAGTGGTAGAAGAGCAATAGGAGTTCATGAGATTGATGCCATCACATCATTAAATGCACAAGTTGCTCTCTTGACCAAGCAACTGCAACAAAATACAGTGTCAGTGAATGCAGTTCAAATGCCATTGAGTTGTGAGATGTGTAGAGGTCCACATACCTTTGATAGGTGCCCATCAGCAGATCCTAACAACATCTCGATCGAGCGCGTAATGCCAAGCGCAGGGAATTATCAAAGGCCCCAGAACAAGACCTATTTATATAGATAGAATCCAGGTTTGAGGTATCATCCTAACTTTTCATGGTGGGGTGATCAATGGCAGTAGAACAAATTTCGAGGCCGCACTAAAATCAAGAACCATTCACTCAGCCTCATCTTCACAACAATTCAGCACCGCCAACAAGAGAAGCGGATGAGTTGAGAACTGCTGACACTCACCAACTCATGCACTCCGGGCTTCACGGCAGAGACCGATCCTCTATCAGGAATTTGGAGACGCGGGTGGGACAACTAGAGAAGATGGCAAACAACAGGCCACAGGGCACCTTGCCTAGTAATACAGAGATGAACCCCAGAGATGCAAGTGCGGCAAATGAGGAAGGGAAAACAGCTTAGAATACCTTACACCCCACTGTGGTTGAGCAGAGTAGATGCAGAGATGGAGAGGGTTACTGAAGATCGTCCGATGTTAGAGAAAGCTCCAACAGTCCCAGTGAAGGAATACACTGAGAGGATTCCTTACCCGCAGAGGTTGCAAAAGAAAGTGGTTGATAAGCAATTCTCCAAGTTCTTGGAGATATTCAGAAAGCTACACATTAACATTCCATTCATTGAGGCATTGGAGCAAATACCTACTTATTTTAAATTCATGAAGGAAATTCTTGGGAAGAAGAAGAAGTTGGCGGAGTATGAGACGGTGGCACTGACAGAGGAATGCAGTGTCATCTTGCAGAAGAAATTGCCCCCCAAACTCAAGGATCCGCGAGCTTCACATTGCCTTGCATTGGCGGGTGACATGTAATAGGCCCTTTGTGATTTGGGGCTAGCATAAATCTTATGCCCTTGTCTGCTTTTAAGAGGTTGGGGTTAGGTGAAACCAACCACCGCGAGCTCAGCTAGCGTGACAGTGACAGGTGCATCCTAGGGGAACGATTGGAGATGTCTTAGTCAAGGTGGGAAAATTCTTCTTTCCTGCGGACTTCCTCATCTTTGATATGGAGGAAGATGATGAGATCCCCATCATATTGGGAAGACCATTCTTGGCAACCGGGAGAGCCCTAATTGATGTGGAGAATGGTGAGCTGACACTTAGAGTGGAAAATGAAGAGATGGTGTTCAAAGTGTTCAAACACATCATCAACCCCAATATGAGCAAGTGCATGCAGCTTAGCACCACAAGACATCGGCTGAGCCAAAGACAAGCAAAAGCAAGGGAAATAAGTCCGCCAAAACAGGTAAGTAATGCTAAACCTCCTCTTGAAAAAAAAAACAGAAGGAGGAAGCGAAAAATGTTGATAAAATGGATAGGCTGTGGGGTTAATCTACCCCATGCCTCTTGAGTAAAGAACTTGCGTCCGGCTAAAAGACGTTAAAGATAACGCTACTTGGGAGGCAACCCAATGTTATGTTATTTTATTTAATTTAATGCAATTAGTTTTTACTTAGAACAGTCTCACGGAGGATATTGTTTACATGTTGTGATGACAGGTACATGGCCAAAAATTTGGAGGACGAAAACTGAAAAAAATCAAAAGAAAATAAAAATCGGCCCAGCGCCGCTGCGCCAGTTGCAGGGCCGCGACGCCAAAAGTCTAGAAGAGCTCTGAAGTTTGCGCGCCGCGGCGCCAAATCAGAGCGCCACTACTGGAATTTCGTGAGGATCGCAGAGTTTAGCCGGCCGCTGCGCCAGCTGCGGCCGCGATTTAAAAATCTGAATTTTAAAGGAGCCTTAATCCGATTTTCCTTTCTCCAAATCAAAAATCCCAAACACTTCCACTCTGACGGGATTCCTGACGTTATCTGCCATGCATTAGCCATCGCCACCACTTTAAACCAAGTTTGTAAGTTGTCTTGTTTTTTTTTTGAGTCCTGCACACATTGGGGACAATGTGTGATTTAAGTTTGGGGGGGTGTCTTATTGTTTTTGAGTCTTTTTGATTTGTTTTGTCTATTTTTGAGTATTTTTGAGTCATAATTTTTTTTTTAAGATCATGCATGTTGTAGTTACTGG
This sequence comes from Przewalskia tangutica, assembly GCA_029844215.1. NCBI lineage: Eukaryota > Viridiplantae > Streptophyta > Magnoliopsida > Solanales > Solanaceae > Przewalskia > Przewalskia tangutica. The sequence goes on along the minus strand of CM056727.1, from coordinate 35,230,475 downwards.
AATCGCCTAGTGAAGTAAAGTTGAATAATGTAATGGAATTAGAAGCAACCATCTAAACACTTAGGTTAGATATGCCAAAAATTCATGAAATCAAATTATTTGGGGTATCTTGCTTGACTTGTGCATTGTTTATGATTAAACCTATGTGTATGATTGCTTGCTATTTGAGGCGAAATAGTTAGGATATGCATGTTAGGGAGATGACTCAGACATTTTTTTGTTAGCCCTTTCTTATGATTTTTGCCTATCCCTGACATTCAAATTATATCCCTAGTCAGCCCTTTTGAGCTTAAAAATAAGACTTTTCTTTGACACCCTATGATTCCACACTTGTGTCATAAGTGAAAAATTGAGGTGATTGGAATATAAAGTGTTAAAAAAGAGACAAAAAGAGTGAACAATTTTGATGCACCCCAATGAAAAACTCGGTCTCCTAGACTATATTACTTGTCACGACACGTGCACTTGTGTTAGTGTGTGCATAAATCGCGCATCACCTTTTCAGCGATATGAGTATTTTTGCTCCAGTATTTGCTCTAAGTCTACGAGGACTCAGACTCTTTCATAGATGCATGTTAAATGTGGAAGTGAGTGGTAAGCTTTTATGAGTATTTACACCACAGTGTTTGCTATGTAAGGCAAAACTCACTTAGATACATAATTGTAGTCTCATAACAGGGTTGACTTGCTAGGTTGTCTTGGCGCCACAGTGTCGAACAAGCCGATGGACGCAAATCGTTTGTTTAGAACATTCGGTCAACCAAGAGTTGTAAATTGTTTGTAATTGGTTTAGAGACATATCAGGTTGTGTTGTTGAAGTTATCAACCTCAGCAAGCGCGGAGATAACATGAACATGGATCTTGGCCCATTATGACCACATTTGATATGAGTCCGTATTCTTCCATGGGGTCGAAGAGTGTGTTAAAATAGTGGGAGCTAATTAAACTAAAGGTCAAGTTAAACTAGTCAACGAATGTGTTCAATAGAAATTATATTAGAGTTTAATTTCAAGTCTATCTTTTTCTTCAGTATATAATGTTGAATCTGTCACTTAAAATGTTGGTTGAAATGAACAAGCTGACTGGCGCAAACTTCTCTGACTGGTTAAGAAATCTGCGTCTGGTGTTGCGATTGAAAAAGATTGAGTATGTATTAGATAAATTATTCTCAACAGTCCTCGCCGAAGATTCTGAAGAATATGCCCTGTTTGACAAGGTAGCCTATCAGAAACATCTTGATGATGCTACCTGGGCACAATATGTTATGTTATCCTTTATCACTCCAGAGTTATAGAGGCAGCATGAGAACATGGGCCCCAACGAGATGTTCGAACATTTGAAGAGTCTCTATGACTTACAGTCTCAGACAATGGAGTATGAACTGTTGAGAGACCTCTTTAAATGTAAGTTGAACGAATGGGGTCAGGTGTCACAACATGTTTTGAAGATGATTGGGTTTAATAGAGAGGTTGGCTTCGATTAGAACGAAGCTGCCCGTGAATATCATTGATATTAGGAACGACCAAGTCATTGCCAATGCAAGAGCCATATTTAGAGTATGGTGTAGTTGACGACTAATATAGATGAGATAAAGTGATCAAGTCATTTGGATAGACACATGACAAATCCTAAGCTTGATCGAGTGTGTCGTGAATGAAAGGAATTTATCATCTCACATAAAGGTTATGTTTGCTGGATTCATGTAAACATACTTCACATATTGAGTTCGCATACGACGCAATCTAGGAGTTCTGTATGGACCTTAATTTGATTTGTGTCTATATGTAAAGGCCTAAAGGGTCACACTATGTCGATTGTCTTTTCGGTCTAAGGGTATATTGAGAGAATATTAAATATTCGATTTAGAATCGAGATATTTAAATTGATAATAAATTATGGAATAGTTTCCATCAAATGAAAATTATTTACTTAAGTCAAAACTAGATTTTGGATTTAATTAAACGTGCTGAATATATATTAAATGATGGGACGTGAAGCGGTCGCGACGCTTACTAGACCGAGTCACGGCTACCGACGCTTTCAGTCGCAACAGGCAATCGACAAGAGCCCAATCCGACGCCCACTACATCTCGGGATTTGGGTCATGCTTTGAGCCCAACCCTAATATGATCATTAACCTAATTGTGACTTTATAAACAACACTAATAAACAACACTAACCATAAGTTTTAGGTTGATCAAAACCTAGACACTTAATTCTTACTTTGTGAACTTAGAGTTTAGAAAAGAAAATCCTCTCGACTTTTGCCAAGATTTCCTGACTTTCCTGACTGAGGTGTATACCGTAGCAAGACTTGCGGTCGAAAGGATAGTCGTGTGCGTTCCCTCTAGTAAAAATTTCAAATAAAACAAAATGTACGTTTAATTTTTAAGTCTTTACAGGTTTCAATTGTAATGTAACCATACCAGACGGAATTGTTAGAGTAAGTAAGTTAAATAAAATTTTAAACTTCTATTATGTCTTACTTACATATTTTGGACCCAACAAAACCTTATCACAAAATCAGTCAATAAGGACCATTTTGATCATTTACTCAGATGGATCGAAGAAATATCTAATTTGAAATTTAAAAAGCTAAATAAAATATTATAATTGTCGTATTGAGAAGGGATAAGTAGGGTCAACCATTCAGCTACGTTGCGTGAGGACCGAGCAATGGGGCGCACTTTCATGTCACTTGCTCTGTTCATCATAGTGTCGGTGCTCATTAGTCTGATATAAGCACTTGGACTGAAGGAGATTTTAAACACATAAAATTATATTGAATTAGCACTTCTCGTCTTCTTTTAAAAGGAATATTACGCCGTATTATATAGATAAATCAAATAGGTTCATCACAAGAGCTTTTGATTATTTTTTTATATATCTTTTAAACCTGTTAAAAGCTAATATACGAATTCATAAGAAAATTTAATATATTAGGGACCCGGGTATGAATTTTTTTCATTTTTTCCCCAATTTTTTTCACTTTATTTGAAAATCAGCGTTTTGAAGAACATCTAAAATTATGTTCACTTCAATACATTCAAATAACCATATATTATTTGTAAAAATTATAACCAAACACAACTCCATCTTCAACTCTAACTTCAAAAATTTCAAATAAAGTAAAAAATATTTAATTTCTATGACCAAATCAGGGGCGGAGCCAATGTATAGCCAGGGGGCCGGGCTCCTCCTCAAATTTAAAATTTTACTAGTATACTACTAGTAATATTCATGATATTACAATAGAGTCCTCAATTTTTCGCTCCCCCTAGATCAAAATAGACTCCCCTAGCCCGGAATCCTGACTTCGCCCCTGGACCAAATTCCTACTAATTTGTTCTTCTTCAAATAGTGTTATTCACCTCAAAAGAAGAGTATATATGCAATAGCGCTTATGAATAGGGTTGCACAAAAAAAACGGATCGAATAGAAAAAAACCTTGAATTGGATCGGATCGAATTTTTCGGTCCGATCTTCGATCCTACATTTCTGAAAATTCGGTCATCGGTCCAGTCCGGTCCAGAGATTTTTTTGATTTTTAATGTATTCGGACCGGACCGAACTTGGACCGGACCAGACCAAATTTTCCGATCCGATCTTCGGTCCGACTTTTCTGAAATTTCGGTCCTCGATTCGGTCCTGTTCAAGGGTTTCGTACAGCCCTACTTATGAAGGGGTTGAAGATAATTTTATATGTCCACTTCCAATTTGAATATAATAAATAATTTATATTTTTCTTTTGAATTATATATTTTAAAATTTGTTAAAGTTTTCCACGTAGATTCGAATCATGTGCATCAGTCATTGAGGAGGAGGTCGGACACTGGGAGGTGAGTAGTTTATCTGATGCGGGCGCTCTTACCCTAATTTTTTGTAAAATAGTTATTTAATTAAAATAATATTAATATATTTTTTTCTTTTTATCCTTTTTCTATTACATTCGAAAATAAAAAGGGAGAAGTAATAATAGTAGTAATACTTAGTAGCGTATAGTAGAGGTGTACATTTTTAGATCGGACCGGTGAATTCCGGTCCGGTCCTTCATTATATAAGATTCCGGTTTTTCGGTCCGGTCCGCGTAAAAACAGGAATGATCTGGTCCGGATCGGAATGGACCGGCTCTCTCTCTCTCTCTCTCTCTCTCTCTCTCTCTCTCTATATATATATATATATATATTTAAAAATCTAGGTCTAAATCTAAAAATTACCTAAAGCTAAACGGTTAATTTCCCAATTTCCAAACAAATCAAACTCCTATTCCATTCTCAGTTCTCCCAAGTCCCAACCCGCGAACTCCTTTTTCCTTCTCCCAATTCTCAAAACCCTGTTGACTGTTGTGCTGCTGGCCTGCTGCTATTCCCGACGTGGCGACGACTGTTGGCCTCCTTTTATATATTTTTTTAATTTATAAAAATAAATTAAAATTTACATTTAAAAAAATATATCCAATCGGTTCAAAACCCGGACCGGACCGAATTTTTCAGGTCCGGTCCTCGATTCAAAAACAATGTAGATTTCAGTTCCGATTTCGGTCCATTTCGATCCGCTCCGGTTTTGGATCGGTATACACTCCGTATAGTCGTAATTATTCAAGTCAATAATGCATTTCTCCCTTTATGGATAAAATAAGAGCGAAGACACTGCTTCCAAAATTAGTGGGTCATTTACTTATTTCTTGATTTTAATGCCCCTTAAATGTCCCACATGGATTAAAGCTTCTCAACAACTATGAATGGGGGCTACCCCACTCTTCCTATCTAATAGAATGCTACTACAATGTATATAGTACCACTTGCCATGTGGGTATCCAAGTGTCCATGCAAAGGAGATGCCAACCTCTTGTTTTCTCCTTTGGAGTAAAGGATCAATTACATTTGACAAATTTCTCTTAAAATATCATAATTTAAACCATAGTAGCACGAATTTCTAGCTATACTTCATTAACTTCTTGACAGTTAAATGGATACCATCCCCCCCCCCCCCCCCTAACTATAAATAAACAAATAAAAGAATATTACAAACGAAAGATAAGAGGTCATCATGTGATTATTTGTTATTGGAGTGAAAGAAAGAAATATTAACTAATCTGGTTAATATTGAAATTGATAAAATGAAATGTTTGAATCATTGAAAAATTAGATTCCTGAATACGCATTAAAATTTTGATATTACACTATTGAATTTTGGGTGTAGATTATATTTGATATAAATATAAAATTACAAGAAAATGGAAAAGCAACAACAACAACAAGTAAATAATAAATCTGGAAATTAAACAAAGAAATGATTTTGCTGAGTCGATTGAAGTTTCAATTTTTCCTTAAGATAATATTACCCCGTATATCATTTGAACGGTTGTTTTAACAACTTATCTCTCAAGATAAAACATCAATAAAACAAATGAGCAAAGGAACTCAAGTGTTTGCTTGATAAAAAGATCTTTGAGTGTATTGTGATTGCTAAAGAGGAAGACAATTTTCAGAGAATTATTTAAGTGTCAATGTGTAGTGTATTTTGCAATTGTGCCCAAGGCATCAATTTATAAGTAGATGATTTGGTCTTCTCAATTCACCAAATGAATGACCATCAATGTCAAGTAATGACCATTGATATTGAGGTTAATTCAGCCTAGTAATGGCTGAATTCAATAGCCAAGTAATGGAGAGTAATTGCTCCAAAGTCAGTCCAAGAATCAATTTCACCCGCCTATCATTCATCGAAAATCGCCGAGGCAACCGCTGTCTCACGAGGCACCGCAGTGCCTAAATTCCAGTAAGTCACTGGAACCGAAAAATAATTTAGCACCGCGGTCCCATGGTGGAGGCATCGTGGTGCCTCTCAGTTTTTCCCGGTAAATTTTCTGATTCGTTTTCATCTCTTACACATTTCTTCCTTTCATTTACCAACGTGAAATCAACGTCATTTGACCAATAATCGTCTATTATCTTACGTCTCAAACAATTCGTATACATACCAATATCTCTTTCATTTAAGAAAATAATGATCCTTGGTAATTTATATGCACGTGTGTGAAAACCATGTTTCCGACGTGTGGGGCTCCTAATTGTTCGATTCATAATTAATAGGATTTACTTTATTTCACGTTTAATAAATATTTTCAACAATCTCCTCTTAGATGATATTTTAGTACACGCGTATGGTGTCTTTCTAGCAATCACTCGGCGGAACGATGTTGCATCTGGAGAGGTAGTCGGAGCTTTGAACCTTCCATAGTAGAATACCATCAGACATATTTGTTGACACCCAATTTTGACCCTCCCGTCCAGTCATTAACTATAAAATTACACTAATTTTATAAAATAATTTTTAGGGATTTTTATAATAAAATGCAGCGAATAATACATAAAATAATAATCTAACACACGCGTTTTAATAATAGCATTCATAAAAGAATTAAGAAGTCCTAATTTTATTTAATAAGTCTTAATAACGACATCACATTACAAACATTAAATACTAATTAAATAGCACACCCGCATTTATTATTTGTAATAATTTTAAACTCAAAATTAGATTAATAAAGCACCTAAATAATTTAACCACATCTTAAATAACTTACCACTAATTAAATACCTAACACCTAAAAAACTAACTCCTAAATCTAATACCCATTTAAACTAGCCCAATTCCCATCCCTTAAATAAATTATCCACAACCCACTACATTTGGCCCAATTCCCGCGGCCCACTCCCCAGCCCCTTTATCAGCAACCCATCGCCCATCAGCCCACACCCCTCAGTATACAGCAGCCCCTTTACCTCACTTCACCCTCACAGAAAACGCAACCCTAAAAAATCATCTCCCTCACGCTAAACCTAACAAAATATCATTCTAACCCAAACCCATTACCGCCGCACTTACACCCATATACACCCATACAACTTACCATAGTAAAACCTTACCATAACCAACTCTTAATTGATTTTTACACCAAAGAATCTGGGAGAATCTTTAACCAAATCGCACCCAGGATAAGCACAAATCTCGTCCAAAAATCACTTACGAATCGCACAAAATCAGTCCTGAATGGTACCGATAACTTACCAACATTAGAACCCCAAGATTGGGACTATAAAAGGGAGAGCATGCAAAACCGATAGGCAGGGATTGGACGCCCCCTTAGCCGCAGTTAAGAACTTAATCAGTAGAACATCGAGAGCAGGGAGCTCAGAGGGGGAGAGGAGTCCAATAGCAACAATCGACGGGTATCCGGGACTCAATCAGAAAATCAGTCGTAATATCCGGAAATCATCGATATTTCAAGCGGTAGAAACCCTTTCAAAACCTTCAAAACCAAAGAAGACATAGTAACAAGACCTGGGAAAACCAAAGATATTCGCATAAGGCATCTGGAGTTGGGCTCAACACCTAGATAGTTAGCATCCTTTAGCCGTAGCCTTTCTTTCAGAAAAATAGCTTAGAATCGACCACAAACGATATCATTTTCAATCGCATAGCATAAAACCTCCGAGCGGATCGACGACTTGATACGCTGCTTCGTCACGCCTTAAGGTAAAATCGAATTCTTCTCACCCATTTCGTAGTAATCGTCGCTTGTTTGTGATTACACGTGTATTTATTCATTCATATTTGTAGGCATGAAGATTTACGCCGCCATCGTTAAAGTTATATGTTGATCTGCTTATCGAGGCCCAAACACGTTGGTCAGATACTCTATGCCCTTTAGGCATTTGTTGTGTTCTATGTCAAACTAGTTGACTTGCCATATATTCGTAACGCCCGCCCTCACCGTGTCTGTAGTGGCCTGTATAATCGCTATGCCAAATGAATAACGCGCGTGGTTCTCGCTTAGTTTGGTTTACGATTTTGGTCTCTTCATATCGCCAGAGTAGCATGTCTTCCATGTTTCAATAAGTCATGTATTCTTACGCCCTCGCAAGACGTTGGCGCACTCATTTGTGAATCCAGAGTAGTAAGAAAGAAAACACGATAGGAGGTTTCGTGTGTTTAGGTGTTAATTTCTATGTATGTCTCATTTTGTTAGGCTCGTAAAATATGGAAATCGCTCTTATTGAATGTCTATGATGGTTAATGTCCGATTAATTAATACCGTTTATCTTCGTGTCGTTAAGACCATACTGATGGATCTCAATTATCATGCGATTAGGCTTATTGTAATGAAAATTGAGGAAAATTTGTTCTCGGTGTCAAGAATGGCAGAAAATTGTTTGCATCTATTTGTGTGTCCATATGTCTTTGTTGTTTTGTTTGTGATTTAAGTTTCCTTGTTAAAATTATAGTCGTGATTTGTCAAAACACACGTAGGATCAGCGAATGAGATATATATAGTCGTAGTTGATGTGGGAATTGTTTTAGCAAACAGGGGGACCTGGAAGGGGACTGAACTCGAGATGTCCATTCCATGACAAGCCAGGTCCATTGTTTACTGTGGTTGTTGATTCTGGCCTCTACAATCATGCATTTTGGATTGTTGTGGTTAATAATTGTACATCAATAAGAGCATGATCATTTCCTAGTTAAAAATATTATATGTGAGCATGTTTGTGGCATTTGCTAAGTCTGGATAGTGAGAATCCCTCATATTTTATGGTGTTCATAACATAAAGAAAATCTGTTTATTATGCCGGCACTGGTGTGGTATGTCTAGTTCGAACCCTAGTAAGGCATCTAAATGTATTGTCATCAAAGGGGAATTATTTTGACAAAACTGTTTTTTTTAATAAATACAAATTTTATAAACAAACGGGTCTAGGATATAAGGGATTTGAAGTTGGTGTACTGTTTGTTGTGGCGTGTTTTGAGTTTATATTATTTATTTGGGTTCTCAACGCACCCGATATATTTGCCTAGTTTCAGGGATATTAAATGCATACATGGTGAAATGTAACCCATATGTGTCAATTTTTGGGCCAATGTCTATTTATTATGTTTGGTAAAATTGTGGATATGTACTAATCCTTATCATCTTTTTTTACATGAAATGCACCGGAGCAAAATGAAGAGTCTCACGGCGAGACTCATCACGAGCTACTTCAAATGGCAACCCGCGTCTATGTACATTCATCCGCATTCTCGCCTGTAAATTCCCTAAACAAAATAGTACAAGATGACGTCGTCATCCATCTCAACTCCTCCTACTCGTTAAATCTCGTTGCCTCATTTTATGTCTTTATTTGTTATTGCAATTTTATTATCTTAATATTGTAATTAATCTGATACATGACTCTATTAGTCGTCGAATAGATTGGGAGGGTAATTTAAAAATATAAATCCATTTTATTATTTGTCTTAGGTTCAACACATAGGTCTAGATTAAAAAAAACAATTTAACCACTCTTTATTTATATTTCATATCATGTGATTAAGACTATTTTTACTAAACCCATAACAAAAGAAATAATTTTTCCTCATACTCGTTATTAACATTATATAATTTATCATTTTCCTATTATCAATAAGCACTTTAGATATCAGGACATATATATATATTAGTTAAAAATCAATTTGGCAAATATAAGTACTGTTTTCAATAAACCAATCTTATACTTTTATAAACCATGTCTACTTTATGTTTATTTTGTCCAAATCCGACTTTTGAGTTATATTTCACACTATTGCTATACGATGTGTATTTTTAAACTTTACATAAACAAATCTTACAACTCCCTTATGTTTGTCAAAAATACATCTTTTTTATATACTTGCAATATCTTTTGACTTAAATATCTCTAAACATGCATTTTTTCTAATACAATAATTAACCTAGGTTTGAACGGACAACCGCAAGTTAATGGTCCTTTAGGTGCCTAACCCCTTCCCTTTAGGATAATAAAGAACCCTTACCTAATCTCATTAAGTTTAGCGGACCGTTAAATGGAGTTAATGTTTACTTTAAACTAGTTAACATTTAGGTGTCCTAATTCACCCAAAATAATTAGTGGCGACTCATGAACCCTTTAGCATTTTTAATATGTTAAACACTTCGTTAACTTTCTGTTAGCATTTTATTATTTATTTTCTCTCATTTCTATTTGAGAAGCGTGGTTCGCTTTTTTAGAAAAGGTCGCATTAAATCGCGCATGTAATGGCGACTCTGGGATTTTAGGTTCTTGACCATAATGCACCTAGGTTATTATTTGGCATTATTTTGCATTTAATTGGTGTGCTATATTTTGTTTTATTTATTTTAATTGCTACCGCTTTCTCGCTTTCCTTAAACCGCATTCCGCTCATATTTTCTTCCATTCTCGAAAATTCACACTATCACACACTCACGCTATTTGGTGTTTCGCACCCGCAAATTTCTTTCAAAATATCCAAATTTTAGGAGAGTTGGCGCCTGCGCGGAGTTAGATCGGTTCGTCTGATAAGCCGCGTAGCCTTCTTACTCGAGTTGTCCGCTCGGGAACTCAAGGCCTAGAAAAGCCAAATCTTAGAAACTTAAGATGAGCTATACCACCCTTTATTTTTAGGGCATGATGCATTTACCTTAGGTGGGCGGTCCTTGGCATCGACACCACAATTAGGAAGACACCAAACTTGTCGACGGGTTCCTCAACCCAACGACCAACCAGCATATTATGTGTAGCGTGACGATGATAGACAAATCCAAACCTAATCATGTCATGTCAAATTGGAAAAAGCAGACCGTCATTTGGTCGCCATTTCCAACAAAAGCATTACATTGGGCGACTTGGACAAATCTATCATAACCTCGCATATTTGACGTTTAGGCCTACCTCTGGCATAAAGAGGTCCCAAACATGTTAGAACACGCACTTGATTTGCAATTTGCTTATTAGTATATATCGACTGCAACTTTTTGCATATTATACTAACTTGGTTTGCTTCATTTGTTAAAGGTTTATTTTTGTCTAGCTTATCCCCAAAAGGTTGATTCGCGTTGACCTGGTAAGCACAATCATCCAATAAATGACTAATCCGTACACCGTAACGAAACAACTTAGACTCGCCCCGCTCCTCAGAGGATGCAGAGGCGTTGGAAAGGAGAAACGCCAATGATCAAAACCTCGCCACACTATTGCAGCAAATGGAAATCATGCAAGCCGAAATAGAAAGGCTCCGAAATATCACAAACCTGTCTATTAGCTTGAATGCACCACTCCCGGAGCAGAGGACAAATGCAATCGTGTCACATGCCCTTGAGCCTCCACTTCCCCAAAGCTCTCCGCAGAGGCCGCAACATACCAGCTCACACCAAAATGTCACTCGCCCGGTCAATTTGCAAACCGACCTCCACAATGATCCGTTCACTACATACACATCTCAACCTCCACCTACTTATATCTCCCCGCTCAACCCGAATTGCCAAGCCACCCAATACGAGCGGATGACACACAAACAATATGAGGGATTAGCACATCCGATCGAAAGTCAACCATTTATTATGCATACATCCTCTCAAGAGACAGATCAATACAAGGAAATGGAGCGGCAGACTGAGCCGAGCCGATGAAAATACGGCAAAAGAAACCGTAGTTTGAAAGAGGCATTCAAAAACATTCAGATGAACAAGGGGGAAGAAGGTTTGGAATATGAAAACTTATGTATGCACCCTGACGTTGAATTACCTGTGGGGTACGAGGTGCCCAAATTTGACATGCTCGATGGAAAGGGGAATCCTCGAGCTCACCTAAGGTCATATTGCGATAAATTGATTGGAGTTGGTAAAAATCAAGCAATCATCATGAAGCTATTCATCAGGAGTCTAACCGGTGAGGCTACTGGATCGCACACATGCCAAGACCTCGAAAATGGGATACTGGAATGCCATGGCACAAGATTTCATGGATAGATTTAGATTCAACATCGATAATCGCCCCGACAGATTTTATCTTATGAAGCTTGAAAAGAAATCCACAATAACTTTCAGGGAATACGCCCTGAGGTGGCGGTCAGAAGCGGAAGGTCCAAATTTCTCCAACGGGCAGAGCGAAATGACCACTTTGTTTGTGCAGTCGTTGAAAGACGCGACATATTATGAAAGAATGATCAGTGTAATTGGGCGAAGTTTTGCAGAAGTCGTAAGAATGGGCGACTTCGTGGAAGAAGGCATTAAGACAGGCAGAATTACAAACTTGACAGCCCTACAAGCAACCAGCAGGGCAATGCAGTCAGATTCCATAGGAGGTACCTCACAGAGGAGAAGAGATGCATCACCCTCTATCATGGTCATTCGTGAGCATAGCCGTAACAACATCCAATGTATCACAATCCACCGCCTCCTTACTATAACCAAAACACTCAAAATCCACATTATCAAAGACTACGCCCCCATATCCTCGCTTACCATACCCAACCAAAGATATCCAAAATACTCACCACAATCACGAACCCGCACACCAAACGGACCCAAACCCCGCATAGACGCCAAAGAAAACCAACAAAACCTATACACCTTTAGGCGAACCCATAGCCCAAGTGTATGAGAAGTCAAAGCCGCAGAATACTCCACCCACTCCTAAATACCCCTGTGCCTACCTCCCGAGGCACGATAAAACTAAACATCAGGCATACCACTCCTATGCAGGACACGACACCTAAAATTGTTATACCTCAAAGACAAAATCGAGGAATTGATCAAAGACGAGTCATCCAACTTGTTAAGTTCCCCAATATAAACAACAACCACTTACTGCACTTCGATGATGTCTATGTGAACATGATTGTTGAACAAAACAAATTGGTGCGGACTGCCAATCATCAATCAATCTCCAGGAAGAGAAATGCTTGGCTGTGAGCTCGTTGCGCTGAACCGCCATTCATCAAAACACGACTTCGCAGAAATCAAAAGAAGAAGATACAAAACCGCGCGGAAAGGCTCTAAAGTCCGCTCATTTTGAAAATACAATGTGATCCCAGATGATCCCAAGACCCCGCCTCTAAGACACAAAGCAAGAAGTGGACTCATGCCTCGCTTTGGCCCGCCAAGGCCCTAAAATAGTTAGTTTAATATATTTTTGCCCTTCATATGTAATACTGAACTACGCATGACTGATTCCTCGGATACGTAGCGCCATATCGGCCTGGTCCCACCTTTAGAAAATCCCACCTCTCTTTGCTTGTAATGGAACTACGCAGACCGATTCCTCATGGATACGTAGCGCCATATCGGCTTGGTCCCACCTTTTAGAAAATCCCAATCTCTTTTTGCGTAAGTGGAACTACGCTCGACCGATTCCTCAAGTGATACGTAGCGCCACATCTACTTCTGGCCCCACCTTTAGAATTTTACCCAATATTCGCTGTAATGAACTACGCCATGACCCGATTCTCACGGGATACGCAGACGCCTAAATCGGCCGGCCACACCATTAGAAACTTTCCTTTGTTTTGAAAACAACGAGAATACACATAACATACAAGCAACTCCATCGAGACTCACTTTAAGGCCAAACGCCTTTTGCATATTCAAAATCGACAATGTAGAAACTGCATGTGGTTGCAAGTCCAAACAGGCCAGGCACGCAGATATCAAGGAACAAGGCGGCGAAGTCAACGCGAATCAACCGCCCCCCCTTCAAACTCACAAATATTTCTTTGAGCGCAGGTCTTTCATATAGCAGAAGGTACAACAAAGTTCTGCATATTAGCAGAAGCAGAAAATACAACAAAATTCTTCGTATGCAGTATGCATAAACATCAACAATCGTGAGTTGAAATCCCGCAACAAATTATACAAGATCACCGCCTGAGTCAAATCAGAACTCACGCAGCACAAACGCACAACAAAGACATCATGACAATCCACATGGTTCACAAATGCATCACAACAAAGGCATCATGGCAATTCGTCAGTGGAAGCATCTAGCATGTCCGCACAAGGACAACATCTCAGCATTCACAACACCCCACATATCACACAGGGAAGACATCCTTATTCACATAATTGCATTTCTCATATATTTATCATCTTGTTTTACCAGTTATACACTAATTTTTCTCAAGCTTAGCTTGCAGGAACATTTATTATACAGGAGCATCAGCAACACGTCCGAAAACGACGCTACGTCCAAAAACGACGTCGAGTCCGAAAATGACTCCGAGTCCGAAACGACTCAGGTCCAAAACGACGCCACGTCCGAAAACGACGCTAAGCCCGAAAACGACACCACGTCCAAAAACGACGTCGAGTCCGAAACGACTCCGGTCCGAAACGACTCGCCCAAAACGACGCCACGTCCAAAACGACGCTTAGGTCCGAAACGACACCACGCCCAAAAACGACGCCGAAGTCCAAAACGACTCAGTCCGAACGCCTCTGCCCAAAACGACGCCACGTCCGAAAACGACGCTAAGTCAAAAAACGACACCACGTCCAAAAACGACGCCGGTCCGAAACGAATCCGGTCCAAACGACTGCGGTCCAAAACGACGCCACGCCCAAAAACGACGCTAAGTCCGAAACGAAACCACGCCCAAAACGACGCCGAAGTCGAAACGACTCGGTCCGAAACGACTCGAGTCCGAAACGACTCGCCAAAACCACGCCACGCCCCAAAACGCCGCCCGGACCGAAAACGACTCCGAGTCCGAAAACGACTCCGCGTCCGAAAACGACGCCACGTCCGAAAACGATTTACAAGTCCAAAACGACGCCAAGTCCAAAACGACGCCAAGTCCGAAACGACGCCATCATCTACATATCGCCCATACAACGAACATCTACATATCGCCCATACAACGTAACATCTCGCATATCGCCCATACAACGATTTAACGCCTACATATCGTCCATACAACGGGAACATCTACATATCGTCCATACAACGATTTAACATCTACATATCGTCCATACAACGATTTAACATCTCGTGATATCGCCCATACAACGATTTAACATCCGTGATATCGTCCATACAACGATTTAACATCTCGCATATCGCCCATACAACGAACATCTCGTGATATCGCCCATACAACGATTTAACATCTACATCTCGCCCATACAACGACGAACATCTACATCTCGCCCATACAACGATTAACACTGCATTTCGGCCCATACAACGATTTAACACCGATTTCGCCCATACAACGATTTAACATCTCGTGATTCGCCCATACAACGATTTAACATCCGCATCTCGCCTATACAACGATTTAACATCTCGCATCTCGCTTATACAAGACACAGATTATCATCACATCATTTCATTTTATAGTATATACAATTTGACTACAACCACAACACAAAATTTACATTCTCACATTATTTTGTTTTCGAATTTATGCATCGACCGCTTGCTTAAGTCTTAGCATGCAGGAGCAGGAGCACAACGTGGATTTTCTTACAAATAACCGGCAATTTGTTGGGGGCCAACCTTCCCAATGAATGGCGGCGGCCTCAGCGTCAGTCCACTCATTCCAAAGACCATAAGCCATAGCAGCACACCCCGTGTTCAAGCCGCTTATTTTTTCTTTTCACCATGCCGGTCATCATAACTCCATCGACAATTTTGAGTCCGCATTAGGTGTTTTGACCATGGTAGCCCAGTGTCATCATAACTCGACACTGGGACAATTTTTGAGTCCGCGTCAGCCTTGCCCAATTGCCCAGCTTCTTTTGCAATTCTGAAGATCGAGACAAAATTGGCTATGAGTCAACGTCTTTGTCCGAAGATTCTTCCATCATCTCCATACAAAGAGGGACAACTGTTGACACCCAATTTTGACCCTCCCGTCCAGTCATTAACTATAAAATTACACTAATTTTATAAAATAATTTTTAGGGATTTTTATAATAAAATGCAGCGAATAATACATAAAATAATAATCTAACACACGCGTTTTAATAATAGCATTCATAAAAGAATTAAGAAGTCCTAATTTTATTTAATAAGTCTTAATAACGACATCACATTACAAACATTAAATACTAATTAAATAGCACACCCGCATTTATTATTTGTAATAATTTTAAACTCAAAATTAGATTAATAAAGCACCTAAATAATTTAACCACATCTTAAATAACTTACCACTAATTAAATACCTAACACCTAAAAAACTAACTCCTAAATCTAATACCCATTTAAACTAGCCCAATTCCCATCCCTTAAATAAATTATCCACAACCCACTACATTTGGCCCAATTCCCGCGGCCCACTCCCCAGCCCCTTTATCAGCAACCCATCGCCCATCAGCCCACACCCCTCAGTATACAGCAGCCCCTTTACCTCACTTCACCCTCACAGAAAACGCAACCCTAAAAAAATCATCTCCCTCACGCTAAACCTAACAAAATATCATTCTAACCCAAACCCATTACCGCCGCACTTACACCCATATACACCCATACAACTTACCATAGTAAAACCTTACCATAACCAACTCTTAATTGATTTTTACACCAAAGATTCTGGGAGAATCTTTAACCAAATCGCACCCAGGATAAGCACAAATCTCTTCCAAAAATCACTTACGAATCGCACAAAATCAGTCCTGAATGGTACCGATAACTTACCAACATTAGAACCCCAAGATTGGGACTATAAAAGGGAGAGCATGCAAAACCGATAGGCAGGGATTTGACGCCCCCTTAGCCGCAGTTAAGAACTTAATCAGTAGAACATCGAGAGCAGGGAGCTCAGAGGGGGAGAGGAGTCCAATAGCAACAATCGACGGGTATCCGGGACTCAATCAGAAAATCAGTCGTAATATCCGGAAATCATCGATATTTCGCTGGCGGTAGAAACCCTTTCAAAACCTTCAAAACCAAAGAAGACATAGTAATGCAAGAATCGGGAAAACTAAGATATTCGCATAAGGCATCGGGAGTTAGGGGGCTCAACACCTAGATAGTTAGCATCCTTTAGCCGTAGCCTTTCTTTCAGAAAAATAGCTTAGAATCGACCACAAACGATATCATTTTCAATCGCATAGCATAAAACCTCCGAGCGGATCGACGACTTGATACGCTGCTTCGGTTCGCTGCCCGGAGAATGTAAAATCGAATTCTTCTCAGTCCATTTCGTAGTACTGTCTGTTTGTTTGTGATTACACGTGTATTTATTCATTCATATTTGTGAGGCATGAAGATGACGCTGGCCATCGTTAAAGTTATATGTTGATCTGTTTATTGAGGCCCAAACATGCTGGGTCGTATACTCTATGCCCTTTAGGCATTTGTTGTGTTCTATGTCAAACTAGTTGACTTGCCATATATCGTAACGCCCCGCCTCATCGTGTCTCAGTAGTGGCCTGCAGAATCGCTATGCCAAATGAATAACGCGCGTGGTTCTTTAGTTTGGTTTACGATTTGGTCCCTTCATATCGCCAGTAGCATGTCTTCCATGTTTCAATAAGTCATGTATTCTTACGCCCTCGCTAGCACGCCGCGCACTCAGCTTGTGAATCCAGAGTAGTAAGAAAGAAAACACGATAGGAGGTTTCGTGTGTTTAGGTGTTAATTTCTATGTATGTGTCTCATTTTGTTAGGCTCAGAAAATATGGAAATCTGCTCTTATTGAATGTCTATGATGGTTAATGTGCCGATTAATTAATACCGTTTTATCTTCGTGTTGGTTAAGACCATACAGATCGATCTCAATTATCATGTGCGATTAGGCTTATTGTAATGAAAATTGAGGAAAATTTGTTCTCGTGGGTGTCAAGAATGGCAGGAAAATTGTTTGCATCTATTTGTGTGTCCATATTGTCTTTGTTGTTTTGTTTGTGATTTAAGTTTCCTTGTTAAAATTATAGCTGCATTTGTCAAAACACATGTAGGATCATGTAGTGAGATATATATAGGCTGTAGTTGATGTGGGAATTGTTTTAGCAAACAGGGGGACCTGGAAGGGGCCTGAACTCGAGATGTCCATTCCATGACAAGCCAGGTCCATTGTTTACTGTGGTTGTTGATTCTGGCCTCTACAATCATGCATTTTGGATTGTTGTGGTTAATAATTGTACATCAATAGAAGAGCATGATCATTTCCTAGTTAAAAATATTATATGTGAGCATGTTTGTGGCATTTGCTAAGTCCGATAGTGAGAATCCCTCACATTTTATGGTGTTCATAACATAAAGAAAATCTGTTTATTATGCCGGCACTGGTGTGGTATGTCTAGTTCGAACCCTAGTAAGGCATCTAAATGTATTGTCATCAAAGGGGAATTATTTTGACTAAACTGTTTTTTTTAATAAATACAAATTTTATAAACAAATGGGTCTAGGATATAAGGGATTTGAAGTTGGTGTACTGTTTGTTGTGGCGTGTTTTGAGTTTATATTATTTATTTGGGTTCTCAACGCACTTTTGATATATTTGCCTAGTTTCAGGGATATTAAATGCATACATGGTGAAATGTAACCCATATGTGTCAATTTTTGGGCCAATGTCTATTTATTATGTTTGGTAAAATTGTGGATATGTACTAATCCTTATCATCTTTTTTTACATGAAATGCACCGGAGCAAAATGAAGAGTCTCACGGCGAGACTCATCACGAGCTACTTCAAATGGCAACCCGCGTCTATGTACATTCATCCGCATTCTCGCTTCAGAAATTCCCTAAACAAAATAGTACAAGATGACGTCGTCATCCATCTCAACTCCTCCTACTGTTAAATCGTTGCCTCATTTTATGTCTTTATTTGTTATTGCAATTTTATTATCTTAATATTGTAATTAATCTGATACATGACTCTATTAGTCGTCGAATAGATTGGGAGGGTAATTTAAAAATATAAATCCATTTTATTATTTGTCTTAGGTTCAACACATAGGTCTAGATTAAAAAAAACAATTTAACCACTCTTTATTTATATTTCATATCATGTGATTAAGACTATTTTTACTAAACCCATAACAAAAGAAATAATTTTTCCTCATACTCGTTATTAACATTATATAATTTATCATTTTCCTATTATCAATAAGCACTTTAGATATCAGGACATATATATATATTAGTTAAAAATCAATTTGGCAAATATAAGTACTGTTTTCAATAAACCAATCTTATACTTTTATAAACCATGTCTACTTTATGTTTATTTTGTCCAAATCCGACTTTTGAGTTATATTTCACACTATTGCTATACGATGTGTATTTTTTAAACTTTACATAAACAAATCTTACAACTCCCTTATGTTTGTCAAAAATACATTTTTTTATATACTTGCAATATCTTTTGACTTAAATATCTCTAAACATGCATTTTTTCTAATACAATAATTAACCTAGGTTTGAACGGACAACCGCAAGTTAGCGGGTCATTTAGGGTGCCTAACCCCTTCCCTTTAGGATAATAAAGAACCCTTACCCAGAATCTCATTAAGTTTAGCAGACCATTAAATGGAGTTAATGTTTACTTTAAACTAGTTAACATTTAGGTGTCCTAATTCACCCAAAATAATTAGGTGGCGACTCCGCGAACCCTTTAGCATTTTTAATATTTTAAACACTTCTTTAACTTTCTTTTAGCATTTTATTATTTATTTTCTAACATTTCTATTTGAGAAGCAGGGTTCGCTTTTTTTAGGAAAAGGTCGCGGTCGAAATCGGGCGCGACAATATTTACTGCGCGGTGAACGTGATGTCTTGAACCGTCAGTGTTTAGTATATGCCAAGACAATGATACCAACACATCACCTTTCCTACTCAATCTTTGTAGTGTTTTTATCCATCGTGGGTCGTGGACACACTTGGTTTCTTAAGTGCGTTCATTTGAGGAGGTCTGTCCTCGCACTTAAATAGGTGGTCTCCTACAAGGTATCCTGCAATACCCAACTATACAAGCGTTAGGAACCATTAAAAATTTCCTCAACCTAACCTCTACTTTGTAGGATCATTAAAGGTTTTGGAAATTTATCCTTTACCCCTCTACAGGTAGCACTTTTTGTCTATCACGAGAATGACCTTGGATTATGTTTCTTAAGAAGAAATCATTATCCAAAGTGCTCTTGCTTCCACCGAAGCGCTCAACTGAACCTTTACAGTTTAGTTTTCTCATTGAATCTTATCCCTGGGATTTCCAGTCCATAAGGTTTGGAGTCCACTATATTGATTCTTATTGATTGGGTTTTAGCTCATTCCCCTAGACAGGCAGTTCATCTGATCTCTGGATATTCTCTTCGTTAAGGGATCTGCGATATTTTTCTTAGACTTTACGTAATCAATGGAAATCACACCCGAGGAGATCAGTTGCCTAACAGACTCATGTCTTCGTCGTATATGATTTCTCGGGTGATTCTCGGGTATATCCAGACAGATAACAGCCCTAATCATACCTCATTTGGTTATGCTTCACCAGGCAACTTGTTAATAAAAGGTACTTCTAAAATTTTCCATCAACTGTTCATTCTTCTTTTTTACTTATTAGGCGTTTGGACGTGCAAATCATTTAAAAAGGCATAATTTGAAATTTGAAATTATAATTTAAAATTTTTTTAATGTAAAAGTTGACTGATAAATTTATATTTTGTAAAAATATATCCATAAATTGGTAGATATATTTACCAATCATGATTACCAATCATTTATATCAAATATTATAAGATATACAAGTTGGTAATATTTATATAAATTTACTCTTACCAATCATATGGAAGGATTATATTAAAGAGTAGTGTTAAGAAGGATAAAAGAGTAAATAGTGTAGGTAGTTATAATAATAATAGGGGAGCCTATTTAATATTGTTACTCTCTATTATTATAAATACCTTTCTTTATTCTTATGTATACGGTGTATGAATAATAATGATATATCTCATTACTGAGTTTTCTCCTTTCTAAAGTTGCCGACCTTCTCCTTCTCCCTCTATTCTTTCTCTCACAATTTGTGACCATCACAGGCGATAGCCGTGTCTTCTCTTCTTCTCCACTATCTCACTGTGTTTGCATGTCTATTGCGTACTCTCAGATGACACCAACCAACATGGTATCAAAACAGCGATCTGCTTCCGCGAAACTATCGACTGGGTCTGGTGATTCTTGCTATCCTCAGTGATTCCTCTATCTCCTTCGTCTCTGGGTCTGGTATACTTCTTCATTTAACTAGGGCAAGACCATTCTCGTCTTCTTGGATTGTACGCCACTTGATTGAATTAGGGCTTCTTATTTTGAATAAGGGCAAGACCAGTCCAATCAAGAATTAGGGCTTCCTGTTTGAATTGGTTTCGTTATATTTCCTGTTTGAATTGGTTTCGTTATATCTGCTTTTCTTGGAATCGATTCTCTAAATTGATCGATAAAACCAAGTATTGGTTTATTGATTTTTTCTTGAAAATTGATATTATCGAATATCCGCAAACTTTTGTTCCTTTTCTGGAATAACTCTTGATTCGGAGAAAATGAGTACTGGTCAAAATCAAGAGATAATGGACACTGATATATCAAGTACTTCTAATCTTACAGCCACTGTCGCGATAGATCATAACCATCCTCTATTTCTTCAAGCATCAGATTTAAGTGGTGCCTCTTTGATCTCCTTTCAGCTATTGGGGACTGAAAACTACACTATATGGAGTAAATCAATGAGAATAGCACTACTAGGAAGAAATAAGATGGGCTTTGTTAATGGGAAGCACCAGAAAGATCAGTTTGGAGAGGATCTGGGAGACCATTGGGATAGAGTCAATGCTGTAGTACAAGCATGGCTCATGAATTCAGTCTCAAAAGACTTACTAAGTGGATTATTATATGTTGAATCTGCATTTGAAGTGTGGGAAGATTTAAGGGAGAGGTTTGACAAAGTAGATGGGTCAAGAACTTATGACCTACATAGAGAGATTGCTACTATTTCTCAAGGAAATTCCTCTGTCTCTGAATACTTCTCCAAATTAAAGAGTCTATGGGTTGAGTTTCAGTCACTAGTCCCCCCTCCTAATTGTGGATGTCCTAAGTCCAGAGAATTTCTTGAATATCTTGAAAGACAGAAACTATACCAATTCTTGATGGGATTAAATGAGCATTATATGCAAGCTAGAAGCCAAATACTCCTCATGCCATCCCTACCCACTGTCAACAAAACATATTCCATGATTACAAGTGATGAGAGTCAGAAATTTGTTACTGCAAGATCTGCTGGGCTGTTGGGGGCTGGACCAAGTGGAGGTAAACTGAATCTTGCCCATGACCCTACTGCCTTGTTCTCTAAAGAAGGGTCAGGAGCACAGAAGTACAAAAAGTCCTCTATAAATCTTTTTTGTGATGTGTGCAAGATGAAAGGGCATACTAAAGAATTTTTCTACAAAGTGGTTGGATATCCACCTGGTTTTAAATCCAAAAGGAAAGAACATGCTGCATATGGGGTTGTGGAACCAAAAAAGGGTAAAGTTGCTGCAAACACAGACAATGTCAATGCCGACCTTGCTGAAAAGGCTGTGTTCTCCAAAGGGCAGTATGAGCAGATTGTGAAGCTACTTAACCTCAGGATTGATCGAGCGTGTTTATACAAAACAGAGTCCACAAAGATGCCTCAAATGCAAGAATTCAGTATTCCTGAACACAAAGCTTTACTAGGAAAAGAAATAATAAAACAGTGGGTAATAGACACTGGGGCAACCAATCACATGGTTTCTGATATAAAACTGATTAATGAGGGAACTATAGTAGAAAATCATGCTGATTCTAAGATAGTACACCTGCCAAATGGGGAATTAGTTAATGTAACACACACTGGTTCTAGTGATATATCAGACAGGAGTACACTACAAAATGTCTTCTTCATACCACAATTCAAGTTTAATTTAATGTCTGTTTCTCAACTAACTAAGGAATTGCAGTGTGCTGCTATTTTCTATCCTGATTTTTGTGTATTTCAGGATCTTTACAATGGGAAGGTGAAGGAGATTTGTAGACTACAAGATGGAATCTACATACTAGTAAACCATACTTCTTCAAAACTGGTAGAAAATCAAGAGAAAGTAGGTCTGACTGTAAATAGAATCACTGATGACACACTTACTGAGGAAGAAATAGATATTTGGCATAAAAGATTTGGACACACCTCTAGCAATGTATTGAGTAGACTGATTAAAGCTAATTCTGGCACTATAGCCAGAATAACAAAGAATTGCAATATCTGTCCATGTGCTAAACAATGTAGGTTACCCTTTCCATTGAGCAGCAATAGGAGTACAGAAGCCTTTAATCTGATTCACATGGATGTATGGGGGCCTTACAAAGTTCAAACTCATAATGGAAAGAGGTACTTTCTTACAATAGTGGATGATTTTACTAGAATGACTTGTGTATATCTGCTTAATCTTAAATCTGATGTATGTACTGTATTACAACAATTTCTGGCTTTTGTACAAACTCAGTTTAACAAAACAGTTAGGATAATAAGAACTGATAATGGGACTGAATTTGTGAATGAAGTATGTACTGCTATATTTCTTAAATTAGGCATAATTCATCAGAAATCTTGTGCTTATACACCACAACAAAATGGTGTGGCTGAAAGAAAACATAGACATATTCTTGAGTTGACTAGAGCCATAAGGTTTCAGGGGCATATTCCTCTGAAATTCTGAGGTATGTGCATTCAGGCAGCAGTTTATATAATCAATAGATTACCTTCTTCAGTCACTAGTAAAACCCCCTATGAAATGCTGTATAAAAGAAGACCTTCTATCAATCATTTAAGAGTTCTAGGGTGCCTGTGCTTTGCTAAGAACTTATCTGTTAATGACAAGCTCATTTCTAGAACTAGGTGCTGTGTTCTCATGGGATATTCTGAAACACAAAAGGGATATATTCTTTATGACTTAGAAGCTAAAGTGTTCTTAGAGATGTAAGTTTCAGAGAAGATAAATTTCCTTTTAAGACTGATACACCTGAGAAATCAGTGTTTCCAATTAGACAGAGTGATATTCCTTCAGTCACTGATATAGTCAATACACATCCATATAATATCAATCAGTGTATGCCTACTGATGTTACATATGTGTCTAAGGAAAATAACAGTGAAGCCAATGCAGAGGATAAGAATAGTGCTAAAACACATGATACAACTCAAGAGGTAGAGTTCATCCAGGATCATGTCTCTGCTAAGCCTGTAAATATGACTGATGTGAGGAGGTCTACCAGGGCAAAACAACCCCCAATATGGATGAAAGACTTTGTCACAAAAGGAGCTGGGAACACAACACCCCCATATTCTATAGCTAACTATATTTCTTATGACAACATCACTACTAAATATAAAGCTTTTCTTACTGCTTTTTCAGAATTGATAGAACCAAAAACTTATAAGGAAGCTTCTAAAAATCCTCAGTGGGTAGAGGCTATGCAAACTGAAATAAAGGCTTTGCAGGATAATCAGACATGGGAAATTGTTACTTTGCCTAAAGACAAGAGTCCAATAGGATGTAAATGGGTATACAAGATAAAGTATAAAGATACATGAGAGATTGAAAGACTTAAGGCTAGACTTGTTGCTAAAGGGTACAATCAAAAGGAAGGAATAGATTTTCATGAGACCTTTTCTCCTGTAGTTAAAATGGTAACTGTAAGGTCTATAATATCCTTAGCAGCTTCTAAAAACTGGGAAATACACCAAATGGATGTCTATAATGTCTTCTTATAGGGTGACCTACATGATGAGATCTACATGGAACTACCACAAGGATTCATTAGCCAGGGAGGCAATCAGGTATGTAGGCTAATCAAGTCATTGTATGGTCTTAAACAAGCTCCTAGGCAATGGAATTTTAAACTCACAGAAGCCTTAAGACAGATGAAGTTTAGACAATCTGAATATGATCACTCTCTGTTTATAAAACAGATTAACAAAGGAATGATTCTAGTACTAGTGTATGTAGATGATATTCTTATTACAGGTAATAACTTAGAACTGATAAAAGAAACTAAACATTCTCTACAACAGTCTTTTAAAATGAAAGAGTTAGGGGAAATAAGGTATTTCCTAGGAATAGAGTTTGTGAGATCTAACAAAGGAATCTTAATGCATCAAAGAAAATATGCTTTAGAACTTATAGCTGAATTAGGACTTTCTGCTGCCAAACCTTTTTATACACCTATAGATTGCAACATAAAGCTAACTACAAAAGAGTATGATAGTTATGTGCAAGATAAACAGGCTGTAGACAACAACAAGGTAATTGTAGAAGATGAGCTCATAGAAGATATAAGCTTGTATCAAAGACTAATAGGAAAATTGTTATACTTAACCACTACAAGACCAGATATCTCTTACAGTGTGCAGATGCTCAGTCAGTTTCTGCAGCAACCAAAGAGGTCTCATCTCAATGCAGCACTGAGAATAGTAAGGTACATCAAGAGCCAACCTGGACAAGGTGTTCTGATGTCAAACAGCAAACAAGAAACACTGACAGCCTACTGTGATGCAGACTGGGCTGCTTGTCCACATACAAGAAAATCAGTTACAGGTTATGCAATAAAGTTTGGTGATTCTCTTATATCTTGGAAGTCAAAGAAACAGAGCACAATCTCTAGAAGTTCAGCAGAATCAGAGTATAGAAGTTTAGCAAGCACAGTAGCTGAGATAACATGGATACTTGGTTTGCTAAAGGATATTGGTATTCAGTTCAACCATCCATTAATATCTTTCATCGACAGAAGTCGAGAATCCAGATTGCAAAGAATCCGATCTTTCATGAGAGGACTAAACATATAGAGATTGATTTACATTTTATCAGAGACAAGATCCAGAAAGGTATAATAAAGCCAGAGTACATACACACAACAAACCAGCCAGCTGATTTGCTTACAAAAGGATTGAATGAATACAAAGATCAACATTTTGCTTCAAGCTTGGACTCCTGAATATCTTCCAGTAGTCAGCTTGAGGGGGTGTGTTAAGAAGGATAAAAGAGTAAATAGTGTAGGTAGTTATAATAATAATAGGGGAGCCTATTTAATATTGTTACTCTCTATTATTATAAATACCTTTCTTTATTCTTATGTATACGGTGTATGAATAATAATGATATATCTCATTACTGAGTTTTCTCCTTTCTAAAGTTGCCGACCTTCTCCTTCTCCCTCTATTCTTTCTCTCACAATTTGTGACCATCACAGGCGATAGCCGTGTCTTCTCTTCTTCTCCACTACCTCACTGTGTTTGCATGTCTATTGCGTACTCTCAGATGACACCAGCCAACAAGTAGTTACACTACAACTCATGTTTTATTTTTTATTTTATCGAATTAAAGTTTGATCAATTGATGTTGTATTTTTTAGAAAGGTCTTCTAGTAGCGTATTAATTTTGTTATGAACTATGACTTGCTCATTTGATAAAATTGTATAAGAATTGAGAAAGTTTTGATGATTTTCACAACTTCTGACATTTTTATGTCTCTAAGAGAAATACAACTTAATAAATTCAATTAAATGTCCAAACAAAACTTTAACTTTAAATCATTCCGATTTCCTCTCATGATTTTAAATTATGTCTAAATCGCTCCTTAATTAATTCAGAAAGTATAATGTTAACCCGCATGCAGATGAGCAGTTGATTGATGAGCATTGAGAGCACGGATCGCAAGGTCAAATTTTTAGTTGACCGCATAAATTTTTAGTTGAGCCTGTCACACATGGCTTGCCAAGTGTGGTTAATTGGCTGGCTGACGTGATTTGAAGGCTATTGCGTCAGTCCGAGATTTATCTCTATGCACACTGAAAGAGTAGCGACTGCGGATTCTTTCGTCAAAAAAAACAAAGTATAATGTTACTTATTTTTTACCTCGACATCATGTGATGATACCTCCTGCTTTCAGGCACTGTCTTCCGTGAAGACGACAAATTGTATCGAAAAGAACACCATATGGAGTACATATTAACTTATTGGTTGTGCTCTGACTTTATTATCCGTATCTAATTTTCCTGGGTAGAATCTAAATAATATAATCTATAACAGTACTAGTAAAGTATTGATATTATAATTATAGTATATTAAAGTGCGTGCATGGAAATTAATGGAAAACCAAGACTTAGGGTGTATTTGGATTAGCTTCTCGCAAAATTGATTCTACAGAAATGAAGTAATTTATAGTTGGATGTAACAATGTAAAAGTGATTCTTATACTTGATTTATGTTTGAATAGTTTCGATCAAAATTGCTTTTGAACGCAAAATTATCAAAATGAACATACATATAAATAAAAATATACATATAAAGAGATGGAAGTATGTAAATAAAAATTACAAATAGATAATAGAATTTAAAGTGCAATATAGTACTTAAATATTAGTAGAATATTATTACAATACTAATTTAAAGTGCAAATAGTATTCAAATATTATTACAATACTAATTTTGCATGTACTCTATAATGTATTATAGAAAAGAAATAATATTATACTTATTTTAAAAAGTATCTTGAAATCGGTTTTCAGATAAAATTGTAGAGCACATTTTGCCGCATTTCTCGGGAGTAGCTTCATTTAAAATTCTTGGACTAGCTTCATTTATATTAATAATACACTATACAAAAAGGAATAATATTATACTTAATAGTTATTTTAAAAAGAACATTGAAATCGGTTTTCAGTTAAAATTGTAGAGCACATTTTATCGCATTTAAAATATTAATAATATTCGGAGTATTTGAAAGAAGACAATAGAAAAAGGAGAAGGATAATCCAAATGAGTGACACTATTCTCATTCCTAAGTACGAGAAAGATCATAAAATTAACAATAGCATACTCAAAATAGAACATTAGTAGTATATTTGATTTTTTTTAGTAATTATTTCTAGATATTTAAAGAGGGTAATGAAAGTTGTATATTTGAATATTTTTTTTAGTAATTATTTCTAGATATTTAAAGAGAGTAATGAAAGTAGATAGAGTTGTTGATGAAAATTAAAGAGGGTATTAAAGGAAATAGTAAAATTCAAATTGAAATTAATGGAAAAATTGATTCTGCCAGAATCAATTCGGGATACCCAGAATCAATTTTGGGTACCTACTTTCGTGAAAATCAGAAAATTGACATGTTTGACAGACAAAAATCAATTCTGCATCTCCATTCTGGCAGAATCAATTTTGTCATTAATTTCAATTTGAATTTTACCCTTTCCTTTATTACACTCTTTAATTTTCATCAACAACTCTATCCACTTTCATTACTTTCTTTAAATATCTAGAAATAATTAATTAAAAATTTCAAATATACAACTTTCATTATCCTCTTTAAATATCTAGAAATAATTACTAAAAAAACATTCAAATATACAACTTTCATTACCCTATTTAAATATCTAGAAATAATTTCTAAAAAAAAATCAAATATACTACTCATGTTCTGTTTTGAGTATGCTATTGTTAATTTTAGGACATCTCTCGTACTTAGAAATGCGAATAGTGCAACTCATTTGGATTATCCTTCTCCTTTTTCTATTGTCTTCTTTCAAATACTCTGAATATTATTAATATTTTAAATGCGATAAAATGTGCTCTACAATTTTAACTGAAAATTGATTTCAATGTACTTTTTAAAATAACTATTAAGTATAATATTATTCCTTTTTGTATAATGTATTATTAATATAAATGAAGCTAGTCCAAGAATTTTAAATGAAGCTACTCCCGAAAAATGCGGCAAAATGTGTTCTACAATTTTAACTGAAAACCGATTCCAAGGTACTTTTTAAAATAAGTATAATATTATTTCTTTTCTATAATACATTATAGAGTACATGCAAAATTAGTATTGTAATAATATTTAAATACTATTTGCACTTTAAATTAGTATTGTAATAATATTCTACTAATATTTAAGTACTATATAGCACTTTAAATTCTATTATCTATTTGTAATTTTTATTTACATACTTTCATCTATTTATATGTATATTTTTATTTATATGTATGTCAATTTTGGTAATTCTACATTCAAAAATAATTTTAATCAAATCTATCCAAACATAAAATAATTATAAGAATCACTTTTATATTGTTGCATCCAAACATAAATCACTTATGTCAGAAGTTAATCCAAACACACCCTTAATGAAACCTAAGAAAGCTTTTTCCTTAGGTTCCTTGCATCACATCATCTTCAATCAATCTTCGCTCGAGAATCCTATGGGATTCTCTTTTATAGGATTCTCTCTTTTGACTTTTGAAGTGGCGCGAAGCTAAAAATATCTTAGCTTATTGAATACAAAAAATAAAATGTATTTCGACTTGGTCGAAATTCTTGATCATTTCGTGACGCCATGCATAGCTGAATCATCTATAATGGGGAAGTTAATACACAAGAAAAAAACTTAGATAAAAGAATACGTTCTTGCATCGATTTTTTTGTATGAAAGGAAAAATAATTAAATTCAACAAGTCTTTTATAATTTTTATTGGATAAAATTTAAGTGATCACCAAAATCGGATTGGATTGTAGGAAAGAAAATCAAAATGTTTCTTCATGAATGTGACTTATTTGCTAAAACCTTTAATCATACTAGTCGGGAGGAACTTTACCTAAGGATATTAATACTACACATGATTTTGCAATTTTTTTGCAGAAACTATAAGGCTTTTCTTTATTAGCGTTTGGTCGGAAAACGGGTATTGCAAATAGCTGATTTTTGTTAATTTTTTTAAGAAAATCTTCTTTGTTATAAATACAATGTATTATGAATGTCCATTTAAATACTCCCGCAATTGGATAACCTTGCAATCAAGCAAACAATTTGCAATTAAGCAAGTAGTTCAACTTACAAGCAGCTCCCTAAAAAGACTTGCAACAACTTTCTTAGGCTTGCAATCAAGCTTTGCGAGTAGCTCAAGAAGATAGCTCGAGTAGGCAGCTTGTCAGCAACTTCTTTTATTCTATAAATAGAAAGTTAATCCAGTTCATTTGTACATGTTGGGTCCCGTGGATTAATACTATGGATTAATTTTAAACAAACAGCAAAGTAGAACTGAACGTATACAGAAACAGTGTCAAATGTCAGCTAAAATGTCGTCTGACATAAGTTATGACATTTGGATAAAAACAGAAAACCTTTGAAAGAATTAAAGTGCAACGGAAATAGATAAAGAACACAAATGTTTAATTTTCATAGGTTATATATTAATATAACCCATGATGGTCAATGACCAAAGGTATTTTATATATATATATATATATATATATATATATATATATATATATATATATATATATATATACAATTGATATATTCCTTCTTTACAATGTTACAAGATGATACAAAAGGAATAAAAAAAATTAAGTCGCAGATGACTTGTGCCTGAAAAATCTATTTAATTAGAAGTGATCGACACCTCATTACAATTGCTTCAATGAAGGAACAAATCTAGAATCTAAGTAGCAATTATAATGTCGCATGCATGTCAATCACAAATACAACACAATGATCCAAATACTTGATCGATATTTGTGGAGATCTCTCTATACCGTTTTCACTCTGAAATTCTGGATATTTAATCCTTGAAGTGACCTCTCTATTTATAGTAGAAAGTTCTCTTGAAAGACTCATTAACAGGTCGTGGACGTTGAGCTAAAATAGGGCACGAAAGGCAGTAGCTTGGGGCACAAAAATCTCAACTGCTTGGACTTTTTCTTCCCACGTCTTGCTCCTTAAG
Source organism: Przewalskia tangutica (assembly GCA_029844215.1). Classification (NCBI taxonomy): domain Eukaryota; kingdom Viridiplantae; phylum Streptophyta; class Magnoliopsida; order Solanales; family Solanaceae; genus Przewalskia; species Przewalskia tangutica. Next base: position 35,199,890 of record CM056727.1, on the reverse strand, counting down.
TTATGCTGTCTCTTGGATTTGGTCTTCCTCGTTTGCAATCTGCTTCCAAGACTCCTTGCCAAGTCAATTGCCATGTGCTAAAAAGGTCACACTTTCCTGAAATCTGTCAGTGAAGATAAGCAAAACAATTACCAGAATGTCGTCCCGAATGTCAAGACATTTGGTCCAACATTTTCTGATTTTAACTTAGCTCTGAAAATGATATGTTAGGAAAAATGTTATGACACAAAACCTAACATTAACAGTACATCAGTGTGAAAATGAATAATATATCAGTCTTTTTATATATACTTGTCTCTGGTGTATTTACTTTATAGTCTTTATTTTATAACACGTTATCAGCACGAGACTCTACCATCACGAGCAAATACTTTGAAAACCTCAAAGGTATTGCCTTACTTTTTCTTAATAATGACAACTTTTTCTAAAAGTGAATTTATTGCGCTAGATATATCGGGAAAAAGCTATATGTCTTGGGTGCTTGATACAGAAATTCATCTAGATGCAATGAGTCTAGCAGATACCATTAAAGATAAAAATCAGACATCAAATCAAGACCGTGCCAAGACAATAAAATTATGTGGTGAGAATATCACCTATCCTGATATGTCGGAGAAAATATTCTTCACTTTTTCTGCCTCGAGTATGCTCCTGCAGCAGCAATACCGAGAGATGAGGTTCAAGAAATATTCTCACCTAATTTCACATCTTTTAGTGACCGAACAACATAATGAACTACTGATAAAAAATCATGAAAATTGACCTACTAGTATTATCCAATACACTGAAGTGGATGAAGCAAACTTTCATCAATATAGGCGTGGAAGAGCTCGTGGCTCCAATTGTGGTCATGTATGTGATTGAGGAAGAAATCTAATCAATGTTGTTGTTTCGCACCAAATAATACCCTTCACCACCAGCAGTGTAAAAAGAAAGATGAAAAGCATAAAGCGGTGCAAAAAAAATAGAAAATAAATGTTACCGATATGAATGAAAAGGACACTAGTTACATATCTGTTGTACACCAAAGCACATGGTATGAGCTTTATCAAGCCTCCCTCAAAAAGACAGAAAAGAATGTTAAAGCAAATTTTATTTCTGAAGATAATGATGACTTCATTCATTTGGATGTAGCTGATGACTTTGCACTCCCGAAAATAGATCATGTAATCAGAAATGAATATGTAGAAACATGAAATATTAGTATAATCATGTTAATACATAAAAATAAGTGATGTTTTATAAAGTGTAAATAATGTTTTGGTAATGATATTTACTATAATGTTCACTTTATTTATATTTTCATTTTGAAGAATATTTAGAAATTTCTCAAATTTTATTTGAATCAGTGATCAATCATGAAGATATTTGTGTGATTAATAGTGGAACAACGCATGTCATATTCAAAGATGAGAAATGTTTTTTTTATTTGATTAGAAAAAAGCAAATGTTACTACAATTCCTGGTTATTCGAAATTGATTGAAGGCTCTGGAAGAACTACTATATTATGCCTAAGGGGATAAAACTTATTATAGAAGATGCATTGGTCTCTTCTAAATTTCAAGAAACTTGTCGAGTTTCAAAGATATATGTCGGAATGGGTATCATGTTGAGACATTATATGAAATAAATGTTGAATATCTTGGTATTACTAAGCATGTCTCCGGTCAAAAATATATTTTAGAGAAATTATCAACTTTATCTTTTATTATGCCGAAATTAGTATAATTGAAGTCCACTCTATCGTAAATCAGAAGTTTACCGATTCAAGTACTTTTATGTTTTGGCATGACTGAATGGGCCATCATGGAGCAATAATTATGAGACGAATAATTAAAAATTCAAATGGGCACCCATTTAAGAACTTGAAGATTCTTGAAAGTGGTAAATTTTCATATATTGCTTGTTTTCAGGGCAAATTGATAACTAGACCATCACCAATAAAATTTTGTATTGAATCCCCTGCCTTTCTAGAGAGTTTACATGGAGATATATGTGGACCTATTCACCCACCTTGTGGCTCATTTAGATATTTTATGTTCCTAGTAGACATCTTCAAGATGATCTCATGTGTGTCTCCTATCGTCTCGCAACCTGACATTTGTGAAATTATTGACACAAATAATATACTTAAGGACACATTTTTCAGATTATCCCATCAAGACTATACACCTCAATAATTACGGAGATTTTATATCTCAAGATTTCGATAATTATTGTTTATCAGTTAGGATAAAAGCTGAACATCATCTAGCTCATGTTCATACCCAAATGGTCTTGTTGAGTCATTTATTAAACGCCTACAATTGATAAAAAGATCACTACTTATGAAAATACGATTTCCCACTATCGTTTGGTGTAATGTTATTTTACATGCAACATCTTTTATTCGTCTCAGTCCGACTCATTATAATAAACTCTTCGTCACAATTAGTATTTAGTCATGAACCAAATAATGCTCATCTTCGAATTTTTAATTGTGTTGTATGTGTGTTCGTAGCACTACCACAACACACTAAGATAGGTCTGCAAAAAAGGTTATGAATATATGTTGGGTAGGAGATTTATTCGCTACCTTAAATTATTAACCGGAGATTTATTTACTGCTCGATTGCAGATAGTCGTTTTGATGAAATAAATTTTCCACAATTAGGGGGAGATATTAAAGAAATCAAAATAGAAATTGCACTGAAAAGTTTCATCACTGTGTCATTTGATCCACGTACCCCTATATGTAAACATGAAGATCAAACACTTGCAGAAAATCGCAAATCAAATGCCAGACACATTTACTAATTTGAAAAGAATAACTAAGTCAATATATTTGCAGAGAATGTGCCTATCCGAATTGATGTCACAAAGGGACAATCTACTAGAGTCATAGCTACTGAGTCCATACACGCCTGAAGCATGGAATACTATTGAATTCCAAGGATAATTTTTTAGAAAAAGAAGCACGAAATGTACAACTTATCTTTATGACTCACGTGATAATGAAATTTATATGAAAGTCCCAAAAGGATTAAATATTCATGAAGCATATAGTTCAAAGTCTCAGAAAATATACTCAATCAGATTATAACAATCATTATATGATCTAAAACAATTAGAGCGCATGTGGTATAATCGTCTTAGTGAGTACTTGATAAACGAAGGTTATAAATGATGTCATATATTCATGTGTTGTTATTAAGAAAACAACACCAGAGTTTGTTATATTTGTTGTTTATGTTGATGACATAATCTAATTGAAACTCCAGAAGAGCTCCAGAGCTCCAAAAGGCAATTGAATATCTAAAGAGAACATTTGAGATGAAAGATTTTAAAAAGATAAACTTTATCTTGGTATGTAAATTGAACATTTAGAATATGTGATATTTATCCATCAATCTGTCTATACTGAGAAAGTTTTAAAATGATTTTACATGAATAATGCACATCCTTTAAGTACTCCAATGATTGTTTGTTCACTTGAAGTGAGTAAAGATTTGTTCCGATCTCAAAAAGAAATTAAAGAGCTTATTGATTCTGAAGTATCATATTTTAGTGCAATTGGTGCACCTATGTATCTTGCTAACGCTACAAGATCTGATATAACGTTTTCTGTTAATTTGCTAAGATATAATTCTTCTCCTACACGGAGACATTGAAATGGAATTAAGCAAATATTGTGATAGTTGAAGGACACTATTGACATGGGTCTATTTTATGCTAACAATGGTCGTGCAAATCTTATTGGTTATGTAGATGCAAGTTATTTATCTTATCCACATAAAGCTCGATCTCAAACAGACTACATGTTACATGCAAAGGTACTGCTATATCATGTAGATCTACAAAACAGTCTATTATTGCTACTTCTTCGAACTGTGATGAGACAATAGCTATTTATGAAGCAAGTGGAGAATGATTGAGATTAGTGATACATTTCATCAGAGAAAGATGTGGCCTGAAGTGTGATACAAAAATACCCACATTATTATATGAAGACAATACTACATGCATAGTTCAATTAAAAGAAGGATGCATAAAAGAAGACAGAACGAAACACATTTCACCAAAGTTATTCTTTATACATAATCTTCAGAAGAATTGTGATATTGATGTGCAACAAATTCGTTCAACTAACAATCTTGCATATTTGTTCACTAAATCTTTGCCAACTTAAACTTTTGAGAATATGTTATTCAAGACCGGAATGCGAAGACTTCAACATCTAAATCATGGTCTTAATCGGGGGGAGTAAAATGAAAGTATATATGTCCTAGAAACAATCATTTTAGGAGCACATGTACTTGAACACATTCATATTATTAATAAGATTAATATATACTTGACATTTGCAATTATTGAATTATTATTTGATTGTTTATATTATTCATTAATGCATCCTTGAACTTATTGTCATTAATAATGTGAGATATTAATGATAGAGTGTAGTTCTTAAAATAGCCTAGACTAATGATCATCGAGAATGGGATATCAATGATATGTTATAAGTCGACACGTGTCCGTGATCACATTCTTAGAGAATGTAGTATATCTCACTTCATCGCTAGCAATAGTTGCTAGTGATGGATATTGGATACTGTATAGTATTGCATTGATAAACTATTTTATACATACTTCTAGAGTATTATCGCATGTGATGAGAATTCTTACTTGAGTCAATATCAAATCTTGTTTCGAGCAATGCACTTTGATCCCGCCCTAAGCTCAAATGCCTTATAGGTTGAGACGCGGCTTGTATTGGGTGACACAAGTAGATTGAAGGTGGTAGTTGAGCCAAGAATATGATTCATTCCTCGATTGGAATTTTGAGAGAACACTCACTTCTCATGGATGTTCGGATCAAATTGGCTCGCAAGAGACATATCTAGGATATTCAGTTCTTGTCACTAATATAGATGAGATAAAGTGATCAAGCCATTTGGATAGACACCGCAAATCTTAAGCTTGATCGGGTGTGTCGCGAATGAAAGGAATTTATCATCTCACATAGAGGTTTGTTTACTTAGTCTTGTAAACGCATTACTTATATGTTCCACACCCAACAAATTCTGTGAGTCGCGGTTTAATGATTTGATCATGTTTGATAACGATGTGTGGCACAAATCACACTAAGTCGATTGTCTTTTCGGTCTAAGGGTATATTGAGAGAATGTAAAATATCGGATTTTGAATCAAGATATTTTATAATAAATTATGGAATAATTTTCATTTGATGAAAATTAATTAATTAAGTTAAAATTAAATCTTGGATTTAATTAGAACTAAAACGTGTAGAAAATAAATAAAGGAGTCGCATAACAGTGGGCCCAAACATCGCCCATCTGATAATTTGGATTGGGTCACCAAGCCCGATCCAAACCATCGTTTAGGGTTTCCTCCACTATATATTTGGCACTTAACTCATAATTTCAGAAGAACTCACTTTCCACTTTCTGAACTCAGAGTTCAGGAAATAAAATTCTCTCAAACCTCTGCCATGATTTTCTAGCTTTCTTGGGCAAAGGAATATACCGAAGCAAGGCTTGCACCCGGATTGAAAATCGCGATTTTAGGAACATTAAAAGCATAAATTGTAAGTTTTTTTTTTATGTCTTTGCAGATTTGAATTATTTTAATCATAATCATAAACGCTTTGTCCAAGTAAGTTTACTCAAAATTTTAAACTTCCGCTGTTCCTTACTTGTATGTTTTACACCCAACAAATTCCTACAGTGGTATCAGAGCCCAGGCTGGTTTAATGATTATACGATAATCTTTAATAACGATATGTGGGAAATTAATTATTTTGATTTAAAACTGATTTTCGAAATTTTTAAAAAAAAAAAAAAAAAATCAGAACAGTACCCACAATTATTGTTATTTAGCATATTATTTGATAATGTGTGCACAAATTAATTGTTTCTCCTAATTGTTTAATTGATTGTCATTTAAATAATTAGAATAGAGTCCGCAAATATATGTCTGGGTAGACGGCGCCCAGTATATGATTAAAACCATCTTATATCATGCATATTGGGTTTGATGGTTTCCCATCTAAATGTGTTTAGAAATTGCATGATAGGATGTCATATGATGTATGATATAATAGTTGATCTTGGTCATAACCCTGAATTAAAATGTTCCCAAAATTTAATACAAGTCTCATTTAAAATTAACGCGTCGTACGTTATAATTGATTGTGGTGCAAAATCCTTTTCGGCGAGATGAGTATTTATGCCCCAGCATTTGCTCTAAGTCTACGAGGACTCAGACCCTTTCATAGATGCATATAAATGTTGTAGTAGGTGATAAACTTTCGTGAGTATTTACACCCAAGTTGTTTGCTGAAGGCTAAGCCCACTTAGATACATAATTGCGATAACGGTTGACTTGCATTGTCTTGGCGCCCCAAATCGGACAAAGCGAGGGACGCAGATCGAATTGTTTAGAACATTCGGTCAACCAAGAGTTTCAAATTGTTTGCAATTGGTTTAGAGACCTACCAGATCGTGTTGTTGAAGTTATCAGCCTCAGCAAACGCGGAGACAACATGAGTTTGGATCTTGGCCCATTATGACCGTATTTGATATGAGTCTATATTCTTTATGGGGTAAAAGAGTATGTTAAAATAGTGGGAGCTAATTAAACTAAAGACCATGTTAGTTAGTTAGTTAATGAATGTGTTAAATAGAAATTATATTAAAATATTAATTTCAAGTCTATCTTTTCTTCGCCATAATGTCGAATCACACTTAAAATGTTGGTCAAACGAACAAGTTGAATGGAGCCAATTTTCCCGAGTGGTTAAGAAATCTGCGTTTGGTATCGCAATTAGAAAAGATTGAGTATGTATTGATACATCACTCCCTACGCCCCTCACAAGATTCTCAAGAGTATGCTCTGTTTGACAAAGCACCTATCGTAAATATCTTGATGATGCCATTGAAGACAACGTGTTATGTTATCTTCTATGACTCAGAGTTACAAAGACATCATGAAAATACGGGCCCCAACGATGCTAGAACACTGAAGAGTCTCTATGACTCACGATCTCGCATAAATGGAGTATGAACCGTTGAGAGATCTTTTAAGTGTAAGCTAAACGGCGGGTCGTGTCACAACATGTTTTGAAGATAATCGATTAATTGAGAGGTTGGCTTCGATTGAACGGTTCGCCGCAAATGTTTGTGTTAATCTAATCTTGAATTCGCCTCGTTTCTTTGAGAACTTCATCAGTGAATTACAACATGAATGGAACGAAAGCAAGTCTCCCGTAACTTCATAATATGTTGAAGACCTTCGAGTCGCCCACCTCCAAAGGTAAAGTGCTGTTTCACGGTGGCTCATCTAGCAAGTTCAAACCTGGCGGTAAGAATACGCAGGTAAGGCGGTTGCCGCCAAACCCACAACTATGAAACCTAAAGGAGTTGTTCAAAAGGCGCCAAGATAGCCGCGATGTTTGCCTCAATTGTAAGAGAAAGGGACATTGGAAGAAGGATCGCATGTACCTGCGGGAGACAAGGCACGCGCGCCCCGCCGACAAGGTATGTTTGTTATTGAAATAAATATGTCTATAACTAATTCTCACCGTTGGGTATCGATACCGCTGTGGCTCGCACATTTGTAATAATGCGCGGGCTAATTGACAACGTAAAGATTGGACCTTGGGAAGTAGATCTACGCGCCGCAATGAGCTAGAGTTGATGCGAACGCGTGGGGACTTATAGACTAGATTTACCTTCGTGCTTTTTTAGAACTTAATAATTGTTATTTTGTTTCGTCTTTGACGATAAATATTATTTCTATCCCTATGTTAGACATTGAGGGGTTTTCCTCACATATTACCAATGGAAACTATGTTTTATCTTATGAAGGTTTTATTTGTGGAAATGCTCCGCTTGTGGATGGATTGTATGTTCTAAACTGTAGCCATGAAATTTTCAATATACAAAATAAAAGAGCTAAAATAAGTAATCAAAGAAATCCCACCTACTTATGGCATTGCGGACTTGGTCACATCAATGAATCAAGGATAGCAAGATTGAGGAAATTAGATTACTTAGAACCATTTGACTTAGAGTCATATGGTGATTGCAAATCTTGCTTAAAAGGAAAGATGACAACCAAATCACTTTCTGGGAAAGGAGTACGTGCCAAAGAGGTGCTTGAGTTAGTCCATACCGATGTATGTGGGCCTTTTCCAACTCAAGCTAAGGGAGACTTTCTTTATTTCATCACTTTACGGATGATTTCAAGGTTTGGGCATGTGTATCTTATGAAACATAAGTCCAAGCTTTTGAGAAATTCATGAGTACAAGTCAAAAGTGAGAAGCAACTTGAAACAAGTATTAAAACTCTTCGATCGATCGAGGAGGTGAGTACTTAAGTAAAGAATTTCTAGATTACTTGAAGCTTCATGAAGTCCATTCGAATGGACACCTCCTAACGCCACAAATGAATGGTGTTCTTTGAGAGGAGAAATCGTGACTTATTAGATATGGTTAGATCCATGATGAGCTTCTCAGCTCTACCAACATACCTATGGGGATATGCATTGCAAAGCTCAATCTACATTTTGAATAGAGTTCCATCAAAGTCAGTTGAGAAAACTCCATATGAGATATGGAATGACAAGAAGCCAAAGACTTAGACACACGCGACTGGGTGCCTGATATGTAAAGAAGTTGCTCACCGACAAATTGGAATCTAAAAGTGAGAAGTATTATTTTGTAGGTATCCTAAGGAAACAAGAGGGTACTACTTCTATCTTCCCGAGGAACATAAAGTAATTGTTTCAGAATGCAATTTTCCTTGAAGAAGACTATGTCTACAAGGAACAGAGTTGCAACAAGATAGAACTTGAAGAAATTCAAGAAGTACAAAATAATGTAGAGAATGACCCCTTGTCAAATAACCTAGACAAAGATTCAGTGGGAGTATTTGATGATGATTGGGTACTTAGAGTACGCCCTTCAGCCAGTGGTAGTGTTGTGAGGGATACTGCAGAAATGCAAGATCCTCATGCACAACCAATGGTAGATGACACAATAGTTGTGCATCATCCTATTCAAAATGATATTCCTGAAAGTTCTCGAGGTGGTGAATTGTCCAACACACAAACATCTTCTCAAAATCAAAATACAAAGAAACAAACGCAGAATGTTCAACTCAGAGATCACTAGACTCATCGTGCACTGAAAGACTTAATCTCCTTGTTGAAACACATAATGAGATAGATATTCCCGATGATGATGAGCCTACTACCTACAACGGCAATGTTAGACATCGATTCACGAGATGGCAAGAAGCCATGAAATCCGAAATGGAGTCTATGTACATAAACCAAGTATGGAACTTGGTTGACTTGCAATGCGGTTAGACCCATAGGATGCAAATGGGTCTTCAAGAAGAAGATTGACGATATGGCAAAATACGGACTTATAAAGCAAGATTGGTGGCTAAAGGTTATAATCAACTACCGGGTCGATTATGATGAAACCTTTTCTCCTATTGCAAAGATTAAGTCCATTCGATTTTGCTTGCTATACCGCATACTATGATTATCATATTTGGCAAATGGATGTTAAACCGCTTCCTCAATGGTAATCTAATTGAGGAGGTGATATGATACACGAGAGAGTTTTACATCTAAGACTCAACCTAAAGCGAGATGCAAACTACAAAAGTCCATTTATGGACTTAAGCAAGCCTCAAGGAGTTGGAACATTTGTTTTGACAAAGCAACAAATCGTTTGACTTTGTTAGAAGCGAAGATCCGTGTGTTTATAGTAACGCACAAACGAGCATTGTCTTCATTGTTATATATGTAGATGACATATTGATAATGGGAGACAATAAGGCTCTCATGCAATCATCAAAGAATGGTTATCCGTAACCTTCACGATGAAGGACTTGGGTGAAGCTCGCTACATTCTTGGAATTAGAATCTACTGAGATAGACCTAATAGATTGTTGGGTCACGATCCATATACATAGACAAAGTGCTAAAACGTTTCTCTATGGAAAATTCCAAGAAAGGGAATCTTCCTATGGGTCAAGGCATCAAGTTGTCAAAGAAGGATTGTCATTCCATAGTTGCAGAACTTGAGCACGTGAAGAGAATCTCATATCTTGGTATAGGATCAATCATGTATGCCATGACTGCATAAGGCCGATGTGGCCTATGCTTAGCATGACTTGCAAATTCAGCAGAATCACGGGAGGAACACTGAAAGCGATCGAGTATTCTTAAGTATCTTAGACGAACTAAATAATACTTCTTAGTCTATGGCGGACAAGAAGAGCTAGTAGCTACTGGGTACACTGATGCTAGCTTCCAGACTGATCTTGATGACTTCAAATCTCAGTCTGGTTATGCCTTCATTTTAAATGGTGGAGTAGTTAGTTGGAAGAGTTCCAAGCAAGCTACAACTGCCGATTCGACAACAGAAGCCGAGTTCTTAAAGGAATTAGGGGTTGTTCCAAGTACCAGTTGTCCAATAATGATTTATTGTGACAACACCGCGCGATTAACAAGCTAAGGAACCAAGATCAACGAATAGAAACAAACATGTACAAGGAAATACCACATACTCGGGAGATGGTGGAGCGGAAGAAATAAAGATAGACTACATTCCCGAAAATAATCTAGCAGACCTATTTACTAAACCATTAAGCTTAGTCAAGATAATGGTCATTTCAAAACACGGGCATTAGATACATTAGTGATTGGATCTAGGCCAAGTGGGAGATTGAAAGTATATATGTCCTAGAAACAATCATTTTAGAGCACATGTACTTGAACACATTCATATTATTAATAAGATTAATATATACTTGGCATTTGCAATTATTGAATTATTATTTGATTGTTTATATTATTCATTAACGTGCATCCTTAAACTTACATTGTCATTAATAATGTGAGATATTAATGATAGAGTGTAGTTCTTAAAATAGCCTAGACTAATGATCATCGAGAATGAGATATCAATGATATGTTATAAGTCGACATGTAGTGCATCACATTCTGCAGAACGTAGTATATCTCACTTCATCGCTAGCAATAGTTGCTAGTGATGGACACATGGATACTCTTGGGAGTATTGGCATACCTGCCGATAAACTATTTGTTATACATGTCTAGAGTATTATCGTGTGGGAGATAGAGGTCCTTAGACTTGAGGTCAATATCGCCTTGTTTACGAGCAATGCACTTTGATCCCGTCTAAGCTCAAATGCCTTATAGGTTGAGACGGCTTATATTGGGTGCATTCAAGTAGATTGAAGGTGGTAGTTGAGCCAATAATAGGATTCATTCCTCGATTGGAATTTTGAGAGAACACTCACCTTCTCGTAGATGTTAGGTCGACAAGTCATTGGCCAACGCAAGAGACATATCTAGGATATGGTCTAGTCTTGACTAATATAGATGAGATAAAGTGATCGCCATTTGGATAGACACCGCAAATCTTAAGCTTGATCGAGTGTGTCGCGAATGAAAGAAATTTATCATCTCACATGAGGTTTGTTTACTTGAGTCTTGTAAACGTCTTCACATATCGTCCGCCGTGCGCCTAGGAGTTCCGTGTGAACCTCGATTTGATCAGTGCAATGTGTGAAGGCCCAAAGGTCACACTAAGTCGATTGTCTTTTCGGTCTAAGGGTATATTGAGAGAATGTAAAATATCGGACTTTGAATCAAGATATTTTATAATAAATTATGGGATAATTTTCATTTGATGAAAATTAATTAATTAAGTTAAAATTAAATCTTGGATTTAATTAGAACTAAAACGTGCAGAAAATAAATAAAGGAGTCATAACATGGACCCGGTTCGATCGCCCATCGCAATTTGGATTTGGTCGTCTTGAAGCGATCCAAATCATTGGTTTAGGGTTTCCACTATATATTTGACACTTAACCCATAATTTCGTAAGAACTCACTTTCCACTCTCAACTCGAGTTCAGAAATAAAATTCTCTCAAACCTCTGCCAAGATTTCCTAGCTTTCTTGGGCAAAGGAATATACCGAAGCAAGGCTTGCACCCGGATTGAAAATCGCGTGCGCACCTTTTAGTAGAGACTGCATTAAAAGCATAAACTGTAAGTTTTTCTTTTATGTCTTTGCAGATTTGAATTATCGCATAATCATACCAGAAACGTTTGTTGGAGCAAGTAAGTTTACTCAAAATTTTAAACTTCCGCTATGCCTTACTTGTATGTTTTACACTCAACAAATTCCTACATAAAATACGCGTTGTACTCATTTTTCTTATTCAAGGTTGTCCTGTTGGGGTTTCCTGGTAAAGTTTTTAATGAGACAGCTTGTAGCGCGTATTACTAGATGTGTACTTTTTTTCTTCACTTGAATTTTTTCCACTGAATTTTTTGAGTAAGATTTTAACGATACACATTATCTATTGATGAACATCCAATGAGAGTATTATAAATACAATATATTATGAATGTTCATTTAAATACTCCCGCAATTGAATAGGTTTGAAACTGGATAATCTTACAATTGGATAAGGTTGCAACCAAGCAAGCAACTTGCAGTAGCTCATGCAGACAACTTGCAAGCAGCTCCATGAAAAGCCTTGCAAAAGTTTCCTTAGGCTTGCAATCAAACAAACAACTTGCGAGTAGCTCAAACAGGTAGCTCGAGGAGACAACTTACCATCAACTACTTTTCTTCTATAAATAAGAAGTCAATTCAGTTCATTTGTACATCAGTTTGAAGTTGAATAATATATCAACTCTTTTTATATACTTGTCTCTGATGTATTTACTTTATAATCTTTATTTTATACTCTCTCCGTCCCAATATAAGTGTCATATTGTCCCAAAAAGAGTCTCTTTCTATATTTAGTAAATTTTTATAAATTTTAGACTACAAAATTCAAAAGTCTTTCTATATTTTTTAAATTTATACATAGTCAAATCAAGACATTTAAATTATGACGGAGGAATATCATTCTTCAATTTTCTGGGCCAAATGCTACTTCTAACATTCCAAATAGTTTTGGTCGTCTAGTTGTATTTCTTATTTCTTAGATCCGAAAATCCGCCAAGGAAAAAGTGTTTCGGAGTTCGGACTAGCTAGAGTAGAGAAAAAGTTTGACAACATGGTGGCAGCAATCAATAAATGTCTCCACGTATACGAATGTGACTCAGCTTCAATCTTGGAAGCAAAAAGGCGAAATTCCTCGCCCACAGGGTCTCCACCCCTCCGATCCGACATAAATTGGTGGAGGAAGGTAAATCACAGACTTCGGCCCACTGTGGGAGACACGGTCGCAGTGTCACATGAGTCATCCTCACAGCGAGAAATAAACATCATGCTGCGCCGAATCGCTGCTTTCGTTAATCGCCACCCTGAACTAACTCAGCCTACACCCATGCGGGTGACTCAGCTTCAATCTTCGTGACTGAAATATTTATGACTCCTATATATTAAAGTGATAAGTATTTTTTACACTATTGGTGTAAAAAAATTAATCCGCAATCACATCAAGTTAAGATAATTAAATGGCACGTTCATAAAATGAATTTAGTAACATGAAAAATTAAACAAATTATCTATTACGTCCTCTATTTTAAAATATTTATCTTACTTTTATTTTTTATTAGTTAAAAAAATGTCACTTTCTTTTTCTAAAAATTCTTTAATTTTAACTTTCCTCCTAACATATTTTCACAAGATTAAAAGATATTTTGATATTAAAGTAAAACAAAGAGATCGTAACAAAATACTAAGAATAAAAATTAATTGAGAAATTTTAACAGTAAATACATCCACACCAATATGTTAACGAGAGTACAAGAAATAGGAGATTAATTTATTTAAGCAGCCAATGCATATGAGTAAAAATCATTACAGAAATAAAAAGAAAAAGGTCATTTCTTTGTGGGCAATTTCAGCACTTTTTCCTTATTTAAGCAGTAGCTGAGTGATCATCCAAAGAACAAGGTCTACTGACCATTAGTCACAGTACTGAGTAAAGAAAAATGGCTTCCAAACTTCTCTTTTTCTTTGCTATCCTCTTATTTTCAGCTCTATCTGCTTTTGCTGAGGACAACAATCCTAGCCTTGTAATGGACTATTACAAGGACACCTGCCCTCAAGCTGAAGAAATCATCAAAGAACAAGTCAAGCTTCTCTACAAACGCCACAAGAACACTGCATTTTCTTGGCTCAGAAACATTTTCCATGACTGCTTTGTTGAGGTATACAAAAAAAAATAGTACTCTCTTTTTTTCCTTTTCTTTAGCCACCCTTTTTGAAGAAATGACAACTGAACATTTTTTTTGGGTGCAGTCATGTGATGCTTCTTTGTTGTTGGACTCAACAAGGAGGATGCTGTCTGAGAAGGAGACAGACAGGAGTTTTGGTATGAGAAACTTCAGATACATTGAGACTATTAAGGAAGCTGTAGAAAGGGAGTGCCCTGGTGTTGTTTCTTGTGCTGATATTCTTGTTTTGTCTGGTAGAGATGGCATTGTTGCTGTAAGTTTTACTACTAGTAACTTACTAAAATCTTTAACTTCCAAGAAACTTCCCTTCTTTTATTTCCATGTGTACTTGTAGTAGTAGATCTGGATCTACTCTAGTCATTATAGTTCATAAACTTTCCAACTTTGAGCAAACATTTACTTTGTGAGCATTTACTGTGTACTTGACTACTATTTATGTATTTTTGACAGGCTCAGATATTTGTCTGTGTTTCCTTTTTTGGTTCTTTAAAGTGGTTTGGTTAAAAACTGTAATACTAATATCTAGTGATATGTATAATGGACTTGTACACAGCTAGGAGGGCCACATATCCCCCTCAAAACTGGAAGAAGAGATGGAAGGAAGAGCAGAGCAGATATTCTTGAACAACACCTCCCAGACCACAATGAAAGCATGAGTGTTGTTCTTGATAGGTTTGCCAACATTGGAATCAACACTCCTGGAGTTGTTGCCTTGTTAGGTACTATAAACAGACTCCCTTTACCCCCTCTCCCAGATGCAGAGCTAGTGAGGGTCGAACCCATCTCGTCAAAAAAATTATACTATTTATACAAAGTTAAAAATTGTTTTTATGTTTATATAAGTAGATGTTGAACCTGTAAGTTTCTTCGTGTGTGTACTTTTTATACTTTTGAACCCCTTATTAACAATTCTGGCTACGTCACTTGCTTCCCCACCACCCCACACAGAAAAAATAAAGCAAAAAAGAGCGCTTCAATTTTCTTTGATCTTTTATTATCCATGGGTGGAACTAGAGTGTTGACTACGAGTTCAAATCCTTGACTCCGCCTCTATTAGTATTTGAGAGTGAAGTGAGCCTTGGCCCAACGGTAGTTGTTGTGTCATCATTAGGTCATTGAACGTTCAAGCTGTTAATTGTATCAGTAGACGACCATACGGTCCACTGGGATGTTATTTTATTAATTGGTATGTGTGAGTGAAAAAATCAAAGCTAATTTTGTGTG
The DNA here is from genome assembly GCA_029844215.1 of Przewalskia tangutica. NCBI lineage: Eukaryota > Viridiplantae > Streptophyta > Magnoliopsida > Solanales > Solanaceae > Przewalskia > Przewalskia tangutica. Next base: position 35,184,417 of record CM056727.1, on the reverse strand, counting down.
ATGTGGTCTTATTGAACAGGGGCACACAGTGTGGGAAGAACACACTGTGTGAAGTTGGTTCACCGTTTGTATCCAGAAGTAGACCCTCAGCTGAACCCAGACCATGTACCCCACATGCTCAAGAAGTGTCCAGACCCAATCCCAGACCCAAAGGCAGTGCAGTATGTGAGAAATGACAGAGGCACACCAATGAAGCTAGACAACAACTACTACAGGAACATATTGGACAACAAGGGCTTAATGTTAGTTGACCACCAACTAGCAACTGACAAGAGGACTAAGCCCTATGTAAAGAAAATGGCAAAGAGCGAAGATTATTTCTTCAAGGAATTTTCAAGAGCCATCACTATTCTTTCTGAGAATAATCCACTCACTGGGACAAAGGGTGAGATCAGAAATCAGTGCAATCTTTCCAACAAGCTCCACTAAGAGATCCTGATTTTGCTTGCTATGTGCTTGTACTCATTTATCACTTTTTCCCCTTCCTTTGTGTATATGTGAGGGAAGGAGTGGACAGTGAAAACTGATAGGAATAAGATGGTTTTTCTCAGTGTTGTAAGTTTGTGTAGTGGCATGAAAGTGGTGGTGACCATGTCCAATACATTACATGTTTTGTTTGTAAAATTCACAGTTTTAGCTACCCTTCTAAGTTATGAAGGAGGTGTTAATTTGATGTGTTTACTATGCAAGAATGTTTATCTTGACGGTTCTTTCTACATGATTCTTGCATAAAGATTCACTTTTTAACAGTATCAAGTAAAGATTCAACAACTTTAGTGGAATTCAATGATAAAAAGAAGCATCTTCTTGAAGAAAGTTAAAGGCAGGAAAAGCAAATGAGGCCCCTCATATTTTGGATAAAGATAAACCAAGGGGAAAACATTTTTTAAATTAAAAAAGAAAAAGTAAAAAGAAGTTCCTTTACGTTGAGAAAATACAATGTCATCACTTGCGTCATGGCTGCTAAAACTAATGATAATTAATGGTACTATTAATATACTTATTGAGGTTCTGACAAAGAGAAAGAGGGTCATGAATGTTGTGCAGGAGGGAAGATAGGTAACTACTACTTAATGTAAATAATTAAAACCAAAATAAATACTGGTGTTTGTTGGGTTATCAATTCTCAGCAATTTGGAATTTTCCTCAAGAACCAAGAAATTTAGTTGGTTGTAACTTAAGATGCATTAATATTAAGAACGGAAGATACAGACATAATACTTACTAGCTATATATAAGGCTGGTTAGTGGACCGCGACAACCCGATCCCGCCTCGATCTGCCCTATCTCGTCCTGATTTTACTGGATAAATTAGGGGATAGGGATTGACTCTAGTCGGGTTTGAAATAGGGATGGGACAAGCGCTGGTCCCACCCTGCCCCGATCCCGCCCCAGTCCTGTCCCGTTTCTACCAGAAAGTAGCCGTTGCACAAATGACCATTTGCAATTCTAACCGTTGCCAACGACTACAAACTGCCATTTTGGCCCCCCAACACCCCATAAATCCCCCACACTTTAATATTTATTTTGACCCCTAAGTTAGTATATTTATACATTAACCCTATTTCTTAACTGTAAATACCTCATTTTCCTCTTCATTTTTCTCACAAAGCTTCCTACTATCTCTCTAGTCTCTCTCTCTCTCTACAAGTCTAAATTGCACACTAAATATTATATTTTATTTGCTAATTTCTATCAAAGTTAAAAAATTGAGAGTGAAGTTGACAATTAACTTGAGGATTCTTAGATAATTTTTTTCTAGCTACTAAGATTTTTTTTTGGTATTCATTATCCTACTATTTCATCTATATTATTGTATATAGCTCTAATATTTTTGTTATTTAATGATTATAAGAAAAAATCAACTTACGCTCCAACTATTACAAAAATGATTGTAAAATTTTAAAAATAGTTTTTTTCTATTCCCACTATTTATTTTAGGTGATGTATTAAATTCTACTATTAAAGTAGACGATTGTAATACCCTTATTGAAACGATTTATGAATGCCTAGAAATACTTGAAACAGAACCAACTAAAGAACATGTTATCTCTAGCATACAAACACAATGCAAAACTATGTATATGTATTACCAAGAGAAAAGTACAAATAATCAACCGGCTTCTGTACCATCTTCTTCTACTTCACTTCAACCTTATAAAAACACATAGATTATTCCGGAATACACATTGAATGCTGAAATTATGCATTGAATTTCTGATAGTAGATCCATAATAAAAAAAATGTTTGTGATTGTTCCAGAAGAAATGAAACAAAAGCTGAAGGAGTCCTTGGGGTGATCTCGTAGTTCCTACGGGGTGGAGATGATGGGGTCGGTCCATGGATTTTTCTTCCTTTTCTTTTACCGCATTTCGCTCAAAGGGTTGACGGGAGATAGCGCATCAAGCTGTTCGCAAGGGCCAACTTGATCCTCTTTCACGCTCATGTCACGTCGAGGTACTGCAGAAAAAAAGCAAAATCCGATCCAATTATGGGAGCTGGCCATGCCCGAAGTCGTTACCTTAACCGCAGCGAGTGGATGCCAAGGCGTGGCTAGTGACCGAGTGAAGTCGTAATGCGTAGTCATCCGAAGCGCGCTGGATCACCTCCTTTTCTGGGAGAGTTAATGCTTGTTGGGTATTTTGGTTTGACACTGAATCACCTCCTTTTCTGCGAACAGGTAATATACTAAGAAGGTATTCCGCCATATGCAAGGCGTATACCCAAAAAGAAGGGGGGGGGGGGAGATAAGCATGGAAGAGCATAGTGCAGACCTTATTTGTAAAAACCGGAAAATAATAATAATAGATAGTTGTTGGTTGAGTTAATAAAAATACATATATATAAGAAAATAAAGAATAAATTGCATGGGATAGAGTTAGTGTTAAAGTTGGATAAATAGATAGATGAAATGAAAATAAGAAAAACAAAAACAAAAGAAAAACAAAACAAAAAAAAAACAAAAAAACGAAAAAACAATCAGCATGCATACGTGATGCTTTCCCCCTTTCCCCCCCTTTTTCAATTCCCCTCCACCCTTGGCCTTCCATCTCCCATAAGTTATACAACCTTCTCCACTTATACATTATACTTATACACAAACAAAGTGCATACCACAAAGATTAGAAAATCAGAAAAAAACAAGTGAACAAGAAGAGGAAAAATCTGGAAAAATACCAAGAGGCAAGAAGAACAAGAATCAAACTACTAGAGAGTAGGATCATTTTAGCAACTACACAACAATAATCTTCACACTTACAAGGTGAGTTTTCTCACTCAGAAATTCTTGGTAACATCCTTTATTTTTAGTTCAATACATGTTAGAATAAGAATTGAGTGTTGAAAAGAAATATTGAACTTTTGATTGTTTAGACAACTAGTTGCGTCATGAACTTTACGAACTGTTCTCACTGAGTTATAATTGTTAGAATTTTATGAAATTCGGAGGAATTGTACACCTCTCTAATATGATCATATAGAACCAAAAATGAGGTAAAATGGACGTACGGTTTGAAAGTTATCATAGTTCAAAGTTCCTGCCTTAGATTTGGTCGAAATTCGGAAAGGCATAATTACGGACTGTTTTTATTGAGTTTTACTTATTAGAATTATATGAAAATTTACATGGTTGTAAATCTCTCTGTTACGGACAGATATATATAAAGATTTATTAAAACGGACTTACGAGTTGAGAGTTATTGTAGTTTGAAGTTGCTGCCTCGGATTCGTCGGAATCCAGAAGGGCAGGACGTTGAAACATAAAACTGTACTAATCTGTGGGGAATATGAAAATTGTTGCTAAATGAAAGTTCTAGATCTCTGTTGTGGACATTTTGAGACCTTACGGGGGTCTATCCGACTTACGGATTGAGAGTTATCGCTGTTTAAAGTTTCTGCCTCGGATCTATCGAGATCCAGAAAGGGCAGCGAATAAAAGTGTAAAACTGTACCAAATGGTACAGAATATGAATGGATGGTTCACATGGAGACGTGTAGATCTCTGTTCTCGTCGTTTTGAGATTTTATGGGGCTTGAACGGGTTTACAGATTAGGAGTTATGACTATTCTAAGATTGGGTGTTGTTTAATAAATATTCTGCCGAAATAAATTTCATGTGGCTGTTTTGAGGATAAATTTGTGTTAGTTACCCAAAGTAGTTTTAAATGAAATTTGGTACAGTGAAAGATCCCCGTCTTACCTTAGTTTCCGCTTGAGAAACACCTTAGTTGGAGTTATGGTTAAAAAGTTATAATCGTTACAAGTATGAATGATGAATGTTAGAAAGAGAATAGTATTTATTTGATCTTCTGAAAATATGAAAAGTGAATACGTGTTCACATAAATATATAAATATATAATGGATCGGGTTGCACGCCGCAACAAAACGTAAAGTGAATACGCGTTCACAAATACGTAAACATAATGGATCGGGTTGCACGCCGCAACAAAACGTAAAGTGAATATATGTTCACAAATACGTAAATATAATGGATCGGTTGCGCAGCAACAAAACGTAAAGTGAATACGCGTTCACAAATACGTAAACATAATGGATCGGGTTGCACGCCGCAACAAAACGTAAAGTGAATATATGTTCACAAATACGTAAATATAATGGATCGGGTTGCACGCCGCAACAAAACGTAAAGTGAATACACATTCACAAATACGTAAACATAATGGATCGGGTTGCGCCGCAACAAAACGTAAAGTGAATACGTGTTCACAAATACGTAAATATAATGGATCGGGTTGCACGCAACAAATATGAAAGATGAATACGTGTTCACCTATATATAAATATGAAAAGTGAATACGCGTTCACAAATATATAAATGTAATAAACATGTGGAAATGCAGGAATGTCTTAACGTATAATACGAGATAAAATGAAGTGTTAGTTAAACCGAGAATTTCCTATGAGGAGTTGTTGCATATTTAAAGATGTTGTAACCTGATATGTTTTTGCAATATGCTTATTACGTTATAATGTGATTGCACTTGGAATATCAGGTGTTACTTTGAATTGCAGGTAGGTGTTCTCACCACTTGGATGGTGGTGACTTTATTTAACATGTTTCAGAAAGCGTGATAGAGGAAAGGCTCCACGCCAAGGCTAGCGATCGTCCCCACGCCTCTTGTCATACCAAGTCCATTGCTTCGCTTGGTGCTCGCGAGTTCGTAATGTCGGGCCCAGTTGTCTCGAAATGCCCGTGTGGAATGGTCTCCTTCCAACTTAGAATAATATTTGTCAGTATGTCTATGTAGAAACAATATTTGCACGAGTATGGGCTCGCGTTATATTTTCAATAAAGTCATAAACAAATTTCTTTATTGTTATTTTTATTAATAGCTCCGTATTTGAATATAAGTTTAAATTTCTAAATAAAGAGAATTAAATGGTGCTCCTGGTGGAAAATAATTGTCCAGGTGCCATCACGCCCTAAGTAAAGACTTAGGAAAATTTGGGGCGTGACAAGTTGGTATCAAAGCTAAACCAGGTTAAGAGATTCTAGGAAGTTTTTCTTCGAGTTGGGTGTTTGAACGGTTACTTATTGCGACTGCAGCGCGCCACCTTAGTAATAAGTAAACTAATAACATCCTAAAGTTTCACTTCTTTCATCCTCTTCTCGTTACTATTTTGAGTCTTTTCAAAGACTTGGTTCTCGTACTAGCTCCTTCAAAGGATTGTGGAAGGGAGTGTACAACGATAAAATAACAGATGGATCGCACCACCGACCAAAAGGTAGGAGAGGTACCAGATAGACTATGGGGCAAATTTTGTGAGAATAAGGAACATATCTATACAGGAAGGACTACAAGTCTAACCCAATAGTATTTCTCGATGAGGTAGAAAACCCACTGCTTACACGAGGATGTGTGAGACGCATGACGCCAATTTGGTAATCGCACGGTTAGTGGACGACACACGCGTGTGGTGGAGAAATTTTAGAAGAAATCATTTTTCGATGTCACCACCGATGACGCGGGGAGTTCGTGAGTCGCGTTCGCGAAAAGTACATGCCTAACTCCCAAAAGATGCGCTCGACGTGAGTTCGAATCTTGAAACAAGGACACCGCAATATGATAGAATACAATACCTAATTCATCCAATCACAAGATACAACGCACATATTATTCCTACGTAAAGGAGAAAGTCAAAAGAGTTGTAAGGGTTTAAACCCAAACTTGGAAGAGAAGGTAGTGGCATTAGCCCATTATCGGGCATACCTTCGCATCGTTGGTATGACAATGAGGGTAGAAGGTTTCGCTAAAGCAAAAAGAGAATATTCGCGAAGAGATTTGGACGCCAGATCATTTAACCGAGTCAAAATCAAGCATGAGTTTAGTAAGGGATCTTCAGACCGAACCAATCGCTGGGCCTTATTTCAAGCCCGAGAGGCACGTTGGTCTAATTACCAAGGTAGCAAGGACAAGGCCACCAACCCTAACACGCGAGGTGACAAACCGATTTGTAAGATTTGTCAAAGGAAACACAATGGAGAATGTCGGCCTTAACGAGGACATGTTATAATCGCGAGAGTCGTGCCACTATGCCGTGGATTGCAAGAAGAGGACCCAAACTCAATATATTCGGGAGGTCGAAGCAACCACCGCCACTGTGGGAAATCGTGGAAACCAACCCCGCCAGAGTCGTGAGGTCAACAACCCAACAATTTAATCGGCCACGCTTTGCCCTGCAGGAATGAGGCAGAAGCATCTAATGCGGTGGTCACAGGTATTTTGCTAGTCTCGAGTATTCCTGCATTTGTATTATACGATCCCGGCTCTACATTTTCATATGTGTCAATGAGCTTTGCTAAGAATTTACACGTAGAACCTTCTTATTTAAGTGAACCTTTTGAGGTTATGACACCAGTAGGGCCTCGATTTGGGCCTCTCGGGTGGTAAATAATTTCCCATTAGAAGTGAATGGCAGGGGAACAATGGTGAACCTAGTACTACTTGATATGGTAGACTTCGACGTCATTTTGGGTATGGATTGGTTGTCGGCATGTTATGCCATGTTAGATTGTCAACGAAAGATAGTGAGATTAACTTTTCCCGGAGAACCGTAGTTGTTATAAGGGTAGGGTTGTAATATCCTCAGTCGCTTTATTTCCTACCTGGGGCTCAAAAGTTATCGAGAAGTCACAGAGTGGAGTATGATATCCGCTAATATAGTGGATACCCAAAAAGAATCCTCGGTGAATGATGTTCCTATTGTTCGAAATTTTCTAGAGGTTTTTCCTGAAGATCTTCCAGGCCTTCCTCCGGATAGAGAAGTGGAGTTTGCTATAAAGTTAATTCCGGGTACAAGACCCATTTCTATTCCTCCATATCGAATGGCCCCAGCTGAATTGAGGGAGTTAAAAGAACAATTGAAGGATCTTCTGGATAAAGGTTTTATAAGGCCTAGTGTTTCCCCTTGGGGTGCACCAGTCCTGTTTGTGAAAAAGAAAGACGGATCGCTCCGAATGTGCATCGATTATCGAAATCTCAATAAGGTCACGATCAAGAACCGATACCCATTACCAAGAATCGATGATCTTTTTGACCAACTTCAGGGAGCTAGCTATTTTTCCAAGATTGATCTCCGTTCGGGATATCACCAGCTGAAAATAAATCCAGATGATATATCCAAAACAGCCTTTAGAACCCGATACGGCCATTATGAGTTCTTGGTCATGTCTTTTGGGTTAACCAATGCCCCAACAGCTTTTATGGATTTAATGAACAGAATCTTCAAACCATTCCTAGATTTGTTCGTGATTGTGTTCATAGATGATATCCTAATCTACAGTAAGAGTGTTGAAGAACATGAAGAGCATCTGAGGGTAGTGCTTCAAGTCTTGAAACAGGAGAAACTATATGCTAAATTTTCAAAGTGTGAATTTTGGTTGGAAGAGGTAGCCTTTTTGGGTCATGTTGTGTCAAGGGATGAAATTATGGTAGACCCCCAGAAGATAGAAGCAATGAAGAACTGGCCAAAACCGACCACTCCGACAGAGGTTAGAAGTTTCTTGGGTTTGGCTGGGTATTATAGAAGATTCGTAAAAGGTTTTTCTAGTCTTGCTGCTCATTTGACCCGGTTGACTCAAAAAGCGGTTAAGTACCAGTGGTCAGAAGCATGTGAAGCAAGTTTTCAGAAACTAAAGGAATTGTTGACTACTGCACCAGTCCTAACCTTACCATCGGGACAAGAAGGGTTCACGCCTATCATGACGCTCAGAGTTGGGTTAAGATGTGTCTTGATGCGCTTTGGAAAGGTTATTGCGTATGCATCTAGACAGTTAAAGATACATGAGAAGAATTACCCAACTCATGACTTGAAATTAGTTGCGGTGGTGTTTGCCTTACGAATATGGAGACATTATTTGTATGGTGTGCATGTGGACATATTTACATATCATAAGAGTTTGCAGTACATAACCACGCAGAAGGATTTGAATCTCCGACAAAGAAGATGGTTAGAGTTGCTTAAGGATTATGACCTTTGTATTCTTTACCATCCCGAAAGCTAACGTGGCCGACGACTCGATGAGAGATCAATGGGCAGCTTGGCCCATTTGGTAATACAAAATAGGAGTATTGTTCGGGAGGTACAAAGATTGGGAAACCTCGGGGTTAGCTTAACTGAGATCGGTGAAGGTAGGGTGGTGGTACATGATACCTCACAGTCTGCCTTAGCTTCAGAAATAAAAGAAAGTCTATTTGAGGATACAAAGTTTGTTGGATTTCGGGAGAGGATCCAACAGGGAAACCCTTCACAGTTTACATTGGGAGATAATGACGGAACCCTTCGGTATAAGTGTAGGTTATGTGTTCCTAAGGTAAAGGATCTAAGGAGGAAGATCTTAGATGAGGTCACAACACAAGATATTCCATTCCTCCGTGGTCAACAAAAATGTATCAGACCTCAAGGTAAATTATGGTGGGACGGGATGAAGAAAGATGTCATGGAGTTTGTCGAGATGTCTTATATGTCACAGTGAAAGTTGAACATCAAAACTCGCGGATTACTTCAGACATCGAGTCCCTATGTGGAAATGGGAGGCGATTCATATGGATTTCAGAATCGGGTCTACCAAAACTCGAGAAGGGTATGATTCTATTTGGGTGATTGTTGATCGCTTACAAAGTCACCTATTTCTTACCGGTCAAGACTATGTATCGCGCACCACAAGACACATAGTTTTATTTGAAGGAGATTGTGCGGTTACACGATTCCCTTACAAATTATTTCAGATAGGGTTCCAGTTCACCTCACACTTTTGGCAAAGTTTCCAGCAGGTCTCGGACAAAAGTTAAGTTAAGCACGACTTTCCACCCGCAAACAGATGGGCAAGTCGAGCGAACAATTCAAACACTCGAGGACATGTTGCGATCTTGTGTGTTAGATTTTCGGGAAGTGGTTGGACCATCTATGTCTAATTGAGTTCGCCACAACAATAGTTTTCACTCTAGCATACAAATGACCCCGTTTGAAGCATTATATGGACGAAAATGTAGGTCTCCACTGATGGTTCGGTGGGTGAGACGCACTGTTCGACTGAAGTCATTCAAGAAACAAATGATAAGGTACATATGATTCGGGAGCGGATCAAAACAGCCCATAGCCGTCATAAGTCCTATGCGGATCATCGGAAAAGAGATCTTGAATTCCAAGAGGGGGAGAAAATATTTTTTAAAAGTGTCCCCAATGAAGGGAGTGATGCGCTTTGGTAAGAAAGGGAAATTGAGCCCAAGGTTTATTGGGCCATATGAGATCTTGCGAAGAGCTGGGAATGTGGCTTACGAATTAGCACTTTCACAAGAAATGGAAGCAAGGCATCCAGATTTCATGTGTCAATGTTACGAAAATACTTGCACGATCCAAGTCACGTCATCCTTCCCCAGGAGATAGTTCTTAATAAAGATCTTCAATATGAAGAGGCTCCGGTAGAAATACTTGATAGAAAGGTCCAACGCCTTAGAAATAAAGATATTGCTTCCGTGAAAGTCCTATGGAAGAATCACTCCACAGAGGAAGCCACCTGAGAAGCGGAAGAGGCGATGAAAGTCAAATATCCATTCCTATTTGACTAAGGTAATAATAAAAAAATGCTACATAGTACATCATATGTGTAATTTGCGTGTCTATATGCATGTGTTACAACCTTATTCTCATTCGAGGACGAATGCTTCTTAAGGAAGGGAGAATGTGAAGCCCCAAATTTGTGACAATAACAATAAACATTATTGTGGCTATGTGATTATGTTATTATTGTGTCCATGTGATTATGTTACGGCCTTATTCACATTCGAGGACGAATGTTGCTTAAGGAGGAGAGAATGTAAAAACCGGAAAATAATAATAATAGATAGTTGTTGGTTGAGTTAATAAAAATACATATATATAAGAAAATAAAGAATAAATTACATGGGATAGAGTTAGTGTTAAAGTTGGATAAATAGATAGATGAAATGAAAATAAGAAACACAAAAACAAAACAAAAAAAAAACAAAAAAAAAAAACAAAAAAACGAAAAAACAATCAGCATGCATACGTGATGCTTTCCCCCTTTCCCCCCCTTTTTCAATTCCCCTCCACCCTTGGCCTTCCATCTCCCATAAGTTATACAACCTTCTCCACTTATACATTATACTTATACACAAACAAAGTGCATACCACAAAGATTAGAAAATCAGAAAAAAACAAGTGAACAAGAAGAGGAAAAATCTGGAAAAAATACCAAGAGGGCAAGAAGAACAAGAATCAAACTACTAGAGAGTAGGGATCATTTTAGCAACTACACAACAATAATCTTCACACTTACAAGGTGAGTTTTCTCACTCAGAAATTCTTGGTAACATCCTTTATTTTTAGTTCAATACATGTTAGAATAAGAATTGAGTGTTGAAAAGAAATATTGAACTTTTGATTGTTTAGACAACTAGTTGCGTCATGAACTTTACGAACTGTTCTCACTGAGTTATAATTGTTAGAATTTTATGAAATTCGGAGGAATTGTACACCTCTCTAATATGATCATATAGAACCAAAAATGAGGTAAAATGGACGTACGGTTTGAAAGTTATCATAGTTCAAAGTTCCTGCCTTAGATTTGGTCGAAATTCGGAAAGGCATAATTACGGACTGTTTTTATTGAGTTTTACTTATTAGAATTATATGAAAATTTACATGGTTGTAAATCTCTGTTACGGACAGATATATATAAAGATTTATTAAAACGGACTTACGAGTTGAGAGTTATTGTAGTTTGAAGTTGCTGCCTCGGATTCGTCGGAATCCAGAAGGGCAGGACGTTGAAACATAAAACTGTACTAATCTGTGGGGAATATGAAAATTGTTGCTAAATGAAAGTTCTAGATCTCTCTGTTGTGGACATTTTGAGACCTTACGGGGGTCTATCCGACTTACGGATTGAGAGTTATCGCTGTTTAAAGTTTCTGCCTCGGATCTATCGAGATCCAGGAAGGGCAGCGAATAAAAGTGTAAAACTGTACCAAATGGTACAAAATATGAAAGGATGGTTCACATGGAGACGTGTAGATCTCTGTTCTCGTCGTTTTGAGATTTTATGGGGCTTGAACGGGTTTACAGATTAGGAGTTATGACTATTCTAAGATTGGGTGTTGTTTAATAAATATTCTGCCGAAATAAATTTCATGTGGCTGTTTTGAGGATAAATTTGTGTTAGTTACCCAAAGTAGTTTTAAATGAAATTTGGTACAGTGAAAGATCTCCGTCTTACCTTAGTTTCCGCTGAGAAACACCTTAGTTGGAGTTATGGTTAAAAGTTATAATCGTTACAAGTATGAATGACAGAATGTTAGAAAAGAGAATAGTATTTATTTGATCTTCTGAAAAATATGAAAAGTGAATACGTGTTCACATAAATATATAAATATATAATGGATCGGGTTGCACGCCGCAATAAAACGTAAAGTGAATACGCGTTCACAAATACGTAAACATAATGGATCGGGTTGCACGCCGCAACAAAACGTAAAGTGAATATATGTTCACAAATACGTAAATATAATGGATCGGGTTGCACGCCGCAACAAAACGTAAAGTGAATACGCGTTCACAAATACGTAAACATAATGGATCGGGTTGCACGCCGCAACAAAACGTAAAGTGAATATATGTTCACAAATACGTAAATATAATGGATCGGGTTGCACGCCGCAACAAAACGTAAAGTGAATACACATTCACAAATACGTAAACATAATGGATCGGGTTGCACGCCGCAACAAAACGTAAAGTGAATACGTGTTCACAAATACGTAAATATAATGGATCGGGTTGCACGCCGCAACAAATATGAAAGATGAATACGTGTTCACCTATATATAAATATGAAAAGTGAATACGTGTTCACAAATATATAAATGTAATAAACATGTGGAAATGCAGGGGAATGTCTTAACGTATAATACGAGATAAAATGAAGTGTTAGTTAAACCGAGAATTTCCTATGAGGAGTTGTTGCATATTTAAAGATGTTGTAACCTGATATGTTTTTGCAATATGCTTATTACGTTATAATGTGATTGCACTTGGAATATTGTGGTGTTACTTTGAATTGCAGGTAGAGTTCTCACCACTTGGATGGTAATGACTTTTATTTAACATGTTTCATGAAAGCGTGATAGAGGAAAGGCTCCACGCCAAGGCTAGCGATCGTCCCGCAGCCTCTTGTCATACCAAGTCCATTGCTTCGGGCTTGGTACTCGTCAGGTTCAGAATGTCAGTTCCAGTGTCTCGGGAAATGCCCGTGTGGAATGGTCTCCCTTCCAACTTAGAATAATATTTGTCAGTATGTCTATGTAGAAACAATATTTGCACGAGTATGGGCTCGCGTTATATTTTCAATAAAGTCATAAACAAATTTCTTTATTGTTATTTTTATTAATAGCTCCGTATTTGAATATAAGTTTAAATTTCTAAATAAAGAGAATTAAATGGTGCTCCTGGTGGAAAATAATTGTCCAGGTGCCATCACGCCCTAAGTAAAGACTTAGGAAAATTTGGGGCGTGACATTATTATTGATGGTGCATAAGATTCTTTCGGCTTTACCATTTTGAGGTGAGGTATGGGAGAAAGAGAAGTGAAACACCATGCCATTATCCGTACAAAATTTTTGAAAAAGGGAATTGTCAAACTCACGACCGTTGTCACATTAAAATATTTTGATGTTTATCTCAAACTGGGTTTTAACGTATGCTTGAAATTCAAGAAAGATTTGGTAAACTTGAGACTTATATTTTAGAGGATAAACCCAAAGAATGTGAGAGAAATCATCCAAAAATACCAAATAATATTTGTGACCTAGTTTGCTAGTAATTGAAGAGGTCCATAAATCCACATGAATAATATAAAAAAAGAGAACGTTACACTTAGTGATGACTGAAAATGAAGTCTAACATTTTCCCCTAATGGACAAGAGTGGCAATTGGGGAAAAATTCACTTTATTACATTAAATTAAATTGTGACTCCTAAGAAAATTTAAAAATGAAGCTCCCGGGTGCCCAAGTCTATCATGCCAAGTTGATAGAGAGATTGCAGCTAGAGAGGTATGTGGATTGACACTGACAGCAGAATTAGATGAGAATAAATAGAGGTCCTCCACATTATTGCATCTCGTAAGAGTTGTTCCCGTATGTAGGTCTTTCACAGAAAAACTAAAAGGGTCAAACACAATAAATTCAGAATTGTCACTAGTAAACTTTCTAATAGAGATTAAGTTTTTAATGATGTTAGGCGCGTATATGACAGTTTTAGGGTAAATGGAAGATGAAATGGTGGTGTTTGTGTGGTGCCATAATCTTGAATTGGAATGCGATTGCCATTTCTGACAAAAATACATCGAGGATTGCGCAAAATAAACAGTTGAAGAGATTGCTAGAGTTATGAGTGAGATGAGATGTGATCCCCGTATCCATGTGTTACACCCCGGAATTCCAGAATATGTTTATAAGAACGTACGTAAGAACTAAAAAATGTTAAGATTTAAGACTAGTAAAAATTTATCGGAATTATGGAAATGTCGGAAAACGAAATATTGCGACGAATGGGAGGGCGACACGTGTCACCCCCTTAATTGGCCTTGGACGAAATGGACATGGTTAGAATGGTCATTTGACCATATTTAAGATGACCAAGTCTTGCAAAGACTTAAGCTTGACATTGTTGACTTAGTCAAGAGCCACTTGACTTGATCCTTGTGAAATGCATCCAAGCCACCCATTTGTTTTAATCTTGACCCTCCACGTTTCTATATAGTAACACTACTAGCAAGACTAGGCTCTACACTTAGTCATATTTCAAGAAAAATTTGAAGAAACTCAAAGGGGAGCTCTCGGCTTTGGCTAGGGTTTCAAGAGGAAGATTTTCGTTTGTTGTCCAATAATCCCCATACTTTAAACCAAGGTTCCTAAGATTATTGTAAGGGTATCTCAATAGAAAGATCCCGGAAAAGTGGCGTTTTCGTATTAGTCGCAAGGTGAAAACCTAGTCACTTTCCTAGGTTTGGATTTGGAATTGAAGGAAAGTTGGTTGTGATCTTCTAAAGGGCTTCAAGTGGCGGATTGGAGTGTCAAGGAGAGGCTCTAAGTTGCTAGGGAGCGACTTCGGATCTTGAAGTGGATTAAGGCTCACTAAGATAACAATCTTGTTTTCTTAAGTGTTATAAGATTACATATTGTTGTAGCCTTACATTTTGACTAGCATGAAGTATATGTATTAAAGATTGATAAGTGTTATAGATATTGGAAGCCTAAAATCCGAAATGACATTGATTAGCCATTTGAAATTGAAATACAATTTTGATCGATAATTAGAATCGTCGCATGTTACCTACTTGAAGATTGTAGTAGTTATAATCGATTGCGGCTTGATAACATGTTATACTAAACAACTTGAATTGAAAAGAAATTGGAAAGGTTGATATGTTGTTACACCTTTGGCCGAATGACTTTGTATGTTGGACTAGTTTGATATTAATTTGTGGGGCGGAATTTTACACGTCTTGTAGGCGTGTAATCCCCTATTGATAACTACATTGTTGAGCCTTAAATGTGGCGTGTTTGGTTATTGAATTCGGGCCTTGAAAAAGGTGGAAAAGTATGTAGAAACAAAGGAAGTGTTGTCCGATTTTTCATAGAATTTAGTGACTTTGCACTTGGAATATTCTACGTTTGAAGCTAGAAGTTAATAGACGTATTATGGTCATTATAGGTTGACATACTACGTACGGCGTATTGGACTTAGCAAGTGGATTGAACTGAAGAGGTATGTGGAACTTTCTTATCTCTTGAGCATGAATAGTTGTAAATATATAGTACGGTAGACGTACGAGATTTTGACAATCTAGTCCATTTGATATCATTGGCTTATTTTTAAGAATGTCCAAGTTGGTTGAGTTAGGGAATTAACTCACCTGTTTAAAAATATTAAGGATATCTTAGTTTCTAAAAGTTAAGAGACTTAAAGTATTTTGAAAGTATATGATACTTGTTTTGTTTGGAAAGTTTAAGTCTCTTGGATATAAAGAAGAATGTAAGTACCTAAGGTATAAAGCTAGTATAACGACTTTATGGAAAGTTGGTTATAATAGCTTTATGAAAAGTTAAAAAGAGTGGTTTACTCTAAGTAATGTAAGTATGATAAATGACTTGAAATAATGAAAGACAAATTGATTTTAAGGCATCAATTGCTTAAGGTTTTAAAAGAAAGAAGTCACTTGATTTAGAAACCTATAAATATATTTCTAAAAAGTATTGTGACTTGTCTTGAAAAGTAGATATGACTTGATACTACGGTTATTAGTATCTTGGAAGTTTTATATGAAAAAGAGTCATTTTAAAAGAATAGAAGTACGTAGCACTTTGGGTTAAATTCCCGGATTTTTATAATGACATGTTAGTGCCTTAAGTAAACTAAAATGAGAGTGTATATGTATAAGACTAATAAGAAGTTAGGGGAATTTCTTAACTTGCTTATGTTATGTACGATAAGCCGGTAGTGCTTATGTTATGTATGATAAGCCGATAGTGCTTATGTTATGTATGATAGCCGGTTGTGCTAGTGATATATTGTTCATTACGGGGTCATTCCCCGGGTTTATGACATTTGCATACTCCGTGGATTTGCTACCCATGATGCGAGGAATACCTCATGCGAGTCTGTAAGGGCTTTTGCGGGTGAAATAGTCCTATGCGGGGCGGACCATTCCTATGCGAGGAATACCTCATGCGGGTCCACACGACCTATGCGGGCGGATACAGTCTATGCGAGGAAGTTACCTCATGCGGGTCCATACGGCTCATGTGAAATAGTCCTAGAGTAAGATTGCTTAATGATACTACAGGCGTGACCCTACTTTGATCATGAGCCTCCTATTTTTACGCAGAAAGTATACTCTTGTTTACTCTCATTGTTAGTAAGGCACAAAGCAATCGTTATTTGAGTTATCATACATGTCTCCGCTTTATTTTAGACTTGTGATTTCACAACAAGATTTTCGCCACATATTTGGTACACGTTGTAATCGACCTCCTTCTGGGCCGCATTCATGCCGCAGTAGAGTATACTGATTCTTGATCCTCACTTTTAGGATCACCGATTCACCGTTGAGAAGCTCCATTACTCGAGGCTTATCCTTGGTTTATATCCCCGGTATTGCGGTTGTTGTACATTCGAGGTATGGCGGGCCCGTCCCGCCACGATTGTTATTCTAAGTGCAGTAGTCACATTTGTGGATTGGGTTGTAAAGAAAAAAAAGAGGTACTGTTCTGTTTTTGGATTATGTAAATTTTACGGAAGGTGGCCTCATCTTATAAGAAAAAAGAGAGGTACTGTTTAAGCATTTTATAAGTTGTGTATGTTCATTGCTATTCTCTCGATGTATACTCAGCGGTGCCTGTGAGGGCACCAAGCCGCGAGGTGGTCGTGACACCATGTACCATACTTCGTCGGGCTGCTGGAGATTCATAGTGTTGTAGGCCTAACTTAGTTCGGTAGGGGTCATAGATCGAATGCATGCTGTTGCTGTTGGGTCGTGGAGAGGTGGGCCTGGTGTGGCTGGCCCGTGTGACTTAGGCTAGGGGCTAGGCCCAGAATGCTCGGACTCAGACTTAAGTGTTATGTCGGGTTGGTTGGGTAAGGGTAAAGGGGTGATGCCCAAATTTTGGGGGTGGGCCATGACATTGGGTTGACCCACAGATATGGAGACTGGGTCTGCCGTGGCTGGCCACCGGAATTGGATCGGCCCCCTCGGCCCCTTCCCTTGCCGCCCCAGTTGTTGCCTCAACCGTCGCACTGATTTTGGTGGTCCGCGGGTTGCGGTGGTCCGGCGGGTGCAGGGTTGGTCAGCGGTGCGTCTACTACCAACGCCTTCTGATTAAGTTGTGTCGGCTAGTCTCTTCCAATAACAACTGTGATCGGACCTTATTGAAGCTAGTGAGTGGGTTAGCTTGCTGGATCATCATCGCAAATGTAGCATACTCACCTTTCGACAACCCATTAATAAGTTGCAACACCATCTTTGTGTCGGAAATCGGAGTGCCAACATTGGACAATTGATCAGGAATTAATTTAAGTTGTTTATAATAGTCTGACATGTTAGCAAAGTTTTCACGATGGATATTGTTAAATTGTTCCTCAAATAGACGACACGTGTATGTTTGTTGTCTAGAATTATTTCTTCTAGCCTCGTCCATAAGTCGTGAGCCGAAATACCTGTCTTCATAATTGTATGAAGTAAATCCTTGGATATGGTGTCATATATTCATTGTTTAACGATTGCATCGAGGCGTTTCCATGTTCGGTTGTCAACGTTGGCTGAACGGGGGGTGGAGGCGTCGATGTGATCATGAACGTTGTAAGCACAGGCATGAATCCAGAATAGTTCAACCCATGATGGGTATTGACCATCCTCTTGATCAAGAATTAAAGGGATGAAGTTCTTGATGTTCGTCACGGCAAAGGACGGATAATGTGGTAGGAGGGGGAGAGTTGTAGGATGTGTGTCATGGATGGAGGAGAAATAGGCGGGAGAAGCCATAGACAAGGATTGTCGGCGTCGTGAAGGAGAAAAGAAGGGTGTCAGATTTTAGGGTTGGGTGCCGGCGGTGGAAGGAAAAAAAAAGGAATGAGGCGCCGATTTTGGAGGGGTTGCCGGCGGTGGAAGAAAAGGAAGAAGCAGGGCGCCGATTTTTAGGGGTAGGGTTTGGCTCTTGATACCATGTAGAATATGAAATTCTTCTTGCTTTGAGGCTTTTCATTGATAAAATATACATAGTTGTTTACAAGTACAAATTCTAATTGTATGAAGATATCTAGTTTTTATAATTATATCAAAATTCTAATTAAAAAATATATGAAAAATATTAATATATTCTCTATCAATTCGTTTGAAAAGAAATGATAAAACTCAGCGCAACTACAATATTAGAATTTGGTGCAATTAAAAAATCTGTTCTTTATTTTATAAACTATAGAAGTTACATACTCATAAAAAAAATGTCCCAAGTTTTTCATTTTTGTGATCTTTCTTTTTAGTAATTCTTTGATTCGCAAAATATTGGTGGACCTTTTTTTTTTGGTTCTTTCCACCCTTTATTTGACTAGTCTATTGATGCATTATGCCTTGTCAATCATTTCTCTTATAAAATTATGTTTCTCCTAGAAAATGCTTTACTACTTTTGTTGCATAATAGCAATCATTTTCAACTTAAAATTGGTCTCTCAGAATAAAAGAGACTTTTCGTATCAGCTTGTTTTTAGGTATCCAAAGCTCCCAACTCTTTTAAAAAGAATCAAGTTTCTTTATCAGACATTTAAAAAGTTACGAAGAAAAACAGTTCAACATAAAAAACATCACACTCTCAGAGGTACAGTCAGTCGTAGGAAATTAGGAATTGTCTGGCCTGAATCCCGCTCGTAGCGGGAGCTTAGTGCGAGTGCCCTCCATCTTTAATAAAATTTTGAGGGAACAGACTAACTCAAAAGTTCGACAACCCTACCAACCTTCAATACCAGAATTTGTTTTCTTCTTTCCCGTTTCAAATTTTCGAAGATCATTCATATAATGCAATACACACACAATTGTATTCTACTATCTATTAATTCTGTTAACCAAAATCGTTAATTCTTTATTATAATTATATAGTGTTGGGTTTCAATGATAGATTAAATGAAAAATGAAGGTAGGGAAAAAATGAGTTGTTCCTTTTGCTTATTAAAATAAGCATTTGTCCCTCATTGGCAGTGGAAAGAAAAGTTCTTCTATTTAAAAGTAGAAGTACTCTTTCTTGTTGTTAAAGGGTAAAGAAGAGGGTCTCCCTCGCGTTGTCATCGTCGCTTGGCTTCAGCCAAATGATTTGATTGATAATCTTTTTGGACCAATTTTCCTTAATTATTATTTATTGACCCGAGGCAAGCGTCGTCGAAAATCACGTCGACGGTGCCGGAAGTCCTGAAAGCTGCAGCACATTTGGCGCCGCGGCGCCGACGTGAAATTCTTTTCCAGATATTTATTTTCCCACCAATTTTAAAGTGACTGTTCAGAAGGGTTGCAAACCTTTATAAACAGTATTTCCAAGGCTATAAATTCGTTTGATTCCTCAGAATTTTATTTTTAACTTTCTGAAACTTCTTCTTCTTCTGCACAAACAAATTCCAGTGTAATTTACTGCCGTTGAGTGGTTCGTCGCTACCTGAATTTGGAGTACTACTATTCTGGTAAGATAATCGTTCTATCCTGGGAGAGGATATTCCATTAATCTCGAGTACTGTGAGGAGAGTAATTTCCTTAAGGACACATTTTGAACTAAGTGGGCTCGATTATATTCTGAAATTATTTTTCAAACCAAATTTTGTTTCGTCTACTGGTTTGGTTGTTTTTTTTTGATTAATTTACTGTTAAATAAATTTTTATACTGTGTAATCTATTTTTACTAAGTGTTTAAAAGATTGTGTTGAAACGTTATTTAATTAAATGTATACACATTATTATATCCAAACATATAGTATATGTAGTAATATAGTTCGAATTCAAATTTATGATCATAATTATTTCTGTGACAGAGCATAGATTTTAGAGCAGGTCGTTGGCTCCCTATGAGTCCAGCAAGAACCCTCATTAGTCTCGGGACGAAGTCAGCAAGAACCCTCATTAGTCTCGGGACGAACGATGAGTGAGTTAGGCATGCAGCTTCAACGACGGGACTCCTCGTGAAAACTGCAAATGTCAAGAAAGATGGGACTTACAAGTCAACTACTGATCATAAATTGAATCACCGCCGGAAGAAAATAAGGTCTCCGATGACCGGATCTAGGAGGAGGGTAAAAGGTGAAAGTGGGCCAGCCTCAGTCAATCATATCTTGTTGAGCAAGTTTCAGGAAAAAGGTGATGACCAAATGGACTTGAGAGGATTTGATCGTTTTAATGGTGAGGCAAAGGTGGGTGTCTCTGCCAGGAAGCTCGCCGCTGGCCTGTGGCATTTGGCGACTGCTGGTGGCGGCAGTATAAAGCGGCAGTGTGGATCAATTCATCCGGTAGGTTTTCAGCTGTGATTGAATTAAACTCTTTGTTGTTGTTTTGCCATATGTAAACCTTTGTTTCTTTCTTGTTTTTCTGTTTCTATTTATACCCCAACTCCCTCTTTCGTTTCTTATATATGTTGTTTTGTTGTTGGGGATGGGGAGGAATTGAGTGTACTGCTTAGCACAAGAAAATGAGACTAACAAAAGGGCAGTCCGGTGCACAAAGTTAGTGTTAAGAGTCCCACATCGGAAATGGAATGAAAAATGAACTTCTTATATGTACTTGGACAATCCTCACCCTACAAGCTAGCTTTTGGGGTTGGGTTAGGCCAAAGATCCATTCTTTACGGTTAGCATGGTCGAGGAAAGGACCGCACCTCAAGGGCTTGGGTATGACATAGATAGTTTACTACTCAAGCATTAGTGGCTGCTTCCACGACTCGAACGCTCCAAAAAATTGATACTTAGGAGTAATATTGTGCAATTGCATAACTTTGAATTGGACTCAATGGTTCATGTACTTTTGGCTCATTTCTGCACTTCCAGCTTGCTCGCATCGTGCAATTTCACAAGATTTAAGACATGTTTGGGGTATTGATCAGGTAATTATGGGGGAGTCGAGGATTTTAGTTATACTTATCAACTAAATATGGGAAGTTAAAGTAGAACAGGGAGGAAGGTAATAGATCTTAATCAGTATGATGTAGGATGTCATGAGAAAACATCAACTTTTGTGATAATATTACAGTGGTTGTAAATAGCCACCTCGACACAATGAAATAGTACTTGTTTCCTTGATCATCGCAAAGAAGTCAAAACTGAAATTCTAAGTAGATCAAAACTGATGCCTGTATATTTTGCTTTAGTCATTCTGCAGGTCATTGCAAAAACACATCCCACTATATTTCTGTAATGCAGATATGGTTTAACTTGCCTTCTTTGTCCTATTCAGTTCCATTTACGCATCCTCCTTTACTTTGATTCCTGTTTTACGTTGGTCGCCTTTCTTTTTCTTTTTCCACTAATTCATTCTACTAAATACTCAAACTGGAAGTTCCATTTTGATTAAAATCCAGACTTTCTGACCATTTGCATGATTATTTTCATTATTGCTAGCTCCCTTCTTGGCTACCAATTCCTAAATCTGTGATGGAGGGAGCTACAAAGTGGGATCCTGGCCACTTAAAAATGTCCAAAGAAGTTAATCATTCCAACACCCTTGTAAAGCTTAATGAAAGTCAACATACTGCTAATACTTCAGTTGCTCCTGCTTTACAAGTTGAGCTAATAAGAGCAAGAACTTGCATTGAAGAGCTAGAGGCTGAAAGGAGGCACCTTAGAAAGAAATTCAAGCACTTTGTGAGAAAGCTGAATGAAGAAAGAACCTCATGGATGAGAAGAGAGTGTCAGAAGATGCATGCTGTACTTGATGGCTTAAAAGATGATTTGAGAAGAGAAAGAAGAAATTGTAAACAGCTGGATGTTGTTAATTCCAGATTGCTGGTTGATCTAGCTGATTCAAAGTTATCTGCCAGACAATATAAAAACAATTATGAGAGAGAAAGAAAATCTAGAGAGTTGCTGGAGGATGCGTGTAATGAGCTAGTCAAGGAGATTGAAGAAGACAAAGCTGAAATTGAAGTATTGAAGAATTAAAGTGCCAGACTTGAGGAGGAAGTGGAAGAAGAGAGAAAAATGCTTCAATTGGCTGAGGTTTGGCGCGAAGAACGGGTGCAAATGAAGCTGATTGATGCGAAGCTACTCTTAGAAGAAAAATATTGCCTGATGAGTAATCTTATATTAGAACTTCAGAGCTTATTGAGGTCTAACAATGTAACTGTGGACATGTCTGACTTAATTGAAGTGCAAGTGGTCAAGCAGGTCGTTGACTCATTGAACATCCAAGAAATAAAGTTCTCTTCTAGCTCTCCAATATCAAATGACAAATATATACCTAATGAGGGTTCTATTATCTGTGAAGCTAAAAAATTGGGAACTAATAAGTGCGCTGATTATAGTATTCCTTGTCATTCCTCTGCAATCCAAACTGTTGGTACTGATAGTAGAAATGACGCTATGAACACCAGCAGTGAATGTATGAATGGCTTTCTTGATCATGACGAGAGTTGCAAAGATGCAAGTGGCAGGGAAACAGTGATCCGAGCTGAAATTCAGTTTTCAAATAACACTGTTGGTGAAACTGAGCATTCTGTCAATGGTATTGACCGAGGGAGATATCTTTTATGTGGCAAAGTGAATCATGACCAAAACACTGGACAATCAGGTTCTCTGGATTTTGAGACCAGTGAAATCTCCTCAGTATTACCAAGAAAATCAAAGAGGAAAGGATCCTCTTTTCGCAAGCTTGGGAGATCCTCACTGTCAAGTGATGACTTTTGTAAGACAGTCTCATTTGATGACAGTGGAAGACTTTCAAATGGATTAACATCTAATCTGGATGTTATTTTGTCAGAGAATGTACCAGCTGAAAGGGAACTAGCCTACGAAGATTTTGTGAATCATTGCTGCTCAGGTGGCCCAAAGAATCCACATACCACTCGAGCCATGAAAGGATGTATTGAATGGCCACGGGGCATCCGAAAGCATGGTTTGAAGTCCAAGCTTTAGGAAGCAAGAATTGAAAGCCAAAAATCGCAATTGCGCAATGTGCTTAAACACATGAATTAGGTAACTGTACAAATTTCATGAATATCATGAACTAGTAGTTGGTTCACATGGTAGGGAGCAGCTGTAACAGTTTTGTCTCTTCGTAGCTGTCTCTTAAGGATTTCAATGATGTTCATCTTTTCAATGAACTTCCAGATATCTTTAAACTGTATCCACCCTAAAGATACGCGAAATATGTTATTTTTTTTTATCTTCCATTACATAAAATATGGCATTTCAATCCTGTCATTTTAATGAACTAAGCAGCTTATTGTCTAGTTTGTGTATGTAGAAGTCAACATGAACCAGAGAGTTATTTCTAACTATGCATGATTCTTAGAGGTTAAACTCTCTCTTTCCTCAAGATCATGTTCTCTTTCCCTTTTCTTTTTCCTACTTTTGAAGGTGAACAAGAAGGGTTTACTGGGGGGAGGACAGGACTATAAAGAACACTCAACAAGTTGTCAAACTGTTTCGCGCCCTTCCTTAGTCTAACATTTTATTGATGCCCTTTTGATAATGGTTGTTATTTCTTGAAGATGGTATATAACTCACTCACTATGGGGACTTTACTAATGGAAGTGATGATACACTTCTTGAAGATTTAATCGCTTCAGAAAATTTAAGTATATTTACTGACCTCAAGCAAGGAAAATGAGAGATCACTGAATAGTGAGGTGAAGTCATTCACCATGGATTTTGTCCCTACAAATGATTTAGGGGTGGGGGCACAAAAGATATCCATGTTGTAATATCTGTTAATTTCTTCACTGGACTGCTAAAATGATTCACCAACAGAATGATGTGTTGGCTGGATGGTGATTGTTTTTACTTTTTTCTTGCTTCTGTTTGCATCATCCTGGGTGACACCCATGCCTTAGGCTTTCATGTCTCAGATTTCTTGAAATTTGCATCATCATTCACAATCCAGATCTCCAGAAAACAATTCTACATAGCAACTATATGACTTCCCCTTTGTCACCCCTTCAACCTCCTCACCAAACCACGTAATTCACAGATAACTGGGCTTTCTAGACGAGTCAGCAGATCCAAGATTTACAGTAGATATTGAGTATTGTTACTATTGGAAAATTATATTCAATGTGGACTTAACATTAACTTAAAATCTTGTTTATAGAACGTGCTAAACAAATATAGTAGGTGGACATTACTTGGGCCTCATATATCTTGGATTCCATGTTGGGCCTGTATCCATGGTGGACATGACTTGGGGGTCATGAATTGTTGTGTATCTAAGAGCCTGTCTCATCTTCTCCTTATTTAGTAGTCTTAGTTTATTCTTCAAATTTTCACTATTACCTGTTGTTCATTTGCTCTGTTTATCTTGTTATTTTGCCGCTGTTGTTTTCCTTTATATCATGCTTTGATTACACTTTTTTTGAGTCGATGGTCTACCGGAAACAAGCTGTCTATCCCACAAAGGTAGGGATAAGGTTTGCGTATATTTTATCCTCCCCAGACCACTTGTTGTTGTTTTAAGCCTACAAGTATATGGCTAGGTCCTTCTCCCCTCCTCAACCTTGACAACTACCCAATGAAACCATCATATGACGATAGAGGAGATGGAGAGGAAGACTTGGCCTAACCAACTTCAGTTGGAGCACTTCCGCACTAATGAACATGGACAAGAGAGCTTAATAGGTACATATCTAATCTCGCTTTTATGGCATTCTTACTCAGTGCAATATTCTTAGGTTAATATAAATTAACTTACAGTTACATCATTGTTTCGTTGTGACAACACCTATGTTTAATAATTAGTATAGATATGTTTATTTTTTCTAAAAATATGATAATTTTGATACATAGGAGAAAAGATCAATGACAAGTGAAAATGTACAATTCGGCTATGTATTTTTAAAAGAACACGATGTTCTCAAATAGTAAATATGCAATACTACGACTTGTTATTTGAGTTACACTCTCTTCTTATTTTTATAGATGAAAAACTATTAAGTATCATTCATTTGTTAAAGAATTACGAGGGTTTACGATTTTAATCAAGGAATTTAACATATAATTTGTGTAAGAACGGTTAGGCGAGCCCCGAACGTTGGACGTTAGGCGTGTTTAGGGCGTACACTCGGACGCTTAAGGCGTAAGCCTCACAGGAACTAAGTTCCGCACGTGAGCTTCAGAGCGTTTTGCTAGTGCCTCGCCCCGGGCTCCTGAAACTGTCTTTTAAAACATTGATCCAATGATTAATTTCTTCCTTAATTTATAGCAATAGTTTTAACTATTTATTTGATCGTTATGATTAATTTATTTTCTCTTTTGCGAGCCAAATGAAGAATTTCATGTTTTTAGGGAATGTTCTGTTATTTTTTTGTTAATTTATCAGATTATCAATCTTTAATTAATAATAAAATATTAGTATAGTCAAAGTCGAGTTTTTTATGTTGCCCTATCTTGTTGTGGCACGAATGCCCTACAAGTTGATGGGCATACGTATTAATATATTGCAGTTGTTGGAATAATCTTCCGTCTTTATTAAGAAAAATAATATATTTATATGACGACATGGTAGAGCAATATTCATTTTGATCAAACTTGCAAATGTAGAGGGTAAGTTATGAGTTCATTTGAACTCAATAACTTTGTGTTAGATTTTGGCTATACTTCTTTTAAGTTGTGCCTCCTTTCAAATCGATAAAATTCAAATTCTTTTTTTTTTTGTTTTTTACGAAGGAATCCGCAGTCGCTATTCTTTCGAGTGCGCACAGGGTAAACCCCGGACTGACGCAATAGCCTGCAAACCACGTCAACCGGTTTATGCAGGGGAACGTACGGTTATTCATGTGTGAGTCAGTTGAAATTTGGTCAATAAAGAAAGATTACATTTACGGATTTGCAAAATGCTATGATTCTCTCTTAAGTTAATTTCTTTATTGTTATTAAGGTTTATTGAAGTGGACATCGTCATGTGATTAATAATTCTAATTGGAATCTTTAAACCTACCATTACGTTTAATTATTTGTTTATGCTGTCAATTCGATCGTCATGTTTTTAATATTGATATCCGCATTATCAATTCATCAACTAATGCGGCTACTAAAACACTATTTAGAACCATCCATAGTATATAGTATATATTTAGGAGTCGTTTGGACATGGTTTAAAATAATGAGATCCAATCATGATGATTTGAAGTTAAAGTTTTATTTGGACATGCAATTTGAATTTCTTAAGTTATATTTTTTCTTATAGACATAAAACCCTTACAATTTGTGAAAATCATCAAAACTTTTCCAGTTGTTATACAATTTTACCAATTGAGCAAGTCATAGTTCATAACAAAATTAATATGTTACTAAAAGACCTTTCTAAAAATACAACATCAATTGATCAAACTTTAATTCAATAAAATGAAAAATTAAACATGAGTTGTAGTGTAACTACTCTTTAATATAATCCTCTCACATGGTTGGTAAGAGTAAATTTATTATAAATATACTACCAATTAGTAGATATTTTAATATTTGATATTGTAGGGTAAAATTCATATAAGACAGTTGTACGAATTATAGTGTGACACGTGGAACATGGTGCTGAGTCAAGTCTAGATCAGTCTAAGGCACTACCGATTAGATATGAGCGGTACCAGCAGCGTTAGATGCATGGATGATACTGGTGACTCGGAAGGTTAGGAGAATTGTTTGTATCGCAACGGACAGTCGTTATTGAACAGGTTGTACGTCTTCGAACAGAGCATTGATGGCATTTATTAAGATACTAATTATTCAATTATTACAACATTCATTCTCATGTATTAATGAGAGTATATTTTGTGGGTTGTGTACCCGTGTAGCTCGTGTATAAATATGACATATAATTTCATTATAAGGATATCATATTCAAGTTATTACAATACACTTTCTCACATTCTTTCGATTATTGTGCTTGCATATGAGTTGTCGAAACTTTTGCCCAGAAATTGTCTCAAAGCTCAGACTAATTGCTACTTTCTTAATCTTATTATAATATAATTTTACCTAAAATTATTATCAGATCTATCACTTGAAATCCACGTGCCCTTGACCACGTATTTAACTGTACCGTTTTACGGGTAAACATATATAAATAATTGGTAAACATGATTAGTAAATATATCTACCAACTTATAATTTGTTTTTATAAAATATAAATTTATAGGTCAACTTTTATATTTAAAATTTTGGAATCGTGATTTGGAATCCCAAATCATGTCTTTTGAGATTTCATCTCATGAGATAAAATAATAAAACTAAATCACATGTCCAAAAGCTGATTTCATCATGAGATAAAATTGCATGTTCAAACCCTACTTATCATCACAAGAAAAGATATGTCAGCAACTATTCTAAGAGTTTAAAATAGTGACCAAAAACTATTACGTGCTTACTATCAGGTCCAGCAGTCAGCAAGATGTACATGAACGAATTGTGGAAATGGGGTCGAGGGAATTCGTCATTCGTCCAAGGGGAAACAGCTAGCATTCATGTCATGGCACAATCAATTAAGCAAAGAGGAAGTCGAAACAGAGGCAAATAAATAACTTACGGAGTTCAAAATATACCGTTTATATATATTAAAAGTTATTTTGTAACATAAATATCGAGTTTGGATAAAAACTTAGATTATGTCGAAGCCTAATTAATTTTGTGAATTCGCCCCTGAGCAGAAACGTGTCAAGCTGCAGATGCATGCACAAGCCAACTTGATCAGGCTCTCATCAACCTTCTCTTCATTCTTAGTCTTTATAACAAATATCACCTTTCACCATAGGTGGATCCGAAATCTTAAGTGTTCATGTGGAGGATTTGGTAGTCTTTTATAAAATAAAATAAAATCGACGCAATTTAAAGTTCTATTGAGGGAATTTAAAGTATCGGTGCAATTTACTTTTCTTTAGAATAGTTATATGAAATACTCTATATTTCGGTGAAAGTAGGTGTGCTCTCTCTCTATATATATAATATTTTAACTCCTCCCCATGTGTTCTCCACTTTGTTTCCTTGGAACTCGAACTCGCAGCCTTCAAATTGAAAGTAAAGGACGCTTACCATCTAAACAATCCTTGTTGTCTCGGTTATCATATCAACAAGCTCTTTCCGCGAGAAGTGCTTGTACCTTTCGTGTAGAATGATCACGCTTTGAAAAGATTGGAAATAGGACAAAAGGAGTAGCAAATTAAACAATACTGGCTAGTGGTTACTTGTGCAATTTAATTTGTACTGTGGGAGAGATCGATGTTGTCATTTTCGTCCTCTGTGTTACTTGATGTTGAACTTGTTTTGGCTAAATTTGATGCCGACTCCTCATTTCCCTTGTTTACTTCCCCCTACTTACTCATGTGTTCTTGATTTCCATCCGAAAGAAATAATTCCTTTATTGTTTTTATTAATAAAAGACATATATATACAAGTTACAAAGAAGATCATCTTCCTATTCTACCTAGAAATCCTTATTCTATAAGAATACTAACTTTGCAATTATGATAATATTACACTAATAATTAAGGTACAAACCTGAGTTTAATATTCACCAAATATACAAAGGAAACCCAAAGGGTCCCATATATACTTTAACACACCCCGCAATACGGCGTCTGTGACGAGATCGTTTCTAAAATCTTCAAAAAGGACTGAGGGAAGACCTTTGTAAAGATGTCTGCAATCTGATATCTGGAAGGGACATGACAGACGTGTACTTGTCCTTTAGCTACTTTTTCTCGAACAAAGTGAATATTCATCTCTATGTGCTTAGTGCGCTACTGAACTGGATTACCAGAAAGGTAGATGACACTTATATTATCACAATATATCAATGTAGCTTTCTCAATAGGACAATGAAGCTCTAAAAGTAGATTTCGTAACAACATGACTCGTAAACCACATTGGCTACCCCTCGATACTCGGTCTCTGCACTTGAACGTGAAAGCGTAGATTGACGCTTGACAGACCATGAGACCAAGTTATTACCCAAAAACATACAATAGCCAGACGTAGACCGGTGTCAGGACAACCATCCCAATCAACATTTGTATATGAGACAAGTGTAGACGTCGATGAAGGGTACAATACAAACCATAATCAAGTGTTCCCTGAATGTACCTAAGGATGCATTTGAGCGCATTCATATGTTCAACTCTGGGATCATGCATAAACAAATACACCTGCTGGACTGCATATGTAATGTCTGGTCTTGTGAACGTAAGATACTGAAGGGCGCATGCAAGACTACGATAACGGGTCAGATCCTCATACGGAGAGCCAGCTGCAGCATCCAACTTGAGTTTAGTATCAACTGGAGTAGAAGTGGACTTACAGGATGACATCCCAGTCCTCTCAATGATCTCTGCTACATACTTCCTCTGTGTTAAGAACAATCCGCATGCATGACGAGTGACTGCAATTCTCAAAAAATAGCTCAAGGGTCCCAAGTCTTTCATGGCAAACTCAGAAATGAGCATTGTCATAATGGACTTTCTCAAAGCATCAGAAGAGGCAGTCAAGATAATATCATAAACATATAACAATATATAAGCCATGGAAGAACCACGACGATATATGAACAATGAATTATCAGACCTGTTGTGAGAAAAACTCATAGTCGAAACAAAATCAACAAACCTCTTATACCAAGCCCGTGGAGACTTCTTAAGTCCATACAAGAACTTCTTCAATAGACAGACATGATTAGGATATCTAGTATCCATGAACCCCAACGACTGATGCATATACACTGTCTCCTGAAGATAACCATGTAGAAAAACATTCTTCACATCTAGCTGATGAATGTGTCATGATTTTGAAAGAGCCAAGCTGAGCACAGTGCGAATGGTAGCCGGCTTGACCACCGGGCTAAATGTCTCACCACAATCCACACCAACCTGTTGAGTCTTACCATCACCTACAAGTCTAGCCTTATGTCTTGCAAATGAACCATCATAATTTTCCTTATGAACAAAAATCCACATAGACCGAATATTATTAACACCAGATGGACGGGGTACCAACTCTCACGTCTTATTATCAATAAGTGAATTATATTCCTCGGTCATGACAATTTTCCAATTAGGGTCATTTAAGGCAGACACAAGATTACGGGGTAAAGGAGATTTCAGAACATTAGAATTCAAATTGACATGTATTTTTGGTTTAAAAATACTCTGTTGACTGCGAGTGACTGAACCAAGACTCTGAGTTGGATTGGGTGAATTTTGGGAATTTTCGGGAATTTCTGGAATTACCGTTGAATGTTCTTTTACGGGCAAATCTGAAAAATGACGTAGAACATATGGGGGATATCCTCATCCAAAAAATCATAAGAACTAGGCACGGGTTTTTCTACTTTAGAAAAGGGAAATTGAGATTTATCAAAGATAACATGACGACTAATGATGATTCGTTTAGAGGACAAATCAAAGCATTTATAACCACGGTGATTTGACGGAAAATCCAAAAACACAGAAGGAGTAGAACGTGCCTGAAGTTTGTTGATTGTAGTGAATGGAAACAGTGGATAACATAAGCATCTGAAGACCCTAAGATGAGAATATGACGGAGACTTATTATATAAAACTTTGAGAGGAGATGAATATGTCAAACCTTTAGAAGGAACAATATTGAGTAGATCGGTAGCCGTTTGTAGCGCATGATGCCAAAATAATGGAGGAACGAAAGAATGAACCAATAAAGTGCGGACAATATTATTAATGGTACGAATTTTTCGCTCAGCTTTCCATTTTATGAAGATGTATAATGAAAATTTATCCCATTTTGAGCACAAAACTCCCTAAATTTCCTCATTGTCATATTCTTTGTCATTATCACATTGAATGTTTTTTTATTTTTCGCTCAAATTGTGTTCTTATGAAAGCTCTAAATTTTCTGAAAATGAAAAACACTTGAGATTTTTTCGCAATTGGAAACGTCCATAAATATTTAGAATAGTCATCTAAGAATAAAACATAATAACGATGACTCATAGAACTGAGAACTGGAGATGTCCACAAATCACTTTGAATAATATCAAATGACATTGAAGTAGTAGAATTCGACGCTAAAATGGCAATTTAATAATTTTTCCCAAAGCACATGATTGACAAAGTGGAGTACTACGCGTACCCTTACAAGAAATAAACTTATGTCTATCTAAAGAAGATAAAATAGACGACTCTGGATGACCTAGACGAGCATGCCACAAGGAAGGAGTAAGAGCTGCAAAAATGAATGACATAGCTTGACGCGAGATGCTGAGACTTGGAGTGATTGGATAAAGACCACTCCTACTGTTACATCTCATGAGATGACTCCCCGTTTTGAAATCCTTTACAGAAAATTCAAACGGATCAAAATTAATAGAAGCTGGGACGCGACTGAGGCGCCGTGGTGTTGTAAGGCTGCGCCACGGCGCTGTAAGGTGGAACCGCGACGCTGTGAGGCGCTGGGACCCACTGCCACTGTCCAGGAGGTCCTTGTGGGCTCCAGGACTGTTGCTGCTGCTGACGGTTGCCTCCGTTGTTGTTGCCACGATTCTTCCGATTCTGGCCCTTCCCCATTGTTGTGATTTTGAGTCATGTTGGCTGAATTGGAAGGAGTAAAATTGGGAGCAGTCATCATGGAGATAGGGCTGGCCCCAATCGCCATTTTCTTAGCCAATTTGGTTTCCTCCAAAGTAAGCATAGAACGGGCTTGATAAAACCCTGACAGAGGGTTACTCTGACGAATCACCGAAGCAACACCGCTATAGGCTTCTAACAGGCCTGCAATCATCTGAAGAACTAGACGACTTTGAGAAATCGGAGAACCCACATTGCTGAGTTGGTCTGCCAAGTCCTTGAGGCGTTTGAAATAAGAAGAAACGTTGGGAAAACTCTCCATAGCCACCTGGGAGAATTTCTGCTCAAGGATAACAATTCGAGAATGACTGTTATCTTGGAATATGTCGCGCAATCGATCCCACGCCGTCATAACTGTGGAATTTGGTTCCATAATCGTCTGTAAAAAGTCCAAGGAGATAGTGACATAAATCCACTGAAGAACCTTGGCATCAAGCATGATCCATAATTCTGGATCTGCCTCTTTAGTGAGCACAATCGTCGTAGAAGTAGACGTCGTATCACCCCTCTTTGGAGAAGTTGGAGGAATGATATGGTGGAGGACTTTATGTGCCAAAGTATGAATCTTATATAATTATGTCCACGTCTCATATTGAACGTTTTCTAGGTCAAGAACGATAGGAAGAACGCTCTTGATATTAGAAACTGTGAGGGCAGTGTGAAAAATTTCTTCTCAGCCATAGGGAATAGAACAACAAGATTCAGAAATGGGAAGAAGATACATGGTTTTTGTGAAAGAGGAAGAACATAAAAAAATCGTGAATATAGAGCAAAATTTCGAGAAAAGAAGAAGAAATTTTGAGGAGCGAAAGCAGGTTAAAGAGAACCTAGACTCTTGATACCATGAAAGAAATAATCCATTTATTATTCTTATTAATGAAAGACATATATATACAAGCTACAAGGAAGATTCATTTCCTATTCTACCTAGAAATCTCTCTTCTATAAGAATACTAACTTTGCAATTATGGTAATATTACACTACTAATTAAGGTACAAACTTAAGTCTAATATTCATCAAATATACAAAGAAAACTCAAAGGGTTCAATATATACTTTAACACCATCATCAACCTTTTTTGTTTACCATCCAGTGGTCGATACTAGCATTAGAGATTAATTAAATTTGGATTTGCACTGGGATATCTCACATCAGGGATTAAACTGCTTACTAACAAAGACAATTTCGTATCCATTAGGGCTTGAATCTGATTAAAAAGTACTTCCCACTTGTTTCCATGATCAGAGCCTTGAGATTTTATTTCTTAATTAGAACAAGAGGGTAGGTATAGACTTTTAAGTTAGTGGATGTACAGAACATAACTGTACCATTACACTATACCAATTTGTACGGTTCAAATATGTACAAATATATGATTCAAGGCAGAAACAGCGAATGCGTAGTGCAACCAATTAGAAACATTGTGTTTTCTTCTTCAAAAATAGCCGTTTAGTTATACAGTATGTGAGTCAAGTTTTTGTTGTGACGGCGAACCCGCACCGCTTCTCTTCGAAATACAAGACAGCAGAAACCCCGACCGACGCAGAAATGCAAACCACGCCGCCATGTAAACTACACTTGGCAAGCCATGTGTGACGCCAACCAAGAAGGTTTATGCAGGATCGAACTCGCGACTATGGCCCCGCGCTTCATCAAGCTACACTAATCCACCTCATGGTCAATATGTGAGTCAAGTTGAATCATGAATATAGTGTATATTCAAAACTAGTGAATTTGTCCGCGCTTCGCGCAATTATTCGGGCGCTAAAAATATTCTAACGGTTCTTTTTAGTGTTCAATCCAAATAAATAGGATTTTGAGTTTTAATTCATGTTAGTGCTTCATTTTTTTCTTTTGTAATATTGGATGTCATTAAAAAAGTTGGAGCGATCTATATATGTGCATATGTATAAATACCTAAATTTATAAAGGAAAATATGATTTGGTTTAAATTTTTTAGTTTACTCTTAATGATATGATTTTAACCCAATAAAAAATTCATCGCATATTTAAGATCATAAATTTTAATTTTTTGTTTGTTTGTTTTATAACATATTTAACATTCATATAAAATAACTGACAGACTACGATCTACATATTATACTACTAATTAAGAAACAACAATATTATACACAATAGCTCTGGAAAATAATATTCTATATAGTTTTGTACTAATGTTAGCTTTCAGGATTAATCAAAGGAAACTACTGCTTCGAGAAACTGTACAAACTTACAAAGCATAGGAGAATAACCAACATGGTTTGTGCTCTTATACTAAAAACCTAAACAGGAAAAAGAAAAAAAAGACTTGAAAAATATCTTACAAAGAAAATGGAGTCCATCTCTACATAATTAAAACAATGAATCTAAAAACAACAAAATGAAAAGAGTGAAATTCTATGAACCAATGGGAGTTATAGGATACCAAATCCAAAATAACAACAAAAATATTAGAATATCATAAGGTGAAATGATAAAGAGTTGAATAGTCTCACCAGAAAAAGCTTACAGATAGTTAAATAAAAATAATTAGTATTTTCATAGAAAAGAATTATTTGCTTACCTTCTCATCTCAAAAACCTGCAACCTTCATATTCATTGGCCTGGGCAAAATTTGATCTATGAAAATAAGCAAAAATTAAAATGGATGAACATAGTATAATGACATTGTAATTTAAAAGTTGTGTAGGAAGAAAAACGCAAGGAACACTACAACAAATCGTCTCAAGGAGGTCGATTTTTTTAAACCAAAAAGGGCGACTTAATTTCACCAAAAGAGGCGACTTTTTGAAGTCGTCCTTTTTGTCATCACCAAAGGGGGCGACTTCAATTCGCCTCCTTTGGTTAAGACCAGGGTTCGAATCACAGTTGATGCATTTAATTTTTTCTCTTTTTTGAACCATATCAAAAAGGGCGACTACAGTCAGTCGCCTTTTTTAAGATCCATAAAATAGGGCGACTACTGTCGCGCTCTTTGGTCCTTACCAAAGGGGGCGACTTAAAAAAATCGCTCTTCTTGATCTAAGATAACGGACGTAATAAGGCGACTTGAAGAACGATTAAAAATCGCCCTCTTTAGTTTAAGGGGGCGATATTTCACCCAAAAGTCGCCCTCTTTGAAATGATTTGTTGTAGTGGAAATAAGAGTCGTTC
Organism: Przewalskia tangutica; assembly: GCA_029844215.1. Taxonomy (NCBI): domain Eukaryota; kingdom Viridiplantae; phylum Streptophyta; class Magnoliopsida; order Solanales; family Solanaceae; genus Przewalskia; species Przewalskia tangutica. Next base: position 35,149,407 of record CM056727.1, on the reverse strand, counting down.
CTAATCAACATGGGTTGTCTACACTTGTTCTTTATCTTCATATTTAAATGTAGTATTTGGCAATTAAAGAGGTTTAATGAATTTAAATGCGATGTAAGTTACAAGTGAGGGAGCAAATAATGTGAGTTAATACTCAAAATAGAGGAAGAGGCCTCATCACGTCGTTTAGTATTCCTTCATAAAAAAGGAATATAAAAGGTTCAAAACTATTATTGGAAAAATAATTTCTTTATGGTTACATTATATCATGTTTAACATATTTTGCTATTAACATTGTGAATGTTGATCATTAATTATTAATTTTTTTATCAGAAAATGAGGTCATTAATCAAACATTTAATACATATGTTTTTTGCATTTACATGCTATTGACTCTTCATCTTCTTAATTTATTACTACAATTTTTTTTTATTATCTTTATATGAGCTTTTAAATATAGTTATTGATAAAAATGATCGAGAAAATGTCAAAAAAATGAGATAAAAGATAAATGATTTTGGTGACCATAGAGATGTCACATATAATTGGTTATAGCTATACTTAAATAGGGGTCGGGTTGACCCGGAACCGGACCGGTTGACCCGGTAGAAAATTCGGTCCGATCCGGACCGGTAAGGCTTACCGGGTTGGGAGTTGGTTTGGCCCCGACCCCAACCCGCACGGGTTATACAAAAATCCGGTGAGATCCTGATCATTGAACCTAGTGGAAATCGATAACCCACTGCTAACCTGGCCCCGTCCTGAAGGAACAAATAAAAAAAAAATGTTGGTGCCCAATGGTAATGAAGACGATGATAATAAATCTAGATTCTAGATATATGGAGCACTTTTACAACTGCACAAGTTGCGGCGAAACCGTGGAAACGGGACTGAAATTTCAACTCCAGATTTAGAGGCTATGGACTATGGAGCATCACAAATTCAATCAACCTATAAATTTCGAAGAACTTTGTAAAAGGATGCATAATATGTAAATAAAATTATTATTACTTCATTATGTACTCTTATTAACATTATGAATAATGAAAGTTCGAAAATTTACATCTTATCATTAGTTTTTATTTTATTATCTCTTTAGTTGTTATTTGTTAACTTATGTCTACTAATTTCTACTAATTTAATAAATTAATAAATTTTCGGAATAAAAAAAAAATTATATAATTTATATAACTACAATATAAACTATAAAGTATAAAGTTATAAATTATATTATATTATTATATTACATATTTAATTTGAATTTAGTTAAATTTTTAAAATTTACAAAAAAAACCCGACAGAGGTCTTGGCCAACCCGACCAGACGGCCGACCGAAAATCCGGTAATAAACCGGACCGGTAGGCCCGGTAAGCCAGTGAACCGGACCGGCACCGATTTAACCCGATAACGGACTACCGGTCCGGATCGATTCGTTAGACAGATATAGTTATAGCTAGCTTTATTTATATATATTGATTTGATGTATATCCAACTAAGTAGCTCCATCCTCCTCAACCACCATCTTCATACTTCTTCTGTTTCAATATATGTGACACATTTGAGATTTCAAAAGTCAATTTTTTTTAATTTTGATCGTGAATCTGAATATGAAATGTTTAATTATTATTTTTATATTTGGAACTACGTAAAAAAACTATTAAGTCATAATAATTGATAGTTCAAAATATTTAATAAACATTAAAAAACTTTAATAATTATTTTGTTTAACTCTCAAAATTCAAACGATACCACATAAATTGACAGAAAGAAAACTGAGACTAACATAAGCTAAATGATGTAAATAACTAAATAAGTAGGACTAAACAAGTGCAACTTTTATGATGGTGAAATAAAAACTAAATTCATTTCATTGATTAAATTGATACTCACTTTTAATGTGATATAATTAATCCGTATAATTAATGGAACAAAACAACTTACACCAAACTAATGTGGGCTGTTTTCGTATTTTAATATATATGGAATCAATAAGAAGAAATCTTCCTTCCTAGGTAGAAGAGAATACCCACACGCTTCAATAACGCGCGTGACCCAAGTTCCTAGATTCTATAGTCAGAGATGCACACGGGAATTGGCTGGACTCACTGACATTCTGATAAACCCCTGAAATATGCCCACATAATTACAAAAAACTTTCAGCAAAATAAAAATATAGTAATGCATCCGCACGAGCATAACTCAGTTGATTCCAAAGTGGTAAATTTATCTCAAAAAATATAGTTATTGGGTCCCGTGGGTTAATACTATAGTTTAAATAAAATCAAACAGCAAAGTTGAACTGAACGTATGCAGAAACAGTGTCAAATGTCAGCTAAAATGTCGTCTGACATAAATTGTGACATTTGGATAAAAACATAAAACCTTTGAAATAATTAAAGTGCAGCGAAAATAGATAAAGAACACAAAAGTTTAATTTTCATAGGTTATATATAATATAAACCATGATGGTCAATGACCAAAAGAATTGTATATATATATTTCTTCTTTACAATGTTACAAGATGATACAAAATGAATAAAAAATGGTTAAGTCACAGATGACTTACCTGAAAAATCTATCTAAATAGAAGTGATCAACACATCATTATAATTGCTTCAATGAAAGAACAAATCTAGAATCTAAAGAGCAATTATAATGTCGGACAGAATGTCGTCACAAACTCAGGCAACACAGTGATCCAGTCTCTTTGATCGATATTTCTGGAGAGCTCTCTATATCTTTTTCACTCTGAAAATCTGGATATTGAATCCTTGAAGTGACCTATAGCAATGGTAGATCCACATAAATGTCCCCCCTCAACCTGAAATTGACATAAATACAATATACACAAATATACACATATATTTCGTTTATATAGGATTAGAAAAGAAGAAAGATGTTAGCACATATATACACATATCATCCACTTATACATATTTATTCAGATCATATTCTCAACACCAACCAGTGGTATCAGCTTCAGTCCGTGAAGGAAGGGCAAAACATTAACATTCTCCCCCTTTTTGTCTTTCTTCACAAAATAACATTTTCAACAAACAGCAGTAGTAATTTTCAGCACATCAACAGTAGCTCTTGCATAATTCCGCAGTAGTAGTTTTCAGCACAGCACCAGTAGCTCTTGCATAATTCCTTCTCTGCACATAACATCAGCATATAGCAGTAGCAGCTTTCAACATCTTTCTACTCCTGCATAACTCTTTCTCTGCATAGAACAATAACATCTAGTATTCTTCATCTGCTCCCCCTACATCAACACTTCTTTTGCTTCTTCGATTTCAGCAGTTCCTCTAGCTCCAGTATCTGCAGGCATCAGTACTTCCTCTGTTTCCTCGCCTTCAACAACATCATCATCATTCTCTCCCTTTTTGTGAAGAAAGCAGCAGCAGTATGAACTGATCTCTGGCTTGAATCAGAACATTCCTCACAGTATCAACCTCGTATCAACCTCAGAGGTTTCCAACACCTATGTTGGTTGATCTTTGCAATTTGATTCACAAGTTATTCAGTAGACACTAGAGACTAATCTGCACTATCTCCTTCCATTTTTCAGAGTAGATCAATCAAGGTTGTTAATTCAGAGGCTGAACATCTAGAGATTCACTTATGCATTATACCTTCAGTGAGGTACTCAGTTACTTCATCTCTATTGTCCATTGCAGAGTCTGCTTCTCTAACATTCTCCTCAGCATATAGTCTCATACATTGATTTAAAACAGCATGTGTAAAAAGAATATACTTTATTATAGAGATATACCTTCTCAAATTTCTTTGAGTTGGTATCCATTATAACAGAACCCAAATTAGTATAAAAACAACCTGACTATTTTATCAATAACAGATCTTTTCTCAGTAACAGATCCTAGGAGTTGTCTTTCTTTTAAGAATTCTACCAAATCATATTTTAAACAGGAGGCAATGTTTAATACTTTTTAAGATCTAATAACTCTATTCTTGTACCAGTCCTACTTATGAGAATTAGTTTTAGAATAGAATTTGTCTGAGTAGATACATACCTCAAGGTTTGAATCAGATTCGGTTTTGCTGGAGGATGTTGGAGGTTGTGTCTCTTCTGATGTTAGCTGAAATGTTGCCTGAGATGTTATGGCATCAGTGGCAATATTCAGAGCAACACTCGATCTGACATATCTGAAAATTCCCTTTGAGAAGAATTGCTTCACTGGAGTTTCATCAGAAACTTCCTCACTTTCTTGAGACACATTTGCAGTACATAAGTATTTGGTTCTTCTTCACTCTCTTCAGTTGAGAATCCCAAATTCGTGTCATCACTGTCACTGCTTCAAGCAAGCAGGTATAGAAGAATCTCATCTGGACCTTTGACTCTTCATGAACTGTACTCTCAAACATTCTATTCGATTCACAAGTAGGGAAGGTGGAGGATCTTGATCTCTTACCCAATACTGAAATATCAGATATTTTAGCAACATCTATTGGATTGTTATCATCACCTAGGTAGCTGATGTCTAAAGGTTCATCTAAACCTTTAAATACAATAGCTTTGGACAAGTCCTCTGTGGATGGTGAAAGAAGGAACCAGTAGGGTTGTTGTGGTTCAATATGCTCAGAAGATTCAGTGTTCATTGGAGGGCTAGTACTCATAGGAAATTTGGTTGTGGTGTTGGTTGATATTGGTATTGACATTGGAGAGGTTTTCATGTGTGAATATATTGGAGAGGGTTTTGAGGAGATTGAGAATGGTGTTTCGAATGGTGAAGATTCCATCGGGTAGGTAGGATTACAGTTCCTATATGCCCGAGTTGTGATGTGATTTCCTCTTTTTTTTTAAGAAAAAAACAAAAATGATAAAAAAACAATTTTTTTTAAAATAATAATATATATATTTTTTTATATTTTATATAGGGAAAATCAGAGATGATAAAAAAATAACAACTGAGAGGAATATCTATATACATGACAAACCTTTCTACGCAACAAAAATCCCTTAGATTTAGGTGTTTCAATTTTACACAATAACTTACACCTAAAATATTGGGATAAACTAACTAGACATCAAAGTAGGAATAAAAATTAATCTTATCAGTTTAAAGTTTGAAATTCCTATTAAAACAAGGCAAAAAAATAGGGAAAATAACTGAATTTTCAAAAATCAGTTACATATCGCATCCCAACAAATATCATTATCTGAAAATGTCAACAGTAATGTTGGCAACATTTTGTACAACACAAGTATCATGATTCTTTAAGAACATCTTCCTTTAGGCAACAAATCAAGACACGTTTCATATATGTTTTTATGAATTTAACCTCCAGACCAATGTAACATTTTCCCATTGAGTCCTAGATCTAATCATAAAACACATACAAAATTCATTTTCGTGTAAAAAATAAGAATACTTATTTAGCATCCTCATAATTTTTTGTTCTTTGTTTAAACACTTTGATACTCCTATAGTATAGGAACGATATCAATTCAAGGGTTTTGCCCGTATTGCACAGTTTCCGAGAATTAGAAAGGCTTTGCCTTATTTTGATACTCCATTTTTATGATATCTAATATCATCGCAGAGAACGGTATCACATTAAAATCATGTTCTCATTTGGAAATCATACATGGTTGAACAAAAATCAGCCGTTACAAGTACTGAAAATCAGATTCTGATATTACAAGGGTTTATGTCACCCTAAATGTTAGAGACATTCCAGCCGGCATTCGTCCAACAGTGCCTGTTTCAGAGATTACAAAGACTAATAGATTTTTCCTTTTTTTTTTTAAACTAGAAAATCTCTCATGGTCCAAAAACTTTTATAAAACATGTTCAATTTGAACTAGTTGTTTTTTAATTAAAAAAATGATGTCTAATCATACTACAAAATTAAAATGTTGTTAGTAAAACCATAGTCGTTTAACATGTGTCTTAGTTATATTCAGTGAGAGCAACAACTTTCAGCTGCTACAGATTCAGATTCAGCAGTTGAAAGTGAGACACAATTTTATTTACGACTCTACCAAGAACAACATAGTTGCCAAGATAAAAATATCATTTACTTGTACACTTTTTATCATCCACATCACTTAGCTCAATCCAAGTCACTATATCCTATTAAATTAGGATTAGAGTCTATGGAATACCAAATTTCCAACTCACATATACCGGCAACATATATAATGACACATTTTATGACATTTAAGTGGGAGATTTTAGGACAGACTTGGAATCGAGCACACACACATACACTAAACATTAGATCAGTACGACTCTCGGTGAGATACAAGAGACTACCTATCATAGAACGATACAAAGTTGGGTCGACATTTTCCCCAACATCATCTTTGCATATAGTCTGTGTTGATCCCATTGGAGTCCTCATATGTTTAGCATTCTCAATCCAAACTTCTTGACCAAATTCTTGGCATACTTGCTCTGGGAGATGAAGATTTACTCCTCTTTTTGCTTTATTTGCAAGCCTAAGAAAAATGTTAATTCCCCTATCATGTTCATCTCAAATGTTGAGGACATAGCTTCGACAAATGTCTTAAGATGAGACTGTGAAGTCGAACAAAAAACTATGTCATCTACATAGATTTTAGCAATAACCATATCTACTCCATGATGTTTTATAAACAAAGTACAATCAGTTACACCATGTTTGAAACCAAATTCAAGAAGAAACTGAGTTAAACGACCATATCATGCACGTGGAGCTTGTTTTAATCCATACAAGGCCTTTTTCAACTTGTATACAAATTGTGGATGGTGGGGATCTTAGAACCCTTTAGGTTGTTCAACATTACACTTCCTTATCAATATATCCATTCAAGAAAGCACATTTTACATTCATTTGATGGAGAGTGATCTTCAAACAACAAGTTATGACAAGCAACAACCTAATTGACTCAATTCTAGCAACTGGAGCGAAGGTTTCATCATAGTCAATCCCTTCAACTTGAGAGTATCCTTGAGAAACTAGTCTAGCCTTATTTCTCACTACAGTTCCAGATTCATCTGATTTGTTTTTAAAGATCCATTTAGTTCCAATCACATTAGTATCATTGGGGCGAGGAACTAAATACAAGACTTCATTTCTGGTGAACTGTTCTAATTATTCTTGCCTAGCTTGTATCCATCAACTATCCTTGAGTGCTTCATTTACATTCTTTGGTTCCAATGTAGATACATAACAATAATGACTTACCTTATGATATACGGTGGACATGCACGCATATTTCACCATATCTCGATAATTCCTTGGTTCCTTCCTTCTTGTTCTAACACTTTATAACACCTCTCTTATCACTTGTTTTGTAGGATGATTTCTTCTAATCCTGGATGAGGGATCCCTGCGTACTGGGTCTCGCAATTCATCCTCCGATTCCTCATCCACACATTCTGTGCTCTTGGTTTCTGCTTCGGGTGTTACTGCAGATGTCGTGACATTTGGAGCAACATCTGGATTTTCTGCATTCTGTGCATCCTCCACAGTTATGATAACATCATCTACTGGTTTATTTCTTGTAAGCTCAGCAGAATCATCAAAGACAATGTTAACAGATTCTTGTACGATTTTAGTTCGAAGATTATAAACTCGATAAGCATGGCCTTTTGGAAATAGTCGACAAAGATTCCCTTATCACTTTTAGAGTCAAATTTAGCTAGGTGATCTCTATCATTAAGAACATAACACACACACCCAAACACATGAAAGTAACGCAAATTGGGTTTCTTTCCATCCAAAAGCTCATAGGGTGTCATTTTAGTTTCAGGCCTAAGATAGACTCTATTCGTAATGTGACTTGCAGTATTTAGAGCTTTTGCCCAAAAACGTTTTGACAATTTTTTTGAACTCAACATGACTCTAGCCATCTCTTGTAAAGTTCTATTCTTCCTCTCTGCTACACCATTTTGCTGTGGGGTTTTGGGAGCAGAAAACTCATGAAAAATACATTTTTATCACAAAATGTAGAAAACTGATTATTCTCAAACTCTTTTCCATGGCCGGGTCTAATCCGAAAAATAGAGGAATGATATAGATTTCTTATTCTAGAGTGTAGCACCTTACATGCCAAATGTTTGAGACTTTTCCTTCAAAAAGAATATCCAAGAATACCTGGAAAAGTCATCCACAATCACATATGAGTACCTCATGCCTCCTAGACTGTCTACCTCGATTGGACCCATAAGATCCATGTGCAAAAGTTGAAAACAGTGAGGCGTACCTAAATGTTGTATCATTTTGGGCAACATTGTGGGAGACACGGGTTTGCTTACCTTTGAGACAATCTTCACAAACCATTGTTTTATCCTTAGGACTTAGATTAGGGATGACTCTTACTGCCTCATAAGAAGTTAATCTTTTAAGATTGTGGAAATTAATGTGCCCCCTTTTCAGCTCAACTTTCATGTTAATGTTTTGCTTTTCCTTCACTGACTGAAGCTGATGCTACTAGTTGGTGTTGAGAATATGGTCTGAATATAAATCTGTATAAGTGGATGATATGTGTATATGTGCTAACATCTTTCTTCTTTTCTAATCCTATATAAACGGAATATATGTGTATATTTATGTATATTGTGTTTATGCCAATTTCAGGTTGAGAAGGAGCATTTATGTGGATCTACCATTGCTATAGGTCACTCACACTTGGTTGATTAAGGTTTTGTGAAGAAAGACAAAAAAGGGAGAGAATGTTAATGTTAGGTTTTGTGTCATGACATTTTTCCTAACATATCATTTTCAGAGCCAAGTTAAAATCAGAAAATGTTGGACCAAATGTCTTGACATTCGGGACGACATTCTGGTAACTGTTTTGCCTATCTTCACGGACAGATTTCAGGAAAGTGTGTCCTTTTTATCACATGACAATTGACATGGCAAGGAGTCTTTGAAGAAGATTGCAAACGAGAAATACCAAATTCAAGAAGTAGCTTAACTTAAGGAGCAAGACGTGTTAAGAAAAAGTCCAAATCAACTCCTATTTTCATGTCTCAAGCTACTGCTTCACGTGCCACTTTTAGCTCAACTTCTACAACCAATCGATGAGCTTTTCAAGAAGGACTCTCTACTATAAATAGACAGGGCAAAAGAGTGAATCAATATCCAGAATCAAAATGTAAAAATACCAAGAGAGCTCTCGGGATTTCTTCTCAGAAATCTGGATCACAAAATATTGCATGTGTTTGTGACGACATTCTGTGTGACATTACAGTCGTTGTTTCATATTCTAGATTAGCTTTGTATGGAGCGATTGTAATAAGATGTTGTTCACTTCTGTTTAGATAGATTTTTCAGGCATAAGTCATCTGCGACTTAACCTTTTTTATTCCTTTGTATTATCTTGTAAATCTTGTAAAGAAAGGAATATATTCAATTGTATATATATATATACAATACCTTTGGTCATTGACCATCATGGTTTGTATCAATATATAACCTATGAAAATTAAAACTTTGTGTTCTTTATTTATTTCCGCTGCACTTTAACTCTTCAAAGATTTTATTCTGTTTTTACCGAAATGTTGTCAGTTGTGTCAGACGATATTTCTGCCGACATTCGCAAACTGTTCCAGCATTCGAAATTGTTTATTTCCAGTTTATTTATATTATTTCATAGCATAACCACCGGGACCCAACAATAGTAATGCACCTTTAATTTCTTATTACATTATTTACAATTACATTAGTATAATAGATCTCTTAAATTAATCATAAATACAACTTCCACACCTAAAATAGAACATGAACCATACAACCACAATACAATAAATGTTGTGTACATACCCGCATGGGTGTAGCTCAGTTGGTTCCAGGTGTGATTGCTCAAGCATAAGCGGGTTCGAGCCCCCGACACCGCAGATGGGAGTTCATTTCTCCTTTGTGAGGGATGACTCCTTGGGCACCAGACACTGTGCCCCCACCTAGTGGGCCGAGTACCATGATTTACCTCCTCCACCAATCTCTGCTGCCGGAGGGTGGCCCAATGGCGAGGATATGTTGTGTACACGAACAAAAAGCACGAATTTTAACTGAAATGACAGTAATGTCCCCTTGGTCGTCCAATTATAAATAATAAGTATTATGAAAGTGGATCTTTGCTTTTATCACATATAGAAAAAATAAGTGTAGTTGATAAGGTAGAATTCCCACTTGCACCAAAATGAATTCATTTTTACTTGATATAGCTATTAGCTAGTGGATATATCTTGATTATCATAAAGTGGTAACATTTTTTCCTTTTTACGAGAAGATGAAATGACAAATATTAAATATGTTTGACTATAGTAGTGTCATGTTGCTACATTAGAATATTGACGAAAGTTTTTTTGACAAGCATTTTACTATGACTTTTGTACACTTTGTAATTCCTCTAGATTATATTTATAATTAATATATTTTCCTTTGTTCATGCTTGTTTAATAGGGAGTATTTAAGAGATAAATTTCGTATTTTTTAGTATATCAGCTGGTCAATAGTACAATAATCTGAATATGAAAATAAAAACATTTATGAAGTGAAAAAAGGTTAGTAGCAAGCTATATGAATGATATATGACCTTCGGTTCCAAATATTATACGTCATTTTTTGAATTTGTTTTAAAATATTGACATTTTACAAAATAATGTGAGTGGTAATGTGTAAAACGGGAAAATAACAACAACAACAAATTGTAATAAAATTTGGAAATGATCAAATAGAAGGGCTTGCTGAGTCGACCAAATTCTTGATCTATCCTTAAGATAATATTGCCTCATATATCCTTTCAACTGTTGTAATGACAACTTATCTCTCAAGATAAAACAACAATCAAACAAATGAGCAAAGGGAACTCAAGTGTTTGCTTTGGAAAAAATATCTTTGAGTGTTTTGTGATTGCAAGAGAGGAAGAAGTATTTCAGATTTCAAGTGTTTTGCAAATGAGCCTAAGACCTCATTTTATAGTGTTGTGAAGATGACTTTCCAATTGTCCATGTAATGGCCTTGAATGACCATGTAATGACCTTGAATGACCATGTAATGACATTGATTATGGAGTGTTAATTCAGCCAAATAATGGTTGAATTCATTTGGGATGTAATGGAGATTTAATGTCTCAAAAACCAGCCCAAGAGTCATGTCTTTTCGTCTTCCGTCGCAGATTCTGGACTATCGGCGTCGTGGCCCTGCAGGGAGGAGCCACGGCGCCCAAACCTCAGAGAGTTGGCGCCGGTCCTGCAGGGAGGCGCCACGGTGCCCAATATTCAGAGAGGTGTTTGGCGCCGCGACCCTATCGGGCCGCAGCGATTCATGACTCTATTCATCTTTAAACACATTTATACACTTCTTCCTTCATTTACCAACGTGAAACCTACGTCATTTGGCCAATAACCGTCTATTACCTTACGTCTCAAACAATTCGTATACGTACAAATATCTCTTCCATTTAAAAAAATTATGATCATTGACATTTTATGTACACGTGTGTGGAAACAATGTTTCTGACGTATGGGGCCCCTAATGTTCGATTCGTAATTAAATAGGATTAACTTTATTTCACGTTTAATAAATATTTTCAACAAATAAAAAGTAAATTTTGCTTCTTTATTTCTTAAAAATCTACCATTCGTGTTTTAATTAGCTGAATATTAATTAATAAGCAAAGAAAAATAAGGAGTAATTTGACAAATACTCATAGACTATGGCTATTAAATATATTGTAAAGGATGTGCAAAAGCATAAACGACAAAAAATGTGTACAAGAGGAGTATATATGAAAACATGAATATAGTTTGGGTAATAATAATCATGCCTTCTGCAAATACAGGTATGCTGATTTATTATTATCTTGACAAAACTAGGATTCTAATGACTTGCTATTAACAAAAAGAAAATGACTTGCGATTGACAAATAAAAGAAAGAGAAAGGGAAAACATGTGCATTACAAGAAGAAACACATTTTCTAATAAATTTCTGTTGTCATATATGGTATATTGTTGATAAAAGTTCTTTTCGATATAACAAAAAGTGTTGCATGTCATTGCAATAACCTTTGATGCGAAAAGTTTTCGCAACAACAAGTTACTTTTTTTGTTGCGATTTACGTTTTTTATGAACAATACATTAAATTTTCGTTGTCATTTATATTTTTTAGCAACAATATATTCATTATTGCTAAAGTTTTATTGTCAATTCTATACTTTATTATAGTGTCGGTTCACATATTTAACTTTATATAGTATCAAATAATTCTTTAACACTGAATTGATCCTTAAAAAACTTTTAGTTATAACTTTATGTAGTATCAAATAATTCTTTAACACTGAATTGATCCTTAAAAATCTTTTAGTTATCAGCAGATGTTTTGGTTACCAACTACACAGTGTTGGATAATTTGGATATTATCTATAGAAGAAAATTATTTATGGTACATCTGTAATCCATAAGATCACATGGGAATCACTAGCTAGAGAGAACAGCACCTTCATGAGTTCTGATTCTGTGCAAGAAATGTCAACCAGTCTTGTCTTTCTACTAAAAAAATCTCTTATTGTATATAATTCAGTGAAATAGACAAAAAGTATTGTTTATTAATGAATGATTTATCATATATATATATAAGGTTATAATAATATTAGGTGTGTTTGGTTCGCAATGAAAATGAAAGGAAAAAAATTATCCTTATTGTCCCTACATGTTTGATTCTGGGTGATCCGGGGTCCAGAGTTGGGGGTCCGGGGTGGTCCGGAGTCCGGGTTGGGGAAATAGAATGGAAATACCTAAGGGGTGAGGGAATCAATCTAAGGGAAAGGGAATGGAAAAGAGGGTAAAGAGAATGAAAAAGTAGGTCAAACAAACAACTTCAAAGGAAATCAGGAGATTCTATTCTCTTTCCCTTTCCTTATTACTCCGAACCAAACGCATCCACTTTGATACAAATTAGGTAACTAATTAACCAAATTATAAAAATATTATAATTTTATCTAAAATATGAGATATACAATTAATACAATTAATGAAAAAATATTGGGAAATATTCTATTACACCCCGCAGTCGAAGCGAGAGGTTAACGGATACGACTGACTCGCAAATCATCAAATAGTATGCACGGAAGTCCTTTGGTGAAGATGTCGGCAATTTGATATCTGGAAGGAACATGAAGGACACGAACTTGACCACGAGCCACTTTTTTGCGATCGAAATGAATGTCCATCTCAATGTGTTTAGTGTGTTGATATTGGACGGGATTGCCGGAAAGATATATCACACTAATATTATCGCAGTAGACCAGTGTTGCCTTTTGAATCGAGCAGTGAAGCTCAAGTGAAGGTTGCGGATCCAACAAGACTCAGAGACGACGTTGGTGACACCTATGTACTCTACTTCTGCACTGGATCGGGATAGTGTAAGTTGCCTTTTGGAAGCCAAGAGAATAGGTTATCTCCGAGAAAAATACAATAACCAGGCGTGGAGCGTCGGATGTCAGGACATCCACCCAATCAGCATCAGAATAAGCAATGAGACTAGTGAGCGAGGACATGTATAGATGTAATCTGAAGTGAAGTGTACCTTGGACGTATCGTAAAATACGTTTGAGGGTATGCATGTGTGCTTCCGTCAGACTGTGCATGTGCAAGCAGATTTGTTGCACGGCATAAGATATGTCTGGTCTCGTGAATGTATGGTACTGCATGGCCCCAGCCATGCTACGATAGTGGGTCAGGTCTGAATATAAAGAGCCGAAATCAGCGATGAGCTTGAAATTGGTGTCTACATGCATATGGGATGGTTTGCAAAATTTCATGTCTGCACGGTCAAAAATCTCTTCGGTGTACTTCTTCTGACATAAAATAGGCTACCAAAATGTCGAGTGAAGGAGATGCCCAAAAAATAACTCAAGGGGTCCAGATCTTTCATAGCAAACTCAGAGGAAAAGAAAGACATAATGGACCGATGAAGAGAATCAAATGATGTGGTGAGGATGATTTCATCAACATATAATAATAGGTAATCCATGTATATACCATTTTTGTAGATAAACAGGGAATGATCGGATCTGTTGTATGAAAAAACGATAGAGGAGACATAATTGGCGAACCACTGGTACCATGCTCGAGGAGCCTATTTCAGGCCATAGAGCGATTTTCGCAACAAACACACATAGTCTGGATGAATAGGATCCTTGAAACCAGTAAGTTGATGCATAAATACCATTTCATGAAGATCCTCATGCAAGAAGACATTTTTGACATCAAACTGATGAATGGGCCAAGACTTGGATATGGCAATGCTGAGGACGGTTCAGATGGTCGCGGGCTTTACGACTGGGCTGAACGCTTTATCACAGTCCACTCCCACCTGTTGAGACATGTCATCACCTACAAGATGAGACTTGTACCTCTCAAATTAGGGTCGGATAAGGCACCCTTCGGATTACGAGGGATAGTGGAAGGGACAATTGAAATGGAAAGGTTAAATAACCATTTAGGTTTATGAATTTTGTGCATGACATAAGTTTCCATGGTCCGAAAGTGTGTCTCGGGATGCGGAACAGGAGGGGGGTTTTCCACGGGACTGCCAGGAAGATGAGGAGTAAGTTGCACGACCAATAGCTTATTAGTGACTGGTGCACTAACGTTGGAGAGTTGGTCGGCAAGAATCTTAAGTTCTTGACAATAAGCAGACACATTTATAAAATCGTCTTGATGAATGTCCTTTGAATTGATTTTCAAGGTATAACGCTCGTTGAAGTTTTTGTCGTGCAAAATACTTTCCAAACGTTCCCACGTTTGGCGGGTAGTGTCATCGGTCTCAATGATGGTGTGCAACAGATTATCAGATATTGTTTCGTATATCAACTGGAGGACTACTGCGTCCAAACGAGACTAGAGTGTATCATCAGAAGTCGAAGCCGATGGTATGTTTGTGTACTTCGGCATGAGAGGGATGATGTGGTCGATAACTTCGTAATCACGATAATGTATCTTAAAAAGATCCGCCCACGAGGAGTAAAGACCATTTTCCATCTCACGAGTCACAAGGATGAAGTTTTTAATGTTTTTGCGATAAGTGCATGATGAAATTTGGTTTTGTCAGCCGTGGAGCGTGAAATTTAGGAGGGATGGAAAAAAGAGGGAGTTGGCGGCCAAGAGAGGTCGGCGGCTAGGGTTCCGACATGGGCTAGGTGCCGACGTGAGAAAAAAAGGTGGCGGCCAAGAAGGTGTATCGGCGACTAGGGTAGGCTTTGTAGTTTTAGGCTACTGATACCATAAAGGAATATGTTCCTTGATATTTATTGATGAATGATTTACAATATATATAAGGTTACGAGAATATTTACTTTGATACAAACTAGGTAACTAATTGACTTAATTACAAAAGGATTATAATTCTATCTAAAATATGAGATATACGATTAATATAATTAATGAAAGAATATTGGGAAATATTCTATTAAAATCAATGACTAAACAAAACCTCTTAAGTTGGGTACGTAGCACACAATTTCTTCTCTTACCATTTGCTATACTACAAAGAGACACTACTACATTTATGACCTAATGTGACGGCTTGTATTGGGCTAATGCGATGCCAGTAGTAGAACCGTCGCATTAGATATAGCTAATGACACGGGTTCACGTTGTAATTTGTTGCTGTTGCATTAGATAGGCTAATGCAACGGCTTAAATCATCTTATGCAACGGATAACGAGGTCGTCGCATTAGCCTATCTAATGCGACGACTCTCCAAGGCTAATGCGACGACTCTTTTGTTTTAATATCCCCAAATTGAATACACTTACGGGCATTTCAATTCATCACCCGCGAAGCCCTTCTCTCTATCTTTTTCAATTCCTAATCCCTAGTCGTCGCATTCCCTTTCCCCGGCTCGTCGTCGCATTACCATACCTCGCCGTCGCCGTCGACTTACCCCTCCCCTGCTTGCCGTCGTTCAGCAGCAACACCAATATCGTCGAACTGCTCTTCCCTCTTCTCCAAGGTTAGATTATGTTTTACCGTCGTTTTACCTTCCTCTTTCATGTTTTACCATTATTAATTCAACGTTAGATTAATGTATGTATGTGTATAGATTTGCTTAGATTTTACCGTCGTTGCGTCGTCGAACTGCTCAAATTGAATCACTCAGATTTTATTCATTGTTCTTCCAACATTTTGTTTATTTGTAAATTGTATTTCCAGTTTATTTTCTCAAATCGAATTGCTCAGAGAATGTTTGTAATTTACCGTCATTGTGTCGTCGTTTTACATTTTGTTTACTGTATGTATTTCCAGATTTTCTTTATTAGGCTCCTAAATATTACATTGAGAAAATGGATTGTGAAACTAAGGAGTGGTGGATGGTTGCCAAATGGAGTGATGAATATGAACGAGGAGTAGACGAGAATATTAAAAAGACTTTTGCTACAAAGTCTCAAGAAAATCAAATTTGTTGTCCATGTGATAGTTGTCACTATCGTTATTGGCAGCATGAGAATGTTGTGAGAGATCACATAATATGTAATGGTTTTGTGCCAAGAACAGATAAGTTATCTGAATTAGGGATCGATATTGAAAGAGAAAGAACTAATCTGGATCATGATGAACAATCAAATATGGATGATTGCAATGATGATATAGCAGGGTTGTTGAATGATGCTCGTGATGTTTTTACAGAGGGACCGAATGACGAGGCAAAAAAGTTTTTCAAGTTAATTGAAGAAGGTCAGGAAGAACTATATCCCGGATGCAAGAAACATTCAAAGCTTTCCTTTATGATTCGACTATTTATTTTGAAGTGTGATCACAGGCTTACCAATGTTGCATTTGCTGATATATTAGAACTTGTAAGAGAGGTGTTACCGGATGCAAAATTTTCTAGGTCTTTTAATGAAACGAAGAGTGTTTTAAAAGTACTAGGGTTAGATTATACTAAGATAGATGCATGCCCCAATGATTGCATGTTGTATTGGGAAGAATATGCAAACGCTACAAGTTGTCATGTTTGTGAGACGCCAAGATGGAAGTCGAATGATAGAGAGAATGACACACAACATGAAAAGATTCACATGATTCCTAATAAGATCCTTAGGTACTTTTCAATAAAGAAAATATTGCAAAGGTTATTTAAATGCGAAGAGACGGCGAAGTACATGACACGGCATGCTGATGGGCGTGAAAAAGATTGGATTTTACAACACCCAGTGGATGGCCAAGCTTGGAAAGAGTTTTATTCTGTATACTCAAAGTTTGTAGAAGATCCGCGCAATGTGAGGTTGGGGTTAGCCACAAATGGATTTAGCTCATTCAACTCGATGAACATTGTTCATAGTACATGGCCTGTTATATTGATCAATTATAACTTGTCTTCATGGATGATTATGAAGCCTGGGTTTTTGATATTGACTTTACTTATCCCTGGTCCTTTTTCCCCGGGTAATGATATTGAAATCTATTTACAGCCACTAATCAAGAATTTGAAGGATTTGTGGGTGTCTAGGTTGAAAACTTATGATTCTTCAAGTAATCAAAGGTTTGACATGCGTGTAGCTTTGATGACTACTGTTAGTGATTTTCCAGCTTATGCAATGTTGTCCGGGTGGAGCACAAAAAGATATTTGTCATGCCCTTCATGTCATTATGAAACAGATTCTGAGATATTGTCTTATAATAATAAGAATTGCTATAGGGCAACTCGTAGATTTCTTAATCTAACTCACCCTTGGCGTCAAAATAAGAGGAATTTCGATGGAAAAACTGAGGAAAGAAGTGAACATGTTCCTTTCAAAGGAATTGATATTGAGAATATGTTGCGTGATTTTTCAAATGAATTTGGAAAGAAGCGAAAGAAAAAGAGGGGCAACGATAATGATGATCTAAATCCATGGAGAAAGATATCCATACTTTTTCAGTTGTCATACTGGAAGCATTTTTCTAATCGACATAATCTCGACCCAATGCATATCGAGAAAAATGTATTTGATAATGTCATTAGAACATTGTTAGACATACCGGGGAAGACTAGAGATCATGTAAGTTCTCGTCGAGATTTGATAGAACTTAAAATTATGTCTGAGCTTCAACCAATAGAATTAGAAGATGGTAACGAAGAAATTTCATGCTCACGCTTCTGGATGTCACTTGAAAAAAAGCGCAAGTTCTGCCAAGTCATAAAAAATGCTAAGTTACCAAAAGTTTATGCTTCGAATATTGCTCGATGTGTTCATGTTGAAGAAAGGAAAATCATAGACTACAAAAATCATGATGCTCATTTTATGATGAATTACTTGCTCCCTATTACTGTGAAAACAACATTACCCAAAGATGTTGCTACTCCATTGATAAGACTTTGTGCTTTTTTCAGAGGCATATGGAATAAAGCTATTGATCCTCGACATCTTGGCAAACTCAAGTCAGAGATAGTTGAAACACTTTGCCTGTTTGAACAAATTTTTCCACCCGTGTTTTTCGACGTAATGGTGCATTTATCTGTACATCTAGTGGACCAAATTAAGATGGGTGGACCAGTTAGTTCAAGGTATATGTATGGGATTGAGAGGTATCTTCGACAGATAAAGTTGAATGTTCGAAACAAAAGTCTTCTAGAAGGCTCAATGGCAGAAGGATACCAAGCTAAAGAATGTATTACCTTCATTGCTAGATTTCTGAAACGATCAAACTCATCCACACCTAATGTTAATAAGGATAGTGTCGCCCAATAATATTTACCTAAGATTGGGCATCCTATCAAGGGAAAGGGAAGGACCTCAAAGAAAAAACATTGTGGACACATGATTGATCAAACCACATGGACACAAGCACATCATTATGTCGTATTCAATTGTGGTTGTGAAGAAGTTGAGAGATACATAAAGTAAGATTACAAACCATCATGTAATTTTTAAACTTATTTTTTATATGTATTATTCAATTGTATTTTGTTATTAAAATATTTGTTTTTCTATTTTTTGTCACAGTCAACACAAAGTGTGTGTAAGCACCAAACGGAAAAGAAAATGAGATAGTGCACAAGATCACAATAAGGATTTCATTTATTGGTTTAGGGAGAAAATTGAAGTGAAACTTCAAGAAGGTCAAGACATTATTCTGAATCATATCTTATGGTTATCGAAAAGACCTTCTTATGTTGTTAAAAAGTACACATGGTACTCTGCTAACAGATATAGGTTTCATACCATGAAGCGTGATGCGAAGTGCGTAACTCAAAACAATGGAGTCACTCTCACAGCCGTAACACATAGTTTTTCGAGTTCCAAAGATCAAAATCATATACTGAGAGATGTCAATTATTATGGTTCAATACAAGACATCATTGAGATATCTTATCATGGGCATTTTAATGTTGTCTTGTTCAAATGTTTGTGGTTTCACTCGGAAAAATATGATGATGAGCTTATCATGGTTAATGTGAATAAGAAAATTTATGCAGAAGAACCGTTTATCTTGGCATCTCAGGAACATCAAGTATTTTTTGTCGAAAATTTAAACAAAAAGGGTTGATAGTATGCTGTTGAAATCCCTCCTAAGAAATTTGTGATGGTATTAAAATATCTAATTATTTACTCGTGTTTTAACTTATTTTTACTTCTAATTAATTTTGTATCACATTTTGACTTATGTAGTTGTTTTTATATTTTTTGATATGTGCAGATGAAAGCTAATAAGTCTAAATTTTCTGCTCCGCAAAGTCAGATTACAGAGTATGAGCGACAACGGATCGAGAAGTAGAAATGAATGCAGAAATAATGAATGCTCAAGGTGCTGGATGGCTAACAAAATACTACGTGAAAAGATTCTTGGTTTGGATAGTCCAAGTAGTTGTGGACAACGCAATGACTTGTTGGAAGAAAGAGATGATGAGTCCACATCTGAATATGATGGAGGCGGTAACGAGGAGGAAACCACTAGCAATAATATGGGTTCAAAAAGAAAGGTAACCACTAGCTTAGAATGCTATTTATTAGAATGATTTTTAGCCAAGTTATGTTGTCTAAAAATGAGGTGAACATGCTAGACTAAGTAAAGGTCATTGATAGTGTGATGCATCCGAAGCTGAATCTGATGCTATATTTTGAGCTAAAACAGATGGACAGCTGCTGGTTTCTTGGCCAAAAAGGCAGCGGCTGCTGTAGCAAGAACCAGTAGCAGCAGCTGGAAACACAGCAGCTGATGTGATTTTAGCACACCCGCTGCTGGTTTCTTGGCTAAACCGATTGCTTTAAGGCTGCTGGTTACTGGTTTGGACAGCTGCAGTTGCTAAAAACACAGCAGTTGTTGCAGCTGTCCAAACCAGTAACCAGCAGCCTTAAAGCAGTCGTTTTAGCCAGGAAACCAGCAGCGGGTGTGCTCAAACATATGGTAGTTTCATTCCAATGTATTAAACCAGCAGCGGGTGTGCTAAAACCACAACAGAACTCGTGTTTCCGGTGCTGCTCGGTTCTTTCACTGGCGACCGCCTGGTTTCTTGGCTTAACCGATTGCTTTAAGGTCACGCTCGTTCTTGATAAGCACAGTTGTGCTAGTCCTTTAAACATACTCTAACTTCGTCGATTACAGGTTTTAGCTCGGCCACAAAGTATGAATGATTTTGTGGAAAAGAATAATTCAAAACAGAAGCATCATCAAGTTGAGAAGAAGCAACAATCTATTGACCATCCTAATTATGAGATAGAGAATCGTAGTCTTGTACCGCAAAAGCAACAGAAAAGTAGGTCATTTTGCTCTCCAGGCTCTGTGTCAGCATATCTTGAATTCCGAAAAAAACAAGTAGAAGATAATGAAATGGTTGCAACAAGGAATGAGATTATGAGTCATACTAATGCAGCACCAGAAAGACACGATCCTGAAAGAGATGATAATGATGATGTCCAAGTAAATGATAATGATGATGTCCAAGTAAATGATAATGATGATGTCCAAGTAAATGATAATGATGATGTCAAAGTAAATGATAATGTCAATGTTGCGGGACATGACCATGGAGATTGTGATTTGGAATTATCGGCTGAAAATGAAAATGAAGGTACACATTAGTATTTATTAATCATTTAGCTTATTAGCATACTAAATTAATACATGAATTAACACTTGAATCTAAAACAGCTGCCAAAAATAAGAAACATCGAGGGCTAACAATGCTTACAAAGGTTCATACGCGTACAAAAGATGAGCGCCAAGTTATTATTTTGAACTCATTAGGCCAGCCAGTTGGACCTACAAAGGAAATACTTGATGAATTTAAATTCTTCTTGGGAGCTTTGGGAAAGGATTCCGAGCTTGCGCCACTGAATTATACTAGTTTTTCAAGTCTTCCAACACATGACAAAATATGAGATTATATTTTGGTATGTTGCAATATTGTTCTTTGAAATATTACGACTATATTGTTGGTTCTAGACCTTTATCTATTACTAATGTGTTTGTTATTGATTGATATAGGAAAAATATATGGTTGCTGAAGACGGAAGGAAATATGTAATGGAGGCAGTTAATGCAAGTTGACGAAGTTATAAATGCAAAATTAAGAAGAATCACTTCTATAAATAAGATAGTGATGAGTTAAGATGGATTCACAAACCTGACACTATTTCAGTACCTCAGTTTCAGGACTCTTAAATTGTTGGCATTGTGAAAAAATTGAGGTATTCAATGAGCCGTTGCTTTAGTTTTCGTGTATTAATGAATGTAATATTATTCTAACTTATTATATTTATCTCACAGGCAGAATGTAAGAGAAATAGAGACAATCGTCTATTGATGGATGATATGCACACGATGTGCCGTAAGTCGTTTGAAATGTTACGTCATGAATTGGTATACACTTTTCTTTTTCAATAATTGAATTATCTCTTTGCTTCTATTAATTCTCACTAATTTTAATTTGTAAAAATTTAAGGCTTAGGTATTTGTGTAATTTCTGTGCTAAATTTCATTTTAATTTTTACAGAAACAAAAGGATCTGAATAAGGAAGAACCTTCTCAAGCAAAGGTGTACAAAGAATCAAGAAAAAGAGTTTTAGGGAGAACATACCATACTATCAACGAGAAAACTGAACAAAATATTGTGAGTTAACAAATTATATTATCATATATTTGCGTACTTTTGATAATTTAGTAAGACAATGACTTAACATTTTATAAATAGGCAAAGATTGATGCTATGGAGTCCACCCAACACGGAGAAGGTAGCAACTGTAAAGATCTGGTTCTTTACTCTGAAGTGCTTCAAGGTCCCAAAAGCAAAGATCGTTTACGACTTGTCGTAAAAGGTGTGACGAAGATTGATTTGAAGAAAAAACAGAAAAAATCAGGTTACATAATTCCGGAGGAGTTCTTGCAGAGTATGAAAGTTGATTTAGTGCAACAGCTTGCACCGACCGTTGCATCAGTGATTATATCTCAACTTCAACAAGCTAATCCTGGAATAAATCTTGTCATTCCTGATTTTGTGAGACCATCAATTTCAAATGATGCGTCTAGTGCACCGCATGTCAGTGAACCAAATGGACATTCTTCTGGGACAGTTAATCAGGTAATTTTTGTGTTTTCCTTATTAAATGTGATTGGTAAAACTTCGTTGGGGAAGTTGCTCGTATCATGTAGGTTTTTCATTAGGTACTAAATATAGTTTCTAGCGATTAAAGACATTATTTCCATTAAAGTATTCAAGTTGGATTACAAATGGGAAAGTCCCATCTTTGGTTAGGATTGAATGGTATTTCTCTAAGAGAGCAGTTAGTAGGAGGTTGTTCTTGTGACTATCTTTGTGTTGAACTGTTTAAGTTGGGTCATTGAAGGAAAAACCGAAAAAGCCCATCTTTGAGAGGATAAATCCAACACATTAGTAGAAGGAGAGATTTCACCACATTTTGATGTATTTTTCATTTCTCAAATGGCAGTAATCCAATTTATTGGAAAAATAGTGATAGTAAAAAATAATAGAACCATTTTATAATGCCTATAGTAGTAGTAACCAATTTCACTTGGACATATTATTCACAGATTTATAACAATTTCTCGAAAAAACAATTAAGTATGATATTCTATTATATTTCGGCAATGTAATCATTTTGTGGTAAGTCTTGTGTATCCTAGTCCAATCTCTCTATCAGTAGCTCTTTTGTAACATACTAATTAAAGGACGACAATTTATGATGTTTTGGCGATGCTACCATTGTTTTACTTATGACTATTCATTATGTTAACTTGTAGGTGTCTGGTGAGCTAAATGGAGAAGAAATCTAGACAACAAATGGTGGGTGGAGGCTTATGTGGATATATATACTTTAGTGGACAATTATTTTGTAATATGTCCTATGGGATGTAATATTGTACATTTATAAACAATTAGTAAGACAATCCTTTTTTAATATTATTTTTCTCTTTTTATTATTTATTTTGTCATTTTATAATATTGTATATTTTGTAATTTGTGAACTATCTAGCAATCAAATAGGTGCACATCAATGCGACAAATGTGTTCTAGCAGTCAAATAGGTGAACATCTAATGCGACGACTGTATTTAGCCGTCGCATTAGCCTTATAACCGTCGCATCAGCTGGTTCGAATGAGACTAAAATCAGTCGCATACCTAATGCAACGACAAACAGAGTCGTCGCATTAGGATCTGTAACCCGTCGCATTAAATAAGTTTCTAATGCGATGACAAAACAGAGTCGTCGCATTAGATAATATTTGCCATTGCATTAGGTCTAATGCAACACCATCGGATGCGACAACTCAATATCGTCGCATTAGCCCTAATGCAACGGTCCAAGGGCCCTATTGCGACGACGTGGACCCATCGCAATAGGCCAGAAATATAGTAGTGAGAATCATTCTTATTCTCATTAATTATCTAAATAAACTGTTATTAAGTATTTGTAAAACTATGGTTTATTCGTGTACTTTCACTAGCTATATTTTTTTTTGTAAAAACGACATTTTCCAAAAGTGTAAACACACAATGTAATTATCCAGCGATGAAGATTCAGATGATTCGTTTGTGCGTACGTAGCTTCGCCTTGCCCCGAAAGGACTAGATTAGGTTGGACGGGAAAGGCAACTCGATGACAATTTGAGATTATTGTCCCTTAATTGAGATCCCGATATTGCCTATGTCGTTCAGCGGGTGTGTTTGTTCATGCATGCTCTCCGGGAGCCTCACTTTACCGCTCTTAAACGTATCATTCGGTACGTTAAGAGTACTCTTGACTACATATTACATCTTTATCCATCTGCTCCATCCAGACTGCTATCGTATACGGACGCCGATTGGGGAGGTTGTCCGGATACACGTCGTTCTACCTCCGGTTACTGTATAATTTTTGGGTGATAACCTCATCTCATGGTCTGTCAAACGACAAGTCACACTCTCATGTTTGAGTGCGAAAGCAGAATATAGAGGCGTTGTGAACGTTGTCGTCGAGATCTGCTGACTCAGAAATCTTCTTCTAGATCTTCATTGTCCCTTACGTAAGGCATCTCTTGTCTACTGTGATAACATATCTACTGTTTACTTGTCTCATAATCTGGTACAACATCAACAAACCAAACATATTGAGATGAATATTCATTTTGTTCGTGAGAATATTGCCATGGGCCATGTTCGGGTGTTACATGTTCCTTCTTCCTATCAATACATAAATAAATTACTAAGGGACTTCTTCGACAGTTGTTCCTTGACTTCAGATCCAGCCTGAGCGTCCGACCTCCTCCCGCTCCGACTGAGGGGTGTGATAGAGAATACGTAAATATTCTCCATATATTATGTAATTATTATTCTAGTGTAATTATGTAAAGTAGAGATCCTTCTCCAATTTGGTTTGTAAATTGTAAACACCTATAAATATTGCATTAATGAGAAGTCTTCTTCAAATGGTGTTAAAGGGGAGCTCGCATAGACCGCTCGTATATAAAAAAGGTCTTATCTCGGCAGGAAATCCAAGAGAGTCGATGTATCCTTAATGCTCTCTTTACTTTAATAGGATCGCCTCATATTTTCCTTAACCTAATTAATCAGCTGTCACGACCCGACCCCGGGGACGCGACTGGTACCCTACCGGGGTACCCTGTCAGGTATATATCAGAGAATAGCAGCGGAACATACATAACACATAACTTATAAAAAGGTAAACATCACTGGTCAGCCGATAAGGTTGCCTTCCATAAAAACATACTAAATCCAAGTATAGCAGTACAACTTGTTCTTACAGCCCAACACACATATGTGACCACAGACCTATAAGGTTAACAACTGTGGCGGGACAGGGCCCCGCCATACCCCTGAATATACGCAATGTCTATAACATCAGGGAAAAACCGTACCAACAAAACAAGCTTCCGGAGGAATGAAGCTTCTGACACCGGAACAGTGATCCTAAGAACGAGGATCCACCACTTGCTTACCCTTACCTGCGGCATGAAAGCAGCCCCCGAGGAAGAGGGTCAGTACACAATATGTACCAAGTATGTAAAACTGGAAAATACTGTAATAATGATATCATAAGTCTAAAAGTAAGCTGGAGTCATGAAAGACAATCAAAATACAGTACACTGTGCCTTACTAACAATGAGAGTAACAAGTATATATATAATACTGCATAAAAATATGAGGCTCAAGATCAAAACAGGGTACCTCGCCCGTAGTATCAATAAGCACCCCTACTCCTGGGACTATTTCACCCGCATAGGTCCTGTGGACCCGCATGAGGTATTCCTCGCATAGGCTGTACCCGCCCGCATGGAACTATTTCACTCGTATAAGCCTATAGGACTCGCATGAGGTATTCCTCGCATCATGGGTAGCAAATCCACGAAACAGGTGGTATAACGATCTTGGGGATGTACCCCTCAGATATACTCTTACCCTGAAGCAGGTGGTATAACGATCTTGGGAATGTACCCCTCAGATATACTCTTACCCTGAAGAAGGTGGTATAACGATCTTGGGGATGTACCCCTCATATATATTCTCTTACCCTGAAGAAGGTGGTATGACGATCTTGGGGCTTGCCCCTCATTCATACTCTTACCCTGGAGAAGGTGGTATAACGATCTTGGGGCTTGCCCCTCAGATATACTCTTACCCTAGCTCAAACGGTCATCATATCATAATCATAAATAAGTTAAGAAAACTTATAACTTTTTACTAGTCTTGTTCATATACCCTCTCATTTTAGTTTACTTAAGGCACTTAACCATATCTTTAATAAAAGAAAACCGGGAATTTAACCCAAGTACCACGTACTTATATTCTTTAAAAATGACTTTTTTTCGTATAAAACCTTTGGGCAATTGATGCCTTAAAAATCAATTTACCTTTCATAAATCAAGTCATTTGTCCTTACTTATCTTACTTAGAATAAATCTTTTCTCACCAACCTTTTATAAAGCTAATAAACCAACTTCCCATAAAGTTGTTATATTAACCATATACTTTAGTAAAATCATACTTTTCCCTTAACCAAGGGACTTATACTTCTTAAAACGAAACAAGTCTTTATATACTTAAAACAAGTAAGAATACTAAATCTTGTACGTCTACCTGATCGATGTATTTTATATACACCTTTTGAGTCAGTTTTAGTTAGTCTTTTGTCCCGTTTTTCACATATAAGTGTCGTATTAGGATAGTTTTTCTTTCTTTTGAGTCAAAATGGTTAAAATGGCCAAATGGCGGAAAAAGAGCAAAAAGAGGGCAAAAGAGGAGATGCCAGAGCTGGAAACAGAGAAAGTGGCGAACGAGGGTAAAATTCAGACCAGCGCCGCGGCGCCTCCTGCAGTCAAAAGCAGGGCCGCGGAGCCCACTAAACAGAGAGGCTACAGAAGACTCCGGCGCGCTACTCGAGCAGCGAATGCACGGCGCGGCGCTAAACATCCGGGAGCTACGAAGATCAGGCCGCGGCTCCCGAACAGCGAATATCGGTAGCGGCGCCAAAACACCCGCGGATTGCAGAACTTCCGCCCGCGCGCCTTTCTGCGGCGCAGCGCGGCAAAAATTAGGTCTTTTGAAATTTTGGGCCAGCTCGAAGGAAAAAGAGGAGCGGTTTGACCTATAAAAGGAGAACCCTAGGCGGTTTAGGGGTTCCCACTGCACAACACAAGACTTTGCTTGGAGATTGGATACCATTAGTTTAGTAATTTCTTTTCCCTTTCTTGTTCTTTATTTCTATTTTGTATGATGAACATGGAATTAGTTCTTGTCATGACAATGGCTAGGAACTAATTCTCTTATATAGTCTTTCCATGTTGAATTGCTAGAAACTTATGTTATAAATTAATGCATGCTTATGGTTATTCTTCTTATTGTGAGATCTATCCAATAATTGAGTTGAATTCTTGGTAATTAATTGACAACTAATTATCACTATATGATTTCTAATCAGTTAGAAAGGGGATTGTGAATATCTTTGTAAGTTGGGTAGACATTCTTGGATTGAGGATGAAATACCTCAATTATTTATGTAGCGTTGATGAGAGGCTTAACAACCCTAATTTTGTGCATTGTGCGTGACGGTCAACTAGGTTTTTGTTCTTAATCCTCCTATAGAGTTATCCTTATCACCGAAAGGTAGGTAAGGTGTGATACTGGGGTTGAGTGTTTATATAACCCTAACGGGAGTATAAAACGATTTCGTAAATCTGCTTTCTCCAACAGAAGAATACCATAAGCTAATGCATTAGTAAGTAGCATAAGCGGATAGTAAGGATACATGGAAGCCCTATTCTCATCATCACTGAAGTAAATCTTTATAGTTAAAATAGCTTTTATAATTCTTAGTTATAAACAACAAATCAATTATCAATTCACCAAATAGATACTAGAAAATAGATAGTTGGTAATTGAACCCTAATCCTTGTGGACGATATTCGGTTTTATCAAGACTATACTATTTGTCACGATAACGTGCACTTGCGTTTAAAGTGTGTGCATCTTATCGCGCATCAAGTTTTTGGCGCGTTCTTGGGATTAGCATAGTTCAATATCAAATTTGTCTATTTTTAATTTCTAATTTGGTTTTTAACTTTCTTTTAATTTTTAATTTTTACGTTTTCTTTTGAAAATTCGAGTGCCGTGATTTGTTATGCTTTGATCTATTTGAAGTCGGTTTATGCGAAGGAGAAGAGGAGTAGACACTCTTGTTCCCTTCAATCCGTAAATTGAGAAAACTCGCAAACGTAATGTAAAGAATCGGATTGCAACCTTGTTTGAGATGAGCGGCGTTGAACAACAACGGATGGGAGAAGGGTTAGGAGAGAATCAACCCCATCCAGGAATACCTAGGCAAGCGCCAATAGACGTGGAAGAGAGAGTCCAAGTCCAGCCAGAAAGAAGTTTGGGAGACTATGTGCTGCCAAGAGTAAATGGAGCACAGACATGCATTAGGCTCCCTGCAATAGGAGCCAACAACTTCGAGATAAAACCGGCAATTCTGAGCATGGTACAGCACACAGTGCAATTCGGAGGACTGCCGTCGGAGGATCCACATATGCACATAGCTAATTTCTTGGAGCTATGTGCAACGTTCAGATATAACGGCGTTACTGATCATGCAGTCAGATTGAGGCTCTTTCCCTTCTCACTTAGGGATAGAGCAAAAGTATGGTTGAATTCCCTGCCGGCCGATTCGATTTTTACATGGCAAGAGCTGGCACAGAAATTTCTAGCCAAGTTCTTTCCCCCGTGTAAAGCAGCAAAACTGAGAGGGGAGTTGAACAACTTTTATCAAGTAGATGGAGAGTCCTTATATGAAGCTTGGGAAAGGTTCAAAGATCTACAGAGAAAGTGCCCACACCATTGCATTGAGTTGTGGAACTTGGTCCACATCTTCTACAACGGGTTGAGCAATACAACCAGAACCATCATAGATGCAGCAGCAGGTGGAGCATTCATGAGGAAAATAGCCCACGACGCTCATGAGTTATTAGAAGATATGGCCACTAACAACCATGTCACAGACGAGAGGTCGACAAGTGGGAGAAGAACAATGGGAGTCCACGAAATAGATGTTATTGCTGCCTTGAATGCCCAAGTGGCCCTTCTAGCGAAACAGTTGCAGCAACATACAATGTCAGTAAATGCGGTGCAGATGCCTAAAGGCTGTGAGATATGTAGTGGCCCACATACATTTGATAGGTGTCCTTCAGCGGATCCCAACAATATACCCATGGGCGGCGAGTGTCGTGCCATAGGTAATTATCGAGGCAACAGAACAACCCTACTCCAACACGTATAATCCATGGTGGAGGAACCACCCAAACTTCTCTGGAGAGAGACTGCGAGCAGAACCGGCAAGACTGTAACAGCAGAATCCAATACCAAGGGCAACAGAAATTAATACGAGCGCAGAACCAATACAGAGCCGATGCAACTAGCGGACCAGAATCAGCAACCTTCATTCAAGCCCCACAAAGATCAACGATTCAATGCACCGGTTCGAACAAAAGCCGACGAAGCAGTGGCGGTATGGCAACGCCAATGCACTCCGATTCATGCGAAGCTAGATCCTCATTCAGAACTTGAAACTCAAGTGGGTCGGTAGCAAAGCGAGTAAACAAAGAGCCGAGGGCATTGTCAGCAACACAGAGGTAAATCCAAGGAGCAATGCCAGCGGTGCAATTGAAGCGACAACAGTTGGAGCGGCGAATACCGCAAACGTGGTTGAGAAGAAGGCGGTGTTAGAAAAAGAAGGTGATTGAGCCCAGTCCTGTAGTAGAAAACTCGGAGAAGGAGTATCAGAGAAGATCCCTTTCCCCATGCACTACAAAAAGGCGGTTGATAAACAATTCTCCAAAATTTTGGAGACATTCAGAAAGCTGCATATCAACATACCTTTCATGAAGCATTAGAGCAGATGCCCTCCTATTTCAAGTTTATGAAGGAGATTTTGGGGAAGAAGAAGAAGCTGGCAGAATCTGAAATAAGTAGCAGATGTAAGAGTGTAATGCTATCTTGCAGAAAAAGTTGCCACCAAAGCTAAAAGATCCAGGGAGCTTTACACTACCTTGCACAGTGGGAACAGAGCTCTATGTGATTTAGGGGCAAATATAAATCTAATGCCCCTATCAGTATTTAAAAGATTGGAGTTGGGTGAGGCCAAACCAACCACAGTAAGCCTGCAACTAGCCGACAGGACAGTGGTTCATCCAAGAGGCAAGATCGAGGACGTGATTGTGAAAGTAGGAAAATTCTTCTTTCCTGCAGACTTCCTCATTCTTGATATGGAAGAAGGCGAAATCCCTATCATATTGGGGAGGCCATTCCTAGCAACGGGGAGAGCTTTGATTGATGTTGAAAGAGGAGAATTAACACTAAGGGTGGAGTCTGAAGAAATGGTGTTTAAAGTTTTTAAACACGTCATTGAGCCACCAACAATGAGTGGGTGTTTTGCAATCAACACCATCAAACCCCCATGCGAGCCAATACAAGTCAACCAAAGAGCGATGAGCCCAAGAAAGCAGGCATGGTTTGCTGAAATGCCACTAAAGGAGGTAAGTATTCCTGAACTCCCCCTTACTGATAATGCTAAGAAGAAAAGAAGAAAAAGAAAACGCCAAATGTGGAGGAAATGGATAGGTTGGGGGCTTAATCCACCCCAGGGTTATTAAGGTTAAGGAACTTGCGTCCGGCTAAAAGACGTTAAAGACAAAGGCTACTTGGGAGGCAACCCAACGTTTTCAATTATGTTATTTTAATTTATGTCTTTAGTTTATTTTATTTTGTCTAAGAACAGTCTCACGGTCTTGGGTTCTTGTGTTTGTCTTTGTGATTGATAGGTCTGTGGAAATAAAGGCGAAATCAAGAAAAGCCGCATTTCGAAAAAGCGGAAAAGCGCGCCAGAGCAGCGAGGTGGCGCTAAAAGAATCGAACAGCGCAGTTTAGCGCCATGCGCCAGAGCAGCGCGGCGCCAAAATTCCAGAAAATTTTCCAAATTTAGCGTCGCGGCGCCAGAATGCAGGTCGCGCGCAGAAAGTCCCGGGCGAGCGCAGAGTTTGGCGCCACGGCGCGCTAAAAGCGTGGCGCGCCGCGGGAATCCAGAACTTAAAACGCCCAGAATCAGATTTTCCCCAAATCCAATTTCAAAAACCTAACCCTTCCTCTCCAAAAACCCACGAAATTCCAAAAATTTGCCCACAAATTCTCCACAAATTAAACCCAACCACAACCAAAACTCTTAAATTCCTAAAAACCCTTAGCCATCTCAACCAACAAAGCTCCATTCCATAGCCTCAAACCACCATTAGAAACAAGAACGACTTAAGCTTCTCATAAAAAGGTAATCTTTTCTGTTCTTGAATCCTTTACTGAAGTCACAGGAGGTAGTAGTTTGAAGGAGTATTGTAGTTGAAGTAATTGGGTACTGAAAAGTTGATTGTGAAGTTTGGAGAAAAGAGTAGAAAAGGAGTGTGGGTATTGGTAGAAAAGTTGAAGTTTGGGGGTGTTGTGTTCGCTGCTAGTTGTAGATTGTGTTGGAAACATTTGTGCCACTAAATTGAAAAGCTCCATAAACTATTTTTAAACCATGGCCACCAGGAAGAGAAGAGGCTCCACATCCACCCCAACCCCACAATACGATGAAAATAGGTTTGTGAGCTACCAAGCCTACCAAAGATACAAAAAGCTTGATACCAGACCCTTAATACCAGAAAGGGGAATGGACTACCGAGGAGTCATATGGGGAAGAAGATGTTTATGAGCCCATTCGGGCGATGATTGAGTTAAGGAGTGGATGAAATTTGTGAATCCGGAAAAGATAGCACCGAAACACAACAATAGTGCGTGAATTTTATGCCAATTTTTCTGAGAAGGTGGAAAGGGATGCTTTGTAAGGGGACATTATGTACTGTGTGTGAGAGGATATAAATTTACAATTGAAAGCGATTGATGTTGAAGAAAGAAGTGATTGGAATCACTTTAGAACATGGTCTAGAAGCGTTGACCACATCGATGGAATGCCGTTGCGACAGTGAGCTACCATGGGGCTGTTTTTGATATTGGAAGAAATGGGTCAAGAACCGATGTCACGCCGACTTTTCCTAAGTCTTTACTTAGGCGTGATGGCACTCGACAATTATTTTCCACCAGGAGCACCATTTAATTCTCTTTATTTAGAAATTTAAACTTATATTCAAATACGGAGTTATTAATAAAAATAACAATAAAGAAATTTGTTTATGACTTTATTGAAAATATAACGCGAGCCCATGCTCGTGCAAATATTATTTCTACATGTATATCTTGACAAATATTATTCTAAGTTGGAAGGAGACCATTCCACACCGCATTTCGAGACACCGGGCGACATTATGCACCTGACGAGTACCAAGCCCGGAGCAATGGACTTGGTATGACAAGAGGCTGCGGGACGATCGCTAGCCTTGGCGTGGAGCCTTTCCTCTATCACGCTTCCCTGAAACATGTTAAATAAAGAGTCAGCCCTACCATCTGGGGCTGAGTGAGAACCTTACCCTGCAATTCAAAGTAACACCACAATATTCCAAGTGCAATCACATTATAACGTAATAAGCATATTGCAAAGACATATCAAAGTTACAACATTTTTAAATATGCAACAACTCCTCATGGAAATTCTCGGTTTAACTAACACTTCATTTTATCTCGTATTATATGTTAAGACATTTCCCTGCATTTCCACATGTTTATTACATTTATAAATTTGTGAACGCGTATTCACTTTTCATATTTATATATAGGTGAACATGTATTCATCTTTCATATTTGTTGCGGCGTGCAACCCGATCCATTATATTTACGTATTTGTGAACACGTATTCACTTTACGTTTTGTTGCGCGCAACCCGATCCATTATGTTTACGTATTTGTGAACGTGTTTTAACTTTAAATTTTGTTGCGGCGTGCAACCCGATCCATTATATTTACGTATTTGTGAACGCGTATTCACTTTACGTTTTGTTGCGGCGTGCAACCCGATCCATTATATTTACGTATTTGTGAACATATATTCACTTTACGCTTTGTTGCGCGTGCAACCGATCCATTATGTTTACGTATTTGTGAACAGCGTATTCACTTTACGTTTTGTTGCGGCGTGCAACCCGATCCATTATATTTACGTATTTGTGAACATATATTCACTTTACGCTTTGTTGCGGCGTGCAACCCGATCCATTATATATTTATATATTTATGTGAACACGTATTCACTTTTCATATTTTTGAAGATCAAATAAATATTATTCTCTTTTCTAACATTCATCATTCATACTTGTAACGATTATAACTTTTAACCATAACTCCAACTAAGGTGTTTCTCAGCGGAAACTAAGGTAAGACGGGGATATTTCACTGTACCCAATTTCATTTAAAACCACTTTGGGTAACTAACACAAATTTATCCTCAAAACAGCCACATGAAATTTGTTTCGGCAGAATTTTTATTAAACAGCACCCAATCTTATAATAGTCATAACTCCTAATCAGAAACCCGCTCATTCCCCATAAATTCTCAAACGACGAGGACAGAGAGATACACGTCTCCATGTGAACCATTCTTTCATATTCTGTACCATTTGGTACAGTTTTACACTTTTATTCGCTGCCCTTCCTGGATCTCGATAGGTCCGAGGCAGAAACTTTAAACAGAGATAACTCTCAATCCGTAAGTCGGATAGACCCCCGTAAGGTCTCAAAATGTCCACAACAAAGAGATCTAGAACTTTCATTTAGCAACAATTTTCATATTCCCCACAGATTAGTACAGTTTTACGTTTCAACGTCCTGCCCTTCTGGATTCCGACGAATCCGAGGCAGCAACTTCAAACTACAATAACTTTCAACTCGTAAGTCCGTTTTAATAAATCTTTATATATATCTGCCCGTAACAGAGAGATTTACAACCATGTAAATTTTCATATAATTCTAATAAGTAAAACTCAATAAAACAGTCCGTAGTTATGCCTTTCCGAATTTCGACCAAATCTAAGGCAGGAACTTTGAACTATGATAACTTTCAAACCGTATGTCCATTTTACCTCATTTTTGGTTCTATATGATCATATTAGAGAGGTGTACCACTCCTCCGAATTTCATCAAATTCTAACAATTATAACTCAGTGAGAACAGTTCGTAAAGTTCATGACGCAACTAGTTGTCTAAACAATCAAAAGTTCAATATTTCTTTTCAACACTCAATTCTTATTCTAACATGTATTGAACTTAAAATAAAGGATGTTACCAAGAATTTCTGAGTGAGAAAACTCACCTTGTAAGTGTGAAAAATATTGTGGTTCGGTTGCTACAACCACCCTTGCTCCTTAGTGTTCCCTAATTTTCTTGTTCTCCTTCCTCCCTTGATATTTTCTTGATTTTTTTCCTTCTTGTTCACTTGTTTTTTTCTGATTTTCTAACCTTTATGTTATGTACTTTGTTTGTGTGTAAATACAATGTATAAGTGGGGATGATTACATAACTTATGGGAGGGAGAAAGCCAAGAGATTGAAGGGAAATGAAAAGGGGGAGGGGTAAAGGGAAGGGGGCTTACTACGTGCATGTTGATTTTGTTTTTTTGTTTTTTTGTTTTTTTTTTGTTTTTCTTTTGTTTTTCTTAATTTCATTTCATCTATCTATTTATCCAACTTTAACACTAACTCTATCTCATGCAATTTATTCTTTGTTTTCTTATATATATATATATATATATATATATATATATATATATATATATATATATTTATTGACCTAACCACAACTATATATATATATATATATTTTTTCCTGATTTCACATTCTCTCCTCCTTAAGCAACATTCGTCCTCGAATGTGAATAAAATCGTAACATAATCACATAGACACAATAATGTTTATTGTTATTGTAACACTAATTTGGGGCTTCACATTCTCCCTTCCTTAAGAAGCATTCGTCCTCGAATGAGAATCAGGTTGTAACACAATACATATAGACACGCAAATGGCAAACATATGAAGTACTATGTAATGCATTTTTTTTATTACCTTAGTCAAATAGGAATGGATATTTGACTTTCATCGCCTCTTCCGCTTCCCAAGTGGCTTCCTCTGTGGAGTGATTCTTCCATAGGACTTTCACGGAAGCAATATCTTTATTTCTAAGGTGTTGGACCTTTCTATCAAGTATTTCTACCGGAGCCTCTTCATATTGAAGCTCTTTATTAAGAACTATCTCCTGGGGAAGGATGACGTTACTTGGATCGTGCAAGTATTTTCGTAACATTGACACATGAAATACCGGATGCAATGTTTCCAGCTCTTGTGGAAGTGCTAGTTCGTAAGACACATTCCCCACTCTTCGCAAGATCTCATATGGCCCAATAAACCTTGGGCTCAATTTCTCTTTCTTACCAAAGCGCATCACTCCTTTCATTGGGGACACTTTTAAAAATACTTTCTCCTCTTGGAATTCAAGATCTCTTTTCGATGATCCGCATAGACTTATGACGACTATGAGCTGTTTTGATCCGCCTCCGAATCATCTGCCTTATCATTTGTTTCTTGAATGACTTGAGTCCGAACATTCGTCTCACCCACCGAACCATCCCGGTGGAGACCTACATTTTCGTCCATATAATGCTTCAAACGGCCATTTGTATGTTAGAGTGAAAACTATTGTTGTGGCGAACTCAATTAGACATAGATGGTCCAACCAACTCCTGAAAATCTAACACAAGATCACAACACGCCCTCAAGTGTTTGAATTATTCGCCGACTTGCCCGTACATCTGCGGGTGGAAAGTCGTGCTTAACTTAACTTTTGTCCGAGACCTGCTGAAATTTTGCCAAAAGTGTGAGGTGAACTGGGAACCCTATCTGAAATAATTTGTAAGGGAATCCTGTAACCGCACAATCTCCTCAAATAAATCTGTGTGTCTTGTGGTGCGCGATACGTAGTCTTGACCGTAAGAAATGGGCCGACTTTGTAAGTCGATCAACAATCACCCAAATAGAATCATACCCTTCTCGAGTTTTGGTAGACCGATTTACAAAATCCATATGAATCGCCTCCCATTTCCACGGGGACTCCAATGTCTGAAGTAATCCACCAGATTTTTGATGTTCACTTTCACTGGCGACATATAAGACACCTCGACAAACTCCGCAACGTCTTTTTTCATCCCATCCCACCAGTAATTTGCCTTGAGGTCCTGATACATTTTTGTTGACCCTGGATGAATGGAATATCTTGTGTTGTGACCCTCCTCTAAGATCTTCCTCCTTAGATCCTTTACCTTAGGAACACATAACCTACCCTTATACCGAAGGGTTCCGTCATTATCTCCTAATGTAAATCGTGAAGGTTTTCCTGTTGATCCTCTCCGAAATCCAACAAACTCCGTATCCTCAAATGACTTTCTTTTATTTACAAGCTAAAGGCGATCGCGAGGTATCATGTACCACCACCCTACCTTCACCGATCTCGGTTAAGCTAACCCGAGGTTTCCCGATATTTGTACCTCGAACAATACCCTCTTTTGTATTGCCAAATGGGCGAGCTGCCCATTGATCTCCTATCGAGTGCGTCGACCACCACGTTAGCTTTCCTGTGATGGTAAAGAATACTAAGGTCATAATCCTTAAGCAACTCTAACCATCTTCTTTGTCGGAGATTCAAATCCTTCCTGCGTGGTTATGTCTTGCAAAATCTTATGATCTGTAAATATGTCACATGCACACCATACAAATAATGTCTCCATATTCGTAAGGCAAACACCACATGACTAATTCCAAGTCATGAGTTGGGTAATTCTTCTCATGTATCTTCAATCGCCTAGATGCATACGCAATGACCTTTCCAAATCGCATCAAGACATATCCTAACCCAACTCTAGAGGCATCGCAATAGGTATGAACCCTTCTTGTCCCGATAGTAAGGTTAGGGTCGTGCGATGAGTCAACAATTCCTTTAGTTTCAAAACTTGCTTCACATGTTTCGACCACGATACTTAACCGCTTTTTTGAGTCAACCGGTCAAAGGAAGCGCAAGACTAGAAAAACCTTTACGAATCTTCTATAATACCCGGCCAAACCCAAGAAACTTCTAACCTGCATCGGAGTGGTGGTTTGGCGATTCTTCACTACTTCTATCTTCCTGGTCTACCATAATTCCATCCCTCGACACAACATGACCCAAAAGGCTATCTTTTCCAACCAAAATTCACACTTTGAAAATTTAGCATATAGTTTCTCTGTTTCAAGACTCAAGCACTACCTCGATGCTCTTCCTGCTCTTCAACACACTTGTAAATTAGGATATCATCTATAAATACAATTACGAACAAATTCAAGAATGGTTTAAAGATTATGTTCATTAGATCCATAAAAGTCTTTGGGCATTGATTAATCCGAAAGACATGACCAAGAACTCATAATGGCCATATCAGGTCCTAAAGGCTGTTTTTGATATATCATTCGGATTTATTTTCATCTGATGATATCTCGAACGAAGATCAATCTTGGAAAAATAATTGGCTCTCTGAAGTTGGTCAAAAAGATCATCGATTCTTGGTAATGGATATCGATTCTTGATCGTGACCTTATTGAGTTGTCGATAATCGATGCACATTCGGAGTGATCCATCTTTTTTTTCTTCACAAAAGGGATCAAAGTGCGGGAAACACTAGGCCTTATAAATCCTTTATCCAGAAGATCCCTCAACTGTTCTTTTAACTCTCTCAATTTAGCTGGGGCCATTCGATATGGAAGAATAGAAATAGGTCTTGTACCCAGAATTAACTCTATAGCGAACTCCACTTCTCTATCCGGAGGAAGGCCTGGGAGATCTTCAGGAAAAAAACCTTCGAAATTTTTCAAACAATAGGGACATCATGCACCGTTGGGGACTCTTTTTGGGTATCTACTATATTAACCAGATATGCGTACTCCACTTTGTGACTCCTTAATAACTTTTGAGACCTAAGGTAGGAAATAAGCTGACGTGAGGATATTCTTCGCATCATGGGTAGCAAATCCACGGAACAGGTGGTATAACGTCTTGGGGTTTTTCCCCTCATTTATACTCTTACCCTGAAGCAGGTGGTATGACGTCTTGGGGCTTTCCCCTCATTCATACTCTTACCCTGGAGAAGGTGGTATAACGTCTTGGGGCTTGCCCCTCATTTATACTCTTACCCTAGAGAAGGTGGTATAACGTCTTGGGGCTTGCCCCTCATTTATACTCTTACCCTAGAGAAGGTGGTATAACGTCTTGGGGGTTTACCCCTCATTTATACTCTTACCCTGGAGAAGGTGGTATAACGTCTTGGGGGTTTACCCCTCATTTATACTCTTACCCTGGAGAAGGTGGTATAACGTCTTGGGGTTTACCCCTCATTTATACTCTTACCCTTTCAACCTATTATCCTACATAACATAAGTAAGTCAAGAAATCCCCTAACTTCTTATTGACATTATTAATATATCCTCTCATTTTAGTTCACTTAAGGCACTAACATGTCTTAATAAAAGAATCCGGAAATTTAATCTCAAGTACTACATACTTATACTCTTTTAAAACGAATGACTCTTTTTTTTTTTATATAAAACTTCCAAGATACTAATAACCATAGCATCAAGTCACTTGTCCTTACTTATCTTACTTAAAGTAAATCTCTCCTACCTTTTCGGTCGGTGGTGCAGTCACATCTGGTTATTTTATCGTTGTACACTCCCTTCCACAATCCTTTGAAGGAGGTAGTACGAGAACCAAGTCTTTGAAAAGACTCAAGATAGGCACGAGAAGAGTATGAAAGAAGTGAAACTTTAGGATGTTATTCGCTTACTTACTACTAAGGTGCGCGCACACCGCCGCAATAAGTAAACTGCTCAAACACCCAACTCAAGAAAACTTCCTAGAATCTCTTAACTGGTTTAGCTTTGATACCAACTTGTCACGCCCGACTTTTCCTAAGTCTTTACTTAGGCGTGATGGCACTGACAATTATTTTCCACCAGGAGCACCATTTAATTCTCTTTATTTAGAAATTTAAACTTATATTCAAATACGGAGTTATTAATAAAAATAACAATAAAGAAATTTGTTTATGACTTTATTGAAAATATAACGCGAGCCCATGCTCGTGCAAATATTATTTCTACATAGACATACTGACAAATATTATTCTAAGTTGGAAGGGAGACCATTCCACACGGGCATTTCCCGAGACACTGGAACTGACATTCTGAACCTGACGAGTACCAAGCCCGGAGCAATGGACTTGGTATGACAAGAGGTTGCGGGACGATCGCTAGCCTTGGCGTGGAGCCTTTCCTCTATCACGCTTCCCTGAAACATGTTAAATAAAGAGTCAGCCCTACCATCTGGGGCTGAGTGAGAACCTTACCCTGCAATTCAAAGTAACACCACAATATTCCAAGTGCAATCACATTATAACGTAATAAGCATATTGCAAAAACATATCAGGTTACAACATTTTTAAATATGCAACAACTCCTCATAGGAAATTCTCGGTTTAACTAACACTTCATTTTATCTCGTATTATATGTTAAGACATTTCCCTGCATTTCCACATGTTTATTACATTTATAAATTTGTGAACGCGTATTCACTTTTCATATTTATATATAGGTGAACATGTATTCATCTTTCATATTTGTTGCGTGCAACCCGATCCATTATATTTACGTATTTGTGAACACGTATTCACTTTACGCTTTGTTGCGGCGCAACCCGATCCATTATGTTTACGTATTTGTGAACGTGTATTCACTTTACATTTTGTTGCGCGCAACCCGATCCATTATATTTACGTATTTGTGAACGCGTATTCACTTTACGTTTTGTTGCGGCGTGCAACCCGATCCATTATATTTACGTATTTGTGAACATATATTCACTTTACGTTTTGTTGCGGCGTGCAACCCGATCCATTATGTTTTCGTATTTGTGAACGCGTATTCACTTTACGCTTTGTTGCGGCGCAACCCGATCCATTATATTTACGTATTGGTGAACATATATTCACTTTACGTTTTGTTGCGGCGTGCAACCCGATCCATTATATATTTATATATTTATGTGAACACGTATTCACTTTTCATATTTTTCAGAAGATCAAATAAATATTATTCTCTTTTCTAACATTCTGTCATTCATACTTGTAACGATTATAACTTTTTAACCATAACTCCAACTAAGGTGTTTCTCAAGCGGAAACTAAGGTAAGACGGGATCTTTCACTGTACCAATTTCATTTAAAACCACTTTGGGTAACTAACACAAATTTATCCTCAAAACAGCCACATGAAATTTGTTTCGGCAGAATTTTTATTAAACAGCACCCAATCTTATAATAGTCATAACTCCTAATCTGTAAACCCGTTCATTCCCCATAAATTCTCAAAACGACGAGGACAGAGAGATACACGTCTCCATGTGAACCATTCTTTCATATTCTGTACCATTTGGTACAGTTTTACACTTTTATTCGCTGCCCTTCCTGGATCTCGATAGGTCCGAGGCAGAAACTTTAAACAGAGATAACTCTCAATCCGTAAGTCGGATAGACCCCCGTAAGGTCTCAAAATGTCCACAACAAAGAGATCTAGAACTTTAATTTAGCAACAATTTTCATATTCCCCACAGATTAGTACAGTTTTACGTTTCAACGTCCTGCCCTTCTGGATTCCGACGAATCCGAGGCAGCAACTTCAAACTACAATAACTTTCAACTCGTAAGTCCGTTTTAATAAATCTTTATATATATCTGCCCGTAACAGAGAGATTTACAACCATGTAAATTTTCATATAATTCTAATAAGTAAAACTCAATAAAAACAGTCCGTAGTTATGTCTTTCCGAATTTCGACCAAATCTAAGGCAGGAACTTTGAACTATGATAACTTTCAAACCGTATGTCCATTTTACCTCATTTTTGGTTCTATATGATCATATTAGAGAGGTGTACCACTCCTCCGAATTTCATCAAATTCTAACAATTATAACTCAGTGAGAACAGTTCGTAAAGTTCATGACGCAACTAGTTGTCTAAACAATCAAAAGTTCAATATTTCTTTTCAACACTCAATTCTTATTCTAACATGTATTGAACTTAAAATAAAGGATGTTACCAAGAATTTCTGAGTGAGAAAACTCACCTTGTAAGTGTGAAAATATTGTGGTTCGGTTGCTACAACCACCCTTGCTCTTAGTGTTCCCTAATTTTCTTGTTCTCCTTCCTCCCTTGATATTTTCTTGATTTTTTTCCTTCTTGTTCACTTGTTTTTTTCTGATTTTCTAACCTTTATGTTATGTACTTTGTTTGTGTGTAAATACAATGTATAAGTGGGGATGATTACATAACTTATGG
The DNA here is from genome assembly GCA_029844215.1 of Przewalskia tangutica. NCBI lineage: Eukaryota > Viridiplantae > Streptophyta > Magnoliopsida > Solanales > Solanaceae > Przewalskia > Przewalskia tangutica. The sequence goes on along the minus strand of CM056727.1, from coordinate 35,108,097 downwards.
GAGGGAGAAAGCCAAGAGATTGAAGGAAATGAAAAGAGGAGGGTAAAGGGAAGGGGGCTTACTACGTGCATGCTGATTTTGTTTTTTTGATTTTTTGTTTTTTTTTTTGTTTTTCTTTTGTTTTTCTTTTGTTTTCTTAATTTCATTTCATCTATCTATTTATCCAACTTTAACACTAACTCTATCTCATGCAATTTATTCTTTGTTTTCTTATATATATATATATATATATATATATATATATATATATATATTTATTGACCTAACCACAACTATATATATATATATATATATATTTTTTCCTGATTTCACATTCTCTCCTCCTTACAACATTCGCCCTCGAATGTGAATAAGGTCGAACATAATCACATAGACACAATAATGTTTATTGTTATTGTAACACTAATTTGGGGCTTCACAATCAACAAAGCAATTCAACAAAGTAGCCAAAGGTTGGCTATATTTCGTCAAGCGTGATTCCATCCACGCACTTCACCAGAGTGCGAGGATAGGATTAAACTGATATATGGAATTATGAGGTTGACGATTGATGTGGGAAAGAAATAGTGCAGAGCATCGAGGAAATCAAGAGTTGGTAACAATAACAGTGATTGGGACATGGCTCGATTATCACCAAGCTATGTCACACGAAATGCGGTCCCAAAACTACCCATCGACACTCATGAGAAACCAATCGCCGTGTCATGTGATAGTGCACTCTTTCCGGACCCAAGCCCCCAAAGAGCCTGGACGAGAGTACAACCAGCAGAAGAGCAGCAGAGGCCGCCATGGGACGAAGATTGAGCCCAAATAGGGGCTCACATGAGGCAGACCCAGCCACCGCCAACCACAGAGCGTAACCTCCAACGCCCACGATGGAGCAATTGTATCAAAATCGGATGAGGATGATGCACGGACACGTGAGTACAAGGATGTAAGAAACAAGGCAACAAATCAACGAGTTGAGTTCCTTGTTCAACCAACGGTCGATGTTATCCACCGCCACCACCACCATTTTAGCCAAAGTTTGTAAGTGTCTTATTTCTTTTACTGTCTTTGAGTCTACACACATTGGGGACAATGTGTGATTTAAGTTTGGGGGTGTTTTATTTGTGTTTTATTTTCTTTGTGTCATGTGATATGTTACTTAAGTCTTTTTGATTTTTTTTATTTTTATTTTGAGTCACCAATTTTTTTTTGAATTTTGAGTAATAATTGTATCTCAAAGATCATTTATGCGGAATTTGATAGAAAAACATAGAGAAGTAAGGTGGAATAATGTAATCTAATTGAAGCAACTATCTAAACACCTGTTAGATATGCCAAAAACTCACGTAACTGTCTATTTGGAGTTTCTTGCTTGAGTTATGCATGTTAAATGATAAATACTTATGTGTTATGATTGCTTGCTATTTGAGGAGAAATAGTTAGGATATGCATGTTAGGGAGATGACTCAGGCATTTCTTTGATAGTCAATTCTTACCATTCTTTTCTATCCCGTACTTTACAAAAATATCCCTAGTCAGCCCCATTGAGCCTAAATTTGAAACTTCTTCTTTGACACCCTAGATTCTCACAAATTGTACCATAAGTGAAAATATGAAAATAGTGGAATACATTGTGTTAAAAAAAAAAAGACAAAAAGAGTGAATAAGTCTGTTGCACCCCAATACAAAAGTAATAAGAAATAGGCAAAAGCCTAAGTTTGGGGGTGCTTGTCATTATTATATACTTCACTCTCCCAAAACAAAAGAGGGGAAAGATAGAATCGAAATGAAGAAATGAAGAAAAAGAAAAAGGGAAATACTGAAAAGCTGAAGAACTTATGGTACACGAAATGCGCCTAAATTGCCTATTTTTACCTACCTATACCTAAGCCTACATTACAACCCTTAAAAGTCCTGAAGATCTCTTTTGTGCATATCCAGAATTAGTGGAGAATAGCAAGTAAGCATGTCATAGGATTTTTTGAATTTATATGCATGATTTAGTATATTGACTTCCATTAAGCATGATGAATATGAGTTTGCGAAATATCTAGCTTAATGTGCTGAAATTTCATGCTATATGTTCCTGCATATTATTCTGCTAACCTTCATGTTTTTCTAGTTAACACTTATGCAGCAAAAGTGATCAATGACAGTGAGTCTTTTATTTTTTTGTTCTTTGAGTCTTATTGTTTCTATCTTTGCTCGAGGGCGAGCAAAGGTTAAGTTTGGGGGTATTTGATCGGTGTATTTTATATACACCTTTTGAGTCAGTTTTAGTTAGTCTTTTGTCCCGTTTTTCACATATAAGTGTCGTATTAGGATAGTTTTTCTTTCTTTTGAGTCAAAATGGTTAAAATGGCCAAATGGCGGAAAATGAGCAAAAAGAGGGCAAAAGAGGAGATACCAGAGCTGAAAACAGAGAAAGTGGCGAACGAGGGTAAAATCTGCACCGGTAGCGGCGCCTCACTGATCAGGGCGGCGCCCACTAAACAGAGAGGCTACAGAAGACTCTGTCTCGCGCCTCACTGCCGCGAGGCGCGCGCGCCACTAAACAGAGGCTGAAGACTCAGCGCCACGGCGCCTCGCATGCCAGATGCAGGCAGCGCGCGCTAAACATCCGAGGAGCTACAGAAGATGTAGCGTCGCGGCGCCTCGCACAGCGGATATCGGGCCGCGCGCTAAAACACTCGACGGATTGCAGAACTTCCGCCGCGCGGCTATGCGCAGCCGCGCACGCCGAAAAATAAGGTCTTTTGACGAAATTTTGGGCCAGCTCAGAGGAAAAGAGGAGGCGGTTTTCATTTATAAAAGGAGAACCCTAGGCGCTTTTTGTGGTTCCTTCTTGCACAACACAAGACTTTGCTTGGAGATTGGATACCATTAGTTTAGTAATTTCTTTTCCCTTTCTTGTTCTTTATTTCTATTTTGTATGATGAATACGGAATTAGTTCTTGTCATGACAATGGCTAGGAACTAATTCTCTTATAGGGCTTTCCATGTTGAATTGCTAGAAACTTATGTTATAAATTAATGCATGCTTATGGTTATTTTTCTTATTGTGAGATCTATCCAATAATTGAGTTGAATTCTTGCTAATTAATTGACAACTAATTATCACTATATGATTTCTAATCGATTAGAAGGGGAGAGGATTGTGAATATCTTTGTAAGTTGGGTAGACATTCTTGGATTGGGGATGAAAATACCTCAATTATTTATGTAGCGTTGATGAGAGGCTTAACAACCCTAATTTTGCGCATTGTGCGTGACGGTCAACTAGATTTTGTTCTTAATCCTCCTATAGAGTTATCCTTATCACCGAAAGGTAGGTAAGGTGCGATACTGGGGTTGAGTGTTTATATAACCCTAACGGGAGTATAAAACGATTTCAGAACTGCTTTCTCCAAATGTAAGAATACCATAAGTTAATGCATTAGTAAGTAGCATAAGCGGATAGTAAGGATACATGGAAGCCCTATTCTCATCATCACTGAAGTAAATCTTTATAGTTAAAATAGCTTTTATAATTCTTAGTTATAAACAACAAATCAATTATCAATTCACCAAATAGATACTATAAAATAGATAGTTGGTAATTGAACCATAATCCTTGTGGACGATATTCGGTCTTATCAAGACTATACTACTTGTCACGATAACGTGCACTTGCGTTTAAAGTGTGTGCTGTCGCACCCGATTTTGAACTCTCAGGCTTAAATGCGCGACGGAATGGTTATCCTCCCAAAAGTGTAAATAAATGTTAAAAAAAAAGTTTAAGGGAGTCGCCACCTAATTAATTTGGTGAATTAGGACACCTAAATACTAACTGATTAAAGTCAGCATTAACTCCATTTAGTGGTCTGTGAAACTAAATAAGATTCTGAGTAAGGATTTTTTATTATCCTAAAGGGAAGGGGCAAGGCACCCTAAAGGATCCGCTAACTTGCGGTTGTCCGTTCAAACATAGGTTAATTTATTTGGCTAAGGGATGTATATTTCAGAAAAAGAGATTTTTAAGTAAAAGGTAAGTATCTAAGGAATATATATTGATAACTAAAGGGCCTTATTAGACTCACTTAAAATATTCAAAGTTGATTATACAACTACAAGACATGAAATTATTTTAAATAAGAAAACGATCGTTACTCTATTGATATATTTAAAAACTCTTATATAACGGTTAATTATGAAATTATTTTTATGCGTGTATGCGAAAATTACTTCCTATGATATTTATGACGAGTTTATGAAAAAGTTTAAGAATTAGATATGGAGGAATATATTAACTACATGGCTAAAGCATGGCTAGGATTAATTATTTTTAGAATCAGATTTATATGATGAACCTAGACTAGGTAAAAGACGAATTTATCTTTAAACTACCCCTTCCAAAGTATTCAAAGACTATTAGAGTTAATTATCCTATTAATTACAAGGTTAATAAATATAACAATAATAAATAAGCAAATAAATAAATGCATAAATAAGCAAAGGAGGAGTGAGACTGGAGTTGTTGTAATGTCTAGAACGGATGGCGACACCATCTATCCTATAGCTGTTTGGAGGCCCTGCGGCAGAAGTGTGGTTGGCGATATGGAAGTCATGATGAGTCTCATACCGAGACTCTTGATTATTCCTCCGATGCATATCATGTGAAATAAGAAAGAAAATGATTAGTAAATATTCTAGACTCCATCATACATGATAATGAAATATTAAACTAGGCACACACGCTGCCAATATTAATTACTGTAATAGGATATTCTACCAGCAAATAACATCTTAAACTGTTAGTCAAGTGATGGGCCTCAATGTGCAAGAAACATGACTCAAGCCCAATAATATCAAATTCCAAATTTAAAAATATCAGGCCATCACCCGACATGCCCATAGATACAAACTCCCTTCTAACCATATATAAGGGGTTGAAATACACAAGACATTCCCATAAACCAGAAAGGTATACAACCCTTATACATTGAATATATTACTGATGCAATTTAAACAATATATCAGACAATGGGAAATAGTGAGCAATTGAGCAGCGGTACAGATATAAAGGTAAGTCGAGCTTTATAGTGATGCATGCTCACCGTACAATTGGATGAGCAGATTCTAAAGGGAAAATATAGGCGTACATCTCAAGACCAATAGTTTAAGTACATATGGGACAGCCTCATTTTAGCTCTAGATAAGCTGCTGAATCCACACATGGAAAAGTCATGTAAACAAGTATATTCCTCACATAAATTGAAGGTGTAAGAAAGCAAGCAAACTGATTCAGTCCATCAAATCGTCCCGACCTTAAACAACAGACCTCTAGATTTATGTCAAGTTATGGGGGTGTATCAAAATGTATCCATAGACTGAGTATCTAAACAACTTCATTAGCATGAGTATGCGAGGCTTAATGGTATGATTAATCAGTGGTTCATTTAGAGATAGACTAATCAGAATGCATCAGTCACAGGACTTGTAGATCAAACAAATCTCATACTACCATATTGGTATTCCTTAACATAGATGACCCTGTTTTTTTAGACAAACAAACTGAATCGATTTACATATAACATATATCTAAGCAAAATAGTATCCGACTAGTGTTTTAGCATGGTCTTGATATACAATATGTTTGAAATCAAAGTGAGATAATAACTTCTATACTTCACTAAATTTCGTATCCAGTGATACATGTCAGGGTTGCAAAGAAAATCTATAGGCAATATATTTTACGTCTTTGAATCTTTGGATTATATTAAGAGGCAATACGGAGAAATCGAGATCGAATCACACAATTATTTAGATATTAAGCAATCTTGAAATTCAAGAAATAATAAGATAGACATTAAACAATCTTGACAGATACATGAAGGAACTATGATACTTCCACAAACAACCCAAAATGGATCTGGACCCTTATACAAATGTTATACATTAACTATACACATAGAAGAACCATAATCGAATGCCTACATGCTTAAGACAGCATCGACACCACAAATCACAACTGACCGATTTATCCAGAAAATAAAGACTAAACTAAGTTGAGTAAATTCGACACAATAATATGAATATCATCACACGTAATACACTGATATCAATTAAGCGATTAAATAATAGAAAGGGAATGGGTTTAGAACCTTGCGGGTAGCGACGAAGCGGCGACAAAGGTTTTCCGAATCGTCGAAGGAAGCTTCAAGAAAAGCTTTTCTGAAGAGTAGATTGAATGATAAAGAGAAAGGTTGTAGTGCTGTTTGTGTTATCGATGATTGATGACCGATCCCCGGATGCATGTCGAAACCTTGGTATTTATAGCCCCCCTAGTTAGGTTTCGATTTATGGTAGGTTTAAGACTTGATTTGAGGGATGATTAAATCGGATTTGGGCCGGTTTTGGAGCTATTTTAGGACGATTCGCAGAAATCTTGTTGTAACTTTTAGTGAGTTTCGCACTTGTTCACGCGATTTGAAGATTCGTTTTGGATATGGTTATAGTTATGGCGAAATCAGATTCGGTTTTGCATCGATTTTGTGTGTTCGTTTTGGGTAAGTTGGAAGATTTGGGTATGCGATTTGAATCGATTTTGGTAAGTTGATATTTTTGGAGTTGTTTTAGGAGACGATTTTGTTGTGATTTAGGGTAATTATGGCGTGATATGGGGGATTATTTAGGCGAGATGATGGAGGCGGCGGTTGAATGGTGTTAGGGTTTGGGTCTCTTAGGTTTTTAAGAGGGACGTCTGGCGATATAAGGGAATGGGTGGACGGGGAGTTAAAGGGTTAAAAGAAAGTAATGGGTTATGGGCTGCGGGTTTCGGGTAATAAAGGGAAAAGGGGTGTTGGGCCACAGTTTGGGGTGGGCAAAGAATAAAGGTGGTGATTAGAGTTAGTTTAATTGGGTATTTAATTTAAGTGGGTTATTAGTTTAGAAGTCAATTGGCTAGGTATTAGTTATTTAATTGGTTAATTAGTGGTAAATTAATAAACTAATGTGATTAAATTGTTTAGGTGTTTTATTAGTCTAAGCTATTATTATAATGATAATAGGGTGTGCTAATTAATTAGTGCTTAATATTCATAATGCGAGACTAGTAAATGCATGTATTAGTTTTAAAATGATTTTAAAATTACGATTGATTACGCAATTCTCTTGCGTATTAATAAATGCAACTATGCTACTTGACACGACGTTAATGTTAAATTATTTATTTTATGTATTTATTATTAATTAAGAGTTCTGACGGGGCTTGAAATTAATTGATCTGGTAGCGGGACTCTAAGTGCTTAACACTCTACGTAAGAAAATGCGAAGTTATTATTAAATTGTTTATTTATGCCTGTATTTATGTTTTATTGCTGCATTTTATTATTTTCAAAAAATTGTTTTAAAATTAGTGTAATTTTAGTTAATGGTCGACGGGAGGGTCAAAATTGGGTGTCAGCGATTGTCCTCTTTGTATGGAGATGATGGAAGAATCTTCGGACAAAGACGTTGACTCATAGCCAATTTTGTCTCGACCCTCAGAACTAGAATGTTGGGCAATTTAGGCAAGGCTGACGCGGACTCAAAATTGTCCCGATGTCGGTTCTGACGACCTTTGGGTCGCCAACGGTCAAAACCCCAAGGCGGGCTAACGAGGATTTAAAATCTGTCCCGGCGTCAAGCTATGGTGACTATGAGATATTGTGGTGCTAGAATGTGGGGAGAGAGTAGGTCGACGTTCGGGTCCACTTTTGCCTTTTGTTGGGAAGTCTTGCTCCCAACAAATTGCCTCAGTTCGCCGTAAGAGGTAGGTCCACGTTGTGCTCCGTCTTTTGCAGCTTGTAAATGTTCCTGTAGATTGAAGCTAAGATAGAAACATTAGTGCATAACTGTCAAAACAAAACAATGCAAGGATGTAAATTTGTGTTGTGGTTGTAGTCAGACTATATATGGAATGATGTGATAATCTATTGTCTTGTATAGGCGAGATGCGAGATGGCGCCTTGTGTAGGCGTTATCGTCTTGTATGGACGAAATGCAAATGACGCCTTGTATGGCGGAATAAATGCTGTATGGGCGAAATGCAAATGACGCCTTGTATGGGCGTTATGTCTTGTATGGGCGAGATGCAAGTAGCGCCTTATGCAGGCGTTATCGTTTTGTATGGGCCGAAATGCAAATGGCGCCTTGTATGGCGTTATCGTCTTGTATGGACGAAATGCAAATGACGCCTTGTATGGGCGTTAACATGCTTGTGTGGGCGAGATGCAGTGGCGCCTTGTATGGGCGAAATCGTCTTGTATGGACCAAATGCAAATGACGCCTTGTATGGGCGTTATCGTCTTGTATGGACGAAATGCAAATGACGCCTTGTATGGGCGTATTCTTCATGGCGAAAAATGTAAAGCGCCTTGTATGGCGTTATCGCCTTGTATGGGCGAAATGCAAATGGCCTTATGGCGTTATCGCTTGTATGGGCGAAATGCACATGACGCCTTGTATGGCGTTATAAATGCTTGTATGGGCGAAATGCACATGGCGCCTTATGGCGTTATGAAAATGACGCCTTGTGTGGCGTTATCGCCTTGTATGGGCGAAATGCAAATGACGCCTTGTATGGCGTTATAAATGCTGTATGGACGAAAAATGTAAAAGCGCCTTGTATGGCGTTATCGCCTTGTATGGGCGGAATGCAAATGACGCCTCGTATGGCGTTATAAATGCTGTATGGACGAAATGCAAATGACGCCTTGTATGGGCGTTATAAATGCTGTATGGACGAGATGCAAATGACGCCTTGTATGGGCGTTATCGTCTTGTATGGACGAAATGCAAATGACGCCTTGTATGGGCGTATTCTTCTTGTAGGGACGAAAATGTAAAAGCCGCCTTGTATGGGCGTTATCGCCTTGTATGGACGAAATGCAAATGACGCCTTGTATGGCGTTATAAATGCTGTATGGGCGAAAAATGTACATGACGCCTTGTATGGCGTTATGAAAATGACGCCTTGTATGGCGTTATCGCTTGTATGGGCGAAATGCACATGGCGCCTTGTATGGGCGTTATGAAAATGGCGCCTTATGGGCGTTATCGTGCTTGTATGGGCGAAATGCAAATGGCGCCTTGTATGGGCGTTATAAATGCTGTATGGGCGAAATGCAATTGGCCTTGCGTAGGCGTTATCGTCTTGTATGGGCCGAAATGCAAATGGCGCCTCTGGCGTAGATAAAAATCGTGTTACGCATAATCGAATAATTAAAGTGTAAATGATGTAGCCTGAGTAACGAAGATGTGGTTTTGCTAGATGTATTTGATGTAGACTTGTTGCAGATGGACTTCGTGAGCGGATCTGTTGTATTGGGATGTTGTTGCCCCCCTTGTTCCTGTTGTCCTGCAAAATTCACTCAAAGAAACATCGTGAGTTCGGGGAGGGGGTCGGCCGATTTGTGTTGGCTCTTGATACTTGCACGCGTTGTCTTGTCTGGACATGTAACCCCTGTCTGATTTCGAGTCTCGGTCAAAACATTTGTTGAAAAATATTATATCTTGAGAAAATCTACTTATATGTGCTAGTAGGAAATTATGTCGATATTTGAATAGTGACATGTCGTGAAACAAAGCAAAACTTCCTATCGAAATCATGGTATATTCTCCCATACTCTTGGTGTTCTGCTGCCGTCGCTCTCTTTTAAAATTTGTCGATTTTGGGACCGGAACCTGTCGTAACTTAACCATGCCCGTTAGCGTCATTTGTAGTAAAACCTTAAAATTGTCCCGATTCGTATCGATCTTTCGAGCAGATGGAATCATATCTGTCGGTGTCCTTTCGTGGCGGAATCCTAAAAAAATTGTCCCAGTTTTGACTGGCGAAACTGGGTCGGATATATGTCGTAGGTTTGTCTTGTATATGCAAGGCCAGTACCAACCAAAGTGCAAAATGACAAAAAGCGAGGTTTCTTATGGTGTGGCCAAGGCGATGTAGGCGCCACGTATCCGTTAAGGGAATCGGTCAAACGTAGTTCGTTACAAACAAGATTTTAAAATTAAAAATGGGACCGAGGCCGATGTGGCGCTGCGTATCCGCCAGGAATCGGTGCATACGTAGTTCGATTCAAGCAAAGTAATTGAGTATTTTTCGAAATGGGACGAAGCGATATGGCGCTACGTATCCATGAGGAATCGAGTCAAACGTAATTCAATTACAAGCAAAGTGATTACATGAAAATAAAGCACTCTAAATATAATATCTCTTTACTGCATCTGCGTTGATGGCTCTAGCCACACCAGCGAATCCATTTAGCTAAGATGAGGGCCCTCGTAAGCTTCGGTGAACCGTATAAGGCCGCGCCAATTGGTAATTTCCCTTTCGCTTCACTTTGGTTAGGAATATACGTTTGACACGGATGTCGGTTGGAAGTTTCTTGGTCGTACCTTTTTGTTAAAAGCTCGCCGTTCTTGCAGTAAAGTTGTCCGGTGGCGATCGCGTTCATTCGTTTCATCAATAAGCATCAATTGTTCGTACCTACTCTGTATCCATTTGGCTTCATCTAGTTCGGCTTCCTGGATGATTCTTAGAGACGGTATTTCCACCTCAATTTGGCGGCGCTTACATTCCATAAACGAGAGATACGGTGTTGCTCGCGTGGAAGTCCGGATTGTAGTCTGGTAACTCCAGAGAGGCGAAAGGCAAATTTTCATGCCAATGCACCGTAGTTATCTATCATCTTCCTCGATATCCTCTTGATATTCTTGTTGGCGCATTTGCTCCATTCGTTTGTGGTCGATATGGGGTAGAGTTGCGATGAGTGATCTGAACTTCACGCATCTCTTTCATCGGACCACTATTGAGATTGGACCCGTTATCGGTTATGATTGATTCGGGATTCCAAGCGACAAATGATGTTGTGATGAACAAAATCCACTACTACTTTCTTGGTCACGACTTGTATGATGATGCTTACCCATTTTGTAAAGTAATCGATCGCCACTAGGATAAACTGTGTCCATTTGTGGCCGGCTCAATAGGACCAATGGCGTCCATGCCCCAGCCGCGACGGCCATGGGGAACTAGTGACGTTGAGTTCATTTGGTGGCACGTGAATCAAGTCGCCATGGATCTGACACTGATGGCATTTTCGCACGAAATTGATGCAATCTGTTTCCATCGTCATCCAGAAGTAACCTCCTCGTAGTATCTTCTTTGCTAGCATGAAGCCGTTACGTATGGGGTCATGGCATACCTCAGTGTGTCTCTTACAATAACTTGTTTGCTTCTCGAGTGTCAACACATCTTAACAAACCTAAATCAGGAGTTCTCAGATAAAGGACCTCGCCTCGGGAAGAAATGGTTGGCTAACCTCGAAGAGTCTTCTTTTGTATGTTGGTCGCGCGCCCGGGTACTCACTGCCTTGAGATACCTCTTGATCTCGCCATACCAAGGTTTGCCTTACGATTCTTCATCTATCGAGAAACAATAAATTTGTTGCTCTGCACATCTACTTTGATTGGGTCAATATAGTTCTTGTCTGGATCTTTGAATCATGGAGGACAAAGTTGCTAGGCGTCTGCAAACTCATTTTGAGCCCTCGGGTATGCGAACTCTATCTTAACGAACCTCTTGCGTAATTCTTTCCACGCGGTGTAGGTGCGGAAGTATCTTCCTATTCTTGGTGGCCCATTCGCCTTGCACGGTGAATCAACAGTGCGAATCCCTACGACCAGCAACTCTTGTATGTTCGTATCGATAGCCGTTCGAGTCTAGTATGCACGCCTCGTATTACGACATATTATTGGTGCGGGAATCGAGCTTTCGCGATATTGGGTAGTGTTGTCCCGTTTACGATACCAAAGCGCTCGATACCTACTCCTTTGAAATTCGGCGCCCGTGAAGAACATTCTCAACACGGATATTCTTCTAAAATGTCTTCTCCTATAAACATCAACCTTCATCGGAAAGTAGGTGCGAGGATGTATTCCTCGTCTACGGATTCTCTGCGAGATGATCTGCTAATCTTGTCCTTTGGTGCGCACGGGTGACATATACGATGTCGAATTCACTTAAGAGAATCGCCACTTTGCAAGCTTTCCGGTGGCATAGGCTTACGAAAGATATACTTGGCGGGTCCATCCGAGATGAGATAGGTGGTGTATGCGGACGGTAATGTCTGAATTTTTGGGCAACCCAGTCAAGGCACAACACGTGCGTTCGGCGTTGTGTAACGAGCCGTAAGGCGTGAACCTTTACTCAAGTAGTATATTGCTTGTTCCTTCCTTCTGTCTCATCGTATTGTCTAACACACGTCCGAATGCATTTTCCAATACGGATAAGTATAATAGCAAAGGCCTCGGGTTACGGAGGCACGAGGCCGGTGGTTGTGAGATACTCTTTGATTTTGTCAAGGGCTTGTTGGCACTCGATGTCCACTTAGTGGCGGCGTCCTTCTTTAACGACTTAAATATTGGTTCGCATATCACTTTGGTGTGCTATGAACCTGCGATATAATTCAAACGGCAGAAAACTCATCAACCTTGCGATTCTTGGAGGCGATCCTTGAATGGCTTTTATCTTGAAGGATCGACTCTATTCCATACGCTCGCGTGAAGCCAACAATTTCCTCTTTGGGGCCTTGAAGCACTGCCGGATTTAACGGGTTGTATTGCCTCGTCGTTGAAAAACTTCTTGGATGGACGGATGATCGTAGCCCTCGCGACTTGATAATGGCGTCATCGCGTAGACTTGATTTCCTTATGGATCATATCATGAACTATGGTGGTCATGGGTATCATGTAAGTGGGACGTGAGTTTTTAAGTCGAAATGGCATGACTCGATAATAATATACCCCCCACGGGGTGGTGAGCCTTGATCTTCTCTGCATCCTCTTCGTTCATTAAGATCGATGGTACCGTGAAACAATCGACAAAGGAGGCAACTCATGCCGCCTGATTGTCAATGAGTAAATGAATGTTCGGAAGGGGAAAATCATCTTTAGGGCTTGCCTTGTTGAGATCCACATGTCGACACAAACTCGTATTTTGCCATCCTTAACATTCTTGGCACAATATTGGCTAACCAAGTGGGGTACTTGCTACGAATGACATTTGCGTCGATTGTTTGGAGATCTCCTTGACTTTCAAACTACGATCGGCTTGATTTTCCTTGGTTTTGCTTCACGGAAGACATGATGGCTCGATGGGCGACTTATGAAGCGATATGCGTGCTTAGACTGGCGTGTCATCATAAGACCAGCGAATATGTCGACATCTTTGCTTGATAGGGCGCAAATCTTCTTTCTGTGGTATTCAAGTGAGCGATCCTTGTCTCCTTCACGACTTTATCGTCTCCTAGGTTTCTTGTTTACATTTCATCCAGTTAGGTTTCGACTTATCCTCGAATTTTCCTAACTCTCCGTTAATTCCTCGGTGAAATTTCCTTGGGTTACGCCGGATTATTCTGACTTTGTTCGCTTGTTTCATGACATGTCACATTTTCATTATCGACAAGTATATTATTTTGTCTGCTGAAAGAAAGGAATAAAAGCGTTGATTAAAGCATAACTTGTTATTAAAACTTCATAAGAAATAAGCTCAAAAATGGGTTCCATAATTCGAGAAAAATACGAATTGAATTGTTTAAAAGCGTCTAATTATTAATTCTACCGGACTCATGAAAAAGCGGTGTTGGGAGTGCAGTCCGATTGCTCAAGACATCTCACGGCTCTGCACTCCAAATGGTGCAGTCATCGTGTGGTCTTCCAAACCGCGTGACATTCTTCTTCGCCGGAAATGAAAAGGCCTTGAAGTCCATCCGCGAGAATGTCTGCATCCTCTCTTACGGTAGTGGCGGGCGTGCTTTGTGAATGAATGATTCGAGGTGGAAACGGTCTTGGCGGATGAGACTCACCCTTCCTTACGAGATCAAATAACATCACCTCGCCGGCGGTGATATCCGAGACCAAAAGTGTCCTTCTTCTCGAGTGAATCGGCTCTGTGATTCCTCCTAGTCTCGGTCAAGTCCTCGGCACGGCTCAAACCATTTCTCGGCGTCTCGGGCCACCATTTTGGGAGTGCGAGGTAGTCGCGTCCCTTTAGCCTTGCTAACGTCTACGATCTTGTTCATATGGTAGACAGATCCATCCAGCTTCTCCATACTCTCGATGGTGGAATTGCCCGCTTTAGCGGTGTTGTCCTTGTCTCCTCAACCACAACTTCATGATGATTCGGATGAATTTCGGACTTGATGCAAAGTGGAAGGGGCGGCTCAGGCCAAGTGGATCAAGGCCTCTGAGTAACAAATTGTAGCGTGTGGATATGTCGATACTTGGAATTCTATCTCGAACTCTGCGGGCCCGATCTGTAGTGTCAAATCAATCTACTTTGTGGCGCTCCTCGAGTCCCATGAAACCTTTTACCCTTGTGTAGCTTTGCGGAGTTTCCCGATGTTGACTCACAAAGTTGAAGAGTATTCAAAGGGCATACATTAACGGTGACCCCGTCAATCAAGACTCGAGAGATAAACTTATTAGCACACTTGTTATGTTCAATGCCTTATTATGACCCCGACCTTGGAGGCAATTCATTCTCATGGAAGATTATCTTTTGCACCTCTTTAATCTGCCCGATCAATCTTGAAAAGTTCTCATGCCGGTGGCACGTGCTTCTTTCAAAACCTCATCAAAGCGGTTCGGTGGTTCACGGAATTCATCAACAATGACAATAGAGAAATTTGTGCTGGTGTTTTACTCAACTGTTCTACAATGGAATAGTCTCCTGTAGGCATCCTTCTCCAAAATTCCTCTACTTCGGATTCGGTCACGATCTTTTCGGCGTCTTTGCGATACTTCTACGGATGAAATGCGTTATCGGACCTCGTCACTGTATGTATGCTACCACGCTGTTTTTACGTCTACCTCATTCGTTGTTTGATCAAATGACTCCATCCACGGTACTAAGACTGACATCAGAGGCTTATGACGGCTCAACTCTACTTCCAACGGCGCTCTGACCTTGGCGGTAATCACATGGGCAACGTGGGCTGAGGATCCCCCTGTCTCTTTCTCCTTGATTGGTACGATAGTCCCTTCCATATCGTACACATCATCAAAGGTGATCATGCACACCAGCGTTATGCGTGATTTGGCGGATTGTTGTTGACATTAGGGAAGGCTCTTTCAATCGAATAGCTCGCCTGCGATTAGCTCCTCAATTCTGTTTTCAAAGCATAACAACTATCATGTCGTGCCTGACACTCCAGTGGTATGCGATGCTTATTCTCATCATGCCATGGTAGGAGTGGATTAGGATTTCGCCCAGGATTGGTTGTATAAAACCAGTGACTTGATCTTTCATATAGTTGGGAGTATGGTTCGTGATGGGGTGTATGGTTTTGTGGGCCTCTCTCGGTGTCGGTTCGGGGTCTAGGTGTGTTTTGTGCGTGGTATTGTTGTGGGGTGGGTATGCTGGTCGGTTTTGTGAGGATTTGTGTGGCGAATGCAGTGGGTTGTATATTGGTGGGTGGTATAGATGGGTGAAGGTTGATTGTATGTGGGAGTATTTTGGCTAAAGCGATCATATGGAGGTTTTGGAATGTGGGGGCTTGGTATGTTTGGGGTTGGTATGCTTGGGGTTGGTATGTTTGGGGTTGGGGTTGGTATGTCGGGGGCAGGTCGTTTTGTGTTGTTGCAGTCATGATTGAAATTTTGCTCTTCATATGCTTATTCATCCTCTCATTGACTCGATTGTATGGCTTTGCTCGTTGCTTGCAAAGCGGCGGGTTCGTGATCCTACTGTTCTAAGTCCTTAACCACGAAGTCTCCCATCTTCACTACTTGAGAAAAATTGCGTCGATGGCCGATCAACCTCTCGTAGTGCGTGGGGTCCTTGAGATTACCTGGCTTAGTGTTGTCATTTCACTTTCTTCCATAGGTGTTTGGACCTTGGCTGCTTGGATCTCACCTCATTGCATATTCCTAAAGGTTTCTATTGACTTTTCTCGATTTCATTAGATAGAATCATCGGGGCGTTGTCGTATTAAACTGAACACATCTACAAAGTCACGGGCGTACGCCGCCCATTCGCCACTTGGATCTGGCTAGTATACCAATCAAGGCTTCTCGATCAAGCTCATATGAACAATTTCATGATGATTGATTGATCTCTTCCCACTCGCTAATTTGTCATAATAGGATCTCAAGTGTGCGCGAGGATTACTTTTGCCGTCAAGCAGTCAAACTTTGGTACCTTGTATCCAGCAGGCGATTCGGCGTCGGGATCGTGCACAAATCCTCGTATTCGATCCCTCGCGACCGCATCCGTCTGCGAGGTTCTTAAAAGCTTTCTTAGTCGTGAATTTCTCGGCCACGTTTTCATCTATCCCGACTCTTGTCCTCTTCTCGTTTCTTCACATCGAGCAAACTCGGGAGGGTATAGAGTGCAGTGTGAGATGTGGTGCCTGGGTCACATATACGGGTGATCCGTATTGTTTATTATGGTATGTCATCGGTGCTGGTTGAGTAGGTTGGTTGTTTTGGGCGGGTAAGGTGGTTTGTATTATCTGGGGCTGAGGTGTGTGCGGGTTAGGATCATTTAAGGTCTGTGGGTTATGAGGAGGTGTGTTGTTGTGTTGTGGCTTTGGGGGCTGTGGGTTATGAGGAGGCGTGTTGTTGTGTTGTGGGTTGGGAGGTTGTGGGTTATCTGTTGGATATTGGGGATGGCGTCGAAAGGACGGTGAATTAGGAAGTGTGGGTAGTTGTGTGTTGAGGCTTATAGATAGCTTAGTAATTTCCCGGAGTCTATCCATTTCTGCTTGCATGACCGCCATTTGTTGCAGTACTTGAGCAAGGTATTCATCGGAATATGGAGCATTTCCCCTTTCTGATGTCTCTGGTTCATCTCGTTGAATGGCGATGAGTCCCAAGCCATCCTGTTCGTTTGCCCCTGAATCATTCATTTTTGTTGCTCGTGCTTTGGATCTGGTGAAATATGGGTGCTCGGCCGGTGCTTGCACACAAATCGGTAAGCGAGGAGTAAAAAGTCCTTTAGTTCAAAACATGTGTCGATATTAAGCGAATAGCGAGCGTATGGGCATATAATGAAGCTTGACAAATAAAGTAGATTAAAGCGCGTCTAATATGCAAGGGCCTCTGTCGTGCGGTAGGCCTAAAGCGTCATAAAATGCAAAGTCACGTTAGATGTACCCGAGCCGTTGTATTGGAATGCCTTTATTGGAAATAAAGCTAATTGAAAGCGACATTTTATAAGAAAACAATGGAAAAACTAAATAAGCGTAAATCGATGTGATAGTGGAACTTAGGTCTTCTTTGGTATAGCCCTGCTGTTCCAGTATTGTCTTGCATCGTGCATTAGGGCCAGCGTATGCGGGGTGATGACCTCTCGCTTGAGTTGATTATTCTTCATTCTATTGCTTGTGTCCGTATCGCCGAAACCTTGCTTTCCTCTTGAGGTGTAGGTTGTGTTGATGTGATCCTCTTGCGGCCGTATGCGATACTCGGTGTGTGCCTGCATTGTTCATCTCCGATGTCTATTTTGTTAATGTCGTCCCATTCTTTCAAAATTTGTCTAGCTCGAGGCCTGATAAAGTGCAGTCCAAATGTAACTTCGAAACTCCCGTGTCCGTCGGAGTGGATTATCATTCTTGGCGAATTGTCGGAGTGTGCGTAGGGGCGTATGGTTGCGGACCTTTTAGACGATAAGCTCGATATAGTACAATTCTTTCCCACGTCTGAAGGCTCCGTTTTGTGAGGAGTAAAGGATATTTCCATTGGATCGATCACGAGTGCGGGATGTCAAAAACTTGCACGATCTTTGATCTTGGCCGGTGACACAAACCGTTTCGTTCTATCATGAAAGCCCATCGATCTTGTAGGATCTTATTTGAAACAAGCGTCTGTCATATCGGCCGTCGGTAAAAATGCTCCATGGCCAGCGTTGTAAGATAAGATTGCAACGCCCGAAGAAGTTTATGCATCTCTTTTGCATTTCCCGAGCTCGGAATATTTACGCCAAAATCATAGGAACGAAGTGGGTTGTATGCCGTCGATTCCTCGAAAAGTGATCGGCCACGGAACATATGCAAGTACTTATCTTGCCGTACTCGGAAGGAAAAATCAAGGTGCAGTAGGCGGCGATGAATGCAATAGGGCGCTGTTTGCCAATGGCGTAGAGTGCGTGAAATTCATTTTGCATGTCTTGTAAGCGTTATTATGTCCATACCTCTCGTAAAGATAGTCGAGACACCCGGTTGTTCTCGAAACAACGCAACTCCTTAGTATTCTTAAGCCCGTATGGCGGAGAATTTCTTCCCGATTGGTGTTGGGAATAATCATCTTCTACCTTGGTAAACTAAATTTGGTGAAATAATGCACTTCTTCCAATGTAGGAGTTATCTCGAAAAAGTTGAATCTGAAGACGACGACTCAGTCTGGATCCCAAAACTGGATTAAAGATCGGATCAAATGCGGATCTGGCGAAATAACAAATAGTGAGATGAGACACTGACTTCTTCCTAATCATTG
Source organism: Przewalskia tangutica (assembly GCA_029844215.1). Classification (NCBI taxonomy): domain Eukaryota; kingdom Viridiplantae; phylum Streptophyta; class Magnoliopsida; order Solanales; family Solanaceae; genus Przewalskia; species Przewalskia tangutica. Next base: position 35,089,590 of record CM056727.1, on the reverse strand, counting down.
TCATTTGCGATGTGAAATCCTCCGCATACTCTTAGCTTATTAGGAACTCCGCTAACCATTCTTATATGATCCATGCTACAAATCTTTGAAAAACAATAAAAATAAACTTACATTTCCAATTTTGGGCATGTCTTTTGGCTTGGATAAATCTATCATGGTATGCGACACATAATATCTTTGGTTGGTCGTTGGGTTGAGAAACCCGTCGACAAGTTTGGTGTCTTCCTAATAGTGGCGTCGATACGAGGACCGACCAGCTAAGGTAAATCGTCGCATGCCTTAAAATAAAGGGTGGTATAGCTCTATCTTAAGTTTGCTAAGATTTGGCTTACTAGGCCTTGAGTTCGGCGGACTACTCGAGTGAGAAGGCTACGCGACCACGGTTGGGCCGGATTCTCGCGCAAAATACCAACTCTCTTAAATTTGGGTGTTTGAAAGAAATTTGCAGTGCATAAAGCACACCGCGTGTCGTGTGTGATAGTGTGAATTTTCCATAAGGGAGGAAGTATGAGCGGAATGCGGTTTAAGGAAAGCGGTAACAAATAGCGATTAAAACAATATGCAAATATTCATATATAAAGTAAAATAGTTTAGGCAAAATATAAAGCAAATAAGTGTGAAACACAAAATAAGCAAATTAAGGAAGTTAAGCAAATAAAAAAAAAACAAATAAATAAATAAAGAAAGGAAAAAAGAAGCACAATAATTAACCTATGTTTGTTATGGTTAAGAACACATCTATCCCAGTAGTCGCCGTCTTTGTCACCCGATTTTGAACTCTCAGGCTTAAATGCGCGACGGAATGGTTATCCTCCCAAAAGTGTAAATAAATGTTAAAAAAAAAGTTTAAGGGAGTCGCCACCTAATTAATTTGGTGAATTAGGACACCTAAATACTAACTGATTAAAGTCAGCATTAACTCCATTTAGTGATGTCCGTGAAACTAAATAAGATTACGAGTAAGGATTCTTTATTATCCTAAAGGGAAGGGCAAGGCACACAAAGGATCCGCTAACTTGCGGTTGTCAGTTCAAACATAGGTTAATTTATTTGGCTAAGGGATGTATATTTGAAAAGAGATTTTTAAGTAAAGGTAAGTATCTAAGGAATATATATTGATAACTAAAGGGCCTTATTAGACTCACGAAAATATTCAAAGTTGATTATACAACTACAAGACATGAAATTATTTTAAATAAGAAAGCGATCGTTACTCACTATTGATATATTTAAAAACTCTTATATAACGGTTAATTATGAAATTATTTTTATGCGTGTATCACGAAAATTACTTCCTATGATATTTATGGCGAGTTTATGAAAAAGTTTAAGAATTAGATATGGAGGAATATATTAACTACATGGCTAAAGCATGGCTAGGATTAATTATTTTTAGAATCATTTATATGATGAACCTAGACTAGGTAAAAAGGCAATTTATCTTTAAACTACCCTTCCAAAGTATTCAAAGACTATTAGAGTTAATTATCCTATTAATTACAAGGTTAATAAATATAACAATAATAAATAAGCAAATAAATAAATGCATAAATAAGCAAAGGAGGAGTGAGGCGGAGTTGTTGTAATGTCTAGAGCGGATGGCGACACCATCTATCCTATACTGTTTGGAGGCCTGTGGCGAAGTGTGGTTGGCGATATGGAAGTCATGATGAGTCTCATCTGAGACTCTTGATTATTCCTCGATGCATATCATGTGAAATAAGAAAGAAAATGATTAGTAAATATTCTAGACTCATCATACATGATAATGAAATATTAAACTAGGCACACTTGCGCGATATTAATTCTTGTAATAGGATATTACGCGACAAATAACATCTTAAAGCATTAGTCAAGTGATGGGCCTCGATGTGCAGAAACATGACTCAAGCCCAATAATATCAAATTCCAAATTTAAAAATATCGGGCCGTCACCCGACGTGCCCGTAGATACAAACTCCTTCTAACCATATATAAGGGGTTGAAATACACAAGACATTCCATAAACGAGAAAGGTATACAACCCTTATACATTGAATATATTCTTGATGCAATTTAAACAATATATCGACAATGGGAAATAGTGAGCAATTGAAGCGTGATGCAGGATATAAAGGTAAGTCAGCGATTTTATAGTGATGCATGCTCATTTGGTACCTTTGGATGGCGAGGATTCTAAAGGGAAAATATAGAGCGGACATCTCAAGACCAATAGTTTAAGTACATATGGGACAGCCTCATTTAGCTCTAGATAATTCTGAATCCACACATGGAAAAGTCATGTAAACAAGTATATTCCTCATAAATTGAAGGTGTAAGAAAGCAAGCAACCGATTGATCCATGCAGCGTCATGACCATAAACAATGACCTGCAGATTTATGTCAAGTTATGGGGTGTATCAAAATGTATCCATAGGCGAGTATCTAAACAACCATTAGCATGAGTATGCGAGGCTTAATGGTATGATTAATCGATGGTTCATTTAGAGATAGACTAATCGAATGCATCGATCACGGGACTTGTAGATCAAACAAATCTCATACTACCGTATTGGTATTCCTTAACATAGATGACCTGTTTTTAGACAAACAAATGAATCGATTTACATATAACATATATCTAAGCAAAATAGTATCAGACTAGTGTTTTAGCATGGTCTTGATATACAATATGTTTGAAATCAAAGCGAGATAATAACTTATACTTCACTAAATTTCGTATCGATGATACATATCGGGGTTGCAAAGAAAATCTATAGGCAATATATTTTACGTCTTGGATCTTGGATTATATTAAGGCAATACGGAGAAATCGAGATCGAATCACACAATTATTTAGATATTAAGCAATCTTGAGTCGACAAATAATAAGATAGACATTAAACAATCTTGTGAATCATGGAAGGAACTATGATCTTCCACAAACAACCCAAAATGGATCGGACCACTTATACAAATGTTATACATTAACTATACACGTAGAAGAACCATAATCGAATGCCTACGTGCTTAAGACGACATCGACACCTGAATCTGGCCGATTTATCCAGAAAACAAAGACTAAACTAAGTTGAGTAAATTCGACACAATAATATGAATATCATCACACAGAATACACAATATCAATTAAGCGATTAAATAATAGAAAGGGAATGGGTTTCCGAACCTTGTGCGGGTAGCGGCGAGGCGACAAAGGTTTTCCCGAATCGTCGAAGGAAGCTTCATGAAAAGCATTTCTGAAGAGTAGATTGAATGATAAAGAGAAAGGTTGTAGTGCTGTTTGTGTTATCGATGATTGATGACCGATCCCCCGGATGCATGTCGAAACCTTGGTATTTATAGCCCCCCTAGTTAGGTTTCGATTTATGGTAGGTTTAAGACTTGATTTGAGGGATGATTAAATCTTGGATTTGGGCCAGCGGTTTTGGAGCTATTTTAGGGCGATTCGCGAAATCTTGTTGTAACTTTTAGTGAGTTTCGTACTTGTTCACGCGATTTGAAGATTCGTTTTGGATATGGTTATAGTTATGGCGAAATCTGAGATTGGTTTTGCATCGATTTTGTGTGTTCGTTTTGGGTAAGTTGGAAGATTTGGGTATGCGATTTGGATACTGATTTTGGTAAGTTGATATTTTTTGGAGTTGTTTTAGGAGACGATTTTGTTGTGATTTAGGGTAATTATGGCGTGATATGGGGGATTATTTAGGCGAGATGATGGAGGCGGCGGTTGAATGGTGTTAGGGTTTGGGTCTCTTAGGTTTTTTAAGAGGGGACGATGCAAAGGCAGTATAAGGGGAATGGGCTGGACGGGGGGAGTTAAAGGGTTAAAAGAAAGTAATGGGTTATGGGCTGCGGGTTTCGGGTAATAAAGGGAAAAGGGGTGTTGGGCCACGGATTTGGGCTGGGCAAAGAATAAAGGTGGGCTGATTAGAGTTAGTTTAATTGGGTATTTAATTTAAGTGGGTTATTAGTTTAGAAGTCAATTGGCTAGGTATTAGTTATTTAATTGGTTAATTAGTGGTAAATTAATAAACTAATGTGATTAAATTGTTTAGGTGTTTTATTAGTCTAAGCTATTATTATAATGATAATAGGGTGTGCTAATTAATTAGTGCTTAATATTCATAATGCGAGACTAGTAAATCGTGTATTAGTTTTAAAATGATTTTAAAATTACGATTGATTCATGATTCTCTTGCGTATTAATAAATGCAACTATGCTACTTGACACGACGTTAATGTTAAATTATTTATTTTATGTATTTATTATTAATTAAGAGTTCTGACAGGCTTGAAATTAATTGATCTGGTAGCGGGACTCTAAGTGCTTAACACTCTACGTAAGAAAATGCGAAGTTATTATTAAATTGTTTATTTATGCCTGTATTTATGTTTTATTGCTGCATTTTATTATTTTCAAAAAATTGTTTTAAAATTAGTGTAATTTTAGTTAATGACTGGACGGGAGGGTCAAAATTGGGTGTCAACATGTGCATCTTACCGCGCATCACTACCGTACTACATAGATACAACTACTCATGCTCAAGAGATATGAAAGCTTCACATACCTCTTCGGTCAATCCACTTGCTAAGTCCAAACTACCGCAAGTAATATGTCAACCTAAAATAACCATGATACGTTTATTAACCTCTAATTTCAATGTAGAAATAATCTAAGTTCAAAGCCACTAAATTCTATGGAAAATTGGGCAGCATTTCCTTTGTTTCTACATACTTTGCCACCTTTCTCAAGGCCGAATTCAACATCCAAACGCCACATTTAAGGCTCAACAATCCAAACATTTCAAAGGGGATTACACACCTAAACTTGGGTGTGTAAAATTCTGTCCCATAAGGTACAACAATTCACTTAATAATTCTAAGTTAGTTTTTAGGCTACAACATGCTCATAATATCTTCTTAACCAATTCCTTCACATTCAAACCATATTTCTTACATGCAATGACTCTAAGAGAATTATTAACTACTATAAATTCTTTCTTCTCCACATGCAACATCAATACTAGCTACAAGAGAAGAAATGTTACCTTTAGAGCTTTAGCCAAAACTATTCCAACAACTTTGCTAGCCTCCTTTCCAAGAACACCACCACAATAACTCCTACAAGCTAGCCACAAGGTTCCTTCTTGTCCTTAACTTTTCAGATTTTCCCTAGGCTTTGAATTCCTCTTGGAATTTTAGAGAGAAGTGGGAGCTTTAGCTTAGAGAGAGAGAGAGATTTGAAAGATGACCAAGTCTTGAAGACTTGGTCAATATAAGACATGCAAGAATTCAGATGGGGAGGGGGACACTTGTCACCCACCCATGACCTATTTTAAAACAAAACAGTGCAGAAATCCCCACTCAACTTCGCAGAACCTCGGCGCGCCCTGCGGCGCGCGGCGCTGATCTGCCGCTCTCAGACTTTCGGCGCCGCGCCGCTTCCGGCGCCACACTGCGCAACTTCAGCGACTCGGAATATCCGAGCCGCGACCTGAATCCGTGCGCGCGGCCGCTTTAGTCTGAAACGCATTTATGTCCGTCTGCGCACTGAACTTGTAACTCTCATAACTTTCTACTCCGACGTCCTATAGACGAACGGTTGGTTGCGTTAGAAACTAGACTCAACGAACTACGTGCTAGGCCTTTGAAACACTTAGGAACTCTCAATGTATCGGGTCATAACCCGCCTCGAAGTTGACTAAAACCCGTCCGGAACAATCCGTCAACCTATCTTTTGAAAATTTTAAGTCTTACATGCTTTCGTACGCTCTCACACGTAAGGTCAGAACTACATGGTATAACATCAGCCCCGGGGGAGAATGATTATGGAGATATATTGCGAGAATTACATTATTCTACGACAATCAATTCCATCTTACATTACTTCGGTGTATTGTAATGTGTATATATATAATGAATAGAGATCCTCTGTGATGCACTTTACGTAAAGTGCACTACAAAAATTTGACGGTGTATATAATTAATTAAACTCTTGTTCTAATCCAACTAAAGCTCCTCCTGCGCTTTTACCTTCCCTTCTTTTATTATTTATGGGTCGACCCCATAAAAAGGAATTAGAAAAAATTGCTTAAAACGTACCTCGTGACTCATGTGCTTTATTCTTATAGGAAAAAGAGAGACCATCAATTTCATATTTGAAATATATGTCCAAAATTCGTACTCATGAAAGAATTTGTTCAAGCATAAATAGCAAATGTTCAACCAATGGATAATATTAAAAGAGAAGCCATGATTATACAAAGGAAAAGTGAAAAAACTAAAGCACATAGACATGCAGAATATTTTGTGAAATCCTCAACTTCATGTCAGGTTATAAAAGCCAAGAAAGTGAAGACCATTCATCTGATGTTGTTTAAAAATAATATATTCACTTCGTACATAAAAAAAACACGTGGAAGATAATTCATATTGGCAATTAACACAAATTCACTGCATATATATACATGCAGAATGGTTTTCACATCGTTATAAAAGTAATTCATCAGAGTGGCATGTGAAATGATCAATTTTACTACAAGTTCAACAGTAAAATTATATTAATTGCATCCACTCCGTTTCATACGAATTTTAATATGTATGTGTATAACATAGACACATGGTATAGCTACCTTGGTGAAGATGTTGTGACTTACCTTCGATTGAAAATTTACATTGTACAAGAAATTTATACTAAAGTACTTTTTTGTCATGTATATATAATAGGTTCATAATAAATTTTGGCTATAGCTATTAAATTTTATCTAACATGTAGCTAAAACTCTACCTCCATTCCTGGCTCGGAAACAAGAATGACGAATATGGAACAATTAGTTATTAAGGAGGTTATGTGAAAAGATCACGACTTTCTTTCGGATCACAAAAAAAAGTAAAAGATATAGTAGTAAAGTGTAAACGAGGGAGGAGGCCCGTGCAAGAGTAAAGTACAATTTACAGAAAGCACAATAAATCAAATCTATGATCGAAAAAAGGGTTCATTTTAACCACTATGAACTTTTGTCAAGCCTAGCACCATCAAGTTAGGCATTTTGGGGTCTAGTTTGAAAAAAGGGTCCATCGCCCTTAGCTGAACCAAGCAGGTTCATATGGGTCTAGCAGTACTCTTGATGTTCGATCACTTTGAGCTAGGCTCTCAAAAATCTCATGGGTGCATGAGAGGCCACATATCTTGAAGGAGTTGTGGAAGTATGCGGAACAAAGAAATAGAAGGAAGGGTCATTCTGTAAATTCCAGTGTTCAAATTATATTTAAGAAGTAGTTAGTTGGCTAATGATCCTAACGATTAGTTTCTTATTTTGTTAGATAAATTATGACACATGTACTACAATCAATTTTGAATGAATATGATATGAAAATATTCTCTCTACATTTCTATTCTCCCCATTGTCTTCCTCACATGAACTAACATTCTAGGATTCTTAATTTGTTCTTTCAATTCCTCAATTAACTTCATGGTATCAGAGCATTGCTAATTAATATAGTGTCGAAAATCGATTCTGGACAATTTCGCATCAATAACAAATCAAATTTGATCAAGGTCCAACAATGACGATCGAAGAAAATGTGATCAACAATGGTGTAAATTTCAATTCCATTTAGAATACATCTCAGAGTATTGGATCGAGTCAAGGAACTACGATCGATTATAATCATTTGTTATTCCTATCACTTGCAGATCAGAGTGACAAACAAATCATTTCATTTCAGTTAACATGTATCGAAAACTTCTCGATGTGGTATCGTTCAATGAGAATTGCATTATTAGATAGAAATAAAATGGGATTAATTGATGGATCTTGTGCGAAGGAACAATTCCCTGAGTCTATGGGAAATTACTGGGAGAGAGTGAATGCAATAGTACTTTCATGGATCATGAACTCTGTTGTGAAAGGATTATTAGGAGGTATAATGTATGCATCGAGTGCATCAACATTTTGGGAGGATCTGTATGAAATGTTTAATAAGGTAGATGATTCAAGAACTTTTAATGTGCGTAAAGATATAGCCACACTTACTCAAGGCACCTCTTTTGTATCTACATATATCTCTAAGCTGAAAGATTTGTGGGAAGAATTTGAGGCCTTAATCCCAACTCCTAGTTGTAATTGTGAGAAGTCTAAAGATTTTGTGATACATTTGTAAAAATTGAGATTGTTTCAGTTCTTGATGGGATTGAACGAGTCTTATAATCAGGAAAGAAGTCAAATTATGTTAATGTATCCTATGCCAACTACCAACCAATCTTATGCTATGATATTGAGTGATGAAGGACGGAAATCAATAGTGGCTAATGCTGGTGTTCTAGGTTCCAATCCAAGTAATGGTGGAAGCATGGATATGGCTATGTACACTAGGAATAATAACAACAACTCTCAGAGGTTAAAGAAAAATTATAGTGGTAATCTGTTTTGTGAAGTGTGCAAGATGAGGAATCATGTTACCAAAGACTGTTATAGTATCAATGGATATCCTCAGTCCACAGATCAGAGGGAAAAGAAGAGGCCATATAATAATGTGGATAATAACAGTAACAATTTTGATAATAACAATAAATTTAGACAGTATAATTAGTCTATGAATTCATCTGTAAATAGTGTTGTGTATGGTGGAAATGAGATAGGTCAGGGTACACCACCTACAAGTGAAATAATGTGCCTAATCATAATCAGTTTCAAGGGTCATTTCTCATACAAGAGCATTAGGGTGTTCCTAGTGGTTCAAATACAAGTGTTGATCCTAACATCTATCAGAACATGTCATATGCTTTTCCACAAAACCAGTATCAACACATTGTGGACATGTTGAAGAATAACACTGGGAACTCCAACAATGCATTCTCAACAGCAGCAGGTACTGATAATTCATTATTAGCTCCTACTGCTTTCTCAACTATTGGTGAACATAGTACTGCATTGTTAGCCTTAAAGAAAACTCATGAGGAATGGATTATTGACACTGGTGCTACTATTCATATGGTAGCCAAAAAAGACTTATTAGATAAGTGTACAGTGTCTCAACTTATTAACTCAAAAAATGTGTATCTACCAAATGAAGGAGTAATAGAAGTTACTCATGTTGGTTCTAGTGTCCTATCAGGCAGAAGTACAATTTATAGTGTGTTTTCTATACCACAATTCCACTATAATCCCATGTCAGTTTCAAATATCACTAGGGAACTAAAATGTTCTCTGAATTTCTTTCCTGGCTTTTGTTTATTTTAGGATCTCTTCACTGGAAAGGTGAGGGAGATTGATAAGGAAGAAAGTGAACTTTACATTCTAGGCAATCAAGCATTCAATAAGAATATGAGAGTGGCTTTAACTACAAGAAAAGTAAACAACAATGCTAAGGTGTGCATCATTACAGAAGATGAGATTCAGTTGTGACATATGAGGTTTGGTCATGCTTCTACCACAACACTTAATAAAATTCTGCTTGCTAGTTTAGTTAGTATATCAAATAAGCTCAATAAATGTACAGTATGTCCATGTGCCAAGTAGACTAGAAAGTATTTTCCTATCAGTTCTATTCAAACTACTACTGCTTTTGAGCTTGTACACATAGACTTATGGGGTCCCTATAGACAGACAACATTTGATGGTAACAAGTATTTCTAATAGTGTTTGATAATTTTACAAGAATGACATGGGTTTTTCTACTTAAGATGAAGTCTGATGTTTGTGTGGTCATTAAATAATGAATTGTATATGTATTAACTCAGTTTGATAAAACAATTCAAGTGATAAGGTCTGACAATGGAACTGAATTTGTAAACTCAGTATATGACAATTTATTCAAATCTCTATGCATTATTCATCAAACTAGTTGTACTTATACCCCTCAGCAAAATAGTGTAGATGAGAGGAAGCACATGCACATACTTGAAGTAACTAGAGCTATCAGATTTCAAGAAAAAAATCCTATTAAATTTTGGGGGTTGTGTGTACAAGCAGAAGTGCATCTTATTAATAGAGTTCATAGCTCTATTCTTCATAACAAGTCTGCCTATGAAAAGCTTTACAACAAGCAACCTCTTATTCTAGCGAGAGGCTCAGCTGGGCCAGCAGCCGTGGGGCTAGGTAAGTGGGCCGAGACACCGGAACACATTGGGCCTGTTTGGGAGGCTAATTTATGGATCACATACGGGGATATGCTAAATTCATAGATAGGAGGTCCGGAACCATGTAATTTGGCAAAAGAGAAATTTGTTTCATCAAAAATTACGTGACGACTTACGATGATTTTATTAGAGGATAAGTCAAAATATTTATAACCACGATGATATGTGACGGGTATCTCTAAAAACACACGGAGTTGACCGAGGTTGAAGTTTATTGATGGTAGTAGAAGGAAAGAGGGAATAACATAAGCACTCGAAAACCCGTAAATGAGAATATGATGGGTCCTTAGGTATAAAATTTTGAGTGGAGATTGGTAGGCTATGTATTTGCTCGGAAGTATGTTCTACAGATAGGTTGTCATTTGTAACGCATGATGTCAAAAGGATGTTGGTAGAGATGCATGGACAAGTAAGGTTCTAACAATATTGTTAATGGTTCGAATTTTTCTTTCTGCTTTTTCATTTTGAGATTATGTATGTGCACACGAGAGACGAAACGACAAACAATTAGTTTTGCAAAAATCCCAAAAAGGCCCATTATCAAATTCTCTACTATAGTCACACTGGATATTTTTAATATCTCGTTCAAATTAAGTGCGGATATATGCTCTAAAGGATAGAAATGTGGAAAAAATTATAACTTTTTAGACAAAGAAAACGTCCACAAAAATTTAGAGTAATCATCCAACAATAACAGATAATATCGATGGCCCGAAGAACTCAAAACGGGAGATGTCCAACTATCACTATGAATATTATCAAAAGACATAACAGTACGAGACTTAGAAGTAACAAAAGGCAACTTAACATGTTTTTCAAGAGAACAAGAGTGGCAAACATGAAAACTACGATGTCTAGTACACTCAATAAATTTATTTTATTTAAGGGAAGCAAAAATATGTGCTCCCGGATGACCCAAACATTCATGTCATAAATAATGAGATAAAAATGCAAAAGTGGATGGTAATTTGGCTTGATATGTGGTTATGGTGATTGAATAAAGATCGCCCGACTATCACCTCTCATTAGACGTATTAAATTACTTAATATTGATTAATTAATTATGTACACATTCTTTACATGTATGCATTCTGTTATGATATATGTACTTCACTAGTAAAAGAACTAATAGTGAGAATTTACTCCTTAAGCTATCAAGGGGTTATCTTAACATGGTTATCAACTTATCATCAGTCAATGTCCCTCAAAATTTAAGCAATCTACAACAAATTTGGTATTGTTGCTCTAGTACCTCATTAATAATGAATCATCCAGGGATTAGGCGGCTTGAGTACTACGTTAGGAACTCTAGACATGAAGAAAATTAAACCAAACATAATCTAAACCAGATGTTTGTCATATAATCCAGAAATGTACTGACAAACAGATATTGATGCGGTAATCAGTTATTCAAATCTTCAATTTTATGTACATGCGTTAGTTATAGTTTTCTTTTTCAGAATGCTCTAGCATTGTTTATTCTCTTTTGATATCAGTATTTTCATACTGCTTTTAATTTTTTGTCTGATTGTTTCTCTTGTTTTGCTTGTGTTTATACTCTATTTTGAGTCGAGTGTCTCTCAAAAATATCCGCTCTACCTTAATTTAGAGATTAGGTCTGCGTACACTCTATCATGTGTTGTTGTTCTTGGGGTTGGAATGGTCTTAAAATAAACGATGGGACAATCATACTTATATTGTCTTGACCTTTTTAATGTTAAGGTAAAGGATAACTTTTTCATTGATGAGTGCGAAAAGTGAACTTTATTTTTACTTTTACTGCAAAGGTTAACACTGACAATCAGAATCCAACAACTCAAATCCTCACTAATCATTCCAATCTGACAAAGACACTTTTCCTTCAAGTAATTGGCAGGTGTCTTCCACTCTCGTCGTTATATATGCGTTTAATACTTTAATGCCACCACCCCATAATCACTTCTACCAATACTTTATTTACTCAGTTCCCTTTTTAAAATTTTAAGGAATTATATTGAGTTGTTGGTATTGGACGGTGTAAGAAAATATTTGCATAATTTTAGATAACAGATTAAGTAACAGATTTAAGTGATATATATACTATGAGCTATGAAGCACAGACACCTCATTTAGGGTGAGGTGTCCGTGTCGGACACTGGGGGACACGAAACGCGGCGGACACGCCTCAGACACGTGTCCGGGACGTGTCCGAGTGGGCCCAGCCCAAAAAAAAAAAATTTGCTCGGACACGATGGGGACACGGCTCGGGCACGTACGGGACACGGCAATTACAAAAAGATGTAAAAGGACTAAAAATTAAAAAAAATCCTAGACATTTCATTTTCAGAATCGCGATTCGCGATCACGCGATTTGTTTACGATTTCGATCGCGATACCGCGACTCGGCGACTTCCCTTCCCGCGATTTCCTTCCAGTCCGGCGACTTCCGTCGCGACTCGGCGACTGCGAAGTCCATCCAGTCCGTGAGCGCGATGGGAGAGGTGATTTTCCTACTGGTAACAGTGCGCGGTGAATGTGGTCGATGGTTTTAGGGAGAAGGTCGTTGGTTTTTTTGGGGTGTCTTTGGATGATGGGGTGGTCTGGTGGGTTTGAAAGGAGTATGGGCTGGATGATAGAAATAAAGGGGGTGTGGACCGGGTATAATTTGGGCATTGAACTGAGGTGAAAGGGGACCAAAATTGAGGGAATAAATTAGCTCAATTATGAATTAGCAAGTAATTAGTCCAATTCTCCCAATTAAAATATGTTTCTTTCGTCTTAATTAATTACAAAAGTGCACACACACATAAATTACGGTACAAGCAATTTAACATATGCATTTAGTTTAAATAAAATAAAATATTCATATAAAAATGATTTATTTGGTAATTGGTGAAATATCACAATTAATCACCAATACCGATGTCGAAAATATAAAAATATATCATATATATAAAAATATTTTTTAATTTATATTTACAGTCGTGTCTCTGCCGTGTCGTGTCCCCTATTTTTCAAAATTGTCGTTTCCGCGTGTCCGTGCTACATAGACTATGAGTGTAAATAGTTTTTGTATTGTTAAATTATTTTCACATGATATAACAGATAATGTGAAATTGACACAATCTCCACATGCATAAACTCAACACAATGTCATTAATGGTTTTGTTGTTGTGGGAGAGAAGAAGCTTAGAGAGAGAGATATTTTTATTAGTCTTGTGTAGTAGAAATGTGTGTACAATGGCTTATATATACACAATTACAATCGACTATTGACAGTTATACATTTGTCATCATTACACTTTAATTCTTGTATTAACAAATTAACCAACTCACTAACTAACTTAACAACTACAAAACTGGTGGACCTCACTCTTAACTAACTAGTCTTCATCTTCACCTTCTAAGACTCCCAAGTTTGTGGGTGAAACACATCAAGAACCCCAAGATTGGACAATAAGAAGTGATGTTGAGCTACTCCCAGGCCCTTAGTGAGCAAGTCTGGCAGTTGCAAATTAGTGGGAATGTATGCAGGTTTAATCAATCATATCTTAGAGTTTTTCACTCACAAAATGACAATCTATTTTTATGTGCTTCCTACGCTCATGAAAAATGGAATTTGCAGTTATTTACATTGCTACTTTGTTATAACAAAACAACTCAATATGCGTGACCACTAAGACTGATATATCCTTCAATAGACCAACAAGCCAAATGACTTCTGAAACAACTGAGATTATACTCCTATATTCTAATTCTGCTGAGCTTCTACTAACAATATGTTGCTTCTTTGATTTCCAAGAGATCAAGGAACTTTCAAGTTGCACAATAAAGCTTGTCACTAATATCCTAGTATTGGGGTAAGCTGCCCAATCTAAGTCACAATACACTCTCAACTCCTTGATAGGCATCTTCTTTAATAGAACACCCAAGCCATGTGAATGTTTCACATATTTCACCACTCTTAGAGAAGCATCTCAATGAGACTTCTTAGGTTGTTGCATGAATTGACTCAAGACTTGTACAGCAAAATAGATATCAGGCGTGATTATGGTTAAGTATATACGAGCTTACCAATCAATTTTTAATAGATGTGAATGTCTCCTAAGAGAGGATCATATATCCCCCCATACAATCCCATCATAGGCAATGCTGTTGAGCTTGGTATTGGTGGATAAGGGAGTAGAAGTTGGTATTGCATTACTCAAACCTGCATCAGAAATCAACTCCAAATAATACTTCTTTTGATTGAGAAAAATGTCATGATGAGATCTCAAAACTTTTATACCCAAGAAGTACTTGAGCTCATCAAGATCCTTCACTTTGAATCTGCTGTGAATATGTCTTTTAGCAGCAAGTATCAACTCACTACTGCTACATGTGATTAGAAGAATCATCCACATAGATAAGAATAAGAACAATGTGCTCTCCTTGTCTCTTGATGAATAGAGAATGATCATGATGCTTTGAGTGTAACTATTGTAACACCTCATTTTAACCGTAGTCGAAATGGAGTAGGACATATCGTTGATTCCTGAATTATTTTTAAGGAGTCGCCACCTAATTATTTCTAGTGAATTAGAACACTTTTAAATGTAGCATAAAATACTACGAATGATCTCCATTTAAAGGTCTGCGAATCTTTATGAGATTCCAGGTAAGGGTTCTTTATTACTCTAAAGGGAAGGGGTTAGATGTTACACCCCGTAATTCAGGTCATGCTATGAGAACGTACGACAGGAGTTAAGATTTAAAATTTTAGAAAGATAGGTTGTCAGAATGATTCGGACAGGTTTTAGTCAACTTTGGAGCGGCATATCTCCTAGTTAATCCAGAGTTTGTAGGTGTTTCTAAGGCCTAGCATATAGTTCGTTGAGTCTAGTTTCCAACGCAACCAACCGTTCGTCGATAGGACATCGGAGTAGAAAGTTATGGGAGTTACAAGTTCGGCGCAATGAGCAAGAAAGCAACATCGTCGGTGGCCACAGTACGCGCCGGATGCAGGTCGGCGCGGAAGTTCTGAAGGGTTGCAGAGGTGTCAGCGCCGCGGCGCTGGCTGCAGGGCCGCGACGCCAAGGCGGAGTTTTTGGCGGAAAACTGGGGGAAATCAAATATTTTCTTTTAAATAGGCCATGGGTGGGTGACAAGTGTCCCCCCCATCTGTTTTTGCATGTCCTATTTATTGACCAAGTCTTGAAGACTTGGTCATTCTTCAAGCTCTCCTCTCTCTCTAAAATTAAAAGCTCTCCTTTCTCTCTAGAAAATCAAGAAGAAAGCAAGGCTTGAGAAAAATCTGAAAAGGTGGCAAGAAGGAAACTTGTTGGCAAGCTTGTAGGAGTTTTTGTGGAGGTGATTGTGTAAAGAAGACAAGTGAAATTTGTTGGATTGATTTGGGTAAGCTCTAAGGTAACAATCTTTTCTCTTTTTGCTAGTTAATTGTGTTGCATGTGAAGAAGAAAGGACTTGTAGTTGTAAATATTGCTCTTAGATAAATTGCATGTAAGAAATATGATTTGGATTTGAAGGGATTGAATAAGGTTAGTATGTGAACATGTTGTAGCCAAAATACTACCTTTAACTTATTGATTTAGTTAATATGCATTGTGGGGCAGCATTTTACACATCCAAGATTAGGTGTGTAATCCCTGTTGTATTGATTGGATTGTTGGGCCTTAAAAGTGGCGTTTGGATGTTGAATTCGGCCTTGAAAAATGTGGCAAAGTATGTAGAAACAAAGGAAATGCTGTCCGATTTTCCGTAGAATTTAGTGACTTTGCACTTGGAATATTCTACGTTAAAGCTATAGGTTAATAAACGTATTATGGTCATTATAGGTTGACGTACTACGTGCGGTATATTGGACTTGGCGAGTGGGTTAACCAGAGAGGTATGTGGAAACTTTCTTATCTCTTGAGCATGAGTAGTTTTAACTATATAGTACGGTAGACGTACGTGATTTAAATGAAGTTAATCCATTTGTTATACTTGACTTGTTTTAAGAAAATGTCTAGGTTGGTTGGGTTAAGGAGTTAACTCACTTGTTCTTGAGGAATGGTTTATTCTAAATAAGGTAGACAAGGATTTCTTGACATGGAAAAAGTATAGAATACTTGGTGGGGAAGTATTGAGTATTGAACTTACTCTAAAGATAAAAGACCTGATTTTTAAGTTAAGAAACTTGTTTTCTAAAGTTATGAGACGTGAAGTATTTTGAAAGTTGTGTAACTTGATTTGAAGTATAAGTCCCTCGGATATAGGGAAATATATTTGACTAATGTATAAAGTTAATATAACGACTTTATGGAAAGTTGGTTATATTAGCTTTATGGAAGGTTAACAAAAGAAAGATTTACTCTAAGCAAGGTAAGTACGGATAAATGATTTGAATTTGTGAAAGGCAAATTGATTTTAAGGCATTAAGTGCCTAAGGTTTTAAAAGGAAATGTGACTTGTCTTGAAAAGTAGTCGTGACTTGATACTACGGTTATTAGTATCTTGGAAGTTTTACATAAAAAGGAGTCAGTCTTAACAAGGTTAGAGGTACGTGGTACTTCGGGTTAAATTTTCCGGATTTGATTAAGCAATAAGAAGGTGCCTTAAGGTCAAAAAAATGAGATCCATTTTGTATATTAATGAAGTCTAAAGAAATTACAGAGTTTACTTGGACGTACCGACAGTGATGTGGGATTCCACGGGTATGCTTCCATTGTCGTAGTATGAGCTTACTCGACGCATCGGTGAGGTGAGATTCCACGGTACGCACCACGGACATGCTACGATGAGGATTCCGAGGCATGCAGATGAGTTTACCCGACGCATCGAAGCGATGCGGATTCCACGGGTATCTTCGATGTGGTTGATCCGACACGTTTACGATGAGGATTCGAGGCACGCACCTGGACGTGCTTACGATGAGGATTCCGAGGCATGCGACCGTGACGCGTTAAATTCGGATACGATTATTACACCACGGATTAGCTCCCACAAGTCATGTACGAGATGGAGGATTCCACGCGTGAGAGATATATATATATACATGTGTTGTATGTGTGTACGCCGACAATGAGGTAGGATGTCACGGGCGTGTCACATGGTTAGCTTTTATACCTAGCGGTCGACAGTGATGGGGGATCCCACGGGCGCGTTTCGATGTTTAAAGGTTGGTGTTCCTAGCCCTGGTGTGACTAAGTTTCATATGTTGAAACAGATGCATGTGGTAAACCGACTTTCGTTACTTTCACTTGGTAAGGCACGTTATCAGATCGTTATTTGGGTATCATACGTGTCATCACTATATTTTATACTATTATGTTTTATTTACTGATTTCGCTTACATACTTGGTACATATCAGATCGACCTCCTCGGCTGCGTTCACGCCGCGAGTCGAGGTGCATAGCCGTTGATCCGCACTCTGGATCACTGCTCGATTCTGAAAGCTCCATTTCTCGGAGGCTTTGTCTTTGGTACCACGAAGTTGTAGACTTTTGTACATCTGTGGTATGGCGGCCCTGTCCGTCACGATTGTTTCCTGAGGTGCAGTAGTCACGTTTGGTTTGGGCCGTAAGAACAAGTTGTCTGCTTTAATTTTGATTAAGTATATTACATGGGAGCGCGCCTGTTTGGCCAGCTGATGTTTACCATCTACGATTTATGTGTTATGTATGTTCCACGCTATTCTCCTCGATGTATAGAAGGGTGCCCTAGGCACCAGCCGCGCCCCGGGTCGTGACAAAAGTGGTATCGAGCGCTTAGTCCTCGAAAGTGTCTACGCATCGTGTCTAGTAGTCTTGATTATCGGTGTGTTGCACCACATCTATAATCGTGAGGTCGCAAGATATTTAGGATTGGTTTCCATTCTTTTACTCTAAGATCGCGTAGAAATGTTTATATAGTCAACCTCCAAATATTTTCATGTATCGCTTATGCCTCACGCAGGCAACCGCGCCCGAGGCGGCGGAGCCGCAAGTAGGACGCAGAGGTTACGAGGCACAGCCCGCCTTTACCGAGGTGATGTTTGACGGCGAAGTTCCACGACGCCGCCATTTCAGCGAGTTCGGAGCGGCGGCCAGCTACTAAGATCGCGGTACACGAGCCTCCGCCCACAAAGAGGGGCAGTATAGGGATTACGGAGAGCATATCAGGTTGTTGACTAGCATTGTGGCAGGGAAGCACCGCCAGGAGCCGGTAACTAACCCTAGAGCCAACAATTTAAGGATTCGGGACTTTCTGAGTTGTAATCCACCAGAGTTCTATGGGTCGAGGTCTGAGGAGGATCCTCAGGAGTTCATTCGGCAGGTGCAGCGGACTATGTAAGTGCTTAGGGCCTCGGAGACGGAGTCCGTTGTGTTAGCTTACCGGATTCGCGATATGCGTTGAACCGGTTTGAGGCGTGGTGTTGTCTAGAGGTGTGGGTGCTCCTCCACTGTTTGGGATGAGTTCACTAAGCCTTCCTGGCCACTTTTAGCCTCCCGAGACGCGAGAGCCCGCTTGATAGGTTCTCGCACCGAGACAGAATGGGAGGACCATCGTGAGTACAACCCGAGTTTGATTCATCGCTGTACGCGCCCACTATTGTGGCGGACATGGCGATGAGTTCACCGCTATGTGACGGGCTGACCGTTATATGGTTCTGCGTATGCAGGGAGTGGCTCTTCACCGGTATGGATATTGCCAGACGCAGCGTATGCACGGGATTGAAGACAGCGAGAGTGAGGGACAAACCGCCGGCCAAAAGCGGCGTGGACGAGTGGTTTCGTGGATAGCTTCGGTGGATACCTCGAAGCAGTCGGTCTATATTTTCGCCGACGCAGAGTGCCCTTCCGGTCTTCCGGTGGGTGGTTTGACCACGGGGATATTCGAGCGTGTCAAGGCTCCAGGCGAGTTCACAGTGGCCAAGATAGTAGCTGCGAGGCCACATTTGCCTCGGTGGTCACCGTGGTAGATCTCATTTTGTGAGTGTCGGACCAGTCGACAACTTGTTATGCTGCGCCAGACGTATATTTGGCGAGATCGTCCGACCAGGTGGCACCGCGGATGGCACGCCTATCGATCGACCATGGGTTCTTCACCTTCAATGGCTAGGCAGATGTTCATGCACCGCAGCCGCGCAGAGGTCGTGGTAGCGATTCCGCTTTAGCGGTCCTTTGACCCGCCTATGTGATGTCAGGTATATCTTTGACCCTTTAGAGATTAGTATGCATGATAGGATTGTTGTATGATTTAGTGTCATGAACGGAGGATATTGAGACTATGTACATGTGATAGAATAAGTTGGTAGATACGAACAGACAACCTGTGAGGCCGTGAATGGGAGTAAGTGGTGATGGTTCACACTTTGGATTTGTTTTCCTGTTTGACTTACGATGAGTGGATATGCCTGTGCGATACCTTAGGGTCACAAGTGGCATAATAAGGACCCATTAAGTGTAGAGTACGAGGAGGTACCGAGGAATATTAGATTGACTCCAAAAGAACATTCGGGGACGAATGTTTCTAAGGGGGGGAGAATGTTACACCCCGTAATTCAGGTCATGCTATGAGAACGTACGACAGGAGTTAAGATTTAAAATTTTAGAAAGATAGGTTGTCAGAATGATTCGGACGGGTTTTAGTCAACTTTGGAGCGGCATATCCCCTAGTTCATCCAGAGTTTGTAGGTGTTTCTAAGGCCTAGCATATAGTTCGTTGAGTCTAGTTTCCAACGCAACCAACCGTTCGTCGATAGGACATCGGAGTAGAATGTTATGGAAGTTACAAGTTCAGTGCGCAGTCGAGCAGTAAAGCAACATCGGTCAGGGCCGCGGCTGAACGCAGGCCGCGACACCTAAGTTCTGGCGGTTGCAGAGGTTTCAGCGTCGCGCGCAGTGCGCGCGCCGAGGCGGAGTTTTTGGCGGAAAATTGGGGGAAATCAGATATTTTCTTTTAAAGAGGCCATGGGTGGCGATGTTGTCCCCATCCTGCTTACATGTCCTATTTATTGACCAAGTATTGAAGACTTGTTCATTCTTCAAGCTCTCCTCTCTCTCTAAAATTAAAAGCTCTCCTTTCTCTCTAGAAAATCAAGAAGAAAGCAAGGCTTGAGAAAAATCTGAAAAAGTGGCAAGAAAGAAACTTGTTGGCAAGCTTGTAGGAGTTTTTGTGGAGGTGATTGTGGAAAGAAGACAAGTGAAATTTGTTAGATTGATTTGGGTAAGCTCTAAGGTAACAATCCTTTCTCTTTTTGCTAGTTAATTGTGTTGCATGTGAAGAAGAAAGGACTTGTAGTTGTAAATATTGCTCTTAGATAAATTGCATGTAAGAAATATGATTTGGATTTGAAGGGATTGAATAAGGTTAGTATGTGAACATGTTGTAGCCAAAATACTACCTTTAACTTATTGATTTAGTTAATATGCATTGTGGGGCAGAATTTTACACATCCAAGATTAGGTGTGTAATCCCCGTTGTATTGATTGGATTGTTGGGCCTTAAAAGTGGCGTTTGGATGTTGAATTCGGTCTTGAAAAAGGTGGCAAAGTATGTAGAAACAAAGGAAATGCTGTCCGATTTTCCGTAGAATTTAGTGACTTTGCACTTGGAATATTCTACGTTAAAGCTAGAGGTTAATAAACGTATTATGGTCATTATAGGTTGACGTACTACGTGCGGTATATTGGACTTGGCGAGTGGGTTAACCGGAGAGGTATGTGGAAATTTCTTATCTCTTGAGCATGAGTAGTTTTAACTATATAGTACGGTAGACGTATGATCGGTGTATTTTATATACACTTTTTGAGTCATTTTTAGTGAGTCTTTTGTCCCTTTTTGTACAAATACGTGTCGTCTTAGGATAGATTTTCTTTCTTTTGAGTCAAATTGGTTAAAGTGGCTCTTTGGCGGAAAAGGAGCGAAAAGAGGGCAAAAACGGAGGTTCCAGAGCTTGAAATGCAAGAAAGTGGAGAACCAGGCACGGACACGGCCGCACATGCGCTACCCATCAGAACTAGCGCCCGGCGCCAATATTCAGAGGCTTGCGAAGTTCCAGCCGCGCGCCTAGACAAAGAGAGGCAGTACGCGCGCTAATCATCGTAAAGTCGCAGAACTTCCGGCACCGCGGCGCCGACGCGGGAAAAATCAGATTTTAGACGAATTATGGGTCAGGCCTGAAGGAAAACCTTAATGTCGGTTTGGAGGCTATAAAAAGAGAACCCTAGGTCAGAATTAAGGGTTCCCTTCTCGCCAATAACACAACACATCTTGGAGTTCAAGATTGGAGATCATTATTTAGTAATTTCTTTTCTTTCTTTTACTTTATTTTCGCTTTATTGTTGATATGAATTAGTTCTTGTCATGTCTATGGCTAAGAACTAATTCTAATATAGGGTTTTCCATGTCAATTCACTTGAACCTTATTTTATGAATTAATGCATGTTTATGGTTGTTCTTCTTATTGTTGAGATTTATCCAATAGATGATTTGATTGCTTGGTAATTACTTGATCATTAATTATCATTATTTGTATGATTTCTAACCGAAATCCGAAAGGGGAGGTTGTGACTATGCTGTAGTTGGGTAGACATAGGTCGAATTGGGGATAAAAATACCTCAATTACTTGTGTAGCATTAATAGGGTTTTTGTTCTTAATCCTCCTATAGAGTCATCCTTATCACCGAAAGGTAGAAAGGAGCGCTACTGGGGTTGAGTGTTTATATAACCTTAACAGGAGTATAAAACGAATTAGTAAACCCGCTATCTCCAAAAGAAGAAGAACCATAGTTAATTGCATTAATAAGTAATATAAGTGGATAGTTGAGGAGACTTGGAAGCCCTATTTCCATCATCACTGAAGTAAACAACATAGTTAATTAGTCTTTATAATTTTTAGTCATAATCAACAACTCAAATATCGGTCACCAAATAGATAACAAAGAATAGAAGTTGGTACTTGAGCACTAATCCCTGATGACGATAACTCCGTCTTCAAAGACTATATTACTTGACTCGACAACGTGCACTTGCGTTAAAGTGTGTGCATAAATCGCGCATCAACGTACGTGATTTAAATGAAGTTAATCCATTTGTTATACTTGACTTGTTTTAAGAAAATGTCTAGGTTGATTGGGTTAAGGAGTTAACTCACTTGTTCTTGAGGAATGGTTTATTCTAAATAAGGTAGACAAGGATTTCTTGACATGAAAAAAGTATAGAATACTTGGTGGGGAAGTATTGAGTATTGAACTTACTCTAAAGATAAAAGACCTGATTTTTAAGTTAAGAAACTTATTTTCTAAAGTTATGAGACGTGAAGTATTTTGAAAGTTGTGTAACTTGATTTGAAGTATAAGTCCCTCGGATATAGGGAAATGTATTTGACTAATGTATAAAGTTAATATAACGACTTTATGGAAAGTTGGTTATATTAGCTTTATGGAAGGTTAACAAAAGAAAGATTTACTCTAAGCAAGGTAAGTACGGATAAATGATTTGAATTTGTGAAAGGCAAATTGATTTTAAGGCATTAAGTGCCTAAGGTTTTAAAAGGAAATGTGACTTGTCTTGAAAAGTAGTCGTGACTTGATACTACGTTTATTAGTATCTTGGAAGTTTTACATAAAAAGGAGTCAGTCTTAACAAGGTTAGAGGTACGCGTACTTCGGTTAAATTCTCCTGATTTGATTAAGCAATAAGAAGGTGCCTTAAGGTCATAAAAATGAGATCCATTTTGTATATTAATGAAGTCTAAAGAAATTACGGAGTTTACTTGGACGTACCGACAGTGATGTGGGATTCCACGGGTATGCTTCCATTGTCGTAGTATGAGCTTACTTGGACGTACCGACAGTGAGGTGAGATTCCACGGGTATGCACCATGGACATGCTTACGATGAGGGATTCCGAGGCATGCAGTATGAGTTTACCCGACGCATCGAAGCGGTGATGTGATTCCACGTATGCTTTCGGTGTGGTTGATCCGACACGCTACGATGACGGATTCCGGCGCACGACCTCGACACGCTTACGATGAGGTATTCCGAGGCACGCGACAGACGCGTTAAATTCGGATACGACATTACACCACGAATTAGCTCCCACGAAGTCACGTATCAGACGAGATGGATTCCACGCAGATATATATATATATACACGTGTCAGATGTGTGTACGCCGGTGAGGTAGGATGCCACGCGCCATTACACGGTTAGCTTTTATACCTAGCGGCCTACAGTGATTGGGATCCCACGCGCGCTTCGATGTTTCGGTTGGTGTTCCTAGCCCGCGTGACTACGGTTCATATGTCAAACAGATGTACAGGTAAACCGACTTTCGTTCACTTCCCGGTAAGGCACATCAGATCGTTATTCGGGTATCATACAGTCATCACCGATTTTATACTATTATGTTTTATTTACGATTTCGCTTTACATACTGGTACACGTTAGATCGACCTTCGGCCGCGTTCACGCCGCAGTTGAGGTGCATACCGTTGATCCGCACTCTTGGATCACCGTCGATTCTTGAAAGCTCCATTTCTCGAGGCTTTGTCTTTGGTACCAGACCAAGTTGTAGACTTTTGTACATCTGTGGTATGGCGGGCCCCGTCCCACGATGCTTTCCTGAGGTCAGAGTCACGTTTGTGGTTTGAAGAACAAGTTTGTACTGCTTTACTTTTGATTAAGTATATTCTACGGGAGACGGCCAGCTGATGATGTTTACCATCTACAGATTTATGTGTTATGTATGTTCCGCTGCTATTCTCTGATGTATACCAGTAAGGGGTGCCCCGGTAGGGCATCAGTCGCGGCTCCGGGGTCGGGTCGTGACATTAGACATCCTATAAGATCCGCTAACTTGCGGTTGTCCGATCAAACTAGGTTAATATTATTGTGCTGACTTGTATTCTACAATTCTAAAGGTGTTCTACAATTACTAAACTAACTAAGAGATATTTAAACTAGGCATGCAAATATTTCAATAAGATATATATTTAACAAGATTGTAACGAAGGCAAAAATCATGTAAAGAGGGGGCGAAGAGAACTTAGCGGTATTTCGCTTTTATTTTTCTTTCCCGCGCAGGTTTTAACTTTGGGATGTGTCTCCGGGTACCTGCAAAAAAAACACTTAGTAAAAGAGTTAGTAAAATAAATAAATATGAGTAAAAACTTCGGATCCGTATAAAACAATAGGAGTTTTAATTACGGGAGGGCTCAGATCAATATTTTGTAAAGGGGTATTCCAAACAAGTCTTGGCTGCGAACTAGTGACTCGTCAGTCAATCTAGTGTCATCATTGCCCTTTTTCGAAGGAAAGCAAACTGAGGGACAACCTTTCCAGGAGGGTCATGTAGTATCATGTTCAAATCAGTATTATACCGAAACCGAATGGATGCGACCTCAATTTCAATTTTATTAGCCTGAGTGTAGTATCTTGTGCAAATCAGTAAATAACCGAAACCGAAGGGACGCGGCCTCAATTTCAATTTCATTAGCCCGAGTGTAGTATCAATGTTCAAATCAGTGTGATTTTAATCAAGTGTAGCAGTCTGTTCTGCCTTAGAAAGGCAACAGTAGTGGCTTGGAAAATCCAGCAGTAGACTGGTTAAAATATGGCCAGGAACAACAAGTTGTTTAGTTCAAAATGCAGCAGTGGTGTAACTCAAAGCATAGCAGCAATTGGCTCAAATTTGACCCGAAAAGCACAGCAACAGTATAGTCTCAAATCTGCTTAGTAGCAGCAGTAGCTTGGCCAAAACAGAGAAGTGATTTCAACCCAAAATATCACCGAAGTGTGGTAGCAAAATGGTGACAAGTATAGCAGCAATCAGCCCACAGAATGCAACAATTTGTATCCCATAAATACAACAGCAATGGCCCAAAACACAGAGGTCATTTCATCTTCAAATCTGCCTAAAACATAGCAGATTGTTTCTCGAAACACAGTAGCAAATTAGCTCTGAATTGCAGTGATCCATCTCCATGGCATTTGTATTTTGAGACTTCCCCGGGTGACGAACCGAGGCGTCGTCTCGACTCGTCGATTCCGCTTGGAGATGTTTTATGCGATTAAGAAAGGTTAAGAATGCTTTTGTGGTTGTTTGATTGAGCTAAATTAAGAGTAAAAGACATGGTGTTTTCTCTGAGTTTCTACAAATATAAGCCCTGATTTAGAACTTTAATCGAGAGTAAAAATTAAGCTTTCTTTGGGTTTTTGTTCTTGGTTTTTCCAACTGAAAAATTCTCTCCCTAAACACAAACTCAGGGTTGTATTTATAGTCACCCATAGAGGGGTTTCCGTTTGAAATTCAAATTGTGTTCTATTATCTGCCCTTAACACCTTAATACATGCATCAAACTGAGTTTTAATCAAGCACACAAAATTCTTCAATACATTACCAATTTCACACTTTGATTGAATTAAGTAGATCCTGTAATCAACAATTGTAACAAAATAATACTTCTTATCATAGGTAGGCTTTCTATATGGTCCCCAGACATCTACATGAACCAATTCAAAATAAGAAAGAGACATGTTATGTGATCAGGATGTCATGTGTTCAAGCCGTGAAAATAGCCTCTTATAGAAATATGAGGTAAGGCTGCGTACAATAGATCTTTATGGTCCGGTCCTTCCCCGGACCCCGCGCACAGCGAGAGTTTATTGCACCGGACTTCCCTAAAGAGACCTGCTACTACTAACAGGAAAAATGTTTCTAGTCTGTTTTTACTAAAGGGCAAATCTCACATTTCTCCTGGATGTTGTTGCTTAATGAATTATTGATTGAAGGAATGTGATGCATAGCTTTATGGATGGATGGCCCAATCTCAAATGCCACAATGTTCCTTCTGCATATTTATTCAAAATAGAAGCATTCACTGTGGATCTTATTCCTTCCTACAATATGTACAACCCTCATTTCAATTTACCAATTCTCAAGACCTTGCCATTGGAGAGTCCCTGAAATACATAAAAGTCAGGAAAAAAATAAAACTACACAATACAACTCCTTGGTTATCTTAGACACTGATAGAAGGTTAAACTTGAAGTCTGGCACATGTAACACATTTTCTATCCTACAAGTTTCTAGAACGTTTACAGTTTATGCACTTGTGATTTGTGATCTTTCTCATGTTGGCACTTGAACATTACTATTAAGTTGTCCTTCTAGACTTCTACTATCTGATAACAGTTCTTTATATGGAGTAACATGATGAGATACACCTGAGTTCACTATCCATTATGTTATAGTTTTGGATAGTAATGAGGATATACCTGCCAGATTGGATACAACTTCACTTGTATTATTCTTATCTTGTTTATTCAACAACTTTTGATACTGCTGTGAGAAAGTAACCTCCTGAATGTTGATGTGCACCAATAGTTGTATTGGAGCTAGTGGAAACATTAGCATATGGCTTGAAATTTCTTGGCGGTGTTGGTGATGTTTTTGTTGTTTTCGTTTTTACTTTTGAAATCTAGTGGATAGCCAATGATTTTGTAACAATAATCACTATGATGTCCTTTGTATCTACACTGAATACATGGAATGCCAGTTCCTTTTCATAAGGATTCTAGGTCTTGTTTTCTATGCATGTATCCTCCTCCTTGCGCCTTGCCTGCTAACATCACCAATGGATCCTTTTGTGCATCAACTACTCCCAAACACCTTTGACTTTACTCTTGAGTTACAATAGCATAAGCTTCGTTCAATGTCACCTTTAATCCCTTAGATAAAATGTTATTCCTTATGTTACTATATCTCTCATTTAAGTGCATTAGAAACTGTAATAACCTTTGAGATTTCAAATGTTCAATATATAGAGTAGATTCTTCAGTCACACAAAGGTGTAGATACTATCACATCTAATTCATCCCAGAAATCCTTCATTTTTTGTAATAACTTGTTATTAAGTCTGTTCCTTACCTTAGAGTTGTAATTTCGGTCCAAAGATGGTAGATTCGTGTCAAATTTGATCATCAAATCTTTCTTTAAACTCAATACATACTCTCTTCGCATTTGATGCATAAAAAATACTTAAAATCAATTTTGTGGAAATAGTACTATCAATCCATGACAATAATATTGCATTACATCTATAAATTTGAGTTTACCTTTACCTCGTAATATGATTTTCATTGATCTGCTCCACATAGCATAGTTTTCTGGACCTGTGAGTTTAATTGGAATCAACACCAATCCTGGAGCATCCGAAGCTTGAAGATATAATGGATGATGATCGATAGTTGCAATAGTTGCGATTTGTTCTTCCGCCATTGATGTCGAGCTTGAAGATCTGCTATGTGGTTTAGGTTTACTGATTTCTCAAAATTGGATCGAGTGTTGTTCTTATACCATATGAAATTGACACAATCTCCACATGCAGAAGCTCAATACAATGTCATTAATGGCTTTGTTGCTGCGGGAGAGAAGAAACTTATAGACAAAGAGCGATGTTTTTATTAATTTTGTGTAGTAGAAATATTTGTACAATGATTTATATATACACAACTACAACACATTTGCCATCATTACACTTTAATTGCTTGTATTAACCAACTCACTAACTAACTTAACAACTACCTAACAAACTGGTGGACCCCGCTTTTAACTAACTAATCTTCACCTTTTAAGAGGTAATATATCTTGTTTTTAATATTTTAATCTCATATTTCAAAAATATTTATTTGTAAATATTTTTGAATGATCTAATGATGTATCTTAAACTTTTAAGTAATTATAGGTATAAGCATTAATCGGTAATCTTGTATCTCATTTTATGTGTCACGGTGTCTTTGATAACACCTTTTCATTAATTAAATGATGTATAACCACAAAAATAGTTAGATATTTTAGACTATAACCAGATATAAAGTAAGTTTTCACTCATTACTAACGCGCAAACACATCTCTATTATTTTCGGCGTAATTAAATCTTAGTCTTTATGAGGGTATAAGAATATGACGATGCACTTGATAGAGAAATTTATCGACCTAATTAGGTTAAGAGAATTGATATATGAATAGAGCAACTCACGTAATCGTTGACCTCTTGCGGTCAATTAATTTTAAATAGCTTTATCGAGATCATCAAAAACTTCTAATTCTGCAAAAAACTGTTTTCGAACATCATTACGTAATTTAAGTCGAATAAAATAGTCTAACCTGCTATGACATGTTAAATTTGACTAAATTAGGTAAAAAAAAAACTTAAATTCGTATATTCTTTTTGGTTTTAAGTTTGGTGCTCATGTTCAATTTGGCCATATACTCTTTGTCGTTATTAATTCAATGATGAAATGCAGACAAAATGAACTCCACATTCACATGAAATGCAAACCGAGTTCCCCATCTCCCAATCAACATATCTATATATACACTTCCTGCCTTCGAAGTTGTGTCTCCGTTTATTATAGCCCTTTTTTTTTCTCCCTACCGTGGAGTTATATCATTAAATTAAAAAAAAAGTCACTCACAACTTTTATTAGTTTTCTTACTTGGGTCGCCGGAAAATCAAGATTCGGGTAATCCCCAAACAATCATTTTGTATACACATAGAATTCTTTCCTGTCGCCGGGAAATAAAAAAAGGTGATGAAAAATGGCAAAGGGTCGGAAATTGACCACTAGCCGTAGTGATATGTTGTTAGGTAACTACACCTATAGAAATGGAAGTGCAACAGCCAACGGTTCCTCGGAACTAGGAGAAGATGATATCTGGTCAACAGTTGATGACATGGTCAAGGTGGATGATCATTGTTCAAGGAGCGAGTGGAGTCCACGCGCCGCCACGGAGAGTAATAATGGAAGCTTCGGCGGGTACGTGCACCGTAGGCAGCCAGTGGCACAATCCAACCACCACGGCCGCCGCCGCAGCCAGGTGGGTGGCTTGTCATTGGCGTTTGATGATTCAGGTAAAACAGCATCTCCTCGGATCTTGCACCAGTTTCGCGGACAAGACGCGCCATCCCCACGTGTGCTACACATGGCCACGTCGGCACCTATGAATGTTCCTGATTGGTCCAAGATATACCGAGTTAGCTTGGTCGTCTCGGACGACGGGGTCGATAATCACGACCCCAAGATGATTCCGCCGCACGAATACCTTGCGCGGAGCCGGAATTCGAACACTCACTCGGTGTTCGAAGGCGTTGGACGAACGTTAAAGGGTCGGGATTTGAGCCGGGTTCGAGATGCTGTGTGGAGTCGGACCGGGTTCGATGGTTGAGTTCATCAATGAACATAGCTATCGTTTTTAGATTAAAAGATTTAATAAGTCTTAATAGCTGTTTGGAGAATTAAAGAGGCAATTGATGATAATTATTGATTTTGCTAGATAAATTTTTGGTCTTGGGCAATTATTTAGGTTGAATGAATACAAACTCAGTGAGTCAACTAGCTCCTTTTGAGTCTAAGTTTAATCTTTTTATTTTTCTTATTACTTTATATTAATATATTCCCTCTATTTTATATGTACTTTTACTATGGTGGATTTTAGCAAAATGTTCTTTTGTCATTTTCAGATGTCCAGTAATGGTGAAATTTTGAGTGCAAGAATGTAGTCCCACTGAATAGTGCGTGGATAAAATACAACTAGTACTAATAGTCCCACAAAGTTATGTTTTTTGATTTTTCATCCGATGTCTGGATCGGTATTATCAAAGGAAAAAATAGATATGGTAAGAATAAATAAATGAAGTGGGTCATGTATCTACGATAGAAGAGAAGGTTCCATCAGAACAATTATTGATATTCATATTGGAGTCACTATATTCGAATCACATATTGTAGCGCCCATTTTCGGGGCAGCGCTACCAACAATTAATATTTTTTCTTTTTAGAATTCGAATACGAAATCTTTAATTAAGAATGGAGGAACCCTAATCATCTCACCACAACCCATGTCGATAATAGTCGCCCACAAAGTTGTTGTAATTGGTCTATGGTCACTTTTCGAATATCAGTAATTGTTTCATAAATTATTGTATCTTAAACTATTTTCTTAAATATGTGAAAAAGAAAACCACAAGAATCTCGATCAAGAATTATACGACTTATATCATATGCATGTTATAGTTTTAACTTTTAAATGAAATTGATATATGAATAAGGATGGATTTTTATAATTTGTTTGCAATAAAATTGATTTTTATTTTATTTTCACCCGATATCCGGTATCCGCATTAGAGCTCGACTATGTCCGGATTCGCGTCGTGTAGGGCTCATTCAGGGAAAACGCTCTCTACTTAGAATTTTTCCATACTCAGAATTCGAATTCGAAACCTCTTATTAAGGAAGGAACAATCTCATCCGCTGCACCATATCCTTTGATAGAGAAATTAATTAATCAGCTATCAATTGTCAAATGTTTGATAGAAAAGGATCGATTTTTATAATATGAAATAGCTTTTAATGAACTTGATTAATTTGCTAGATACATCACTTGTCAAATATTTGTGATAACCCATATTATAAAAAGGCTATTATACTTAAACAAGCTAGATAGTGACATATTGGTAGAACGTCCTCATCATTTGGTTTAGACACTTAATTAAGATTCCAAAATCTTTTGGACGGAACGCTTGGATTTTATTTTTATTTTTATTTTTATTTTTAACAGTTGATGGCATTTTCCCATGCCTGGATTGCTATTCTTCTATTTTTTATCTTGAGTTTTGTTTGTACATATACAAGTCCATGATATTATTGAAACAAATTCACTTACTTATGGAAAATTAGTTAACTCCGCTTTCGTGAACTTAAGCATACTATCATCCTCAAGTCCAATAAGGAAGGAAAGTTGCGGTAGGTCGATAGTCAACATATGATGATTGTCACATGCATTAACATTTTTATGTTAATAAGCGACTCGTATTGTTACAATACTGCAGGCAACATCAATACATTTGAAATATGAAAATCGCGAAAATCTCTAGCTTTTAGTTAGAAAAACATATTGAAAATCCTAGAGGCATTTTCCACATCATAAGAAGATCGGAGAAGTTTTTTTAAAAAAAATAAGAGAAAGAAGGAAGGTGAGGAGGAAATAAAAATAGTGAAAATTGAATCCACAAATATTTTTTTAAATACTTTTAGAAGCTATAATATCTAAAATCAAGATATGAAAAGATTAATAGACATTTAATTGTTGGGGTCCAAATCCATAGTCCAAAATATTGGGATCCAATTACTTTTTAGAGAATATGATAGATAGGATTTAGCGGTAGAATCAAACAGACGTCATTATTTATTTTTTCTCTATAAGACAAAATTACGCTACCGAACAAAAAACTAGAAACAAATAAAATAGAAAAAAAAAATACAAACCCTTGATAGCAAAAAACAATTTGGTGCAATGTACATATTTTCTCATCTGGTCCTTGTTTTATTTTATAATATATGGGAGTTGATAATAGAATTCAATTTATGATATTCTTAATATTAATTTTTTTAAAATTAAAAATTGTAAATTGAAAAATACAAAAGGGGAAAGAAAGGCCAAAAACAAGTGAAAGATACCCTTTTGCTACACCTTTTTATAGGAAGCGACACGAGTCAATTCAATGGGCTCACGAGTGCTGTGAGCCATTGGTTTTTTCTTCCTTTTTTTATATATCAGTTGGGACCCACCATCAAGATAAATACTATTTCAGAGTAGTGTGTCAAATTTTATAACTTTGACCTTAAATTTTGATATAGATTTTTCAAGTTTATAACAACATACCCAGTGAAAATCCCACAATGTGAAGTCTAGGAGGGTAAAATGTACACAGACCTCAAATCCACCTTAATAGGTGAGCGGATAGATTTTTCAAGTTTATAAAAATAAAATTTATATATTTAGAAATTTTATTAAAAGTACTACAAGTCATGATAATTTATAATTCAAATAATTTAGAAAAAAAATATAAGCAAAATGTGGTCAAAGAACCACCTCGTAGACTCCTCAAATAGTAAAGGGTTCACACAAATTAAAACAGATGGAGTATTTCGTATAATTATTTCAAACCAATGAGAATCATTGACAAGAATTTAACTTCTTGTATATTTGGAAATATAATTTTTAAATTTTTACCTTTCGTCTATGTCGGGTTCAGACTAAGATAAACGAGGACGATCAGACTATACAACGATCTCACACGTAGGTAAAGTAGCCTGAGGGTTCATATGATACATGTATATTACAAGCGAAAAATGATAAAACGTAAGGTTTGAATCCCCTCGCTTAAACCAAGAGCTTGATGGTTTTTCTAAAAATTGCATTCCCTTAGTAAAATATCTGGCTTCACCACTACAAACAGGGTCATATCCAAAGTGAAAGAAATAATTCCTTGATTATTTTCATTAATGAAAGAGTATATATACAATTTACAATTTTCCATAATAGGAAAACTCTATTCCTATTCTACTCTCAAAACTCTATTCTAGTTGTACAAGAATCCTATAATTATGGTAAGTATACAATGCTAATTTAATACAATATTTACACTAAATAATTGTTAAATATACCCATGATATACACGGTATACCGTATATACCACGGTTTCACATAAGGTATTTTTGGCCTTGTGAAACTATGATATACATGGTATATCACGGGTATATTTAACACACACCCGCAGTCATAGCGGGTGATCTTCGTACGCTCAGACTGTCCCTAAAATCTTCAAAGAGTATTGACAGAAGACCTTTGGTAAAGATGTCTGCAATTTGATACATGGAAGGGGCATTGCAGACATGTACTTGTCCACATGCTATCTTGTCACAAACAAAGTGAATATCTATCTCGATGTGTTTAGTGCGCTAGTGTTGAATCAGATTACCAGAAAGGAACACAACACTAACATTATCATAATAAACCAAGATAGTTTTCTGAATATGACAATCAAGCTCTAGAAGAAGATTACGTAGCCAACAGGATTCAGAGACCACATTGACTACCCCTTGATACTCGACCTCTGCACTAGAGTGTGATAACATAGACTGACGTTTCGCAGACCATGAGACCAAGTTATTACCAATAAACATACAATAGCTGGACGTGGAACATCTGGTATTTGTACAACCACCCCAATCAGCATCAGCATACGAGAAAAATGTAGATGTCGATGAAGGATATAAATGAATTACTTGTTCATCCGAAGCTCAAGTTAATGTTGTTCCTAATTTCTATCAAGATTCGTATGGAGTTGAGCTCACTGGAGATTTATACGCTTATCATCAATCTCACTCTCATCAGTATTACGGTAACAATCTGGGTTCCGATTTTGTTAAGTTGGGTAACAGGTCTATAGTGTTTGTGTCAGCTGCTGCTCATACACACAAAGATGAGCATACAGTAAAAACAATATTTATGAAGAACAAAAAGAAGAGAGAGTACGCCAATGCTTGACAGAGCCGTATCAGAAAACATCTTCGAGGTAGAGGAAACGTCGACGGAAGGTACGATCGTAGAATCCTCTTTAACATATACCATCAAGGTTACTTTCGGAAAGTGGGTATGAGATATTTTGATTCTGATGACCGTGATGAATGTTCACATGTGAAAATTGAAGATCATAAGGAAGGAAAATCAATTGTTGGGATTGAGAATGGGCTAACGGAAGTACAAGATGAAGATCGGAGGAAGAAAATTTGAAAAAAGGGCAGGAGTTCGACAGAATTCCCGAAAGGGATAATGAGTATCAAATGCTTGACCAAATTCTCCAAATGTAAGGAATCGATGTGACGGATTTACAATAAGACGAAAGTGAAGAAGATGAGCCTCTGGAGCTCAAAATGTTTGAGCAAAAGTCAGTAACAAAATTCATAAGCATGACGAACCAAGTCGAGTCACCTGACTCAAAAAGTGCGAAGAAGGATTTCTCAACGACGATTTTGGTGAAAAAGAACTCACCTAATCGACTTGTCGTTGACGATGCGGTCAACGTTGATAACTTTGTTGTCACAGGAGGCCAATACGACAACCAAAATGGAGCAAAATTATGGGAAGTAATTTGTGCCGAACACGACATTGATTCGACATAAAGGATTCCAGATTCCTCACTGTTGACACCCAATTTTGACCCTCTCGTCCAGTTATTAACCATAAAATTACACTGATTTTGTAAAAAAATAATTTTTAGGATTTTTATAATAAAATACAACAATAAAAACATTAAATACAGGCATAAATAAATAATTTAATAATGGCATCGCGTCTTACGTAGAGTTTTAAGCACTTAGAATCCCGCGCCCGCATTTACTAACTTTAAGCTTTGTCGTAATCCTTAAATAATTAATAAATGCATAAAATAAATAATTTAGCGATAACGTCGTGTCAAGTAGCATATCCGCATTGTAATCAATTTTAATCTAATACATGCATTTAATAGCGTCGCATTTGTAAAAAGCTTTAAACAATTCTTAAATATCATGCTTGCATTTAGCATTTAAATAATTTAATCTAAACTCAATTCAATTTTAATTTAACTTCGCAATAATGCATAATAATAAATTTTTAAATAATAGCGCCGCATTCTAAAATATTAAGCACTAATTGAATAACACGCCCGCATTTATTATTTTAACAATTAGACTAATAAAGCATCTAATTATTTTAATCACATGTGTTAATTTAGGTTATCACTAATTAATTAATACACTTGCCTAGAATTAATTAGCTAATTAATTAACTAAGCCTAAAACTAACTAAATAACTTAACTAATCTAATACCCTAATTAATTAACTACCCAGCCCAATTTCCCGTCGACCCGCAAGCCCAATCCCCATTATCCCCTTATCAGCCCAAAAGCCCCACGACCCAGAGCCCCATTCTTTCTTTACCTCACCCTCACTTCGTCTCCCACAGAAGCCCAACACCCATCGTCCTCCACACACAAAAACAAAACGAACCCTAAAGCCTCTGCTTTCGTCGCCCGGATTTCTCGCAGGAGAATCCGGGCCTTCCTTACCCATGCAAGCGCAGTCGACTCCTCTTACCATAAACCCATTGCCAAATCTTCCATAAATCGCTTCGAAATCAAGTCTTACCATAACAAAACCCAGCACAAATCGCCCCTCAAATCAAATCCTAAACTTGCCATAAACAAAGCCTAACTAGGAGCTATAAAACCAACCTCTATACACATGTAAGGCATTCAAAATCGAGAGTTGCAAAAACGACACCTAACAAAGAATAAAGAAGAATAAGAACGAGAACAAGAATTTTAAACCTTTTCTCCAAACTCAGTCAAGAAATTAGCAAACCAACGCCGCTTTGTTCGTATCCCGTAAAACCAAAAACCCGAATGAGTCGACGACTTGATACGCCCGGATCGTCGAGAAGGTAAACCCATCTTCTTCTAGTCTTAGATTGCGTTTGATATTATGTGTGAAATATGTGTTTTGGCGCAACGGCTCAAGCAGTGCTAAATTGATATCGACGATCGCCTACGCTTATCAAAGTTGATTGTTAAGCCCGAATGTTAATTACTATTTGATCACAACATGTTTAGGTCAAGATCGATATTTGCGATTTGTTTACATACATGATCGCAGAATAGCTATTGTTTTGAGTCTAGGGTATTAACTATCAAAACAGTCACCAAGAATCGATGCTCATTTAGAATTATTAGGCCAATATGCGCTTTTTAGTCGAACCACACGTCACGGTCGTTATACATGATCGTGTCTACATACAAAAGATCTAATATATTTAATTGATTGTGATTATTATTAAGATGAGTCGATGGATATCGCATGTCAAGTTACCCGATGTATTAGGATCAAGACAATCTAAACAGTAAGATCCTAAGGTCATGTAATTTGCAATCGCGATTCATGTTTTGATGTTTAGGTAGACTTATCCTGCTGTCATTTACCGCACGTGTTAGGCCAAGAAAAGTACTTTTACGTGAATCATTGAAACACATATATATTGTTTAATCAATTTAATGTTTGATTTTGCCATTTTCAAGTGGTCGATTAAGTACGAAATGTTATAGTATCATAATCGCTGGTTTAATTCCAACTACAAATATGAATGTTCTTTAAAAGGATAACATGATAAGACTATCTCCATTTTAAGATTTCTATTAATGTTTCAAACATATATATGATAGACGTGATGCTTCTCGAATCGCGCTTCTACCCACATACGTATGCTAAGTGGTCGTCACGCCCACTTGCCTAAGTGTCATCATACCTAATATACATCATGTATACGTATATGCAACCCAAATGGTTCTGTGTATGTCAAGTCAAACATACTCTTATATATAAGTTCTTTGTTAGGTGTATGTTACTCTTGATTCATTTATTCAAGATATATATGTAAAAAGATGCTCATATGCTTTAAATCTTTAAGTTGGTTTACGTGAGTATGTTTTTCTTGAATCAACAGGATTTGTCTCGATTCTGCTTATTAAGAAATAAAAAGAATGGTTATCTCTTTGAATATTAACATTATTAATCTGGTCGTGTGCTTGAAATCCTGATAGCTCCATCTTATGTTTGTTGGATTCAAAAGTTGGTACGGAGTCATACATACTGCTTCTTATTGGGTCATAGGTAGTGTTATACAATTATGGATAAACTTCTTAGTTGGTGGAGTTATTTGGTTGCCATTTTATCAAAGAAATCTTAACTTGTACCCTCTAAAGGTGAAAGCATGATCACGCTCTCCTCGCAGCTTCTCTAGACCACTAATAGCCATGTTTCGCTATTTTAAAGTGTCACCATGCTCAATGTAGTTTTTTAATGGTATAAATTTACACAAATTCTACATACCTAAGAAACTTCACCTTGATTATCGCTTGCCTATTTCTATATCCGATATCCAACATAAAAATGTCCCCGCATTCCCGTCTATTCTCTAAGAAATCGAGAACTTTAAAACTTTGGCCTGCT
Source organism: Przewalskia tangutica (assembly GCA_029844215.1). Taxonomy (NCBI): domain Eukaryota; kingdom Viridiplantae; phylum Streptophyta; class Magnoliopsida; order Solanales; family Solanaceae; genus Przewalskia; species Przewalskia tangutica. The sequence continues at coordinate 35,052,607 of CM056727.1, read as the reverse complement.
TTTCGCCTCGTTGTTACTGGTGTATGTGTGGCCAACAATACTTTCATGAGCTGGAATTTATCGCTTCGCCCATTCTCTCGAAGGAAACGATTTCAATGTGTTAAATCTTATATCAATGTGCATTTATTATTTGATAAAGTTTGAAGCATTTACTAATCCTTATCTTTCTTTTTTTATACGAAATGCACCGAGTAACAAAGAGTCGATAATGGACTCATTGTGGCAAATACGAAGACCCACGCCTACACGCATTTATCCCCGCATCGTAAAAATCCTAAGCCGTGAGGCGAAATGACTTCGCCATCCTCGAGTCGCCTTATTATTTGTATCCCGCCCCTCATTCATTTATTATTGTAAATTATTTGTCTAACGCTACATTAATTAATAGAACATTAGAATATCTAAACCTCGAACTTCTAGAAACCAATTCCTTTAGTGGTCAATTACTTTAGGCTCGCTTGTTTAATAAGCTACAATAAACCGCGTAACACTCTACACTAGCATGATAGGTTTGGCTAGTCGAAAGATTTTTAAATCGCTCGAGGAAATCCTCATAATACAAGAATAATAAATATTTCTGCATAATAGATACGCCTTGTCATAACAATTTCACATTATCGTGCTAGCAATATGCACTCTTAGATGAAGGAATACTTGCAGAATACATTTGCCTCTTTTTGAAACTAGCTTTTTAAACAAACCTCATAGTCTTTATGCCCTATTTTAAATAACTCTCAATGCACTCATTGGCATAATAATTAACCCTAGGTTTGAATCTGACAACCGCAAGTTAGCGGATCCTTTAGTGTGCCTAACCCTTCCCTTTAGGATAATAAAGAACCCTTCCCGTAATCTCATTAAGTTTAGCACTATTAAAATGGAGTTAATGTTTTACTTTAAACTAGTTAAACATTTAGGTGTCCTAATTCACCCCAATTAATTAGGTGGCGACTCCGCGAACCCTTAGCATTCTAGCAACCCTTTAGCATTTTTCTTTTTCTTTTAGCACCCTTTTTTTAAAACTTTAGCACTTCTTTAGCCCCTTTCGCACTTTTAGCAACCCTTTTAAATTTTAGTATTCTTTTAACATTTAACCCTTTTATTTATTTTTCTAACATTTTTTCTAACACTTTTTATTCAAACAGGGCTCGCTATTTATTTAGAAAATGCCGCACTAAAAAGTATGCGATGTAAATGGCGACTCCATCGGGATTTTAGGTTCTTAACCACAATGCACCTAGGTTATTATTTGGCATTACTTTTGCATTTAATTCAGTCAGATTTTGTTTTGTTTATTTTAATTGCTACATGCTTTATCGCTTCCTTAAACCGCATTCCGCCATATTTCTTCCATTCTCGAAAATCACACTATCACTCACTCACGCCATGGTGTGCTTCAAGACCCGCAAATTTCTTCAAATACCCAAATTTTAAGAGAGTCGCGCCGCATGAAAGTTAGATCGGTTCGTCTGATCACCGCGTAGCCTTCTCACTCGAGTTGTCCGCTGAACTCAAGGCCTAGAAAAGCCAAATCTTAGAAACTTAAGATGAGCTATACCACCCTTATTTTAGGGCATGCATGATTTACCTTAGGCTGGCCCTCGCATCGACACCACAATTAAGAAGACACTAAATCGCCGACGTTATTATAACCCCGCGCCCAAAAGCATATTATGTGTTGCATAGTCATGATAAACAAAACCAAGCCCAAGTTGAAATGCCTAAATTGGAAAATGTATACTCATCTTTATTTGTTTTTTTAGATGGAACCTATCCTCGATCGAACGCGAATGGGTTCCGAGCAAATCGAGGACACGGTGGTCAAAATTCGACTGGGTAGTCAAATGGCAATCGTAAGGCGTCAGTGCCTTACTCGTTAATCGACATCTCCCGATCAGATTTGGTCGAGCATCGATCCAATTTTGGGATCCGGACGAGTCACCTTCAAATTCAGGATTTCAAATAACCCCACCTCGGAAGTTAAGTCACTACTTTACCGCTTTAGCATATCACGACAGAAACCGCTTATTCCACATGGCCAGTGAAAAAGCTCCTCCCAGATCCGGGCTCAAGAATACCGCAGAATCGCGTTGCTTTGAAAATAATCGGGTTTCTAGACTACTTGTACGAGAGATATGGTTGCCGAGACGGATATAAATTGTTTAAAAATGAATTTTACGCACCGCACTATCGAGAGTTAGACGCCCTATCAGCATTTGCTATGGCTTTCCTAGGATTCTTTTATTTCCGCCGAGCATGGAAGGATCAAGACGCGCATATGTTCGTGGTTAGAGCAGGTTTGATGACGCTGTGGCAAACAACTCACTGACGCCATGATCTCGCGTAACTATTTAGAGCGCTGAATAGGTGCGTATGGTGAATCGAGCTTCTTCGGCGGCAGAATCTCATTTTGCGATGTGGGCAATAGAACATTTTTATCACCAAACACGAGCGATGATGCCACAAATGCAGACAACAAGATCTCCACTTTTTACGAAAGAACGGTTACATGTGTCACCAACAAGACAGCAGGATCGTACAAGTACCTAGCATCCCGCAAGAATAGCCAAGTTCAACGGAAGTATCCATTGCTTCACATGGTCAAGCGGTCTACTGAGACCTGGATTGTATTATATCGACTTATAGGTCTAAAGGGACTACAACCATATGCTCCACTACGCCGCATTCTAGCTTGGCCATACACAGTAATCCTCTCGTAATGCATACGCAGCCTCCGAAATTCGGGCCGACCAGAATTCATCGCTCCCGGCCAAGCGATCCTTTATGAATGGCATCATATTGACCAAATGGAAATCGGAAGGACTGCAGGGTCTCCCTGCAGTATCAAGCATGGTTTCTAGATCGCATGGAATATAGTCCGCATGAGCAAGGCGCCGAGGACATCACGCAAGTGACGTAATGAAAGACAATCAACTCGCGAGAGGTCATCACCCCGCATACGTGGACCCTAATGCACGATGCAGTGCAATACTTGGAACAGGCGGGAGCTATACCAAAGAAAACCTAAGCTTCACCATCACATCGACGACATAGTTATTTAGTTTGAGATTTTTATTGTTTTTATTATAAAGTGTCATTTCAATTAACTTTATTTCCAATAAAGGCATTTCGATACAACGGTTTGGGTACATCTAACACGACTTTGCACGATGACGCTTAGGCCTACCGCATAATAGAGGTCCCCCTTGCATATTAGGAAACGTTTGAATGTGCTATGTGCAATATATCTGCTACATGCTTGCAAATTATGTTCTTATGCTAACGCCGTTTGTTGCATCTTTTTAGAAAGATTTATCATCTTCCCCAAAGGTCGGTTCGTATTTGACTCAACAATGCTCGAGCATCCACACTTCACCGCATCCAAGGCAAGAAATGACGATATGACCGCCTGGCGCCCGAGCCGAACGGGTTTGGGAATTGTTCCTCACAACAAACGTAAACTTCGTATGAGGAATATCACCAATGAAGAATGTATTGCTCACCGCCGCAATGATTGTCGATACGCAGTCGAGATGGAAAGGCTACTAATCCGACCAACCTATCCATCACTTGAATACCCCTATGCCAGAGCAAAGCGGCCACTATCTCGCACCACCCCGTGATCGACCTCCACCACCACATATCCCCAAAACTCCCACAAAGGCCGCCGCCATCGACCCAATCGCCCCGCCCGCCAATCATCAACCTCACCTTCAAACGATCCTCCCATCGCCCACGCACTCCGCCTCCGCCTACTCACTTCACCATAATCACCCTAATCGCCAAGCCAACCAATGCCCACGCACCATACCCACTACCAAATTTCAAAGAAACCACCCGCATACCTAACTTACACAACAGAAACCCAACCTTTTATCGTCCCCGCGCTTCACCAAGAAGTGGATCATTACGAAGAAATGGAAAGGGAAGTCCGAGCCAAAATGGACGACGACGTAGCCCGAGAGATTCACACAAAGAAGCAGCCGTGGTACGCGATCGGATAAAGGTCACGGGCGACTAGATTATGAAGATCTTTGCACGATCCGCATGGAACCGCCATGGGATATAAGGTGCCAAGTTCGATTTATTTGACGGAGCGGAAATCCTCGCGCACACTTGAGATCATATTGCACAAGTTAATCGGGTAGGGAAGAACCCAATGGCCATCATGAAGTTATTCATTCGCTTAACCGCGAGGCAATAGATTGGTACACTAGCCAGATCCGCAGAATGGCATACTTGGAATGCATTAGCCCAAGACTTGTGGAGCGGTTCTGATTCAACACGTAAACCGCGATGTGTTCTATCTAATGGTTGGAAAAGAAATCTACGGAGACTTTCGCGAGTACGCCATGAGCGCGTCAGAGGCAAAGAAAGGTACAACCACCCACGCGAGAGTGAGACGACCACACTATTTGTACAATCTTGAAGGATGCAACCTATTATGAGCGGATGATAAGCGCCATCGGCGTAAATTTTGCAGAGGTCGCCGAACGGTGACTTCAGGTTAAGGTATTAAACCGGCAGATTACGACCAATCAAGATCAGTAACCAATAAGGCGATTCAATGGGGACGATCGGTACTTCAAGGAAGAAGGAGACGCTTCTTCCATGTTTGTACAAGAACGCAAACCCAAGCATTCATAACATACCGTAACCCACCCTATCAAACCCCATACTACCACACCAAAGAACAAAACTTTACACCTCACTATACACCGCCCCACACCCCAGCCTACCACACACACTCCATATATAACGCTTCCTAAGCACCCATTTATCCAAATTTCACAACCCGCCCATCAAGCCCGCCAACAACATGTAGCACCCAACGCGCCTGACTAAATGCGAATTTTGAAGGAAACCATCCAAAACCCGCACTCCCACCGGGTCAACCCATACCCCAGATATACGAAAGATCGCGAGCCGCAGTTTGATCCAACCAATTCTGTGAGGATTCTCACTCTATCCCAAGACGGTATGATGAGAATAAGCGCCACAGATTACTGATAGCCTGTGGCATGACACTGTTGCTACACCTCGTGGACAAAATCAAGAGTTGATCAAAGAAGGAGTAATACAACCAAAGGATCTCGCCCAAACGTACGATAATCCTCCAAACCACGCAACGCCAACGTGCACTGATAGCCCTTGATGAGGAATACAACTCGAGGAACCATCCGATCGGGCTGGCGAAGAGTCGAACCTTCGCTGCCGCTCGCCACCAATCCTCGAAAGAAAGCAGATTTGAGCTGGAAGCGGCACCGCCGAGACATAAAGGTTCAATCACGCTTATTCAGCGCCGAGGGCCACCGATCAAGACGGATCGCGAGAAAGCTGGAAGCGGTCATGGTCACCGCATGTATAACTGTGTCGTGGAGGTATTACACACCTATAGAGACAGCCAAGGAGGCACCGCAGTTAAGCCCGTGATGAGGTCAAGTCGAGGAATTTTGGATAAGATGCCCACTAAAAGAGTATTCCGTCAGAGAGCGCTTAAAGAAAACCTCGCCAGATATTTCTACTTTCATCATAATGCATTCGCCTCACACAGATCGCATTGATGGAGGTGTTGACGATACGCTCCGAGGGTACAACAGACGGAACTTGGCGCCTTTGGTCTGACAGTACTAGAGGCCCGCAGAATCACCTTTCACGATGATGAGTTACCCACGAGGCGCCGACACAACCTCGCATCAATATCACCATCCAAGTCGCATAAGATTGTTTCAACAAAGGTCGATTGACGAGGCTCACCGCCAACATTTGTCCCACGACGACACCGTTGAAATCAAAGCGCATCGTAAGAAAATTCGTGAAAGTCATATCGTAGTCAAAGGTTTCGACGAGTCCATGTAGGGGTCGGCGTAATGGACTCACATCGCGGATCGGACTGCAGAATTCGCAGGAATTTCAAATATCGATATTGCTACACGTTACAACCTCGCTGATAGAAGCGCCGGATCCACGAGGTCGTGCACCCGCCCACCTCGCATCGCTTCAAAGTTTATATGGAATCACTGAAGTGGTAGTATTTGGAGATAAAAGGGAGCATCAACACCGACATGCAATCCCCGCCATAGAAGACGGAAACAATGGATGGTTCGGTTTTTCATATTAATGAGATCAAGAGAGCAAGTAGGGTCCGACCATCGCACCGCCACGCTCTCTCAAAATGGTGGCCAAGGAAATGTTAAGAAACGGATACGAGCCCTACAGAGGTCTCTGAGTCGCATGAAGGGGATCACAGAGCCTATCCAGCTTATTCGGGAAGAGAGACACTTTTGGTTTGGGGTACCAAATTCACTTCAAGGATTTGTGACCACGAACCTCCCAAGAAGGGATACATTCCTCGCTCGCGCCATTCCGCCTCTCGAGTCACTATTCGTCAAAGCCTACACCATCCGTGATGCCGAGAAGATGACCCAGATGATCTTGCAGCAGGGTTCCGTAACTGCTCATAGGTGATGATGAGGCAGATTGTTGCACGATCGCAGGAGATCACGGAGAGCTCACCATTTGGGACGCAGAGCATGGATACACTGAATAATCGACTTGCACTCGCCCCGACCGTCCGGAAGCTTGGTAGAATTTATGATTAGTTCTAGCAAGGTGACCTTTTATCTAGAAAGAAAATGTATATGCATTTATAATTTTAATATGTTTTTAATCTCGCAATTTACTTTCATCATAAATTCCAGACATTTTTGCACTTTTTAAAAGATTTTGTTTCAGGTTAAAATTAAATTCTTTAAGCATTTTTCTTTCAAATGATCATATTAATAAACCTCGTTGATAACGCGAATATGACATGTAATGAGACCAACGAACAAAGTTCAAATGACGAGCATAACCCGAGGAACAAGAGGAATGTCCGCAATCGTAACTTAGCCAAGAGTCGAAAACTTCGAGAATAGCCTAAACCAAATTTGGAAGAAACAGAGTTAATAAACTTAGGCGATGAGGAACCGTGAAAGAGACTAGAGTCGCCACCTAAACGCCGCACGTAAGAAAGAATTAATCGAGCTCTCAAACAAGATAATCGATGTGTTTGCTTGGTCATACGAGGACACGCCAGTTTGAGTACGCATCGCCGCACACAAAGCTACCTATTGAACCATCTTGTTTCCCCGTGAAACAAAGGCCGAGAAAGATCAAACCGTATACGAGTTTGAAGGTCAAAGAAGAGGTGTCAAACAGCTGAGGCAAAGGTAATTCGAAAGTTGCAAAGATCCTACTTGGTTAGCAAATATCGCGCAGAAAGAAGAAAGACGGAAAGGTCCGAGTCCGTGGATTACAGAGACCTCAACAGAGCCACCGGCGATGACTTTCTCTTCCAAACATCCATATACTCATCGATAATTGTGCGGCATGAACTACAACTGCTCGTCGATCGCTTACTGCTATCATCGATCCTTACGGCGTAAGAGACGCAGAAAAGACAAAGATTCACTACCCCGCGTGGTGTACTATTATCGAAGTTACGCCGCTCGTCTCAAGAACGCAGCGCCACCTACATGAGAGCCATGACCACCATCTTCCACGACATGATTCATAAAGAAATCGAGGTCTATGCGACGACGCCATCATCAAATCGCTAAAAGCGGAGGACCATTCGCAAACTTCAAGAAATTTTTCCAACGACTAAGACAAGATAACTTGAAGTCAACTCGCAGCGCGATTCGCTCCCGCAGGGAAGCTATTGGGTTTTATAGTGAGCAGTGAGAGGATCGAGCTAGACCCTCAAAATAAAAGCCATCCAAGAGTTACCTCCTCCGAAAAGTAAAAAGGACGCGATGAGTTTCTCGTCGCCTCAACTACATCAAGAGTTCATAGCCCGCCACCGTGATACGCGAGCCGATATTCAAATTATTGAAAAAGGATGCAATACCAAATGGACAATGACGCCAATGTGCTTTGACAATCAAAGAATACCTTTCTAATCCGCCGCCTAGTACTCCGTAACCGAGACCTTTGCTACTCTATTTGTCCGTGTTAGAAAATGCTTTGACGCGTGTTGGGCAACACGATGAAACAGGAAAAGGAATGTGCCATATACTATTTGAGTAAGAAGTTCACTTGATACGGCTCGTTACACTCGCCGAACGCATTTGTCGCGCATTAACTCGGGTCGCCTAAGTTCGTGCACTATCTATCAAGATACACTACTTATCTTATTTCGAGGACGGATCCGCTTAAGTATATCCTTCGTAGCCCATGCCCACCGGAAACTAGCGAAATGGCAAATTATGTCGAGCGAGTTTGACATCGCTTCACGCCACGCAGAGCCGAAAAGGACAGCCTTAGCCGATCATCTTGCCGAGAACCCAAATACGATGAGTACGAGCCCTTCGAACCTATTTTCCCGATGAAGAGGTATTGTTTGTCTGAGAAGATATCTCGCAGGATTACCCGGCCGAGGATGTTTTTCACGGAGCGCAAATTTCAGCGAGTCGGCATTGGAGCGCTTTTGGTTTCGTAAACAGTCAAGATTATCCGATTTCCGCTAAGCTCGATTTCCATGCACCAACAATATGGCGAATACGGCTTGCATATCGGGCTCGAACGGCCGTAGATACGGACATACAAGAGTCACTGGTCATAGGTGATTCAGACTTTCATCGATCCATCAGTACAGGTGAACGGGCAACCAAGAATACAAGATACTTCCTACCTATTTTGCGTGAAGGAATTACGTAAGAGGTTCATCCACATAGAATTTAGGCATGTTCCCGTGATCCGTAACGAATTACCGACGATTGGCAACCTTATCCTCCATGATCCAAAGATCCTGACAAGAATTACATCGATCCAATCACAATGAGCGTACGGAGCAACGCTTATCGCCTCCCATATAGACGAAGAAACAGACGGCAATCCATGGTACCATGACATCAAAAGGTACCTCAAAGCGCGAGAATATCCGTATGCATAACCAACATCCGTAAGAAGACACTTCGAGACTAGCAAATCATTTCTTTTGAACGGGAAATTCAGTACCGGCGACTCAGATCCGGGCCTATTGAGACGTGTCGATGCTCAAGAGGCGTGCAAGCTAGTAGAAGAGATACACTGAGGACGCGCGGACCTCATACGAACGGCTTCACTTTGGCGAAAAGATTCGCGAAAGGTGTTATTTTTGGACGACGATGGAAACAGATTGTATTCGCTGCGTAAATGTCGACAATGCCGATTCACGAGATTTGATTCGAGTGCTCCGTGAGCTTAATGACAAGTTCTCCTCGCCATTCGCAGCTGGCACGGATGCCATCGCCCCATCGAACCCGCTGCTTCAAACGGGCACGATTCATCCTCGTAGCAATTGACTATTTCACTAAACGGGTAGTTGCCATCACACATCGCTGACGAAAAAGCGCGGTGGTCGACTTCGTCGCAACAACATCATTTGCCGATTGGGGTTCCCGAATCAATTGTAACCGATAACTAACCAATCTCAACAAGAATTTGACGCGTGAGATATGTGGAAATTTCAAGATCACTCACCGTAATTCCACTGCATCGACCTCGGATGAACGGAGCAGCAGGTTACCAACAAGAACATCAAGAGGATATTGCGCAAGATGATCAAGAACTACAAACATTGGCACGAATTTGCCTTTTGCGCTTTGGGTTATCGCACCACAATCCGAACTTCTACCGGCAACGCCGATCTTTTGGTGTATGGAATGTAAGCCGTACCAAAGCAGAGTGGAAATACCATCGCTGAGAATCATCCAAGTTCCGCCGAGCGGCCGGGATACAAGATCGCATGAGCGCTTGACGCTGATTGACGAAAAAGGTTGAATGCAATCGCCACGGGCAGCTATATCAAAGCAGTAATGGCTAGAGCTTTTAACAAGAGAGTAAGGCCAAGGTTATTCAAACCGACAATTGGTTTTGAAACGCATATTTCCGAATCAAAGTGGTTAAAGGAAAGTTCGCCTAATCGCGCGGCCCTACACGGTTCATCGAGTTTTGGCTGGAGTGGCTTTAATCTTAGCCGAGATGGACGGGCGGTATGGCCCAAGGCTATCAACGCAGACGCAGCAAGAGATATTACGCTCAGAGTATTTGTTTTCCATGTAATCCCCTTTACATCAGAAAAGCCGCATTCCTGCTGGATACGCAGAGCCCATATGTGGTCTCACCACGCAAATTAGAAAGCCCTTTACTTGTAATCAACTACGCATGACCGATTCCTCATGGCGGATACGTAGGCGCCATATCGCCGGGTCCCACTTTTAGAATTTTACCCAATTTCGCCAGAATGAACTACGCCATGACCGATTCTCACGGGATACGTAGCGCCTAAATCGGCTTCGGCCACACCGTTAGAATCTTCCCATTTGTCTACAGCAACGGCGGGTTTGGGTTATTCCAAAACGATATGAGCAATTCATCACGGTTAAGTTCCGCCACGCCGACACGCATTGAAATCGAGACGCCATGACCGCGATGGGCGCAATAACAAGGATTCCAAAGGATGTTCATTGGTCGAATACATGTCGATTCGCAAATTAAACGAGGCTTTTACATTTTTACGCATGTCATATAAATGTTTATTTCTAAAGATGTTTTGTGCATACTTCATGAAAACATTTCATTTTTGGAAAATGCTTTGGGCACTACTAAACATCTCAAAGAGGTCGATGTGGTCGCAAATCCAAACAAAGCCGTGCACGCAGATATCAAGGAACAAGGCAAATAAGTCGATATCGATCGACTCCCCAAAAACTCACAAATTTTTCTTCGAGCGCAGTTTTTTCATGTTAACAGAGAGCAGCTTAATAGCCAAAGCGTAAAATACGCTAAAAGTTTCTTCATATCATGGCAAGAAAAAGCAGCAGCAGTAGCGGGCAACAACAATCCACAATCCAAAGTTCAAAACGCACGACAAAATCTAGCACACCGCTGGCATAAAGTCAAATTTATGATTAAGGCATCGCACCCAACGGCGCATCGTGGCAATTCGCTACCGCGACATCTAGCATATCCGCAAGGACAATATCTCAAGATTCATCCGAGTATCGTGACGACATCTCTACCCATGAAAGTGCACCTATCCTATATGCTTATCATTTTGTTTAAACAGTACGCACTAACGCTTTCAAGCTCACCGCAGGAGCATTTATTCTACGCGAGCAAATGACGATACGCCCGTGCAACGACGTTATCGCGATTGCGGTCCAGTAACGACACTTCAAGATTAAGGCTCACGCAACGACGCCAAAGAAGAATACGCCCAGTAACGACGCCATCAAGATTAAGGCTTACGCAACGACGCCAAGCAAAGAATACGTCCAGCAACGACATTATCCGCATTGCTTCCGTGCAACGACACCATCAAGATTGCTTCACGCAACGACGCCTCAAAGAATACGCCCAGTAACGACGCATCAAGATTGCGGTCCGTGCAACGACACCATCAAGATCAAGGCTTTACGCAACGACGCCAGCAGCAACAAATTTTCTAGCAAAAACGTCTTCCGCATCGTGTCCAGGCAACGACACCCTCAGCATTGCGTCTACGCAACGACGCCAGTGGCAACATGTCCAGGCAACGACATTATCCGTGATTGCGGTCCAGCAACGACATCATCGCGATTGCGCTTCACGCAACGACGCCAAAGAAGAACACGCCCAGTGCAACGACGCATGAGCATCAGGTCTGTGCAACGACACCATCGCGATCGCTTCACGCAACGACGCCAACAAAGAACACGCCCAGTAACGACGCTATCGCGATGCGCTTCACGCAACGACGCCAAAGAAGAACACGCCCAGCAACGACGTTATCAAGATTGCGTCCAAGCAACGACACCATCGCGATTGCGCCTACGCAACGACGCCAAGAAGAACACGCCCAGTAACGACAAGACGCGATTATGTCAAGGCAATGACATCATCAAGATTGCGTTTCACGCAACGACGCCAAAGAAGAACACGCCCAGTAACGACGCGATTATGTCAAGGCAACGACATCATCGCGATTAAGGTTTATGCAACGACGCCAAAGAAGAACACGCCCAGTAACGACGTTATCAAGACAAAGAAGTCCAAATGACACCATCATCGCGATATCACGCAGGATTTATTCCTATACTCCCGAAATTGCATTTCACGCACGCTTTATTATTCTCCTTTAGCGCTTATGCACTAACTCTTTTGAGCTTTAGTCCACAGCGGGCAATTGCAGCAGCGACGACGCGGTCCGCATTCACAATCGCAACACGCCCGCAAGTGCGGCAAATCACAACATTTCGCAAAGATCGCATCAACACGTTAGCCATCACATTTTGCAGATAACCTTTTCTATCCACGCTACATTGTTTTAAAATTATTTTTTTGCCTTAGCGCTATGCACTAACCGCTTGTTCAAGTCTTAGTACGCAGCAGTTAGGAGCACAACGTGGAATTTCTCTACAAATAACCGGCAACTGGCCGGGCCAACCTTCCCAACGACGCGTAAGCCTCTGCCGCCGGCCCACTCGCCCACATCACCGTAGAACCCAAAGACCACAAGCCATAGCAGACACCCTGTGTCCAAGCCGCCATTTTCTTTACTTTTTAGACCATAACCCAAAGGTCATCATAACTCGACATCGACAATTTTGAGTCCGCATTAGCCCGCTCGTGTTTTGATCACAGTAGTCCTGGGCCGCCATAACTCGACACCGATGCTTTTGATTCTTCATACACTTTGTCTATCTCGCCAACATTTTTGCAACTCAAGATCGAAACAAAATCAAGCATGAGTCAACGCTTTGTCCGAAGATTCTTCCATCATCTCCATACAAAGAGGACAAATTGCTGACACCCAATTTTGACCCTCTCGTCCAGTTATTAACCATAAAATTACACTGATTTTGTAAAAAAATAATTTTTAGGATTTTTATAATAAAATACAACAATAAAAACATTAAATACAGGCATAAATAAATAATTTAATAATGGCATCGCTGCCTTACGTAGAGTTTTAAGCACTTAGAATCCCGCGCCCGCATTTACTAACTTTAAGCTTTGTCGTAATCCTTAAATAATTAATAAATGCATAAAATAAATAATTTAGAGATAACGTCGTGTCAAGTAGCATATCCGCATTGTAATCAATTTTAATCTAATACATGCATTTAATAGCGCATTTGTAAAAGCTTTAAACAATTCTTAAATATCATGCTTGCATTTAGCATTTAAATAATTTAATCTAAACTCAATTCAATTTTAATTTAACTTCGCAATAATGCATAATAATAAATTTTTAAATAATAGCTACGATTCTAAAATATTAAGCACTAATTGAATAACACGCCAAGATTTATTATTTTAACAATTAGACTAATAAAGCATCTAATTATTTTAATCACATGTGTTAATTTAGGTTATCACTAATTAATTAATACACTTGCCTAGAATTAATTAGCTAATTAATTAACTAAGCCTAAAACTAACTAAATAACTTAACTAATCTAATACCCTAATTAATTAACTACCCAGCCCAATTTCCCGTCGACCCGCAAGCCCAATCCCCATTATCCCCTTTATCAGCCCAAAAGCCCCACGACCCAGAGCCCCATTCTGTCTTTACCTCACCCTCACTGCCTCCCACGTGGCCCAACACCCATCGCCCTCCACACACAAAAACAAAACGAACCCTAAAGCCTCTCGTTGCCGCCTGATTTCTCAGAGAATCCGGCCTTCCTTACCCACGCAAGCGCACGACTCTCTTACCATAAACCCATTGCCAAATCTTCCATAAATCGCTCAAATCAAGTCTTACCATAACAAAACCCAAAGACAAATCGCCTCAAATCAAATCCTAAACTTGCCATAAACAAAGCCTAACTAGAGCTATAAAACCAACCTCTATACACATGTATGGCATTCAAAATCAGAGAGTTGCAAAAACGACACTAACAAAGAAAGAAGCAGCAATAAGAACGAGAACAAGAATTTTAAACCTTTTCTCCAAACTCACAAGAAATTAGCAAACCAACGCCGCTTTGTTCGTATCCCGTAAAAACCAAAAACCCGAATGAGTCGACGATTTGATACGCGCCTGATCGTGTCCGAGAAGGTAAACCCATCTTCTTCTAGTCTTAGATTGCGCTTGATATTATGTGTGAAATATGTGTTTTGGCGCAACGCTCAAGCAGTGCTAAATTGATATCGACGATCGCCTATGCTTATCAAAGTCGATTGTTAAGCCCGAATGTTAATTACTATTTGTGATCACAACATGTTTAGGTCAAGATCGATATTTGCGATTTGTTTACATACATGATCGCGTAGAATAGCTATTGTTTTCGAGTCTAGGTATTAACTATCAAAACAGTCACCAAGAATCGATGCTCATTTAGAATTATTAGGCCAATATGCGCTTTTGCCTAGTCGAACCACACGTCTCACGGTCGTTATACGATCGTGTCTACATACAAGAAAGATCTAATATATTTAATTGATTGTGATTATTATTAAGATGAGTCGATGGATATCGCGATGTCAAGTTACCCGATGTATTAGATCAAGACAATCTAAACAGTAAGATCCTAAGGTCATGTAATTTGCAATCGCGATTCATGTTTTGATGTTTAGGTAGACTTATCCTCGCTTGCTACCGCTGCACGTGTTAGGCCAAGAAAAGTACTTTTATGTGAATCATTGAAACACATATATATTGTTTAATCAATTTAATGTTTGATTTTGCCATTTTCAAGTGGTCGATTAAGTACGAAATGTTATGTATCATATCGCTGGTTTAATTCCAACTACAAATATGAATGTTCTTTAAAAGGATAACATGATAAGACTATCTCCATTTTAAGATTTCTATTAATGTTTCAAACATATATATGATAGCATGTGACGCTTCCTCGAATCGCGCTTTCTACCCACATACGATGCTAAGTGGTCGTCACGCCCACTTGCCTAAGTGTCATCATACCTAATATACATCATGTATAATGATATGCAACCCAAATGGTTCTGTGTATGTCAAGTCAAACATACTCTTATATATAAGTTCTTTGTTAGGTGTATGTTACTCTTGATTCATTTATTCAAGATATATATGTAAAAAGATGCTCATATGCTTTAAATCTTTAAGTTGGTTTACGCGAGTATGTTTTTCTTTAATCAACAGATTTGTCTCGATTCTCGCTTATTAAGAAATAAAAAGAATGGTTATCTCTTGAATATTAACATTATTAACTGGTCGGTGCTTGAAATCTCGATAGCTCCATCTTATGTTTGTTGGATTCAAAAGTTGGTACGAGTCATACATACCGCTTCTTATTGGGTTGTTAGGTAGTGTTATACAATCAGGATAAACTTTAGTTGGTGGAGTTATTTCGTTGCCATTTTATCAAAGAAATCTTAACTTGTACCGCCCTAAAGGTGAAAGCATGATCACGCTTCTCCGCAGCTTCTCTAGACCACTAATAGCCATGTTTCGCCTATTTTAAAGTGTCACCATGCTCAATGTAGTTTTTAATGGTATAAATTTACACATTCTACATACCTAAGAAACTTCACCTTGATTATCGCTTGCCTATTTCTATATCCGATATCCAACATAAAATGTCCCCGCATTCCCGCCCTATTCTCTAAGAAACTGAGAACTTTAAAACGCTGGCCTGCTTTTCTCGCCTCTGTTACCCAAGTCAGATGTGGGCCAACAATACTTTCATGAAATCGAATTTATCAAGCTTCGCCCATTCTCTCGAAGGAAACGATTTCAATGTGTTAAATCTTATATCAATGTGCATTTATTATTTGATAAAGTTTGAAGCATTTACTAATCCTTATCTTTCTTTTTTTACACGAATGCACCGAGTAACAAAGAGTCGCATAATGGACTCATCATGGCAAATACGAAGACCCATGTCTACATGCATTTATCCCCGCATCAGAAAATCCTAAGCCAGAGGCGAAATGACTTCGCCATCCCTCGAGTCGTCTTATTATTTGTATCCCGCTCCCCCATTCATTTATTATTGTAAATTATTTGTCTAACGCTACATTAATTAATAGAACATTAGAATATCTAAACCTCGAACTTCTAGAAACCAATTCCTTTGTGGTCAATTACTTTAGGCTCGCCTTTGTTTAATAAGCTACAATAAACCGCAGAACACTCTACACTAGCATGATAGGTTTGGCTAGTCGAAAGATTTTTAAACCGCTGAGGAAATCCTCATAATACAAGAATAATAAATATTTCACGCATAATAGATACGCCTTGTCATACAGCTTTCACATTATCGTGCTAAGCAATATGCACTCTTAGATGAAGGAATACTTGCAGGAATACATTTGCCTCTTTTTGAAACTAGCTTTTTTAAACAAACCTCATAGTCTTTATGCCCTATTTTAAATAACTCTCAATGCGTACCTCATTGGCATAATAATTAACCCTAGGTTTGAACGGACAACCGCAAGTTAGCGGATCCTTTAGGGTGCCTAACCCCTTCCCTTTAGGATAATAAAGAACCCTTCCTAATCTCATTAAGTTTAGCGTACTATTAAAATGGAGTTAATGTTTTACTTTAAACTAGTTAAACATTTAGGTGTCCTAATTCACCCCAATTAATTAGGTGGCGACTCCGCGAACCCTTAGCATTCTAGCAACCCTTTAGCATTTTTCTTTTTCTTTTAGCACCCTTTTTTTAAAACTTTAGCACTTCTTTAGCCCCTTTCGCACTTTTAGCAACCCTTTTAAATTTTAGTATTCTTTTAACATTTAACCCTTTTATTTATTTTTCTAACATTTTTTCTAACACTTTTTATTCAAACAGGGCTCGCTATTTATTTAGAAAATGCCGCGGCCGAAAAAGGGCGCGACACTCACTCTCCGTGAGGAGAAACTGGATCAGGAATGAGAACTCTCCTTATATCGAAGATCATGGAAGAGTACCCAGATAAAATGATGCTTACATTCTCTGTGTTCCCTTTCTCCAAGGTTTCAAACACAGTTGTTGAGCCTATAATGCCACTCTCTCTATTCATCAAATTGTTGGGAATGTAGATGAGTGTTTGGTGTTGGATAATGAAGCTTTTTATGATATTTGCTTCCGAACTCTCAAACTTACAACTTTAATATTTGGGGACCCAAATCATCTGAATTCTACCACCATGAGTGGTGTAACTTGTTGTCTCCATTTCCATGGACCACTCAATTCTAGTCTCCGCTAGCTTGTTGTTAACCTCATCTCATTCCCACAGTTGCATTTCTTCATGGTTGGATTTGTTCCACTCACTTCTCGAGGGTCGCAGTAATATCGAGCATTGCCTGTTCCCGAGCTAACACGTCAGATGTAAGATGCAAAGAATATGATGTGTGATGTTGATCTTCGTCATGGTCGGTATTTGACTATTTCAGCTATGTTCCATGGGAAAATGAACACCAAGGACGATGAACAGATGATTAATGTGCAGAACAAGACTTACTACTACGTTGAGTAAATCCCTAACAATGTAAAGGCGACAGTCTGTGACATCCCTCTAACTCGTATGAAGACAGCCTCAACTTTCATTGGTAACTCCACCTCGATTCGTGAGATGTTCCGTAGGGTCAGCGAGCAGTTTACAGCTATGTTTCGAAGAAATGCTTTCTTGCATTGGTACACTGATAAAGATATGGATGAGATGGAGTTTACCGAGGCTGAAAGCAATCTCAGGAAGGCTTTTGAAGAAGCTGAAAAAAGTGTTCCATCTATTATATTCGTTGATGAAATTGATTCAATTGTTCCCAAGCGAGAGAAGATACATGATGAATGTCACGACCCGAACCCGGACCCGTGACTGGTGCCTTACCCCGGGCACCCTAGTGATACAACATCAGAGAAATTCAGCGGAAATAAAAACATGAACATGAATTAAGAGACATGATAAGTAAACAAAGCAACCAAAATAAATTGCCTTCAAGATATATACATAAATACCCGACGCTTATCCTTTTACGCATCGCCACAACAAGATTTCATGCACTTCTAAGAAGGATAACAACTATGACGGATGTGGCCCGCCATACCCCTCAATGTACAAGAACCTGCTGCACTCAGTGGTAACATACCAAAGATAAGCCTCCAAGGAACTGAGCTTCCCAACACGCAAATGTGATCCTATGTCGGATCGATACGACGTACCTTTACTCGCAGATGAACGCAGCCTTCCCGGAGGTCAAGACAACAGTACCAAGTATGTGAAATCAGAAATATCAGAATGAAATCATAATAGTCTATATAAAACAGAGACATGTATGATACCCAAACTACGCTCACAACATAAAAGCAATATGTCGTTAGTGGACTCACGCCTCAAAGTCATCCTCACGCCCGTGGAACTCCTTCCTCACCGCCGACATTCTAGGTACAAATCATGTGATACGATAATGTGTCTCTACCATCTTACGGACCCAATATAAACGTGTGGAATACATTCCTGATGAACCAGTAGTCAAGTGAATACATTCCTGATGAACCAGAATCAAGTGAATACATTCCTGATGAACCTAATCAAGTGAAATACATTCCTGATGAACCTAATCAAGTGAAATACATTCCTGATGAACCAGAATCAAGTGAATACATTCCTGATGAACCTAGAATCAAGTGAAATACATTCCTGATGAACCAGAATCGTTGAAATACATTCCTGATGAACCCAGAATCAAGTGAAATACATTCCCGAATGAACCCAGAGTCGAGTAGAACACAATACTTGCACAACAAGGCTATCACACGTAATACGGCCAAGTTTCATAACAAAAGCATAGGCAAGTTATACACAAATCAAGGTACTTTCATTTTATGTCAAAGTCCTGATTTTAACCCTAAAGTATTACGACGTTAAAATCCTTTTAAAGATCCATTTCTTTTACGAAGGTCACCCGATACCCGTAATATAAAAATAGAGTGACTAACTTTGTTAAGTAAACCAAAATGCTTTCCTTTGTAAAATCAAGTAACAACCTTATTTTCCAAACGCTCAAATTTGCCTAATTTCAAAAGCTCAAGTTTCTCATTTTAGAAAAGGTTTCGTAGTTCATAGTTTTAAATCCTTTAAAACATAATTCTCCTTTAAACGCTTTGAGAAACATATGTCTTATATGTGAGTAGGTTATTCTTGTTTATAATCAATCTTATTAAGCAACCATGATCTAGAAATGTAATATCATTTTGTCTTATCTTAGCTTCTATGCAGATGGAGGTTTCTACCGTTTTAATACCATACTTCATTATTCAATACATTTTCCTCTATTAACGCCGCAGTTGGTTTGTCGATACTCATTCGATTTCAAATCAAGAAACCATTCTTTTATCACTCTTAAGACGTTATACCTAACTTTCCATAAAGCTAGTACAACTCTTATGTTTTCAAAGCCAAGTATTACTCTTCTTTTAAAAGGTCTTTTGAAACACTTCAAGTTCTTTATTACTACACATCAACCGTTATAAGTCAAATCACCCTTTGAAACCACAAAGCATTTTCTTACCTACATAAAGTCATATAACTAACTACCCATAAAGCCGTTATAACACTTTATGTTTCAAACCACCAAATATATTAAACACACGTACGCCTACCGCATTACATAGTTATACACATATCATGCTAGAACAGATAGGAAGAGGTTCACATACCTCGCGACGATTATCGACTAATAGCAAAACGCCCAAGTACCTCAAACCGTTTACCGCACCTTGCCGAGTAGACCGCGCCACCCGTTGTATTTCAACCATTACAGGCCACAAGGCGCCTATTAATGTCTTTATATCCCGCCGTAGAATATTCTACGTAAAAATTCGGCAAAGACTCTCCCCGCAACAACAGAAATCTCCTCCTCTATCGAGGCCGCTACCAAGCCAACCGGGTTAACACGCCTAACCTGACGTGTACAATTCTACTACACAACAATACTACACAAGTCTATCAGAATACACCCTATGTAATTACAATTCAGCCACTTCTTAAAATTCAGGCTTAAGTCGCAAGACATTGCCGTAAGTATTATTCAGGCTTAAGTCGAAAGACATTGCCGCACAACTATATTCAGTTCTATATATATAGTATACTTAACTATATACTCCTATAACATGTAATTTCCAATTACAAATGTATGTCAAGAATGTTTACCTCGATAAGCCCAAAATTATCCGAGTTTATATGTCGATCCCGAGCAAGGTTTAGCTCCTACTCCGCGCCCAACTCCGCCTCCAAACAACCCTTAGAAGTTCTAACCAACTTCCACTTATAACTTCAACTACGGTGAAGATTTACTATGGTTTCGCTAAGTTGATCGAGGGAAAGTATAATGGTATTTTCTCACTAAGATAAGTGTAACCTTGGGAAATACTACAAGGTATTTGGGCTAAGGTATTTGGACATTATAACAATACTAGAGAGTATTTCTATACCACAACAAGTGGGTATTTATACGAGACAACTAGGCTAGTGGGGCACTTCTGCCAGTGGCACCACAAAGCTGAGGAGGCTCTCGCCAAGGGCCTTGCTCAAAGGGGAGGGGCTTGGACGATAGCAAGACAAGAGGAGGGAGTATTTGAGACTTAGATAGATTGCTCAAGTTTTGGATGAAGAAAGTCTTCAAGTAAGGAGTATTTATAAGCAACCAAAGGCCAACCAACGCCAAGATCAAGCCAAGTGCCATGCAAGTGTAGGCCAAGATTAAGCCATGTGCAACCTTATCCATCTACCCAAAATATCCTACCAACTCCTCGACCAAAACAATGCACAAAAACGTGTCAACTTGCCCATTTCGTCCGCTCCACTCTTCCAATTGTAGGGTGACAAGTGTCGCCTCTCGCTGGTCCAAAATGTTTCGCCTCTAAAAATCCGCAAAATTATTAATGACATAGCCGGAATTTTCCCTACGAAAGTCGTGGAAACGCTTCGCTTGAAAACGACTCTTTCGCACTTGTGTACAAATTTCAAACTAGCCAACTTTAAGGCTCAAATTATAATACGCACGCCACGCATATACTGGAAATACTGGTATAACATTCTCCTCCTTAGAAACATTCGTCCCAATGTTCCTTCTCAAGACGGATAACGATAAAGTTCTTCTAATAAGTTGCTAACGCCACAACCGCCAGAAACAACACACGCACGCAAATACTTATATCCAAGTCCACGAGGAAACACCTTTAACATCACAAACTTTTTGTCACTTTGCCGCGAGGTTCTAGTGTCACTCCACGACCCAACAAATGGTACCGATCGCATGCGATCCCCGAGGTCTAAAATATACATCCTTCGCACCTTCTCCCTTCACAAGAAATGAGATATCTATGCTCGCAATACATGCCGCTTCTACCCTTACTCGTCAGACTCTTCTCTAACACTTGAACTCTTCTAGATATACGCACACTTCGCTTTCCAAAACTTTGGAGTCACTACCTCCAAACTTGGTCATCTTACTAGCCTCAATCTTCCTTAAGGCACTTCCGCCTTCACGATCCGCTCAGTCGAACATATCCACGAACTCATACGATGGTCATCTAAACTGGGCCTAGCACTCGTGATTCTACCACCGCGACCACCCAGAGTCGACCCCACTTCATTCCGGCCACGGTTGACACGCAACACGCCCTCAACCCGAGCCTCTCGCTACCGACTTTCTCGCTTCGATCCGAACAACCTTGCTAAATCACATCAGAAAGATACCACTTTCATTTACCCAACCTGGACTTATCACACAATACATTTATACGCAAACCAAGTATTTCAACAAGGACTAACCGTAAAATCTTTTATTCAAGATGACCTTACATCTAAGGTCTCAACATGAAATATTTTAAAGTTCACACTTTCCATGCCCCATACATATCCTTTCAACTAGCCAAGCTTTCTAACTCATAACCAACATAACGCTATCCGAACGTAGCACACAATAATAAGGTCATATACAAATCTCTGTAGGTTAAGGATATACCCGGCTACCGCCCACTCTAATCATAAGTCCACTCGCAGGCGCATAATCGTAGGGGCGCGCTTAACTCGCCATCGATCCGCAGGTCGCGCCAAGTCGCCGCATTCTCCTATAAGCACGCTTCGTCACATGGCTCGACGGCCGCAGTGAAACAAGCACCGAAAAAGACGACATTCCCGATGATGTTTGCCACATCGCGCACACCGAGGGACATGAATCCCGCCGCTAGCACTCACGTATACCGCGGAACCGTAAGCCCCGAGCTCACTCCCCGAATACTCGAACGCCCTAAAGATCGGCGGGACCACTGCATCGCGAGGTACATAACTAGATCGCTGCCGAGGCGGTCCGCCTCGAAAGTTACCAAAGGACTCGCTGCTCGCCCTCTTCGCCGATCTCGGCCATTCCGCCGACCTCCGTGCCTCACATCCTAGCGCATGAAGCCAGACGCGGCAATGTCCATGCCCGGCCAAGAGCTACTCCCGCATAAGCTCGCCAAGTAATCATCCAGCCCGTGACGTAGCGGTGTACTCGCCCTCCATATCGCCATTACGCTGAACATACCGAGCTAATGAGTCGAACTCCACATCAGACTTTCTAACCGCCCGCCCGCCCCGCTCAACGCTAAAAATTGCTTACCGAGCCTCTCATCCGCGGCAAGAAATGTGCAAGAAAGCCTCGAGAACTCGCCCCATACGGCCGAAGTGCATGCTCTTCCCGACAACTCCCACGATCAAAACTACCAATCGC
Organism: Przewalskia tangutica; assembly: GCA_029844215.1. Taxonomy (NCBI): domain Eukaryota; kingdom Viridiplantae; phylum Streptophyta; class Magnoliopsida; order Solanales; family Solanaceae; genus Przewalskia; species Przewalskia tangutica. The sequence continues at coordinate 35,029,911 of CM056727.1, read as the reverse complement.
AGATCACGCACCGACGCAACCCAATACCACCGACCGCCTCGAGACTGGATCACTCTACGATCCATCAGAGTCGCTTGATAAACTCCCGAGGATCGCCTCGCCTCGATCCATGTAACATCAAGTGCTACAACTCGTAAAGTCACGTAGCCTCAAACCGCTCGCCGGGGTGAACTACGGTGCTATTGGCCGGAATCACCTGATCAAATTTATCCTCATATCGCTACGACTCGCCGAATCGGGCCATCTCTCGTACTTATCTCATCCGCTTCCAGCCGCGGACCGAGGCTCAGTATCAGAGTCTCAGCAGCCATCGCCGCGCTTAAACTCGCTGCCGGGCGGCGTCGCTAAACTCGCCGCTTGGCACTGCTCGTGCATCGATCGCTCGCGCTCGCATTTCTCTCAGATTCACTAATGCCTTCGATCGCTTTGCCTATCTGGCTCGCTGTTTTACGCGAGGCATAATCGTAAAGGAAAGGAATACGCTGAGGGTCCAATTTATCACACACTAAGGCACGATCTCGTAATGAGAAGAATGGAAACTAATCCTAAATGTCTCGCAGCCTCCGATTATAGATGTGGTGCACAACACACCGATAATCAAGACTTACTAGACACGGTCCGTAGACACTTTCCGAGGACTAATCGCTCGATACCACTTTTGTCACGACCAACCTGCCCGTGGATCGTGCCTTACCCTGCACCCTAGTGATACAACATCGTAGAAAATCAGCTAAATAAAAACATGAACATGAATTAAGAGACATGATAAGTAAACAAAGCAACCAAAACAAATTGCTTTCAAGATATATACATAAATACCCGAACAGCTTATCCTTTTTACGCATCGCCACAACAAGATTACATGCACTCTAAGAAGTGATAACAACTATGACGGACAGGCCCCGCCATACCTCAATGTACAAGAACCTACTGCACTGTGGTAACATACCAAAGATAAGCCTCCAAGGAACGAGCTTCCCAACACGCCAAATGTGATCCTATGTCGGATCGACAATGATGTACCTTTACTCGCAGATGAACGCACTTCGGGCGAGGTCAAGACAACAGTACCAAGTATGTGAAATCAGAAATATCAGAATGAAATCATAATAGTCTATATAAAACAGAGACATGTATGATACCCAAACTACGCTCACAACATAAAAGCAAATATGTCAAGTTGGGACTCACGCCTCAAAGTCATCCTCACGCCGTGGAACTCCTTCCTCACCAGCCTAGGTACAAATCATGTGATACGTATAATGTGTCTCTACCATCTTATGGACCCAATATAGAAACGCTGGAATACATTCTGATGAACCAGAGTCAAGTGAAATACATTCTGATGAACCGAATCAAGTGAAATACATTCTGATGAACCAGAATCAAGTGAAATACATTCGGATGAACCTAATCAAGTGAAATACATTCCGGATGAACCAGAATCAAGTGAAATACATTCCCGGATGAACCGGTACTCAAGTGAAATACATTCCCGGATGAAGCGGTAATCAAGGGAAATCCAGTCCCGGATGTACCGGGAGTTGAGTAGAACACAATACTTGCACAACAAGGCTATCACACGTAACATGGTCAAGTTTCATAACAAAAGCATAGGCAAGTTATACACAAATCAAGGTACTTTCATTTTATGTCAAAGTCCGGATTTTAACCCTAAAGTATTACGTACGTTAAATTCCTTTTAAAGATCCATTTCTTTTACGAAGGTCACCCGATACCCGTAGTATAAAAATAGAGTGACTAACTTTGTTAAGTAAACCAAAATGCTTTCATTTGTAAAATCAAGTAACAACCTTATTTTCCAAACGTTCAAATTTGCCTAATTTCAAAAGCTCAAGTTTCTCATTTTAGAAAAGGTTTCGTAGTTCATAGTTTTAAATCCTTTAAAACATAATTCTCCTTTAAACGTTTTGAGAAACATATGTCTTATATGTGAGTAGGTTATTCTTGTTTATAATCAATCTTATTAAGCAACATGATCTAGAAATGTAATATCATTTTGTCTTATCTTAGCTTCTATGCAGATGGAGGTTTCTACCGGTTTTAATACCATACTTCATTATTCAATACATTTTCCTCTATTAACGCCGCAGTTGGTTTGTCGATACTCATTCCGATTCAAATCAAGAAACCATTCTTTTATCACTCTTAAGACGTTATACCTAACTTCCCATAAAGCTAGTACAACTCTTATGTTTTCAAAGCCAAGTATTACTCTTCTTTTAAAAAGGTCTTTTGAAACACTTCAAGTTCTTTATTACTACACATCAAATCCGTTATAAGTCAAATCGCTACCCTTTGAAACCACAAAGCATTTTCTTACCTACATAAAGTCGTTATAACTAACTACCCATAAAGCCGTTATAACACTTTATGTTTCAAATCATCAAATATATTAAACACATGTACGCTCACCGTACTACATAGTTATACACATATCATGCTAGAACAGATAGGAAGAGGTTCACATACCTCGCGACGATTATCGACTAATAGCAAAACGCCCAAGTACCTCAAACCGCTTACGCACCTTAAGCCGAGTGATCGCGCCACACGTAGTATTTCAACCTATAGAGGCCACAAGGCGCCTATTAATGTCTTTAGATCCCGACGTAGAATATTCTACGTAAAATTCGCAAAGACATCCCCGCAAACAGAAATCTCCTCTCTATCGAGGCCGCTACCAAGCCAACCAGGGGTTAACACGCCTAACCTGACGTGTACAATTCTACTACACAAAGAATACTACACAAGTCATCGTAATACATCCTATGTAATTACAGTTCAGTTCACTTCTTAAAATTCAGGCTTAAGTCGCAAGACATTGCCGTAAGTATTATTCAGGCTTAAGTCGAAAGACATTGCCGCACAACTATATTCAGTTCTATATATATAGTATACTTAACTATATACTCCTATAATATGTAATTTCCAATTACAACAGAAGGTCAAGAATGTTTACCTCGATAAGCCCAAAATTATCCGAGTTTATATGTCGATCCTGAGCAAGGTTTAGCTCCTACTCACAAGGCCCAACCCGCCTCCAAACAACCCTTAGAAGTTCTAACCAACTTCCACTTATAACTTCAACTACGTGAAGATTTACTTAGGGTTTCGCTTAAGTATCGAGGGAAAGTATAATGGTATTTTCTGGCTAGTATAAGTGTAACTTGGGAAATACTACAAGGTATTTGGGCCAAGGTATTTGGACATTATAACAATACTAGAGAGTATTTCTATACCACAACAAGGGGTATTTATACGAGACAACTAGGCTAGGGGGTGTACTTCTGGCCAGTGGCACCACAAAGCGGAGGAGGCTCTCGCCAAGGGCCTTGCTCAGGGGAGGGGCTTTGGACGATATCAAGACAAGAGGGAGGGAGTATTTGAGACTTAGATAGATTGCTCAAGTTTTGGATGAAGAAAGTCTTCAAGTAAGGGGAGTATTTATAGGCTAACCAAAGGCCAATCAATGGCCAAGATCAAGCCAAGTGTCATGCAAGTGTAGGGCCAAGATTAAGCCATGTGCAACCTTATCCATCTACCCAAAATATCCTACCAACTCCTTGACCAAAAACAATGCACAAAAAACGTGCCAACTTGCCCATTTCGTCCGTCCACTCTTCCAATTGTAGGGTGACAAGTGTCGCCTCTCGTTGGTCCAAAATGTTTCGCCTCTCTAAAAATCCGCAAAAATTATTAATGACATAGCCGGAATTTTCCCTACGAAAGCTGTGGAAACGTTTCGTCGGAAAACGACTCTTTTCGGCACTTGTGTACAAATTTCGAAACTAGCCAACTTTAAGGCTCAAATTATAATACGTACGCGCTCACGTACATACTCTGGAAATACGGGGTATAACAATGAAGTTGGATGTCTTGAAGGTTTTCGTATACATACCAAGAATATGAAGCTTGCAGAAGAAATTAATTTGGAAAGAATATCAAAACATACACATGGTTATGTTGATGCATATCTTGTTGCTCTTTGCACTGAAGTTGCACTTCAGTGTATTAGAGAGAAAATTGATGTCATTGATCTGGAAGATGATTCTATTGATGCTGAAATATTGAATTCAATAGCTGTCACAAATGAGCACTTCCAAACTGATTTAGGAACAAGTAATCCATATGCATTGCGTGAAATGGGTGTTAAAGTGCATAATGTCTCTTGTGGAGCATCCAGAGAAGTTTGAGAAATTTGGTATGTCACCTTCAAAGGGTGTTTTTTTCTGTGGTTCCCAAGATATGAGAAAATTTTCCTTTCCAAGGCAATTGCAAATGAGTGTCAAGCCAATTTCATTAGTGTCAAAGGATTTGGGTTACTTTCCATGTGGTTTGGAAGAAGTGAGGCCAATGTCCATGAAATTTTCGACAAGGCAATATGCACCTTGTGTCATCTTATTTGATGAGCTCGACTATTTTGATATTCAGAGAAGAAACAATAGTGTAGATGCTGGTAGAGCAGTTGATCAGGTTTTGAACCAACTTCTTACTGAAATGGATGGCATGAATGCGAAGAAAATTGTTTCCACAAACAGGCCTAATATTATTGACCCTACACTTCTTCGACTTGGTCGACTCGACCAATTAATTTATATTCCACTGCCAGATGAAGACTCACGCCATCAGATTTTTAGGGACTGCAAATATGCTATAAGGGATAACATCGAGAAGGATATAGAAAATGAAAATATTGGAGCGACACCTTCTTCATTGTCAAAGGAATTTGCGGATATGGTTGGTATCACATACTTGCCATTTGAGTGTTTAAAACTAAAAATAAGAAGGAATATGTATTCATTCAAAATACTAGAGGTCGATGTCGAACCTGAAATTTCTAATGTCAATATCGTTGAAATAAGTATTACTGTTGTGATAAAGAACTCATTCTTTATTTCTTGGGTGCAATATTGAAGCTAACAAGGGCTATTCATGTGATGAAGTTGCTAAAATATTATCCCTTTCGTGTTGTACGAATGATATTGAAGCTTGTGATTATTGGGTCAAAAATATGGTTGGTCATGCCCCTATTGTTTTCTTCCTTCAGTGTGTTATTAAAGTTGAAATTTTCAGGTGCAACTCCATCTTTCTTACGACAAGGTATTGTTTTAGAGCAAATTATGCTTCTCAGAAACATAGGGACGTCAGTTCTTGTTTCAGAAAATCAGCTCCCTGAACTACATCACTTAATGGTTGAGGCTGCTAGAATACTCGATATTGAGGCTCCTGACTTGTATATTTGCCAAAGTCCTGTACCCAATACGTATACTCTGATTTTCAGTGGTAAAAAACCTTTTGTAATTGTTCATACAAGACTTGTGGAGCTGCTGAGTCGAGAGGAATTTTAGGCTGTCTTGGCTCATGAGTTATGTCATCTGAAATGTGATCGTGGTGGGTGGTTGGCATTTGCTAATATTTTCACTCTTGGGACCTATACTATTTCTGGTGTTGGCAGTTTGATTGCTCAGAGGTTGGAAGAACAGGTCTTCAGTTGGCTGAGAGGAGCAAAACTTACTTGTGATCGTGCAACACTTCTTGTTGCTTTAGATCCTAAGGTAGTCGTTTCAATATTAATGAAATTAGCTGGTGGCTGCCTATCTCTGTCTGATCAACTGAATGTGAATGCGTTTTTAGAGCAAGCTCGCTCTTATGAAAAAACATCACCGAGCCCAGTCGGGTGGTATATTAGAAATGCTCAAACTAAGCAACATTTACATCCCCTCTCTATTTTACGTGCACGTGAGCTTAATGAAATTGCATGTGCTAAAGTTAGTTATGTATCTTGTGTTGACCCACTGCCTGAAGAAGACACTTGGGAAGATTACCAGTTCATCATAACTCAATTTCCAAAATATAATAATCCTTGAGAACAAGGCTAATTTTGAGAGGGATGGATTGTCACAAATGTGTATTGTGACAATGTTTACCTATTTCAAAGTTAGGTCCCATAAGTATGTTCGTGGTCATTTCTAGTCCAGTAGTTACAAATTCTGTTTTTAAGTTATTTTATTTTATTTTAGTATCCTTAGTTGTTAGTTTGTTGAATCGGTCCACTTGTAGGCTTAAAAGCCATAATATCGATCATTTTGAGATATCAGAAATATTAATCAAAATACTCTTCTTCTTCCTCATCTCTTCCTCCTCTCCTTTCTTCTTCATGCAAATCAGTAACAAGAGTATTACTCTTGTTACAGTGGTTTTCTCCTATCTTTTGAAGCTAACCACCACCCTCGAACATACTTCATCTTCACTTACCCCATCCACCCCAACCCCACCTCCCCCACCCCACCATTCTATATATTTTATTTTATTTTTATAATTTTTTTTATAAAAATAGGAAAAAATCTTACCCCCCCCCCACCACAACCCACCCATACCAAATTTAAGCATGCAAAGGTTTTTATTTTTTTATAAAAGTAAAACAAAATCTATGAATTAGAAAAATTGGGAGGGGGTAGGGGTATTGAACGGGGTGGATGGTGAAAAAAAACTTTTTAAATTTTAAAAAAAAAATCAGAGGGGTGGGGTCCGCGTGATGGGGGAGGAGTAGAAAAAAAAAACTTTTGGGGTGGGTAGAAAATAATTAAAACTTAAAAAAAAGTTTGGGGGGGAGGGGTGGTGGTTTTGCATTAGGGTGGAGAGTGGTTAGGGTTTGGTGGGTGGGTGGTTGGGGATGAGGTAGTTGGTTGAATGTCACTTGGGAGATTTGTTTTTCTACTTTTATTAGGAAAGTAATTTTCCTCATTTTAAGGAACTTGTTTGCTAAAGAAAATATTTTTCAATTTTTTTGGCCAAAACAAACATGAAAAATTGAAAAATATTTCTCTAAAAATGTGTTTCTTCATACCGAACACACCCATAAAATAATACTAGTAGTAGTTATGGTTGTAGTACCACCCAAGGATCTGGTGTAGCGGATGGGGCGGCTCATGTAAAGAATAGATCTTGTGTCTAACTCAACCCCAAAAACTAGCTTGTAGGGTGAGGGTTGTCCAAGTCCGTATAAGGAGTCCATGTTCTTATTTTATTTTCGATGTGAGACTCTTAACACTCTCCGCATGCTCAGACCTCGTTAACTGGAGCGTGAACAATATAATTTGGGGACCCAACATCGGTGAACATAGAATTGGAATGAGTCAGGACTCTGATATCATGTAAATAATAGATCTTGGGCCTAACTAAACCCCAAAAGCTAGCTTGTAGAGTGATGATTGTCCAACTCCATATAAGGAGTCCATGTTCTCATTCCATTTTCGATGTGGGACTCTTAACAGCTCCTCCCTTAATCAGAGGTCTCGGGTTCAAGTTTTGGTATGAAAAAAATCTTGGTAGGGAGCGTTTCCCCCAATAAAATCCTACGCGGCGCGAATTCAGATATAATTGGGCTCTAATACGGATACCGAACATTGGGTGGGAAACCAAAAAAAGATTTTGGTGGATATGCCAGCAGATGGAGGAATCCTCCATTTTGGTGAAGCTGGTGCATTCAAACCCCACTATCCATTATTACTATGAGTGAATGAACAATTTCTATCACAAATGCTCTAAATAAATGCAAGAGCCAAAAGATAAATTTAAAAAATGGGATATCCTTGATAATATGGTTGAAAAGCTTCAGTTCCTTCTTGTAAAAGATAAAATTAACTCTATCAGTGGCATTGTACTTCATTTATTCATTTCTTGGAGGCATGTGACACGTTGCGTAATAAGAGTAGAAGAAGAAAAAAAATCACGTGACCACAAAGTTGACATGAGATTTCACCATCAAGGTATTTGTTTGAGAGTGATTTATCTTTTTGATCAAGTCTAACAATAATGGCAATATTGTTTCCCTAGCTTGTGAAAATTACACGCTCTGATTTGGATCAGTGAATTTTGAGAGGTGTTTTCGGGGTGAGTTTTGGGACTTGCCTTGGGGCGGGGCGTATCAAAAATGCTCCGGGGCGCAAATAAAAGACGTAGATTCATAGGGCATACGTCTTAAAATTTGAGGCGTAAGTCCCGGGCGTCAAAGTGTAAGAACCCGACGTAAAAGCGTAAGCCCTGATATTGAATTTTTTTCTGTTGTTTTAAAAATATTTTTGCTTTAGATTATGATTTTTATTATTAGTGTAATGATATTTATAGGTCATGTTTTCATGCTTGAGTGATTTTTTCTAAAATATATAAATAAAGAAAGTAGCTCTCATAGAAAATAACACTATCATAAATATTTTTTTTAATAATTATGTCTAAAATTGATAGGATAGAGATTCCATAACATTATATTTCTGAAATAACTTTATTAATTTTTTGTAATTCTTTTTACACTTTTACCCTTCTCCTTTGAAATATATAAATAAAAATCAGTGCAAATAATAGTTGAGAGTCGGAAGGACTAATAGATATTGAAATTGGTGATGAAATGAATGGAGATTTCATTTTAAAGATTATCTAGGCTATTGTCATTTTTTTTTGTTACCTTACTCAAATAATAATTGTAATAATTTTTTTATATTATTGATGATTTATTTGAAGAGTTTTAATGAAAAAATTACTTTGCTTATTTTTGTAGTAATAAAATTATAAAATTGAAGATACATGAGACATACGCCTCATAGATCCATGAGACTTACACCCCATATCTCGAAGCTTACGCCTCGCCCCGTGCTGCGTGAAACACCTCGTCTCACCCCCACCTCTTAAAACAATGATGCATTGAAGAAGATAAGTTGAAGCGGTGTATATCTGTTTATATTGCCTTTACATTTATATATTCCTCTGTATACTTGTGTATATATCTCCTGTCATCCCGTGTGTGTACCTCATGTATATCCATGAAAAACTGGTGTGTCTATAATGAAATATATATATAGTCACACTGGACTTAGATATATTTTCTTTAAATTTTGAATCTAAATCAATTCAATTCACCTCCAACTTTTTGCCTCATGCGTTTTCAACAAATTCCAATTACACATATACCTCATTCGAGTGTGTCACACCAGTTTTTCATGAATTGAATTGATTTAGATTCAAAATTTAAAGAAAATATACCTCATTCGAGTGTGTCACACCAGTTTTTCATGAATATATATGAGATACACAGACACACGGGATGACAGGAGATATATACACAAGTATACAGGAGGAATATGTAAATGTAAAGGGAATATAAACAGATATACACCGCTTCAACTTATCTTCTTCAATGCACCATCTTCAAAATTCGCCTAGCAACTCTTCAAATCAATCCAAAATCAGCTCAAATTTTAGTATAAGCTCTACACAAGTGTTATTAAAAAGGTTTTTGAACACCTACTTCCAATTACAACACTTCTCGAATTTATCCAAGAGTGTCAAGCTCAATAATGATGGGTTTCAAGATCTTCCAAATTTTAGTGATTTCAATGGCTTTTCAGTGATTGAAGGCGGCAAGCCGTCAATAGTGTTAATGGTGGTGGGTACTATTACGTGGTGGGAAAATGGTGATTTTTTTTGTGCAACTTAATTATTCCGTATAAAAATGAAATATAGCTAAATTGGATAGATAATTAATAATTAGAACAACAACATATTCAGTAAAATTTTACGGTTTCTGATAGGTTCGAGGGTACAAATTGATAATAATTTTGTTTGTGTCAACGCGTGTTGCATTTTTTCTTGAAATTTCTTGCTTCGAATTGACGCTTAAACAAGCTTCATTGACACTTATGCCCCTACTTTGTGCTCGTCTTTCAGTTTTGCCCTTCATGATAAATAATTTTTTTGCCGAACATAAATTTATATTTTCGCATCATAATATTACAAGAGTTATGCTCCACGTGACTTTTATTCTTAAAAAACTTATGTACCACTAGGCATAAGTTCATTTACTAAAGGGCAAAAATTAAAGACCAGCCCATTTGAAGGAAAATCGTGCAAATTCTTCCTTAAACAACTGAGGTACTTGGAGTTTCTTGTTTTGTTTTGTTTCCCAAGGATAGCATAATTATGTGGGCTCTTTTCAATGGCCCAAGTAAAGTGAGCCTTTTGTTTGGGTCCCAAAAAATTTTCTGAACCCAGTGCACCTGCCACCCAAGTTGGGCTTAATTATCCATGCAAACCATGTAACCCGTGTCCTTGAATCGGACAATTTGCACCATATGACCATTTCGAGATAACTTTAATTATATCCCTATAGTTTGTATAAATTGCAGAAATAAGATGGGGGTGATCTTCAAATTTTGTTCCCACTTAATAAAATATTTTGAAGAATGAGCTCAATTTAACAAAATTATCTGGGTAATACTTTTGTTGCTTGATAAGCATAAGTTTTAGTTGTAATGTACGCATAAGTTAGTTTTACCTAGCAGAAGTTAGAGATATTTCAATAAGTTATAGCATGTGAAGATATTGTAATGTGTTGTCTACTGGATATGAATTTTAGTTGTATTGATTGACTTACTTTATTATAAAGAAATTTATTATTTAATAATATGATCAATTTCAATTATATTTTCCAACAAAATCTTGCATCCACTTACCATTAAAAGGTCTAGAATAGTTTTTGTGGATTATACGAATAAAGGACATCCCGATGCATTAAATTTTTACTATATGCGGGGTTCAGAAAAAGATCAAACAATTAAGCATGTTCACTGTTTGACACACTCTATTCAAACTCTCCCCTAATAAGAAAAAACTTATTTATAATGACAATAAAAGTTTTGCTCGCCGAAGGTCATTTTTTAAAATTTTATTAAGCAAAAGGTTGAAGAACGTCTTATTGGAGGTCATTCTTATGAATCGTCTCACCTTTACGGTGCGTTTGGTTCGCGCAGGATAAACGGAATGGAATTCAGTAAGGGAATGACATGGAAAGGAAAAGAATTACCTTATTGTCCCTATATGTTTGGTTTTGGATGATCCGGGGTCCGGGAAAGGAAATCCAAATACCTAGTGGAGTGGGGGAATCAAGGAAAGAGAATGAAAGTGGAAAAGGTTTGGGGTCCGAGTTGGAGAAAGGGAATCCAAATACCTAGTGGGGTGGGTGAATCAAGGAAATGGAATGAAAGTGGAAAAGGGGTAAGGGAATGAAAAAATAAGGCCAAACAAACAATAACAAATGAAATTTCATTCCTCCATTCTCTTTCCCTTTTCTGTTTATCTCAAACCAAACACAAAGTAGTTGGATAACTTCCTTTGTTGCAGGAAAATTTAAAGCTAATATGAACTGAATTTAAATAATGACATCATTAAATGCAAGTTGTGCAAATGCGGTCCTTAAATCTCCATTGGTAGTTCAAGAAATCCTAAATTACAATCTATTAAGCACAGACCAAGATTATATAAATTTGATTTTTACAATATTGATATAAACAGAATTGTAATTTATAGTACTTTTCGTGTAGTTTTTAAATATCTAAATTATAATTATAAAATATTAAATTTATCTAATCCACTTTAATTTCGAAGAACAGTCAACTTCACTATTGAAAAGTGAAACATGACAACTAATACGAGAGAAAATAGTAATTAATTAGGAAATGAAGGTGCTACGTGTCCCCTTGACAGCTCACAACCCAGACTACAAAACCCAGAGAGAGGATATTATTAATGCCCCCGTTTCACCATAAGTGATTGTCTAGGTCTTTTAATTTTTTTCAAAATAAGTGATTGTTTAGAATTTCAAAAATACTTTGAGCATATTTTTTTTAAAATTGCCCTTGTTTAAATAATCAACATTCATTAACTATATTTTTAGGCATTTAATTATGAAGTCTAATGTTTTGCTAAGTGTTTCACTTGAGGTTTTAATGATACTCCTCGTTAATGATCACCTATTAATATCCAAATTTAAATACCCAATGTCAATTTAGAAAGTGGTAAAAATTAATTAGAGATAAATTAGAAAAAATACTTCTAATTTTCTAAGAGTGAGCACTTTCTTAAGGAATGTGTACAAACTAAAAATATTAGGGCTTTGCAAATTAACGGTTATATCAATAACCCAAATCGATTATTAAGTTATTGAGTTAATGGGTTATTGGTTCGGGTGGTGTCCTATGGTTATTGGGATATCGGTTTGACCACTTTTATTAATGGGTGAACCGATAACCTGATAACTATTTATTTAATTATAATTATAACCTTATATATGAATAAGCTGGATGAACATCCCAATCACAGGCAAATTGGTCGTCTTTTTTTTTCCCATTTAGATATATATGAGTTGACACATTTGGAAGAATTTTGTTGTTTGTTGTTGTCTCTTTCTTTTTGTTTGTGTTTCTTATTTTCTTAATTCATTTGGTGTTTGGTTGTTTGCAGTGAGTCACATGATAAAATTAAAAGCCTTTCTGTTTGTGTTTGCTAGTGACAAGTTTTGATAATTTTGATCCAAATTTATTTATGTCCTTCCTATTTCAATTGAATAATTTTGTTCGAAACTACTTTCAGTTTTAAAAATGGGTTCTTTGTTCTTGAGAATTTTCTTGCGAATTATTAACGGTTAAACCGATAATCGAACCTATAACGAAACAATCGATTAACCAATAACCCAATAATCGATATCTTAATGGTTTTTAACGATTTAACATGTGTACAAATCGATAATCGATAAGTTTAATCGATAACTTTAAAACTCGAGCCGAATCACCCAATCATTTATTATGGAACGAAGGAGTGAGTAGGGGACGTCGCATGAGTAGCACGTGACCCAAGGAAGTGGTTAGAGTTAAAAAAAAAGGCTGTTGATGGATTTTAATGCTCTCTCATGTGAATATCTCAGTTTTCACACTTCTACTCTATACTCTATAGTGTGGAAATTAATGAGTAGTAGGGTCATATGCACAATTTGTGACAGCTGTTTCTTTATTACTGCTTTTTGTCCCCACACAACTAAGCAACCTCATTCATGGCACTCTGCCACTGCTAACTACTATACACTCTTTCTTCACATTAACAACAACCATCATCATTTGTGACCTCAGACTTAAAAACACTTTTTTTTGCTCATCATATTTGGGTCTATTTGGGTTTTTGGTTCAAAGGCTAGCAAGATGAGAGGTGGGGTGTCTCAAAGTTTCAAGCTTTACCTTCTAGATGTGTTTATACTACTTCTTTGTAAGTATTCTTGAATTTTTTCCTCTTTAATTTGCTTATATCTTGGATTATATGTAGCTATTGTAAGTATTATTGCTCAATTTTGCTTTAAAGTTTTCAACTTTATGTGGGTGTTAGGTGATTGGGTTTAGTATAATAAGAAAATGCTATTAGCTCGAGCTTTCTGTTGAAACATTTTTTATTCACTGTTCACTGATTACTGTAATGTGAAATTGGGACTTTCCAGTAGCTTCCAGTAGTGGGAAGTGTTTTTCTGTAAAGGGGTTGAAGATGTATGGATCATAAGACGTGTACTGGATGATAGGAACTGAACTTCTTTAGACCTAGGGTTTGAGTTGATACACTGGAGGTTAAATTTCTTTGTATGTATTTTGATTTTAAATGCTCATATGCGGATTTGTCACCAAATGAACAATGTATTCAGCTCCTTGGTTAGTATTTAAGGCAGTTTTTTTCCACTGATCAAGTTTTTTTAGGTGATCTACGACATGTATTAGTTTATCGTACATAAATCATCATTTATTTAATTCTAGACTTCTTTTCCAAAGTAATTCAAAAAGCCATACGAGTACGTGCACCTTCCAAACAAATACATTAATCTTCCTAATTCATGAACTAAGTAAATTCATGTACTTGAGATGAATTAAGTTTGTGAACTCTTTTTGATTTTGTCTTTTGTGATAAGTGAATTAAGTTATAAAGTAACCTTGGCACAACGGTACAAAGGAGTTATCACCATATGATAAGGAGGTCATAGGTTCAAGCCGTGGAAATAATGTCTCTTGCAGAAATGCAAGGTAAGGCTGCGTAAACAAAACCAATGTTGTCCGTCCCTCCCTGAAAATTAACCAACTGGGAGCATATAGTGTTGCTTTAAACAATGGGAGCATATAATGTTATTAAAAGCAAATATCAGATGGTTTCTTACTCCAAAAAAACAAAAAAAATAGGATGGTTTGATGGGCTACGTTTCAACAAAGTGAGATGTGAGGCAGTTTCTGTTGTGGACAATAAGATTTAACCAACTCAGTTACACAATGCGAAACATGAAGTTCTAGAAATACTGGCTTCTCTAGAGATACAACTTTCCTGAATCTTCAAGATCTCATTAGACATTAAGGATGTTAAATCACATAAAGAAAGGGTTTGATTGCGTGGCGCTGCTACTGTTTTCTTTGGGTGGCTGTATTATCTGATGGTGCTAGTGGTTTCTTGTTGGCCACTTAACATCTTTTCCATTTAGTGCATGGGAGCACATGCCCACAATGGTGCTTGTAGCTTTGATTCATATGTAACTGTATATATGCCTTTGCTGGTTGTAAACATTTTAGTTGGTCATCTCCTAAAAGGAATCAATGCTATTTCTAATTTCTGATGGAATTTCTGATTGTCCAGACCTCCAGGACTCTAGTTGCAGTTCAGTGAATTCTCTCAAGGGCTCTTTAAACATGATCAAGAAGGAGGACGCTCTGTTGCCTGAGATCTCCCCAACTGCTTCTCCTCAGCCCTTTCTCCCTCTTCTGGCACCTTCTCCCTTGTCACCTTTCACAAACAGCAGTTTACCAAAATTATCAGGTTTGGTTCAGTATCTAATTATGATAATCTCTTAGGCCTGAGCAGGATCAAATTTTTTGAAAACTGGGGCTACTTCAAATTTTAGAGCAATTTAGAGTTGGAATACAAAAACAGCTCAGATAGATCTTGATTTTCTGTCAGCTCAGTCAGTGACTTTTCCTTTCATACTCTTCAGGACTCTGTACGCTGAAATTTGATGCCGTGGAAAGCATGATGGGTGTGACATCAATTGATTGTGTTGCTCCATTTGCAGAGTATCTGGCTAATGTCATGTGTTGCCCACAACTGGAAGCAACTCTTGTTATTCTTATTGGGCAGTCTAGTAAATACACAAATATGCTTGCTTTAAATGGCACACTTGCAAAGCATTGCCTTTCAGATTTTCAGCAAATTCTGGTGAGCCAGGGTGCCAATGACACTTTACAGCACATATGCTCTCTCCATCCATCAAATCTTACAGAAGGTTCTTGCCCAGTCAAAGATGTTCGTGAGTTTGAAACCACAGTGGACTCATCTAGCCTACTTGCTGCCTGTAGGAAGATTGACCTTGTGAATGAATGCTGTGAGCAAACTTGCCAAAATGCTATATCAGAAGCTGCTAAAAAACTTGCACTAAAAGCATATGATCTTCTGAGCATGCAAGGCGCTGGGGTGCTGTCTGACCACTCGACTAGGGTTAATGATTGCAGAAGTATTGTACACCGTTGGCTGGGAAGTAAACTCGATCCTAATGGTGCAAAAAATGTTCTTAGAGGACTATCTAATTGCAAAAACAATAAAGGTGAGGAATACGTACAAGTTCTTTTTCTTTTGCATCTTAACATTTGTGTTGCTTATTCACTATTCATTATTGTGTTCTTAAGTATTGCATTGATGATGTGAAAGACCATGTTAGGAAGATGTACTTGCATTTGTATATGAACAATAAATTTTATGTCTGAATGCCAATGTACAGAGGAGATACTTATTTTTTTTTTAAATGGCAGATGTTAGTATCCAAGTAAATATTCTGACTTAAGGTCCAACATATTCACAAGAATACATTTACGATTACACAGGATAGGATAATATAGTTCAAGTAGCACACATGGGGAATATAATGAGAAGGTAGCTTGAAATGGTTTGTCTATTTTCTAGCGACCTCAGTAACAAACTATGACGATTTCATGTGCTAATTGGGGAATAGGCTTATTTTTCACGTGTTTAAGACATAATTAAGTAAATAAAAGGGTGTCTCTCTAGTAGATTAAACTCTTAGGTGAGATGATCACACACCTCAACATAGTACCAAAGCAGACAAGGAGGTCCTGGGTTCGAGTCTTACCGTCATCCATATAAAAAAAAGAATTTCCACATACTTGGATCATGGAAAAGAATCAGGCTCGCACATGATGTGGTGTATCGAGAACATAATTAAGTAGCCATTCCGACTA
Source organism: Przewalskia tangutica (assembly GCA_029844215.1). NCBI lineage: Eukaryota > Viridiplantae > Streptophyta > Magnoliopsida > Solanales > Solanaceae > Przewalskia > Przewalskia tangutica. The sequence continues at coordinate 35,013,793 of CM056727.1, read as the reverse complement.
ATTTGGGTTGATGTATAGTTGATTGGACATGGTTTCAAAATGGGACTCGATCAATTTAGTTGGGAGCTTTTCTAAGAAAACAACCTTCGTAAGATGTCTATAATATGTAGTCTAGAGTTGGTATTTGTTATAAATCAATGGCATTACACTTTTCTATTAACGGCTATAGATTTTATTATAATTAATTTTCTTTGGTAGTTAATGGTGAATAGTTTTTCACTATTTTGTGCTCTAGGAAAGAGAGAGAAGGCCGCTGATTGTTTACTTCCTAGTCAAATGTTCATTGCCCTTCATGCTATTTGAAGGGGGGAAATAAAGAATGTAGACAGTCCTGTAATATTTGAAAGTATATTTATGTCCTAGAGACAATCTATATTAGGACAAATGTACTTTATACACATTCATATTTTTATATTAATGGAGATTAATATTATGGCATTTGCAGTTATTGAATTATTAGTTGATTGTTTATTATATTCTATAAATGCATCCCTAGATGTTACATGGTTATTAATAATGTGAGAGATTAATATTATAACGTAACTCTTAAAATTGTCTCGACTAATGATCATCGAAAATGGGATATCGATGATATGTGATACGTCGACATGTGGTCTGCATCATATCCTTAGGGGATGTAGTATGTCTCACCTGCTACGAGTTATGGCAACTCGTGATGGACACATGGATACTTTTTGAAAGTATTGGTATACCCTGCTGATATACTGTTTGTTTTGCATGTCTAAAGTATGAGATATAAATTCTTAGACTTGAGGTCGATACGCACCTTGTCTATAGAGCAATGTACTTTGATCCTGTCCTAAGCTCAAATTACTTATAGGTTGAGATACGACTTGTTTTGGGTACATTGTGAAGTGGATTAAATGTGGTAGTTGAGCCAAGATTATGATTCATTCCTCAAATGTATCTTCGAGAGAACACTCAGATTCTCATATGGTATTAGTTTGACTGAGTCATTGGCCAATGCAATAGACATATCTATGATATGGTCTTGTTGTCAACTAATATAGATGAGATATAATGATCAAGTCATTTAAATAAACACTTGGCAAATCCTAAGCTTGATCGAGTGTGTCATGAATGAAAGGATTTTATCTTTCCACATAGAGGTTCATTTCACAGGTTTCGTGTAACTATACTTCACATATTGAGTTCGTCTTTCGGTGTCATCTAGGAGTTCCGTGTAGACCCTAATATAATTAGTGTAGGGTAACACTATGTCAATTGTTCCGTCGATTCAAGGATGTAATCAGAGAGAATATAAATGTTCGATTTATGATCGAGACATTTGAAAAGAATAATGATCATTTAATTAAGCCGAGATTGAATTTCATATTTAATTAAAATAGAAACTAGGCAAAAATAGACTAAGGGTTGCGACTCTTGGACCTAGGGTCGCGGCACCTACTGTCCAGTGACCAAATTTTGCCTCGGTTTCTAGGCTTGGCCCACGTGGGAAACCCTAGTTGATTTTACAGCTATAAATAGAGGGTTCCATCATTATTTTAATACACCCAATTCATTAGAATTATTCTCTGCTGAAACTCTGCCGTATTTCCTTGCTTTCTGAAAGAGTAATTACATTGGAGTTTTGACTTGCAAATCGAGGAATGGTTGCGTGCTCACCCTCGGCTTACAAACTAGAAAATTCCTGGTTTTGCAAACTTTAAGTGTTCTATCGATGCATTACAGTTTCTATGTGTTTATCATTATATAATCATCCATCAGTTTGACCGCTTGTCGGGTTTGAAACATAAATTTTCAAATTCCGCTGCGTGTACGAACCGACAAAACCCTTGAATATTTTACTTGGAATAGCTTCTTAGTTAGTTTTAATGCGCTCTATTTTATTCCAAAACCAGGTTGGACAAGTACCTATTAATCTACTTACTCCTTTCCTGTCCTTCTAGTGTCAATCCAACCAAGCATATTTATACTTATATGATTATCCTTGAGTTCACTTGAGTTAGCTATTGTTGAGTAGTTGCTGACTCAATGATAGATATGAGTTTACATTGAAGTTTTGATGATTTGACAAATAATGTACCCAATGACAATCAAGGGAAACACAAGGGAGGACTCACTGAAGAACCAGATATCCAAATAGATCTCTAAAGGATTCGGTGGAGTAATCATATCAACAAAGGAACTACTTAAAGGAACTGATCCTTACTATCACGCTACTGGAGACTGAAAAGCTATTTCATGCCGACATGAGGGAAGATGGAATATTGACTGTTTCCTATTTAATGAAAGGTTGGATTTTAAGTTATGGTAATATTTCCGCAAGTACCATAAGTTGATCAACATGGAATTAGCATTGAAGTAGGAGAACTATAGTCGGCACACATACAAGGAAAGAAGGAAGATCCAAGTCAAACAAGGTTGGGTTTTCGAGTACAATTATGAAATCAAAACTTGGTTGGATTCAACAATTCAAGGGAAGCAACTACTTCTATATATGCACAACACGAACAAGTTTTGGAGCTTAACCACAACCACAACCACAAATCACAACATTCCAACGAGAGGCTAAGTGAGCGCAGTCAAGATTTATCATTAAGTTCTTTAGTTGTCTAGGTTAGGTTTTGTTGTAGTTCCATCTATTTACCTTTGTAAGTATTGTGTAATAGGTGTTCGTTGATTAAATAGTTGTCATAAACGGACGATAATAAACAAGTCCTTTAGGTTATTGTAACCTTTGTATGACTCCTGATTTGAGTGGATTTTGAGCAAAGCCCTATAAGAGATATGTTGTGGTATTTGACTCTCTTGAGCAAGGAGTTTTTCACGTAAAAATTCTTGTGTTATTTATTTATGCCGCTGCATTACCTTCTTGCATAGTTACTCTAAGAACCAGATTCTTAGAGTGCATAGGAGTAGCCCGATCCTAATAGCTATTCATCTTACCATAATTTTCATGCACTCATGCTTGTTAAAGGAACTAGAATCTCTTATATTGATTTTTGTTATTTTCTATCTTGGGCATAATATAGTTATAAAATTAGCAATCTGTTTTCCTTTCCTTCAGTGTGCCCTCTCGTTTTCCCTAATACGAGCCATGTTACAAAGGCTTGTGGAGATGGGATGAATAACCGAACAACATGCTGTAATTCCATCGAGAGCTATGTGTCCCACTTACAAAGGCAGAGTTTCGTAACCAACTTGCAAGCTTTGGATTGTGCTGCTTCACTTGGAGTCAAGTTACAAAAAGACAATGTGAGCAAAAATATATACAATCTTTGTCACATTAGCCTCAAGGACTTTTCAGTGCAAGGTAAGTTATTATTTAAATGCCACTTTTTGAGCATTTTGCTGCCTGCAAATCTAACAAGCTAACTTGGAATTTCTATTTTGTCATATCCATCGTGGCTGGTTTTCTTCAAATGACTTCACCAGTCACACCCGAAGGTAATTTACCTATTTGCTTGTTTTTTACTTCATCTCCATGCCCTATGTTTCATCCGTCCTTTATCACTATCATTTTTTGAAGCATCGCTCTGCCTTAAGAAATATAATTTTAAAGTCTCTCTCCCCCTCTAAAAGACTTTCGTTGAAGTATCACAAACTCAATTATGGGACGTGGAAGGAAGTTGGTCAATATATTCAATTACATGATCATGGATTAGAAGAATATTAATATTAGTTAATAGACCATTGGCTGTTTTATTGAAGATCAATGTATTGGAATAAGGAGGCAACTTTTGAACCTAAAGTCCACAGTGACTCTGTGTCTGTAAGGTCTAGAAATTACAATATTGTCGTCTCATGCCTGAGAGAAGAAATCTACATATTGTGTTGGAAAACATTGTTTTTTTGTTGAAATACTACATGGGTCAAACCGTCAAAGTACTACATGTTAATTTTTCCTCCTTTGGATGAGGTTCCTTGTGTGTTTACCTATGTCACCTTCTTTGTGATAGTTTTAATTAATTACTTTTTTTGTTTGCTCTTCGCATGGAGTAGTTTCTGGGTGTCTTTTGTCTAGTCTGCCATCAGATGCTGTACTTGACCAAAGTACGGGGATCAGCTTCGTCTGTGATTTAAATGATAACATTCCAGCTCCTTGGCCATCTCTCTCTCACTTACCAGTTTCGTCATGCAATAAAAGTATGTCAGATCTCTTGCTTCCTATTATTTCCAGTGGCCAAAATTTATCTTCTTACATAACTAATGGCTGATCTTTATTACGACTTTCTGCTATTGCAGCTGTGAAAATTCCTGCACTTCCTGCGGCAGCATCTGGCCAGACCAGTAAGACTATCTACCTCTGTCGCTTACAGTTTCATAGTATGCTGATTTCTCTTTGTCCTTAGGTTAGTAATAAGTTTAAACTTCTCCGGATATGGACATGAGGGGTAAAAGAAAATTTGGAAGCTAACATAGTTTTCAATTTCACATTTCTTGATATATCATGGTTAAGTCCCACATTGGTTGAGGAAATGGGTTGTGGTCTTCTTATATGGTTTTGCGCAATCCTCTCCTAATGAGCTAGCTTTTGGGTTAAGTTGGGCCCAATGGCGATATGTTGACATGGTATCAAAGCTAGACTCATCAACCTTTGTTGGTGTGTTTCTCAATGTTGGGCTGAGCATGCTAGGGTGTTTTAACTCCTACATTAAATGAGGGAATTTGCTCTCCTTATATGGTTTTGGACAAATCCTCCCCTCATGTGCTATTTTTGGGGTCCACGGGACATATCTACACAATCGTAGAGTTTTAACAATAAAAAAAATATTTACCAGAAAGTATTGTTGATGGAAAAGGTGGATCATAATGGATAAGTTTTAACAATCAAATAAATGTTTACCAGAAAGTTCTTGTTGATGGAAAAGGTGAAGGGATAATATCAAATGGTGTTACTGCTTCCATGACATTGAGCCAGCTGCTAAGAATGGATAAAGAATAAAAAGGATTAAAGTCGTATTAACTGATCTGATTTAGGGAAAGTTTTGTGACATACAAGTACAAGGCCGTTGTGCTTCTGTTAAATCTCAGACGGGATTATTACAATGAGTGACAAGGGGGATTGGAGTGTGTTACCATTATTACCTTAGGATGTCTGAAACTGCTAATTGAACTTAGTAAAACACAGATGGAATTGTCGGCTGGAATAACCACTAAATACTAGTCACGTCATAGTATATATTAAATGGTGATACTGCTTGCATGACATTGCTAAGAATGGATGAGTAAGAAAGTATTAAAATCATATTAACTAAACTTACTTAGGGACAGTTGTGACACAAAACAATAAGATTTCAGTTCCTTCTGTTAGAGTCTATAGGATATCTGAAATTTAGAACTTACCAAAACACAAATGGAAATACAAGCTGGAATGACCATTTAATTCCAGTCTCATTCCGATCGTGCCAAAGTTACATCAGGTAATGTTTTCAACACTACCATATTAAGAAATCAAATTATTCTTATGCAATGAGTAGAAGGGTGGAAGCTTTATAAAATGCTTTTCACTTGGATATGGAAGCAGAGAAGAGTCATTCCAATTGACCTATCAGACAACCATACCTGCCACTGACACCGCCTATGAGTATTTCCTCCCTACACCCTAAGGACCAGCAAATATCTGAACCTCTAATTGGTGCATCCCAAACTTAGACTTCGCTTAGATGATCTTCGACAAATTAAAGCTTTCAGCTGCCATAAAATTGTGTTCCCTTATCCTAATTGAAACTGTAGCTTTCTCCCTACATACTTGCAGCTGCAACCATTGTAATCATCAGAAGTTCCCATAGTTCTCCTTTGTAACGAATACATAGATATACCCGGCGACTTTGGTTTTAGGTGCATCATTAATTTAAAAAAGGGCAGCCCGGTGCACTAAGCTCCCGCTATGCGCGGGGTCCGTGGAAGGCCGGACCACAAGGGTCTATTGTACGTAGTCTTACCTCACATTTCTACAAGAAGTTGTTTCCACGGTTTGAACCCATGACCTCCTGGTCACATGGCAGCGCAACACTCCCCTTTTGGTGCATCATTAATTCTTAAAATAATTTCGATGTTTGTGTTACCCATCTGGAAACACTAGATTCTAGAGAGTGATGATGAAGAACACAAAAAATGGTAGTGCTGGTTGTATGGAGATGAAAGAGGTGGTGGTTGATGACAGCCTGATGAGGATAGTTGCTTCAGTATCTATGATGATGATGAGAATCATGTTGGTGGATAGAATGATGTTGAAGAATATAGCAGCTGTCACGGGGACAGAGGTGACCATGCTAGCGGGTGGGGTTTAGGGGTTCTTTCCTTCTAATATGTAAGGCTATTTACTTGTGTTAGAGTATTTACTCTTCTTTTTTAAGTTTACAGTCCACCAAGTGATGGAATGGAAATAAGATAAGTAAATCTGAGTATGTACAATACAATTAATAGGTATCCCAACCATGCAAAGTGCTAGAAGCCAAGAAAGAAAATATTTCAACTTCCTCTTAAAATCCATTTAGAAATCATTTCTTCCAGTGTATAGCAATTCAGGGTGTGAAATGCAGTTCAGAAAATAAGAGTGCTTAAATTCTGAAGTCTGATAAAGGTAGCTAATCACTGTCATGGTCAGGTTTCTGTAATGTAATTTTGTTTTTATTTTATTCTGCGGGGAGACTTCTTCCTATGTGGTCACCATTCACCCGTTGTTCCATGAGAACCAAGGATAGTCTTGGCTTTCAATTATTTCATGGAAAATCTCACCTTCTGTTTTCTGAAGATCTATTGGGGCTGTAGAATTCCGTCTTAATTTGTATTGAGCATCTTGACAAAATCTTATCCATGGCCTTCACAAATGTGAATAGTTGAAACTATTTCCCTCTTATCGCTTGCTAGTTTGCAACTCAGCAACTTGCTTATACTTAGTTGCAGATTCACTTGAATTTGTCAGCTTGTAATCTACGAAAGTGTGACAGTTTATCTTTTATGAAGGTTGACGTACTTTTCATTGATACATTCTTGTTAATTTGTCAGGTATGAACAATTTAAGCATCGGGTCTCATCTGTGTCTCTTGGCCTTGGCGGTTCTTGGAAGCCTCTATTATACTTAATGCTGCCATTCCTGCTCAGCTAACCTTTATGGTGAGCAAATCTTATGAAATGATGATACGAGAAACGAATCTCTTTAAGTTAATAGTGCTGAAGGTTCTGATTTTCCTCAAATCTAATGTGTACAAAAGCTGGAAAATCATGCTCCCAATTAACTCGGAGAAGATTCCAAGTTTGAGTTCTCCGACCATATTTATTCCTCATTCTTGCATAATAAGAAAATTTTGTGAAATTACTTCAGAGGAGGTTGAATTCCGTGTAATTATTTCCACTTAGAAAAACTTTGCCTTGTATATGTCTGAAATTCAATTAATGTATTAGGTAGGTGTGTATGAGTAAGACTTTATAGGGGTTGGGATGTTGATTTTCGATGTCAATTTTCTTTTGTATTCCCCAGTTATGCATCAGAACCCTTTGATGCTTCAATCCCAAACTTGTCTCAGTTTCTATCCAGTTCACAAATTAAAGGTATTGCAAATTGCAGCACCTTCTTCAAGTGATAAATGTTCTGTTTTATAACTGTGTAATTAGTAACTTCCTATTTAATTAGCTACATAGCTCCTTATCATTTAGTTCTTTTTATTTTATAAGTGATTTCATTGTGTAAATACTTTTTACACCGTCAATGCATCGAATTTCAACTTTTAGGGGTCTTTTGGTTCATGGGATAAGATGTGGGATCGTAATTGTATGGTTGATTTTTCTTCCTATTATGAATTTTGCTCACTTGATTTGCACTAAACAGGCCTGCTTAAATTAGTGGGGAATACATGATCCCTCAAGTGTTGGTGATGAGTACATGATCCCTCAAGTTCGCAAAAAATAAAGGAAAAACAACTAATTAATTATATATCATACATAAAAAATGTTACATGGAAATATCTAGTTTTTGACCCTGAACCAATTGTGAGGGGAGAAATTATCATAATTTATTGATTTGAAGTATACAAGTGTTGTTGTATGCAATATATCATATTTCATATCAAAACATGAAGCTTTGTTCTCATTAGCAATGATTTAGCTATTTATCGGAGACATTCAACTCTAAATCAGCTTGGATATAAACTAGTGTTAACAAGATGAATTATCTTGATTACATAATTTGAAAATTGTGCTCTCAACTCAATTATTTTGAGCAAGTAACCTTGCATATGTTAAACTACGGGTTGACGATAAACGCACATGTGACCGTCTTATCAATACATCTATTTAAAGACATCACATAATAGGTGAATGGACTCATATTCACCTTTTATATTTTTTCAGAATTTAGGGAATTCAATCCCAACATTAGCAAGTATAATCAACTTATCATAAGAACAAGCAACAAAAATAAATTCTTAAAGAATTTTCTAGTTCTTCAATATATGTCAAATACTCAATCTGCATATTATATTTGAATCGGGATGGCCAAATCGCTCATTCCGACTAATAAAATTATTTATACTAGTAAACTTCCACGTCATGTGCTATTTGTTTTAGTAAACTTCTGGTTTACTATGACATGAATTGTTTTTATACCAATAAACTTATGGTTTACTGTGACATGTGATTTCATCATGCTTATATTTATGTAGTACAATTAAAAGAAGAAAGAGGATAATCATTCACATACATATTTCTTACCCACTATTATTTTGTAGATATTTAATCCTCCAATCATTTATAGCTTCAATATGATAGTCATTTACTTTAGTAAACTTCGGGTTCAATCAACCCGATTTTGTATATTACAATCTAAAATGAATTATATAATACTCACTTTGTCCCAATTTATATGACACACTTTCCTATTTTGTCAGTGATAAAAAGAATGCACACTTCCTTATTTGACAATAATTTAACTTTAAATTTTACATTTTACGCTTAACGATATTATCTATAACCACACAGATATATTTGACTTGTTTTAGACCACAAGATTTTCAAGTCTTCCTTTATTTATAAATTTTTAATGCTCAATCAAACTACATCATATAAATTATCACAGACGGAGTAATATTTAAGCTCTTCAAAAACCTTTAATTTAGTCTCCATAATCACATATTGTTTGGACACTACTAGCTCTTATGGAGCCCTTAATTGATTTTGTACTATCAAATGTTACCCTGACATCGCTGGTGTCATGAAAAAATTTGCAACCAAATAAATATTTAAAGACATTTTTATATTCATAAATGATAAAATAAATATTAATTGATACAGTCTTTGATACTGAAAGAATTAACAGACATAATTAGGATATCTAGTATCCCTAAATTCCAAGGGTTGATGCATATATACTGTCTCATGAAGATCACAATGTAGGAAAACATTCTTCACATCTAGCTGATGAATGGGATATGATTTTAAAAGAGTCAAGCTGAGCACAGTACGAATAGTTGTCGGCTTGACCACCGGGCTAAAAGTCTCACCACAATCCACATAAACCTGCTGAGTCTTACCATCACCTACAAGACGAGTCTTATGCCTTGCAAACGAATCATCGGAATTCTCTTTATGAGCAAAAATCCACATAGACCGAATAATATTAACACCAGATGGACGGGGCACCAACTCCCACGTCTTATTATCAATAAGAGCATTATATTCATCGATCATGGTAATTTTCCAATTAGGATCATTTAGGGCAGACACAGGATTACGGGGTAAGGGAGACTTAAGAATATTAGAATTTAAATTAAAATGTCTTTTTGGTTTAACAATACCCCGTTGACTGTGAGTGATTGGACCATGACTTGGGGTTGGATGGTGTGAATTTTGGGAATTTTTTGGGAGACGGATTTAATCGTGACGATGGACTGCCGCTAAATTCGGAAATTGCTGTTGAAGCGCATGGCTACCAAGCTATGAGAGCTCTCAAGTTTTGGCGCCATGCAGCGGGATTAAATCACCCTGGCTACTGGAAGACTGGTGTCGCGACGCTGACGACGTATTTTCTGAAAAATCTGAAAAATGACGGAAAATATAGGGGGAGATATCATCATCCAAAAAATCATAAGAACTAGGCATGAGTTTTTCTACTTTAGAAAATGGAAATTGAGATTCATCAAAGAGAACAGGACGACTAATGATGATTCGTTTAGATGACAAATCAAAATATTTATAACCACCACAGATAACCCAAAAACACACACGAGGTAGAACGTGTCTGAAATTTGTTGATTGTGGTGGATGGAAACAGTGGATAACATAAGCATCCAAAGACCCTAAGATGAGAATACGAATGAGTCTTATTGTATAAAACTTGAAGAGGGAGGAATATGTCAGACCTTTAGAGGGAAGAATATTCAGTAGATCGGTAGCCATTTGTAGCGCATGATGCCAAAACAATGGAGGGACGGAAGAATGAACCAATAAAGTGCGGATAATGTTATTAATGGTACAAATTTTTCGTTCAGCTTTCCTATTTTGTGAAGACGTATGAGGACAAGAAAAATGAAAATTTATCTCATTTTGAGCACAAAACTCCCTAAACTCCACATTGTCATACTCTTTACCATTATCACATTGGATGTTCTTTATTTCGCGTTCGAATTGAGTTCTTATCAGCTCTAACTTTTACGAAGATGGAAAAAACTTGTGATTTTTTCGCAATTGGAAATGTCCATAAAAATATAGAGTAATCATCCAAGAATAAAACATAATATCGATGACCCAGAATCGGAGATGTCCATAAATCGCTATGAATAATGTCAAATGACATTGAAGTATGAGAATTCGAAACTACAAATGGTAACTTAATAATTTTTTCTAAAGCACAGGATTGAAAAAGTGGAGTACTACGCATACCCTTACATGAAATAAACTTATGTCTATTTGAAGAAGATAAAATAGAAGATAAAAGGAGCAAGAACTGCAAAAGTGGAAGGCATGGCTTGACGCGAGATGCTGAAACTTGGTGTGATTGGATAAAGATCCCCCTTACTGTCACACCTTATGAGAGGACTCCCCGTCTTGAAATCCTTCACAGAAAACCCAAACGGATCAAAATCAATAGAAACCCAATTATCAGTGGTGAATTTACGGACAAACACTAAATTTTTAATCAATTTTGGGGCATGAAGGTTATTTTTCAGGACAAGTGGTGGATGATGAGGGGATAAAGTTTTATTACCATAACCCTTAATTGGAATAGAATTGTCATTACCAACAATTATACCACGATTACTGGTCAAATTGGAATAAAACGAGAGAGTACCTTGGTCGGATGTCATATGGGTGGTTGCAGTTGTGTCCATGTACCAATTAGGGTCCGGTTGAGTCAAGCCAAGCGTGTGCATCTCTGCTTCAATGTCGGTCTGAGTGGAGCCCATTGCGTGGTGGGCCTGAGGGAGCGAGGTCTAAGTATATCAGTTCTTTGTCCATCCATAGTCCGAACCACAGGTCGACGAGAAGAAGATGGGCCGCGACACTTGCACGGGCTGAGACTGAGGCGCCGCGGCGCTGGGACCCAGTGTCACTATCCAGGGGCCCCCTGTGGGCCCCAAAACTGTTGCTGCTGCTGACGGTTGCCCCCGTTGTTGCCACCGCGATTTTTACCATTATTCTTCTGATTTTGTCTCTTCTTACCACCCCCGTTGTTGTGATTTTGGGTCACATTGGCTGGATTTGAAGCAGAAAAATTGGAAGCAGTCATCATGACGACGAGGCTTGCTCCGATCGATGCCCTTTTAGCCAAACCCGTTTCATCTAAAGTGAGCATGGAGCGGGCTTGATAGAACTCCGACAGGGGGTTACTTTGACGAATAACTGAAGCAACCCCTGTATAGGCCTCGGATAGACCGGTAACCATCTGAAAAACTAGACGACTATTTAGAAACAAGAGAACCCACGTTGCGAAGTTGGTCTGCCAAATCCTTGAGGCGTTTGCAATAAGAAGAAACGTTTGGAAAATTTGTCATAGCAATTTGAAAAAATTCCTGCTCAAGGATAACAATGCGAGAATGACTGTTATCTTGGAAGATGTCACGCAATCGATTCCACGCCGCCATAGTTGTGGAGTTGGGTTCCATAATCGTCTGTAAAAGATCCAAGGAGATAGTGACATAAATCCACTGGAGAACCTTGACATCAAGCATGTCACATAAGTCTGGATCTGCTACTTTGCTGGGCACAATCGTTGTAGACGTAGAAGACATATCACCCCCCCCCCCCCCAGGAGTAGTGAGAAGGATGCTGTGGTGAAGAACTTTATGTGCCATAACATGAATCTTGAATAATTCTGCTCACGTCTCATATTGGACGTTCTTTAGATCAAGAACGATAGGAAGAACGCTCTTGATGTTAGAAACGGTGAGGGCAAGATGAAAAGTGTTCTTATCGGTCATGGTGAATAGAACAAACTTTGGACAAGATTTCGGAGAAGAAAATTTGTGAGAGAGGATTTTCTGGAAGAGAAGGGTCGCGGCACTGGAAAAAATCCAAGAGGGAGGGCCGCGACGCTGTGCAAGAAAATTCGAGAGAGAGAAAGTTTTGAGGAGCGGAAGAAGGGTAAAGAAAACCTAGACTCTTGATACCATGAAATAATTAATCTCTTGATTATTCTTATTGATGAATGACATATATATACAAGTTACATAGGAAAATGCTTTTCCTATTCTACCTCTAAATCCTTATTCTATTTGGAGACTAACTTTACAATTATGGTAATATTACACTACTAATTATGATACAAAATTAAGTCTAATATTTACCAAATATACAATGGAAATCTGGGACAGGACGTGGGGCCCCACTGCTTTTACCGAATATGTTTAACAGATACTTCTACGGTAAATATCTCCTTCAGGGAGAATACCCATTAACATCTTAATATTTTGTATCAAAGCGGCAACCACATAATTATTCTTTCTTCAAAAAAATTTTGTATGAATTTGCTTCCGGAAAATCAGTAAGTAAACATAATTTATTAATGTGGTTATAGTAGAAAGTATTCCACAAAATTTATATAGACTTATAATGATACATAATAAAAGTATCCAACATGATTTGACGGACGAAAGTATTCCACAAATTTTTTGTACGTACAACAATGATCTTCATACCACAAAATAACACTTATATCCTTTGTAATTTTATCTCTTTAGAAAGTGTGTTATGATTTTTCTTCATTCACTCCACATAATGAAATTTGGTCATTTAGATGAGCATAGTTTACAATAATTCATTATTTCTCTCAATCACAAGAAAACATTGCTTCAATATATTTCTCAAACCTTTTTCTGCTCGTAAAAAGACTTAACAATACTTTCAGATCACCAAAATACATAGATGACCATTCCTTAGCACTACATCTCAATACTTTAAGAAAATTGCACCAAATTAAATATAAACATTCATTTATTATTTTGCCACATTAAATAACTAAAATTATAACTTGCAGAAAAATAAGAAAAATATTTACATATATTATAAAGTTACATTAGATTTTTGGGAGAAAATTTTATTATTTTACTACTTTAAAAGTAAATTTCAAAGATAAACGTTTTCGCTAGTAAAATTTAAAACCTTTATTTCGGGAGTTTAAAACCTTAATATTTCGGGAGTAAAGTTCAAACTATAATTAATTCAGGAAATTTTAAGGTTTTACTACTGTCGGAATAAATTTTATAATTTTATTAATTCGAGAGTAAAGTTCAAAATTCTAATAATTTCAGAGTAAATTTCAGAATTTTACTACTTCGGAAGTAAATTTCAAATGTATTACTTCAAGAGTAAAAAAATTAAAATTTTACAACTTCAGTAAAAACACAAAGTTCAAAATAAAACCACAAAATTTTCTACTGCGCATAATAACGACAGCCATCTTAAAAGAAGTATTGATCTATTAGACAGAAATTTAATACAGCTACCCTGACATGTTACACACGGGATCAATAGTATAATAATCTAAAATATTCACAAGTTCAATATCTTTTAAAAAGGAATACTCTTTAACTACCGACAAAGTAACCACATATCTTTTCATTGTAAATGATATTAATCTCTCACCAATCTTCTCATTAATATCAAAGTATATATAGTATATAATATTTATCTTTTTTATAATAAAAATCTTAAACCTAATCACAAGAGAAATCATAGTCTTACCATAATTATATTTACAAAATATATGAAAATATTCTAATTATGGGTAGGGAATATTGTTACTTTGACTATATACATTATTCACACGTTTACACACCCCCTCATTCGGACCGGGAGGAGGCCGGACGCTAAGACTGGATTTGAAGTCAAGAAATAACCGTCTGGGAAGTCCTTTGGTAAATATGTCTGCATACTGATAGGATGATGAAACATGTAACACTCTGACATGGCCTAGCGCAACCTTCTCACGAACAAAGTGTAGGTATATCTCAATGTGCTTGGTTCGCTGATGTTGAACTGGATTATGAGAAAGATAGATGACAAAGATCTTATCACAATACACAATAGATGTCTGACGCAAAGGACACTGAAGTTCCAACAGTAAATTTCTGAGCCAACAAATTTCAGCTACCACATTTGCAACGCCTCTGTACTCAGCCTAGACCGAACGAGATAGGGTAGCACATTGCCGGCGTACCAAGAGATCAGATTATCTTCTAGAAATACATAAAAGACGGAGGTGGAGTGTCGCGTGTCCGGACACCCTGCCCAATCTGCATCCGTATAAGAGAGCAACATGTTTGATGCAGAGGGGTATAGGTGCAAACCATACTCAAGTGTGCCCTTAATGTATCGAATGATACGCTTAAGAGCACTGAAATGAGACTCCCTGGGAGCATGCATGAAAAAGCATACCTGCTGAACAACATAAACAATGTCTGGCCTTGTGAATGTGAGGTACTGAAGTGCACCTGCAAGGCTCCTATACATAGTAGGATCGGAGACTGGAGCACTATCCATAGCACTGAGCTTAGATTTCGAATCAACTGGAGTAGGTGAGACTTTGAAATTCGCCATCTTAGCCCTGTACACGATCTCTTTTGCATACTTACGCTGACACAAAAATATGTGGTTGACAGACCTGGTCACTGATATCCCCAAAAAGTAACTCAGCTTCCCCAAATCAGTCATTGCAAATTCGGACTTAAGTCAGGCAATAATCTCATTTTTCAATCCGTCGGAGGAGGCAGTAAGAACAATATCATCCACGTAAAGTAATAAGTAAGCAGTGCTACTACCTCGATGAAAAACGAAGAGTGATGTATCACTCTTGCTGCATACAAACTCAATCTGCAAGATATAACTGGCAAATCGATCATACCACGCACTGGGGGCCTGTTTCAGGCCATATAGTGACTTACGGAGATGACACACATAGTGAAGAACTGCTGGATGGGTGAACCCTGGCGGCTGATGCATGTAGATTTTCTCTCTCAGATCCCCATGTAAGAATGCATTTTTCACATCAAGCTGATGGATCGGCCAGTGTTTGCCCATGACAATGCTCAAAGTTGTGAGAATGGTAACCGGTTTGACAACCGGGCTGAAGGTCTCACCACAATCAATGCCCTCCTGCTGATTTGTGTCATTCGCCATAAGTCGTGCCTTATACCTCTCAAGATCTCCACTGTATCTGAATTTGTGACGAAATAGCCACAGACAACGGATCACATTCACCCCCTCAAGTTTATGTACTAGATCCCATGTGTGTTGTTTAGTTAAAGCATTGAATTCCTCAGACATAGCCGCATTCCAATTTGGATCTTGTTTTTACAATATAGGGTTCTTGGGAATTAGTGAAATGGTTTGGGCAGACAAGTTAAATTGGACTTTGGGTTTGAAGATTTCATGCTTTGCACGAGTTTCCATTTGGTGAGTGGGGATAGTGGGAGGCTCCAAGACGGAGAGATTTGTTGGATATGAAGAAGGAGGGGTTGACGCCGTAGGAGGCACCGCGGTGCTGTGATCAAGGACCGCGATCTTTGGAAGGCAATGTCGGCGCCGTGAACAAAGCGCGGCACGGAGGGCTGCACCTCTCGAAGTTTTAGCGCGCCGCCTCGGCAGGCGCGGCTGTCGGCGATGAAACAGAACTCGTTCGCAGGAGTTTTAGCGCCATGCGCTGGCGTGATCTCGCGGCATTTATGCTCTAGTTGACTGAGGATGATGGGAGAGATGGCAGGCTCGTCAAGAAAAGAGTAATTCGGTTTTTGAAACTGTTTAAGATTCGAAAATGGGAATGTGGTCTCGTCGAATGTGATGTGACGAGAGATGTGGATCTGACGAGTGGACAAGTCATAGTATAGATAGCCCCTATGGTTCGACGGGAAGCCTAGGTAGACACATGGAGTGGACAAGGGGGCTAGTTTGTGAGGGGCAGTATAGGAAAGGTTAGGATAACATAGACAACCGAGTATCCGGAGATGATCATAAGAGGGGACTCTATGATAGATGATTTCAGTAGGGGTCCTATTGTGAAGGGTGCTAGTTGGGAGAATATTGAGAACGTATTCTGACATTTTAGCAGCATATACCCAGAAGGACGGAGATAGGAAGACTTGAATCAATAGAGTGTGAATCATATTGTTAATGGTGCAGATGATTCATTCAGCTTTACCGTTTTGTGGGGAGGTGTGGGTGCAGTAGAAACGAAAGTCCATGCCATTATTATTACAAAACTGGTGAAACATAGAGTTATTGAATTCATGACCATTATCGCACTGAAAAGATTTTATACCTTTTCAAACTGTGTTTGAATAAATGTTCGAAACTCAAGAAATTTGACAAACACTTCCGATTTAAATTTGAGAGGATACAACCAAACAAAGTGAGAAAAATCATATAGTAAGATAAGATAGTATTTATGACCGAGAGAACTAACAACAGGTGATGTCCATAAATCGGCATGTATAATATCAAAATGTGCAAAAGTAACTGTAGAATCCGGAAAAAAAAATAATATATAGTTATGGTTGAGTTAATAAATATATATATATATATATATAAGAAAACAATGAATAAATTGCATGGGATAGAGTTAGTGTTAAAGTTGGATAAATAGATAGATAAAATGAAAATAAAAAAATAAAAAAAAAAAAGAAAAAAAACAAACAAACATGAAGCATTGATGCACGTCTTTGCTTCCCCCCCTTCCCCCTTTTAATTTCCCCTCCAACTCTTGTCATTCCACCTTTCATAGGTTATAGAAAACTCTCCACTTATACATTGTATTTACACACAAACAAAGTACATAGCATAAAGGTTAGAAAATCAGGAAAAAAACAAGTGAAAAGAAGAGGAAAAAATCTGGAAAAAATACCAAGAGGGCAAGAAGAACAAGAATCAAAATACTAGAGAGTAAGGATAATTTTAGCAACCACACAACAATAATCTTCACACTTACAAGGTGAGTTTTATCACTCAGAAATTCTTGGTAATATCCTTTATTTTAAGTTCAATACATGTTAGAATAAGAATTGAGTGTTGAAAAGAAATATTGAACTTTTGATTGTTTAGATAACTAGTTGCGTCATGAACTTTACGAACTGTTCTCACTAAGTTATAATTGTTAGAAAAATAGATGAAATTTGGAAGAGTGGTACACCTATCTATTATGATCATATAGAACCAAAAATGAGGTAAAATGGACATACGGTTTGAAAGTTATCACAGTTCAAAGTTCCTGCCTTAGATTTGGCCGAAATCCGGAAAGGCATAATTACCAACTGTTTTTATTGAGTTTTACTTATTAGAATTATATGAAAAATTACATGGTTGTATATCTCTCTGTTACGGACAGATATAGACAAAGAGTTATTAAAACGGACTTACGAGTTGAGAGTTATTGTAGTTTGAAGTTGCTGCCTCGGATTCGTCGGAATCCAGAAGGGCAGGACGTTGAAACGTAAAACGGTACTAATCTGTGGGGAATATGAAAATTGTTGCTAAATGAAAGTTCTATATATCTTTGTTTTGGACATTTTGAGACCTTACGAGGGTCTATCCGACTTACGGATTGAGAGTTATCGCTGTTTAAAGTTTCTGCCTCGGATCTATCGAGATCCAGGAAGGGCAGCGAATAAAAGTGTAAAACTGTACCAAATGGTACGGAATATGAAAGGATGGTTCACATGGAGACGTGCATCTCTCTGTTCTAGTCGTTTTGAGATTTTATGGGGCTTGAACTGGTTTACAGATTAGGAGTTATGACTATTCTAAGATTGGGTTTTGTTTAATAAAAATTCTGCCGAAACAAATCTCATATGGCTGTTTTGAGGATAAATTTGTGTTAGTTAACCAAAGTAGTTTTAAATGAAATTTGGTACAGTGAAAGATCCCCGTCTTACCTTAGTTTCCGCTTGAGAAACACCTTAGTTGGAGTTATGGTTAAAAAGTTATAATCGTTACAAGTATGAATGACAGAATGTTGGGGAAAAAAATATTATTTATTCAATCTTCTGAAAAATATGAAAAGTGAATACGTGTTCACATAAATATATAAATATAAACTTAATGGATCGGGTTGCACGCCGCAACAAAACGTAAAGTGAATACGTGTTCACAAATACGTAAATATAATGGATCGGGTTGCACGCCGCAACAAAACGTAAAGTGAATACGTGTTCACAAATACGTAAATATAATGGATCGGGTTGCCGCGTAACAAAACGTAAAGTGAATACGTGTTCACAAATACGTAAATATAATGGATCGGGTTGCGCGCAACAAAACGTAAAGTGAATACACGCTCACAAATACGTAAATATAATTGATCGTGTTGCACGCAGCTACAAAACGTAAAGTGAATACTTGTTCACAAATAAGTAAATATAATGGATCGGGTTTCACGCCGCAACAAAACGTAAAGTGAATACGTGTTCACAAATACGTAAATATAATGGATCGGGTTGCACGCAACAAATATGAAAGATGAATACATGTTCACCTATATATAAATATGAAAAGTGAATACGCGTTCACAAATATATAAATGTAATAAACATGTGGAAATGCAGGAATGTCTTAACGTATAATACGAGATAAAATGAAGTGTTAGTTAAACGAGAATTTCCTATGAGGAGTTGTTGCATATTTAAAAATGTTGTAACTTGATATGTTTTGCAATATGCTTATTACATTATAATGTGATTGCACTTGGAATATTGTGGTGTTACTTTGAATTGCAGGTAAGGTTCTCACCGTGTGACTCTTTATTTAACATGTTTCAGAAAGCGTGATAGAGGAAAGACTCACGCCAAGGCTAGCGATCGTCCATGACCTCTTGTCATACCAAGTCCATTGCTTGGGCTTGGTACTCGTCGAGTTCAGATGTCGGTTCGGTGTCTCGAAATGCCGTGTGGAATGGTCTCCTTCCAACTTAGAATAATATTTGTCAGTATGTCTATGTAGAAACAATATTTGCACGAGCATGGGCTCGCGTTATATTTTCAATAAAGTCATAAACAAATTTCTTTATTGTTATTTTTATTAATAGCTCCGTATTTGAATATAAGTTTAAATTCCTAAATAAAGAGAATTAAATGGTGCTCCTGGTGGAAAATAATTGTCCAGGTGTCATCACGCCCTAAGTAAAGACTTAGGAAAATTTGGGGCGTGACAGTAACACTAGTAGATGATTTAAATGGAAGACGAGTATGTTTGCCTAAAGAACAAGAAATGCAGTTTTGGGCAAGCTTCCCATTACAAGTAATGAAATTATTGCCTTTAAGAAAACTAAAAATTGGAGCTCCTGGATGCTCAATCCTATTATGCCATGTTGAAGAAGAAATGACCGCTAGAGAGACGAGAGAGATAAATCTGGCAGCGGAGGTGGGAGTGAATGAATATAGATCCCCCGTGCTATTGCATCTCGTAAGAGGTGTCCCCGTATGAAGATCCTTCACAGTGAAACCAAAAGGGTCAAAATCAACAGAGACGGGCATTATTACGAGTGAATTTGCGGATAGAGATTAGATTCTTAATTACATGTGGGGCATATAGGGTATTTTGAAGTGGGAATGGATTAGGAGGTGGTGTGTATGATGTACCAAAATTCTTTACTGGAATGCGGTGACCACTACCAACTGTCACAAATTGAGGATGTTTTAAACCAAACAGTTTGGAAATATTATCTGCAGTCCGGATGATATTAATGAGAAGACTCCTAAGTGAGATTAATATCATCTTACAGTAACAGCAATTCCAGCATGCCAGTTCTAATAATAAAATACTAAATACACTACCAACCCGAAATGAAATTATCGTGGAGTGGTTTTATGGTTTGTTTGACCAAGTTTTTTTAAAACAATTTCTGTTTCTTAAAAGTAGTTTTGCAGAAACTGTTTCTAGAGAGTCTGTTAGGGTGTTTGACCTATAATTATAGAAGTACTTCTGAGAAACATAAACAATTCTCTGTTTGGCTCATATTTATGCAAAGAAACTAGAATATTATTTTTAATAGATTTAAAACTATTTAAAATATTCTTTTCTATCCTAGTTTCTAAAAATTAGTATATCTTTACAATTTTTTTTATTTAATTGCAACATTTAATCAAAAAATGATATTATATTGTACCTAAGAAATGTAACGATAATATGATAGTCAATAACTCAATATGTCCAAAAGTTGAATATAATCATTACACAACTAATAAACTAAAATATAGAAATATTATTATGACCTGCGACTCATTAAGGAAGTGGCAATATTGTGGCGAACATATTTCATACTAACACTCATTCATCGATCCATCATGATCACATCTCAAAGTTCTTGATGTTCCTTCAATATCTTCATACTCCTTCAACATCAGGAACATCTGTTTTTAATACCGTTACAATATGTTTTTTAACAATTAAGCCTCAGTCCCAAACAATATTTTTTGAAAAAAAAAAAAGAACAGAAAACATATCGAGTAGTTATCAAAAACCCCATAAAGAATTAAACACAATTGAATTAAGCATTTTAAAACAGATAACATATCAACTACTTATTGAAAACCCAATGAATAATTAAACCCAGTTGAATTAAGTCTATAAACAAAAAATTGAAGAAAAAAATAGATAACATATCAACTAATTATCAAAAATCCAGTAAATAATTAAACCCAATTGAATAAAAAAAAGAGTGAATAATTAAACCCAATTGAAATAAGTCTATAAAAAATAACATATCAACTAGTTATCAAAAACACAGTAAATAATTAAACCTAATCGATTTTTTAAAGTGAATAATTAAACCAAATTGAAAAGAGCCGATCAACAATTTTATTTAAAACATAAAATAAAAAATGTTTGGAAAAACATGGAGCATTCTCTTCCATTTTAGAAACAATTTTTGATTTTAAAAAAAATATTTCTACTTCTTGATAAGTATGTGTTTGACCCAAAACAATTATAAAATTTTGCCAAACACATACTTAGACATCCACAAAGTAATTTCTCTTTACTACTAAAAACAAACTTTTGACCGTTCAGCTCACAAAAGCAGGAATATTAAACGCACCATCTGCCTCTATAGAAATTGTTAATGGTCCACATTCTTAAAAGTTCTACGGACTACTTCGGGAACAGATTTATGAATTTACTATTCAGGAGCAGATTTTTTAGTTTATTACTTCGGAAGTAAAATATAGAATATTTAAAATATTATTTCTCAATTATTTTACCTCTTCCAAAGGTGAGTCGTGATTACTTTACAGTCAATTAGAGCACCTCGTTATTTATAATCTTTACAAAATATCATCACATTTACTTCACGGAATGAATTTGTATTTGTAACATTTATCATTCTTCAATAATGGAACATAATCATCCGAACGTGCTTTAATGACATCAAATTATAACTTATAACTCCTTTTAAGATGTTGCTACTTTAGGAGCAAATCGAGACATGCATATATATAATGTAGAGAATTATTGTCTAACACATCTTCAATTGTAATCATAACAAACATATAAAAATATTATCACGCTCGGTGGTCATAAACTTATCTAAGTATTAAATGGATAAGAAACATTATCTTATCAAACGACCAACCCTGTTGATATGGAGATAGAAGTCTTCCATAAACAATTTCAAGATATCCATTCGTTGCATTGGAAAAAAAAGGACACTAAACAGTTCTTTCTAAATCTCAATATATAGGAACGTAATCATTATCATCATCGTATTTAAATAGTAATTGTGTAAATATCAACATATATAAAATAAAATCAAGCTATGTGTTAATTAAGGATCATTATTTAATTACTTCGGCACACTCGTATTGATGAGTTTCATATATTGAAATCAAACAATTGCAGATATCCACAAGATTGAAAAATCAACATGATACCATTGTTAAGGTGGATTTGTAGAACACGTACCTTTGATCTTTTCAAAATAAGTGCTCAAGCAGAGTCTCGTGCTGATAACATGTTATGAAATAATCAGAGGAATAATATCGTGGAGAAAGAGAAAAAATAGAAGAGTTCTTTATTTCTATTAAGATGTAATATACAACGGAGAAACCCCCTCTATATATAGGAGAAAATTAACCTGGTCCCAAAATTACTAACCATAATCTTTAGACATTTATGAAGAGTTCTAGCAGAACTCGAGATTCATTATCGAAGAGGAGAATTGAGAACAGGGACTGTTCTATTGAGAGAAAGAGAGTCGGTTGAAAATGAAAATGACTCATACTCTAAGTAAAATATTCTAGGCTATTTATACTACTAGTCTAATGACTAATTAACCACTAAGTAATTAATCATCTAAATATTATATTAGATTTTATACTATGTGCTACACTCCACTGTACACAAGTATATACATCTATACATTTTCCAATATCTCTACACTCCCCTCAAGTTAGGAGATATGAAAATATTTTTCAATCCTAGCTTGGATGCAATTCGAATATGTTGAGGTCCTACAAGAGCCTTGGTGAGGACATCAACCGGCTGTACAGTTGTTGGCATATAAACAGGCTGAATCAGGCCCTTTTGGATCCATTCCCGTATAAAATGACAATCAATATCGATGTGTTTCGTCCTTTCGTGAAATACTGGGTTAGCTGCGATCTGAAGAGCTGACTTGCTGTCCGCGAAAACAGCTACAAGCAACTGAATGTGTCGTCCTAGTTCTTCATATAATCCAGCTAGCCAAACAATTTCTGAAACTGAAGCAGCCATTGCGCGATATTCTGCCTCTGCAGAACTTCTCGACACTGTCACCTGCTTTTTCGACTTCCATGCTATAGGAGAATGACCAGACATTACTAAGTAACCAATGATCGACCTCCTAGTATTAACACACAAACCCCAATCTGCATCACAGAAAACTTGCAGTGTAGTGCTACTTTTACTCGACATGAAAATACCAGAACCTGGTGCTTCCTTTATGTACCTTACTAGTCGCATTCCAGCTTCAAGGTGTGAAGTTTTAGGTGTCTTCATGAACTGTCTGAGGCACTGAACAACAAAATCTATGTCTGTCCTTGTGTTTGTGAGATACATCAGCCTTCCTATCAACTTTCTATATACTCCAGGATCTTCCAATATCTGATCTGTAGCTTCAACTCCATCAGCAATTGCATCCTTTTCTGACTGAATGTATGCATCATAAGTAACAGTAGTCAGTTTTTGGTTGGCTTTCATTGGTGATGAGGCACACTTTGACCCACACAATCCCATATTCTATATCAATTCCAAAGCATATTTTCTTTGATGCATAACTATTCCTTCCGGATTTTTTGCAAACTCAATTCCAAGGAAAAATTTAAGCTCTCCCAAGTCCTTGATCTTAAATGTTGTCTGCAATATATCCTTGGTATCCTGAATTAGTTTTGCATCATTCCATGTGATAAGTAAATCATCAACATACACAAGTATGACCACCATCTTTCCCTCTCTTTGTTTGATAAACAAAGAGTAATCTCTGTGGCTCTGGCTGAAACCAGCTTCCAGTAGTGTTGTTGTAAGCTTGATGTTCTATTGCCTTGAAGCTTGTTTTAAACCATATAGAGATTTTAACAATCTGCACACCTTCTTCTGTCCTCCATTCTGAAAACCTTCTGGTGGTTTCATGTATACTTTATCATATAAATATCCTTGTAAGAACGCATTATATACATCCATTTGAAATAGACTCCATTGCTTAGTTGTTGCAGTGGCTATAACAGCCCTCACAGTTGTCATCTTAACTACAGGAGAAAATGTTTCCTGATAGTCAAGTCCTTCTTTTTTGTTGTATCCATTGGCCACCAACCTAGCCTTGAACCTCTCAATATCCCCTAATGTTGTGTATTTCACCTTGTACACCCATCTATATCCTATAGCTTTCTTTCCTTTAGGCAGATCTACCATCTTCCATGTCTTGTTATCTTCCAGGGCTTGAATCTCAGCCTTCATTACTTCTACCCATCTCTTCTCACTAGCTGCTTCTGAATAATTGTGTGGTTCAATCTCCTTTGAAATCTGTCCAACAAATTTTTGATATTGACAAGACAATCCTGAGTAGTCCACTCCATCAGAGATGTAATATAAACATATAGAAGAGCCTTGATTAGTGACATAATCCCTATGCCAAATAGGTGGTTTGCACTGTCTGTTAGATTTCCTGACTACTTCCACAGATGGATTCTCATCTGTTTCAACCTCCATCTGCTACTCATTCTCAATCATATATTCATGTCCACTGCCCACCATCACTGTGTCATCTGGATTATGTACTGCATGTACCTTATCTAGATTTCCATGATGTTGTGACATTAGAAGATCCTCAAAACAAAAATGTTCTTGTGTTGTCATGAAACCAGGTCTGTCTTCTGTGTCATTTTGAAAGGGAAAAACTGATTCCACAAATGTCACATCACTACTCATGAAGAACACTCCATTCTCCATATCATACAACTTATAACACTTTTGTGAACTGTCATATTCCAATATTACAGCTCTCACTGCCCTATGACTGAATTTGTCCAATCTTGGCAGCTTTGTTGCAAAGCATAGACAACCTATCACTCTCAAATGAGAAAGTGAAGGAGTTTTCTTATATAACATCTCATATGGGGATTTGTTCTTCAAAACAGTAGAGGGAATTCTATTTATAACATATGTTGCATTCTCTATACAGAAACCCCATAGTCTGTCTGACAGATTTGCCTGAATTTTCATAGCTCTTGCTGTTTCCAACAGATACCTATGTTTCCTTTTCATAACACCATTTTGTTGTGGTGTACATGGACAGGAACTCTCATGTATTATACCATAACTCTGAAATAATTGCTTACAGTTAGAGTTGAAGAACTCTGATCCATTATCTGACCTTACACCTTTTATTACCATATCAAATTGAGTGTTTACCTCTATGAAGAAGTTTTTTAACACAGTTATAACATCAGATTTTAACCTCAACAAGAATACCCAAGTCCATCTTGAAAAGTCATCCACAACAGTTAGAAAATATCTCATTCCATTGAAAGTTTCAACTTTATAAGGACCCCATACATCCATATGTAGAAATTGAAAAGCTTCTGATTTTCTGCTTGTACTAACAGAGAATGGTACTCTAACTTGCCTTGCTAATGGACATACTTCACAATTGCTCAATTAAAGGAATCATTATTACTAAAACATGACATTTTCCTTAACACACCTATGGGAACATGACACATCCTAAGATGCCATGTAGCAGCATCAACCTCCTGTAGTCCTATTTCTTACCCCTTATCTTTTATTACCTTCTGTCTTGCCTGCTGCCATAGCCCTGATCACACTTTCCTTATTAATCTCTGCATCAATGCCCAACACATATAATCCTCCTTCTTCCTCACCAATCACTCTCACCTTTCCAGACGAGAGATCCTGAAACACACAGTATTTAAGGAAGAATGTAACACTACAATGTAATTCCTTGATTACTTTAGAAACAAACATGAGGTTGAATTTGAATGTAGGTATGCATAATACACCCTTAAGCACATCACCTTCCCCTAAATGGTAGTCTCCAACATGTGTGATGTTAGCTGATTATCCTGTCGGCATATGCATTTTCCTGCATTTCCTATCAAATTTTTAATCTTCAGTAATTTTTTATTGTTAGTCATGTGGTTTGTGGCTCCTGTATCCACAATCCATTTTATTATCCTTTCTGTGTTCGATGCAGACATACCTGCCATATTTGCGACTGCATTAATAGTGTTCCCTATTGTGTCCTCACTGTCAAGAATTCTCGTGACACGATGTTGTTCAGTGTGAGGCTCATGCTGATTCATGACTCATCTGATTTCCATTCTGTCCTGCTCCCTGCTGCATATGATGAACAAATTTATTATTCATTTCTCCAGTATCCTCATAATAAGAGCCTTCTTCTAGTGCTGCATTTGCCCTCATTGTCTTTCCTTTGAAATCCTCAGGGTAGCCATTTAGTTGATAACATTCATTCTCTAAATGACCAGTCTTCCCACAATGGTCACACTTCATTAGTTTAAAGCAATCTAGCTTCACATGTCCTCTCACATGACAGAAATCACAGACTATCTTAGGATTGTATGGCTTCATGTGCTTCGAAGGTCCAACTTTATTCCTTGATGTAAACATTGCCACTAGTTCTATCATGTCTTGCATCAGTTTCTGACTTTTCTCTTGATTAATCATAGCATAGACTTGGTTTAAACTAGAAATATTTTGCATCATTAGAACCTGACTTTTAGCTTGATTAAAGCTGTCAATTAATCCTATTAGGAACTGCAACATCCGCTGGTATTGCAAGTGATCCACAAACTCCCTCGACTTGTCACAACATGTTGGCAATGGTATAATCGAATCATACTC
Organism: Przewalskia tangutica; assembly: GCA_029844215.1. NCBI lineage: Eukaryota > Viridiplantae > Streptophyta > Magnoliopsida > Solanales > Solanaceae > Przewalskia > Przewalskia tangutica. The sequence goes on along the minus strand of CM056727.1, from coordinate 34,986,976 downwards.
GTCCCACAAGTCCTTCAATTTGGAATAATACATTGATACAGACGATACTCCTTGTCTCTGTGATACTATTTCTTTGTATAATTGAAACACCCTTGAACTATTTATCTTGTCGAACCTTTCTTTTAGATTTTTCCAAATTGTATGCGAATCCGAATTGAAAAGCATTCCTGTGAGTAGATTTTTACTCACGTTTCCCATCAACCACGATACAACTATGGCGTTACATCTCTCCCACAATCCAGTCAATACTCCATTGTAAAGTTCTCTTCTCAAAGTTCCGTCCACAAATCCAATTTTATTTTTTCCTAACAAGGCTAATTTCATCGCTCGACTCCACAAGGTATAATTGTCCATACCTGTTAGAGTTACTCCAATCGACAACGATCCTGACGCATCTGAGGGGAATAAATACAATGGATGGTTGTGATCTATCACCATTGAAGCACCTGCCGTCGAATCTTCAGGCGTTCCCATCCTTGTGTTGTTTATCGCTTCTTCTGAATGTAATTGAAATTCGAAATTCCTTGCATGCAATTGCTGTCGACCTCGATTCCTTCGATCTCGACTCCTGCGACTTTAAATTCTTCCTTCAATTTCAATCGATTCCTTTAATTCAATCGATATCAATTTCTCGATCTCTGCTCCTCATTTCTCCGATAATTCCTTCCTCGACATCCAGTTCTCTCCTGTGCTCTGATACCATGAAGAGTTCTAGCAGAACTCGAGATTCATTATCGATCGAAGAGGAGAATTGAGAACAATGAATGTTCTATCGGTTACAGAAGAGGAAAATGAAAATAACTCATACTCTAAGTAAAATATCTAGGCTATTTATACTACTGGTTTAATGACTAATTAATCACTAAGTAATTAATCGTCTAGATATTATATTAGATTTTATACTATGTGCTACACTCCACTGTACACAAGTATATACATCTATACATTTTTCAATATCTCTACACTTTGCAATAATAAATAATATTAATAATAATGAACATATTTTCTATATTTATTTATTCTATCATAGATATATGTATCCCGGACTATATTGCGCATCTTTAGGGTGGCTGCATGATTAATTATTAATTAGATTAGAAAAATGGAGTGACACTAGTCAAATTACGGGAACGAAACGTTACTATCACATCTTTTTCTATAGAATATGGAGGTGCAAAGCAGCTAGCATACCAAATGGTCAGGGGCTTAGTCCGCGTCTTCTTCTTTTCGAACGAAAAAAGCGCCATTTCTCTGCAAGTTGAACCCACTAATTAAGAGGTACTGTTCTTCTGTCCAATATCTATCTCTTTTTTTTTTTTTTTTTAATTTTTCAAAATAAAACTTTTGCTTTATCTCTTTGCGCTGCGTAAATGGTGTTTTTCTTTCATCTCCTAATTACAGGATTTTTTTTAATTGTATTGTATTGATCATTTTTTAGTTTCCCTTTAAATTTATGATTTTGAAATTTAAAGAGTGTGAGGGAATAATATTAGTATTACTTGAAATTATACTGTGGGATGGAATAATATTCCCTGGAATTAAAATTAAAAAGTGGGGCACCTTTTACTATGGCATGGTTGTCGTTATTCTTTTGGTAGATATCCCTTTTCTATCATCGGTGAGCAGGGGTGTCAATGGGGCAGGATAAGGCGAGTTAGGACTTGACCTATAAGATGTTAACCCGTCCTGCCCTGCACGGTTTAGCATTTTTCAAAAATTTGTCCTGCCATGCTCCGTTAAGCCCTGCCCCATTTGCCATCCCTATCAGCCAGCGGTTCTGTGCATGTAAAATGTAAAAAGTAATAATTTTGGAAAGAAGGCCTAACTCAATCCGAAAGCTAGCTTAACTTAGCTTGTAGAGTAAGAATTGTCCAAGTTCTATAAGGAGTTCATGTTAACACTATCCCGCACGTCCAAACTTTGTTAACTGAAGCGTGGATAATATAATTTGGGGGCCCAACATGGTGAACAAAGAATTGGAAACTCTGATACCATATAAATAATGGATCTTGGGCCTAATTCAACCCTATAAACTAGCTTGTAGGGTGAATATTGTCCAAGTTCATATAAAAAGTTCATGTTTCCATTCCATATCTGATGTGAGACTCTTAACAAATTTCATTTAGAAATTATTTTTTAACAATCTCTTAGTTCCATGTAAAACTATTTTAATGTAGGTACGGTTATTATTCAGAAACTTTTGTTCTTCCAAATCTGAGCTTGGGGGAGCTAAGAGAAAGCATGGATGACTCACAGGGGGCAAGTAAACCTCTGCTAGAAACCAAAGAACCAGTAATGGCAGTGGAACATGTTAGCTCTGAGCTTGAAGACATATTGTCCGACACAAGTTTGTCCAATTTCCAGCGGCTTGGACGTGCCTCTGTCGTAGAATCTAGAAACCTCTTTCGCCTAGCAGCTCCAACAATCATCGTGTATTTGCTCAACAATGTAACTTCTATGTCTACTCAGATATTCTGTGGCCATCTTGGTAATCTTCAACTGGCTGCTGCTTCACTTGGCAATGAAGGTATTCAACTCTTGGCTTATGGCGTCATGGTAAATTTTCTATCACCTACATTATTAATTATGATTCGTGTCATAAATTATTTGTCCGTCTGGGGGTCAAATAATTTTTTCAAATCACGAAATTTTCAATTTAAAAATATGTTTTAGCACCCACCCTATTAAGATTTGTATCATAAATTTATCTGTCCTACTTTACATAATTTTCTATGCTCCCGCTATGTGCACCGGGCTGCCTTTTTTTAAGTATTATTTTACTAACTTGATTGACTAAACTTATACAAGTTGCAGTAGAATTACTGAGACGTTTGGCTAAGCTTTTAGCGAGAAAAAAGTGCTTTTAAGTAGGAGCAAAAATTATTTGAAGCTAAAAAATGTAGCTTTTTCCATAATCATTTGTGGAACATTGGCCAAGACAAAAATGTTTTCTCAAATTGAAATACTTTTTCGAAGAGCACTTCTGACAAAATATTTTTCAAAATAAGCAGATTTTTTTAAAGCTTGACCAAACAGACTATACATTTCCTTGTTGTTAATCGACATAGCATATGAACATAACTTATTTGGAGTAATAGTTTTAAATTTTACTGAAGAAATCATAATGCTTGTAGACATTATGTGTTGATTATCAACTTTGTTGGAGCAGTTAGGAATGGGGAGTGCAGTGGAGACACTATGTGGGCAAGCATATGGAGCTCACAAATATGAAACACTAGGAATATATCTTCAAAGATCGACAATTCTCCTTATGTTATCTGGAATACCAATCATGGTGGCTTACTTATTTTCAAAGCCAATTTTAATCTTACTAGGAGAATCAGAGAAAGTTGCATCAGCAGCTGCATTATTCGTTTATGGTCTAATTCCTCAAATATTTGCTTACGCTGCCAATTTCCCCATCCAAAAGTTCTTGCAAGCCCAAAGCATCGTAAATCCTAGCGCGTATATAGCAGCAGCCACATTAGTCCTCCATCTTTTTCTAACGTGGATTGTGCTATATGTATTAAAGTGGGGATTATTCGGAGGAGCTTTAGTTCTAAGTATTTCATGGTGGATAGTAGTCATTGCTCAATTTATGTACATATTGTGGAGCGAAAAATGCAAGAAAACGTGGAACGGATTTAGTTCGCAAGCATTTTCCGGGTTGTGGGATTTCTTTAAGTTGTCAGCTACTTCATCTGTGATGTTGTGCTTGGAGACGTGGTACTTTCAGATTTTGGTTTTAGTTGCTGGTTTGCTTCCAAATCCTGAAGTGGCATTGGACTCTCTAGCTGTTTGGTGAGTGAATATCTTGTTATAAATTAGTTACCTCTGCATTTTATTTTCCTCGGGGGTTGATGATGGAATTTGTTTGCAGTAATACGATTCTTGGAATGGTGTTCATGATATCTGTTGGGTTCAATGCGGCAGCAAGGTTAGCAATCTATTACTGAACTACTACATAATTCAGTCTCCTTTTCATAACACTCTAGAAATTGTTCCAAATTGTAGTTAGTAAAGGCTTTCAAAAATAGAAAGGCCTCCTGTGTTGTTTTTTTGGCTGAATACATCGATAACCCCTTAAACTTGCCATAAATTTCATTTAGATATTCGAACTATGACCTGTTTTGATTAAGCACCTAAACATATAATAAATTGTTCCTATTAAACATTTTCGACTAAAATTTTGGAAGAGTTTCTTTGCATGTTTTTAATCGTCCATTAAATAGATAAGTTATTCACTTAAAATACGACGCCTCCCTAATTATACGCATTAGCCTTAACAAACCGTAAAATCTCATGCATGTTCCAATATTGATGTTGATGTGTATAATTAAATGAGGTGTCATATTTTATCTGAGTACGCAATAGACGCTTGAGAACACACACAAGTTTTTTCAGAATTTGAGGCATACGTGTCTAATAGGAACACTTTATCATATGTCCAGGTGCTCAATTGGAACATATCATAGTTCGAGTATCTAAATGAGATTTACTGACAAGTTTAAGGAGTTATCGATGTATCCAACTTTTTTAACTACATCTTAGGAGGGAAAGGAATGCTACACTGTTATTCAAGAACTACAACGCGGTCAATATTACAAACTTTGGTTATTAAATTGCAGTGTGAGGGTGAGCAATGAGTTGGGAGCTGGGCATCCGAAATCGGCCTCATTTTCAGTATTGGTGGTGACATTAAGCTCATTCGTGATTGCTGTAGTCATTGCCATAATAGTGATGATGCTTCGCGATGTGATGAGTTATGCATTCACAGGGGGCGAAACAATTGCTAAAGCATCCTCAGAACTAGCACCACTCTTGGCTGCCTCTATAATTCTTAATGGCATTCAACCTGTTTTATCTGGTGAGTCTTCCATCAACCTGTTTTAATCTTATATTTTTTCTTTGTTTTGTAAAAACAATTCAAACATATAGAGGTTGCACAGTTTTTCGCAAAACAAATAGATGTTTTTGAAGCACACATAAGAGGACAAACAGTGAGGGAAGCCGTGCAAGTATTATTCTATAGAATTAGAACCCCTAGCATGTGACTTTTGTTTGGATATGATAGAAATTTGATTTGACAAGGAAAACAGGACAATATAATATGGAAAAAAGGAAAGATCGTACCCTATGTCTTTTCTTTGTTAAGCCAAATCTAACTTGCAGGCAAGTGAAATGCATGCATGTGTACCTATGTCTTTTCTTAAAGACCATTTAGAACGAGACAAATAATAGAGAGTTTCAAAGAGTGATTGATATTAGTTGTATTGAAAACATCTTTTCAATTATATTTCATATCTTCTTTTGGTACAAAAAGAAAATGCTAATTAATGTATATGAAATATTGGTACAATTAGTTCCAAAATGGTCAATAGCAATGGACAATTTTTGTCTCTAAACAACAAAAGTCCGTAGCTAATCTTATTTAATGACAAATTACCAAAATAATTTGTAAGCTACGGACTATTTAACCATAAATTAATGAAGAATGTTATAGCTAATTTGTTTTTTATGGGTGATATATTGGTACCAGGGTCGCAATGTTTTATCAGTGATATAATTTTCCATTTACCAGAAGAAAAAAGTTTATGTTGGGGGATAAATGCATTGATGTTGATTAATGAGAGAATATACAATGTATATTCCTTTGATATTATTAGTAATCTTGTACATATGTAATTATGATAGTAATCTTTTGTATTAGGAAAATGTATATTTGATTTCCGCAATTATAGGTTAGGTTTACTATTGTATATAATGTATATAAACCAATTACATTAATGAAAATAATCAAGAGATTATTTTCTTTCATGGTATCAGCAGTGGCAAAAAAATCCTTCTCCACTGGTCTTCTGCCGCCCTAACACTCTCGGTCATACCTTTTTTTTTCGATCCAAACCCTAATTTTTCTTTCGTTCCTCAATCATGTCTAATACAAAGAATACCTTTCATCATGCCCTTTCAGTCTCCAACATCAAGACAACATCCCTATTGTCCTTGAAATAGAGAACGTCCAATACGCAACATGGACGAAACTTTTTAAAATTCACGCAAGGTCTCATAGAGTCCTCCATCACATCGTCAAACCGAAAAAAAGCAAGGAGAAGGTGCCTTCCACCGATGATGAAATAGAGTTGTGGCAACTCTTGATGCTACGGTCCTCCAATGGATTTATTCCACCATATCTACGGACCTCTTACAGACAATTATCGAACCCGATGACACGTCAATGGAAGCTTGGAATAGGTTGAGTGATATAATCCAAGATAGCAAAAATTATCGTGACGTAACTCTTGAGCAGGAATTCTTTCACATAAATATGGAGGATTTTCCGAATACCTCAGGCTATTTTCAAAGGCTCAATGAGTTGTCGGATCAACTCAAGAAAATCGGCGCACCCGTTACAAATGATCGTCTCGTTCTTCAGATGGTTGTAGGCCTCTCCGAGGCGTATAATGGGGTTGAAACTCTTCTTCGCCAAAGCAATCATCTCTCATTGTTCTACCAAGTACGTTCTATGTCCACCTTAAAAGAAGTAGGGTTGGCTAAAAAGGCTACAACCGAAGACGATTCCGCCATAATTGTGGCCACATCCCGCGAAACCTCAACTCTCAATCATAAAAATTATGGTCAAAATCATAGAAAAATAGAAGTGGCGGATGTGGCGGTGGCAAGGATGGTGATCGCGGCGGCAGTGGCGGACGTGGAGACGATAGTGGCGGCCAGACCACAACTCCCCTAACAGCAGGCTTGGGCCACTGGGCAGTGGCCATGGGGCCTACCTTGGGCCAGTGGTCCATGTTTCCCTGCCCGTTCCCATCACCAACCGGCGGAACGATGGATAGCGGCCCAGCGCAGGCGATCGGGCCTCGAATAACTTCGGCTAAGCTGACTGGCATCTTGGGCCTCGTGAGCTTTACTGATGTGGGCCCACCCTTGTCTTCGACCCACACGGATATCGAGGCGGTAATGCATACACTTGGGTTAAATTCTCCGGATGCAAATTGGTACATGGACACCGGGCTACTTTTCATATGACATCCGCGCCAGGTAATCTTTCATCTTATTTCAATTTGAGCAAAAACCGTGGCATAATTGTTGGTAATGGTAATTCAATTCTAATTCGTGGTTATGGTCATACAAATTTTTCTCCCCCAAACCCACCCTTAGCCTTGAAAAATGTCCTTCATGCTCCTCAATTAAAAATTTGGTGTTTGTTCAGAAATTTACAACTGATAACTCAGTTTCTGTTGAATTTGACCCTTTTGGATTTTCTTTGAAGGAGTTCTGGACGGGGATACATCTAATGAGATGTAATAGTCTGGGATAGCTCTATCCCATCACCACCACCACCATCACCACTAATCAAACCACATCATCAACGTTTTCGCTTTAGCACCTTCCTTATGGCATGCACAGTTGGATCATCCGGGAGCGTCTGTTTTTTTCTCCCTTAAAAATAATAAATTTTTTGAGTGTAATAGTGCCCGTAATACTAATGTTTGTCCTTATTTTCTGCTTTGGAAAAACATGTTAAATTGTCGTTTGTTGCCATTTGATATTATTCATAGTGATCTTTGGACATCTCCTATTTTGAGCTCTATCGGTCACCGTTATTATGTGTTATTTTTTATGATTATTCTAATTTTTGGTGGATATTTCCGTTATCTAAAAAGTCTCAGGTTTATTCCACATTCGTATCATTTAGAACATTCATATGTACACAATTTGAACTAAAAATTAAGAATATTCAATGTGATAATAGAAGAGAATTGATAATGATCCATTTAGAGAATTTTGTAAAGTTAATGGTATATCTTTTTGATTTTCATGTCCACATACGTCATCACGAAATGAGAAAGCTGAAAGAAAAATCACACCATTAATAATATTATTCGTACATTACTATCCCATGCATCATTACCACCTTCATTTTGACATCATGCATTACAAATGATAACTTACCTTCTTAACATACATGCAAATGATTAGCATAACAATTCCCACTCAAAATTCTTTATCAAAAATATCATTCATATTCTTATCGTAGGGTGTTTGAGTATTTATGTTATCATATATTCCCCCTACCACCATTAACAAACTTCAAGCCCGCTCTACCACTTGTGTGTTCCTGGGGTACCCACCTAATCATCGTGGTTATAAATATTTTGATTTATTCTCTAATAAAATCGTCATTAGTCGTCATGTCATATTTTAGGAAACTCAATTTTTGTTTGCTAAGTTGCATAATTCTACATTCAAATCTTATGAATTTTTGGATGATGGGCTATCACCGTATGCGGTCCACCATTTGGTCCAACCCAATCCTCGGAATCTGGACCAGTAGGCACAATTTAGCCAAATTCCTGCTGGCCCAACACCCCCTTGTCCGAATTTTTTGCCCACTGCCTGTTGGCTCAATTGGTCACGGTCCACAACATCTGCCAACATGCCCACTACCTGCTGGCCCAAACCATCCCTCTCCTCTTGGTCGATCCGCTGCAGCGGGCCCACTACTTGCGGCCCAACCGTCCCTCCCCTGCCGGTGCAGTCGATGCGCGGCGGCCCACTGCCTGTTGGCCTAACAAATTTCAACCTCCAGCCGGCCCAGTTCCTCCCAATCCAAACCAATATCGTCATCACTATATCGACCCAGGTCCAGCCCACTTCTATTATGTGTCAAGGACCTGTTACTCGTAGCTAATGGAGTATTTTTAGACCAAAATGATAATTTAATCTCAACTCTAATGACACTAAATCACCCCTACCACATAATCATTTTTTTGCCCTTCGTAACCCGAATTGGAAAATGACAATGGATGATGAATATAATGTTTTTATTGAAAATAAGACGTGGGAGTTGGTGCCCCGTCCACCTGATATCAATGTGATTCGTTTTATCTGGATTTTTACTCATAAAGAAAAAATTGATGGTTGTTTTGAGAGGCATAAGACCCGTCTTGTAAGTGATGCAAAACTTAACAGGTTGACATGGATTGCGGAGAGACATTTAGTCTGGTGGTCAAACCAACAACTATTCGCATTGTTCTCAGTCTGACTCTCTCAAAAGCATGGCCCATTCATCAGAAGATATGAAAAATGTGTTCTTACATGGTGAATTCAAGGAAACTTTATACATGCATCAACTCTTGAGTTTCAGGGACCCGATCATCCTAATCATGTGTGTTTGCTGAAGAAGTCCTTGTATGAGCTAAAACAGGCCCCTCGAGCCTGGTATAAAAGGTTTGCATATTATGTGTCTACACTTGGGTTTTCTCACAACATATCTGATCATTCTCTGTTCAACTACTGTCACGGTACTTCTATGACATACATTATATTATATGTGGATGATATTATGACAAACTGCGCAAGTCTATCATATCCCTTCTCAACTCCGAATTTTCTATGAAAGACTTGGGGCTGTACAGTTATTTTTTGGCTATTGTTGTCACTCGTCATGCATGTGGTCTATTTCTCTCTCAGAGGAAGTATGCAGCAGAGATTACTGAACGGGCTGACATGTCATCATGTAAGTCATCTCCTACTCTGGTTGACACTAAACCGAAGTTGAGTGTCACTTCTAGCACACCTTACGAGGATCTCTCCCACTATCGTAGTCTTGTGGGGGCTCTTCAATAACTCAAGTTTACGAGGCTCGATATTACTTATGCAGTGTAGCATGTGTGTTTATTCATGTATGATCTGAGGGAAGAACACATGCACGCTATCAAACGCATTGTGCGTTACATTCAGGATACTCTTGATTACGATTTACACTTATATACATTATCAGTATCTACTCTCATGTCTTATACAGATGCTGATTGGGGTGGATGTCCAGATATAAGGCGTTCGACATCTGGTTATTGTATGTTTCTTGGTGATAACTTGGTCTCTTGGTCGGCTAAACGCCAGACTACTTTGTAGCGATCCAGCGTGGAGGCCGAATATCGAGAGGTAGCCAAAGTGGTGTTTGAGTCCTGTTGGTTGCGTAACCTCCTCTTAGAGCTTCATTTCCCTATTCAGAAAGCTACCTTGGTCTACTACGATAATGTTAGTTCGATATATCTCTCGGGGAATCCTGTCCAATATCAGCGCACTAAACATATCAAGATGGATATTCACTTTGTTCGCGAAAAGGTAGCTCGTAGACAAATACGTGTCTTGCATGTCCCCTCACATTATCAAATTGTTGACATATCTACTAAGAGTCTTTCTTTAGTTCTGTTTGAAGATTTTAGGGATAGTCTCAGCGTACGACAACCGCCCTCTATGACTGCGGTGTGTGATAGAATATACACCGTATATTTCATTGATATTATTAGTGATCTTGTACATCTGCAATTATAGTAGTAATCTTTTGTATTAGAAAAATATATATTTGATTTTCGTAATTATAGACTAGATTTACTATTATATATGATGTATATAAATTAATTACATTAATGATTTCATTAATGAAGTGATTACTCTCTTTCAATTAATTAAATGAAATGCATATGTTTGAAGGGGTGGCTGTTGGGTGTGGATGGCAAGGTTTTGTGGCATACGTTAACGTGGGATGTTACTACGTTGTTGGTATTCCATTGGGTGTTCTTCTTGGCTTCTACTTCAAGCTCGAAGCTAAGGTATATTCTTCTTCCCACTTTACTTTCTTTTTGTTTTCCTTAATATATTTTATCCTTTTTAATAATTTGATCTTCGATATCCGCTTTTTTAGTGAAATCATTTGAAATAATGTGGAAGAATGGATAAAAGGTTATTGTTTACTTAAATATTGTAGGGATTATGGCTGGGCATGTTTGGAGGAACAGCCATGCAAACTCTTATCTTAGTATGGGCCACTTTTAGAACCAATTGGGACGAAGAGGTACGTTTTCTACAAGTGCAGTCTCTTTCTCGAGTAAAATTCTCAAATAGTCACTTTCCAATTCATATAATTGTAAAATATAATAAATTAATGTAGTTTATAATTATGCAGATTTAATTTCTAAAATTGTTAAGAAATTAATTTTTAAATTTACATATAAAATTATATATTTCAACTCTCATACTTTAATCTAAACCTACATATCCTTATTGAATCGCGAGAGAATCTTCCGTCCAATGATTTTAATACATTTAATCTATAATAATTAACGCAGAACAGGTTTTTACCTATCCAACATTGCGCGTAACATAACAAAATTGTTAACTTCTATGAAAGTCTATGTTTGAAAAATAATTGAATGTGTAAACTAGAATTGTATTAATCTCCCTTGAGAAGTCTTCTCATTAATATCAAATATATATAATGTACAATATTCATCTTTTATACAATAGGAATCCTAAATCTAATCAGAAGAGGAATCTCAGTCTTACCATAATTATATTTATACAATATATGAAATATATTCTAATTATGGGTAGGGATACAATTAATAATGACAATTATACACGTTTACACTGACCGGTCTAGCTCCCTTTCCGTTTTCAGGTGGAAAAAGCGAAAAATCGATTAGTTTAGTGGCAAGATAGCAGTAAAACGCCATTGTTGAATGAATCGTGAGAAGGACCAATCCATATATGCCTAATTTGATCCTGTGAGGTTTCAAGCATATCCTTTTGTTCCATTTAGTGAGGTATATTGATGTCTCTACTTCTTTCATTATTCTTGGATTCTCACTCAATTTAGTTCACTGAGTTACTAACCATGTCAGCTTGTTGAGAAAAACAAAAAAATAGGAACAAACTAGTGTAGAATTTTGTCATTTTTTTTCAATTCGCACTCATAAAAATTGTAGAATCGAATTATACATGTGTCAGAAATATATTGGTTGTATAAAAAATCTTGAGTTATGTCATCTATTGTCTTAATATTTTGGGATGGATGCTCAAGCTCTTTTAAGGACCATATATATAGAGAGACACTACAGATGAGCTTAATTTTACTAATTAAGTATCAAAGAAGAATGTTAGAATCATTATGCCAACTTATAAAACTTTAAAATAAGTTACTCCTATTTATATTGTTTATGTAACCACAATAACCATTTGGTGCAATTTTTATGCCTAGACATAATTATAGGTTACTACTTATTTAATCACTAATAACATATGAATCATAAGTTCTCTCTGTTGCTTGTTGCAACTTAAAAGAAAATTGATTCCCGGAATAATTTCATTCCACAGGTAAAATATATATACAAAGGCATCCTAATAGAATAAAGGAAGACCTATCTAATTAGCCTAAATTAGATGATACTAATTTACAATCATCCTAAATAATGTGATTACAATCCTAATTTAAAATATTACAATATTCATGATTAATGATGATTTGAGATAATTATGGGACTGCACCATAATTATCTTAACATTCTCCCACAATCTTAGTGGGAGGTTCTCATATGTTGAGACTGTTCCGAAAATCATCAGATAGTACGCGCGGAATACCTTTGGTGAAAATATCGGCAATCTGATAACAGGATTATACATGGAGAACATAGACTTGTCCACGTGCAATCTTTTTTCGGACAAATAATATATCCATTTCGATGTATTTTGTGTGTTGACGCTGAACAAGATTACCAGATAAGTATATCACACTCACATTATTACAATAAATCACAGTTGCCTTTTCAGTCGGAGAATGAAGCTCTAAGAGAAGATTACAGAGCCAACATGATTCAACAACCACATTGACTACCCCTCGGTATTCTACTTCAGCGCTCGACCAAGACAACGTTGACTGTCGTTTGAATGACTATGAAATCAGATTATCTCCCACATCTGGGTAGCCACCCCAATCCACATCTGTATAAGATGAGAGATTCGATATGGAGGACTTATAAAAATGCAATCCAAAATGAAGAGTACCCTTGATGTACCGTAGAATTCTCTTGAGAGCTCACATATGTTCCTCTTTCGGATCATGCATATGTAAACACACTTGTTGAACTGCATAAGAGATATTAGGTCTCGTGAAAGTGAGGTACTGCAAGGCCCCTACTAGACTGCGGTGGTATGTTGGATCACTGTATGGAGTCCCTGTAGCGTTACTCAATTTGCACTTTGTATCCACCGGAGTATGATGGTTTGCATGAGGACATATCTGTTTTGTCAATGATCTCCTCAGCGTATTTCTTTTGACTTAGAAACAAACAACCTGCATATTGAGTTATAGCAATGCCCCAAAAATAATTTAAAGAACTCAAATCCTTCATCGCAAATTTTGTTACGAGAAGGGACATAATAGATCGACAAAGTGATGTAGATGAGGCCGTGAGAATGATGTCATCTACGCATATGAGGATATATGCCATGTCACTTCTCTTCTTATAAATGAATAATGACTGATCAGACTTACTGTGTGAGAAACCAAGTGTGGATACAAAACCTGCAAACTTGCTATACCATGCCCGTGGAGCCTGTTTCAAATCATATAAGGATTTTTCAGGAGGCAAACATAATTCGGATGTGTAGAGTCTCAGAAATCCAATGGCTAGTGCATGTAAACTGTCTCATGCAGATGGCCCTGTAAGAATGCATTTTTGACATCTAACTGATGAATGATCCAAGATTTTGACAGTGACAAACTAAGAATAGTCCGAATAGTTGCTGGCTTAACCACCGGACTGAAAGTTTCACCACGATCCACTCCAATCTGCTGAGACATGCCATCACCAACAAGACGAGTTTTGTATCTCGCAAAGGAGCCATCATAATTCTTTTTATGCCAGAAAACCCACATAGACCTAATTATGTTCACATTAGATAGACGGGGCACTAATTCCCACGTCTTATTTTTAATAAGAGCATTAATTTCATCTAACATGACAATTTTTCAATTCGAGTCTGATAGGACTGCTTTGGAATTTTTTGGTAGAGGTGATGGTTGAACCGAAGATAGTAAGTTAAAATGACGTTTGGGCCAAAAAAACACATGTATGGCACGAGTTTCAGTGGTCCGAGGTTGTGTTATCATCGGTTGGGTATTAAGAGTCTCGGGTATGGTATTGGGCCGAGATGTGGTATTTTGGCTCAAGTCAGAATGTAGTTGAAATGGGATTGTCATTAGGTTATTGGGCTGGATTGGTTTACGGGTGAGGGAGCAGTGTGATCCCTCACTTGGGTCTGGCTTCCACTGAAAATGGATTGGGCTGAGACCATCCGTAAAAAGGTTGTGGCATCCGATCCGTGGACTGGTCCAATCCCATTTTGTGATTGGGTCGGGACACGTTGTATGTACCTACCCGAGGAATCATGTGAGAATGCCCATGATTATGACTTATATATTATACGGAAATCATGTGAGAATGTCCATGATTATGACTTAGATATTATACGGAAATCATGTGAGTATGTCCATGATTATGACTTATATACACTTACGAGAATCATGTGAGAACGTCCATGATTATGATATAACTCTTATTGTGAAAACGGTATTGTCTTGGGTTATTTAAAAATGAAGGCATGATATTGTATTGGGTTTTCTAAAAAGAGAGTACATTCTATTTGTTCTAATGAGAGTCAAAGACTGTTTTAACTTGCATATGTTTACTCATATAGTTATTTGTGCATGTGAATTGTCTGTGAACTTGTATTCACGATGCGGGATAGATTCCCATGAGATGTATATAGAGTATAGGATTACATGACTAGACATACATGATTTTAAAAATAACTCTCTTTGAAAAAGGTACAGTTGGCTTATTTTATATGACACGGTAAGATCTGGTATTTGGTTTTCATACTTGCCCCTGTCATTTCTTTGTACAATTATGGTCCGATTCATCAGATTTTGTTTACATACTTAGTACATGTTGCATCGATTTCTTCTGGCCGTTCATGCTCGCAGGTATAGGTATTCAGTTTGGAGATCCTCGAGCTTAGGGTCCGTGCCCAACTTTTTGAGATAGCTCCATTCCGAGCTAACTATTTTGGCATGCATCCTTACATTCGGACTTATGTATATTTTGGGCACGACGGGCTCATCCTTTCATATGTCAAGATTGTACTCTGCAGGTCCATAGACAACGTGGATTGGACGTTTGTACCTTGTTTTGGTTTTCGATGTTGTTATACTCTGTGTTGGGATGTTCCCGGTTATACTTGTGTTATCTAGTGGCAGCCTTGCCGGCTTGCCTATTTTGATTATTCTTTTGTGTATATGATGCTATTTGGTGGCAGCCTAGTCGGCTAGCCTATTGTGATTGTTGATTAGTTGTGTAAGACAGCCTTGTCGGCTCGCCTCTTTTGGGGATACGTTATAGAAGCAATGTTGTGCTTTCGAAATTTCTACAGATCTCAGTATTAAAGGGATTGAGAGTGACAGGTCAGTAATGACGTTCAATTAGGACGTTTAGTCGCAGCCCGTTGGATCGGGTCGTGACACTATCATTGGCTTGAGGTTCATTGGGTGGCTTGAAAACTTTGAATATCATCTCCCCATCTTGGACTCGGAGCTTTAACTCTCCTTTATCAACATCAATCAGTGCCCTCACTGTGGCTAGAAATGGTCTCCCAAGGATGATAGACATATTTTCATCTGCTTCTATGTCAAGAATGAGGAAGTCGGCAGGAAAAATGAATTTACCTACTTTCACCAATACATCTTCAATTATTCCTTCGGGATGCACAATTGAGTGATCAGCTAGCTGCAGGGTGACTGTGGTTGGTCTTGCTTCTCCCAAACCAAGTCTTTTAAATACAGAGATGGGCATCAAGTTGACACTTGCCCCCAAATCACACAATGTCTGTTTGCATGTCACTTTCCTATAGTGCAAGGTAAGGTGAAACTCCCTAGATTTTTCAACTTTGGGGGGAAGTTTCTTCTGCAGAATAACACTGCACTCCTCTGTCAGCACCACTGTCTCATAATCTGTCAGCTTCCTCTTCTTAAAAAATGTCTTTCATAAACTTCACATATGCTGGCATTTGTTCCAAGATTTCAATGAAAGAAAAGTTAATGTGCAGTTTTTTAAATACCTCTAAGAATTTTGAAAACTGCTTGTCCAAAGCTTTCTTCTACAGTCTTTGAGGGTAAGGAATTTTGTCTGTGTATTCCCTCATAACTGTTGGTGAAGCCTTCTCTAAAATAGGACGATCATCAGTAACACCCTCTTTTTCTACCTCAGTTGTCTTCTCCACATCATTCTCCTTCTCCACCACTGGTTGGGATCCACTCTGCTCTGACTACTTCCCACTTCTCAAGCTAATTGTCTGGCCTTGCTCCCTTGGGTTCATCATTGTATTACTGGAAATATTACCTTGCTCTCTATTGTTCAGCGTGTTCGTCAGCTGCCCCACCCGTGTTTCCAAATTTCTGATAGATGACCTAGTCTCTGTCATGAACTGAGTGGTCTTTGCCATGAATTTTGTCTGAGTATTGGCCAAAGACGAAAGTGATGACCTGGTTTCCTCCATGAACTGAGTCTGGGAGCTGGCTAAGGTCAGCAGTGCTGCTTTTATGTCATCTGGCTTCTCTTGTGGTGCTGGTGGGTTGAACTGCTGTGAAGATGAGGCCTGAAATTGTGGTTTCTGCCCTTGGTCATTTTTTCACGAAAAATTTGGGTGATTTCTCCACCCCTAATTGTATGTGTTGGAGTAAGGGTTGTTGTAGGGCCTCTGAATATTCCCCACTGCCTGAACCTGCTCCATAGGCATATTATTTGGGTCCACTGCTGCACACCTATCAAAAGTATGGGGACCCCCACAAATTTCACAACTCACAGGTGTCTGGACAGCTTTAACTGATATGGTACTCTGTTGCATCTGTTTTGTCAAAGTGGCAACCTGCACAGTCAATGCAGTGATAGCATCCAACTCATGAATCCCAGCTATTTTCTGATGTTCATTGCTCTCTCATCGGACCACTGATGGTTGTTTGTGGCCATGTCTTCTAGCAAATCATGTGCCTCATTGGCACTCTTTCTCATGAACGTCCCTCCTGCTGCAGCATCAATAATGGTACGAGTTGTACCACACAACCCATTGTAAAATATGTGGAATAGCATTCACTTCTCAATCCCATGATGTGGGCACTTCCTCTGCAAATCTTTAAACCGCTCTCATGCATCATAGATTGACTCTCCATCCATCTGATAGTAATTATTAAGCTCTCATATGAGCTTTGCTGCTTTGGATTGAGGTAAAAACTTGGCAAGGAACTTCTGTACTAAGTCTTGCCATGTAGTGATGGAGTTCGCCTGTAATGAATTCAACCAACTCTTTGCTCTCTCCCTGAGTGAGAATGGGAAGAACCTCAACCGAATGACATCATCAGTAACGTCATTGTATTTAAATGTTGCACACAACTCCAGGAAGTTTGCTATATGCAGATGGGGATCTTCTGTCGATAATCCCCCAAACTGGACTAAATCTTAGACCATGTGCAAGATCGCTGATTTAATTTTGAAATTAGTGGCTTCAACAGCTGGAAGCCTGATGCAAGTTTGCACCCCTGTAATAGTCGGCATCACATAGTCCCCTAAGCTCATATCTCCAGGATGCAGGACTTGTCTCATCACAGCCGATAACTCATCATTCACCTTATTTTGATTTTGCTGATCTCCCATTGCTAATGAATCAAAAATCCTTTTCTCTTTTCTGTTCAGTCTGCACAATCTTTCAATCTCAGGGTTCAGAGGGATAAGAGTGTCTGCTCCTCTCCTACTTCGCATAAACGAATTTCCTGAAACTGATAAAAAACAACAAACAGATCACGGAAAATGTTCTAAAATAAAAATAATAAAAAGACAAAATAAAAATCAAATTAGAAATAAGAATAGATAATTCGATATTAACAGTACGCCAGTCCCCGCCAACGACGCCAAAAACTTGTTGCGATATTTTCGTATGCTTACGCAAGTGTACGTATCGTTCAAGTAATAAAGATCTGTAAGACCGAGTTTTATCGTCCACAGAGACTGGTTTATTAAGTATCGGTTATCTATTCTATGGTATCTATTTGGCAATCGTTCTTTTGTTTGGTTTATGACTAAAAACTATAATTAAAGTAAAGTGCATAAAATAAACTAAGATGATAATACTTTGGGTTTATAACAGTTATGAAGAAAATAGGGCTTCCAATCTCCTCAACTATCCACTCTTTCACGTGTTAATGCAATGCTAATGATTCTTCTTCTTATTAAGATAGCAGGTTACTAATATGTCATTATATTCCGGTTAGGACATACAAGAGCTCAACCTTGTGCAGAAACCTTCTATATTTCTATAATAGATTTTACCACACAGGAGGATTAAGAACAATAACCTTAAATACTATACAAGTATCGGGGTACTTTCGTCCACGATTTTAACTTATGTCTAAACAACTACATCATATTCAAATCTCGGATCTCGGATCTCGATTCGAAATCATATAAGTGATGACAATTAGTGATCAATTAATTATCAAGCAATCAAAACAATATTGAGTAGATCTTAACATGACTGAAGAAGAAATCAATAACTATGCATTAACTATATGAAAGAGTTTCAAGAAGATTCGACGGAAAACCCTACTAAAGTAATTAGCTCCTAAACATTGTCATGTCAAAAACTAAATTACAATCAAACATAAACTGAAATAAATAAAAGAGAATGAAACGAACTTGACCAAAGATACCTCCAATTCTTGCCTCCTTTCTCTCCACCAAGTATCTTGTAAAGTATGGTATAGAATATGGTATAAGGTCTGACATAATGCGTAGGGTTTTATACTTGAGAAAACTTGCGTTTCGTACCTTTTTAACCCTCTGAAATTCGATCCAGAAACTGAAAATCCCGTGTCGGCGTCGTGACCCTGCAGGCTGGCCCCACGGCGCCGAAAATCCTGCAGCAAAATCATACCACGCAGTACATTTGGCGTCGTGTCGCCGGCGACGTCCCTCTACAGTTTTTCTGATTTTGTGTCATTTTTTCGTCCGGACTTCGTCTGATTTTTTCTATGCTTCCAAGGACTTCTTAGGCTTCATTTCTTTGGCCTTTTAATGTGCAATTTCATCTCAATTAAGCTCATTTCATCCTCAATTTTGTACTTCCTCCTTTATGAACGTTGTGACTCAAAAGAAAGACAAACAAACCTAATACTATACTAAACACAAACGAAAAGAGGAAAATACTTAATTGAAAAGGACTCAAAAGAGTGTATAAAATACACTCAACAACGAGAACCTAGAATTTTGGGATGTCGGTTTGAAGATGAGGGTCTGACCCACGACGTAGTTGGATATGGGAATGGCGGGGCAGCCTATTGTGGGGCCCAGACCCATGGTAGGTACTGTCCCCGCTGGTTTTCGACTTGCTGGTTGGGCTGCCACTGCCCTGACTAGTTGTTGTCGCCGGCTGGTTGGTCGCCTCTCTTACCTCATCCCTTTTCACCATTATTTTTTCCTTAGTTCTTGTTACGGTTTGAACCCCATTTTTTACCATTATTGTTGCGATTTCCATTTCCACCCGAACCAGAAATTTGTGGCTGAAAATTTGCGGAAAAATAATTGGTGAAGACGAGAGTAGTTCTGGCGGTGGCTGCTCTAGAGGATGCATGTTTTGTTTTTCACGTTTCCTCGAGAATCAACCTTGAACGGGCCTCATAGAAAGGAGGTAACGAATTACTCTAATGAATGAATGTATCAACTCCATCATATTGTTCATTCAACCCTACAATCAATTGAAGAACCAACCGTTGATTTATTACCGGCGAACCAACGTTTGATAGTTGGTCTGCGAGCACTTTCAATTCTTAACAATAGGCGGAAACGTTGGAGAAATCATTCAATTTAACATTAGTAAATCAATGTTCAAGATATACAACCCTAGAAGGTTTGTTATCTTGAAATATGTTTTGTAAACGTTCCCACGTCTGTTAAGCCGTAGAGTTCGACTCTAGTATGGTATGTAAAAGATCGTTTGATATAGTGCCATAAATCCATTGAAGGACTATAAAATCTAAACAGGATCATAGCTTTTTGTCCACTGCAAGGGTTTCCGTGATGACTCAGAAGAGATAATATGGTCTATTACCTCATAAGCGCGACAATGAATTTCGAATAATTCCGCCCAGAGGTGTATTGCCATTTTTCCATTTCAAGTGTTATGAAAATAAAGTTCTTCACGTTATTTATGGCAAAAGCATGATGAAAGTTTTATTTTTCAGTCATAGTTTCTCCATGCAACAAACAAAACAAGACCAAAATAAGAAGAGAATGATATTTTGTGTTCGGTGGAATTAACTTGGAGAACCCTAAGTGTCGGCTAGGGTTTGTGAAAAGGGAGAAAGAGAGAAGCCGGCGGGTGGGGGTGTTGTAGCTTAGGATTTTGGTTGAAGTGGTTTAGTATTAGAGTTTTTAGAAAACCTTAGGGTTTGGTTAAGTGTTGGTCGAAAAAACAAGAAAAAAATCGACTAAGATAGGTGAGGAATTTTTTTTAAGGCAAAATCTTTTTGGCTCTTGATACCATGAGGGAAATTGATTCCTTGAGTGATTTTTTTAATGGTAATATATATATATATATATATAAAGATATCCTAATAGAATAAAGGAAGACCTATCTAATTTGTCTAATTTTGATGATACTAATTTACAATTATCTTAAATAATGTGATTATAATCCTAATTTAAAATATTATAATATTCATAATTAATAATGATTTGAGATAATTATGGAATTGCACCGTAATTATCTTAATCATGTCAACTGGAGATGGAACAGACGAATAAACATATGATAGTGGACTCCTTTCAAATCTTCTTTTCATAGCCGATATATCACTCCCTTTTTTCTACTCTCTCAAGTCAAGTGGAATTAAGGATTGATGACCACCTACTTTCCCATGACCACATTCAATTAGCACTCAAAGATAGCTAATATCAAAATCTTTTGAAGTAAGAATATAAGTGAGTTATACCCAATCGACACAATCTTAACCAATCTATCACCTAGGGCTCGTTTGGTACGTCGCACTGGACTATATAATTTTGCATGAACTGTATTGTATTTTAATGGACTAAACTGTATTAATATATAATGGTCGATATTAGAGTATTAATATATAATGAACTGTATTTCTTTTAGTACAGTTCAGGGAGACCTATCTATTAGATGAGTCTCAAAAATGACAATTGGAGTGTACTATTTTAAGAAATAGTACAGTCCAGTCTGGCTGAAAACGCCCACCAAACATTGTATTATTTTTTTATCCAGTGCAGTCTAGCGTAATACAGCGTACCAAACATACCCCTAAGAAACATGTTCTAGCTTTAGGGTGGGTTTGGTATGATTAAATATGTTTCATGGACATATTTTCCTTTAAAAAATCCGTTTTTTTTGGTATTGAGTAAGTAAGCAAAAAATATTAATAAAAAATATTTATAAATAATCTAGGAAAACATTAAGGGTGAAGTGGGGTCGGAGGGAGGAGACGAGATAATCAACGGGGATGTCAATTATGAAACTTATTTTCTATTGTCACAAAAAAATAATTTTTCTAATTTTTAATAATTTATTTTTCTCAAAAAATATTTTTCAGAGCATCTTAACCAACGAATTATGAGAAACTGGAAAATGAAACAAACCCATGGAACCCGATCGGTCAAATTGGAACTTATGCACAGTTGCACACTACTGGCCAATGTAACTTGGGCTTTGTTTCCAATCGTCAAACGACCAAGTGAATCGAATTGGATCTTCATAGAAAATGGGACAAGCCCATTGAATCCAATCGGTTATTTCAGAAAGCTTGTTAGCCCATGATAAACATAACGGATTACAAGAATGTCCTCGCGGTGATCTTGAACTTTTGACCATATTTGCTCCATAGGTAAACTTTTGTGTTTAATAAGTTTTGGTTTTTGATCTTGAAAGTTTGTCCATGGAGCAAGTGAGGATCAAAAGTTCAAAACCACCCATTTCCAAGATCATTGGAGTGTAAATTCCTGGTTCAAACGTTGATCATCTAAGACTCAATCTGAGACTGTGTATACTGGTGATTTATGCAAATTAAATATTTCTTTTTTGGGCTAAGGACATAATTGGCCATCCGGTCCAAACTAATGACAGTCGAATTGCCCAATAATGTGTTAAACCCACCTGTTAGCCCCAAAACTAAACCCAACGTCTAGCCAAAACATAATTGGACAAGCGACAGCAAAATATCAAACATCGTACGTGGTGAAACCCGCAAGGGTAGCCAAGTTGGTGTAGCAGTAGAGCGCGGAACCGCAAGGTCACGAGTTCGATCCCCTGCATAAACCTTCTTGGTTGAGCCTGTCACACATGGCTTGCCAAGTGTGGTTAATCGGCTGACGTGGTTTGCAGGCTATTACGTCAGCCCGGGGTTTACCTTGTGCGCACTCGAAAGAGTAGCGGCTGCGGGTTCCTTCGTCAACAAAAAAAAAAATCGTACGTGCTGAAGATTAATTTGACTGCTAACATTTTTGCTGTTATTCTTCTTATACATTAACGAACCAATAATATACAACAACAGTGTAGAATGTGGAGTAACCCGCATGGGTGTAGCTCAGTTGGTTCCAGGGTGGTAGATTGCTCCCAAGTGTAGAATGTGGAGTTAACCCCAAGAATCTCTAATTCCAAAAACACAAAATCTTAACATAAATCAGTCAGAATTTCAATTAATGCCTCTCTTTTTAACAATTAAAATTAAAGATCATCCTCCATCCTCAAATTTCATGAAAATATTTTATTAGTTTTGCATTTTTATCTAATTATTTTTTGATGTTCATCTTATTCTGTAGGGTGACCATATCCCAAAGGAAGAAAACATTTTCAAGCTCTCAAGTATTGTAACACTATCGGATTTCACAGTCCTACATGAGTTATTGTGCTCTTTGATGCTTACAATTTCAACAGATTCTGGAATATAAATAACCATATAAAAAGTATCCAATCATCAACCAATAATTAATTAATTTAAGTATCAGTGTAATAAATATTGTTCCTTTTTATATTTGAAAGATATTCGAGCTCTAATATTGGCAAATAAATACCAAGAAAAATTGACCAAAACATAAGGTATCAATTGAGATGTGGGATCTCTGCGTTCATTCATGTGAAAGGATCGATGATGGTGAATTGGCAGGTAAATATTAGCTACTTTTAGGAGCATATATTAATGTCATTGATCTGAACTCTGTTAGTATTCTGTGTTCAAAACTAGTAAATTAGAAATCTGAATTAATCTGAAAAAACGTAAAATGCATAACTGAAAATATCCAAGATCACAAAATTTACTGTGTGTGTTTAAGGAATTTAATTTCATCAATGTATCCGAGATTATGGATTACTTCCTCTCAGGATAAACGGATATACATGGCGTAGCGGTACCTCAAACCCCCACTAACTTCATCGAACGCAAATTCGACAATAAATCACACAGAGACTCGATTTTTTATTTGTAAGAAAGTATGCAAAAATTCTAAAATTTAGTACAAAAAATGAGGCTATTCCTCTTAATTTATAGACAATGAAAGGGTGAGATAAGAGTTGTAATTCAAGAGGTGCCTTTTGGGTGCACTCCAAAAGGTACACCTTCTCATTTTCCATTCACACCTTGAAATCCCAACAATCCCCACATGAATGGAGAATGACTTTATGATGAAAATATGCATGTAAAATTGTGTGATTCGTAAGCAAGTACTAATCGCATCTGGATAAGTTGGTTTTTCTTTGAATTTTTCGTAGTGAACATATGTCGGATATACTCTGTCAATCGGTAGATTTGATATATTTGAACCGTCGAGCTTTAGTGTATACCTAGACAATTACATGTCACACAATTAACCATTTAACTGTCTTTAGTTCTCACTTTTGTGTTCGTATCAGCCATGAACACTGCCTGATTTTATGAGTGCATCAAGTATGTGCCTTTACCTAAGGTACTCCTTGAAGCGGTTTACACTTCACACTCACATAAGTGATTCCTAAATGTATTATCCCGTAGATACACTATTCAGTCATATCTGGCAAACTTATAAACCATTAAAAACTTAAGCTTTATTATATCGTTAAAAAGCCTTAATACTTTATCTTTATTTATGAACATTGTATTCATCATGAGAATATGTTGAGTTATTTGACAATGTTGAACCATCATTCACAACTTTGTTTGATCTCTTTGAACCTAGCTCTTGGGATCTTCAACCACTAGGTAGAGTTACCGTCATGATGACATGTCCTAGGCCTTTAACTCATTCCCCTCGATGGTGTTTCAACTGCATCTCTGGTTAGGACTTTTATAAGTGAATCCGACACGTTATCTTTTGACTTTACATAGTCAATTGTGATAACTCCACTAGAGATTAGTTGTCGAAAGGGATTGTGTCTCTGTCGTATGTGACGAGATCTATCGTTATACATGACGCTTTCTGCCCTTCCTATTGCTGCTTGACTATCACAATGTATGCATATAGGTTCCACATGTTTGGTCCATAAAAGAATATCTTCTGAAAAATTCCGGAGCTATTCAAATTCTTCACTGGCTTTGTCTAGAGCTATGAACTCAGACTCCATTGTAGAGCGAGCAATACATGTCTGTTTGGATGACTTTCATGATATCGCTTCTCCATCAATCTTGAATATATATCCACTTGTGGATTTATAATCTGTTGATCTAGTGATTCAATTTGCATCATTGTTTCCTTCAATAACTGTGGGATATTTATTGTAATGCAAGGCAAAGTTTTGGGTATGTTTTATATATCCAAAAACTCATTTCATTGCCATCTAATGCGTTTGATTATGATTACTCGTGTACCAACTTAATTTACTTATAGCACAAGCTATATCTGATTGCGTACAGTTCATGATGTACATTAAACTTCCCAATACCCTAGTATAGTCCAACTGACATTCATTTTTACCTTTGTTCTTTGCAATAGCAAGGTTTACGTCAATTGAAGTCTTTGCAGTTTTGAAATCTAAATACTTGAACTTCTCAAGCAATCTTCCAATGTAATGAGACTGAGACAATGCTAGACCTTGAGGAGTCTTATGAAAAGACCTGCGTTGTTCTATATTTCAATATTATGAAAAGTCATGTCCGCGGTAAAGAATGAATCTTGGGCCTAACTCAACCCCAAAAGCTAGTTTGTAGGGTGAGGCTTGTCCAAATTCATATACGGAGTCCATGTTCTCATTTCATTTTCGATGTGAGACTCTTAACACTCCCCCGCACGCTCAGAACTCGTTAACTGAAGCGTGAACAATATAATTTGGGGTCCAACATCGGTGAACAAAGAATTAGAATGAGTCTGGCTCTGATATTATGTAAAGAATGGATCTTTGACCTAATTCAACCCCAAAAGCTTGGGCCTAACTCAATCTCAAAAGCTAGCTTATAGGGTGAGGATTGTCCAAGTCCATATAAGGACTTCATGTTCTCATTCCATTTTCGATGTGAGACTCTTAACATTCGCATTCAACTTTTTGTTCTGTCTCCAACAAACATGTGTTAAGATGAACCCAATAAATAAATAATAAAGATATTTAATTTTCTTAAGATTGCTAGTATCCTGTGTTCAAAACTAGTAAATCAAAAATCTGAAAAAAATAATACAAACTGCATACCTGAAAATATTTGAGACCACAGAATTCACTGTGTGTCCTTAATGATGAGAAAGAGGATTCTAAAAGAAAAAAGCCTAGAAGACTAGATTGTAGTTGAAATGATAATTGATACAACAGAAATAAAGACTATCAATTCTTTTTCCGTTTAATCCCCTTGCGGTACTCGATGTTTTGGATTACTTTCTCATATGATAAAACAAATATACCTCAAACTCTACCAACTTCATCGAACGCAAATTCAACAACAACTCCCACAAAGACTCGATTTTTTGTTTGTAAGAAACTATGCAGAAATCCTAAAATTCAGTACAGAAAATGAGGTTATTCCTCTTAATTTATAGATAATAAAAGGGTTAGATGAAAAGTTGTAATCCAAGAGGTGTCTTTTGGGTGAACTCCAACACCGAAAAGACACCTCTTTTTATTTCTCACTCACCCCTTAAAATCCCAACAAACTCAACAACTCAAGGTACCACTTGACTCTTAAAGTGTCATGATTTATCAATCAAATCTTATGACATACTCGTACATAAAACGTGTATGAATAGACCGTCGTACTACATATATCGAGGAATTCTTTATGTGTGATTTATTTTTCAATCTTGGGGGCAAAAGGCAAAATCTCTCGCTCACAGGGTTCCCACCCCCGGTCCGACAGAGATTGGTGGAGGAGGTAAATCATGGTGACTCAGGGGTCCACTAAGTGGGAGGCACAGTGTCTGGTGCCCAAAAGGAGTCACCCCCACAAAGGATGAATGAAACTCTCACACTGCGGCTGCCAAGGCTCGAATTTGCCTACTTAGGGGCAATCTACCACCCTGGAACCAACTGAGCTAGATTTAGTAAAAGCAAGTCCGGAAAGTTTGAGAAATAAAACAATAGTATAATATATGAAACTTTAATCTGCATGGTCACATTGAGCCATTGAGGATTTTAATGCTACTTGGCTATGAGGTGAGGTGACTGATAAGTACGCCAATCTTGCATCTTAAACATTACTAATCTAGTTTACAAAAACAACTCGTGTAGCATAAATTTAAAAGCAAAAATTTCGCCAGGCATCCTATTTGAACGAGCTCATTTAACCTTTAGTTATTTTTTCCAAAATATTTAGTTGGTCGTCATTGTTTAAAATTGCTTCTTCTTCCCAGTTGTTTTATAATAGTGTGTTTCAAATCTACTGTACATTAATTGAAGTATAATATCTTAATTAAAGTCTATCAAAATCATAAAAGAAATAATCTCAACAACTCCAGTACTGTAGACCATGATGTAAATAAGGGTCCCAAAATCGGCTATATGTGCACTTGTGCCAATTTAAAAAGGAAGAAAAAGAAAAGAGGAAAAGAATTTTAGTAAGACCACACAAGAAGAAGGTCACCAAGTATGTTTGTGTATGGTTACGTTGTTTGTTTTTTCTCATGTACCTACGGCCTTGTATGACATCTGATATGTTACATCACTTGAAAATTTGAAATATAATCTTACTTTTCAAAAAGATGTTGACTGCAATAGTTACTTAATTAATTATTTTGCTTAAGGTAGTGAGGTTTTAGCATGAGACAATGACCCAAATACAAATAATCCTTACTTTTCAGAGGCTTAAAGAATAGACAAATATATATGACTCGGATCCCATGATGAATTTTCTTAACAAGTTCTTCTTAATCAAATGATATTTTAGAATCAATTTTTCATGTACAGCTGATTGAGGATTGCATTATTATCTTTTCCCCTTTTCAATCACACGTATTAAATAAGGGAGATTAGAATAATTCTATATTTGACCTTATTTATCGATATTATATTGATACACTACAAAAAGGGAAACAACAATTGTTTCGTTCTAGATATACTCACCTATTTAGGGCTGCACAAAATTCGATCCGGACCAAAAAAATATGATCGGATCGATTCGCTCGCATCGAACCGATAAATTCGGTCGGTCTTCTGGTCTAGTTTCAAAATTCGGTCCTCGGTCCCGGTCCGGCCTGCCTGGTCGGCAGTTTTACCCTGTCGTGCAGCCAAAATTCGGTTCGGACCGAAAAAAAGGATTTTGGTCCGGTCTTCGATCCTAATTTTCTGAAAATTCGATCTTCAGTCCGATCCGGTCCGATTTTACCCTGTTGTGTAGCCCTACATCTATCTTCCCTTTCTCTCCATTTCCTTGTGTCCCCTAAAGAATAAATAAAAAATAAACACCACTTATATATAGTAAAATAATTAAAAAGACTTTATGTTGGTCGATACTTTGTACAACAATGAATTATTGACATTCTTTGGTTGTATCCCCGCCCTTTTCCCCACTCCTATTCTCCATGTTGCTCTTTGCTACTTTCCTCTTTAGTGACTCCAAAAGTAGGTTCCAAAAACATGTGTTAAGCAATAAAATTTTATATCAAACCAATAAATATATAGGGACGGATATAGAATATAATCATCGAGTTCATATCAAACAAGTTTTTTTAATACGGAACATAAAAATATATATAAAAGAATACTAAAAGTTTAATAAATAAGAGATCATGAATCAGTAATTTCAAAAGTACAATTGGTTCAATAGTAAAAATCTAAAGATTAAACCTATCAAATCAAAACCCTATATTCGCCTATACATTTAACACGAACCGTTCTTTTGTATTAATTTTTTCCCACTTAATTAACCATGGTAAATCAAGATGTGTTTTGCACATAATGTCAAGTAAAATTATATCAACCTAAAGTATTTACATAGTTATTGACATACCATTGTGCTTGATCTAACCATAGTAGCATCACATACCCCTTGTAAAATGTGAAAAACAACAAATTTCAAATATGGGAATAAAATACTAAAAATTCGTACCAACGGTTATCACCGATGTTGGGTTAACGGGGTCTGGGCGTGCGGGGGAGTGTTAAGAGTCCCACATCGTAATGAAATGAGAACATACACTCTTTATATGGACTTGGACAATCCTCACCCTACAAGCTATCTTTTGGGGTTGAGTTAGACCCAAGATCTATTTTTTACCTGGTCGAGTAGAGATGTCCAAGTTATAGAAGCTTGAGCAGTGCTAATTAAAGGTTTACTCCTTTTGAGAATATATTTCTATCCATAATATTATTGTGGAATGTGATTCTTTTAGAATCCCACAATCGAATAAATGCTCATGAAGATGAGGACCAGTCACTTCACTTTTCGTTGAAGATTATAGATTCCTTCTAGCTAAATTAGAGAATAGAGCTGAAAAGTGTGGCTTAAACTATCAGAAAATATGAATTTTGATTAAAGTGTTGCTTTTAGGATAAATAAGATAGCAACCTTTCAAAAGAATTACAACATATATAGGTGAATAATCTTGATAAAGATTGTTGAGTTGTGTAATTTTTGTCAAATGTCATGATCTGGCAATACTTAAAAAGAGTCATCTTTATATTTAAAGAGAACATTTTACAAGCATGGCCTAAACCCTGTAGTCAAAATTCTCAATAAAATCCACCCCTTAAAAATCATCTCACAAATATTTTTGGCAACACTTTTGAAGCATCGTCTAAACCTAGAATCGTCATAGGCCCAAATTTGCTGTAGTGAGTTATATATAAGTATAAAATATTTTTATTAATTTCTTAAATTTTATGTGCAGTCAAAATAAAATGAAAAGAATAAAGCATCATTTAGCGAAAAGAAAGTTAGAAAAAAAAGGCGTAATTTCTTAAGAAAGAGTTATTCATTTATTAGATATCCCTCTTAACAACAAAGTAAATCTCTCTGATAAATTTGCATGAGTTTCCAGGCTGATCTACATATTCCGAGGAAGATCGTCAAAACTTAAAGTTTATGAATTCTGGATTCTAATTTTTAAAGTTACTAGGTTCAAAATTACTAATATATACATATTCAGTGGATTTTTAAGACAAATAAAGAATTTGAACCAAAGGATCGACTCCGTAACTGTTAGAATATTATGTTAGAATATTCTAGAATAGTATCATAGTGTCGTTAATAGAATATTGTGTGAATATCCTATATTAATGTAGTATCTCTTCATATATGGTAGGTAATTATTGTATAGGGAATATTCATAGCATTATACTAAGGAAGACTTATTCTTCCTAGTCATTATAATTAGTGTATATATTCTTACCTAATGGAAGAAGGAAATTTGAGGAAAATAATCTCAAAGTCTTACCCATATCAAGAGTTTAAGGAAAAGATTCAAATTTTCTCTCCAACTTTCGACCTAGGCTTCTCCTTGGCCGAAATTGTTCTTCAGTTTTTTAATTTATTTTGCATTATCCCTCCATTGTTGAACAACCTTCATCTCAACCAAAATATGTCTGAATCTAAATCCTATTTTCATCCCGCTCTAGCCATTTCAAACATTAAGACACATATTTCTGTCAAACTGGAGATGGAAACCGTGCATTATACTTCATGGGCAGAATTATTTAAAATATGTTGTAGGGCTCACAAAGTCCTTCATCATATCATTCCACCAAAAGATGGGAAGGGAAAGAAACCCACGGATGCAGACAAGGACTTGTGGGATACGCTTGATGCCACAGTCCTCGGTTGAATTTATGCAACAATTTCCACGGACTTGTTGCACACCATAATGGATCCGGATTCAACAATGGCGGCGTGGGACCGCTTGAGAGATATCATTCTAGATAATCAAAACTCTGCTGTTACACTAGAACAGGAATTCCCCACCGTTGACATGGCGGATTTTCCCAATGTTTCGGCATATTGTCAACGTCTCAAAGTGTCGCGCATCGCCAGGAACGTTGGCTCACCTGCACTAATAACCGGCTAGTGTTGCAACTGGTTGCTGGTCTCACTGAAGCATATAGCGGAATGGGAACTCTCATCCGTCAAAGTAACCCTTTACCACAATTCTATCACGCAAGATCCATGCTTGTACTTGAAGAGTCGGGATTGATGAAAAAGGCCTCAACTACGTCAAATTCCGCCTTCCTTGCCACCCCTTCAAATGATGGTAATTCTTTTGATCCCTCTCACCAAAATAAGGGACAAAAAGGACGTAATAATAATAAAAATAAGGGTGAAAATCGTGAAAATAACAAAAGAGGAGGACATCAGAATTCTGGTGGCGGCGGAAATGGCGGAACAACCAACTCCGTGCGACAGGGCGTAATGGTGGCGAATCGCGCGAGGGGGTGGATGCGGTGACAAAGCCATCGGTCCAAAGAACTGGCTCGGCAATGGCAGCCCAAATGGCTGCACTCCAGAATGGCAACAACAACGCCCAAATGGACCTCAGCAGCCGCGCCCGGGCCTCGCAAATGCGCAGAACGGGCTCACCGCCCGCCCAAGACTTATTTTTCTTCAGCAGTCCAGCCAAGCAGTGGACCTGGGCCTCAGCCGACCCAGTGGCATGAGACCCACTCAACCGTGGCCCATCCAACAGATATTGAGTCCGCCATGCACACTCTTGAACTCAATCCACCTAATTCAAATTGGTATATAGACTCCGGGGCAACGTCACACATGACGTCCTCCCAAGGTAATCTCACGTCTTATTTTAATTTGAGTAATGATAGTGATATAATTGTCGGAAATGGCCATTCAATTCCAATCAAAGGGTATGGTTCTACTACATTGTCACCACCAAACCCACCACTGTCTCTAAATAATGTCCTACATGCTCCAAAACTAATAAAAAACTTGGTATATGTTAGGAAGTTTACAACTGATAATTGGGTATCTGTTAATTTTGACCCCTTTGTATTTTTCGTTCGTGATTTTCAGACGGGGAGGCTTCTCATGAGATGTTATAGCAAGGGGAGCTCTATCCAATAAACTTACCTAGTCATCAATCCAAGTTTTATTCTACTTTTGCAGCTTTGGCACCATCCTTATGGAACCAACGTTTGGGACATCCGGGGGAGGTTGTTTTAGCTTCTCTTAAACAAAATAATTTTATTTCTTGTAACCAGACTCGGATTTTGAATAAGTGTCATTCTTGTGCACTTGGTAAACATGTGAAATTGCCATTTATTGCTTCTAATTTTTGCACTCTTATGCCTTTTGATATTATGCATTATGATATTTGGACTTCTCCCGTTTTGAGTTCTTCTGGTCATAGATATTATTTGCTGATCCTTGATGATTATTCTACTTATCTGTGGACATTTCCTCTATCAAAGAAATCACAAGTGTTTTCCACATTTCTCACTTTTAGGGCATTCATCAAAACTCAATTTGAACGGGAGATTAAAAGTATTCAATGTGAAAATGGGGGGAATTTGACAATAATCAGTTTTGGAATTTTTTCAAAACAAATGTTAAATTTTCGTCTATCTTGTCCTCATACCTCTTCACAAAATGGGAAGACAGAACGCAAAGTTAGAACCATCAATAATATTGTTAGAACATCTCTTGCTCATGCATCTATACCCCCAATCTTTTGGCATTATGCACTTCAAATGACTACATATATGTTGAATATTCTTCCTCATAAACACATGTCTTACCAAGCTCCACTAAAAATGATTTACTTACGAGAGCCTTCATATCATCATCTAAGAGTGTTTGGTTGTCTTTGCTACCCACTTTTTCCATCCACCACAATCACAAAACTACAAGTCCGGTCCACTCCATGTGTTTTCTTGGGATACCCTACTAATCATCGTGGTTACCTATGTTATGATATTTCTTCAAAGAGAATGTTTGTAAGTCGCCACGTTCTTTTTGATGAAACAGTTTTTCCCTTTGCTAAAATACATGAAACCGGGACCCATACCTATGATTTTTTGGATGATGATAAGCTTTCGTATCTAACACATTTTATTCACAGCCCGGAACCCGCAGGTACACAAACATTGGTCCCACTAGATCGCGGACTAGCAGCCCCATCGGATCAAATCGCCAACAGATGGGCTTGGCGACTCTCGCCCAATGGGCATCGCTCCAAAGAGATGGGCGACCTCCAACTTCTCCAGGCCCACTTCCCACCCACAATCTCTACCTACCACACCTCTGGACAGCAAGGCGCCCACCGATTCTCTCGCCAACGGCGTCCGGCCCATCGCCATGCCTTCCGTCCGGTCACCCGTAGTCAACATGGTATTGTTAAACCAAATACCAAATACAGCCTCCACACACAGGTTTCGAAATCACCTTTGCCTCGTAACCCAGTGGCTGCTCTCAAATATCCGAATTGGAAAATGGTCATGGATGATGAATATCATGCTCTAATTAAAAATAGGACATGTGATTTAGTACCTCGTCCATCTAATGCTAATATTATTCGGTCTATGTAGATTTTTAGCCATAAAGAAAAATCTGATGGTTCTTTTGAGCGGCATAAGGCCCGTATTGTAGGTGATGAGAAGCCCAGCAGGTTAACATCGATTGTGGGGAGACGTTCAGTCCAATGGTCAAATCAGCTACTATCCGAACAGTTCTAAGTCTGTCACTCTCAAAAGGATAGTCACTCCATCAACTGGATGTCAAAAATGCATTTCTTCATGGTCATCTGAATGAGACAGTTTGCATGCACCAACCCTTGGGGTACAGAGATCCTGCTTATCCTAATCACGTGTGTTTGCTGAACAAATCATTATATGACCTCAAACAAGCCCCCAGGGCTTGGTATAAGCGGTTTGCAGATTTTGTGTCACACATGGGTTTTACTCACAACCGTTCTGACAATTCTTCGTTTATTTATCGTCAGGGTAATAACACTGCTTATCTTCTTTTATATGTGGATGATATCATTCTTACAGCATCTTCATATTCCCTACGCAAGAATATCATGTCTCAGCTTGGTTCCGAATTTGCTATGAAAGATCTTGGTCCACTGCACTATTTTTTAGGCATTACTGTGACACGACATGCAGGTGGGTTATTTCTCTCTCAAAAGAAGTATGCATCTGAGATTGTGGAACGAGCGGGTATGTCCCCATGCAAACCTTCGGTAACTCCGATAGGTTTAATTCAGTTTATGCATGGATTTTGTGTTAGTTCTTAGCGTGACTATGACTAGGAGTTAAACACTTTATTAGGACTTTCTTTTGGAATCACTTGAAACTCTTATTCATGAATTAATGCATTAGTTGATTTCTTCTTCACTTAGATTAAGATTTATTCATTAATTGGTTTGAATGCTTGATAGTTAATTGATCACTAATTATCATAACTCACATGATTTCGAATCAAGAATCGAGAGGAGAGATTTGGATATGCTGTAATTGAATAGACATAAGTTAAAATCGCGGACGAAAGTATCCCGATACTTGTGTAGCATAATAGGGTACTGTTCTTAATCCTCCTGTGTAGTAAATCCTATCAAAGAAATATAGAAGGGTTCTGCACTGAGGTTGAGTGATGTATCTAGCAAAATTTGACTCATATAAACACAAAAACATAATAAAAAAGACTCAAAAACACAAATAGAATAAAAACTCCCCCTCCCCCAAACTTAAACTACACATTGTCCCAAATGTGTAAGACTCAATAAATAAAGTGTTACGGTAACGACACTCTAGCTCCTCCTGTGTGAACATATCAACACGTACTGCACAAATATAGGTATCTTTAAAGATTCCATATAACAACTACAACTATACTGATTATTATATACACTGTAATTCCGTTCTTTACAAAATGACATACATTAACCATTCATTTTTCATCTATTCTTTATAGGCCAAAAGATACTATATTTTGGCTTTGACTCTTATTCATGAATTAATGCATTAGTTGATTTCTTCTTCACTTAGATTAAGATATATTCATTAATTGGTTTGAATGCTTGATAGTTAATTGATCACTAATTATCATAACTCACATGATTTCGAATCAAGAACCGAAAGGAGAGATTTGGATATGCTGTAATTGAATAGACATAGGTTAAAATCGCGGACGAAAATATCCCGATACTTGTGTAGCATAATAGGGTACTGTTCTTAATCCTCCTGTGTAGTAAATCCTATCATAGAAATATAGAAGGGTTCTGCACTGGGATAGACACAAAGGAGAAGTTGAGTGATGTATCTAGCAAAACCCTTTGCTGATCTTACATTATACCTGATCGGTGTATTTTATATATACCTTTTGAGTCATTTTTAGTTAGTATTTTACTCATTTCATTTATGTTTAGTATAGTATTAGGGTTGTTTTCCTTTCTTTTGTGTCACAGCGGTCAAAAATGAAAAAATGGCGAAAAGGAGATGAAATGAGCATAAATGAGATGGAATTGCACACAAAAAGGGCCAAGAATTGAAGTCTAAGAAGTTCCGGGAATTATAGAGGAAATCAGACGAAGTCCGGACGAGAAAAAGACGATTTAAACGGAAATTCGCGAAAAAATGTCACCAGCGCCATGCGGCGCAAGTAGCCGCCGCGCCCAATGTCTTCGAAGTCCGAAAGTGGCAGTTTTTCAGCGCGCAGTCTGCGCCGACGCGGAATTTATAAAGTCTGGGCCGAATTTGACATGTTTTCAGAGTCCTAAAGGGATAATTTTTCCTACCTAAAGGGATAACTTTTCCTACCTTAAAACCCTTACCTAAAAGGATTCTAATAACTTTTCCTACCTACATAATCCTTAACCCTTCACCAAAAGGATTCTTGGTCTATAAATAGTCTCTACAACATTAGAAGAATTGATCCATCATTCTCCATTCCACCATTCACCATTCTACATCCATCCATCCACCAATCCATCTTGTAAATATTCCACAACACAACCCTTGGATGCTAGAAGGCTTGGAGACCCGTTCTTGAGTATTTTCTTTTCTTTCTTTTTGCTTTATTTATTTCAGTTCATGCATGGAGATTGTATTAGTTCTTAGTGTGACAATGGCTAGGAGCTAATTACTTTATTAGGGATTTCCTTGTGATTCACTTGAAACTCTATTCATGAATTAATATATTAGTTGATTTCTTCTTCACTTATTTGAGATTTATTCCAATAATGTTTTGAATGCTTGGTAATTACTTGATCATTAATTATCATTATTTATATGATTTCTAATCAAACTTCGAAAGGAGGAGGTTGTGACTATGCTGTAGTTGGATAATCATAAGTCGGATTGGGGATGAAAATACCTCAATTACTTGTGTAGCGTTAACGGGGGTTTAAATACCTAGCTTACTTGCGTAAACGTTAACAGAATTTTTGTTCTTAATCCTCCTATAGAGTCATCCTTATCACCGAAAGTTAGAAAGGAGCGCTACTGGGGTTGAGTGTTTATATAGCCTTAACGTGAGTATAAAACGGATTAGTAAACCTGTTATCTTAACGTAGAAGAAGAAGTCAGTCTAATTGTATTAAGAATTGAATATAGTGGATAGTTGATGATCTTGGAATCCCTAATTATCCATCATAACTGATTTAAATCAAAGTATTTTTATAATAAGTTATTTCCTGCATTATTAGTTAGAATTCCAACTCAATTTACGTTAACAAAATAGATACCATATGATAGATAATCGGTACTTGAAAACCAATCCTTGAGGACGATATTCGGCTTTACCTAGACTATATTACTTGACTCGACAACGTGCACTTGCGTTAAAGTGTGTGCATTAAATCGCGCATCAAGTTTTTGGCGCCGTTGCCGGGGATTGACGTAGTTCAATATCAATTTTATCTATTCTTAATTTCTAATTTGGTTGCTCCAAGAGCAAGTTTCTAACTTGTTCTGCGAGCATCTTTTTATCACCTTTTGTTGTTTTTTATATTTTGCAGGTTAAATTCGAAAAAAATAAAAAATAATAATAATAAAATCAGGACACATGGACTACTACTATCAGAGAAAGTGGAGTCATCAACAGCAGCTTAACCCACAGATTTCAGAGGAAGATCGAAATGAGTTGCAGGCAGGCATACTTATGCTCACCAAGTGTCAGGCTCAGTTTATGGCTGAGACAAGAGTGTCCTTCAGAAAGTTGGAGACACAAATAAGGCAATTAATGGATGAGATGAGCAATACAACTCAAGCAAATCTGCCTAGCGACATTATTATGGGAGGTGGTAAGCAAATAGAAGAGCCTGAACCACACCCAGCTGTTGAGGAATCTGGCGGGATAATTGGTGTAGAGAAGGAAAAGGGTACCGAGATCCAATCATTCATCTTTTTGGATTCCTTGGAAAATCTTTTTCTTGTACCTATTGCAGAAAAAACACCACCAGCTGTCAATGTTGACCCCCAAACAGAAAGTCCATGCCATCAAGGGCACCCAATAGAATTGAGAGATGTTGGGAATCTCCCTGATCCCTACATTAGAGAGAGCCTAAAAGACAAGCATGTCTTGTGTACTTGGGGGATAATCGTATATTTGAGGCCCTTGTTTGAAGCAATTGTTGTAGTTGAAGTGAGACCTGCAACAATAACTCTTCGGATTGCAAGCAGTTCGCAGAAGGATCCAATGGGCACTCGTAAAGGTTAATTGCGTCCGGCTAAAAGACGTTAAAGACAGCGCTTGTTGGGAGGCAACCCAATGTTTTTAATTATGTTATTTTAATTTCTGTCTTTAGTTTATTTTATTTTGTCTTGAACAGTCTCACGGTCTTGGGTTCTTGTTTTGTGTTGTTGGATGACAGGTGGACTGAAAGCTAAAACCGATGAAAAAGGAGCAAAAACGCTGGAAAAAAAAAAGGAAAAGTCGCTGCCGCCAGCGCCGAACTTCGAGCGCCACAAGATTAGCAGCGCCGCCGAATCTCGGCGCATACGAACTTCAGAGAGCCATACTCCGTGCAAATTCCAGAATTTTTTTCCTCCTAGACCTCCGTTATGACCGCTGTGTTGTGTCAGTAAGTTGTCCCTATTTTTTTCAGTCTTGCACACATTGGGGACAATGTGTGATTTAAGTTTGGGGGGATGTTTTATTGTTTTTGAGTCTTTTTGAATTGTTTTGTGTATTTTTGAGTCATTTTTTAGTCATAATTTTTTTTTTTTAAGATCATGCATGTTGTAGTTACTTGAAACGCCTAGTAAAGTAAAGTAGAATAATGTAGTGGAATTAGAAGCAACCATCTGAACACTTAGGATAGATATGCCAAAAATTCATGACATCGAACTATTTGGGGTATCTTGCTTGATTTATGCATTGTTAGTGATTAAACCTATGTGTCTGCTTGCTTGCTATTTGAGGCGAAATAGTTGTCGCGCCCTTTTTCGGCCGCGGCATTATTAAGAATAGCGAATCCTGCTCAAAATGCAGATGTTAGAAAATAAATAATAAAATGCTAAAAGGATGCTAAAATTGCCAATGATGCTGAAGTTTAAAAGGGTGCTAAAATGCTAAAGGGTTCGCGGAGTCGCCACCTAATTAATTGGGTGAATTAGGACACCTAAATGTTTAACTAGTTTGAAGTAAAACATTAACTCCATTTTAAGGGTCTGCTAAACTTAATGAGATTCTGGGTAAGGGTTCTTTATTAATCTAGAGGGAAGGGGTTAGGCACCCTCTAAGATCCGCTAACTTGCGGTTGTCCTGCCAAACCTAGGGTTTATGCTGTGAAAAATGCATGTTTGAAAGATGTTTAATAGGAGGTATTTTTATTCAAGGATTAATAAGATTAGTGTTATAAAAAATACATGTAAGGTTTAAAGCATGCCTTATAAAAATGCAAAATAGGTTAATTGACTAAATGTATACATTTGCTTGCTTTGATCAGTGTACCACATGCTTAAGGGGGTTTCTTAGTATATAAAAAATAAGATTTCTATATAGATTTTGTAGCAAATGGGTTAAGAATAATGTCATAGCTATATGATTAATTATGCGAGTTAAGGTTTAATGACA
This sequence comes from Przewalskia tangutica, assembly GCA_029844215.1. Taxonomy (NCBI): domain Eukaryota; kingdom Viridiplantae; phylum Streptophyta; class Magnoliopsida; order Solanales; family Solanaceae; genus Przewalskia; species Przewalskia tangutica. The sequence continues at coordinate 34,948,638 of CM056727.1, read as the reverse complement.
AAAGATAATGTCTAGACTACGTGAGTAATTATGTGACTAAATGGTTTAATTATAACTTAAGTTTGGATGGTCTACTTAGGGAGGCACGTGAATTTCTAATGTTAGGCTCCTTACTAAGGGCGACCCAAGCTCGAACTATTCGACATATATTAATGTTAGAGTAAATGTTAGGCAAATAATTACAATAAATGAATGAGGAAAGGATATGAATTAAATAAGGATGACTCGAAGAATGACGATGTCTTTTCGCCGGCGATTTGGGATTTTCAGAGTGGAGATGAAGATGCACACAGATGTAGATCCTTGTCTGCTATAACTCATGATGAGTCTAGTAATGAGACTCTTCGTTTAGCTCCGATGCGTGCCATGTAAAAAGAAAATGATAAGGATTAGTACATGCTCACAATCAATAATAAGTATAGGCACAAACAGTTATTTCCAGACATAAAAATATATTAGCCCAAACTGGGCCTCAAGAAACAAGAGCCCACCGCAAAGACAAAGAGCTCAAACACTATTTTCGGATCAAAGGAACATATCGAGTATATATCCATACGATGTGCCCAATTAATAAACATCCTTATTCATGCATGTAAGTTTTATGTTGATATAGAGGGAGATATAAGGAAACTGATATACATGAAATATAAATGATATACCTAAATCCCTATCCCTTTATATGCTGACTTAACATGAAAGCTAGTATACTCATAATATTCAAAGTAAATATGATACACCTGAAGGTATGCAAAGATATACGACTCTTGTATATACTACAAGGCAGAAAGCACTTAATCATGCATAGGAATGAAAACACAAGTTCATTCATTTTTTTTTTAATACAAGAGCACACACACACTAAGTCAAGCAGCATACTTTGTGGTATAAGGGAGATAAACTCTGAATTAATGACTTGGAAAGAAATGGACTCAATTCATGCATAAACAAGTCAATACCTATATGTTGATATGGTTTCACAAGATGCACTCTCTAATTAAGATAAAGCCTCATGCCATCAACCAAAAATGAAAAGGAAGGAATTGAAATTTCAAGGTTTGCCCCTAGACATTATTTAAGATCAAGAGGATGGGGTATTGACCTATGTCAGACTAGAGTATCACATTAAAGGAGACCGAAGAGATGTTGCGCAATTATACCATGGTCAGGCCAAGACAATTTCCAGTTTACACATGCCCAATAACTTAGTACAATGCATGTGTCTAACAAGGATCGTTTGAACTAAGCTAAGCATACACAATCGCATACATATTACGTACAAGGTGTGGACTTCTAAGTATGTAAGGTAAGCAGGCAATTAGTCTAGCAGACAGACAGGGATGTCCTAACGACAAAAATAAGATGACCTTTTAGACATGAAACTACTCAAGTTATGGCAAAACTCATATAACCTCAAACATGTCCCTCGCGCACTCATAACTGAACCAAATAAACCAGGACCAAACTCATGGACAAAACTAAGAAGACACACAAGGGTCGTACTTATACCTAAGAAATTGAACACAAGTGCATGTATACATGAGAGGGGAAGACATAGATACATCAAGAATAGCAAATCCAGAGGCACTTTTAAAACCTTCCAGGCTTAAACATCCTGAAATATGCATACACCTGATTCAAACCTATGGGTAATATTCAGAATTTCGCTCATCCCACAACATTCAAGTAAACCACATAAACGGACATAGTCTTTAATTTATCAATATCACCGTCCCCAAACATCATTTTAAGCATCTAACACATTTTTAACACAGGAGATGTTTAACGACACAGGTTGCGATCTCGACGGACAGACACTACATGACCATAAATATATTAAGACAGTACAACCGAGCCTATCATAACTCGAAATTAACAACCTATACGGCTCATCGTTTAGATATAACCTAATCGATATTTATAATCCAAATATGAATCGCATAAGTAAATCGAATTAACAGGTGAAGCAATACTAACAAGAATAACTAGTGTATATATAACAAGACGCACACAAATTTATACGACGAGAGCAAAATTCAAAGGGATTTTGATTTTACCTCCGGAATGATCGGGCAGCGTATCAAGTCGCGGCCGCTCGGTTTCGGGTTTTGGGCTTGCAATGCGAATGAAAGGGCAAGGTTTTGTTTGTCGGTTCGGGTCGACTAAAAGAAAGGGATTCGAACCTTATTCTGCGATGCTAATTCTGCGTGCCGACCGACTCGATGCGCTTTGTGTTCTCCCCGTCTGCTCTCGCCCCCGATCAACGCTCCCGCATGCTTATATAGCCATGCTTTGGATTCCCTATTAGGTAAGTAGTACGATATCGACGCGATTGGTGCTTGATTCGCGCGATTCATGGTAAGTTTTCGATTCGGAAAGATTTTGCTAGTTGGCTTATGGTAAGTAAATAAAGGTTGGGTGTGTGCAGGTAAGGAAGGTAAGTGATTCAGACGATTTGCTACCGATTCGAATGGGTTCGATTTATTATCGATTCGTGCGATTTTGTGCAGTTATGGTAATGACACGCTGGGTGCGACGTGGTTAAGAAGGCCCGGATTCTCGGAGCGAACCGGGGTGTCTTTGGTGTTGTGACGGGGAGGGAAGGTGCGAGTGCGCGCTTCTAGGTTTAGGCTTAGGTTTGTTTTTTTGTGGTGAGGAGAGACGGCCGGGCGCCCGTGGGTAAAGGAAGGAAGTGAAGCTGGGCCAACCGGAGCAAGGGAAAAGGAGCGGTCGGCGACGGTATCGCGCGAGTCGCGGTCGCATCGCCCAAAAGGAGTCTGGGTAGAATTAGGTTAAGTGTTAGGTTAGTTCAATTAGGCTTTTAATTAGTGAGTTATTAGTATTAAATTAGTGATAGATTAATTAGTTTTAGGCTTAGTTAATTAATTAGCTAGTTAATTCTAGGTAAGTGTATTATTAATTAATTAACAAATGTGATTAAATTAATTAGGTGCTTTATTATAATTATCTAGGTGCTACATTAGTCTAATTATTTAGGTGCTAAATTAGGCTAATTATTTAGGTGCTAAATTAGTCTAATTTCGAGTTATAAAACTATTACGATAATAAATGCGGGCGTGTTGTTTAATTAGTGCTCAACATTTATATGCGATGCCGTTATTAAAATTGATTCATTATGTTAACTTAAAAATTGAATGGGGTTTAGATTATCATTAAATTGTTTAAGGACTGCCTAATGCTTTTTATAAATGCGACGCTATTATTTAAAAACTTATTATTGTGCATTATCGCGGAGTTAAATTAAAAAATGAATTGAGTTTAGATTAAATTATTTAAATGTTAAATGCAAGTATGATATTTAAGAATTGTTTAAAGCTTTTATAAATGCGACGCTATTAAACGCATGTATTTAGATTAAAAATTGATTTTAAATTACCAATGATTATGAAAATCTCTTGCGTATTAATAAATGCGGCTATGCTACTTGACGCGACGTCACTGCTAAATTAATTAATGCGGGTGCGGGACTCTAAGTGCTTAATACTCTAAGTAAGACGCGACGCCATTATTAAATTATCTATTTATGCCTGTATTTATGTTTTATCGCTGTATTTTATTATAAAAATCCTAAAAAAATTATTTTACAAAATTAGTCTAATTTTATAGTTGATGACTGGACGGGAGGGTCAAAATTGGGTGTCAACAATAGTTAGGATATGCATGTTAGGGAGATGACTCAGACATTTCTTTGTTAGCCCTTTCTTACCATTCTTTGTCTATCCCTGACAGTCAAATTATATCCCTAGTCAGCCCCTTTGAGCCTAAAAATAAAACCTTTCTTTGACACCCTATAATTCCATACTTATGCCATAAGTGAAAATTGAGATGTTTGGAATATAAAGTGTTGAAAAAGAGACAAAAAGAGAGTAAATAATCTTTATGCACCCCAATGAAAAAGTAATAATAAATAGGCAAAAGCCTAAGTTTGGGGGTGCCTGCTATTCATCATACACCTCATTCCCTCAAAACAAAAGAGGGGAAAGATATGTATGAAGTGAAAAAGAGAATCAAAAGAAAAGGGAATAGTTGAAAGAAAAAGAGCTTATGATACGTAAATTGAGCCTAAATGCCTATTTTTACCTACCACTGCCTAAGCCTACATTACAACCCTGAAAAGTCCTAAAGATCTCTTATATGTGTATCCATGATTAGTGGAGAATAGCAAGTAAACATGCCATAGGATTTTGAAATTAACATGCATAGTTAGGTATTCTTACTTCCATTAAGTATGATTAAATTGAATTTGTGAAATATCTGACTTGAGTGTTTAGAATGCTAAACATCCATGCTATATGTTCCCACATATTATCATACTAACCTTCATGCTTTTCTAAGTGACAATTGTGCAGCAAAATGATCAGTGTCTTTGAGTCATTTTCTTTTCCCTCGTATCTTTATTTATATTTTTGATCTTTGCTCGAGGGCGAGCAAAGGTTAAGTTTGGGGGTATTTGATCGGTGTATTTTATATACATTTTTTGAGTCATTTTTAGTTAGTATTTTACTAATTTCATTTATGTTTAGTATAGTATTAGGGTCGTTTTCCTTTCTTTAGTGTCACAGCGGTCAAAAATGGAGAAATGGCGAAAAGGAGATGAAATGAGCATAAATGAGATGAAATTGCACACAAAAGGCCAAGAATTAAAGTCTAAGAAGTTCCGAGAATTATAGAGGAAATCAGACGAAGTCCGGACGAGAAAAAGACGACGAAACGGAAATTCGCCAGAAAAATGTCACCGGCCATGGCTACCGCGAGAGCCGCGCGCCAATGTGCTGCGAAGTCTGAAAGTGGCAGATTTTTCAGGCCATGCGCTGATCACAGGTCATGCGCCGACGCGGGATTTATAAAGTCTGGGCCGAATTTGACATGTTTTCAGAGTCCTAAAGGGATTACTTTTCCTACCTAAAGGGATAACTTTTCCTACCTAAAGGGATAACTTTTCCTACCTTAAAACCCTTACCTAAAAGGATTCTAATAACTTTTCCTACCTACATAATCTTTAACCCTTCACCAAAAGGATTCTTGATCTATAAATAGTCTCTACATCATTAGAAGAATTGATCCATCATTCTCCATTCCACCATTCACCATTCTACATCCATCCATCCACCAATCCATCTTGTAAATATTCCACAACACAACCCTTGGATGCTAGAAGGCTTGGAGACCCGTTCTTGAGTATTTTCTTTTCTTTCTTTTTGCTTTATTTATTTCAGTTCATGCATGGAGATTGTATTAGTTCTTAGTGTGACAATGGCTAGGAGCTAATTACTTTATTAGGGATTTCCTTGTGATTCACTTGAAACTCTATTCATGAATTAATATATTAGTTGATTTCTTCTTCACTTATTTGAGATTTATTTCAATAATGTTTTGAATGCTTGGTAATTACTTGATCATTAATTATCATTATTTATATGATTTCTAATCAAACTTCGAAAGGAGGAGGTTGTGACTATGCTGTAGTTGGGTAATCATAAGTCGGATTGGGGATGAAAATACATCAATTACTTGTGTAGCGTTAACGGGGGTTTAAATACCTAGCTTACTTGCGTAAACGTTAACAGGGTTTTTGTTCTTAATCCTCCTATAGAGTCATCCTTATCACCGAAAGTTAGAAAGGAGCGCTACTGGGGTTGAGTGTTTATATAGCCTTAACGGGAGTATAAAACGGATTAGTAAACCTGCTATCTTAACGTAGAAGAAGAAGTCAGTCTAATTGTATTAAGAATTGAATAGAGTGGATAGTTGATGATCTTGAAAGCCCTAATTATCCATCATAACTGATTTAAATCAAAGTATTTTTATAATTAGTTATTTCCTGCATTATTAGTTAGAATTCCAACTCAATTTACGTTAACCAAATAGATACCATAGGATAGATAATCGGTACTTGAAAACCAATCCTTGAGGACGATATTCGGTCTTACCTAGACTATATTACTTGACTCGACAACGTGCACTTGCGTTAAAGTGTGTGCATTAAATAGCGCATCAATACCGCAGCCTGGCTGGAGCGTTGCAGTACCTCACATTCACCAGGCCGGATATTACTTATGCAGTACAACAAGTGTGTCTATTCATGCATAATCCGATGGAAGAACATATGCATGCCCTCAAACACATTGTGTGGTATATTCAGGGCATTCTGGAGTATGGATTATATCTATATCCTTCTTCCATCACCAAACTTGTCACTTACACAGATGCAGACTGGGCAGGGTGTCCGGACACCAGACGCTCCACCTCCGATTATTGCGTCTTTCTTGGTGATAATTTGATCTCCTGTTCTTCTAAAAGAATACCCACAGTATCACGTTCGAGTGCTGAAGTTGAATACCGTGCGGTTGCCAATGTGGTATCTGACTCTTGCTGGATTCGAATTTGTTACTTGAGTTTCACTGCCCTATTCTGATGGCTACTATGGTATATTGTGATAACATTAGTGCAATCTATCTATCAGGGAATCCAATCCATCATCAACGCACTAAACATATTGAGTTAGATATTCATTTTGTCCGTGAAAAAGTGACTCACGGACAAGTGCAAGTGTTACATGTTCCGGCGTGACATCTGTCAGGCGATTTCCACGCGCTTAATGCAAGTGTACGTATCATCTCAAGTAGTATAGTCTGTAAGACCGAATATCGTCCTCAGAGACTGATTTCTAATTATCGTTCATCTATTTTTTTGGTATCTATTTGGCGATCGATAATTGAGTTTGGTTTTTGGTTAACTACTAGAATAATGGAAGAATTAATTAAACTATTTAAGTTGTAATCAGATTATGAAGGAATTAGGGCTTCCAATTTCCTCGACTATCTACTCTATTCAATCCTTAATCCGACTAGAATGATTCTCCTTCTTCGTTAAGCTAGCGGTTAACTAGACTGTCTTATATTCCGGTTAGGATATATAATCACTCAACCCCAGTGCAGAACCCTTCTATATTTCTATGATAGGATTTACTACACATGAGGATTAAGAACAGTACCCTATTATGCTACACAAGTATCGGGATACTTTCGTCCGCGATTTTAACCTATGTCTATTCAATTACAGCATATCTAAATCTCTCCTCTCGGTTCTTTATTCAAAATCATGTGAGTTATGATAATTAGTTATCAATTAACTATCAAGCATTCAAACCAATTAATGAATAGATCTTAATCTAAGTGAAGAAGAAATCAACTAATGCATTAATTCATGAATAAGAGTTTCAAATGATTCCAAAGGAAAGTCCTAATAAAGTGTTTAGCTCCTAGCCATAGTCACGCTAAGAACTAACACAAAATTCATACATAAACTGAATTAAAAACGAAAGAAAAGAAATTACTGCGAACTAAGTCTCCAATTGTAGTCTCCCTTGTTGTCTTGTGTTGTGCTATGTTGTAGAATGACCAACCTCCTCTCAACGAATAATCCCTAGGGCTTTTGTATCTATCAAATTTCGTACCCTATGGACCAATTTGTCCTTTGCCAATTAAAACTCGAAACTGGATTTTCCGTACCGGCGTCGCGACCCTGCTTACGGGCGCCGCGAGGCCCAATCTTTTGTGGGTATTCTTGAGTTCCGGCGTCGCGTCCCTACTGACTAGCGCTGCCTGACTTTTGTCCGGGTCTTCATTTTCTGTCCTTTCCTGCCTCGAATTCCTCCTTTTATGCCTCTTTTTTATTTCTTTTCGTCATTTTGCTATTTTGGATCGATGTCACTCAAAAGAAAGAAAAACAAGCCTAATATTATACTAAACACAACAAAAACGAGTAAAATACTAATTAAAAATGACTAAAAAAGGGTATATAAAATATGTCTAACAAACCCCCAAACTTGAACTTTGCTCGCCCTCGAGCAAAGAACAAAACAAAACAACGAAACAAAAATCAAAAGACTCAAGTCAAACAGTTGCACAATATCACTTAGAAACACATGAACGTTAGTTAGGATAATATGCAGGAATAGATGTAGCAAGCATTTAACAATCTAGAATTTCAAGTTAGATATTTCGCAGATTTATTTCAGTCACAATCACTGGAGGCATGAATACCTAATTTATGCATGTCAATTTTATTTCATTTTTCTCAAAGTAATATAGTCTGTTCACTTGTTATTCTCCACTAATCATGAACATACATACTAGGGATCATCAGGTTGTAATGTAGGCTTAGACAGGGATAGATAAGATTAGGCATTTAGACTCAATTACGTACCATAAGTGCTTTTCATTCAACTTTTTTCTCCTTCTTTGCGGTATTCTTTCTAGTTCATACCCATTAATCCCCTTTCTCTTTTTGTTGAGATCATAACACACTTTCACATCGGCACTCCCAAACTTAAGTTTTTTCATATTTTAATTGGGGTGCATAATTTTCGCTCTCTTTTTGTATTTCTTTTTCATCTCTATCATCAATTACTGCTTATGACACATAAGAGAATCTGGGGTGTCAAAGAAATAGCTTTTTATTTAGGCTCAACGGGGCTGACTAGAGATACATTTAAGTGCAAGGTGGGAAATGATTGGTAAGAAGGGCTATCAAAGAAATGCCTGAATCTTCCCCCTAACATGTACATCCTAATTATTTCGCCTCAAATAACAAGCACGCAAGACATTTTTCGCAATTGACATACACAGGCTAAGCACAAAATATTTCAACTAATCAGATTTTCATGAATCTTTGACATATTTAACTTAAGCACACAGATTTTTGCATATCATTCCATTACATTATCCTACTTAATTCACTAGGCGTTTCAACCAACTACAACATACATGATTATAAAAAAAATTAAAAACAAAATTTGACTCATATAAACACAAAAACATAATAAAAAAGACTCAAAAACACAAATAGAATAAAAATTTCTCCCTCCCCCCAAACTTAAACTACACATTGTCCCAAATGTGTAAAACTCAATAAATAAAGCGTTACGGTAACGACACTCTAGCTCCTCCTGTGTGAACATATCGAACACGTACTGCACAAATATAGGTATCTTTAAAGATTCCATATAACAACTACAACTATACTGATTATTATATACACTGTAATTCCGTTCTTTACAAAATGACATACATTAACCATTCATTTTTCATCTATTCTTTATAGGCCAAAAGATACTATATTTTCATTCTACATGCTCATTAGCATAATCGATTCTATATGCCCAAGATTTTTGCGCATGTGGACAGAGAATTTTCTCAAGGTGATTTTCATACTAGATTCTTTAGTTTTAATTTGGAGAAGATGAAAAAATGGAGAAAATGGCATAATTTCGTGTGGATTTGTTTGATCTACCTTTATGTAGTATTTATATTTCAGGAAAGGAATGCTCACGACAAATTTGTACATCAGATGCCAATCAACAAGTACTGCAGAAGATAACAAACTTTAATAAATCCACCTAACTACTCTAACTGTAACATACCATATAATTCCATGCTTCACAAAATGACATACGTTACCTCTCAATATCTACAAGACATTTTCATCTACTTATTTATATGCAGAGAGATATTTTTTCTTCATTCTACATGCTCATTGACATTCTACACTCTATAGCTTGATTAAAAACAATTGACTGATAGATTGATCTAAAGATGTCTCATTATGTTATTGGTTTCTATGTCCAAGATTTTTTCTCAACGCCATTTTGTACTAGATTCTTAGTTTAATTTATAGCAGATGACAAAGTGGACAAATAATTAGACAAAAAGTTGTAATTTTGTATGGAAGAGTAATACATTTCTTTGATTTACTCTTATAAGGTACTTACATCTCAGAAAAGGAGTACTGCTTGTGACATATTTGCACATTAGTTGACATACTGATCTACGTATCAACAAGTACTGCAAATTAAACATAGTTATTTGATCGGTGTATTTTATACACACTTTTTGAGTCATTTTTAGTTAGTATTTTACTATTTCATTTATGTTTAGTATAGTATTAGGGTTGTTTTCCTTTCTTTTGTGTCACAACGGACAGAAATAGAGAAATGGCGAAATGGCGAAAAAATGATGAAATTAGCTTAATTGAGATGGAATTGCACAGTTAAAGGGGCCAATAAATGAAGTCTAAGAAGTTCCGGGAAGTATAGAAAATATCAGACGAAGCCCGGATGAAAACTGGACGATGAAGCGAAGAACCGCCGAAAAAACGCCACCGGCGCCTGGCAGCAGCGCCGCGGCGCCGACCACTGAAGTTGTCCAAAACTCTCTGATTTTCAGGCGCCGTGGCGCCCGACTGCAGGGCCACGGCGCAGACGCGGTATTTTTGACGTTTTGGGCCGAATTTGACACGTTTTCAGGGTCCAAAAGGAATAACTTTTCCTACCTACATAATCCCTAACCCTTGACCTAAAGGACTCTTGGGCTATATATATTCTCTACATCATTCTCTAAAGGGGGATTTATCCATCCATTGTACATACAACACAACTTAGGAGGCTAAGATTGGAGGTTTTTCAAGTATTTTTTTTCTTTCTTTTGCTCGGTTTATTTCAGTTCATGTATGGAGATTATATTAGTTATTAGCGTGACTATGGCTAGGTGCTAATTACTTTGTTAGGGATTTCCTTGTGATTCTCTTGAAACTCTTATTCATGAATTAATACATTAGTTGATTTCTTCTTCATCTGCTTAAGATTTATTCAATAATTGCTTTGATTGCTTGATAATTAATTGATCATTAGTTATCATCACTTACATGAGTTCTAATCGAAATCCGAAAGGGGATATTGTGAATATGCTATAGTTGAATAAACATAGGTTTAAATCGTGGACGAAAGTACCCCGATACTTGTGTAGCTTAATAGGTTATTGCTATTAATCCTCATTTGTAGTCAATCTTGTCATCGAAAGATAGAAGGGTTCTCCATTGGGGTTGAGTGTTTATATTACCTTAACAGGAGTATAAAACGGCTTAGTTAACCTGCTATCTTAACGTAGAAGAAGAAGTCAGTCTAATTTTATTAAGGATTGAATAAAGTGGATAGTTGATGATCTTGAAAGCCCTAATTCTCCGTCATAACTGATTTAAATCAAAGTATTTTCATAATTCGTTTATTTCCTGCATTTTTAGTTTAGAATTTCAACCCAATTAACGTTAACCAAATATAAACTAAAGCATAGATAATCGGTACTTGAAAACCAGCCCTGAGGACAATATTCGGTCTTACCTAGACTATATTACTTGTAACGATACGTGCACTTGCGTTAAGCGTGTGTATAAATAGCTATCAGTATTGTAAGATGATATTAATCTCCCTTGGAGAGTTTTCTCATTAATATCAATATATATAGTGTACAATGTTCATCCTAATTACAATAGGAATCCTAGTCTCATATACAAGAGGAATTCTAGTCTTACCATAATTATATTTACACAAATATTCTAATTATGGGTAGGGATTTATTATACAACTACACGTTTACACACCCCCTCAATTGGATGGGATGAGTTCGGACGCTGAGACTGGATCTGAAGTCAAGAAACAACTATCTGGGAAGTCCTTTGGTAAATATATCTGCATACTGATATGATGAGGAAACATGTAACACTTTGACATGGCCTAGCGCAACTTTCTCACGAACGAAATGTATGTCCATCTCAACGTGCTTGGTTCGTTGATGTTGAATCGGGTTGTGAGAAAGGTAGATTGCAAAGATGTTATCACAGTACACAATAGATGTCTGACGCAAAGGACACGGAAGTTCTAACACTAAATTTCTGAGTCAACAAATCTCAGCTACCACATTTGCAACGCCTGCATCAAATTTCTGGATCGAACGAGATAGGGTGGTCCGCCGCCGGCGCACCATGAAATCAGATTGTCCCCTAAAAAAACACAAAAGCCTGAGGTGGAGCGTCGCGTGTCCGGACACCCTGCCCAATCTGCATCCGTATATGAGAGCAACTTATTTGGTGCAGAGGGGTATAGGTGCAAACCATAATCAAGTGTGACCTTAATGTATCGGATGATACGCTTAAGGGCAGTGAAATGAGACTCTCTGGGGGCATGCATAAATAAGCATACATGCTGAACAGCATAATCAATGTTTGGCCTTGTAAATGTGAGATACAGAAGTGCACATGCAAGGCTCTTATACAAAGTAGGATTGGAGACTGGAGCACCATCCATGGCACTGAACTTAGATTTTGAATCAACTAGAGTAGGCATAACTTTGCAATTTGCCATCTTAGCCCTGTACACAATCTCCTCTGCATACTTACGCTGACACAAGAATATGTGGTTGGCAGACCTGGTCACTCACTGATATCCCCAAGAAATAACTCAACTTTCTCAAATCAGTCATTGCAAATTCGGTCTTAAGCAAGGCAATAATCTCATTTTTCAACCCATCGGAGGAGGCAGTAAGAACAATATCATTCACCTAAAGTAATAAGTAAACAATGCTACTACCTCGATGAAAAATGAAGAGTGATGTATCACTCTTGCTGCATACAAACTCAATCTGCAAGATATACCTGACAAAGCGATCATACCACGCACGGGGGGACTGTTTCAGGCCATTTAGTGACTTACGGAGACGACACACATAGTGAGGGACTGCAGGATGGATGAACCCAGACGACTGATGCATGTAGATTATCTCTCTCAGGTCCTCATGTAGAAATGCATTCTTCACATCAAGTTGATGTATCGGTCAGTGTCTGCCCATAGTTATGCTCAAAATTGTGCGAATGGTAGCCGAATTGACAACCGGGATAAATGTCTCACCACAATCAATGCTCTCCTGCTGATTCGTGCCATTAGCCACAAGACGTGCTTTATACCTCTCAAGATCCTCATTGTCTCTGAATTTGTGACGAAATAGCCACATACAATGAACCACATTCACCTCCTCAGGTCTAGGTACTAGATCTCATGTGTGTTGTTTAGTCAAAGCATTGAATTCCTCAGACATAGCCGCATTCCAATTAGGGTCCTGTTTGGCCAATTTGGGATTTTTGGGAAGTAGAGAGATGGTTTGGACAGACAGGTTAGATTAGACTTTGGGTTTGAAGATCTCATGTCTAGCACTAGTTTCCATATGGTGAGGGGGACAGTGGGGGGGATCCGAAACAGAGGGTGAGGTCGGATAAGGGGAGGATGGAGGAAATTCTGTCGAAGGCGTCGCGGCTCTACTGTCGAGGGGCCGCGGCTCTAAATGTGATTCGGTAACTGGGTGCTCACTGGAAGAGAGGCGTCGTGGCGCGTCCTCGAGGAGTCACGGCTCTAATTCCCTGGAAGAATTAGTTTGCTCACTGGAAGGGAGGCGCCGCGGCGCTTCCTCGATGGGCCGCGACGCTGACATCTGGGATGATTTAGTGAGCTGATCAAAGATAATGGTAGAGATGGCAGGCTCGTCAAAAAAAAAGTAGTCCGATTTTTGGAATTTCTGAAGATTCGAAAACGGGAATGTAGTCTCGTCGAATGTGACGTGACGAGAGATGTGGATTTGACAAGTTGACAAGTCATAGCATAGATAACCCCTATGCTTTGGCGGGAAGCCAAGGTAGACACAAGGAGTGGATCGCGGAGCTAGCTTGTGAGGGGAAGTAGAGGCAAGGTTAGGATAACATAGACAACCGAATATCCGTAGATGATCATAAGAGGGGACTCTATGATATAGGATTTCGGTAGGGGTCATATTGTGAAGGGTGCTAGTAGGGAGAATATTTAGAATGTATTCTGATATTTTAGCAGCATATACCCAGAAGGACGGAGGGAGGGAGGCATGATCAATAGAGTGCGAATCATATTGTTAATGGTGCGGATGATTCTTTCAGCTTTACCATTTTGTGGGGAGGTGTGGGGGCAGGAGAAGCGAAAGATGATGTGCGATTTATGCACACACTAAACGCAAGTGCACGTATCGTTACAAGTAATATAGTCTAGGTAAGACCGAATATCGTCTTCAGGGACTGGTTTTCAAGTACCGATTATCTATGCTTTAGTTTCTATTTGGTTAACGTTAATTGAGTTGGAATTCTAAACTAATAGTGCAGGAAATAAACTAATTATGAAAATACTTTGATTTAAATCGGTTATGATGGAGAATTATGGCTTCCAAGATCATCAACTATCCACTCTATTCAATCCTTAATACAATTAGACTAACTTCTTCTTCTACGTTAAGATAGCAGGTTAACTAGACCGTTTTATACTCCTGTTAAGGTAATATAAACACTCAACCCCAATGGAGAACCCTTCTACTTTTCGGTGACAAGATTGACTACAAAGGAGGATTAAGAGCAATAACATATTAAGCTACACAAGTATCGGGGTACTTTCGTCCACGATTTAAACCTATGTTTACTCAACTATAGCATATTCACAATCTCCCCTTTCGGATTTCGATTAGAACTCATATAAGTGATGATAACTAGTGATCAATTAATTATCAAGCAATCAAAATAATTATTGAATAAATCTTAAATAAGTGAAGAAGAAACCAAACTAATATATTAATTCATGAATAGAGTTTCAAGTGAATCACAAGGAAATCTCTAACAAAGTAATTAGCTCCTAGCCATAGTCACGCTAAGAACTAATATAATCTCCATACATGAACTGAAATAAACAAAGCAAAAGAAAGAAAAGAAAAATACTCAAGAACAAGTCTCCAAGCTTTCTAGCATCCAAGGATTGTGTTGTGGAATATTTACAAGATGGAATTGTCAAGTGTGGGATGGAATGTAGGATGGTGGATGGGATGGGTGATAGATGAATTCTTCTAATTATGTAGAGACTATTTATAACCCAAGAATTCTTTAGGTAAAGGCTGCAGCTGGCGCCACGGCGCCGAAAAATTTGCAGCGAAATCAACTTTCAGAACTTTCAGCGTCGCGGCGCCTGAGGCATTTTTCTGGCGGATTTTCGTTTCGTCGTCCTTTTTTCGTCCGGGCTTCGTCTGATCTCCTCTATACTTTCCGAAACCTCTTAGACTTCATTTCTTTGCCCTTTTGTGTGCAATTCCATCTCATTTATACTCATTTCATCTCCTTTTTTCATTTCTCCATTTCTGACCGCTGTGACACAAAAGAAAGGAAAACGACCATAATATTATACTAAACATAAATGAAATGAGTAAAATACTAACTAAAAATGACTCGAAAGGTGTATATAAAATACACCGATCAAACACCCCCAAACTTAAACTTTGCTCGTCCTCGAGTAAAGCTCAAAACAAAAATAAAACAAAACGAACAAAGACTCAAAGAAATGGATCAAGTAGTTATAATATTGCTTCTTCAAAATCATGGATGAAAGATGGGATAATATGTTAGAACGTATATAGCATGAATAATCAGCAATCTAGAATTTCAAGTTAGATATTTCGCAAATTCACTTAGATCATGGTCAATGGAAATACAAACACCTAACCTATGCATGTCAATTTCATTCCATCTTTTACAAATGCTATAGACCTGTTTACTTGCTATCCTCCACTAATCATAGACATACACATTAAAGATCATCAGGACTTTCAAGGGTTGTAATGTAGGCTTAGGCAGGGGTAGGTAAAAATAGACATTTAGGCTCAGTTCCATACCATAAGCATTTTTCATTCAACTCCTTTTTCCTTCTTTTTGGCTTTCTTTTTAGTTTCGTACCCACCTTCTCCTCACTTTTCTTTTGAGAGAATGATATGTATTCTGAATAACAGGCACCCCCAAACTTAGGCTTTTGCATATTTTTCATTGGGGTGCATCAAATTTTTCACTCTTTTTTTATTTCTTTTTCAACACTTTTCATTCCAATACTTTTCCATTATTACTTATGGCACAACAAAGGAATCATAGGGTGTCAAAGAAAGATCTTTATTTTAGGTTCAAAAGGGGCTGACTAGTGATACATTTTATGTCAGGGTAGGTAATGAATGGTCAGAAGGGCTATCAAAGAAATGCCTGAATCATCTCTCTAAACATGTACATCTTAACTATTTCGCCTCAAATAACAAGCAAACAGATTTTATAGACATTTTTTTCAACCTTCTTTCCATAACTGACACAAATAAGCTAAGCACAAATATTCCAAATAATTAGATGTCAGGAATTTTTGGTATATCTAACTTAAGCACACATATTGTCGTTTTTAATTCTATTACATTATCCAACTTTATCCACTCAATATCTTTAGCAACTACAACATGCATGATCCATCAAATCAAAAAAAAAAAAAAAAATTATAATAATAAAAAATAATAATGACTCAAAAATACTCAAAAACACACAAAACACACAAAACAAGTCAAAAAGACTCAAAAACAATAAGACCCCCCCCCCCCCAAACTTAAATCACGCATTGTCCCCAATGTGTGAAGACTAAAAAAAATAGGGACAACTTACTGACACAATACATCGGTCATAACGGAGGTCTGGGAGGAAAAATTCTGGAATTTGCACGCCCGCCTCTGAACCTTCTACGCCACTACGAGATTCAGCCCGTGGCGCCTAATCATCGCTCTCTGAAGTTCGAAACTCAAGAAATTTGACAAACACTTCCGATTTAAATTTGAGAGGATGTAACCAGACAAAGTGGGAAACATCATCTAGTAATACAAGATATTATTTATGACCGAGAGAACTAGCAACAGGTGATGTTCATAAATCGGCATGTATAATATCAAATGGTGCAAAGGTAACACTAGTAGATGATTGAAACGGAAGACGAGTATGTTTGCCTAAAGAACAAGAAACACAGTTTTGGACAAGTTTTCCATTATTACAAGTAATGAAATTATTGCCTCTAAGAAAATTAAAAAATGATGCTCTGGGATGACCAAGCCTATTATGTCACGTTGTAGAAGAAATGACCGCTAGAGAGACGGGAGAGCAAGATCTGGCAGCGGAGGTGGGAGTGAATGGATAGAGATCCCCTGTGCTATTGCATCTCGTAAGAGGCGTCCCCGTATGAAGATCCTTCACAGTGAAATCAAAAGGGTCAAAATCAACAGAGACAGAATTATTACGAGTAAATTTGCGGATTGATTGATAGATTGATCTAAATATGTCTCATTATGTTATTGGTTTCTATGTCCAAGATTTTTTCTCAACGCCATTTTTGTACTAGATTCTTAGTTTAATTGTAGCAGATGACAAAGTGGACAAATAATTAGACAAAAAGTTGTAATTTTGTATAGAAGAGTTGTAGAGTTTTGTCTGGTTCGTACACGCAACGAAATTTAAATTTTTTTGTTTCAAACCCGACAAGCGGTCAAACTGGTGGATGTTATATAATGATAAACACATAGAAACTGTAATGCATCGATAAAACACTTACAGTTTGCAAAATATGGAATCTTCAAGTTTGTAAGCCGAGGGTGAGCACGCAACCATTCCTCAATTTGCAAGTCAAAACTCTAATGTAATTACTCTTTCGAAAATCTAGGAATTCCGGCAGAGTTTCAGCAGAGAATAATTCTAGTGAATTAGGTGTATTAAAATAATGATGGAACCCTTTATTTATAGCTGTAAAAGCAGCTAGGGTTTCTCAAGTGGGCCAGGCCCAGAAACCGAGGCATAGTGGGTCGTGCGACCCATCGACACGCGTGGCGCCGCGAGTGAGTGGAGCCCGGGTCCCACGTCGCGTGGCCCCAAATCAATTTTGCCTCATTTCTATTTTAATTAAATCCGAAATACTATCTCGATTTAATTAAATAATCATTATTTATTCTAATGTCTCGATTATAAACCGAACATTTATATTCTCTCTTATTACATCCTTGAACGAGGACTTAGTGTTACCCTACAGGCCTTCACATATCGACACTAATAACATTAAGGTCTACACGGAACTCCTAGACGGCGCCGGAAGACGAACTCAATATGTGAAGTATAGTTACATGAAACATGTTAACTGAACCTCTATGTGGGAAGATAAAATCCTTTCATTCACGATACACTCGATCAAGCTTAGGATCTGCCAAGTGTCTATCCCAATGGCTTGATCATCATATCTCATCTATATTAGCTGACAACAAGACCATATCATAGATATGTCTACTGCATTGGCCAATGACTTAGTCTGCCTAATACCACATGAGAATCTGAGTGTTCTCTCAAAGATACATTCGAGGAATGAATCCTAATCTTGGCTCAACTACCACCTTTAATCTATGTCGTAATATACTCAATACAAGTCGTGTCTCAACCTATAAGACATTTGAGCTTGATAATTAAATATAAAGATTTAATTCAGATTGACGAGTATGGGGGCTTCTATGTATCATCCTTATCCGCCACTTACTTACTAATACATTAAACTATGGTATTTTTTTGAGAAAGCAGTTTACAGTAATCGCAAATCGCTACCTTTAGGTATATATACATAAAACCCCAAACCCCTTACCTTACCTAACTCATACTTCGAAAGTAGAGTAACGCTTAAGGTGAAATCAAAGACAAAAACCTAGTTCACCGCTAAAACGTTAGGTTGTTAAGCCTGTCATCAACTCTACTCATCAAATTTTCATTAGGACATGATCAAAGTACATTACTCTGTAAACAAGGCGCGTATCGACCTCAAGTCTAAGGACTTCTATCTCCCACACGATGATGACACTTTAGACATATATAACAAACAGTACATCAGCAGGGTATATCCAATACTTCCAAAAGTATTCATGTGTCCATCACGAGTTGCCATAACTCGTAGCAGGTGAGACATACTACATCCCTTAAGGATATAATGCAGACCACATGTCGACGTATCACATATCATCGATATCCCATTTTCGATGATCATTAGTCGAGGCAATTTTAAGAGTTACGTTATAATATTAATCTCTCACGTTATTAATAACCACGTAAACTCTAGGGATGCATTTATAGAATATTATAAACAATCAACTAATAGTTGAATAACTGCAAATGCCATAATATTAAGCTCCGTTAATATAAATATAAATGTGTATAAAGTACATTTATCCTAATACAGATTGTCTCTCGGACATAAATATATTTTCTAAGAGTAATACATTTCTTTGATTTACTCTTTATAAGGTACTTACATCTCAGAAAAGGAGTACTGCTTGTGACATATTTGCACATGAGTTGACATACTGATCTACGTATCAACAAGTACTGTAAATTAAACATAGGTATCTTTAAAGATTCCATCCAACAACTCCAACTATATACTGATTGTTACATACCATATACTTAGTAATTCCATTCTTCACAAAATGACATACATTATTTACTGTCAAGATGACAGCTTCATCTATTATTTAAATTCCTAGAAGTTACTTTCATTTCATTCTGCTTACTCATTAGCATGGGAAAAATCAAAGAGTCTGAAGCTGAGCAGCCTTTGTTGGCTGGTCATGGGGCGAGCTCCGAGCTCGAGGAGGTGCTCTCCGACTCCCAATTACCTTACTTTCAACGCCTTAGGTCCGCTTTTTGGATCGAATTCCAGTTTCTTTTTCGACTTGCAGCCCCTGCAGTGGCTGTGTACATGATCAACAATGCTATGTCCATGTCTACTCGAATCTTTTCGGGACAACTTGGGAACCTTCAGCTTGCTGCAGCCTCTCTTGGAAATCAAGGCATCCAATTATGTGCTTATGGCCTTATGGTATACTTTTATTTTCTCTGAGTTTCCTTCTCAAATCTCATTAATGAAGAAAACTTTCTCAGTATGATACTAGTGGATGAGTTGCTTATATTTTTCCATTTGGTAGTTATGGTTATGAAATTTCCACCTTATTCCTTTTCAGTTATTTGGCTGTCCAATATGATTTTGAAAGGTATTGATACAAATCATTTTTGGAAATAAAGGTGAAGCATGGAAAACTATGATAGTAAAAGAAACAAAAGTTAAGAACTTGAGAGTGCTAACAAGAAAGGCAGATGACTTTTGATGACAAAACAATATCACATGTATAAATTTTCAAACTAAGATGCTAGTGGATATATGTTGCTTATATTTTGTCATTTGGGTATTCATGGTTACACACTTTTTTCGATTATTTCTTACTCTACTAGTTATTTGATGTCCACTACTATTTTTTTCAAAGTTATTTTTATCAAATCTCATTTGGAAATAAAGGTGAAGCATGGAAAACTATGATAGTAAAAGAAACAAAAGTTAAGAACTTGAGAGTGCTAACAAGAAAGGCAGATGACTTTTGATGACAAAACAATATCACATGTATAAATTTTCAAACTTTTTTTCTTTTTTCCCTTAAGATGCTAGTGGATATATGTTGCTTATATTTGTCCATTTGGTATTCATGGTTATACAATTTTCGACTTATTTCTTACTCCACTAGTTACTATTTGGATGTCCACTATGATTTTCAAAGTTATTTTTATCAAATCTCATTTGGAAAGAAAGGTGAAGCATGAAAAATTATGATAGTAAAGGAGAAAGTTGAAAACTTGAGAGTACTAAACAAGAAAAGCAGATGACTTCTGATGACAAAACAATACCACATGTACAACTTTTTCAACTTTTCTTTTTCTTTTTTTCAGCTAGGAATGGGAAGTGCAGTGGAAACTCTTTGTGGACAAGCATATGGAGCTAACAGATATGAAATGCTAGGAGTCTACCTACAAAGATCAACAATAGTACTTTCCTTAACAGGCATCCCTCTAGCAGTGGTATATTTGTTTTCCAAGAATATACTACTCGCTCTTGGTGAATCGAAACTAGTTGCATCAGAAGCAGCAGTATTTGTGTATGGCCTAATCCCCCAAATATTTGCTTACGCTGTGAACTTCCCAATACAGAAATTCTTGCAATCTCAAAGTATTGTAGCACCTAGTGCCTTTATTTCACTAGGGACTTTGTTTGTACACTTATTGCTAAGTTGGATTGTTGTGTACAAAATTGGATTGGGATTGATAGGTGCATCATTGGTGTTGAGTCTTTCTTGGTGGATTATTGTGGTTGCTCAATTTGTTTACATATTGAGAAGTGAAAGGTGTAAAGCTACTTGGACAGGTTTTCGATGGGAGGCCTTTAGTGGATTATGGCAATTTGTTAAGTTATCGTTTGCTTCAGCTGTTATGTTGTGTTTGGAGACGTGGTATTTTCAGATTCTGGTGTTGCTTTCAGGTTTACTCAAGAATCCTGAGCTTGCATTGGATTCTATCTCTGTTTGGTGAGATCTTTTACCTTCTAGCTATTTGTATGCTAGTAAGACTAGTTAGTTATATATCATAGTGGCTATATCAAGAACTTCCACTATTCTAAAAGGTTAAGTTGTTAATCAACTATGACTTGATCTTCTTGGTCAACATTTGTTGTGGATTCACACTCGTTGTCTTCAACTCGAACAATACATATATAAAAACTTTTGACACATATTGATACATAGTCTTGATCTGTTAAGAGATTGTTAACTTTTGACACATATTGATACATAGTCTTGATCTGTTAAGAGATCAACAATGGTGGAAGAAGAAGAACAGATGAGAGGAAACAATTGAGAGAAATGGAGAATATATCTTGTATCTTAGAAATGAAGCACTGTACAGAGTATATGTAGACTACAAAATCAGCTCCACTAACTGTCTAGCTAACCCACTGACAAGAATAACTAATTGTAGCCTGCATAGGCGTAGCTCAGTTGATACGGTAGATTGCCTCCAAGATTAACTAATTGTAGCTCTAACTAATTATTAAATTTTTAAGTTAATTAATGACAGCTGACACTCTCCTACTATCTTTTAAATTTTGGATCCGTTTTTGTTGTTTTGCAAAGTTAAAGGACTTGCCAATGAACTAAAGACTTACTACTGTATCTTTTTTGTTTTATTTGTGTAGCATGGCAGTGAATGGGCTGATGTTCATGGTTGCAGTGGGGTTCAATGCTGCTGCTAGGTCAGTTTTTCACTAAAGTACTTCGCATTTCTTGATTATCCATTAACCACTTTTCTTGTGTCATATTTCTAGATCAGAGATAGGTGGTATTTTAGCAATAATTTAAATTATCTACAATGACAGTATAAAATACATTTATGCTATAATTATTTCCTCTGTCCCAATTTATATGACACACTTTCATTTTTAACTCGTCCAAAAAAGAACACGTATTTTCTTATTTGACAATATTTTAACTTTAAACTTTACATTTTACGTTTAACGAAATGATTTATAACCACACAAATATCTTTGGTATATTTTAGACCACAAGATTCAAAAGTCTTCGTTTATTTCTTAAACTTCGTGTTCAGTCAAACTACATCATACAAATTGGCACGGAGTGAGTACAATTTTACCTGCTATAATAGATTATTTGTCATAATCTGCAAGTTACCAAACCATACTTGTTATAGAATATTAACTACTGTATATTTTTAAGTGATATAGTATTAAGAAAATTTTATACTGTAAGTTTATAAAAGTTAAATTATTTGATCAGTGTGAGAGTGAGCAATGAGCTAGGAGCAGCACACCCAAAGTCAGCAGCATTCTCAGTGTTTGTGGTGACATTCATTTCATTTCTCATAGCTGTGGTCGAAGCCATTATTGTGCTCTGTTTGCGCAATGTTATCAGCTATGCATTCACCAAGGGTGATATTGTGGCCAATGCAGTTTCTGATTTGTGTCCTTTTTTAGCTGTCACCCTCATTCTCAATGGTGTTCAACCAGTCTTGTCTGGTAAGATATATCTCTTGCTCTTAATCTCCTTAATTACAGGATATACAAGTTTTACACATTGACAAGGTAAAGTTTTTTACACTATCAGATCTAACAAGTTAAAGCAGGTGGTTGTCTTACTAATCTCGCTTATTGTGAGTTTTCAATTACCCGGTCAGTGTTTAAAAGCTAAACTCAGAAGTCACTAGTTTTTCTAGCTTTATACATACAGCGCCGAATAGAGTGTTGTGCCCCCGGGTTCATTTGAATCCAGTACTTATGATGCTGAACATGAATTTATGTATAAAAATGTACTAAATTTACAACGAAACGAACATGAATTTATGTATAAAAATGTACTAAATTTACAACGAAACAAAGAATAGGTCTAAACCCATAATTTAAAAATACAGTGAGTTTAATACTAAAAACATCAAAAATTGAACTATAGAACTTAAACTCTAAATCTACCTCTAACTAGATACGTCATGTCAACATTAATTACATGTTGCATACAGTGACAGAGCCAGAATTTGTGATAAGAGGATTCAAAATATAAAGAAGTAAACACACGAAAAAGTCTGGGATTCTAATATCTACTGTCTATATATAAAATAATTCTAATTATATATAAACAGTGTAACTTTTCGCCGAAGAAAGTTTGAATAAACCCTTTGATCATATGTGGTTCCGCCCCTTGTTGCATGAGAGCAGTAGCGTAAGGGTGATCACTTAAACATTCTTTATCAAAAAGTTATACTTAGTAAATAGGTGAAAATTTCCTATTCTGAAGATATTTTCTTTGTTTCTTTCCATTGAAAGAAGAGCCACGTGCGTAAGCTGATCTAATGTGATGATTTTGTTTTTAGTTTAGATAATTCCTACTTTTGCAAATAATATAGTAGTTGGAAGGAACTTTGCTTACCCATCTGGTCCTAAATGTCCAAAGAACTTTCTTGTTGTTTGTTCTTAAAATGATCAAGTAGCTTGTCATCACTTGCTCAGATGAGAGTCAGAAATAGGAGAAAAAGACACCATACACAACAAATTGGATCGTCAATTTTTCACTTGACCAAAAAGTGATATCACAGGCCATGGTGGCGGATTTATACAAAACAACGTTGTTTCGTATATTGCCTCGCAAATTTATTTTTTCTACGCAAAAAATTATTACTTCGTATGTTTGCACCACCAGATTTTGTTGTCTGAATCCGCCACTAATCCCATGCTGCATCCATCTTTCAACACAGCGACTACTCATGTTTACGTGTCACTGTTAGATATATAGTCCCATATTAATTGGGAAAACAATAAATTGTTATTTTTTAATATGATTTTGTACAAATTTCATATTATAAATTAGCTTTTTATATTGAGCTAGGTTTAAAGTCTATTTTATAAGAACTGACTAACACCAAGTTGTGATGTGATGGTAAGTAACTTTCTTCTTTATCTAGAGATTTCGGATTCAAGCACTTGAAACGACAACCCGTTTGACAAAGAGTGTTTTACCTACTATGCGTAACTTCCCGGCGTGAATTTGCATTAATCGGGTCCAAAAAGTACACTACTTACTAAATAAACAAAGGGTGAGAAACCAAAAACAAGGGCCGGACTTTTCTTCTTATATGATTGTAGACAATCATCACAATTAAGTTTTAAGTTAAATTTTCTCATTAGAGAAACTATAGCCAAAGGCAATGGGTGCATTCCACCTGTTCAGTCCAAAAAGCTAATCAACTTGCCTGAGAATGATAAAAGTGATGCCATGAAGGGACAGCCCTATTTCTCCTTTTAAGATAAGAATCACGTGAAAGGCCCATAATCTGGACTTATTGCGATGAGATAATCTAGGAGACTGTACGTAATGGCTTTCAAACTTTCCTGTTTTCTTCTTTCCTTCTATCTACCCATCTCATCTCATAATTATGCATGCTTTAATTATTATCATGCCCATCTAATACAAGCTTTTTTCATTCTAACATGTTTTCCTTTGGCAATCAACAGTTTATTTGACTTTCATAACAAATGGAGTAGAGATTAACGTTTTAAAGTTTATGGATTCTGAATTAGCTTGTAGGGTGAGGATTGTCCAAGTCCATATAAGGAGTCCATGTTCCCATTCCATATCCGATGTGGGACACTCCCTGCA
Source organism: Przewalskia tangutica (assembly GCA_029844215.1). Taxonomy (NCBI): domain Eukaryota; kingdom Viridiplantae; phylum Streptophyta; class Magnoliopsida; order Solanales; family Solanaceae; genus Przewalskia; species Przewalskia tangutica. The sequence continues at coordinate 34,923,874 of CM056727.1, read as the reverse complement.
CGCCCAGACCTTGTTGACTGAAGTGATATAATTCGGGGGCCAACATCGGTGAACAAAGAATTGGAACGAGTTTGGTCTAATACCATGTAAAGAATGGACCTTGGACCTAACTTAACCCCAAAAGCTAGTTTGTAGGGTGGGGATTGTCAAAGTCCATATAAGGAGTTCATGTTCTCATTCCATATTCGATGTGGGACTCTTAATATATATATATATATATATATATTTACTTATCTTTATACTATTCAGTCTTTTATATGTCTTTTCCTTCCCTATTTATTATCCCCTTTAGATCCTCTACTAACTGGTATCGAGCCATAAAGGGTAAACTCTAGAAAGAGAAATGGTTTCTGAGCAATTGGTAAACTCACGATCAGTGCTCCTTTGTTCGTTTTCCCGATAAACTTGGCTACTACCGAGCCTTCCGAGTTGGTTAAATCTGTTTAGTCGTGCGATCGTAACGCAGGTCACAAGAAGTCCGTGTGTAGGCCGACAAGATCCTATCATATATCACGCATCTGGATTGTAGGAAGGTGTGGTCTTCGAACCGGGAATCCACATACTTGGAATTCCACATACTTGAAATCATTCTCTCAATAGAATTACTTCTTATGTTTTTGGAATCATCTTATTCCATGGATTCAAAGAAGATAATAAATTCCGAAGAAATCGATATATACGTTTTTGAATAGTAGATTGATAATTAATCATACATAAGGTAAATAGAGATTACTTCTACCAGATTATAAACCCATTCTCCGAATAGGTTTCCTTATATGAAAACCCATCCTTCTTTCCAAAACATAAATTCAGCTAATTCTTCCAAGTGGCTACACTCAAAAATTCTGAGAAAATTCTCAAAGAAGAGAACTCGACCTTAGTCTACTAAGCTATTACTCAAATTAGAACCTCCGAGTCACTAGATAGCTATAGTAAGGAAATCATTAGAGAAGAAATCCTCTCTAAAATCGTGAACGCTTACAATGTTTGAGAAATATCAACACAAACATAATTGTCCAACAAAGACAATTAAATTGGTGTACAAACATACTCAATACTTCTACTGCTCAATTTTGAGCCAGAAGAACGAATCCCCATAAAGAAACTGTCAAAATTCCAAAATTACTTCAGTCATGGAGAGTTCCCACAGTGATGTTGAGGGATTCCAGATTGAGATAAAATTCCTTCATAAAGAATTTTATGAGAAACAAAACCTTGAAAAAAGGATTTGGTTCTTTAAAAACTTCTTAAATATACGAAAACAAATTCAAGAAAAATTTTATGATTACATAAAAAAGAATGAAATTAATATTCCTTTCTTTGATTGGTTTGCAATATACTCTTCCCAAAATTCTATAGAATTCCCTTTTCCTAAATCACTAAATCCCCTAACAACTAGGAACAAGACACAAGAATGGGAGACTATAGCCAATTCTAGAAAAATCCAATCCAATCACTCCCTCTACAGGGAATCAAACTTGACGTCCATGGAACCTCCATGGACGCATTTCCTTTTAAAACCCATTCAGAAGATGAGAGAACAAACACAAAAAACGTCTTTGCACAAAATAACTTTACCAACATTAATTTAAATACCATAGGAAAACAATTAGACAGAATAGAAAATTACATAAAGAACCATCCTCAGAGTTACTATAGTTCTTCGTAACCACCTAAGGAAACAAATTTGAAAAGTCCGATCTTTAAACCATTCCAAATATCCAAGGATAGTGTTAAAGATATCAAACAAAGTAAGTCTTCTGAATTCGTTCAGGCCTTACAAGACCAATTAAGCAAAATTGGAACATCAAGTAGTTCCAACACAGAATTCATTATACCAGATACACCACAATCTATGGAGAAAAGGTGTGAAACTTTAATACATAATTCAAATAACAATAATGTCTTACAAAAATTCCAGGATGAAATAAATCCTAAAAAGGACATTTCCAAATACAAACAAAATTCAAAGTACTGTAAAATGAAATTACATAATTCAGACACCCGGATAGGACCTAGTGTTCTCCTTCAAATAGCTGAATTAGTCACGGCTAGTTCACCTGAAATAACTAAAAGTGTGTGTGTGTTAGATAATGATAAAAAGGAAATAACAAAACAAGAATTACAAAAAGAAATAAAAGAAGTGAAAATAGAGATAAAAGAATTAAAAGAAAAACAAAAACAAGATTCTAAATTAATAAAAATAATCCTTTCAAAACCAACATCACAAAACTCTAAATCCAATTCAGAAAACCCCTTAGAATCAAAAAGCCTAGAAGAATTTCCAAACGACTTCCTTAATGTCATAAGACAAATCACGCCAAAAGATACCTAATAAAAATTACTCTTAAATTCTTGGATAACTTTAAAATCCAAACAATTGCACTTTTTGATACGGTCTTGATTTAAATCTAATAAAACAGGACATAGTACTAAAAGTTCGGAGAAAAACTAGTGAAAGGGTAAAGGTCGCTAATAACACCAAAATTAAAATTGATTCAAAAACCAATGCGACAATTGAAAATAATGGAGTTTCTATAACAACACCATTTGTTTTAACAGATGACATACACAGTTCCGTCATCTTAGGAACACCATTCATAAATCTCATCACTCCTTACAAAATAGATAGCGATTCCATATCTTTTAAATTTAATAAAAAGAAATTAAAATTCCATTTCATAACAAAACCAAAAACAAGAAATTTAAACACAATAAGAACATGTTCGATACATGAAGATGGTATAAACGCAAAAATACAAGGAAAAATATACCACCTACAAGAATCAAAAGGAAGTTTCAGTTAAAAGATTAAATACACAATTAGAGATACCCGATGTTAAAAGACAAATTTCCAAACTCCAAAAAACATTCGAAACTGAAATATGTTCCGAAATTCCAAATGCCTTTTGGAACAGAAAACAACACATAGTAGATCTTCCTTATGAAAAGGATTTTTGATGAAAGACAAATTCCGACAAAAGCAAGACCCATTCAAATGAATAACGACCTTGAACAACATTGCAGAAAAGAAATACAGGATCTTGAAAATAAAAAACTAATTTCCAAATCTCGATCCTCGAGTCATGCTGCTTTCTATGTAAACAAAAATTCAAATAGAAAGAGGAATTCCTAGATTAGTGATAAATTATAAACCCCTAAATACAAATTCTCAAATGGATTAGATACCCAATCCCAAACAAAAGAGACTTATTGCAAAACTCCATTCTCGCTTTAATATTCTCAAAATTTGACATGAAATCGTGTTTTGGCGGATCCAGATTCTGCGAAAGATCGTTATAAACCGCTTTACGGTACCCTTTGGGCAATACGAATGGAATGTAATGCCTTTTGGTTTAAAAAATGCACCTTCAGAATTCCAACGAATAATGAATGACATTTTCAATGATCATTCCAAATTCTGCATAATCTATATTGATGATGTCTTAGTCTTCTCAGATTCCATAGAAGAACATTTCAAACATCTCAAAACATTCTTTTATGTCACCAAGAAAAATGGATTGGTAGTTTCCAAGTCGAAAATGAACCTGTTCCAGACTAGAATAAGATTTCTAGGACATTATCTATCCCAAGGTGAAATTACTCCCATAGAAAGGTCCTTAGAATTCGCAAACAAATTCCCTGACAAAATCCTTGACAAAACACAGTTGCAAAGATTCTTAGGCAGCTTAAATTATGTTTTAGATTTTTGTCCGGAGGTCAATAAGATGGCAAAACCACTCCATGATAGACTAAAGAAAAATCCGACTCCATGGACTGACAACCATACTATTTGTATCCAGAAAATCAAGAAAAAGGTATTAGAAATACCGTGTCTTCATATAGCAAATCCCCAACTACCTAAGGTAGTAGAAACAGATGCCTCAGACTTACGATATGGAGGAATATTAAAACAAAAATCAGAGGGAAAAGAATGTATAGTCCAGTACACCTCTTCCCATTGGAATGATACCCAGAAGAATTATTCTACCATTAAAAAAGAAATTTTGAGCATCGTCTTATGCATACAAAAATTTCAAAGTGATTTACTAAATCAAAAAATTTTACTTAGAGTCGATTGCAAAAGTGCTAAAGAGGTTTTACAAAAAGATGTTCAAACCTTGCATCAAAACAAATTTTCGCCAGATGGCAAGCAATTCTTAGTATTTTTGATTTTGATATTGAATATATAAAAGGAGAAACAAATTCCATTCCAGATTTCCTGACCCGTGAATTCCTACAAAACAGAAAAAATACCTAAAAATTCCCTCTTACTCCTTCAACAAATCCTCCAGAAGAAGAAAGAAGTTGATACAGATTAAGTTGACACGAATTCAGAAGAAGCAAATACAGCAGAATACTTCAAAGAAGAAATGATACAATTTCTGGTCCGTAAATGAAGGATCATCCAAGAGATGATTAAACTAAATGTTTTCTAAAAACAGAGAAAGAATTTTCAAAAACACTTTCTCAAATTAATTTCCAAAACTAAATGTTTTCTAAAAACAGAGAAAGAATTTTCAAAAAACTTTCTCAAAACAATTTCCAAAAAAGATGATGAACTAAATACTTTCTAAAAATAGAGAAAGAACCCTTAAAACCCTTTCTCAAATCAATTTCTCAAATACTAACTTATAGAAAATACAAGTTACTTTAAAATAAAATTTTGACGTTCCTTTAAATTACTGGGACTACCAACAAGCTTGGTTTAATTCCTTTTTAATTCAAAATTCAAAATTGTCTCATACTTAGCTTTTTCATTTTGATACTTCATGTGATGCTTCGCAATTTCCTACTTGGTGGAATTCATGGTGGGAACAATTCGGATCCGCACTTGAGATACAAAAGCCAGAAATTATTAAATCTTTTGCCCTCTTCAAATCCCAATTTACTCCCTCAGAAGAAGAAAAAAAAATTATACCATTGCACCTTTTTTCACACAAAATTCCATCTACCCATGGGTTTTCACATGGTTTGTAGACTATTCAGATGACAAAATTCCAGTCATCCGAAGAAGATTTAAAATTAGATGGTGGGACAGCTTTAAAATACCAAGGTCCCTCTCACCACCAAATGTTCAACAATGGCTGGATGAAAATAAACCAATTCCATTGCAGGCACCTCCCCAGAGGGCACAGACGCCATTCCAAACAAAGGAACATACACAGTTCCTTTCCCAAAAGTCCCAGATGGCTTCCATGCTAGTTGCAGCAAGAACCCCCGAAGAAATACAGGCAATATTCCTGAAATTTGCACCATCCTCATCCAAACAGGACTCTTCAAATGATGAGGAAGAACCCGGAATTGAAAATGCAAATATCCCAATTTTTGGCAACAGTGGATTCTAGATGCTGCCAAAATACCGAAAATCCCGGAGGAATAATTGACAGACAAATTGACCGAAATTTACGGAGACAAAATTGACAACAAATCTCACTCGGATGAATAGTGACGCAGATGAATAGTGACGCGGATGAATAGTGACGCGGATGAATAGGGAACGCGGGTGAATAGTTAATTTACTAAAATATCCCTTTGTAATTCTCTTATAAATAGAGAACCCCTCTCCCTTAGTTTCACAAGTCATATTTTTTTCAGATAGTTTCTCTCTCTTAGTTTAAATTGCTCATCCTTCTCTCTAGAAGTTGAAAATCATCAAAGTTCTTCACTTACCAAAATTATCCAAGTTCATAAGACCTCGGGGAGTCTATGAACTAATATTCCAAATCCTTACCCGAAAATATACCCAGAAATTATACAATTGACATGATTCAGTTCATCCACTGATTCATAACAAAATTATCCAAATACTCCTCTTTGTAAGTATTTTATTAAAGTTTTGAATAAAATTCACGTTTTTGAATTATAATTATCTTGCAACATGGTTGGTTCTACCACTCATCGCAATTAAATTTACGTCTTTAATTTATTTAAATTCTGCATATGGTTGGCCAAGCCACCTCAATTAAATTCAGTCTTTAAATTCCTGCACTTTTAATTATTAAATTCCTGCAGATCCTTATGCTTATGGATTCCTTCATGAGGAACCTTAGCTAAGTTAGCTTTTCTCTATTTACCTACCGTATTTTTACTTATCTTTATACTATTCAGTCTTTTATATGTTTTTTCCTTCCCTATTTATTATCCCCTTTAGATCCTCGGCCAAACTTGGTATCAGAGCCATAAAGGGTAAACTCTAGAAAGAGAAATGGTTTACCGAACAGGTGGTAAACTCCTGATCAGGTGCTCCTTTGTTCGTTTTCCCCGATAAACTTGGCTACGGTTGAGCCTTCCGAGTTGGTTAAATCCTGTTTAGTCGCGATCGTAACGCAGGTCACAAGAAGTCCCCGTGTGTAGGTAGCAAGAACCCATTGTTATACTGTGCGCATCTGGATTGTAGGAAGGTAAGGGTCTTCGAACTAGGAATCCACATACTTGGAATTCCACATACTTGAAACCACTCTCTCAATAGACTTACTTCTTATGTTTTTGGAATCATCTTATTCCATGGATTCAAAGAAGATAATAAATTCCGAAGAAATTTGTCACGTCCCGAACCCGGACCCGTGACCGGTGCCTTGACCCGGGCACCCTAGTGACACAACATCAGAGAAAACCAGCGTAATGTAAACTCAAGATAAACAACCATTAAGATATAGAATAGTCTAGCCCAAAATGGCTAACCCAAAAGTACATAAACCGAACAGTTACATCCTTAACGAACCAAGTTCTGACAAGACTACAGGCCTCTAAGAATGAATAACACTATGACGGATAGGCCCCGCCATGCCCCCGAATGTACAAAATATCAACGACTTCGTGGAGAACCATACCAAAAGTCGAGCCTCCAAGAAATGGAGCTCGACACTGAGTACAAGATCCTAGGAATGAGGATCTACCACTGCTTTCCCTTACCTGCAGATGAACGCAGGAAGGGGGTCGACACAACGTACCAAGTATGTAAATCGAAAATATCGTAGTAATATCATAAGTCCAAAATGCATCAAGTTATAGATAAAACCAAATTATGTCAGACCGTGCCTTACTAATAATGAGTAACAAGTATACATTTTATAGCATAAAAATAGGAGGCTCATGATCAAAACAGGTACCTCGCCAGAAGTATCATTAAGCAATCCTACTCGCGGGACTATTTCACCCGCATAGGTCCCGTGGACCCGCATGAGGTCATCCGCCTCGCCATAGGATCGCTTTCACCCGCACGGGACTATTTCACCCGCACGGATCCCGTGGATCCGCATGAGTACCATCGCGCACTCGCACGGGACTATTTCACCCGCACGGATCCTATGGTCCAGATCCGCATGAGTACAAGCGCACTCGCATCACGGGTAGCAAATCCATGGCATAAATAATAACCCGGGTTTACCCAGAACAATATAAATATATATAACATAGCTCATCCTTATTAAACATAACATAAGCACTACCTACTATCACATCACAACATAAGCACTACCGGCCTATCATAACTTAAGCAAGTTAAGAATCACCTAACTTCTTATTAATAGTATTAATACATCCTCTCATTTTAGTATACCTAAGGCACGATCATGTCTTTTAATAAAAATCCTGGAATTTATCCCAAGTATCATGTACTTAACCTTTTAAGAAATAACTCTTTTTTATACAAAAATCCCAAGATACTAATCACCATAGTATCAAGTTACGATTTGTTCAAACAAGTCACATTTCCTTTTAAAACTATCTCAAGCTTCTAAATTAAGTGACTTCATTTCTTGTAAAACCTTAGGCAATTCATGCCTTAGAACCATTTTCCTTCCACAAGTTCAAATCATCAAAACCTTTCTCCATTAAACTTTCACAAACTAATATAACCAACTCCCCATAAAGCCGTTACATTAGAGTTAAACAATAGTAAAACACATTCCCTTAAGTCCAAGGGATTTTTATACTTTTCTTTTAAAACGAAGCAAGTATCAAATACTTATAACAAACGAAGATTTCCAAATTCAGACGCCTACCGTACTACATAGGTACAACTAATCATGCTCAAGAGATAGGAAAGCTCCACATACCTCTTCGGTCAATCCACAAGCTAAGTCCAATTTCCCGCACGTAGTATGTCAACCTGAAATGACCACAATACGTTTATCAAGCTCTAATTACAATGCAGAATTTTTCCAAGTTAAAGTCACCAATTTCCTACGGAAAATCGGGCGCTTTCCTTTGTTTCTACATACTTTGCCACCTTTTCCAAGGTCGATTTTTAACGCTCAAATGCCATGTTTAAGGCTCAACAACCAACCAACACTGGGATTACACACCTAAACTTTGGTGTGTAAAAATTCAGCCCCATGAGTTATAATCACACGACCCAACCGGCGTGGATCGTGCCTTACCCCGGGCACCCTAGTGATACAACATCAGAGAAAATCAGCGGAACATAAAGCATAAATATGAAACAATAGACATGATAAATAAAAGCAAATAGGCCAACAAAACTACGCCTCCCAACATATATATATAAACATTTGAATAGCTATAATCCTTACACTCGCCCACAACAAAGCATGCACTTAAGATTTATATAACAACTATGACGACGTGGCCCCGCCATACCCCGAACGCATAAGAACATACAGACTGTGGTAACATACCAAAGATAAGCCTCCGACGAAACGGAGCTTCCCAAAACGAAATGAGATCCTAAACGCGGATCGACAAATGACGATTTCTACTCATGCAGATTTAACGCACTTCGGGCGAGGTCGATAATAGTACCAAGTATGTGAAATCAGAAATATCAGAAATGAAATCATAATAGTCTATAAAAGCAGGAGACAAGTATGATAACCAAACTACAAGATACACACATAATGATTATATCAATTCGTGGTCTCACGCCCACAACATCAATCCCGCCTGCGAGTACCTTTCCTCACCGCTGGCAGCCTATGATATGATAACAACAAGACAAAGAATCCAAATGGGAGCATACCCGCGCGCTACGATCGTGTCGGTATGTCCAAAGGGAACAAATAAGACAACATTCCAAATGGAAGCATACCCGCAGCGCTACGATCGCACAAGAGTCCAGTGGAAACAATAAGGCAAAGATTCCAAATGGAAGCATACCCGCGGCGCTACGATCGCGGTATGTCCAAAGTGGAACAATAAGACAACAAGCGGTAATCAAAGTGGAAGCATACCCGCGCGCTACGATCGTGTCAAGATGTCCAAAGCGATTAGCAAAAGTAACACTATCAGCGAACGCACTGCGGAATTTCTCCGCATCGCCAAGACGCCCAAATAAGTTCTCAACAAGTCAACCAACCTCCATCGAGACGCGTAGTATAGAAACACAATTCTTGCACAACAAAGGCTATCACAACAAGCATAGGCAAGTTTCACAACAACAAGCATAAAGTAGTTTCACAACAACAAGCATAGGCGAGTTTCACAACAACAAGATAAAGGCGAGTTTCACAACAACAAGCATAGGCAAGTTTCACAACAACAAGCATAGGCAAGTTTATACACAACTCAAGTACTTTCATTTTATGCCCAAGTCCGGTTTTAACTCCTAAAGTACTACGACGTTAAATTCCTTTTATAAAAGTCACCCGATACGTAGTATAAAAATAGAGTGACTTATATTTTTTAAGTAAACCAAAACAACTTCCATACTTTCCTTTTTAAAACCAAATTAAGGCAACACCATGCCTTCTTTTTTGACCAAAACACTTCTCTTTTTAAAGTTAAGTTACCACATTAAAACCAATGATAAAACCTTTCTTTTGTTTTCATAAGGTCGTTATAACCAACTTCCCATAAAGCTGTTATAACACCTTATGTTTTAAACCATTTTAAGACAACACAATGCCTTTCTTTTCCCTAAAGTTCCAGTTTGCCTAATTTCAATTACACAAGTCTCTTTTTTGAAAAGTTTCATAGTTCAATGTCTTAATCTCTTTTAAAACAATTGAGTAACATATGCCATAAAAGTAGGTTATTCTTGTTCATAATCAATCTTATTAAGCAGCCATGATCTAGAAAATGTAATATCATTTTGTCTCATCTTAGCTTCTATGCAGATGGAGGTTTCTACTGGTTTTAATAATACTTAATTATTCAATACATTTTCCTTTATTAACGCTGCAGTGGTTTGTCGATACACATTCTGATTTCCGAAATCAGTAAAACATTATTCCTTTCAAAAACCAAGTACTCATTACTCACGAATGAGGTTTCACACAAACATCCATATTAAGTCAAGTCTCTTATCTTTTAAGAATAAGTCTCTTAACTTCTAAACCATTAAACCATTCTTTTTATCTCTCTTAAGACGTTACACCTAACTTCTCATAAAGCTGGAATAACTCTTATGTTTTCAAGCCAAGTATACACTTCTTTCAAAAAGGTTTCTTAATCTTTTAGAATACTTCAAGGTTCTTTATTATCACACATCAAGTCGGTTATAAGTCAAATCAGTTATCTTTTAAAAAAAACCACAAAGCATTTCTCTCTCATTTACATAGAGCTGTTATAACCAACTTCCCATAAAGCCGTTATAACACTTTATGTTTAAAAACAATCAAATACATTTAACACATGTACGTCTACCGTACTACATAGTTATACACATATCATGCTAGAACAGATAGGAAGAGGTTCACATACCGCGACGATTATCGACTAATAGCAAAACGCTCCAAGTACCTCAAACCGTCGAATACACTTTAAGCCAAGCAGATCACTCCACACGTAGTACTACAACCTATAGAGTCCACAAGGCGCCTATTAATATCTTTAGATCCCGACGTAGAATATTCTACAGAAATTCTACGACCTCCCCGCAACAAATGTAATTCTCCTCCTCTCTATCGGTGCCGCTACCAAGCCAACCGGGGGTTTTACACGCTTAACCTGACGTGTACAATTCTACTTCACAAGAATGCTATACAAGTCTCATCGTAATACCCTAAGTAATTACGCAGCTTCTCTTCTTAAAGTCCAGGCTTAAGTCGCAAGACATTGCCGTAAGTATTATTCAGGCTTAAGTCAAAAGACATTGCCGTAAGTATTATTCAATTCTATATATAGTATACTTCAACTATATATTCCAACAACATGTAATTTCTAATTACAATAGAAGGTCAAGAGTGTTTACCTCGATAAGCCCCAAAATTATCCAAGTTATAAGTCGATCCTGAGCAAGGTTTAGCTCCTAATCGCACGCTCCGAAGGTGCTAATAAACCCTTAGAAGTTATACTCAACTTCTACTAAACACTTCAACTACTTATGAAGAGTTTTCCAAAGGGTTTCGTTTAGTGGCTAAAGGAAGTATAATAGTATTTGGGCTTTTGTATAAGTGTAACCTTGGGAATACTACAAGGTATTTGGGCCAAGGTATTTGGGCATTATAACAATACTTGGAGAGTATTTCTATACCACAAAAAGGGGGGTATTTATACGAGATAACTAGGCTAGGGGGGGTACCCCACGCTAGAACACTACAGGAGGGGGAAGCTTTCACGGCCTTTCTCGAAAGAGGGTTTGGACGATTTTAACTCACAAAGGGAAAAGATTTCAAGACTTGGAAAATGATTTTGATGAAGAAAGTTCATCAACTAAGGGGGTATTTATAGGTCAAGGAATGGCCAACCAATGGCCAAGATTCTTCCAAGTGTTAGGCAAGTGTAGGGCTGTGGATTAAGCCATGTGCACCTTATCCATCTACCACACCAACTTGCACAAAATATCCTACCAACTAAAGTGCCCTTATTTCGTCCCATTGCGTCCCTGCTTCCGATGTGAGGTGACACATGTCACCCTCCCGTTGGTCCAAAATGTTACGTCTCTCGGAAAAATCCGCAAAAATTATAAATGACATAGCCGAATTTTCCTTCGAAAGTTTAGTAAACGTTTAGTAAAACGATTCTTTTCGGCACTTGTGCCCAAATTTCGAATCTTGCCAAAACCTTAAGGCTCAAATTTAAATACGTACGCCCTACGTACATACTCTGGAAATACGGGGTATAACAATAACAACTAACCCAACAAGTCTAATGTAGTATTTAGGCAACAACATGCTCATAAAATCCCTCTAACCAATTCTTTCATAATCACACCCCATTTCTTACATGCAACTACTCTAAGTGCATTTTTCCAACTACAAGTTCTTCCTATTAAACATGCAACACCCAATACCAACTACAAGAGAAGAAATGTTACCTTAAGTTTTAGCCAAACTTATTCCAACACCTTGCTAGCCTTTTTCTCCAAGAACACCACCACAATAGCACTTCTAAGCTAGTCACAAGCTTCCTTCTTGCCTTTAACTTTTCAGATTTTCTTAGGCTAGAACACCTCTTGAGGTTTTAGAGAGAATGGGGAGCTCAAGCTTTGGAGAGAGAGAGAGTAAAGATGAAAGATGGAAAAGTGACCAAGCCTTGGTCAATTATATTGCATGATTCTGAAAATCGGATGGGACACTTGTCACCCTCTCACGGCCTCTTTAAAACAAAAATCAGATTTTCTAAGTTTTTCCGCCCAAATTTCCCGCCTCGGCGCCGCAACTCCTCGCGGACCTTGGATCTTTCGCCGTGGCCTCGCTTCCGAGCCGCGCTACTGAACTTCAAAGACTCACCGCACTTCACCCGCCGCGCCGCTGCCTCGCTCCGGCGCGGCTCGAGGCCACGAACGTGTTTCTCTAATTTCTCGCACGGCCCCACACGCACGGCCCGAACCACGGGGTATAACAAAATCGATATATACGTTTTTGAATAGTAGATTGATAATTAATCTTACAAAGGTAAATAGAGATTACTTTTATAAAATCACAAAACCATACATGGATCCGTTTTTAGCCAGAACTAATTCTTATAACTCTCAATCATCTTCTTCTTTTGAATCAAAGAAAATTATCAATTCTGAAGAGATCGTTATACACGATTTCGAAAAATCAATTGACAGTTGGGAAATCCCAAAAGTCAATAGAGATCAAATTTACAAAAATTCCAAATATCAATTCTTCAAAACTGATTTCACAATCAAAACAGAAGAAAGAGATATTCAATTAACAAAACCTTTTGAAACAATTCAATTACTTTCTCAAACATCCTTGAAAAAAAATAGAGAAAGAAATTACAAATACATTCACATTGGTTTAGTCCAGGTAGGGATAAAACCCCTTACTAAAGAAGGATTAAACACTTCAATCCTTGATATCTTAAGAGATGCAAGATTCACAAGATTCACAAATTTCGAAGATTCCTTGTTAAGTTCGGTTGAGTCCAGTCTCTGCACAGGACCAATCTCTTTTGATTGTTACCCAAACTTTTCAGTTTCTTTAAATGATAAAAATATCCAAAAATCCCTCGTCTTACAAATCAAGACGCATAATTACCAAATGCTTGAAGGATCTATTCCTGTAGCATTAATTTTCAGAATTCACTACAAAGCTATGACTTCTGCTTTTGCAACAAAAGTCAGATACCATAGTAAGAAAGGTGAAACCCTTCTTCTACAAACAGACCTTTCCAAATCTAACACGGTAGTACCGCGACCCATTAGATGGAAAGATATTACCCTACCAGATGAATGGACCCTGGAAGGCATAGTAAAACCCGAACCCTTAGAATCTGAGCAACCAAATACTCATCTTAGAGAAATTACACAATACCAAGATGGTAGGGTTAGTCTCTCATTTTTAAGAAGATCTACATGAGTAATAGATATGAAGACACCGATTCGAAGAAACCCTAGACTTATGAAGAGTCTCACAAGTTCCTTGATAACAAATACACGGTCAAAATTAAACCTAGGTATTCTACATCGATCTACCAATCGACAAACGTGACTACACAAATCAAATACCCGCACAAGATATGTGAATCCCGTGGTTAGAGAAAAGATGGCGACGAAGAACCTACTAGTCCAACATACTCTTCAATAACCCACAATGAATTAGCAAATGAAATTAAGGTTCTACAAAAGAATTCCAAGTAGATAAAAACTACTACAAAAGAATTATATCGAGAACATAATTCAGAGAAAAGAATTTGGTTCTTTAAAAATTTCCTTAATTCAAGAAAACAAATACAAGAAAAATTCTATGAATTTGTCCAAGATAATAAAATCAATATTCCGTTCTTCAAATGGTTTGAGATATATTCCTCTCAAAACTCCATACAATATCCCTTCCTTAAAAACAGATTCCACTATCGAGAATAGTGTAACAATGTTAACACATAACTCAGATAGCGGTGATACATCGAGCAATTAGAAAACCCCTAATCAACAATATCAATTGGGAACAACAACCCGTTCAAGGAATACAAATAGCTTCAGGGTTACAAATAATCCCTGCTCCAGACCTAGGAATAATCAAACCCCTAGCTCAATCCCGTTACAATGCCGCTTCAATTTACGATTGGAACCTTGATGGAATGACTGAATACAATATCCTCAGTTTTCTCCAACAGATGACAATGGCAGCAAATGCATACCAAACGCAAAAAGAAGTCCTTGATAAAACCTCTGCAGAACTGCTAATCGCAGGATTCTCGGGGCAGTTAAAAGGATGGTGGGATCATTATCTCACTGACCAACAAAAAGAAAATATTCTAAATGCCATAAAAACTGATGAAGAAGAAGTCCCAATATTAACAGATCTAGGAGAGCCTATACAAGATGCAGTATCAACATTGATACTCACAATATCTTTGAATTTCATAGGTGATTCTACACATCTTAAAAATAAAAATGCTGAATTACTTTCAAATTTAAAATGCAAAAAATTAAGCGATTTTCAATGGTATAAAAATACCTTCTTAACTAGAATAATGATCAGAGAAGACTCTGGTCAACCATTCTGGAAAGAAAAATTCTTAGCCGGACTACCAAGACTCTTGGGAGAAAAAGTTAGGAATAAAATAAAAGAAAATTGTGGAAAACAAATTATACCTTACGATGAGTTTACATACGGAGAACTAGTCTGTATAACTCAACAAGAAGGATTAAAAATCTGTCAGGATCTAAAAATACAAAAACACCTCAAAAAAGAATTAAAAAGAACAAAATGTGAATTAGGGACATTTTGTAAACAATTCGAACCAGCTACCATAGAAAATACCAAAAGTCATGAGGAAATTGTAGCTTTTCAATGGAAAAACCTTCCAAAAATTGTTAAAAGATTATAAAAATAATAATTATTATTATAAGAATCTATAAAAATAATCGTTATAAAAATAAAGGAAATACAAAACGAATTTCATTCAAAATACGTAAACATAACTTGTTACAAATGTAATAAGAAAGGACATACATCAAAATCTCGTAGAATGAATAAAAATTACAGAATTAAATCGATGATAACACTACAAAGAAAATATCTAATCTACTACTTGATTCCTCTCCGATTCGAAGCAATCGATCTGACTATTTCTCTCTTTCATCGTAAGACAATAAACCCCAAGTAGCGAATTACTCACAAGTAGTTCAGAGATAAACTGAAAGGTTAAAGGAAAGCGAATATGCGTGTTAACGAGGATCAAGAATTTATGGTAGATATGATTAAACACAGATACAAAGACCAAAAAGAATATCTGAATAAACTCCTTAAAACCTTTACCCACGAAAAGATTGAAACAAAAAAATAATGTATTACCTTGTACTTCGGAAAATACGATTTGACAAAAATCTGAAAAGGGTAAGAAAATTAAAGAAATAACAATTCATGAATTACGAAGCAAATAATTCGTAAAATTAGAAGTAAAAGAATTAAAAGAAAACAACAAAAGATTCAATTAATTAAAATCATACTTTCAATAATGTAAAACAAAATTCCGTTAGGAAGATGATGATCTCATCATTGAAAAAAAAAAAAAAAAAAAAATAATAAAAAAATTTAAAAAAAAAAGAGAAGATTTTCTATTAAGAAGACAAATCGATTAGGAAGATGATGACTCATCCCCGATTGAAAAAAAAAAAAAAATAATAAATAAAAAAAGAAGAAGAGAAAGAAGAGAAGATTTTCTACTTGATAAACAACAAAGAATTATTTAATTAAAATAACATTAAAATTTTCAAAAATTTCAAGAGATAACAAATTTGCAACTTTTTTGACACGGAAGCTTAGACTTAAAGCTGTAAAAAAATATAATAATAACCAAAAATATTCCAGAAGAGAGACACAAGTAGAATAAATAATAAATAATTAAAATTAGAAATTAATTATAAATCGATCATAAAATCAATCACTTGAATGGAACAAACAACAATATCATTAAATTCACAATAAAAAATTAATAATACCATAATATTTAGAAATTATTATTATTTTATTAACTTAATAAGTAATAAAAAAATAATATCCTTTAATTTCAAATAAAAAACTAAAATTCGATTCAAATAAACACCAAAAACAAAAGATCTCAATCATGAAACGTGTTCAATACAAAGGAAAAGTTATATTTACAAGAATTGAAAAACAATTTTTCTAAAAAACCAAATGACATTATGTTCAAAACCCCTTTTCAAAATGAATTTCAAAATCATATATATTTTCAATATCCTGCATTAAAATTAATTTTCTCAAAATTAATATTTAAAGAATTTCTTCCAGGAATCCTGGTCCGTGATTTTGTCAAAATGTCCTACCATTACCCGAATGACATGTGTATAGCCTACAATCACAAAATATCAAGGAAAGATATGCGTGAATGTGGACAATCAGATACAAGTGTATGTGGATCTTTGCTTGTGAAAAGAAAAGAAGAAACCCTTCCTACTATAAATACCCCGACTACTACACCACAACAACATGAAGAAAATTTCATGGCTCCCAAAAAACCCCAAAACACAAATACCAAACCAGTGAAAATAGAAAAAGAAAATTCCCCAGAAAAACAAATGTCCTGGTATGATGCAGTTATGGTAGAAGAACAAATAAATTCCAAAAGACGACTGCAGAAATCACCAAAAACCCGGAAGAATTAACCATGAAAATATCCTCAGCCTTACAAAATCGCGAATTACGTAAGGCATTAAGCTTCAAATTCGAAAGAAGAAATGATAGAGAAAAACCTCTAAAATTGAAACAAAAATCGAGAAAGGAGAATCTTCAAAAACCCTTTCTCAAAAGGAATTTTCAAAAATCGAGAAAGAAGAATTTTCAAAAAACCTTTCTCAAAAACAATTTTCCAAAAATCAACTTGTGACACCACAAGTACCCAAAAACTAGACTGAATTTCTCATAAAATCATTTTTCAAAAATAAATTCTAAAAGGATATTTTGATAAATACCTTTTGGCACTACAAAATTATTTTGGACAAAAATGATTTTATAAATCATGGGACGATTTAAAAACCCCATATTTCTACAGCTATCCTTGACGTAACAGATCGCCACAATAAAAATTAATTTTTTCAATAACAATCCGGATCCTCTTATTCGATCTGCAAAATACTTCGAGTAATTGCTTGATCCATTGGGAATGACTTGTCAAAACTCATAAATTTTCCAAATTCACACAAAATGAACCCTTTTTGATATTCCTTTTAATTATCGGGACTACCAACAAGCTTGGTTTAATTCTTTTAATTCAAAATTCAAAATTGTCTCATACTTGGCTTTTTCATTTTGATACTTATGCGATGTAATTTCCTACTTGGTGGAATTCATGGAACAATTCGGATCCGCACTTGAGATACAAAGCCGAAATTATTAAATCTTTTGCCTCTTCAAATCCCGATTTACTCCTCGAGAAGAAAAAAGATTTATACCATTGCACCTTTTTCACACAAAATTCCATTTACCATGGGTTTTCACATGGTTTGTAGACTATTCAGATGACAAAATTCCAGTCATCCGAAGAAGATTTAAAATTAGATGGTGGGACAGCTTTAAAATACCAATGTCTCTCTCACCACCAAATGTTCAACAATGGCTGGATGAAAATAAACCAATTCCATTGCAGGCACCTCCCCAGAGGGCACAGACGCCATTCCAAACAAAGGAACATACACAGTTCTTTTCCCAAAAGTCCCAGATGGCTTCCATGCTAGCTGCAGCAAGAACCCCCGAAGAAATACAGGCAATATTCCTGAAATTTGCACCATCCTCATCCAAACAGGACTCTTCAAATGATGAGGAAGAACCCGGAATTGAAAATGCAAATATCCCAATTTTTGGCAACAGTGGATTCTAGATGCTGCCAGGTCGTAATGCCAGAGGAATCATTACCGCAAGGCATAGAGGGGGAGGTCATAAGCGTCTATACCGTAAAATCGATTTTCGACGGAATGAAAAAGACATATATGGTAGAATCGTAACCATAGAATACGAAAATACCGAAAATCCCGGAGGAATAATTGACAGACAAATTGACCGAAATTTACGGAGACAAAATTGACAACAAATCTCACTCGGATGAATAGTATCAATGGATGAATAGTGACGCGGATGAATAGTGACGCGGATGAATAGTGACGCGGATGAATAGTGAACGCGGGTGAATAGTTAATTTACTAAAATATCCCTTTGTAATTCTCTTATAAATAGAATTCTCCCTTAGTTTCACAAGTCATATTTTTCAGATAGTTTCTCTCTCTTAGTTTAAATTGCTCCTCCTTCTCTCTAGAAGTTGAAAATCATCAAAGTTCTTCACTTACCAAAATTATCCAAGTTCATAAGACCTCGGGGAGTCTATGAACTAAATATTCCATTCCTTACCCGATAATTTACCCAGAAATTATCCAATTCACATGATTCAGTTCATCAACTGAATCATGTCAATTGGATAATTTTCTGGGTAAATTGGATAATTTCTGGGTATGAATCAGTGGATGAACTGAATCATGTCAATTGTATAATTTCTGGGTATATTTTCGGGTAAGGATTTGGAATATTAGTTCATAGACTCCCCGAGGTCTTATGAACTTGGATAATTTTGGTAAGTGAAGAACTTTGATGATTTTCAACTTCTAGAGAGAAGGATGAGCAATTTAAACTAAGAGAGAGAAACTATCTCAAAAAATATGACTTGTGAAACTAAGGGAGAGGGTTCTATTTATAAGAGAATTACAAAGGGATATTTTAGTAAATTAACTATTCACCCGCGTTCACTATTCATCCGCGTCACTATTCATCCGCGTCACTATTCATCTGCGTCACTATTCATCCGAGTGAGATTTGTTGTCAATTTTGTCTCCGTAAATTTCGGTCAATTTGTCTGTCAATTATTCCTCCGGGATTTTCGGTATTTTGGCAGCATCTAGAATCCACTGTTGCCAAAAATTGGGATATTTGCATTTTCAATTCCGGGTTCTTCCTCATCATTCAAGAGTCCTGTTTGGATGAGGATGGTGCAAATTTCAGGAATATTGCCTGTATTTCTTCCGGGGTTCTTGCTGCAGCTAGCATGGAAGCCATCTGGGACTTTTGGGAAAGGAACTGTGTATGTTCCTTTGTTTGGAATGGCGTCTGTGCCCTCTGGGGAGGTGCCTGCAATGGAATTGGTTTATTTTCATCCAGCCATTGTTGAACATTTGATGGTGAGAGGGACCTTGGTATTTTAAAGTCCCCACCATCTAATTTTAAATCTTCTTCTGATGATGGAATTTTGTCATCCGAATAGTCTACAAACCATGAAAACCCATGGTAGATGGAATTTTGTGTGAAAAAGGTGCAATGGTATAAATCTTTTTCTTCTTCCGAGGAGTAAATTGGGATTTGAAGAGGGCAAAAGATTTAATAATTTCTGGCTTTTGTATCTCAAGTGCGGATCCGAATTGTTCCCACCATGAATTCCACCAAGTAGGAAATTGTGAAGCATCACATGAAGTATCAAAATGAAAAAGCCAAGTATGAGACAATTTTGAATTTTGAATTAAAAAGGAATTAAACCAAGCTTGTTGGTAGTCCCAGTAATTAAAAGGAATATCAAAAAAGGGTTCATTTTTGTGTGAATTTGGAAAATTTATGAGTTTTGACAAGTCATTCCCCCAATGGATTGGAGCAATTACTCGAAGTATTTTGCAGATCGAATAAGAGGGATCTGGATTGTTATTGAAAAAATTAATTTTTATTGTGGCCGATCCTGTTACGTCAAGGATAGCCTGGTAGAAATATGGGGTTTTTAAATCGTCTCATGATTTATAAAACCATTTTTGCCCAAAATAATTTTGTAGTGCCAAAAAAGGGTATTTATCAAAATATCCTTTTTCGAGGGTTACAATTTTTTGAAAAAATGATTTTATGAGAAATTCAGGAGCTGGTTTTTTGGGTACTTGTGGTGTCACAAGTTGATTTTTGGAAAATTGTTTTTGAGAAAGGTTTTTTGAAAATTCTTCTTTCTCGATTTTTGAAAATTCCTTTTGAGAAAGGGTTTTTGAAGATTCTCCTTTCTCGATTTTTGTTTCAATTTTAGAGGTTTTTTCCTCTATCATTTCTTCTTTCGGAATTTGAAGCTGCCTTAATGCCTTCTGTAATTCTGGCGATTTTGTAAGGAGCTGGAGGATATTTTCAGTGGTTAATTCTTCTGGGGTTTTTGCTGGTGATTTCTGCACAGATTCTGTGCTGCTGGAATTTATTTGTTCTTCTACCATAACTGCATCATACCAGGACATTGGTTTTTCTGGAGAATTTTCTTTTTCTATTTTCACTGGTTTGGTATTTGTGTTTTGGGGTTTTTTGGGAGCCATGAAATTTTCTTCATGTTGTTGTGGTGTAGTAGTCGGGGTATTTATAGTAGGAAGGGTTTCTTCTTTTCTTTTCACAAGCAAAGATCCACATACCGCCTGTATACAGTATTGTCCACATTCACGCATATCTTTCCTTGATATTTTGTGATTGTAGGCTATACACCTGTCATTCGGACAATGGTAGGACATTTTGACAAAATCACGGACGAGATTCTGAAGAAATTCTTTAAATATTAATTTTGAGAAAATTAATTTTAATGCAGGATATTGAAAATATATATGATTTTGAAATTCATTTTGAAAAGGGGTTTTGAACATAATGTCATTTGGTTTTTTAGAAAAATTGTTTTTCAATTCTTGTAAATATAACTTTTCCTTTTGTATTGAACACGTTTTCATGAGATTGAGATCTTTTGTTTTTGGTGTTGACATGAACTGGAATTTTAGTTTTTTATTTTTGAAATTAAAGGATATTGATTTATTACTTACTTCATAAGGAGTGATTAAATTTATAAAATGCGTCCTAATATTATGGTATTGTGAATTTCTTTACCAGACAAATGATGTTGTTATGAAGTTCCATCATTTATGATTGATGCCCTTGTTTTATAATTAATTTCTAATTTAGAATTATTAGCGACTAACGAGTCCTGTGTCTCTTTCAGAATATTTCGTATTATACCGCTTTATGCGATTTAAGTCCGCTCTCGTGTCAAAGAGTGCAACAGTTGTTATCTTGAAATTTTCTGAAAATTTTAATGTTATTTTAATTAGATACTTCTTTGTTGTTATTTGTCTTAATACTGTTAGAAAATCTTCTCGGATTTCTTCTAGATTTTCTATTTGATTATTATTTTCGGGATCATCTGAATCAGATGAGTTATTATCTTCTGGAACGGAGTTTTGGTCTACTTTGTTTGAAAGTAAGATTTTAATTAATTCCGAATCTTTTTGTTGTTTTTCTTTTAATTCTTTTACTTCTAATTTTACTTGAATTACTTGTTTTTGTAATTCGTGAATTGTTATTTCTTTAATTTTCTTACCCCTTTCTAGGATTTTTGTCAAATCGTATTTTCTGGAAGTACTCGGTAATACATTGTTTTTTGTTTCAACCTTCTCTGGGCTAAAGGTTTTAAGGAGTTTATTCAGATATTCTTTTTGGTGTTGGGTATCTATGTGTTTAATCATATCTACCATAAATTCTTGATCTTTAGTTAATACATATTCGCTTTCCTTTAACCTTTCAGTTTATCTGTTGAACTACTCGTGAGTAATTCGTCTACTTTGAGGGGTTTATTGTCTTCTGATGAAAGAGAGAAATAGTCAGGGTCTGACTGATTTGCTTCTGAATCAGAGGAATCAAGTAGTAGATTAGATATTTTCTTTGTAGTATTTTCATCGAGTTTTAATTCTTGTAATTTTTTATTCATTCTACAGTATTTTGATGTATGTCCTTTCTTATTACATTTGTAACAAGTTATGTTTCTGTATTTTGAATTGAAATTTGTTCTTGTGTTTCTATTATTTTTATAACGATTATTTTTATATGAATTCTTATAATAATCATTATTATTTTTGTAATCTTTTAATAATTTTTTGGAAGGTTTTTCCATTGAAAAGCTACAATTTCCCTCGCAGCTTTTGGTATTTTCTATGGTTGTTGGTTCGAATTGTTTACAAAATGTTCCTAATTCACATTTTGTTCTTTTTAATTCTTTTTTGAGGTGTTTTTGTATTTTTAGATCCCGACAGATTTTTAATCCTTCTTGTTGAGTTATACAAACTAATTCTCCGTATGTAAACTCATCGTAAGGTATAATTTGCTTTCACAATTTTCTTTATTTTATTCCTAACCTTTTCTCCCAAGAGGCTTGGTAGTCCAGGCTAAGAACTTTTCTTTCCGAATGGTTGACCGAGTCTTCTAATCATTATTCTAGTTAAGAAGGTATTTTTATACCATTGGAAATCGCTTAATTTTTGCATTTTAAATTTGAAAGTAATTCAGATTTTTATTTTTAAGACGTAAAATCACCTATGAAATTTAAAGATATTGTCGATCAATGTTGATCTGCATCTTGTATAGGTTCTCCTAGATCTGTAATATTGGTAATCCTTGTTCATCGCTTTTATGGCATTTAGAATATTTTCTTTTGTTCGTCGGTGAGATAATGATCCCACCATCCTTTAATTGCCCGAGAATCTGCGATCGCAGCTTGAAGGTTTTATCAAGGACTTCTTTGCGTTTGGTATGCATTTGCTGTCATTGTCATCTGTTGGAGAAAACTGAGGATATTGTATTCAGTCATTCCATCAAGGTTCCAATCGTAAATTGAAGCGGCATTGTAACGGGATTGAGCTAGGGGTTTGATTATTCCTGTGTCCGAGCAGGATTATTTGTAACCCCGAGCTATTTGTATTCCTTGAGCCGTTGTTCCCAATTGATATTGTTGATTAGGGGTTTTCCTAATTGCTCTGATGTATCACTGCTATCGGAGTTATGTGTTAACATTGTTACACTATTCTCGATAGTGGAATCTGTTGTTTTAAGGAAGGGATATTGTATGGAGTTTTGAGAGGAATATATCTCAAACCATTTGAAGAACGGAATATTGATTTTATTATCTTGGACAAATTCATAGAATTTTTCTTGTATTTGTTTTCTTGAATTAAGGAAATTTTTAAAGAACCAAATTCTTTTCTCTGAATTATGTTCTCGATATAATTCTTTTTGTAGTAGTTTTTTATCTACTTGGAATTCTTTTTCTAGAACCTTAATTTCATTTGCTAATTCATTGTGAGTTATTGAAGAGTATGTTGGACTAGTAGGTTCTTCGTCGTCCATCTTTTCTCTAACCACGGGATTCACATATACTGGTCTGGGTATTTGATTTGTGTAGTCTACGTTTGTCAGATTTGGTAGATCTGATGTAGAATACCTAGGTTTAATTTTGACCAGTGTATTTGTTATCAAGGAACTTGTGAGACTCTTCCTAAGTCTAGGGTTTCTTCGAATCGTGTCTTCATATCTATTACTCATGATCTTCTTAAAAATGAGAGACTAACCCTACCATCTTGGTATTGTGTAATTTCTCTAAGATGGGTATTTGGTTGCTCGATTCTGCGGTTCGTGTTTTACTATGTCTTCCGTGGTCCATTCATCCGGTAGGTAATATCTTTCCATCTAATGGGTCGCGATCACCGTGTTAGATTTGGAAAGGTGCATTTGTAGAAGAATGGTTTCACCTTTCTTACTATGGTATCCGACTTTTGTTGCAAAGCGTAAGTCATAGCTTTGTAGTGAATTTGAAAATTAATGCCACAGAATAGATCCTTCAAGCATTTGGTAATTATGTGTCTTGATTTGTAAGACGAGGATTTTTGGATATTTTTATCATTTAAAGAAACCGAAAAGTTTGGGTAACAATCAAAAGAGATGGTCCCGCGCAGACCGACTCAACCGAACTTAACAAGGAATCTTCGAATTTGTGAATCTTGCATCTCTTAAGATAGCAAGGATTGAGGTGTTTAATCCTTCTTTAGTAAGGGTTTTATCCCTACTTGGACTAAACCAATGTGAATGTATTTGTAATTTCTTTCTATGCTTTTCAAGGATGTTTGAGAAAGTAATTGAATTGTTTCAAAAGGTTTTGTTAATTGAATATCTCTTTCTTCTGTTTTGATTGTGAAATCAGTTTTGAAGAATTGATATTTGGAATTTTTGTAAATTTGATCTCTATTGACTTTTGGGATTTCCCAACTGTCAATTGATTTTTCGAAATCGTGTATAACGATCTCTTCAGAATTGATAATTTTCTTTGATTCAAAAGAAGAAGATGATTGAGAGTTATAAGAATTAGTTCTGGCTAAAAACGGATCCATGTATGATTTTGTGATTTTATAAAAGTAATTGGTAAATATATATATATATTTGTAGTTCAGTGACAAATCTAAAAGGTTTGTTACATGGTTCATGTGAACTCAATAGCTTTTGTCTAAATCACATATGTATATTAACAAATCCACTAAATATTGGTAAATATTTGAAATAGACCTAGTTATTACTATAATATTAACTTGATGTTGCTGTAGAAACCTATAAATTTTAAATCTCGTATCTAGGGGCGGATTTAGTGGGGACCAGGGTGTTCACCCAAATAC
Source organism: Przewalskia tangutica (assembly GCA_029844215.1). Taxonomy (NCBI): domain Eukaryota; kingdom Viridiplantae; phylum Streptophyta; class Magnoliopsida; order Solanales; family Solanaceae; genus Przewalskia; species Przewalskia tangutica. Next base: position 34,899,024 of record CM056727.1, on the reverse strand, counting down.
CCTCGGCAAAAAATTGCAATGTATATATCAATAGATTTTCTATATTTATGTACATTTTTTTGTATAAAGAGGATATTTTTATTCATTAAGCAAACTTAAAAGAGTCATTACATAGAGATACTTGTCTAGGCAACAGTGCCAATTTTGTCTCTTCCTAATATAGAAATAATAAATGTGGGGGAGGGGTATATGATCAAGCTTCCAAAAATCTCTAGCTCGTATCCTCTTTTTGCTAATTGGTCCGCAACTCCATTAGATTCCCTATAGACGTGCTTGATCGATACCCTTTCTGCTTTAGCCGATGGGTATGCGTTTATGTATATAAATTAACTTTTGAACATCTTAAATAAATTTTAAAAGTTAGCTCAAGTGGTCCAGGGTGTTCAAGTTTGTTTCTAGTATTCTAGGTTCAATTCTCAATGACAATATTATTTTTTATATTTAGATTTTGTTGTTTTTTTAATTCCCAGAATAAAAATTCTGGATCCGCCACTGCTCGAATCTGCCTATATTGTAGCAGCGCCCCTGATAACAAACTTAGTACCATCTTTCATGTGGAAAATATTTCATCTACGTACAAATTGTTATATAGGTAGATTGAATTGTTAGACTTAGGTGTAACCTCTCACATGTCCGAAGATATCCTACCAATTAATGTTTTCCTTTGACAAGTTCATGTGAATATATTTTAGTCTTTGTAGATTAAATTGGTTACCGGATTTACTTCATACAAAATCTGTAGAAGTTTTTACAATTTTGTTTCTTTCTGAAATTTCAGGTGTTGCTGTTGGCTGTGGATGGCAGGCATTTGTTGCCTACGTGAATGTAGGGTGTTATTATGGTGTAGGAATTCCATTGGGATGTCTTCTTGGCTTCAAATATGACCTTGGTGTTAAGGTTTTTAAATAAACAATTCTTAATTTTTGAAGCCTTCTATATCTGTAAATATTTTAGAACAAACACATATACGTGTATTAACTGGATATTGGCAGGGAGTATGGACTGGAATGATTGGAGGGACTGTAATGCAAACCATCATTCTCCTTTGGTTCACATTCCGTACTGATTGGAATAAAGAGGTAATTAACTAAATTCTTCTCAACTATAACTTCTAAAGTTAAAGTCAATTAAAAGTTTGTTGCTGAATTTGGGATTCCTTTTTATTTTCAGGTGGAGAAAGCTAAAAAACGTCTGGACAAATGGGAAAATGTAAAAGAGCCTCTAAACAAGGAATGAATGTGGTGAAGATTGAAGAAGATTAGTATGACTTAAGAATAATATGGGGACATGAAATTCCAAGTAATTCTTGCAGTACCTGCAAGGGAAAAGAAGTTATCAACAGTTCACGTTAAGGGTTCTGGCATATCTGCCAAAAAAGTCAAATTCGGAATCGCTTACTATTTCTGAATTTTAGAAAAGACAAAAATAACTAGAGGTATTCTGTGATTTATTACTAGTATTCTATCTTAGTATGTACTATTTGAACTATTTGATTCAAGTATACAGAGATGGCTGAACGAAAAGGAATTGTTTAAAGTTTAGTTTTTTCACATCACATAATCTGTCACAGCCATTGTCTGTATCTGCATGTTTCTTAGTTGATTGTCTTATAAAGAGGGTGAACTTCAATTCTATAATTACGCCAACAACGTGCAATTAAATTGATACCATGAGTATCTAATCCAGAAAGAAGAAAAATGAGAAGACTGGAGACAGTAACGTTCAATGCTTATGATTTTGCTTCAACACTCGTGTAATATCCTGGAGAGAATAAAAAAGGCAACTTCATATCCTATGCCAAGGAGTCATTTGGTTACCGAAATCAGAAAAGCATTCCCTATATTAACTTTGATATTATTTTAGTATGTGTTTGGTTAACATTGTGTTCCCGATATAATTAACACAATATAATATACCACAATGAAGGGAGTTTTGAAACAACTCAGAGTTGTTGTCGTGCATGGTCATGAGTTCAAGAATGGGAAGCGATCTGACAGAATGCAAGATAAGGTCAGACAATGCACTTTGGTGGCCCCATTCTTCCTGACTCCCGCATAACTGAGCTTAATGACCGCTGCCTTTTAATATAATATACCACAATTCCTGTATTATTTATACCGGATCCAACAAGTGATAACTTCTATAGAAATTATCTTTACGGGGATAAAACACTTGAGAGATCAAAATAACTTTGATTTCATCTTTCTATTTTATATTACTTAACAAAAAAGGGTAAATTTGCAAACATTTTTATTATATATCGTATATCCCATGTTTAACACTATACCAAAAAATTGCAAAGAAAACATATGCACCAGATAATCAAATGATTCTTTATCCATGTGGTACAATCATTGCATTACAATTCCTGCCTAGCTTTATCCGCAATCAAAACAACCCCTAAGGCTATTGCACTACTCACAACAAAGAACAATCAGAACAAAACGGATGAAAAATCTTTAGTTTTTCTTAATGTCCAAGTACAAAATGTTTCCAGCATGAATTGCCCCCTATAAGGGGTTAAAAACTACAAAAGCACCAGAAACTCTGCACATAATCAATTTATATTTTTGAGGCCACTAAGTTAAACACAATGACTTGGGAAAGTGAATCCACATCATGAAAAACGCAAAATTTGCATAGATAACAAATGATACTAACCCAAAATAGAGAATGTGATTTGATTTAAGTACCAGAGATAACTCGCAATAAGCCTCTAGTAGCTGAGGTTTTCTCAGTCTCATTAACAATTAATCTGATCATATGTCATGCCTGCTCTCATACTTGTCTCTGATGCAGCTTAATCTACATCCATACCATCCTCCCTTTTACTTCTGTGGTCTGAACCTGAGCCATCTTCTGTTTTTTGGGGCGAAGACTTGTGCCTCATTACATGCTTGCACATCCTGAAATGTGTTTCATGATATTATCGCACATAACGCAAAGAGAAAAAAGATGATGCTCGAAAACACAAAAGCTGCAGCAGCAAAACCAATTTGCTGCATTTCTCTCAAGAAGCACTTGCTAGGATCTTCTAATTGGGTCTAAACCATAATTCTGAAACAATCAATTGTAAATTCTAACTACTTGTGACAAGGAGTAAGACTAGAGTTGCTTGCTTTCAGGGAAGTGACGCCTCTTTTAGGTATATATGATAAGTGTAGACAATATAAAATTATGAAGTGTTCTGTAAGTCCAAAAAAGAGTGGAGGTGTATCTGTGTGGTATACCTAATTACAGGGGTGATTTTTCGCGAGTTCACCCTGCACGGCAGCCCGCTTCTCAAGCCAACTTCAGCCTTCAAAAACTCGGTCCCCCACACTTAGAACAATTTAAGGCAGCAAGTAAATAAAACGGACAACAATGTTTACGGACAAAGCCCAACCTTTTTATTATTAACACAATAATACAAAAGGGCTCCAATGTACAGGAGGCTACAAAACAACGACCGACACTTAACTTGCCGATCTGACCGACCTTGACTCGCTGGACTGCTTTGCAAATCGATCCCATGGCTGACCAAACTCTTTGGCCCCAAGGTTGATCGAACATGACCAACACTTGCACGCTGGTCCACCGACACTGCTCGCCGGTTCGTCCAGAACTTGACCTCTAGGCTGACCCACACTTGGCCCCTAGACTGATCATCATTCGCACACACAAACCCTTAGGCAAACCATCAAGGATCTTTCACAACCCACACACGTAGGATCACCCTCGGAGCCCCACCTTAGTCACTGCCACTCGACCCTCACCTTTGTGTGCCTAAGTAAACCATTTCGGTTCCCCTTAGATGATTACATTTCTGAATTCTGGATTGTCTAATGCCTTAGACGCACTAGACTATTTATAGGGGGAAATCTGTTCGGCAGTTACAAGGGGACAGGGGTGTGTGCCTGGCACATGCCAGCCCATAATTCAAGGAAACGTTCAGCATAACAAAGGGCCACACCGCCCCACTCACGCCTTCACCCGCATTCATCCGCAACTGAACGCAACCGTCGCGTAACCGTCCCATGTGCCGCACACATTGACGTAACCGTCACATGTGCCGCGCACATGGACGTAACCGTCGCTCTGCCATGCGCCTCGCGTGTGATCCTCGCGTGACCGGCTCTGCCTCCACTTTTCTCGCCCTTGCCATGCGCCCCACACATGACCGGCTCGATCAAAGCTTGCCCCAACACTTAGTCGAATTTCTTGCCATTCTGTCTGCAACGTGTCAACGTCTCGCGCACCCTTCAGCCCTCGACCAGCCCATGCCATCACACATGTCTGTCGAGTCCTTGCCTTGCAACGCTGCCTTCGGCCAGTTCCATGACTTGCCCGCATGCACTGCCTCTCGCCAAGGTTGCCTTGCCCTCGATCAGCCCGTGCCAACCTACGTCTGCCGAGTCATCCCACCCCTTGACTTGGTCGCATCACACGACCCTTGCCAAGGCCTACCTTGCCCTCGTCCATGCACCTTAGCCTACATAGGCCAGTGCCGAGGCCTATCACAGCCATCGACACCCATTCGTCCGACGCCCGTCATGGCCGAATTCTACGGGAGTTACAAACCACCCACACCAATTGAACTCGACGTCCTCGTCGAACAGATTTAAGGTGACTTACTCCACCTTAATCGTTGAATTGGCAACAATGAAACACCCTTCTCTCAAACAGCTACCGCCATTTGCTCCCTTCCCCATGCCTTCACGGTCTATCCGCCTCATCTCATGCCAAGTACCGACGACCAGGACCCTCTTCGAACTTTGCCCTCCAGACTGTTGGCCACACAGTCAAAGCCTTCTTCGAATTATTCCTCCTCGGATTTCCAGCATCTCCGCAACAAGACTACAAGAACTTTCATGGAAAGTTGGGATTTACACTTCATCCTACCCGACAACTTCAACATTGTAAGCAAGATTACTTACAATCTGAACCACTTACTCGGTTCAGCCTGAACCACTTTACTCGGTTCAGCACACCACGACATATCACCACGGTGCAAGCTACTGCCAGCATCCCACGCCTTTCGAAACAGTAAGGCCAAACATATCACATGTTCCCCTACTTCCACTTCGAACTAAGTAGTTTCCTACGCAAACGCTGTTGCGTCACCACCCGCGTCTTATGCACACATGAGCACATATCTACGATTATAACATTTATCATGTAAAACTACTGACAGGGGTTTTGGTTGTTTTTCTAAACCGAAACTAGAGATAAATTCAGAAGTCGCTCGCATAACATGTATTTCAATCTATTAAACCTTGAACTGCTCAGAATTTCAATATATAGTAGTAACATATATTTTCTCATCAGGTCAACAAAGCAACCTAGTTGTTTAAACCCCTAAACTATGAACACTGGTCAATCAAAACTTTCCACCTCTGTGATGACTAGCAAAACATTGTACAACCAAGAATGCAGTTAAAACGTCATGACCAGGTGAATTTGTCAGTTAAGCATGGACTCAGTGAAGGCGGAACAAAGAGTAAATCAAGTTTTGGAACAATCTTGTGGATGAATGAAGTACGGAAAACATGCAACTCTAAGATGTCTAACAACCATGATATGAAAAACAAGAAGCATATGTTCGTTAGGCAGGTTTTAAGATGACAAACTTACGCTTCAAAAGCTTCAGTCTTTCTCTTGATTTCACTAGACCACAGTACTGGATCAGTATTTCTGGGCAATGCCTCCTGCTGATGGGATTTCTCTCGAAGCCATTGCTCTGCTTTATGGCATTCGTTAATGACCTGCAAAGAAAAAGTTCAGGTTAATCACAATGTCAAAAGGAATTGTGACCTGTAGCACGTAATATAGACAAGGTCATACAGTCTCTTTCTCACTGGCAGGAAGTGATCCTGCAGCCATTCGATGTTCCACAATGCTATTTAATAGATTTCGTGTTGCTTGTGCCCGAGCCTCTTCTTCCTTATATCGATGCTCCACGGGATCCACCATCTAATAGCATATGGTTGGTTGAGTCACTTTCAAACAGTTAATAGGCATTGGAAAGAAAAACTAAATTCTGCAACTAATACCAAATGACAAGAACCTTTTTAAGATCCTCTAGCTTTTCCGCATAAACATGTTCAGACTCATCATCTCCATCTTCATAGAGCCATTCTTCAGTCTCTTGTAGATTACAAGAGATACCCTCCCTCTCCGAATCCGAAGCAAAGCTCCGGTAGGTATTCAAAAGCTATTCAAATAGATGCATAAAGTAAAGGAAATGGACCAAGATACTGATGAGAATTAACTACCCAAAACCAAATTGGTAAATGGTGTATTCAAAACTGCCATTTAGAAAAGGACACAAATTTCCGTAACAAATGACAAGGTATCAGAGAAAGATCTTAAAGCTATGTCTCACATAGTGGTATTTGCAAAACAACCTTACTCTGTAGAAAGACTTAAAAATGCATGTGAAACTGCAATTTCAACACTCCGTAAAAACTGAAAGAATGTGACTTGTAAAGGTAAAGATAATTAGAAAGTTAAATTTCACTTTTATGCATTGATGCATTCATCATTCATCATTCATCATTCATCAACCTTCTGCTTCAGGTATGAAACTTTATTATTTTAAAGATGAAAACATTATATCCTTTAAAGATATTGTTACACCTCGTAAGTTAAGACAAGGATTAAGAACGTCATTAAGGTTAATATTCGGACAATGGATATAAGATATAATTACACAAGCTACGAGCACGTCGGTGAAAGTTTAAAATAATAAGTTATGTGTAGGTTTATTGAGGATTATTATTTATTATAAGAATTACGACATGAAGGATATGAGGTCTTATAGAATTTCCGGGAATTTAAGGCAACGAGTGTTAAGATTTATTTCTTGGGGTCGTTTTTAACTAAGGAGGCATTAAGAGGGCCAAAGTGTAAGTTTCAAGAAGTAATTTCAGATTTTCCCCTAAATACTAAAACCTCTTTCTATTATAATTCTAATTTCATTTCTCCACACCAAAACTTTCATCTTTTCTCTCTCAAATTCCAATCCGAAATTACCCCATCCTTAACCAAGAATTGAAGCCATGTTATCATCCTCTTATTAGATTAATCCATTTAGCAATTTGAAGCCAATCTTTGAACCCAAAACAGTGTGCAAACGGGACTGCTGGGGGTCCGAAATTGGGGTCCAAATTCTCAGTTTTTGGACAAATTTTGTGAAGGAAAACATGTATAAATGTTGGGTTATTATAGTAGAAGTGTTGCATGTCATTTTGGGTTGAAAGAAGAGAAGAATTTGGGCGAAAAATCGACGAAAAGAGGCTGAAAAATCGCTGGGGCAGCGGGCTGTCGATGAGACTGTTTTGAGCTCGAAAATTGGTAAAATTTTATCCCTTTCATTTGATATTGGATAGATTAATTGATATTATAGTTAGGAGAAGTATCTATGTTAAAGAAGAAATAGAAAGAGGACAATGTATGCGATTATTAGGGGTCGAAACCGAATTAGAACCCATTCTTGGCATACATTGAAATTGATTAAGTGTGTTGGTATGTTATGACTAATTGCATGTGAAAATTTGGATGGAACCTTGATGATTAAAATTATAGTCGTTATAAGAAGTATTGGAAGCTTAATTGAAAAGTAAGGAATTTTGGAAAAGCTTTGAAATTGAAATAGGTGTTGGCCGAAAGGTCGATGAAAATTATTGAACGTAATAGGGACGTACATGTGCTGAATTTGGTGTTTAAAATAAGCTACAAACATGCATATGTATTGAAATAAGTTACCTATACATGCCTCGAAAGGATTAAAGTGTAGAAAGATGTTAATTTTATATTCTGGAATAAGGGGGATTGTTGGGTTGAATTGGATTGTTGGGTTGAATTGGATTGTTGGTTTGATTGGATTGTTGGTTGGAGTTGAATTGTTGGTTGATTTGCATTATTGAAAACTTGTGGATACGCACATAAACAAAGGAAATGCTGCCCAAATTTTTATAGAAATAAGGGAGTCTTTAATCATATGACTTACATTAGGAATCATAGAATTGACGAGCATGTTGTTCCTTATCATAGGTTGAAGTACTAGACGAGGAATACCTTAATACCAAGCTGATTAGTTCGCCTAGAGGTATGTGAGACTTTCCCTTCTTTCTTTTGGCATGATTTTTAGTAAAGTACGGCGGACGTACTTAACTCCTACCAGTTCAGTTTTAAAAATGATTATTTACTAATGATTATGATTCAGTAACAGAGTTTATGGTAGTAATGTTATTGAGAGTCACATAATGATTTTAATTGCATACAGTTGCTCATGATATCTACTCGTGCTAAGTGTTACTATTTCATTCCACTGAGTCCCGGGCCAGATCATGTTCGTGCACAGCCATGCATCATTCATCGAGTCCCTCACTAGAGGGCCGAGACACGTTATATATATACAGATTACATCGAGTCCCTCCTTAGAGGGCCGAGACATGTTACGCGCAGATACAGACTTCATCGAGTCACTCCATAGAGGGCCGAGACATGTTATACAGTTTTATATACAGACATGAGCACAATGTTTTATGATTCAGTATACATGATATGTTTTTCGCATACGATTCTCGCTTATAGCAGTTTGATGACTGCTTTACTCTGCACATTGTTATTCGATTTTACAAGATTTTATGTTTTACATACTCAAGACATTATCTCGCATCGACCCCCTTCCTGGGTGCTCATGCCCGCAGTTCAGTGTTCAGATAGTGACCTCCAGGTAGGATTTTCAGACAAGATTGGAGAGCTCCTTTGTTCCGAGCGGCTATTTTTGGTATGCACTTTATTTTTCGACTTATGCATATTTTGGGCACGACGGTCCTGTCCGTCATATGTTAAGATACTCTCTGCAGGTCTCAGAGGCGATTGTGGGTTGGATGTTTGTACTTTGTTTTGGGTTTGATGTCGTTATCAGTAGCGGCCTTGCCGGCGTGTTTTGATTTATGCGCGTGATGTGATTGGTGGCGGCTAGTCGGCTAGCCTATTATGACCGTTGTTTTGTTGTTGTTTTGGCACTTGTCACGCCTGCTTTAGGATATGTTATAAAAGCGATGGTCGCCAAATTTATGTAGACATCTATATTACATGGATTAAGAGTGACAGTCGAATGACGCCCAATTAGGGCGTTAATCGCGCCCGCCGTCGGGTCGTGACAAAAGTGGTATCGTGAGCGATTAGTCATTGGAATGTCTACGCACGTGTTTAGTAGAATCTGTGTATGGATATGTTGCACCATACTTATACACGCGAGGTCACGGACATTTAGGATTGTTTCTATTCTTCCATCTCTTAGATCGTCCTATAGAGCGGGGTTATTAGGATGATCCGCCTCGATAGTTTACTATGTTTACGCTATGCCTCAGGAAGCGCGCCGTGGCCCGGCGGCAAATCTACAGAGGGACACTAGTCGCACGGAGAGCTACTGTGTCTCAGACGCGGTCTACTCCTGAGAGTGTGCCCCCGACGACGGGTTCTGCCTCGTCACCAGATCTAGAGGCTCCCTCTCAGGGGGCAACATCACCCGTATCCGAGACCCCAGTACCTGAGCCTTCGCCTCCCATGCGAGCACAGGATGGAGATTTGAGAGAGACAGTCCAGTTATTGGCAAGGATAGTGGCGGGACAGTTCATAGCGTGAGCCGGCGCTAACCCTGCGTGTAGGCAGTTTGAGGTTAGAGATTTCTGAGTTGCATTCACGAGTTTTATTTGCCTGTGCCGAGGATGATCCACATGAGTTCATCCGCCAGACGAGGGTGATCCGGGCTTCAAAGACTGAGTCGGTTATATTGGCGTCATACCGGTTGCGCGATGTAGCGATCAACTGTTTGAGTCCCGAGTTGTTTGTGGGGCGGTGCTCTCCCGCAGTATGGGATGAGTTTTGAAGCATTTCTCGCCACTTTATGCCTCCGAGATGAGGCGGCAAGAGTCGGCGAGTTTCTACGATTGCCGCGAGAATGGGAGGACGGCCGAGAGAGTATAGCTTGAGTTCGACTCGCCCAGACGCGCCCACTATGGTAGCGAACATGGCGGATAGGGTGCACCGTTATGTGATGGGTGGACCATTATCTTATTGATGGTGCTGACACCGCACTTCACCAACCATGGATATTGCCGGACGCAGCTTTGCGTAGGGATCGAGGAGAGACATAGAGGAGATCACGGAAGCGGTCGATAGAGATCACCAAGAGGCTGGGACGGCAGGTTTTCAGTGGCGTCCCGGCGTGCGCCATCGGTATTCCTCCCACCAAAGACAGAGTACACCTCGCATCATCGGTACACGATTTGATCGCCGGGGCATTCGTGAGTCGGGTCGTGCTCCCGAGCGACGGTCACGACGCACGCGGTTCCGCAGCCGGAGACCATCTCTCTCGATGTCCAGTGGCGGCGTGCGCCATCCGGAGTGTCGCATCGACATCGTACTTGTTTTTCTTGCGCCGTCGAGCCATTTGATGAGAGTGTCCGTATAGAGATGGCACGGTGCTATGGCTCACCACGCTCTATTGCCGGCTCATCGTCGATCGCAGCTATGCGCCCATCGCGCGGTACTCGAACATCACCGCCGCGCAGGCCGTGGTAGGGTTCGAGCTCGCGCCTTCGAACCGCATTTATGCCATGGCGATGACGCGACGAGGCGCCACCGATGTTATCACAGTACATTATCGGTCTTTTTCTATGATGTGTATGCTTTGATTGATCCAGTTCCACCTTGTCCTATATATCCCCTCTGTTGCTAGTAGGATAGGGATAGAACACGAGCCTATAGAACCGTTCGAGTAGCTACACCGGGGAGATTCGGTTATTGCTAGGCGTGTGTATAAGGATTGCTCGGTGGTGATATATAGCCGTCGTACCTCAGCAGATTTGATAGAGTTGGATATGATCGACTTCGACGTTATTATGGGTATGGATTGGTTGGCCTCTTGTTTTGCCAACGTTGATTGTCGAGAGAAGTTGGTTCGATTCTGGTTTCCAGACGAACCGGTTATTGAATGGAAAGTGAATACCGCATCGCCGAGGGTAAGTTTATTTTATACCTCGGCGCAAGGAAGATGGTTCGAAGCGGTGTATTTATCACTTAGTTCGCACATGATACGAGGTCGAGTGCAAGCCGCCTTCGATCCGATAGTCAGTGAGTTTCCGGATGTTTTCCCAGATGATCTCCCAGGTCTTCCTCCAGAGCGGGAGATAGATTTCAGTATAGATATATTGCCAGGTACCCAACCTATATCCATTCCTCCCATAGAACGGCACCCGCAGAGTGAAGAGTTAAAGGAACAGTTGAGAGACCTATTGAAGGCGGCTTCATTAAGCCTAGTCGTCTCCACTGGTGCGCGGTGTTATTTGTAAAGAAGAAGGATGGTTCATTTGGATGTGCATTGACTATAGCGGTGAATAAGGTGACCATCAAGAATGTATCCTTCCCGTGATTGATGACTTGTTCGACCACCGCAGGTGCTAAGTATTTCTCGAAGATAGACTGCGATCCGCTTATCATCGTGCACGGGTTAGAGGCGGATATCCCAAAGACTACGTTCAGACCGATACGGACATTATGAAGTTCGTGGTAATGTCGTTTGGGATGACTAATGCTCAGCAGTTGTTCATGGACCTTATGAACCGTGTTCAAACCATTCTCGATACATTTGTTATAGTATTCATCGACGACATCCTGGTATATTCTCGCCGAGGCGAGCACGCGGATCACTTGAGGACAAGATTGAGTCCTCCAAGACCGGCATTGTATGCCAAATTTTCAAATGTGAGTTTTGGTTGGCCTCGGTGGCATTCTTGGGGCATATTATCGGGCGAGATGGTATTCGGTGGATACTCGAAGATCGAGGCAACAAGACATGGCGTGCCCACTACACCTACCGAGGTACGCAGCTTCGGGTCTAGCAGGTATTATAGGAGGTTTGTGGAAAATTTTGCCTCGATCTCAAGACTTCGACTAGGCTAACCTGCAGGTAGCTAAGTTCCAGTGGGCCGATGTTTGTGAGCCTGATTTCGATTGTTGAAGGATAAGTTGACTTGGCCCCGTTTGACTCTCCCAAAGGGGTTAGACGGTATGTGATTTATTGTGATGCTTGTATCGGGTTAGGGTGTGTGTGTTGACGCAAAGATGGCAAAGTTATAGCTTATGCCTCCCGACACTCGTAAAACATGAAAAGAATTATCCCACTCATGATTTAGAGCTAGCAATGGTGATTCATGCTTTGAAGATATGGAGACATTACTTGTATGGTGTTCATGTTGATATTTACACGCATCATAAGAGTCTTCAATACATCTTTAAATGTATGAATCGAACTGAGACAAAGCGGTGGCTCGAGTTGCAAAGGATTATGATGTTGATATTCGCACCACCCAGGAAGGCCAACGCCAGGCGTATGCTCTCACCGTAGATCCACGGGTAGTTTGTCGGATGTCTGGCACGGACGAAAGAGATGGTTCGAGAGATTCACAGTGCTAGCCTTGGAGTCCGCTGGCGGATTCGGAGATAGTGGTATTTTTGTTCGAGGAGTCCGAGTCCTCTATCATGTAAGAGGTAAAGAGATGCCAGATTTGATGATCCTGCTCGCACAAGATAGACGCAGCCTCTCGAAAGAAGAAGGCTTTATTTGAGGTGACCTCTGATGGTATGCTACGGTATGATGGTAGGTTATGTGTATCCGACATTGCAGATCGTCAAGAGTTATGGGTGAGGCACAATGCCCGTTATTCTATTCATCCGTGGTCGACGAAAATGTATCATGACCTTAGGAGCTTGTATTGGTGGGATGGTGAAGAGAGATGTGGCGTAGTTTGCTCGGTGCGAATTGTCAATGTGTTAAGGTCGAGCATCGAGCACGGTGGGCTACTACAGCGATAGAGATCCCGACTTGGAAGTGGGAGGTAATTAATATGGATTTTATTACAGATTGCCTCGCACTCGGAAGTGTGATTCCATCAGGTTATCAGAGATAGGTGACAAAATCAGCCCATTTTCTTCCTGGCCCGACTACTTATTCAAATGAGGACTATGCTAGATTATACATCGGGAGATAGTGAATATCATTGGGTCCCTATATCTATCATATCCGATCGGCGAGCCAGTTCACGCTAACTTCTCGGAGATCTTTTCAAAAGAATTGGGAACGCAGTGAGTCTCAAGATGACATTTCATCCTCGGACGGATGGGCGGCAGAGCGCACTACATGCATACACCGGAGGATATGTTGAGGGCTTGTATTATTGATTTTAGGTAGCTGGGATGACCACTTGCCGCTTATCGAGTTTACCTACACAATGACTACCACTCTAGTATTGAGATGGCCCGTATGAGGCTTTGTATGGGAGGAAGTGCAGTCACCCATCGTTGGTTTGACGTAAGTGAGGCTCGATTGATTGGTCCAGATATAGTTCAAAGTCGCCGACAAGGTGAAACTTATACAAGAAAGATTAATAGCACTGAGTCGAAGTCATATGTCGATAATCGACGGCACCTAGAGTTTCGGATCGACGATCGGGTATTCTTGAAGGTATCACCCGTGAAGGGTGTGATGAGATTTGGAAAGAGGGGAAAACTTAGCCCGAGGTATATTGGGCCTTATCGGATCATTCGCGGTGTAGGCCGTGTCGCGCATGAGTTGGAGTTACCTCGGACTGGAAGCGACATCCAGCTTTTTCATGTTCATGCTACGGTGTATTGGTGATCCTTCCAGAGTCTTCCCAGTAGACGATGTCCAGGATCGAGGGGTTGTCTATGAGGAGAGTCCTGGCCATATTGGATCGCCAAGTCGTGAGGTCATGGACTAAGGATGTTGCATCCGTCAAGGTATTATGGCGGAACAATAATAGAGAGGAAATGACTTGGGAGGCTGAGGACGAGATGAAGAGGAAGTATCCTCACTTATTCCCTATACCCCCAGGTAATTCAATCTAACTCCCTTAATTGATTATGGTAATTGGTGAACTATATATGTGTGTTTTTGTTTTTTTCTATGGCCCCGTGTGGCATCTGCTGGGTTGCTGGATATAGATGGATAGTCACTATTATAAAGGAGGCTCTGCCGAAATTTCTAGAACTTGAGACTTGTTATGAACATTCGAGGACGAATGTTTCTAAGGGGGAAGAATGTTACACCTCGTAAGTTAAGACAATGATTAAGAACGTCATTAAGGTTAATATTCGGACAATGGATATAAGATATAATTACACAAGCTACGAGCACGTCGGTGAAAGTTTAAAATAATAAGTTATGTGTAGGTTTATTGAGGATTATTATTTATTATAAGAATTACGACATGAATGATATGAGGTCTTATAGAATTTCCGGGAATTTAAGGCAACGAGTGTTAAGATTTATTTCTTGGGGTCGTTTTTAACTAAGGAGGCATTAAGAGGGTCAAAGTGTAAGTTTCAAGAAGTAATTTCAGATTTTCCCCTAAATACTAAAACCTCTTTCTATTATAATTCTAATTTCATTTCTTCACACCAAAACTTTCATCTTTTCTCTCTCAAATTCCAATCCGAAATTACCCCATCCTTAACCAAGAATTGAAGCCATGTTATCATCCTCTTATTAGATTAATCCATTTAGCAATTTGAAGCCAATCTTTGAACCCAAAACAGTGTGCAAACGGGACTGCTGGGGGTCCGAAATTGGGGTCCAAATTCTCAGTTTTTGGACAAATTTTGTGAAGGAAAACATGTATAAATGTTGGGTTATTATAGTAGAAGTGTTGCATGTCATTTTGGGTTGAAAGAAGAGAAGAATTTGGGCGAAAAATCGACGAAAAGAGGCTGAAAAATCGCTGGGGCAGCGGGCTGTCGACGAGACTGTTTTGAGCTCGAAAATTGGTAAAATTTTATCCCTTTCATTTGATATTGGATAGATTAATTGATATTATAGTTAGGAGAAGTATCTATGTTAAAGAAGAAATAGAAAGAGGACAATGTATGCGATTATTAGGGGTCGAAACCGAATTAGAACTCATTCTTGGCATACATTGAAATTGATTAAGTGTGTTGATATGTTATGACTAATTGCATGTGAAAATTTGGATGGAACCTTGATGATTAAAATTATAGTCGTTATAAGAAGTATTGGAAGCTTAATTGAAAAGTAAGGAATTTTGGAAAAGCTTTGAAATTGAAATAGGTGTTGGCCGAAAGGTCGATGAAAATTATTGAACGTAATAGGGACGTATTACAGGCTGAATTTGGTGTTTAAAATAAGCTACAAACATGCATATGTATTGAAATAAGTTACCTATACATGCCTCGAAAGGATTAAAGTGTAGAAAGATGTTAATTTTATATTCTGGAATAAGGGGGATTGTTGGGTTGAATTGGATTGTTGGTTTGATTGGATTGTTGGTTGGAGTTGAATTGTTGGTTGATTTGCATTATTGGAAAATTGTGGATACGCACATAAACAAAGGAAATGCTGCCCAAATTTTTATAGAAATAAGGGAGTCTTTAATCATATGACTTACATTAGGAATCATAGAATTGACGAGCATGTTGTTCCTTATCATAGGTTGAAGTACTAGACGAGGAATACCTTAATACCAAGCTGATTAGTTCGCCTAGAGGTATGTGAGACTTTCCCTTCTTTCTTTTGGCATGATTTTTAGTAAAGTACGGCGGACGTACTTAACTCCTACCAGTTCAGTTTTAAAAATGATTATTTACTAATGATTATGATTCAGTAACAGAGTTTATGGTAGTAATGTTATTGAGAGTCACATAATGATTTTAATTGCATACAGTTGCTCATGATATCTACTCGTGCTAAGTGTTACTATTTCATTCCACTGAGTCCCGGCCAGATCATGTTCGTGCACAGCCATGCATCATTCATCGAGTCCCTCACTAGAGGGCCGAGACACGTTATATATATACAGATTACATCGAGTCCCTCCTTAGAGGGACGAGACATGTTACGCGCGCAGACAGACTCCATCGAGTCCTCCATGAAGGCCGAGACATGTTATCTGATTTTATATACGCATACGAGCACGATGTTTTATGATTCAAGATACATGATATGTTTTTCGACATGATTCTCGCTTTATGACGATTTGATGACTCTGTTTTACTTGTACATTGTTATTGATTTTACAAGATTTTATGTTTTACATACTCAAGACATTATCTCAGATCGACCTCCCTTCCTGGTCGTGTTCATGCCCGCAGGTTCAGGTGTTCAGATAGGTGACCCTCCAGTCTAGGATTTCTGTACAGCAGTTGGAGAGCTCCTTTGTTTCGGAGCCAGCTATTTTTGGTACAGGCCTTTATTTTTCAGACTTATGCATATTTTGGGCACGACCCCTTAGAGGTCTGTAGACAGTTGTGGGTTGGATGTTTGTACTTTGTTTTGGGTTTGATGTAATTATCTAGTAGCAGCCTTGCCGGCTTGCGTGTTTTGATTTATGCATTTGTGCGCGTGATGTGGTTGGTGGCAGCCTAGTCGGCTAGCCTATTATGACTGTTGTTTTGTTGTTGTTTTGGCAGCCTTGTCAGCTCGCCCGTTTTTAGGGATATGTTATAAAAGCAGCGTTGTGCTGCCGAAATTTATATAGACATCTGTATTACATGGATTAAGAGTGACAGGTTAGTAATGACGTCCAATTAGGACGTTAATCGCGGCCCGTCGGGTCGGGTCGTGACAGATATATTCTTAAGTTAAAAGTGAAACAAATCAGTTCAATAAATTAGCACAACCTAACCTACTTTCCTGGCAATCTTTCAAGCAAAGATAATTATGAGACTTAAAGTTTGATGTTATACCTTATTACGAGTTTCATAGACGTACGCCTCCAGGGTGTTTTTCTTATCTTTAGTTCGCTCCACCTTAATGTCTTGCTCAGCTAACTGGCATTCCTTTTCCTGGGCTTGGGATAGCTCCATGAGGGTCATTCCACCATCAACACTTTCACTGACAGGAATATCATGTCTCTTAACAGATTTACTTTTCCTTGTATCATCTCCCTGCATAAAGAACCACAGGGTTCCACACATTTCAAATAACCAAAACATTTCCAACCAAAGAACAATAAACGGCACACAAATGAAATAAGAACTCACTGACGTCATAGTGTAATGTCCTAGTTATGACCAAATTATCCAAGCAGCTGACATCAGATAAGTATACTTCTTTTCAAGGAAAATAAATAATCAATTACCCTAGAGTATGCCCTAATTAAAGTAATGGCAACAGTGCAACATCAATGAGGAAGAGAGAGTGAATATGCAGTTTCGCCACTTCCATAAGTGCAGATTCAGTACATGGTTCCTCCGTGTACTCAAAGACGTGTCTTCAGATATTCACAACAGGACCAGCACAAAAGCTCTTGGGAACTTTTTCCACTTCACCTGTAGTCTTGCCTAGTTGTTCAACATCCAAGCCTATTAATTACTGTACTAGAGATTAATGAAGCAACATGAATCACACTGATCCCTTCATTAAGTTCATTCTAAATAGCTAAAAAAACAGAATCAGGCGTGCTATCATGACTAAAAGTAAAAATAAAGTGTCTACTGTGTA
Organism: Przewalskia tangutica; assembly: GCA_029844215.1. Taxonomy (NCBI): domain Eukaryota; kingdom Viridiplantae; phylum Streptophyta; class Magnoliopsida; order Solanales; family Solanaceae; genus Przewalskia; species Przewalskia tangutica. The sequence goes on along the minus strand of CM056727.1, from coordinate 34,881,494 downwards.
AATAATTCAGTCATAAAAGGTCAAATAGGGATGTCAGTGGGGCGGGTAAATGCGGGTACCGCCCCGCACCCGCTCCAGTTGGGGCGGGTATGGAGGATGGTTTGGTGGGTGGTGGGGCGGGTATGGGTATCAAAAGTGCTACCCGCCATGGGTAGTGGGGCGGAGGTGGATTTCATATAAGATCCGCACCGTACCCGCCCTGCCACGCTACCCTCCCCGTACCCGCACCACCTGTACCCGTCTTTCTTCCTTTTTAATACCATACGTGCATTTCACTCTCAAGTTTAGCATCCTTTCTCCTTCTCCAGTAAGTAAAACTCACTATATTTGCCTTACAAAAATCTCCTCTATACCACTTATTTACAAAGTACCAAACAAGTAGAGATATAAAGTATAGCAAGACGAAGTGTTGCATATAAAATGGGAACAGATTGGGCGCCATCGATAATAGCGGTGGGATTATTCATATTATTGTCACCGGGGCTGTTATTCCAGTTGCCTTCAAGAACAAGATTCTGCGAGTTCGGGAATATGTACACCAGTGGGATTTCAGTACTTGCTCATGTCATCTTATACTTTTGTATATTTACCCTTTGTATTATCGCCTTTAATCTCCACATGGTCCGATTTTTCCTTCCCTCCAATCAAGATTTAGTAATAATCGTAACCTTTTTTTTGTGTTTCTTCCCCGTATAGTTATACTATTTCACAGGTAATTCTAAAAGTGTTTTTCAGGGTGTTATCATGATCAGTTCATGCAAATGAAATCAACATTTTTTGGATCAGCTTTTGATCATGAGATACTCTTTATATCTTCAAGATACTACATAGTATCTTTAAACTAGCTACTTAGGTTCATAGATGTTAGAGATTCACTACTAAAAAAACAAAATTCTGCTATGCAGTTTCATTCAACTTATTTAGGTGGGTACCCGCCGGGTAAGTGGGTACCCGCCCGGGGTAGGTGGGGCGGGGGCGGGTGGAGGAATTACTATCCGTGATGGGTGGTGGGGCGGGGATGGGGGTGGGTTTTAGGTGGCGGGTACGGGTATGGGGTACCCTTCCCCGCCCCCGCCCCATTGACATCCCTAGGTCAAACGCCTCCATGTAAAACATGGCTACTGATCGAGTACATGGTCAATCATCAAAATGACCATATCTTATTCAAGAAATGCAATAGCTTGAATCCTTTTTTTTTTATATCTTAAAATCATTATCTTCATAAAAATTGTATTGTGTTGCCCCATAAAAGATTAAAATGTCAAATATAACATTTAAATGGATCAGCATTTTATATCTAGTTGTACTAAGCATAAAAACAGATATTCTACTAGCACTAATGACTGTAAATTGAAAAGTATGCAACCTTTGGGGATCTGTTCTTGATAGAGCCTTTCTAAACCGATCTCTGAGTTAGGAATGTTTCCTACTTGGTGTCAGTGCCTTCTAATAATACTTACCTTGCTACAGATAGTTTAATTTAAGCTTTCATTTTTAGGTCTGGTTGTTTTCTTACAAAATAGAACAAATCGAATGCTGGTCTTCATTAAATATTTAAAAAAAAACAACAACAAATAAAGTTATCTAACAACTTTCGGATACTTCTCCCCTACCTTCATTCCGTTCCAAATCTAAACTTAGCCCATCCAATTTTGAGGACTCTTTCTTTTAACAGAAAAGTCTACAAGCTCCAAAGAGATAAACTAACACTACACTAGTTCATATTATATTGAAAACGAAGTGCTAGAGTTTAAACGGATGATTTTATTTATTTATTTAGGTCTGCAACATCCTTGAGCCGAGGGTCTACCGGAAACGGTCTCTCTACCTCCCAAGATAGGGTAAGGTCGGCATACACTCTACCCTCCCAAGACCCCACTTGTCGGATTACCCTGTGTATATTGTTGTTGTTGATTTAGGTCTGCAGCATGCCACCAGACGTGCAAATCTGATTCTTTTAGGTAAGTCAAGCACGTTGATTTATTAGGTAGCTTCTTCACATTTTCTACCAATTATCTAAAGAAATCCATAGTAAATGCAAGTATAAAAGTACATTCAATGTTTGGGACAGACAATTTTATTTGTAAAGAAAAGGAATATTTGCAACTTAAATATTCAGTAACTAAGATTTTATCAATTGAAAAGTAAAAACAAAAGTCTAATCATTTCTCGAAGTGTTGATTTATTATAACTCAGTTGTTTCACTGGACATTTACATTCATCATTAAGCAAGTCTATTGTGTTGATTCATTTTACGAATTTTTAAAATTTACTTGCTAGGAGTAAAGTTAACACTTCACTTGATAGCAGAAAAATCTAGGGCTGGCCAGTGGGCCGGGCCCGACCCGGTCCCGTCCCGGCCCCGATTAAATTAAAAAAAAAATTAGCGGGTCCGGGGCTCGAACCTGGACGGGACATGGTATGGTCCCGCCCGACCCGTCCCGGTCACGTCCAGGTCCCGCCCTAGTCCCGCCCAAAAACAACCACTTACCAAAAATAGTCGTTGCAATAACGGCCATTTTTTGCCTCCCCCACTCCCCCAACCCCCCCTACCCCTTTATATTTATTTTTAACCCTTAAGTTATTATATTTACGCTTTAACCCAATTTTTCAACTATAAATACCTCATTTTCTCTTCTTATTTCTCACAAATCTTCCTACAATCTCTAATCTCTCAAATCTCAATCAATCAATCTCTATACAACATTGTCTACTACATATTCAATCTATTTATTAATTTGAGAATTGGGAGTGAAGTTGGCAACTAGCTTGAGGATTAATCTATCGAGCAAAGTTTCAATTTTCAACCTCTCTCGATTACACATCGACTTTACGTCGGCGTTTGGTACATTCGTTCTCTCATTAAATTATTATTTTGTTTTTATTTCATTTAGCACATTTAACTTCATTATCTTTAACTTTTTAAGTCTTTAACTATTTATTACCATAATTAAAATGAAAAGAACAAAAAATATTTTGGGCAAGGCCTTGGGTATCAAGGGCAAGGGTACTTCTTCTAGTATCCTAGACAAGATGATTTTGTGGATCCTGAACTGTTTCCTGAAATACCATATGATCTTGACACAAATGTTTATCCTCAAAATGAAGAAGATTTTAATTTAGATGACACTCTAGATGATGATACACCTACTAATGTAGATGATGATACACTCACTAGTGAAATGCCTCCTATCCCCCCTAGTATGAGACGAGGTCCGGCAAAACGACCATTAACATCAGCTGAAAATATTTTCACAGGGACGTACCGAATCAAGTAGTTATATGTAAAACTTGTAAATCTGTTTATACTTTTAAAACTGGACAAGGTCATGGTGGGACGGGGGATTTAGCAAGACACCTATTGCAAAAACACAAAGCCTTGCATGCCCAATACCTTATTGAAAAAGATGGTGAGCAAGCGTTCTCTCAATCGGGACAAGGTTCACATACTGTCCTGGAACAAAGTACAAGGTCAAATTAACCCTATGACGGGGAGTAGAGCCACTAAATCGATAAACATAAAGATAGGAAGCCTAGCAAAATTAGTTGTTGTGGAGGGTTTGCCTTTTTCATTTCCTGAATCGCCTGGTTTTATTCATTATATTAGAGATATGTATAATTCTGCTTATAAAGGTTTTCCTAGATCAACGGTTAAGAGAGATGTGTTTAAATTTGCACACGAATATCAACAATATTTGCGTTATTCATTATATCATTTAAATTGCAAAGTCGCTCTGACTTCTGATATAGGTCGTAGTACTAACGGCCGTGATTATTTAACGGTAACCTGTCATTGGATAGATTATAAATGGTCTATGCAAAAACATATTTTAACATATAGATATATAGATAGTAGACACACTGGTGAGTTTATTTCACAAAATATTTATTTAGTCTGCGATTATTACGGAATAACTGATAAAGTTATGAGTATTACATTAGATAATGCAGCTTCTAACAATTCTGTTATTTATGTTTTAAAAGAAGTTTTAACTCCGTCTTTTTCAAAACATTTTCATATCAAATGTGTGTGCTATATTTATAACTTAGTTGTAAAGGATGGTCTTTCACTTTTTCAAGATATTCTTGAAAAAATACAATTTGTTATAAACTTTATTTTTAAAAATAATATAATTCAACAGAAAAAAGAATATAAAAAAACTTGTCACGATTGTGGACTATCTTACAGAAAAATTCTCGAAGAAGTATCAACTAGGTGGAATTCTTTATATGACCAACTAGTTGTTGCTTATGACTATAGAAAACCTATCACTTTATTTTTTAACGCCCATAATCAAAATCCAACTGATATGATTGTGGATAATGATTGGGACAAAATTAAAGAACTTATTGTATTTCTAGAGAATTTTCAACGAGCAACAAAAGAATTTTCTACTTTATATTATCCTACTATTTCAACTATGTTGTTTTATATAACTATAATATTTTTACTTCTTAAAGAATATATGGAAAAACCTACTTATAAGGCAGCTATTAAAAAATGTTTATGAAATTAAAGAAATATTTTATTCATATTCCCCCTATTTATATTATTGGTGTTGTATTAAACCCGACTATTAAAGTAGACGGTTGTAAAAGTCTTATTGAAAATATTTATAACTGTATGGACATACTACCACCTCCAACTCCCAAAAATTTAAATGTTGAGCCATCTATTGAACAAACGCTAGAAGAAGTGTTGGATAGTGTAGAAGATGAATGCAAAAAAGTATATCGGCATTACCAGCAAGAAAGTGCTATTAACCAACCTGGCCAGATCATCTTCTTTGCTTCAACACAAACCTCAAAAAGACATGTTGTTTCGCGATGATTGAAAGCCTCAGAAATAGAATGTGCGGTGGTAGCACTGCTAACCAAATTAGCGAGTTCGATGTTTTTGTTTTGCAGGGCACTTTACCTTACCAAGCAGTTGTCAATGAAGACGGAAAGGAAGACCTGCTAAAATATTGGATGCAGAATGAGAAGACATTTCCGACACTTTTAATGATGGCCCGAGATATTTTGAACATTCAAGCATCATCAATCGCTTCTGAAAGCGCTTTTTCTGCAGGCAGATTTCAAATAGGAGAGCACAGACACTCATTAGCCGGAGACAGCTTGGAGATGGCGGTACTATTCAGAGATTGGATACGAGCGGAGCGAAGAAGGTGCGGTCACCCAGAGATTAACGAAGAAGAAGACGAAAACTACAACGACATCTTATCTGAAGGCATGAGTAGCGACGTGGAACAATTTGACCAAGATATACCAATTCTAACCGAAGAACCACACGAAATTATAAAGAAACTAGAAAAAGTATTTTCAAATTGGTAATATATTTCATTGCAATTTTAGTATTTTTTCTATGTCTTTTGCAATTTTTTTCAACAACAGTACACTACAATGTTGTAATTCTGAATCTTGTATATTTCAATGAAATAATTAATAATATAAGAGGCACAAAAACAGTCTTGGGATATTTTTTTTACACTCTTTTTCTCTTTGTTTAATTATTTAGTTTATAAATATATATGAGTATAATACTATAATATGAGTATATGACTATCACTATATGACTATATGTTACTTTGTTAGTATTTTTAATTTAGTTGAAAAAAAAATTAAAAAAAATGTCCCGCCCGTCCCGTCCCGACCCGCCCACCGGGACGGGACACGGTATCGTCCCGCTAGTACCGGTCCCGCCTGGCCCGCCCCAGCCCGACCCCGCCCCTCCTCTCCGTCCCGACCCCGCCTATCCCGATCCCAGTGGGCCCGGCCCGGCCCACTGGCCAGGCCTAGAAAAATCTAGGATTTCAACATGAATTTTGACAAATTAATTTGGAGACCATGTCAAATTATTTATGGCACATCGATTTTGCATATATCATTCGTCTATTTATCATGTCGACCATCATTGCTACTGTTCTTATTTCGTCTCACCTGATCGTCAATTCGTCATTCATGGTGTCAAACAAACAAGACCTTAGAGCATGATTTTAACTTCTTATGTATTTGTCAAAAGGAAAAAGGTCACGTTTTATACAGCATTCAATTTTTGAAGTATTATTAAAAGAATGTGGAGCAGTAGAGTCAGGTACTAGATTGAAATTGATCGAGCCACTTGTTGCTTTCACAGTGTAAAGCTATGGCTACTTTCGGAACTGCTTGAGCACTTATGCTAGGGATCAGCTCTCTTAATGCATTTATCTTAGGATTTGTGTCCTGGGTCCTGACTGTTGACGACCATTTGAAGTCACACAAGGCTAAGGTCCTAGAGGAGGACTACCTCGCTTGGCTAGCAAAAGCAAAGAACAAGATGAATCTCTCTTTTATACGCTACTTCTATTTAAATAACGATGGTGCCGAAACCAGCTTTACACCTTGACTAACCCACTTGAACAACCTATGATATCCTACAAGCATAAGTATTGGGTAATCCTGCTCAGTGATCACTCAGGCTAAAACAGATTCATGTTGAGTGTTACAGCTTGAATTTGAATCTATAATATTCAGGTTGTTATTCTTTGCCTTAACAACTCAACCAACCATCTCCACAGGATCTCTTTTAAATAAAATTATTTATTTAATAAGTACATAAAAGGTACTCCTAATTTACAATTTTTTATTTATATTTTTTTTGTTAAGGAATTTACAATTTTGTAGAAAATGTTTGACAAAATTGTAATAAAAGAAAGAAATGCTTGAGTCCCGATATATAATTGTGTCATTCTTTTTAGAGAGAAGGGACTAATAACTTTGAGTGCCCAACGAACCACAAGAAGAAAACCACCAGTCTTCTTAACACGATGGTCCAAACAGAACCAAAAAAGGGACACAAATTAAGCTGTGATTTCAAGAAGTACCCGAAGATAATATATGTTCTAATAATCATACAGAAGAATGTGCAATCCGTACCATGCATAACACCAGAAGCTTCACGAGTGCTTACCTCCATATTTTCGGCATGAGTATCAACATTATTTTCCGACGTAGAATGACTTGTTTGATCTTTGATCAGCTGCAGAGATAACAGAATGCAGTAACAACTTCGGTTACATCTTCAAGTAAGTTTGATCAGCTGAAGGGATGACAAATGCAATAATGAATTTCCATACTATGAAAATTGGTACTTACACAGGCCGATTCTACTGTAACAATTCCATGGAGGTTTAATTGAACTTTGACTTTGATCTTTGCTTTTTCAGAATGACGAATCTGGAATGGGCCAATCTGACAAAAAAAAAATCGTGTGAGATGGACTGACAAATTGGTGGAGTCAACATGGCACTAAGGATGAGAGCATCAATTTCAAATTTGTAAGACACTTAGCAACGGCATGTCTCTGGCATCACTTTTAGTTACTAGAACTGCCCAAACTAAATTATGTTTTACAGGTTAGCATTCTCCTCAAACTGATATATATCGAGATTCGGCAAGGAAGCAGAAAATGGATAGCCTGCCTTCTTAAGCAAGGAATGAATGAGATTTAGTGCTACAAATTTCCTCAGCTTCTAGACTCACCGACCACAGAGATTGAAAGACACAGATATCTGATAACTCCTTCTACAGCATAAGATTAGATCCTGGTAGATGCATGATAGCATAAAAGGGCCTAATTAAAAGGAGTCCTTTGATCATATTCAACATGAGAATAATATTTAACATGCAATATGTTAGTGAGCTCTCAGGGAAATAGGCTAGTGGAAAGCCATCTTCCTATCCTTCAATTGAAGATTTTGGAATCTTTATAACAACTAATTAAAAATATGTTCTCTCTAACAACTTAAGCTTTTAAACAAGATGGTCACACAATTCGGTCTGGTATCAGAGCCAGACTCATCTCTGTTCTTGGTTTACCCCGTGTTGGGCACCTTATATTATGTTGTTCACGCTCCAGATGTCCAAGCCAAGGCGTGCAAAGGGATGGATGTTAAAGTATCCCACATTGGTTGAGAGAACAGGTTGTCTCAATATATGGCTTTAGGCAATCCTCATCTCATAACAATCAAAATCACCTCATGAGCTACTTATTGGGATTGAGTTAGACCCAAGATCCATTTTATTAGCACGCTTAAAAGACTATCACAAACATCGACTGTAACTTTTCTTGCCAGTTCTTGTGTAACACTAACAAAAATCATTATTAGCTCTGAATTAGTCTCGGATGTCCAGAAACTTTCCATAAACAATTAAGCCCCAATTGTCCTAATCTTAACCATGAATTCCCCCCCCCCCCCCAAACACCCTTCTCTTATTTTATACCTTGAAGCTATCCAAGTCAGACAGCGAGCAAATTTAACTGATCTTTGAAAGGGTAAATAAGGTCAACTAAACTCCTCAAGGAATCGGTCAATCCTGGGTTCTCTATCATTTTTTTTAATAATGTAACAAAATTTTATTAAAATCTGGGAGAGAAAAAAAAGGGTGTTTCGCAAATTTTCAACTGTGAGCCCATAAAATTTCAAGGGAATGCATAAGAAGAAGCTTTGAGAACATATTTCAACTATAGGAAAAGTATAACATTTGAAGGTAAACCAAAAGTCAAATATTTAAGAAATTTTGGAGGTTGCATCCCTGCTAATTAACACCAATGTATCTTTTTGCATCGTCCCTCAATACCAAGTTTATTTAAACACCAGTAATTTTTTCGGGATACAAAATCATTCTTGGATAGATGTACACACAGCTTATTTGCATAAATCATGATACAACCATTTCTGGTATTTTAGCAACTATATATTATTCAACCAATTAGAAAAGTGAATGTACTACTAGAACTTAATTTTTCCAAAATATCAAAAAATAATTCTCTCATTTAATGATAAATCATCACAGCTGCAGACATTCGGTCACTATAAAGCTTATCAAGATTACATTCCTTCATAGTTCATACCAATGACATCCCTTTTTTTCTTTATCCTCTCATGTGTGATACTAATTTAGATAATAACAGAGGATGTGAAAGTTTCTTTCAAGTAAATTGGAGAAAATGAAACCCTGCAAATTATAATTGACTCCCTAGCTCATCTTCAACGCAAAACACTGAAGTTGTAGTACAAACTTTGCAACAGATCAGAGGTTTATGTAGTGGCTCACCAGCTACCTCTAGTTTTGAAAATCTTGAATATCAAAATTGGCTGATGTACATTTGCTATTTACACGTGTGTTCCAATTTTATACCCTAGATTGTTCAAATTTAGCTTTTCTGGGGGCACACATTGGAGGGCAAAACTGCTTTTGGGACTGGTTCAGGGAGGACATTTTTAAAGCGGGCTCTTCATTCATTAGATAGAGAAGATCACCAAGATTTTGCGACATGGAATATGCAAAGCTGCTGGATAGTGCATGTAGCATTTAAACAGACAATGAAACAGTACAATATCTAATACCCCCTTTAGACATAAAGTTGACTTGTTGAATTTTGCTTTTTCTTTTGCTGTCTACTTACATTTTCACATATATTGAAAAATCCATCATGAGAAAACTTCTCTTTCAAGGGATGTGTTATTGGGAGCAAACCAAACAGGGAAGTGAACAACTAATTGGGTTAGAAGAACAAGTATGTAACAAATGATACAATGTTCTTCTGTACATAAGTTCTCAAAGGTGGTTTCATGGGCTTCAACAAACTCAGATGCTGAGAGATCTTTAAGTCGTAACCTCAGCAACTAGAACTTTAGCTACAAATAGATTAGAGTAATCCAACTATCTAAAGTCATTCCTAACATAATCAAGAAAATTAGATCAAATGAGATAAAATATGTCTAGAACTCCCAAATAAAGCTTGAGGATACAAGTTTTCCTATTAGTTAAAAGAGGCAAAGTAAAATGTACCGTAGATTTGCTTATTTTATCGGATACACCAGGTGGCAACTCATTCTGGTTAGTATAGAATGCTTCCAAGTGGAAACTGCTGCTCCTTTGCAATGTGAGCACTTTCATGCTTGGAAAACTGTGGCCCTTTGGAAACAATATGCCATTTGATAGGGTGCAAACTGGGCCCTCATCAGATGCAAACCCAATGGAGAAAGGAAATGAATCCTGAACCTGCAAATGAAAGGTTTCCGAACTCACAATAATGATGAAACCATTAATCATACTTCAAATAATCAGATATACAAAATTTCATGCATTAAACAATGTTCATGCCAAAGTTAGGACTTGGTACACTTATGTTCTGTTCCTATTGGCTATTACTCTCTGGACATTGTTTTGTATTGTTGCTTTTCAAGATAGTAGTTGTGAGATAACTTTTAGGCTTTGGATACCTACGCATGACGACCCTTAAGCAGTAAAGGCATCATTGACACAGATATAATAAGCTATCCGGATGCACAATAATTCCTTCTCTTTTTAGTACTTATCAGAAAAATCATCCATGTTAAAGTCACGTAATTTCTCTATGGTCTTTGTAGTCTAATGATTTTTTTCATTTCTTCATGTCTTCATTCATTACTCAAGGTTGTTTTTCTGATATTTGTTCTATGAACTGCTGGAATACTATCACGAATGGTCTATAGCCATGGAAGAGATTGATTAATAATTATACAAATAGAGATTTTACATCATAGAACTTCAAACTCCCGATAAAAAGAGAAGTGAATTGAAAAACAAAGAGAATAAAAGAGAAGAAAAAATTGAGTCATGTACATTATAACCACATGCATCACATTAATTGAGAAATCAAAGTAAAACCAACCAATGAGAGCATAGAAATTCTTGTTTCTGGCCATTAAAACTAAATACCCCCTTTTAAAGAAGGAATAAGCCTATCCATATTGATCTTCTAAACGAATTTGGGCAAATTAAATGCAAATAGGACTAAGAAACAGAAAGGGATCCACAGACATATTGATCATAAGTATTAGTGTATTAGTTTACATCACAAACCTCATACTCTCTAACACGAAATATAGGGCTGAGCATTGCACATTGAAGAGCACAACCACGTGCAACACACTCACTAGCATTTATTGTCCGCCCCGGTTCTTTTCTGAATACAGAATTTAAAATTCTTCCCATAGCTGGAATTCGAGAGCCTGATCCTACAAGCTCGAGAGTATGAATCCTGTCAGCAGTCAAACCAGAATCATGCAAAGCTTTACGACAAGGAATGCTGATCTTCTCCAACAAATCTGATGAAAGCTTCTCAAAGTCCTCTCTTTTGATGAAACCTTTTACATCTTTCTCATCCATCAAGCACTCAATATTAAGCGGAGCCTCTGGATTTGCACTCAAAACTTTCTTCAGTTTCTCACATGCAACCCTCAATCTTATAGAAGCCCGAGCATTTGAATAAACATCAATATTGTACTGTTCCTTGAAATTTGCAGCAAAATGTCTGAATAAAACTTCATCAAAGTCTCTACCCCCCAAGTCACTATCAAAAGCATGAGATAATATCTTCATATGACCAGGTTCAAAAGATGCTACAACAACCTGTGTATCACAATGACCAACATCAACGAACACAACATTAGTTGGACCCCCAGCTAAAAAATCAGTCTTGTATATTCCATAACCCAGTGCAGTTGCAGTGCCGTCATGCATCAATCTCAACGGCTTCAACCCAGCGATTTCCGCTGCATATAAATAAGCACGTCTCCGTAAATCTGTGAAGTAGGAAGGTATGCCAATAACACAATCTGAAACATCCGTTTCAAGATTCTTCTCAGCAATTTGCTTCAAATGTGCAAATAGCATCGCCATAATTTGAACAGGAGTGAAACTCTGCTTCTCACCCATGTACTGCAAATGAATCAAAATGTCACCCTCTGGTCCCTCTGAGGTCGCAAATGGAAGCAATTTCAGGTCCTTCTGAACAGCAGGCTCCTTATATTTCATACCAATTAACCTCTTAACCTGTGAAATCGTTGATTTCGGGTTCATAGTAGAGGATGCAGCTCCAGCCGAGCCAATAAACCTTTGTTTCTCACCAAACGACACCACCGCCGGTGTCTCCCTATTCGATTCATCGTTCAATATCACATCAATTCCACGTTGCTTCGCAACTCCTATAACACAGTTTTCATTTCCAACATCAAACCCAACTACACTCATTTCCAGCACAATATAACCTTCCAACCACACAAAACAACAAATCAAAGCTGACCTAATACCTATCTCCAAATCATCACATAATTATCTGGAAAAAATTAAACAAACAAAAGCATAATTACCAAAATTAAACGTGAAACTCACTAAAATTACATTGATGCCATTCATTTGAAGATGAAAATCAATGGAGCAACAAAAGAAAAAGTGGATGATTTGAGAGGAAACCCTAACAATAGCATTACGCTTTGCACTCCTGCATTTTTATTTTTTGGGAAAAAGAATCAATTAAAATGACAATGTATATTTATTTTGCATTTAAATTACAAGTATTATATATTCTTCTCTCCTTTGTCTCACCTTGTAACTTTTTCTTCCCATATAATAGTACTACTTCCCTTTTCTTAAGTGGAAACTCCAAGGTGAAAATGAAAAATTAACAAGGCAAAAAATGTGATTAAATTGTGTAATATGTCTCATCTAGATTGTGTGCAAGTTCGTTATTACGGAAGGATCCCCCTAATTACGTATACAATACTTACTCGACGTAGATGGCTGGAAAGATGGTCCGGAAGCTTTCTCTCTCTCAAGAAAAATAAAGACCTCATCATTCTATTTATAGCTTGTTGGGTAGTGAAGTGGTCCGTAACATTTAAATAAGACTTGTGTTAAGCAAGCAGAGTAGTCAAGTCGGAGAAAAAAAAATTAAGAAGCAATTTTTTTATTTAATCAAATAAAACTAGTTTATTGATATATGACCATGACATGCAAACATAAAATTTAGAATTTCTACGTCATCTAATATTATGTTGAATTGAATCAATCACCTTACATAAGATTAGAGATGAACACTTGTATTTATAATGTAAAATATAATTAACATTATTTAGAATGATCAACTGTCCAATTTAATTGCATAATATAAGTATATCTACATGTCGTTATGTGAGGACTAATTCGTTTAAATTAGCAAATCTTGATATTTGAGTCGTACGTAAATCTTTTAATAGACATTGTAACACTAAACTAAGCGTCTTTGAAGTGCTCAGCGTTATTAGAAAATCATGATTTTTATATATTAAAGTTCTCATTTTGATGCGCTTTTATTAAAAACTTGTAAAAATGATGGTCTTTTCGTCTTATAATCACTATAATTTGATTGAACTTTTTTCTACATTTTTTGTTAAATTTGTATAATAAAAAAGGTATTTCATGAATAGAAAAAAATATCAAATTTCTCATTTTGCCGTGTATTGTTCGAAAACATAAGTTCAATTCCAACAGTAATCATTAACATGTTTAGTGTATAAGAACTCATTCTACTTTGATGTTCAACATAGTAACGTCAACAACAAAAATATATCCCGTATAATCTCACGGGTGAAGATATGAAGAGATTATAGTGTATGCATATCTTACCTCTGTTGAGATTCGAATCCACGACCTCACGAATATTTTTGATCATTTTTTTAAGCAAAGGAAAAAATTAAAAATCACCAATTTGAAGGGTAAAATTAAAAACCATCCTAAAATAGGGTCAATCGTGCGAATTATCCAAAAAACATTAAAAAGCTAAAACCCATTTGAAGATTTGTGGGTTACGAGTCTATGAGGCCAAATTAAAATTATCGGGCCAGAAAGTAGTCAGCTATTGGATCATTTGCAGGAATATCCCTATTTCGGGTGGTCTTTAATTTTTGTCCCTCAAATCGGTGGTCTTTAATTTTTACCCTTCAATGTTTTAAAGTGGTCAAAAATAATCCTGACATCGAAAAAACAAAATCAGAAACTCGTATTCTGGATAACAATCCCAGCAGAGTAAAAAAATAGTTTCGCAACACAAAAGTTTCATCAAAACTATGTCTATTCGCGTAAGAATTCATAGAAACTATACCTTAAGACATAGTTCTGTAGAATATGCATTGTCCGATATAGTTATGCATAAATTTAAGTTATCCTACTGAGTTAAGACATAATTTTCAGGTAACTACATAGAGAATAGCATATGTTCATAGAAAAATAAGTGTTGCGAAATTATTATTTACTCTGTCGGGGATCGCACCCGGAATATTCCAGCGAATAAAGATACTTTGATCCACAAACTTTTATTAAATGAAAAGTAGAAACAAAAATTAAAAACCAGCGAATTGAGGGGCAAAACTTAAAGACCAGCCCGTATGAAGGGTAATCCACTCAAAAAACTTTCAGCTATATACAGTGGCGAACCTATAATGTTCAAGGTTGTTCACGTGAACAAGTAATAAACAAAGTGATCACATAGCATAGTGAATATTGCATTAGATTCTGAATCTAAAGGTCATGAGTTCGAATTTTCTGTGATCACTATAAAATACCTCTTTTTTTGCACATGTTTTGTCTTTCTTAAATGGACATACTATTTATATTGTAGCACATTTTGTCTATCCAACTACTTTATCAGTTAGCTTATCATAGATTAGATGTTTTGTGTTGTTAAGGCAATTGATTAGTTAGTTATGCTAATTGTTTAGATTAGTTAGTTTTTTTTATATATCAGGACGACACTTGGATATTACCACGACCTTACATTTTTTTTTTGCAAAGATATTTTTCACTGAATATAGCATCTTCACTTTATTGAATAAACAAAACACAACATTCTTACTTTATTGAATTTTATAAATTTATGTTTATAAAGATTGTTGTCTAGTTTTATTGTTTCAAAGATTAATATTACTTGAATTTTTTTTTCTATATATTTCGAACAACCACTTCAAAACTTGTAAATCCGCCACTGGCTATATAGATTGTGAACTTGCATTAGATGGAGCATATATCGGTTTGATACATAGCATGAGGAAGCTAGGGTCCCTAAAGTGTAGCCACACTAAGGGGGGAAAAGAAAAAGCAAGCGATCAAAACTAACATGAAAAAGTAATTTGGAATTGAACGGATTGAGTTATGATCCCTCTTGATCCTAATAAATTTAAAGTTGATCATGATCGATTTATTAACAGAGCACTATACTCAAAATTTGGCCGATCGGTCCATTTAATGTTCCCTAGTCCATAAATTATTTTATTTTAAAAAATCTAGTAAGTGTGAAGTCCAATTGAAATAAACAAGTAAATTGATGAAACAGCTCTACAATATGGTCACAGCTCACAAATAGAGTCCACCACCAAATTCAATTAATAAAACACCACAAGCACGTAGTGCTGGGAAGCTGTTTGTGTTCAAAAAGAGAAACAATGTAGTAAATTATTTAGACATGATTTTCTCCGAGTAATAATGCAATAATTCAAGTCTCCCGGGCACAGTCTAATGATAAAAGAGGATGGCTTAAGACGCTCTGAACACTTGCAACGTGTGATTGATTCCCAGTGAGCATTCTGCTCTCTTCTGGGGTTGATCCTTGTAGGTGATATCAATTGTCCGTTCTCAAACCCTGATTATTGGAGCACATCCCGCGATTTACTGATAGTAGTGTTGAGAGGCAGATCTATTCGCATCGGAATTGCGACTAGTGAACACGGATATAATATAAAAAATATGTAATAATTCAACAAATTAAGGAAAAATAAATAGAAAATTTATTAGGCGATTCGGTGTCAATTTTAACGTTAATATTGAAACCACCTAAACCCATGTGGCACATGATTTTAATTAAGAGAAAAATAAGTTTATTTTCTTATCATTTTTATTGCACATGAATGATTTTAGAACATGGATTGTGGATAGGTTTGGCAAAGGGTTGTGAACAACTTTATTTTAAAAAAAAAAACTAAAGAGAGTATTAATGGAGTTGGACAGTAATAAATGGGTATGGGTACGTGAATAATGAGAAATATGTACGGCTAGATCAAAATTAATGTTGGGGGGACAGTCCCAGCCCCAAATGTGTTGGAGGAGAAACACTGATGCATGATCATTTTATCTAGTGTAAAATCAAACATGTGGTTTGTATTATATTCCGTTTATTGTATTTTTAATCCAATGAATCAAACATAAATTAAAAAAAGTATATCCACTAAATAATCTCGTCAGTATTTAATCCTCATATTATATTCCGTGATTATAATTCCAATATAATTTATTCGTCAACCGAACAACTCCCGGTGCTTTAGAATAAAAAAAGTAAAATGATCCTTTTTTATTAACCAAAAG
Organism: Przewalskia tangutica; assembly: GCA_029844215.1. Lineage (NCBI taxonomy): Eukaryota > Viridiplantae > Streptophyta > Magnoliopsida > Solanales > Solanaceae > Przewalskia > Przewalskia tangutica. Next base: position 34,865,294 of record CM056727.1, on the reverse strand, counting down.
TTTTGATAAACGAAATTATTCAATATTTATATCGAAATTATAGCTAGATACTCAAATGAAATATTAAAGATTGAACCAAACACCCTAGACTACTCGGAAAAGAAGAGGACTATAATATTTACAAAAGATGAGCAAAATAGATTACTACACTTCTATCCAACTCTAAATATTATTTCTGTTAGCTAGGGCACTTTTTCCTTAAAGCGGTTTATGTGGCATGAATTTGGATTAATCGTCGGGGCCCCAATGCGAATATCGATACTGAATATCATAAACAAAAAAAAAATTCTAAACACTGTGTGTTTTGTAGAATGTCATCACTGTGAATAAGGCTGTTATCGGTCTGGATACACCCGAGAATCGGATCGAAATACCCGGACCGATACTCGAACCGAAAAATTAACGATCCGAATACGAATACCAGACATAAGTACCCATCAATGTCAGCTTTTAACTCTTCATAGGTATATCAACATTCTCTAAATAGGACCCCAAATGTTGTTAAGCAACTGGAAACAAAGGTAGATGTTTCTCTTTAGAGGTAGAAAAGGGAAACACATCCTCCTTGAATATGACATCCATGCTTGCTATCATCTTCTTGTCACTTTGTCTAAAATCTATAATCTATGTAAATGTCAAACAGTCTCCAAATATTTCTGATTCTGAAATTCTGATTTTCAGGATTTCTGCGAACTTTTAAAATTTACAGTTTAGTCCTTATCACAGAGCAGATATCCCTTTTGTGTCATAGAATATCTCAATACATGTTGTGGCTCTTGGAGAAAACTTGTCTTCTTTAACAATCTTGGTTGCATAGCATAAACATCCAATTATCCTTAACTGATCAAGTTTGGGTCTAGTCTTATGAAACACTTCAAATGGGGATTTACCTTTAAACACTACTAATGTAGGTAACCTATTTATCAAATACATTGCAGATAAGACACATTCACCCAAGAATCTTATTGAAATACTTCCTTGAAATTCGATGGCCCTAACAACTTTCAATATGTGTCTATGCTTTCTTTCCACTACTCCATTATGTTGAAGAGTATGTGGACAACTACTTTGATGTATTATGCCTCATTAATCAAATAACAACTTACATTCTCTATTAAAAAACTCACCACCATTATCAGATCTAAGAATTTTAACAGTATGAGAAAACTAAGTCTTTACCATCAAAAGAAAATTTCTTAAAACTGTGATAACATGTCTTTAGTCTGAGCAAATACACAACAATCATCAACAAAAGTAAAGGTAGGTACTTTATATGACCCTCATACATCCAAGTGCACCATGTCAAACACATTCTTGCTTCTAGTGTTACTCAAAGGAAAAACTAACCTAATTTGCTTGGCTAAATGACATATTACACATTCATAACTTGCACATTTATTGGGTTTAATATGTGCTAATGACAACTTCCTGAGAACATTTATTGATGGATGCCCCGGTATATAATCACTCTTTTTGCAGGTTCATTTGACAAAGCCCAATTTACTCTTAATTATTCCTTAGAGTAAGCAACATCAATCCGCTCAACGGTGCGTAATTTTCAACACCAGTGAGTTTAATCGTGATCAAAGGTACTCCTGAATTATCTGAATGGTGGATATGAAGTGGATTATTGTGATTCTTCTCAACATCATCGATTGTATCGGTGCTCACCACCATTGTTCTTCACAATTTATGCACAATAGAACGATTAACAGAGTAAATCTACATCGGATCGTAATGCTTGAATCAACTATTGATTCGAAGCTCTGATACCATGAAGAAATCTAAACCTACAAATTGGATGAGATGAAAATATCTACGCATATCTTGTGCGAGAAGAAAGTGAAGCAGTGAAATGATTTTCATATATATGAAAGTGAGAGTACAGTGTATATATCTGATTGTTTACATGCGCCCGAAACCGGGCGTCACAGTGCCTTACCCGGGCACCCTAGTGATACATACATCGAGAAAATCAGCGAACATAAAACATGAGTCACTAAACAAGAGATATAGTAAATAAGCAGGCCAACCAAAGCAGTTGCCTTGGTATATACATAAAACACGAGCAGTTTAATCCTTTTACAACTCACTTGCGATACTACGCACCTCTAAGATATACAACAACTATGACGGACGGGGCCGCCCGTACCACGAATGTACAAGAACCTACAACTCGTGGAAACATACCAAAGATAAGCCTCGAAGGAAGCGGAGCTTTCACGGCGAAGTGAGATCTAGAAGCGGGGATCCACGGCGATGTACTCTACTGCGGCGTGAACGCGGCCGAAGAGGTCGGTCTGGTACCAAGTATGTGAAAGCGTAAATCTGCGATTAAATCATAACGATCTATATAAAGCGGGAGACATGTATGATAACCAAAATCTGATCTGCAACATAAGCGATCAAGTCGGACTCGCGCCTCAAAGTCACCACTCAAATATAACTATGGGTCTCACGCCCGCATCCATCGTATGTTCGCATCATGGCCACGTGCCGGAATCTTTGCGCCGGTGTAGACATGTCCGTGATGCAACAATAATAACAAGGCCGCGTGGCGCGTACCGGAATCTGCGCCGGTGTAGACGTGCCCGTAACCTCGATAACAATATCTTTGGTCAACCTGCGCGTGCGCGTGCCGGAATCTGCGTCGGTGTAGACACGTCCATGTTGCGATAATAACCATATATCGGGTAATCAACCGGCGCGTGGCCGCGTACCCGAATCTGCGTCGGTGTAGACATGTCCGTGTGGCGTCAACAACAAGACAATAATCAAAATGAAACATACGTGGAATTCTCCATCACGCCCGGACGCGTCAGTAAGTTCTCGACAAGTCAACGGCCCTCTGCAGAGAGCGGTAACAGAAATACCACACTTGACAACCAAGGCTATCATCACAAGCATAGGCAAGTTTCACAACAACAAGCATAGGCGAGTTTCACGCAACAAGCATGGCCAAGTCTCACTGACTCAAGTACTTTCATTTTATGCCAAAGTGCGGGTTTGTAACCCCAAAGTACTACATCGTTAAGTTCTTTTAAAAGAGATCCATTACTTTTATAAAAGTCACCCGATACGTAGTATTAGAATGACCAACCCACATTCCTTTTCAAAATCAAGTAACAACATTCTTTTCCTAAGTTCGGTTTGCCTAGTTTTGATTACTCAAGCTTCTCATTTTCAAATGGTTTCATAGTTCCCAAACTTAATCACTTGATTCCTTTTAGAACAATTGAGTAATATATGTCTCACGTGAGTAGGTTATTCTTGTTTACATCATTCTTATTACAATGACCATGATCTAGAAAATATAATATCATTTTGTCTCATCTTAGTTTCTATGCAGATGGAGGTTTCTACTGGTTTTAACACGATACATCATTATTCAGTACATTTTCCTTTATTAACGCTGCAGTGGTCTGTCGATACACATTCTGATTTCCGAAATCAGTAAAACATTATCCCTTTAAATAACACCAAGTACTCATTACTCACGAATGAGGTTTCACACAAACATTCATATTAGAACAAATAAGTTAAGTCTCTTATCTTATAAGATCAAGTCTCTTAACTTCTAACATCAGTAAACCATTTTCTTTACCTCTCTTAAGACATTATACCTAACTCCCCATAAAGCTTAGTATAACTCTTTTTAAAACCTTTTTAAAACCAAGTGTTACTCTCCCTTCAAAACGACTTATAAATCTTTTTGAAATACATCAAGTTCTTTATTATAACTAGCCAGTTATAATTCACATCAGTTACCTTTTAAAACCACAAAGTATTTTCTTACCTACATAAAGTGTTATAACGGCTTTATGGGAAGTTGGTTATAACAGCTTTATGTAGGTAAGAAAATACTTTGTAATTTAAAAACAGCTATTTTAGTTAACTGTTTATTTACTATATCTCTTGTTTAGTGACTCATGTTTTATGTTCCGATTTTCTCGATGTATGTATCACTAGGGTGCGAGGTAAGGCACGATGGCGGAGTTTGGGCGTTACAAAGTGGTATCAGGCGATTAGTCCTCGGAAAGTGTCTACAGCAGTGTCTAGTAGTCTTGATTATCGGTGTGTTGTGCACCACATCTATAATCGAGAGGCTATAGGACATTTAGGATTGGTTTCCATTCTTCTCATTACGAGATCGTGCCTTAGAGGTGTTGTAAGTTGGACCCTCCGGCGTGTTTCGTTTTACGATTATGCCTGCGAAGGCAACGGGGCCCGAAGGGCAAAGCGGCGAGGCCGCTAGTGTGATTGAGGAGTGCAGCGCGAGCGGTCGATACTGAGCGATCTTCCGGCGGGTTTCGCAGCGCCGCCTTGGCCTGAGAGTTTAGAGCCGCAGCGATGGCTGCGAGACTCTGATACACGAGCCTCAGTCCGCGATGCAGGCGAGAAGAGTTGGGTTACAAGAGATGGCGATTCTTGGCGGTCGTGGCGAGATATGAGATAAGGATCTGGATTCGGCCAGTAGCACCGTAGTTCACCCCGGCGAGCGGTTTGAGGCTACAGGACTTTACGAGATGTAGCACGAGTTCTACGGTCGAGGCACGAGATGATCGCGAGGAGTTCATCAAGCGATTCTGACGGATCGTGAGTGATCGAGCCGGAGACCGAGTCGGTGGTCCTAGGTTCGCATCGGTGCGTGATACGCGATCGGTAGTTTGATTCGTGGAGCTGTCGGGAGAGAATGCACTTCGGTAGTTTGGGGACGAGTTTTGAGGCCTTCTGGCACATTTCTTGCCTCGCGGATGAGAGGCTCGGTAAACAGTTTTTGATGTTGGCGAGCGAGCGTCTGATTCGAGTACAATGTGAGTTCGACTCATTGGCGGTATGTTCCGCATTAGTAGCTAGTATGGAGGATCGAGTGCACCGATATATTACGAGGCTCGATGATTACCTAGCGAGAGAGTTGTTCGGGTGTTTCTCTTGGTAGGCATGGACATTGCCGCGTGCGAGCTCATGCGCTTGGAGTGCGAGGCGCGAGATCGGCAGGTGGCCGCTTTCAGCGAGAAGAAGGCGAGCAGGCGGATATTTTAGCGACTTTAGGCGGACCGCCTCGGCCGGCCGGACTAGTTATGTACCTCGCCATTCGAGTGGTCCTCCGCGACGCCGGGACCTCAGGATATTCGAGGCGGTCGGGGCTCCTGAGTTTGAATGTTCGGGAGTAGGGTTTTGGCGGAATCGATCGCCTACCTCGGTGTGGTCGATGTAGTAGACGCATTTGGAGAGTGTCGTAGTACGAGGAGCTTGTTATTCTTGCGGCCAACGGGGCCATATGGAGAAGCGTCAGGCGAGTAGCGGTAGGATAGCCAGACTACTAGAGCGATTCTGCGGGCCACGGTAGTCGCGGTGGAAGTTCGATTTTAGCGGTCCTTGAACCGCCTAGTTTGAGTATATCCTTAACCTCAGAGTTTTGTGTGTATTGATGTTGTTGATGTGTTTAATGATATGTTTGGATAGCTTTGTGCTAAAATGTGATTTAGAAACACAGTTAGTGAAAAGGGTAAGTCCACAGGTAGTGTGAAATGGAAGTGGTAGCTTTCGCGACTGTAGAGGTAAGATTGTTCGGATCGAAACTAGAGAGTTGGCGCTACGATGGGTCGGGTTGGGGCCGTGTTGCGGGCGACCGCGTCCGTTTTGAGGAAGGGTCAGCTCGGGTGGTCGCCGGTGGCGAAGTCACGAGGGTGCTAGGCCCAGTTTAGATGACCATCGTATGAGTTCGTGGATACGTTCGACGAGAATCGGTTCGTGAAGGCGGGAATGGCCTTAGGAAATCGAGGTTAGTGAGATGACCAAGTTTGGAGGTAGTGACTCGAGGGTTGGGAAACGGCGTTGGCGGAAGTGTGATGCGGACACTAGAACGAGTTCAGTGTTCGTGGCAATCTTTGCGAAAGGGAGAAGTGAGCGTGTGTTTTGTGACCAGTGTGGCATGATTGTTTTTCGTCATTATAGCGGTGAAGACTATCTTGGCGCTGTTGTTTTGAGACCTTGAAGGAACATTCGGACGAATGTTTCTAAGGAAGAATGTTATACCGTATTTCCGGAGTATATGCGTGTGGGCGTGCGTACAATTTTGAGCCTTAAGTTAGGCATGTTTGAAATTTTGGGCGCAGTGCGATTAAGTCGTTTTACGGCGGAGCGTTTCCACGACTTTCGTAGAAAATTCCGGCTATGTCATTTATAATTTTTGCGGATTTTTCAGAGACGAAACATTTTGGACCAACGGGAGGGTGGCGTATGTCACCCCATTATTAGCAAGTGGGGACTTGGGCGATTGGGCGTCGAGAGGATCGGTTGGCCTTGGCGATTGGTCCCTTGAATTGCCTTGTTTTGGCCTTGTTTTGTGGAGTGTTTTGTGGAGTGTTTTGTGGAGTAGGGTTAGGGTGCACTTGGCTTGATCTTGGCCTTACACTTGCCTTGCACATGGCTTGATCTTGGCCATTGGTTGGCCTTTGGTTTTGCTATACATACCCCCCTAAGTGTGAAGACTTCATCCATTCCAAAAAACTTCCAAGTCTTGAAACCCTCTCCTCCCTTCTTGTTGTGCTAGCCGAGAGCTTCCCTCCTCCCTTTTCGTGAGGCCTTGTGGCCGAGCACACCTCCCCTGTGGTACCTTGGCGTGGGGTACCCCACTGCTAGTTGTCTTCGTATAATACCTTGTTGTGGTATAGAAATACTCTCCTAATATTGTTATAATGTCCAAATACCTTGGCCCCAAATACCTTGTAGTATTCCCGAGTTACACTTATACAAAGCCAGAAAATACGATTATACTTCCTTTAGCCACAAAACGAAACCACTGAAATCTTCACCGTTGTTGAAGTTGTAAGTAGAAGTTGGTTAGAACTTCTAAGGGTTGTTTGGGGCGCTCGGAGTAGGAGCTAAGCGTTGCTCAGGATCGACTTTATACTTGGATAATTTTGGGCTTATCGAGGTAAACACTACTGTCCTTCTATTGTAATTGGAAATTACATGTTTGAATATATAGTCGAAGTATAATATATATAGAACTATACTTAATCTTGTGTGATGTCTTTTGACTTAAGCTGAAGAATTAAATCGATCGTAATTACATAGGGCGTATTCTGATAGACTTGTGTAGTATTCTTGTGTAGTAGAATTGTACACGTCCGGTTAGGCGTGTAAAACCCCACTGGTTGGCTTGGTAGCGGCCTCGATAGAGAAGGAGATTTGCGTGGCGGGGAGGTCTTGCCAATTTTACGTAGATTATGGAACGTTGAGATCTAGATGTTAATAAGCGCCTTGTGGCCTTATAGGTTGAAGTACTACGTGTGGAGTGATCCACTGGCTTAGGAGTAGCCGCGGTTTGAGGTACTTGGGCGTTTTGCTATTAGTCGACAATCGTCGCGGTATGTGAACCTCTTCCTATCTCTTCTAGCATGATATGTGTGAACTATGTAAGTACGGTAGACGTACATGTGTTAACTGTGTTTGATTGTTCTTAACACATAAAGTGTTATAACGGCTTTATGGGAAGTTGGTTATAACAACTTTATGTAGGTAAGAAAATACTTTGTGGTTTTAAAAAAGGCAACTGTTTTGGTTGGCCTGTTTATTTACTATATCTCTTGTTTAGTGACTCATGTTTTATGTTCCGCTGATTTTCTCTGATGTATGTATCACTAGGGTGCCCGGGGTAAGGCACGATGTGGGCCGGAGTTTGAGCGTTCTGATTCTATCTCACTACTAATGGACTCTTGAAATAACAAACTCTAACTAACTCTCAATACGATAATTAACTACAGCTAAACACATACTACCTCCCTACACTGCTATGTATAGAACAAGTATTAAGTGATATCAGCAGTATCCGCAATATACTCTAATACTAATTGCTTTGGAGAACAGGGAAAGCCAACATATATCATGGAAGCTATGTTCTTGTTTCTCTTTTAGCTAGACTAGTACTAGCTAGTTATTTAGAGAAAGTCACTATTAAACAAGTTGCCCAAATCTTACTGTCACGATACGAAATAACTACAAACCAGCTGCAATATACCAGGTGCAGATTAATTAACTTGAGAATTTATCATTAGATGACAAATCTAACGATTTTAAATCTGTAGTTTCAGAAAGGGTTAGATTTCTTCATTGTAAACTTCAATTCTAACTTAAAGAGTAAATGCATACTAGTCTATCAAAGAAATAAGAGCTTAGAGCTAATCAATTGAAAATTTAGTGATAGTCTTATATGATGGTACTGATGTAATGGTATTGATTTAAAGAAAGAAAATACCAATCAATTGACCCATGTTCCTACCAAGTACAACAACCATGAAAAGGGCAAAAGCTTATGGTACAAATTAACAACAAAAGGCATCAGACAACTTATTTATTCCGACTAATATACTTTTTCTTACAATGAAAAGTTCAACATGCCCCAGAATTTATTTACCTAATTAAAGAAATCAAATTGGAATGCCCCAAAAAATTGACCGTGCAACCCATTGGTGGGTAAGCAAAATAAATAGACTACTGATGTTTCATTTGCTGATGTTTCTTTTTCTTGGTATATTTACGGGAGCGAGCTACTAGGCAGGCGTTTGAATGAACATTATGCTAAGAAATTCATTAAATATATATAATTTTCTTGTGAACTTAATAACTAAAACGAATTATGAATTCTGTGACAATTTCAGAACCTACAAATTTCAAATTCTGGATTCGCCTTTGAATATGAACTACTATGCTCTTCGTCAGTTTTCCCCATCAAATGAGCTATTTGACATATTAAACTTCAATTCTAACTTAAATCTGAAATAAATAATCCCTTGATTATTCGTATTGATGAAAAATATATATATACAAGTTACAATGGAAAAATCCTTTTTTCTTTCTACCTCTAAATCCTTATTCTATAAGGAGACTAACTATACAATTATGGTAACACTACAATACTAATTATGGTGTAAGACTTAATTACCAAATATACAATATATAAGAAGTCCATACAGACTGGGTACTATAGACGGCAGCCAGCACTGGGCCAAGGCCCATTGTTTAACACACAACGCAATCATAGCGGGCGGTCTTCGTTCGCTGAGATTGTCTCTAAAATCTTCAAAAAGGACCGAGGGAAGACCCTTTGTAAAGATGTCTGCAATTTGATATCTGGAAGGGATATGACAGACGCGTACTTGTCCTTTAGCTACCTTCTATCGAACAAAGTGAATATCAATCTCTATGTGTTTAGTACGTTGGTGTTGAACTGAATTATCAGAAAGGTAGATGACACTTATATTATCACAATACACCAAGGTAGCATTGTCAATAGGACAATTGAGCTCTAACAGTAGATTATGTAACCAACATGACTCGAAAACCACATTGGCTACCCCTCTATACTCGACCTCTGCACTTAAACGTGAAAGCGTGGATTGGCGCTTGGCATACCATGAGACCAAGTTATTACCTAAAAATATGCAATAGCCAGACGTAGACCGTCTGGTGTCAGGACAACCACCCCAATCAACATCTGTATAGGAGACTAGTGTAGACGTCGACGAAGGATACAAATGCAAATCATACTCAAGTGTTCCCTGAATGTACCTAAGAATGCGTTTGAGCGCATTCATATGTTCAACTCTGGGATCATGCATAAACAAACACACCTGTTGTACGACATATGTAATATCAGGTCGCGTAAACGTCAGATACTGAAGGGCGCCTGTAAGACTACGATAGCGGATCAGATCCTCATAGGGAGAGCGGTGCAAAGGCGCAATGTTATACCCGTATTTCCGAGTATGCGTGAGGCGTGCGTATAAAAATTTAAGCCTTAAGGTTGGCAAGGTTCGAAATTTGTACACAATACCGAAAGAATCGTTTTTCGACGAAACGTTTTACTAAACTTGCGAAGGAAAATGCCGCTATGTCATTTATAATTTTTGCGGATTTTTCCAGAGACGAACATTTTGGACCAACGGGAGGTGGCGTGTGTCACCCTCACATCGACGTGATTGTGGGCGGTAATGGACCAATTGGTGGTCTTGGTTAGGTAGGATATTTTGTGATAGTTGGTGTGGTAGATGGATAAGGTACACATGGTTGAATCCTCACCTACACTTGCATGGCACTCGCTTCATCTGGTCATTGGTTGGCCATTGGTTGGCTATAAATACTCCCTAACTTCAAGACTTTCTTCATCAAAATCATTTTTCAAGTCTTGAAATCCCTCCCTGTGAGTTGTATTCGTCCAAAGCCCTCCCCTGAGAAGCCTTGTCAGGAGAGGTACTCCCCCTCTAGTGGTGTGGCAAAGTACCCCACTTGCCTTGTAGTTTTCGTATAATACACACCTCTTGGTAGAAATACTCTCAGTATTGTTATAATACCAAAATACCTTGGCCCAAATACCTTAAAGTATTCCAAGGTTACACCTATACTAAAAGCCCGGAAAATACTACTATACTTTCCTTTAGCCACTAAACGAAACCCTATGGAAAAATCTCCATAATTGGTTGGAGTACTAAGTAGAAGTTGTGTAGAACTTCTAAGGGTTTCTTGCAGCGAATTTGGCGCACGGAGTAGGAGCTAAACCTTGCTCGTGATCGACTTTAAACTTGGATAATTTTGGGCTTACCAGGTAAATAATCCTATCCTTCTATTGTAATTGGAGATTACATCGTAGTATTATTGAAAATGAATATAAGATTCATAGAAGAGAATTGAACTGTAATAGAAGGATATTACAGATAAGACTTGAATCAAATCACATCGAAGAATATTTTAGTAGAAGATTAAAGCGCATTTACATAGACCGTATTCTGAGAGTCTTATAACCTTTATTGGTTGATTGTTCTGCGAGTAGCATGTACTACTTGGAAGGTGGACAAGGCTAGCGGGTTATAAGCGAGGCGTTTTGCTAATAGTTGACAATCGTCGCGAGGTATGTGATTCTTCCTATACTCTTGAGCATGATATTTTAAAAGAATATATATATATATAGTACGGTAGACGTACGTGTGTTAACTGAACGTAATTGTACGACAATGTCTTTTGACTTAAGCTGAATAATATATATATATATATATATATATAATACGGTAGACGTCGTATGCTTAACTAACGTAGTTGTACGTGATGTCTTTTGACTTAAGCCTGAATAATAAGAATTTTGAAGTATTTTCAAAGAATTAAGAAACCTTTTTGAAAGAAGAGTAATGTTTGGTTTTAAAAGCTTAAGAGTTATACTAGCTTTATGGGAAGTTAGGTATAACGACTTAAGAGAGATAAAAAGAATGGTTTACTAATTTTAGAAGTTAAGAGACTTGATCTTAAAAGATAAGAGACTTGACTTAATTATATTAATATGAATTTTGTGTGAAACCTCATTCGTGAGTAATGAATACTTGGTTTTTAAAAGGAATAATGTTTCTTGATTTCTAAATCGAATGAGTATCGACAAAACCCCTGCAGCGTTAATAAAGGGAAATGATTTGACTAATTAAGTAATGATATTAAAACCAGTAGAAACCTCCATCTGAATAGAAGCTAAGATGAGACAAAATGATATTACATTTCCTAGATCATGGTTGCTTAATAAGATTGATTATGAACAAGAATAACCTACTCACATATAAGACATATGTTTCTCAAATTGTTTAAAGAGAATTATACTCTTAAGTGATTAAGACTATGAACTACGAAATCTTTCTAAAATAAGAGACTTAAGTACTTGAAATTAGGCAAACTTGAACTTAGGGAAAATAATGTTGTTGAAAAGGAAAGTGTTTTGGTTTACCCAAAAAAAAATGTGAGTCACTCTATTTTTATACTACGGGTATCGGGTGACCTTTGTAAAAGAAATGGATTTTTTTTAAAGGAATCTAACGTACGTAGTACTTTAGAGTTAAAACCCGGACTTTGACATAAAATGAAAGTACCTTGAGTTGTGTATAACTTGCCTATGCTTGTTGTTGTGTAACTCGCCTATGCTTGTTGTTGTGTAACTTGCCTATGCTTATTGTGATACTTTGTTGTGCAAGAATTGTGTTTATACTACCGTCTCTCGATGGGTAGATTGACTTGTTGAGAACTTACTTGGACGTCTTGGCGTGTGGAAGATTCCACGGTATGCTTCCATTATTATTATTACATGGGCATGTCTACACCGATGATGGATTACGTGGACATGTGACCATTATGGTTATTTATGGCGAAGATCGTGACTTACGGTTGTGATCGGGTCGTAGCTGTTTACTTGCCCCGTCGCCCACGTGTGGCGTGGATCCGTATAGGTTATCGCACTTGCCGCGTGTCGCCTTCGCGACGGCATCGTGACTTACGGTTGTGATCCGTGCTTAGCCGATTCACTTGCCCCGTCGGCCACGTGGCGCGAGGAGGCGTGGAGGCTGGTGCACTTGCCACGCGTGTCGCCAGCGAGTCGGTGTTTGGATGGAGCCGTGACTTACGGTTGTGATCAGTGCGTAGTCGATTCACTTGCCCCGTCGCCACGTGGCGCGAGGAGGCTGGTGGAGGCTATCAGACTTGCCACGTGTCATCTTCATGATATGATTTATGCAGATTATTCGTACGGTCGGATCCGTAGTTATACTTGCCGTCACGGTTTTTATGACACGTGGGACTCGTGTTCATGATACTCCTTGGTGTTGTTATATCATAGGCCACAATGAGGAAGGAATTCCACGCAGTGATGATTTGGAGCGTGAGTCCCCGACTTGATATGACCGCTTATATGTTGTATCGTAGTTTGGTTATCATACATGTCTCCCGCTTTATATAGACTATTATGATTTCATTTCTGATATTTTGATTTCACATACTTGGTACTGTTGATCGACCTCCTTGAGGCTGCGTTCATGTCGCAGTAGAGGTACATTTTGTCGATCCGCTTATAGGATCACATTTCAGCGTATTGGAAGCCGTTCCTTGGAGGCTTATCTTTTGGTATGTTACCACGAGTGCAGGTTCTTGTACATTCGTGGTATGGCGGGTCTTGTCGTCATAGTTGTTGTAAAAATCTTAAGTCCATGTATTTGTTGTGGCGGGGTTGTAAGGATTATCGCTCAAAGTCGATATATATATATATATATATATATATCAAAGGCAACCGCTTTGGTTGGCTTTATTTTCTTTATCTTGATCCATATCTATTTGTATGTTTAAGTTTTTATTTCCAGGTTTTTCTCGATGTTGTATCACTAGGGTGCCGGGTAAGGCACTATCACGGGTTCGGGTCGTGACACCCAACTTGGGTTTAGTATCAACTGGAGTAGAAGTGGACTTACAGGATAACATCTCAGCCCTCTCAATGATCTCTGATGTATACTTCCTCTGTAATAAGAATAATCCACCTGCATGACGAGTTACAGCAATACCCAAAAAGTAACTTAATGGGCCCAAGTCCTTCATGACAAACTCAGAACTGAGCAGTGTCATAATGGACTTTCGCAAAGCATCAGAAGATGAAGTCAAAACAATATCATCAACATATAAGAGAATGTATGCCATGGAAGAACTCCGGCGATATATGAATAATGAATTATCAGACCTGCTGTGAGAAAAACTCATAGTCGAAATAAAATCAACAAACCTTTTATACCAAGCCCGTGGAGACTGTTTAAACCCATACAAGGACTTCTTCAATAGACAGACATGATTCGAATATCTAGTATCCCTAAACCCCAAAGGCTGATGCATATAAACTGTCTCCTGAAGATCACCATGTAGGAAATCATTCTTCACATGACTAGCTGATGAATGAGCCATGATTTTGAAAGAGTCAAGCTGAGCATAGTGCGAATGGTAGCCGGCTTGACCACCGGGCTAAATGTCTCACCACAATCCATACCAACCTGTTGTGTCTTACCATCACCTACAAGTCTAACTTTATGCCTTGCAAATGAACCATCAGAATTTTTCTTATGAACAAAAATTCACATAGACCGGATAATATTAACACCAGATGGACGGGGTATCAACTCCAACGTCTTATTATCAATAAGAGCATTATATTTTTCGGTCATGACAATTTTCCAATTAGGGTCATTTAAGGCAGACACATGATTACGGGGTAAGGGGAATTTCAGAACATTAGAATTCAAATTGAAATGTCTTTTTTGTTTAAAAATACTCCGTTGACTGCGAATGACTAGACCAAGAATCTGGACTGAATTGGGTGAATTTTGGGAATTTTCGAGAATTACCGTCGAAGGCATCGGCACTAGGGGTGCAGGGCCGCGGCGCTGTCTCGCAGGAGTTTTGGCGTCGCGGCGCCTCTGTGCAGGACCGCTGCACTGACGGTGTTTTTTCGGGCAAATCTGAAAAATGACGTAGAACATAGGGGGAGATATCTTCATCCAAAAAATCATAAGAACTAGGCACGGGTTTTTTCTACTTTAGAAAAGAGAAATTGAGATTCATCAAAGAGAACATGACGACTAATGATGATTCATTTAGAGGACAAATCAAAGCATTTATAACCACGGTGATTTGATGTAAAACCCAAAAACACACAAGGAGTAGAACGTGCCTGAAGTTTGTTGATTGTAGTGGATGAAAACAGTGGATAACATAAGCATTCGAAGACTCTAAGATGAGAATATGGCGGAGACTTATTATATAAGACTTTGAGAGGAGATGGATATGTCAAACCTTTAGAAGAAAGAATATTGAGTAGATCGGTAGCCATTTGTAGCGCATGATGCCAAAATAATGGAGGAACGGAAGAATGAACCAATAAAGTGCGGATAATATTATTAATGGTACAAATTTTTCGCCCAACTTTTCCATTTTGTATTTTGTGAAGATGTATGAGGACAAGAAAAATGAAAGTTTATCTCATTTTGAGCACAAAACTCCCTAAATTCCCCATTATCATACTCTTTGTCATTATCACATTGAATGTTTTTTATTTTCCGGTAAAATTGTGTTCTTATGAAAGCTCTAAATTTTATGAAAATGGAAAAAACTTGAGATTTTTTCGCAATTGAAAATGTCCATAAATATTTAGAATAGTCATCTAAGAATAAAACATAATAACGATGACCCATAGAACTGAGAACCGGAGATGTCCACAAATCACTATGAATAATATCAAATGACATTGAAGTAGTAGAATTCGACGCTACAAATGGTAACTTAATAATTTTTCCCAAAGCACAGGATTGACAAAGTGGAGTACTACGCATACCCTTACAAGAAATAAACTTATGTCTATCTAAAGAAGATAAAATAGACGACCCTGGATGACCTAGACGAGCATGCCACAAGGAAGGAGCAAGAGCTGCAAAAGTGGATGACATAGCTTGACGCGAGATGCTGAGACTTGGAGTGATTGGATAAAGTTCACCCCTACTGTTACACCTCATGAGATGGCTCCCCGTCTTGAAATCCTTCACAAAAAACCCAAACGGATCAAAATTAATAGAAACCAAATTATTAGTGGTGAATTTACGAACAGACACCAAATTCTTAATCAATTTTGGGGCATGAAGAGTATGTTTCAGGACAAGGGGTGGATGAGGAGGGGACAAAATTTTATGACCATAACCCTTAATTGGAATAAAATTGACATTACCAACAGTTATACCACGATTAGTGCTCAAATTGAAATAAGATGAGAGAGTACCTTGATCGGATGTTATGTGGGTAGTGGCGCCGGTGTCCATGTACCAATTTGGGTCCGGTTGAGTCAAGCCAAGCGTATGCATCGCTGCTTCAATGTCGGTCTGGGTGGGCCCCACTGCGTGGTGGGCCTGATGGGGGCGAGGCCCAAGTATACTGGACTGCTGGGGCTGCCCATAAGCTGGTCTGAACCCTGGAGTCTGAACTGGGAAGAAGCTGGGCCGCGACTGAGGCGTCGTGGCGCTGTAAGGTGGAACCGCAGCGCTGGGACCCATTGCCACAGTCCAGGGGTCCTTGTGGGCTCCAGGACTGCTGACAGTTGCCTCCGTTGTTGCCGCCACGATTCTTGCCATTATTCTTTCGATTCTGGCCCTTCTTACCACCC
This sequence comes from Przewalskia tangutica, assembly GCA_029844215.1. Lineage (NCBI taxonomy): Eukaryota > Viridiplantae > Streptophyta > Magnoliopsida > Solanales > Solanaceae > Przewalskia > Przewalskia tangutica. The sequence continues at coordinate 34,849,297 of CM056727.1, read as the reverse complement.
CCGTTGTTGTGATTTTGAGTCATGTTGACTGGATTGAAAGGAGTAATATTGGAAGCAGTCATCATGACGACAGGGTTGGCCCCAATCGCCACTTTCTTAGCCAATCCGGCTTCCTCCAAAGTAAGTATTGAATGAGCTTGATAAAACCATGGCAGGGGTTACTTTGACGAATCACCGAAGCAACACCGCTATAGGCCTCTGACAGGCCTGCAACCATCTGAAGAACTAGACGACTTTGAGAAACCGGAGAACCCACGTTGCTTAGTTGGTCCGCCGTCTCGAGGCGTTTGCGATAAGAAGAAGCGTTGGAAAACTCGTCGCCATAGCCACGGAGAATTTACGCCGAGGATAACAATTCGAGAATGACTGTTATCTTGGAATATGTCGCGCAATCGATCCCACGCCGCCATAGCTGTGGAATTTGGTTTCATAATCGTCTGTAAAAGGTCCAAGGAGATAGTGACATAAATCCACTGAAGAACATTGACATCAATCATGATCCATAATTCTGGATCTGCTTCTTTAGTGGGCACAATCGTCGTAGAAGTAGACGCCGTATCACCCCCCTTTGGAGGAGTTGGAGGAATGATATGGTGGAGGACTTTATGTGGCAAAGCATGAATCTTGAATAATTTCGCCCACGTCCCATATTGAACGTTTTCTAGGTCAAGAACGATAGGAATAACGCTCTTGATATTAGAAAATGTGAGAAATGTTTTTGGAAGAGAAGATACTCAGTTTTTTTTTTGTGAAAGAGGAAGAACACAAAAAATCGAGAATATAGAGCAAAATTTCGAGAAAAAAAAGAAGAAATTTTGAGAAGCGGAAGCAGGGTAAAGAAAACCTAAACTCTTGATACCATGAAAGTCCCTTGATTATTCTTATTGATGAAAGACATATATATACAAGTTACAATGGAAAAATATTTTTCCCTTTCTACCTCTAAATCCCTATTCTATAAGGAGATTAGTTATACAATTATGGTAACACTACAATACTAATTATGGTGTAAGACTTAATTACCAAATATGTAATATACAAGAAGTCCATACGGACTGGGTACTATACACGGCGGCCAGCACTGGGCCAAGGCCCATTGTTTAACAGAATCAACAGAACAGATAAAACTAATGGAATTAAATTTCCAAAAGAACATGAGGAAAATTGATTGTAATGAAAATCTATAGTTTCAGAAAGGGTGAAAACCCTGCTTTTATATATATATATATATATGTGTATTAATCATGTCTCACCATTCACTTGTTAACATACATAAGCCAAAAAAATCACAAATAAAAAAGCTCTCCCTTTTTGTTTCTTTTTTTCCATTCTTTTTCTTTTCTTTTTGAGCGACATGAATATTGAGATTCATACCATCGACCTCAACTTGTTTAAACTTCAAGTAAACATGGGTGGAAGAGTATTACTAACCATAGTCTCTCTACCATTAAGCAAACCTTTCCAAGATTTCAATTGTGACATAAATTGCTTATAAACTCCACCTTTACTAACATTGAATGTCAACAATATGCTCTTTCTAAACCTCTTCAATTTCCTTCCAATCTTGATCTTCAACTTACACACTCTCACTTTTAGCCATGGCTGCTTTCTAACAATATCTGATTTCTTCAATGCCTTGTAAATCAAGAACTGTGCTTTCCTATGTTGCATCTCTTCAGGGTCCTCAATTTCCATCTTTGAGTAACCATATGGTTGTGTACTCAAAAAACTATTCATCATTATTTTTTTTTCTCTAAGGGAGTGGAGAAAATTATATGAGAAATTGTGGAGAGGTGATGTAGTGAAGCTGAAATGAGGAAATATTTATATAGTGGAAATGTTGGTTTTTGTGGGGTCAATGAAGAAGTAATGTATGTGTGACGAAACAGTTGCATGTGCCATGAAGGTTTCTTTGAAATTTAACTTGGGATTTTTTTTTTAAAGAAAAACATGGACTGAGCTGGAATTAGGAATAGCATAATGGAGGTGCAGGAAAATATTAGATCCTTTTCCCTATGCACATTGCACAGGATGTTAATATTGGTTCAGTTCATGCATATTACTTGGGACAAAGGAAATCCTACATTCGTACTCATCTCGTAGATGAGATTGATGGAGAAGGTAAATCATGATGACTACGTGACACTGGGTGGGACACAATGTCCGGTGCATAAAGTCGTCCATGAGGAGAATGAAACTCCCACATCGGTTGTCAAGGCCGAGCATACAGTTAGAGTGATCTACCACTCTAAAACCAAGTGAAATTTCGCCCACGTATGCATCATGTATATTACTTACTTTCATTGGATATAGGCTACCTTCTATCTGTTAACATTGTATCGAGTAATTAAATTTGTCCACAAAAATTAGACCAATAAAAAAGAAATTGGTTACGATGTATTTTTTGCAATGTTATAGTATATAAATAATACCGCATCTTTTACTGGACCATTTTGCAAAGTAGATGATGGAGATGTGTACTATATGGGGAGCCCCTACTAACTGACCTTTGAATGAAGCTTGTATTAAAATGATTTTTGGAACTTGGTTGAATTAGATGTTTAAGTTTACCAAAACATTCAAAAATTGTGAAGTTTAGTAAACTAAAGAAAAGTAAATATAGGGACCAGAGTAATAAAAATGTAATCCTCTCTCTTTTATTTGTGCACGCTTCTTAAAAAGTTATTAATTAAGAGGATAAATTATACTTATTTAGTTTTTTTACCTCAATTTATTATTCTTGCTTTCACTATATTAATATCTCCACACAATTATTTGAGCAAGGTAAATGTAGAAAATATTAAGTTAATGTTTTCTTGATTTTATTTACGTGACAAATATTTTGGATCAATTATTTTCGGTAACTATGATATGACAACTAAAAAGGACCCTGAAGTACTAATAATGGTAAGTTAGAAAATTCATTTTAAAAACAAAAGTTTATAAAATTGTAAACATTGCTCCTTCCGTTCCATTTTGAGTATTTTAGTTTGAATTGACACAAAATTTAAGAAATAAAAGAAGATTTTTTTAATCTTGTGATCTTAAATTAAAAATGTGTATAATCTTTTAAATCTCGTGATCTTAAATTTGTCACGTAGGATTGTGGAATTAAAAAACTTATTAAATATAAAATGAGACACTTTTTTCGGACAGACAATATGCTAAAGTTTGCGAAAATCACCAGCCTAGTTATAACTATTTACTAGGAGTGTCTTCTTTCCAATATTTAAGTACAAAAAAGAATTAATACACTCGGAAAATGGTTCGAAAATAAAAACTCATTGACAATTTACATAAGTAAGCTCCATGCTTTTGTGGGATTGCAGGATATTCTGAAATTCATGATCATGATTCATGAATAAAATGTAATCATACATCTATATTATAGAAATAATTGCATCTCTACTCATAATTAGAATATTTCTATTTATTGTGTAAATATAATTATGGTAAGACTAGAATTCCTCTTTTGTATAGGCTTAGGATTCCTATTGTATAAGAGATAAATATTGTACTATATATATATATATATATTGATATTAATGAGAAGACTCCCTAAGGAAGATTAATATCATCTTACATGATATCAGAGTGAAGAATGCATTCTTACATGGGAATCTGAGAGAGGCGATACGTCATCGCCCACCGTGGTTCACCCCATCAATAGCTTCATCACTGTGTGTATGCCGTAAGTCACTATATAGCCTGAAACAGGTTCCCCGTGCGTGGTATGATCGCTTTGTCAGGTATATCTTGCAGATTGAGTTTGTATGCAGCAAGAGTGATACATCACTATTCATTTTTTCATTGAGGTAGTAGCATTGCTTACTTACTACTTTACGTGGATGATATTGTTCTTTCTGCCTCCTCCGACGGATTGAAAAATGAGATTATTGTCTTGCTTAAGTCCGAATTTGCAATGACTGATTTGAGGAAGCTGAGTTACTTTTTGGGGGATATCAGTGATCAGGTCTGCCAATCATATGTTTTTGTGTCAGCGTAAGTATGCAGAAGAGATTGTGTCTGAGGCTAAGATAATGAGCTGAGAGTCTTTACTCGGTTGATTCTAAATCTAAGCTCAGTGTCATGGATGGTGCTCCAGTCTCTGATCCTACTCTGTATAGGAGCCTTGAAGAGTTGAAGGTGCACTTCAGTATCTCACCTTCACCAGGCCAGACATAGCTTATGTTATTCAGCAGGTGTGCTTATTCATGCATGCCCCCAGGGAGTCTCATTTCACTGCTCTTAAGTGTATCATTCGATATATTAAGGGCACTCTTGATTATGGTTTGCACCTATACCCCTCTGCACCAAACAAGTTGCTTTCATATACAGATGCAGATTAGGGAGGGTGTCCGGACACGCGACGCTCCACCTCCGGCTTTTGTGTTTTTTTAGGGGATAATATGATTTCTTGATGCATCAGCGACTACCCTATCTCGATCGATCAAAGCCAGATCTGAGAGACATTGCAAATGTGGCAGCTGAGATTTGTCGACTCAGAAATTTACTGTTAGAACTTCAGTGTCCTTTGTGTCACCCATCTATTGTGTATTGTGATAACATATCTGTCATCTATCTTTCTCATAATCCGATTCAACATCAGCGAACCAAGTATATTGAGATAGATCTATACTTCGTTCGTGAGAAAGTTGCGCTAGGCCATGTCAGAGTGTTACATGTTTCATCATCATATCATTATGCATACATATTTACCAAAGGACTTCCCAGATAGTTATTTCTTGACTTCAAATCCAATCTCAGCGTCCAGCCTCCTCCCGTTCTGACTGAAGGTGTGTGTAAATATGTATATTATAGAAACAATTGTATCACTACCCATAATTAAAATATTTTCATATATTGTGTAAATATAATTATGGTAAGACTAGGATTCCTTTTTTGTATAGGCTTAGGATTCCTATTGTATAAGGGATGAATATTGTACTCTATATATACTTTGATATTAATGAGAAGACTCCCTAAGGGAGATTAATATCATTTTACATAAACATTACTTTCTCAGTTCCATAATAAGTTATTCTTTTAGCTTGTGCACACCGCTTAAAAAGTGTTCACTCCTAGAAAATTAGAAGTGTTTTTACTAATTTACCCCTAATTAATACCTAGAAAAAGAAAATATAATTAATAAATGTTGATTATTTAAACAATGACAATTTTGGAAGAACATGCCCAAAATATTCTTGAAATTCTAAAGAACCACTTATATTTTGAAAAAAATTGAAAGGTCTAAACAATCATGTGAAATGGATGAAGTAATTTGTCTACAAAGGGCAAATATATACAGTAGAATAAACATGAAAATTTTCCATCTTTCAAATGAAATACTCCATATATAATGGAGTACCATATAGTACTATATTTTAGGGTTATTAATTATGTGAAAGCAACATCTAGAACCCCTAATTAATTAAGAGTTGTGTTCTCTGATAAGGATTGACATATTCCATAGTCAATCTTTCCTTATTTGAGCCCACATTCTAGCCGTGAATAATGTAATTGCTAGCTGTAGATTTTTCTGATTTTATCTCCCTAATTTGTAGCCTTTAATTGTGTATAGCTTACCCTAGCTGCTGCCTATATATTTGTGAATAATATATGAGAATATCACAACTTCAAAATACATCTTCTATATGGTATCAGCCTTCTGGTCCATTATTCTCCTCATCATCCTTCTGTCCTTGTCAATGGCGCATCAATCTTCCTCCCACATTCCCAATGCTCATGATCCTACCAAATCCTACACCTCTCTTAATATAAACAATGTCATCAAGCTTAATGCCACGAACTACATCTCATGGCGCCTTCAAATTGAAGCCATTCTCGTAGGACATGACTTGTTCTCCTATGTAGATGGCTCTCTCTCCTGCCCTCCTGCCACCATTACCACTGATGGTAACACAGAATTCAACCCTGACTATACTTTCTGGAAGAGACAGGACCGACTCCTTTTTGGTGCCCTCGTTGGTACTTTGTCCACTAATCTCGTCCCTCTTGTAACTCAAACCACAACCTCAAAGCAATTTTGGGATACTTTGGCTAGGACCTATACTTTACCCTCTCGTGGTCACATCAAACAACTCAAGGATCGGTATCAACGCCTTACCAAAGGTAGCCTTTCCATCTCAGATTACATGCAATCGAATGCGCTGATCGTTTGGCTGCCTTGGGTAAGACCATTGAGCAGGAGGACCTTATTGACAAAATCCTTGTTGGTCTTAATTCTTCCTACACCTCAGTCATCGAGGCAGTAAATGCTCGAGACAACCTCATTACCTTTGAAGAATTGCATGAGAAACTGATCAATAAAGAGCTTACATTGGAGCAAGCTCAATTTAATCAGTCACTCCCAGCATCTGCCTTCACAGCCACCACTTGGGACGTAACTATCCACCTCACCAACAACAAGGCATCCTACCCACCCCAAACACAGCACCTAAACAACCTCGGCAATTCCTTGGAAAATGCCAATGGTGTAGGGAACCCGGTCATGTGATAGCCCATTGCCCTGCCTTTACTCAAAGGTTTCCCAATATTGTTCCCCCTGCCAATCAACCACACCAACATAACACCTCTACTTCTCCGTGGATTCTTGATAGTGGGGCTTCGCATCATGTTACGAATGATTTGAACAACCTTTCTCTCCATGCTCCATATGATGGTACATATGAACTCATCGTAGGTGATGGTAAGGCTTTCAAAATTACTCATATTGATAATGTCAAACTTACTCCCTCTTTGACCTTATACAATGTACAAGTAGTTCCTGCTATATCCAAAAACATCTTATCTATCTCTCAACTTTGTTTACATCACAATGTATCCATATTTTTCACATCAAACTTTTTCATTGTGAATGATCAAACCTCGGGGGCATCTCTCTTCCAGGGGAAAACTAATTCTGGCATTTGTGAAGTTCCATCTTCTACTCCTAGAGTCTACGCAAGCATCAAGTCCTCCTCCCTTGATTGGCATCATCGTCTTGGCCATCCCTCTCAAAATGTTTTTAAACGTCTTATTTCTAAGCAAAAATTAAATATTCCTAGTATCTCTACTTTGGATTGTAATTCTTCTGCTTGCAATAAAAGTCCTGCGGGTATCTGATTTTTTATCACCCCGGTTCTGCTTCTGGGCACCGCGGTGCTTCTTTGCCTTTTTCCGAGTCATCAATTTTCAACATTTTTTTGCCTCGGGACCTCCTTTTATGCCCACTTTGCGCTCCTTTTTGTCATTTTGCCTTTTTGAACCGTTGACTCAAAAGAAAGAAAAATAAACCTACTACTATACTAAACACAATAAAAACGAGTAAAATACCAACTAAAAATGACTCAAAAGGCGTATACACAATACGCCTAACAGCTACATCGTCACATCTATTCAATTTTTAAGAAGCTATTTTAGCAACAACGTAGGATTAAGACTGCATCGTCCGCTCACTAATCCCTTATCCTTCACTTACATTCCTGAGTCATCGTTTGTTAGTACCAGAGTTGCTAGACCATATTTTTTGTTTGGTTTGAAAATTTCATGTTGACTACGAGTGACTGGTCATTGGGCCGGAATTGGAGTTGGTTGGATAGGGGGCAGGATATTGGGATGTGTGGGTAACAGACTGCCCTGAAGTGGGCCTGTGCCTGCTGGGCCGCCACTGACCGATCCTGGACCGCCATCTAGAGGGATGCCATGCAGTGGGCTGCCAACGAGAGGTTCAGCTGGGCTGGTAGACCATTATGCTAGGTTGGCGGACAAAATATTGGGCTGAGTTGCCCGAGATAATTGGGTTGCCCGAAATGGTTGGGCCCATTTGGGAAGAAAAATGATGGACTAAATACGGGGTATGCTATCATCAAGAAATTTGTAGGTAGGAGGCACACATCAATGCATTTTGGCAAAAGGAAATTTTATTTCATCAAAAACTACATGATGACTCACGGTGATTTTATTAGAGGATAAGTCGTAACACTTGTAACCACGATGATTTGACAGATATTCCAAAATAATACACGGAGTAGACCGGGGTTAAAGTTTATTGATGGTAGTGGAAGAAAAAAACGAATAGTATAAGCACTTGAAAATCCATAAATAAGAGTGGGATGAGTTCTTTAGGTATAAAATTTTGAGAGGGGGTTGGTAGGCTAACTGTTTGCTCGAAAGTATGTTCAGAAGATAGATTGTCACTTGTAATGCATGATGCCAAAATGATGGTGGTAGAGAGGCATGTGCAAGTAAGATTCTAACAATGTTGTTAATGGTTCAGATTTTTCTTTATGCTTTTCCATTTTGAGATGAGGTATGTGGACACGAGAGACGAAAAGACAAACCATTAGTTTTGCAAAAAATCTCAAAATGGCCCATTATTAAATTTTCTACCATTATCACATTGAATATTTTTAATGTCCCGTTCAAATTGAGTGCGGATGAACGCTCTAAATGAGAGAAATGTGGAAAAAATTGTGACTTTTTAGACAAAGGAAACGTCCACAAAAAATTAGAGTAATCATCCAACAAAAGAAGATAATATCTATGGCCCGAAGAGCTCAAAATGGAAGATAATCTTCCGAACGTCGGAAAGGAAAAATGTTCGTTGTTGAGAATTGGATTCTCAAAATGCATTATTGGGAGAGTATGGAACTTATTAACATTATGGAATTTATTTTTACGGATTTGGTCACGTGGGGCCCACCCGAGGAATTTTACGTTTTGCGGGGCCCACGAGGGTTACGGAATTTTATGGACGAATGAGAGGGCGACACGTGTCACCTTCCCCACATGCCCTTGGACGAAATTCAGCAAGGTTAGAATGGTCTTTGACCATCTTGGAAGATAAGTCTTCAAGCTTGAGATTGTTGACCAAAGTCAACTTGCCACTTGTGCTTAATCCTAGTGAAACTCATCCTAGCCACTCATGTGTTGTAATCTAAGTCTTCCAATGTGTTATATATACTAAGCTAGTGCAAGACAAGGTCTTCCAACACTTAGAAAAAAATCACAACATTTTCTTGTTCTTAAGTTAGCTCACGGGTTCAAGCTTTTTCACACAAAAAAATTTGTAGTTTTGATCCTTTGTTCACAAGACTTAAACCCAATGTCCCTAAGGGTATTGTAAGGATATCTCAATAGAAAGATTTCGGAAAAGTGGCGTTTTCGTATTAGTCGCAAGGCGGAAACTTAAGGAGTTCTTCAACTTTGAAGTTGAAACTTGAAGATGGGTTCTTCATAGGCTTCTAAGGAGTGCTTGGAGCGGTTTGAAACGTAAGGAAAGGAGCTAAGAATTTGCTAAGGAGCGACTTTGAATCTTGGAATTTTTAAGGGCTTATAAAGGTATAAATCTTGTCGTTTTAGCATTTAAGATTTACTTATTGTTGTAGCTATGGATATTAGCAAGCATGAGGTTTATAGTATGAAGTTTGATAAGTATATTGGCTATTGGAACCCTAATCCGAAAACTAGCATGTTAGCCTTAAGATTACAATTCAAGTTGATTATTAGTTTAAGTCGTCGCATGTTGTAAAATGAAGGAAATTGTAGTTGTTGAAGTTGCTTATGACTATATAACATGTTTGACCTTAGAACTTGGAATTGGAAAAGGATTGGAAAGGGCTTTGAATTGTTGGCCGAGAATGGCTAGTGAGTATTAAACTACTTGGTATGAATTGTGGGGCGGAATTTTACACGTATTGTAAGGCGTGTAATTCCCTTTGTTTGGTTGTTGTTTTGAGCCTTATATGTGGCGTGTTGGTTATTGTATTCGGCCTTGAAAAAGGTGGCAAAGTGAGTAGAAACAAAGGAAGTTCTGCCCGATTTTCCGTAGAATTAGAGACCGTATACTTAGTATTATTCTACGTTAGAGACTAGAAGTTGATAGTCTTGTTGTGACCATTATAAGTTGACACTTCTACGTACGACGTATTCGGCTTAGCTTGTGGATTTAGCCGAAAAGGTATGTGAACTATCTCCTCTTCTAGCATGATTCCTTAAGATAAAGAAAGTATGTCCTACTCCTTAAATGATCCATTCCTTGGTTGTATTTGGATTTCCTAAAATAGAATTCGTTCTATGTACTTCTTTGGTTGCACTTTGATGTTTAAATTGTAAGTTGTATAATCCATTGCCTTAGTGAAGTTGGATTCTTAAAAGTGAAAGTATTTTACTTAAAGTACATAGAGTCTTGAAAAGGAAGTGGTTTCCAAATCTTTTAGCTATTGCCTTAGTTCCAAAACCTAAGGGTCGTTATAATGACTTTAGGGGAGTCAAAGGAGTGATTTACTTAATTGTTTTAAGAGAGGAGAAATGACATGTTTAAAGAGAAGTAACTTGTTTTAAAGGTGTGAGTTACTTGAGGTTTAAAAGTAGAAGAAACTTGTTTTCTAAATATTAAGAGACTTGAAGTATTTTGAAAGTTAAGAAACTTGATTTGTAAGTATGTGATACTTGGTTTTAAGTATAGGTCTCTTGGTTATAAAAAGGAATGAATATGTCTAAAACCATAAAGGGTTATAACGGCTTTATGGGAAGTTGGTTATAACGGCTTTATGGAAGGTTAAGAAAGTTGTCTATTTTGATTATTAGGCATAAGTTGCCTAGATTGTGAAAATTTGAAGTTACTTGATTTCAAGCTTTGAAAGGAGTTTTCTAAAAGTGTAGTAACTTACTTTGAAAAATAGACATACATTGATACTACGGGTGTTAGTATCTTGGGGTTTTACATAAAGAGGAGTCTTTTGAAAAGAATGTACGTACGTAGTACTTTGGCTTGTTTAATTGAGAATTATGCTATGTGTGCCTTGATAAGTATTTTGGCTTTTTTAATTGAGAATTATGCTATGTGTGCCTTGATAAGTACTTTAGCTTGTTTAATTGAGAATTATTCTATGTGTGCCTTGATAAGTACTTTGGCTTGTTTAATTGAGAATTATTCTATTAGTGCCTTAAGTAAACCAAAATGAGAGTGTATACGAATAAGACTAATAAGAAGTTAAGGGGATTTCTTAACTTGCTTGCTTATTGTGTGATAAGCCGGTAGTGCTTATGTTTTGTACGATGGCCAATTGAGGTAGGGTAAAAGTATAAATGAGGGGTGTATCCCCAAAGATCGTTATACCACCTGCTTTATCATTTTCTCCAGGGTAAGAGTATAAATGAGGGGTGTATCCCCAAAGATCGTTATACCACCTGCTTTATCATTTTCTCCAGGGTAAGAGTATAAATGAGGGTGTATCCCAGATCGTTATACCACCCTTTATCATTTTCTCGGTAAGAGTATAAATGAGGGTGTATCCCGAGATCGTTATACCACCGCTTTATCATTTTCTCCGGGTAAGAGTATAAATGAGGGGTGTATCCCCAAAGATCGTTATACCACCTGCTTTATCATTTTCTCCAGGGTAAGAGTATAAATGAGGGGTGTATCCCCAAAGATCGTTATACCACCTGCTTTATCATTTTCTCCAGGGTAAGAGTATAAATGAGGGGTGTATCCCCAAAGATCGTTATACCACCTGCTTTATCATTTTCTCGGTAAGAGTATAAATGAGGGTGTATCCCAAAGATCGTTATACCACCGCTTTATCATTTTCTCGTGGTAAGAGTATAAATGAGGGTGTATCCCCAGATCGTTATACCACCTTTATCATTTTCTCCGGTAAGAGTATAAATGAGGTGTATCCCCAAAGATCGTTATACCACGCTTTATCATTTTCTCGGTAAGAGTATAAATGAGGGTGTATCCCCAAAGATCGTTATACCACCGCTTTATCATTTTCTCGGTAAGAGTATAAATGAGGGTGTATCCCCAAAGATCGTTATACCACCGCTTTATCATTTTCTCGGGGTAAGAGTATAAATGAGGGTGTATCCCCAAAGATCGTTATACCACCGCTTATCATTTTCTCCAGGTAAGAGTATAAATGAGGGTGTATCCCCGAATCGTTATACCATGCTTTATCATTTTCTCGGGGTAAGAGTATAAATGAGGTGTATCCCCAAAGATCGTTATACCACCGCTTTATCATTTTCTCGGTAAGAGTATAAATGAGGTGTATCCCCAGATCGTTATACCACCTGCTTTATCATTTTCTCCAGGGTAAGAGTATAAATGAGGGGTGTATCCCCAAAGATCGTTATACCACCTGCTTTATCATTTTCTCCAGGGTAAGAGTATAAATGAGGGGTGTATCCCCAAAGATCGTTATACCACCTGCTTTATCATTTTCTCGGTGGTAAGAGTATAAATGAGGGGTGTATCCCCAAAGATCGTTATACCACCTGCTTTATCATTTTCTCCAGGGTAAGAGTATAAATGAAGGGTGTATCCCCAAAGATCGTTATACCACCTGCTTTATCACTTTCTACAGGGTAAGAGTATAAATGAGGGGTGTATCCCCAAAGATCGTTATACCACCTGTTTCCGTGGATTTGCTACCTATACTTTTGATTACTCATTGTTAGTAAGGCCACGGTGTCTTGTTATTTGAGTAGTGACTTTGAGGCGCGTCCACGACTTGATAGAATTTGCATGTATTGTGTCGTAGGTTGGCTATCATACATGTCTCTGTTTTGTTTAGATTATGATTTCATTCTGATGCATTTCATCGTTCACATACTTGGTACATTCTTCTTGACCTCGACCTCCGGGTGCGTTCATCCGCAGTTTAGGTACGCTGTTTGGTGATCGGCAGGTGTAGGACACTGCTGAGATTTTTGGATAGCTCCTTCTGTTCGGGAGTTTATCTTTTTGGTATAAGTTCTTTCAAGATCATGCTTTTTGCAGATTATGGGTGCATGGGGGCCTTGTCGTCATAGTTCGAGATAACTCTTAGAGGTTTGTATTCATACGTAGGATTAGACTCATATACGATGTAGTATGTCTTTTATTATGTATATTATATGACACTTTCGGCTTTGCCTTGCACGTATGTTGGTTTTAAAAAAAAAGTGTTGTTTAAATTCGCGATTTACTTGTGTTGTTAAGGTAGAAGGTGCCTGTAGAGGCACCATCCACGAGCTTCGGGGTTCGGGCGTGATGATGAGGCGGACTAACGAAATAATCATAGGGTGGACCGACTAAAATAAAATAAAATATATATTTAGCGCTCAAATAACTATATTACAATAGCAATTTACGTTCTTTCTAATCACGATCATTGATAATAGCATCTATGTCAAAGTCATCGATAATTTCTCTTTCAATATACAATAGCAAAGTATTTGTAAGATCATCTGACATTTTGTTGCGGAGTCGACTCTTCACAATTTTTGTAGCTGAAAATGCACGTTCATTTGTTGCAGTGGAGATCGGGAGCGTAAGCACAAGAGAAACCAATCTGAATATCAACTGATAGATTTTCGATCTTCCTGTATCTACCATCCACTTACACAACATAATAATACTTGAAAGAGAACTCAACTCCTTATTATCAGATACTTCAACTCCAAAGTGTCTTAACTCTATTGTCAACAATTGCCCCAATTCTAGCTCTGTAAAATCCCCTTGATAATATTTTTTTGCTAGCTCAGAAATTCGCTCAACATCAAATGAAACATATTTCTCTCTTGGATCAAGAGCACAACTAAGATAAATCAACTTCATTGCTTGCTCACTGAAACGATTGTTTAACTCATGCGTCTCCAAATCTATAGTAGCATAAAATATATCAGTTTTATAATGATTTTCAATTGTAAAATCATGTAAATTGACACAGCTACGTCATCTCCTACCCTTATACTTTTCACTTAGGTTGGGAACTTCTATGGAATGGTGGGCACAAAAAGTTTTTACCTTTAGGAGCAAATCATCAAATCCATTATCTCTGAGTTTCTAGGGTCTTTGTTGTCCGAACAAGATACATAACATGGGCAATGTCTAATGACTTCTTTTGAAGAGCTTGAGAAAGAGAATCAGTAATCTCCATCAATTCTTGGATGAAATGCAGGATGAAATAAGTTAAAGTAGTACTTCATGATTTTTCAATAGGTTAAATCTCTTTTTTTTTGGAAAGACAGTAGGCCAATACTAGTAGTCAATTTTTTTTTTAAAAAATGGGGTTGGCCAGGACCCAGGCTTACCCAAAGTATGATCCACCCCTGATAAGTAATAACTAAATATACATATACAAAATATACATACTTATGACCGAATATATTATCTTATTAGTAAAGTGGCCTGTTTATTGCAATAATATGGAATTACAACTTGCAATTTGTCCAACGAAATGTTTTTACTCACATAAAAGATAATGAAGAATACTTGCTAATTAGAAGCCGGAAAACGCAAGCTAATTTTTCACCCTACAAGAACCAAACATTCTAGAAAAAGGTTTTCCACTCACCAACAAAACAAGTACACACCCTCTGAGAGTTCAGTCTTAGTCTTAACCCACCTCCTTAGAAATAAAATAAATTAGAAGGCTGTCAAGACCCAACTATTTTTCTCCATTATGACTTTACAAGTAAGTTGTAAATTGATTTAGAATCGAATAAATTGATTTTGGTATTTGATGACTTCAACTTAGTGCAATAATTTAGGGAACTTATGTATGTTTGTCCCACATAAAAAAACGCTATGGTTGATGTTATTACTCACTCAATCGGTGTGACTGACCCCTTTGTTTTTATTTTCCTACAGATAACTTTTAGCTGAGGCAGGGTGAGGTTTTGACTCACGCAGAGTAATAGACAGACGAGTCCAGTAAGCCCCGCACTTGCTTCTCGTGAGCCATCATTTTCTTGACTATATTAGTCTTTCAAATCTTAGAGTTTTGCTCCTTGAGGTCGATCTTGTAAATCTTGGAACTTTATAAAGTTTTTGCAAAAGCCATTTATTTGAGTATGTTGTTATTGTGGGTTCTTGTTTATTGAGTGCTGACAGGTTTGAGTTTATGGATTGCTTCCGATACAGTTAGCCTGAAATGGTTCAGGCTTGCTCGATGGGCTTAGGCTTATTGAACGCCGGTCATGACCTAGGTGGGTCGGTCGTGACAATTACGTGGTCTTATTTGCTTCCCATGTGATAATAGCTTACATTGTTAATGAGCATAAAATTTTGCTTGGAGAAGTAAGGATCAATTTTTCCAAAAAATTAGATGACTGACCACAAGATTTCTTGAGTTATGCCGTGAGTTTGGTTTTAGAGTTAGTTACTAATTATTGTAGTATATTTTACATGTATTCAAGGCTTCAAGCTATGAGCTTTTGAAAACCTCAGGAAGTCATTGCTCTTTAATTCTATTGCATTTTATAGCACTTATAGCAACCCCCTCTTTGAGCTGGGTTGTCGTGACTAAGCACATTTCATGAAAGGAACAACTACTAGAATATTGCGCATGATAACCTACTAAAACCGAAGTTAAACTGTGCGTGCTCTGATACTACTACAGTAAGATATTTTCTAGGACAGAAATTCATGTGACTGAGTAACCATCAACTGCTTCAAGTCTTGTGAGATATATCAATTCTGGTAGAGTTTGATAGCTTTAGAAACAATCAGGCAACTTTGTGTTTGTAGCGAAATCTATGTTAGTGCCATAAAAACTTAACCTTTTCTGGTGTTGTGGTATGTTCTACCAAAAGCAATTTGAATTGACTTATTTGATTATATCTTCTTGGAAGAAATTCCTAGATAAGTCTACCTGTGACTGTTGTGTGAGTGATAGTTAGTTTATGAAAATAACAGTGGTCCTGAATCCTTGGCATTCAATTATATATCTGTAATCGGCTGAAAATCCGAATTCACTATTTTTTAGCAATTTAGAGAAGGATCTGCAAGATGGATATCATATCACAGCTACAGGAGCAAGTAAATACAATCGCAGCTCTTGCTTTCAACACCTTTGGTACTCTTCAGAGGGATGCCCCTCCTGTTCGTCTGTCACCTAATTATCCGGAACCTCCTCCTGCTAATCCGACAGAAGACTCAACTAATGTCGCAGAGCAACCAAAGCAAATGAGCGCTGCTTTTGTTAAGGCTGCCAAGCAGGTAAACATCCTACATTCACATTTTCTTTCTAGTACACCCTTGTTTGCCCATAGATCAACTAAGATTAGCAAGACACAGTATCTGGATCATCTGCATGTACTTCGAGAATATTCAGGATTCTAGAATATAAAAGTCTCATTTTTTGTCAAAATAATGTCTCTTTGTCTTCCTTTGACTAGTCTGTTTATTATTTGAAACATCAGATCTTTAGATTATATATATGCGGATATTTTATATCTAATGTGTACATGCAATTCTATATTAGATAACACTAAGTCTCAACCAGTGTGGTTGAGTTCAAATACCTAAGTACTTTGTCCTTTATTTTAACGACAAATACAATAATCCTATTATCATCACCAACTACTCAAACTAAACCTGACTGAATAGCATACTGGTGGGCAAATTCCAAAATCTCATACCTCTAGGCATTTTAGCTTGAGAAATGAGAACTTGCTCTCAGCCTCTCAGGTCTGAAACCTTGATATCTAGGCTAAGTTTCACCGGGTAAACCTTGTTCGTCAAAACCGGAAAACTGAATTCTAGTTTATCGCCCTTTAGCTGTCTTCTGTGAAATGTATATGGACAATCCAGTCATTATTTCTAAGGTGTTCAAGTTCACAGTTATATTTCCCTTGTTTTCTTCTTGGCCTCACAATCATGTTGACCGAGCGATAATCACTATCGTCAATATCCTACGACCTCGAGTTAGAATGACTTGTTGACCAAGTGCTGGTCAACCAAAGACATCGAATATTGTTATTGTCAGTATCTATTGGAACTCCCTACCTAAAGACATACAACACCAAAAAAAACATCTAGAAACAGATTGTTATGGAGCTCTGAGACCCGATTCCCATTTTTTTCCATGAAAAGAAAGGATGCAACAGCTTTTTGACTTATTCCTTGCATCCGTATGACAGGAATTATCACTTTGTGAACAGCGTGTTGTTACCAATGCTAATACGATTGATCTTTTTTTTCCTGTTTAGTAATACAACTAGTAAGAACATAAGATTATGGAGACAAAAGATCCGTATAAGCGACACCAACTAGTTAGGATTAAGGCTTAGTTGTTGTTGTTAACTTGTATTAGCCCTGTGTCGTCCAGAAGCTATTTTTCCCTGGTTAAAGACAATCATGCCTATGGAGGTATGAGCCTGTTTGAGAGAACCCCAAATTTACCTTAAAAGACAAATAATTTAGTAGATGAAATTGACATGAAAAAGTGAAATGGCTATAGAGGCTTCATTCAGCTGACCCCAACTAAACTGGAGCTGAGACTTGATTGATAATACATCAAGATTTCTATTGATAAGATACTGAGTAGATGATATCTAGGTTGCCATCTAGATAGCAGATATCATATGCTCTTCCTTTTTCGTTTTGGGCCTTACTCGTGAAAAAAAGTACCCATGTTCCATTTTATACGTCACTCTTTCCTTTTTAATCTATTCCGAGAAGAATGACGTAACTTTCCTTTTAAAAGCCTTGAAGATTATGTGGCTTTAATTCGGACCAATTGCCATGTGCTCCTAAAGTGTAGCTTTGCTACAATCTCATTGTATTCTTGACAACAGATCATATTTTTTTTCTTTTTTTGGGAAGTTTGATGCGTTGGTTGCTGCTCTTCCTTTATCGGATGGGGGCGAAGAAGACCAATTGAAAAGAATTGAAGAACTCCAGGTACAGACTTCTCTGTGTATAACTTTTTGACATGTGATAATTGAACAAGGTGATGGTCCGTCTTCCTCTAATTCAATGCCATATTCTCGCTGAGTTACAAAAGCTCTACCGTAGTTCAAATTTTTTTTGAAAAGGTAACATTGTATTAAACCAATGTACTGCAAACCATATTTACATCATAGCATTGGAACTGGTCCATGAAGAGAAATTCTAACAAAAACCTAGGATTTCTATTATGGACTCAGTATCCTCAAGGTAGATCTGTTTACACAAAAACGTTTAATGCAATTCAATTTAATCTTCTGAACTTCATTGTTGTTGTCTTCAAAACACCTAGTGTTTCTCTCCTTCCATATTGTCCACCAAATGCATGCTGGGACAATCCGCTCTACCGTAGTTAAATTGAAAAAATAAAAAGGATAAATAAAGATTAATCTGCCATTATGTTTTTGGGCTTAGTGTTTTATCTACATTTTTTACTCAATAATTCTTACTCTGTATCACTGTATGTATGTGATGTAGGCTGAGAACGATACAGTTGGCCAAGAACTTCAAAAACAACTGGAAGCTGCAGGTAAGAATTTGTCCCTAGTGTAACTGACATAGCTTTGATTTTGGAATAGGCGTTTATTATGCAATACATCTATACGCATACAGTGACCGAGATGGTTCTGAACTGAACTGATTGAGCCACTACTTCCACTTATCCGTCTTCCACAACCTTATCTTTTACTTGACTGCACAATTTGTGATGGAGGAAAGTTAGTATTCATGTATTAGTTTTCCTTTTGAGAGAGTAGTGAAAGTTGTTCTAGTTAGGCTAAGGTCCGAATGTCCATGTGCCTCTTTATATTATTAATTATTTGGTTATTCTGAGACTCAGTTTACTGATTTTGGCCAAATACCCATGTGCCTTTTTATATTATTAATTTTTTGGTTATTCTGAAACTCAGTTTGCTGATTTTGGTGATTTAGAAAAGGAGCTAAAGCAGGTTCAGGAGTTGTTCAACCAAGCAACAGATAACTGCCTGAACTTAAAGAAGCCAGAATGAATTAAAGGCAGTAGATGTTTCAGTTTGATAGATCTAAGCGAACAGAATTTGCATGAGGATCCACATTCTTGCTGGGATAGCCTTGGAGGAACAACAAGTCGCCTGTGTCAGTCTTTCTTATGGGTACATTTACTAACTGGTTATATTTGAACTATGTGTGTTCTGGCATTTCCATTTGAAGTTCTCGGCTACTTCTGCAGAAAAGAATTCAGTATACCAAATATCTGATTAAGATCATTGTTTATTAGAATGGAAAGATATAGGAATGCTGTGTTTTAAAAGCAAAATCAGCAATCATTTGTCTCCTCGTATTCCTTCTATCCAACTGTAATATTCGTGTCTTCTGTCGAGAGAAGGACCAAAATAGTCCATTATTTTAGGGTTTGGACTTGAAATCATCCAAGTTATTTTACTTAGAGCACTAATAATCCACTATGTTTGCTAAAGTGGTTCGCTTTTGGTCAGTCCCCTAACATTCTGTTAGAACTTAACGGAAGTAGGGCTTCTACACCAAAATTTATCTCTATCAACCCTAAGCTGCAGATCAAAGAAGAGATTCAGTTCTCTAGGTCCAATAATGGGGAAAATCTTATTGACACCCAAAAACTATGGAACAAATCACATATTTTACATGTCTGATGATCACAGTCCTTTCCCCGTCAAAAGCAACAATTGGTGCATCAATATTTTGTTGAAATTGCTCAGATTACGTAGGAATGTTCATTTGAAAAGAAAGCAGCACTTTTGTGTTATAAAAAGTTTTGTGAAAAGAAAGCATCAATATTTTGTTGAAATTGCTCAGATTGCATAAATGGTGCGCTTTCAGTCAACTCCCAGCAACAGCACTTTTGTGTTATAAAAAGTTTTGCATCTTCCTGAAAACGTGATCCCAAAACTTGGCACTGAGTATACAAAAACACCCACTTTCCCAACGCATTGATGGTTTTAATTCGTTGACATTTTTTTGGGGGTACTCACACTACTTGTCGAGATACTTTTAGGATGCAGTAGTGGTCAGATGTTACAAGATCTTTTGATTGGTTTGAACGTAGAAGTGGCAAGGATCGAAGAAGGGCATCAAGAAAGTAACGTAATATTTAGAAAACCTATAACGCCGGAGACACAAGTATCAGCAGGCATAAAAAGATGAATTTGCAGGCTTATTTCTGATCCTACAACTATGAAAAAATGAATTTGGACATGCTCAATTCAGTTGAGTTTTTGAATTAGATCAAAATCTGATGCGTTTTTCCTAGCAATCCGATTGGTTTGTTGAATAATAGGGTGCCACTTAAAAAACGGCTGACGTACGTCATGACTAAAAGTTTGATCCAACATCATCTGGCAATTGGCGTCAATCCAAATATCGGTAACCAGTTTTTTTTCAAAATATTGCGTGTTCATAGCAAAGGAACCCTTTTTATCTCAAAATCTGAATAATATTCATCACCTAAACATACAACGCAATGGAGTAGCCAGTGCTCGTGTATTGCTAGCGAACTTACAGAGCGAGCAGAAAAAACAGATCAATATAGTGGACTAATCAATGAAATAAACGTGATGGAGTAGCATCACAATCAGGAAATCTAAAATATAATAGAAGACACTGAGTCAACATAACATAATCTTAACCAAATACTACAACTGAGACGCCAGACGAGTCATCCAAATGATTATACGTCAGAAATTATTTCAGAAAACCACTTTAAATAAACAGGCTGAACGGCAAAACCAATATGGAGCAACGAGCAAAATAAAGTTTTAAGCATTGTTGGGATAGCCAAAAAGCACAAGTACAAATACATGCCTACACTTCTCTGAGGTCTTCAAGTATATCTAGATCTCATATCTTAAGTACCAAAATGACAACATGAAAGAAGCATGAAAAAAAAGAGCACGCAAGATAAGCAACAGTCGAACATAACCATAAATTGGTGAAATATAATACATCCGGGTTCCAACAGAGGATCACATGCACCGCTTATAACATCAATGCATAATCATGCCGCGAAGCACCCTTGAATTCCTTTGACCAGCAGATCACTGTAAAAAGGAAGTGAGATGAGTATTCAAGAACATTATAATTGTTTTAGCAATTGTTATCAGTTCAAATATCAAATTGTTCAATGAATAATTTTGTTCTTCCAAGTACCAGTAACAAAACGTGGAGAAAGGATTAAAAGCAGTCAAAAACTAAAAAAGATATTAATAACCTAAAGGAATGTTGGATTCATTTCCATTTCGAAAAGGAGATGTGGGTATTAAGTAAAAGCTTGTGGGTATTAAGTAAAAAGCTTTAGTTAATAAATAAGCTCAAAGGGTTCATCAAACCTGGGGCTGTTGCAAAATTTGCTGCTGCTGTTGAGGTTGAGCGTAATTTCCATATCCTGCATAGCCCGCATAATACTGATTTGGATCCTGGGCAGGGGGAGCATAACCATAGCCATCATATCCAGCTGAATACCCATAATATCCACCATGTTGGTTTGGATCTGCCTGAGGCTGCACAAGCCAGAGATGGGACATAAAATTCAGATTGGTATCGGGGAGTGCCAAAACCAGAAATTATAATTTCGGCATTACTTACCTGCTGCTTGTTTGCAGGACTACGACCCCAGGAAAGACGGATGCTTTGTCCACCCAGCTGAGTTCCATTTAATACCCGTAGAGCTTCCTCAGCACAACTTCTGCAATAACAAGGATGGACCATGTGTTAATTCTCCAAGCAATGACATTGATAATCTTCAGAAGGCATATTACAATACCTGTCAGCAAACTGAACAAAGCCACACCGCTTGCCTGCTGGTATTTTTACATGAAGCAACTGCCCATAATGTCCAAAGATCTGCCTTAGATGTTCATCCGTTATATTGGTATCCAAGTTCCCAACAAAAATCTGCAACCAAATTCATTTGGTTATGAGTACAAGCTAACAGAACATCAAATGACGCCAAAAAGAAATGTACTGACAGTGGTATTAGAAGGGTCATCCTCATTTTGAGTTCCAGGTGAACTTTGATAAGAAGCTGCAAATGAAAGAGACAAGTGTGAGCAGAGGGTGGAGAACTTTATGCTCCATTAGTAAGATGAAGTACATAGTATGTTTTAGCAAAGACAGGACAGTAGGAATACAAAACTACAAAGCATATGTACCATAAACCATCACTACAAGGCAAAGGTCAGACAGAACTCAGAAGACTGTCACTATCACCATCATTAAACAAATCAGTGTACAAGTTCCTATTCAGAGAACACTAATACATGTGATTCAAGAGACAAGACTGCACTGTCATTTCACAATTAAATAGATCAAACATCAGACTGATGATTGCATTGCTCCAACAGTGCAAGGAGGATAATAACGCTTAGCTCTTACAGGTCTCAAAAGAATCAGAATATGCATGAGTTGAGAACACAAGCTGACAGACATTTGACTAAAAGTTTAAGAAAGTCAGGAGGCGTGTCTAACAATTTAGAGAGGCAGTCAAGGCATTCGAGAAATGGACACACTTTTCAACTGTTGGATCACCAAACAAAAGGTTCTTCACGTATCACAATGAATACATTCAAATGTGCTATAGGGAGTTCAGAAGCAAGAAAAGATTTATGTTTCAAATTTGTGAACGATGAGCCATAGTTTGGCAAAGGGGGAAGAGGTAAGAGTAAGCAAATAGAGAATAATTTACATGATGTATATACACCATCAGGTGGTCCTGCGGTTTCTGAATAATATCATGAACTTACCAGCGCGCACGGCATTATCTTATTCATCCTATCTCATTCTCATGCATTAAGATAATTTTAATGCTTTAGCAAGTGACTGTTAAACAAGAAAGGAGAGAAAAGGCAGGAAGGTGCTAGTTTCCATAAATAATGTAACAAGTAACTATACATACAGCTACCGGCACTCCAGCAGATAAAAAATTAATCCCTCTGACCCGTTCATGTGCAAAGGCTCGAAATATAAAGGGTCAAAGGACATAATATTTGTATGCATTTGGGCATAGATTCTTCAAGTTCTTGAAATAAAATCTACAGATTTTCTGAACTACATAAGTGCTTATTTCAAGTCACAAAAGTTCATAATTTAAAAATAAGAAAAAATAATAGTCAAGAAAAATGATTTGACTACCCCCATTTAGCAATAACATCACATAAAGAAAAAATGGGTACCAAAATCTTGTACAATGATGGCAGCATTAGATTATAATTGTGACAGGAAACTTCTTGCCCATGTGAAGGGGATTTACTGAACAGTTTCACAAGTTAAAATGGAGCAGAACTAAGAGATGGATCCAGGACTAGGATAACTAAATTAGTGAACGAGACTACCAAAAAGTGTAGAGGTATACTGAAGATCAAAGTGCAACTCGTGGCACGCTAACATATGAAGTTAAAGAATTAGACGGCCGAAAGGTTTGATTCGACATTTCCTAAGAATCAACTTAGTAAAATACCCTATTTTGTATATCGGAAAAACGTAACGCTAAAGTGAAATGGCTGAAACGTAATAATAAAGTGAAATGGCTGAAAAGTAATGATAATGTAAAATGGCTGAATAGTAAAGACAAAGCAAAATGGCTGAAAAGTAAAGATAAAGTAATCTGACTGGAGTATGGAGTAAAGGAAAAAATTGCAAAACTTAAAAAGGATTAATTTCACGAGGATCCTACAAAGCGAAATTTAACCACATTTAAATGAACTGACTTACGCCACACCATGTCCTAAAAGGTATTCATTTCCGCTGAAACAAGCGTCCAGGCCCTTATCATAGAGCCTCCAAATCATCCTGCTTGGAGACAAGCGGAGTTTTATGAGATTTAATATTCAATGGAAGCTTTTTAACTACTGGAACGAAATGACGTCGATAGCTGGGTACTCATCAAGTATTCAAGAGCATAATGGAATGAAAGGAAACATAACGACGCCCGAATAGGCGAGCGGAACAAATATAGACATCACTTTACCCCAAAATAAAACAGCATCCTTGAGGTATCAAAACTCGACCATTAAAAGGAATTTATGACAACTAAACACAAGACGAAAGATCCACAATCTAAAAGCCGATTGAAGTAAGCAATCGAGCTGCAAGCTGGGTTTGTTTCACTTAACTGCTGTAAGGATTACTACATAACAAAGTACATGTACAACCTAGGTTGAGGCATACCTTGGCTTTGACCACCCATACTCTTCTTGTTAGCTGCAGGACCAATCCGCATGGGCCTACTTGAGCAAAACTGTCCATTCATCTCAGTCATAGCACGTATCTGCTCACTTTCATCCCCAAATTTAACAAAACCGTAACCCTTGGTACGCCCCGAAGCCTTATCTGTTACAACCTTAGCACCCTTCACAGAAGGATAGTTAGCCCTAAATGTCTCCTGAAGCATATAATCAGAGACATCAGCTGCCAAGTCGCCAACAAATATTGTATATTCAGGACCATTATCAGCCCATTTTTCACCGGAACCAAGTGAAGCCCAGTTAAGTCTAAAATTTTGCTCAATATTAGGCATCAAGGTTCCATTATATGCTTGCAGATTCCTTTCTGCGGCAGCATGACTAATAAACTCAATAAACCCATAACCCTCTGATTGTCCTGTTTGCTTGTTACGGATAACCTTAGCAGAGACCACCTACGAAATAGACAAACAGTTATATTCAGTAAAAAACAAAAAGACAAATGAAAGAGAGAATACCGTTAATAGTACTAACACTACTGCTCATACAGTACAAGAGGCAAGAATACAAATTGCAGAACACAAACTACAGCATATTCACATTCCTTCAACCAACGATGTAATACAAGTTCGTGAATACAAACTACAGCACATTGAATACATATTGTAATACAAATTACTGAATACAAACTTCAGCATATTTACATACGTTTACCAACTAGGTAATACAATTCACTGAATACACACTATAGCATATACACATACTTTTACCAACAAGGTAATATAATTTACTGAAACAAACTACAGCATATTCACATATCTTTTTACCAGACAGCGAGGCAATATAACAAAAGTTAGTGAACACAAACTACAACATACTCTCATACCTTTTACCAACCATGTAAAACAAGTTACTGAATACGAATTACAGCATACTCTATACCTTTTACCAACCATGTACTGAATAAAAATTACAGCTAATTCTAAGCTCTTCAAGAAGGATGTCTCTCCAAAAGCTAAATCTTTAGTGAAGAGCTTCAAGCATTCTTGTGGCAGGATATCTAAGAAGTTTGATGTCTTTACTTTTGATGTACCATAATATGTATAGAACCTGGGAACATAGGAGCTACTAATTTGCATTTTTTCTAGGGTTTAATAGTGATAAAATCCCCCATCTTGTATAGCATCTCAATCCTCAATAGGAGTTGGGAGGGGCTAGTTCTACTCCTATGTAAAACATGAGATAATTCACAAGGCATGGGGTCAATTCCAAACCCCTGGCACCACAAGTTACCTGGGTCAATGGCATTAAAAAAAAGAACACAAATTACAGCTTATTCACATGCCTTTTACCAATAACAACATACTCAGTATAATACTACCAAGTGGAGTCTGGGGAGGGTAGAGTGTACGCAGCTCAAGAAAGAAACTTTTACCAACAATGTAACCCAAAAGTCACTTATTATAAACTACTACATCATATTCACATACCTTTATTTTATACTAATGAACAACATATTCACATACTACTAAATATCGAGAACATCAAATTCACATTATTCAAATAAACATTCAGTAGGAAAAATCATATCTTTTTGTTCCCCATGTCGATCAATTTTTCGAACCAATTCATGAACATGAAATATTCGTTAAATTAGCAAGAAGTATACAGGTATATAATAAAAGGAGACAATAACAGGTTTTTGTACACGTGGCATACCTCTCCGGTTTGTGCGAAGCTGTTGAGGAGGTATTGTTCGTCCATCCAAAACTGGAGATCTCCGATCCAAAGGCTTCGGATCTCATCAGCACCGGAGGCGTTGTACTGAGGTTGTTGTTGTTGTTGTTGCGGTGGAGGAACTCCGCCTTGCTGCGGGTAATAATATCCTGATTGCTGCTGCGGCGGAGCAACCTGATACTGCGGCGGCCATTGCTGTGTCTGCTGGTAGTGTTGTGGTGGTGGAACCATGGAATTCGCTGGTTGCATCGTGGTGAATGGGGACGGCGGAACCCTAGAAGGATGTAATGAATGGATGCACAACTCACACGGGGCTTTTATTGCTTCCTATAGGATGAGATATTTTCTGTCCTTTTTTGTGTTTTTCCTATTTTTTTTTTTTTATAATTCAGGTGTCGGGGTGGTGGCCTTAGTACACAAGTACTGGTACTAGGCTTCTGGAGGCGATGGAACCCGCTCTTAGCCGTCACCGCCAGGTAAATCGCGGGATGTGCACCCCGCATTCAGTGTTTGATCGTCATCAACGGATCAATGCTACAAGGTGTGACCCCCTCACAGAGCTTGTCTGGAGGGGATCGAACCCACACTGCAACATGCCTGCGCGGTTAAACTACCAGGCTTTAATACAAGACATATGTCCCGGAGAACGTACCCGCCAAGAATCGAACTTGTGACCCTAAGGCCACAAATTTGACTAATGATCACTGGACAATGTTTTTGCTTTGCTAAGACGTGGAAAAAATATATAGTACTTACTCTGTTCCAAAAAAATTGGCTTAATTTAATTTAACATAAAATTTAAGATATATTTTTAAAATATGTGATCCAAAATAAATTTTATATATTTTTATGATTGTAAATAATCTCATTCAGTTAAATTATTTTAAAATATATAAAGAAACCAATCTTTTTTTTGATAACTTAATAAGAAAAATAAATCAATTGTTTTTTTGGAAGGGAGAGAGTACTATATAGTCATATAAAATTATTTTTTTAAATGTTGAATTTATTTCTTATTTAAACTTTATTCGATTTCGGTTATAATTTTTTTTTTTTATATATATAATCGTGGTGTTCGAGCCAAAAGATAAATCACATAGTATTATACTATTATATCTAAGGTGAGAATTGAATCTAGGGAAAATGGTCATATTTGCCCTCAACGTTTAGAAAAATGTTTGTATTTGTCCTCCGTTAACGTTTGGGGTCAAATATGTCCTCCGTTAGTCCAAACTTATTATATTTGCCCTTATTTAACAGATCCGTCACGTGGAGGACACGTGGCAGCCCAGTCACCGCCACCGCCTCAAATGCCGCCAGCAGTTCGCCGGAAACAATGAAGTTTGGGTTAAAGGTTGAATTGAACGTCGTGGTTTAGTGTATGTTGTAGAGAATGAAGAGACGAACACAGTGATGCCACCCACCGTCGTCGACGACACCTGAACTGGCCGGATAAATAAAAAAAACGATCTATTTTTTCGATTTGGTCGACTACGGTATAGGGAACAAATTGAAGGTGGTGGATGGGTGTATAATGTCGGCGAGAGGATGGGGAGTGTAATGGTACCAGCCCCGACCGTCGATTGTAGCCAGTTGGCCGGAAAATCGACGGCGGCGGCTAGGGTTCCGGCTAGTCGACGTTCGTGGGTTGTAACGATTTGGTTTTAATCGAACGGCGGGAAGGGTATAAAAATGACGGGGAGGTGATGGCGGTCACAGTGGTGTGTATCACTGTCGTCGATTGTCGTTGTGGTCGCCGAAAAATGCCAAGAACTGATCGAAAACGTGGGGATTTTCGATCTGAAATTGGTGGAGAATTAGGATGAATCGACGTGATTGGTTTGTATGAAAATGTCGGGCTTGACGAGACGAAGCTAATGGTATAAGTCTCGTCTCCAATGGAGACGGGTTCGCCGGTGATCGAAGCTCCGGCGGTGGCGGTGGTGGCTGATGAAGATGAAGGTGTGTGTCCACTTTGCCACGTGTCCTCCACGTGGCTGCCACGTGTCCTCCACGTGGCTGCCACGTGACAGATCTATTAAATAAGGGCAAATACAATAAGTTTGGACTAACAGATGACATATTTGACCCCAAACGTTAACGGAGGGCAAATACAAACATTTTCCTAAACGTTAAGGGAAAATATGACCATTTTCCCTTAAATCTAAGATAAATTGGTGCTCAACCACTTCATTAACCACTAGGTCACACATTTGATTGGAAAAAAAAAAACTTAACTTAATTTTGATCAAAGTTTACATGGAAACTTGATTCAACTTTCGACTAGTTAATTTTTTTTTTTTTTGTTGACGAAGGAACCCGCAGCCGCTGCTCTTTCGAGTGCGCACAGGGTAAACCCCGGACTGACGCAATATTCGACTAGTTAACTTGATTCAGTCATGTAATTGAGAAGGAAAATTTAATGTGAATACTAAAGAGCGAAAGGAACTTACAACATTTATTTTTATTTAAGCGCTAACAAATGTAGGGACGTTTCCTATGATTAAAGTCCAACTTGAATTACTTTACAATAAATATAATTAGCTCAATATTATTATGAACAATTTGGATATGTGTTAAAATTAACAGACTTTTAATAAATTTGCTAATTTAAGTTATACAGTGTAGAAATGTTAAAATAGAATTGAATGACACGTTTTTAATATGTTTTTAAATTATAATAAGAATTGAATGACACATAAACAGTTTCATGTTTGACTCACATTTATGCAAATCTACTAGAATATTCTTTTTAATAGATTTAAAACTATTAAATTTTTTTCTATCATATGTTTCTAAAAATTAGTATATCTTTATAATTTAATATTTTTTTTAAAATTATTTAATTACAACATTTAATCAAAAAATAATATTATATTATACATAACAAATGTATCGACAATATGATAGTCAATGACTCAAATATGTCCAAATCTACCCTCTACCCACTTTACCCATACCGCCCCACTTTCACACACCTACCCATCCTCAAATTTCTATTTCATATTTTTTGTTACTTTTATAAAAAATGATTGAAAATATGAATTTTTTTCTTATCCCCGTCCACCTACCATATTCTCAAATTTCTATTTTATATTTTTTTTACTTTTATAAAAAATATGAATTTTTTTCTTACACCCCCCGCCCTGCCTCCACCCCACCCCATCCTCAAATTTCTATTTCATATTTTTTGTTACTTTTATAAAAAAAATATTAAAAAAATATGATTTTTTTCTTACCCCACCCTACCCCATTCCCAAATTTCTATTTTATATGAGTATATTATATGAAATTAAAAGGAATTTTGTGAAAAGAAAAGGTATATGGGTCAAAAAAATTATTTAATGAGCAAAAATGGCTTCTCGAGAAACACTTCTCGAGAAACACCAAATTGGTGTTTATGTTTTTCTTCCTATCTAAAAACACTTTTTGACTTCTAAAAAAAATATTTCTGTTTCTGAAAAAGTGGTGTTTGGCCAAAAAAGTCCAGAAGCTCGGCAAACACCGCCTAACACCTGAGATCACCAATGCCACCAACTTGGCTAGGCTTATATAAGGTAAAAAATAAACTCTTTTCATCCCCTAAAAAAAAACCACCTCTCTTGCAGCCACCATTATTTCGTCCCAAATCCTCTCTCTTCCAAGAACATGGAGTTCTCAACTTTCGAGCCCTCTACATGGAATTCTTTCTTCACCTCTCCTCTCCTCTCCTCTTTCCCTTTCAGTTCATTCCTGAGAATTATGTTCACTGGAGAGAGACCCCTGAATCTCACATATACTCTGCTGATCTTCCAGGTAAATACACACATAAAAAAGTCAAAATTGTTGAACTATGTAAAGTTGACTCTTTTTTGAACACCCTATGCTTTGCTCTGAATTGAGTATTAGTTTTCTTGAATTTTTGATGAATGTTTTTTTCTTTGGATAGGTTTGAAGAAAGAGGAAATAAAGGTGGAAGTTGAGGATTCAAGATACCTGATAATAAGAACTGAAGCTGCCAATGAAACCACAGAGCCAATCAGGAGCTTTATGAGGAAATTTAGGCTGCCTGGAATGGTGGATATGGATGGAATTTCTGCTAGTTATAGAGATGGTGTTTTGACAGTCACAGTTCCAAGAACACTTGTGAGAAGGGGATTCTTCATTGAACCAGATGACTTGCCAGAAAGGATGGTGAATCTTGGGGCTAGAGCTGCTTGATTTATTTTATTTCAAGCAAGATTGGTTGATATTAATTAAAATTTAATCTTGTAAGCATTGATATTTATTTTTTATTTTGGGAAGGGGGGGGGGGGGGTGTCATTGCTCAGGAATAGACAATGATTTCAAGATTGTGCTCTCTTTGAGAGTCTGTACATAAGTTAGATTAATGGTAATCCTTAAACTGAATTTGCTGTCATTTGTAACAAAAGTTTGAGCTGCAGTCTATTTACCATGCATCACCTCAGGTAAGATGATAGGTTTTAATCTCTTCTCCTTTTCATGGTCCATCCTCCCTATTTAACAAGAACAAAAAAAGAAGAAAAAACAAATCTTGTGCAAGTAAAAGCTGGGATGATAATTTCAGATTTTAATGCACCTTTGGAAGTTGAATTTGGTTAATTAAGAAGATGATCCATTCTCTGAGAGCACAATTGCGTCCATTACAATTTGTTCTTTACCAAGACAAATAGTTTGGTTTGAATTGTAATCTCTCACATGTTTCAATTTCAGTTTGTTCCTTACCAAGAACATCACATGTTTATAACAGAAAAGAAGATAAAACATTCTTTACCAAGAGATTTTCAGTTCTAAGAGCTCAACCTGAGATCTTTAGTATAATTAATATTTCAGTTGATCTTGAATTTAATCTCCACCTCAAGGAAAACCTAAAACAAATAGTTTAGTATCCTTCTTTTCTGTTATTTTTTTTGTTATTCTCTATTAACCCCTCGCTTAAATAAAACGGACAGAAGAGTGAAAAAAGACGAAGAACTTAATAGTAGGTTGGTGATAGATATTTTTTGGCCATGGAATCTGAATAAAGGTTGGGAGGGCAGTCACAGGGTGGGCCCTTCGGTCTCCCTTTACTTCACGGCTACTTTAACCAACTTAGTTTATTTTTTCAAAAAAACAAACTAGTTTAATGAACCGCAAGGAAGGTTTCTATTCCTTCTTGCTAAACACCATGTACAAACTGCATGTATAACAATATCAAGAAAGACTAAGGACTCCTATCCAACTAGTAAAAAAATTCTTACACCTTCATAGAGAGTCGTCTAGTTGGATTTCCCATGGAAACTTTAATCAATTCCAATATCTCAACAGCTTCTCTCAATCTTTTGTCCAGCAGCACCAGCTCTTTCTGTGCATGAGGTTTATTCCTGCAGAAATTATGTTCAATTTTAGACATTATCCCTAGCACACTATAATCTAATGTATGGAGAGAAGATTAAGAAACTGAGGTTGGTATATTAAAGAGCAGACCTCTTGTCAGCTTTTGCTTTCCTAGAAAGCTCTTCCACATGATTGTGTAGTCTCTTCAAAAGAGCAGGCGACTTGCGCACAGCTTCAACACCTTTTTTCTCTGTGAATATCTTCTTCAAAAGGTCGGAAGCAATGAAATATCCCTCTTCTTTGTTTCTGAACAACCATTTGCAAGCAGAAACATATAAAGCTTATATTATCTGAAGTACATTGGCAACTTTATTTTAATTCTCAATATTTCAATAGCAAACCTTAAAAACTCTGACACGATTGTTTCCAGTGATCCACAGCTTTCAATTAGTACATCAATCAAGTGTGGATATCGGGAAAGGTTTCTGAGAGTGGAGAGAGC
Organism: Przewalskia tangutica; assembly: GCA_029844215.1. NCBI lineage: Eukaryota > Viridiplantae > Streptophyta > Magnoliopsida > Solanales > Solanaceae > Przewalskia > Przewalskia tangutica. Next base: position 34,817,829 of record CM056727.1, on the reverse strand, counting down.
AGGTTTAAGAACTTCTTGATCAGGTATGCTCCGACTGAGAGAGAGGATCAGCTTAAACAATGTACCAACAGCACCCGCAGCGACAAGTTCTTCACAGCATTTTTGTGAATGTTGTGTTGCCATATCTATAGTAGGAAAAAGAGGACATTATTGCTTTGTGATCCCTAGGTGAACAATCTTGACTGAAGGCAAACTTGTGAGCTTCTAAACATGCACCATTCTACACACTTATTGTCAAATTAAAGCCCAGTCTCTATAGAGGAAAGCTGCACAGCAAATAAGAGGACAACACGGACTGGCAAGACTGCACAACTCAGTTAAGAGCAACGAAATATGAGATATAAAGCCAACATTGATAAGTAAATGGACATTGGAAACAAGAGATGATCAAAGATATCTGTGCAGATGCACAGGAAACTTACTCAGAGTTGCACAGATATGAAGAATATCACTGACACTTCTCATATTCAGAAGTTCTGACAATTCTGTGACAAGTCTGTTTATTATGCGCATCCCATCATCAACATTTGCAGCAGATTTTTGTACTCTCAGACGCAAATCAAGAAGCTGCCCTCTTAAATCTTTTCTTGCAAGGTAACCTTTCATGTATGCCTGCATAGTGAGAAAAAAAATCATGAAAGAAGAAAGTTCAAAAAGAAGTGCAGATACTGCTGCTTCACCTCCACATAAATCTGGAAATATTCGGAACAAACAAGAAAAATATCCACGGTATAGGCACAATCAGTACAAGCTTAATCATGTAACACTGAGCTTCATTCTATATGGCTAAAAAACAAAACGACACAGACATATATAGCCAAGACAGTGAAAACAGACATATAGTTGAGATAGTATACCCTTGTACATATATTCTCATATGTAACTTGGTTATGCAATCAAAGAACTACCTAAGCATATATGAGCAATATATTTTATTTAATGGTACTACATGACCATCCTTCTCTATATGGTTAAATACTACATCCATTCCATTTCTTCAGACAAGAGTCTTTTTCTTTCTCATCTTTCTCACCTTCATACATTCCCAATTGCTTTCCTCATAGCTCTTACATTCACAGAGGAAATTGCTATAAGATCATACCAAGAACTTCACCTTTGTTTTCGAATGCAGAGTGGATGGTGTTGGTATAATAATCTGTATTTGGCTAAATAATGTCAAAACAATATGTTAATCACTTAGAGAAACATATAACATTAATGAAACAATAAACGAAAACAGAATCTGTTTTGGAAAAAATAATTTCAGAATATAATCGAGTCCACTTAGTTCAAAGTGTGTCCTTAAGGAAATTATTCCCCTCACAGTACTCGAGGTTAACGGAATATCGCCTCCCAGGATAGAACGATTATCTTACCAGAATAGTAGTACTCCAAATTCCGGTGGCAACGAACCACTCAACGGCAATATATCACACAGAATGAAATTTTCGAGTTGAAGAGCAACTTCAGAATTTCAGAATTGATTAGAATGAATTAGTGAATAAATTCTTGAAATAATCAACAATTTATAGGGTTAATGCGATTACGAATGGTTGCAACCATTCAGAATAGTCACCTCATTTTGGAGGGAAATTCGAAAAAGAGAGGGAGAGCCGGACGGGTCGGATCGGGTCGATCCGTTTGGATTTGTTTTTAATTAAATAATTAATTAATTAATTTAATTAAAGAAACGTTTGTCCAAAAAGATTATCAATCCAAATTCGAAGCCGGCCAGAAGCGGCGACGGCAACGGCAGCGAGGTCCTTGCCCTCTCAACCCTTTTAGCAGCTCGAGAAGGTGTAATGTAATATATACACCTCTCTTTCCTTCCTTTTTTTCGATGTGGGACAAAAGAGCCTTTTACCCTCTTTAATTTTTATCCCATCATTTCCTATTCACCAATATCAAAACCCAACAGATGGAAAATTGCGGGAGCTGTTTTTAATTCACCCTGCTTCAAAATTCACTACACCAGTTCTATCTGTGATGATACAAATGCTTTGAAACGTACACATAATGCAGCAAAGCCTATTAAATTCACCCTGCTGCATTCCAGAGATTTTAATGATTTTTATAGTGACTTGCTCCGGTCCCCGGATCATTTCTGTTATATTAAATAAAATTACTAGCAATCACATGTTAAGGCATTATCGTTCAGCTTTGCTCCATGAACAAAATCGAGTTTCCGGATGATCTAGAAGTGCACAATAACAAGTGTTTCACGTCGGTAAACGTTTGAAACATAGAATAATGGACAATTATTGGCAAAATAACAAGTGTTTCACGTCGGTAAACAAAGGAAGGATTGTGCATAGTGTAAAGATGGAACAAGTCGGAAAGGGTGGCGAAGGCGAGAAGGGCCGCGATACAAATTCCGACCCAAGTTACTAGAATAGCGGCGCTTCACTGGCAGTAAGTGCGACGGAAGTTCAAAAGTTTGACCGATTATGCAGAGGTTTTGGAGCATTAAAATGACAGTTTACCTTTCATAAATCAGCCATTATTTGGCTGCACTAATAAGTGAATTAAAGGGCCATTAAATGACCATTACATAGGCACTTGAAGAAGTCACTCTTACACTAATATAAATTGAGTTCTTTGGCTCAATTCTACACACACTTTTCAAGAACAACAAATCTGAAATTCTTGTGGCGAATCCTCTCCTCTTAGCAATATTTTGTTATTTGTTTTCTTCGCTAGAATCACTTGTGTTTGCTTTGCACAAATGATAGTTTGATGTTTTATCTTGGGAGACTATTGCCCGCTATTGTAAAAGCATATATACGGGGCAATTTTGTCTTAAAGACAAAGTGTCATCACTCGACTCAGTACAGTTGTAACACTTTCAGATATAGTGTCTCTTGATTTTAGGTTATCAAGATTCAAAAAGCTTTCTGCAATTAGTACAAAGATTCAAGACATATTTAAGAACTCAAAAAGTTTGTTGTTGCCACAATTCTTATTTACTACAAACTTGTTGATATTGTAATATTTATTGTTTATTCTCTCGAAGCACTTGTAATAATTATTTATTATTCATGTACTGCTTTATTTTCTAATAAATACATAAAATGTAGCTATTGATCGTTAAAAGCTATTGAAAGGTAGTGTAGTGATTCATCATTCATGTAAGTTACCAAAAAAAAAGTTGCTACTCCGGTTGGTCCAGTTTACTTGTCAGATTATTGCGGTGAAAGGAAGAGCCTAATTAAATTGAGCTTAAAATAAATAAAAATAATCTAATTAGTTGTTTTTTAAGGATATGATAAATAGAAATGTGTGGCAACTAAATTAAACCTGCCGAACATAGAATACATTTAACTTTTATGACATAAAGGAAGGATATTTGAGGTAGGTTGCACAAATATTGTGACATCAATAAGAATGGCGGTATTATGTTCGTTTCCGAATTTCAATATTAATAAAATTATATCTTTGAGGTTGTTGAAAAAATACAATTCTTTTTTTGTAGCTTGATATATGTCAATGACGCTTTTCTTAAGAATATTTTATCGAAATAGGTGTATTTCCGGGATTTAACACAAAATGTTGAATGTCCTAAGAAATTAATTGTTCGTGGGATGAATCAACGTTAATTCTTGGGCTATAGCTATTCTTTAAAGGACAACACAATCCATTGTTGGTAAGGATAGTAAGTAGGGAGAAAAGAAGAAGTCAAACTAATCAACTCGAAATTTGCCTCCAAATTTTAATGAGATGTAACAGAAGTCGTAAAGAGAAAAGTAGGACTAAGACTAAATGACTCAAAACTAGAGTATTTAGCTTCAATTTTCGTGTGTGCGGACCTAATCTCTGTACTATGTTACTAAAGGATAATTCATTGTAAAATAGAAAAGAGAGCCCTTCCTAGTTTACGAGAACACTCTTTTTGAGATAATATTCACTTACTCTAACAATTATGTAGTCTCAAATTGGGGCGAAGTCAGGATTTCGGGCTAGGGGAGTCTATTTTGATTTAGGGGGAGCAAAAAATTGAGGACTTTTGATCTAGGGGAGCGGAAAATTAAGGACTCTATTGTAATATCATAAATATTACTAGTAGTATAGCTAGGGGTGTTCATGGTCCTGTTTGATTCAGTGTTTGATTAAAATCAAATCAAATCAATTAAGTCAAGTTTTTTAATGTTAAAATCAAACCAAATTATTATAGTATAAATTCTATCGGTTTCAATTTTATCGGTTTGGTTCTATTTTTGCGGGTCTTAAGAATGTATTTTAATTATAATGTAAAAAAATTTGATACAAGTGATGTACAAATAATGAAAATGAGATACAATAACAATCTCGATGAGTACTCATTTTTAATTCAATCTGATTCTTACCAATGAACATATTATTATGTGCTTAATAAATAATTAATATTATAATGTTTTAGTTTGTTCTCTCTTGTTTATTCTTCTATTTAATAATTTTTTTAAGATTACGCCAAGTTGGAGACTTTAAATGTCATTTCAATGATATACTTGTTTAACTATTATACATATATTTAAATTTTAAAATTTATCGAAGTGACATAACATATAATAATTGATCTCTAATCTCGATCTTGAGATTGCATTAGGCAATATTTTCATTATGTATATCAAAAAGCGAGGCATGCCATACTTATTTGAATTCCAAAATCATTGATAATTTGAGTTACTCAACTTAATTTAGAGAAATGTATGTGCATTGTTATGGCTAAATTGCTACTTTTTTATCTCTAAATATTATGCACACACATATTTTCAATGTAGTATCATAATACAAAAACAAATTATTTATTTCATTTATTTGTTCATGAATACAGTAATTAAATCCCGGAAATACACCTATTTCGATAAAATATTCTTAAGAAAAACGTCATTGACATATATCAAGCTACAAAAAAAGAATTGTATTTTTTCAACAACCTCAAAGATATAATTTTATTAATATTGAAATTCGGAAACGAACATAATACCGCCATTCTTATTGATGTCACAATATTTGTGCAACCTACCTCAAATATCCTTCCTTAATGTCATAAAAGTTAAATGTATTCTTGTGCCTCGTTCACAACAGACTTTTTCAACTGAGGGGCCCACTTGCGTCCCGTCTCCGACAGATGTTGAAGTCGCGATGCACATACTTGGATTGACTCAACCAGACCCAAATTAGTACATGGACACATGTGCTTCTACGCGTGACATCAAGCCGAAGTCTTCTGCGTCTTGTTCGATTTGAGAAATGTCGTGGTATAATTGTTGGTAATAGTAATTCAATTCCAATTCAGGGTTATGGTCATAAAACATTGTCTCCTCCTCATCTACCACTTGTCTTGAAAAATACCCTTCATGACCCAAAGTTAATTAAAAATTTGGTGTATGTCCGTAAATTCACCACTGATAATTGAGTTTTTATTGATTTTGATCCTTTTAGGTTTTCTGTGAAGGATTTCAAGACGGGGAGTCCTCTCATGAGGTGTGACATTAGGGGAGATCTTTATCCAATCACACCAAATCTTGGTTCCTCGCGCCAAGTCATGTTATCCACTTTTGCAGCTCTTGTTCCTTCCTTGTGGCATGCTCGTCTAGGTCATCCGGGGTCGTCTATTTTATCTGTTTTAGATAGAAATAAGTTTATTTCATGTAAGGATACGCGTAGTACTCCACATTGTCAATCTTGTTCTATTGGGAAAATTATTAAATTGTCATTTGTAGATTCGAATTCTCATACTTCAATGCAGTTTGATATTATTCATAGCAATTTATGGACATCTCCCGTTCTCAGTTCTATGAGTCATCGTTATTATGTTTTATTCTTGGATGATTACTCTAAATTTTTATGGACGTTTCCAATAGCGAAAAAATCCCAAGTTTTTTCCATCTTCTTAAAATTTAGAGCTTTCATTAGAACCCAATTTGAACGAAAAATAAAAATATTCAATGTGATAATGAAAAAGAATATGACAATGGAGAGTTTCGGGAGTTTGTGCTAAAAATGGATAAATTTTTATTTTTCTTGTCCTTATACGTCTTCACAAAATGGGAAATCCGAACGTAAAATTCGTACCATAAATAACATTATCCGCACATTATTGGTTCATTCTTCCGTACCCCCGTTGTTTTGGCATCATACTCTACAGATGACTACATATCTACTTAATATTCTTCCCTCCAAAGTATTGACTTACTCGTCCCCTCTTCAAATTCTATATAATAAAACTCCTTCCTATTCACATCTTAGGGTTTTTGGGTGCTTATGTTATCCGTTGTTTTCTTCTACCACAATTAACAAACTTTAAGCCCGGTCTATCCCTTGTGTGTTTTTGGGTTATCCATCTAATCATCATGGTTATAATTATTTTGATTTGTCGCCTAATAAAATCATCATTAGTCGCAATATAATATTTGATGAGTCCCAATTCCCATTTGCTAAGGATAATAAACTCGTGCCAAGTTCGTATAATTTTTTGGATGATGGTATATCCCCATATTTAATTCACTATTTTTCGGACATATCTGTCACGACCCGACCCCGGGGCCGCGACTAGTACCTGCCAGGGTACCTGTCGGTATCGTCGAGAGAATAGCGTGAACATACATAACACATAACTTATAAAAGGGTAAACATCACTTGGTAGATAAAATTTGCCTTCCATAAAACATACTTAACAAAGTATACAAGTACAACTTGTTCTTATAGCCCAAAACATATATGTGACCACGGACCTCAAAGATAACCACTGTGGCGGAACGGGCCACGCCGTACCACGAATGTACAAAATACCTATAGCGTCGGGGAATATCGTACCGATAAACAAGCTTGAGGAATGGAGCTTCGACACAGGAATAGTGATCCAGAACGAGGATCCTGATCGCTTACCACCTGCGGCGTGAGCGGCCGAGGAAGGGGTCGATTACCTGATATGTACCAAGTATGTAAAGGCGGAAAAATCTGTAATAATGATATCGTAAGTCTAAAAGTAATTTGGAGTCATGGAAGACAATCAAAATACCTTTTCCGTGCCTTACTAACAATGAGAGTGACAAGTATATATATATAATCTGCGTAAAATAGGGGCCTTAGGATCAAAGCAGGTACCTGCGCGTAGTATCGATAAGCACCCTACTCACAGGGACTATTTCACCGCGTAGGTCACGGGGACCGCGTAATTGATACTCGCATAGGTACATGCCGCGCGTGAGACTATTTCACCGCGTAAGCCCATGGGACTCGCGTGAGGTATTCACGGCATCGTGGGTAGCAAATCCGCAGGGACGGTGGTATAACGATCTTGGGGACTTTCCCGCCGGATATACTCTTACCAGGCGGATGGTATAACGATCTTGGGGCTTGCCACCGGATATACTCTTCTGTTGAAGAAGGTGGTATGGCGATCTTGGGGCTTGCCCGCCGGACATACTCTTACCTGGAGCGGAAGCGGATGGTATAACGATCTTGGGGCTTGCCTCGGATATACTCTTCTGCGAAGAAGGTGGTATGGCGATCTTGGGGCTTGCCCGCCGGACATCTCTTACCACAGTAGGTGGTATAACGATCTTGGGGCTTACCCGCCGGATATACTCTTACCACTAGCTCAGTATGTCATCATATCATGTCGTAAATAAGTTAAGAAAACTTATAACTTCTTATTAGTCTTGTTCATATACCTCATTTTAGTTTACTTAAGGCACTTAATCATATCTTTAATAAAAGAAAGCGGGAATTCAACCCAAGTACTACATCTTGACTCTTTTAAAAATGACTCTTCTTTATACATAAAAACCCTTGGGCAATTGATGCCTTAAAACCAATTTGCCTCTTCATATACTTATCTTACTTTAGAGTAAATCTCTTCTCATTAACCTTTTATGAAGCTAATAAACCAACTTCCATAAAGTTGTTATATTAACTCTATACTTTAGTAAAATCATACTTTTCCCTAACGAGGACTTATACATTCTTAAAGCGAAACAAGTCATTATATACTTAAACAAGTAAGAATACCAAATCTTGTCGTCTATCGTACTCATAGTTTCATCTATTCATGCTCGAGAGATAGGAAAGCTTCACATACCTCTTTGGTCAAACCACTTGCTAAGCTCGACTACATGAGTAATATTTCAACCTATAATAATCATGATCGTTTATTAACCTCTAATCTCAAAATAGAACAACCCAGTTCAAAGTCACTAAATTACATGGAAAATTGGGCAGCATTTCCTTTGTTTCTACTCACTTTGCCACCTTTCTCAAGGCGAATTTATCATCCAAACACCACATTTAAGGCTCGACAATCCAGCATTTTAAAGGGGATTACACCTAAACTTGGGTGTGTAAAATTCTGCCCATAAGGTACAACAATTCACTAAATAATTCTAAGGTAGTTTTAGGCTACAACATGCTCATAATATCTTCTTAACCAATTCTTTCACATCAGACCATATTTCTTACATGCAGTGACTCTAGAGCATTATTCACTACCACAAGTTCTTTCTTCTTAACATGCAACACTAGAAACTAATTCTAAAGGAAGAAATGTTACCTTAAAGTTTTAGCCAAACTTATTCCAAATATTTTGCTAGCTTCACGCGAGAACACCACCATGACAACGCAATGCTAGCCACAAGCTTCCTTCTTGTTCTTAACTTTTCAGATTTTTCCTAAGGCTAGAATTTCTCTTGGGATTTTAGAGAGAAGGAGGAGCTAAATTAGAGAGAGAGAGGTTTGAAAGATGACCAAGTCGTCAATATAAGACATGCAAGAAAAAATCAGATGGGGGACAACATCACCTCATGGCACTTTTAAAAGAAAATCAGATTTTCCTAAGTTTTTCGCGAATCCGCCTCGGCGCGTGGCCTGAAACCTCATAACCTGCGAACCTTGGGCGCGACCACTGCTTCCGGCGCGCGGCGCTGCAACTTCAGCGGCCCCTCGGTACTTGGCGCGCGACCCTACATCCGGCCGCGCGCACAGCCGCTGTCGAAACACATTTCTGTCCATTGCGCCGAACTTGTAACTCTGTAACTTTCTACTCAGGCGTCCTATCGATGAGCGGTTGGTTGCGTTGGAATCTAGACTCGCGAACTATGCCCGGGCCTTTGAAACGCTTAAGAACTCTCGATGTACCGGTCATAACCCGCCTCAAAGTTGACTAAAACCCGTCAAAACAATCGTCAACCTATCGTAGAAAATTTTAAGTCTTAGATGCTTTAAATGCGCTCTCATCGTAGGGTCGAACTACGAGTATAACATTCTCCCGCTTGAAACATTCGTCGAATGTTCCTTCTAAACTTACTCAAATCACAACATCGACATAGACCCTCTTAACTATTCTTTTGCAAATAAAGAAGCTCGCGAGCATGACATCTTGAAGCGTAAATGCTAAATCAAAACTAACAAGCGGGAAAGTGGGTTACACAGGTATAGGAAATAGGTGAAGTCTTCTTCATCGTGTCATCCTCTGCTTCCCACGTCATTTCCTCCTGTTCTCGTTCGCCGTAGGAACTTGTGAGCTTGGCGTCTTTCGTCGAAGTCGCTAACGTGACGATCGAGTATCACTATGGGACTCCTCATACGATAACTCCTCTGTCACTTGGACATCGTGAGCGGTGCACTCTAGATGGATCTCGATACATTTCCATAACATGGACACGTGGAAAAGCGGATGTACCGCCTCGAATCGGACGGCGGATCTAACTTCGTAAACGCCACGCCTGCCTGCGGACAATCGTCGACCCGATGTACCTTGGGCTAAGCTTCCCTCTTTCCAAATCTCATCACGCCGCCGTGGCGATACGCTAGAAAAACCCAATCATCTATCTCAAATTCCAAGTGTCGGCCGATGATCTGCGTCGACTTCTGACTACGAGTGCAACAACGCTCTGGATAAGCTTCGCCTTATCCGGCACTGTGAACTAAGTGCGGCCCGACTAAGCGAACTTCTCCACTCGAACCAGACTATCGGTGACTGCGCTTCCTAAAGTATAAGGCCTCGTAAGGCTCGTCGAATCTTGGAATGGTAGGCTTTGTTGTAAGTAACTCCACGAAGGCAAAGGATCCTCCCGGTACCACGAAATCAATAACACAAGCCCGCGACATATCCTCGAGTGTGCGGATAGTGCGCTCGGCTGTCCGTCGATCACGAGGATGAAGCGCCGTCTTGAGACTCACGTGTCCCTAATCCGCCACGAAAAGACCTCAAGTTAGCGGAAGCGGGCTCCTCTATCTGATATAATCGACACAGGGACTCCGTGCAGTCTCACAATCTCTCTGATATACAATCTGGCATAGTCCTCGGTGAAGCGTCGTTACGGCCAGGAAGAAAATGGGTGATTTAAATCGACTGTCGACAATTACCCAAATGGAATCATGCTTTCTGCGAGTGGTAGGTAGCCACGTAATAAAATTCATATTTATCACCTCCCACTTCCAGTCGGAATATCGATAACTGCAATGACCAGCGGCTACGGTGCTCAACCTTAACCTGGCGGATTAGACGCTGCGCCACGAACTCATGGCGTCCTCTTTAGGCCGTCCGCTGTACACGCGTCCCGAGGTCATGATACATCTTAGTCGACCGGATGAATGGAATAACGAGCATGTGTGCCTCACGAAATCGATGGCGAAGTCTGTCCGCATCGGGAACCTGGCCGGCCTCAAATCTTAGCACCCCGTGATGCTACCTCGAATAGACTCATATCTTTACGAGCGGCGTCTGATGCCGTGCAAAATCGGATCCTCATCGCCTCTTCACCTCGCCGGCGATAGAAGACTGCGGCACGCCGAACCGAATTCCATCACTATCGAGAATCAACCAAAGCGAACCCCGAGGCTCGCTGGCGATGTATCTCTCGGACCGTATCCTCTTCTGCGGTGAACATCGACGGACTACCCATCGACACTGCGACTAAGGGCATCTGCGACTCATTGACCTTGGTGGGTGGTATAGAATATCAACATCGTAATCCTTAGTAGCTCGACCACCGTCTGCATGCGAGTTCGGCTCCTGCATTTGAAGATATCTGGAGACTCTTGTGAGTGCGTGTAAATGTCCACATGAACTCCGTATAAATAATGTCTCCGGATCTTGAGGCATGAATCACGGTGCCCGACTCAAGTCATGTGTGGGATAGTTCTTCTCATGCTTCCTGGTGTCGAGATCGTAAGTTATAACGCTGCGTCTTTGCGTCAGCGCTGACCGACACTGTGGCGTCGCGATAAACCACGTATCCATCTAAGCCTGCGGAAGAGTAAGGCTGAGGTCGTCGATTTCTCCTTTAGCTGAAACTTTCCTCACAGTATCCGTCGGCGGAACATAGCGCCATACGAGTCGGCTTAGTCAAAGTCTTTGAAATAGAAGCAAACTTCTCTACAAACCTCAGATAATAACTGCGAGGCCCGAAGGCTGCGCACTCCGGTCGGTGTAGTGGAGTGCAGGCGAGTCTTGGCCGCCGATCTTGTTGTATCAACCGAATACCGTGGCCCAGATGCGTACTAAGAAGGCCATGAAGCTAACGAACTTCGTGACCGAGAACTTGGCATCTGTTGCGGTCTCGGAGGACTCGATCTGGTCGCCGAATGATGCGTATGCTCGCGCTCTGCGCGAATACACGAGATATCATCGATAAACACTATAACGAACATATCGAGAATGGCACGAACACGCATTCATCAAATCCATGAATCTTCTTTGGGGCGTTGGTCGGCCGAAAGACATTACCACTGAACTCATGGTGCCCATCTCTGGGTCTGAATGCGATCTTTGGGATATCATCTCTCTAACTACTTTGATGATAACGGACCGCGAGTCTATCTTGAAAAACACTTTGCACCTGCGGTGGTCAAACAAATCGTCAATCACGGGGAGGATATCTTTTCTTGATAGTTACCTTGTTAATTTGCACATGTCAATACACATCTGTGACGTCCTTCTTCTTTACAAACAACCTGGTGCTCCCGAGGAGAAACAGCCTAATAAAGTCTTTCTCCGGCCAAAGTCTTTGGTGGTCCTTGATTCCTTGACTCGGCGGGTGCCGTCTGTATGGCGGAATAGATATCGGTCGAGTGTGCGGCGCAAATCAATACAAAACTCGATCTCCTGCCGGGAGGATGCGAGCTTCGTGCGGGAATACGTGCGGAAACTCTCTAACGGCCGGGCGGTGAAGGTCGGTATCTCACCTCGATGTCGAATACTCGAACCGTATGATAGATGTACGATGTACCCTTTCGCGCATCTTCCAGCCTTGAGGTAGAAATAAACTTACCGCCGGCGTCACGGTATTCCTTCCACTCGATAGCAGGCTCATTGGGAAAGCTGGAACGAACTAATCTCTCTACGATCCACGTTGGCATAGCAAGATGCTAGCCGATCCATACCAATAATCACGTCAAAGTCGTATCCAACTCTATCAAGTCGGCTGAAGTCGGCGACTATCTATAGTCGCGAGCAAGCCTTATACCCGCTCGGCTACCACCGAATCACCTCTGGCGTAGCCGCGCCAAAGGTCTTATGGACTCGGGCTCTATCCTACTCTCTTGCGATATGAGGAGATATGTAGGACAAGGTAGAACTGGATCTATCAAAGCATATCATCACGTGAAGATACGATAATGTACTATGGCGACATCGGTGGCGCCTCGCAGTCTGTCATTTGGACATAGCATATATGCGATTCGAGGACCACTAGCTGGAACCCTACCACGACTATCTGCGCGGCTCTTGGCCATAAGTACCGCCTCGGCGTCGACCATCGAAGATGAAGATCCGATAACCACCCGTCGGTGAGCGTAACGCTCCGCCGCTGGGGCGGACAATCCTTCTTCGGATGGCCCGCGCCACAAAGTAACACTCCCGAACCCATACGGCACTCTCGGGTGAGACCTCCGCGTCGAGCGCAGGAGGTAGGTGGTCTCGATTAGTCTTTGGTCTCTGCCTCGCAGAAAACACGAAGTCACGGAGCCACGACCTGCTCTGAATAACCTCTTGATCGGACCTCTGCCGGAAAAGCGAGAAGGAGCACTCTGTCTTGGTGGAATGTGGACTGGTCTGCTGCGAAATTTGCCGCCTAAAAAGCGCCACGAGAACTGCTGTCACAGCCTCTTGGTGGCCCAAATCTAGGCGATCCTGCTCTGTCGCCGATCACGTAAATGCGCTGCGTCACAGCAATATCCGTCCACTGGTGAAGAGCCACCAGCGTCACGATGTCATATGACGGTCTAACCAATCACATATCGATGGACCACATGCGCCGTCATTTACTATGGTGTCGCATGCTCGGCGAGTCGAACTCGGTGTACTCACGATAGTCCTCGTCGTCTCGGTCAAGAACCTATCTCACGGGCTCTCACCTCGGGAGGCAAGAAGTGGTCTAAGGCGCCTCTGTGAACTCCTCCCGATCATTTGGAAGAGCATCCTCACCTCGACAATACCCGTGATTCAAACGGTTCAGCGCAATATCGCGTAGCGGTAAGCTAGTATAACGAACTCGATCTCGATGCCTAAGGACTGCGTGGTCATTGTAGCTAGGAAAAACTCTTGCGGATCCTCGCCGAATCTCGAACCATAGAACTTCGGGTGGGTGACAACCCGAAATCCGAATCAAGTAAGTATCGGCTCTAGGGTTGGCGCTACTCTGTCGTGTTGCCACGCCACTATCTTTGGTCGATGTAGAATCATTCCGTAATCTCGTACTCGGACCACGGTGGGGTGGAGGCTCGTCTGCGGTCTCGATGCGCGTCCATTGCCTCGAACTCTGCTAAAGTGGCGACGGCGTGGAACTCGCCGCTCTAAACATCATCTCACGGAAAGCCCGGGCTGTGCCTGCGTGACTCTCGCGTCAGCTAGCGGCACCGCCGGTGCGCTTGCCGCTACGGGTCGCGGTTGCCTTGCGTGGGCATAAGCGATACATAAAGGAAAACATCGAGGAGGTTCAACCTATAACTGAGCTCTATTGCACGATATTAGAGTGAAAGAATGAAACGATCCTAAATGTCTGCGACCTCACGATTATAGATGTGGTGCGCGACACGATAATCGAGACTACTAGACACGCGGTGCAGACACTTTCCGAGGACTAAGCGCTCGATACCACTTTTGTCACGACCCGACCGGGCGCGACTAGTACCTGCAGGGTACCGCATCGGTATACATCAGAGAATAGCAGCGGAACATACATAACACATAACTTATAAAAAGGTAAACATCACTGGCCAGCCGATAAAGCTGCCTTCCATAAAACATACTTAAACAAAAGTATGGCAGTACAACTTGTTCTTATAGCCCAAAACATATATGTGACCCACGCACTTAAAGATAACCTTGTGGCGGGACGGGGCGCCGTACCTGAATGTACAAAATACCTATGGCGTCGGGAATATCCGTGCGATAAACAAGCTTAGGAGGAATGGAGCTTCGACAGGAATAGTGATCCAGAGCGAGGATCCTGATACGCTTACCGCCTGCGGCGTGAGCGGCCCAGGAAGAAATTATTACCTGATATGTACCAAGTATGTAAAGCTGGAAAAATACTGTAATAATGATATCATACGTCTAAAAGTAAGCTGGAGTCATGGAAGACAATCAAAATACCTTTTACCGTGCCTTACTAACAATGAGAGTGACAAGTATATATATATAATACTGCATAAAATAGGGGCGTTAGGATCAAAGCAGGTACCTCGCCTGTAGTATCGATAAGCACCCTACTCGCGGGCTATTTCACTCGCATGGGTCCTGGGGACCGCGTGAGGTATTCCTCGCATAGACTACCGCGCATGAGACTATTTCACCCGCATAAGCCCATAAGGACTCGCATGAGGTATTCCTCGCATCGTGGGTAGCAAATCCACGGGACATGTGGTATAACGATCTTGGGGACTTTCCCCTCAGATATACTCTTACCCTGAAGCAGATGGTATAACGATCTTGGGGCTTACCCCTCAGATATACTCTTACACTGAAGCAGATGATATAACGATCTTGGGGATTGCCCCACAGATATACTCTTACACTGAAGAAGGTGGTATGACGATCTTGGGGCTTGCCCGCCGGACATCTCTTACCAGGTAGGTGGTATAACGATCTTGGGGCTTACCCCTCAGATATACTCTTACCCTAGCTCAAACTGTCATCATATCATAATCATAAATAAGTTAAGAAAACTTATAACTTCTTATTAGTCTTGTTCATATACCCTCTCATTTTAGTTTACTTAAGGCACTTAATCATATCTTTAATAAAAGAAAACCGGGAATTCGACCCAAGTACTACATACTTCAACTCTTTTAAAAATGACTCTTCTTTATACATAAAAACCCTTGGGCAATTGATGCCTTAAAACCAATTTGCCTCTTCATATACTTATCTTACTTTAGAGTAAATCTCTTCTCATTAACCTTTTATGAAGCTAATAAACCAACTTCCCATAAAGTTGTTATATTAACTCTATACTTTAGTAAAATCATACTTTTCCACAACGAGGACTTAAACATTCTTAAAGCGAAACAAGTCATTATATACTTAAAACAAGTAAGAATACCAAATCTTGTCGTCTACCGTACTACATAGTTTCATCTATTCATGCTCGAGAGATAGGAAAGCTTCACATACCTCTTTGGTCAAACCACTTGCTAAGCTCAACTCATGAGTAATATTTCAACCTATAATAATCATGATACGTTTATTAACCTCTAATCTCAAAATAGAACAACCCAGTTCAAAGTCACTAAATTACATGGAAAATTGGGCATTTCCTTTGTTTCTACTCACTTTGCCACCTTTCTCAGGCGAATTTATCATCCAAACACCACATTTAAGGCTCAGCAATCCAACATTTTAAAGGGGATTACACACCTAAACTTGGGTGTGTAAAATTCTGCCCCATAAGGTACAACAATTCACTAAATAATTCTAAGGTAGTTTTTAGGCTACAACATGCTCATAATATCTTCTTAACCAATTCTTTCACATCCAAACCATATTTCTTACATGCAATGACTCTAAGAGCATTATTCACTACCACAAGTTCTTTCTTCTTAACATGCAACACTAGAAACTAATTCTAAAGGAAGAAATGTTACCTTAAAGTTTTAGCCAAACTTATTCCAAATATTTTTGCTAGCTTCCTTGCCAAGAACACCACCACAACAACACCAACAAGCTAGCCACAAGCTTCCTTCTTGTTCTTAACTTTTCAGATTTTTCCTAAGGCTAGAATTTCTCTTGGGATTTTAGAGAGAAGGAGGAGCTAAATTAGAGAGAGAGAGGTTTGAAAGATGACCAAGTCGTCAATATAAGGCATGCAAGAAAAAATCAGATGGGGGACATGTCACCTCCCATGGCCTTTAAAGAAAATCAGTTTTCCTAAGTTTTTCCGAGAATCCCGCCTCGCGGCCACTTCCGTGCCGCGTGCTGAAACTTCGCAGCCCTGCGAACTTCGGGCGCGACCTGCTTCCCGGCGCACGCTGCGACTCAGCGGCCCCTCGGATCTTTCGGCGCGGCACTACATCCGGCGCGCGCCACGCGCTTTGTCGAAACACATTTACGTCATTGCGCCCGAACTTGTAACTCTCATAACTTTCTACTCCGACGTCCTATCGACGAACGGTTGGTTGCGTTGGAATCTAGACTCCACGAACTATGCCCCAGGCCTTTGAAAGACTTAAGAACTCTCAATGTACCGGGTCATAACCCGCCTCAAATTTGACTAAAATCCGTCCGGAACAATCCGTCAACCTATCCTTAGAAAATTTTAAGTCTTACATGCTTTCGTACGCTCTCATACGTAGGGTCAGAACTACGGGGTATAACAATATCACACACCCCAAATCCGCCGGTAGTGCCGGCGTGGTCTTCACGTCGATGCCCAACTCCGATCGAGTCCAAAGAATCGGGCCTTCACTCCACCACTCGGCCCATATCACACCTCTACGACCAGTGGTTTTTCTGGCCCAACTTCGACGTCGTCCCTGCCCAAAAATTCTCAAAATTCACCCAATCTAGCCCCGAGTCATGGTCCAGTCACCCGAGCCCAACGGGGTATTTTTAAACCAAAAAAGAAATTTTAATTTAAATTATAATATTCTTAAATCACCCTTACCCTGTAATTCTGTGCCAGATTTAAATGATCCTAATTGGAAAATTGTCATGACTGATGAATACAATGCTCTTATTGATAATAAGAGGTGGGAGTTGGTACCCCATCCATCTGACGTTAATATTATTCAGTCTATGAGGATTTTTGCTCATAAGGATAATTCTGACGGTTCTTTTGCAAAACATAAGCTCGACTTGTAGGTGATGGTAAGACTCAGCATACTGGAGTGGATTGTGGTGAAACATTTAGTCCAGTGGTCAAGCCATCTACCATCCGCACAGTGCTCAGCTTGATTTTGTCAAAAGCATGGCTCATTCATCAGCATGATGTGAAAAATTCTTTCTTACATGGTTATCTCAAGGAGATAGTATATATGCATCAACCATTGGGGTTTAGGGATACTCGATATCCTAATCATGTATGTTTGTTGAAGAAGTCCTTGTATAGGCTTAAGCAGTCTCCACGGGCTTGGTGTAAGAGGTTTGCTGATTATGTATCAACTATTGGTTTCTCTCACAGCAAGTCTATCATATATCGACGAGGTTCTTCGATGGCTTATATACTATTATGTGTGAATGATATTATCTTGACTGCATCTTCTGATACATTACGCCAGTCTATTATGACAATGCTCAGTTTTGAGTTTGCCATGAAAGACTTGGTGCAGAGTTATTTTTTGGGGATTGTTGTCACTCGTCATGCAGGTGGATTGTTCTTATCATAGAGGAAGTATGCAGCTGAGATCATTGAGAGGACTGAGATGTCATCATGTAAGTCCACTTCTACTCCAGTTGATACTAAACCCAAGTTGGGTCTTTGCGGTGACTCTCCCTATGAGATCAGGCCGCATTATTGTAGTCTTGCATGCGCCGCCCGATATCTTACGTTCACGCGATCGATATTACATATATGCGTCATCGTGTGTGTTTGTTTATGCATGATCCCAGGATTGAACATATGAATGTGCTCAAACGCATTCTTAGGTACATTCAGGGAACACTTGATTATGGCTTGCATTTGTATCATTCGTCGACGTCTACACTTGTCTCCTATACAGATGCTGATTGGGGAGGTTGTCCTGACACCAAACGGTCTACGTCTGACTATTGTATGTTTTTAGGTAATAACTTGGTCTCATGGTCTGCCAAACGTCAATCCAAGCTTTCATGATCAAGTGCAGAGGCCGAGTATCGAGGGGTAGCCAATGTGGTCTCTGAGTCATGTTAGTTACGTAATCTTCTTCTAGAGCTCCATTGTCCTATTCAGAAAGCTACCTTGGTGTATTGTAATAATATTAGGGCCATCTACCTTTCTGGTAATCTCGTTCAACACCAGCACACTAAATATATAGAGATGGACATTCACTTTGTTAGAGAAAAGGTAGTTCGAAGACAAGTACGCGTCTGTCATATTCCTTCCAGATATCAAATTACTGACATCTTTACAAAGGGTCTTCCCTCGGTCATTTTTGAAGATTTTAGAGACATACTCAGCGTACGAAGACCGCCCGCTATGATTGCGGGGTGTGTTAAATATACACATAATATACAAAAGTATATTATGTGTATATTCATGAAATAGATGAATTGGGCCACTGTCCGGCACATCACGGTAAAATGAATTGGGCCACTGTCCAGCACATCACGGTAAAATCCATATTTGGTATATATTTTCCCTAGTGTATATTTGGTATATATTAAATTTAGTCTTGTACCTAAATTAGTATTGTAATATTATCATAAGTGTAGATTTAGTCTCCTTATAAAATAGAGATTTAGATGTAAAGTAGAAATATAATTCTCTTATTATAACTTATATATATATATATATTTTTTATTAATAAGAATAATGAAGAGATTATTTTTCTTTCACCGATGATAATCTTAAAGCTCGACCCTAAGAGAAAGAACAACTGAATAAAGTATAGACTCACAAACACAAAACATAACTCTTAGCTGTTGAAGGACCGGTGCCATCACCTCGAGGACTTCTGGTACTAACAGTGAAGTAGTGCAAGATTGAAAAGTTGGATTATCAAAAAAAAAAAAAGATTTGCCATAAATCCAACAGCGAGTGCCATCACAAACGCGCCTCTGACATCAATAACGTTCTCCAAAACAATTCCATTGGCCATTACTCGTCACTATATCATTTAATTG
Organism: Przewalskia tangutica; assembly: GCA_029844215.1. Taxonomy (NCBI): domain Eukaryota; kingdom Viridiplantae; phylum Streptophyta; class Magnoliopsida; order Solanales; family Solanaceae; genus Przewalskia; species Przewalskia tangutica. Next base: position 34,798,589 of record CM056727.1, on the reverse strand, counting down.
GTCCGTGCCTAATACGCGCTCATAACCTCATGTGTAACAGCATACCTAAACCACAATCCTTTAAAAGCTTCAACAGCATTTCGTTCGTTCTTTCTTTCTTTCTCTATATTTGCCATTCATCTTTATCTAAACAAACAAATACGACCACATACATATATTATATGCATGTGTTTGTGTATATATATATATATATATATATGAAATCTGTTAATTGATCAATTTCCAGATAACTTAGATTGGGGAAAGATTTGAATTTGGGTAAAGAATGGCACAAGCTGTGGAAGAATGGTACAGACAGATGCCAATAATCACTCGTTCTTATCTCACTGCTGCAGTAGTCACCACCATCGGTTGTTCTCTTGAGGTATAAATATGATCCAAAACATTATATTTTTAAGATTGAGTTTTTATTGTTTTGTTATCATTTTTGGAGGATTTCTTTATTTGGGTATGATTTTTTTTTTTGGAGATATTAATGATAAAAATTATGGGTTGTTTAAAAGTTGATTCTCTTTTTAGTGGGGTTGTAATTTGGGATGTTGTAATGGACCTGTATTAGAGCATAATGGTTACAGAGGAGTCATATAGCTGATCCTAATTAATCTGGATTAGGGCATAGTTGATTAACAACAATAACATACCTAATGTAATCCCACAAAAGGGGTATGGGGAGGGTAGGATGTATGACCTTACACACGTCCCACGTCCTATCATGTGGGAGTCCTATCATGTGGGGTAGAAAGACTGTTTTCGATAGACCATCAGCTTAGTTGATTGACTTAGATTAGGCATTTGTTGTGTTTTGGGATGTTGAAATGGACCTGAATTAAGCAGAATGTATATACATGATTCATATAGCTTGCCCTAACTAGTTTAGGATAGAGTTTTTGTTGGTTAGTTGATTGATTGGTTGTTTTTTTGGGTATATGTTGCAGATTATATCTCCTTATAACTTGTACCTGAACCCCAAGTTAGTGGTGAAGCACTACCAAGTCTGGCGCCTGATTACAAATTTTCTCTATTTCCGGAAGATGGGTAATTTCTCCTCTCCCAGCAGCTAGCTTTTTATTTCCTAAAAGATAATTTCAGTTGAGTAGTCTTTAATGGCCATGCTCTTTTGTTAACAACTATGGTGGCTAAATACGGGGTTCAGCTAGTACTCTGTAGTCTGTAGTCTGACTGATTGTTTTGTAGCACTTCTGTTCAATAAACTCTCTTCTCGATTGTGGTTAATATTCTAATAACTCTTGCCGACGGTCATTGGAATTGGAATATGTTGGTAGTAGTCAATTTCCTGATATTCACTTCTTTCTTCTCTTGGAAAAAGAAGTTTGGTACAAAAAAGGATGAGAAGTTAGAGAAGAGGAAGACACAAGTCACAGAAATGAATTTTGTAGTTCTTAACAGCATGCTAGATTAAATCCAAAATGGAAACTAAGCTTATCATTGCCTCCTATCTAGTGCATTTTGTGAATACCGATTTCCTGAAATCGTCCATACAAGTTTCTCTTTCAATTATGTTTTTTATTTGTGAGTGCATCTGAGGTTATGAGATGTCGGTAGTCACTTGTTTTGAGGAATACAGCAACATGAAAAGATACTTTCTCGCTCTTTTTCTATGTTATTCTGATATCCTTTTTCTTAATAATTTTTCAGACTTGGACTTTCTGTTTCACATGTTTTTCCTAGCTCGGTACTGCAAGCTTCTAGAAGAGAACTCCTTCAGGGGAAGGACAGCAGATTTCTTCTACATGCTCTTGTTTGGTGCCACTGTTTTAACAGGAATTGTTCTTGTCGGGGGCATGATACCTTATGTCTCAGAGTCATTTGCAAAGATCATATTCCTGAGCAATTCACTGACGTTTATGATGGTTAGCTTTTCTGCAGTAGAATTTTTTTACTCAGCTTTTGTGGTTTGTCATAGCCTTTCCTTTTTCATCTTTCTGCATCCTTCTGTTTGTAGGTTTATGTATGGAGCAAGCAAAATCCGTTTATCCACATGAGCTTTTTAGGTCTCTTTACTTTCACAGCAGCTTACCTCCCATGGGTTAGTGTCTCTTACTTAATCCATTATATTTTGCTTCACAAATTTTTAGCTTTTAACTGCAAGAGTTGCTTCACCTGTGGTTTGTCCCCTTGCATCTTTGTGTTTCTTCTGCTAGGTATGACATTAGCAATTTTATATTTCTTTAATGCAATTCTGAAGTAGGCTACACTTACTCCTGATGTTTCCTTGCTAGAGCTAAGCTGCTAAAGCCACTCTAGATGTATATGCTGGAACCAGACACATTGCAGAAATCTTTTGGTTCTTTTTTTTTCATCTGACATTTTACAGAAATAGCTGCACTTCAAAGCTCATGCCTAGTGTATTTGGTTTTCCTTATTTATATGTGCTAAGAAGGATTTGGTATGCACATATGAACAAGGAAAACCACTTAGGTTCTTTGTGGTACAGATGGCTTGTGTTGCATGGTCCACTTATGCTGGCATGGTCATGATGCTTCTGTCGTGAATTGCTAGGAGATAATCATTTATTAGGAGATAGAACTCTGGTCAAAATCTGCCAGATATCTTGTCAGCCTTATTGTGGGTTCTATGACCGCAGATGTTTTTCACAATATGACAGTGGGCTTAAAACACAGCATATAACTTGGTAACACAAGTAAAGTTTGATAGCGTGTGACAACTATTAGGAAAAAAATGCTAAAATTACAAAGAGTAATGGTTCAACTCTTCAAAGCAATATGTAGGGCAAAGGAATACGTAATATGTGTGTTGTAAATTGACAGTTCAAAAGACCACCAATTATAAGGTGGTTGCATTCATGTCTACCCATCATTTATGAACAATCCTTATAAGTTGTGGCTTTTTACTCATGTAAGTACCTAATCTCTACATTTTCTTACGTGGGGAGGATGGATGAGTTTAACCTATGTTGCTCGAACTCTTCAAAAATCCCACAGGGTGCATGTCGTTTTTGGAGAATCTGACACGGGTGGCGGCAACATTTTTGGAGAGTTTAAGCAACATAGAGTTTAACTACTTGGAATAAACCTTTAAAGGTATTAGTATCAAGGTAGCAAATCAGCCATCATAAACTCTGTTTAAAGAAGACTTCATAGGTTACGCTTGGGTAAAGTATTTTTTAGTTGCATAATGTGAGCTGTCAAACCTGAAGGGCAACAATAGATCCATTACTCAAATATCTTTCCTGTTCATTCCTATTCAAATGGGCTAGGGATTTGGTTGGGAAGAGCATCAACTGGGTCTCAGGAAAGCTTTTTCTATGCGGCAGGCCCCTTGTCCATTTTGCTTTGGGTGTATGCAATCTTAGGTGGTATTTTGCATTCAAGATAATAATTTTGAAAATCAATGTTGACTCACTCTACTCATTGACCATCATTATTATGTGAAGGGGCTATTTGCAGAGTTATGTTTTTATGTAGTCTTTCATGTTTCCAGTTTAGGATTTAATTGGTCCGAAAGCTTTTCTGGAACATAGTATGGACTTCTTCACCAACATAGTCTTGCGCAAGAAAGACAGAGAGAAATCCAAAAACCTATTTGCTCCTTACAAACAGCTCACTCATTAGTGTTTCAAAGCACCCGGATATTTGGTAGACAATGATGTTTTTACTTGGGAGAACTACCAAAAGAATATTGACATATAAATAAAAACACTTAATTCTTGAATTAGAATACAACAAGGAATCCAGGATACTAATATTTACACGAGGGTAACAGTCTTTTTCATATCGTGTTTCTTGAAGTGGCAAACTACTTGTAGTTTCACTTCAATGAAGTTTGTTGGTTGTGTTGTGGCGGATAACCTCATCACACTTCATTCTCCTTGTCGCAGGTTCTTTTGGGCTTCTCTGTGCTTGTTGGGGCCAGTGCTTGGGTGGATCTACTGGTACACTTCTGGTGACTCATGTGCTTCTTTTAGATTTTACTTGATTCATGCTACAATATGAAACTCTAAGGAATCGTTTGGTCGGAGGGATATGATGAGATGGGATTATTAGTCCCCTGGGATTGACATTATCCCATGTTTGGTTGGTGGGATAACTCCTTTGGTATCACACCCAATCCCGTCTATATGAGATAAAAAGGTGGGATAAGTTATTCCATATAGAAGGTGTGATAAGTTATCCCACCCAATCCCATCTTGTTGGCAAAGCAAAGCAACTTTTTGTGCTAGGGAATGCAGAGTACTATTTTAAGGCATAATACTGTTTAGCTTACCTTCTTCTCGCGCATGTCTATATAACATGATATGGAACGGATAGTACACCTATCTTTGACTATTTTCCTTTTGTTGTCGCAATGTAGTATTATGCTAAAGGATGCTTTTTTGTTTAGACCTTTCTACCTGCGATGGTGCCTGTTGTTTTTATGACAGCACTCAGTTACCTTGCTTTTTAGAATTCCTTTAGAGGGGTTTGAATATTCCTATTTCCTTTCGTACTTTATTGCATGGAATTATGGTGCTATAAAGTGAACTTTTCTTGTTTCAGGGAATGATTGCAGGTCATGCTTATTATTTCCTAGAAGACGTCTATCCACGAATGACTGGTCGTAGACCCCTGAAAACACCCGCAGTTATCAAAGCATTGTTTGCTGACGAGCCAGTAGTGGTGGCTCGGCCCGCTAATGTTCGCTTCGCTGCTCCTCCAGTGGAAGTTCCACAAAATCAATGAGATAATTTTATAAGTAAACCAGTGGCACTGGCTTCAGTTTCTGTAAATTGACCTAGATATTTGGTTGGAAGGAATCAAGATTATAGTTGGTCTTGTTGATGATGATTGTGCTTGTTACTATCCCGTCTTCGGTCCTTGTCAAATTGTTGGTGTGTTGTTTACACTGGGCAATTTGGGTTTGAAGATGCTTTTTGTAATTTAGACCTGGATTGGAGAATTGCTGGCTGGTAGAGAAAATTCACCTATCTAACAGAAATTCATTCGTTAGTGTATACAAACATGAATGGAGTGTTATTTTCCTTCAGTCTTAGAAATCGATTGTTTGCTGTTGTTTTTCCTCCCTTGAGAAGCCAATTACTGATTTTTGCTATTAGAGCTTATGCACTATTAAGTTTTAACCAAGAGAACTGGTAGAACTGAAACTTTAAACTTCAGTTTCCTACTTTCGCATAACGATGTTCTAATATTACTATATAGTATAGCTATAAACGGAATCTTGGAATCTTAAGAAGCAGAAAATCTTTTTGGGAAAAAGAAGTGTAACATGGCCAAACTTTTTTGATAAGATTTAGAGTTTTCTATGCAACAACTAGTGGCAAAAAATAAATACAAAAACGTATCTTATATATGAAGATTGTGAACGTGCGGGGAGTATGTGTGCGCACCCGCATTATGTTGTGTTGCCTCAATTATATCAACTTTAGGCTAATAAAGAACAATGCAGAGAGCAAAATAAGTGGCAAAGCAAAAAGTTTAGAGAACCAGAAAAGGAAAAATGTTTTCTATAATCAGTTTGCCGTAATAGAAAAACCAAAAGCGTTTTGTTATTGTTGTTGCTGTAAATTAGAAACGGCTGCGCTACCCAGGGCTTCGATTTAGCTGGCACGAGCGCATCATTGAACCTTGTTACATGATATTTAAGTTGAGAAGGATAGAAGAGATCGAATCTATTATCCACCAAATGCGCCACTGGTTCTTGAGAATTTCTTTGTTAACATAATAATATTTAGAAACAACTTACCAAACAAAGTCACTAAAGAGGGCATTGCCATCAATCAAATGGTCCAAGTTACATCCACGGAATCTTACAGTATAGGAATGCAGAACATCACAGTCAGAATAAACAGTACAGTGATGAAGCTGAAATAACCCTCTGCATCATTGCATCATAACTGAGATATTTTTCACAAACTTGTCGAACAATTAGTCTGATGCTTCACACCACAACCACAGAAACAATATAATGTACGTAAAACAGCTTAACCTCTGTTTAACAACTGGGGAAAGAGTTGACATCTTTGGCCTTTCCACAAAATTATTGCACCTGGATCCTTTTCGCAGCTTCACTTTTCTTGAAAAACTCCACTTAGCTTCTGCAGCGGCAACATTGGGAAAGTGTACGACTGACGATAAAAGTCCACTGCAGCTAACTGATTGGGTGGTATTGTGCAGATACTCTTTTTGGAGGCAATTTTCGCAGGATGTAGAGCACAAGAGCTGAAGGAAGAATTTCTACCAGCTGTCCCAGAGAAGAATGCCACTCAGAGAGAGAGAGAGAGAGAGAGAGAGAGAGAGAGGGGGAGCACAAGGAGCATGGAATTACGGACTAAGACATACCAGGTAGTATATCAAATTCAGAACAGGATGGTCCAAGACATCAAGAGATGCGTCAGCATCAAAAGCAGATAACACAACCTGCAGTGAGCCAGATTAGACATAGCAAAGAAGTTCATGCGCATGAGAGTAACTGCTGTTTAGAGATTTGAGGCAGGTCTGGCTCCCTAGTCCAAAGCAACGTTACTTTAAACCTGATACACTTTCCCTTTTCTTGATCATGTTCCTATTCTAAGGTCTTCGTTTTTCTTTTCTTTTATTTGTTTCCGAGAGTAGTTTGGGTTGTTATTGGCTGAAGCCTGAAGGAAGGCATAAGTCACAGCCTTTTATTTCATAACAATAGCCTCAATGTTTTCACTTCTTACTGTATAGCACCGATAGTATAAAACCTCTGTAGCCTGCTTGGACCTCCCCGTAGGCAAGCTACAGAGTATCTCATTTGATTTACCAGTTTGCAAAACTTAAAAATGGAACTAGGACACTATTATACTTTGGATAATAAAAAGTTGACCAGCATAGGGAAAAAAGGAAACAGATACATAAAGACTTACCACAAAGCATCTAATGAGGAAACAGGCGAAGCATATGGCGGTCACAGATCCAACCTGCAGGCATATGCATGCATCATATCATGTGAACAATTTAGAGTAAGAGATGTTAAGAACTAAAAGTCATGCATTATCTATCATGTTATGCATGTGTTTAGCAACATTGAGCTAAATTGAACTTCAGATAACACAAACATATCCACACAGAATCATTTTCAGTGATCCAGAAGAGGTTGAACAATCAGATTGACCACCAATTATCAATTAAGAAAAAAAAATACACTCCTTTAGTTCACCAATAATGACAAATATTTTCTCACATAAAAATCAAATGTTAAAATTGTGTTCCATTACAATCTAAGATATAATTTTGTCTGTTTATTCATCAACAGAGAAGAAAAGGAAATCAGCCAAGAATAATTTGTTTCCGGTTACGGAGATGAGTCTAGCAAGTATTCTGAGATGTAAAGTGGAGTTCTTCTCTGCATGTTTATTTGGGGCTGTGACTAGGAGCTGAATATATGGACTCAAGGGTGTTATGGGGAGTTCTCTTTTTCTTTTAAAGTTTTTGATAGAAGAGGTGTCTAGACCAACTTGCACACACTTGGACTATTCTACCGGGTAACTGTATCCTCCCACCAATGCAGGTACCGGGATGATTAGCAATCACCCAATTTTTTTGCCTCTACTGAGATATGGCGAGAAGTTATTGAAAGATGTGAAAGGAAACCAGCCCCCTGAAAGAAGCGATATAACTCATACTGGTTAAAGGATGAACTTATAAATAGGGTATTGCATGGATCCCTACATATCTAATATCACTAGTGTCAATTCCTTCTAAAGTTGATAAACAAATGAATAAACTGAAAGAAACTTTTTATGGGGATTTAATTGTGAGACGAAGAGGATGCATTTAATTAGATGGTCAACTATGAGCGAACAATCGGGGACTAGGTGCGAAGAGCTTACTATTTAATAAGTGCCTCAAGTTCAAATGTCTATGGAGATTGAATACCAACAAAAGATGTGGAAGGGGTGATTTAAAGCTTAATATGGAATGATGGACAGTGATGCACTAAAGCAGTCACATCTTATGGAGTTGTAATGGGGAGACAAATCAGGAATCCAGCAGAAGAACAAGACTATGGCAAGACAAACGACCGGAAACCAGCAGTTTGAAAGAACTCTCCTAAATTTTTAAAATCTTATCATCAACAAAGTGTGTTTGATGTACCATTGAAGAACACTTCAAAGGAGAATGGCGGAATCTTCAATATAGAATAAATCATCAATTAATTTCATTAAAAAACTCATCAACACTAGGTACGGACTGTTAGTGTGCCAATAATTAAATTAGGAGTGATGGTAATGGATCATTAGCCTGACTCCCTCCTCCGTATGACAGTAATTTCTCAGTTAAAGCATACTATGGTTAGTTGTTAAGGAAGAATGTGTGTATTGGCTCAATAACCATGGAAGATGACTTGGAGGATCAGAGCTACTCCCAAAGTGGCTGGTTTTGGATAGTAGCCCTACATGAAGCATGTGTAACATATGATAGCCAGCACAGAGGAAGATTTCACTTTTGCAGCAGATGCTACTACTGCCAAGAGGCGCTGAATCATTTAGACACTAACTGATACGCTGTAAATTCATTTGGCTAACTTGGAGTATGTTTCTAAACCTGTTTGGGATTGTTTGGATATGCTTGGGAAGTTCAGTGGCAAAGACAGGAATTTAGCGAAGGGTGTGCATATTTTCTTCTCACTTGTGTTAAGGGTGTGCAAAATTAAATATATACGCATAATATTTAACATTTAACCTCTGTACACTGCATAATTTTCCAGCGAAGGGTGTGCACCTGACCACCCTTCGCCTAATGTGGCTCCGCCCATGCTGGGAATCTGGTAGGGGCAGTAAACAGTTGGCAGACAAGAAATGAAGAAGAAACAGAGGACCTTAATTAACAAAAAAACCCAGAGGAACTTACAGAAAATGATCCCTCGATGTACATTCTGGATGGTTTAGATAGAAAGGAACTGTAAATGCTTTCAGGATATAGCATAATCCTTGTCTTTTGTAATATTTCAATGCTTACAATGAATTTTTTGGTGTAGTAAGAATGCTGTAACTGTTTTTTACCATATAATGAAGTTCACTGTCTCCTTACATTCTTAAAGGAGAAAATTCCACAGCTACTTTTGTACACTCTTAGTACCTTGTTGGTGCTACAGACTGTTCATAAAATCTTACCTTGTTGGTGCTACAGATTGTTCATAAAATCTTACTTTACTTATCAAAAAAGAGGAATCCAGAAAAGGGAGACACCAAAAGCTGGTTCCTAATGTTGTACATTATTATTTGCTCCATTCCTGCTCGTCTAGTTGGCCAATAAATGCACAGAGTTATCTGTTACTTGGCATCTTCCATATATTTCTTTTGATAGGTAATTTGGCATCTTCCATATATGTACATCCAATCAATCTTGAACAGTTGCATCATGAATACAGATACATAAACTAATAATTCACTGAAGTACGTATGGTCAAACACATGATGTTACACAATTAAATAGAGAGAAGATGGTATCTATCAGCCTTGACAATTTAGTGGTTCCATGACCAAAATGTTAAACCCCTTCCACGCACTGAATAAAACTGTCTGAATAAGAATGTCATTAAAAGGTTTCATCCTATCCTTGTTTCTTTATCATTTTCAGAATTTGATTCATGTATAGATACGATCTCAGGAATAGTCTTGCTCCATCCGGCCACTTGAATGTTATGTGGGCTAAATCTAGCAGTCACTCACTGCAAGCTAAGATTATAATATAGCAGAGGACATCCCAGGACAAGGAAATTGATCAACAGAACCAGAAATCAAGTTCAAGAATTTCCCCCCATTGGTGTTTAGGGAGGAGACTTAAAGTTTGTGAGGACAAATCTTAGGACTTACATGTAAACATGTTCTATCCCAGATCAAAGCACTAAACAAGGTCAGTATAAAGTACGAAGGTAAATGTGTGCACATCTTTACGTGATAAAAATAAAAAGAAGAAAAATGTATAAATATACGAACCTCGTGAAGCTTCTTTCTCCTCCCTTTAGATTCAATAGGAAAGCGCCGCAGCATGAGAAATAACCTGATGATTGTAAAAATGAATTCCACAAGGAAAACCAATGAAACTTTAGTCATGTCTAAGGCCAACTACAAATAGTGAATAATGCTTTAGAACATAGTTGCACAAAGAAATAGCAGTTAAATTCACCTTCCACCATAGAGTAGGAAGCCCAATGCTGCAATAAATGCTACAACTGCACCAAATAAACATGCAAGGTTAAAGAAAGCAAGGAACTTTGAAAGGAGATCTAACCTTCAGTGAAATAGGGCAAAAGGAGAAAATGAATATAAAGAGATTCACCTGCTACAAATATCTTCCCAATGAATTCCATTGTGCTATTGTCATTGTGCCAGATGTAAACCCAGATACAGGCCTGACCAAAACCATTTTTCAGTTGTATTTAGCATATCGCCTGAGATAAGATCTAGAAGACTCAAGCAGCTTGTTAGCTTTTGAGACAAGCACGGTCGGGAATATTTACAGGAAATCATGAATAACGGACAGCTTTATCCATTTAGAAGAGATCTATACTTTGGAAAGGGGAAAAAGCTAGGGTCTTCAGGGGCTGGGGATTAGGACAATCTAGCCCTATTTCAAAGCTAAATTTGCATGTGGTTCTGAAACATCTTTTGCAAGATCTTGGAAAGATATTCCAACTGCTTCAGAAAAAATATATTTGATAATGAAAGTCAGATCAGTTTGAACTTTGAAGGGAATGGAGAGCTGAGAGGAGAGGAGAGGAGAGACTCCGACATGAAACTATTCTCCAAGCATGTTACCCCAGGTGAACCCGGCATAACATTTGGAGACAGAAGAATATCTCAGAATTCAACATAGTAAGCAGCACACATATGGTTGCATATCGATGAGCAGAGGCGGATAAGATTCAAACTTTATGCGTCTTTGAGATTCTACCACACCCATTTGATTTTCCGGGTTCGAAATCTATTATTTCTACTTGTTTACTGGATTTTTTTCACACATATACAGGGTTTAAGCTAAATCTGTTGGGTTCAGTCTGTTCAGGTGAACCCATAACTCCAACACTAATCCGCCCTGTGCATGAGACCACCTAAATGCAAGGGGTTAACAATTAGAACACAACATTAGATGGGTTTGACTCGACTGAAAGAATTCACATATTACTAATAAACAGTAACACTTGATCGACTATATTCCACTATGAACAACCATGATGTGCAATAGCATATGAGTAAGGGACAAGTTTGTAGCAAACCTGAATGAAGTATATCACACCATTTATTGAAATGTAAGAAATTCTGAGCTTATCTGTTGCTAAACTCCTAGCCTGCCATTACATAAGTTCAAGAATTAGAATTAATAGATCAACAGTTTTTGCCAGCAAGATGCTACAACTTCACCTGCCTGGTGATATATCTCAGCCCAAAATAGAACAAGGAGTGTGAATGTTGAAAAGAAAAGGAGCCCTGGTAGGTCCAATATTGCAAGAGTCAGCACCTGGTGTATCATGGAGCAAATATAACATCAGTAAACAATTAAGCAGCAGCTTAAGAGGCAGTTGTGGCATGTTATTTATTTGTATTTCTCACGCCATCAGCCTAAAAGTGACGGTACATCAGTATTCAGTAGCCCACCCAAATTACGGAGAGATCTCATAGAAGCCGTAATTCGGGAAGTGCTTCAGTCGATTAATTTATTGCTAATAGAATATTCATCACAGTCGAGAGCGAGATGAACTTCTGAATGAATAAATTAAGGATGTGTTCTGTATTGTAAAAAATGGATCTTGGGCCTAACTCAACCCCAAAAGCTAGCTTGTAAGGCGAGAATTGTCCAAGTCCATATAAGGAGTACACGTTCCCATTCCATTTCCGATGTGGGACTCTTAAAACTCCCCCACATGCCCAGACCTCGTTAACTGGAGCGTGGACAATATAATTTGGGGGCCCAACATCGACGAACAAAGAATTGGAATGGGTCTGGCTCTGATACCATGTAAAGAATGGATCTTGGGCCTAACTCAACCCCAAAATCTAACTTGTAGGGTGAGGATTGTCCAAGTCCATATAAGGAGCCCATGTTCCCATTCCATTTCCGATGTGGGACTCTTAACATGTATGAAGGAAAATGTTTTCAGAAAAATAAGTGAGTTTCTTACTTATTTTCTTGTGTTCTGTAGGTAAGAAAAAAATATTACCATAAAAACATTTGTATATAATCTAGACAAATATTTATATATAAGCTAGACAAATACTACGGTAGAGGATGGGGTGGGGGCTTTTGGGAATGGGGCCTACGGGGTGGGGGTGAAGATGAGGTGTGTTAGAGGATGGGGAGGACACACTCAATGTGGAATGCCACTTGTGGAACTTTTTGCCCTACTTCCACTAGGGAAGTTATTTTCCCCATTTTTAAGAAAATTGTTTTCCTAGAGGAAATATTTTCCAAAACTTTGGACCAACCGAACATGGGGAAATTGGAAAACCATACCAAACACACCCTAAAAGGTAAGGAATCTGAAGTGTCAAATTAAGTTCAAAGTAAAGAAAGTCAAAGATATAAGATAGACTGCAGTTCCAATTAGCACTTGCACTTGAAAATGGTCCTATCAGGTGAAAACTTTTCTAGGTACAGTTCTAACCTAATTCTGATTTCTGATAATTCCTACATAAGTTGAAATACCATAAAGAAAAGAATAAATAATCCGAGAAAACGTTAACGAGGATAAGAACAAGGCAACACATTCAAGTTGACATACATTGTCGTGTTCATTGAAAACAAACTGAACATAATTAAGAAGAAAGATTGACAATTGAAAAGTTACTTTTCAGGAAAAGAGAACATACCTTAGGATGGAACAGAAAAACTTGTTTGTGAAATCCAAAGACAATTGCACGAACTGAAACAAAAAAGATTTGCATTTAAAACAAAATTCCAGATAAAACAAAGAGCAGGACGGTTTGTTTAGTCTGGGTCCGTTTTACCTCCATTTACAACAAAGTTCATCAGATGGAACACCTTTTGTGTTGTCCAACCATACTCAGGTACCCTCAACTCGATCCTTATTAATTGAATCTGCACATAATTAACTCATACACTCAACGCCAAGTCCCAAAAACTAACTATGCATCACAAGGAAAACAGTTTTGTATACATGCAGCATTAAATAAATACTGTATCTAAAATACATATATCAATCAAAAGTATGAAAAACCATCCTTCCATGAAACTCATCTGCTTATTGGAAAGGTCATAAGCCCCCCAAGCACACACAACTGAGTACTCCCTAATACTCGCTTCAAACCTTTGATGAAAGATCAAAATTTTGAAGATATAGATAAATGAACAACAACATCTACACGATAATTGATGAAGAAGAACAACAACAACATACCCAGTGAAATCCCACAACGTGGGGTCTGGGGAGGGTAGAGTGTACACAGACCTTACCCTTACTTTGGGAGGTAAGGAGGCTGTTTCCGAAAGACCCTCGGCTCAAGAGAAAGACAAAAAATGCCAGGAAAACATCTAAAGGCTGCACAGAATCCTGAGGAAAGGAAGGAGAGTACACAAAAAAAGTATTGAATTTGACCCCAATTATAGCTATTCTGTAGTTATAGGCTAACAGTCTAATCGATCCTACATGTTCTATGATTAACCAGTTAGTCCACTGCTACAAATTTACAGAGACATACTAAAAGCACCAAATATCCTTGTAATTTCTCTTAAGGGAAGCCCCTAAATTAACTTCGTAACCAACATTCTTGAATCATATATTTCTGTGTTATCGACACAGAAAGAAAAAGGTAAAAACTAAACTCCATTATTTCATTCCTACAGTTGCCCAAGATTTTACATTTCTAACAGAAGTAGCGAAAAATCCCAACTTGCAGCAAGTATTGAACTTTATAACATGAACTAGACCAAGCAATTCTATCATCAATCCAATCAAAAACATCTCAATATCAAACTAGTTGGACTCGACTATACAAATCATCTACCTCAATTCCACTTTGATAATCCCATTTCAGCTCCTAAACTCTACTTTGATCATCAAATTCACAAAAAAAACTTATATTTACCTACTCCAACATCATATTAACATACGAAACACGAAACCCAAGAGGCCAAAATTTTCCTCTAACAGAAGTTACTAAAAATCCCAACTTGCAGCAAGTATTTAACTTTATAACATGAACTAGACCAAGCAAGGATATCATCAATCCAATCAAATACATATCAATATCAAACTAGTTGGAGTGGACTATACATATCATCTACATCAACTCTCCTTTGATCGTCCCATTCCAGCTCCCAAACTCTACTTTGATCATCAATTTCACAAAAAAGAACAAAAAAACTTATCTTGACACACGCCCACATCAAATTTCCATACAAAACACAAAACCCAAGAGAGTCTTGTCTTATTTATGTAAAAATAATACAGTAAACAACTTACCAGAGCAATAGCTGAAACAAGAGCATAGGAAGCACAAAGAGAGTAAAAAATCCCATCTTGCCACTGTACGGACTCGTTGACCTGGTCCCACCAGTTGGTTGCCGGACCGGCCATGTCAATCGGCGACGACAACCCAAGTGCCAACCTTGTCATTTCACCTATCCTAACTTTGTGTTCTTGTCTTGAAAGAAGTCAAGAAACTGATGGTATAAAACAAACAAAGAAGAAAAGAACAACTAAGGAACGTGCTGAGGTACCACACACATGAAAATACAGTGGCACACAAACTATACAATTAATTATAAACGGGGAACCCTTGTTGTATAGTATGTTATTTTTACTCTTTTACTTTTACTTGGTGTGAATTTGAATGCGTACATCAAACTAAAAAGGTTTAAATAATTAAGTTAAATTAGTTAGAGACCATTATAGGTTCTCCTTAATTATTCTACGATAGATATTCAAGTTCTTTTGGGAGATTGATATAATTATTGCTCATTTCCTTTTATTTTATAGTATAAGGCCCTATCGTTTTGTGTCTTGTGAAATATATTGATATGTTTTTATATTTGATGAAGGAGACACATGTATAAGTAAAGATCGAGACACATGTATAAGTAAAGATCGAGACACAAGTTATATTTAAAAGAGAAAACTTTTAAGTATTTTGGATCTATTACACAAGGTGATAGGGAGATTGACAATGATGTCGCACATCATATTGGAGCAGGATAGATGAAATGGAGGCTCGTCTCTGGGATGCTGTGTGATAAAAAGGTGTCGCAGGCTGAAAGATAAGTTTTACAGAGTGGTGATTAGACCGACATTGTTGTATGGGGCAGAATGCTTGGCAGTCAAGAATGTGCACGTTCAGAACGTGAAGGTAGTGGAGATGAGGATGCTCAAATAGATGTGTGGTCATACTAGGAGACATGATTAGGAATGAAGTTATAGGGGACAAGATCGGAATGCCCTCTATGGAGGATAAGATGAGGGAAGAGAGACTGAGATGGTTCAGACATGTGAAGAGGGGGTGTGAGGATGCGCCAGTTAGGAGATGTGAGAGGTTGGCGGTAGCAGGGGTTAAAAGAGGTATTAGTTGATTGTTTATAATATTCTATAATATGCATCATAGAGGTTACACTGTTATTAATAGCGTGAGATATTAATATTATAATGTAACTCTTAAATTAGTCTCGACTAATGATCATCGAAAATGGGATATCGATGATATGTGATACATCGACATATGATCTGCATCATATTTTTGGGAGGGGTTGGTGGTGATGAGGTGGTTGATGAAATGTCACTTGTGGGACTTGTTTTCCCTATATTATTAAGAAAGTCATTTTTCTTATTTTTAAGGAATTTATTTTATTAAAATTGTGTGTTTTATCCATTTACCCTTTAAATTACTCATATTTTAAGTGAATAATATGAATTGACCCCAACGGGTAACTTATGTGTTTGAAGGAGGGAGGACCTAGGTGTGCTTGGTTTCGAGACTAGGCCCACACGCGCGCCACTACCACTCGGTCCGGGTCGTGGGTAGCGGGCTGTTGGACTGTCTGACATTATCTTTTTGGACCCCAGACTTTATTACAATTATAGTTTGGTCCCTGAAGTTTCTGGAAACCAAAGTTGGCAAGCGCCGCGGCTCCAGCCTGCAGGGCCACGACGCTGCGGGCGTTTTTCAGAGTTTAATGTCATTAAGTTGTTGGACCGTTGGACACTTATTCCTGAACGTTTTGACTCTTCATTGAGCCTCTTAATACTCATTAACACCCATTAACACCTCATCTCTTTCTTACACTATATAATCAAGTCTTACTTTCAGATTTGAGAAGAGACATATTATACATAATATACACAATGAACATAAGAGAAATACTCTCTACACTTGGATGATTTCAGACTTGATGAAATCTCTTCCTTTCTTGCAATCTTACACACTCAAAGATCTTTCTATTCTAGCGAACACTTGAGTTTCCTTTGCTCATTTGTTTGATTGATGTTTTATCTTGGGAGATAAGTTGTCATTACACCGTTGAAAGGATATACGGGGCAATATTATCTTAAGGATAGATCAAGAATTTGATCGACTCAACAAACCCTTTTTATTTGATAATTTCCAGATTTCTAACATATTGTTGTTATTATTCTCAAGGGGCTTGCTGCAGTTTCAACAAGGATCACAAGAAGACAATGAAGATCAAAGACCGGAGATCAAGTTCATCAACACTTATTGATGTTGTCACAACTGATGTTAGACTTCAAGCCTATTATATTGAAATTGTAAATGATTATCATT
The DNA here is from genome assembly GCA_029844215.1 of Przewalskia tangutica. Taxonomy (NCBI): domain Eukaryota; kingdom Viridiplantae; phylum Streptophyta; class Magnoliopsida; order Solanales; family Solanaceae; genus Przewalskia; species Przewalskia tangutica. The sequence goes on along the minus strand of CM056727.1, from coordinate 34,781,854 downwards.
TCTAAGCACTAATGATAGTTGTATACTATTCCCATACATCCACGGTTAGGGGTGCACAAAAGGTTAAAACCGAACCGGACCGAAGATCGAAAACCCAGATCACTAGGACCGAAGACCGGACCGAATTTCTCGGTCCGGTCAGGTCAGTCATTCGGTCGGTCAGGTTTATTGACCGAATGCATTTGCCCCCAGTGACCCCGAGCGAATTTCGGCCGGACATATTGACATATCAAATATAAGTTGTAAATTAGTGAAACTTTAAATGGTCATAACTTTGTGCTCGGACGTCCGTTTGATCTAATTGTTTTTTTGATTTCGCGTATTTTTTCGAGACGAAGCCATCCCAAATGGACTAAACTTTAGCCGATTTCTCCAAAAACGTCCTTCTTGGTAATCAATTTCACTTTCCCCCAAGTCGTTACGTTTTTTCCCTTTTCAAATATAAATATCCCGCGATATACAATAGATTTCAACGTACAAATTTTGTGGTAATGTGCCCGAGAATGTCAATTTCAGTATTAAAAATTCAATTTTAAAAAAAAAGGTCCCGGAATCCGACCCGAAATTATATATATTATATATTAGGAATTATATATATTAATATTATATATATTAGGAATTATATAATTCAATATATATTATAAATTATATATATATATATTATATATATTATAAAAAAATATATATTTAAAATTCGGTCCGGACCGTACCAGACCGAAAACTGAAAACTCAGATCATTAGGACCGAAGACCGGACCGAATTTTTCGGTCCGGTCCAATTTTTCGGTCCGGACCGACTTTTATGCAGCACTATCCACTGTAATATCCAACAGAAAACCTTTTTTATTATAAAATTAATTTTAATATAATAAAATAAAAAATTAGTGACCATATAGCAAATCAACCCTCATATTACATGGTTGTAAGCCGGCAATCGACATGACCCAAAAGCCAAACACAAATTCCAAGACGACAAAATAAGCCGTATACACAATTTTCATCGCCCAGCTTGTGATTTGTTATTTTATTGGAAAAACGGTGGACTTTGAATTGAGTTAGAATTCAATTAATATTGAATTATAGGAGATTATTGTCTTAAACTTTGGACAAAAATAAGCCGTATACACAAATATTTTTGACTTATTTTAAATTATAATTTTTTTTTTAAAATTTTGTGCTCAATCAAACTACATTATATAAATTGATACGGAGGATGTAATATATTTTTTAACAAATGAGCATGGTCTGGAAGCAGAAGGCAACTGCCTGAACTAATATAACAAGAGTTTAAGTAATGCTCCATAACAAATAGTGTCAAAAATTTACTGGCAACGTAATTTATAACATGTGATAAAGACATCCCTTTTCTTCAAGTTCTTATACTGTACCTAAGGATGCTCTACTATGAATTACAAATCAGTGAGTTCAAAATGGGTGTGATGTTACATGTATTCAAGTTTTTAAAATTCTTTTGCATCAATATACTGTATACATGGTTTGAGTGGATTCAGTTGAACTGACCGAACCTGCTTATAGATCCCTCTCTTCAGAGATGGATCCAGGATTTAAATGATTAGTAGAGTAGCCCTCCTTTGCAATTTTAAGTACTAATATTTTGATAGTCCTAAGGCAACATAGAAATTAGAAAGAGCCCTAAGGTTATTATATTGCAGACTGTGGGCTTCTGTAATTTTTGATTTAATGATATGAACAGACCTGTGGCCTCAGAGATTCTGTTTCTTACAATTGCATATTTTAGTATATGTGCATAAAAACCAGAAAGGATGAATAAATAACATGAATAATTACAATGACATGGAAGGTGAAATCTGTAAGAACTACAAGAAAATTCGCCTTGCTGCAGGCTAAAGCATTAAACATGCAAATGTTCATCTCAACAATGTTTTTTTTTGACATCCACCTCAACTATGTTCAAGTTCCACTGTTTGATACAGGGAAAACTGCAAATTTCTTTCAATCACAATAACTTAAGAGTTTTCCACTCTGCACAAACATGTTTTATGTTTCGTTTCTTGCTTACTTTTGACAGGAAATCAAAATACTAAAAGATATAAACAAAATCTATCAGCCTAGCAATGAAGACAAGTCTTCTTCCTGCTGATGAACAACATAGTCCAATAATACATCTTCAATCATACTCTATACGTGCTCGTCTATGCTCTATACATGTAACAGCCCAGGCCTAACTGCCAAGGTATTACCTGCAATTGAAGGCAATCAGAAACTGAAGAGGCTAAAGAATATGGCTGAATTCAGAATGACACAAAAATTCAAAGGTCCTATGAGAGTGATATTTCTTCCTCAAATCTCTTAGAATCAACTTTAAGATTTCTATAACTGAACCGCGGAATTTCATTCATCTTACAACTCTCAGAAACTTCAACCATAGAACACACTGCTGGTAATCCCCCACCATTGCCTCTTCTCTTCTTCTTTTTCCATTTCATCGTCAAGAACCCGAAGCTAGGCCAAGAATTGCCACTACCTGAATCTATTTCCACTTTACTCTTCTGGGATTTATTATTAGAACTCCCTTTACTACAATCCAACTCAATTTTTCTGAAATACTCAATTTCTTTCTTCAAAAGTGATCCTACAGTTCCCCTGGTGCCAATCTCAACCGGCACACTTGCACTCATTTTATCAGAGAACCTACTAGTAATGCTCCTAGCTCTGTATAACATATTGTTCTCTTGGAAAAAAACAAAGAAGGCTTGTTTGTGAAGAATGAATTGGTGGTACTTTTAACTTGCATTAAGGGGCAACTATTCTATAGTGTTAATGATAGTGTTTTATTATGACATATGCTTTTTTTGTAGAAAGTGGACAGCGTGAGGCTCTGCATAATTGTAGCAGTGGATGGATGGGAGATGTAATCATCAACCAAACTTGCAATCAAAGCATACACCTATATATAAATTACTACTATTATTTTACCTTTTTCTGTCTCTTTGGCTTAATTGGTTCATACAAGTTAGTCATCATGATCAACCCCATTTTAGGTTCTAATTAAGTCAAGAAGGAAAACTTGGGGTATATAATAGTTACACCCTTGACCCTTTTCTCCTACAATAGTCTCATGGTTGGCCCTTCTCCGGAGATCGCGCATAACGGGAGCTTAGTGTACCGGACTGTTTTTTTTTCTTGTTAAATTAATGATAAAAATGAACATAATCATATCTATGACAGCAGAGAGTGCCTCTGTGGTCCTTTAGCAATCAATATCCAGTCTTTTTTTACCCTTTGCTTTGCAAATAATCATAGGATAATTCCGAAAGATTATCATGCCTACGCCGCCCCATTGTTTTTAAAATGACCTTATATTTATCCTTGGCTATTTGATTGATGTACTTATACAACCTAAGTATGCACTTAAAAATAAAGAGTGGGGCACTACGCGCAGTATCTAAAGCCACTTTTACTAAGATTGAATGCTTGCTAAACTAATTAAACAGATCGTTACCAAGTATTCTTATAATAAAATATACATCACTGAACTGCTTCTTACGTCTCCATTTATTTATTGGTTGATAAAGATGGTGTCAACTTCAGTTTGCGAGCTATTCTATCACATCTCCCATCATTCCAACTATCGAATAACTCTACCTCTGAGGCTTGGACAATTAGAAAGAAATCACTTAGATTATTGTATTCGTAAGATAATATTAATCTCCCTTGAAAAGTCTTTCTCATTAATATCAATATATATAGTGTACAAGATATATTTCTAATACAATAAGAATCCTAATCATACTTACAAGAGGAATCTAGTTTATCATAATTACATATCACTAATATTTACACAATATATGAGATATATTCTAATTATGGTAGGGATGACAATTATACATGTTTACACACCCCTCAGTCGGAGCGGGAGGAGGCCGGACGCTGAGACTGGATCTGAAGTCAAGAAATAACTGTCTGGGAAGTCCTTTGGCAAATATATCGGCATACTAATAGGATGAGAGAACATGTAACACTCTGACATGGCCTAGAACAACTTTCTCACGAACGAAGTGTAGATCTATCTCAATGTGCTTGGTTCGCTGATGCTGAACCGGGTTGTGAAAGAGATAGATGGCAGAGATGTTATCACAATACACAATAGATGCACGGACGCGAGGACATCAAGCTCTAACGAGAAATTTACGAGCCAACAAATCTCACTACATTTGCAACGCCTATACTCAAATTTCGGCCTTTGAGCGAGATAGGGTAGTGTCGCCGACGGCGGACCATGAAATCAGATTATCCTCTAAGAAAACACAAAAGTCGGAGGTGGAGTGTCGCATGTCCGGACACCCTGCCCAATCTGCATCCGTATATGAGAGCATCCTGTTTGGTGCAGAGGGGTATAGGTGCAAACTATAATCAAATGTGTCCTTAATGTATCAGATGATACGCTTAAGGGCAGTGAAATGAGACTCCCTGGGGGCATGCATGAATAGGCATAACTGTTGAACAACATAAGCAATGTCTGGCCTTGTAAATGTGAGATACTGAAGTACACCTGCAAGGCTCCTATACAGAGTAGGGTCGGAGACTGGAGCACCATCCATAACACTAAGCTTAGATTTTGAATCAACTGGAGTAGGTGAAACCTTGCAATTCGTCATCTTAGCCCTGTACACAATCTCCTCTACATACTTACGCTGGCACAAGAACATTTCTCATTTTAGAAAAAGTTTCTAGTTTCATAGTTTTAATCCTTTAAAACATAATCTCCTTTTAAAACGCTTGAGAACCACCTATGTCTTATTATTCGTTTTATTATTTTATAATCAATCTTATTACAATTTGCTGACCATGCCAGTTGTTCCATCTACCCAAAATATCCTACCAACTCCGACCCAAAAATAATGACAAAAAACGCAAACAACCTTCCACTTTCGGTCTCGGCCCATTAGAGGGTGACAGTGGTAAGTTCGCGTCCCTCTGGTCCAAATGAGCCTGAAAAATCCTAAAAAAAATAAAAAATTATAAACATTTTTTCCTCTTTTCGAAGTCGTGGAAACGCTCATTTAAAAAACTAAAAACGTTAAAAACTAAAATTTTCAAAAACTAAAACTAGCAAACTTGTTCGCTAATACACGCGCCGCGCAACATATACTCCGGGAAACACGTGGTTGTGCACTGGTCACTGATATTTCTAAAAAATAACTCAGCTTTCCCAAATCAGTCATTGCAAATTCGGACTTAAGCAAGACAATAATCTCATTTTTCAATCCGTCGAAGGAGGCAGTAAGAACAATATCATCCACGTAAAGCAATAAGTAAGCAGTGATACTACCTCGATGAAAAATAAAGAGTGATGTATCACTCTTGCTGCATACAAACTCAATCTGTAAGATATACCTAGCAAAGCGATCATACCACATACGGGGGCCTATTTCAGGCCATATAGTGACTTACGGAGACGACACACATAGTGAGGAACTTCTGGATGGGTGAACTCATACGGCTGATGCATGCAGACTGTTTCTCTCAGATCCCCATATAAAAATGCATTATTCACATCAAGTTGATTGATCGATCAGTGTTTGCCGATGACAATGCTCAAAATTGTGCGAATGGTAGCCGGTTTGACAACCAGGCTGAAGGTCTCACCACAATCAATGCCCTCATGCCGATTTGTGCCATTAGCCACAAGTCGTGCCTTATACCTCTCAAGATCTCTATTGTCTATGAATTTGTGACTAAATAGCCACATGCAACGGATCACATTCACCCCCTCAGGTCTAGGTACTAGATCTCATGTGTGTTGTTTAGTTAAAGCATGAAATTCCTCATACATAACCGTATTCCAATTAGGGTATTGTTTAGCCAATTTGGGGTTCTTGGGAATTGGAGAAATGGTTTGGGCAGACAAGTTAAATTGGACTTTGGGTTTGAAGATTCCAAGTTTAGCACGAGTTTCCATTTGGTGAGTGGGGACAGTGGGAGGCTGTGTTGGCTGAGTTGAAAGAGTCGAGACTGAGGGATTGGTTGGATATGGAGAAGGAGGGGATGCCGCCGTCCGCGGCGCCGTGATCAAGGATCGCGGTGCTGGAGGAAATCTGCTCGCAGGAGTTTTAGCGCCGTGGCGCCAAATCACAGAGTCGCAGCTCTGTCGACTGACAGTCCTCACTGAAGTTTTGGCGCTGCGGCACCTCATCACAGGGTCGCGACTGTTTTGGTGCCGTTCTGCAGGACCGCGGTGCCGATGCGGGAATTTCCAAGTCCGAAATAGATTTGGCTAAGTGTGGGAGATATTTTGTGAAGAGAGATAAGTGGACAAGTGGGGTTCATGGGTCCCCCTCCACTTGTGCTATATACACTAATATATACAAGGCTTTGCAAGACCTTGTTCACAAATCTCTTCATCTTCCAAACCCTTACCTCTTACTTCTCCTTCAAGTTTAAAAAAAAAAAAACATAGCCAAGTGAAGAACAAGTTAACTTATTTTCCAAAGATCAAGCTCCTTAACTAAGTTCTAAGCCAAGTTAAATATTTCAAGACAGTGGGTCACGGTTGGCTTAAAAACTGCCTTGAAACCCTAAGCTTGGAAGTGAACTTTTTGGAGGAGAAACATGAGAGCATGATGGTTACAAGCTTGTAGAGGATTCATGCATGTTGTTGTAACTTGAAGAAGTGGTACAAAAGGAAAGCAGTGGACCGAGAACTAGGGACTGTTTTGGCTAGTTAAGGTAATGATTCTTCTTCTTATAAAGTTATTGGAAGTTTATTGATGTTATAGTTAAGGGATGAACATATTTTAAGAAGGATTGGAAGTAAGAAAATACTCGTGGTTGTGGTTAGTGTGTTGGCCGATTGTGGACTGTTTTCTTTACTTTGGAGTAGATGGTTATTGTTGTTGTTATCATCACCTATTACATGTTATTAATTGAAGGAAATCTTGTTATTGAAAGTTGAAACTGTTTATATAAAAGTGTTGAAATATGACTTGGATCTTAAGGAGTTATGAAGGGCTTTGGTATTAAGTCTTGTTGGCCGAAACTACATGAAACTGTGGGACGTTGTTGTGCTGTTTTAGGGACTGTTTGGTGGAGTTATAATGCTGGAAATTTGGTTACAATTATGCATGTTTAATGTGGTAAATTGCTAACGTATAGTCCTAAAGGAATAATGGTATAGAAAGGTGTAGAAAGCTTTACATTTTACCCTCGTTGTTGTTGAAGTATGTACTGTTTTAGTGGACTATTTTTATATGGATTAAGAGGCCGGATTAACTTGAGAAGTAGGTGTATGACTCACCTTTGTTGCTGTTTTGGTTGTTCCCTTAATTGGTGCTTGGTTATTGATGTTATTGGCCTTGTTTGTAAGTTGTGGATGAGAGTATATATAGGGGAAATGCTGCCCAAATTTTTATATGAAAAGAGAGTCATTATTCGTTATACTACGTATACTAGTAAGCATGAAGTTGATACACGTGTTATTATTGATATAGGTGGAAGTACTACTCGAGACGTTTTCTAAGTATCAAGTTGGTATAACCGATAAGGTATGTGAAACTATCCTTTCTTCTTTTGACATGATTTATATAAAGTGAGTGTACGGCAGACGTACATAGTTTTATTGGATCTTAATTCTTATTGATACATGATATGAGAGTGCCTTGATTTTTCTAAAATGAAAGTTTATTTTAATGATTTATACAAGATGTGATAGTGCCTTGGGTTTCTAAAATGAAAGTCCATTTTAATGATTTATACAAGATGTGATAGTGCCTTGGAATGATTTATACAAGATGTGATAGTGTCTTGGTTTTTCTAAAATGAAAGTTCATTTTAAAGATTTTATTGAGAGTCCAATGATGATTTAAATTGCACAAGGTTGCTCATGATAGCTATTCGTGCAAGTGTTATTATTCCATTTCACCGAGTCCCATAAATGGGCCGGCAATGTTTATATGATTTCACCGAGTCCCTAAATGGGCCGAAAATGTTGCGCACAGTCCCTTATATGATTTCACCGAGTCCCATAATGGGCCGGCAATGTTCGTGCGCAGATTATTGCAGTTGTTCACCGAGTCCCAGAATGGGCCGGCAATGTTCACCGAGTCCCTCACTAAAGGGCCGACAATGTTTACACAGTATATGATCCCATGGACATGTATCCATGATGCGAGTATAGATGGAATTAACAGTCGTGCGCAGATCCTTGCACTTATTCACCGAGTCCCTCGCTAAAGGACCGACAATGTTTACATGTATTATGATTCCATGGACATGTATCTATGAGGCGGGTATAGGTACCCATGACAGTATATGATGATATGGACAGACATTCATGATTCTGATATGACTCACACTTTTAAAAAGGCACAGTTGACCCTCTATTTTTAAAAGGCACATTTGACTCTCTATTTCTACAAGGTACAGTTGGCTCTTATTTTATATGGCACGGTTGGATCTGATATTTGATTTTCATACTTGTCTCTGTCATCCTTTGGCCAGTTATGATCTTATTTACTGTACTTTATGTTTACATACTTGGTACATCATGTTATCGACCCGCCTTCTGCGTTAAATGCCCGCAGTGTAGGTACTACTCGATTTGGTGATCCGCGAGCTTAGGATCTTTGCTCAGCTTTTGGGATAGCTCCATTGTTCTGGTGCTTATCATTTTGGTACGCTTTTCTTTATTCTGAGATTATGTATATTCGAAGTACTGTTATACCCGTGGTTCGCCGACGCGGTCGAAGTCTCTGTGTAGCCAGCGGCCGAGTGCGAGCGCGCCGTGAAGCAGGGCGCCAGCAGAAAAGTCTGGCAAAGAAGCGCCAGGCCGCGCCGATGGCCGTGGCGCCAGCAGGCGGCGCCGCGAGGCCGAAATCAAAGGAAAAACTTAGGAAAAGTCAAAATTTTCTTTTAAAGGGCACAGGTGGGGACAAATGTCCCCCATCCGATTTTTGCATGCATTATATTGACCAAGTCTTAAAGACTTGGTCATCTTTCATCTCTCTCTTAGAAAAAGCTCCTCCTTCTCTCTTAAATTATTTCAAGCTCCTCCTTCTCTCTAAAACTCCAAGAGGTATTCTAGCCTTAGGAAAAATCAAAAGTAAAAGGTGCAAAGGAAGCTTGGGGCTAGCTTGAAGGTTGTTGTGGTGGTGTTCTTGGAATAGATGCTAGCAAATTGTTGGATAAATTTGGCTAAAGCTCTAAGGTAATGATTCTTCCTATATTATTAGTTTTTATTGTTGCATGTTAAGAAGGAAGTACTTGTGGTAGTAAATTATGCTATTAGAGTCATTCAAATGCGAAATGGGTTGGGTATGAAGGATTTGGCTAAAGAGATATTATGAGCATGTTGTAGCCTACAAACTACTTTAGAATTGTTAAGTGTATTATTATAACTTATGGGGCAGAATTTTACACACCCAAGATTAGGTATGTAAACCCCTTTGTGTTGGTTTGGATGTTGGGCCTTAATGAGGCGTTTGAGTGTTGAAAATCGGCCTTTGAAAAAGGTGGCAAAGTGAGTAGAAACAAAGGAAATGCTGCCCAATTTTCCTTAGGAATTGGTAACTTGAATTTGGAATTTCTACATTGAAATTAGAGGTTAATAAACGCACTATGGTTATTATAGGTTGACATATTACTTGTGGTAGTTGGACTTAGCAAGTGGATTGACCAAAGAGGTATGTAGAGCTTTCCTATCTCTTGAGCATGAATAGTTGTATCTATGTAGTACGGTATACGTACAAGAGTTGATAATCTACACTTGTTTTAAAGTATATGATACTTGTTTCATTTCAAAAGT